>CM064901.1:24119953-26619953 GCA_030347415.2 Decapterus maruadsi | reverse complement strand
CGAGAACATGGCCCGCATCACGTCTACAGACTACGTTCCCACAGAAACCGATGTTCTCCGAGTTCGACTGAGGACGACTGGAGTGATAGAGACCCAGTTCAAAGTCAGCCACCTCATATTCAGGTAGACGCCTTTCACTTTACTGTTTTTCAGATGTAACGCTGCACAATGAGGATGCTCACAACCACTGAGCGACTTGGAGCCGCCGCAGTCGTGTCTGCACTTGACTTCTCCAGGCGTGTCTGACGTACCAACTTCTTTCACTTCTTCTGCTGTGACACTCTTATCTCTGTCCACAGCCATGTGATCGGCCTGAGATGTGAGATGTGAGATGTGAGATGTGAGATGGGCAGCTGGATTCAATACGTCAATGCAGCAGCTTTTGGTTGGCTCATCTGCTGACAGCGCACACACATTCAAAAGCACCAGTGGCTCAGTCTTATCAGTGGAGAAGCAGTGGACAGGTATCTGAGTTCAGGAGGCTGATGTCAGGCGAACATATTCATCTCTAATCAATGAGCTGGTGTCACATAATACTACCTACTTTATCATCTCCCTGACTGTGACTGAACTCATTTCCTGAAGCTGCTGCTGGTCATGACAGGGCGATAGATATTAATTAACTTGCTTTTTCTGCAGTCTGACATAGATGTAGAGAAAACCAACATCAGAGAAGCTCAGTTTCTTCACACCAACCTTACTGTAGGTTGAGTTTTGACAACTCATATACTTGAACTAGCTGTTGGTTCAAATATTCAGAGTTCATGCCAACAGCATCCGAGTTTTTTGGTACAAAAAACTAAACAGCTCTTAATTATGATGAGTAAAAACAAAACTTTTAAAAAGCCTGATTCCAGCTGCACGGTGTGCAAACATAACAAACTTTGGAGATAAAGAGTTTTTTTCAAAAGCTCATCGCCATGCACCAAGTGGTTGTTGACACATTGACAAATATCAGGGTTTGGAAGTTGAGAGGAGGAAAAGTCGGAATATCTGAGCCAGTCCACTCAGTAGATGTAGAGATATATAAATATGTTGAAAAAGTGTATTTTTCATCCAAGCAGTAGAATGACAGATGTACTTTAAAACAGATTTTCATCTGAAAGACTAATTTCTTAACTGTATTCTGTAGAAGAGGAAATCAGGAGGTGATTTTTCATCTCACAGCAGAAACATTGTAGATTGTGGGTGATTTTCCACAGTTTGGTTTTACTGCCAGTTTAATGGACCATGGAGGGTTAACAGGAATACAGTGCATTTAATCCCCTTTTTCCTGTGTATGGGTGTGGGTTAGTGTCTGTCGACAGTGTATCTGTCATCGTATTCAAGAAAATCTGATTAGTTTTTCCCCTTTGTGGCGTAATATCTACCTGAGGAGCACCTCCTCCATCATCCTACCTCAATATCAACCTGTCCTTCATCCCTGCTCCACATCACATCGCCAATGAAATTATAATAACAAAACAGATTACCTCAGCTTTTCATAAGATCTCTGTTTAGCATATAAACATCGTTGAGAGAACCAGCTCATCAAAAGATGACTGAAGTATGGGGCATTTGTGTCGCATCTAACTGCCTCCTGTACGTCCCTGGATGACACTGACTTGAGTGTGTTACTGCGATTAATGTCACACACTTGTTTGAATCAGTCTTTCAGAAGTATTTCGCACCAAGGAAAAAATGCTTTGATCGTAGGCTAACCCTATCTGTTGTCCTCTGCAGATGAACGCTGCAGTTCTCCTCGCAGTCTTGCTGTCTGCGTCACAGTTGAGTCACTCAGAAGCCGATTGTTTTTGCTTTTTTTTCTTAATCTGCTTGTGCACGTATATATATTTTTTTGCTACGAAGCATTGTGATGGAAAGTTGGTGGTGATGGCGTCAGCAGAGTCTGAGGTGTTGCTGCAGGACGGAGCGCGGGCTCGCCACTCTCGCACATCCTCTCGCTTATCTGCCTGAATTTTGGAGAGATAAATAATGGGATTTAGTTAATTGACAACACACCACCGTTTGTGTGTGTGTGACTTGCAAAGATCACGCCCTTGAAGTTGATGAAAAGCTTAGGATTTTGGGATGAGGTGATTATTTCCAACAACAAAGGGGATATTAGATGGATTTTGAGACGTAGAGAGCAGGTACACAGCACATGTGCATGTATTTATTTTTCTTTGGTTGAGTGTTGGTTGTAAAAATATCCTGTGAGACTTTAAAAAGCAGCAGAATTGACATGAAAATGGATGTTTCTGCTGCTCAGGCTTGGTCTCATTTTGTAAATACTGCACTTGTCGCTGCTACAGACACAATGTGAAATCATCTCCTTCAGTTGGCCGATACTCAGGGTTTCTCATCTCAGCCAGCATCTGCTCCCTGCACTCCTGGTTTTGTTTAAGAATTGCTCTGTGTTGATTTTGGCTGTTTTCTCTATGTTTGGATGTTGCTGCGGGTCGTGTTTGCTCTCCTCTCTCTGCAAATTACAAGTCGTGAATTTAAAGTGTGTTAAACATGCAGGCCTTTGGCTTCTAGTGGTCTATGGTGAATACCATGTAACTCAAACGCTCTCAGTTTGAGAGCATGTCATCATACACAGCTCCACTCCCCCGCTGCTCTCCTCTTCACTCTCTTCAGTCACATCAAAGAAAAAATGCCATATATATAAGCTTGAAAAAGAATGTAGGCAACATACTGTGTCTGATTCTGAAACATGCAGCAGTTTAACCTTATCTACAGCTTTGTGTAGAGCTTTGTGGTTGTGACTTTGGAAATACTTGACTTTATAAGTGTCAGATTTAGTGATAGAGAGATAGATGGATAGCCTTATTGTCCTATTGTCCTATTTGTCCTGTACAACAGATCACACTCTCAAGACATAAAGGGATACTTGTTGGTACAATACATCAATTTTATCTTATTTTATTCTTTTGGAAAAATTAAGTCACATTTTAAAGCCTCAACATTTTCCCATGTTGAAGCATATTTTAAACATACATTTTATGGTACTTCTATATTTCTTATTTGTACTCACGATTATTCTCCAGGAGATTTATTGGCGTTTGTCATAAAAACACTGTTAAGTAAAGGTTAAGCTAAATTTCTGGGGGATTGTAATGAGTTTTGTGAAGCTGAGAGTATAGGAAATTCCCCAACAATAAAGGAGTCTAGAACAAATGTAGAGTAATATGTGGGTTTATTGATCAGTTGATATGTCAGCCAGTCAGTAACAAGAAAATTGCAGTGACAAATGCAATTTAGAAACAGTGTTGACATAGTTTGTCAACCGCAGAGAGCCGTCAAGTTCATGTTTCATCTGTAAAATGTTGCCGTCAATTTGGATCTCTTGGATATCTGGAAACCGAAGTGTTTAATTCTTCATGTTGGAGTGAACAGTAAAATACAGAAATATTAACACGACACTTCAAACTTCAAACTGAATTTGTCTGTGTCAAAGATACTCTGATAACAAATGTTTTCATATTTCATATAACTCTGCTCATTACTATGATTGTGCTAGCTAGCGATTTATTAGTTCATCAAATCATATTTGATTGGTTCAATATCTGATTCCACACTAAGATGAGTCATCACACAAACTTATAATGTGACCAAAGAAACAAAGTGATGCAAAGATGAAATGAGTAATCACTGTCATGCCTCTACTGTATAAGCTGCAAGAAGAAATACTTACATCAGACCTATAAACCACTTTTGTTTTGTTATAGACTCTATTTGTATAAATGTAGTAAATGCTGTTGATTTGCAAGCTTTAGATGGACAGAGGCAGGCCAGATGTTTGCAGTCGTTGTGTTAAGACAAGCCTGTTGGCTGTAGCTCCATATTTACTGAGTGACTATATGAACAGAATCATGAACATAAGGACGGACAGAAAACATGCATTTGCCTGAAAGCTCAACTATTCTCACAGGACGGCATCGGTGTAACACAGGACGTTGTGTCCTATGTGTTTTGTTTCCTGATCGTACCTCTTTCCATCACATGTTGTTGGTGCCTATCTTTGTTCGCTGTGTGGGACAGTAAAGGAGATAAACTGTAAATTCCCCCTGAATAAGTGGCTCTGACTGATCACCTGTCATTTTCTGTTGGAAAGACTCTTACTCAGGTTTTATGCCCCCACGCCGGCGAGGCATTATGTTTTCCATCCGTCTGATGCGCTCTTTGTGAACGAAGCGTCTCAGTTGCATCTTGAGGGTTTTTCTTCAAATTTGGCGAAAACATTCTCTTTGATTCGAGGATGAACTGATTGGTTTTTGGTGGTCAAAGGTCATTGTGACATCACAAAACCCCTTTTGGCCATTATTTATAAATGTATGCACTCATTATAGCAATGTTTGTCCAATAGGATCAGATGATGAACTGATATCAGTTTATGTCCAAATGGTCAAAGTTCAGCTTCACTGTGGCATCAACATGTTCTGCATAAACACATCTGGCCGTTGTTCAACACAGTGACTCAGGAGGAGACTGTGTTTCCTACAACATGGCTGGTTCACAGAGACATACATGGTAAGTCTACTGTTAAAGAGGGACAGAGGAGGAATGGGAATCTTACTCTGTCTGTGATCCTCAAAACAAACTCCAAACATGCAACTCGGAGCATGTATGCCTGAAGGAGTTTGGGTTCCTGTTACCCCTCAGGAAAAAAATATTATTTAATCAGTTTTATTACATTGATTTTTAAAAAGGAAACAATGCAGTTCGACACAGACATGCGTCTCTCACTCTGAATCACATTCTTTTTTTGGTCTTGTTATGCTTTTATTTGATAGGACAGTAGAGAGTATGACAGGAAATGGGAGGCAGAGATTGGGGGGGGGGGGTGACACGCAGAATAGCCGTCCGACATGGGACTCAGGCCACCAGGGTTGAGCATACGCTGAGCTAACATTAGCTTGTTAGCTTGGAGCATAGCCAACGCGTCTCCACACGGACTCGAACCGGGGCCGCCTGCAGCGAGGAGTATAGCCTCCTCTCTACATGGGGCGGGTGCTCTACCAACTGAGCTAAACACCGCCCCCGCTGAATCACATTCTGATCAAATTAGCAACACCTCAGATCGAATTATCTCTTTATTCACTGTTATTGAGAAGTGCAAAGGGTGGCAGTCTGTCTTAAAGCAGCCAGCCATGTTGTGTGTGTCCATGTTATGTGTGCGTGTTCACACAACATTCTCATAGCTGTAAACCCAGACATAGCCTTCTTTGCATACAGACACCCCTGTTTGACCTTTGACCTCTCAGTGTAATAAGGATCTGGATCTTTTCCTGCATCGTTAACATCAACTGCTCTGATAATTATGATTATCATCAATAATGACTTACAATTACAAGACTGCAGATGAGGGTGAAACCTCACATGGTGGGTACAGTGTGTGTGGTGGTGGGGGTGGGGGGGTGGGGGGTTGTTAAGTTTTCCTCACACAGACAACGGCCCTCATCACCTCCTCTTCCAGCAGCACAACTCCGTTCGGGTCTCGGGAGCAGCAGCAGGCCCCCTGCGGGTTCAGGCAGAGGGGGAGACCGTCGCACCCAGTGACGCAGTTCAACAAGTGTCGCCAAGCACATGTTCACTACAGCCAAGAGCTGTCCCCCATTTTCATTTTCATGTTCCCAACAACCACGCAGCCAGGCCAACAGCCAAGGGCGGGTTGTATCACGCAAATATAACTCAAACACCGGTCATACCTCCTCTCGTTCTGGAGAGGGGTCCCTCGCTGTTCAGGTGGGAATTGGCGCGCATGTTATCATGTTGTCTGTCTCCCGGGGATCAATGTGTGAAGCTGTGGTTTTCTCTAGAGAACCAATACAGTATGTGTATGCACCAGATACATCTTCTCCACCAAGATGATCCTGCTGCTAGTTCACATACATCCCCATATTCACAGCAATGCTCATCCATTTCCTAAAGTTTTGATGGTTTTTCAGGTGAGAAAGCGACCAATAAGACTCCAGATATGTTGTCAGTTTATTCACACTTGCTTAGAGAGTCTGTCACAGGAGTGGGAGACCCAGTGGGGAATACCAGCAGCTGCTGCCCAGCTCCTGGGATGTCCAGCCAGTCAGAGTGACTGATGATGACAGTGACAGACAGACTATGGACCATCCCACTCCCCAGTCCAGAGTTGTGTATAACAACTTTTACTGTGATGTGAACGAGCTTGTAGTAAATGTTATTTCAGGCATGGAGGCTTTTCAAACTTATATACAACCGAAAATAACTACACCTTTACCCTCACTGCTCCACACGCAGTCTCTGCTTCTTTCTGAGCTTTGAAGCTCGTCTCTCTCTGGATTCAGTGCAAAACCCTCTGAAGATGGCAGTTAAAGCAGATATCAGTGGAATGTTTTTGTTAATATAAGTCCTAAATAGTCCTATTTTCCATCAGCAATCACTTACATGGAGTGTTTCAGCCGTAACACGAGTCTCTCCGTCACTCTGCTCTGCTGTAACCCGAGGAGAACATTTTCCTTGTGGGATACAAGTTTTATCCAATGAGGAGAGAGAACGGCATGAAGGGCTGTGTGTGCAGCCAAGGGGTGCGCATGAATGTGGTGACGGAGCACGAGGACCAATAGATGCATGACGAGGGCAGGGGCTGCTAACTCATGGTGCGTTCAAGGAAACTCGTACTTTGTGTTTTTCCTTCCTGTGAAGTCATATCGGTTCGATCCGGTACGAGTTCATGGGTCGGAAGTTACGAGAGGCCGTTATAGTGAACTTTCACAGACAACAGGACGGTAAAAACACGAGCTACGGGTTACCTGGAACTCTTAGGATTCAACAAAATATTCCCAGCAATGCCCATTTCCTAAAGTTTTGATGGTTTTTCAGGTGAGCAAGCGACCAATAAGTTGTGACTTGAAGCTGTAACTTACGGTTTCAAAAGCCTGCCTTGAGCGCAGCATTAGCCGAAACGGCCGTGCCGCTGATATCTGCTTTAAAGGAGACATTTTATGCACTCTTCCACAAATTAGAATAGTCCCCAGGTGTCTTAAAGACATGTCTGTCACACGCTTGCACTTTTCATCCTTTCAGAACAGCTGGTTTCAGTGTCTGTCCCTTTAAATGCAAATGAACCACAGCTCGCCCCACCCCACCCAGTCTACCGGTACCGCTACCCTCACAGGTTAGGGGTGGGATTATGCAAATTCAAGAACTATTGACATCTTTGAATGGCAGCTGAGGGAAAAGATGATAAATCCACATGGATTTCAACCTCGGGAGCCTGCACATTACAGGTTTTTTGTCAATTTTCACATTTTGGGGGCAGGAAGGCAAGACAAATACCCTGTAAACACTGTTTAAGGGCCTTCAAAAAGTGATATTTCCATGGAAACACCATTATAAGAGCAACCACTCACGGGAGAGGCTCTGTTCACTGTATGTGTACAGTATGTGTGCACATGTAGAGCCTGTTGCATACCTACTACTGGTCACAGACAGTGTGTAGTGACATTGTGCTCTTGTGCCTGTGAGTAGGTTTGTGTAATGGAGCAGTTGCTTCACTGACTTGTTCTGCTCCCAGTTTCACTTTCCATGTAGCGTTTCCTCTAGAAATCTCGTCTCACCTTTATGGTACGGTGCCTCTGCTGTTTGTTTCCGTCTGTGTACATCTGTGTGTCCACATGTTGGTTTCTCCTCTCAACACAGACCAGCATTAAGTCGATGGATGCCCAAACGAAAGGTGGGGGATGACACATCTGGGTTTGAAAATGGGTGAAATGAGACTGACTGGTCTGTGTCTCCTGGTGTTTCTCTGCTCTTATACCTGTTTCATCCTGTTAGAGAACATTGACCTTTGTGCTGCTGTGTTGTGATTGTCTCAGTGGATTGTCGTAGTGAAAATTGAAAGAAGGGGAACCCCATCCTCTGTGTGTGAATCACATATTGTAGGAAGATGTGACCTTATCCCAGACCAATATAATCTATGGTTGATTATAGTCACCCCCGAGTACTGCAGTGGACTGTACCATCAGTATGGAAGGTCATGAACACAGAGAAAGCACAACCTTACATTTTTCTACTGGAAATTGAATCCTGATAAATAACATGTCAGTCACAGAGAGATCATGTCACACACAGATACTTTCTCTCTTTCTGTCTGATCACTCAGGTAACTTCGAGACAGTGTGTAAACAACATTTTCCCATGATTAGCATATTGATGCACAGGGGATGATTTCTTGTTCTGGATTAATGACAATGATAAAAATCTCAAATCAAAATGACTTCTTGTCTGTGGTGACACTACTTTCTCTTGTGCGTGCGACCATGGGCACAGCAGCACTGGTGTTGTTTACTCGTGACTCTCCTTGTGTCCTGGTTGGAGTGAGTTGGTTAAATCAAGGCCACCTGGGCCACACTTTACAACTCATTACTACTTACTTTTGTCTCTGTACAGTACATGTAGTTCTGCCCAAAGGCCCAGTCTGTGGGGTTCATGACAAATAGTCATTTTCAAGAACAGTCAGTAATCCTCCATAGAGTTGTACCAATGGAGTCAGCCACCTGGGCCCTGAATGGGACGCACCAAATGGCATACAACCATCACTTCACATACTGCACAAAGTAAAGGTGCATATAGTGTGAGGTGAATCTATTGTGTGGCAGGATGCCTGCTACACCTTTAAAGAGGAACTATGCAATATTTTTTTAAGTAGCCTATATTTTGTGGCGTTTTGCCTTTATGATGATGGTTAAATAGACTTGGAAAGGGGGAGGCAGGGAGAATGACATGAAAGGGCTGACTCTGCCCTCCACCTTACGTCTCACAGCCAAAAACCAACCCTGCAAGATCAGCGCCTCCAACCCGGTGTCCTATATCTCGCCTTCTCAGAAACATTGACTGCTTTACAGGACAACGACACAAACACAGCCAGTAATCTTGTTAACTCGGTAGACATCGCTCCATGGATTACCTTCTCGCCTGCTTCATTGTGAACAAACACACACACAGCCATTGGGTGATGGAGGAGGGTTAGCGTTTAGTTTTTAGTGACAAAATGTTGCACCCCCAACCTGCAGGTTGAGCTCCATGGAGAAAAAAGAAAGAAAGACCAAAACAGTGAAAAAGCGATCGGACATGCATAATTAGTTCCCCTTTAGGGACACTGAGGGGCTGCTACTCTATTTAGTCAGAGCCAGCCAATCAACATGTCAAATTTATTATATAGGTACAGCATTCACCTGGTCCCATGACGCTCAGGAAGTGGAGCAGGTGATGTTCGTCCAACAACCAGGAGATTGCTGGTTCAGTCCCTGGCTTGAAGTGTCCATTGGCAAGATACTGAACCCCAAAGGGCCTCTGATTTCTGTCAGATGAGTGTGTGAACGTTTGAGTGTGTATGGTAGCAATAAAGCTCTATTTGAATGTGAGTGTAAAAAGGTGAAAGGGGCTTCCAGTACAAAGCCCTCTGAGTGGTCGATAAGAAGCTATGTAAGTGCAGTCCATTGACCATTTATCCCAGAAAAAAAACTCCTTGTGCGGATCTTGGCACTTGACACTAAGTGCTGCTGCTTAGATGTTCGTCTTTAAGCTGCTATAATCAATAATTTTAGGTTGCCAATGGATTAAATGACCATGATGTGTAGTGTGAAGGATGATGGTGATGATGAATCCATGGAGAACATCAATCAACTTTTGAACCTCCAGCTCTGTGGAGCATTGTAGTGTCTCTGAGCTCATTGTTTTGATGTTACTGTTTTTGTCTTGGCCCCAAACAGCAGACACACACTGCTGCTCAACATGGAGGAACATTTAGCTTGTACAGCTCTGAAAACCCTGAATATTGGACTTGCAATAGAGACGTGTTCAGAAACATGGTTCCAAATGAAAGTTGTATCAGTTGTATAACATGATAAAATAGTCACTGTGATTATAGGTTGTTTCTTTGATCCTTTGATGTAACTAATCAGGTCAATGCACTAAGAGAAAACCACAGTGAAACATCCTCAAACTTCTGTTTGTCTTTTTCCTCAGATGTTCTTTATTTTTTATATTTCTGTTCATTTGCGTCTTTGCTTCTCCGACTTGCCCCCTTTTAGCTCGGTTCATCTCCTCCCTGTGTTTCCTCTAAATGTGGGCACTTAGTCATCATTCTCCTTGTCTCCGTCTCTCTGTGTAGGATGTACGATGTTGGAGGCCAGAGAACTGAGCGGAGGAAGTGGATTAGTTGTTTCGAGGACGTCAGGGCGGTGTTGTTCGTGGTGTCGCTCAGCGGCTATGACATGACTCTGGTGGAGGACCCCTCCATGGTACGAGCTGCACTCGGTCACTGCCTCACAAATGTCCATGCTCTCCACTCAAAGTAACCAGAGACCACTTTTTACATCTCAGTGCTCAGTTTGTCCTCATAGAATAAGTTTTAAAAATGGCAGTGGTGTTGATGTCTTATCTCTCTCCGCAGAATCGTCTGCAGGAAAGCATGAAGCTCTTCTCCTCCATCTGCAACAACGTCTTCTTCCGCAGCACATCCATGGTGAGAAATTCATTCATTTAGGATGAAAAACTCAAGCAAAACAAATTGGATTGTAATGTAACTTCATCCAAATTTATATAAAATTAAGTCCACACATAAAACACATAATAAAGAGATCATTTATTTATAGATGAGCTGTTTGATTTAGATCTTAGAATCAGTGGAGGAATCAGGAATATTTTATGTGTGTCCATATGTGTTGCTATTAATGAATGCTATTAATTATCATCTCAGTGATATCTATCTGAATCTACACTCAAGTCACACAAGTTTATTTAAAGTGCCACTGAAGGCAGTGGTTCCCAACCTTTATGTTCTGTGGACCTAGTTTAGCCTTAACACTGTCAGACACAAGTCTTTAACGTCTCAGCCTCAGGTTTGAATATCCACGGCAACGACAGTCAGGGCTGGAAATATCCTAATTTGAGGTTGTCCATCTCATAATCATGAATTCAGTATCTCAGTAACACCTGAGGAGAATCCCATCAAACATCCACTTTGATTTAGGGATGAACTGGATGAACCACAATTCACAAATCCACTAGATAATTATGACACAATTAAACACAAATCGCATAGCATAAAATTATGAAGAGTTGACATTTAGTATTTTTTTCTGTCCTTTATTTTGTCAAGGCTCAGCTTCATTCTCCAATTTTGCAGGTTGGTGCAGCTGTACAAGTGAGAGGCCTTATTTCTGGTTTTCCTCTGGTCCTTAGACCCGGTTTACAGATAGATACATGTTTATTACTCCTGAAGACCTCTACTGATGTGTAAAGTCAGTCCCACGTTAAAATAAAACATAATACATAATGGTCTGGGCAGTGGGTGGGGTACACATCCCTTGAGCAAGACAACAGAAGACACAGCTTATTAATGTAGGTTTATATGCCACAGAGGTTGCTCATGTATGTTCATAACTGAATTCATGGGACAGAAAAAGGCTGAATTAGAAATTTTAATTATTCACCTTTCAATCTGAGATGTTGATAAGCAACTTTTTAAAGCTTCGTTAAGACAAAAAGTTGGGGACAACCATGTCCAGCCAAAGAGGGCGGGAACCACAGTTCAGTCTGACAGTTCAGACGATGGACGGAGCCGATGGAGGAGACATGAGCTGAGTCTCTTTGCAGCCTCCCATTTGTTCTCAATGACACCATGAAACAAAAATAACATTAATGCTGTCTCCACACACACACGCAGCCTCGGCCCTTTGTCTCGGAGTCCTCTGTCACTCGTAATTAAACAGTGAGTTGTAATTAGAGCGAGCTTTGGCGAGGTGACATTTTCCCCTCGCTGTGTTTTTCCAGTCCCTGCTTCCGGTAAATGATCGCATTAAAACAAGCGCGTAACGAGCTTGTTCAATTCATTCCACTTAACTTGCATTTGAAGCCCACTTAAAACACAAGTCACTGCATGTTGACGCGAGTGTCAGCCGCTGTCTGCACTTCCACTGTGACGCTGTTTTCAACATTTGTCAGACAGGACGACGGCTCGGTGCATCTGGTAGTGAGGTCACAAGGGTCAGTGATTCAGCTGGTATGTGGACGTGCACAAAAGCATCTCCTTCTGTACATTGTTCTATAAATAACCACAACAAATTTTTATTCAAGACTTCATTGGAGCCAAATGGGCAATTAAATTTCTGTGTGTGACATGTTTATGTGCCGGGATGTGTGTGGGCCCGCATGTTAACATAACTAACAGGCTCATTAAACAGAAGTGTTTAATGATACCTTTTGTTAACGTGGGAGGCAAATTTGTAACCTCCACCTCAATTAACTCTTTACTGTGGCTGGTCAGTTATAATTACACTCCAAGGCACTGCTCTGTGTCTTGTTCATTGGAAATCTGTTCTTCCTCATCCCTCCCTTGTTATAATCAGGGGGGCTTTCGTCTCTGTGTGTTTATTTTTGTGATCAAACCCAGCCAGAAAAGCACAAACTTGATCATAGTTTTAATTGGTCGACTACAAAGCCGGACGTACCTGTGAAATGTGTGCGCAGAAGTTGAGCTCGGAGGAAGTGACACTAAACATCAGAAAGACGCACACTTGTCAAAGTAGCGGTGGAGTTTGTGGAGCTCCTTCACCAGGAGAAGATGTGAGTGATCGACCGCACTCTGATGCACGGAGCGAGGTCATTGATCTGCCATAATCGCCCCATGCCGGTATCAACACAGCTATTGATTGCTGTATTAAAAATTCCTACAATGACGACACATGTGACTGTAATGTATGAAGCTGATTTATCGGTTTCAATCTGTTAGTTATTGCTGCACTCCAGGTGAGAGTCATCAAATCATGCTCTCAAATTGATTTTTTGTTTGTGACAAGCTTCTTGTGCTCTCAGCTGATTGGTTGTGTCTGTGTTTCCTTATTGCAGATTTTATTCATGAACAAGATAGACCTTTTTCAAGACAAGATTTTACACTCCGGACGACACCTGCGTTTGTACCTGCCACAGTTTAAAGGTAGGACTATTTATTATGTCATTGATTCTGCCATGCACATAGACGCCATGTAAAAGCACACTCAGTGGTCACTTTATTAGGTATATGTAACATCCAATGCAACAGCTCAGCCATTACTTGTATTAAAAAAAAGAAAAATGGGTTCTTATTATTGAGCTTTTAGTGTTGAGCTGGACTGTATTATATTGTATCATAAAACAGGTAGAGATCAGAATAGACATTTCAGTGTGATACAGTACAGTATGACACCATCACTGACTTTGTCTTCTTCCAGTTTAAGTTCTACAATACAGATGTAGCCATAAAACCGTCATCATAATGAGCAGTAAAACATGAACTGTTTCTGCGCACACACATGAACCTCAGTGCTGAAGTAGCTTTTATTAATTGAATATGCCCCAAAACATGTCACCCAACATCACATGACCATCTTTCTTTAAACATAAGACAATTTGCATTAAGCGTCATGAATGTTACACAGTTTGGATGCATAAAAAATAATAATGTTTTCCTAATTTATCCCTGGATGTTTCTGCAAAATGTCAAAGTTCCTGATGTGAAAAGTTTATATCATTTAGGTTTTTTTCAAAGCTACCCAGCACTGTAAAATTAAATCACAGATTTTCGACACAAACTTACAGGGGTCAGTGTGCACTTTAGACACACTAAATCAGTCTCTCACGCAGGCAGGCACACACTGTTATAGTTTCCGCTCTGCTCAGCATTTCTCTCCCCACGACTCAGTGGGCTCAACAGGAGCGACGTCCTCTCTGCTCTCATGCAAATGTCAATATAAATGCTAAAACTCTTGGGATTGGGGTCAGCCGGCAGAGCAAGTATGCATTTCACACTGACCTCAGATGTGATGACTCCTCTAATACAGTGCCCCCCGACCTTTTTGTGTTGGATGTACCCCCACACAGCCGCCCTCCGAGTGTGTTTATTTGAATTCACCTTAAACTTTTTATGTGATGTTATTAATGATATAAAGATGATAAAATAATAAATCAACCTGTTGAAGGCCCAGAGGCATTGCAACTTCTTGTGGACATGATATCTCTGTAACTCCTCGGTGCAACTTTGAATTTTGCACAGATGTTCACTTGGACTCAAGGATGAATCAGTTTTAGGTACTCAAAGGTCAAAGGTCAAGGCCACATTGACTCTAATAAACACCTTTTAGCCATTCATATTTCATTTGTGGACAAACATGATTGTGAACTGAAACTGAAACTAGTAGTTACTGTGTTCTTGTAATATTATCACTTTTGAGTGGATGTGTAAAGGCTACAACAGTAAATTCAGTTAATGAATCAATAAAATAAAAATATCAGTCACCATTTTACTACAGACACCTTTGTAGTTTTATATCAGTCGGATTTTGAATGCAGGATTTTTACTTTTGTAAAGCAGCACGTTGACATGAGTGTGCTGCTGCTATTGGTAAAGGTTTAATAACAGAGTCTGAATATGTCGTCAATCACTGATTGAAGTATCTGGTTTATGAACCTAATAACATCTCTTGGCATTTGAAAGTTTGAACTGACTCAAGTCGTTCATATCCTGGGCCTGCTTTAGCTGACAGTTTATTAGTCACAGTGACAGTAAATGTTTTAAAATCAGCCAGACACCAGTTTTATTATCCCGTTAGTGTGTTAATTTCCTTGTGTCGTCGTTTCCGTCTTTTTTAATTTCACATGAATGTCATGCCATCCTCTGTGCTGATTCTTCCCCTGCTCTCTCCTCCAGGTGCGGACTGCGACGTGGATTCGGCCGCCCGCTTCATCGCAGCCACTTTTGTCTCGTTCAACACGACGCCCAGCAAACTCATCTACCACCACTTCACCACGGCGACCGACACTTCCAACATCCAGGTCGTCTTCCAGGTGGTCATGGACACAATAATCAAAGAGAACCTGGAAGCAGTGTCGCTTCTGTGACTGGCCCAATGAGGGGCCGAGCCACCACAGACTCACACATCAGCAGACAAGTCAGTTCTGCTGTTAGTTTTGAACGTTTTATTTTGAAAGACAAACTCTCTGAACAAGAACAAAGGAAGTCGAGCGGGTCGTGGAAATCATCTCATCCAAGTGAACTGTCTGGTTTCTCTTTTAAGGAGCAGCCTAAAAGCTCTGGTGCTCTTTGTTGCCATTCATCCTCTGTGATGCTAGATTTAATGTAGCTTTGGAAAATGTATTGAAACACATTAAAGGAGGAGGAGCACTTTGACAATCCTTTGTTTTAGGATGGAGCCCTGAAATGTTCACTTTTATTGAGAGTAATGGGCATTTATATTTTTGTACTGTACAATGAAACCAGACAATGATCAGTAACTGAAGACTTGATATGTAGTGCCATTTATTTCCCCATCTCCTCCTCCTCCTCTGTGTGTGGGCAGGACACACGGGGGGTGAGGATTTACTGTTTGTCCGTTACTTCCTCGGTGCAGGGTTCACTCATGCATACCGTCGTGTGTTTTCCGCTCATTCATCACCGTGTCTCCGCTGTGCACATCCTGTGCGTCACACCCTCCTAATGAGCCGGTGATCACTGTAAAAGCACCCGAGTTTGTGTTGATTCTCCCTCAGCTGAATTCATCCACACGTTCACTTTAATCTGTGCCTCCACTTTGTTCCCCTCAGCGACGATGCTGGGATACTTATTTAATATTGGAGGTGTGAGAGGGGAATGTAAAGAAGCATCCCTGAAGCTTCCTGTTTCATTTCCTTACTCTCACCTCTCGTGATGATTATTATTGCAATATCTGACACACACGCACACACACATTCGCATTAACCCTGATTTGTCAAGCAGGGTGGTGCCTCCTCTGTGTGATTTGTGTGGCATTAACTCTACTGGGCTCTGACTGTTTTGAAGGCTCCTCTGAGCGAATGACTGTGACTATCACAGCAGCTCCTCTGACTCCAGCAATAAACAAGAAAGGCTCATGTCTGATCTAGACACTGAAGGTGAATGAGAGGTGAAAAACACCCCTAAGTGCCTTATGATGAAGTGATTTTTCTGTAATGTAATTAAAAAGCTTCATACATCTCTGAAACTGCAATGTGTATTTTTTTTCCTTCTGTGTCTCTGATGTTGAACAACATAATCTACTTTATTCTCAGTCTAGAGTGTGCTCTTATGTGGTCTCTATAGGAGAACCGTGTAAAAGGATAAAAACAATAATGTTGCATCATATATTTCTCCATTTTCATCCTCAGAATTTTAAAGACAAATGTGGCCATACAACAGTTTACCAGTGTTTGTTCGTTTTAATAGATAAAATAAATAAAAGTACTTTACAGGAAATCTGCTCTGCAGTCAACTTTCCGGACATTTAATACATGTTGGCAAAGGCGGTAGGTACATAACAAGGGGTGAACAGTACAGATGTGATGAAAATGGTCAAACTAACATCTCTCGCACTGATTTTTTTGTTTGTTTTTGTTTCTTTTATACACCTGACTACTCAACCAAAGCAAAACTGAACCATGTTTGTGATTTTTTTTTCTTTAAATAAGAGAGAACATTCAGAGTCTGCAGCGGTCCGTCATTGGTAATGACCACGAGCTCCTCTGCACCATCACCCCCGAAGCCCAACACGCTCATCCAACTATCCATCCATCCCGCATTTTCATTTTTTCCTTTTCCAGAGAGTTGCTCCCGGGGGCTCGGTGGAGGACGAGGACTGTCTCCGCCGGTCCGACCAGGACTCACGCGGACAGGCAGTCCAGGGAGTCCAGGGTGAGGAAGACGTCCGCCTTGCACTGGAAGGTACCCGTCCCGTCCCGCAGCAGCTCGCAGCTCTTCAGGTTTGGAGAGATGTCCTTCACGCAGATGGCCTGCAGGAGGTGGGGAGAAGAGATGAGAGGATTTCAAGTTCACGGATGAATCAGATTTTGATGTTTTTACTCTATTTTCTATCACTTTCATTATTACAGGATAATCGTTTCCTCACAGGTCACTTCGCTCTATTGCACTTAGTTATCTGAGACATGAAAAGAGACGCCTCCCGAACAGCAGATGATTGCTGCAATAACGTGAATGTCACTTATAAATAAATGTTACATTAATGTTTTTATTCTGTGGTTTTCATTCATTCAGATCAAGAGCATTTCTTTACTTTATTGTCACCACCTGCTGCCGCGCTTTCACCTGGTTCTGCGCTTTTACGCACGAGCTGCTGAACCAACATCTAGGCTATCTCAACAGGTTGTGTCCTTTTCGTTGTAAAAGCAAACGTAAAAAAAAACAGCCAAATTTAATCATGATAGGCTATTTGTTCACTTTCATAAATAAATGTTGTTTTCTTTTTGTGTGAGTATGCTAAGGAAACAGCTTTTACGCGCGCCCCTTATTCCATTCTTAACGTAAAGAAACGCAGAATCTCCTCACACAGGAACAAAGTACTCACCATGCTCTTGAGGATGGAGACCTGCCTGTTGGTCTCTGGGATCACGTTGTTACCTACTGTCTCCCCGCTGTCCACCAGCGTCTCTTCAGACTCGGACCTCCGGACGTACGGTGACCTCCTGATGCCGGACAGCAAACCGGAGGCGCGACCCACCGAGTAGTAACTGGGCCCGGTCGACTGCTTATACCAGGCTTCGACTGAGTGGCACGAGATGAGCAGAGACACTCCGACGCACACCACGGCAAACCTGACTGACCTCTCCATGTCTGGAACCGTCCTGGCACGCACCTCTCTTTTACGCACGAGATAACAGGCGCTTTTCTTCTCTGTTCTTGGTCTTGTCTGTGCTGGATGTTTTTGCTGGGTGTTGGAAAACTTTCTGTGGCTTATATAGGCTGAGTGAACGACGTTATCGTGACCGAGAACATCCGTCAAATCAAAATTGAGGTGGGCGGATGATGATCCATGTTAATGCAGGGGTAGGAAAAAAACCAATCCGAATTGATCCGTCTTTCATGGTTTGGCTACGACATGGGAGGGGTGTGTGTGTGGTGGAGGGTGGGAGTCATTCTCTGACGTTTATAGAGGTAAAAGTAAAACAGATTAACATCAGTGGACAGAAATGCATACTGACGTAATTCATCAAAAGTTAAAGATGTTTAGATGTTTATCAAATTACTGGCACACGCACACACCGCATCACGGGCTGATTCTCAAAATGTTTAAGGTCTGAAAACACCGCATGCAACACGTGACGACAACAAAACATTTTTTAAAAGAGGGGGAAAAATCGCATCACAAAGCAGAATCGGTCTGTATGGCTTCAAACGACACAAATGGAAATGGACAAATTAGGAGTAAAAAAGAACAGATCAATAAACACGAGTGAATAATTGACTGGTCTAAATTGTGTTCGGTTTCAAAAGCTTTCTCCACGCACAGACCGTGAATCAGTCACACTTCAAAGTGGATTTCTGAGGTAAAACAGGCCTGTATCGATAGAAAGCCTTTTCCTGATCGATTTACCAACCTCACCGGTCATGCGTCATGAACTCCATCACGCCTGCAATCAGCGGATCAGGGAAAGTAACAGGGGAGCAATGATAACGATTAAGACAGAGACTGATGCACCTGCATTTCATCAATTCAGTAACTACAGAAACGGTCAAATACTGTGTATCCATGTTGCCTCTCCATTAGCTATGAAAGATCTGGGTTCTGGGGAAATTTATCTTAAATCTACAGACAGATAAGAAAGACCACTGCCTCCGATTGTGATGACATTATCCAGTAACATAAAGATGAAAGACATTACTCTAAGCAATCTCAGCAATTAAGAGCATTTAACTTTACATTTTTATTGAGCAATAAAAGTAGCATTGACATATAAAAATATAAAACACAAATAAACAATCCTCTACTCCCTTATGATGAATATGTTCACGGTTGTGGAAATTATCAGGACAAATGAAAATACCATTATAGGGTCCGTTAGAGTCCATTATAAAGTGGTCTGCAGTGTGGCTCCAGTTTGTCCTCCAGGACATAGTCTGGTCCACAGACCCAGGGGTCTGCTGTCTCCCACTGCCACTTCTGCAGACTTTGCCTCAGGCTCTCCAGCACGGTGCTGTATGATGGGTCTGATGCCAGGTTCCTCGTTTCCAGTGGGTCTGTCCTGTGTTGACGAGACATTGCATATTAAAACAGCATAAAGAGGCAGAAACATTTCACTTCAATTTATTTATGTGGAAATTATCAACTCTAATCAAATGGTTTAAAACACTCTGCTGTAAATAAAACATTACTGTAACCAATTATAAGTGCTGGAAACTAGGAAATAGCCTCTTATAAAGACCATTTTATATAACAATCACAGACAATGGAGCAAAACCCAGTAATTACAAAAACCCATTAATATATAATATCATAATGACACATATTTTAAATGTACGTAGGCAACACATGAAATGATTTTAAGGGTGAAACTATCATTGTTGACTAGATAGATAGATAGATAGATAGATAGATAGATAGATAGATAGATAGATAGATAGATAGATAGATAGATAGATAGATAGATAGATAGATAGATAGATAGATAGATAGATAGAAAGAAATCACAATACCACATATTGTTAAACTTTTAACAAAATGACACAGCTAAGTTTACATAAATTTCTATCTATTAGTTGATAGGGGCTTGAATCCAAGGCATTTATAGTCGTGTGTAAAATTGAGGATAATAAAATAACAATAACACATATATTAAACACTGAAAATAAGATCTTACATTTTGTCAATCGAAGGACTGTAAATACGATTGACCCAAAAGATCAACACTTCAGATGATCTCTCACTGCCATGTCTTAGAAACTGCAGGAGAATCACACTTATTTCTTCTTGTGAATATTCATAGTGACTCATTACCTGACTCCTGATCCTTCCCCGATCAGTTACTAAACTAGGTTTATCTCATTTGAATCAGAGGGCGTTGGTGTTGTCTGGGGTACTGTGAATACTCTGATGTGCAGATTTTGATCTAAACATATTTTAAAGGTTTTATCTGTGAATGATCACAGTCAATATCTCTCACAGACCTGGAGTCGTACAGCTCCCAGCGCTCTCTGTAGTAATACTGCTGCAGGCTTTTGAACCAGTGTGTAGGCTGACCCTGCCTGGTGCGGTTCAGCAGGTCCTGGAAGGTGGGTGACACGTACAGGTCCTGGTCGATGGGGAAGGGCATGCGGTAGTGAAGGTTGTGGAGAAGGTGGTACGCCCCCTGGTGGACAGAGCGGGTCGGGTAGTACATGGTTACCTGCAATCAGATTGACAGTACAGCAGTCAGGGGCTTGTGTTTGACTCCTTTTATCAGAGTCTGTTTCTGACGGTGGCTGTAACGTGCTGCTCCAGAGCAGCGCTGCTCACAGACCTCGTGCAGAGACTGGCTGCTGTAGACAGTGTACCAGCGGCTGGGCTCAGTGACCAGAGCCGGCAGTAAGGAGCGACCAGTGAGATGGACTGGGGCGGAGGGGCTTCTGGGCAGGCTGTAGGATGGGTAGGGAATGGAGAACCAGTCCAGAATGGTGGGAGTGATGTCTGCCCAAAAGAAAAGAGAGAGAGAGAAGGAGAGAAAAGAACAAAAAAAAAACAGTCTCTGTGTTAGTTTTTCTTAGCTCACAAGAAGCTGACACACACATGGTTTTCAAAGGACATTGACAAATGCAAATGTTAAAGTGCAAAATTAAATGTCCGCAATCTATTATTATATTATATCACATTAAGCAGCTGCCTGCTGTCTTCACAGTTGTTTCCTGTTATAATTGACATTATTTTCACATTTACATTTCATTATTATCTGCTGTGAGAATCATTTCAGTTCATCTGAGATCTGTTTCTGAAGCATCGTCGCCAGGTCTCCCTCATGTGGCCACTTTGTAAAGACAAATACACTCGCGTCATGAACCGATGGTGCTGAACTGAGGAGCGGGAAGCAAGATAAGCCTGAAAGATCACAGTATGATAAAGTAAAGACTAAAAGACATCCGTTATTCCAGAGTATTGCCTTTTTTTTATTTAACTCTTTAGTCTATCAATAGGCTTCAGAGTCATTAGGCTATAGTTAAACAATATGAGATTGAAAATAAATCATTTTTTTATTGTAATTGCTCACAATTTATTGCTCATTTAGGAAATAAACGATGAAGGATGAAGGATCAAATTGAACATCGCTCAAAAGCTAAAGATCCTGGATCTTTGTGCACTGAGCCAGTCTCAGCTTCTTGCTTTAATCCATTTCTTACCCAGAAGGCTGACGAAGGCCTGGCTGGTGTCTCCCCATCGCTCCCTGTGCTCCGGAGAGGACACCAACATGGGCTCTGCCGTCCCAGAGCTGTACAGGTTGGTTCTGCCGTTGGGGAAAGGGATGCCGTTGTCTGAGCTGTAGATGACCAGGGTGTCGTTCTCGTAACCAGCGTCCCTGAGCTCCTGCAGCACTAATCCAATACCTGCAGACGAGGTTTACACCACTACACGTGAGTATTTCATGGTAAATTACTTTTCTCCGTCAACTTTCTGCAATTTTTTTGTGCGTACTTTGCAAGTTTTTGCTACACACCCTGATCCAGCCTGCTAACTGTTGTGTACTGTGCAGCCAAGTCAGCTCGTGCTGCAGGAGTGTCCGGCACAAAAGGAGGAACCTGAAGGACATGAGACGAGGACAGACCAGAATAGCGTGTTATGATTCTTGGATAACTTGTGGGAATCACATGTTATTTCTAAATGTCTAGAGTGTAATAGAAGCAGAGGAGGAAATGCTATCACCTGCATCACTTCATAGTTTCTGTTAGAAAATTATTTCTTGGTACAAAAAGTTCTGTTCAGACATACAGTACACCCTTAAAGGGATAGTTCAACATTTTGGCAAATTGGCCCATTGCCATAATCTCTACAGTCATTGCAGTAGGTTTGTTACCTTTAATTGTAGCGTAGCTCTTAACAGCTCACAGCTCTGCTCCGCCATTCTAAAAATAGCTTGCACCGACAAATAAAGGTACAGTATTTGCCAAAATGTTGAACTATCCTTTTACATGAACCTGTTTCTATACAACTGTTATAGCACTGACCTTCACTTGTTCTGGTGTGTAATACTGTGGAGTCCAGTCAGGTATTCTTCCCATTCCCATCTCACCATTCCCAAACTTCTCACAGAAGGCTCCATACTGGGGCTGTGAATGCCCACATCGGTGGGTGTCATGGAAGGCAACATAGAGGAAAAACGGCCTCTCTTCATCTTTCCTGTCATCTCCGTGGTTCTCTTCTTTCTTCTGCCTTCGCTGGATGGCCTCCTCTTTGTGCGTCTGGAAGAACTTGCGTACGAGGAGTTTAATGCGGGTGATGTTCCTGCCCACTTGGAGGACGGAGTTGTTTTCCTCCGTGTAGGCAAAATCAAAAGGGTATACAGATCCAGGACCGACGTGCTTCTTCCCAATTATACCTGAAGGAGTAAGAGAGTGAAAAAAGAAGAAAAGGCCTGTTTAAAAAGGGTGGAGTGCGTATTTGTCTAGACTTGAGATAACATGGTCTCTTTGTTGTTTACCTGTGTGTACGTCGGCCTGGCTGAGGAGGAGTGGCAAACTTTGTACACTGTCAAAAGAGTTAAAGTGATGGACGCCCTGATGAAGGCCGTACATGCCGTTCTGATGCTGCAAACACAGGACACACATACCTGAGTACTGTGGCTTCATGAAAAAACAAGAGGTAACCATAGTGCGTGTGTAGGGTACCTGTGGCAGCCCCGTGAGGATGGTGGAGCGGCTGGGGGAGCAGCTGCTGACAGATGTGAAGGCATTGGTGAACACCAGGCTGCGCTGGGCCAGGGAGCGCAGGTGGGGGGTGTGGACCACAGAGTTGTTGTACACCTCCGTCTCAAAGCCTGCATCATCAGCTGGAGGAGGAACACACAGGGTCACGTCAGGATGTGCGCTGACGTGGGGTCAGCTGCTGAGGGTGGGTGACGAGGGTCGCCCCGAAGGCGTTGGACAAGGTTAAAAGTCAGAGATCTGTTACACACCTGCTGTTGCTTTAGGATTTCCTTTGAGTGAAACATCTGGTCCTGGACTAAAACCATGAAAACCATCTACTGTCTGAAAAAGGAGATCTTTCTATGATACTTAAAATGTGTTTTAAGCTCTAATACAATAAAACTAATCACACGGAGAAGACTTTATCCATGCATCTATAATAGACACCAAGAGTCAGTTGTATGTTTATAATAAGGAGCAGTCTCGTGCAAGGGTGCAGTGCAGCCATAAGTTATCCTTTATGAAAGTTATAATGTTCACTTTATATAAACAGTGTTAAAGATGTGTTGATTGAACTCTTGTGGTTTTTTAGGCTGCATTTGCATAGGGGCGTTTTTTTTCCTTCAGCCTCCCTCACTGACATGACTGTGGACACAGGGTGTGACGAAGTGACCAAGTGAAGCATTGTGACACTGTTGTATTAGCCTGATTGTAGCTAATAAACTGCCAACAGTGTGTTTGTCTCATCACTACACCTCCTCCTGTCTCGCGTGTTTTTACCTGAGTTCACTCACCGATGATCAGGAGGACGTTTCTTCTTGTTGCCTCCACGGTGCAGCAGCAACATGTCACCACGAGACCAAACAGCTCCAGCAGCATGATGATGATGATGAAGGTGACTGTCTCTCTTATCTGTTCTCACCATGGAAACACACGAGTGAGTCCCGATGAGTTTGGACAGTACAGCAGTCTGATCTGACTCTGCGGCGAACTCATCTCATCTCCTTCCGCAAACAACCCGTGGTCACATGACGGAGGTCACGTGAGGAAAGAAAACAGGAACCTCTATCCGGTCTCGCGCCTCATCAGTGGAAGTGGAAGTGGTTTCAGTAAAAGGAGAAACTGATTTACTGAGTGGATCTGGGGGGAAAATCAGTGCCGAGCCACGGATGAGTGGGGTCTGGAGTCTGGAGGACGGAGCCGGTGAGACTGTCAGCTACTACTCTGTTCTCACCTGATCTACTCTGTTCTACCTCTTTTCTGTTCCAGACCAGCACTGTCTCTTCTATTCTATTCTTACATTTTCTGTTCTCCTCAATGGTGCAGCTTCTATTGTGCTTTTTTTTTTACTTTCATTTTATTGTGTTGATTTTCTTTTTATTGCCTTTGCACTTTATTCTATTCTACTCAACTCTATTGTTTTTTTTATGTTGTAATACATTCAGTCCTGTGGAGTACAGCTCTGTAACCTAATTAATTTAGTTGTTTTTATTCTAACCCAGTCACACGTCTTGCTGTTTTATTCAAGTTATTCTTGTTCTTCCACCTTGTCAGTGTCGCAGATCATGAAAAGAGGTTCAAACTCCAGCAACACATGCAGAAAACAAAAGAAGCTTGTTAGATGTGTTTTGTCCATAGGGTTTTGTCTTATTGAATTCATCAGGCTAGTCACAAAACAAATTCCAAATAATATTTAAACAGAGGAAAGTGAATATAATGTCTAGATGCATGTGTTCACTTGTAATTTGTATTATATTAGATTATTTGTTTCATATCTATCCTCATCCTTCTGTTTTCTTCAAGTTTGAGTTTTGACCTCTTCAGACTTATTGTTTTCCATATGCTACTTTTGAAATTAGTGACATTGTGTCAGAACTGTTATGTTGCCTGGAGAAAAAACATTATTATGACACAGAAGAATATGTGTATGAATTTTTCTTAGTCAGGGTGTTTTATGACCCGTAGGTGGAGAAGAAGTTCTCTGTGTTGTAAAACAATCGCAGGTCAGAGTCAGGTATGCAAAGCACTGACCAATCATATGATCATCATATGATCATCATGCCCTGAGAGCTTGTTCAGGTCAAAGATCACAGGTTGCCTTATTAAAATACTAGACAAACCTGTCCACAGACCTGGATATTACAACCTGGCAGCATGCAGGAGGTTGACTTTTGTCGTTGTTTTTTCCATCACGGACAGATCACAGCATGCATGTGAAGATATGGCGCCTGCTTCCTTTGCTGAGCTGTGTATTTGTCCAGGAAAACACACAAAATTGATACATGGGTGTGCACTAAGCGCATCTTCGTTGAGTTTCCCTGAGCGCTGCGTCTGTGGAGAGGGACGAATCCACCCAAACCAGAGAAACCAAGCATCGTTTTCTCAAATCCAATGAGGGACATTTAAAGCAGCAGAGAAATTCTCACTGTTTTGTGTAAGTGACTTTTATTCTATTATTAACATTACCAGATTTGGATGTGTAACTTGGTTTATCTGTTCGCTCACCATCTTACCATCCCTCTCTCCTCCAGGTTTCTCACCTCTAACTTTTACCTCACGATGGATCGCCCTCTGCTGAGGCGAGTGTCGGCCCGGGGCTGCTGCTCCTACAGCACCCTGAAGGCCTGGCTGCCCATCCTGTCCTGGCTGCCCAGGTACAGACTGAAGTGGCTTCAGATGGACTTGCTCGCAGGCCTCACTGTCGGACTGACAACTGTACCGCAGGCGCTGGCTTACGCTGAAGTAGCTGGCCTTCCTGTGCAAGTGAGTCCCAGCCGAGTCTTGTCTGTGAAGGTTCATGTTTTTGATGGAATTCTCATTGAATATTCAATTCAGCTTCGTTCAGTTTGATCAAATTGTTAAAACTATCTTGTTCCAGTGACACAGCTGGTTTACAAACTAGTTGTGATGTCATGACTCCTGCTTGTATGCATACACCTTAAACTGAAGCTTAACCTGAACACCGTGCAGCAGATAAATGTGAAAACAAACTCTGCAGTTTTATGCACAGTCAAGCTCAAACATGCAAGTGAAGCAATATTCGACAGGGATGTTAAACATTGCTTAATCAAAGGGATAGTTCAACATTTTGGCAAATTGGCCCATTGCCATAATCCCTATAGTTTTAGGAGTAGGTTAGTTACCTTTAATTGTCGGTGCAAGCTATTTTTAGAACGGCGGAGCAGGGTTGCGAGCTGCAAAGAACTACGCTATAGAGGCTCATGGGATTTCTTGGTTTCCCTCATCAAACTCATCAAAACACAATCCAACAACTCCAAAATGCTCTGGTGGACAAGTTGTGACCTGCACATTCACCACGCTATGAGATAATAACGGAACGTTACGAGACGGAGATGTTTGCCAAAATGTTGAACTATCCCTTTAACCTTTCATTACACTGTTATTCCTCCTTTAATCGAAACACACCTCTCTCCACAGTACGGACTCTACTCTGCCTTCATGGGGGGGTTCATCTACACCCTGCTGGGGACCTCCAAGGACGTGACTCTGGGTCCCACAGCCATCATGTCCCTCCTGTGTTTCTCCGTGGTGGGGGGGCAGCCACACCGTGCCGTACTGCTCAGCCTCCTCTGTGGACTCATCCAGGCTGTAATGGCATTACTGAGATTAGGTGAGGGGAGCAGCTGAGGTCATGTGAAAACCCTGTGATACCAGCTTTGTTGGGGTTTTTTTGGGTGATTTTCTTAATTTAGACAAACTCGGGACCAAAGTGGGCGAATTGGGTGGTTTTCTCCACAATGAGCCACAGTGTTTTGAGCGTAGCGGTACTATTTTAAAAATGTTTGATGACAAGTTGGATGTTACTTTGCAAGTGCAAGGAAGTCACTTCCACCAATGACATCTACAACTTCCCGTGCAAAACCACACACAGTTTCAAAAATGCATGGCTGTGAAACATGCTTTTATTTTTGTAGCAAGGGTCACGGCTGTGTAAATCATTCATTGCCTTGCTTTTCCTCTACAGGCTTCCTGTTGGACTTCATCTCTTTCCCTGTAATAAAAGGCTTCACCTGTGCTGCTGCAGTAACTATTGGCTTTGGCCAGGTCAAGGTAAACATTAAACACACACACATACACACAAACAAAAATAATACTCAAAGACACAGTGTTATTTCTATTATTACATTCATTCACAAAACCTTTCATTCTAACAATATGAACAAGGACTAAAGGAAAGAACAAACAATTGAAATCAATCAACAGAAA
Source organism: Decapterus maruadsi (assembly GCA_030347415.2). Taxonomy (NCBI): domain Eukaryota; kingdom Metazoa; phylum Chordata; class Actinopteri; order Carangiformes; family Carangidae; genus Decapterus; species Decapterus maruadsi. Next base: position 26,593,054 of record CM064901.1, on the reverse strand, counting down.
ATGAACTGTCAAATATCACTTTGGCACTATAGCAGCAGATTCAGCAGCACAGAAATCAAATCAAAATGAATTATCAAATAGATTAAATATAATTTGGGCTTTACACCAGTATACAGTTTACAGAACAGCTGGATTCAGTTCACATAATGGAGAAAGAGAATTATCTAATTATAGAGAACCATCAAATGAATTATTTATCAAATTAAGGGCATTTAAATTTATGGATTTAGTGGAATACAAAATAGCATTGATAATGTACAAAATGTTCAACAGATTGTTACCTAGTAAAATTGTAAACATGTTTAAAACAAGGGTAAGTAGATATGAGCTTCGAGGGAAACATATGATTGTAAAACCAAAGTCTAGGACTAAAATTAAAGATCAATGTATTACTGTAAGGGGAGTAAATATATATGGAATGCACTTGATGAAAAATTGAAGATGTGCAAGTCAATTTATGAATTCAAACGTTTGTTTAAGTTTAATGTAATTGAAAAATATGAGGGATCCAGTAGTTGATACTATTTTGAATTATGTTTGGGATTGTATAAACAATTATGTTTTTTGTATGATGTTGTGATCTGAATAAGCTGATCATTGTGAGAAGGGTAGGCGTAAATAAGCAATAGCTTCAGCCTATGCCTTTTCGGTTAGGTTTCTTTCTAATGTGAACTAATGTTTTCTGTTGATGTCTAAACTCTAATGACCTGGCCGAAATAAACATATTTTCATTTTTCATTTTCATTTTCATTTACTTTATTAGTTGTTCTGATTCAGAATCAGCTTGTTGGTTACGTTGAGTTTGAACAGGGAACCCGCTCTGTGTTGGATTTGTGTCACATGTCATGTGTTTACCGGCAGATTGTGTTACATTTGAAAGAAAAAATAATACAGTACTTTCTTGTTCTTGTTCTCTTTGCTCGTTTTCATGCGCTCTGAAGTTCTGCTGCTAGATGTTTAATTATGTTCCACCCATTTCTATGTTTGGTACAGTCAGACCGCCAAACATAAAAGTGGGTGGAACATAATTAAACATTTCCATTTTATCTTGGTTTACGGATTTAGAGAGAGGCCTCATCTTTTAGTTCACCCACTGCTTTCACAGCTCCGTGGTTTCAGCTGACGTCAGTCTGATTGTTTCTGTTTGTAGAATATTCTGGGACTTCAAAACATCCCCCACGAGTTCTACCTGGAGGTTTACTACACCTTCTACAAGATCCCAGAGGCCAGGATAGGGGATGTGGTCCTGGGTCTACTCTGTCTCGGCCTGTTAGTCATGTTGATGGTTATGAAGATGAGTCTCGATTCAGACAACGGGCCGACCTGCTCCAGAATCGCCAGGAAACTAGTGTGGGCTGTTGCTACCAGTCAGTACCTGTGTCTGTGTGTGTGTTGTACCGGTATGACTGTGTGACTGCGTGGCTGTGTATGAATCTGTCCTCTTTACAAGCATCCACAGTGTTTTATTTTACCAAAGATTAACATGCCTTCTGGTCTCCTGTTCTCTCTGTCTCCGTCAGTGCGTAACGCCCTGGTGGTTGTTGCTGCCGCCATCATAGCTTTTTCCTGGGATGCCTATGGTTACCATGTGTTCACAATCACTGGAAAGATTTCCCAGGGGCTCCCACCATTCATGCCCCCACCCACCTCAGACACCACCAGCAACGGCACCGTCATCTCCTTTAGAGAGATTGTAGAGGTAAAGAGCAGAGAGAAGGGCCAGTAACAAGATGAAGGCAGAAGGTTTTTCAGCCGTATTGTTGTGTTGTAACTTTCACTTCCTGAGATTTCTCCGGTTCTGCAGAAAAATTACTGACTCAGTCTGGCTGCTGGTTTTTTTTTGTGTGTGTGTGCAGGACTTTGGAGGAGGGCTTGCTGTGATTCCTTTCATGGGTCTGTTAGAGAGCATTGCCATTGCCAAAGCTTTTGGTAAGTGTTTCTATCCCTGCTGTGGCTCAAATCATGCCTAATGTCAGTCTGCTGGTTAGTCCACCACTTTGATCTGGACTGAATTAGTTTGAGTGAAATGTCTTAGAAACTAGAAGAGGAATATCCAGGAAATTTGGTGCATAATTTGTGGTCCCTTCATTTTTTTTTTAGCTCCATTGTCAGATCAATTACCCAGTCCATATCCATTATTTTGCTTTATAACTAAACACCAACAAAAAATAATTGCCATGCCCATCAGTCTCAGCCACTGGACTTGTTTCTATGATCACCAAATGTTAGCATTGTGACACAGTAAAGAAACATCCACATGCAGATTTTTTCTCCATTAGCATGTTAAATGAGTCAAAACCCTTTTATGGAAACATATTAATTTTCTACACAGTATACTAGCAGCAGTAGAATTGTTTATTGTTAATGGTTGAAGCCTTGGAAACAACTAATCTTCCTGAATGAAGTTCAGCTAAAGAAAGAGTGTTTCCTCTTTAACCTCCTGTCTGTCCGCAGCGAGCCAGAACGACTACAGGATCGATGCCAACCAGGAGCTACTGGCAATCGGTGTAACCAACATCATGGGGTCCTTTGTGTCAGCGTATCCTGTCACCGGCAGCTTTGGCAGGTGTGTGTGTCTGTATGTGTGAGAGAGAGAGAGGTGGGGGGGGGGGCTCATATATTTACTGTGTCATGTTTTCTCTTCAAATCCAGGACAGCTGTGAACTCCCAGACCGGCGTTTGCTCCCCAGCAGGAGGGATCATCACCAGTGAGTCCTGACTCCTCCACCTTTGGGTCTGCTACACCCTCTAGTGGTGGAATCATATTATATCTCCACCACTCCCCTCTGCTCCTTTGCCTCCTCTTTCCCTGTCTGTGTGGGAGTTGTCACGGAGGTCAGAGGTAGAGGTTTCAATGAAAACGCCATACACAAGCTTTAGCAGATATGACAGATTACAAAACACTGACATCACTTCAATTCAACAACAATTTAAAACTGAGACATCAGGGCGTCTCACACAGGCACTGAGAATCAATATTAATCTGGTCTTCTTTACTATATTCATGAAGTCTCTAAATAAATTATACAGCCGTGAGGAATTTTAAGTGAGCACTCTAAAACAGGAACCATAAGTCATGGTGTTTCCTGTCTACAACACCAACCTCTTTTAACCAATGAAAACACAAAGAAAATTGTCAATTACTTATCTGTTTAATTTAAAACATCAAATTATTGTATTTATGTGACTTAGCATTCACAGTCTTCCTGCTGAATTTATGCATGTTTCTCAGTTTCTCTAAATATCATCTTCTCTCCCTCTCTTTCCCTGGGTTTTTTTTTCAGGTGTGATCGTGTTGCTATCCCTGGCCTTCCTCATGCCGGCTTTCTACTACATCCCTAAAGCCTCTCTGGCTGCTGTCATCATCTGCGCCGTAGCTCCAATGGTGGATTACCGTGTGGTGGTTAATATGTGGAGGATACGCAGTAGGTGTTGGCTCAGTTTGAAACTTCAGTGTTTCGCATGCATTATGTTTGATGTTGAAGTCTGGTGCTGGTGTCGTCCACAGAGCTGGACCTGCTGCCATTCATGGTGACGTTCCTGATGAGTTTCTGGCAGGTGCAGTACGGCATCGTAGGAGGTGTGATTGTATCTGGAGTCCTGCTGCTGTACAACACAGCCAGACCCCAGATAAAGGTAAGCCTGCTTTATTTAGGCAACATAGACAGTTTTCTCTGCTTATTGTTTTCCCTAAAGAGACAACAGTCATTTGCTATCGCAGTGTGCAGGTACAGTCACCAAAAGAGTGAATGGTTCAGCCAACCAACCAGTAAAACTGAGCTAAATTCAAGACACGGTTCAATTTCTCACAGTCAAAACCTGGAAGAGTTCTATATACAGTACATAACTTCCAAGAGCCAGAATCTGTGACTCTCAGGAGATGTTTCATCAACGTCTTGTGAGTTTTATACTTTCCTCTTTGCAGCTGGAACATTGTAGGAAAAAAGACGCAACACCCTTTATAGTGGTTGATGGAAGGGTTGGGAATTATCATAAATCAGACTTCAGACCTCAGAAGACTTTATTGATTCCAGTAAAGGCAATTCATTAGTAGCTTACCTCATACCCTATATGTTCAATCAGTCCACACAGTCAGGGGTCAGACACACAGGTAATAAATAACATGGTGACATGACTATCACGTAAAAGCACGTGTAAGACTATTTTAAAAACTCCTATCAGAGTTTAACAACTTAATAGCAGAAGGAATAAAAGATCTGGAGAAACGATTAGTTCTCATTGATGGTGCATAAAAACGACGGCCTGAGGGCATCAGGGCGAACTTGGAGCATGGAGGGGTTGTTCTTTCCCACCTGATGCCCCCAAAGGGAACACAAGTCTCCGGTGATCTTGAAAAGAACTTAGTGATGATCTGCAGGCTGTTTTTATCTTTAATGAATAAACCACTAAACCATCAAATAAAAGAAAAAAGGTTCAAAGTCTTTTTAGACAATGGACTCAGTGTTTGTGTCAAACCTCAGTTTACAATCAATCCAGTTAACAAGATATTTATATGGAGTCCACAACCTGAGCATCTTCATCACGTATGACATTTACACCACGTACAGGGTTGTGTCTAAAATCAATAAGCATGTCTTTTGTTTTTAAAACATTGAGGTAAAGGTATTTTTGTTTTTTCAAAACAACAAACATTTTTATGTATTTATTTCATCTAATTTGGTTTAAATTTCATTATTGAACATACAAACAACTAACAATCATACAAAATGAGACAAGGACACCGAATAAAAGAACAAAAGAGAAGAGCGAGAAAAAAAAGAAAGAAGAAAGAAGGAAAGCTTTGAGGGCAGACACTGAAGCAGTCGTGTACAAACTCTGGTAGTCCAGGGCAACGGATGTTGTGGACATTTCCCCGGTAACAAAAACCTGCTGGACCCTATTTGTAAGAACATTTAAAATCAACACGAGAAGCTGGCCAGGAAGGTTAAAACAAAAACAAAAGGTACAGTAGTATAAAATGTTTAGCATCCTCCACACCCTCATTATGTTGGTAGGCAAATTGCAAGGGATCCACTTTTCCTTCAGTAAAGGACAAAATATAATTTTAATAATCTTCTAAAAAAAAATCATAACAAGTAACACATTTATAACAATTTTGGAAGAGTCTTGTGCAAACCACACTGAGTTGACCAGCACAGTGGTGCAAAGTGCGCCCACAAATAGCATCAAGACCCACAGCTTTCCTAAGCTCAACCCTAAACAAACTGTCACTGGATTCTGAGAAATCACAAATTCCCTAAGATGAGATAATGGCAGTTATTCAATGGCAGGATATCTTTTATAGCTTTTAAAGGCAAAGGCGAATGTTTCCATATTGAAAAAAAATTACATATACCATATTTTATCCATTATCCTCACCTTTACTCATTGGTAACACAGCAGAGATACTGTATTTCCAATTCAGAAATATCACTATTTATAAGATAAAGGTTAATTAAGGATGTTTATTTGTCATTGTATTACTACAACAAAATGTGTTGGCACTCAAAAATAACATATTAAAAAAAAAAAAAAAGTGTACAGTAATGTGCCTGTTTTAAAAGTGCAATTCTCCATTTACATTACCTAAGCACAAATCACAACGGAAACAAAACTGTAGAACAAAACTATACAATGCTCCATAGAGCTAGAGCCAGTGGTCAGGTGCCTCCAATTCCCAGATTCCCTCTGACCGGGGGGATGCCACACTGACAGACACACAACAATAACTGGCCGAGGACTTTGGGCCAACACCGTCCTACTCTAGTGAAGTCCAGTTGTTTGTTCTTACAAAGTGTGTGTCTGTTGTGTGCAGCTGTCTGACCACGGAGTCCTGGTCATGGAGTTGAGCAGTGGACTCAGTTTTCCTGCCACAGAGTATTTCAGCCACTTCATACACACCCAGGCTCTGCAGGGTGAGGGTTTGTTTGCTAATAATCAGTCTTGTTTCACCACCTCTTCTCTTTCAGTTTTTCCTCGTTATTTACCTACCTGTGTCCCCCTTTCAGTTTCTCCTCCACGGTCAGTTGTCCTGGACTGCCATCATGTCAGCATCATAGACTACACAGTGGTCAGCGAGCTGCGGGACCTGCTGAGGCAGTTCAAACTACGACAAGTGCAACTGGTCTTTTGCAGATTGCAGGTACGACTGATGATGTGTTATCAGTTTCAGTAATGGCTCAATTCAAGCAGTATAGACATTGTTTTACAGTAATAAACAACAACGCATTATGGCTGTCATTGCACTGTTGCTAAGAAACAAACAGACATTTTCCTGACCCACTCACCAGCTACATGCCACCTCTAGGCTCTGCTGTGCACATAGGCGTGTGTTCAGGCTTTTATTCTTCTCATCATCCTCTTCTGACACTATATAATTAAATTCAAATGTAAATTATGTTTTTGTTAATATTTGATTAGATCATGCATCTTTCAATATAACATACATAATAACGTTAATGCAACGTGACTTCACATTAACATTTACTGTAACACCTATAAAGAGTAATACATAGAAAGAAGCCCTGGTTACTTGGTCGGGATAAAACTGTATAAAAAGTGAGTATAATGCTGTTCTCTCTTACACTTCTTTAGCCCTCTGTTCTGGAGGTTCTTGTGGCCGCTGACCTTGAGGACCTCAGGTACGCACACAGTCTGGATGCGGCGCTGCAGATGTTGTCAGGAAACTGCCTTGATGACAGACATAAGGACAATCCAATCACAGACTGGCAAGAAGAAGATTGACAGACGCAATGTAGCAATAACACTGATCTGTGAAGTTTCTGATCTGGGATTACTGAGCTGTTCTGGCGTAAACCTGTGAACTACCTCCAGCAATTGGCAGTTACATGCACATCAACTGTCAGGGGCCAAGTAATATCCCAGTTTTTCCTATCTTAAGAAATGTTTGCACTAAACTTCTTATCTCCCAGACTTCTCTGAGAGGAATTACTGGAAGGAAATTATTGCACCATCTCCCAGATAACATGACATCTCAATGGCACGAAACCATGGGTTTAGGCACGTGTAGTATGTTTTATATGCTTTGATGGACATTTTGCATTTTGTGTGAATGAGCAAGAAATGAGAGAAATAATATTTCTTAAAGGGAAATTTTCCTATTGCCATAATCCCTATAGTTTTAGGACTAGGTACCTTTAATTGTCAGTGCAAGGTGTTTTTAGATCAGTGGGGGAGAGGCGCATGGTATTTCCACGTTTCCCTCATCAAACTAAATACACAATCCAACAACTCCAAAACACTCTCATGGACAAGTTGTGACCTGCATATCCACCACACTACTGTATGACATAATAAAGCTTGCGTCTCTGCCCTGCTGATCTAAAAACTGTTTGCAACGACAATTAAAGGTAATGAAACTATAGGGATTATGGCAATAGGCGAATTTGCCAAAATGTTGAAATATCCCTTTAAATATATTTTACTGACAGAGCATTTACTCTTCCATGTTTTACTGATGAAGGTGATAGGTGTATTGCCAGATACCAAATCTGAATGTACAGCGTAACCGTTTACTCAACAATTTACTGATTTTAATCATTGCCAGGTCACTGACATGTACATCATTCCATCTAAACCCATATTTACACATTTATACAGGGGTTTTTAGTGAATAAAAGTTCACATTTTCATGTGTAGGCATGTGTGTTTGTGTGTTTGTTTGTTACAGTTATGTTTATGTTACAGTGCAGGTGCACAATTGTACACATGTACAGATGATACACAAAGTATGATGCCTTTAAGAATGCCCAGTCCAAATTATAATCATTTGTGTTTTTATCAAACACAGCCTTTAGACATTCACTGTGCTGGTTGAGGGAACCTTTGTATTTAATAACTTGTTGAACCTTTTTTTGCAATACCCTCCAACACTTAGTATGATAAATAGTAAGAAATAGTAATGTCGTGACAGTTTGTATAAATTAAATTCAACCTATATTCCCACACTGTTCAGCCTACCAATGGCAAGATACATAAGTTGAGTGATGGGGCCATTCAATAATATTATGTATTATTCTATGATAAATATATTGTGAAATTCTTCAGACGAAAATGTGCTTGGACACACTTTAATTTCCTGTAGCTGCAGGTCAGACCGACACAACATTTTATGAGGGAATCTGGACCATTCCTCCAGCAGAGCCGATTCAGCTCAGACTTAGTCTCAGGATGTCTGAGCGCTCCTCAGGTCAATCCATAAAGATGCAACCTCAACCTGCCTTGCCATACACATGCTTAATCTTGGCCCATTGGAGACAATCACTGACTATAGGGTCTGTAGGGGCTTTTCCACCATAACTAACAGTTCCAGGAAGTTCCTAAACCCTTGAGAAATTGCTACCCCTCGACCAAGTGCCATTTTGGGGGGAACTACTGTATCTTACCCCAGAACTAATTTCCTGGTTCCTATGATTGAATTGGGCCCAGTTTTTCCGAAAGGTTCCTGGTTCCTGGGGAAATTTTCTACGGTGGAAATGCGGTTAAAGATTCATTGGTGCCTTTAATCTTTAGCTGAGGTTCTTTGTTACATTATAGTACATTTGGAGTAATCTCAACTTGATGCCACCTTCTACTGTTGTGGTAGCCTGCTCAAGACCGGTCTTGGTCTCAAGGTTATTTTGAAAGTCTTGGTTTTTGTCTCTGAATCGACTTAATTTTTATGAGGTCTTGTCTTGGTCTCAGTGGAGCTAGACTTGCAATTTCTTCTCAAGACCAGTCAAGGCCGCAGCTGCAGTGACATCTTTTTTTCTTTTCTTTTTTTAAATGCAAATGTAACCATTTGAAAAACCTGGTTGCGTCAGTGTCAATTAGATATGGCTCAGATGTATCATCTTTTCTTTTTGGCTGAGGAATAATGTAACTTTCAAGCTACATGATTATTCTGGTGCTAAATATGGTCTTGCATTGGTTTGGTCTCAGTCTTGGTCTTGGTCTCAACCCCTTTGGTCTTGACTCAGTCACACCAACTTCTAGAGACAACAGCAACACAACTAAATTGTTTTAATTTATAGTGCTGGATGAATACCAAAACTGTTTGACACGTTGCACATTCAGATAATTATTCATGAGTTTCAAATGTAGTCCTACCCCTGCCATGTTGAGGACCAACACATACAGTTTGAGTTGTGTGTCTGATTGGAGTGGGACCAATTAATTAGTTTGAAACACCTGTGGTTCTTCAACATGGCAGGTTGTAGGACTACATTTGAAACTCATGGATTAGGTATCGTTTATTATGAAATGCTTCTGACCCCACTATTATACAACTCTATTAGCACATTCTCTTATGTTGAGAACTGAGCTCTCTGAGTCAAACATTTACCTGGTTGATAAAGGTAAGAGGAAGTGAATTCGGAAAAATGATTTACATGACGAGCACTGTGGTTCCAGTAAATAGTGATAAGAAGTGACACAATAAATCACATTGCAGAATTATTCTAGAGGATTGCTTAACAAAGCAAGATGCTCCTAACTTGAAGGAGACCTCTTGGTCGAACAGTTAAAACCAGAAACATACGCTGAGAGAATTGGTCTTGAACATTAACATTTATTTGACAATTATTCATGGTCTCCTCTCACACACCTTTAGTAAATATTTTTCAAAGTTCAGAGTTAAATGTTCCTGAAAAAAAAAAATCTGTTACGCTACAAGTGTTGACGAAAGGTGGTTATTACAGTAATGAGCATTCATGTTGAAATGTGCAAACTTGTTCATAATGGTCTCCATTATGTCTCAACTGTGACCTGAGATGATTTTAAAACCATAGATGTTATTGACACACAACTCAGGTGTTTGTTTCTGTGTCAGTCATGTTTAAAAATGATCCCTCTGTCCTCTTTTTATTGTGATTAATAAGTAACTCTTTTGATGTTGTAATAATCAATGCTATCAATGATCCCTTTGTGCATTTCCCCCAATGACCTGTTGTGTCCTGTGCACACAGTGACACACCTATAAATTTACTCACCTGCTGTGCGCTCTTCACTTTCAGTTTATTTCCCCAACAGCTGATATTCTCTCCAAGGTAAGAGCAGACACTGGCGAGGTAAAGGAGTACCCGCTCCTCATTTGAAAATATGGTTTTTAAAATATTTGCTTTCTGCTTTCAGCTGGTTTGCGTCGTGGATGTGGTCCATAATGGGGGTGCCTGGGAGTTTGCTATTGCTCCTAATTTTGCAGACTTTGTCAAGAAGCACAGGTAAGATGTCTGATGTTGTGCCATTCTGGTTTAGGCCCTTTTTTTTTTGTATATTTTGTGGAAGGATTCGAACCAGGGACGCCTGCATTGAGGACTGTAGCCTCTACATTTGGTGGCCGCTTTCACCACTAACACATACTTACTGTACTGTCCAAATAAAAATTAAATGGGACTGTAAAATTTTATTTATATACATATTCTAGGGATAGATTACACAGATTTCTGCTCTCATAAATATGACCTTAATATAACCCACATGACATTTTCTCCGTTATTCAATCAAATTTCTTTGTAATTCTTTAAAGTCAGAAAAATGTATTGGACATTATTCTTATTCCAGAGAACTTGCACTGAATTAATATATATATCAAATGTTAATGGGGCCTTTTTATGAGCCTGCACCCCAAATAAAAATAGCCTATTTATAGCTCTTGCAAAAAATTCAATATGCTATCTTTATTTTTGCATGCTAACATAACACAACATGACACACTTCTTTATATATCTTTATATGGTTGGTAATCATCATCATTACCATCATCATCAATGGAAATAAGCAGACCTCTGTGGTAGCTGCAGGACTGACAAAACTCTGACCAATCCATAGTAGTGTGAGGAATGGGGCTGGGACTTTTGACTTGTGTATTTTCAAAATGTGGCCTGTTAGAACCATTTCCAGAATCTCCAACACTACAGGCCTACTTTTTTACTCATTCTTTATCAAACGGTATGTGTGAAATAAAATGTCAGTCTAATTTTAAGTACATCAAACTATCCTCTGTCTTCACAGGGACGCTTGTCTTCAGCTGTGATTCATGTAATGATGAAGCTAACTGCCTGGAGTCTCTGGAAAGAGGAGACACCTTTGCCAGCCAGGGCTTCACTTGTGTCTGTAAAGATGGCTTCGTAGGTGACGGTCTCACCTGCTACAACGCAAAGCTCTGCAGCGACTCCTCTTGCTGTAGCCAAGGTTATGAGTGGTCACCAGAGAGGGGCTGTGTAGACACTGATGAGTGCTCCCTCCCAGACTCGCCATGCCCACCGACTCAGGTTTGCGAGAACACCCCAGGCTCGTTCACCTGTGTAGAGCGTCCATCCAGCCCCAGATCTGCCCCCTCTCCCCAGTCTGTCCTGTTCAATTGCGGAAACACCGTTTGCCCTTCAGGCATGGACTGCATCACTTACAATGGGACGACCCGCTGTGCCGACCCCTGTGACCGTTACACTGTACTGAGCGATGACTGGCGCTCAGTGAATAACACTTTGAATAACATTTACTGTGACATGGATGTTCACTGGCGAGGCTGGTATCGACTGTTTCTGGGGCAAGAAAGTGCTCACATTCCAGAGAGGTGCGTGGAAAAGAGGAGGTGTGGAACTCACGCCCCCCTGTGGATAACACAACCTCACCCTACACAGCCTGGTGAAATTGTACAGCGCTCTGTATGCGGTCACTGGAACACTGACTGCTGCAACTTTAGGTCAAATAGCATCCATGTCAAGCTGTGTTATGGAGACTACTATGTCTACAAACTTGTTCGACCAGTTTCATGCTCTCTTGCATACTGTGCAGGTATTGTTCCATCTGAAACACCTTTACACTGTAACAACAAATTACATTTCCTCATCAAGGCTAATACATCCATTTAACTGTTTCAGATTAACAAAAACATGTATCATGAACAGTAACTGTCACTGGTTTGGCATCAGTACAGTAATGTTTTTCACTGTAAACAGATGTGGACAGAACAGGAGCTGAAGTTCTACCAACTACACCTGATCCACCATTCCCCACTTCTGCCGGTCCAGAGGTCAACGTCACCGTCACTGCCACGACAGCAGTGGACAACAGTACAGCAGGGGACAACAGTACAGTAGCTGAGGGAGAGATCCGTCTGGTCAATGGAAACAGCTCCTGCTCCGGCAGAGTGGAGATATTCCACTATGGACAGTGGGGGACGGTGTGTGATGATGCCTGGGACGTGCTGGATGCTGAGGTGGTGTGTAGACAGCTGGGCTGTGGCAGAGTCCTGTCAGCGCCACACAGTGCACGTTTCGGACAAGGCCGAGGGCCCATCTGGTTGGACGATGTCAGGTGCACAGGCAGCGAATCAAGGCTCGCCGAGTGCAGCCATCGAGGAATTGGATCACACAACTGTAATCACCAGGAGGACGCTGGTGTCGTCTGTGAAGGTAAACACTGACCTGTACATCTAGAGCCAATTAAATCAGTGTGGACAGCAAACACATATAGGCTATACTATACTACAATCTCCTCTACGTCCAAGATCTTTGGCCTCAAATGATATTGGTCATTTTAACCAGAAGGTTGTGGCGTGTAGTTTCTGCCTCTGGTCAACACCAACATGATGCATGTGTTTCCTTCAGCTGGTGCACCTGTGAGACTGGTCAACTCTGGAGACCGCTGCTCTGGCAGACTGGAGATCTACCATCGTGGACAGTGGGGGACGGTGTGCGACGACTCCTGGGACCTGAATGATGCCAACGTGGTGTGCAGGCAGCTGGACTGTGGCAGGGCTCGTTCAGCACTTCCAAACGCAGCTTTTGGACAGGGCCGTGGTCCCATCTGGTTGGATGATGTCAGCTGTTCAGGATGGGAACCATCGATAACTTCCTGTAGACATCAAGGGTTTGGAGTCCACAACTGCGGACACATTGAAGATGCCGGCATCATCTGTGAAGGTAAATGTTTTACACATTTATAGTCCAGCCCTGAGTGGTTATGTCCAACTGGGAGAGTTCCTTATCAACAAGTTTCAATATTTACTTCAGATAGCAGATCTTTGTTTTGTAACACAATAAATCAAATGTACAATACAAGTTTGTGTCAAGATCATAAATGTTTTGCAGCTAATGTTGAGGAGGTCAGTTCTATGTGTGACCAAGAAAGGATCTTTTCCTCTCTCTGTCTGGTGGAGGTTCAGCCTGTTGATGTCTAGTTTGTTCACATAATCTTCTCTGCAGGTCAACCAGGTCTAAACACCACAGTTGGACCACCCACATCTTTTCCACCATTCCACACTTCTGCCAGGCCAGAGGTCAACTTCACTACCACGACAGCAGTGGACAACAGTACAGCAGTGGACAACAGTACAGCAGGGGACAACAGTACAGTAGCTGAGGGAGAGATCCGTCTGGTCAATGGAAACAGCTCCTGCTCCGGCAGAGTGGAGATCTTCCACTATGGACAGTGGGGGACGGTCTGTGATGATGCCTGGGACGTGCTGGATGCTGAGGTGGTGTGTAGACAGCTGGGCTGTGGCAGAGTCCTGTCAGCGCCACACAGTGCACGTTTCGGACAAGGCCGAGGGCCCATCTGGTTGGACGATGTCAGGTGCACAGGCAGCGAATCAAGGCTCGCCGAGTGTCGCCACCAAGGAATTGGATCACATGACTGTAGTCACCAGGAGGACGCTGGTGTCGTCTGTGAAGGTAAACAATGACCTGTACATTTACAGCCAATTAAGTCTCACAGTGTGGACGGAAAAGATGCCTCCGATAAAAGCAGGCAATATGTAATTTACAGTTTTATCTTATATGTCCAAGATCTTTGGCCTCAAATGATATTGGTCATTTTAACCAGAAGGTTGTGGCGTGTAGTTTCTGCCTCTGGTCAACACTAACATGATGCATGTGTTTCCTTCAGCTGGTGCACCTGTGAGACTGGTCAACTCTGGAGACCGCTGCTCTGGCAGAGTGGAGATCTACCATCGTGGACAGTGGGGGACGGTGTGCGACGACTCCTGGGGCCTGAGTGATGCCAACGTGGTGTGCAGGCAGCTGGACTGTGGCAGGGCTCGTTCAGCACTTCCAAACGCAGCTTTTGGACAGGGCCGTGGTCCCATCTGGTTGGACGAGGTCAGCTGTTCAGGATGGGAATCATCGATAACTTCCTGTAGACATCAAGGGTTTGGAGTCCACGACTGCAGCCACGGTGAAGATGCCGGCATCATCTGTGAAGGTAAATGTCCAGTCCTGAGTGGTTATGTCCAACTGGGAGAGTTCCTTATCAACAAGTTTCAATATTTACTTCAGATAGCAGATCTTTGTTTTGTAACATAATAAGTCAAATGTACAATACAAGTGTGTGTCAAGATCTTAAATGTTTTGCAGCTAATGTTGAGGAGGTCAGTTCTATGTGTGACCAAGAAAGGATCTTTTCCTCTCTCTGTCTAGTGGAGGTTCAGCCTGTTGATGTCTAGTTTGTTCACATAATCTTCTCTGCAGGTCAACCAGGTCTAAACACCACAGTTGGACCACCCACATCTTTTCCACCATTCCACACTTCTGCCAGGCCAGAGGTCAACTTCACTACCACGACAGCAGTGGACAACAGTACAGCAGGGGACAACAGTACAGTAGCTGAGGGAGAGATCCGTCTGGTCAATGGAAACAGCTCCTGCTCCGGCAGAGTGGAGATCTTCCACTATGGACAGTGGGGGACGGTGTGTGATGATGCCTGGGACGTGCTTGATGCTGAGGTGGTGTGTAGACAGCTGGGCTGTGGCAGAGTCCTGTCAGCGCCACACAGTGCACGTTTCGGACAAGGCCGAGGGCCCATCTGGTTGGACGATGTCAGGTGCACAGGCAGCGAATCAAGGCTCGCCGAGTGTCGCCACCAAGGAATTGGATCACACAACTGTAATCACAGAGAGGACGCTGGTGTCGTCTGTGAAGGTAAACACTGACCTGTACATCTAGAGCCAGTGTGGACATAGAAGATGCCTCTGACAAAAGCAGGCAATATGTACTTTACAGTCTTATCTTATATGTCCAAGATCTTTGGCCTCAAATGATATCATTTGATATCATTTCAACCAGAAGGCTGTGGCTCTGCCAACACTAACATGTTGCATGTGTTTCCTTCAGCTGGTGCACCTGTGAGACTGGTCAACTCTGGAGACCGCTGCTCTGGCAGAGTGGAGATCTACCATGGTGGACAGTGGGGGACGGTGTGTGACGACTCCTGGGACCTGAATGATGCCAACGTGGTGTGCAGGCAGCTGGACTGTGGCAGAGCTCGTTCAGCACTTCAAAATGCAGCTTTTGGACAGGGCCGTGGTCCCATCTGGTTGGACGATGTCAGCTGTTCAGGATGGGAACCATCGATAACTTCCTGTAGACATCGAGGGTTTGGAGTCCACAACTGTGTTCATGGTGAAGACGCCAGTGTTGTTTGCGAATGTAAGTTGCTTTTTACAATTTTGAAGTGTTTTGATGAAAAACTTTTAAATAATTGTACACTTACGTTATCTTCCTTCATTAGTTCATTTCCTTTCTCACACACTTTCATTTGGTGATCTTTTTTCTTTAGCCCGCTCGCCTCCACGGCCTACTCATCTTGTTTGTGGTCGTGATGATATCCAAGTGGGGCTGGAATTGGCGGCCATAGCATCCAGGGGTTTGGACCCATTCTCTGGACACATGGCTTCCCTTAACTGCTCCTCGTTCAGAGTGCGTGATAACGTGGTTTGGTACCAAGTGGCAGCGGAGAGAGGTGCCTGTGGAAATATACTGACGGTAAAGAATTGTCTTTCTTTTTTTCCACAGCACCATGTCTATAAACATGATTTTGTACTGTTGATGGACATAGCTAGAAATCCAGGTCTCCATACAATGTCCCACATCAGCTATGAATACCTTGAATCTTCTTCTACTTTCAGTATTATTCCTGTGTTTCCTTCCTAGCTTTTTTCATTGTCACGTGACATCAAAACATTTATAAATACTATTATAATGACTAAGGTATTGGTTCCCAAGTAGGAAATCTCTTTTCACTACTCCTCTGCAGGGAATACCTTGAAACCTATTACCTCCACCTGAAAGTCCTCTCAACCTGACCTAATCCTTCAACTGACTAATACCACGACCATCCTCTGTCTTTCAGACCAACCTCACACATGCCACCTACCACAACAAGTTATTTTTGTACCAAAGAAACTCGTCCTTCTCTCGTCCTGTGAGCTTCCCTTTCTCCTGTGTCTATCCCCTGGACACAGACACCAGCCTGAATATGGCCCTCATACCAGTCCCTGGGTAAGTACTGCAGCTGATGATCATAAAATAAATACTGAAATAGTGAGGTGTATATTTGTTATGTGATTATGCCATTCTGATCATGTCACATTACAAAAATTAGGATAGACAACCCCTAACCCTAACTCCTGTGATAGAAGACATATGACAATGATAATAAGTCAAAGAAAAGATGACAGGAAAATGACTTGATCAATCAAAAGTACATTTTCTTCACAGGTCTGACCCAGGCATTTCAGGATCAGGTCCCAGAGCCAGAGCCTCCATGTATTTGTTCCGTAACTCCAACTTCACTGATGCTTACGCGGGGAGCCGGGTCTTCCTTACGGTGGGCTCTCCTCTCTATGTGGGCATCTATGTGGAGGAGAGAGATCCAAGCTTTGCAGTTGTTGTGGAGGACTGCTATGCCACTCCCTCACCAAACCCTCATGATTACAGACGATACTTTCTCATCCAAAACAAGTAAGTGTCCGTCTTCATGGAAATGGGAAAGATAAGTATATCAGTGATGTGAAGTGGCCCTAATGACCTGTTGTGTTTTCTCTGTCAGGTGTTCTACTAACCGTCGACAGGTGTCGGTGGTTGAGAGTGGTTTATCCTCCCGGGCTCGTTTCTCTGCCCTGTTCTTCTCACCTAAGGATGAATACCAAAACATGTATCTGCACTGCAAGCTTAGTCTGTGTCACCGGAGGGGCTTCAGCTGTGTCCCAGTAAGTCACACATTTCACTTTATCAGTAGCACAGTGACAAAGTCAGCTGCTGCCACTATAACATTGGATTTAATGTTGTTGTCGTTTTTCCACTGTACAGGTTTGCAGATCGAGGAGATCTCGCTCTATTTCCAACTCTACTCCTCTGCAACCTGTCTCCATTGGACCAATCACATGTGAGTATAAAATACAATCTAATCTCAGGGTGGATGTCTCAATATACTGATCAATACAGAATTTAATAATCATGTTTTTACTTTTTCTTCTTTATTTTCAGGGGACAATTAAGTCTCGTGTGTGAGCTGGTAACGTCAGTAGTAACACAAACACGTTCCATGATGTGACTACAATTTTACTTTGTACTGTATTAACATCTTTTTCTCATAAAATACTCATGAAATAATAAACACTGTTGTTCATTCCACATTGATGTCACCTGTGTAAGGATTTTATTATAAAATCAAATGAAAAAAAATTAAGTTACCAATACTTTCCCTTTTCTCTGTGCTTATTTAATGTAAAACAATGCATTAAAAAGTGATGCAGTTATGCAGTTATAGTTGATTCATGATGTTAAATTGTATCAGTGTGGCGAAAAGCTTAACATTTGATGTTCATGGATGAAGCTCATAGGCCTAGGCCAATGGAAAATGTACCTATAAGCTGCTGAATTTCTCACATATTTTAAGAAATTGTGGTTGACTGCAACATATATTTGTGCACATGCAAGTTTTATGTTTTTGTCCTCTTGACCTTTCTTCAAATCAGATGGTCTAATGAAACTGTCTCCTATGTTTATCCTTTTGCTATTGATGATCCCTCTGCCAGCTCTTCAGAATTGAATGACTGGGTGACCCTTCGGAGGTCATAGTGTGCTTTATCAGACCTGATTGTTGGTCACACCACACCTGTTTGCTCCACATTTGTGAGCGGTTACATGAGGGAGGTATAAACCTGCCCTTTCAACTAATCCTGGGAACTAACCGGTCATTGTCAGAGAAGAATGTAAAGATCTGGAGAAAAGGTTCCCTACAGTGTTGTACATGACATCACTATTCACATAATGATTTATTCACTCAATATGCTAGTCTTCTGGTCTTGGTGCACTAGACGACAAATCGTCCATGTGACTGTGCCATAGTTATCATCATAATGTAGTGTAAAGGCTAAAACAGCCTAGTGTGATTGTGTGACTGCTGGAGTATGTGTGATGTGGTTACTGTGACCAATGATATGATACAAAATGTCCTATGACTAAACAAGCATCAAGTCTTATGGCCCAAAGTTGTCTTGTTGTACACATGAGAAAACAATAAAGTTACTGTAAGAAATAAAGTTCATCTGCATTTTGTTGATCAACATTCTCTGAAAGAGTTCCAATACACACGCACGCACACACGAACACACACACGGACACATAGACAATTACTCTCATAATCACTAATTATATTTCCCATGGACCAAATCTAAAGGCTGAGGTCACACTTACACCTGAGCTACAACTTGTTGAGGGCAATAAAATGATTTCTCCGAAGGGACGATTGTTTGATCCACAGCTATTACTTCTGGCTCCATTGTGTTCGGGAAATGAATCCTAATGAATGACTGACCATCCCCTGAGTTTTCATCTGCTGCCACCATGAGGTTTTAAGGGTGACATGTCTCAACAGCATCTGGCTTAAGTGCAAACTGGGGAAACGTTGGGTTGGGCTCAGAGTGTTACTCTTACAGTTTGGGCTGTCTTTTTTTGTCATCACAGACAAAACCATACGTATCACACTAACAGGCAGTGTCTAAATATTATAGTAATATCTTCAACTCTGCTGCTGTGTGCAGTAGTCAACATTTATTTTTATGACTTGTTAAGTAGCCTAATTATCAGAAGATATTAGGCTAGTGGTTAAGTCTCAAGTTTGGTTTTAAAAAAGTGTCACTATTAGGTATTTTTAAATTTTCATTCATCACAAAGACGGATCCTTCCTGGATAAATAAAGGTTAAATAAAAAATAAAAAAAGAAGCATGTCTATGATGATCAACAATTAGGCCAACTGTAACAGTGATATTAGTAATCCTGATTCTATAATGTGACATAAAGTTTCCATCCAAATATTGTGGTTCCAGTCACATTTGCCTACCTGTTGCTCTGGTGGTATGGGGTAGGAGGGTATACTCCTAGCACAAAATACATTGTTATAGGCTTCTATATTTCATTTGAAATGTGTAAAAGGTTCAAACTAGTGTAAGTTAAATGAAGTGGAATGTGAATAACCAGGCTACTGTGCTGTGCGGCTGAAGGTCACTGTAACTATCCTACTATGCTCTCTAGGAAACTCAAAATAATGGCCAGTATGTGCAGAGGGCGTGGCCTTAGCTTCACTTTTTGAGTGACAGATCAATGGCCCAATAGCCCAGCTGGCTGTCACCGAGCAGGCGGGGCGCCGAGTGGCCAAAGTTTCCCACTCGGGTTCAGGGTAGTTGGGGTTAATTTCCGTCCGGTTGTAGCCGTCTGTCCGTAAGAGCCGTTAACTTTTTCCCCGTCGACAGCCGTCGTCATGTCCAACAACAATGCCAGCAACAACCTGATCATCGCTCAGAGGGCCGTGAAGCAGCTCCGGTTAGAGGCCAGTATCCGGAGGATCAAGGTACGAACCCCTCAACGCCGACACACAAACACGGAAGACTGGGGCTGGCACCGCCGCTGAATGGCGGAGACAAGCTGTGAACAGAAATGTCACAGAGTGGACTTTCATACCTGAGGTTCAACGGAGCGGTCCACAAACTTACACATGTGACACACTTACTGGTTTGTGGTCGACTGATCCACAAACAGCTGTGGGCGAGCCAGCCTCTTCTTCTTCTTCTTCTTCTTCCGTGTTTGACGGCTGTCACTGTCTGTTGTGGGAAGAAGAAGTCGTTCCCTGCTCTGAAGTGTCAGCGGAGACGCCACCACACGTTTTTAGTTCAAGTTAAAGTTTGTAGCGTTAGTTACATGCAAAGCTAACCAGTGAACATTTCATTCAGGTTACACAGCGGACGCACCCATGTGTATTTCGCCGTTGCTTGCAAATTTTATGCAAAAAAAACCTTGCCAGTTAGTCAGTGGGAAGTGTTGGGAGTTTGACAGCAGGCCAGCTGGAGCATGACTGCTGCTGCACCTCTCACAGGCTCTTTGTGTTTACGCACACACGTCACGGTCGTATGCATGTATGTCTGGCTCTGCAGGTGTCCCAGGCTGCTGCCGAGCTGAGGAACTTCTGTCTGCAGAATGCCTCCAAGGACCCTCTCCTGGTGGGGGTCCCCTCCAGCGATAATCCCTTCAGACCTCCCAAGTCCTGCTCCCTGTTCTGAGGTAGGCCTGCTTTTTTTTTCTTCTCCCCACTTGTGCACCAGCTGGGGACATAAGCTGTACAATTAATTACACCAGGGAGGAAATTAATTACACCTTCACATTTAGTTTAGACTAAATCACTCAGATAATGCTAAGGCAGACTGTGGTAAAGGTCTAATATTTAATATGAGCAGAGCTACAGTGATTAATCCATCAAACAATTTGCCAAGGGAAATAATTTAAGTACATTTTAAAATAAATATGACACAAAGTTGATGATCAAAGTAAACTGAATATTTCTCTTTAATGATATCCTCTTTGGAATCAAGGAAGCCCTGATTGGACTTGTGTTTTTTTGATATTATGGACCAAATATAATAATAGCTAATCCATTAATTGGAAAAAAAAAGAACAGGTTATTTTCATCGTAGATTAATCTGAATATTATCTTCTTGAACAACTAATGATGTGTAACAGAAAATGGTCATCTCGGGTTCACAAGGTGACATTCTCAAATTGCTTGCCTTACAATGATTAAATCAACCTATTATCAGAGTAAATACAATTGATTAAATTTCTATCAGTCTATACAATTGACTAATCGCTTCAGCTGCAGTTGTGTTGCTTATTAGTGCTCTTGTATTCTTTTTATGGTTCTGTACTTTATTTGATCACAATCTAATTATGTCTTAGTTAAAATTGAGCCAAAGCAATTGTTCATTCATTAACCTATACATATCATCTACTGACTTAAGTTGTCATCTTTCAATACAGCCAATAGCCATTTTCCAGTAATTTTGCATTTAATGGTTGAAGATGGTGTTTTTTTCAATCATTAAAGCTAATTATGTGTTTCTTTGTTGTTGTTGTTTTTGTTAATTTGGATTCTGCATTATGATAAATATTAGACAAATTGAATATTAAAGCATAAGTAAGCAGAATGTTTTTGTTAATATAAGTCCTAAATAGTCCTATTTTCCATCAGCAATCACTTACATAGAGTGTTTGGGCCGAAACACGAGTCTCTCTGTCACTCTGCTCTGCTGTAACCCGAGGAGAAAACTTTCCTTGTGGGATACAAGCGTTATCCAATGAGGAGAGAGAACAGCATGAAGGGCTGTGTGTGCAGCCAAGGGATGCGCGTGAATGTGGTGACGTAGGGACGAGGACCAATAGATCCATGACGAGGGCGGGGGCTGCTAACTCATGGTGCGTTCAAGGAAACTCGTAACTCATGTTTTTCCGACCTGTGAAATCATACCAGTTCGATCTGGTACGAGTTCATGGGTCAGAAGTTACGAGTGGCCGTTATAGTGCACTTTCACAGGCAACAGGACGGTAAAAACAAGAGTTGCGGGTTGCCTGGAACGCTACAAAGTTGTAAGTCGTGACTTGAAGCCGTAATTTACGGTTTCAAAAGCCTGCCTGGAACGCAGCATTAGCCAAAACAACCGTAACGCTGACTTATGCTTTAAATACTGTTCAGTGGTTTGGTCAAGTACCTCGACAAATTGCAAATAGAGCTCTGAACAAAGCTGCACTCTGTGTGCTGTGTTGTTCTCATGCTGATGAAAAATGAACCTTTGTTGAAATTCTGGGAAATAAGGAAGATAAAATGCTTCCTCCATGCCTTATCCCACCCATTGTCTTACAGTTCTCGACACATGCAATACAAAAATGTTTATTCAGACTTAATCATGTCATTCTTGTCGTCATGTTACATCGACAAGTGATATCACTGGTCACAAGAAGTGTTACCAATAATAATAACGATGGCTCGTTTCTGTTCAGTTGTCCAAGACAGTGACCAGTGAGCCAGCATGCACAGTACCAGCCCCTGAAACTGAAGAACTTAAATGTTTTTGTTTTTCAAATAAATGGTAAATCTGTTGTTTAATTGTTTTCTTTTTGTGTCTACAACAGGGAGAATCAAGGAAGATTCACGAACTTGCTCATCAAAAGCTTTCTTCACTTCTACTTGATGTCTCGTAGATCTGTCAGCTCCTCTCGGGATGATGCAACATGGGAATGGAGTGGGTTGGGGTGGGGTGGGGGTGGGGTTTTGGGCTGGTCCACTTGTTTGCCAAAATTAATGGTATCATAACTCCCATCTGTTACATCAAAGCAGGGCCAAACTACATGTTCAAAAAAATGTTACCAGCACTAGCCTGACTAATGATTAAGCTGTTCTTAGTTTACCTAGTGCCTAACATGTCCGGTGTCAGTTTACTGACATAACATTGTCTCTCTCCAGTCAGTGAAATACAGTCCATGCCACTGGCTCCTGAAGGTGCAACTTCCTTTTGTATTTTCTGTGGAAGGTGGAGAAACTATCAATTGTTAATTTAAACCAGGTGCTGTTCAAGAATATATATATATATACACACATATATATATTAGGGATGCCCCAATACCACTTTTTTTTTCAAACCGATACGATACCGATACTTGGATCTGAGTACTTGCCGATACAGAGTACTGATGCCGATCCTTCTACCACAACAAAAAAACAAACAACAAAGATTAGGCAAAATGCAATGAATTGGAAGACAAATTTTATTTTATTTTATGCTTGTTACAACAAAATTTGTTGTAACAAGCCTCTGATCTAAAAAAAAAAAATACAACAAAGATGCAAAGCCACCCTCTGATGGCGGTCTTCATGCAGAGCAATTGCATGCACTGGTATCGTTGAGTACAAGTATATTACAGCAGTATCGGACCGATACTAGTATCGGTATCGGGGCATCTGGCATATATATATACACATACATACACTGTATTTCATGTTGTGTCTTTACAAAACACTAACTGTGTATGTGGCCAACAGACATACTACTAGCCTATGAGCTAAAATGATTGGTGTCTTAAACTACTCGTATATTTGTGGCAATACTAAAGGTGTTACTACTACTCAGAGGTACATTAACACGGTACAGACCTTTAACCCTTTCAGCACAAGGCATGTGATTGTTGATTAACTGTTCACCCAGTCCCTTTTCTGTATATATTTAACTGCCTATTAGGGGCACCTTTATTAGCCTATATCTGTTCCTGTCTTTAATTTAAAGGAAAAAAAACATGGCCTAACACTATATTGAACCCCACTTATATCACTTTAGGTACACAGATGTTCATAGCTTCATTCAGAACCTACAAATGTTGTTTGTATTTAATGATAAGTGCTGCAGTGACTTGTTGCAATAATCAATTTCCACACTGGAATCATGCTCAGATCAACCAAAACTTTTACTACTGTTAGCTTTTATCTTTCTTAACTTTGCTACTGTGGGCATCCTTTTAGAAATTAAATTACTTTTTTGACAGGAGTTGCTGTATGTGTGAATGTGTGTGTTTTTGTTGTTGTTGTTGTTTTATCTTAAAGCTTGTGCAATTAACACAAGGGAAAAACACATTTTTTAGCACGTTTCAATTGTTTCTCAGATGTTGACTCATAAGCCCTCGGTTTGCAGATGTCAAACCACCTTGTACGAAGAATGTGTAAACATTAACATCTCCAAGAACATCATTCATGCAAATCATCTAAATCTGGTCCTGGTAAACTGAATGGATGAATGTTAAGGAGACCTGTAAAATCCTGGATTTAATGATAAACTTAACCACAAATGGTCATTATGGTGGATGCCTGACCACATCTACTGGATACTAATGAGACAGGTAACAATGTGTCAACTTTTGAGCGTTACTGATGGGCGGAGTGGGACCTGGAGGATTTCCAACACTTTCATAAGAGTTTCATGTAGAAGATTTTGTCAAATAAATCAAATGAGTGTGAAGGCTCAAACCTGGGTGTGCCTCAGGGATTTTCAGGTTTGTTCGTCCCATCAACACCTACTGTATATAAACAGAGATGAATAATACCAAACCGGAGCACAAGGTGAAGTTGGGGACAAAACAGTTTATCAGCAGTTCCCAACCTTTTTTGATTTCTGGCAATCCTGCGATCGTGTGTAGTCGTCAATCAAGATGCGCCAGCTCAGATAATTTTAAGTGCTGCATATTATTTGAACTCAATTTATATTTGAGTAAGTTAATGTATAGAATACAGTTGTTAAAGATTTTGTGTGGTGTTTTAAATAATTGTAAAAAAGAATAATAATTCGTTAAAATATTTTTATCAGTAATATTTCTTTCAATTACTGGACATTTCAGGTGACCCCATTTGAATTCCAGGCGACCCCATGTGGGGTCCCGACCTCAGGGTTGAAAAACACTGGACTAAATCATTGTACATCCTGCAGCTTCCCTGATCCAGCCCAGAGTCAGCTGCAGACTAATCAGCGGAAGTGGCATCACCTGTATAAAGGTGTTAGTATCTGCCTGTGGAAATTCACTGCTCCACTGAGCCACTGCAGAGATACACATGAACAAATCCATTGTTGCTGTGGTAAGGTTTGTCATTTCAAGTTTTCAAACCACATGTTTGTGCAGAAATGTGTAGATCCTGTGGACCTGTGGAGATCTGCATGGGAATAAACTGACCCTTTGTTGCTTGTATGTGAATATGGGATCCAGATGGCTTCCAGGTTTGGGGCAGAGGCAAGTTGGAAGACACCAGCACGACGCAGGTAATATCATCCCTTTTCCCTGAAATACATGAAACCTGCAATCACCCCCAGTGATGCTGGAAAAACAATCCATTCACACATGACACATCTTCCTTTCCCCTCACTTACCAGCACCTTTCTGTGCTTCTAGATCCAAGTCACACTTCTGAATTTGTTCTCCCACAGTGCCTCCCGGTGGGCTGACAGGGAGGGGCCCAGAGAGCAGGGGGATTCACTCAGAGTGAGTAAAGAAAAGAAAAAAACAAGTGAATTAAATTTGTTTAGTTTTTTTTTGTTGTGTTTTTTGAAGGAAACTAACTTTTATCCTGTAGGAGCAGCTGCAGGAGATGGATGAGCATGTTGCCAGGCTCCAGGACATGCTGAGGAGTGAGCGAGCCAAAGTATGTAATAATAATAATTATGAACGTGCCTGATGACATATACTAGGGGACATATCCACAGAACATCCCATCCATATGTCTGTTGCTTTCTGTCTGCCAGTGTGGCCGTCTGCAGCTGCGGTGTAACCAGCAGGAGGCAGAGCTGAAGCGTAAAGAGCAGCACAGCAACAGACAGAAGGAGCGACTGTCACAGCTCACTGACAGACACAGGGAGAAAGGACCCTGTGAGACACACACCGTTACATCCACAGAGGAACCCACACACAGCTTCTTGCTGATATATGAATCATTTACCAAAAGCACATCAAAAGTTTACCATCCTGCATTTTTCTAAACAGCCATAGAAGTGTTGAACTTTCCACCTGGAGCCCGAGGCAAAAGAGAGCAGCCAATAAGATCATTCAGGTCAACTGCGAAGTAAGTTGGCTGCTACTATCATGTCCCTTACCAGTGCCGTGCACAGACTTTTTGAAGGGCAGGGGCGATTAGGAAAAAAAGGGCACATAGCGCATCCTCTGCACTTTAGCACATGTTTTGGCTAGGGCACTTTGATGTGTGTTTTGGCTCCCAGGGGCACCCCCCCCCCCCACCCCCCCACCCCAGTGCACGCCACTGTCCCTTACATTCTGTGTCTGTCATTTCCTGCCACTCTCTGATCCCTCTCCACCTTGTAGACGAGAAGAAACAGCACTACGCCTGATGCTGGAACGCAGAGAGGCAGAGCTCATAGAGGCCATGAAGCTGCGGCACAGCATCACCACACTACTTCATCTTCTCAGTATCGATATGGAGGAGGTGAGGGAGGGAGGAAGAGGAATTGAGGCTAGTGGTGGTTATTGGATAAAAGGATGATTTTAAAATGGACAGTAGTTAATAATCTCTCCAACAGGTTTATTTAGTATCTGTTCAGAGATTTGATCTGTATCACACAGCAGACTGTCATATAGGCACATGCTTAAATGGGTTTTCCCCCCACACACCATTGTACACAACCATTGACCAGGAGAGCCAAAACAAAATCTTTTTTATTAGCTGTTCATTCATTGAACCTTTGAGCCACTATGAACAAGAAAGAGAAAACTGCCAGCAGTGCAAACATCTGCTGAGGTGTATCATACTAACATGCCTTTTAGCAAGCTTGTTTTTATCAAGTACTGTCTCCAACATGTCCACTCTGTCTTGGAAATTACAAAGCTAAACCTAAGAGCAATGTTTAACTTAACAAACCACCCTCCTCCTTTTAAAGACTATTTCAGACTCGGTAGGTGCTCAGGGTGTGAACAAAATTATGGATGAAGCCGAGGAGATGCTTGGTGACCATGTGACGGGAGGTGTGGTTCAGAGTTGGAGGAAGGTGCAAAGGAGTCTGGGTAATGCACTATCTGAGGGTAAATGACCATCTTTAAATTGACAAAATAATCTGTTGTCTTTTTAAAAAAAATGAGGATTCTGGTTAGTTTCAATTTTTTTTCGACAGGATACGATCAACATTTGGGCTGTCTTGAATGCAGGTCACACCGGTATTGGTACTGACCAAGACAAGCTCTTGGCTCAACTAGAAACTGAACTGAAAGAGAGTCAACAGCTTGTTAAATTACAACATCAACTGTTAGAGGTACAACTCTCCATCATGTGCACACACTCTCTCTCTCCAATACGAACCTGTTATTGGTGTCACACTAAGAACCTTGTCTCCGTCTGTAGGGAAGCTGTGGCTCACCTGTCCCCTCCGAACTGGCCGATTCATACTTTTTGGAAGAGTGGGAGCGTCTTCAGATGAAGTGGGCGGAGCTGGAATATCAGAGGAGGACTTTTGAAAGAGAGAGGAAGTCCTTCACCGACGCTGCCATCCGACTAAGCCATGAGGTGAGAGGAAACGCCGGTATGAATGACGACTCACCGGACTGATTATAACTGTGTAATTTTAATGTGATTGCCTTTAGCGTCATGATTTTGAGCAGCAGCAGGCCTCTCTGATGAAGCAGCAGTGTTTGTGTAACTCGCCTCTGTTTGGGAGAAGAGCACCAAGTGGCAACAGAAGAGAGAGCACCGCTCTCAGTGAGTATGAATGCAAATTAAAGGCTGGAGTGGGAAGAGACTGGCCTTTTAATGCCCTAAACCAGGCATGTCCATATTGCTCCACAAAGGGCTGGTGTGGCTGCAGGTTTTGGTTCCAACTAAGCAGCAGCACAGATTCATTTAATCAATTGATTTCAGTCAATTGATTGGTCAAACTGTGTGCTCTTGGTTGGTCGGAAAAACCAGCATCCACACCGGCTCTTTTGAGGAATGGTTTGGACACGCCTGCCCTAAACAAATCATGTGTGTTTGACTTTAGATCACTCCAGTCTGGGGCCAACCAGCATATCCGGCTGCCTTCCTATCACTTCGTTCACCGAGTCAGCGACAGCTTCTCCCTGTCCGCTGCATCAGGGGAGAGTCAGAGTTCAAACTCCCAGCACTCCTGAGCTGTACCAGGCCCTGAATCTAACACACAACCGCAGGTTAGTCAAGACCCAGTCTGATAGCAGGTATCTGTAGATCCAGTCTGGATCAATAAAAGTAATGCAGAGTATTAACTTGAATATCATGTTATTGAACATGAATATATTGAGCGTCCTGCAATATCACATGGGGCTTATGTAAATTCTCTTTTTTTTCTGTTTCTCTTTATCTGTACTGACATTCTGACAAAGTTGAGGGATGAGTCATATGCAGTTACATCACATCATCACATTTGGTGCTGTACCAAGGAAACACGGCTTCTAATTCATAACCTTTCTCTCTTTTATGATGACACTGCTGCTAATGTTAATCAACAGAGGGGTTACAAAAGAAATGTGGATTCTACATGCCCATGTTTGATGCTACAAACTGACACCAACAGCTAATTGACCATCAAAAACATAGTATGATGGCATAAGATTTTTACATGGAAAGGTTTATGTATCTTCATCCATTTGTATTTCGGTGACATTTTGTTTGGTGCTATTACTTGACCCTGTCTGGCTCTTCTCTCCTCCGTCAGAGCCACAGGAGATGATGACCAGTTGGAAACCTGGGCCAGCGGAGCAGATGGGATAGTGCATTCACCACAGTCTCTGCACCTGGACTGGTCATTTTAATACACCGCAGTCCCTTCAGTAAATGGTCATTTAAAGGCAAATTTGTACATTATTTTTTCCTTTTAATTAATAAAGACCTCAAACATTTTTACTTGACTGTAATTATTTTTTCCATTTGGACACTGGCGCTGTTTGAATATGATTTTTGAATTTGGTTGTTGTGAGCAAGTATTGCAGGTACAACAACCTTCGTGATCACCACTCCTTAAAATAGAATACAAAATTCAAATACACGGTCATTTAAATACCACATTTATACAGCAGTGTTGAACAAGACAAAGAGAGGTGGAGTGGTTTTGTTTTCAACGTAATACAGTAGTCAATAAGATACTACCATACAACTATTTTATTGGTATGAAATCTTAAAAACATGCAATTCATATTTTGTCACCTCATACAGACAAGGTGAAGTCACCTCAACTGAGAGCAGCGCTCAGGCATGGAACTAACTATTATTTTCAATCTGCAAATGTTGCTTTATTTCCTTCCTTGAAACTCACTGATGTAAGACTTAAAAACAAGAAGTAAACAAATGTGAAGCTATGTGTCTGACCATTGTGGCTACTCAGACACACCTGGATTAATCAGTTTGTCCAATAATAATGTAAGGCAGGAAATGAGGGACCTGCCTTAAATTCAGGAAGTGGTGGAGCTGTGCATAGAGCCCATTCTGACATGTAAACACCCCACCATTCCTACAAGGCTTTCCATATAAAGAAATGGGCTTTACTCAACAGGTAACTCCCTTCTTTAAAGGGACGAGGAGTTTTTATTTGGTTATAAAAAAAAGTCTCATATTAATGTGGATGAATCTACGCTACCACTTGTTAATGGCTCCATTTTCGATAAATATATTGTTTTGTCTCTATCGTTATTTTGTTGTTCTTATTAGTGGTGGAAATGCTGGGCGAGCTGACCAGTGTTTCCTTACTTTCAGTTTCGCCAACGCTGCCCAGCAGGTCATTCTTGATGAATGAAAACATTCTTGGCCAAACACTTGCGGCGGTCCAAGAATTTCACCATGCGTGTGGAGGCTCATGGGAAATGTAGTGTGAAAACGCTTTGTTTTCGAAAACTCCTCGTTGTATCTTTAAGACATGCTGATAAAGGAATACCCACATTGTTGTGCGTGATTATGCAGGGACTAGTCTGCCTCTCTACGTCACTCTTATGACGGTACCATCAAGTAAAGTGTTACCAACTTAACCAACTCCTTTCATCATTGCCTCAGCCCAACCAGTGCAAAATGTTTTTTTGGGGAAAAAACGGCTATTAAAGGAACTGTCGGGAAGGCAGGAAGTTTGAAAAAAGAAAGAAATACCATCATTTCGACCATAGAAGGCAAGAAGTGTCAGAATGATGGGACATTTGATAGAAAATTAATGTTGCCATTTAGACAATTAGAGGCCTATGTCGGACTGCTGGGATGTCGGAATGGCGGTTGCCCCGTAATTTTGTGATTATTAAACAATGTTTTTGTCAAAATCATCCCTAAGTTGCCTCAAATATATTATATCTCTTAGCGATACAAATATTACACAGTTCATTAGTAGTTACTAACTCTAGAGGAAGAGAGACAGCTGTTGAATTTTGAAGGAATTATAGTGAAATGTAAAATATTCTAGATTTCCGCCTGGACATCTAAGTACTAAAATTTGTGCAATATTGCACTGTCTCACACTATAAGCTTTAAACTTGGCATGACTTATTCCCCTACATTTGGGTACTGATTGATACAGGTTTGAGGCTGCTATCTTGTGTTTCCAAGTTGAAATTCACTTTAAAAACTGTCTCTCTTTTGGCGGAGACTGATTTTTTACAATTTCTAGCCCTATTTGCTCTTACACTGTTAAATATAATTTTCATTTTGACACTTCTACAGACATCCCCTGAATGTAATATTTCATTTGATAGGTATGTTGTATGTGGTCCTTGTGGTTGTGTAGATATTTGACATTTATTGTGGGCAGGTCGTGTTAAGCAGGAAATCTAAAAATTTGCTTTAAATTGTTTCCAAAACTCACAAAAATATTTTTTTCAGGTTGACAACCACCCTATAGGCCCCCTCTAACTAAATAAAAATGGTTATCATCTTGTACCCCAACATGTCCGCAAAAGTCTTAACGGAAGCACTTCTCAGAATTGGCCGCCTGGCTAAGGACAGGTTAACTGAATTGCCTGCATGCGCCACGAGCTCTGTGATTGGCTGCAGACACCAAAGGGAGCGTGCCCTCGATCACCACTTGTACTCAATTACCAATCAAACTTTTTCGGTCGCGCCTGGCGCCGTGTGTGCAGCCCCCTGACCCGACAGAGCGATCACATTCCACCAAAACTCGATCAGCTCACCGAGGGGGGACTGTGGCGGACAAGGCGATGGGAAACTAAGGTTTAACCCTAACCCGAAATCCTTAAACCCAACTAGAATGAACCTTATGCTCTGGAGGCTCTTTCATCACCCGCTGCCATACATGGAGTCCGACGACAACAGTTTCCAGCTTTGGAGAGACTACATGGGACTGTCGGACACGATCAGGGAGATCCTGACGCGGACCACGGCCCCTGAGTCCCCGCAGCCGGCGGCCGAAGCCGCGCAGTCTGATGATTCGAGCAAGACTTCAGCGTCTGCGCGCTTTAACGCGGTTCGCGGTGCACACTGTGCGCCAGAGGAGCCTGCACCGCCAAACTCCATCACTCACCAGCGCCCGGAGGAAAGTTTGTGGCATACACCAAACTGCGCTCGCGCCGATATCTCTTCAAGTATGCTGGACTTAAAACTTCTGCCAAAACCGCCTGAATCCCGAGGGGCTAAAGACCGCAAGAAGACCTCCACGACGACCCGTATCAAATCACCTCAGCCGCCAGCTTCACCTCAGTCCCCTGAAAGCATGTTCTGCAGCTTCTGCAGACACAACGGGGAGTCTGAGGCGGTTTACAAATCCCATTGGCTGAAGAACCAGGCAGGAGAAGTTTTGTGTCCCTATCTGAGGCAATACGTGTGTCCCCTCTGCGGAGCCACGGGGACCAAAGCCCACACCAAGCGCTTCTGTCCCAAGGTGGACAGTGCGTACAGCCCCGTGTACGCCAAGTCTAGACGCTGAGTCAACAGGTGGCAGGTAGTAATATTAAGACAGTGCAAAGACGGCGAAATCTTATTTATTTGTGTGACTTTTGTTTACTAGCAGTAGTATGTGTTTGCCTTAGTGTGGTTTGGTTTGGATCTCATTTGCATGCTTTGGTCCATTTTCTTTGAGGCACTCTGTATTGCTGATTGAAGCTGCTTTGCAGCTGGTCTTTTTGTCAACCTAGGCCCATCACACAGTGTCTAGTGATTGGGAGCTGGTGGATTTTCTGTGGTGCTTTGAAAGAACGACTGCCAGATATTATTATGTTTGGGAGAAGAAAAAAAAAAAAAGTAAGTTTGTTTTACACATTTTTAAAACGTGGCCAAATGATGTCCAACCGGATAATCCCCATTCATGCATTGAAGGACTGCAATACTACTATATCAAAACTCAGTACGACCCACAGCCATCGGTTACAACTTAACCACAACATGTAAACATCATGTGACCATGTGAAGATTTTAAAATTTTAAACTATAAGCGTGACCTGTTCTGGTTCTAACGAGTTCCTGAAGCATGTTATTTTATTTTGATTAATGCACATGTGGATTCTCCACAAAAAAAAAGCCACTTAAGCCCTTCTCACGTTGTGAAAATTGTGAATATTATTGTGTGGCAAAAGTTATGTTTTAAGTGACTAAAGTGACTATATCTGTGTTGATATGCTTTGTCATCACTCTCAATTATTTCAAAATCTTGCACAGACCAACTGACCCTGCCATGAAAGGCAGCTTTACCTCTCAACAAGTCACTAATGCCAGATATTTGCATAGTACCGAACTGATACAATTGAACAACAAGCTTTATTTCGGAGAAACAGAACATCTAAAACATAAACTTGAACACTCCAGCTGCCAAAGATAAGTGACAATCATCATAATGAAATATTAAAGGTGGCGTAAATGCCTCCATTACCCATGAACCACTGGGGCATCTCATTGAAACTCTCAATGGCTAGAGCTCCTGGGAGTTTTACTGCCACGTCGCAGGTTCTCCAGCTCCTTGTGTACGGCCATGACCTTTCGACTAGGAGAAAGCAACAAGAGGACAAATGCTGATGATCAGGTTTGTAAACAACTCACAGTACATATAAATGTATATAAAGATGTCCATTAAATGCAACTGATAAAATTACAATATCATAGAAAAGTAACTTTTCTGTAAAAAAACAAACAAACAAAAAAAACTTTACGATTCCATTCTTTTTTGTTCTAATTTTGATAATTTTTGCTTAAAACTTATGAAAAAATCTTGTATCTCAAGATATTAGGATATTTCATTTTGAGTTATATTAAATGACCACTTATGGTATAAATATTAGGATCATGAGGCTTCTGACTTTTCAGTTGCCCTGAAGACAGTTGTCAACACCCTCCACAAGGAAAGGTAGCTACAGGGAATCATAGCTGAAAGGGCTGGCTGTTGGCAAAGTGTTGTATTAATAAAGTATATTGTGGAAGGGAAAAGTGTGGTACAAAAAGGGGCACAAGCAACAGGGATGACAGCGACCTTGAAAAGACAGTCAAACAAAGGTGGTTCAAGAACTTGAGGATGCTTCACAAAGAGTGGACTGGAGGTGGGGGCAGTGCACGAAGAGCTAACGCACAGAAGTCTTCAGGAAATAGTCCACACCTGTCACATGCCTAGCACAGGAAGTTGTTGAGGTTCAGTGTGAAGTTTCTACAGTCAACGCAGCCATCTACCAGGAGATGTTAGGAGAGCTTCATGCCTCCGTCTGCTGACAAGCCTTATTATGGAGATACCAATTTGTTTTTCCCAGCAGGAAAAGAAAAAACACCTGCCTACAATGCCAAAATTACTGTTAACTGGTTTGCTGACCATTATATTTGCATGTGGCCTGCCAACTCGTCTGAACTGAATTAAAGGTATTCACAAAAGAAAATTGATTATAAGCCAACTATGGGTCTTAAAATTAGTGTGATCACTCATCTATCAAATGATGTAGCCCAAACTTTGTGCAAAATTCTATTATCGAGTAAATCCGAGGTGAAAGTGGGGTCATTTTTTTTGCATTGGATAATAATGGATAATACAGGCATACGAATTATGCATCATGTTGCTCACGATTCATCAGCCAGTGATATTGGATCCGTCATTCATCAATCAAACGTCTGAGAACAACGAGAAGTACGATGGAGGAGACTCGTCCACCACCACCAACACAAACTCTCCTCCATTCTTACTCCACTCTCCTCCTCCCGATCCCTGCAGTCCATCACTTAGCCTAGCTAGCTAAGTTAGCAAGCTTATAGCCTTATTTTCTTGTTCTCCAAAATCTTATATGTCATGGATGGAGGAATTTATCAGCAGACAAGGTGCTGTGCTGTGTCCCTGTGGTGGCCTTTGCTAAAGGTGCCAAGCAGTCTGGTGCTGACAGAGCTGACAAAACACCTCGGCCAATCAGAGCACAGAGCAGCTGAAACTGGCCAATGGCATTTCAAGTCAAAAGTTCAACTCTGGGAGGGGAGTCAAATAGGTGCTGGATGCAGGGAGGGAGTTAGAGACTGGACAGAAGAGCAAGGAGAAACAACAACAGGTGAAATGCGAAACAAAAAAGGAGAATTGAATTTACTAACTTCAGAGAGGAGAGTTCTCTGATGAGTCCACAGACCAGATCTGTGGCATCTTCATGATAGTTAGAGGAACCAGGAACCGCCCTCTTCTCCATCACCTCCTCCTCTCTGGATGGGGAAAAGTAGAAACGTTAAATGTGGTTAAAAAAAAATAAAGAGGTAGTGAATCCTAGATTTTGAAACATGGTGTTTTACTTTCAATTTTATGGCATATTACAAAATTAACATCCTCTTGAAGATGAATGTATAGCAATAATGATGGTCAATCTCAGAGATCTAATAGAAATATTACAGATTTCAGATAAACATCAAACATTCTGAAAAGCTGAAGTTAGGACTGATTTGTTGTGACATGTGGCAAAGACACAAACAGCTTGTTTTAAGAGTTACACAGACTGTGTGTATCGTCCCTAGATTGCAAACATTAATATTTTCCCAGTTTAAATGAAGCCATAGATGTGCTTCACAAACAAAAAAGACATGGGCGTCTCACTTTGTACAAGCTGGAACCTTTAAAACCCACTTCCCTGCTTCCTTACATCAGCACGATCGTGTTTAGCTGCGAGTCCGACACGTAATCCATGCTTCCAGGTCCAAACGGGTCAGTAGGGATGCTGGTCTGAGTGTGCTCAGGGTTCACACTGGAAGGACCTGGTTCATCATCAAGACCACACTGTGGGCAACAAAAATAAAACGGCCATTTCTATTAAGTTTCAAGGTACATAGTTTTAAAAAATAAATAACGACAACAAAAACAGTGAAAAATACCTTTTAAAATCATTGAACAGCTGGTCAGGTGTCTATTAAAACTTACAGATAATGTATAACTACTTAAACAGTACTACTGCATCTAATAAAAATGTTTAAGACACTGATTATTTTGTGTGATTTTTTAAAATTAATTTCACAGACTATAGTAAGAAAAGTGAAAAGATCCATCACAAATTCAGAAAGCCCAGTGTAAAGACGGTTACATTGCTTGTGTGTGGTTAAAAACGTGAAGATATTTAACCTCTCATGATGTAAAACAGAGAGGAATTGCAAATATTCACTTCTGAGAGGCTTGGGAGCAAATACTTATTTTGATATCTTATTACTACAACAAAAAGCTGTCACTATTAGCTTGTATCATATTTGTTTGGGTATTGCTTTGGAGCCACAACTCACACTGTCTTTCCCTTCTGAGCCAGCGGGGGTCACTGCGCTTTGACAGAGCTCCACAGATCTGCTGTTAATTTCTTCAGGCTTTGCCAATGCTTCAGCTGCAACATCAGTGTCAGCCATCATCTCTTCTCTCCTCTCAGCTCTCGTCTTGCTCCTGTCCTCCTCTTTCTCAGGTTCCTCACTTTGAGGTGGGTCGGTGCAAAAACCGACCGCAGGACCACAGTCTTCTTCTGTCGACCCATCATCTCCGTCTTCCTTTTGTTTTACAGATATTTCAGGCACATTCTCACTTGCACTTTCCTCAAGTTCCAGTTGCTCCTTATTCTCTGTGTGCATCTCCACGTCATCCTCTGTTGGTTCACCAGTTTGTTCCTGACCGGCCTCTGTGCCTCCCTCAGTCTCACAGCTCGTTCCCTCTAAAGAGC
This sequence comes from Decapterus maruadsi, assembly GCA_030347415.2. Classification (NCBI taxonomy): domain Eukaryota; kingdom Metazoa; phylum Chordata; class Actinopteri; order Carangiformes; family Carangidae; genus Decapterus; species Decapterus maruadsi. Next base: position 26,557,336 of record CM064901.1, on the reverse strand, counting down.
CTGGATCACACACGTCTGAGGTTGGGACAGTGACGTGGACTTCATTTTCTGCCCTGTGTGTAAACAAACAATGTTATCATACTGTAACAGAGTCTCTATTGGTTGTAAGTGCACGTCTTCCAGTGTTTTTAAGACTGTAATTTAACTTTTCTTAGGTGTTTACTGGAGCAGTGTACACAGTGGAAATGCACATATCCTAGACTGGAGATGTTGATTCATCATAAAGATGTAGAAATTAAAACGTTAATATTAAAGATGTTTTTAACGTACAAATTGGATTCTTCACAACAACATCCTGACCTGTTATCCCCTGCACAGAGACTCGACTGAGGTTTTGTCTCTGCTTCGCTCTGCTCTGCGATTCGGTCCATCAGGATGGATTGAGGTGGTGATGGACAGAGGTGTGAGGATATAATCCCTTCCTGAGCCACGAGGTCAGCTGTGTTACTATTGTAAATCTGCTTCTCAACGCTCTCCATCTTGCTCTGCCCATTTTCACGCCTTTTCATCTGTAAAAAATTGCTCCGCTCCTTCTCCGTCAGACCACACATGCCCATCCTTCGCTTTTTTTTGGCAGGTAACCCTGCTTCTGTTTCCTTTGGGTTTTCCTTGACATCAGCCATGCCCACATTGGATGAATTTTCTTGGCTGGTGTCATGGTTTCTCTCTAAATTACTCTGAGAGTTATCCTTTGCGTCTGGTTCCTTCTCCAATGCCAGTACGCAGGATCCATCAACCTCTTCAGTGAAGACCTGCAGTTGATTGGTGCATGTTTCAGACGATGAGCCAATACCTTCCTGTGGAGTTGTGTCCTCCGTCATGGTATTTTTGGTATCATTACCAGTTTGTGCTCTAAAGCCCTCCGGCTCAGCATCATGAGTAGAACCGTTGACAGCAGCGGTCTCCTCTTGCCCTTCAAAGGTTTTATTTGTCATATCTGTGAGGTCCACATTTGTTTCTCCTGCGTGTCTGTCTTCTTTGGGGTCATCTGGTCTCACTGCCTGATCCTGTGGATTTGAAATTCTAGCACAATCCTGCAAAAGGATCTGGGGATACTGTTGCAGTGTGCCAACCACTGCTGTATTATTTTCTTTCATGTTGTCCATTTCCTGACATTTAAAGAAGAGAACGGCTTGTCAGCTATTTTTGCATTAATATAATGAAACTGTGGCGTCTGTGTCAATCACCTAAATCACCTGTTCATGGAGAGTAGCCTGTATGTCCTCACTTGGACATTCCCTCTTCCTTGACCTGAGTGATCGGGGCTGAGGTGGAGCTAAGCCATCTGGAAGAGATGAAGGGCCCACTCAGTTAAAGACTGTGATCTCATCTTACTCATCGTTAACACTCAATCTGATCATATTATTGATAAAGTGAAACAACACAGTGTATACCAAACTCGAACTTGTTAAATCCATTGTGTGTGACAAAAGCATCTTTTACCACTGCTGTTGATCTTCCCTTTTCCTTTGGCCATCTCCTCTTCCTTCATAGAAAAAGTTACGTTAAATAAATAGGATAAATCATGTTAGAGATGTTACATAAAGCTAGGATAAATACCTTAGTGTCCTTTCTTACTGTGGTTGATGATTAGCTTAAAAACAACTACAGTATACAACAAAATGTAGGCAATATTAGAATTTCTCTGCTATTAGCTAGCTAACGTTACCATCAAAGAAGCTGCACTTAGCCTAACGTTACTCCACAAAGTTAACTTATATCATATAAGATATGACCCGCATACTGACTTTAGTTGCTAAGGTTAAATAACTAATTTCTGCTAATCATATTTATTTACAGTAACTTCGAGACAGTGAGACATTTTAAACTGTTTTCCCACGGTCATACGCCCACCTGTCACCTGAGCCGTCGACGCCAGAAACGTAACGACGTTACGTCCAGTTTTACGTCAGAGCGGGGCGTATGTCGTCTAGCCGTAAAGTGCGATGTCCGTTGCCATTGGCGACTCAATATAGGAAGTAAATTCCACAGCTACAGCTTACCTGTATTGTTTTGACAGCTCTTAACTTTAACAGGAAAAAAAACCAGTGTTAAAACATTAATCTGTCTTTCCTCACGTCGTTTCTGAGCGGCACTCGACTGAAGTAACAGACTCGACGAGCTGCAGCACTGACAACACGGTACGTGAAGCTGACGAGGTAAATAAAACTCAACAGCCATGGGAACGGCGATACATGTTGTTATAGCTTTGAGCTAACAGCTAAACAGGTGTGAAGGGAACAGGAGGCACCGACTCTAACGCAATACTGTCGATTAACAGTCGTATGTCGTCTCTCCTCTCGTTTATCCCCGGGTGAACTTAAAGGTGGTAGGAGCCCATGAGTCGCAGTCGCAACCCCCCTCCCCGGGGTCAGGGGGCAGCGCGAGCCAAACAGGTAACAGGTTGTGTAATAGTGAGATCTGTGAATTTTGTGTGACTGTGCCGATGCTTGTGCCTGTCAACAACTGAGCCCGCCTGTTCCTTTGCCTGTGCCTCAGATGGGGCTGCTCCTCGACTTGTCTCCGGATGGAGGGATGGATGATGAGGGGAATGATGAAGAGCTGGAGGCAGAGCTCATGAACCTGATGGGTGGAGGAGGAGGAGGAGGAGGGAGGTCACAAGGGAAGAGAGGTGAAGGAAAAGGTGAGACAGGCTATAGTTACAATTTTCTTTCCGGGTGAAAACCACAGTTTTGCAAGTATTCAAAATGATATTGTGTGATGTTGTTCCTCCTGTAATGTGTTTGTCTTTCTTTAGCCCCTGTCCATATGGCGGAAATAGAGCGGATGGCAGCTCTTTGCATGAAAGACCTGGATGATGAAGAAGTAGGGGATGACGATTTGGATGATGAAGATCTGCTGGTAACACAATCCCTCTCTCGTTTTCATAAAATTCATTGGCAACTCCTTTTGCATGCCTGATGCTGAAGCCCAAAACTAATCTGTTTTATTCCACCTTCATATAACATCTATCTGCATACATAGGCAGAGCTGAATGATGTTTTGGAGGATGAGGAGGAAGGCACTCCTGCTCCCACACCTCCGGCCGTAACACCACCTGCTCCCCAAGTGGGCATCACATCCCACACTGTTCCTCCCACTGCTCCCAGTGGGGCAACTGGACTGGAGTCCCGCCTATTGGAGCGTATTGAAATGTATAAGACTGCCATTTCTAACGCCAAAGCTGCAGGAGAGACGAGTAAAGTTCGACGTTATGACCGTGGGCTAAAGGTAAAATTGTTTTCATTTAAATCTTTTGAATTTTTTAAAATGTGCCTTTTTATATGTATAGTGTGTAAACAAATGCACATTTGTTCTCTCTAATGTGGAAAACATGTTCCTCTCTTCTTCAAAACTAGACACTGCAGTCCATGTTAACATCTGCCAAGAAAGGAAAACCAGTCAATGAGGAGGAAATGCCGCCCCCAGTTGCTCTTGGTGGAAATCCTAACGTCACGCCGGGTTCTGAACCAGCCAAGCAGCGAGAACTGCCAGAGCCGGCGCTGATGCCCTCTCCTCCCACCAATCAGAAACCTCTGAGGGAGGCTGCTCCACCAGCTCCTGCTAAACCACTCCATCTGACCCCACCCCAAAAACCTACTGCTGCCATCACCCCAGACACACCTGCAATCTCTCCTCTCACTCCCAGCCAACCTAATGCACAGCACTCAGGTAAATACACACATGATTCAGTATTTTGTTGATGTCGATTTAGCTTCATCTGTGTTGGATACTGGGTGACCAGTGGCAAGACGATGTATGTGAACCATTTGAAATAATCTGTATTTCTGAGCAGCACTGGCCTCATTTTGCTAGAAGATGTACAGAGAACACTGGTGTAATTAGTATGTAAGATATATTTTAGGTTTTGATAGATACATGTATTTATTTCACAGCACTGGGACTAATATGCTTATTGATTTGTTTACCTTTATTTATTTTTTTACAAAAAATAACAAGAAGCCACAACATATTTCTGTTTACGTCCATTCAGAGCTGAAACAGGCAGTGTTGTCCAGACAGAGGGAGTACAAGCTGGCCGCCATAGATGCCAAACAGACTGGAGACATTGAGCTGGCCAAACAACATTACCTCACTGCCAAGGTAACACAACCACTCAGCTTTATCATTTAGAAAAGTAGCCTAATTTCCTGTAAGTGTATAGCATATGTATAATGATTCTGGGAAGAACTGGATCATAATAATCTTGACCTCCGTTTATGTAGAGGATGGACGTGCTGGTCGAGGCCGTGGACGGAGGCAAACCGGTAGACCTGAGCTCCTTACCTCCCCCTCCTGGTCAGTGCCGTCTCTCAAAATGAATACATGACATTTCATTTTTGTCATTTGTTTTGCCTTCTCACACACAGTAGCTTTATTTTTCACCCTCATTGACACTGGAGCTGGCAAAAGTGTTATCCATTTTATGAAAATGAAATTGATTAAAAACATATTCCACTCCAATACTAATCAGGTCGCTCTAGCACAGTCATACATTTCTTGGCCGTCCAATTGAAAGCATGTTTGTTATGTCTCTGTGTGAACCCTTGGTTGACTGGTGATTCTAAATTATACATATGTGTGAATGTGAGTTTGACTGGATGTCTGTCTCGGTCGGTTCTGTGATGGATTGGTGTGGAGTGGTGACCTGACCTGGATGTAGGCTGCCATCACTCACTGTCTGCAGTGATTGGGTCCCAGCACCCAATCTAACCATGTAAAGACAATGGTTAGGTATAAGTAATTATATGGATGGCCACACAAAATTAAAAAATTGTGTCTGATGCTGTTACTCTGCTTACCTGAGTTGATAAACATGTCCAGCTCTCCACTGATGTCTTGTCATCTACAGGAGACGTAGTCATAGAACGCTCTGCGCCCACTCCTCCTCAGTCCTCCACCAAACCTGCGGCTCCTGCAGCTCCTGCAGCCCCTGCACCCACCCAGGTGGCCACTGCAAGTAAGACTCAAATTTCCCAATTCCTTCTTCAGTGAACAGGTTGCAAGTGTGTAGAAAAAAGTGGACTTTTTCAAAATGGGTGTGTGTCTGTGTGCTCTCCAAAGACCTGCCTGCTCCCAGCAGTCTGGCCGAAGCCCTGCAGCAGAGGATGGACATTTACAAGTCAGCAGCAGAGGGAGCCAAGAGCAAAGGAGATGATCGTAAGGCTCGCATGCACCAGCGCATCGTCAAGGTAAATGCACCATCCACTTGCAATACAGCTGACACTGAAGAAGCTTTTCCAAACAGTATCAAACAAGGCAGTAACATATTTTCTATAATACAGATATCTGGGATGCACTACAAATACCTGTCTGTGTGTTACTGTGTGTGTGTGTGACTTACTCCCCTAAATATCTGGTGTGACTCACTTTACTTTGACTGGAAATACCCTCCTTTGCTTCGACTGTAACTACTACTGTTGCTCATTTCACCGACCAGAATAACCCACAATAACGGCTGTGTTGTTCTCTGAGGAGTTTTGAATAGCACTGTGATAAAAACAAGAAACCTCTGAATGAACTTGCTTAGGCGAACACATGGTAACAGATAAAACAAAAACATGGAGATAAGATTATGATATAGTAGGTGTATGGCGTGTATATTACTTGGGCAGGAAGGGGAGCAAATAGATGATTGATTTCCATGCGGGAGCTGAGATTGTGTTGGTTATTTCTTAGTTTTAAGGTACTGTATGTGCAAGTGTGTTTGAGTAGGGTGGGAAACAAAGACTGGGGTGATTGTGAGCTTGAAAGTAGGTTGTACTGTATGTGTTTTCCTATTAACAGAGATGACAATATATTTCAAAATGAATTTTTAAAAAAACTACAGCACTGATTATATTAGTTAAAATCCCTCACTCTCACACAGTAACAGAATAATCAACGATCTCCTCCGCTTTTAACAGCAATACCAGGATGCCATCAGAGCTCATAAAGCTGGACGACCTGTCAACTTGTCTGATCTACCTGTGCCACCAGGTAACCTATGGAATCCAGGTGTGTCCGAGGATTTGTTTTCAGGATGCATTGTAAAGTCAATTTGTTGTTGTTGTTGTTGTTCCTCCTCTAGGCTGTCCGCCACTTCAGGGCTCAGAGGGGGGTCAGCAGAACTTCATGGGTGTCCTGGAAACAGCTATGAAAATCGCTAATCAGGATGCAGACGCGGACGATGATGAAGATGATGATCCAACGGAGGCTGCCAAGGTTTGAAAAAAGAAGAAGAAAATAAATAAAAAGCCCAACCAAATGGTCAAACTGTTATTGTGCAGCCAAGGACTGCGATTGCCTTTGGGCTAAACTTAGAAATAGAGTATGTCATGCCAGACTCTGTGACAGGTGACTCCTGGCCATTGCATTACTTTTGTGCTTGTATATAATGCAGCAAATTAGAGAAACTGTATATGTATGTTGTGACTATATTCAGGACAGAAGCCTCACAAATGTGTCCAGTTGTAATAGGACAACACTACACTTAAAAATTGTTCCATTCATTACACTTGTCTGATGATCCTGACCTCAGATTCTCTGTCTGTGTAGCCTGCAGTGCGTCCACCTGCTCAGAAAGCCAAGTCTCCGGCTCCGCAGGCCCCCGGAGGCTCCTCGGCTCCAAAACTGGGACCTAAAGGTGTGCGTTCAGTGTGGGTTTGTGCACGTGTGCTCCTGCCTGCCTACACATACAGGATGTGTCATAAGTGTTGAGAGTTACACAAGGCAGAGTTTCACTTTTTTTTTTCGCTCTCTTAATTATCCTTGTAGCCCAGCAGCAAGTGGATTTCCTGTTGCTAAGGCGACAGGCATTTTTGCGTGCAGCATTGCGCTCCAAACAGATGAAGGTAAACTGTAGACTTTTTTTTCACCTTTCTTCTCTCTTTTTTTTCTTTTTGTGAAGATTCCCTACTCTATTTGTATTTTTGTAGCTATCTTTACCGCAGCTGCTTGTCGTTGTTTTTTTGAAATTTGAACAGATGTTGTGTTGCCGTGGTTTGATTGATTCACCTGCTGCTGTTTGGTTGTTTTGTAGGACATGACGGGCGCAGCGCAGCACCTCAGACATGCCAAAGGACTGGATCCCATGATCACCGCTGCCAAGTCTGGCCTGCCTGTCGATATCACCAAGGTTATGATTAAATTCTCATGTGCCAATTAATCCCATAGAGCAGGACACAGAGCACTTTGTATGTGTGTGCTTTGACAATGCCGTCACAGGAGCAGGTGAATACACATAAAATGTGACAAAAATAGGAGATGGGGAGGAAGGGAGGAAACATGCAATGAATTCAAAAACACCTTTGTATTCATCATGGTTTCATCTGTGTGTGAGTGAGAAAGAGAGTGACTGTGAGTCTTTCTGCATATTCTCAGCATCATTCCACTGCACATATTTCATATAGCTGCTTCGTATCCCATATGACATTCTTTCATTTTGCAGCACATTTATTCATCTTCATAAAACCCATGTATTTCTCTCTGACTCAACCCCACAGTGTAATTACAAGAATATTATGCTGGTGCCTCTGTTAGTTTGTCTTCTTGTCAGTCAGTCAGTGGGATATCACACAAGCCAAGAAACAGATATTCATGATTTTGAAGTGAACAGAATGGCAGATAGGAAACAGATGACCAGTTGATTAGATTTTACTGGAAGTTGGGGCTGAAGTTTTTTTAAACGTTTGCAGGATAAAACAAATTTATCTTTTAATTGAGGTTGTTGAATAGTCACTGTGTGTCTTGGCAGAACGGCAAGTTGGAGATCTGGTTAGCTTTAGAAGTTGGAGCTCTCTGAGTGCCGCCTTGTTCTTGTTTTATGTCTCAGATATTTTTTTTAATGTGCCATTTGTCTTCTTCCTGACAGATTCCCAGCACCCCAGTGGGTGAGGAGGATTATTCATTGTCTCGTTCCAGAACCTCTCCTCTCTCCCCTCGCTCCAGTGAACAGTACCATGGTCTCATGGATCTTTTACAGAAGCAGCATGAGGTCAGGGAAATGCACATTTTTTTGTACAGAAGTCCACATCCTAGATCTTGCTGTTCATAGATCGATAGATCGGCTTACACTGATGTTGCTGAAATACAATAGATGTGATTGGGGCTTTAAAGCATGCTTGTCACCTTTCTTGTTGTGCAGCTTTCTAAATAGACATGTTTCAAATGACATTTGACCTTCATCTTATTATCTTTTGCATTTGTGTTTTTTCTTACCCACACCCTCTTCTGTTCTGCATCTCCACTGACAGAAATGTTTGGACTGCTCTCAGAAGTTCACACAGATGGGCAGTGTGGCCGAGGCTCTCAAGTAAGAGACATTTTCCATTTGTGTGTTTAGTTTCATTAGGTGTGTGCAGGCATCTGCAGGCATGGTGGAATTAACACCTGCCCCTTTTCTCTTGGTACAGTTTGAGATGGATACGAGTGTAACTGAATCCTAACAATGTTACTTATCATGATGAAAGCATGGGAGACAGCCCACAAAAAACATCATGACCTCATCATGATCACGGCAATTAACAGATGCAGTCAAAAACAGCGTGAAAGATAGATAGATGTTCGTCTTGCACCAGATATGATATTTCAGAAATAAACCCATCTGACCTCAGTGTGAGATCTCAGATAATGTGTCTTTGTTTCAACAGGTTTGAGAAGCTGCTTGAGGAGTGTGTGAAGAGCATAGAGATACTTAAGAATGCCCACGCCAAAGGCCACCCAGTCCCCAAGTGCCACACAGAGGAGAGGACCCTCAACACTGTCAAGTGAGCAACAGATTCATGTGTTTTCCTTCATGATGTTCATCATTGTTAGTTTTCATTTGAGAAAGGACTAAAATCAGCTCTGATTAGTGAAGCTAGTGCAGGACGTCTGTGTCAGTCTGTTGGTCTGTCACTTCATCTCAACTTTCACTCAACTGACACATCTTGGCATCTATTTGCTGGATTTGCCATGACAGTTGGTTAAGTCAATATCGGGTCAAAATGTTATTTGTGTAGTAGTATTTACACCTCTTTAGCCAGTGTTTACACACCTAGAAGGGCTATCGGTGCTTTGTCTTGTTTATCAGTTAGTGATCAATAGATGGCGAAGTTTGTTTTCTACTTACTGTAAATGGTAGAACAAACAACAACATTTGTCTGAGGTGGAGAAGTTGTTGTATAAATAAAAACAGAGGGGAGCAATGAGGAGACAATAACCTTCCTCAAATACTAAATGAAACCAACAAAAATATCTTGTCTCCATCCCGGTTTCTGTGTTGAGCTCTAACTGGTGCTTTTCATGTCATCTTTTTGTGCTCCTCCCTCTGCAGTTGTTTAATTGCTCACACATGTCGAATTTTCTTTAGCTGATTTTCTTGAGATAAGCTAAGATTTTTGTTTACCTGCACCCAATGGGCAACTGCTAAAATCTAAAATGTAGCAGAAGTGGAGTCAGGGTTTGCAGCTGTTACCTTTTACTTGTGTTTATGGAAGAGCGTCATCAATAAATCTGTTGTGTTTCATGTGTGGGCAAAGGTTAGAATAGTATTTGAGTAAGTGTTTGCCTGTATATTTATGTTTGTTAGTAAATGAAGAACAACAAAAAAAAAGGTTTTATTTATTTTACTTTATTTAAAAAGTAAAATGTTAAGATCAGGTTCTCCATTATAAATGTTTGGCCATGATAAAACTGAGAATATCCACTGATTTATCTTTATTAGAATTTAAAATAATCAATAGATTTGCCACGAAAAAAATCTAGTATTAGTTAGAGAATACTGATTCTGCTTGTCAATGTTCTACCCAACAATAATCGATCAATAGATTAAATAGGTGATCAAAATGTTAATTTCATTGTCATTCCAGGAAATCACAGCTTTCTCTTATATTTAATTCTCCACACCGCATCAATTGTTTAAGTGTGAAAACCACATTTTTAGACAACAAAAGGATTGCTTTCTCTGACTAGAGATGAGTCAGAGTGACTCACCGTGACTCACTCTGGCTCAGGTCCAGGATCAGTGAGCTAACAGCTAGGTGACTCTGGCAGTGACTCATTCAACAGCCAGAGTTGTTTGGCTCTCAGAGATGCTGACTGGTTTGTGTCAGTCTTGATGCCGACTGAATGATCCCGACTCCTGTCTTTGTTCTGCAGGTGCAACTCCGGCCTGACGCTGAACGACCTGATGCTGTACATAATCAGAGGCATCAACCTGCCGGCTCCCTCAGGTAGGCAAGTCTTAAATAATCAGCAACGTGTCAAATGTATGTCATGCATTCACACCCTTCCTCTCCACCTCCAGGTGTCTCACCTAACGACCTGGATGCAAGTGTGAAATTTGAGTTCCCTTTTCCCAGTGCGGTACGAATCTTTCTCACTCGGTAAAGATTACGGATGGTTTCACTCTGTTTATATCTAGCTGTGTGATAATTAATTTGTGTTTGTGTGTAGGAGGAGGCTCAGAGGGACAAAACCAGCACAGTGAAAAACACCAGCAGCCCAGAGTTTAAAGAGCAATTCAAACTCAACATCAACCGTAACCATCGAGGCTTCAAGCGAGTCGTCCAGTCCAAAGGCATCAAGTTTGAAATCACCCACAAGGGGTAAAAAACCCAACTTCTCTGAGGACATACATGCAGAAGTTTCCCCATTCATCTGCTTGATTGATGCTGCAGATTGATCTCGTATCTGTTGAATCCATCAGTTGTCTATTCTCCTCTGCATGTGTTTACAGAGGCTTGTTTAAGACCGACAAAGTGGTGGGCACAGCTCAGCTGAAGCTTGAGCCTCTGGAGAACCACTGTGAGTTTAGAGAGATCATAGAGGTAAGTGTTGGTAACAGGAAAACACACATGCATCGACACATGTAGGGGGCACTCTGTCTGACTGTGTGTGTGTTTGTTTCATAGGTGATGGATGGACGTAAGTCCACAGGTGGCAAGTTGGAGGTGAGGGTGAAGATCAGAGAGCCTATAACAGGAGTCGATCTCCAGCCAGTCACAGAGAAGTGGTTGGTGCTCGAACCTGTGTCCCCACTTTCTCCTCCAGAGAGACAAAAGGATCGGGTAAGCAGAGTTGCCTGACTTGCATGGCAGAAGTAGAACAAAAGCCTGTATGTGTTGGAAAAGTTTCAGCTGGAGAGGTCACGTTTTTACGTCTGACCTTGTTGTGTGATGTCTCAATGCACCATGCCATCCTAACACTTCGATAGTCACATCTTTCAATTTCAAAAGGTCAGGGGCGGGTGAAGAGCTCCTCAGACCGTGGAACAGTGGCTGAAAAAGATTTGGTGTTAAAGTGAAGTAATCCTAAAAACGAAATAACACAAAAGCACAACTGAAGCAGACAACTTGACGTGCACCAAGCATCACACTGTAGAGATGACAGGAGGTAAAAATATTTGGGTTTACATCTTTAACCCTTCTCATAGTAATAATGTTTCCATCATGGTTTCTACATTGTTTTCCACCTGTTGTGGTTTGTTTGGCGCTTTTTTTTTTGTCATTTACTTTTTTATTGATTTTTGATTTTGTACATAAACAAACAATGAAACAATGAACATGAAGACCTATAGACGAGTGCAAAAATATCGAGGGGAAAGTAAAAACGTACTGTACATAAACAGACTGGTAAACACCTCCAGTCGTGAAAGTAAACAATACGAGTAAAAAAAGGGTAAAGAGGAAAGTAAATAAATAGAAGTATTAATGATCGTCCAATCAGAGATTACCTGACGGTAAATGACATATGTAATCATTTTTTGCCAATTTTTAATAAATACCTCTTTTTGTGTTCTTAGCTTACAAGTAATTCTTTCCACTACAAAGATGCTGTACACAATATCAGTCCATTCATCTACACTCGGCGCCTCCCTCTTTCTTACTAGCCACCAGCAATAGCAATATTCTCAGCAAATATTAATCTTTGTTCCTCCACTTCCTCCAGTTGCTCTAGATCTACCAGATACAACAAATTGAAACGTGAAGTTATTTTTCTTGAAAACACAGTCTCTAGAATTTGATGTATACGTTTGGCGCTTTTATTATGTCATCTCATTGCGCTCCTTCTCATGCAGTTGTTTCGTGGCACCTGACTGAGGAATGAGCACCACCAATAGTTAGTGGATGAAAAGATGTATCAAGTTTGATTTTCTGATTTTTTTCCCCACCTTGTAGTCAGTGTGAGCATCTGTGACAGTTTTTTAAACTTCTTTGGTGATTTTGTCTGACGCATCATTCAAGACGCGTCGTACAAAATAGTTTGTTTCCAGCATAACCTGAGCTGCTGCCCTTGGATTAATATACAGTCACGCTGCAGCGTCTGTTTGCAAAACCTGCTCATGCACAAGAGAAAAACAATAAGGCAATATGACTGACACAAGACTGAATGTGCCGGATCACTTTCTGAATTGTCTGTTTGTTTGTGTGTGTGTTTGAATCAGGCCCCGTCCCCTCGGTCCAGACCCAGACATGACCCTAACCCCAACACTAAACCCAGACCTGAAGCGAGCAGCAGGAGCAGTCACCCCAACAACTCTCCTCCACAGTACAAACTCCACAGCTTCAGCCTCCTCAACTATGACAGGGAGCGGGTGGAGAGAAAGGTATTTGTGTGTGTGTGTGGTCAAAAGCCATCATCTACATCCCGTTGTCTAATACCGGTAGCAACCTGACGACAGAAAGATCTTGCCAGTCACCGCACGTTGTCTCTCAGATTGCAGAGTACAAAAAGAATCGTCGGGATCCCCCGTCTGAGCTCGTCCATCAACACAGAGAGGTCACACACAGACTGCAGTGGCAGAAAGCACAGCTGGAGAGAGCCTCTCCTGCTCTGCTGACAGGTAACACACACACACAGAACAGAACACACTCTTGTTTGTACTTTACTAACAACATATCCCTCCATTATGTGTAGAATATGAAAATGTACTGCGGCGCTTCTGCCAAGGACTTTCTGAGTCGGTGAAGAAATACTCCACCCAAGGCAACAGAGTGAGTGCAGGGTCACCGTCGCCGTTCACTTCAGAGTGAGTGTGTGTGTGAGTGTGTGTTCTTGAATAAAATGATCATTCTTTTTTTTTGTAGGACGCTGCCAAGGATGCACTGGGCAGGTTGAAGATGGTAGAGAGTGAGGTAAGTGCTGCCAGTGATAAGAGCGTTTCATCATCTTCATGTATGTGCAGACACAGTCGTACCACATGTCCTCCTCTTTCTCCCCCTGCTTCAGCTGGAATCGCTAAAAAGGAAACGGACCGGATAAAAAGGAGAAACAGGGAGCAGAGACTTGGCTGAAGCACTGTTATATCGTCTCTCTCCTGTCTCGTGCGTACTCATAACACAAACACTACAGTTGAAACCTTATTATAGCACATTTAGCACGACGCTGCGCTGCTCATGCCCATGACAGCTGCATGAACCAACCTGCTAATTCTGTCAATTTGCTCATATACTTGTGAGAATAAATCTGAGAACTACGAAGGGACACAAATTAAATCAGGCAGTGAGATGTGTTAAAGAGCTGAGGGAGAGGCAGGATTATTTGCACTTAAACGAGAGAAGCACTACAGAACGGTTTCCGAAGTACGGCGTTACAGACCTTACCTGTTCTTCTGTTAATTGCTTTTTATACTTCCATCTTTCCTTTGTGAGTTGTTAATCTGAAAGAGGACTCAGCATTTTACATTTAACACCAGCTCAGAGAGTCTTTTGGTGTCCATTGATGACTTAAAAAAAACAGTGTGTGTGTGTGTGCGTGTGTGTGCACTTGCCCTGAAGTGTGTTTAACCAATGGACTGAGGTGTTTTTAACCCCTTTTCCCATATTTTATGTGTGTAATGAGCTTAATCTAATCTGTCTGCTCCAGTGTTCCCAGATTACAGTAATCTGCTCCGTTTGGAGTGGTGTGATATGGGAATAAAAAAAAAACAGGGCTACAGCCTACATCCCATAATGAGGGATTAGTGTTTGTGTCACCAAGGAGACGACTAGATCAGACGTAGAGTCGCCTTTGGGGCTGGGGAGAGGGGGTGTTAACAGCGTGCCATGAAAGTGGTAGAGGCTTAGCCCCGCTAAAGGATTGCTGCTGCGTCTTCTTCTTCATCAGCTGATTCTTCTTCATCTTCACTTTCCTCCCTCTAATTCCATTGCATATGTTCAGAGATTATTCAGTCCTGAGTAATGTGCTGCTCCACATGGATTTTCTTTAAACTCTTACCACGATATTAAGTTCACTGAGCTGTCGATTTAGAAAACAATTAGCGGCTGCTGCGTCACCGCTCTGTGCTGTTTCCCACTGATTTTGCCGTTTTTACAAAAACAGCCTCTGTCCCGCTCCAGTGGCAGCGCAGCAGATGCTGAATATTTCTGCCCCACAGGTAGACAATCCAGTATCTGTCAGTAAGGCTGGGTAATTGCTCATTTCTGTTTCTGCTCCCCCATAGACATCCCTGTCATACACACCGCCTTCGCATTCCCTTCCACGCTGCACCTTTATTTTTACTGTAAAGTGAAGGGGATCTGGCAAAACTTTGTCAGACGTATTCCAACTGACACAGGCAGATACCTTGGAATTAGTTGTTAACGTCAACAAAACAGTAATTGTACAAATGTGTCACGTTGCCGTCATGTTCTTCGCTCCGGACAGATGTTTCCTCCTCCGTGTATTTGACAACCTGCGACACCCCACGGCAGATTCTGTTGATCCACATTGATTACATGCAGCCAGGATGTAGCAGACTCCTTTAAATGAGCCTTACTGTATGTTTATGTTTGACTCTTTCATGGGGATGATGATGTCTTCACACCCCACTAATAGTTTTTCGGTCACATGACGGAACAGAGAGTCATGTGTTGCCTTAATCCACCCTCCGTACCACTCCATTAGCAAATAATCCTGGTTAAAGTTGACCTGATATGGCTCCATGGGCTGCATGATTTAATGTCAACAGAGGATATCTTCCGACTCCACACAAAACACGGTGCATCATGGTGCTTTTGATCATCTGATCTGGACAGAGCAGACAAATCTCTGATTATAGTGACAGAAAACCTTTAGCTACATATGGAATAGACACTTTAAAGGTCATACCTCTGTGTTTGCAGTTATTACCATCTTAACCTCTGGTCACGTACACATAAACATCTGCACAGCGTCAGGTTTTTGGATTTAGTTTTCTAACTCTCCCTGGCAGCCATTGGTTTCCACTCATTTCCATGCGTAATGAAAAACATTTAGCAGACTCGTGAAACTTGTTTGAGTTTCAGCCAAATATTAAGTTGTCATGACTGACTGGGTTATGCAATTCAGGCAAAAGCAAATGTCAATGGTCTAGTAATTACTTTTCCCTCTGCATGTGAAATGAATGGAAAACAAGTAACAAAAGGTTTGGGGCTGCAACTCACAATTATTTTAATTACTGATTAATCTTTCCATTATTTCCTGGTTGATTAGAAAACGAGGGGAAAGGTAATCGAAATGTTTCATACAATTTCCTAAAACCCAAAGCAACAGCTTTAAATTGAGTGTTTTGTTCCACTACTAGTCCAAACCCCAGAGATGTTTAGTTTACTCTCACATAACAGTGAAAAGCAACATAGACTAACAATTTAGAAGCTGACACTTTGGCGGTTTTGTTATTTTGCTCAAAGTAAATATTAAAACAATTGAGTGATTTCAGATGTTCAAAAACAATCTCAAACTTCTAAAATGGCAACATGGTTTGGAAATAGATGAGCTGTGACGTGAAGTTATGTGATCTCGGCTAAAACATGTAAAACCACTGGCATTGTACTTATAAAGAAAACGTGGTTCTGATTTAGTCGGGTGACGACTGGATTCAACCACACAGCTCTGTTTCAACAGCAGCACAAGTAAAACACAATCAGCAAATAAAACCTTCTTTCAGTCCAATAACACTTAAAGTTTAAAAAAGGGTTCACCCCCAAACACACACACACACACTCCTGCCACATTATCCCACTGCTCAACTAACCTTGTGGCCTCTGAGGCCGTCATGTTCTCATGGCAACGGGCTCATCAGCATGCAGTGTGGTAGTTGGATGGTCAGGAGACGGGCAGAGGGACATATTGTTAAAGTTTGTCCTGCTGGTGACTCACAATCCTTTCCCCACACACTCCTCATTGTTTCTTTTTTTTTTTTTTTTCAGTACTTTGTTTGGTGTCTGTTTTTTCACCCTACTCTTTAATCTGACTATACTCCATTATAAAGAAAGAAAAGGTTTGGTGGATTGTTTGTCATTGTCAATTTTCTGTGTTTTTATGAGCTCTAGTAAATGTATTCATGTGGGCTTGGGAGGATGCTGTTGTTGAACCTATGAGGCTTATTTTTTTAATCTGTTATGTCATTTACATGTAAGGGCAATCAGTATAAGTGTAATATGTATATACAGTAAATATACAGCATATACACTTTGTCTCTAAGTTGATGATTTTAAATGAACTTAAAATGGGAATGTATCAAAGCCTGGTTGTTCAGGCTTCAGTATCTTATGTATGCGGTCGGTATTAACATGAATAAAGTTGTAACAGCTCTGAGTTTGTGTCATTTGCTCATTGTTCAACATGTTGCCTCAACACAGAAAACATACTAAACATGTACATATCAGCTTGGTACTTTTTTGATTTTTTTTTTTAAAGGGACCATGTACAAGATCATAGGCTACATAAACTTACATCTACAGCCTTTTAGCGGGTCACAAGCAAAACCTTCTGTTTGGGATCATCTGAATTGTGTATTTTACTCAAATCTACACAAAAAATGGGTACCATTTCTCATATTATTCATCCATTTTTCTCACTAACAGTGTGTGTGTGCGCATGTGTGTGAATTCCTGATTATTTATTTCTCTTTTATCATCATAAATAAATTATAGGCGTAGTGTTTTGAAGTAGTTTTAAGTACACCGGGGGGAGGCCATGCCAATTTTGCTGCCCAGTTGTGTGCATTAACAATAAAGACTATTATATTCTGTTCAAAAGAAGTATTTTATCATGAAAAGTTACAATAAAACACATTCAATCATAACAATTCTTCTGTATTGTCTCACCTACAAATTATTCACACTTTCCTTCAGTTCTGCATTATTATTTTAAAGAGTGATAATTAGCAGTAGCCTATATATTAGAATGTAAAATCATGGCTGAGAAATACTTCATGTCATTTATTCACACCTACAGCAGTGTTTATGGGTGGGGGAGGTAAAGTGTGTGTCAACTACAGACAACAGTGAAAAAAAATAAAAATAAATAAAAAATCAACCCCAGGACAGAAATAGAGCTCTCTTTCTCTTTCTCTCTCTTTGCAGACAGTGTTTGCTGTTGTTTGGGGGGAGAAGCTCTGGGGCTTTGGTGTTATGCTAATAACGAAATGTGAATGTGAGATTTTCCCTGACAAAGGCAGAAAGATGAGCGGGGGGATGGTGCACAGCAGCAGCAGCAGCAGCACACACTAGTCAGGCACACAGGCGCTGAAAAGAAGGGGAGTCTTGCTAAAATTGGACAACCCGCGAGACTTTGGTGGGCGTGGACACCGAGGCGAGGGCTTCCTGCTCGGCTGAACACGTGGTTCCGTGTCTGCCTCCCCTGCCCGTCTGTCAGTGTATGAAGGTTTCCTGCCCTTCTCTCTCTCACTCCTCTCCCTCTGTGTCCTCCCGCACAGCACGACAGACCTCCTACTCCTCCTGCACCTCCTGCTCCCGCTCCTCCTCCTCCTCCTCCGTCCTGTCCGCCCGCCCGCTGCTGCTCCTCGTCCCTCCGGCTCCTCTGCGACGGCACCCGGGACTCCGCCGACAGCCAGGCCGCGCTCACTTCAACGTGTATCCGCTCAGAGAGAGACGGGGAGAGGGAGAGTGTGTGAAAGTGTGTGTGTGAGAAAGAGAGAGGGATCGAGTGTGTGTGTGTGTGTGTGTGTGAGTGAGTGAGTGCGTGTGCGCGCACCAGCCCGCAGCCGGTCCATCCGTGTGATCTCCCCCCCTCCCTCCCTCTCTCTCTACCCCGCTATCCCGCTTCGTCTCCTCGGTCATGACGCTAGAAGCGATCCGCTACCGGGCCGGGTCTCTGCAGATCCTCAACCAGCTGCTGCTGCCACACCAGACCTCGTACGATGAGATCCGCTCGGTGCAGGACGCTTACGAGGCCATCAAGTCCATGAAGGTACGGAGCTCCTTCTCCACCCCCCCTCCCCCCTTTCTCTCTCCTCTCTCTCGGGGGGCTTTCACCCACTCCCCAGCCTGCTGCATGTGCATCTATCCCCGTCGTGCATGTGTCTCTTTTCCATTGTCGGGCTCTTTTGTGCTCCCACCGCTGCAAGCATGTGTTGCCATATGCTCGCCGCCGTGCTCCCGCTGTCGGCCCTGTGTTGTAGTTTGGGATGCACCTGCAGCACCCGGCGGCCACACACAAGCCCCCGACGATTATCTACCGCCCCCCTCCCTCCCAAAAACCATCCTTTATTTAGAGTTTTCACATTATCATGTGCCAGCGCCACAAACTAGGTATCTGCACACAGCCTCCCACCCATGAAATATGCCCCCTCCTCCTCCTCTTTCTTTGGGAGAGATTATTGATGAATTATTAATGACCTTTGCCAGGGTTTTTTTTTTTGTTCGCGTTTTGGTCTTGTGCTGCACTCGGTGACACCTCCAGCTCGTTTATCTCGGTGGAGCTGAAGCCCTGACACACCGAGCTGCTCACACAGTTGCATGTTGTTCAAGTTTTCTGTCTCACATGTTCCTTTTATCAGAGCCGAGCTGAGCAGACGATCACTCTCTCCTCAACCCACTTAGACACACTATTCACATGTACACAGCTACATGTTTGATCCTGTGTGTGTGTGTGTGGTTGTGTGTGTGGCAGAATGAAGGAATGTGCCATCAGCAGGGGGGTGATGTCATGATAATAATGGAGTCTAATGGCAGAGATAGAAATGACTCCCAACACAGAGATTATGTCATCTGAGTCAAAGCTGTCAGGGACGACTATTGGCTCTGTGATCACTGAGAACTCAAACATCAGGGACATGGATTAATTATCCTCATGAAAACTGCTTAAGGGAGGCTGTCTGATGCTGACGTTGGCATAGAAACCAAAAGATGAGGACCAGGATGTGACCGTCTTCTCCCCCCCCCTCACCACCACCTTTTCTCCTCTCTAGGTACGTGGCGCCCCGGCCATCGCCATCGTCGGCTGCCTCAGCCTGGCTGTGGAGCTGCGGGCGGGAGCTGGCGGCGACGACCCCGTGACCTTCATCCGGGAGTCTCTGTGCCACCTGACCTCCGCCAGGCCCACCGCCGTCAACATGGGCCGCGCCGCCCGCGAGCTGATGGAGTTCGCCGAGAACGAGAGCATGGAGAAGAACTCGGAGCAGCTCAGAGAAAGGTGAGCCATCCCCACATTTACAGTGTCAGTGGGTTTGTGTTAACTTATTTAATTAAATAGAACTTAGTTTAATTTACATTGTGCAGTGCACATCCACAGGGCCGTTGCTAGGAATTCTGGGCCCCGGAAAGAATACTAAAGTGGGCCCCTGTTCCCTGACTTTTCCACTTTTTTTTCTTAGACCACTTATGTATTATCATTTTTTATTCAGCCTACTTTGTTTTGATGCTAATGCTGCTACTATGAGCATTAGTCAGGGTCTTATGCAGAATAAATCAGTCATACAAAGATTAAACTACTAGTACTGGGGTTTACGTGGGCCCTACTGGGCGCTGGGCCCCTAGAAGTATCATCACCTTTCTCTCCTATACAACGGCCCTGCACATCTATGTATATTTATGTGTTGTCTGTGAATTCTGTCTTTGTGAGCACAACAGCGTCATCGTCACAGCAGAGACGCTGACATTTGTCTTTCCAGCTTCTGCCACTTATTTATTTAAAGGTGCCATGTGGAGTTCGATCCCTAGCGATGCTATATAGAGCAATGTTTTTATGAATGGGCTCCCATGTTTGTGTGTAAACAAAGGATACACAATCCTGTGGGTGATGTAATCTGCAGCCTTGCCAATGGTTTCCCACTCATCCACCAGCGTCAGTTAACACCGCATGCACCAACAAAGACAGAGAAGACGCCTGTCGGCAAACACACAAACAAGTAAACAATGTGAGCGTGAAAACTTTTTTTTAACCAAAACAAACGGCTTTGCAAATGTTTGCAGGGAGGAGCTGCATTTGCATTGGGAAACATTAGTTAGAGCTGAAGTACACACTGTGTGTAAACAGAATCTTTGTTAATTTTCATGAAAACTCCTCGCGGCGCCTTTTACTCCCAACAGACACTCATCTGCAAACAATCAGTGTATCATTTGCTGACCGTGTACAGAGTCTCAGCAGTATGAACTGATACCGTGAATTAAAACAACACAAACTTGTGTTTCTCCCATGAGCGTCTTGATGCTGTTAGCAGCTGCTCCAGCACCTCCTCATTCAGAGCTGGGTGTAGGTGTATGTGTGAAAAAGTTGTCAGAACATCCATAAATAGTCAGGTTCACTGTGTACTTTTGAGGGAATTTTTTGGAGATTTGTTGACCTATACATTTTTGGAATCGGCAGACCTTGGGGATTCCAAAAACCAATGTTGCCACTTACACAGACACCTGCATGGCGGCCATTTTGGAATTTTAAAACGGGCGCCATAAAATACAGAATTTCAGTTATCTTGGCCTCTAAACAACCTAGAAACTCAATTAAAAATGCCAAACCTATGTTTTCCCAGTCAAGGAATCCAATGGTGACTTCAGAATTGTGCTCCTAATCAAGCTGTGGTGCCCCCAAGGGGTGGGAAATAGAAGTGGAACTTTAATTCCCGACCCCATGTCAGACGTCCTGGGAAAAAATACTTTAAATTTCTGCATATGATTATATAAACAATGACAAAGGTAAATTAAAACTATAATTAGTACATAAATGTTGTATTTATTACACAATAAGCTGGTAACAGTTGGGACCCAGTCAGCACAGAAGACTCAAAAATTTAAATTTCATTGAAACAACTAAAGCAATCTTTACCAACCAACAGATTTATCAAACAGAAAATGGATCTCAATATAAAAGTCTTTACAAGGGGGCTGAGGGGCATAGGCGTGCACAGGAGGGGGAGGGGAGGGGGGGGCCCACCGCCCCCCTCGTGGCCCAATTGTTGTAAAACATGTGCTAAACGTGTGCTAAAGTGCCCTCTAGGAGCCAAAACATGTGCTAAAGTGCCCTCATGGCAGCCAAAATGTGTGCTCAAGTGTTCTCTAGCAGCCAAAACATGTGCTAAAGTGCCCTCATGGCAGCAAAAACATGTGCTAAAGTGCCCTCATGGCAGCAAAAACATGTGCTAAAGTGCACTCTAGGAGCCAAAACGTGTGCTAAAGTGCCCTCATGGCAGCCAAAATGTGTGCTCAAGTGTTCTCTAGCAGCCAAAACATGTGCTAAAGTGCCCTCATGGCAGCAAAAACATGTGCTAAAGTGCACTCTAGGAGCCAAAACGTGTGCTAAAGTGCCCTCATGGCAGCCAAAATGTGTGCTCAAGTGTTCTCTAGCAGCCAAAACATGTGCTAAAGTGCCCTCATGGCAGCAAAAACATGTGCTAAAGTGCCCTCATGGCAGCAAAAACATGTGTTAAAACAGGCCAAATCTGCGTTTTTAAGTCTTAAGGTACTGATATCATAAAATAGGTCAAATCCACATTAATTTTTTTTTTTTTAATGTACCATGTCTCATTCTTGTCATTTTCCAAAACTTGGCAGCCCTGAAAGTGCCGTTGTCTCTCAGCAATCAGTTCGGTCATATGGGATAGAGTGTGGAGACGCTGGAATTGCTAGCAGGTCTTGGATAAAAGAGAAGAACCTGGATATTAAAGCAGATATCAGTGGAATGTTTTTGTTAATATAAGTCCTAAATAGTCCTATTTTCCGTCAGCAATCACTTACATGGAGTGTTTCAGCCGTAACACGAGTCTCTCCGTCACTCTGCTCTGCTGCAAACCCAGGAGACAATTTTCCTTGTGGGATACAAGTGTTATCCAATGAGGAGAGAGAACAACATGAAGGGCTGTGTGTGCAGCCAACGGATGCGCGTGAATGTGATGACGTAGGGATGAGGACCAATAGATGCCTGACGAGGGCGGGGGCTGCTAACTCATGGTGCGTTCAAGGAAACTCGTACTTTGTGTTTTTCCTTCCTGTGAAGTCGTACCGGTTCCATCTTGTACGAGTTCACGGGTCGGAAGTTACGAGTGGCCGTTATAGTGACTTTCACAGGCAACAGGTCGGTAAAAACACGATTTACGTGAACGCAGCATTAGCCAAAACGGCCGGACCGCTGATGGCAGCTAAATAGAGACAGCATGCAAGAAATCATGGAAAGAGATTCTCTGAACTTCTTCATCACTTTCCTCTGTGTCATTCGGGCCACCGCAGCCTGCATCATTCTCACATTCACACATTCACTTCCACACAAATAAAGGTCTGTGCAGGGCAGGTTGTGTTGTCTATTTAGCTGCAACCTTGTGTAGTGCACATTTCCCTTAGTGAGATATGTACCCCCCCAAAGGTGCAACCTTTGTTGTAAGTACAGTATATTGCCATTGGGGTCTTGATAGTAGCCAAGGCGACGTGCAACAGCGACGGCAATGACAAAGCAGAATGAATGCATAGTGCTGTCCATGGTTACATAACCAAAAGCCTCTTGACATATCAAAAAAGGGAATATGGACAGTATGTTGCTGTAAAAAAAAAAACAACAAAAAAAGAATGTTGACCCGGTGGAAACCCGGCTTTACAGGCAGGGGCGGGGCCCCCACAGTATAGGCACAGGCTACTTTACAACCCAGACCCCACCCTACTTTGGACCCGGACACGTTCAATATGTTCTGCAAGTGCAGCGACTCTGGGAGGCAGCTTGCTGCTTTCAGCCAGATGTTTGCAGAAGAGATTGCCACCTTAGGTCTGTGACATTTTTTATATTGATAACCTTTCAGGCAGTACACTGACCACACAAACTTTTCCAGCGCATCTTTTACTTCCTGTTGCATGTCGCCTTGGCTACTATCAAGACCCCAATCGCAATATACTGCCTAATACAACAAAGACCGCACCTTCGGGTGAGTACATATCTCACCCAGGGAAATGTGCACTGCACAAGGTTGTAGCTAAATAGACAACACAACCTGCCCTGCACAGACCTTTATTTGTGTGGGAGTGAATGTGAGAATGAAGCAGGCTGCGGTGGCCCGAATGATACAGAGGAAAGTGATGAATACCTTTGATAAGGGTAAGTTCAGAGAATCTCCTTCCATGATTTCTTGCATGAGTTCTTTTTCTAGTGAAATTGATTATTCCCTGTCTCTATTTAGCTGCCATTCATTAATATCCAGCTTCTTCTTTTATCCAAGCCAGCAATTCCAGTGTGTCCACACTCTATCCCATATGATTGAACTGACTGCTGAGAGACAACAGACTAGGACTCACTCTCCAGATCTGGACTTACATTGGGTTAGCCCCTCAGCCCCCTTGTAAAGAGTTTTATACTGAGATCCATTTTCTGTTTGATAAATCTGTTGGTTGGTAAAGATTGCTTTAGTTGTTTCAATGCAATTCAAACTTTTGAGTTTTCTGTGCTGACTGGGTCGCAACTGTTACCAGCTTATTGTGTAATAAATACAACATTTATGTAGTAATTATAGTTTTAATTTACATTTGTCATTGTTTATATAATCATATGCAGAAATTTAAAGTATCTTTTCCGAGGACGTCTGACATGGGGTCGGGAATTAAAGTTCCACTTCTTAGGGGCGCCACAATTTTATTTCCCACCCCTTGGGGGCACCACAGCTTGATTAGGAGCACAATTCTGAAGTCACCATTGGATTCCTTGACTGGGAAAACATAGGTTTGGCATTTTTAATTGAGTTTCTAGGTTGTTTAGAGGCCAAGATAACTGAAATTCTGTATTTTATGGCGCCCGTTTTAAAATTCCAAAATGGCCGCCATGCAGGTGTCTGTGTAAGTGGCAACATTGGTTTTTGGAATCCCCAAGGTCTGCCGATTCCAAAAATGTATAGGTCAACAAATCTCCAAAAAATTCCCACTAGACTACATTTTTGTACATAGTGAACCTGACTAAAAGTGAAAATTGGGAAGCCCGTACACGACGCGACATTGCAGATGAACTGTAAGTGTGACAAAGAAACACCCGAGTGGTGTTATTTTGACAGAGTTCATTTGTTACACAGAGGCGCAAGCGTAAACGTAAAGCGTCAGATGTTGGTGCTGGTGTTTGTTGGAGGACAGGAGGCAGGTGGGCAGTGGCTGCTGGGTTAGGACCATACACTTAAAGGGATAGTTCAACATTTTGGCAAATTTGCCTATTGCCATATTCGCCACACTATGAAATAATCATGGATGATTATGTAACGACGACACATGAAGCAAATACTCGGAACTACTTGCGCTTTTGAAATCACTCCGCCCAGCAGCCGTGTCTGGAATGTAGTTCTGGCTATGCATTTGCCTTGATTATCTCATAGCGTGGTGAATGTTCAGGTCACAACTTCTCCACAAGAGCGTTTTGGAGTTGTTGGATTGTGTATTTGATGAGTTTTGAGGGACAGGGGACCTGTACAGTTCACCTTCATTGTGTTCGCTGAACAGCTTGCGTCTCTGCCCCGCTGATCTCAAACCAACATGCACCAATAATTAAAGGTAATGAACCTACTCCTATGACTATAAGGATTATGGCAATTGGCAAATTTGCCAAAATGTTGAACTATCCCTTTAAAGCTTTGTGACTGATCTGATGTCAGCCTGATCCACATTACATGTAGATATAGTCAGTATCATCATAGAAGCCTGTCTGATATCAGTTACAGTCATTTTAGTCCCGACAGGCTCCAACAGCATACCTGCTCTCATCTTACCCCCAACAATGATTTCTCAGATTTTAATTGTCAGGTCCAGGAAATAAAGCAGCGGTGTCAGAGTGGGAATTAATATCAGCAGTGGAAGGATCAGAGTCGGTTATCGAGAAAGGAAAATGTTGGATCGATCCAGGTCTTGGGTATTTAAAACCACTGGAGACTCCCCTTCCTCCTATCGCTGATTGTTGTGCTGTGTGATGAATCTGTGTAGCTACTGTAGAAATCTCAGTGCAGCAGAGCGATGTGAGCTCTTCTGAGTTAATCATGTTTCACTCTGAACCTGTAAATAGTCTTTAAACATGGCCCAGCGCTAAGTGTAGTTTGAGCTGGAGCATGGAGCGGTGGGGAGAGGGAGGTGGCTGAGGCGCTTGGATGATGTTTGAGTCTCGAAACTTGGCGCGAATTGAGCTGCGGAGGCGAATCTCTGACGACTTGGTGTGCAACAGTGTTGGGCTCATTATTTTGAAATTATTTTGTTACTTTACACCAAAAGTAACAGAATTACTACATTTATTAAAGTAACTAACATGGAAAAGCAACTATTGCTTTTTATAATCTAATAATAAACTCACGGAGCCTGTCTGCATGGAGGAATACTGAGTGAGCAGGTTAATTCCAGATAAACGGCTTTTTTCCGACTAGTTGGACTGAAAAAAATGTGTATATGACATAGCTACACTTTAACAGGTGTGTTATTTTGTAACAGGACTTCTTGAACGAGTAGTGAAGAAACGGCGCATTTTATTGTCAGTAATGGTAACGGTGTAACTTTTTTGATAACTTGCTACTGAAAAAAGTAGCGGCATTAGTAATGCCATTATGCAACTGGATCACATGAGCATATGAGATAGACGGTAAGATGACGGATGAGAGGGAAAGGGAGGTGAGAACAGACGGAAACATGCAGCCACATCGTATCTGTAGTCTTGATGGACACGTGATGTTCACTGGCAGACGAGGGGGGGGTACATTTTCATTTCTCACCTCCTGTGCCTCCCTCCCTCCCTCCCTACCCTCCCTTACAGCGTGATTGCCTGGATTGAAGACATGCTGGAGCGTGACGTCAACGACAACAGGAAGATCGGTAACTATGGCGCCCAGCACATCCTGTCCGGCGTCCCGAGGGACTCCGTCACCATCCTCACACACTGCAACACCGGCTCTCTGGCCACAGCTGGATACGGGACTGCGCTGGGTAAGAGGCCGCAGCTGCCAGCGTGAATGAGAAAAAGAGGGCGACCGTTTAAAACATTTATGGCGCTGTAACTGTAATAACCGGCTCTTGCTCCTGTGCAGGCGTGGTGCGGAGCCTCCATGGCCTGGGCCGGCTGAAGCGCGTGTACTGCACAGAGACGAGACCGTACAACCAGGGGTCCAGACTGACGGCGTACGAGGCGGTGGCGGAGGGAATCCCCGCCACGCTCATCACAGACAGCATGGCGGCTCTCACCATGAGAGAAATGGACATCACAGGTGTCCTAACCTCTTCTTCTTCCCTCGGTTCATTCAAACTCTCCTCTCCTCTTTTCTTAACCCCTTTTTCCTCATGTCGTCTTTCTCCCTCTCAGCTGTGGTGGTGGGCGCCGACAGGGTGGTCGCCAATGGTGACACGGCCAACAAGGTGGGCACGTACCAGCTGGCTATCGCCGCCAAGCACCACGGGATTCCCTTCTACGTGGCCGCGCCCAGCACATCCTGCGACCTGAGCCTGGAGAGCGGCCGGGACATCATCATCGAAGTGCGCCCCCCCGAGGAGCTCACCAGCATAAACGGTGTCCCCATCGCCGCCCCAGGTAAGACGCATGGGACGACAGCCGTGTTAGAACTTACTTTACTTTTTTTTTTTAAGTATTAACATTTGAGCTTTTTATAAAAAAGTAACGCAATAGTGACTTTTCCTGAAAATGTGTTACTTTTTTACAACTAATAGGCTTTATGCACAGCTCCACTACTTCCTAAACTTTAGCCAGCTCCTTTATTTCCTGTCTTACATTACTGGACAAACTGATTAATCCAGGTGTGTCTGACCATTGTTGTGAGGTCTGACACACCTGGATTAGTCAGTTTGTCCAATAATGTAAGACAGGAAATAAAGGAGCTGGCTAAAGTTCAGGAAGTAGTGGAGCTGTGCATAAAGCCAGTTGATGGACTGAAAAATAATGTGTATATAACATACACTTTAACAGGTGTATTACTTTGTGACGGGACTTCTTGAGTCAAGTAACGGCGCATTTTATTGTCATGGTAACGTCTTTATAACGGGGGAAACAGTAACTTTTTTGATTACTGGTTACTGAAAAAAGTTGCCCAATTAGTAACACCATTTATATATAATGCTGTTATTCCCATGACTTGGGGAAGGAAACGTGGTTGAGGGAAAAACATGAAATCGCAGCAACAAGGACGTGAATACATAAGAACAGTGAGCAGAGCAGAGGGTTGTCAGTGAGGAGGAGACGTCAGGCTTGGAGAGTTGGATGAGTGTGGCCCACTTCCAGGGTCCGTCCTAAGCCTTAAGCGCTGTGCCCTCACTGACTTTAATTGAAATCACATGCAGCGTAAGTGCTGGCGTGGAAAGAGGCTGCACGCACCACACGGACGAGCGAACGGCACTTTGTGAAATCACGTTAACCTGTACAGAGACGTTTTTGTGGTCAGGAAAGTGTGAGGCTCCGATTTCAGAGAGCGCTCGCTCCTGTGCGCCTGTAAAATAGTTGCTGAGGTGGTGGTGGTGGTGGGGGGGCGGGTGGGTGTTTATGACTTCATTAGACAGTGACAGGAAGGAAATGAAAGGACATGAGGGGGCACGGCACAAAGGTCCCAGGCCACGTTCAAATCAGGACCACTGCAGCTGCAAGAGCATGTGAAAGTGGACGCCAGCTGTGTGTTTTAGGTGAGTTAGTGAGAGCTGAATAGAGTCATTTGATCTATAATTACGTTGCCAGAGCAGAGAGGTGTTCGGTGACATCATAGTAATTAAAGCACGCTCATTTAATGAGCACACTGGCCTCTGGAGAGCAGCAGGAGGAGGAGGAGGAGGAGGATGTGTGCTCCGATGTTAGAGTTCCCTCTCTATTAAACTTTCCTCTTCTCCTTTCTTGTGCTCTGCTCCCTCTTGGAAATCGCATTTTGAAATACAGCGAAAGAGCAGAAAGACTCTGTAAAGATTAGTTCTTGGTGTTTTGCCTTTTGAGAGTTGGAGAAATACAACCATGGATGCTGTGATGGTGTACATAGATGACTAGTCACCCTGGAAGTACAAGGCTTCAGTAGTCTAGTTATTTGTCTGAATTAGAAATCTTGCACTCAAAAAAGTTAAGGAGCCACAGGTCTTCTTTTTTCTTCTTTTTTTCTTTCAATCTCTTTTTTATTGTTTGATTTTATTCTATTGATTGAAATTGTTTATTTGGATAAACCCCTTGAGGTGTACCATCTCGTTTTCGAGGGGGTCCAAACATATAGACAAACATGAATTCATCAGACAAACATGTTCTCAACAATATAGAAAAACAAACAAACAAACAAACAAAAAAAGACAACAACAATAGGATAAACAGAGGAAAAACCACAGTTAATGTAACTACATTGGAATAAAACAACTGTAATATTGCTCAATATTGTGCTATTCATCTTACATTTATTGTCTGAATCTGATTGTATTGTGGGCCCCACTGTAACAAGTTCCAATCGACCTGGTCGACGTGGCAAAAAAGTTTTGAAATTTAATTATCCTCTAAATACTCTGGCCTGTGTCTCATCTCTGATGTTTCCTGCAGGCATCGAGGTGTGGAACCCGGCGTTCGACGTGACTCCTCACCAGCTCATCACAGGAGGCATCATCACAGAGCTGGGAGTCTTCCTCCCCTCCGAGCTGCAGGCGGCGCTCACCGGTCGCCTCACCGCCCTCTAGAGCCGCTCGGCCCCCCCACCCCCTGCTGGTCCGTGTGCACCACTGCACCTTAACGTCAGACACTCAAAGACACTCATCTCACCACAGAACGCACGCACACACACACACAGAAAAACACACACGTATACACACAAACAAAACACACACTCATGGTTTGTCGTTTTAATTTGAATTTGATAAACGCACGGTCACTGTTACATGTCAGTGGTGCACACAGAAGAAAAAATTTGTTCTTCAGTCTCTTTACTCACCCTCACTCTAATTCACTGCAGGGAGTCAAGCAGACACACATGTGCAGTCTCCCCTTTCTTTTATGTGTGTCCTTTATTTTTTTTTATGTGTGTCTCTGTTTCACATTTCTCCCGAGTTTTCCGACTGTTTTTCATTCCCTCTCACCGCCTCTTTGTCTGGCTTCTGCGACAGATAACAGCTGGACTCTGTTCCTTAAATTCTATTTGGAAATCTGTTTTTATGAGTGGTTACTGAGATAATCTTTCAGGCCTTCTTCAACGACAAACAAAAAAAAACCTCCACAAAGGCTAAGACATGACTGATTTTGATCAAAGTAGGGATTTCGATTAGCCATGGTTTCTAAAAAAAATGCTGCTACCCACTTGTTAATATACATATCCTTGCTGTTAGTGTGTACATATGTAGAAAACTAACCCATGCTAGGAAAAGGTACTGCTATTTTAACCAAATATGTGGTTATTTAAAATTTAAATATGACATCAAAAATGTTATATTAACATTTAATTTCTTTTGTTCTATGTTGAGATCTTTTGTAGCGGAATAATCCAGTTTTTTAGCTCATAGATTTTACAACCAAAAAATTGCTAGTGATCTTAAAAAAGCCTCTTTCACTCGCTCTTTTTAGCCTGCGCAGCAAAATTTTGATCAAGTAGAATTTTTCGATCGGTCCTCATTAGTCAGCTGAAGTCCATGACAATACATGGCTGTATTTATACCTCACCTTGTTTCTAATGTGGATTTTCCCATTCCCCCATATCATACTACACTTGTACTATCATAATATACTTGTGTATATATACACATATATATAGACATACAAATATATATGTAACCATACTACTCTACATAATACTCATCGAACTGATGTTCACAACACTGCACAGGACACTCTGTAAAAATCTCTGAAAGGAATCGGTGTCATTTTTGCCATTTGAGGAGTTCCTCATGCTGTTGTATTTCTGTAATACAGGCATCACGATTAAAGGAAAAGTTCACCCCAAAATGAAAGTTTGGTTATCTGCTCATGTGTACTCAAAGACAAGTGATTCTCATCATTTTCCTTCTAAGTCAGAACTATCAAAGTGATGATTAAGTATTTTACGCCCTAGAATAATGCAAACGATAAAAGCTACAAAAGAAAGCACTGAATGAATTATTTCATCATGTTGCTCCTAGAATTTCTACCTGATCTTGCAGTTCTAATCAGCTCTGTGGGTGTTTTTTTTAGCTGTTTTACCAGCTTCAGAAAGGAAACACAGTGGGCGACTAGCTGGTGAACGTAGTGGCACTTTGAGCAATTAAAGAGCCAGATCTCTCCCTCAGGAGCCGGAGACTGGACGAGCTGGAGGGGGAGTAAATATTGGACTTTGAATTGACAGTTTGACAAACGTTGCTCTAAATAAATGTTTCTGTTGTCTGTGTCCACACAACGTTTCAATAAGCAACTGTTTGCGAACAATCAGTTACAACAGACTGACTTCCAGTCCGCCACACTACACCACCTCATCAGCTATAGAAGGTGGTGAATGTCAATCTGGGGTGGAGCTTAATTTGTTTTACCCATTTAATTTTTCCAAAGATCAGTTGTTCTTGCGTAGAATAGGAAACTACTGAATATTTGTGTCATCAGGATGAGCAATGGTCAACGTCTTGTCTTTATTCTGGGGTGAACTATTCCTTTGAGATTAGTGGGGTGTTTTCCACACTACAGTGTCCTTCTGCAGAAAGGTCTGTGCGTACAACTTTGAACAACACAACAATCAGAATGTAATATTCAACTCGGATTAAGTCGGGGGCTGTGATCAGGCCGGACTCGAGACGTTCAGTCACTTCTTGCCTTCGTGCTCACTTCAGAATGTGTTTTGACTATTTTGGATTAATTTCTCCTCATAACAAACATGCCGTTCAAACTGCAGACTGACTTCCAGCCCACTGACACTGCTCTGTGAGCTCAGGGCCATGGGCAACTAAGGACATGTAGACATTAAGGACAACACATTGGGTTTTCTCCGTAACTTCATTTCTTCTAACCCTGTCAGAACAGGATTAAAAAACAGGAATAAAAAGGAGACAAAGCCCATATTATTAGCATTTATCAAAATAGTGCTGAAATATCCGTTTATGATTTCCAGATTTGGAAATGTGAATATTTGCGACTTTTTTCAATCTTATACAATGTAAATGGCAGATACTTGTTATTGGAGAAAAAAACATTGTTGGAAATTATCGCTTAATTATTATTTAACTAAACCTAAGTGACAACGTAATGAAGACAGTAACTATTAATTTCAGTTTTACCTTCAAAATGCATCGACATTGACTCTCAATGACTCCAGTTTTAAAACCCGACACTGACATTGTATTCACCCATAAAGCAATAGACTGTTATGACTTTTAAAACACTAGTTGAACCTGTGTTGGGTTCCAATGTCATTCATAGGTTTGTTTTTCTCTATGAAAGGTGTGTGCTGAGTTAGTGCATTTAGTGCACACCACCTGGCTATTGATCCTGTGATGCATTTGTTATTTTTAAACAGGCATCACAGAAAAAGCTCCTGATCCGTGGATCTGTAAGGTTTAGGCACCTACTGTACTGAATGTCACAGGGCCCTCACTGCCTTACAGGTGCAGCACCAGTATACGTCCTGACAGGAGAGACAGCAGTCCTTCCTCCACCCCGATTAATATCATGTAGCCGAGCCACTGTCTCATCAAGCTCAATACAAGAGAGGTGTGTATTTAGAAACACTCCACCGTACCAGAACATGTAAACACATTGTATTCAATGCTGGG
The DNA here is from genome assembly GCA_030347415.2 of Decapterus maruadsi. Taxonomy (NCBI): domain Eukaryota; kingdom Metazoa; phylum Chordata; class Actinopteri; order Carangiformes; family Carangidae; genus Decapterus; species Decapterus maruadsi. The sequence continues at coordinate 26,525,498 of CM064901.1, read as the reverse complement.
GAAGTTCAGACAGCCAGAAAACAAATTGTCAACCTCACGTTCTCTTCTTTTTAGTCAAAACCTGATGCCTACATCACCCAAAGTTCATTTCTCATACTGTAGTTCCATGTGGGATTTCTGGTATGTTATTTTTACAAGAGTAAATATAGCCTGACGGATCAGAGACGCAACGAAAGAGTGCTGTCAGACTTTTGTGCTTGGATTTCTCTGTGAGCTTGATGAGACGGTTTCGGACACACTTCACACCAGTTTACTTTCCTACTCTCCCTTCACTGATCTCACTCACTACCAATGCTGACTTTTATCATTCACTGCATTCATTTAAAGATGTGGTAAATTCACCTTTCTACTGACAGGACCACTAAGAGGTCCAGAGACCCCCACCCAAACCCTACTCCCCCTCCCCCCTAAAAAAAACCAAATGGATAAAAAAAAAAAAAAAAAAACTTAATGTCAATGATAATAATTAATTGCAGTATCCATAGTGTCATTATCCATATCTTAAAAATGCTGTAATATAAGCTCGCTGAGTTATTCGATTTTCTTCTTCCTCCTTGTCCCTCTTTGTTCCTCCTCTGTCCATCCATCAAACCTCATATCACAAAGATGCTGGGAGGTCACACAAGAGCGTCAAAAACACTTGTGTATTTGAATTTTCTTTATTTCTTTCTTTTGTACAGTTTAAAACATGACACATTTTGGGGCCAATGTTAGACAGTGTTCCAGGCATTATGTAGCAACTTTGTGGCCGTCAGACCAGCCGCATATTATTTCTTTCTAAATCTTTAAGAGGTATGACATTTTTGTTTGTCTGTACATCATGGTTATAACTGTTTGGCTGTGGTTTGTTGTTTTATTTTTATTTTTTTTCATGACATTGTGATTTCTCGTGACTAGGCCATTAGTACACCACACTGGGGAGGCCTCCTCAACCATACACACTACCTCTCCGTTTGCCCACACGGACTCAAACACTGAAATGCATGAACACAAGCACTCAACGTGCCAGGCTGCAGCACAGCAGATTGACAGATTGCAGAAAATAAAAAAAAATCTGGTCTGAAATTCTCCACATCTAACTAATGTTTGTATCTTGAACCCAGAGTGATTGATAATTTTCGGCAGTGCTTTTAGTTTGCCAAAGTAGCCTACATTCAGGCTGGTGTGTTATGTTGGCTTGCATCTGAATTATGTCTAGATTATGTTTTTACACCATGTTTTTGAAGCAGCAGGAAATCGAAGTGTAATTAAAGAAAAGAAGGTTCCACCATTGCGAAGCCCAACACATGCCTAGTAATCAGGTGCCAAAATTCAGCGCTGCTTGCCACTACTTTCAACATTGATTTGATTAATGAGAGCAGGTGCTTGTGTATTAGCAAATGATTAGTATGGCCTGCAATTACCATGGAAGGAGTGTTGTTCAGATGGCCTCTTTAAGTGCAAGTATGTTATTGTTGTTATTGATAATCACTTGATTGATTTGGGTTTAATTTTGTAACATGTGAAAACGGTTCAAAACTGGGTTTTTTTTATATATATGTATATGAATATAATGCTGTAAAGTGCAGTCATGAATTAAGAGATTTCTCTTTCACATCAATACAGTTAAAAGAATAAAACCACAGTGAAAAACTTCGTATTGTGATTGTTGTTAATATTATCAGTAGTATTATAATTATCGTTGTTTTATCATTATTATTGTTGTCGTGTCACAAATGAACAGTAGGTGGCGGTAAAGAAACGGATGCGTGTGAGAACTACCTGTTAAATGACAGCAGAAGAAGAAGCAGTGGTTTGTGTACTTCCGGTTAGCACAAAAATGGCTCAGGGTACGAAGAAGTTTAAAGCTCAGCGGCCTGGCGCCTCAAAGAAACCACAACAAAACAAACAGAAAGGACCGAAGAAAGGAGGTATGGCTCTGAAAGGTTACCTGTTATTTTCTGAGTTGCCGAAGAGACGAGAGCGAGCGACGTTTCAGTCCAACAGTGTCGACATGTGACCTGCATGGAAACAGCTGAGCACGTTGTGACCCGAGTCTCAGGGTTTTACCACATCCACCATCTGCTTATCAAGTAGTACACGAGAAAATAAGTTAGCTCTGCATAAATGTGGGCATTTGATAGGACGTTTTTTTATATTAACATCTAACAAAATGACCTGCCATGGAGCAATGTGAGGTCCAGCTATTGCCACATTGAGAGGGCGAGGTGAAAGATCCCCCAAAAAACAGGTGCTGCAATTTTTCTTTGATTAGGACAATTTGTGTCAGAACATACCATAAATGTGGTGCAATGCTGCATTCACCAGAACATGTGATCGTTGTTGGGTAAAGGCACATCAGGAAAGTCATTCATCTGTTCAATTGTTTGCCTGTCTCAAAATTGACTTTTTATCCAGTTGTGTAAGTCACATTTTGACCATACATTTTAAATCTTGGTTATACTTATCCAGCTGAAGCATTTTTTATGCAATTGTTATCAAGACAGTAAGTAGTCAGAAAAACAAGCTGAGAATTTTCTTTTCTTTTAAAAGGCAGGATCATTGCGCCCAAGAAGGCTCAAGTGGTTCAGCAACAGAAGCTAAAGAAGGTAAGGCCAGGTTTAAGAAAAATGACAGTTATTTTGTTTCTGCCCAGCTCTTTAAGTCTGAATTTAACAACAAATGCATCAGTATGACAGCTCATCTAACTTTAATGTTAATGCTGCTTTTCCCTGCAGGGTCTGGAAGTTGCCATCAGGAACAGGATTGAGCAGGAAGTGACCCAGAGGGCCAGCTCCTCCCTCCACAAGTCACTGAGTCTGGTTAAAGGAGCCGAAAGTAAAGACAAACCTGCAGCAGCCCGTCCAGGAAGCAGCTCCAAGTAGGACCAGACACAACCACAGACACCAACAGACCTGAATCTGAAGGTGTTGAATTACAAAGGACTGAACTGAAGCGTCAGTGAGCTGCAAATATGAAATGTGACTTGACCCTCCTGTCCCCAAGCCTCTCACTGTTGTAGGCAAATAGAAATAATGAGACATACTTGTGAAATTGCTTATTGAAGGTCTTCAAAGAATAGACAGTGTATCGTGGGATCATGGACATTGCATAAACATCCACTTGGTTGCACCACAGGATGTTACATTTACTCTAAGGATAATAACAGAGGGAATGTAAAAGGTTTATCTTGACATAATGTTTTTATGGGAATTCTGCTTGTTCAAGGTTTTGTGTCAGTTCATTGAGTTTATTTCAGTCCAGTTGTTGGGATGTTTCCAGTGTACAAGGAGTGAGCTGTGATGATTGTACCTCGGTAGCAGGAAAAAGTGTAAAGCAAAATAATTTGAGCAATTGAAATGCCACGACCAAGAATCCTCTGAAATATATTCACCACACTGTATAAGTGTAAATTCCAACCATCATTGCTCATTTCTGAAAATAACTGATAATTCAATAATCTGTTGTGAGCAGGCTGGATTAAAACATTTTCCCAGACTTTGATGAAATGTTTTTTGTTAAAATTTAAGGGACAAAGAAAAAAATAAAAATAAACGTGAGGCATAAGTTATTGTTTTCTAATTAGCGGTCCCATACACTTTTGATTATCTGAATGCAAAAGTTTTGTGTTAACAAATTGTTTTAATATCAACATACATTTTTATGTGCCAGTGAGTTGGCAAGTGGGAAAAAAATATACCACGTTACAGACTGTCTTCCCAGAGGTATTTATTTAAATCCTTAGTGAATGTCATGTTATCAGAGTCACAATGTAGCAGCGTTTACTTTAAAGCTTCATAACTGAGGTCATATAAGAGCATGCATCCCACACAAAGGCAGCACTACCATCTGAAAACAATCACAGGACAAGCTACTTGTGCAGCAGCGGCAGCTCCATCAGCACATATATCTAAAGCAGAGAGAGACACAGAGCGTGCTCAGAAAACCCCAACGGCCTCCATGCGGTGATGGGAGCGCAGGAAGCGAGGGAAGGAGTCTTTGGCCATCAGACTGTAGATCCTCTGCTGTGCGTCCTTGAACGTGTTGGCAGATGGAGAGTCCATGGCGCTGAACAGAGACTCACGGGTCTCAGCGTCCAGGTTTACCTAAGAGGGAGAAAGCAAGTTACCAAAAGAAGCTCTTGATCTACTTTTCATCCTTTCACGTGTTAAATTGTCCCTCACTATCATTTTTCTGTGGTCATCTTATCTCACACTCTCCACCAACCTCCTGCTGAGCATCAGGGTTGATAAACTGGCTGTAGATGCTGCAGGCCTTCAGTTTCTGTAGGTTTGAAGGCAAAACCCTGTAGTCTTCGCAGGCCAGCCAGAACTCAAGGTTCTCCTCACTGAACTCCGAACGCAGAAACCCTCGAAATGCCTGCAGACCACCTGGAGGAGCCAGAGGCGGCAAACAATGTGAGACAAATGACAACGTGGACGTAAAAAATTCAAAGTAAGGTGAGACTATGTAACTTTTGAGCACCAACAGCCAATGTGCAGACATATGACATTAATACTCATAATGGAGAATGTTCATTGTTATGTAATAGAAACAGAGGTAGAGAAGAGGAAGTGTTACCCATGAATAATAAGATACTTATTAAACCAGCAAATCATGCCGAAGTATATTGAGCAAATGATTTTTAGTTGTAAGAAGATGAGTGTATTATCTCTTCTTCTAAAGGACCACATTGTGTCATGAATATTAACAATATTTGATTTTCCGGTTCTTTTTGGTCAGGTAGGAGTAAATATTGTAAATCTATAGCACATTTTTGTTGAAATGCAAACAAGTAAAAATTCAGTCACTCTTATAATAACAGTTTTTATGTATAAACGTAAATGATCTTTCTTTGAAACACTTTCCTCATACTGTTCTCAAATTTCAATAAGTTCAAGTAATTGACAGCAGGCACTGTGAGTTGTCATAGGGAACAACGGAAAGGCACAGGTGTCAGTCATAACATCAGCAATGTCTGTGCTCCATTCAAGCACCCCATGCAGGGAGCCGTGACAGACACCGTGTACAAGACCAAGGACCTTGAAACAGAAGCAGCTAAATGGCATCCAGCCATCGGTCATTTTATTATTTACAGCTGTGTTTGTCCTACTGTGACATGAGGCTTGGTGTGTGAGTTTCTTTTACGTCAAGAACTGACATCAGAGGTGATAAATAAAAACTATTAACAGGAAAACTGTCTTACTCTTGCTGGTCAGTAGAGTTTCCAGGTCCTGGAGAGCTTTTGCATCCTGAACCCTGAGAACAGAGACAGAAACAGTTAAAAAAAAATCTTGACAGTGATTTTACCACTTATTATGACATACAGGGTTTAGTGTGCTTACTTATGTTTGTGGTGCGCGTCAGCCAGATGGCTTAACTTCACCCGCATCCCTTTTGCCCTGAAACACACAGAGACACAACGAATAACATCAGGCCCTGCACATAACACTTCATGACACAAACCCCTTAGCTAGAGCTTATTTACACATAAAACATGACTCCATACTTACTTCACCAGACATGAGGAGGGCAGGGAGGAGAGTCCTTTACACATGCTGCTCCAGAGTCTCACAAAACCAGCAAGAGGGAAATGAAGAGACTAAGCGATGTTTGATGGCTGCCTTTAATTTATTCTGTTTTCTTCCATCAGTGGAACAGCCAGACTGCACCGAGCTGACCTTATATAGTCTACCTGGGTGCTGCTATCTGATTTGTCAGTTTCCACTCAAACCAACAGGTGCAGTGGCGATGAATAGAGATGAAAGCAGCTGAATGACACAGGTGGCGTATGTACACACAGGTCAGTCAACAGAACAATACAAAACAAGCCAGCATTACGAACAGGAAAATGAAAGCAAAGAGACCTGGACTTTGTGTGTGGTCAGGGATCATTAAGAGACCCAGGGGTTGTGACGTGAACAGAAGCAGCAGCGGTGAGTGTTTATCACAGCAGGGCAAAGTGATGAGGGAGCAGCAGGTGGGTTGGTGGCATCACTCATCTCAGGAGAGTCAGGCGTCTGCAGGCGGGAGAGTTTCACTTCCACTTTTCTCTACTTGTTTTCATGGTTTCATCTGAAACCTCATCCAGTCAACAGCTACGATCTGTCAAGTGTTTACCTCACTGATGAAATCAAACCACTTGAGGCAGAATAGTTTGTGCATTAAATATGGTCTTCATCGTTGTCTGTTACTGTCTTATTTCTTTCTTTTCCTTTTAAATGTGTCCTTCTGTTCTTGATTTTAACTTATTTCTATGCCTCTGTAAAGCACTTTGAGTTGCCTGGTGTATGAATTGTGCTATACAAATGAATTTGCCAAAGGTGAAATAATTGTGGGAAGAATTTAAATTGTACAAAAAAAGTTTGATCTTAATTATGATTATTATTGTTATTGTAATCAAAAGTTTAAATCTTTCAATAGGAAACTGTTCTGTTGAAGTCTGGATGATGAACCTCTCACAGTGTCTTTTACTTTGTAATCCGGAAGTACTCCTTGGTGGTTTACACTGCAGCTTTGAAGTAGCCGACTATATTATATGAAATATCATTTCGATTCGATTGTACTTCCGGGTATAATTAATGTTAATATATGCCAGTAACATGCACATGAGCTGGTGTTAAAAAGTCGTTTCCAGTCTCAACTTCCGGAAACGTTTGCTCAGTCGCGGACTGGACGGACTGGAGCGGCTGGTCTCGGACACTTGGATGAAAGCTGACCGGCTCGATCACAGTGATCCACTGCGTCTTACCATGGGCTGGAGATAAACACCCGCAGAGTGAGTCACAAAATGGTCTCATAGTTTTTATTAATAGACCGAGACAGCGTCCTAGCGACCAGAGGACAGAGTTAAACTCGGCGGTGTATGCAGCAGTTTGTGTTGAAGCTCAGTCGCTCCTGAGCGCGCGCCTGTCAACCTGTACCTGTAATAACCTGTTATTTCGCCAAACATATGTTTTTGCTCCACTGCATGGACAGTGTCGTGCATGTACAGGCCTTCAAGTCAGACGAGGCCACTCTGAAAAAAACAAAAAACGTCTCAACAACAACAACCGCCCCTGTGTCGTTTGCATACATGAAGGAGGTCGACACGCTGTATCTTACTATAGGCTATTAATACAAACCAGACCATGTCCTGCAGAGTGTCATCTGGTCGATACAACTCAATTAACTGCAATGAGCTGTGGTTGGATTATTATGTTAGATTACCCTCACCTCCATCCCCTGTGTTGTGGGGCAAAATATCAGAAACTCCATAACCAGGGTCTTTGCTCTTTTCCCCCCAGAACCCCCCTATGACCCTAAATTAAGAAGAGATGACAACTTCTTGATAAGTCTTTGAATTTGATTTCAAAGTAAATGTTTGAACTCTTGACCATCATGCCTAAATAAGATAAATGCATCAAGACTGTTGTACTGAACTAACGCTCCTGTATCCTATGACTCAGAGAGGAAACAGGTATGGGAGACCGGTGGAGGTGGATCCCTCGGGCGCACTGCCAGGACAGCGAATCCTCTGTTCGAGAACAAGAGAGGCTGAAGAGGTGGGCGAAACTGTTTGACGAGCTGGACCTCAACAAAGATGGACGCATCGACATCTCTGAACTGCGGGCAGGGCTGGCAGGCAAAGGGCTCTCCAAAAGATCCCTGCAGAGGGTAGGACAGTATAGCACCTTGCAGCCGTATAGTAAAACTGTGTTAAGCAACACACACAAAGAGATGATGACAGAATTGACCAGCCAAGAGGGTGGGAGTGGTATGTTAACCATCATTTCTTGTTAGACAACCTTTGTTCAGACTTGTGTGTGTATGTGTGTGATAGAGAGAGGGTGGTTGTGTGCTGGGAAGTAGAAGACATAATGATCACATAAAACATAAAGGTCTGCAAGATTTTTTCAGTTTTTCCTTATGTAACAGCTCTGATCTGCATTCTTGTTGTTTGTGCATCAGCAGCAGCCAAGAACGTCACCAGTTTAAAGGGATAGTTCAACATTTTGGCAAATTGCCCTAATGCCATAATCCCTATAGTCATAGCAGTAGGTTTGTTATATTTAATTGTAGGTGCAAGCTGTTTTTAGAACGGTGGAGCAGAGCTGTGAGCTGTTCAGAGCTACGCTACGGAGGTTAATGTGATTGATGGTTTCCCTCATCAAACTCATCAAATGCTACACATAAATTTACCTCTAAACAACTCTGTCTCGTAACGTTCCGTTATTATCTCATATATGAATGGTGAATGTGCAGGTCACAACTTGTCCACAAGAGCATTTTGGAGTTGTTGGAATGTGATTTTGATGAGTTTGATGAGGGAAACCAAGACATCCTGTTAGCCTCTGTATCGTAGCTCTGAGCAGCTCACGGCTCTGCGCCACCATTCTGTCAGCTCGCACTGACAATTAAAGGTAACAAACCTACTGCTATTACTATAGGGATTATGGCAATGGGCCAATTTGCCAAAATGTTGAACTATCCCTTTAACCTCATAGTGAATTCACATACAGTCAGTCTCTCTCCTCTTGGGCTGTTTGTTTTGGTGTGTGTGTCGCCATGAAGACGTCACTTCCTGTCTTCCTCTCCTCTGTGTGCATGTACAGTATGTTTGTGTGTGAAAATGTGTAAGTCATACTGTGGGAAGATGATCATACACAGTCACATGTTAGGGTGTGTGTGTGTGTGCGGATATGTTAAACACAGCATGCCGTCTATTTTAGGGCAAGGAGCAGGACTTTGTAAGATGAGAGTGGCAACCTTTCTCTTAGCCAGACACTTGATCTCTTCACATTATAGATCTTTGTCCAAAATGTCAAACATTTCTACTGCTCCTTATTTGTGGAAAACAATTTCCATTTGTTATTTATTCATGCCACTCTCTTATGTGTCGTTTTATTTACTGCAGCTCACAGGAGGGAAGCAGTGGGTTTGGATAATTGATTACAGTTATCTTTAGATGATAAATGAGATCTGTTTTTTTTTGTTTTCCACACCATTTGTTAAAAACAGAAATTGTATATCTAAAACACATTTAAAATAATATTATAAATGAATTTACATAAATAGCTGCTACAAATGCAGCTGACAGTTGAGTCTTTTATATCTCACAAGGTCCTTTAATTACAGCATGAAAACAGTTTGACCTTGAGTAATTAAGGAGACTTTGTATTTTTGTAACATTTGTTTTTGTAGTGTAGTTTTCTAGACATATAGATTAGATTAAACCAGACTCTACAATATTTTACACTTTTTTATGTAGGTCATTTCCCAAATAGCCTACACAACTTGCTGTAGCATTATTTAACCAATAGATGGCAAAGTCGAGGTTTGTTTATAGACTACAAACCTTGAGTGTAATCTTGATCTTGTGGTGTTTGGCAGCTCTCTGGGTCACCTCTGTTACATTTGTACTGATAGACTTGACAAATGTGCTGTGTCTACATAAGTAATCATAGACTACGGTTACAGTAATCCAGTAGCATTATATGATGTCGGATGTTCCTAGTGTTAATTGGCTGAAGTATATACAGTATATGGCCGACAGCCAGTCAGACAGAAAGGCCAAGTAGCTCTCGCAACAGATATGTTTCTGACTTAAATTCATAAATCTTGTATTTACAACCATCACATCATATACCGTACTTAACTTTTTGTTCTTGCTGTCCTTGACTAAATATCCACTGAACAGGTACACATTAATTTTTCATTGGCTTGGCCATCTCTGCTTTCAGATTGTGGATACTGGAGACACCAACCAGGATGGAGTCCTGGACTTTGAAGAGTTCACACAGTATCTCCGCACCCATGAAAAGCAGCTCAAAGTCATGTTTAGCAAGCTGGACCGCAACAATGACGGTCAGTTAAAGTGACACATGAAATAGTAATTAATTATTACTTCACCGTGTTTATATTGAGGTTAAAAAAAAATCTACATATTGTCATTTCTCATTGTTTTGATTGTTGGGTATCTGCAGGACAGATAGATGCAGCGGAGATTCAGCACTGTCTACGCTCCATCGGCGTGAACATCAGCCGTCAGGATGCCAACAGGATTTTATCAAGGTAAGATGGCCACATCCCTGGGCTTTGGGTCCTGATAAGATACATCTAACTTTCTGAATGCAAAATATGTGGGGCCTATATCAGGCTGTAAACATCTACAAAATAAAAGAAATTAAACTTTTATGTCTTGAAGATAACTTTACTTTTGCACACTTAGTTCCTGTGTTAGTTTGGATCAATGGTTGTGCTGCTGAATGCCTTTTCCCAGTATCTAAACATGAGTGTGTCATAGTTGAAACTGTGATGAATTCTCAACCTAACATCATTTTAAACATCTTTTTCTGTTTTCTATTTGTTCTGCAGTATCGACAAGGACGGTAACATGACTATTGACTGGAAAGAGTGGCGAGACCACTTCCTCTTTAATCCTCTCACAAATATGGAGGATGTGGCGCGCTACTGGAAACGTTCAATGGTGAGGTTATTAACGTACACACCTTCAACAAGAAGAGAGTGTAGACTTTTGCGTGCTCAACTTTGTCTTCTTCTGTCCTGTCTTCTTCTTCTTCTTCTTTTATGAACGTATTCCAACCGTTGCTTCAGTAGATGCTGGACATAGGTGAGCAGCTCACTGTCCCAGATGATTTTACAGAAGAGGAGAAGAAATCTGGGTACGTGTGGCGGCAGCTGCTGGCTGGAGCCACGGCTGGTGCTGTGTCTCGGACTGGAACCGCCCCGCTGGACCGTCTCAAAGTCTTCAGGATGGTCAGTCAAGGACTCATTATGATATGGTCAGCCTGAACCGAGTGATCGTACGGTTGTTTCTGAGGATGTGTCAAGAGTTTCTGCCTCAGTCGGGCGTTGCTGCCTCACTCAAAGTCTGAACCTTCTCTGCAGGTTCACGGCTCGTCTGAGTTTAAAGGGAACGTGCTGAGCAGCTTTCAGGCCCTGCTGAAAGAAGGAGGCCCGTGGTCGATGTGGAGAGGCAACGGTATCAATGTGCTTAAAATTGCCCCAGAGACTGCGATCAAGTTCGGCGCTTATGAACAGGTGGAGTAGACAGCAGCTTAGCTTAGCAGAAAGACTCCAGATAGTCACTGCTCTTAGCCAAGGAACACTTGAACCATTGGAAAACCACAATATGTATCTTTTAAAGCTGTTTTTTGTATGGATTGAAAAATTGACATGTTAATTAGGGAGCTTTAGCTCTGTTTTAGACACAACCTGTCTAACTGCTCCCCTGTCTCAAGTCCTACACTCATGACACATGGATGGTGCCAAACGTCTCTGACTCTCTCACTAGAAAACAAATGAATTTATTTCCCAAAATGTTTAAGTCTTCAACTCTTTTAGAAACACTCATTAATCCTTTTCAATCACTTCCATGGAATAATAAATAGTTTATTCATGACCATGCCAATTTCTCTAATTATGTTTCCATTACACTTTCTGTTGCTCCCTAACACTGTGTAGATAAAGAACGTGATACGTGGACACAAGGAAACAAGAAGTCTGAGGATCCATGAGAGGTTTTTTGCTGGCAGTCTGGCCGGAGCCATCGCTCAGACAGCCATCTACCCAATGGAGGTAATATCAGGGTAATAGACAAATAAAATAATATGGGATTAGGAAAACGCACACAGCCTGTTTTATATGAGAAGTAAAATGATTGATTTCTTTGCTTCCTCTCTGCCTCTCCTGTTGGTTTTCCCTCCAGGTGCTGAAGACTCGTCTCACACTGAGAAAAACAGGCCAGTTCTCAGGAATGGCGGACTGCGCCAAACAGATCCTACAGAGGGAAGGTGTCTCGGCTTTCTACAAGGGTTATGTACCCAACCTGCTAGCTATTGTCCCGTATGCTGGCATTGACCTGGCTGTGTACGAGGTCAGTGAGACACAACAGCACTCAGCTCTCATAGCAATTATCACCATCAAGTGTTTATCATCCTATCACTCTACACACTCTTTTTGTTCTGCAGACTCTGAAGTTCACGTGGTTGAACAGGAACAGAGGTCTAGCTGATCCAGGGGTCATGGTGCTGGTCGGCTGTGGTGCCGTCTCCAGCACCTGTGGACAGCTGGCAAGTTACCCACTGGCGCTGATCCGCACCCGAATGCAAGCACTGGGTAAGGGTCGTACTAGAATGAATACACAAGGGGGACAAATGATAAGGAATGCAATATAAAGTATCTTTGTAGTGCAGAGGCAACTTAAGCCCACGCAGGTGACAGTCGGAGCTGTGGGCCTCGCTGACTTATTCAGGGTTTTCCTCTAATTTGTTACCTGTTCTCCAAGTACAAAGAAGCACTTTCAAGTAGAAAAGTGTTAAACTATGCATAAAGGACCATGCCAATGATTTTTATCCTCAGGTAGAAGTTTCCAATGCATACTAAAACATCGATTTCATAACTCTGAGTTAGCCATTGGTTTAATTTTAGTTTGGCATGAGAACCAACTAGTCCAAAGTGAAAAACCAATTCTCTCTATGGGGAGCTGAAGCCAATCCCAGTTGGTATAGGCTTAGGGTGGGGTACAGCCTGGACAGGTCACCAGTCTGCCACAGGGTTGACAGACAGTATAGAGATGAACAACCTCACTCACATTCAAACCTGTGAACAATTTAAAAACATTTATTAACTGTGCATAGATTTGGTCTGTGGGAGGAAGCTGAATATCCCAACAGGGACACTGTGAAAGGGATGAAGATTAAATGTAAAGTTAATGATGCAACTCTAATGTAAATGAATGAAAACAGCAACTAAATGTTTACTGTGAGTGATGTGTCATAACCAAGCATCAGGCCCCTCTCACAGTTAAATGAATGTAAACCAATGTGTGTCTTCAATTCGTAGTATATAAATGTTTGTCAGCTTTCTACTCCCACATCATCTGTATCTCCTCAGGAAGACCACAAGATGTGGCTGAATACTGAGAAAAACTGTTGTTGAGATTTTTAGTCTCCAGTGACGCACACAGAGAATAATAGGCATTGGAAAGATAGCAGTAAAAGTAATAAACACCAGATTGTTTACCACATTTTTAAGGAATGAGCTACAAAAGACAAAATCACAAGGATACTACTTAGTTGTACAAATCAGGAGTAACCGATACTGTCCCGAGGGAATATGACGTTTTTTAGGTTAGCGCTGGATGACCACAGTGTGGCAGAGTTGGGCCTTTGTTTCGTGAGAAAGCTGAACTTTATACAGAAACCTGTTGTGTCTGCTCAGCTTTAGAGAAAGGAGCCCCCAGACCCTCCATGTTGGCCTTGCTTCGTAACATCGTGACTCAGGAGGGTGTGATTGGACTCTATAGAGGGATTTCCCCCAACCTGCTGAAAGTGATTCCTGCTGTCAGCGTGTCCTATGTCGTCTACGAATACACAAGGATAGTCCTGGGAGTGGACATTGAGGGTAGGAGGACTGGGAAAGGGAAGGGGTCATAAAAAATATAGGTGATTTGGGAGTGGCTTTTTATCTCCAAGCAAGTTCAGCTCTGCAGTTGCATGAGGAAATGGGCCTTGAGAATGGAGAATAAATTATGAACGTCTCACACTGGGATGACTACACCTGAACTGGCAGCTGCTGTGGAGGAGTTACAAGTGTGATACAACGCACTGCAGTGCATGACAGCAGTTGCGTTAAAGCTAACCAATTAACCTGCTGCTGCCGCTGCTGCACTGGCTTGGACGGATGGAAACCTGCATGAACTTGCCTGAAAACAAACAGGTAAAAGGTGCAACCAAACCTGGAAACCATGTTACATTCCTACAGCATTATTCTTTCTCCTAGGTGATTTATAGAGAAGAGAAGGGACTGATAGGAGGATTGATCCGATTTCCTGTTCACTAAGTGGATCCTGGAGTGGCTGCAGAAGTTACAGAGTCAGGATTTTGATTGACATGTCTGAAACAGATGCTAGAAATTCTTAAGTACAGCTACGCTTACCAAAACACAGGAATTTCTGAAATTATTTCTTGAAAGATCACACGGACACGACTGAAATGGAAAATGGTGAAAACAGGAAGAGATACCTCTCGTTCTTAGAAGTATTACTACTGAGCAAAGCAATATACTGTACGTCCCTATCTTTTGCAAGAAGATAACTGCCAAAGCCATATCAAGACGCACAGAAGACTCAGTTTAACCTTGTATGCACAATGCTTGTGTTATTTAAGTCTTTCTATACTGCAAAGTGTTTGTTTTCTGATGTTTGAAAAACACTAAAGGGTCCAGTGCCACATAGTATTTTCATAAACTGTATGAGCACAGTGTGCAGCTTTAGTTAAGACATATTAGTCTCCGTCTGTATCCTGAAACCATCAGAAATGTAATTTAAAGCCAGTAAATTATTTTATGATGTGTCAATATTTATTATAGAAAGTGCAAATGTATTCATGCATGATGCTCCTTCTGTTAAATAAATGCTTTTACTGCACTAATGTTGCCCTTTTGTCCTCATGAAAATATTGATGGGGGGTCACTCTGATTTTTGCTAAGTTTTATAATCAGTGGTTAATACAATTACAGTGATAGCCACTATTGGTAGGCCTATTAGTAACATCTCATCTGCAGTTTGACCTCATTTTACCAACAAATATGATTAGAAAGGTAATATGGATCTAAGTGTCCTAGATAGTAGAGTTAATACTATTTTAGGGAAAATAGAGGCACTGATTAATTGGTGCATATCCAGTTAATTAATTCTGATGCATGTGTGTTAATCCAGGTCTAACTCTGAGTCACCAAAGAAGAATTCAAGTTGAGTCCTCATTACCTATCAAGTTATAACAGCCCCTAGATTTAAAATGTGAGATTTGTTTTTGCTCCCCACTAGACCAGTTTTTTAGTTCAGTACTCAATGTGTGTTTTTATCTGAAGCATCCCTTCACGTTCTTCTTAGAGTAGCCTACACCAGAATGCACTGTGTTAATAAAAAAAAAAAGTATTTTTTTTCTGGGGGGGAATGCCCTCAGACCCCCCAGGGCTTGGTGACTCACGTTTTTCAACTCCTCCTGAGTCTGCAGGTATACAGTATGCATTATGCACCCCTACAGGGGTTTGGTCACCCTTCTACTCATTTCAACAATTAAAACTGCTAACTTCTTCATTGTCCTCAAAGGTAAACAGCATCATTTTTTGAATAAAAAAGCTTGCAAAAGGTTGAGAACCCCTGCTTTAGACAATAAGTCCATGTTAGTCATGCTGATTTGGTCAAACCATATAACCTATGAGTCTGTCTTTGGTCTTAACAAAAACAAATAAAATGCAACAAGTTTTATTTTACATGAATTCCCTTGCTGCATTTTTATTTTATTTTATTTATCCGCGATCATAGATCATAGCCTGTGACAGACTTGAACAGTGTCCTGTGTGTACTCCAGTCCAGGCGGTGGGGGTGTTTCCACGGTACAACAGCGGCTGTCAACCAGCATCAATGTAAGGAAGAAGAAGAGGAAGAAAACCCGGGGGGGAGAGGCACTGATTGGTTGTTTTAAGCAGGGAAGTTTGCCGGCGTGGTTCACATTGGTGTCCCCCCCGTTGCCTTCCTTTTTAGCCTTCCCGCTCCTGCGCAGCTCGACCCGGCCGAAGCCATCCAGCCTGCCCCCGGTGAGTCTCGCCCCTTGTGAGCAGCATGTCTGAATACGGCGGTCTGCCGACCAACGGAGTCGGCGCTGGGATGAAAAATGACGCCTTCGCTGATGCCGTACAACGAGCCAGACAGGTGAGCGAAGAGCCGGGCAGCGAGAGGAGAGGACCGAGCTGCTAGTTAGCTCCAGGGACGCCGCGGCTAGCTCAGCGGTAACCCGTGACGGTAGCTGTAGGTTACCAGCTAGCCAGCTAGTTAGCCGGTAGCGGTGCTCTTTATTTGTCCAACCCGCTCTCGGAGGGATCCATTGAGCGGGTCTGTGAGCTGCACCGAGCAGCGATGTAGGTCACTCTGTCATGTAAATATAATATTACCGTCAGCTGGACCCGGGAGGTGAATGGACTAGCCGCTCGAGCTAAGTTAGCTCGGGTAGTTGGGCATGGTTAACGCTAACTAGGACACCAAGCTGCGTCCTCTGCGTAGGAAACACAACATTAGTCAGCTTTAGCAATTAACGACAACGCCACGACATTACAAGTGCATTAAAAGCCCCATTAACTGACTGCACTGAGGTACACGAATAGCAGCATGCGAACAAAACGTTGTTCATGACAGCGGAGGAGTAAAAGTTCAGTACTGGAGGCTATGTCTTTTACAGTGTGACGCTACACCACAGGGCTTGCAGTCACCAAGGTTAGGTCAATGATTGTTTTCTACCAGACTTGGCATAATGAATTAGTCTGTGAAGTGTACAAAACGGTCTGCACAACTGTTGTGTCTGAGGAGCATCCTCCAACGTGTAGATTAGTTAGGATAAAGCGGAGGAAAGGCCGCTGAGTTTGTCATCTGAGACGCTGGGACTAGACAATGGCTTTGGCTTTGAATAATCTGAATAGGTTAATTAATGATTAAGTTCTTTGCATAATATTTGTTTTTATATTGACTGAACGCTGAAGGCATTGGTCTTATTATGGCTGTATCAGATTATATCATCCACATTTACTCAATAGAAATGAATGCATTCCCCCTCCACTTATACTATCATACTGTGCCTTCATGAAGTTGAAGGAGGTGTGAGACAGTGAAGGGTCAGAGTGATGTAGAGGAGATGGATGATTCTGGTACCAGTGAAGCTTCAAAAGTATTGTAACCTACACTTTCTTACCGTCTTTAAATTGCATCCTCTCTGCCTGATAAATACCTACCACCACTACACCCCCAGTTATAAGTGTAGATAGGACATCATCAGATTTTAATGGGTCATCATCATCATGTAACTGCTTGTAGAGATGGATGACTGCAATCAGACTGGTACCACACATGAAAGTCACAGTTTAAATTTTTTTTTTTTTTCAGTTGAGCTGCTCATTGTTTTGAAATGCTCTACAAAAACGTGCATCCCTGAGAGTTGTTCATTACTTTAGACTGTATTGCAGACGCTTCATCCAGTGTTCACCTCTTTCTAGATCGCAGCTAAAATTGGTGGAGATGGTGTTCCCACTCCAAGTAACGGAGGAGCTGAGAGTTACCCATTCACAGCACAGAAACGATCCTTGGAAGAAGCAGGTAATAAATCAGCACCAACGGCCACTTGGTCTGCATTTGTTTAGCCACATTTTAACACTGACTCTTTTTTCCCTCCTTGTTTATTTTTATAAATATTGTTTTGTTTTTTTCATTTTCCCAGATGAACCTGATGCCAAGAAGGTAGCATCACAGGGTGAAAGAGACTCTGGATTATGTACGTTAACCCTAATACCCACATTTGGCCTATTACGCACGCACGCACGCACGCACGCACGCTTGACTCAATTCCCAACCACTCACCAGTTTTCCTTCTTTTCCAGCTATTGGAGCTCAGCTGGCTGCCCTGTCCCAACAAAGGTACAGGAGTATTTTTGAATCTTTCTTTGACACAAACATTTTGTGACCTTATGATTATGACACAGACAAAGGCCTTTGTATAATATATATATATTTTACCTATCTACAGTGTTAGGCCCTCCACATTGTCAGAAGAGTACAAAGTGCCTGATGGCATGGTCGGTCTCAGTGAGTACATACACATACGTTTCCTAAACTAACGTAGAATGCCTGCGTCACTGATTCAGATCTAAAATGTGTGTTTCTTCTCTGTCATCCCTGAAGTCATCGGTCGAGGAGGTGAACAGATTAACAAAATTCAGCAAGACTCTGGCTGCAAAGTCCAGATTGCTCATGGTGAGCTGTTTGTTATGCCCATATTCACAAAATCAGCAACATATAATGGGCTTTCCAGCTGCTATTGGATTAACATTCATTTTCATATTAATTCACAGACAGTGCTGGTCTTCCCGAAAGAAGCGTGTCTCTGACAGGGTCACCAGATGCCATACAGTAAGCTTGTTTTCATGTTTAGAGCAGTGGATTTTTCATTTCCAAGACAACAACTCATTTCAACTATCAGACTCTGGTTTCTTGGGAGTTTTTGTCCATATTTATGAGGTCAAGTAGCATCTTGTTTTTTTTTTTTTTAATTGATTAAGTTGTGATTTTTTCAATTTGATAAACAACACAAATACTGATTGTTAAAAATACATAAAATTACCCCAGGACAGACAGGGTAAAAAAAAATAAATAAATAAAGAAGCCCCTGCTCTTGAAGAATAGAAGGTATTAGAGTTAACATGACAACAAGCGCCAGCCAGAAAATATAACATACCATATGTTCCTGCATCCACCAACAGGCATGCACTCATGAATATCTCAGATATTGTGTGCTCACACATACTCTTCTGAAACTACACGTTTAATGAAATGATTTGGTTTAAGGCTTAAGTTAGATTTAGGACATTTTACAAACATTTGCTGTTTACTTTGTATGATGGTAGACTTCTTCCTGAGTTTCGCATTAAAGGCAGAACTTGCGGTTTGTACAAAAGATCATTTGCCAAGAGTTTAACCACAACTATGTTTCTTAACTTGCACCTCATCGTTTCTATCCTAAAAATTGGAGTGGTAGAAGAGAGTGGTGCATTTAGTTAGATAACCTGACGTACACAACCAGACGTACTAAATATAATAAAATGTAAGGATTTTGTTTGTCTGCTAAAACTAGAGTTGGTTTATGATACAGAAAGCAACACCCTCAGCTTTAGGCAAAGTGTATTGATCTCTGTTTGCACATGTGAATTTTAAAGTGCATAAACACCAATAAGTTTTGAGTTTGAACAAATAGGAAAGATATTTAAATGAACCTGTAACAACACCATTCCCTGAATGTCCCTTTTTTAAGACAACAAACAAGCTTGTTTTAAAGTTATACCATCTGCTTAAATGTATTGTTGTCAATTTAAAGCCTGTCAGACTTATCAGGATCTTTTTATTTTTTTGCACGTTTATCCAAAATGCTGCTGGTTTAAAACTGCAGCTGCCTGTGACTGCGACATACTGTAGGTGCAGGTGGAGCTGCTGGCACACTGTGTAATAAGTCAGATTAGTGTGACCCACTAACTAAATTGATCATATGTGTATTGGACTTGTTTTTCTTAATCGTATGGTCAACTTACTTTACTTCTAGGAGAGCCAAAGCACTTATCGATGACATAGTGTCCAGAGGTCATGAGTCGTCCAACAACGGGCAGGCAGGCTCCATGCAGGAGATGATCATCCCTGCAGGCAAGGCTGGCCTCATTATAGGAAAAGGAGGAGAGACCATCAAACAGCTCCAGGTGAGACTAAAACAGCGTCTTATCTGTACTGTACAAATATTTGACAATGATTTGGAAAGGAGTCTGCTGATTTCTATTATCAGTTAACTGTGAAGCCTAATGCAAATAGTAAAATGTGACATGCTTGTAGAAAAGGTCAATATGCTGCATCTCTGTAATTAAAGTAACACATCTCCTACAAATTTCTAGGAACGAGCCGGAGTTAAAATGATTCTTATTCAAGATGGATCCCAGCCACCTAACATAGATAAACCCCTGCGCATCATCGGAGACCCTTACAAAGTGCAGGTACCTTAAAGTTCTAGTAAAGCGGTAAATGTGTAGCATTTGTCCTTTTTCACCATCTCACCATGATTACCTTGATGTCGTATTCATAGCAAGCAAAAGAGATGGTCAATGAGATTCTACGAGAAAGGGATCACCCTGGCTTTGGAGACAGGAATGAGTACGGCTCAAGGATGGGAGGAGGTGGAGGAGGAGGAGGAGGTGGCATTGATGTAAGTCATGTCTGAGTGTTTCAATATGAAATGTAGCTAAATGGACAGGGTGGTTTATGTTTACCGTGAATTTCATGGACACTTGTTTTTACTTCTACAGATAGCGGTCCCCCGACACTCTGTGGGAGTCGTGATTGGACGTAATGGGGAGATGATTAAAAAGATCCAGAGCGATACCGGTGTGAAAATACAGTTTAAACCAGGTGAACACTACAAGCATTTTGGAATACTATACATAAATAACACATTTCATCACATCTTTATACTATCATAAAACAAGACAAGCAACAGATTGAATTTAAAAAATATTAAAATATAAACTGCCTGAACTATTGTATATCATTGTCTGTTCTCAAATAAAAGGCAAAATCTTTTGCTTTTTTAGCTTTTAAAGTCGGCTAGCTTAATGCTAACGTATATGTAAAATCTCATAGACGGGCTAACAAAATCCAATCAAAAATGATGGATGCAATATATTGAATATATATATTTAAGCATTTCAAAATAGAAAAAGTTGTCACAAGCATAGTTTTAATTTCTGGTCTTCAGTGTTTATAAAGCTGCTAAAAACTGTTTTAATTCTGGCTTTAGCGCTGTTAACTGACCAGAGTCATGTCTTTATAACCATTTTCTCCGATGTTAAAAAGTCTGCTGCTGCTATGACTGGTATTTAGAAATCAGGTTCTTTGAGTTTTCTTTCAGTTTGTGTGTTTGCCCTCAGCTGTGAGCATGCCTGTCCCTTTTGTTTTCTTACAGATGATGGAACAGGTCCTGATAAAATAGCCCATATCATGGGTCCACCAATCAAGGATGATGGATGCTCTTGACATTTCCAAAGAAAAAGTGTCAGCATGACTGGTTTGTGTGTTTGCAGTCATCACAGATGACCTGCTACAGAGCATCAGCATGTGCCAGAGACCTGCTAGAGCATCCGGTGGGCAGGTGAGAACAAAGTCCAGACTTGATCTTGATGTCTATGTAAATGGCAGAACACAGGGACTTTTAAACCTTACATGTGGTTTGCTTACTCCAAAGGGCCCCCCAGGTCCTGGTTCAGGGATGCCACCTGGTGGACGGGGTAGAGGCCAGGGCAGCTGGGGTCCTCCAGGAGGAGAGATGACCTTCTCCATCCCCGCTCACAAATGCGGGCTTGTCATTGGCCGAGGAGGAGAGAATGTGAAGTCCATCAACCAACAGACTGGTGCATTTGTGGAAATATCTCGTCAGCCACCTCCAAACGGCGATCCAAACTTCAAACTGTTCATCATCCGAGGGTCCCCACAACAGATCGATCATGCAAAACAGCTCATAGAAGATAAGATTGAGGTATGTTCAAGTTGAGGGGCAGGAAATAATACTTGATTCAAACATCTGTATGGCATTCAATGAACTCATCTTTGAATGGGCTCCCTCCTGTTTTTTCTTAGGCTCCTTTATGTCCAGTTGGTGGTGGCCCTGGTCCAGGAGGCCCAGGTGGTCCAATGGGTCCCTATAATCCCAATCCATATAATCCAGGGCCTCCTGGTGGTGCTCCTCAGTAAGTACAACCCACAAAAACACGTCAATCCAGAATTTTAGATTTTGCTCCAGCTGTGACTGATATAAAGTAGTTTGATTACTAAACTGCACCTGTCCTTCTCTTCAGTGGGGGTTCACCCGGTGGTCCCCAGTACTGTCCTCAGGGTTGGGGAAATACCTACCAGCAATGGCAAGCCCCAGGTCCTCATGACCCGAGTGAGTGTGTCCACTAACTTCTATTCTCCACAATGTGTTTCCATTCTCAATCTCAAAAGTTTTTTTTTATTGTTACAGTGTATTTTTGTAAATGGTTCCAGGCATAAAAGGTTGATTTTCATTATTTACATTTATCCATCCCCTCAACAGGTAAAGCGGCAGCAGACCCAAACGCAGCATGGGCAGCATATTATGCACAGTACTATGGCCAGCAGCCAGGGGGTGCGATGCCAGCCCAGGCTCCAGGAGCTGCTGCAGCAGCAGCACCTGGAGACCAGAGCCAAGCAGCACAGGCCGCTGGAGGACAGCCAGACTACACAAAGGCTTGGGAGGAGTACTATAAGAAGATGGGCATGAGTAAGTAGCTAGCTGTTTTTTTGTTTGTTTTGGTTTTTTCAGAATGTGTTATTGTGTATATGTGAGTAAATGGTAAACTTACAAATTACTCATATTCAATTTTAGTCAGTAAGACTTCGGTTTGCATATTCAAATGGAATAAATTGTTAAATAAGTTTGATATTGATTGCAACATTTCACTTCAAACACATTTACAGATGCACAGAAACCCTTAAAGCTGTACAGAAAAGAAAATTTAATTTGAGCCCACTGTGGGACTTAACATAACTCATCTATCCAAACTTTGTGCAAATTCTATTTTCGAGTAGATCCGGGATGAAAGTATGGTACCGGGTTTTTTTTTTTTCACATTGGATGATGCAGTCACACAAATTATGGGTCACGTTGCTCACGACTGATCAGCCAGTGATATTGGATCTGTCATCCGTCAATCAAACGTCTGAGACACACCAAGCCCGGTCTCGCCCAAAGCAGTGAATATCCTGCCCGCAACCAAACCAATCAAAATCGTTTTCCTTACTCGGGTAAACTTGTGCGGCAACTCGTGGAAACTCGGTGCGACAAACAGCCATTTCTGAACACCTTTTAAAAACAGCAAAGTATCAACTTGTTCACTGAATTACATGTCTGTATTTGCGAGTAGTTTTCAGCAAAATTATTGCAGAGGTTGGAAAAGTGTATGTAAATAACAGTTGTGTATGTATGTTTTTCAAGCCCAGCCAGCTGGAGGGGCAGCAGCTGCTCCAGGCGCAGCAGCCGCAGCGGCAGCAGGAGGAGCTGCTGCTGCTGGAGGCCAGCAGGACTACAGTGCAGCCTGGGCCGAGTACTACAGACAGCAGGCTGCCTATTACGGACAGGCAGGGCAAGCACCTGGACAGGCAGCTGGTCAACAGCAGGGACAACAGGTACCAAATGCATAGCAGTGTCGTAAATGTATTTTGTAGCTGCCAAGATCTATTAGATTATATTCAATTTCAGTGGAAGCAGTGTTGTTGGTCACTCTTGCAGTTTTTGCTATATTTTGGACAGTTTTGTAACAACAATATTTGATGGGCCAGATTGAAAATCCCAATGGGCCGTATATGGCCGTAGTTTGCCCATGCCTGAGTTAGAATAATCAGATTATTGTCAGAGTGTGATGTTAAGATAATTATCAAATGTTCTTATAAAGTCTTGCTCAATTACATTATGTCTGATTTCTCATTTCAGGCCCAGTAAACAAGCGGTGGTTGGACAGTTTATTGGACGGTTTCAATGGTTCTCCGGACTTGTTTGATTTTTCTGTCAAGAGATTTCTTTTTTGGCTTTAATAAGACAAGACCATGGTTTACTCATCCACCCAGACATTTTCTATTCCAAACCTCCTTGTTTGTTTTTTAAGTCAAATTTGAAGAAATGTAAAAAGGGAATTTGACCATGCATTGAACAAAGCACTAAACTACTTTTGGTTACTATTCAGTTTGCCCCTTCACCTCACCCACACCTTGTAATACATCTTGAGAGTTTTTTAAAAATGTGAAATAATAAGCATTTTGCTTGTAAGCTAGCACAATAGCATCTCAACACTGACTCACACTTAGTGGTTTTTCCCTTCAATTTCCTGAGGGTAAAAACTATCAAGCAGTATTTTGAATATATTCAAAAAATTATGTTTGTATCAAAGACAATTGCAACGTTTTGGTCCTTTTTTCTTATTCTTGGTACTTTTTTTTCTTTTTTTAAACTTCATTTTTAAAAAAGCATTCCCAGTGTTTAAGTTGCAGGTGTATTTTCCTCTGCTACCATTATTTCTTATTTTGATTTTATGCATTGTAATTATTTTCCTCCAGGGGGTTGTGTGTCTGTATACAGTGTATGCTACTGAACAGAAAATGTGTGGCTGTAATAAGGCACTAACTGTCCTACAGTGTGTGTAGGTTGGTTGTGTATGCATGTATGTGTTTGTGTGCTTGACTGTCCTCTGTTTAATTTACGAGATTTTTTCCCCCCCAGTAGATTCTGTTATTGTATGCTGGTTTTTTTTCTGTTATTTTTTTACAACTTGTTTTTAAATAATTAAAATAAAAACATTCAAATTACCAGTGTCTTCATCACCAGCATTGTGTTTGGGAGTTTGTTTTAGCCTAATTGATCAAGACAAAAAGTCTGTCTGATTTATTTTCTCACACATTTCTCAGACCGGACGTGGCACTGTTGTATTAGACACAGTTGTGTCTCTTTGTGGTGGCCTCTGGCAGGATGTCACCTCTGCTGTGGCCTACCTTTGTTTTGGTTTTGATGGATGTGTCCACCGGCGAGTGAGGGCAGCCTCCTGCAGGCTGCGGACCAATCAGGACGCGCCTGGCTGCGGCGAGGGACAAACAGTTCAGGGAGAGATGGCGCCCAGCTCGAAAACAGAAAAAGACGACGGCAAACAGAAAGCTCAAAGAAAACACAAAGACCATGTCGTGAAGCTTCTTATGCGTGGGAAGGTTGGTATGAGCCCACAACACGCAGGGCTCGAAAAGACTGGTTCAGAAATAACGTGGAACAGCTGCAGTGAAGCCTCCGTGTCCCCCCGGAGCCTCCTAGGCTACCGTTAGCTGCTAACTAGCTATGTGGCTAACCAACTCACAGCTAATGGCTGGAAGGTGGCTAATTAGCTAATGCTACAAAATATGAAAAGCTTCTAGTGGGGTTCTTCGGCATTTGTCTCAGTTTGGTTCTCCAGTGAGCTCAAAGGCAGCGTGTCCTGGATGTAACAATGCTAGGATGGTAGCATGCTGACCAGAAAGAGCCAGTGTTAAATACCTGTGTTATATGGAAACGTTTCAGCTCAGTCAAGGTTAGCTTCTGCTAAACCGCAGCAACAACTCAGTCTACCATAGCCCTGAAAACATGAAACATGTACTCTCAGACTTAACGGCTGTATGACAGACTGATCATCTGCAGTACGTGTGCTGACAGTCACTGCTCTTCTACTATATTTGTCTGCCTGGCTTTGAATGAAGCTGGATGTCCCTGTGTAATCTCATCTTATCCAGAGTCATTACGGCTCTTCAACGCTCTCTACTTCTTTACACATGTCTGTGCTTCATGTTGCATTATGTATGTGTTTTCTCTCTGGCCTGGTCTGCAGCTGTCGGGACAGTTTTCCCAGCGTCTGTTCAGGAAGCTCCCACCTCGAGTGTGCGTCCCATTGAAAAACATTGTCAGCGAGGAGTTCCTGAGAGCAGGGTCAGTGTGTGTGTTTTACTAGTTTGTTGTGATCAAGCACCTTACACACTGCCTCACATTATGTTGTACAGTTCAGTGCCAGAATTGAGTGCATTTCAATCATGGGATCATGCTTGATACATACAGGTTGGCTATCTATTTTAATGTCTGCTAATACATACCACAGACCCAAGACCAGTGCAGGACCCTCCATACACAAGGAGAACTTATCATGTGTCATATTGTTCATCACTCTTTCACCTTTATGCTTCCAGACATATTTTCCTCGGCTTCACCAAATGTGGCCGCTACGTGCTGTCCTACACCAGCGACTGTGGAGAAGATGACGATTTCTCTTTCTATACCTACCATCTCTACTGGTGGGAGTTCAACCTGCACAGTCGTCTCAAACAAGTAAAGGATTCCTCTTTGCGTCACAGCCAGTAGATTCCTATGCAAACTTTGATAAGTCAGCCGAATGTGTCCTTATCCGGTCTGTCGTCTCATGGTCTCATGTCTGCTTTATGTCTCTAGGTCCATCATGTGCGTCTGTTTGCAGGTGAGGAAATCTACAGCGACCTGTACTTGACAGTGTGTGAGTGGCCAAATGACCACTCCAAAATTGTCATCTTTGGCTTTAAGTAAGTAAACAAGCATATGGATCTGCAGCTGTTTCAGTTTCAAACAGAGTTTTGTTATTGCAGTGTGTTGTGAGTAATTTTCTGTGCGTGTGTTTTTTTTGCTAGTACACGTAGTTCAAGCTCTGTGCTGATGAACTTGATGATGAGTGATGAGAACAACAGAGATATCTACATCACTATTGCGTCCATGCCTCCTCCTAAACCCTGCTCTCACTGCTGCCCAGTTCCCTCAGCCACAACCATACGTACAGGTAAAAACACACAAACAAACAAACAAATGCACTGACCTTGCTGCCTCTGTCTCTCTCTCATCTGTATTTTTGGTCTGCCCACAGGGAGTGGAGAGTGTCTTGAACATGGCTATGTGCTCAACAGCAGGTACCAGGTTGTGTATCCGTTCCCCACTTTTCAACCAGCTTTCCAGCTGAAAAAGGACCAGGTGATTCTGTTGAACACTAGCTACTCTCTGGTGGCCTGCGGCATCTCGCTTTGCTCAGGTAATACTCACAAATAGCCCTCGCCTGTGTCGGGATGGGGCATGGAAAAAGGGTTTAGGAAGAAATTCATTTAGAGTAAGAGGGCATGTGTTGAAATTTTTGACCTGCTAGTCTTTGTACTGTGACACTGTTATTGCTCAAGATTAAAGAGATACTTCACCCAACTTCGATAATTCCCCAATTATTTACTCACCATCATGCCATGGAAGGGTTTGGAGAACCTTCGGAGTTATCAAATGCTTTTGGAGCTCCAGGGGGGGTCCGACTGGCAACAGATTTTCATATAATAACGGCAGATAGAGCTCACTTTTGAATCGTCCAAAACACACACTGTGAAACATCCAAATACCTCCATACTGCTCGTCCGTACTGACACAAGTGTCCTGAAGCCGCCACTTGAAAGATTGTTTGGAAAAAATTATTGTGATCTCTGTTTTTAGCCTTATTGTAGTAGTAGCTGTGAGATGATCTTGTGCATCTCGTGCAGCCACTGGGAGCTACTACTACAACAAGGCTAAAAACAGAGATCACAACAACTTTTTCATGTGGTGGCTTCTGCACACTTGGGTTGGAGGTCTCCGGATGTTTCATAGTGTGTGTTTGGACGATTCAAAAGTGAACTCTATCCACTGTTATATGAAAATCTGTTGCCAGCCGGACCGCCTCTGGAACTCCAAAAGCGACTCTGAAAGTTCTCTGAACCCTTCCTTGGCATGGCGGTGAGTAGAAAATTGGTGAATTGTCGATTTTGGGTGAAGTATCCCTTTAAATTATTCTTGATCCACATCTGCATTGTCATTAAGTCCTAAGTGTGAGACCAGCTTACAGTCAGGTAACTGTTCAATGTCTCTTGCAGGAAAGCAAGGTCAATCATCACAGATCCTCTACACGAAAAGAGCAGCTCTGTCAAGTCAAGCCTCCACCTCCTCTTCCTCCGTCTCCTCGGCCACTTCATCGTCGTCACTACCTCAGGGATCCCCCGAAAGCCGACTGCCCCCCAGCAGACCCACTCCGATCCCCTCGTCTCCCAGCCAGTCACAGGCAGCTGTAAGAGCCCGGGAGTTTGCTGCTGACCTCTTCAGGCGAGCACAGGGAGGAGGAGGAGGAGGAGGAGGAGGAGGAGGGAAAGAAGCTGAAGAGAGGAGGACAGTTGACAGTGGTGAAAAAGAGGCAGCACAGATACCAGGAGACAGAGCAATAACTGTAGAGAGGAGAGCGGAGGAGGACTGTAGGGAGAAGAGGGAAGAGGAAAGACGGACTAGTTTACCACAAGCATCCACATCAGGTGTGCGCCACAGTTTGCATCCGTGCCCAGAGCAAGTGATGTCTCCGGCATCTTCTTCTTCGTCACCCCCGTCGCCTCCGACCCCATCCTCGTTACAGGAGGCGGGCTCCAATGAGCCTGGATATGTGAACTACTCACAATTGCACTACCGCCTCCAACAGCCAGGGACAGCAGAGCAGAACACAGGAGGTGAGAGAAAGAGGAGGACACAGGGGATGAGACATTAAAACCTGTGTCCCGGATACTGATGGCATTTCCCCCTCTGTTTCTGCCTCCAGGCTATGAGGATGATAAGGTCCAGCTGCCTTTCACTGTCACTGACCTGAAGGGAAGGAACCTGCAGCTGGTCACTGGGCCACACAATGGACAGGTGAGTGTTTGTGTCATGTAGCTGTAAGCACAGACCCTCAGTGTTGTCCATTTATTCTAGTATTGTAGTTTCTCCTTATAGTCTATTCTATTTCATGGACAGCTGCAGTCCAGTTGTTCTTTGTCCTGTTGCAGGGCTCAGCTGACTTTCTAGTTTTGTATAAAAGTTAAATTTGTTGAGTTCTGCCCAGGTTTATATTATAAAAGAGCCCCGATGTTACACAACAGTTTAAAAAAATATTGTACAATCTCAGTAAAAACATTCCATGGTCCACTCATGCTCTGTTACCCACGATGAAACATTGCTCACCGTGTGTTTATAGGGAAGGTTTGTGTGGTTGCTTTTGGCAACTGTTACTGGATTTTGTTTTAAGTGTGATCTTAAAACAAAATTTGTTCTCTTGCAGAGTGTGTGTGTTGAGCAGTTGACTTTGGACTTTGAGTATCTTATCAATGAGGTGATCAGGAACGACGCTGCCTGGGCCACTCAGTTCTGCTCATTCAGTGACTACGATGTTGTGATATTAGAGGTCAGTAAACACACACACAGGCATGACGTGGCAGAAATCTACCACAATATACAACTTAAAACCATAAAGGACATCTGTGTGTTTGATGTGTATCAGGTGTGTCCAGAAACCAACACTGTAATGATCAACATCGGTCTGCTGTTACTGGCGTTCTCCAACTCAGACGAGGAACACTGCAGGTTTTTGTCTTCTTCTCTGCTGTTTAACTTTGTGCCAATGAAATGTAATCTTGAAAGAAACCAAGAAATCCCATGAGCCTCTGTAGTGTAACTCTGAGCAGCTCACCGCTCTGCTCCCCCCTTCTAAAAATAGCTTGTACCAACAATTAAAGGTAACGAACCTACTCCCTAAACTATAGGGATTATGACAATGGGCCAGTTTGCCATAATGTTGAACTATCCCTTTAACAATCAGTAAACACTCGTCTGTTTCTTTTCCGTCATCTCCAGGCCGAACACCTACCATTCCAACCTGCAGGTTAGCTGGGACTTGAACACGGGTGTGTGTTGCACTGTGGGTGTCGGTGACCTCACAGAGGTCAGAGGTCAGACCAGGTGAGTAGCACACACACCTCTCTGTCTGTGTTGCTCTTTTCTTGTTTCGTCACGTCAAAGACGCTGACCTGTGTGTCTCTCTGTCAGCGGGAGTGTGTGGAGTTCTTACAGGAAGTCCTGTGTGAATACAGTGATGAAGTGGCTGGTGCCCGAGAGCAGCTCCCGCTACATCAATCGCATGACTAACGAAGCTCTACACAAAGGTGAGTTATATACAAGATCTGTAACTCACAAAGAGGTGTGATTTCTACAGCAGAGAACCTCCAACAGTGTCAGATTGGACAGATGGGTGATAGGCAAAATACAACATAGACCTTTAGCCTTTTACCTTTCCAGATTCTAACAGCTGGGGGAATAGTTATATTTTTGTATACCTGTTTGTTTTTTTTAATAGAAAGACAGATACAACATAATTACTTGGATTCCCATACAGACTGGATCACAGTTGCTCTTTGTGGAAAACATACACACAATCCGTTGTAGATGTTTCACTGTCCCAGTGAGTTGACAGTGTGTTAGAATACCAGGCTGAATGGAAGTCAACCATCAATCTGTTTATTATTTACACCAATCTATCTGTACGTTACTGCTATTGCAATTATGGACAATAGCAGGTGTGTCCTAGAGTTGGAACATATAACCTGAATCTTTTAAGTTTTTGTGTGAATTATAAATCAAAAGTCACTCTTCTTCTCCCTTATAGGCTCATCTCTGCAAGTGTTGGCAGATAGTGACCGATGTACCTGGATTGTATTATGAAGAAGGAAGAGGACAAGAAGTGTCAAAGCAAATGTGCACGCACACACGTACATACACATACACACACACGTCAGTCTGTTCAATCTGTAGCCCAACCTTAATCTAAAGAAACTGCACATATACAGTGCTTCTGTAATATGTAGTTAAACGTGTCAAAATGAACTAAGAACGCCCTAGATGAAATACTGTAAAAATGAATTTTTATATCTGATCTGTGTTAAATTTTCCAGATTTCATCTTTTGTTTTTTTTTGTAATTGTGTACTGTATTAATGCAACCAAACCTAAGAGCTGGACTGAACAAACTTTTAGTTTATACTTTTTGTTTTTATACATAAAGCCGTACTGTTGTCGTCGTGAGAATGTGTTTTTTTTATGTGTCTGTAATCTGTGTAATCTGATGAGGAGTTCTATCACAGAGAAGTGTGTGTGTGTTTAGTGTGTATGTATCATCTGACCGATGCTGCTGCTTCTGAACAAGTTTCCTCACCTTGCTTGGACCAGTTCAGTCTAGCTGTGCTCACTCATAAAGCTGCAGTATTTAAAATGAGACTAAGTGAGACCAGTCCTGCACCACTTCAGTCTTAATGTCTTTTTTATGTCATGTAAATAGAAGGTGTTGCAGTCATCTGCTCAGCTGGTTGACATTATCCTGTATGTTTACTGACATGAAGTGAGACTATTTTAGGTTGGGATATTTTGTCAAAATAAAATGTTTCAAATATTTGTTATGGGTGCTTGGTTTTAAATATTCTCTAAATCGTAATTATTCTCTTAGTGCATTTAAATGTGTGTGACTAAATTTAGTTGGATTGATTTAATTGCACTCATGGGTTATTGCCTGTTGGGTTTTTATGAGAACTTCACCTTAACTAAGATAAATCACTTTTTGCAAATTATTCTTGCTCATAATAATTTATTCAGAATCCTTTTAATCTAGTAAAAAAAAGCTAAATTAATTCCTGCAATTTGGCTGATTGGTGGAGGCATACAACCGCAAAATGTACTTCAGTAGTTAACTGAAAGTCTACATTACAAACTGGAGAGAAGAAGTAGACGAATTACTATTAAGTTCATCATCAGAAATGCAGGAGCCAGTGATTTTGTAGCTTAACTCTGACTAAATGTACAGTACTTCATGATGTGGTTGAGCAAAGCCAGAGAACAATGTCTTGATTGATCCAGTGGAGAAAGAAATCATGGCACTTTTTGAGAGCAATCACATCCTTTTAGTTAACAGTGAGAATAAAGCTACAAATGTTGATCACAGAGTACAAAGGTCCTCAGAATCACATCAAGAGGACCTCATTTAGAAAATATTCAGCAGCACAAGCTCCAAGTACAGACTCCAAGTCACAATTGTTATGACAGTGACATTGTAGCTAGCAGTTGATTTTATTTTTCAAGGCAGATTTTTGAAGTCTGCAAATATACATTTTTTTTTTCTATTTAGTGCTCTTTGGTGGGATCTTGATAGTCAGTGTGTCCTGAAGGACATCCCACTGTGACCATAAGCTTTTCCTTTCAAGATCAACATGCTCATGCCATGTGAGAAACTGCTGGTTGAGCATGTGCTCTTTGGAAAGGGTCCATCCAGATAGCCACCATATTTATGTGCTTGGTCATCATCATCATCATCATCATCATCAGTACCACAATAAAAATATAGCTCAACACTCTGGATGGTGAACAAACCACAACATACTTCTTAAGGCAATAATGGTTAAACAACATACAAATAGTTTGGATATATGACTGTTCACAAAAAGTACGCAATATAGGTTCTCTACAATATATTCAACATAGAATTCCAGAAAATAAACATCTACTTTTCCACTACAAAAACTTTGACAGAGCTGTAGCTGGTACATCTAGCTGGTACAAAGGTTGCCAATGGATACAATGTAGTAAGTGCTCTGGACTGGGCGGGATAAACTTTGGCTGACTTTAGTTGCACTCTGTCTATCAAAGTGTGTGTGGTAGGGTAGCACTTGAGTAATCTCTGTCCAGTAGGATTGTGTGTCTATATAAAAACAGACTGACCTTAGAAGAATGGATGATGAAATGAACGGATGGATGGATGGATAAAGAACTGGGTGAACAACTGGTTGGACTCATCACAACAAGGCTCACTGACCTCATCAGGTTTTTTTTGTTTTTTAAACAGCTAGGAAAGGCTCATGACAACACCGAAACTACTTCAC
The DNA here is from genome assembly GCA_030347415.2 of Decapterus maruadsi. Classification (NCBI taxonomy): domain Eukaryota; kingdom Metazoa; phylum Chordata; class Actinopteri; order Carangiformes; family Carangidae; genus Decapterus; species Decapterus maruadsi. The sequence continues at coordinate 26,493,605 of CM064901.1, read as the reverse complement.
AGGACCTTCATTTATTGATCCACCAATACAGAATATATAGAATACAAGCGTTTTTTTTTCTTCAGGCTAGAAATCTCTCAAAAGGCACACGGTACCAGTTAGTTGGCCAAATTAATAAGAAATGGCATTTAAAAAAAAAAAAGGAAAATATGGCATTCACAAATAGCTGTAAATCAGAATATACGATGCAGTATCATTCCAGATGCTACTCTTTGATTTAAGAAATGTATGGTTCGGACAGTGCTATTCATTAAAGTCCAGCTCCCCTGCATAGCCATTGCTTTAAAGGCAATGTAGGTGATACTTGTGAGTTTAGAGTACAACAAAGAACAATGGAGACTCCACCTCTCCACAGAAATCAGGTCAGTGGTTAAGGCAGGGCAGGAGGGAGTCGATAACATACTGTACATATTGTCGAAGTCTAGGCTGGACAGGAGTGGCTCTTGACATCTAACCACTGCACAGACAGTGGAAGGCACAGGGAAGGATTGTAAATGATCAGGTGAAAGCCAGAGGAAAAGCAATGGCGGCACAAAGGTAGAACGTAGAGAATTGGCAAAAAAGGGCTCTCCCACTTTCTCACATGCTTTTCACACACACCAGACACGTAAACACAGCTAACATCAACGTTGTCGTCCGTTTTCAAAAAGGAAGAAGGTGACTGAATGGGATGACGTCATGTCAAACTCAAAGTGAAGGTGGGTGTGAAGTGGTGTGTGCTAATTAATTACACAAATGATTAGCTAAGGTGTGTGCAGATTTAAAGTGGTCCTGGGCTGCTTGGTGGGCGGCTCCATAGACTCCTCATCCACTGCACTCAGAGAGCTGGACTGCAGCACCAGCTCTCCGCTCTCGTCCTCACTGTCCTCTTCCTCATCATCTTCTTCTTCTTCTGATGCAGAAAAGCAGAGACATGACAGTAAGCATCCCAAGCGCAGACGCTAGAGTGAAATGTGACACTAAATATATTTGTGAGGAGAATCATGCTCACCTTTCTCCAGGTCTGGGGACGTTCGGCTCTTGACAGTGCTGGCAAACTGCAACAGAGAGTTAACATGGGGTTAACGTTTATAACTATGCAGTGTACCATCAGATGCAGGTTGAAATATGTGATTGACCCGATGTGCAGGCACATACTTCTCCCATGACTGCGATGGGCGTCTCTCCTTTAGCTTGGGCCACCCTGTGCTCTATCAGGTAATACATGTACTCGTCATAGAGTAAACGGATTAGGTGAAAGGAGCCAAAACTGGCAGCACTGCGCAGAGTCAGGTCCCGGATTACCATCGAGCTGATGAAAGATCAGAGGAGATATGTAAAATATATCACTTACATCATCAAAAGACAAATATTTTTAAAGGGATACATTTTGGCAAATTCAGCTATTGCCATAATCCCTATCACCATAGTGGTAGGTCACAATTTATGTATGTATTTATTTATTTATTTATTTAGAGATCCATGGGGCAGAGACACAAGCTGCTCAGCGAACACAATGAAGGTAACGGTGCAGGTCCCCTGTCCCTCATCAAACTCATCAAATATACAATCCAACTCCAAAACACTCATGGAGAAGTTGTGACCTGCATATTTGCAAACGCTATGAAATAATCATAAAACAAATACTCTGAACTACTTGTGCTTTTGAAATCACTCCGTCCGCCCAGCAGCTGTGTCTGGAATGTAGTTCTGGCTACGCATTTGCCACGAAAACTCTGTCTGGTAATGTTACATTATTACTTCATAGTATGGTGAATGTGCAGGTCACAACTTCTCCATGAGAGTGTTTTGGAGTTGTTGGATTGTGTATTTGATGAGTTCGATGAGGGAGAGGGGACCTGTACCATTCACCTCCATTGGGTTGGCTGAGCAGCTTGCATCTCTGCCCCTCTCAAAACAACAAGCACCGATAATTAAAGGTAATGAACCCACCACTATGACTAAAGGGATCATGGCAATAGGCGAATTTGCCAAAATGTTGAACTATCCCTTTAACTGCATGTTCTATTTTGCTTGTTCTACTCACCTATAGAAGGACCAGTTGAGCAGGAAGACCTTGGCAGCTTTTGGTAGGGCTACAGGGTTCTGCTCGTAGGGCTTCAGGGCCTGGGAGACGACGCTATCCAGCCAGCTAGCCCACTGCTCCAGGGAGTTTTGCTGCTGCAGAGTCATTTTAAAGTCTTGCTCCAGTCTCTGGACCACAAGGTCTTCACACTGGCACACCCAGGATGCCTGCTCCTGAGAAGGGGCACAATTCGACAATGTCAGGGCTGTGTTCTGTTTCACTTTAAGATCAACACAGTAAAGTAACAGATACAGTAGGAGGGGGAACGGAGGGATGAAAATGGTGCGAAGAACCCACATCCAGAAGCACTCAGGTTCTGGATCAAAAAGGTCAGAAATTTCCAAAAATTGCAACATTTTGATCAGGCGGATGAAGTAATACCTGCTCTGCTTTGTGAAAGCATGATATACAATACAGATTATATGACGCCTGTTCTGCTTTTTGATGTCTACAGTGGCTGATGAAGAATCCTTTTTAGATAGAAACATTTCCATTTTATAATGGTTCAAACCTGTACATTGGTGAAATCGACTCTGTTGAGGTCAGAGAGCATCTGGTTGATCTGGGCTGAATTCTGAAGGACAGCACGGGCAGCTTGGGCCAGGTGGTTTAGGCTGGTGTAGCGACGCAAAGTCTGGGAGAAGGAGCTTACACACACCACCTGAGGAAAAGGAGCAGGAAAGTACAAATATCAAGAAATCAGAAAGGAGGCATAATAAGGCCCAATGCATCTTGGGTTTTCCAGTCTTACCAGGACATTGCTGAAGACATGTCCAAGACCAAACATACAGTGAAATCCCATTACCCAGGCCATGTTTAATTAAAGGTGGTCCGGGATATGATATTGAAAGTGTCAGCAGTATGTAACATCAGTGTGTGTGAATGCATGTACTATATGTTTTAGAGAAACACAATTATGTCCGCTGGGGGTATGTATGCACATGACATACAAAAATGTCTTGATATCTAGCAAGTATATCAACATACAAAATACCTTTATGCGAACCATCTCCTCTGGGATGTTCATCATGGCACCTGTCAACCAATTCTCCAGACTCTTTGCAAAGTTACGGATGGCCTGAGTTAAGGCACCTGATGTAGGGGCGGTGGGGAAATAGAGAGGAGAAAGAGAGAGATAGGTTTATATTTAAATTTAAACAGAAGGGAAGTAGTGGAGGAGAATCCCCCCGCCCTTGCCCACAGGTTTCACAGGAGTGCTGTAAATGACTGACTTAATCTTCATTGTCTCACTGAACAGTTCTGTGTACGGGGCTCTTTGAGGCCATAATAACTCACTAGGGATGGGTCTCAGTACATCAGGGATGAGGATCTCCACCAGAGTCTGGTACAGCATGTTGTCACACTCTCTCGTCCAGCGCAACACTGGCTCAAACTTACACAGCACCACCAGGCACGATTTTGGCAGACGCTTCTCAGACTCATTGTGCCTGGAGGAGGGCAAGAGGCGGTCGTTACAGAGGTGCAGTTGGAAACTTTGTGGTCAGTTTACAGCAGCGCTATTGAGTATGTCTTTCATCAGGTCTTTCATCAGCGTGTTTGTTATACTCACAGGTTGAGTGACTCTGAGTCATTGCTCTGGCTGAACCTCCAGAAGGATTTCCACAGTGTCTCCACAAGAGTGAACTGAAGGTTGACCATCACGTCCAGAATGGCCTGTGTGGACCACACACACAAAAACGTCAAGGGTGTTTTATCCTTCTTTAAAATTATGGCAGAGATTTTCACCTGAATGAATTCTAACAGGGAGCCATGTGTCCTTAGGTAAGTGAAACACTTATATGCCATTCAACAAACTGACCTCAACGATTGAGTTTCAGACCACTGACTGGGTTATAATAAGGGTGAAAACAGGAAAATAGGAAATATCATGATGTGAATGTGTATCTGTTCCCTGTCCATAAGAGCCTACCTCACAGTGTTCTCTGTAGAGAGTCTGAAAGGCCTTGAGGTGTTCTAATTGGATCCCGTCGGGCAGGGTTCGATCTTGCAGATCAAGGTCCACAAAGTCTGGCAGCGGCCTAGACGCCTCTATACATGAAGATGAAAGAGTGAGGTCTTAATTTTCACACGGTAAACACAATTATCTTCACCAACCATTCCAGTGTTATAACACTTAATTAAAACTAACAGTGCAACAGGCAATTAAAACCCAGGTAGAGTCAACATATCATACAATTAGAGTTAGAAACTGTGCTGGAAAACAGTGGTTGACATTGTGCAGTGTTGAGCGCAGCTGTTCCTTACCCAGAAACTGCTGATACTGATGCACCTGAGCAGAGATATCACAGAGTCCTCCTCCCTGTTGTTGACCTGCCCCACCTGATGTCCCATTGGTGATCCCCTGTGTCTTCTGAACTGGCTTTATCCTGTTGGACAGTTGACCCAGCATACAGGTGAGTCATAAATGTTGCAACAGAAGCATTTTGTTTATAAATGGCCTTTGAGATGTACTTAATGTGTATGGGTGATCATTTGCATGCTTGGCTGCATGGTTAATCCAACTGAGATACACAGGAGAACACAAAGGAATGCAACTCGGGCACAGATTTATAGTTTTAATTTCACAAAAGCACATGCGTGGATACCTATTTTTCTGTGAGAAGGGCTGCTGCCTCATCGCCATGTGCTGTTGTTCATCCATCAGTCTGAGCAGCGGGGAACCAGATTTGATCCTCAGGCCATAATAGTGGTACTTGGAATTTCCTCTGAAAGCAGGCAGTGGGAAAAAAAAGTTCTTAGAATGACCTCAAACATCCTCTGCAATATGTGTGTGTGTCCTTGTGTGCTTGTGTGTCTGTGTGTACCTGGTCCCTAATCTCCGTGTACGTAGTCCCATGAAGACAGACCTGATGAGTTTGCCGAAAGACGCAGCATTAACAGGCTCTAATTTTTGCTCCTGGCAGTGTAGCAGGTAATGGTAGTACAGGGTGCAGCGAGGTAAACTCACTCCCTCCGCCCCCTCGTAGTTGTCACACAGCCACTGCACCTAGAGAGGATGGTTGGTCACAATATTTAATATTCTGAACCTTCATGTCATAGCTTTTTTTTTTCTCACTTTCATAACTCGTGTACTCACAGTAGCTGGTGGGGCACGAGAATTGGGGCTTGAATAACTCTGTCCTCCTCCACCTGCTGATGCTCCTCCACCCCCCCCTAACACATAACCTCCCTGAATGACATAGCCGGCTCCACCCGCGGCAGCTGCCCCGCTATTGGCTCCTCCTGTTGCTACAGAAACCGGCTGCGAGGTCACAGATCCAGTGATGTCTGACTCAGAGCTGGGCGTAGCCTCGTAGTAGGTGGAGGAGGAGGTGGGAGGGGTTTGGGAGTACAGGGGCGAATCGAATGGGTAGGTGCTCGATCGGCTAGACGGGAGAGGACACACAAATTGCACACAAAGACGTATTGCACAACAGGAACAGTTGTATGAGCGGCAAAGCTGCAAGATTTGTGATTGGCTCATGTTTGTGAGTGATTCGCCACATGCAGCCAAAGCAGTGTGCCCTCTACTCACATGGTGGATGTGGTGAAAGATGCATCTCCTGCTCCATCTACATACTGCACCTGGCCAGAGTACACATGCTCCACCTGGACACAAGCAGAGAGGAGACTTAAAGTAGCTTTCACTGACTGTTTTAAAGGCAGCGCAAGAGGATGCAAAGATAATATAAGTATTTGTTAACTGGTTGCAAACAGTTGTCTATTTGCACATTCAGCAGACCTGGAGCCACAGTTTATTTGGAGTTGTGTTCATGTGCACTGTGGGAATTTCTCTTCAAAGAGGAACTATGCAGGATTTGTGGCTTAACTATACTACATTTTTACCTTAATTAAACAGCTTTGGAGTAATTGTGATGGTTTAATAAATGGCTTAACTTGTTACGAGCGAGAATGGAGGCTCTCTGCCTTCCACGTGCGACGTGCGTGTTACTTATTGCATCTCTTATAAGATCGGCCACCACTCCCAGCTCCCAGCTCTCGCCTCTGCAGCACCATGACACAAACACGCCCCATAACCAGTAATCTCTTGTTTATGACAGATAAGACTACACAGATATACACATTGTAACATTGTGCTACCTACTGCTCTATTGATTGCTTTCTCACCACTTTCGTTGTAAACAAATGCACATGGCCGAGAGGAAGGTTAGCAAAACAGCGGAAAAGCGACCTACATAGTTCCTCTTAAAGTTCTGTGTTTTGGTCTCTATCAACTCTGTTGCTGTTTTTTTTTTTTTTTTGCTGTAAACAGGTGTCTGCTGTAGGTGGAAATAACAAGCAACCAGCTCAAGGAGGTTTTAGTTCAGAGGAGAGACCAAGCAGCAACAATTTCTGAAACCAGTTTCACAGCTCACCATTATAATTGTTAATACATCAAAGGCAGCCAAATAGTTGGATGAATTTCTTAGTAGGCATGACAGTTTAAAGAGCACTGCTAGAGGAATAAAGAAGCTGCAGGGCTGTTGTCTGCCAGCGAGGATCAACACGTGAGTTGTTGCATGACCAACAACAGCATGGCTGACACGGTACAGAGTTCAGGTAGGAGTGTGTTAGAGAGGTGGAGAAACATGCAAAGCCTAGCAAAGGGCTTTCCCTACAACAACCCACACCAAAGACCCAAGCTCGTACCTGCTGTTAAAGGTACCACTTGACAAAACTATTAGTGACAAACACATGATGACGTTACCCCTACACTTTAATTTCATGTATTTGTTGTCTAGTATTCTCTTACGTGGTAAGATGAAATGTCTCGTGTATGTCTGTTTACCTCCTGGTTAATATGCACAGACTGTATATTGTTGATGTGGCCTGTCTGAATCCTCTTGGCTGCCTGCGACACCGCCTGCAACACTGACCTCTGCTGGTGGGTAAAGTCACAGCATCAAATAAACTTCAACCCTCTGTTTGTGACCTGCTCCTATAATGGTCAAATGGAAGATACATGCAGTTTGCAAATGTGTGTGCATCTTACCTGTGGGGTCGTCTGCACCGGTTGGACCACCTGAGTGGGAACTCCGGGGGCAGGTGGGCTGGAGTCTGACAGGCTGTCATTGGAATGGACCGAACCTTCTGTGGATGGCACATGGAGGACAAAGGACAGGACTTCAGATCATCAGATCATCAAATACAGCTCAATGAAACATCAAACTACCACCACAGGTTCAGTACTCACGACATACTGCTTCCAAATCGTAATAACAGCCACTGCAGAACATCCTGCAACTAAGTTTCTTTTTTTTTTTTTTTGCTTGACTGAGGAGAGACTGATACTGAGGAGGGAGACGAGTGTGTCAGTCCAACTCTCCTTTCATCCTTATATGTTGCATGCAGAAGGACAGCCTTGGACAGCTAATCTCCCCAGATGGAGAGAGAAATCCCTCCATCTTGTAAACATGCAGATCAGATGAAAGAGGGAAATTAGAGGAACACGAGGGATGAAGGATAGAGAGAGAAAACAGTGGATGGAGGGAAGGCAGAGGACAGGATACTATTCACTTTTTATGCCTCTCTGGTAGGAAACAAGTACCTTGCAATGTGCTTCTCTCCCAAAGATTACTGCTGTAAACATACCCGTAGTTACATTTGGTTTTAGTTACTTACAGCAGAGCTAGTCAGTGCAACTATGCATAACCCACAATTCAGTTCAACTTTGCATTATGATTACCATACTAATGGAAAATGAAATTCAGTCTCCCCTCAGATATCTTAAAATTTTGGCTTCCACCTGCTTTGGCTAATTTCCATGAAGCAATGACGATTTAATAAAATCATTTTTAGATATTATATAATGTTTCCCCCAGGCTGACTGCTGGCTAAATATCTACCTACTTACTTCTATCTGGTGGCTTTTTTATACCTCTTACTTCAGGACTGTGAAGAAAATGGTTAATGTAATATTACTTTGAGCATGCATTCTGTTTCACAACTGCCATTACTTTATCCACCTTCATCCAATGCTGAGAAATGCATGTCGTGTGTGTCTATTGTTTTCCACTTTGACCATTTAAATAAATAATATATGTCCACTAATAATAACACTAATTATTACGGCAACTACAGACTACATTACAATTAGAAAAGTATAATATGATAAAATAAAGTTTAATAGGTGAAACTAAACGGAACCTCAGCTGCAAAACTGGTTTTCATGGTCATTACCAACACAAAGTCTCAGCTGAGTAGAATTATTTTAGTTTAGTTACATAATACTTTCTGTTCAATACTGTGGGCTGTTACAATGTTTTGTATAAAAGCACAACACACTGTATCAGTTCAGTCTGCTATCAGAAAGTTAAACACATATAACAGAAGAGCATACATGCTTCAGTGTGCTCTCTCATGAAAAAGATTTACTCATAAAGCTATATGACTATACTGAGTCAAAACAGGACCATTCTACTGCACTCCATGTTTTAGACATGGGGGATATTTTAATGAACACAGTTATTCATCTAACTTAGTAGTCCTCCATGAGGACAAGACAGGCCTCGGGCCTATGACTCCCTCACTCTGGGTGAGAGTGCATAGTGTTATTTGATACCGGCAGGCAAAAAGATCTACGAATAGACAGCCCTGAAATAAACATGCAGATATATTCTAGTGTTGGGGTCGATTCTCTCAAATTTCTACTAGTTAACACCATATTTCAAAACACAAGTTTCATCATCTTTTACTTCTGGATTTATTTATTTTTAAATGCAGTGGTCTGGATTCATTTTAATCTAGAAAGGATCCAAAGCCTTGTAAGCACACAGTACATTAGCTACCATACAGCCTCATATAGTTTTCTGTAAAGCAATTTCCAACAACATAAAGCTGAGCTGATGTAATATAATAATAAAAAACATCAATATATCTGAGTAGCTGAGTTAAAGGCAAGTCGGGTTCCATCCACCAGCCATCCACGCTCCCACGTTTGGGACTATGCAGCCTAGCAACCAAGTCCATCAGCTTATTTTGTCCTCATAATGAATGCACCACCCAACCAACAAATCAAAATCTGTGTTTTTTTCCCCCAATACTCACTCGTTCCTGGTTTATTCTATCAGGGTTATTTCATCTGCATCTATTTTTAAGACAACATAGGCTACTGCTGATTAGAGCAGACAGTCTATAACTTAAGCAACAGTTCAATAGAAACACATCATCACTATAAATCATTACTATTCAGATTGTTACACAATAAATGCAGTCAAATGTTACGTAAAATGTCTGTGATTATAACTGGAACATGTATCAGTGCCAGCATGAGCTAGAAGTACTGATGATGAGCCCAAAACACACACACACACACACATTTCTTATTTCTTTTTTTCCTTGATGATTATTATTGAAATTAATTAAGAAGTTGATGAACTAGTCAAACCTAGGCTTAGGATATGGAGATTTTTTTTATTACTGGTTAGTTAAATGAAAAGGATGAAATGGAAAAAGATCAGGGTGATGTCAAATTGCCTATTTTGTCCAAGTAACAGTCACAAATACTAAAGATTTTCACCTTAAAATTAACAGCATAGAAAAAAGGATCACAGCTTGCAAACCTAGAAACTGCAAATATGTTTACTCTTCATTAGGGACTTAAACCATATTAAAATTATTTAAGATTACCATAACTGTCGCAGCATCACTATTATTTTTATATATTTTTTGGCCTTTCTGCCTTTATTTGATAGCACAGTGAAAGGGGGAGGCAGAAAGAGGGGGAATGACACGCAGGAAATGTCTGCCCAACGCAGGACTCGAACCGGGGACGCCTGCACCGAGGACTGTAGCCTCTACATGGGGCAGCCGCTCTAACCACTGCGCCACGCACCGCCCCGCAGCATCACTATTTGTTATCACTTCCATCTACTTTTTTTTATTTTATTTTATTTTATTTTTTTACAGCTAGTCAAAGAAAATTCAACAGATCATAGAGGACCATGTAAACTATTGACAAAAAATTCTCATTGTTATAAAGATTTATAAAAAAAACATGTTTATTTTTTAACTCTCCTCTGCACTTATTTCTAACAAGAATGCAACACTGCCCTGGACAATGTGTAATTTAGCCGTTTACACCCTTAAAACAGACCTGTGGGACAAATTGAGGCTTGCTCAGACTGAGCCTGCAAGGCAATACCGTGCCTTCTTCCTGCTCATTTGTAATATCTATATATTTGCAAAGTATATAATCATGTTGGTATGTGTCCGTGTCTCTCACCTGTAACAGTTACAATGATGTACTGAGGCGAGCTGCTCTGACCATTACTCTTTTGGACCGTTGAGTGCTGGATTTCAGGGCTTACATAGTGCTGTGTGGGAGTGGTCAGAACCACTGCCTTCTGGCTCTGGGCCTGGGTGGGCGGCGCTTGAGAACAAAGTGCATCCTGTCCTGTTTTTGAGGCAGTGGTTGATTGGTTAGCTGTTGCAGTTGTTCCAGAGGTTGGTGGGATCTCTGACAGGAAGTGTGCTGTCTTTGCGGATGAGGGTGTGGTGGCTGCAGGTGTTGCTATGGTTACTGTGTTGGCCTGCTGAGGCTGAAGGTCCTCTGAGTATCCAGAAGTTGCCATAGCAACCAATGCTTTGAGGCACTAGTTCTGTGGATAAAAAGGGAAAGCAAGCATTAGTGAAAAGCTACAGATGAGCCTAGAAACGTAGTTTTTTGGCATTTTATTTAACCTCTTTCTAGGTTTTGATCAAATATGACATACAGTGTGTGCGCTAACACGTGTCTTCGATTGTGTGTGCGTGTGTGTAACCTAAACCAGAGGAGGAAGTAAGGCTTTTGTCTGAGACTAAGCAGTAGTCTAGAGCTTTTCCTGTGTGGTCCAGTATGAAGCACAGTACATATTTAACAACCATTCGCTAACATTAGATAAGGAGGTTAATTCAGAGTTGCCGACGTATTTCAAGTAAAAAATAAAATAACTAAATAACTAATTTTTTTTAATGAAACCACTGACACTCCCAGATATTACTATCATATCAATCATTAGGTTCGCTGTCACTCAGGACTTTGGGCCATCCCACTGGGAAATAAGCCACTCCTGCGTAAACCAACACGGCAAACAAGACAATCAGATGATCATCCGGCACACTGTGTTCACGGGAGTGACTTGTCGAATCCAATGTCATACCAAAAACTTTTCCAAAGTCGCAAAAACAATATGAAACATTCTGCTTATAAACCCCCGTGTCTGTAACTAATGAACTGTTTAGCTGCGCTGGCACTTCCATGTGCTTTTCAGTGTCTAATGTGTCTGGATTGATTGCTTGAAAAGTGAGTTGAGAAAGCGAGAGTAATAGCTTCCCCAGCTAACAGCTCACGTTGACTTGTGACGTTAAAGCGAGTTAGCTCGTTGCTAGCTACTCCTGTCGAACAGTCACTAAATCTATGACCACGCCACAAATCATGCCCCACTCGTATCTGAGCTGTAATAATAAACTGCAAGGAATACTATGAACATTATGGCATATTAGATGAAAAAAGTACGACTGGCTTTACAACACACCCGCCATCTTGTGCTCTTATCAAAGGTCTGACATCGCCATAACAACGGTCTGCGTTTGGAAAGAAGCTAGCAACCACTTTCATCACCGACACGCTCGACCAATTCCACGTTAACGCTGACGACTGTACAAACAAGCACACGCATGAATTATACAGAAAATGAAACGATAATTCTGAAATATTCTACTTCTTCACCTCTAGTTTATCCCGGTATAGTCCTTTTTGGTCGTTAAAGTTTTTTTCCCTTAGATTTAGGTTGTTGTTGTTGACTCCCGTTGCTTGGTTCTTGTCGCCAGGACTACCGTGACTATGGCGCCTTGCCTTCACCGGGGCAACTGTTGCTACCCTCTCGTCATCGCCCCGCCCTACATTAAATGCGGATTGGCTGATTTAGGAGGTGGTCGCAGCGTCATTAAAATAACTGATCGTTGATTGGTAGACGGTCCCTGTCAGTCACTTTCGCCAGAGCCGAACGTCAAATTACCACTTCTGATGTGACTTTTTTGATTACACAGAATGTCAAGCAGATAGGAGGAAATATTTCGGTGGACACTGATTAATTTTAAACAAAGTCGCATTTATCTTATCCTCTCTATTATGCCCTATACGCTTATTTATGTAGTAAATATCATCCAACATTCACAAATCCACAAATAACGTCAATGCAGTATCAGCTATCTGGTATTCATGAATGTGTGTCTATATGACTTGTAGTGAACACTAACTCATAGCACCCTAGCAATCCTTGGAGTAAATGGATAATGATCTCCATCCAATGTCATGAGAGCAGATAGCAAGACGGAGAGAGTGTTGAATCAACACAATATCCTCCTGATGTAAGGGACAAAAATGCCACCAAAAGGTCACAGGTGATTAGATAGCCAAGACCTCTGCTTACATCACCTCTGGCATCATTCGCTACTTAATCACAACTTTTCATTTTCTCTTTGTTCATTGTTGCCCCTAAAGGTCTCTGGTTTTATCTCAGGTCATGACGAAAGTGGAGGTTAGCTGAGGTGCTTCTCTGAGATGCTGAGGCCTATATAAGCTACTCAGAAGGACAGACTCCTCAAGCAGTTTCTAACCTTTGAAATACATTCAGTATCTTTTAGTTATCACCATGTGGAAGGCAGCACTCCTTACCGTGGGCATGTTCGTGGTACTTGTAGACAGGGTGTGCGCCAATGATGGCCATCCCTCTTTCTACGGGGTGAAACTGTGTGGAAGAGAGTTCATACGAGCTGTCATCTTTACCTGTGGTGGTTCTCGCTGGAGGAGAAGCATAGACAATTCAGGTAAGACTGTGTGTGAGACTTTGTTTCAGGATTTCTAAGAGCCAAAATGTGACATTAATTAAGGATTCATCCCCTCTGTTTGTCAGCTCTTATTGGAGAAGAGGAATTTGACCCATGGGTCAAAAATCCCATCCCTCAACTTACCAGTGACCAAGATACCACAGGCTCCAAAGCATGGAAAGATCAAACTTTGGATGTGACATCTCTGGCTGCTGGATTCAGCCGCTTAACTCGGTCCCCCATCTCAGAGGAGGTGCTGGAGGCTCTACGGAGCGCGGATAGAAAAGGACGGGATGTTGTGGTTGGACTGTCCAACGCCTGCTGCAAGTGGGGCTGTAGCAAAAGTGAAATCAGTTCTCTGTGCTGAGCCCGCGGTTCATACAGTACATCTTGTGCTGTCACAACTGCAGAGCTCTATCTTTCTCCTTTTCCTAACTTTTCTTATTTCACCCAAGTGACTGTCCAAGTGTTGATGATTGATACAGGAATGTGAATGTGCACATAAAAGTTGTTAAATGTGATTAACGCAGATCAATATATGTTTAATAAACTTGTGTATGTAAATAAAGTCTTTATTGCTCTTGCAAAATATGTACATAATTATATTTAATGCTTGCACTTCCACTTTTACATTACTTTAGAAGAAGAATTTGTCAAGGATTTCGAAATGAAGGAAGTGGCAGTGACTAAGTATAGGCTACACAGTGTCCTGCTATTCTCTGAAAGACATCTGGTTTCTGACAACATACAGGCGTGCATGAGTCATGACCATCATATATGAGAAGATTATGAGGAAATATTTAGGTGTTTACTTCAAAGTGTTTATGGTGTTTTTGTCCACAACAACATACTTGAATATTACCAGTTGGGCCACCTCTGCAGTATTTAGTATTTATGTCGATAAATATGCACTGTAGACAGTTACATTTGTAAGAGTATCGATATGCTGTTTGATGGTTCTGCTGGTCATGTTATTGTATCCACGCCCTGCATCACTTCATATAGATCAACTTTACAGTATTTTGATGCTGCAGGAATTTGAAGAATGACGCCATCTGGTGATCAGAAACGAAACACAACGCAAAACATGTATCCTGCCTTTTCATGGGATTAGATAATTGTTACGATACATAAATAAACTCAGTGTCTGACAATAAATTCCACTGACATATATCGTAGGATAAGCTATATTAAAAAAAAATAGCGACATTAGAAGTTGTTTACCTCTCTAGTCTGTACCTTGCCCAACAGTCTGTCCAGTACGGAAGCCGAGTGTGATCAAACCGATCACCCGGCTTGATTGCAAGGCATGCAATCTCTGTCACATACCAACTAGCATAGCAACCACACAGATCTACTGAGATCAGAAGTTTGTATTCGGTTACACAGATCGAAGACATATTTTATTTAATGTTAGTCGTTCCAGCGTAACTGCACTGCTGTCTATAGAAATATAGATCTACCACATCGGAGTGACCAGGTAAAAACCTTTCGCGGCACTTTCAAGATGATGCTATAGCTAACCATGCTAGTGGTAGCTAGGGGGCTGATGTGCGACTGCTCTGTTGTGAATATTAATGCGCTCAGTTTGCGCCGTGTTTGTTGCTTTAATTACAAACACAGCTCTGACGGTGCAACGCGTCGAGCTGGCTGTTAACGTAAGACAGCTATGTGTAGCTGTTTTCCTGTGTGGATACGATGCGGGTTAAGAAACCACAGCGACGCTAGGCTAGCCTGCTAGTTGAATGAGCCAGACATTTGCGCCTGTGCCGCCCGGGCCTTATGAGAAAAAGGCTGCTCAGGTCGCGGAGGGTTGTTGCGGAGGCTGCTGTATTAATGCAGCTGGGTATTACTGAAAACACTGCGTAGCGGTATCTCCAGGCTCCATGTAGCAGCGGGAAATGAGCACGAACAGTAATGACTGCGGGGATGTTTTGATGCCGTACGGATTAACACGTACATCCAGACTAAAATACCTCCGTAGCCAAGGTAACAGTTAGCTGACATCTGACTCATTTTTGACACACGTTTGACATGTCGCTGTTTAGTGATCACTGCGTGTTTGGCACGATCTGTAATCGTTACTGCGTAGTTTACGTTACTTGTGATTACAGTAGTAACGCGCTGTGCTGACAGGCGGGGCTCTGCTGGTTGGCGCCGATGTGCTGTGCTTTTTTTTTCTTTTAAAGAAACATGTAACGTGTGTGTTTATGTCTGTGTCTGTAGAATGGAATGGCAGCCAGACGAACAGGGTCTGCAGCAAGTGCTTCAGCTACTCAAGGACTCCCAGTCTCCAGACACAGCAACACAGAGAGCTGTGCAAGAAGTATCCTTCCATCTGTCACTGTGTGTGTATGAGAGAGAGAGATAGAAAGATATATTTTACCCTCTCCATGAGTCCTTGTGCATCTAATGAATGACAATGAAAACTGACTGGGTGTATCATCACGTGCAGCTTGCAGCAAGTGAACCATATTGCATTTTAATCCACACTATTAAACAGAAACCCAAGATATCTGAACCCTTGGTATGTGCATGTAGATGGTTGAACTCCTTAACAGAGCTTGCAGAAACTCGAACAACTGAATCAGTTTCCAGATTTCAACAACTATCTCATCTTTGTTCTCACAAGCCTGAAATCAGAGGGTATGTATATGCAGGTCAAAAATAAGATGCAGAGTAGAATTGTAATTTAGTGAATAAAATTTTCTTTCGCATTAAAATCATGTAACTCCAACTCTGCCTTTCTCTTCAAGATGAGCCCACTCGCTCTCTGAGCGGTCTGATACTGAAGAACAATGTGAAGGCTCACTACCAGAACTTCCCTCCCAACGTGGCAGACTTCATCAAGCGAGAATGCCTCAACAACATCGGAGACCCCTCACCGCTCATAAGAGCTACAATCGGTGGGTGTTGGAGTGAGACAGGGAAAGTGGACAAAGAAAACGCTAGTGTTAGCTGCACTTTTCAGCCAGTGTGAGTCAGACTACTATGTAGGTGGTTGAATTTTTGCAGGTAATGTGTCTGTATGTGGGAGCGAGCTCTGTATTTTCAAGAAGTTTTAAATTTGATTGATTGTGATTATCCAAGAAGTGAATTACCCCTGAGTTTTTAATCCTTGTTTATTTGTGAGTAACCTGTCTATTCTTTATCATGAAGGCATCCTGATCACAACTATAGCTTCTAAAGGAGAGCTACAGACCTGGCCAGAACTGTTGCCTCAGCTCTGTAACCTGCTCAACTCGGAGGACTACAACACCTGCGAAGTCAGGCCCACACACCAGCACAACATAGCACACACATAGTTTTTGTGATAATTGGATCTAGGTATGTCTGTCCTATTCATCTATTTACATACTGTGGTTTTCTCTGTCTGTCAGGGTTCTTTTGGAGCGCTACAAAAAATCTGTGAAGACTCATCTGAATTGCTGGATAGCGATGCTCTGAACAGACCTCTCAACATTATGATCCCCAAATTCCTCCAGTTTTTCAAACACTGCAGCCCCAAAATCAGGTCAGGAACACACTAGTCTCCTGGTGGCCGACCAGCGATTTGCCTCTGCCCGAATTAGAATTTCCCTGTCAAAACATCATTGTTTGTCTTTTCCTCAGGTCCCATGCCATAGCCTGCGTGAACCAGTTCATCATTGGTCGAGCTCAGGCTCTGATGGACAACATAGACACCTTCATTGAGGTGAGCCGCTCAGTAGTTTGTCTTGTGTTGTTTCAAACATACTCGTAAATGTCTTGATAAATTTCCCCCCCTTTCTACATGTGGAAATGAGCTGGAGTCAGTTTTTCCAGTACCTCTCCCTGGACTCACTTCTAGCTGCTTTCAGACTGATTATGTAATAAAAAAATGTTTTAAGGAATTTATGATTTAGTATTGAGAAAATGTTACTACCGAAACTCACTTCATTTCACTGATGCTACAGAAAGAGAGTGGTCTATAATCTTGGCATCTGGCCAGTTTTCAGCCATATTTTCCCAGAGCTTTCAACTGTATCTTGCAGGCATCTTCAGTGGATTTTCATTTGTCATTTAAATTTTAATTAATATTCACACATCAACAATGTGTGTGGAGAAAATAATAAAGTTCAGTTTTATTCAGGTTTTCACTTGAAAACTTTGGACCATGACATATAATGTTAGTAATCAAGCTGATGCAGTTTTGGGGTGGTAGGCTTTATGCCTGGTGTTTGAAAGTTGATTACATTTTCTGTCATTCTTCCCTCGTCCCTTTCCCATCCAGAGTCTGTTTGCACTGGCCGGTGATGAGGACAGTGAGGTGCGGAAGAACGTGTGCAGGGCTCTCGTCATGCTGCTGGAAGTCCGCATCGACCGCCTCATCCCACACATGCACAGCATCATCCAGGTATGTCCAAGAGTGTGACTCGATCTAATGCACCACCATAACTTTTGACTTCCCCTCCTCTTCCTCTACTTTCACATCATCATCTCCTCTTGTTGTTTATGACCAGTACATGCTGCAGCGCACCCAGGACCCCGATGAGAACGTTGCTCTGGAGGCCTGTGAGTTCTGGCTGACTCTGGCTGAACAGCCCATCTGCAAAGAGGCGCTCTCTGGCCACTTGGTTCAGTAAGTGCTCACAGGCCAACAATGACTTACACTGAGTGATGACAAGACGATCTCATTGATAATGTGACTCTGTCTCTGTTTCAGACTGATTCCTATCTTGGTGAATGGGATGAAATACTCAGAGATTGATATCATCCTTCTAAAGGTAAGTCACCTGTACACTCAAATGTATTCAGCTAATATATAAATAAAAACACATAAATACTCATATAGATTCTGCTTTCCCTTCTGCCGTTCCCCTCTGCCCACTCCGCATTCACCTCTCTTTGTCTTCCAGGGTGATGTTGAAGAGGATGAGGCGGTTCCAGACAGCGAGCAAGATATCAAACCTCGCTTCCACAAGTCTCGCACCGTCACTCTGCAGCACGAAGGAGGGGAGGGAGAAGAGGGGGAGGACATCGATGAAGACGAGGACGATGATGATGATACGCTGTCTGACTGGAACCTACGTGAGTTACACACCGTAACGAAGATAATAGCTACAGTTCCAGTTTTTGCACTTATCAGTCGGATTTCTTCGTCTGTGTTACCAACTATTGCCACACTGTGTTTACAGATGTATTCTTTTTACAACTGCTGTGTCAGTTTGTACCATTTCAAAGTTAACCCCACAGTCATGGTGCCTTTTCTTCTCTAGGGAAATGTTCGGCCGCGGCTCTGGACGTTCTTGCCAACGTGTTCCGTGAGGAGTTGCTCCCCCATCTCCTGCCCCTGCTCAAAGGCCTGCTTTTCCACCCGGACTGGGTCATCAAGGAGTCTGGCATCCTGGTCTTGGGGGCTATTGCTGAGGGTAATACTTGAAATCGAAATAGAGGAATGAATGAGAATACTGAAAAAAAGTATTTTATATGTTTAAAAGGGTTAACTACGAGTTTAATTCCTCCCGGCCAGTAAGTGTCACACTCGCACTCGCCAGCTCTCGCTCCAACCTTCAATTGTACTGGTTGCCAGGTACGCATAAAGGAAGTGGCTAGTAGTTCAAGCTAAGCTAACGCTAACCGCAGCAGCTCTGGTGTTGACAGCGGACTGAAAACACATCTGACTCATTTCACACTAACTCATCTGCAGGCGAACCTGACAAACCCGCAGCATCTCGCCTGCACCGTAAACGTTACATTACCGACTGACCCTTAGTTAGCATTAGCATTAGCACGATACCATTTCTCCACAGAGCTATCAAAATCTGCCCCTCCCGAGCTCTGCCTTTGGCTGATGCCGTTGGCTGTTGATCATGTTGATGGTGCCAACCAGATGTAAATATTTATATATTTTGGACCTGTCAAAATTTGTAAAACAAACATTTATTAACTATAAAAAATCTTTCAGTACAATTAACACTTTTATTCTGCACCCCTCTAGACGTTCTGTGGATGTATTATTTTTGAAAAATTAATCGTTTTGATGAAAAAGTTGTATAACCTTTAAATTTAGATTGTTATTTGCAGGATTATATGTCAAAATTAGTAATCTGAAATTTTCTCAAACCTTGTATGATGCTTCTCTTTTGTCCTCGTAGGCTGTATGCAAGGCATGGTACCTTACTTGCCTGAGCTCATCCCCCACCTTATTCAGTGTCTGTGCGACAAGAAGGCCCTGGTCCGCTCCATTGCATGCTGGACCCTGAGCCGCTACGCCCACTGGGTGGTCAGTCAGCCCCCCGATGCCCATCTCAAACCCCTCATGACAGAGCTGCTCAAACGCATTCTTGACGGCAATAAGAGGGTGCAGGAGGCGGCCTGCAGGTACAGCTCTTACTTTACTTTGTCCATATCTTCAAAGCCCCTGTGTTCTCTCACTTTACGCCCATATTCTGTATTGTCCTCACCCGTGTCATCTTTTCAAAAGTGCATTTGCCACTCTGGAGGAGGAGGCGTGTACAGAGCTGGTGCCATACCTGAGCTTTATCCTGGACACGCTGGTTTTTGCTTTTGGGAAGTATCAGCACAAGAACCTGCTCATTCTTTATGACGCCATAGGAACGCTGGCCGACTCTGTGGGACACCATCTCAACCAACCCGTGAGTCCCCACAAAATTACACAAATCTGTACACAGCTCCGTTTTTTTTTTGTATGTGTGTAAGATATTTGACAGACTGAACTCTCCCACGTGTTCTTAGGAGTACATACAGAAGCTGATGCCTCCGCTGATAGCCAAGTGGAACGAGCTGAAGGATGAAGACAAAGATCTCTTCCCTCTGCTGGAGTGTCTGTCGTCTGTTGCCACGGCGCTGCAGAGCGGCTTCCTCCCCTACTGCGAGCCTGTCTACCAGCGCTGCGTCACCCTCGTCCAGAAGACGCTGGCTCAGGCCATGGTGAGTGACGCATTCATTCACAGTTCATTTTTGGTTTTCAAAAATATGGTAGGCAGGGCAATTTTTGAAGGTTACAAATGTTGTTTTCTTTACTTCTATACTTTCTTTACTACTATTTAAATACTATTAACCTTGTTGGTTTCGGTCTTTTTCTGGTTTAGCTTTTATTTATGTATGTATGTTTGTTTGTTTGTTTTTTATATATTATATTAATTTTGTATGTACAATAGGACAGGCATTAATATATTGCATTATGCTTCTGCCTGTACCTTTTCAGTCACTACCTTGTTGATAATGTTTGTAGCTATTATGTAATGTGACGGAGTAAAGAATTTCATGAACATCATCCCACTTCTGACGTTTGACCTTGACCTTCTCCTCGGTTTGTGTGTCTCAGATGTACAGTCAACAGCCAGACCAGTATGAGGCACCTGACAAGGACTTCATGATCGTGGCTCTTGATCTTCTCAGTGGTTTGGCTGAAGGTCTTGGAGGCCATGTGGATACGCTCGTGGCTCGCAGTAACATCATGACCCTGCTTTTCCAATGCATGCAGGTGAGGAGAGCCTGTGTGTGTGTCGGACTTGACCTTAAAGTGACTGATTTTGATTTTGATCAGCAACTAACATTGTATTTACATTTGTAAAAACTTTCTTACAAAGGTATTACAGTTTTCATTGTTAGTAGCAGGGTTCACTGCATGTTCTATACAGAGGCGTTTCAGATGAAACAAAACGATGCACGTTCTTCAGTGTCTCTGTTATTGTAATAACAATTGTTTCCCTCACGGATGGATACATTCCTTTTTAGTCCTAGCGATCCTGTTGTAGTTGCTTTTATTAAAGCATTGAAAATGAAATTCTTCATCCATGCTGATGGTGTGTGTTTACATTTCTGTTTGTCTCTCTGTCTCTTTTGTCCCAGGATACGATGCCTGAAGTAAGACAGAGTTCATTTGCTCTGCTGGGTGACTTGACCAAGGCTTGCTTCCCTCATGTCAAACCGTGTATTGGTAATTACATTTTCTCCCTCTTGTGCACATACATTTACAGACATGCAGAAAGATATC
This sequence comes from Decapterus maruadsi, assembly GCA_030347415.2. Classification (NCBI taxonomy): domain Eukaryota; kingdom Metazoa; phylum Chordata; class Actinopteri; order Carangiformes; family Carangidae; genus Decapterus; species Decapterus maruadsi. Next base: position 26,472,750 of record CM064901.1, on the reverse strand, counting down.
CCACCATCTTCCTTTTTTGTGTTCCCACTGTGATGGTAACATGTTTGTGTGTCTTGCAGCTGAATTCATGCCGATCCTTGGGACTAATCTGAACCCGGAGTTCATCTCTGTCTGCAACAATGCTACCTGGGCCATAGGAGAGATCTGCATGCAGATGGGTGAGTTACAGCGAATCTATTGTTTTTGCGCAGCTATGAGCTGCAGAGTCTGCATCTCACTCGCATTGTCCTGCTCTTGTCAGGTGTGGAGATGCAGCCGTACATCGCCATGGTTCTGAACCAGCTGGTCGAGATAATCAATAGGCCCAACACCCCAAAGACCCTGCTGGAGAACACGGGTATGTGAACAGACATTATAGCTATTTATACATAACAGTCAAAAGGGGATTTAATGGTTCACTGGTAGAAGTGATTGCAGTCGGTGTCACAGTACTGCACACACTCTTCTAACAGCAGCCCTGACTCATCTCTGTTACTTTCAGCAATCACCATTGGTCGACTGGGCTACGTGTGCCCTCAGGAGGTCGCTCCCATGCTGCCACAGTTTATCCGACCTTGGTGAGGCTTTGAATTCTCATTTGGTGCCTCTCATAAACCACTCTACAGCATTCTTGGGGTGTCATATCATTTTTCTAACATTCGCTAATGCACTTTCAGCACTGACATTTTCCATGTGTCACAGCACAGTCAGCAGATACATGCTCGCTCGCTCCCTCTCATCACGTTATCCGGTCTCTCTCTCCGTCTCCCTCTGTCCATTCTGGCTGCACTTGTATCAGCTTCTTGTGTGTCATTCTTTCTTGGAAGACACATTTGTGGCATTTTCTCCTCCTTGCTTTGTTTCTGTCATCACATGCTGCAGGAACACAATCATGGCATCACAATGACAACACTGTTGACATTCTTTGAATGAATTCCTGAAATGACTGGAATTAACAATCAGAGATAACAAAACACTGAAGTCTGGAGTTTCCTCATACCTAGATTAATGACAATACCGTATGTAATGGCAGTTTGGCTCCTCTTTTGTCAAAATTTAAATATTGGTTTTGCTCTCTCGTTTACATTTTGTGTATTTCACACATGTTCTTTCATAGATGAGATATGGGAGTTAAGTCTTAGTAGTGAAATGTTTAAAGGGACAGGTCAACATTTTGGCAAATTTGCCTATTGCCATAATCCCTATAGTCACAGGACTACTTTTAATCATCGGTGCAAGATGTTTTTAGATCGGCGGGGCAGAGACGCAAGCTGCTCAGCTAACACAGTGGAGGTGAACGGTACAGGTCCCCTGTCCCTCATTGAACTCATGAAATACACACTCCAACAACTCATTATGCAGCAATAGGCAAATTTACCAAAATGTTGATCTATCCCTTTAAGTTAAACAGCTGATTTTCTGATTTCATGGTTTATTATTGTGTGTGTCAGGTGCACGTCTCTCCGGAACATCCGAGACAACGAGGAGAAAGACTCGGCCTTCCGTGGGATCTGCATGATGATCGGCGTGAACCCTGGAGGCGTGGTGCAGGTGAGATGCACATGAATGATTGAGGGCTCGATAGTGAGAATGTTTATGTTTCCAACCTTTTCACCTTTTCCTCTGTGTCTGTTCAGGACTTCATCTTCTTCTGTGATGCTGTGGCCTCCTGGGTGAACCCCAAAGATGATCTGAGGGACATGTTCTACAAGGTGAGGGTGCAGCAGAGTACAGGTCCTGCCGAGTGGCAAGTTATTGTTTTGTGCACAACTAGTCCCATCCCAAAGACTGAATTTTAGCTCACCATGAAATCATTAAACTCTGCTGTGTTGTGAGTCACTATGCAGGGTAGAGAGCCCGTGTTCATCTTCGTTTTCAGCCGTGCAACTCGGTAACACAGACACTGCTGTTGTTCTGTAGAGACATGAAGCGAACACATTCCCCCTCAGGAGCTCACCACATGAAGGCCGAAATGCTCTGCTTACAGCTTCACTGTCGAATGCCCGGAGAGACAAAACATCAAGTTCAGCTTAGGGAACCCTTTAAATATAGTGCCAGCTCTAAGCCAAACTGGTATACACATAATACACAATTCAGAGAATAATGTATTTTCAGTAACATAATTTATGTAACTGTTGGGACATTTAGCCAGTGTTTGACAGTGAAGTGAGTCCATCGTCAACCAAACAAACTTGGTGTTATTTATTCTTTATCAGTGTCATCACTGAACAAATACACTGGCTTAGATTGTGTTCAGTGTTAGTTAGCTCTTAATTTGTTTAAGCTTCAGTAGTAGGTTTTTTTTAATATCATAGACCAGATCTGTGTTATATGGCTCATAGTGACAAAATGAATTGTTTTGGTACCTGTCTTCCAGCAGCGGCAGGTGCACCAAACACCCGTCTGTTTAATTTTGTTTAGCTTTGACACAGTGAACCACTTATTACCTAAGGTCACACATTTCCTTCAGAGTCAAATGTTAGTTGGGCTTTTATTTGGCAGCTCACAAGAAATATGACGGCAAATCAGTGCTAATGTTGGTCCACATGTCTGCTGTGTGGTCACGGTACAAATAGACACCTGCTTGTTAACACAGTCAACATACCAGAAAGAGTTGATATGGCTGTGACAATTATGTGTCTGGGTGGGATCTGCCTTAGTTGATATTGCACTTGAGTGGTCAAAATTCAGTATCATAGTTTCAAACACTCAAATGAGCTCAAAGATTTTGTCCAGATGGTTTTTCAGGAGTGTCGTTTTAGTCAGTCAACCTCTCACGCTTTTATAAAGCAACAGATCAGGATGCTGTCAATCAATCACATAACTGCAGAAAGAGATATCATATACATCTAGTTGTAAAATGATGTGGTCCCACCAACTGTGTTGCTCATTTTTCTCCCCCTCTCTCCTCCCCACAGATCCTGCACGGCTTTAAGGAGCAGGTTGGGGAGGAGAACTGGCAGCAGTTCTCTGAGCAGTTCCCCCCACTGCTGAAGGAGAGACTGGCAGCCTGCTACGGCGTTTAGATTCTCTACACCCACTCAAGAGGTAACCACACACACAATAGTTTACGCCCCAAAGTGATGTCAAGGTTTATATGGAAGTTAACACTTTTGTGTCTCCTCTCCCTTCTGTCTGTCCTCCCAGGTGAGCCAGCAGGAGGAGGGTGAATGGGAAACTCATCCATCTGTGTATTGCACTGCCCTGATCTGGGGGGAGGGAGAGGGACGCTATTGGCCGCTCCCCCTGACGGACGGCCCCCACGCCCTATGTGTTTGTCCATAGAGGGAGGGTGGGCGGGTGGGAGGGAGGGACAGGGGGACACCTCTAGATTAACTAGGCAGGGACCCGACACAGAAAAACTAACTGGTAGGGACAGATAGAGAAGGACAGAGAGAGATAGAGAGAAGGACAAGAGACGGAGGGATAGACAAGTTGGGAAGGAGGGAAGCAGGGAAAGAGACCAGCACAGAGAAAGTTCAGGGGAAGAGAGGGAGGGAACTCAATATCAAGGCAGGGAAAAAAAAAAGCTACAGTTACAGTCTGTTACTTGGCTAAAGAAGACAGGGACAGTGGAGATTTTAATGGGAATCTTAAACTTAAGAGTAACAAATAGCTTGACCGACAGAGACAGACCAACGTACACAGACTCACACACATACACATACTTGCACATGCTGTACATGCAGTACATGGAACTGACTGTGGGTGGCACTATTATTTCGACTTTTTGAGACCTTCTACATGTAGTTAGGGACAGACAGGTGTCTAAACTCTGTTCATTTTCTGGGTAATATCTTTCTTTTCCGGGGAATTAGGATTCAATACGAATTACTTCATCTGTAGTCACTGAATTCTACTTATCTGTAAGATAATCTTGCTATATCCGCGTCTATGTTTCCTACCGTCATTTTGACCAGAGTGCTGCTTCACAGAGCTATCCATCTATCAGACATATTCCTGTCACATTTTCTACCTGATCAAAAGAGGAAAAAGAAAAAGAAAAAAAAAGAGCAAGTATCTTTCCTTGTGGCTTCACAGAAACCATTCCTCTAGGAAGGGAGGATTAGGGCTAACACATTTGTTTTCTCACCAGAGGGGAGGAAAATGTAGAAAGAAAAATCACATCCTTAGTTGTCTCTTCAAGGTTTTGTGTGCGTGTTGTTTGTATGTGCGTGCGTGCGTGTGTGTGTGTGTGTGTGTTTGCGTGCGTGCGTGCATGTGCAGTTTGTGAATCCTTACTTTGGCATTCTGTGTTAACAGTGTGTGAAATATGTATTGTTTTTGATATGGTACCGAGCTAAAAACTTGACTCCCACCGCAATGTCCTTGGCACCTGTTAACTGTGACCAAGTGTTTGTGTGTTTGCGTGTGTGTGTGCGTATGTATGTGTGTAAAAGCGAGTGTGTATGTGTTAATGTCTACATTCGTACTGATATCCATTTGATGCCATATTGATATCTTAAGTAAGACAGTGATTGGCAATGTCATTGTGATCTTTATAATGTTTTAAAACTGGTCCATATTCTTTTTTTTTTGTTTCTTTTTTTGTTTTGCTGCTACTGATGATTTTTGTTTCTATAGTGAACTTAAAATTCGCACAATTAACGCAAAAAAAATTGAATTAATGCTATTATCAGTGACTGTTAAGTTGTTTTTTGCACTTTTTTTATTTTATTTTACCATTTCTTTTTGTATGGACTTTTTTTTTTTTTAACCTCGCCCATATGATGTCTTGACCCTAATGTCAGTGTTTGTCATACTGTGTTGCACTGTGAAATTAAGTGTCTTTGACTGGCAAAAATATCCCAATACTAAATGGCAAATAAAAACAACTTTGTGAAACTGCGACTAATCCGCACTTTTACAATGACTAACCTTGCCATATTACTGAGGTGTGTGTGCGCGCGTGTGCGTGCGTGAGAGCGAGATCCTGCATGAGTATGCGTGCATGAGTACCTCCTCTGCCTATGAGCATGTTGTGAATAGTTAGATGGCGTTCATATGATGTGTGCACATTGCACAGGTGCAAGTTAATATTTTTCTTTTGAAGGACATGTAGCCTGCCTCAGTCTACTTTTGTGTGCATGCTCTTGTGTCTGTGTTTTCTCTCTGTGCGTGAATGTGTGTGTGTGTGCGCTGCGGCGTATGTGTGACCGTATGTTTCAGAAGTAATATGATCGCCCTTTACACACCAACACACCACCTCAATTCAGAGCGAGAGGAGGGCGCAGTATGCTACGAGAATAAGAGCTAGGACACTGCCAAAGAGCAATAGCCACTGAAAATTAACAGAAGACAATAAGTAGAGACGAGCTGCTATTTCAATATTCAATACAAGCATCATCAATGATGTGAAGAAGAACAGGCACTGTAGGACTTTTATCATTATGGATCATGAGCTTTCCAACAGGGATCTATATTTTTTCACAAATATTCTGCCGGTGTTTTCCAGCACGCAGACATTCGGAAACAAACACGCTGGCACTTGATTTGACCTCGACTGTGACCACTGAAATAATCAGACCAATCATTTCTCACTACAAATACAAAGACAATCTGAACTCCAGTCCGGTTCTGTTTCCACAGTATCTTAGTTGAAAGCTTATACGAGGAAATGTATTCGGTTGCTTGTTAATTTTAGTGCTTTTCTTTCTTTTTCTGTAACTGATGTTTTTTTTTCGTTTCATGATTAAGGTTCTTTTTGTATCTTAAAGGTCAGTGTACATTTCCTGTGGATGATGCTGTAGTAGTCCGCTCCAGTGACAACTTCATGAATACAGGGAGTTTGAAGGAAAGAAGGGTTTGTGAATAGGTGCAAAAAAAAAAGATGGGAACAAAGGAGGGATGAAAAGAGATGGAGGAAGAATAGTTTTTTCCCTTAAATTCTGTTTTCTATAATAAAGAGCATGATAGTGTTGCAATTTAGCTGAAAGACTTTGGTACTTCCTGTTTCTTTTCTGTGGATTACTTTCACCAGTCATGCTCCCATTTATTTTGAAGGTGGGCATGGAAATAAAATGCTTTTCCTATTTGATTTATGTGTGTAACATCTCTCAGAAATCCAGCTGGATTGTGGATCCTTGAAATAAACCATGTCCCGCATGCTGAAGGCTGGGTGCTAGAGTTGCCAGTCTGATGTCTTTTGTCAGAAGATGATCCAGCTGTTTCTCTTATTTGTAGCCATGGGAAATCACTGGGCATATGACTGAATCCATAGTGTAGTCAGATCACCTGCACACACGAGCTCAGTGTGTGTGCGTGAGAGTGAGTGAGAAGTAGAAGATGCAAACTCCACAGAGCTGCTGTCTAAACGGAGCTGTTTTGTCTGACTGTCGCTGCAGATAAAAGCATTTTACAATATGCAAAACTTCCAGTGCAATGAGTCAAACAGGCTTTTTAACACACTGCTAATTCACATGCAAATCACATTCTCACTCTTCATTTCAGCACAAGTTCAATGCTTGTTACTAAATACTCATCAGTGCAAAAGGTGTTCACAGCATAACTGATAATTACTACGCCAAATGGGTGGAAGTGGTGGAAAGACAAATAGCCCAAAAAAGCTTCTGACTGCTGTCAAAATAATGCCACATTTTCTACCAAAATTCTGTTTTGGAAATGGACTCGGACAGTCAGACCTCTTAAATGTGTCTGTGAACCATTGTGTAACATTTCAATTCAACAGAAATCCATAAAGGACATTATCATCATCCATCCATCCAGCTAGCCAGTCTGGTAAACATGTACTTCAGTACTGAAATGATGCATCAATTGAGTTAATAAGTCACTTACTTTGTATGTGAGATTTTATATACATTCAACCATCTCTCCAAGTGATTCCTCTCTTATGCCAAAGGTGGTGCAAGATTCCCTCATTCTGTTGGAGGTGTGTGTGTTTTTATGAGACAAGTCTCTCCTTGAGTCAACTCTGAGGATGAACAATGTGAATGCACGTCTGTCATAAATCTATTTAATTTCCGGCACCATAATTACAGGCTTCTGCTCCAGTGGAGATCATTTCACTTTGTCCCTGTCTTGATATTACCTGTTTACCCTGAAGCTGTGAGTGGAGCTGGTGCTGGCGGAGGAGGTTCAGGAACATCAGTTGAACCTTCTGTGTCACTGATTGGTCAAAACATGATGGCGTCGCTCAGCCGTGTTTTACTTCAGACCAGTGGTTCCCAACCTCTTTTGGCTCATGACCCCATTTTGTCAGATTTCTGGCGACACCACGATTACCTGACTGCATGTGATCGCGGCTGTTAAATTAAGATACACCAGCTCAGATGTTTTTATATGCTGCATTTTATTTGAACTCAATTAATATTTGAGAAAGTGAAAGTATAGAATACAGTTGTTTAAGATTGTGTGTGGCGTTTTTAATCATAGATTTAAAACAAATATTTTTATCAGTAATTTTTTTAAATCAATTACTAGACATTTCAGACGACCCCATTTGAATTCAAGGCGACCCAAAATGGGGTCCCGACCCCAGGGTTGAAAAACACTGCTTTAGACACCGATAACTAATCTGATGTTTTACACATATTCTTAAACTTTATTTCACGTTGTGATAGAAGCGATCAGAAGACGTACAGTTTTTTTTCTATCTATTCCACAATTTGTCTTTTAATAGTTTCCTTTCAGAAATCACTGACATTTAAGTGAAGCACTGAGGTGATCAAACGTACATATCATAACTTAACCTCTCCCATCTCTTCTGTATTTACATTCACAGGTATGCGCTACTGTATACTGACAAACAAAACATTAATATAGAGACGATTACCGCAGGATGATGAGTTCATGGTAAACTGGAAAGACAAGAAACTTACTTCAAAAAAAGTTACATCTACAGAGGTTACAACAGAAAAGCATACCTGCAGCAAATTGACACACCTGCTGACACGTATCTGCTGTACACTCATAGTCACGGCTCATGGCTCAGAAATGACTATGGTTTAATAAAGAGAAACTCTGTGCAGTGACCATGCACCATTTCGATTGACAAGTCGATGTTCTGCCAGTCATCACTGTGCTGGTTTCAGGCAGTGAGACACATTCGCGTCATGTCCCTGTCCTTACAGATACTGTAAAGCCAACACCTAGGAACACTATTTGATGTCTTACAAGGAGTTTTTACACAGATTTTATGAATATTGCTTTATGAATATGTAAATGTCATTATATGAATGTCACTACTTGCAGGATGAAGGTGCTGTGCTTCTGATTACAATATTAACAGTAAGGAGTCACGCTGTCAGTCCTCGTTCTTGGACATCTTTCTGTCTCCAGTCCTCCAGTTATTCCACGGTCAGAAGTTGCTGAAGATCTCTTGTTTCTTGCTCCAGTCCATAGGAGGCGCTCTCTTCTTGTTGCGACCGGCGAGGGCTTTTTGTTTGGCCTCAGCAGCTGTGGGACTGAGACGCAGGCCACTGTCCACGAAGGGGTCTGACACCCGCCTCTCGTCCTCATCGGGGACCTACAACACACACACAAACATTTACCACGATTTATCCACTCATCGGCTTCTCATTTCCTGTTTTCTTTGCTTCTACATCATTTCTGTGTCAAGCCCACACACACACCTCCTGTCTCACCTGGATGCTCATGTCTGAGCTGCTGATCTCTGACTGAGTGGTGGAGCTTCTAGAGGACTGGGATGCTGAGCTCCCATTGGTGCGGGGTTTTGGAGACGTCTCTGTGGGTGAGTGAGTGATGGGAGAGTCCGTCAGCGTGACGTTGATGACCGGTGGATCTGAGGCGGGGAGCTCAGTGGTAGGAGAAGGAGTGGCTGGGGCACTTTCCGTGGCTGATTCGTCCACATAGACCTCTGTGGGAAAATAACAAAGGGAAAGTATATGAGCAATCTCTGCTAAGAGAAGCACAGAAGATTTTTAACAACCCGACACACATCCTCAATGCAGAATTTGATGTGCTGCCCTCAGGACAACATGTAGCACTTTACTTTACTTGGCTGTTTTTTACTATTTTGTATTGTATGGAAGCATTGTGTATGTAGCATGTATTGTGTAATGTTTACTGTACTGCAGTGGCTTGGAGCCTAAGACAAATTTCCCTACTGGACAATAAAGTGCAATCCAATTCAATCCAAGTAGTAGTAAGAGTGAAAAGAGTGGTGTGCATCAGTCTGGTGTGCACTATGAGACCTTGGACGTGGCTGGTGGTGGGTGAGATCCCCAGTCTTTGGAAGAGCTCGTCCGTTTCCTGATCGACCACGAGGAGGCGGACCTCCTCCCCTCCCGCCCTAATGAGGGCCACCACCTCTGAGTGCCTCAGGCCGTCTATGTTCACGCCGTTCACCTGAGACAGAGGGAGGGGGGACGTCAGAGGAAACAGTGGAGTGAGTGGAAGGAAGTGAAGGAGAGAAAAGATGCAGAAAAAAATAAACAAGACAGGTAGGACAAGGATTAGCGAAGTAGCCATAACACAGCACAGCGAGCAGGAGGTACAGCATGTTTTATCAAAAAGATCAAAAACCGATTAGATGGGAACTGATTTGCATGAATTCCCTTCCTGCTTGCAAACACCAGTAACTCTACAGTTCACACAGATGGAAATGGAAATGTCACTCATATCTGCGAGCCTGTGCGACACACATGCAAGCGTATGCATGTCCGTCTGAAGGACACAGTAACACTAGCCCCTCTTCTACACCTTCATTCAAGATTAGCCCAGGCTGTCTTTTTCCCTTCATCTCTTTTAGCTAGACCTCCCACTCCCACCCACTCTTAGCTTGGATCCGCATAATCTGCTCTAATCCAATCACAGCACCACAAGTCACTACACAGATCTGACTAACATACTGTTGTTTTTCTATACAATCTTATCTTGTTGATATAGATCACTTTTTTTAAAGAACTGTCTGGAAATCGCTGTGATTGTAAACGATTAATCACAGCTGTATTTAAAAGCAGCCTGAGGTGCTTCACATTATTTATGAATGGCTTTCTTTCTTTCTTTCTTTCTTTCTTTCTTTCTTTCTTTCTTTCTTTCTTTCTTTCTTTCTTTCTTTCTTTCTTTCTTTCTTTCTTTCTTTCTTTCTGTCCTTCTTTCTTTCTTTCTCTCTCAGACCCTGTGGCAGTAAATGTTGAACATGTCACACACCAAACTTCTGAGTAAGACTTTGAATGATTTCTCCAACAACCTCCACTAGTCTGTCCCCGGGCCGGATGTCCGCTGCCTCGGCGGCTGAGCCGGGGTCCACAGAACGCACAAACTGTCCACGCTTTGTCTTATCGCTGTGCAGGTTGAATCCGTAGCCCTGCTCTCCCTTCAGCAGATGACACAGTCGAGGTAAGAGCTCGGCCGGCGGCTCTGGTGAGGGCTCGACCTGCAGCTAGAGTTTGACACACACAAGACAACAACAAAATCTAAGATGAGAACTTTATAGTAAAAAACAAAGTTAAAGCAAAAAAGGTAGAGCTAAATGAAGTCAGTACAAAATCACTGCAATTACACCAACTATGTTAATCCCATAATGGAAGAGCTTATTTCAAAATCCATACTACAGTTTTAGCTCATTTACCACTAATCACATGCAAAATGCCTCATACTTTATTCAAATATCACAACTTTCCATTTAGGAAATTGGCTCTGCAGCTATCACTTTGTGGTCATTCAGTTTAAGTGCAGGTTAACTTGAGCTGTTAGCACTCCTTTGTCATGCAAAGATAATACAATAATAAATCAGTTCCAGCTTGATCTTTATTTCAGTGGTTAATACAACTGTTTGAAGAATCATCCTCAACAATGTTATACATTTAGAGTAGGTTGTCTAGTCTAGTTTAACATGCATTTGATTTTGCTCCCATGTGCCACAAGATACTTTGATAGAGGGTAAATATTCTTCTGTAGTTGTACCTATTTAACAGGTCACTGGAGGTATGGTGGTGTGGTTTTACTACAAGTTAATCAGGAGAAAGTGGCAGCAAGGATGAGCCGGTGGTCTCAGGGCTGAGCAGAGTGGGCTAAGTGGATCTGGCTGAGACACATTAAGACGACTCTGAGCCCGGTGACCGCTGACAAGAGGCGACACATTGCATGATTCACCAGCCTGAGTGAACCTGTGCTCAGACTACTAGCTACATGCTGGCTGGCTGTGTGTGTGTGTGTGTGTGTGTGTTCTGTGCTCGGACCGTGGATTAGTCTGTATCCTGAGGGCAGCCCAGGATTGTGTGGATGTCTAGTGACACTGCTGTGACTGCGCCTTCACGGCTAAGTTGACCTGAGGGCTTTCTGACAGATCTCTGTGTCCTTTCTGCTCCATCAAGAAACGTTCAGTGTACACAAAGACACAGACTCAGTCTCACATTATGAAGATGGAAAGAGTGGCCAAGTGTGAGCTGTGGTAGTGGAACAGAACCCCCTGGTAACCCATCGCCATGGTTCCAGGTCAGGTCGCTGCGGTGATGGGTCACCATGTCTCTGACTGACTTCAAGCATCTCAGTTGATATTGCTGGCCTGTTTACTATATTTATCATGTTGGCCCGAATTAATAACACACACACACACGGCTGCACACCCTGATGACCTGGAAATACTGTAGCTAAGCTGATCTATTTGAGAACCTCCTGTGTATTTTCTACAGATAGGCTAAAGTAGGTTTCTATTAGGACGTGGACTGACAAATGAATGAATGGACTGATTATATTTGTAGGGACATAATGAATCTTTTTCAAGTGAAAATGTCAAAAATTCACAGGTTTCATTTTCATAAATGTGAGAATTTGCTGCTTATTTTTGTTTCATAATATTATGAATAGATATTGATAGACAAAAAAAGAAATTTGAAGATGATGGACATTTTCCACTTCTTAAAAGACCAAATGATCAATTAAAATATGCATATCAATAAATTTGTTCAAATTTCATTGTAAAATAGTGTTGGTTTTTTTCACAAACTTTTGTAGGGAAAGCTGACTTAAATATTTAACAGGATAAATAAAAATGCTGAAATCAATCTTGTACGTTAGTGGAAGTGTTTCATTTGTCAGACTGTTGCGTGGCTATGATATCAGCCAACACTGCACTTATGTAATGTTTCTGTATATGGGTATCTGCTGCCATAATAACATCATGCAACAATGGAACTGCGTCTGTATTTACATGTACAGTGAAGTGAATGTCAGACACGAGATGAATGGCGCAGAAGTGGACAGAGTGTATGTGTTTATATCTTTTGTATAATAAGTAAGTACACAAGGCGTCAGTGCTGTTGGGCCTGGGATTAATACACCATAATGGTTCCCTAATCTGAGCCGCTCAATTAGAGGTCAAAAATAATCACTTGCATACTCAGCACACGTAGGAAAGGTCTACAAAATCATGCCATCATTTTGATCATTATTATTTTTGAGAGATTAGAAAATGACAAAAACTCCAAAATGAACCCAAAAGGCAGAAACAACAGGAACATGCTCTGCCTTGGTGCATGCTAGCGTCATGGTACACCACAAAGGTGGGCACAATAACACCAGTACAATACACTGTAATACAATTCATCACAAGATCATTGTGATGAAAAACGCACATACTACAGTACATCTAAAAGGGCTGAATTCATATTTGACAGTTGGTGATGCCACAGGTTGCAACACAATGCACAGATGCTGCTGTTATTATGTACAGTATGATGTTTTTTATCTTTCCCCTATCAAAACTGAGAATAAGAGCTGTGATGGCCAGCCAAGGGGCAGCCTGTATTTACCCTGCCGTCGGCTAAACAGATGGCAGTTTGACGTGATCTGCTGGTGCTGAGGATCCTGGTCTGCTTTGTTTGGAGCCTAAACACTGAGCTCAGTCTCTGACAAGCCGTTTCCTGGTTGTTTCTGCCGCCAGACGTCATATCGATGTCTGGGGATGGCGGTACTTATGGAAATTTTGTTTTTTTCCCGGACATTTAGGAATTTGAAAGAGCGTGTCTTGTGCACTTTGTCAACAAAGTTTCAAAGCAAACCAAAGAATGTTTCTAACTATACCTAATCCCCCCTTTTAACTGTGAGAGATGTGCTCTCTCCTACTGTGTCCCACAGCAGGAGAGAGTGAGATTATGTGTCTCAAGACCAAAATAAACTACATAAATAGATTACATCACCTACATTGCTATCTTAAAATCTGGTCCCACACATGTCAGCTTTCTTTCCCTTCAGCAGACGCTGACAATCTGTTTTGTGAAAATCCACTCAAATTAATGTTGCACTCAGAAGGTAAGTGATAAAATCTGAGCTCACCTTGGACTCCGTCTACTACAAAACCATAGGTGCACTGTCTCAATATAATAATATAAAAGCCCTGCAGGAAGCAATATCTGAAATTCCAACTTGTCAGATCAAAGACTGTTTTGTTAACTCTTTATCTGACTCTTTAGAGCTCTGTATACAAAACAGGGAGAGCCAGGTTTTAATGAACTCCCAGTGACGTCACTGTGTGAATCACACCTTCAAAGAAGTGCACTTGCTCTCACACTATCTTTTCATGACCATTCAGTTTGACAAAACAATACCTATAGTGTCTCTGCAGCTGAGCAGGGTTTTGTTTCTGCTGTCTGCGGTCAGGTGAGAACAACCTTGTGAACATGTGAGGTTCTGACTGTTGCTGTGCACGAAAGTGACAGCCCTCTTCGAATACAATAACAGTGGGTTGTTCAGATTGTATGTGAGCAGGAAGAGGACAGTTAAACCCACTGTTGCACTGAGGTCAGAGGAGGTGAGAAATCCTCCTGAAACTACTGTAATTACACTTTTCAATTTGTTCTTTTATGTAGGCTAGTTATTCAGTGTTTTCATTCTCTGCTTTTATTCTCCACCAAATCCCTTCACGTATATACAGATACATCTCAGTAAATTAGAATATAATTATATATTAAGTAATTCAATTCAAAAAGTGAAACTACTACATTATACTGTATAGATCCATTACACACACACAATGACTTAAAATTCAGTATCTCAAAACATTTGAATATTACAAAAGACCAATTTAAAAAAGCATTTTAATATGGAAATGTTGGCCTTCTGAAAAGTATGTCCATCTATATGCACTCATTGGTTGGGGCTTTTTGACTTGAACTACTGGAAATTGACTTTCACATGATATTCTAATTTATTGAGATGGACGTGTAGACACCAATGAACACTGTAGCCTAATTTTGACAAGAGGAAAAGGGTTTGTCCAGTGTCTTTGGGCCTTGCGTGGATATCCCAAGCCAAGACACCCACCTGAATCAATCCAAATCACTAACAGTCACTATTATCCCTTCATACTGCCTATTTTTTTTACTTGCGCCTGACCCTGACCCACAGGTATTCTGACATTTGTAGCTTAGTTTACCCCCCCCCTTTCTCTCTCTTCCTGCACCTCCTTCCCCATTGGTGCAGCTCAGGTTTGTGTTACAATACCCTGTTGCTGTCGTGAGGTTTCAGTCCGTCCTGTTAAGAGAGGAGTATTTCTAAAAGCACCATGTGGGACTGAATCCAGTCAGCGGGCCAGCCAAGTGCTCAAATCCAGATTAGTGCTCAACAGGCGTCAGGTAAAAAAAAGTGCATGCTCCGTGTCACACACACAATCTTAACACAGTAACACACTGGTTCACTGCTGGCAGTTGCACTGACCAACTAACCATTTGGACTCCTCTAATAAATACTATGAAAATAATCCATGAAAGATCATCTGTTTTTTGTTTTTATAACAGTGTTGGTGATCTCCAATCTTACCTCTGGATCAGTTGCTGTACTTGAAGTCACTGATGATCTCTTGACCTTGCTTTGCATGATCATGTGCGTGGGCGAGTCTGCAGCAAGAAGGTGAGATGAGAGCATGTGGTTGGGTTTGGGTGACAGGGGTGAATTCTCTCTGGGTATGGGAGAAGAGGAAGGTGTGGGCCTGGGCGAAGGGCGCGGGGAGAGTGTTCCCATCTCAAGGGCCAGATCCTCGGTGCAGGCCAGGCCACGGCTGCGGAGGTGGTCATCCGTCTCTCTGTCCACCACCAGCAGCCTGGTGCGGTGGGGCACTTCTCGGATTCGATTCACCACCTGCAGAGAGGACACAGAAGAGGATTAGATTTAAAAATTAAAAAAGACGAGTGTGGTGTCATGTTGTTCACTCTGAACTGGTGTGCACATAACATACTTATAGCTTGACAATGAAACCCAGTCATTCCCATGACACAAGGCTGACACTGACCCATTTTAGTAGCCCCCCTCCTCCTCCCCAGGCAAAGGGAAAAGTGGTCCAACAGGTATGGAGCCCATTGTTTGTACCGAGAGTATGAGCCTGTATCCACCACACAGACACACCTCTGTTTTTTGTTTTTTATTTAATTTTTCATATATTGAGCTATCACTCACTTGAAAGTGGGCTTCGTTCTCCACATTCTCCCCGTTCACCTCCACCACCCGGTCTCCTGGTCTCAGCCCGGCCAGATCAGCCGAGGAGCCGGGCTCCACTTTGCGGATGAACTGTCCACCCCTGTTCCGTTCACCGTGCAGGTGAAAGCCATAGCCGCGCTCTCCTATGGTGAGGAAACAGAGCCTGGGTCTCAGCTCACTCTCCATCCCAGCGCCGTCAATAGGAGGAAAACAGGTCAAAGTGTCTCAGGAGAATAAACAGGTGCCTGGTCCAGGAGCCGTGGAAAGTCTGTGGCTCTTAATCCAACGTACAGCTGCAATCTCCAGTGACCAAAAGTTCATCATCATTTAGCATAATGCGAGTCCATTAATGATCCACAATTGTTCGACGAGAGAAAAACAAAAAACAAAAGGGAGGCTAAAACTAATGAGTGTTTAATCCATCACGCAAATGCATTAGGCGTAGATATGCCCGCAGAAAAACGGCGCGCACCGTGCGTAAAGTATAGTGTCCAAAAACCACGGACAGAGGCTAAGTCCCGTCCATTGGAGGAATAATCCAAGAGATCAGAGATTAGAAAGCTGTTCCTCACACGTAATACTTAATTCTCCTCGTCAGCTGAGCTCGTGTCCTCTTGTCCGCCCCGGTGAGAGAGTGAAGAGGCGTCAACAACAGATGCCACTATACCCCCCGCCCTCCCCTGTCACCTCAACGCGCACCTGACGACTCAGCGCAGCCGCGCTTTGCTGGCAGGAGTCGTCCGCCTGCATGAGTACAGCTGTGAGGAGTTCATGCGAAGACATTTTTGTATGTGGACCTATTACATGGAAATCAAAGTTTATGGAAATGGCCTGAATGGAATGCGTCCAACAAGTTCAAGCTCTACACAGTGCGCTGCAGGACATCTGTCCGCCCCTCCGGAGAGACGGAACCTTCCCCCAGGTGGTGGAGGTGAAACCAGACTGTGACCTGAGGACGGAAATCTTCCTTATCCGCCCTCTATCCCTATCTTCACTGGAGATCAATAAAGGGACGGTTGCGTAAAATGGGATTTAACGTTTCATGAAATATAAGATCTACCTGTCCCTATAATGAGGCAAAACAGGCGTAAAAGGGGACTATCACATGTGTAATTCAGGACGACTAAGGGACTAAGGGCGTGTGTTCTTAATAGTCAGATCAGGAAAGATGAGACGTGCACGAGGCAAATATTTGTGGGGATTTCTGTCTCACGGCTGCTTTTCTGGTCCCACGTCTCAGTAATCCTTTACACTGTTGACTGAGCAACACATCAGATCCACACAGATATTAAATAACTGCCTCTGGGGCATCAATGTCAGCTGCTTTCAAGCAAGGTAACTGCCAGCTCATTGGCAACCTGCCCTGTCAGCTCTTTATCATCATAATAACAACAAACAACTGCATTAGTATAACCATACTGCAGCCGAAGAACTGCCACAAACATAAACATTTTACATATGGAATCAGATCCACTGGCTAAATAAACTCATGTGTGACTAACTAGCCTACATTAACATGGCTCAGCTCTATCTTAAGTGTCCCACTGAGCCATGGCAGTCAACCAACATGCACAATACCAGGAGCTCAAACGCTCCTAATAGGATGCAGTCCTTATTGTTATTAATTACACCTGGGCTCCTCCTGCTAAAACAGTCTGGCAGCCTATGAGGAGGTGTGATACTAAACCAGTCTCAGCTTTGGATAGTAGGCTAATGAACGTCCCTGCCACAAATACTGTACTAATTGCACAAGGGTGTATGACTATTATATAACATAGTAATTATTTATAGTTTCAAGTATTAACTTAGTAGAAAATAAAGCTTTGAAAATTTTAAGTCTGTCTGGAAATAATATCCAACCTCCAGAACAAGGACTGGGGATTTTAATGGCAATACGAACAGATAAAAGCAGGAAAAACCTGTTTCTATTTTCACTTCAAGATATGGATGCTGTATTAAGACAGGTTTGAAAAATGAAAGTATCCTTTCACCAGTGCTGCAGAGTCATAAAACTAACAGTTGTGAAACAGTAGACAGTTCTTACTCAGTCATCCATAAAAAGATGCCGTACAACAAGTGTTTTTTTTTAACAATCGTTACAACCAGCTTCCATTTGAAATCTGTCATTTGGACTCGCTACTTTCTAGTGTATCTAAAAGTTGGAAAGTTGTGCATTTTTCATGTGGTTTGATTTTAAGTGCAATATTGTTTAGCATATTCCAAGTGTATGGTGATACACTGAAATAACATAATTTTAAAATGTATGTTTGTGTTATTTTCCCCAACATGCAACAGGAAAAGATCAATGTAGACACAAAATCAAAGACCTTTAAATTATTTTTCAGGGCATATATCTTTTATTTTGTGAAAAAGAAACTACAGTAACTGGTACAAAAATATCTAATTTCATATGAAATGTAAAAGAACCGTATTCATAATTAGCTTATATGCATTGTGTTTACAGTGTTTGTGCGTCTTGTGTGTGTGTCATGTGTTCACAGCTCAGACAAACGCGTGATGTCTGAATTAATTGTTAACCTTGGTTTTTAGTCTCCTTCTCTGTCTGGTGGGAGAAACAGATGTGAGCAGTGATTCCTCCTTTGTCTTCTCATCTTTAACAGCAGGTTCCTGTCCGGGTTCAGTTTTTGTTTTAAAGTGGGATGTTGGGCTCGGGGAGCGTGGGGATCCAGCTTTAGGTCTCTTTGTAGGAGAGTTCTTGTGGGCTGATGGACAACTGTGCTGGTTCAAACACACTGAGCAGAGAGGGTTGACAGGAAGACAAACCTGCTGCCCAAAACCCACGAGCAGCCAGTTGATCTCACTCCACAGCTCCCTGCAAAAGAGTGTGAAATGTTACTTGAATTAAACAGTCAGGCACAGGGCAACTCTTGAGTAACTGGTGATTCAGTTGCTCAATGCTTCAACAGACAAGTTTTAACTTTGTCTTTTCTTTGTCACTGGGCTGAAAATAGTATAGTCTGCTACAGCCATTTTATTTATTTGGTTCACCTTTGACTTCTCCTCCTGGGGTCCATTCAAGACAATGTTCCCTTATAACGCAAAACAATTTGCATCAAAAATAAATAATATATATATTAACAAAAACAAAAAAGTAAGAGGGACAAAAATCATGCTTTTGACTTGACTCAAACAATAAAACCAAAAGCAGTATATGCAGTGACTGAATGATAAAATGAGGTTAAAGACAAATAAAGACTATAACCATTATCTGATCAGATATTATGTAATCAAACCCTTTTGTTGATTAGATGATAAGAACAATGGTGACCTAGTTAAAGTTATTTGCATAAAAAAAAAATGAAACAATGCCAGAAACCATAATAATAAACCATAATAATAATGGTGGTGGACTGTAGGTCTAAATGCACACAGCAAATAGTCTCTAGGAATGGCAAATTATAGAAAAAGTTGCTTACCGGTAATCATTTTAATATAATTTCTTGAACTTACCTTTGTATCAGCTCTAAATAATCTATCACTGAAATGGCATTAGGTGGAGGAGGTGAGAAGCTGCTTCTCAGGCATTCGTTGGGTGATTATGCTGCATTCAGGGACCGACGTGCTTAATAGTGCAACTGAAAATCATTTAGCGGGTGACAGATTCACTATTCCTCCCATCATGTGATGAAGGGCTCTGGTCAGTCCCCCAAAAGTTAGTGGTGTGCTGTATGTTTCCAGGTCAGTCCTGGTGATTCTGATATTTATAGATCTGTTGGTCCTTGCTAATCAGGTTGTGCAGGTCACCAGCAGTCAATTAGTCATGCTGTTACCTGGGTAACCACTCCTCCAGGGCCTTGCGCGTTTCCTCCGGGTTCTTGGTCGGCTTCCTGAGCCAGCCCAGCCTATTGGAGATACGATGAACGTGTGTGTCCACGCCTACACCAGAGATCAACAGTGTCAATCACAACAGACACATCCACAAATGTGAATGAAGAAAGAAAAAAAAAATCTAATGTAATACGTGCATACTGTTGCACAAATTCAGCTTTACTATTTCCACATAAATAATTATATTCAATTATATAACATAACATATAATCAGATTATCATACATAAAATTTATATTACAGCTCTGGAAAAAAACATTTATAGGTATGTCTTTGAGTAAAATTCACACTTTTGATTTATTCTGATTAAATAACAAAAAAGATGCAGTGTTTTCAAACCTCGAATAGTGCAAAGAAAACAAGTTTATATTAATTTTTAACAACATAACACTCATCTTAGGAAGAGTTCAGAAATCAACATACCGGTAGGTGGAACCCAAATTTTTAATCACAGCAGTGTTTTTTATAATCTTCATAGTTAAATATGATGTGACTTAGGTAGAATAAGGTGTGCTTCTGCTGAAATTCAATAGACACTGGAATTGAATGGTTGCCATACATGTAGAGATGCTGATTTAAGAAAAATTTGGAGGGGTCTCTTAATCTATACCAGTGCTGTATAGCTTTAGTGACTGTAGACTGATCATTCAAGTCACTGAAAGACCAAAACCGTTTATACTTTTCTTTTCTTAATGTTAGATTAAAAAAAAAAACTTGTGTTGGAAATAAAAATAATTGTCTGACATTCTCAAATGATTTATCAACAGACAAACAAATCATTTATTGCAGCCTTAATTGTTGATTTACTGCATGAAAGAACCTCAAGATTGGTTTATTAATTTACTGGGGAAAAAACAAGCACAGACAAGACAAATACTTGTTTGCTACCATAATGTGAAAATGTTATTGACTGTTTTTACTTTATTCCATGTGTGTTCCTACCTATTCCAGACACCTGGTCCCAGGCGATGTCCATGGCCAGATGAGCCATCTTAGGCCCAACTCCCGGCAGGCGGACCAGTCCCTCCACGCTGTTGGGGATGTCACCTTCAAACTCTTTCTGCAGCATGGCTGTTGTTAGCTTCAAGTACTTCACTTTAGTCTGGAGGAGAGTGGGGGCCACAAACCAGGAGAGAAGTCACGAAACAGCATCACATGAACGAGGGTGTGAAAGTGGAAACTGATTTAGTAAGTGTTGTGATGGGAGACTTGAAATGACGGAGAGTTATCTTGTGTTACCCTCCAGAAGCCGACGGGGTAGATGAGCTTCCCCAGTGTTTCGTCATCAGTGCTGAGTAGATTTTCCACAGTGCAGCCGTGAGCTCGCAGCCTCTGCATGGCTGCTGCCGTCACCTGGTCCTTGGTCTGACTGGACAGCATGAGAGACACCAACACCTGGAAGCGTCTCACCTGCACCAGCAGCAGAAAATAACAAAACGATGTATTTGAACTGCTGGCTTATTTTAGACTTAAAAAGAAATGACTCTACACCTACCTGTGGAGGGGCTCCTGTGTCGTAGCATTTCTCCGCTCCCATTTTATCTACAGGTGCGTCTCGGCTGCTCCTCATCTCCCGGATGAATCCTAACTGTTTCTTCCACTCGGGGGGTTCCCAGTGCTCTGTCTTCACCGCTGAAACACCTTCATCCCTGTCATACTCCACCTTCAGCTGTCTCCTCCTGCGGCTGTGTGAAGACAGCGGGAGAGTGTCCGCTTCTGTTTTGAGCTTCACAGGAGCCTGTTGCAGGAGTCCGTGACTCCCATCTGGACACAGAGAGGGAAGAGACTGAGCGTGAGAAACACCGATCTGACCTGACCCACCGCCAGGCTACAGAACATCTTTAAAACACAATCAAAAAATAAAGCTACAGTGGCGCCTGCTCAACTTATTGAGCTAGGCCTATATGGCATTTAGAGAGGCCATAGTCTTTGCTGTAGCCGGTCCCCGATTCGATTCCCCTTGCTGCAGGCCATCCCTCCCCTCTCTGTCACTGAATTTCCTATCCCAACATCTCTCCAATTTTCCTATAAAGGTTTAAAAATAAAAATACAAAGCTACAGTATACAGTATCCTCTCTAATTCAGCCACAATAACAGCAAAACCAAAACCAATACTGCTATGTGAGCTCCAGTTCATCTCAGAGCTGCTGGATGTGGCTGAGGTCAGTCAGACCAGCTCTTTGTGTACGTTAGGTTATGTTTATATATGTCATTCATTCTTGAATTGACTATATGTTGCAGTGAAACTGAGCCAAACGGATAAAAAAAGAAAAGAAAAAAGAAAACAAACACAGCTCCAGAGGAACAACAGGCCTGGCCATGTCCTCTGAGGGCTGATGCAGGCAGGTCAGCTAGGATGTTGAGCAGATTGGAGGAGCAGCTCGTCTCCTCCTCACCTGTTCTCTGTGAGGGCACGCGGAGCCGAGTGCACGGTCAACCAATCAACTTGTTTAAACTAGTTGACTGATGGTTCATGATTTGCTCCTGAATGTTATCATCCTGTTGAGTGCGTGTGCAGCTGTGTGCAACAGCATTACCTGCCGTTAGTGAGGGTCCTCGCTCACAGACCGTCGCCTCCTCCTCCTCCACTTTCACCTTCACCTCCACGCTGGGAACCGGACCCACGTCCCTCCTCTGTCTGCTGGTGAGTTTGGAGCCCAGAGAGCAGCCAGTGGTCGCAGCCCCCCTCCGAGTGACCATAGAGCCGCTGTGCATGAAGTAAGGAGAAGTCATAACGGAACACGGGACCACGTAACTCCCTCGAGCTGCGGCGGAGTCCAAGCATAGAAGCTGAAGTTGGTTTCTCATTCGTAGTGCTGTGGTCACGAGGGGAGCAAATAAAAATAAAAGCAAATAAACAATAATTAACCATTTAATAATTATGTTTTATAAACGCTATCCCACAACTACTGCTGGACTATCATGAGATTGTAGGCTTTTAAACTATAAATAGGCCTAACAATTAAACTGACAATGACCAAAGTTCATAAATCTTTCTCTTTCCTGAGATGGTTAGGTATTCCAATTTTTTATGTTATAGGCCTATTGTCAGTCCTGTATACACATCCCAGTCTAGATGAAATTCAATAATGCATTTGCATACACATGATAACACCGGCTGCTCTGTGAATGTTAAAACATTCCTACTCTTCTCGTTCACACTGCTTTTATTACAGTCTATGCTCTTAATAAAACACTTTAGGTAGCTTCCTATAATGAAGGCCCTTTACGGTTCATTTACAAGCAATACTATCAATATCATAACAATAAAAATGTTTGTCTATTTGCTGTGCTGGAATAATAACAAAAGGCTTTGCGCTCTGAATTATATATATAAAAAATACACACAAAAACCCATACAATTTAATGATGTAGGAGTGAGTATTGTTATCTTTTATGTACAGTCTACAGTATGTGTTATCCTCATAAAACAGGCGGTCAGCAATCCCAATAAACTGCAAAACAGTGTAGGCCTAATCACAGCTCACTTTTAGGTTTACTCTATTTCTGCCACATATGGAAACAAGCTAGTATAATAAAAAACAAACAAACAAAAAAACCTATGCTATAGCTTATTGGCAGCAAATATACAGTGAAAGTCTGGTGTGATGCTGCTTGGAAAAGAAACCCGCAGCCACATGCCCCTTTGTGGAACAGTTATGTTATGAGTCTATAGCTCCACCTGGAGGCAGCAGGACGAAGGTGCAATGACACTCCGATAAGAAACTAACTTCAGCAACTTGTGTGGCTATCTGCTAGCTAACTTTTCCGTCGGGTAACGTTTCAGAGTTTCAGCAGGTGAAGCTAATTAAGTCACTTACTGTTTTACTCTAGGGTTGTGTCACCGGGCATTTGGGACGACGTCGACAGCTAACCTTTGCGAAGACATTAGTCTTAGTCATTTGTCAACACAGAAAAAACTGTAACAAACGGGCTTTAGCATAGTTTCGGGATTTAGCTCGCGCGAAACTACATTTCCCATGAGGTAGCGCGGCAAACGTGTTTTTGTAGGAAGTGGCCCTGTCACGGCGTAAGTGTGCCATCCGGTTGAGGAGTGGAGGACTGAGCTTGGACGGGAACAAGCTTTGAGCTGCACACAGACTCGTATCCATGCTCAGAGACAGGCGGCTCGCTCGGCTGCGGGTGGACGAAGCCTCGGCTGAATGAAACCGAAAGCAACACAACTTTGATAAGGTGAGAGGAGACGGGGCAGGAGCGGGAGGAGGCGTTGTTGTTTTTAAGCTACCAGACCTTGAGTGCCACAGAAGAAGGAGGAGGCAAATGTAAAGCGACGCTAACGGGTCAGCAGCAGCAGCAGTAGCAGCGCCATTGTACATTTGTCTTGTTTGTGTCTTGTTTGTGTCGCGGTGCGTTCACGGATCGGTCGGCTCCGGTCCGAGGCTACCTGGCACCGCTGCTGCTGCTGCCGCTGCTGCTGCTGCTGCTGTGGTGGTGGTGGTTGTTGTTGTTGTTGAACTCAAACAGACCAGTCGTTGTCTGCCTGCTCACCTCCCTCCCCTCTGTCTCTGTCAAGTCCACATGACAGCAAATTCTTCAAACCTGCTTCCCCCTCTCTCTTACCCTTCACCCCCCCGCCGGTTTACACATTAACAGACTGGGACTACAAACTTCACTGCCTGATAGTTGCACGTAGGAGTCTTCAATGGTCTGTTCACCAAAATTACATAAAGTGGGGGTTTAATTTATGCAACTGCAGCACTCTGACGCAGAAACACGAACAGTGAAATGTCATGTTTTGTAAATAACAGTAGAACAAATTACGGTGTTGCAGTACAATATAAAAACCAGCACTGATACTGTTATAAATTGAAATCCTAACACAGATGATACAGAGTCTCCTCTGTTCTCCCACTACACTGTCGTTTGGGATTATTTGTCCAGGATCAAAAATAACTGGAGACACGCATTCCTGTCCACGTTAAATAGGTCAAACAGGAAAACATGTTGTGTTGTGCCATCCCACCTGTATCAAAGACCAACTCTGCAAAGATCCTAAAAAAATACTTACTCTTCTCTGTAATGACATAGCCTATTGATCATCACATAAGATGAGTGAAGGCATTCATGTGATGACTGTACAATGACTGTGTGGTCAACAATGTCTGACTCAACATCTGTGTGACACCACCTCTATGGAGTTTTTCCTCAGTCGATATGAGGGTCTAAGGGCAGAGGATGTTGTTATGATGCCATGTAAAGCCCTTTGAGACAAACTCTAAAAACGGGCTATACAAATAAACTTGCCTTGGCTAAATTATTGCCTGGTGATTACCCTGATTTCCTCTTTAGCAATCTGGTAAACACACTGTCAAAGGTACAGAAACAGACAAAGGGTAAATAATGGAAAGTTGAATGTTCATTATAAACGTACATATTAATGGGCTTATTTCATCATGTTTGGAATTATAAAGTAAAAACAAATACATGTCATACTCTTATTTGTTTTGTAGGGTGTAACAAAATAGAAATGAGGGAGGAGTGAGGGTTTACAGTAACAGCAGATGGCACCAATACAAAACCATAGAATATCCTCTGCATGTACATCAAATGTTAGTTTACATGCAGACATTTTTCACGCATGAAATATCACCACAAAAATCAAATACTCAAAAGAAGAAATACCGATATCTCTTTTTTTTGCTTTCAAGTGCACAGATTATATTACTCATGGTTTTTCTGCTATCACAAAATGAAGGAGGTGATCACATTTTGGTTTGTAGTGAAACACGTCTTGGTTACTCTGGATGATCGACAGCAGCTCACTGTGAATGGTGTATTAGTGCTTACTGCCAACATGTTACCATTGTACCTAAAGCTAATGTTCTGCTGTCACATACACTAAAATTATTATTTTTTGCCTCTGTCCATCTCTTAAATAGCTCATTGCCAAGTGATTGAACAATCGCAGTGGATTTTGGCAGAGTGCAGTTATGTCCTTTTGTCATCATCCATCAAGTTGCTGGCTGGCAAACAACATCATGTTTCAACTTAGAGAATGTCTGTAATATTTTCGCAACTTGGGTTTTAGTTTTTGCACTGAAATACGTTTTAATGTTCAAGCTAACTGATGTTTGTTGCACTTGCAAAATTCTAAATGTGTGTTACTGTTTCTTCAGGAAGCCATCAGTCCCAGTCTGTGCAGCCTGTCTCCATTCCCGGCCGAGCCATGAATAAACAACCAAGTAAAGAGAGTCTGAAGGACAAGGTGAAGGGGATCTTTGGGCTGGGACCTCCACGGTTACCGAGCAAACAGAGTGACACCAAGCCATCCGAGTTTATCATTACGACTGACATCATCAAGGTGTGCAGAGAGACTGTGCATGCACAAGTTCACCTTACCCATCATGTTTTTTGTAGGCTTACTCTTCATCTCTTCATCTTTCAGGAGCTCCACCCAGACTGCGGTCTAAGCAACCGTGTTCGCATGATGAACCACGTCTGTGACCTTGCAAAAACCAAAAAATTTGAGGAGGTGAGTAGTAGGAGGTGAATAGTACCGGGTGTCACATTGTGGATACAGCAGCACATGCAATCACCTTTCTCTGTAAAACTGTGTGCACACATACATATGTTTCAGCACGCAGTGGAGGCAGTGTGGAAAGCTGTGGAGGACATGCTGACACCAGAGCAGCCGCCTGAGGCCCGACATGCTGTACTGCAGCTGCTGAGGGCCATTATACAGGGACAGGTAGGTACAGTATGTAGAAACAATGTGTACATACATACACACACACAAGCAACGCAAATATAGCTGGAACTATTGTTCTTGTTACTTCTTTAAATAGTATTTTTTTATTTGAAGGGAGAGCGACTCGGCCCTCTGAGAGCCTACTTTTTCAAGGTGATCAGAGACTACCAACCAAGCAATGAAGACCTTTCTGACAGGCTGGAGGTCTTCAAGGCTTTAACGGAAAATGGAAAAGACATCACCTACCTGGAGGAGGACATAGGTAAAAGTCCTCATGGAAAACTTGTAGAGCATTTTGAAAACTTCACCACTTATCGTCTTAATCCCCAGCAGCACAATCCTGTCTGCTATGAACTACAGGATTGAAAATCTACATTTCACTGATGTCAAATTGAGAACAAATACAAACTTTAAACTGACCTGCCAACATTTCATACTGCACTTCTCTGTCAAGTTTGATGTTTAAGCTGCTCAGAGGCACCTTTTATGATGTTTGTGATTATTGCTTCTGTCCTTTACTACCATGTTTACTGGTATGCTTCTTTCTGTTCTTGCTGTTTTCTCCTCTCCCACAGCACGCTTTGTCCTCCTTTGGATGGACATCGGTCTCACCTCCGATTTCCTCCATGTTCTTGTAAATCTGGTGAAGTTCAACAGCTGCTACCTGGACCAAAATGTCTCCATTATGGTCCAGTAAGTCAGACAGTCAGAGACAGACACAGTTTTGTTTTGTTTTTTATTTTAAAATACGTTTATAACTTGCTTTTTCTTGCTTGTTCTTTCATGCTTTCTGCAGGAAAATCTGTCTCCTGTGCAATAGAACAACATCCTCAACAGATATTGAGGTGAGCTTTTGTTTTTCCTTCGTTTTACTCATTACATAACTTGAGCAACTGTAACCGCAGTGCAACATGTTTTCAACAAGTGTCAGCTGAGGAACAATCAGCACATTCTTTGTTCAGTCATCTTGTTAGCATTCAACAGAACATGCTGCCTTGTTCAAAATCATAGCTGTTGTTGACTGGTAACAGACACCTAATTCGGCTATTACAGACCTTGTGTCAGTCATTCGCTCTGTTACAGGTTCAGAGAAAAAAAGTTTCATCAAACACAGATCAAAAATCTGACCCAAAGCAAAATGTGAAAAAGGGCCGCTCCTTTTCCACACTCAGGGAAGAATGAAAAGTATATTCTTGAGATGAAAGAGCTTGAGTGGGGATTAATTTGTTTATAGCTCTGTGTACAGTGTTTGCTATAAGTGTGTTTCTTGGCACCATGTTGTCCTAGCAGATAATTCATCAGGAGACCTACAGGTTGGGAGGAAGCAGTTTTATTTAATCTGTGTTGCTCTGATTCACAGATGTTTTGTACAGTTCACCAATGTGATTTGTGCAGACATGTTGGATGTTGAAGTTATACTGTATTTTATAATTGGCAACAGCATTACAGACACGAATAGAGCTCATGACATCTATTTACTTTTTGAGGAGGAAAACACATCCACATAAAGATAATTAACAGGAAAATCTAAGTGTGGTGTAAACAAGTTTGTTACAGCAACTATAGCCATATGAAGTATACACGCCCTATAGCCATTAATTACCTAATGAACTCTGTGTTAACACCTGCTTAATTGACATTGAGTCTTAATCTGTGACCTGCTGTTGTTAATTCTGTTGGTGTGTCATGTGTGTGTTGTCTGTGTTTACAGGTAGCACTACAAGTCCTGGATGCAGTGGTGTGTTACAACTGCCTGCCCTCAGACTCTCTCACAGTCTTCATCATCACACTCTGCCGCACAGTCAATGTCAAGGAGTTTTGTGAATCCTGCTGGAAGGTGAGAGAAGAAGACACATGCATATGCATTACCACATACACACACATTCCAACATGTTTTTCATTTTGTCTAGAATAGAATAGAATAGAATAGAATAGAAATACTTTATTTAATCCCCAAGGGGAAATTTAAAATGTCACAAGCAGCAGCAGCAGGATGGTACAATACAACACAACACGACACAGATTGGTACAACACAGATCACTTAAAAACTTAAAAACACAAGACATAAAAACATATAGCAGATTAAAACCCAATAAATATATATAAAAGATGCGCATAAAGTTAAAAGTTAAAAAGTGCGGGATGCTTGTGGTGATGGTGAGGGAATGGATCAGATTGAGGAGTTGTACAGCTGGATTGCAGTGGGTATGAATGAATGTTTGTACCGGTCTCTTGAGCAGCGGGGGAGTCTGTATCTTTGGCTGAAGGTACTTTTGAGACTGTCCAGTGTTTTATGGAGGGGGTGAGTGGTATTGTCTATAATCTTACGGAATTTTGAGCAGACTCTGTCTTCAGTGACCTCCTCCAGAGTGCTCATCCTCAGTCCCACCACAGACTGGGCCTTCTTGATCAGCTTGTTGAGCTTGTTTATGTCCCTTTTCTTGGCTCCCACACCCCAGCACACCACAGCAAAAAAGAGGGAACTGGCAACCACAGTCTGATAAAACATGTTAAGCATCCTGTTGCACACATCAAAAGACTTGAGCCTCCTCAAAAAGTACAGGCGACTCAGGCCCTTCTTGTAAACAGCCTCCGTGTTGGCTGCCCACTCCAGCTTGCTGTCCAGTACGACACCCAGATACTTATATTGTTCCACAATCTCCACATCGCTCCCCCTGATGCAAACAGGAGAAGGTGGGGACTTTTTCCTCCTATAGTCCACCACCATTTCTTTGGTTTTTTCAACATTGAGCAGCAGCCCGTTTTCCCCACTCCAGTGCACAAACTTATTGATCACACCCCTGTACTCCTCCTCTTGGCCCCCCACCATGCACCCAACAATAGCTGTGTCATCTGAGAATTTTTGAATATGGCATGAGTCCGTGTTGTACTGAAAGTCTGATGTATATGTAGTGAAGAGGAAAGGGGAGAGCACTGTTCCCTGGGGGGCCCCGATGTTACTCTGATTTGATGGCGCACAAATCATGTTTGCGTTTTTTTTTCTTCTCCCCCCCTGTTGTTGTTCTCTCCTGTCATGTTCCTCTGTACAGCTAATGAGGAAGGTGTTGGGGACTCACCTCGGCCACAGTGCTATTTACACCATGTGCCGCATCATGGAGGAGAGGTATTGTTAATGTCCCAGCTTTAAGCATATTTCTGACCATATGGTTCAGCAATAAACTTCATAAACCAAATGGTTTAACTGTTTGTGTGTCTTTCCACCTATGTGCGATCTTACCAGGGTGTACATGGAAGATGCACCATTGCTGAGAGGAGCTGTTTTTTTTGTTGGAATGGCATTGTGGGGCGCACACAGGCTCTCTGCTCTCAAAAACACACCCACACTAGTTCTGCCATCTTTCTATAAGGTAACATACACGCACACACACGCACACACAGTACATGCTTTGTTTCCTTGTCAACATGTGATTTATTCTAAAATCTAATGTCTAATCTTATGATATCTTGGTCAAAAGGGTTTTTTTTTAAAGGAGTCATAACCTGGTTTTTTACGTATCCAGCCCCCCTTGGATCGCTTTGGATCAATTCGTAAAACTTATTAGAAAAAAAAAAAAAAATTTCAATCAAACATTGAGCTTGTTCTGACCCTTTTTCCTACCGCGACTTTATCACGCGAGATTATGCGCAAGGTTTTGACTGGTCCGGATGTGCATTGTATGAGGCACGCGTTGATTCGCCGCAGGAAGGACAGAGCTGGGGGGGGGGGCTTGCCTGCATGCAGACTCCAAAACATAAACAGCCCCCTGGTACCGCTTCGGCGATTTCAGGTAGCGGACGGGCCGGGGTTGGGTGGTGAAAGAGGCAAGCCTCCGCCGGTGAGGTCACCGTAGGAGCGGAATCAAAATCTCGTGCTTTAGGAAGGCACACCATTGTGTGCTATTCCTATTCGGAAAAAGAGCCGTTTCAAAGTCCAGCTTTTCAGGCAAGTTTCAACTGAGGTCAAACACCAATATGCATGTTTTAACAAGAGAAATTGCGATTTCCGGGTGATGACTCCTTTAAATATATGAAACAGAAGTGTTGGATAATTGATAAAAAAGTCACAGAGAATATTTTTATTTTATATATGCTGGTTGACAAAAAGGAGTTTAGTCCAAACCCAAAGATATTCCATTGTTTACCTCTAACATTGTCAATAGAAAAATAGTCTAGAAGCACCTAATGTTTTATTACAGTAAATAATACTGAAGATATTTTCTATTTAGCAGTATCCAGTGAGTCAGTAGTTGTCCCATCTTCAGCTCTGTGGATTTAAAAAAGATTTACAACTTATAAGTAGAGATAGATGAGAAACAACAAATTGGAGTGTAGTTGGAGAAACCATGACTAATCTTGATGCTATGAATGCAGATCACAGTAGCTGTAGTGACTGTTGCCGTCTCTGATCTCTGCCCCTCAGGCCATGTCGAGTGCCAACGAGGTGGTGTCCTATGAAATCGTCCTCTCCATCACCAGACTGATCAAAAAGTACGGCAAGGAACTGCAGGTGGTCACGTGGGACATCCTGCTGGGCATCATAGAACGGTTGTTGCAGCAGATCCAGGTACACACACAGATAAATGCTGCACATACACATACACATACACAGTAAAATAGTTTGTTGACCTTGTGGTCTTTCTCATCTGTCTGTAACAGACAATAGGCAGCGCAGAGTTGAAGGCCATCGTGTATGAGCTGTTGACCACAGTAGAGGAGCTGTATGAGCAGAACGGGTACCACGGCTCCACAGAGAAGTTCTTCAGTCTGGTGGAGAAATGTGCTGACAAGAGACCTGTGAGTTCTTTGGTGCATCATTCTGTCTCTCTCTGCACAGTCCTGTCCTGTCATTTAGTCATCCTACATACTGCTGCTTCTGTTTTAACCCCGTTCATCTCTGTGCAACAGGACGCATCAGTGCTGACCCTCATCTCGTACAGGGCCCAATCTATCCAGCCAGCCAAGGATGGCTGGATCCAGAGCCTTCACCGCCTCATGGAGAAATTCTTTAGGTGATGATCATATGTCATAACTTTGTGGACAGGTTTTGATATTTTATTTCCGTTACTCTTTGTTAGTCATAACCTTGATCTCTGTCTTGTTCCGTCCATGCTGTGTCTGAATCTTCCCTGTCTATCTCTTGTATTCTACCGTCTCTCTGAAAGGAACGAGACGCGCAGTGTGATAAGGATCAAAGTTCTTCACATCCTCTCCTTCGTTCTCAGCACCAACCGACAGCTCTATGAGGTCTGTACGCTCACACACATCCACACACACACTTCCTCCACATCCTCACTGTTAAGACCACTTTTAGCCACTCTCCCTGCACACTCAACGGTCAAAATATAGGCCTATTAAGTTTCCTGCTTTATCTGGCTTTTAATGGTTGAAGAGGTGTTTATCGACTTATCTTGATGGAAGTTATCACAGATGAAATGGTCATTGCCTGTCTGCTAAATTCCTGATGTTTGTTTAAATGCACTTTTCTACAGTGAACAGATGATTAAAAATTCTCAAACTGAAATTAAATCTGTTGATTTTATTCCAGGATGAGTTGATTGAGACGGTGGTGATACCCCAGCTCAGTGGGATAGCTGAAGACAGGGACCTAGCTGTCAGAAAACAGGCAACACAGCTCCTGGTGGACCTTGCTGAAGGCTGCAACACACATCACTTCACCAGCCTGCTGGACATCATTGAGAGGGTATGCTAGCTCACTTTTACCGCCACCATCGGTGGTGTTAGCCAATATGAGATGATTCCTATGTTTGTTGTTTGTCTAGGTGGCCAGTCGTTCTCTGACATGTCCAGGGCCCCTGGAGCTTTCTGAGAGAGACCCAACAGCGGAGTCTCCCATGGAGGACGTCAGGACTGCTATACTGGGCTTGCTGGAAATCTTACAGGTAGATTACACTTGCAGTGCTAGAATGACAAATGTGACATTAAAGGACATGGCAATATGGCATGGGATATACAGGATTTGTGGTTTATTCTCTTATAAATATATTGTTTTTTCACACTATATTTATAAACATACATTTACAGCAGTGTGTTTTATGCTGTAAACGTAGAATGGAGAACAATAAATGTATCAAATAAGGGTGACAGACAAATTCTTCTTTTTTTATCTTAACCTCAGGAGGTCAAGTTATGAAAAAAAAACAGTTATTCAATCATATTTTTGTGAATGAAATAATTGAAACCTTATCTTTTTTCCTCTTGGCAGAGCAAGCTTTACAGCCTCCCAGCCAGCCATGCTAGTCGTGTCTATGAGCTTCTTATCAGCCATCTGCAGCTTCACTACAAGAACAAGTACTGTTCACCTATTGCTTCCAGTATTAGACTACAGGTAGGTGTGATTCAGTTTCTGTGCCACGTGTGTGTCTCCTGCTAGATCTGTAATGTACTGTGTGCCTTATTTCCTGTGGACTTTCTCTCTTTCTCAGGTGTTTGACTTCTTCCTGATGATGCGTGCAGACTCTCTTCACCGTCTTGGAGTTCCTAACAAAGACGGAGCCATGAGGTTCAGCCCTTACTGCTACTGTGACATAGGGTGAGGATACACACACAAATGGACTCCTCTGCTAAAGCTCTTTCCTGCAGACGCTTTGCTCATAGTTCAGTCAACTAAATAATTAGATTCTTTATTCATTGTGTGTTACTTTGTTTCAGGGAGCCAGAGAAGCGAGTCAGTGAAAAGAAGCCGACAGGTTCAACATCTCCTCCTGCTGGTAGCCCAGCTCCCCCCGCTGCTCCTGCTCCTTCAACGACCTCGATACGCTCAGCATACCTGCCCTACGCACCTGCCTTTTGTGTCCTCCTGCAGTGCCTCAAGATGGTATATACTATGTACACACACAGACAGACAGACACACACACACACTGATTCCTGCTGTCCTTGAGGATATCAGACGTTTGTTGGCTTGACTTTCTCTGGCAGGAAACAGACTGGAAGGTGCTAAAGCTTGTTCTTGACAAGCTGCCCTGGACGCTGCAGTACAAAGTGCTGCTGCTGACATCACCATGCAGCTTGGACCAGCTCTGCTCTACGCTCTGCTGCATGGTATTGCAAAAAAACACACATGCATATGAAACTACTACTATTTACAAGCCCGTACAGATGTGAACTTCCTTGCAGGATGAGTCTAAATGCCAGTATACGTTGTTGCTCCTGTGTGTGTTTCTGTGCTTGAAGGTGACAGATCGGCTGATCTCAGAGCGCTTGAAGAAGACCCCAGAGGGCTTTTCTCGCACTGACGTTCAGCTGGCGGTGGTTCCTGTCCTCACGGCAATCACATCGTACCACAACTATCTGGAGCAGTCCAGACAGGTACAAACTGTTGTGTATTGAAACTAAGAAACTAACTAAAGGTGAGAATGTTTTGTTTACTGAGCTTTCAGTTTGGAGCCAGACGATCCACACGAAGGCAACCTCATCATCACCTTATTATACTCAGTGAAACTAAATTAACTTCATTTAATTTCCCTCCTCCTCTGCAGAGAGAGCTGGTTCAGTGCCTTGAGACTGGCCTCATTTACCGCTGTGCCAAACAGTGTGTTGTGGCTCTTACAATGTGTACCGTGGAGATGCCTGACATCATGATCAAACTCCTACCCGCACTCATTGTCAAGCTGACACACATCTCTGCCACAGTTGCTATGGCATCTCCAATGCTGGAGTTTTTGTCCAGTGAGTATCAAAAGCTTTTCACAAAACTTTTTCAGTTCATTGTTTAAAATTTTCTTTAACATGTTCAAGGTCCCAGTGGGAGCACAAAATAAGAAAGCGTGTGATTGATCCGCTCTTTCTTCAATTCTTTCTAATAGCGCTGGTGCGGCTGCCGCATCTTTATGCGAACTTTGTGGCTGAGCAATACGTCAGTGTGTTTGCTATCTCCTTGCCCTACACTAATCCCTCGAAGTAAGTGCTTTCACACATATACAAAAACATGAGCATTCTCTGACACGCAGACACACTCTGACCTTTTGTCTCTTCTATTCCCATCAGGTTTAACCAATACATTGTGTCCCTGGCCCACCATGTCATTGCTATGTGGTTCATCCGCTGCAGACTCCCCTTCCGCAAAGACTTTGTCCAGTACATCACAAAGGTGTGTGTACTTGTTTGTCTATTAACATTTACTGTCTTTTTTGTGACTTGGCCCACACAAACAATGAGAAGGTCACCACACATGGGAATCGGTGTCATCAATGTGCTTTTGCCTCTGATTCATTAGAAACATTTTTTGTTGTCCAGTCTTTTTCAGTTAGCACTTTTAAGTAACATTCTTACATTTTGGGGAACAGGTGTATTTGTTTTCATGGTGAGGGGTTGTCACTCTTATGCATCTGTGTTAAATGTAATGCCACAGCAAAGAGGGCATAAACTTAACTTAGCTTGCTTTTTATTTTTGTGCAAATTAAACAGACAAAAACTTGATCTGTTGATGGACAGAGCTTGGCTAAAGCTAAGCCAACTGTTGGCTCCACCATCACCTTTAATGGACACATAGTGCTATCGCTCCTCCTCCAAACAATAAAATAAACAAGTTTTTCATTGAAAGTCTTTTGAAGCACAAGAATTCAGACAGAAGACAACCTGCAGACATGTGACATTACAGTTCATCAGTTGTTTTGGGGCTCGGCTACATGCATGTACAGTACATACATACCCTCATGTCCTCATTATCTCCTTCAGTAAACTGAATCTTTGTCTCTTTGTCTCTTTCTCCAGGGGTTGCGCTCCAACGCCCTGCTGCCATTCGATGACGGTCATGAGCAGAGTCCATTTCGTGCTCGGAGCACCAGTCTCAATGAGAGACCCAAGAGGTAAAACATACGTTCACACACAGCTGCAAATGCTGACGTACAACCCAGCAGCACCACACACTGCCAATGTGGCCATTGTTGTGTAAGAGAGAGTTGGGGTTGCCAAGGCAACAGGGGACTCAGCATGACTGGTAATATGGCGTGAGGGTTGCAATGACTCCTCTCAGGTTGCCATGGTGATCATTACTTCATTTTATTTGTTGTTTATGCTTTTTTACATCTTAAAATTTGTTATTTCTGTCACAGTTTGTTTTGTTTTTTAAGCCCACTTCTCATTCTAATGGCACACAGTGGGTTGACAAAATAACACAAACACCGGTGTAATATGATGAAAGCAACAACGAGGCCGTTTACTCTAAAAAGAGATTTCAATTTAACCTTAAGTGACAGATTTTATTTTGTCATTATGGATGAGATTGTCCAGGTGTTTGTGTTACTGTGCTCACCACCTTTAGCTAATAAAAGAGTGACAGCGTGGTCAAAGAAGTTTTCTTTCTTGTGCTGACACATCTTGCCCTTCATTACAGACTTTACATGTACACAAAGAGAAATACACACAGTCTTTCACACAGAGGTGTAAGGAAGCTTGTCTCAGCACAGCGTCATTCTCATCTGTACATGCTGTGAATGGCTGACGGTTGTCTGTGTCGTAATTGCGCGATTATTGTACTGTAAAGATCATCCAAAGTCACTAAATAAAACAGACAGACAGAGAGGTTTAACCAGCTGTTACTATAACTTAGCTGCGTCTGCAGCGTCCCCTCTGTTCTGCTGAAGACGGTGACCTTTTACAAAACTGACTTATAGGAGCTGTAGTGTAGATGAAGTTGTTTAAACACAAAATCACTTGTAAAGAACAGGCCGCATGTCTTATTCTCCTGGTCAAGCCAGGATTTCACAGTACATATTCTGACAACAAAAAATCAATTATTAAAAGCTGCACTCTCAGGGTGGGTCGACAACGCTTCCCATATGTTTTCTAAGCCTTTAGTTTTTGAGATTCATTATAGTTTTTTATTAAACCTCTCTCTCCTCTCGCATTGTTCACTTAACTATGTATCATGAGGAAGCGCAGCCTCTGTACACCGTGTTCTTCTAAGTCCCCACATTAAATGGTTTATTTTTAACGAAAATAAAACAACAACTCATAAGACCCTCACTGCCGTTACAATCAAATACACTCCCTGTTACAGCAGGGCCGCTGCCAGCATCATCTTCTGTATCAGCCTGTTTTCAGTGCCTCATTCTGTGTTATTCACCCAGCGATCCGTCCTCGTGCTGCTCATCGCTCACTGTTGGGTTGGAGTTCTGCAGGTTTGAGTCCACATGGATTATTTCATGTTGGTCAAAAATTCATTAAATTTGGAGGGCTCCAAAAGTACTTTTCTATTCAATATATTAAACTGTTTAGAAAATATTTAGAAATGCATTTAATGTGTAGTATTAAGTCCAGACTGCTGTGCTCCAACCCTCAGGTTTAACACCTCATTTTCAGTTGAACTTGTAGTTTTTTTCCTGTGTTTTAACTTCCATTACTTCAGGCCTGTGCTGAGTCCATCCCTACTATTTTACTTCTCCTGTACTAGTTCTTGGCTTCTCTATGTACCTGCTGTGTGAAATAATGTTATTTTGTTGCTCTCCTGAATACTTTCTGTGTGTATTTTTTTTTCTGAATAGCAGAAGCTGTTTTACCCTCTGCTGTAGCTTGTCCGTTTTCCTTTTAGTTGATGTTTAGCCTCTTTTCTTTGAATCCTCTTTTTCTTACTCCGCTCTCCTGTAATCTGATTCATATTGTTCACTGCTGTTAATTTTCACCTTGTTTTGTTTTTCTTTCAATTCTTCATTTGACCCCTCCCCTGCCTCCTGCGATTGGGCGCTGCGTTGTGGTTGTGGTTTTGGGGGGTGGTCGTGTCATCCTGGATCCATCCCACATTGCTCCTGACCCCTCCCCCCTCCTGTGACCTCTGCCCTATGACCCTTTCTGGCCTTGTCCTCCTGCTCCCTGTGCCCCCTCCCCCCACCCTGCGTGATGACCTGCTCATGTTGCTCTGATGTTCGTGTGGCGATTCCTGCTGTCTCCTGGTTTACCTTCTCACACCACACGCTCCCCCTACACTCCCAAACTACTTCCACCGTCACGATGACCCACCCCCTTACTGCCCACCGCCACTGTATTGCCAACCCGGGCCCGTTCCCCCTCTCCATTCGCCATGGGTACCCATCACCACCCAGTCTGCGGGCGGCTAAAGTGGCGAAGGCAGCAGCGGCGGTAGCCAATAGCAGCAGCTCTCCTGTTAAAGAGCTGAGGGACCTGTCAGCCATGGATGCTTTCCGCTCCCGCAGCATCAGCGTCTCTGAACACGCGGTCCGCAGGTTAGAGAAGAGCATTATGGGTAACCAAACAAAAAACAGAAACATCCCAAACACTTGTTGCTTCCTCTGTGGGATGGTTGATGGGGTGTAGGTTCATTGTCATGCGGGGTCCGTTGGGTGGGCGTTGGGTGGTTTGTCGCCAGGGATACCTGGAGTGGGTGGTGCATGCTGGAGGAAGGTTTGTGTGTCAACCTTTTTTTTTTTTTTGAGGCTGCAATCATACACATGCTGTTTTTTTGATTTTTGGTTTGATTTGCTTTTGCATGCCGTGTTTGCAGAAGACATCGGAAAACATGTTGACCCATGTTGATGTTTTTCTTTCTGATTCCGCTCTAACACCGATTTTGCCTTT
Source organism: Decapterus maruadsi (assembly GCA_030347415.2). Lineage (NCBI taxonomy): Eukaryota > Metazoa > Chordata > Actinopteri > Carangiformes > Carangidae > Decapterus > Decapterus maruadsi. The sequence continues at coordinate 26,435,269 of CM064901.1, read as the reverse complement.
GTTTTCATTTTGATTTGTCTGTGATTTGGCTTTTATTTTGTTTTTGTTTGTTTTGCTGGGTGTTTTGCTGACAAGTTTTGATTGGCCTAATAACAAATGAATGGCAGGCGTGGCCAGTGTGAACAATATGTATCCAAATTGACGGGGTCTGGATTGACATCAACTGCAACCAACAGCTCTGCCTCCCTCCTCCTGGTGGCGGGCGCCTCTGCTTCCTCTGCCAGCGACAGGGACAGAAGCAGCACAACAGCTTTGTTTGCTTGCTTGACAAAGTTTTGTTTTCATTTTGCTCCACTCACAAACACTGTGCTGCTATGACCATGGCAATCTCCTAGTGTGGGATTTCTAGGACAAGTCGGGCTGGTGTGAACTTTAAGACACAGTTTGATGATTACACACTCAAACCGTTGATATCACCAAACACACATTCATACACAGACTCGTTGCCTCACTTATTTTTATGTCTTTACACTTATCTCTGCTTGGCTGACCTGCTTGAGTGACTGACCCATGATTTATCACTGCAGTTGGCACATGTGGCTCCAGTGCCACGCTCCTAAACATGTCGTAGCTCCCCACGCCCAACAGATGGCAGTAAAAGCACAACACTGATGTATTTTAAATCACTGTTAATTGTATTTGATTTCATCATGGAAACGCATGATGTTGGACAACTGCAGTGTAGATCTGTTTACCCTGCTTCAGCTGCCAAGTCTGCTTCTTTCTCAACCAGTTGGTTCTCTGTCTCTTGAATGGTAACATTTGGGTGACGTGTTGGATTGAAGCCTGTCTCGTGATGGAGATTGGGTTCACCTCGGACAACATGACTGTGTTATCAGCTTTTAGAGCTTAGATATACATACACATAGGATTTGATGGATGATTCGGTGCTTTCCACCCATGCAAGTGCAATTACCATTGTATCTGCATTTAAAAAGCAAAGCATTTTCTTTTTGTTAGACATGAAGTACAATAAATAGCAACGTGCTAAGTAATATTAGGACACTGTGAATACAGTGCACTCTGTTTTATTCCTGAACATTTCATGGTCATGTTGTCTGGAACACGTGCCCAGTAGACACTGAGGTGAAAATGAATTGCTGTCAGTAGAAGAATGGTGAGTATAAGGCTTTGTGTGGAGGAGTTGATTATTCACATACTGGGTCTTGGTCTGGGTGAGAGATTTGCTCCTGACAGACGTATTAAAAATGAATCTGCACACCTGCCAGATCTTAGACATTTTCTAAGTGTGTGCCTATATTTCCATTTGTCAAACATGTTACTTTGTATGTGTGAAGGTATCTGAAGGAGATTTGAAACTCTGTCTTGTAGACGCACAAAACCTTGACAAAAGCCACCTTGAGATGAGCTGTGTTCCTGTCCAGATGACTCTGAACCCATTACAGCCTCTTTGTAGCTGGAATTGTCACATGAAACTAAAATACCGTAGTTTATAGAGAGCCCAGAGGGACAGATGCTTTCTCTGTTATTCTTCCCATAATTATTTTCTCCCAGACTTGTTTGAATATTTATCCTTTTATTTCACTCTTATTTATGCTTGTCAGCGTGACTCATCAAAACAGTGTGACTACTTCACATACTCCCTACTGTGGCAAACAGACATTTCAATTGGGCCTGGTCATCCTCCGAGTGTTGCTGTGAATCACTCATTGTGAGTGTGTTTACCTTGGAGCATTGAGAATGACATCAACATCTTTAAATACACTTTCACCGCTGACTTGCCTATAGAACACACATAAATGGTTGTTAGGATAGAAGAGATGCTGCTCACTCCACAGTGAATACTAATTGAGAGATTTGATTTAAGCTGAGACGTTTTTGTGCATCACTGTGGCTTAGTGAGCGTAGAACATGCGCCGCCATACAGCAGATCCCTTCAGCCTCCTTCACAGCTACACAGTTACTTACATTATTGGAGACAACCAACGTGTCATCACAGCTCACGTGGCCACTTATACCATATCCCAGTGTGTGTCTGTGTTTGTGTGCTTGTGAAAACGTGATTACTTATGTGCATACAGGTGATTGTTTTGCATGTAATATCGTCAATGAGGTGCACAGGTGTGTTTGTGTGATTTGTCCTTTTGTTGTTGTTGTTGTTGTTGTTGTTGCACATTTCTCTCACATCACCTGGATATCAGGACTGGCATGTTTTTGGTCTGCACTGCCTACATGTTAAAATGTAGCAGGAGCCTGTGTGTTCTCCTCTCGCTCCTCTCCTCCTCTCACTGTCATTTAACCTTCTCCCTGTTCCCTGCTGTAGGATGCACACCTCCACCACCACCTGCAGCCTGGGCTCCGCTGATGAAAATGCGGTGACTCAAGCAGATGAGGGTCTGAAGACCGTCCACCTGGAACTCACTGAGACATGTCTGGACATGATGGCACGATACGTTTTTTCCAACTTCTCAGCACTACCGAAAAGGTTGGCAAGAGTTTGTGGCACCTTACAATGGTGAATGTTAAGAGTAAAGTTTGAGGGACGAATTTGGCTCATGACTGTCTTCTTAGGTCTCCCATCGCAGAGTTCCTATTGGCAGGGGGACGCAGCATGACCTGGCTTGTGGGCAACAAGTTGGTGACCATCACGACCAGCGGAGGGGTCAGAACACAAGCACTACTAGGCCTGGACATGGCCGAACGTCTGGGAGGAGGAGGAGAAATGACCAGGTGAAGCATGTCCACACATGCACTGAAAAAAAGATGAAAGATTTCCTTGAATTTTTATGCCATTGTTTCCTCCTTCTGGTCCTGCAGGTCAGATCCGTCACTACACACCAGAATAACCAAAGAGGCTCCAGCCAAACTGGAGTCACAGTCAAGCCAGCAACACAACAGACGCATACGGGTCCGCTCCATGTCAGGTAACACAGACTCAGTTTGTGCTCAGTGCTTTCCACAATAGACCAACCTGTCTCTCATTATTAGAATACAACTGCTATTGAAGCGAACAGTCTGTTTGTGGGACTACACTAAAACGCCAGTCTTTTAAATCATTGTGGCCAAGATTTACCGGCATTTGTTTGTGCCATTTTCTCAAATGTGCTTTTTGGAGCTGGTAAAATGAGTCATGGTTCTTCCAGCTGTCTTGAATTGAGAAATAATCAAGTAGCTTTTATCCTCTACAGATTTGCAGCCCCACTTTTATCTCTGCCTGCCTCTGTTATCACATCTCTTTTAGATGGCAGCCCACTCTTCCCCCGTCTACTCCTGGTACATGGTTATGTAAATGAAGATCAGTGGCATTATTTATCATTACTCTGTATCGGGTTATAGTACATTCAAAGGGAAAATAGGATGCAAAATTATACTTCATTGCCGTGATCCTTTACGCATTAACATCTGTCTGTACTGTGAGTGCTTTTGAATCCGTGTTGGCGGATCTTCAAGATACAAGATGTGGCTGCCTATATATACTGTAGTGTATAGTGAGTGTGTATTTTAATGATGACATTAATATCTTTGTCAGTCTACTCAAATGTGTTTTCCTGACATTTTTTTTCCAGCATAGTGCATTGTGTGTTATGGTGTATCTGATGTTTTATCATAGGTGACCTTTGGGATTTTTTATCCCCATTGATTCTAAATATCTTATCAGATGAGCTTTCTGTTGCAAACTGTGTTGAACCTAATGTGAAGAATGAATTGAGATGAGCTAATAAATAATGATGATGACCTTACTCTGACTGTCTGATTTTATATTCCAGGTGGCCACGCTCTACGTGCCGGTCCTGCACAGAGTCTCAGTCCTCTCGTGTCCCCTTCCGAGGGCGAGTTGGCCGCTCCTCTATCCCCCTCCTCTGGTCCCACCCTGGACAGCCTGGGTCCTCCCTCCTCCGCGTCGGCCACACCGTCTGCTCCCCCGCCTCTCAAAGACAACCCCAGTCTGTCTGAGTTTGTTCCCATACTCACCCAGGGCTGGGCCGAAATCTTCATCCGGCGGCCGTCTGGTACGCGAAACACACACAGCGACAAGTGAATGAATATCAAGTCCGTCAGGCATTTTGTAGCTGTGTGGTAGATGATTTGGCAGGTTTCAATTTATTATTATTTTTCAAGTTATAATTAATGCCAGACCACAGCAGTGTTTTAGCAAATTTTGGTCAGTTAAATACATACTAGTCATGTAGACCAGTGCATTGGACCATTTTTTTAAAAGCAGACCAATTTCCTCTTAGTAGATTTTCTGGGGCATGTTCTGTAAATTTTAGGACAAAACTAAAATCTATTTACAGAGACTTGAAGCCTGCAGATGATTACTACTTCAGCATGGCTTGTTTTTCATCCTTTTTTTTCATTTTTTTTCATTTTCGTGTGGTAATGTCGGAACAAACTTGTCAAGCTTTGTTGGGTCTGAGATTGTGGCAACATAAATATATTTTAAAACCAAGTAACAGCCCGTTTCAGAATAGATGGGCTGTCTTTCAGCAGAGGAGCCACGGAAATTTGATGTCTGATGAGGCAAGGGCCACATAAAGTAACAAAATAAAAACTTTGAGGTAACTTAAGTGGGTTGTCCGTCTTGGACATGTTTATTGTTAATGCATGTTGATTTTTTTAGTGTTACCGGCACTTCTGGCCAGAACTACAGACTGAATGGGTGCCTGGAGGAAGTTCATCTAAAAACTAAATGTGCTTTGTTATATGATCAAGACTAATTTGACACAAATTTGTTTGTAACTGTATTAAATCTTTTTGAACAGTCAGAAATTCCCATTATGGCCCCTTCACAGTAGATCAGTGACTCTCTTTCATCACAGGTAACACGAGCTGGCTGATGTGTTTGGAGAACCCACCCAGTCCCTTCTCCTCTGAGCTCGGCAACATGCCACTGCAGGAGCTCTCCAGTGTCCTGATGGCCATGGAGGGAGTGAAGGAGCCACCAACCCAGACGGCCAGCGCTCCTGCCAGCACTGCTGCTCCGGCACCAGCGCCCGTCTCCGAGCCTCTAACCCAAACGCACAGCAGCGTCGGAGGGAAGGCGAACTTGATCCAGCGCTCCAACACTGGTGAGGGAGAGTCTGACAAGTCTGGGCAGAAAAATCTTGAAACTTAAGAAATAATTAATTGTTTAAAAGAAAGTGTGGGATCATTAAAATGTCATTGTGACATACTATTAAGATAGATACGACATCCCATCGAGAGTAGTTGCCTACCAAACAGAGAATGATAATATAGAAGTAAATTGAATGTTTTGCATGAGTGCATCCCTCTTGTCTGCCTGACTGCCTGTCCTTGGTACCCCTTAATGGACTGAGCTAAGTGCCAAATTGCCTGTGAATACTTTACTTGAACCAGAAGGTGATCAATGAGCAAGTTTGGATTTGCGCAGGTCAGTGATCATCAAAGATCCCTGCCTTGACAGGTTCTTGTTTATTAGTCAAATGTCTCTTTTTCTTTTTGCAGAAGCTTCATTTTCAGTGATGCTCAGTGTCCTGTGCATTTGTTCATTTTTGTCTCCCTCTGTGGTTCGACCTACTCCAGATATTCACTGGACTCATCTTTTTTCTTCATTTTTAATTTTTCTTTGTTTTTGTTCTTTTTTTCATCCTTCCTTCTCATTGATGATTGGTTTGTTTTCATGTTTTTTCATCTTCACCACCATGCTGGTTTGTGATTGACTGCGGTCTGTTATGTGGCGTCATGCGCCACCGACCTATCCTCTGGTGTCCCACCTGCAGTGGGCGGCTCTCTCTGGTCTCTGGGTCTGGGCTCTGCCCCCTCAGGACCTCCAGCTCCTGGCAGGTTGCACAGGAGCATTTCCTGGGCAGGTACTGTCCACCACATGTGTGACCCCACTCCCCCTCAGCCCCCCCAGAAACCCCTGGTTTAGTGTAGTTCTTCTCACTTGTACAGTGCTGTACAACAGTCTACTGACACAAACTTACTGATTATCGACTGTAATCATTTTCAAATTATAGAAAAGTAAAAAACGTTGGCAGTAAAACTACATTATTTATCACCCTGCCACTAAAAGATTGAAAAATCAAATCAAAACATAAATTTCCTGATAAAATATTTTAGAGGACTGGTTTGACATTTTGGGAAATGTGCTTGTTTGCTTTCTAATGAAAGTCAGATGAGATGATCAATACCACTCTTAATACTGTGTGTTCTCTGTAATACTACGTTCGAAACCCAGGTTCCTTAGCTCAGCATTAAGACTAGTAAAAGAGGGATTGTTCAGCTGGCTCTGTACAGAGGTAATACAGTCTGTCTACCAGTGCTTCTAAAACTCAAATAAGATATTGTTTTGTTTTTTTTCTCCTGGCTCCTGCTTCATATTTGCCGTGCCGATATGAAGAGTGGTACTGAGTCTCTCATCTAACTCTCGACAGGAAAGTAAAGAAAGAAGGAATATTTTTATATTCACCAAAAATGTTAAACATGAAAGATGGTAAGAATGTCTCTGTTGTTTCTCAGTTGTCATGTTCAAAAGCTGTGCAAGTGAAGGAATTCAGCATTTCTGCTTCCCCCATCAGTTGTCTATTAACACGGGAGGAAGGGAGGGTCCTCTACATGTGATGCTGAAAACATGCCTGCACTCAGATCAATCAGTCCAATGACACCAGAGATGTTTTGACCCTCTCCGTGATTTGTTTTCTAATCATCTTCTCTAACTCTCGTGTTTTTGAAATGTACTCCCAGGTTGACCTTTTAGCCTTTGACCCTCTGAGGTTGTCAACAGGAAAGCCCAGACCTCATCCAGCTCTTCCACTCTTCCTTGCCTTACTGGTGGTAGACCAGTAGGACGATGAAGATATTTTCGGCGCAACAGTTTTGAGGACCAACGCTCGGGCGTCAGACTTGACCTGAGGCTGTTGGCTGCTGCTTCTTCTTCTTTGAATGCAGGAGAGATCATTATTGGGATTGAGATATACAGGACTGGAGGGCCTGGTCTGGGATGCTGTTGGAGGCAGTAGCTGCAGCGTGTTTGAGCTGCGATCTCCCTCTGGGATTAATATAGTTCTCTATCTGTAACAACGAGCCAACCAAACAGATGCATGCGTTTTGATGGAAATCAGTAGAAGAAGCAGTGATGGATAGATGATGTCTACTGCATTGATCTGTCTGCGTCTCTGATCTCAGTGTTTGTAGGTCTGATTCACTCAAGGTCATGATCTTAATCTCTGTTCACGCACGTTTGTGTGCTTGCCTGACTGCCTCCGAGTTTGTTTGATCATGTGGATGCATCGGATTCTGTTTCATGTGGCAATGATTAATTTGACTTGTTATGTACTTGACTTTATATTTTTTTCAGAGAATGCGTGTGATTTCTTGATGTCAAATTCGCTACTCACGACTGTGCTTAAAACTTTGATGTTTGTTGGGGGAATCTTACACCTGCATTTGCTTTTCTGTTTCTCTTGATTGTGTAACTAATAACTGGCAGCACTGGGATGTGTGTGTTTGTGTTATCTTAGTTTTTAGAGTGTGTCTATATCAGCCCATAACCCATATGACTGTTGCTGTGTCCTGCTGTAGACTCTGTCGTGGTACTGGAGGAGGGGTCAGGGGTCACCGCAGCGCACACCCCGTCCGATTGGCTGGAGAGTGAGGAGTTTGAGCCAACGACCTGTGATCCCATCTTCATGTCCGCTGACAAGCTCACAAAGACGCCACCGCCTGGAACTCTCAGCAGGGTGGGTGAACTTACTTTGACAGGATATCACGTCCACCACGGCGCGGTGAACGGTACAGACCGGCCACAGAGACACTCAGTGTGTCTTGTGAAGTCAAATCTGTCAGAGTTTCCACCACCTGTTGCTGTTTGATTCTGTTGTCACATTGTGGCTGCGTGTGCTTCAGAAACAAGCTAATATCTTCAACATCTTCAAACATTCATCCTTATCTCCACAACCATGGGCAAAAAAAAAAATTACTCAACTGGGAAGATAGAACAAAACTCTCACTAAAAACATTGGTACAATCTGCAAACTGAACACATCCCTTTCTTTTTTTTTCTACTTTTTTAATCTCTCCTCTCCTCTCTTTTTATTCTCAACAAGTTCAATTCACAGTTTCATCCCCTGTTCTTTGTTTTGCTGTGGCTTTATTTTTTATTCAGTTGTTCTGTAATTGCCCTTTGTCCTATATTGTTCTGTAGCTCTCTCTAGCTGTCTTAATGTGTGCTGAAATGTTCAATTAAAAGAAAAGAAAAGAAAAAGAAACAAGCTAATATGCTAAAATATGGTAAATGATCATGTGATGAGCTCGAAATCAACTGCACTCGTCTTTCTCCGGCAGTCCTCCTCCACCTCCAGTCAAGACGATGAAAAGTCAACCCTGGAGGAGGTAAGCGAGGGAGCCATTCCCATCGATCAGCCCACCATGGGACCCTCCACTCCAGGCAGCCAGGGGCCTGAGCTTCCCTTTCAGACTCACTCTCAGTCCCAGGGTCACGGACTCAATAAGTCCAGCTCTTCTCCAGAGCTGCAGACCTTACCCGAAGCCTTCACCAAGGCCGCTATGGAGTCAGAGACTGTGCCGGCAGACACACCACGGCCCAGAGCACCGTCAGACGGGAAGCCTCAGCCCCAGCAGCCTCATTTTGAGAAGGAGAAGGCGGAGGGCGGAGGAGAGGTTAACGGAGTGGGAGGTCAGAGTCAAGGGGGGGAAGGCTCCGGTGTGGCGTCATCTCAAAGTGGAGGGGCCAGGATGAGGCTGGAGTTTCCAGCAGCTGCAGCGCAACCTGGGCCCATCTCTCCCGGTGGTGGCCACCGACCCCGCGGCCACACCATCTCGGTATCGGCCCCTTCCTCCAGGAGGGAGAGGAGGACAGAGAGGGACTCGTACCACAGTCGGCCCGGACCTGGCAACACTGAGAAGATTGCTGGACTGAGTCCGAGGTACGGCACAATTTCCTCAATAAACTTCTGCACCGTGTCTTCTGTCTCTGCCAATTGTCGCAGTGTATATCAAGTTAGTGAGCTCTGCTCTGTTGGCAAGATGTAAAGTAGCAGCTTGCCAGGGAAGAAATTTTTAATTACATTCTACAACCCACATTGAAATTGAGCAGATTATTTCAGGTGATGAAACTTGCTGGTTATTACAGACTGACGTTATAAACTTTATCCTGGAATATATGAACACAAGCTGCATCAGGGAATATTGCTTATGCAGTCCTTTATTTATCTTTATTTGCATTTTTTTAAACACAAAATAGATCTTCATACACAGACAATGCACAGCTCTCATATTCATATTTTTTTCCTCCCACTCTCTCCACTGTCTCCTTCAGCTTTGTCTTCCTCCAGCTGTACCACTCTCCCTTCTTTGGGAATGAAGCCAACAAGCCGCTCCTGCTTCCCAAAACTCAGGTTAGTTGACCGCTACGCCGTATGTCCCGAGCTCTGCTGCAGTGTCTCATAACGTGTTGTTTATATTTCTCTCTCTGTCTCTCTGTGGCAGGTGATTGACCGGGCTGTGAAGGTTCTGGACCAGATGCCTCCCTATGACACACATAAGATTGGAGTGGTGTTTGTGGGAGCTGGCCAGGTGAGATGATGCTAACCTTGAGTTCTGTCTCAGCTGGTTATTATTACTGCCACACAATTCCCATAACCTCCCCTCTGCCCCTCCTCAGGTTAACAATGAGGTTTCCATCCTGTCAAACGAGTACGGCTCGAACCGCTACGCCGCCTTCCTAACAGGCCTCGGCAAATTAATTCACCTGAAGGACTGTGACCCCGACCAGATCTTCCTTGGGGGACTGGATCAGTATGGGGACGATGGGGAGTTCACGTACTGCTGGCATGACGATATTATGCAAGGTGTGTGTCTGTGTGAGAGAGGGAGACAGAATAGAATGACATTTACGGTAATTATTTGTTTTGCACAGCCAATCTGCTCTGCTTGTTATTAATGAAATGGTGTCTCTGCAGCGATCTTCCACATAGCCACCCTGATGCCCAACAGGGAAAGTGACAGAGGTTGCTGCAATAAAAAACGGCACATTGGAAACGACTTTGTCATGGTGGTTTACAATGACTCTGGAGAAGACTACAAACTGGGCACCATAAAGGTAAATATATACACACACAAGTAAAACAAGTCTGCAGTCAAGTGGTGGTGCTTCAGCTCTAATCGCCTGTCTTTTTTTTTTTTTAGGGCCAGTTTAACTTTGTAGAAGTCATTATAAAACCACTGGATTATGAATGTAACCTGGTCACTCTCCAATGCCGCAAAGGTGAGCCGATCACTGTGATTTTTCTGCTCTTGCTCTTTGTTGCTGTCAGTTTCATTTTACTTTTATTCCCTCTCATGCTCTCTCTTTCAGACCTGGAGGGGTTAGTAGACACAACGGTGGCAAAAATCGTTTCAGACCGCAACCTTCCACTCTTAGTCAGACAGATGGCTCTGCATGCAAATGTAAGTCTTACCCTTATCTCTGTCTCTCACACCTAGGCATGCATACACACACTTGTGTTCACTCTTTGTCTTTCCGTAGATGGCCTCTCTGGTGCATCAGTACAGAGCAAACCCATCCGATGCTTATGCCTCTAAGTGGCTGGCGAGATTAAGACACATAAAGAGGATCAGGACCCGGGTAAGAACAATGCACCTAAAAACCTGAGAAATAGATTTAATCCATCACTGTCACTGTTTTCAATTACCTCTTGTAATTTCATCCATCTTGTTGGCTGTTCTCTGACTTAAAGGCCCAAGAAGACATTCAGTCTCGCTCGACTCCCGGCATCTCGCTGACCCAAGGACACACTCAGCAGAACAAGTCGTTTCAGCAGAGCACTCCAGCACCAAACCCAGAAGCCTCCGGGCAGAGGAAGAGACTTGTATCAACAGTGGATGATTTCACTGATTTTGTTTGATTACATTTCTTATCCTGGCAGACACACACGCATACACACACACACACAACCATAGACAGCGCTTGTCTGTGTGTAAACGTGTGCAATTAAAGTGACCATGAAAAAGACTGGAAATGTGAAGTGGCTGTAATTGTTGTTGTTACTAATGAATCATGACTGTGTGAAAACAATGTGACAGTATGGAAGGTGTCACATGAATGTGCAGCTTCACAGGAAGATTCAGATCATTAACAGCAGATGGACACAATGAACTTTTTTTTTTGGTTATTTTTATTTTTGATTTCACTTCAGGAGTTGATGGAGAACACAAACAGAGCTTGAAGAGAGTGAACGCTGGACTTATTTTCTAGATGGACAGAAACACAACCCCAGATCAGCGATAGCTGTTCCTTAACTGCTGGATGTGTAAATAAGCAACAGTTTGTTAACAAGATCAACATATCAAATTAATCGCTCATGATATAATGTTGAGGCTGAAGTAACATTCAGTGGCTACACAATAACAGAACATTAACCTTTAAACACGGCAGGAGAATAAGTATCTGTGATGTTAGTATCCAGCACCAGAACCATTTCAATATGAGCTGTTCAGCTGTCAAACTCTTTATTTGACTTTGTCAAGTGCAAAAGCATGAGAAGTGCTACAACTGCAAAATACAGATATAAGATACAAAAAAGAGCGTAGAAGTATTTTTAAAGACAAATATGTAACACTGCTTAAAACAAAAAAAATGCATTGTACAACACAAAGGCAGCTAGAAGACAGGGACAGGCTTTGGCACTATATTGTTCCATATGGTACACAGAGCAGGAGTATGAAGGCCAGTGGGGGTGTTACTTGTTAACTGCTGTACTTATATTGAGAACAAAGACTGATATTAAATACATTGATAGCTTTGGCTGTAGTGAGTCACTTAGACTGCAAAAATGTAAAACTTTGGGGTTTGCAACACCAGTGCTTGACCTATGGAAATGCAGCTGCAGCACATACACAATACTGATCATAAAAAAAGCAAAAATATATACACAACAAAGCACCAATATATACAGAAATGTACACACACACACATGAAGGGTTTTTTGTTCAATCCTTTTAGTGGGAACCTGAAACTTGTGAGATCTTGTGCAATTTATTTGCCAAGAAATAGGTCGGATTAAGGCTGAAATAAAATGCTTCTGTGATGAGTGGGTGTTTGGACCGGAAAGACAAAAAAGAGCCTCAATTACACTTTGGTGAACCCATGAGTAACGCTGCAAAATCAGTCCTCTCTCATATCCTGTAAAATCACATGGAAATGGAGCCGATGCACAACTTCCCACTTTTTGGCTGAGAGAAGAGGCGAGCTGGCCGTAAGTCACTGTCAGCGGCAGAATTTAACCACAAAATACATCTTTTCCTTTTGGTTTTCCTGGTTGTCTTTCCAGGTTTCGGGGGGGAAAGGGTGGGTTCCCTGAGATCTGCCCACTGCACACAGGAAGTACATATGTACGGTAATCAAAATAAGACAAAAAAACCAAAACAAAACGTCACTACGAAGACCAGACAAGCTCAAAACAAAACTACAAACTATTAATTCAATACCTTGATAATACTTACTGAGTGTTTCTATAATGTAGCTGTTAAGGTATTAAATGAAAACTTGACACGAGAGTTAAATATGGCGTTTGATATCAGCTCCATTAGAAAATAAAGTGCTAAGTACAAAATGAATGAATGAATGAATGAATAACTCTGAAACTCAGGATGCATAAATGATGCAAAAGCTTTGGCAACGTTTATAATCAAGATACAGTATGAGTGAAGCTTTTTCTATTGGTTTGGATACCAAGCTTATTACTTTACACCACACCTCATTAGAAAACAATCTACTACTGAACAAAAGTGCTTTTAAATCACAACCATATCACACACAACACAATAATAATAATAATAATAAAAAAAAAACATAATTAGATGATACTCAGACTGGGAGTCGTTATAGCTTTATGATGGGAGAACTTAGAATGTGTAAATGTTCAGTACTGTTTGTAAAGTGAAGGCAAAACTCTCTTTTACTTAATTTTCATTAAAAAACCAAACTTCTCCACTGAGCACCATTCTTTTTTCCTGTTCATTCCTGCTTTTCTGACGCTCCTGTGTTTCCTTGTTCTGCGCTACGACCACTTGCTACTCCTTCTCGTCAACGCCCACGGCCTCGCTTCACCTTTCACCTGTCCGAAGTATGGAGAAGATGGTTCTGTCTGCAGCCTGAAGATCTCGCTGCTGGTCTCCCAGCAGTGCTGTGTGTGAGTGTTTGCTTCCTCTTGTTCAGTGGGCTGAAGTGTACAACACATCATCATTAGTGTGTCTGTGCCTACAGTGTTATTTCTATGCATGTTAACCTGCATGTGCGTATATAGTATATCTGTGTGTGCCCGTATGCAAATTTGGGTTCAAAACCATCAAAACACGACTGTTTTCAGCCAGGCCACAAGTACCCATGGTAACCGAAATATAAAATATAAAAATATGTGGACGAACAACAAAACTGACAAATCAACACATTTTTTTCTGAGATATACAAAAAGACTGACTGCACTGTCTGCTGTCAGTTCATGAAGTCCTCTGGTGAGCACGCTCGTGTGCTCCTGTCGGCGACCCCACGCGACCTCCAGGGTCGCACGGGGTCAGTTTTTTGGTCTGGGGCGGAAAGTAAGGGATCAGAGTATTCCTTGGTTTAAATCTTGACCTTTACAAGATTTGGGTGTTTGAACCAGCTCACTCAGCATCTGGTGACCTGCACCTTGTTGTTCTGAGAGAAATGAGCTGGGATTTGGACGGATCACTTCTTGCAAACCTGAAAAGTCTTATTTTATTACTTTGTCTTCAGGTTTCATTCCCCAAACCGCTAGTCTCTGAAGGTTCTTCTTGTTTTCTTCCTTTCCTCTGGGTTTAGAGAGGGGGTACCTGGGGACAAAACCTGCTGTCCCCCCGTCCTTCTCTCGTCCTTAACCCATCATGCACTCTTCAACTTTATGCTCTCCCTACGCACGCAGAGTCCTCAGGATTTGGGGTGTCCAGTACCGTGCCTGTCTAAGTTGGGGTGCACCTTATTTTTGAGGGGTGGGGGCTTGCGCTTTCGCTTGCGTGTGGGAATGGTGGTCGTGTGAGCAGGGTGGTTAAACAGGCTGGAGGAGGGGAGGGGGTCTCTCTCTGTGGGAGGGGCAGTGGTGGAAGGTAAAGAAGGTGCGGGGGTACACGGAGGTGCAGTGGGCGTTTTGGGCAGAGGCATGTGGGTGGGGGGGGCGCATGCTGATGAGACAGGGAGGGAAGAATCAGTGGACGGTTTATGGGGGGCCGGTGTGGGCGGAGGTGCGCTGACTGAAGACTTGGCTGATGACTGAGAGGCAGAGACCGGTCTGGCCTTTAAAAAGGGGACGGGCGTGGCCACAGGAGTCTTTTTGACGTGGGCAGCGACGTGTCCGCAGTCCTTCGAGGGTTCACTTTTCGCCACCTTCTTCACCTTCTTGCTCCCTTTGTTGTGTTTTTCTTTGCCACCGCTTCGTTCTCTCCATCCAGCGGTTTCCTGTTCCTCCCCCTTTCCCCTCTGTCCCGTCTCACTCCTCCCTCCCTGACCACCACCTCCTCCTCCTCTCTCCCTCCCTCTGCTTTTCCTCCTCCTCTGGGCTTGCTCCAGTCTACACTCGATGTGGTACAGATCCTCTGTTGCCATGGTGACGCGGTCAATCTGTTGCAGCAGGGCATCCAGAGTAGGCAGCAGCCTGGAGGCTTCGGTCTCCTCCCTCTCCCTCCAGCTGGTACCTCCCACCACCACTCCCGGGCCCAGGCCCAACCCGAGCCCCAGGCTGATCCCCGGGGCCTCCGTCAGGCTGCAGGGGCTGGAGGAGGCCGGACGCCACGAGGCCTCGGAGCCGGCGTCGACACTGTCTGGTGTGGGTGGAGAATCCGGGCCATCAAGCGGCGGCAAACACAGGGACTTACAGTCGCTTGTGGAGGAGGAACGGGACGGCGGCAGCTCCATGCCTTCAAATCGCACCTTGTGACGAAACTGAGAGGAGGATGAGAGAGGAGATTGAAGATTAGAGAACTGATTTTTATCTCTAAGACTTGAGACACAGACATTGAGTGTGTTCTCCCATTGGGCTTTTCTTTTTATCTTTTTCTTTTTATAAAGCTTTTTATTAGATTTTCAGTTCACATACAATAGTACTTGCAATGCACTGCATGCAGTGTATCCAGGTAATCTTGTTGACAGGTAGTAAGAAGTGTGTCTTATACAGGGTGTGTTGAGAACAACAACCTTAGCCTAAGCCAGAACGGCTTCAAAGAACATACCCTACATACACATCATCCCTTCCCACCCACTTTCAGGTGGGTTGATCGTAGTTCTGTATAAATATTCGATGAAAGGCTGCCAGGTTTTGTTCAAAAGAGTAAGACTGATGCCTACTATATCTCTATAATGCATTATAACCATACGTATGAGTTGTAATGCAGTTATAGCACTGTATAACTATAGTTATAAACACTCATACATGCTCATAATGCTTTATAACAATAATCACAACACACTTTTAAGTATTTTATCATGACTTATAAGGTCAGGTATTATAATAAATTATAATTGTTAGTAACAATGCCCACATGGATAATTAATTTTAAATATAGTTATAATGTGTTATAATTGGCTTATAAACGTGTATAATTATTATAAACACTCATAAATTATCATCAGGCTTTATAACAATAAGCATAACACATTATAGAGCATTATAACTCTATTATAATACGTGAAGTTATAAGCCATTATAAAATTCTCTATGATGTGTTATGCTTATTGTTATAAATCCTTATGATAACTTATGAGTGTTTATAATGATAGTTATACATGTTTCTAACCCAATTATAACACATAACTATATAATGTGTTATCGATGTGGCCATTGTCAGAGTTACTAACAGAACATACACTGCCCCCCACCTGGACTTAACTAAGCAAATAGGTGTGAGCCTCCTATTGGATAATTACTGCATGGGAGATTATCTTTCAGCTGGCAACAAGTTATTTAACCCCAACTGGTGCAATGAGTTGCTTCTCATTTCCTAAACAACCATGTAGAAAGACACAATAATAGTGAAAGTTAGAGCATCTCCACACACACAATGCAAAGGGAACTCAAGGGATTGGGACTGAACAGCTGTGTAGCCTGAAGAAAACCACTAATCAGTGAGGCTAACCTAAAAAAAAGGCTTCAATTTTCTAGGGAGCATAAAGATTGGACTCTGGAGCAATGGAAGAAGGTCAATGTGGTCTGATGAATTTACCCTTTTCCAGAGTGATGGATGCATCAGGGTAAGAAGAGAGGTGGATGAAGTGATGCACCCATCATGCCTAGTGCCTACTGTACAAGACTGTGGGGGCAGTGCTGTGATCTGGGGTTGCTGCAGTTGGTCAGGTCTAGGTTCAGCAACAGGTCTAGGTCAGCTGACTACCTATACTGAATTCCATCAATGGATTTTTTCTTCCCTGATGGCATGGGCATATTCCAAGATGACACAGGATTCATCGGGCTCAAATTGTGAAAGCGTGCTTCAGGGAGCATGAGACATCCTTTTCACACATGGATTGGCCACCACAGAGTCCAGACCTTAACCCCAATGAGAATCTTTGGGAAGTGCTGAAGAAGGCTTTGCGCAGCGGTCAGACTCTACCATCATCAATGCAAGATCTTGGTGAAAAATTAATGCAACACTGGATGGAAATAAATCTTTTTATGTTTATAACTATAGTTATACAGTGCATCAAATCAAGTGTTACCTTGAAAACTGTACAAAACCTGCAAGTGAGAATTTAATCCTTTCAACGTGATATGAGACCGCCCTAAGCCCCCATCAGGCTTTTCAAATTTGTCGCATTAGAATCCCTAAAACCTTCACTGTGTCATCTTCTTCCCTGAAAGGTCATAGTAGATGTGAAACAGTTAATGTACCTCCTTGGCCCTGCTGAGTCCCATCCACATCTTGAGGCGTCTGAGGAACAGCTCAACCATCTCGTAGTCTTGAAGATCCACAGCCGGACGGTACAGCTCTGCTCGGGCACGGCGGTAGTTCCTCAGCAGCACAGAGGTGATCAACCAAAGCAACACTAGCCGAAAAACAGAGAAGCTCGCATGGAACAGCAGTGAAGAGACAGTGCTGGAGGGGCCGGTGATTGTCCAGCCGGGGCGCCATGATAACAGGCCACGAGCCCCCAACAGGGACAGACAGGCGGAGCTCACACTCCCATAGCCATCCAATACAGAGTGGAAGAGCTGCAAGAGAAGAGCAAAAAAAAAGTATAAATTCCTCATAGTTCCTTAGAAAAATCTAGAGAAAGGAAAAATAACTGTGAGAAATTGAATAAAAAAATAAGAGGAAATGTGAAATCAACATGAATCCAGGACTAAAAACATCTGGCTGCGGCAGGTAAACAAAATACTTATTCCGGGAAAGAAGACAGAAATGTGTGAGCACAGTGAACATTTCTAATGTGGACAATGTTTGTCAGATTACAAATTAAAAACACTGACATTGGCTCGTTAGCTATAAATGTGCTGAGGCAGCTGAGGGTGAATATTGATAGTTTTGCAGCTATTTAGTCATAAACTAAATATTGGACAAGGTCAAAGTTTGACCTGAGTGAGCCGCTCCATTGTTAAAATACAGTATTGTTCTTGCAAAATGCATTCAGATGAATTTCGGAAAGTTGCATAAGAAAATAGTTCTGTGACACACAAGAGAAAATAAAGGCTTCTGGTGTTATTCTGTCTTGCTTAAAACAGTCATCATTCTGTACTGTAAGTAAAGTGGGGACAATTACCTTTCTGGTTCTTTGTTGAAAATATTATCATTTACCACTATCAATAATTTATCATTATTTTTATCAAATCTTTTTTATCTTAACACCATTATCAGAACAGCTCTGCCTCCACTCTGGCAGGATTGTTTCAAAAACAGAGATTACATCTCAGTGGAACATGACAGTCAGATAAAGCTGTTGGGTGTTATTGTCTTATTATGTACACAGCAGAGACTTTAACTCTGGTGTTATGAATTTCAAACTTAGTAACTTGACAAGACTTGACATTGAATAGATAATGCATATCTTTCACAAAGGCTGTTCACAAAATCAGTCACGACTATTATTGAAGTTATTCTAATAAAAAAGATAAGGCAGTCTGTGCTAACATGAAGGTTTATTGTAAATTCTGTCTACTGTAAAGAAACTGCACTGTAGAAATGAGAATTAAATACAACTTTGCATGAAATACTATTAGTCACAAGGTTATTTATTCTCACATTAGCTATTATCTACACGTTTACAATACGTTTGCTGTGTGTGGGTGCGTTTCAGAGTGTGTGGGTGGGAGAGAGAAACTGAGAGAACAGACATGAGAAAAAGTCTGACCAGGTGTCCTGTGTGTGAGTAAGCCAGCATCAACAGCAGTAATGTCAGGGCGAGTCCCAGCAGCTCCCAGAAGGAGCGCCGGAGAGCTCTGCCAAACACAGCCCACTCTCTGAGAAACCGCAACTGGTGGGAGGCCTGTATGATTAGAGAGGGAGAGAAATCACATTCATTCAGCTGATGCTTTTATCACAAGGCTTAAATCCTGCACAGAAACACATTGGGACCAATAACAGGGATCAGTGTCTCACTTAAAGACATTTCAGCATGTGGACCGGACAAAGAAAAGCCTGGGGATTGAACTAAAAACCTAACAGTTGAGCCGAACAACCAAAAATACTGTAATGTGCAGCAGGTTATACCCGGCACTCTTGAACTTCCCTGGTCTGTGAATTAGCTGCAACATGTTTGAACAGCTTACAATAACAAGGTCAGGGGGTAAGTATATAGTTAGTGACAATGTTGGTGGCAGGTAAAAAAGGCCATCACCAGGGGGTGGCTAAAGACAGATGCACCTAGAATGGACGATTGGGTAGAGGTAATGCCCATAATTTATGGGATAGAGGAGCTGAGTTATCAGTTACATTTAAGAATTACTAGAAAACTGGGTTGATTTTGTGTCACCATTACGAGCCGATTCTGTGCAATAATGACACTGTGCATTATAAAGCCCCTTGGTTTAGCTACAACCTTAAATTGTTTGTTGTTCCTTATGCTTATTTTCTGTATTACTCTCCAACAGGAGAAAAGTGATGACTGATGATGATGAGGAAGGAGTGAAAATAAGGACATGAGTGGAAAAAAGAGCTACGCTATGGAGGCTCATGGGATTTCTTGGTTTCTAGAGGTAAATTCATGCAAAACTGCTGATGTGTGTTTTTGTCGGGGGCAGTTTTTCAGCAAGCAGTCTCTGTATTTGCCTCAAAAACAACTCTGTTTCATAACATTACGTTATCATCTCATAGCGTGGTGAATGTGCAGGTCACAACTTGTCCACCAGAGCGTTTTGGAGTTGTTGGATTGTGTATTTGATGAGTTTGATGAGGGAAACCAAGAAATAGCCTCCGTAGCGTTGCTCTAAGCAGCTCGAATTTACTCCTTAAACTACATGGTAATGGACCAATTTGCCTAAAATGATGAACTATCCCTTTAACTCTACTTCATGATTTATGCTGGTTTCTGTCTTTGCTCCCCTGTGTGGACTACGGGTATGTTCTATATAAAATGTTGATAGATACTGCTGTATGGAATCAATAAAGAAGTCAATTACAAAAAAGAAAAAAGAAAAGAAGAAATTGTTAATGAATAGAAAAATGTAAATGCATATTTTAGTATCAGCCCAGCTCTCCCTCTGTCCTCCTCTCTTACCTTGAGCACCAGGATGAACAGCAGCAATGCCGACATGACTGTGTACATCTGGCTCTGCCTGGCCAGGGGGTAGAAGTCAGTGAAGGCGTCCCGCGGGTGCTTCACATACGACGCCCACTGCTGCTTGGCCATGGTGCAGCGGCTCAGGTGCAGCCCGCACACGGACGCTGCCAGTGCCAGTTTACAGATGCCAAGGAGTCTCCAGGCTGACAGCAGGTACCTGTAGCCCTCTCCGATGAAGCCCAAGATCCCCCGCACCAGGAAATACAACACCAAGATGAGGAGGACGATCTGGAAAACAGGGAATCATAAAGCGTCACTGCAGATGTGATGTGCAGATGGCTGATGTCGAAACAATGAGGAAAAGAACAGAGAGAGGGGGGATTGAGTTACAGCTTAGGGCTCAATAGTATTAATAGTTATCATTATGGTAAGTGACAGAAGGAGTTGCCAGGGGTTACCATGAGAAGGAGCTGCAGATCCAGGCCCGTGATTGGCCACAGACTGATGACAGGGAGATCAAGACTGGACTGGACACGCTCAGAGACCGGGAACTCAAACAAGAAGGAGAAGACGGCCAGGAGGTTTGTGTTGATGTTGTAGAGCGAGAACTCCACAAACACAGCACGAGTCCTGGGAACACACACGGAAAGACGGCCAAGGTATTTCAGAGTCACTTCCTGTTTTGGAACCAACTTTAATATTTTATCTATGTTACTTAAGATGGGTGTTTCCACCACAGGAGGGTTTTATTTCAGTTTTCTGGTAAGAGCAGGATTAAAAGGTTTGTTTATATCATCAGATATTATTCTCAGAACAGTTGTTGAACACAGGTCCAAATTCTTAGCATACTTCTTTATTGGATTATTTTGTATGTTTTAGAATTTTCAATGTGCAACTTTTCAATGACGTAAGGTAATCGGGCCAACTGCACCACAGGGGCTTTAAAACATCATTCCAGATTCAGGCCTCGAGTGTGCCTGGTTTGGTCTTTATTCCAATCATTGTGAAATTGTGTGCACATTTTATCTCCCTTATATCTGGCCCCAGGACTTTGGACAAACCTGTTGAGATCTGAAAGCAATTTCAGTTTTGCCTCCAGTCTTGTCTTTAATTTAAGATTTCTTAAAACCTTAAACTTTTTCTACTAATTCCACACATCGTCCTGCCTTGTTTGCTACCTGTGGTCGAGCCAGTGCAGCTGCTGCAGCTGCTGTAATGAGGAAGACGCCTGCTCCAGGCTCCTGTTCAGCTGGTGGACCTCACCGCTGCTGGCCTGACCCACACGCCACACCCTGGAGAGACGAGTGGGAGGACACACGGACGAGAACGTGAGACATCAAACAAAACCAGAAAAACACTCTGAGTCTGGTCTACCAGTTCACTTCATGTCTGCCTTTTTTACAGCCAGCTCTTTAAACTCTTTCTTACCAGTTTGCACCATTGGCAGTGAACTCCTCAGTGTTTTTAGTTGGGGAAGTGAACCAGTCCTTTTCCCAAACACTGTCCCCTGCACTGGCACCACCTACAAATACAGTTTCAACAAGTTCAAAACCAAAATTCAATTTCACTAACCCAGAAAAGTTGATTTAAACATGAAAGAGAATGAGTTTGGTAAACAAGGACAACCTCAGCTGGACTACATGTGATGCTATGCAGGCTACTCAAAAGAATTGACACAAATAAATAAAGAAACTGATTTTGATTTAACATGTTTCATGTGTACAGAACAGATCCTATAAGTTAAAGAGAGTTCTCACCTTGTGTGTCGCGGACTTGTCGCAGCCTCAGCGGGCCAAGTAACACACTTCCTGTGTCTCTTAAGAGGGCAGAGTCGTCCACTAGCCGAGGCAACAGGGACTCATTCAGCCACGTCAAAACATTATCTCGGCTGAAAGACAAACCAGTTGTATTTGTCACATTACAGTACGTGTTGCTGTCAGACATACAAGAGGACACACAGCATGACCTTACATCTGACTGAAAGAGTCTAGTTGTGCTCTCTTTATATAAACAAAATTCATGGACACTTGAGATTCTTTCTGCTCTCTCAGTTTGAATAAAATAACACGTGTCTCAAAAGCCCAAAAGAGAAAACACGGGAGAGGCCAAAACCATCTTTTTCGGTGACTTGTGTTTGCCCAAGACATTCAGAAGGTATTACGAGCAGACAATAAGAAGGTCACTGAAAATAGACTGTTATTCTCCCAGGAACAAACTAACAGAAGAAGTCCAGGTTATTTATGTGTGTGTGTGTGTGTGTGTGTGTACCTCCTGATGTTGTGATACTCAGGTGTGAGTAACGCTTGTTGCAGCTGAGTGTGCAGTTTAAGGCCATGTGTGTCTTTGGCTGAGTCAGAGTAGTTGAGGAGTAAGACCACCAACAGGAAAAACATGTAAACCAGGAAATTCTGAAAATGAGAATCAAATATTTTGTTATGAAATGAGACAGAGTATTCAATGACCATGACACTGAATGCATAAAAGTACAAAAAACAGCCTCAAGCATCATCAGTGTTTACTGACTCACCTTCAGCATGGTGTGCAGCATGTGGACCTTGCGGGCCTGGTGCCTCGCCTGGGACAGAGCGAAGCCGTGGGGTGGTCTCACCTCGGAGACCCGCTGGACCACTCTCTCCACCCGGGGGAACTCCACAAGTACGTCCTGGTCTTCTGGACGCAGACGCCGCACACACACTGCATAGTAAACTGCCTCACATAACACCTGTGGGACACACAGGAGTGTGTTAAGATGAAAATAGGAAAACCTCAAAATGTTAACATGACCACACCCCAGATGAAAATTTTAGCCAAGAGAAATGTTGGGTGTGTGCAGAATTTGACACTCAGCTTTTCAGGAAGAAAGAAAAATAAAGAAGAAAATAGTTTTCTGATTCATCGCTGTGTGTTTTGAATGCTTTTAATGCTGTGGAAATATCAAAGTGTTCGGTCCACAGAGACATGTTCACAGCCTCTATTTATGAACCGAGCTTTAAAACAAGCTGCTGGGACATTCACATCATTGTGATGTCACAACAAAGCAGTCACTGCTGTCAGGCTGGCCTCAAGCCCCGCCCACCTACGTAGACTCCCCATCTCTTCTCTCTTGTTTACTTGAAATCTGCTATAATCAACACTCAGCAGCAGCCGGGCCTGCAGCCTGACTGGCTCTCTGCTCAGATTGACTTTGGCCCTTAAAACCACAAATATTTCTTCTTCTGGATATTCAAACTTTAAATAAAAAGGAAAACCAGCACAGTGGGTGTTTGAGTGTTTCTACAAAAGTGGCAGAATTACAACATTTTTTAAACTTGCCTAAATTTTTGTGGCCATTTGGAGCCAGCAAAAAATAGCTATAAACATAACACTTTATAAACAGCTTATAACAGCTGATATGCCAAATGTGCTTACAATTTAATTATTATTATATATTCAGTTTTTGGAGGCATTTAGCCTTTATTCTGATAAGTGAGATAGACAGGAAAGTCAGACCCAAACCCACCGAACTAAAATAAGCTCTACCTTGTAGAACTGAGAGAAACTGGAGGTTGGTAACAAACAACACCTTTCAAACTATCAATCAATCAATCAACTACACAGTGATTTGATCCAATATTAATGTACAAAATAAAAGTGTATGGAAACAAATAACGGAGGATATACGTGTGTTTTGTGTGTGACTGACTACCTTGATTGGCTCCAGCAGCAGGCACGAGCACAGGAAGCTGGCAAAACAGGAGATAAGCCACATCATGGCCACACCTTGGTTGAACCCGTGACCCGCCCAGATCGAAACGCCATTGGCCAGAACGATCACCGCCCAGCTGCCCCACAAGGCCGCACGGCCACACCAGGGAGGGAAACGTCTGGGGCGACACACGTCTGTCACAACTAGAGAGCGGAGAGAAAAGGCCGAGGGAGTGAGGAAACGGTATTAAGAAAGGTTTGTAAAAGGAAAAATAGAGAACATAAAGATGAAGCAAAGGGCAATGATCAGGCAA
The DNA here is from genome assembly GCA_030347415.2 of Decapterus maruadsi. Taxonomy (NCBI): domain Eukaryota; kingdom Metazoa; phylum Chordata; class Actinopteri; order Carangiformes; family Carangidae; genus Decapterus; species Decapterus maruadsi. Next base: position 26,411,605 of record CM064901.1, on the reverse strand, counting down.
TAAAAGGTCAAATATAAATGGACGTGTAAGAGAGATATTTTAAATTCAGTGTTAACAACAACTACACTAATGAATTTGAATATTGTTTGATACAAATAACATTAAAGTCTCACACTTTTAAAGTTAAATAAGTCATTAAACTTTTCAAGTGTTCCATTACAAAGGTCTCGAGTCTTTTCAGTGAATTAAGTTACTGACAAGGCAACCAGGTCAAGTTGTATAAAACAGTGTCCCAGGAACTTAGGACTTCATGCTGGAACTGTTAAAACACATGGCAGCAAAATGAGAGTGTGATGTATACTGTATACTCAGCCTCTATGTTGAAACATACAAGATGCCAGTGGAGAGCTTATTACTGAACAGCACAGCCATCTTGACCTCATTCTTTTAATCATTAAACTCTTTTTTTGTTTGTTTTCTTCTCTTATCACCATAATAAATTAGGTTTATATTAAGAAACTGTGGTTGTTTTTGTCCTCTTGTGTCACTACTCTGAACCTGCAGAGTGGTGTGTGGATACTTCATCTCTGAGGTAAACGGCTATCAGATGACCTTTGGAGTCCCATTTGGAGACGAAGGACTTTGTTGTTGCGATGGTATTTCAGATTTCATGCACAATTTTTAGTTTATTTTGTACAATCTACAAAAAAGACCTTGTCATCTCACTCGATAAAACATCTGTGGACTAAAGGAGTAGGAATGCTAACAAAATAGACTTCTCTGATATCCTCTGCTAAGCCGTCTTGGTGACTGCGACAACAATCAGTCTTGAAGAAAATCCATTGATTTTCCTCCAGGAGTTATTTATTAAATCTCTTATGACTTATATAAGTTATTTGAAAGTTCACACTGACTACATGCCTGTTTGTGGAGCTGTCTACAGATCAATTCATCTATAATAACCCTGCTTTGATTCTGAGCTTCCTGTGGTTCCATAGAAAAGAGGAAATGTGTTTGTTTCTTCCACAAAGCAAAGGTTTGGGTTAAGTGCGGGTGCACAAGTGCTTTAATGATTATGTGCATATAACTATTCCTCTGTTCCTGGTCTCACTTAAGTGGAGAAAATAGTTTTTATTATTGACTGTCCGTAGTTATGAACACATACCTCTAGACATCTGAAGGGGAACAAAACTACAAGATGTAAAACTATTTACAGTTACGTTAAGTAAGGCATTAGTTGCATGAAGAATGTCTTCTTTCACAAACACACTTGTACGCACCTGTATTTGAGGTGAAAGCAGTTTTTGGTGGCTCCCTTCTGTCAGACTCTAGAGGAAGAGGCTCATGGAGGAGAATCACTTCAGTCTTATCTCCCAAAATGCTCGACCTGGCATAAAACAAAATGACATATCAACAAGTGTGCAAATGTTCCTATCAATGCAGGTAAATCTCTGCAGCTGTTGGATGTTTTCCAGAAGAGTCAAACTTACAGGTCGGCCATCTCGCTCTCATCAGCCTGAGGGAAGAAGTTCTGTTTATCTGCCAGGATGTGTTTGATAAGATCTTCATCTGTGAGTGAAAAGAAGCATGACTTCAGCTTGGGCTTGGCACGACTCTGATTGGACAGTTTAAAGAGCTTCCCGGTCAGTTGTTACCTGAAGAGGTGAAATATTTGTTGCGTTGGTCGGTTCCTTCCTCGTCGTCGGGGTTAAATGTCATGTCGACGCCCAGGTGCCTGCTCCCCTGACCCCTCTTCAACCTGGGCATTCCCGCTCCGTGCCCCGCCCCACCCACTACAGACACGTCACTCAGCAGCTCCGACCAATCCCTGTCGTCCGTCTCCTCCTCTGCCATGCCCCAGCTCTCCACACTGAAATACACAGCGAGACATGTTGGTGTGGTGCGACATGAGCAATCACTGCTTTATTCTCTTTCCTCTCTGTCTCTCTACCAAACAAAGAGCAGTTTCTCATAGAACAATAATGATGCTGTAATAACACTGGACACTGAGACAATGACTGTGAATATTTGTTTTTTCTCAATTGATTTCCAACAGAGGAAATTTCTTACTCTTTCAGAGTGCAATTTTGTAAATTACAAACAATTTCCCTCTTTTGTTTTTCCTATTCTCACTTCATCTGACAGCTGGCAATTATACCCGGCATTTTGTATTTCAATAAGTTGAGTCATGCATTATCTAAAACAACTGCCATGGCAACAGAATAATTCACCTTTTGGTCGATGGAGTGGGCAAATCCACGTTGGTTTCTTCTGAGTTGGTCTGATAAACGAGAGAATGGATGGATAGACAGACAGACAGATAAATGGATAGACAGAAACAGAGAGAGAGATAAACATACACTAATGACCTCACAGGGGGAAAGCATTACTTTTTGTCTTGCTTTACTTTGGTTTTCACTTCAGTTTCTTTCTCAGTCACTTTGCCATGACAATGTGATTCATTTAAATTTCATATCAGTTGCTTAATAAACTGAAAATTAAAGAAATCTGAACTAAAACTATAACAATATCAGACACCAGTCAATCCCACATCCTAAATGTGCATCCTTTACCTCGTCATTGAAAAAGAGGAAGGAACTTCCAGCCATGGAGTTTTCCAGGTCATCAATCTCCACAGACTCCTGGTCCACTTGTGGTGGCGCCTGCTCCACAGACACACACTAACACACACAGACACAAAGAGAAAATATTCAAGGTGCCTGTGGGAAGCTCTGAAACCTTGATTATGTTTTAGTTTTTGGTAGTTTAGTGTTACCTTGCTGCGGCTCATTCTGAAGAGCGTGAAGACGAGCAGGTAGAGAGGGTAGACGATCAGACAGGTCACCACACCAGCTGCCACGGTCTCTCCATTTAATGAAGAAAGCCTTGACACGGCCCGCGGGCTACAGCACAGGATGGCATTTAAATGTAGGAATAAACCAACAGTGTGGAAATTCACAGACAGAAGACAGAGAGCCCCCCAAAACACCAAAGAAACACTTTTCTGTACCTGTATCTCTTGTCCACCACGATGCTGTACCACAGCGTGTTGGCTAACAGGAAGAGCTGCAGCAACAGAGTGCAGCACGTGGCTCTCTGCAGGCGGGTGAAGGGGCTGCGGGGGGGTCTCTCCCACAGCGACAGCCACAGGTGGCTGTCACACAGCGCCCTCTGCAGCTCGCACCGCGCCAGGCGGGGGAGCCGGAGCAGCGCGGCCTCCTCTGAGGGAAACAGGAAGGAACGCAGCGGTGAAAACTGGTGTCAATAACCACTTGATCACAGATTTATCAAATTGTAGTTTCTTACCTGATGCCTCCACCTCCATCTCTACTCGTCCATCAGTTCTCTCATTATCGACGGACAACCACTCCTCTACCAGGAAGTAGTAGCTGCTCCCTGTGTGCAGGTCTTTCACCAAGACGTACTGGAGCATCCATGCTGGGGACAGACCTGAGGGAAGAAACAACAGGGTTTGCTCATTATCAGCTGCTTCAATTCTTTGGTGTAGCATTGGTTACAGGGCTTTGTACTCTCTGTGTACGTGTCTGTACCCTTGTTGTCGTGCCAAATTTGTATTTTCCAGACGCTGCCCAGACTGGTGTCTGTGGCAATGTGGAAGATATCAAGAGCGTTGCGTGAGAAGGCTCCTCTGCTGTCGAGATGGCGGTGTCCACTGCGGCTCTCACGACCATACAAATTGATTCCCACATGTGCTGTAGTGCCTGGAAGACAGACAGAGACTCACTATATCAACATTTACTTATTTATTTATTCATTCTTTGGGCATTTTTCACCTTTATTGGATAAGACAATGAAAAGGGAGGAACACAGGGAAGAGACTGGAGGAATGACAAGCAGTAAAGATCGTCCTGGTTGGGAGTCGCACAGGTGATCACTACATCACCACTTGACCACCAAGCGCCCCATGATATCAACGTTTTGGACTCTTCAGAATTCATCAATTATTCTCATAACTGATGAAGTATTGTAAGTAAGTAATTGTATATTATGTTTAACAATAGATACATAACCCTATATGATAGTAAACAGAACATCTGTGGGTTGTGAGATGTTTTCATCACATTGGACATTTTGCATTGTTCTTTGATTTTGTTTTAGCGAGGCTTTATGAAATGAAATCCTGCAGTTTAATGATCTTCAGTTGAAGTGTCATTTCAAAATCCTTACTATAATACATACCTATATAAATGTTACAATACACAACAGAATGTCAAAGATATATATCTACAGTAGCTAGATTGTTACACCTAATGCGCTTAGAGCTTTTAGAACCGGCATTGCTGCTTTTAATCAATGCAGTCTTACAATGGTGCCAATACAGTGCTGTGAGACCACATGTAGTATCATTAGTTACTTAATTGTTGTGCTACATAAAGCGCAGTTTTGCTCACTTTTTATCACCATCAACAATGACCTGAACCCACCTGCCCCTCGGCTCCAGCCGGTCTTGACCTGAACCTCGTACTTGAAGAGTCCGTCTGGGCCACAGAGAGGAACCACACCAGCTCTCCGTAGATCCAGCTGGTCCAACTTGTGCAAGATGGCTGCTGCTACAAGATAGCTGAGTAAGCCCAGTACACACACCAACAGCACGACCAGGCTTGGTGCACCAGAGCGCTCCTGCAGGACAAAGGACAGGGTTAAGTGTGTGTTTATATAGTGAATATGCACAGAAGAAGGCGTGTTTTTGTGTGTGTGTTGTACTGACTGGCACTTTGAAGCTGATGGCATTCATTGGTACAAACACGCCTCCACCGAAGGCTGTGAGGTGCCGTGTGCGGCAAACAATTCTGCTGGTGTTGGTTTCTGCCAGAGGCACCATGCCATCTGTCCGCCATTGCTTCTCACTCTCACTGAAATACTGACACAGGGAGGCGAACGCAGCGACCTCCAGACGAACACCCGCGGGCGCTGAGCGAGGGCTGCAGGGCGTGCTCACATTGATGAAGTAGTCCTGTGTGGTGTCGTAAGACCTGCGTAACACAGGGCAGAGGTGGAACCGTTGGTTGTAGTCACCATAGACCAAAGGTGAGCCTTGCATACTAAACTGACTTTGTTTGTGCATGTCTAGTACAGATCATGTTGCAGTACAATGAATGAGCGAGGGGTTCTTACTCTGGCGACAGGAAGAAGGTGTATTCCCTGTGATCCAGATCTTGCCCCATTGTCATACGTGGTGTGATATGTTTTCTGTCCGTGCAGTTCAATTCGTTCGGCCCTTCGTGGGAATGAAGGTAAGCTGTGATGTATGGCTCTTCTTCATCCTCTCCTCTTCTGTCCTTCTCTCTGGCATCTGGAGAAAGAGAGGAAAAACTAGAATTACCACCAACCGGCCAACTGTCAGGAAATACAATCAGAGTCTTCCCTTCCCGAGTTATAGAATAATTCCCTGAAGTGTTTTTTCAGAACACTGTCACAGTAAAGCTGACCTTTTACCCTCTAAAATGTCATCGCCTCATCACTGCCAAATCTGTGGGCGTTACTGAGATATCGCCTTCATGAGAATAGAGCCTACATACTGTACAAAGGGATGGACCCTGGCTGTCACCGGTGCTGAGACACAATGATGAATGAGAATACTTCAAATGGATCAATACAATTACAGATAAAGATATAAAACTGTATAAAACTGGAAAACATGAGAGAAATTAGGGCCACGTTGCTTAGGGACGAAGCTACGACCACCACCTCATTAACACCAGGCTGTACAGTTTTCTCCATGGATTTTCTATCTAAGCTCTTCACACTCAGTAAATGAATGCTTCTATAGTCTGTGTGTTATTTCCCTAAGCGAGATGCTGTCAGGCCAGTTAAAAATTCACACTGCCGCCTCTCTCATGCTGTAATTACCCGCTTCTGAGTTTCATAACAATACATCATACATTGTAATGACATCAGATCTTCCTTCAGCTATAAAGAGGGCATTCTGTGAAAACAACCCAAAATGAGACTTTGTTGACATCCGTGAGGAAATTGCAGCCTGACAGCTGCCTGGATACATGATGAGAGTACAAACAATGAAAGTGAAAACGATAAAAAATGGACTCCATCTAATTTATTTAACACTCAAGCACAAGACTGCTACTAAATTACAGCTTCAAAATGCCTCCCTCACTCAGTGTCAACACAAATTGAATTATATAAGCTAAGCCAATGAGACGAGACATCACATTGTTCAGTTGTTCCTGCTGTGTGTTGCGTGTGTGCATTGTGTATGTGATGGAGGTCAGAGCTCACCCTCCAGAGAGGTGAAGTTGAGCTGTACAAACAGTCCTGCCTGTCTGTTAGTATTTCCCATGCTGACCCTGACGATGACGGAGTCACAGTGGCTGATGTTAAAGGCTTCAATACCAGAGCCTTCAACACCGACATCACTGTTGCCATTGTTAACTGCGACAGTGATGGCTTGATTGTCATCCAGGCCTGAGATTGGGATCTGGGTGCCATTTTCAGTGCGAAACTCCATTGATGCCACCTCGGTAGAGACATTGTAGTTTTCCACAAAGTTGAAGGGGAAGGGGTTAGACTCCATCTGAGGAGGAAAAGAAGATGTTACAAATTGAAGGTAAAAGAGAAAAAGGTAAGAGCAGATTCTATCAGATTCTGCTCATGAGACTTAAGTAAAAGCAGCTTTTGTTCTGCTAAGTTATTGTTTTTTTGCCAGAGATCTAACCCAAAGACCAAGAGTGTTTTGCACTTGATTGAGTGTTTTCCATCATGATGTTTTCTGTTGTTACCTGAAACAGTAGCTGTACAATGCCGTTTCCTGCAGCGGCTCTGACAAGATTGTCATTCAAAGCTCTCGGGATGGAGAATCGCGGGCACTCTGGAGGGAAAAGAAGATCAAACACATAACATCGCAGTCCTGTTTATTATGGCCACACTGCAGTAGATTGAGAGATGATTAATTTTTCCAGCCACAGATAAATATGTTCCATCAACTATTAACTCGCCAGGTACACACCTCCACCTAATCTGTTGTCATGGTAGCAGAGCAAGCTCTGGGGGTCTGCCAATTTTCCTGTGGCTGCAATCTCAGCTCCCCTCAGGATCAGCGGCTCCTCGTTGAGCACCCGGCCGTGCATCAGGATCATCATGAGGACCGAGGACAGGCTGTAAGCCTTGGCTGCCACTCGCAGAGGGTGCGGTTCTAGTGAAGAGGGCGAGGGGTCCAACAAGATGCCAATCTGTTCCTTACCAGAGGAGGAGAAGGTGGAGGGGGGCGAGGGGGAATCCAGGAAGACAGTCTGAGGGTACGACTGTGAGGCTGACTGGCTGACCTGATGGATCAGATCACCTGGAGGGAGGAAGACGACACGAGACAGGGTGAATAACTGAGGAGGATAAGATGAGGAAAAGAAGGAATGTGGGGGAAAAGTTACAGCTGCACAGTTGATGCTTCACTTGAGCTTGTTCTTTGTATTTTCCAGTCTTGGATGTGTAAATGAAATAGAGTTAATGAGCCAATCACTGATGGACTGTGATAAGATTACAAATTTGCATCAACAATCTACTCAAGTGTTTCAGTTTTTCCCTAATACTGTATGTGTCTGATGGAAATGAATGATAACATGCGGAATGGGGCAGTGAATGATTTAATTACTGAGAGCAAATACAACAGTAGATCGACACGCATCTATTTGAGTCTTTAGTCTCACACTTTATTTTGACAGCATGTGTTAACACTGACTTGTTGATAGCTTCCTATTAGTGCTGCAATTTTCTTTCATTCATGTTTTGAGCCCAACCGCTGTTCTGACAGACTGCCAATTTTCTTTCTTACCCATGATGGTTAGGATGTTGTCAGCTATCTCAGTGGGAGTGACGGTGCCCTGCTTGGTGTCAGTCTGCAAAATCTCCAGCATGGACTCCAGTTTGTTCAGAGTGCTGTTCTGACACTCCTCGCAGATGAACTCACGACTCACCGCCTGCAGGACACACACACATATCTGTTTGATTCCTGGACCATTTACGTCTTTCTAGCTTTATTCTTCACTCTTTTCTCCAAATCCAAATTTCTTTCCTTCCTTCCTTCCTTCCTTCCTCCCTCCTCCCCTCCCTCTCAGCGCCCTTACCGTGCACTGTGCCAGAGCAGCAGAGGTCTGCTGGATGTCATTCACAGTGGTCAGGTCCAGAGCCGTCAGAGCTCTGGTAATGTTGCTGCGGACTCTGACACGGTAACTGCGTTCATCTCTGGACGACCCCCTGGTCTGCTCATACTGAAACGGAGCATAAACATGTACATGTCAGCTTCATGTGCGAGTGATGGATGACTGGAAAGATACTGCTGATGCTTTAATTGGGTGACTAGACCTCTGTTACCTCATTCAGGACTGTGATAAGAGCCAGTGATAACTCTCTGACCCTCTGAGAGTCTCCCTGCTCCAGCAGCTTTTTGAGTTTGGTGTCTGTCAGCTCAGATAGCCAATGGGGAAGGCTGCTGTACTCAGGGGGTTGATCTGGCAGCACAACCTCCATGGACCTGGACACAAACACAGAACATAATGTACTGCTGTCGAATATTGCATTTCTAACTTAGCAACACTGGATGACAACATGTGTCAGCTGGTCTCCCATTTGGTCTGGACTGAATTATCTAAATAAATGTTGAAATTAACTGTGAGTCTGTTAGTCTAACAGTCAAAATTGCAACTAAATAGATTTAGTTAGTTTAGTTTTAATAGATACTTGTGGTTCCCAGATCCAAATAAGCTTGGTGATCACCTAACATTCCTTGTCTACCTCCATTCAAACATTAATACTCTATTGCGTTTACAAGAGTGGGACGTATGCACAGCCTTAAATTATAATGCTGTATAAATAAACTCTTACCACACCCACTATATATCAGCATTGCCAGAGTGACTGTGTTGTCATACTGAAATTAGTATTTAGTTCAAAACACAGCAGAGTCCAAATTCAACCTTCCAAATTTGATTTCGTGACATTTTTGGATCCTGTACCAGCTCCTCTTAAACGCCAAGAAATAGTTTTTCCAGTGTTGTTGGTGTAATAAATTTGGCTTTTTAATCCTTAGAGGTCACTGCTCTGCTGTTGAGCCAGTCACACTCGATTTACTATATTTTAAGAGGATAATGCACGTAGGATCAGTGGTGCTTTCCAAGGGGTCTCAGGTAGATAGATTAAAATATAGAAAAGAAAAAAAACAACAACATTAAATTAAAACATAACCCTAGAAATCCTGCAGAGTTGTTTGCTCCCTCGTCAGGCTGTTAAAATCGTTACAGACAGTGCAAACATAAATAAAACTGGAGGCTGGAGTTGAACACCACATTTTCAGCTGCAGCTTAACATTGTTCAAACGCTCACTTTATTAAATGACGTTCTGAGGCAATGTCTCTAAAAATATCAAATATGTAAGGATGGATTTTGTGGAAATATGCAGCTGAATAAATACAGAATATTAATACGGAAAAGTGCACCAATTTAAAAAAAAACTGTTTTTGGATGGGACTATTTGACTCTTGTGGCTTCAATAAAGAGTTGAGAAAATTAATACGGAATATATACGATAAGTGAAATTGTCTCCCTGTGTGGAATGAAATAATTTCAGCAACCCTAAAGATACTTGAGGGCAAATCAGAGAAATTGGTATTATATTGAGGGGTTTTGACCAAGGGCTACAAAATGTACCGTAAAAAATATTATTTTAACACCTTTTCTGATAGACATGCACATAATCACTAGACCAGAATTCAACTTGGGGATGGACTATACTGTCCAGATATTTGTGTTGTGTCTTGCAGGAGCTGCTGTTCTCATTAAAATTTGTCAACAGCAGCTAAACACAGTCTGAACTGAAATCCCCAAGGGACTAAACTGTATATCACTAAACTTTATCAAGCACTAAGGTGAAGTTCTCTGACTTAAATAGCTGTACAGGAAGCAGCAAGCACCAGAACCAAAACCTTGGAGATGTTGTACCAATCAGAGAAAGTTCAGTAACGTGCAGGTTTGATGGACTGAGCAGCTTGGGATGTAAACAAAACAATGTTGAAGGTCTGGGTGTTATTTAATTGGCCACAATTCTGCCTGAGCAAACTAAACAGAAAAGTAAATGATAGTTACTTGTTAAGTGCAGTGATGGAAGCCCCCTGGTGGTCCTCCACCGTGATGGACACAGCTACACGGTGTCGGGCTGAGCTGAATCCAGGCGGCAGGAAGGCCGTGTGCTCTGGACTGCTGCCTTTGTACACACAGAACTCCTCACAGTAGTCTTCTCTGCAGCGCATCACCAGCAGACTGTAGAGCAAAGGAGTCTCTGAGACCCCCAGATCAATGTAACCTGAAGACAAAAGGTGAAAAACAATAGGGAGAAGAAAACAGAGAAGGATTTTTGATGATGGTAAATAGGTCATGAGCAGGAATGCTGCTCGCACAGATTCAGCAAAAGCAACACATCCGAACACTGTCATGTGTATGAAAGTAAGTTCACGACTTCCTTCTTCCTACCTGAACAGTTGAAATGCACCCGGTCCAGCAGTGTGCGAACCCTCCAGCCTTCTGCGTCCCCCTCCCCGTACTCCACTCCCGCCTCCCCTCCTGCTCTCAGGTGACACTCTCCACCGGTCGGGGGCATGTTGTGATGGAGCGTGATGGAGGCAACGCCCTCGCCATCCAGGCTGTCGTTGGTCACGTGAAGGGTGAAGATATAAGAGTCTCCGAGCCGCAGGACGCCCTGCCGCAGAACCAGGCGCATGCCGTCACTTCCTGTTGTGGTGGAGGAGGAGTCCAGGACCAGAGTCTCGTTCTGCAGTGTCATGGCACTCCAGCGCTGCGGGGCAAAGAGACACGTGGTTAAGTTACAAGACAACCTGAAAATCTTTTAGTTAAGGTAAAAAAAACCCCAACAACTTCTTGTTTCTTTATTTATTTGTTTTGGTGTTTTCCTTAGTGTGGTTACTTAAATACTGTACATACCAATTATTTGGGGTCAGAACTCACAGGCAGAGCCGGTTTGATACTAAGCAGCTTCAAAGGAATATTTAAACATTTTGGGAAATAGACTAACTTTCTTGCTGGGATGAGACTTTGGCTTTTGTCCTGATTAAACAAGATATATCACTGTAGAAGTGCTGATAAGTGTTTTTTATTATTTTTGGACAGAGTCAGAGTCGGCCGGTTCTCCCCTGTTAACAGTGACTGTGTAAAATTCAGATTACCAACTGCTGATTATAGCTACAATTTCAGCATATAAACATGAATGAATTCACTCTGTGTTTTTTTATTGGTCCAAAAGACCTGAAAAGACCTTGCAGCAGACTTCTGAATGTTATAAGATATTTACAAAGAACTTGATGCCACATACCTGATTAAACATCAATGAATAAGATCAAGGTCATAAACAGGTTATTGTCTGAATAATGTTGAGAAATTACTCTTGCGCTGTCAAGATCATTGCAATATGATAATACCTGCTGGCTTCTCTGTAACATTTAATTTGTTTTAACCTACTGTACCAGTCAACAGGTCCCCAATGTAACTTAAAGTGTTACAACCCTCTGGATGCTTGAATGTATACAAGTAAAGAGCTTGAAACCTTTGACTGAAACTGAACTTGGTTCCAGCTGATGCTCTGGTGTGACTGTAGCTGAAATGAATGCAGACCTTTGGACCACAATGTATGTAAAGAGAGGCGGTGTCTTGTAGACAAGTAGACACAAGTAGATCATTTTCAAATCATTTGAAAAAGTGACCTTGGTGAGCAGTACAGCTGAGCACAGTCAGTTGGTATGTGCAGACTGATGACCAGTGACTCAACATGTGTTTTGTCTCTCAAATTGATTCCCCGTGTTGGTAAGGACATAACATATTCTCTCTGGCTCCACTCGGACGATGACCTCATTCTCACACCCACACACTGGTTGCATCACAAATCCCAAGGAAAGTGTGAATGGAGGAAGAGAAAGAGGAGGAGGAGATGAAGAGGAGGAGGAGGAGGAGAAGTGGGAGGAAAAGTATCTGGAAATGTTGACTCCGCTGTCACTTTGCTGTGGTGCAGTGACCTCATTTTGCTGAGACACAGATTTAGCTGCTTCGTGTGCTTTGTGTGCTTTGTGTGTGTGTGTTTACCCCACGGTGAGAGCCCTGGCAGTTGGTGCAGGTTCCCCTGAGGTAGACATACGAGTTCTGGCTGACCTCGTAGATGGACTGGGCCTTACAGGACACACACTCCAGATACACCATGGGAATGTGGCCACTCTGCACAAGCACCTGTCACACACAAAACACATACACAATGTGAAAAAAAAAACACTACCTAAAACAAACAACAAGAATTCATCTGCTCTCTGTGTGTTTCCTATTAATGACTCTACTACACACCATGTGTCATGCTTTGTTGTGTTTGTTTCGACCACATTTGATTTCGACTTGTTTGTGTTCTCTATTTTTTCTCAGCCTAATTGCCTGTTTAATCTGTTGTGCTTTGTCTGTGAAAAACAAAGGGTCAGCGTGTTTTGCTGGAAGCAGCTTCAGCGCCGGGATATTGAGTTGTTAATCAATTAAGCAGAGTTGTCAACACAAACATTTTAGAGAATAAAAGGATAATTGAGAACGAGAGAGGGCAGAGAACCTGAGATTTTGAGGGCGGGTATTTGTAAAAGAGACAAATTATTGTCATTAGAGTGAATAATGCACTTGATTAGTATGAAAACAGTCTGAACACTTCTGAAAAACTTTGTGATAATCTCACAACAATCCAAGTAAAACCTCTTCAAATAAAAGACAGACAGGCAGCACAGTACGTGACAAATACTTGCTGTTGTTAATATCCCTGTGTGCGTTTCTAATCAAACATGACCAAACAGACGCTAAAAATATTGAACATATGCGTGGTGGCATTAAAGGATAAACACTGACAGAATCCAACCACCGCTCGAGCTACGTGTTTCACCATCAACACTTTTTTTCCCACTCCTGCATGGTGTTGAGTCATAAATTACAGAGGTTGACCTCCCGTGTGTAGAGCTTCTTGTTGTGGCTGAGGGCAAAGGATGAATGTGGAGCTGAAGACAAATCACTCCAAATGCACTCAACAACACCACTGACAGTATGATGCATGAGCTGCCCTGTTATTCTGACCCGACGCTGACAATCAAACGGCGGACAGGATATTTATTTACCTCACTGCAGAAGGTAACATGACTTCATTTCCTATTGGCTCTTTGATCAGAAATAATTGTTTCTTGAGGCGGTGACTACTTGTGACCCTTCATCACAGCTTCCATAACATCAAATGATTTTTTTTATTTTTTTTACCTTGAAACATTTCAGACAGCTTATTAGACTGTTTGAAGCCTCAAGACATAAAACTCATGATGTAAATCATGATGTGAAAGCCGTGACTAGAGATGAATCTCCAAAAGTTATTTCAATTTGTGTAGCTTTGTTTTCATTTTAATCAAATCCATTAGTGTGTGAGTTTTGTTCTCTAATTAACTTCTAAATTCCTCCTTCATGACAACTGTACCGAGTGATTATATTTTATTAAGGCTTAAAAGTGATGTATAATTGAGGACGTGGCCTCTTTGACTGACAGGCGAGCGAGTGTATGTCTGCCACAAGCGCGCACTGAAGTCTCAGCTCCACACATTAGTGAGTGCATACATTAATCTTGTGATTCAGTGAAGGGGTTCTACCTCCCGGGCGGGAAACCGCTGACTTACAGCATGCAATGTATTGACGGGTGCAGGACACTGTGTGCACTCACTGTCTGCGTGGTGGACTCTGGCGCCATGCCGTCTTTGCTGATGGTCAGTTTGAAAGTGTATTCGACACCCGCCTCGAGCTCGGAGCGGGAGATTCCCAACACTGGATCGCTGGAGCCCAGGCCGAAGTTCAGACTGGAGCAGTGCTCTGGACCCTGGGAGCAGAAACCAGGAGGGAAGGATTAGAATTAGAGCGTTATTGTAGAAGATAACAGTAGAAATAAGAAGACAAAAAGAAGACATACATATATTTGTCATTTTAATGTATTAAAGTAAAAAGTAAAAAAAGTAGTAAAAATGTATTATTGGGTTATGGCCACTAACAAATTATGATAATGGGTGGAGCTACAGGAAGGTGGTGTTTACAGAGCACATGGTGTGGAGAGTCTGCTGGGCTACAGTTTGAATTATTGACATCTGCAGGGAATACCACACTTGTGTGCACAAACAAAGATTGCGAGGAAATAAATATTATAATGTGAAACATATTCCTTTTAATTTAGCACCACTTTATCATCCAGACGAAACCAAGTGGTCTAATTCATTTGTAAGTGATTTGGGCACATCTGTTTGATAAACATCTGTGCCAAATTAATTCTCAAAGTTATATTGATTTATCTATCTGACATAACTTGTGAATAAATGAAGAGAGAATGTGCTCGCACAAAAGTGTTTTAACTACGAGTGAGTCACCACTTTAGAACGTTTGGACGTTGATGAAGAGCTGAGGCTGAAGCATTAAAAAACGAAATGTTTGATTTCTCGAAAAAAAAAAGAACAAGGTACAAGACTGATGTTGATTTCCTGATCGTGTTGACTGCCAACTTCAAAAATAAAAGCTCACAGTATACTGGTGCAAAATTGTCTACGCTTCTCTTGTTAATCTTGTTTTAAAACCTTCTTGTTTGTTCAGCTTTTGGGAAGTTGGAACAAAACTAAAAACTGCCACAGTTGTTGGAATATTTGATTTTGTTAGCTCTCCTTCAAAGAAAAGGGAAACAGCATTAATCTTTTGTGACAATGAATTCATTTTTTCTTTTTTAACAATTTCTAATGCGTTCATAATTGTACTTGCACCTTGTCCCCAAGGTCAGGAGGACTGTCTAGGTCATTTGATAAACTGTGTTTTTTTTTTTTGGTGCTTCTTTTATTCATCTGTGCAACTTTGAGTCCTTCTACCAGGATGTACAACAGTTTGACTCAGTGTCCTTCGAATCGACAACTCTCAATATGTTTTCTATATTAGCAGATCTTTTCATCAGCAGCCTTTGTACAGCTGTGTGTGTGTGTGATGTGTGCATGTTTATGAGCAAGTGTGTAATTGTGAGGGTGGAGAGCAAAGCACCAGCTGTGGAATGCTGAGTTTATCTCTAAACAGTTACATAACCCTTTAAATGCCTGTCCGCACACATGCACACACAAAAATGTCTTTTTTGGACACACCCATCGCATTGCATTTTATATTGTGGTCTTTTGCTGCACAGGCAGAATGTGCTCCCAATACACACAGACTCAACATTAAAGAGGGAAACTCAAAAGCTGTGCTGATCTACTGAGCGCTCCTCATACCAGTGTCGGCCAAGCCTCTCTGAACGCAGTTAAACTTCTCAGTCAGGAGCAGAGACCATTACGTAATTTTTCCACAGTCTCCGTTGCAGAATCAAGTCTGTCCCCCGAACTCTGCCTCATGAATTCACCATTAAACATTTGAAAGTGGAGTTTGGTTTGACAATTCAACACTCCTTTATTTCTGTTTGACTCGAGCCAAAACTAAAGGAAACCTGGAGACTGAGAGAAACCAACCACATTAGCAAAAGCAGAACAGCACAAAACTCTGTTGTACTCTGCTTCTACTACTGTATACTGTACTTGCAGACTTTTAAAGCACTTGTTCATTTACTATTCATTACTCTGCTCAGAACCTATTGACCTTGTGAAGTTGTAGTTTCTATATAATACATGCAACATAAAGTGGCTCCATTTTACTGTAACTACTCAATAACAGCATGACCTTCAACAAGTTACCCACTGAAATCAAACCTTTTTAAAACAGCACTGAACACTCCACACTCCTGCAGAGAGCTCGGTTATATAATGTATAGTGTGATGTGAATGGAGACCTGTTAACAAAGTCAGAGAGCCATTGCTTCTGGGAACAGCAGAAACTGCTAATTTAACACAAACATTTTACAGTCTCATGACAAGCTTTACCTTTGAGGTACTTTGACACTCCCAGTGGTAGTGCAGTAGTGACTGGCTGTCTGGGTCCAAGTTGGGGTCATAGGACTGCACTGCACTGAGCTGCAGGTCCTGAGTCCTTGACCAGACCCTGTAGGTGCCCCCCTCTATAATTGGCATTAGCCTGACAGGAAAAAACAGATCAAAAGTAAAATTAAAAAGGAGCATGACTTGACTTCCTACAGAAATTTAACTTGTCAACCCCCCAAAACATATTAGTCTACAAAACTGTTAATCTTTGAAAACATGTGAAGTGCAGCTGACAGAAGAGGTGAGTTTAGTAAACTTAATAAACTTTTTTGACAATATAGTATGTGTTAAGACTGAAATAATAGAAATGACCCACAAAAAACATGTGCAACGACACATGAGAGGTAAGTGCTGATGCCAGAGTGGTGGATTACGCTGTAGTTCTGGTTTGTTTCTATGGATGGTTTGAAACAGTTTTGACTGTGAAACTGGGTCACCAGGCCCGTTGCTTGAATAAGAAGCAATTTTGCCTGGTTGAATAAAAGTAGGTGATGATGATGAAAATTCTTTATAACTTTATTCTATCAAAGTCATTGGCCTTTTTTATAAAGATATTGTTTTAATGTCTCACTACATCAAACTGAGCATAATTAGCAGTGTTATCCATATTTTTAATTTTAATTTTTCTTATTATATAGAGTTCACAAACATAATTCCATGTACACAATATATATACTGTATATTATAACATACAACATATATTTTATAATAATACCCCTCCCACTTCTCGCTCCAACAGAGGCCCCATCCCTACAACAGTATTACTGTACCATTAACCAATAACTAAGTATTGATTTACAACCATATATTTACATATATTACATTTTCAAATATTTTGAGGGGTGACCGTATGTAATCAACAACTCCAGAGGAAAACTGTTGTTTGTTTTTTGTTTCTCTACTGACCTGGCAGCCATGACACTCAGATGCAGGCAGGCAGCTTTCCGTAGTGGCACGCCTTCATATGACAGAGAAAACACCAGGCTGTAGTTCCCTGTTGCCAAAGCCATCTTAGGCAACGACAGCTGCAGCCGCCTCACGTCCACCTCCATTGAAAGGCGAACTGCTTTGACAGGCTGAGTCAATCCTCCGTAGGGACCCTGGCCATCCTGGTCATTATCACAATAGGGTGTTGGGAGGATTTGCCAAAGGTACTGAGCTCCGTAGCGCACGCAGCCTTTCAGATCCACACTGGCCTCCACCAAAGTGGGCTGGGAGCGCCAGATGGCCAGGCGGGGGGCTTGAACCACCTGCACCTCTGGTTCCTCGCACCCCAGTATGCTGATGTTTACCTCCACCTGGGCCAGCACCCAGCTCACCAGGTTGCTGCAGTTCACCTAGCAGGGAGAGAAAAAACAAGCTGGTGAGATCACACAAAGGGGAGGCTTTCGAATTCCGGTCATTTTTGACCCCAAAATCGTTTTCATCCAGTGTTAGGGGGACATTACTATCCAATCCCAGTGCGCCTGCTCTCCCCGCTACAGAAACACACATTTTTTCCTTGTTGTGATGATTCCTTTACAAAAATAAAGGGCCGAACAGTGCAGTGGTAATGTCCAAAATATCTCTGACCGTTTATTTTTGTTAAGAAATCATCACAACAAGGAAAAATGGTTTGTTTCTCTGGCAGGGAGAGCAGGCGCTCTGCGATCGGATAGTAATGTCTTTCCAGGATGTTTCAGTGTTAGGCTATCTGAGGTTAGTGATCACATGCAAAAACACAAAGTTTATACTGTTTATACTGTACACTATATGGGTTCAGTGGTGTGTCATAAGGATTCCAGTCATGTACCATAGATATTTGATTGTTTTTTGAGTGTTGTTGTGGTTGAAATTGCCCCCATACAGTAGGTTAGCATTGTCGCTAGCCCTAGCGCCATCTAGCCATGGTGTAACTCTGGTTTGCCTGCATCAATTTTAGTGTTTTTTGCTCCCCCCAGTACTGGGTGACCATCAGGACAACGATTTAGGGGTCTAAAATGACCGGAATCCTCCTTTAATGAAGGATCCATGTGGAGTAATGCAATTCAAAAGAACATACCTGGACCCTGTAGTGTCCTGGGTATCTGTACTTGTAACCCACAGTCGTGGTGTTGGTGTGTACTGGAGTTGAAGCATCACCAAAGTCCCACAAACACCCCACAGGATTAGACCTGTGGTGGGGTGTGACAGAGGCCATCAGGGTTATCGTCTTATTGGTGAAAGTGTCCTGCGGCGACGCGTACAGGACGGCGGCCGTCAGCCGGTTCTGCACGATGATTTGCATGGTGATGTTTTGAGAATGCAGGAGGTTGAAGGCCCTCAGGTAGATGGTCAATAACCCTGCCTCCTCCGGCATGTAGGACACCTGGGGTTGTGAGATACATTGAGATACATCAGCAATTGTCAGTTGTTTTTGCGATATTCAAGTCATCATCATAAAGGCGGAAATCTTTTACTGAGCTGACCTCCTCGCCAATATGTGATGAGTGATGGAGGTGGTGCAGGTCAAAGGTCCACAGGAAGCTGATGGGTTTGCCCGTCTGGATGCTGGCCGCAAACACTTTCTTCACGCCGACAGGGATCGCCGCACAGCATCCCAGGATGGAAAGTCCACGCACCTTCTCCATCACCTTAACCTGGATGTGCCGCCTCTTGTAGCTCACCTGGAGGCAGCACATAAGCAGCAGAGCTCCGTCTAAGTTTGATTATATCACCTAGTCTTGCTGACATTAGAGTTTCAGTTGTAACTGTAGTGATGATTTGATTAAAAATGAAAGTGTTTTTCCTGCTTTCTATAAAAGGTCTATGTGTAGATGTATGATTCACTTTTCCAGTTATTCTGATGACACTAATTATTCTGATGCCACCCTGTATGTTTCTGTAAAAGCTTTGCTGTGCAGCTGGAGTCGTCAGTAGGTGTTATTAGTCTGTCAACAGCCACCAATTTTCAGACACTCAGGCTTTGTGTGTTAAATCATATTTACAGTACACAGTGGAGTGGAGGACGACAACAAACAACAATAAGCTTAATTATATGTTTCACGTCCACTTCAATTTTACACACGCTTTAGTAATGTAAGCAGTATACAGATACGTAGAGATACGGTGAGGTGTACCATGTCTGCAAAAAATAGCATCAATGGCTTGTCAGCATCAATGTGTGAATATCTCAACACGTTTGGCAATGACAGCAAACCGTATGTATTAACATACAGAGTGGCTATATCCATTGGTAGATGATCCTATATAAGCTGGGCAAATTTGCACAGGAGTAGTGATAATCTTGTTGGCAATGACTGTTTTTTTAATGTTTACAATGTATGATCTATCTTATAGTGAAAAATTATCTACATCATTACGTTCTCTTACAATGTTTGCAAACTGTCTTGTTTTACTTTACCTGGTTGTGAGCCGTGAGATTCACCATGTAGGTATCCACTCGGGTGAAGTTGTGGACATATGTGAATACGTGGTTGGTTTGGTTGGTTTGAAAGGTGTGGGTGACGTCTCCACTGATGCTGAGGATGAGCTCAACGTCTGAGCCCGCTGCTATGGAAATGGTGAACTCCACTTCCTCAAGGACTCCTGCAATCTTTGTACTCGCTTTCAGCTCCAAACCCTGAATCCTGTCCTGGACAAAGAACTCCCTGGAGGCCACTTGCCCACTGACATCGTTGGTGGCATTCAGAGTTACAATAGCTGTCTTTGGCTCCGGGAAAATCACTGTGTATTTCCTTCCATTCTCTTGTCTTTCGTCGAACAGCCACATCCACCTCACATCGGTTCCTGTCAGGACCTCTCCCTCAAGTAAGACGGTGACACCTGTTGCTACGTAATTCTGCTCTGTCACATTTGTAGCTGTGAACCTCAGTCCAGAAATGACATCCTGGACAGTTACATACTCAGACACGACCTTCGAGCTAACTTCATTGGAGACGTTCACAGTGACTAGTTTTTTTCCAGGAGTGATGAAGGTGTGTGTGTTGGAGGGCTTGTTCCAAGACAGAGGCACCCCATTCACAGACCAGTTGTACTGCAGGTCGGACCCCTCCATGGTCAAAACTGTCAGGTTAGTCGGAGCGTTGACTGCAACTGGGTTGTTGCTGATCTGCAGGTTCACCCCTCTGGCCGGTTCCAGGAAGTGGATGGTTCTGTTGACGGACAGCTGGCCCAGCAGGTTGGCGGCCCGGAGGGAGATGTCGCACGGACCCGGTGTGGGGAAACTCACCTCCACACTTTTCCCGCTTGTATTAAAAATTGAGCTCATTGGGTCGTGCTCTCTGATGAGGTTCCAGGTAAAGGTCATGTTGGTTCCTTCCTTTAATCCTGCTTGGAGGTGGAGGACGCGGTTCGTAGCAAAGCAGCAACCTTCGACACCTGTTCCTCCACCTTCCTCCGTGCCTTCTGCGAAAATCTGCAGCCCCTCGAGCTCACGTTGGACAAACAGGAAGATACTCGCTTGCGCTGTTCCTACGTCGTTCTCTGCCGTCACAATGATGCTGAAAGTGCCAACAGAGCGGAAGGTGTAGAACATGGTGTGAGTCCCTGGTATTGAGGTGCAGCGGTCGCACAGGATCCAAGAGAACCGGACGCTATCCCCTTCCTCCTTTTGGGCCTCAAAGTGAACAGTGGCATTCAGAGGGACATTTATCAAGCTGGAGTTTACGGTCAACCCACGGATTTGTGCGAGCACAGCAACGGGTAAAGTGGTTTGATTACTGCTGACTGTGTTGGTTGCTGTCAGTGTGACATTGTAGTTTCCTGAGATGTTGTAGGTGTGGAGTGTATTCTGGCCTGTGTGCACATTTCCATCTCCAAAATTCCAGATGTAGGTGACATTGGTTGCCAAGGAAGAAGTTGTGAAAGCATACGAGGCTTTGAGCGTCAGGTTGTTGTACTTGGTGCCGTTATGTTGAATAACAATCGGTCCGACTGGCATCAGAACCTCGATCACACGGCTGGCGTTACTGCTGGAGATGTTATTGAAGACAGTGACCGTCACCAAGTACTGACCTGGTTTTTCATACATTGTAACAATATCCCCAGAACCATTAACAAGCATAGGCTTTTCCTCGCTGCCAAAGTCCCACTCATAGCTGTAGTCAGACTCTGGCTCGGCTCTGACCTGGAACTGGATCTCCTCTCCTACGGCGTAGTGGGATTTCTCAAGGGTGAGGCTGATGTTGGTCAAAGCAGGCTGCACACACACCAATCTGGAGAAGCTGACCTTGGTGGCTCTGTTGACCCCACTGGAAAGAAGCAAGGAGAGTTGGTAGTTCCCAACTGCCTCGTATTTGTGTGAGACTCTGGGGTCGCCGAGGTGTGTCTCGTTGGAGCTTCCATCCCCGAAGGACCATTCGTAAAGATGAGCCGATTCGTTTCCTGACACCAAGGCTTGAAAGTTGACAGGAGTCTGTTCTTGGATGCACCCGGATGGCTCCACACTTATAACTTGGAAGACAAAGACCTGCACCGTTAGATTTGTCGAGACAGAGCCCAGGGCGTTAGTAGCAGTCACGTTCACCGTGTAGTTACTGTCTCTGCTGTAGCTGTGTGTCACATTGGGTTCAAATGGAGAGTAGATCATGCCATCGCCCATGGAAAATGTCCATGTGATGTTATTACCTGAAGCAATGCGGGCCCACACTGTAGTGGGACTGTGAAGCTCTGTGGGAGAGGAACTTTCCGCTTCTAGTTTTTCAATCTTCTCATACACAAACATCTCGGCACAAGCCTGCGTGGAACTGATGGTGTTGTTTACCGACACGCAGACATTATAGAAGCCACTGTGTGCGTAGGTGTGTGCCACACGTCGGCCTTGAAGCAGAGCTGAGCTGTCGCCAAAGTGCCAGTCGTAGTGAATTCCATAAGGTGAGGGCAGAGGGTGAGCCTCGAAGTCGGCCGACCTGCCGGCGAGGAGGAGTCGTGGCTCTGTTTGTATATCAACACGTGTGAGGATGCTGTAGACGCTCATGTTGATGCTCTGAGTGACGTTGTCGTAACGATTGGACACGGACACCAGTGCAGTGTATATTCCTGTGCAGAGAGAGGGAGTAAGAAAAAAGAGGTAAACTAAAATTATACATATGGTGGTAAAAATACAAAATGTGTATATCGTAATACATTTTAAACAAGATACTGCTGATTTCTTACTCATTGCTATAACTGCTGATAGGGAGATGGGAGGGGTTACCTGGCTGAGAGTAGATATAGGTGACATTGCTGCTTAAGAGGACCTGGTTGGGGGACTCTGGGCAGAGGAGGGCAGGGTCGTAGGGAGGCTTGGACTCAAACTCCTTATATCCCCCGTCACCAAAAGACCAACTGCAGCATAACAGAGACAATGTAAAACATACATACAGAACAAAACAAAACAAACATACAGTAGGGGAGCTCAGAGAAATATATGAAGCTTTGATGAAAAGATGCCCTGATTACAATTCCTATTTCCTACCCACCACAACACACAAACACACACACAGACAAAGACACGCACATACACACACTCAGTCGCTAAATGGAAAGTGGGAATCTTCTCTGACGAGGCAATAGAGGGTTTGGACGAGGAGGAGTGGAAACTCAAGACTCAGGAACTCAGGAAGCCTCTCTGGACCAAGAATGGTGAGAGTGGAGGGAAACTAAGTGAAAGAGTGCACCACAGTTGGGAGGGTGGGAATGTGAAAGGGGAGGAGGGGGGGAGCAAAAGAGAAAGAGTGGAAGAAAAAGTAAAAAAAGTAAAGGGAAAATTCTTGTCAGCAATCTGCTCTAACCACACAGTTATAAATCCAAGGCCCTGCATGGTACGACTGCTGCTGTTATAGCGCGCAGGAAGATGAAAACAGAGAAAAAGAGCAGAGAGAAAGAGAGACAGGCGGACAGAGGAGAAGAAACAAGCAGCCAAACACAAACAGATGCAGTGCTTGTCTTTGTCTTATAAATAAATAGCAGGGGAAATAGAAAAAAAAATATGAGGCAGTTTCTTTCTTAGTTTCAACAAACAAAACCCCCCCAGAGAGAATATCTCTCAGCTATCCATCTATGATTCTGTCCATCTGTCCCCTCACCCCCCTACGTTCGTACCGGAAGGTGGCAGCCACAGACATGTCCACCAGCACAGAAGTGGTGAGAGTCTGAGTGGAGCCCTGAGGGACCACATCTGGCACACCCTTGACTGTGAGGTTGGCCATGCGCTGCAGGCGGTCCACCGTCACGTTGAAATGTTGTGTGAGGGTACTGACGTGGTTCATGGCCGTCACCTGGAAGACAGAACACAACACTGGTAAGACAGCAGAAGGCAGTGGGTGAGACTAATAGGCTATTTATTTAATAACTAATTACTAGTTTTTAGTCTGTTGGCTTGAAAACATTAACTTCTGGAAATGTTTTTCCGTTTTTTTGTTTTTTTTGTAATTATAGAACAACAGGAAATTGACAATAATCAGTCGACTGCATTGTCAATGTTCCAGAAAGGTCTTCAAGAAAACCAAAATATGACACCTGTGTTGATACAAAATCATCACATTGCACTCCCATGTGTAACATTCTTCTTCCTGTCAGATGTAATTACTGGAGAACGTAAGAATCTGTCTTTTTATTCCACATTTTCATGTGTTGACTCAGTGATGCAGTGTGAGAAACTGTCTAGTTACAAATGAAAAATGTACTCTACAAAGTTGTGTATGTTGTGATTTAACATAACTCTCCAAACCCACATACAGCACAGGTGCAACTGAAATAGTTAAATACAGTATGCACACATTTTAAGACCTTTTGTCAGTGCTTGTGTTTGCCCAATTAAAAAGCTGGACATCAAACACAAACCTGTCACAGCTAAACTATTAATATTCCTACAAGTATGCACCCAACAGGGAAGACACTTTGGCAATTTGTCTAGTGTTGACTTGATAGAAACGCACAGTGAGCTTGTAGACGGCAGCGTGCTGGTAGATCACGTTGAGTACAGTGTTGTAATAGGTGAAGTAGGGTTTGTCGTCCACTGTCCATTTAAATGTGGGGCTGGAGCCTTCAAGCACGGATGCTGTGTAGCTCTGAAAAAAACAAAACACAAACACACATACTTTAATATAAATACATGGAAAAAAGACATCAATATAAAATATAATAATAACTGAGACCAAACACTCACCACAACAGACTCCATCAGCACCCTGCGGGCAGGGTGTGGCTGCACCACCAGCCCGCTGAGGGGCTCTTCCACGACGACGACCATAATCAGACTGGCCTCTGTCACGTTGTTGTGGGCCTCCAGCTCCACCTGCACCGGACTCCTCCTCTCCTCCTCTCCCAGGTTCAGATCCAGCACCGCGTACAGGCTAGGCTCGGCAGCTTTGACCCCGGACCCCGGACTTGTCCCGGGCTGACAGAGCGTTTGACTGGACGGAAACTCTGATGGACATTCTGGCTGAAAGGTGACACTGCGATTACCGTCCCGCCGAGAAACCTTCGTCACGTAGCGGGACTGAACACGGAGCAGCAGGCGGGTGTCGTTGGGCTTCAGGTAGAGGGTGCCATTCCGGGGAAGGGGGTGCAGGATGGTCAAGCCCAGAGGGGGCACCACTCGTAATGGACATGATGCAGAGACTGGGTATGACGGCTCAGCAGAAGTCACCTGGAATGTATCAAATAACATTGATTCAGCTATTATAAAAAACACAGCAGAAGTATCATTATAGAACAAATAATTACACAGGCACTCATTAGTATTGATTGATATGAATGTGGTGACACTGAAAACATATACAAATATGTTGGTAATACCTATACTTAAATTATATCAATTGTATAGACAGACTTAAACAAAAGATCCTATTACATGTAATTGTATCCCTCACAAAATGTTGCTAAATGGATTTTCGCTTTTGCAGAAAAAATGACATGTACATGAGAACATGTTTTACATTCTTATGCGGCCTCCTGACGCTTGTTGATGTCTGCCTGATGCATGCTGGGATTTGACATACTGCTTTGATGTCTTACCAGCAGGCTATAGAGCCCGGGCTGGGGCAAACCAGCAGACAGCTGTGCTCCCTGCAGCTGGGTCTCACTGTGTCCCACATAGAGCACTCTGATGGGGCAGACTACGTCCTCCAGCCACCCTCCTTCGCCGTCCTCCACCAACACCTTCAGATCAAGCTCCGGGTCGGGCAGTGGGTCGGTGGCAGGGTCGGGCTGGCTTTCTGTTGTCCGTCTGGTGTCGTTGAACCAGAACCACTCTGACTGGTTGAGGGCTAAAACAGGCTGTCGCCAGGGTGAGTTGGGGGAGGACTGGCAGCGTAGCAGGGAAGCGTAGCCAGCATCGTGCTGCAGGGCGATGATATCACCACGGGCAACCAGTAGGTCTTCAAGTTTCTCCTGGACCTGAGAGAATCAGGAATCAGATGAGTGTAAATCAAAGGCCTTTACAGATGAAAGTCTGGTAGATGAAAGCAAGATTCACCATCACCAACTTTGTTACCAAACTGAATCTGAATCTGCTATTTTCGTTGCAGTTAAATGGCAGGCTTTGCACAACAGATGCAACCGTTGAATATTCATCCTAAATGGCTGTAAACACCCTCAAACTAAAGCTGGCAGTCATCAAATATTTTTCAGCATTTTCAGCATTCAGCATTTTCTTTATATATATATACATTTTTTTTGCCTTTACTAGATAGTACAGTTAGGAGAGACAGGAAATGGGGAGGCAGAGAGAGGGGGAATGAAATGCAGGAAAGGTCCGCCCGATGCGGGATTCGCACTGGGGCCACCTGCAGTAGGGACTGTAACCTCTGTATATGGGGCGCCTGCTCAGCCCATTGCCCCACATGGCGCCCCTTAATGTCTGTGAAATTTTAAAATGAAAAACAACTTGAGTCAAAAGTGAATCATCTCACCACGACGTGTGCAGCTGGTCCTGCTGGTAGAGTGAAGACCACCTCATCCAGTAGGGTGTAACGGGGCCGAAGTGCCCAAGGAGGCAGGCGGTGAGCCTGGGTGCAGTTAAGACAGGAGGCTGGCTGGCAGGGACTAGAGAGGGACAAGCATCGCTGCAGGAAGGGACACCACTGCTCGAATCGTGGACAAGAGGGTGGATCGCCGGGCCTGGTGTCGTTTGGGACACAAACAGCCACCGGAGCGCACAATGGACCGCCACAGCCTGAGACACAAGAAGTTTGTTTCAGTCATTTATTTTTCATTGGAGTTGGAACATAATATACTAAATAACAGAAAAATCAGAGAACAGATCAAATCTGAACATTTCCTATTACTTGTAGTTTCTGTTTCTCATTATATTACATTCATTACATGTAATGAATGTCATGACCATACGTGTCATATTATAATTACTGGATCACTGTGGAGCAGCATTTTAATATTGAATCTGGTGGAAGTGGAGCTAATTTGATCTCCACCTGTTTAAATAGATAATGATTACTATTTAATGTGTAGATAACTATTTTATAGACTCTGGGTACTTCAGTCTAGGAAGCTGTTTCATGTGTGGAGTGACAGTACAACAGGGTTTTTTCCACCACTTGTTGTTACCTACAAATATACAGTATGATTATTCCAGCTATGGTGTCAAATTTAATCAAATCAATGGTACAAAAAGTAAACACAAGAGTGTTAAGAGTGCCACTTTACATCTAACAAGCATAATGAAGCAAAACCTCAGATAAAAGCAAAGAATCACTGGATCAACAAGATGAATAAAAAAAGTAAATCTCAAAAAAACAGAACGCCCAAAATCGGGCTCTGGTGTAATGAGTATGAAATGATTTGTGTGTTTGTAGATGGAAGATAATTAGTTTGCTGGGCTGACATCCATCTGTGAGTGGAGTAGGGCAAACTTTCTTTCTGTGTAATTAATAATCCAGGTGCATTATCTGATTATCCTCCTTGTCTCCTGCCGCTACGTTCACAAAGTTATACAGAAAACACGCTCCCAGATCTTTAACAAGCTGCTCTCCTCTCTGTGGATTTCTCTTTCTCACATCTTTCATGTGCATCCGTTATCTGCTGCTCCGCCTGTTGCACATCTTTGCTGCTATGTCTCAGTGGAGATGCACACAAAAAAAACAAAACACAGAAAGCATCTCAATCCATTGTGCCTTGTGCCAGGAAGTGTTGCAGAAATGTGTTGCGTATTTGGACGAGGACAGGAAGGAGCTCAGGAGGGAGGTGACCTTGATTGATCTGGTTTCCCTCTTCCTGTTCTGCCCAACTTACCATTCAAACTCTTCTTTCGTATTCACCTTGCTAACAACTTTTGACAAGGTTGGTCATTGTGTGTGTGGGTGTTTTTGTCTGACTGGAGGTGTGGGTGCAGGTGGCTTGCTTTTTTTTTTAACACCTGCTGATACTAACCAGAAATGTGCAAATGTTTTTAATGCTGACCGTTTGTGTAAGTGTGTGTAAAAGTGTGTTTCCTTTGTGTGTGTAACTCACTGGGGAGCAGCAGGTGTAGGCCGGGATAATGACAGTGAGGCCTGTAGGTCTGGAATCGGACGTGGATTTGTGAGCTGAATTCCTGAGTGACGAACTCAAGGGAGGACAGACGACCTGCTTGAACAAAGCTCAGAGACGGGAACAACAGTGTCTGAGTCGGGGGGGAGAGAAAAAAAAGGGGAAATTGAGAAAACAGATAAAAAGAAGTTTAAGGAACCCACACGGAAAGAACCTATAGGTTTTAAAGAGGAACTAAGCAGGATTTCTCCCGTGGCTATTCTACATTTTTACCATCACTAAAAAGCTCTGGAGTAATTGTGATCGTTAACTACATGACTTGTGACTTGTTACGAGTGACAACGGAGGCTCTCTGTCTTCACCTTCAGTGTAGTACCTGGCCGCCGCCCCGGTGTCCCAGCTCTCGTCTCGGCACACCACAACACAAACACGTTCCGTAACCCCTAATCTTTTGTTTACGACGGTTAAGACTACACAAACACACGCACCGTGACATTGTATATGTTATGTAACGTTTTCCACCGCTCCATTTATTGATTTTTTGCCTGCTTCGTTGTAAACAGATAGTTCCCCTTTAATATACAGTAGGTTTGAATACATGTGACATACATAAAATTGGTGGTTTTCATATAGATATATGCGCATATCCTCATGAGGATTGCGCATATATGCAACCTATATGCAGTTTATCTGTGCATATATGCACCTTATATACTATATATGCGCATATGTGAAAATGGCCAATTTTATGTATGTCACATATTAAAACCTATACTGTAGGTTCTTTCCATGTGGGAATGTTTGAGGAAGATGACAATTAACAAGCCAAGGTTTCTTCTCACCTCTATTCCCCGGCTGGGGGGTTGTGGAGCAGTGAGAGGGGCAGCTGGGGCGCGGTGTAAAGGATTATGGGATGTAAACACAGCCAGTCCCACCATGTAGATCCCTGCATCTGGAACACGCACTGTTGTGGCAGAAACAGAGTTAACTCAAGGTGACAAAAGAGGAGGAAAGATTGAAGGATTTAAAAAGGGGGAGAGAGGAAAGAGGTAGCGGAGGCAATTTAGAGGAAATGATGGAGCAACTGCAGTCGACTCAGAGAGAAGGAGAGAGAGAGAGAGAAAGAGGAAGAACAGAGAGAGAGAACAAACCCTCTGAAGAAACAGGCCAAACAAAACTAAAGGAAGAACAGTTTACTAGAGCTAGAATGTATCTGCCCATTGCAGACTGACACAAACGCAGAGACAGAATCAAAGACAGACACGACCAAAGAACCGCAATTAGACCACACAGGCAGGCACACACACGCACGCACAGACACACACATGCATGGAAACTACAACCTGCCACATATCTACAATGAATTTCACGCAGTGGCACTGAATTCCTGTTCAGCTTTGAAGGCAGTTTTAGACTGCGCTGGCTTCTCTGACGTCTGTTGTACATATTTTTATAAGAATTCAGCCTCATCAAGGTCCTTCCTCTGGAGCAGACTGATGTCGTCAGTCCAGCTCAACTTTTCTGCTCGAGCTACATCAGCACCAAGTGAAGTGTTACATCAAATGTTCTAAGTTAAAATGCTCTAGTCTGTGACGATAAGAAAGTCAGCAGGCTTTTTATTTACTGCCTCGGCACTGGCTTGCTTTGCCTGCATGCAGCGCTACTTATTCATACTTACTGAGACTGTTCCCATGTTTTAACACATGTTTATCACTGACTCACCAACACTGTGTTTACCACATAACACCTAGATGTGCTAAACACTTATTTTATGCTTGGACATTCAAAATGGAAACAATTTTCATGCAGCGACTAAATGCATAAATGATTTGATCTTTTAGTACAACAGTAAACAGCACATCTATAAAAGACTGACAATATGAAGATTTCTTATTATCTACAGCTTTCAGAATATGACACAGACATTTTAATAAATATAGTTTCTTTATTCCCTGGCAAATTATGTGACTTTTGTGTGTGGCCTTTAGGGAACAAAACTATTTACTATTTACATTTACTATGTAGATTTTTTTCTACTCCTCCCTACAGTATCCATCAAGTATGAATGTGATCCACCACAGAGACAGAATTGTTTTTAGAATGATTAAAACGTCAAAATGTTTGGCCATATTCAGATGTAATCATACTGCTGGAAATGCTGGAGGATGGTCTCTGGTTGCCTCTTACAAAAGGAGCAATTTGTATCAATGCCAAGTGTGCTCCAATTATAAATGGTGCTTCAGGGAGCCAGTCTTGTGCTTGTGATTAGTTATGAAAGAGGCTGTTTGCTTTTTCTTTCTACGCTTGTTTGTGCCAGTTAATTTACATAGAACTGAAGAAGGCTGAAATCCACAGGTCTTTGTCTCAAACAACTAAGACGCATAGAGAATGAGGGAAACTGCATTTGTATTGAATCAGTGCCTCATTTTCTTTTTTCCATTTTCCTTAGTATGGACTTCTAGCTGTCTGAAAATGCTTTGCTTCTTTTGTGTGCAAGTCTCTGTGCGAATGTAGGGAGCCTACCTTGAGGCCTGTACTGGCAGACATAGGCATGCTTGGCGTTGCGAGGGGGCAGACCCTCCTCTCCCTCCTGCGCCTCGGAGCCGTTCACCCAGTTCAGCTTGCCTGAGGAGTTGACATCGCTCAGGCCGAGCCACACACCTCGCTCCCTGCAGCAGGAATGGGAAAGGCAACTCATAAATTAACACGGCAGCTGCTTGGCATTTAGCTGTGGTGCTGCCAACAGCTGGGCAATTGGCTCTTTAACTTGACACAGATACAAACGTACACAAACAATAATAAAATAACTGTCGTACTGTCGGACAAGCAACAACAAACCTTATACAAAACCTTACACAACAACCAGATCTTCAATCATCATCATGAATTGGATCCCGGATACAATAAGTGACACTGAAGTTAGTGAATGTGCCAGATTGCCTTCAACAATCAATGATTGCAGGAAAGAGAGAGCGTGAAAATCTTTTCTGATTGAACCCCAATGGGATGTCACCAAGGCGATGTCAGATACTTAGCATTTCCCTGTGATTACGATAGATTGGATTCTCACTCCATGAGTCCACTAATGGACCCCCACCCCCGCCATCCGCCCGGTCCCTCCGACTCCTTCTCACGATTCCACTTTTCTTTCTGTCATAATCTATTAACTGAGAATAAAAATGGCCTTCCCCCGGAAAGAAGGTCACTGTGTGTTCACAACAGTGTCCAAACAAACGGAAGATGAATAGAAAACTTCACCTGAATTAAACCTATTACTGTCTTGTTTTCTCTCCTCCTTTTATTTGTTGTTGTCTACACTCAGTGGCAGACTACTCACGTCTGTGGAGAGTGGACCGAGGTTAAAACATACAGCAGATAGGGAAAAAGAAAAGAGGTCTTTATAGCAAAAAAAAGAAGAAAAAAAAAACAAAAACAAAAATACAATGACTAATGAAAAAAAGAGAGATCGTTATATAAGCGAGGGGGCGGAGAAACACATGAGCTGACAAGGAGAGAGGGGATCAGCTCCGTCTGCAGCAGGTTTTTTCTTCTCTCATCCACTTGGAGGGCAGGGTCTCTACCCATTAACACACACACACGCCATGAACTGTGGACTCCTCCTCCCGGGGTGTTAAAGTTACAATGCAGCTGTGCTTTTACAGATGTGTTTTTTTGCAACCTTCTCTGACCTAAACACCAAACACTGGCGGTCTTCAGACCAACGCAAGGTCAAGGAGATTTTTTTGTCATAACAAAGCCACAGCCGGTGTGAAGTCCACACATCATATAGATGCCTATTACGTACACCTAAGAGGCATCGGAGGATTGTGGAAAGACATTGTGTTCTGCAGTGTTTTGCGGCTGAGCCTGACGTCACAATCTGCATGCCTTTTGAATATACACCATACAACAGCATTTCATTATACAACTACACAATACATGAAAAATACTAGTTCAAATTGAATAGATGACAAACGCACTCTGAGGGCAAAAAGTATGAAATTTCAAGGGATGAATTTCAGTGAATAATAAATAATGAATAAGAGTGCTGTCCTTGGAACAACATGTGCACACACATACACAAAGAGGCACGTTCAACATTCAAATAAGCCTGATGACTCACACAGACGTGAGGGGCAAAGCAAGAGAAACACACTAACACACACACACACACCCCTATCCAAACCATGCACCTCGTGATTGTCAGTGATTGAAAGTTCAACATCTGTTTTGAGTATCTGTTGTCTGTTTCAGTGACTCTTTGGCTGTCGCTTCTGCAAACAGACCGCAACATGTTGAGAACTCTTAACTTTGTAATGCAAACGCAGATGACGCGTTGTGTCAGAGAGCTGGCAGGTTATCTGTTCTGCACCTGCCAACCTCTGCAGGGCCTGGTCTCCTCTACTGATCTGTCAGTCAGTCTGTCTCTCTCTCTCTATATATATATATATATGTATACACATCTATTTATGTGTTGAGTAAACAGTAATAGTAACTAAAATACTAAAATAAAACGTACTGAAATAGTTTTTCTTTTTGAATTTAAAGACAAAAATGTTGAGAATATACATCCAATAAATAACATGGAAAGACGCTAGTGTCCCCACTTCTTCACTCCATACAGACATGAAACACTCACTGTGTGCCTTTGTGTGCCAGCAGGCTACGCAGTGCTTCACTCCTGACTTTTATCAGATCTCCACCGTGGTCAGAGCACTGCTGTCGAGCGTCGGCCCAGCTTAGCTCTGCTGGAAAAATCTGGAAACAGTGTGAGGACTCAGCGTCCCCGTCTTTTGGACAGTGAGGCGAGGCTGGCGGACAAAAAGACATGAGTCACATGATTTCCCAGATCTTTTGAAGACCCACTCGCAACATCATGGACTGATTAAAAGTAACATTTTATTGCTAAAAAGATGACATTCAAACAACTTTGTGAAAAAAAATGCTTTTAAATCAGAATACACCAATGTTTGACATGTTTGATAAGGCCTGTGCAGATTTAATCAGAGGTACAGCACAGTCTGATGACACACCTAATCAATGTGCTCACATGGCCAGTATTTTGAAATTGATTTTGTTTTTCTACAGTGCTTAAGTGTATTGATCATCCATCAGCAGCTCAGTGCTTCAGCATTGGCGTATTTTACCTTTGGCCACTTGGACACCATCCTTGGTGATCTTCCAGTTGACATCCACACCAACAGATCCCCAGCTGACAAGTGTGAACTCTAGGCTCTTATTGGCCACAGCCAGAGTTGGACAACGCAACTCCAGTTTAGGAGGAACTGTTACGATCACTTCTCCACGCGCAGAGGCCTGAAGAGGCATAAATATAAATGTAAATGTAGGACATAACACAGAATACTTTGAACATTCAAAAAATGATGTTCTGTTTATGGATCCTGTTTTTCTCTCTCTCACCTCTTTGTGTCCAGCCCAGGCCATCACACTGACTGGATAATGACCTGGAAGTCCATATTTATGAGTTGCCGTGGTCACCTCTGTTCCCGTAGTGTTGACCCGAGATGAAAGGTCACCAAAGTCCCAGGACAGTGTCACCGGTGTGACAGAGGAGGTGGCAGCCAAACTGATGTGGTCATGAACACTTTGCAGCGGAAGACGCTTCAGGGAGATGGAGAAGTCCACCGCAAACACATCATGAGCCAGAGTCCACCCACATTTCTGTGAATCAAACAAAACCATGTGAAGTAGAAGAAGAAGAGATTTTTGTGCTAATATGCACAAATATTTAAAAAATAAAATATAATTTTTACTGTTAAGATGTTTTTGGTTTCACTTTTATTTTTGTGGTTTTAAATAGAAATGTGGTTTTAATGAAAGTTATGAACTGCTCCAATTCAAAAATAAACAAATCCTGATTTTCAGTTGGCACTATGAATAACTTGAGTTTGCTGAGTCCGCATGCAAAGGCATTGAAGCCATGGGCGGAAGTTGTAGTAGGTTATAGGAAGGTGTAGAGGAAATCCTGAATGACGTGTTTACACAAGGAGAAACAAATGGAGAAGGAAGCAATACGTGTGTGAGTGTATGTACAATCACTATTATCTGGCTCCGCTCTGTGCTGGTCATACATACCTTCATAACTTGGGGGTTTGTACAAGCAGCAGAGCACTGAGATTCACTGATGAAGTTGGGCTCAGAGTTTGTGCTGCAGAGACACTCTTGTCGTGCCCCCAAGCCCCCATAGCGTTGTGATTTAGCAAAACACACACTGTTACATTGTTCGAGTGTGAAATTTCCAGGTGTGGAGGAGGAGAAGATGACAAGTTCATTCCGACCCACTGCTCCACTACTGCTGTCCTCGAGACAGCCTGCGTAGTTAAGACCTGAAGACCAGAAGGAGAGGGTAAGATAACCTTATTCTGTTTCATTTATCATTTTAACCAGAATTAGACATATCTGTCTAATAAAGCAGCAACAGAGATGAATCAAATGATGGTTTATTTTTCTAATGTCTGAATTTCACAATGATTGCATAATACAGTAACGGATATTTGTCCTTTGATCTGCGTTTTAAACCCAAAAGCTACTATTAAATCTTAAGCCTGCTTGCTAATCATCAAACATGCATCGATTTAAGTCTTTCTCTCCATGAGTTCAGCCTCCCAGGCATCACAGTAAATACTGGCCCCAAAACAGCTTATTGAGACTAACAGCTGCAAAAGAGACTTCAGTTAATGCAACAAAGTCTTCCATGGTGCATGGTTATTTTGACTCGGAAAGTTTAGATGCATTAGTGTGTATTTCTTTCATACCACAGGTGAGCAGGCTGACATTGAGCAGGGGCTGGTGGCGGAGCTCTGGAGGGTGGTGACAGAGCATGGCGTCCGGACGCCGAACTCGCACTCCTTTCTCCTGGAGCCAGCTGACCAAGCGGAACAGCTTACAGTCACACTCAAAGGGGTTACTGCTCAGGTCACTGGAGGAGAGGAGAGACTGGGTGGGTAATGGTGAAGATATGACACCACTCACAGAGACACATGGACCTGAGGCCTATAAAACTAATAGTCCTCAATGCATTGCTTAAGTAATTACATACATAGCAAATGTTACAAGTATGTTGTTGTTTGGGATGTATGCTTTCACCACTCAGATCTGGTCAGATGGTTTGCAGCAAATTAAAGGCTGCTGGTGGAATATCTCCCACCTTACTCACTATTCCTAAATCCAATAGAGGAGTTTTTCTCTGCCTTGAGGTGGGAGGTATATGACTGGCGTCCACATACCCAAATGGCCCTGCTAGCAACCATGGCTGCAGCATGTGATGATGACATCACAGCAGAGTCCTGCACAGGGTGGACTCGCCGCTCGAGGAGATAGAAGTAAAAATGTGTCTTGTACTCAGTTACTCCACTAAATACTGTAATGTGTAACTTTACTGTAGTTTTCAAATGGCTTTACAAGTAGTGTATATTGCTGTCTTGAGGTAGTGTCACAAAGATCTGATTTTTTTTGCATTGGAAAACACTTACAGAATAAACTGTCATAATGAAAACATGACAAAGCCGACTCGTTTATAAACAGTAGTGTCAGGACTTCTCATTTTCTCTCACACCGACAGTTTCATTTTGCTTTTGAGGAATGAACTATCTATTTTAAGCAAGTGACACGCTTTTGCAGCTTATCAACTTTTGCAGTTTGCACTAATTGTTTTGAGAAATCCACAAACTGTTGTGCAAATGTTAAGAGTGATGCGGAAAACGCACCAAAGCGACTGAGAAAATCTGTAATAATGTGCTAATGTCGCTGTGATAAACCATTAAAGCTGTCATTATTTTATGCACTATGTTGATAAAAGGTACTTGAAACAGCTCAAAGGGCCACTTAAGCAAATGAGAGGTACTTGTTTGAACTGAACAAAAAAATGGCAGTCTAAATGCGCTTCATGAGATCACTGTTAAGTGCTGACATTACAAAAGGCAGTGAGATGGAGTCAATTTTGTGACGTGGAATTAAGTGGAACTTTTTGACCCTTTGTTACAAATTAATGTTAGTAAAACCAATGTAACTGAGCTTCTATTGCAGCAAAACAACACAAAATGTGGATAATTAAACTACAAATGTGACCTGAAATAATACTTCAGCATCCTAGAGAATGCACTTGTTTGCTGACCTACTGTACTGTACAGTAATGGTGGTACGGTTAGGGTTAGGGTTAAAAGACCTTGTCAATTTTGTATTGTTAGCCAAGACACTGGCCACTCACAGATTTTCTTTACCATTAGAAAAACATGACGAGTCTGCAAATGAATAAAAACAGTGGACATCTGGAAGCAGTGTCCGAGCCTGGCTGTACTTATTTCAAGTAGCATTGCAGCTCCAAAGTGTAAATGAGTTGTTAATTAAAGCATTATGTCTGTATTGGAAGATAAAAGGGGTAATTAAATCAGGCATCTTCAGCAGTGCTTGACATGACAGTAATTGGTACTGGCACCCTGAAACTGATACAGTAGCATTTAATGGACAACAACCATTATTAATGTTATTGGTTAAACCTGTGCTTTCCATACAATATGCCCACCCATAGAAAAGGTGTATTCCTTTAAATGATGCAAGAGAAAGAAAGAGTTGGAAATCATTAGAAAAGAAGAAGCAGCGATAGGAATGACAGATTAAAAGCAAAGAAAAGAAAAAAAAAAGAAATACTGAAGGAACATGGGGGGAATACAGTATGTAGAGCAAGAGATGGATGTGGCAAAGAAAGACAGAGCAGGGAGCAATAAGATTACATAACATGCCTTTTCTGTCTATTTCATTTATGTTCTGTTCCTGTCCATTTAGCTGCACTCATGAAGTGGACAAGGGCAAACCTTTTCTCATCCAAAGACTGGAAGAGGATAATTACTACTTACGACCTCCCATTCCAGTCTGAAATAACGCTTCATTCATCTCGTGTGTAGGCGAGGTAACTGGAAAAATGCTGCATGTGTGATCAGATGTATGATTTACCCATATGCTGTGTGTTTGGATGATATGGTTCGATTTCATGAGATCGAGACCATTTCATATTTCATCACCTCTTGGGGAAAGGAAAGACAAAGAGAAGCAGAGAGAGGTGACTACTTACATTTGAGTTAAATTGCATAGGTTGTCGCATAGTCTCTCCTCGATGGTGGTGATTTGGTTTCTGCTCAAATCGCTGATGGACACAAAACAAGACAAATCACTCTTTTCATTGCACTTATTTGTGACATTTAAAGTCATACATATCATATTTTGGCAGATTGATGCAGTGTGAATTCTTAGACACGGACATAAAAAAGGCATTAACTGAGTCATTATGTGAATGTCAAACAGTTTCTTCAACATTGTTATCCAATAGATGAATAAATAGAAGCAGTCAGGCAAAATATCAAATACAATATCATCCTCCCTGTTTACTTATTATGCATAATGACACAGTGTAATGCTAAAATCAAAAAATTTCAGGCTCAAGTCTTCTTGTATGAAATGCAACAAGCTTTGTACACATGGACTTGTCATCTTGGATTGGGACTGTTGGTGGACAGTCAGTTTGGTACACAGAGGTGACCCTGAGCTGGTTCTGTGTTGCCTTGGCTGTGAGATCAGTGTCACTGTCCTGTAGGAAGGTGAGTCATCAGGTCCTGAGAGCTCTGGGCCAGTCCACCCCGCCCTGCCACAAAAAAAAACACTCCCATGGCGTGACGCTGCCACCAGCCTTCCTCACTGCTGGGCCGATATGCTGAAGGTGAAGAAATCTTCTTCCCTTAAGTCTGAGTCTTTCAGTTAAAACTCCAAACAGGCTTTGATCTGTCCTTCACTGTGATAATGAAGCATCTTTCTGGACGCTCTCCCATTAAGCCAGGACTGGAGTGTTGTGGGGATGGATGTTTGTCTCAGTGTGGCTGAGAGGAGTCCTCCTTTTTCACACTTCCTCCAGTTAAGAATTATGGACCACTGTGCTCTGGGGGACCCTCAGTGCAGCAGAAGTGTTTTTGTAGTCTTCCCTAGGCACATGTCTAAACACAACCCGGTCTCCCTGCTCTGTAGGCAGCTCCTTCCTCCTCGTGGCGTGTTTCTTGCTCTGATATACGTTGCCAGCTGTGAGATCTTATGTCATGCTGTCTCTCTAAATCACGTCCGATCAGCTGACTTTACCACAGGTGGACTCCAACCAATAATTTCATATAGAAGGACAAGCACCTGAGACAAATTTAGAATCATAGCATGGTGTCTGTCACTGCATGAAAAGCGGGATTTTCGACAGGGCTTTGATGGCAGTCCCCCCCATCCCCCATCACCCCCCTCTCTCTTCCAGTTTTCCCTTTCATAAATGTCCAAAAATACATGTTGATCGATGAGACTTATCTATCACTTTCTAAATGCACTTCATAACACAACATATCTGATCAATTAAATAAAAATATCATCTATATAGTAACAGACAACATTTCTCTCAGTTGGTGCTTCTACCCTCCTTCTCTTCAAGCTTTGTTTCCATTCCTCACTCTCTTGTCCTTTACTCTTCGCTTCCTCCTCCTTCTTTCCTTCTCCACCCATAATCCTCCTCCTCCCTCTCTCCTCCATCCAGTAGGCTACATAATGGGGCCGTTGTGTGGTGGTTTTGGAAGGAACTGATGGAAACCACCAGAGTCCTCTCTCATCACACATGCACACGCGCACACACACACACACACATGTGCTTAAACACCCATTGGGTGGAAGAAATAAGGTAATGGATGGAGGAAGGGGGAGATAGACAGATGGAGAGAGGGATAGACGGAGGTAGTGGGAGCCTGGAGCAGTACGCTGTAATTGAACTTAATCATGCAGTGATTGGTGTATGTGCATGCATGCGTGTGTATGTGTGCGTGCATGTGTGTTTTTGGTGAATGCTCTCTGGTCCAGTTCGTTTCCTCTTGGGATTTCTGCCTACTTAGATCCAGACTAAACCCAGCTTTGGCTTTCTTTTTCATTCGCCTCACTCTGCATTACTTCTCTCTTTCCTCCACTCGCAACCATGAATTAGCCAGGTCCTCAACCTCCCCAGACTTTGTACTTACAGGATGGACAGTGGTCTACAGCAGAACACCCCTCTGGGGAGAACATTGATCCTATTCCCTTGAAGATACCTATACAAAGATGTATACATGTAATTAGATGGATCGACAGACATGCACGGACAGACAGACAGACAGACAGACAGATAGATGATAGCTAGATAACACTGTTAGACAGAACCGTGTGTACTCACAGCTCTCGGAGACCCGTGAGCCGATCCAACAGGCTGGTGTCAAGGGAGGAGAGGTGGTTCTTGGAAAGATCTCTGCAAACACACACCAACATACTGACATTTAAAATGACTTCTACATCAAGGTGATTGCAAACACAACACATGTATTGACCTACATACATAGTACCAGAAGAGCATTTTACAATATAATATGATTAGGTAAGTGCTGGGAAATGAAATGTAATAACAGCAAAGGAAAGAGAAAGAAAGTGAAAAAGTTTTACTCATATGAAAAGAGGAGGAGATAAATAAAACCAGACACTCTAAATATGTAAGTGGATGTGCCAAACAACACAATACTAGAGAAGAAACAATGGAGTGTTTTCTGGTTATTAATGCTTTTGCAATGACAACACAGCTATTGATGGCTAAAGATGTCATATACTATTTAAAGTTTTTAAAAGGAACAGAAATAGTATAGTATATAACCTTTAACTTTCACTTAACATTCATTCAATGATTTTATCAGCACAAGGTTCAGTCTCTTAATTCACAGAATTGCCTCTTATGGCAACGAGCAGACAGTGACATCAACTGTGTCGAGCAAGAGGGGATGACATTCACACTGGGGATAGAAAAAATGCATTGACCCTAAACCCACCAAGACACGCCAAGAAATGTGTAATTCTTTTATTAGAATTAAAATAATGAAAAACGGCACTCTAGAAATGTCGTAATATATTTCAATAAAACTGCGATACTCACAGGAGACATGAGAAGAAACAGCTAAAACGGATGCAGCAGAGGCCAAAATATTCTGACTTTCAGAAGTGGGTGAAACCACTAGATCCTGCACTTCCCGCAATGCAACAGACATAACTCGTATAACCCACTGTGTCCACTCACGTGCTACCAGTTTGTGATTCACTACAGATAAATCTGCTAACTGCTAGCTTCTCTAGTTGTAGCAACTTTAGCCCGCACCA
Source organism: Decapterus maruadsi (assembly GCA_030347415.2). Lineage (NCBI taxonomy): Eukaryota > Metazoa > Chordata > Actinopteri > Carangiformes > Carangidae > Decapterus > Decapterus maruadsi. Next base: position 26,371,997 of record CM064901.1, on the reverse strand, counting down.
TAACAAACAGCGCAGTCTATTTCTCCACGCACAAACCGCACCGCGACCAAAAAGCCACCAAACGATCTGTGATGTCTGCTTCAGACAGTATCTTCCGGCAACAAACGTCCGTCGCGTGTGACGTAACGTCTCGCGCTTGCGTGATTTTATCCCGCAAATATTCCGTTCATTTCCCTGTGAACACTTAATAACTTTTATAAACTGATAGGCAAGATACATAGGAACTTCAACTTTGACTGTATTGCTTATAATACACACACATTTTCATCCTTGAGCTGCGGGACTCTACTCACTTCACCTCCACGCCAGTGGACTACCTGAAATCATGGCGGTAGCCTAAGCAGACATCACAGGAGGGACAACATGACTGAGCAGTTTGACAACAACGACGACGACTGGTATCATTTTGATGGGCACCACTATCAGTTTGAGACTGAGTTTACTGAAGACGAGCTGAAGGAAATGGAGGAGAAAGGTGAAAGAGGGAGAGTTGCCGGTGGAGTCTACTGTATGTGCTGGACCTGAGGGTAGCCTACTATGGAGTGGTCATGTGTGCTCATTGCCTGCCAGTGGCCGCTGAAACTGAATATTTGTGCTGCCAGTCAGACTTGGACGTGTTTTGTCAGTGCCTGGACGCTATGCTGGACACAGAAAGTTGATACATATCACTGGAGGAGAGTGGGTGAGTTGTTTTCGTCTCTTTAACGAGGCAAAGCTAACAGATGTTTGATGCCTCATATTATGTACTGGGACCATTGTACTGTTGATGACTGTTCCGAGCATTATTTGTGGCTATGAGTGGCTTTTTGAACGCGGCTTGTGCATGGAGAAATCTAGACTGCGCTGTTTGTTATGGTGCAGTCTTTGCTAAAGTTGCTACAACAAGAGAAGCTAGCAGTTAACAGAGGGAGGGGGGGGGGGGGGGTCTAATTCGGTGTCACGGTGCGTTGGACCATAAATTTACGCAGGAATATCCCTTTACAGGAGAACATAGTTTGGTGTATGTAATGACACCACACAGCTTTATGAGAGTCAGGACATTTGAGCTGGCTAATAATGCAATAGCTTAATTTAATTAAGCAGTTATACTGAAGTACTGAGACTTGCTTTTTAATCAAACAATGTGAATTAAACCCTCGTCTGAAGGGCTGAGGAAACTGAATCATCCACTTGTTTACTCATATTGCACTTCATCAAATCAGGTTTTGTTTTTCTTCCCGTTGCTCTTTAAGTTGTCAGTATAATCGCTCACTTACACCTTCACAAATTCATCATTGCAAGTGCAAGGAAGAAGAGACGATAGAAAAGTTTGATTCTGAACAAAGATGCAGATGACACCTTATGTATGGGTGGGTCAGAGTTCAAGATGTTTACTGCATGACAGCACAGGAATACCAGTTTTCACACTCTCTTCTGCATCAATGTCTATTAGTGGCCTTCTAATGCGTTCACGTTCGATATTAGGCTATTGTTTCCAGAAATAATGACTTTTAATTACAGTGTGGGAATTTTTGTAGCATAACTGAACTAAATATTAAATGTTAAACATTAGGATCAAACATCAGAAAGCAACCTTGATTTCAGACTGGTAAAAAATTCTAATATTTTTTTGCTAACAACCCTTGACCCTAATGGAAATCTTAACCTATGCATGTAGAGCTTTACAAAGTCCATCTATTCATTGGTCATACCACTTGTTGATGTATCTCTAACAGACAGTCTGTCTATGTAAATAAGATAAAAAATAGCTTGTTGTATTGGTCCAATTCTATTAATAAGTATAGTTTTTACAGTATGAGGATACAGAAATCAAACCAGAGTTAAGATGAAGTCAATGTGAAACCAAAACATAAAGTAAGGGAGTGAGAAGACTGAATTGTTTGAACTGTGTAGATGAGTTGCCAAGACAAAGAGAGAGGGGAGAGGAGGAGGCGGGACAGAGCTGAGCGTTGTCAAGTGGCTTCAGTCTCCTCTGTGAGCCTTCACAGCAAAGCCTGCTGCACGTGAGAACGAAGAGACAAAAGGAGAAGAAAAAACAAGGAGCCAGATGACAAGAAGCCAGGGGTTGTGAGAGGACAAAAAGCAAAATGAATGTGTGTGTCTCTGTATTGTGAGACAACAAGATAGTCCTGGCCAGAAAAAAGCAATAATCAAGTTACAAGCGTGATCCATATCTTGACCAACAGTGTTTTTTTCAGTAGAAAGTGATTAATAATGGACAATTTACATCAGGGAAATGTGTATGTGAGTTTTGAAAGTGTGGGAATACACTCGCATCTTTCTCTCTCTCTTTCTCTGTGTGTGTGTGTGTGTGTGTGTGTGTGTGTGTGTGTGTGTGTGTGTGTGTGTGTGTGTGTGTGTGTGTGTGTGTGTGTGTGTGTGTGTGTGTGTGTGTGTGTGTGAACAGAGCAGGACGCCCATTCCCAAAAGGAAACATCTGTACATTCCAGACAAGCTGTGTAAGAAAGATGGAGAGAGAGAGAGAGAGGGAGAGAAAGAGAGAGACTCCTCCTCTGCTAAACTCATTAGTAGATGAAACAGGACAGCAGAAAGAGGCTCCGCCCACAAGCTGATCATTCACACATTAGGCTCACACCTCTTCTTATGTAACGCTCAATCCCAGGTGCGTGCATGTGTGTATACTACTCTATATGTGAACGTTTTCTTTACCGACCAAATGGATAACGCTGCATAGACAAGAGAGGAAGAGTGTGTATGTGTGTTTAACATGACAATATAATGTGACCTTCACCATGTCTATTAGCAGCAGGCTCCTGTTCTCTCAGCTACCTCTGGCCACACATGGTTTTACTTACTCACTCACACACCCTGCAGAGCACGCGCACACACACACACGCATGCACACACACACACACACACACAAACGAAACACATATGGTTCTGTTTTACTGACGGTGTGGCCAATGATCTAACCACTCCTTATAAGGCCTGTCTGGTGCCACTCATTCTGAGCTGGAGGATGAGAACATACACACACACACACACACACATACACACACACTCCCGATTGACTACTTCAGCAGAGGGAATGACAATAAATATGAATTTAGGAAAACATAAAATTTTAAAAATTGCAGCAAAAAGACAGACAAAGAAAAACACAAAAGAACACTGACATCTGTTTAACTTTCTCTGTCTCCAATATCAAAATGGCAACAGCAACAACAAATTTATTTATTTATTTTTTCTGAAAAATCTGGTAGGTCTGGCTGCATCGGGACCGATTGGTATCTGCTGCATGGTGGTGGTGAGGTGGTCCAAGTCCCTGTAAGTGAAGGCCAGTGCTCCACTAACCCACTAAACACAGACTGCTCTGTGGTCGCTTTCATCCCCCTCAGCCACGCTGCCTGATTCCCTCCTTTCCCCACACACTTCTATCAGTTTCTTTCCTCGTTTTCTTTCTGTTTCTGCTCTGCTGCGTTGTTTATAGTGGGAGGCTGGGCAGACCTACAGTAGAGGAATCTGATGGGGAAAAAGGGTGCCAGAGGAAAAGTAAAAGAGGAGTTAAAAGATGGTGGTGTGGAAGAAGAAGTGGGCAGGTGTGAAAAGGAAGCAGAGGAGAAATTGGGAGGACTGGTAGAGAGTGACACAGGCCAGGAGTGGAGAACAATCACCCCACTGTGGGCTGCCAGCCAGCACCTCATGCCTGAGACAGGGGTGAGGGGGTGGACGAAATCTCAGGAGTAGCTGGGTACTTTCCCTACTGCAAGGAGAGAGGGAGAACGAAATTAGGGGAATGGGGCGAGGGGCTGGGGAGAACGGGTTGTTGATTAAAGAGATTTGGTCTAAAAAGTCGAACATTTAGCTACACAGTCTGGCTGGCTGCGTCGCAAACACTCCTCTCCTCTCCTTTAGAACATTCTGTCCATTTTTCCAGCTGCTGCTGCCTGGGTTGTCTGGTGTCCAGCTGGCAAGTGAAGGGCAGCTGTGTGCAGCGGTTTAACACACTTGCTAAAAGAACGACACACTCACACATGCACACTTTTACATGCAGTCAATACATAAAGTAAAAACACAGAATCCGTGCCGCTGTCCTACACTCGCTGCTCACTCTTTTTCTTGTAAACAAATCAGTGAGTCCCACTTATCTTGAAGTCATAAACTGTGGGTTTAAACCAAAAATGGGTCTCGAGCCTGAAGTACTTATGGGGTGTGATTACGAAAGGGAGAAAGAAAACAACCAGTCATTATTTCAGTGAAGCATAATTTCAGTGAAAATGGAAATTGGTAACCATATTTCATTCATGTTCAACGGGAAAATCTCTGAACAAAACTCAAAATCAAGTACAAAAGTCAAGTTTGACGTTTCTTTTGTTTCTTGTTTTATTAATTTACGCACAATAAAACTGAATGATGCCAGGAATAAAAAAAGAAAACTGGTAAAGAACCCTGACAACTTGGCAGCAAATGGAAACAAATGTGTTGAAAAGACATCACCCTGGTGGGACCTGCTTCTACTCCTACCTGTCTTGTTTTATTTTTGACAGTGTGGATGTATCATCCGCACACTGCAGCAGTCTACTGTGAAGTCACACAACACTCAGCGCAAAACTGCCTGTAATGTAATATAACAAGCACCAGCGAGCCGTCATCTGCAGCGATGTGTGGATCAATAATATTAAAACAAAAACTCACACGGTACCTCACAACAACATGTACAGATAAGAAATACACAAGGAATATATATATATAAACTGAATGATATCGACTTTTGGATGAAATGAAATATGAAATATCAGAATGCAGCTAAAATGCACTGTAACCTTTACAGGTGAACGACCTTCTCAAAACTTTTGAATGCACATGTCCAACTGTTGAGTGTTTCAGTGCTTATAACATGCTGTTCAATGAATCGACCACTAAATGTTCTGGTTCAATGACAGTTTGTATTGAAACAGTCGTCTTCATCATGCTGTTCACATTCTGACATCATGACACCACAACATGACACCTAACCAGCCATCAACAGCACCTCAACATGTGGAGGCTTTAGATGATGGCTCATGCCGACCCCCGCTCATGCTTATGTAAAGCACCTTGGATATTTTGAAAGGCGCTATACAAATACAAGTAATTATTATTATATTGTCACAGTCTTTTGAATTGAAAAATAAAAATATAAATGACTGATGAATATGATGGCTGCAATTTGCATTTGAACTTTGGCAGGAGAGATATGACTGAAAAACGATAATGCAGGACAGTGCCAATCCTTTGAATTTGATTGTCACCTTCGTGCAATAGAAACGTACAAATTAAATGTCAAATATAGTATGCAATTATCTTTTCTTTTAGGTTACATTCATACATGAAATTTGACATCAAAAATTGCTGTTCATAGTTTTTGTGTCATTTAAAGCTGGGGTAGGCAGAAACCTAGGAAATGGAAATGGAAAAATTGGAAATAAAGTCACCACTCCATTCACAGGCGCCAATGTGCTTCACACAAACAACGCAACACAAACAACGCTGCAGCCATGAGCCTTTGGTTATACATGGTTGCCCATAAGGTTGGAATAATTTTGTTTTCAGACACTTTAGACACTGGTTTTAGCTATTTGCTGCTACTGTAAGTCAAACCAAATACAGATGAGTATCTTTTAAATAGTTGAATGAACTGCATTAGTGTACCATTAGGTTTTGTGTAACTAGTGTATGGTTCATTTTGCTTGCAAGCATAGTTTTAGAGTAGTATGCTGTAGTAGTCAGATAAGTCAGAAAAATGAATTAATGCACACAGGGATTTACAAATATATTTTTAGATTTATATGAAAAAAAAAGTTCTGTATACAGTATAAATAAAGAATCCACATAATATAGCCTATTAAAGTGCACAAATCTATTTCTGATGCACACAGAAGACTGTGTGGTTTGAAATACATAAGGGAAATTCACAAATATACACATTAAAAAGAATTTGCAATTTTCATTGAAAAAACTTAACAATAACACAAAAATGTTGTGCCATTAATAAGCAAACTGTGACGCAAACTGCTTGTGGTTTGTTAACTTCACTGCATTTGTCTGTTTTTTTATTTTAGTTTTTTTTACTCAGATGACATGTCTCGATAAACTACATTTAGCCTAGATGTCAAACACATCGTTTTGCGCCACCAAGTGTCACATGTTTTCACATCTACAAAATGCGTCACGTTATGTTGGAGGATTATAAACAGAAGAGTTAGGGTAAGTGCATAAGTGGAAGTGTTAGGGTATGAGTGTTCTTCAATCAATAAGCTACAACACAAAGCATTGATGGAGCTGGATGAGTAGTGAGTGGATTAACAACTTAAAGTTTTTTCTGGGCAGAATATGAGTGGTGAGCAGTCCACGAGGTCATCCAATGGGTGTCAAGATACTTCAGTCTTAACCAAAGTGGTGGACTGACTGACTGACTGATACAGGTCTTTATAGGGAGGGACATGCTGCTAGCAAGGCTAAGACCTGTGTCGTAGTGCAGTGTGGTAGCGTGTCTATGGATGATGCGGTCTTGCTGGATGACCTTGCCAATGCAACACTAACATGGTGATGCTGTACTTGTTCTTTGTGAGTTCTGAAAACTGGTGTATCGGAGTGTTCAATGCAAACGGGAATAAAGAGCATGTCTGCAACATGTGTGGAGGTCAGTCTTCTGATGGAAAAGTTTAACAATATGTGAAATTCATAAAACAATCACATGAGCATTGCTGTGTAAAACTGACACTAAGTTTGCATATATTTCGAGCTTTGAGCCTACAGAGGGTTTTTATGCATCTGGCCCCAGGCAATCAGACTGTGTGTGCAGGGAGTCGGAGAAAGCGGCACTACAGCCTGATTTATCTTCTATTAGTTCATACGCTGATGGAATGAATGAATGAAATAGAAAAGGCAGAGCCAGCGGAGAGCACTTTAATCAAGTGTGTCATATGGGAGTTAAGGAAGCCTCCAACACCATGGAGACCAACATAGCCTCAGCCTCACAGAGTTAGGTCTTCAGAGGTTTCTAATGTGGCTTCCTGTCTCCACCACCACACCCACTCACACACATGCAACTCATAGAGAGACATGGGTCCTCTGCAGACCCACAGAGGCCAGGATTGAGTTCAATTTTTATTTTAATTGTGCAGCAGAAAATAACACAGAACAGGGGCTGCATGTTCATCCCCTGTTTAGTATTGGCTTCGAAATGTGAATTCCTTAACTTGAAAACTGAGATGCAAAACAGGCTTTTTGTTATGAATATAAACAATATCATGACACTGAATGAAAATTTAACATACTGCTGATTTACATTTCATTAGAATTTTGGCAAGGTTGTAATTCCACAGTTTAGAGGCTAACAATCCAGTTTTCCACTTTCACCCTCAAAAACCCATGTTAACGTTTAGCCCAAGCGAGACAGAGTGTTACTCTGGAATATCTTTGTGTCTGTGAGTCTCTGTACCCGGTGAACAGGCTACACAAACAGACACCGCAAGTCTGTAGTCTGGGCTGTTTATATCTAAATGCAGGGAACAAAATCCAATTATTATTCTCTCCAGTTCTTTCTGTAGATAAAGTAACTATGGGGAGACAACAGATTAAGTTGTTTTGTCAAGCTCGAGCAAAAGTCAAATGTTTCCTCTGCAGTGAACACCAGCCGCAGTTTATTTCACTTTGTCTTGCTCTCGCTGCCCAACACTACCCAGTCCAAAGGACAGATTTTAATTGGCTGCATGCAAAAGGCTCCTCTGCAGGGCATTGATTATTTAGGTTTTTCACAAGTTAAAAATGTCTTATAAGCTTATATAATCAGGATTGGATCTCTAGGCTTCTTTTTTGTCCTTGAATCCTTTCTATTCCTCTTCATCTTCACATCAAAACATGAAGCAGAGACTGCGGAACTCTTTGGGGAGGGTCACACATTGTTCAGCTCTTGAGATTAGTGTCGTTGACTGTGACTATTGAGACGGTTCCCTGCTCATTAGTGCATTCACTGTCCAGACCCCAGTGCCAGATCACTGCAAAAATATGAATAAAACCATCTGCCTGGGACCTGTCAATGAATGTCAATGAATCATTAATGCAATTATGCTCCTGATGACAAAGTTACATTTAAAAGGGATAGTTCAACATTTTGCCAAATTGGCCCAGTAGTTTCATTACCTTTAATTGTCGGTGCAAGGTATTTTTAGAACAGCAGAGCAGAACCATAGCTGCTCAGAGCTACGCTATGGATGGTCATGGGATTTCTTGGTTTCAAATACACAATCCAACAACTCCAAAATGCTCTCATGGACAAGTTGTGACCTGCACATTCAACATGCTATGAAATAATAAGGTAACAAACCTACTCCTAAAACTAGAGGGGTTATGACAATGGACTAATTTGCCAAAATGTTGAACTATCCCTTTAAAAATGTAATCACATCACATGAATTACAGACAGGGTCACGACTCCTCTCTGCGCAAACCAATAAAACATGACTGCTACAAAAATGACTTATTCTCATTACAAATCAGTCGTTAAAACTGCACCTAAATATTAGTTGAACAATTTGGAGTGGTACAACAAATACTGCAAACTTATCAGAAAAAAGACAGACAGCACAAGCTAAAAGACAGAGTTGAGACAAAGTTGGGTTGAAAACTGAGAGACTACAACCTAACAAAATCAATATCACACTGACACTGAGGGAAACTAATTCATAAAACAGAAAATTAACCCATGACATATTAAACAAAGGATGGTTCTTTTTGGCAGTGTAGCCTGACCTCTTCTCAGCAGTGCAAAGATTTGACTGCTTTTACAGCAATTCACACCTAATTTGCCGCAGCCAGAGCTACAGCACAGCAGGGGCGTCCTACAGCAATATTAACAAAGACCAGCGATTTGTAAGAACGTTCATATTACTGGAAGGCTTTTCCCAAGGTGAGAAACCCCAATCCACAACTCTGAGGAAACTATTGGATCGAAATGAAATCCCTCCTCTTGACTTCTCCCAGTGGTGTCACTGTGACATCACCAATTCTATTAAAAAAAAGAAAAGCCGAGCAACTCCTCCACACCACTAATCCTGCATGGTAGATCCAAACGTAACATCATAACACCATGGTAAGTGTATATGAACAAAGAAGTGCTGTTGAAGCCTATAATGACAAAAAAGTAACTGAAACTAACTTGTGACTGTGTGTAGCTATTCATTTTATGAACGGTAACATATTGCAATCACAAACAGACCTGCAAACAGTGATGTAATTTAACAAGTGCAGTCATTGCAAACTCAACACATTTGGAAAATGGTGAAACCTGTTGTAATGTGAGATAAAAACAAACAAACAGGGATTTTAAGGGACAAGAAGTGAGTTAAAGTTCTCACTGCAACAATTTCAACAGCAAAATGGTAACATAATTGTAACTGTTATAATGAAAAGTCATTATGAAAAAGTAAATGAGCAAATTTCAGCCAACAATTTAAACCCAAATAAAAAATAAATTGATAAATAAAAAATACAATGGTGTGATAAAAAAATAAAGGAATTACCATGCTGGTTCCTGGTCACAGTGGCCTGCGTTCAAATCTGACTCCCAGCCCTTTTCTGCATGTCATACCCTGTCTCTCTTCCTGACTCTCTCATACTGTCCTATGGTGGTAACATTTCTTTTAAAAAAAGTATCATGAAAAAAACAAACTAGAGTCTGCTAAAGTGCGTGGACCTGACAGCATCAGGGCAGAGGTGCTGAAGCCCAGCAGCAGTCCTGACCTAAGAGCAGTCTGGCTTCAGCTCTTGGAGCTTGTTCTTCAGTCAGGCTGCGTTCCTGAGATCTGGAGCCGGGGGCTTATTTTCCCACCACATGAGAGTGGAAATCAATTAGAGTCTAACATTTACTGAGGCATTTGTGTGAGCAGAAACCTGTGGAGGGCTTATTGCAGCATTATCCATGCCCGACTGCTAGCCTCACTTATGTAGCGTAATATCCACAGAGCAGGGGTCGGCAACCTTTAGCATTAAAAGAGCCGTTTGGGCCCTTTCCCAATCAACTCGGAGACGCAAAACCTATTTGACCACTAAATTGCCATGCAAACGTGACGCACTGAATGCGCACCGCTATGGCGTTGCTCTGGGGTGAGAGCGTGCATGGCGTGTGTCTAGCCTATATTGAAAGTAATGGGTCTGTGCGCGCAAAGGACACTACATCTGAAGGGCCACCCATTCACACATGCTTTAACCAAGGAGGTGACCAAAAACACAGAGGCAGAAGCCTTTTTAAATGGACAAAATATTAACACAATTTTTATTTTAATGTCACAAGACCCCAATCTCCAAAGAAATATCTCTTTTAAAAAACAAACTAATTGGCCATTATTTATTCACTTTTTTTTCCAAAATGAGCTCACCCTCTCGAAACCATGGGAGCCACAGCGGAAGGATGAAAGAGCCGCATGTTGCCAACCTCTGCCGCAAACAGTGAAGGGAAAATTGACTTTTTACCAAATCACAGCACTTCTGACAACTTGACACACTGTAATTAATCCCCATGTACGCCAAAACAACTTTAAATCAAAATCAAATCTAAAATGTACTTACCTAAACTAACTAAGTAAAATCCTTTTGATTCTATTTGATAAGACAGGTAATATTATAAAATTCTTCAAATCGGTGTAGGGAGATAAATTCCTCCAGCACCTGGATCTCCTGCAGCATTAATGTCAGAAAACTCTGAAAACATGATTTCCCAAAAGATGCCTGGATCTCAGGATTAATCCATCCAGATCACAGTCTATATTAATGATTAACTTTGGCTCTAAATCTGTGCCTCGGGTAACTTTCTGTCCAAAAGTGAATGCAACGAAATAAAGAGCATGCAGAACATTGTACGCCGTTACACAGTAATAACATTTTTCAAACTAGACATACCAATTAATTTTTGGGCTCTGACAGTGAAAGTAGATGGGATGTCACCCCTGCTACAGGCACTGGACCCAGAACTCTGCAGGTGTGTTTTAACCACCCCAACAGAAACACCAACCAGTGCATGTGGAGCAGAATTAAAACAGAAACCTCTGAAGGAGTCTCCAGACCTATTGATCAAATAACAGCCAATACTGTTCAGCCTCAGACCAGCAATGCTCTCTCACCACTAATCTGAGTAAACCTGGGTTTATTAAATCAACAAAAATGCCTATCTGGAACATTGGATGAATCAAAACGAAACTCAAAGCGAAACACAATTGCTATCTGGCCCTAAACCAGGAATTTAAATTAAGCAGAGTCTCCTGGCTATCAGCAGAAGAGCCTGTGCTTGCTGCAGGTGAGGCAGAGACGGCGAGGCACTTTCTCTTAAAAAATCTGACAAACATAATATTATCAGAGTAGAATACTTAAAGAAATCTTATTTGCTAATTCCAGCCTTCACAGAGCATTAGATCCTGTTAGGGGTCAGCATCTGTGTAATATGTCAAAACATCACGGAAAGTGGCATATTTTAATACATACTACAAAGACATATGACACACACACACACACACACTAATGCTTACAGTGTTTTTTCCCCTCTCATTATTGAATTATATTATCCTGGATGCGATGGCATTGTTGTTTTACTTGACATTCATACCAATAAGGCATAATGTCCTTTTGATTAGACTTGACACAGGGGAGTAAGGGCAAGCTTCTTCAATATGCCAGCCAGTATTTGCAGCAGCAGCACCCTTGTTTGTGTTCTCCTCAGGAGGATTCACCAGTCTGCAGAACTTGCCAATGAATCACTAACACAGGTCTAATGAAACATTGAAACATTCATTATCATAAAGCCCTGAGTTGAGAAGACAAACCCCAGCAGTACTACAGTAAGCACAGCCACGTCACTTGGAGCTGTCACTATAAATTGCATGAATGAAGTTGTCATGTGGATGGTATGAGTGGGTTCAGATTCTCCCTCCTTATTACCCAGCAACAACATCTCACATACTTTTGAACTGAACAAACGTTCACACTGCTCTCTTCATCATGACGCTCTCACTGTGTTTCTTCACTGCATAGCAAGCCTCTTATGTACAGCTTCAGCATGTGCCTCAAAGAGTAATACTGTATGTGATATTACATGAGGGTCACACTGACCCTGTGTGCAAATCAGAGGGCCATTTATCTCCACCCAAACACTATGTTTTCAGCGTCAAACACACAGTGGAAGTGGAGGCTGACTGTAGAGGTAGGTAGCTTGCATTCAACCAGCTTCAATAGATTCCAGGGGAAATTATTACCCTAATATGCACAGAAAGAGTTCACACTACTCTTTTTCCCCATCTTCACATTCAAATTTCTACAAAATGTGCGAGAATCCCAAGGCTTACACTAATACTATTTAGCCATATATTTTTGATTTGGCTGAATGTCGGGTGGATGCAAAACTTTTCTTAGTTTTCTTTTTGTTTCTATGGATTTTTTTTTTGCTGTTAAAAACCAATCAGACCTGATGAATGCTACTGAATTTGAGCTGCTCCTCCCTGTCATGAGCAACCTTCAAACTCATCAGTGTTATACTCTGCACCAGCATTTTGAGTGGACTATTGTAAAGCATCAGCATATTAGCGTCATTTTGCTTATTTTTGGCTCTGTTATTTTTGTCAAATCTTCCCTGCATATTGCAGAGCACGGCCGGTGTGATTGATGTGACTGCACATTTCGTCGACTTGTTTTGGGGCAATTAAAATGTGTCAATTTCTGGCTGTCAAACCTAAGCTTAAAATGTACCCCTGCTTCCGCTGATTGATGGTACACCGAGTCTAATGTAATTAGAGGACAGACATGAAAACAGTCAACTCAAAAAGCTTTTGATAGGGCTGACTCTTGAAAAAAGTGATGCTTTATAGTTAGTGTGATGGAAAATCTGGTGCTGGCGAGTTTCAAGCATGCAGAGCAGAGTTAGTCGGACAGTTTCAAAATAAGAGCCAACAAACAGTTTCCTTTGTAGATATGAAAGAAAACTGGCAGTTAAAAATACAAACGGTTGTATTTGATCCTCTGTGTTACCCTGTTAGTTCCCAGGCTGTATATCTGTTTCTTTTTCCGGCTCTTCCATGAACACAACACATCTGGCAGAGGTTTGGCAGGAAAGACTGCAGCCAACTATTTGCGTCTCTGAGTATGACACAGCAGTATAATTTTGTTGTCGTTTAGAAAAGAGTTGCAGGGCTACAAACTTTAAGATTGTGCAAACGCTTCAGAGACAAAGGATATCTGCTGTCTAGTGCATCTTGCATCATCTACACACACATAAAATGTCCTCAGTCTTCCGTGTAACTAACTACCACCACCACTTCAGTGGAGTTAATAATGAACCAAGACAGTTAACCAACACACAGAGGGAGGGAGAGGAGGAGACTGTGGCAGCTGTACTATCTATCTTCCTCTTCTTCTCTCCCTGTTTCTTCCCTCCCTCTCTTACTTATGACTTTCTGGAATGTCTCTGCTTCTGTGAGTGATGTCACCAGTAACTATCGCCATGGTAACACAACAAATTCCCCCTCGCATATGGTCCGTACATTCAATCTTTCCTTTCCCACTCCATTTCAAAGTGTGTGTGTGTGTGTGGATGATAACCACCTCTGCAGCCGGAGCAGAAGAAGGCAGATGTAGAACGATCGAGAAAAAGGCAGAACCTCAGATTGAGTCTTGTCTGTTTGACAGCTGTGAAGCCTCATGACCTAGTGTGTGAGGCCAAAACGGCTCCTTGTAAATAGCACAAAAGCACATCTCCATGCCTGCAGTGTGTCTGTGTGTATATGCATCCCGCTGCCATGGTGATGCCACAAAAAACCTCTTGAGCCCCGCAGACAGGACCAGGACATGTTTACATCACAGGTAAATGGACGGATACGGTCTTCAACAATGTTATGTAAAGTTAATTTTGAAGCCAAATAGGCTGCTTTGTTACTTGGCATAAGTAACAAGTTTCTCTAGTTATCCTGTGCGCTACTTAGGTATTTTTCCATTTTCCTACATTTAACACAGCAACAGGAATTAGCCACAGTCTACTATCATGCTAACAGCTCTATTGAGGCACAATCGTGATGTTAACAGTTTAAAGTTAACAAGCTGTCAATGTGAGATAAAACAGCCTGGATGAAACTGGTGGCTGACTGACCGGCTGACATTCTCCTCTCAGATTATATTCCACCCAAAAGCTATTGAGAGTCAAACGCTCACTCTGTGGAGGCAGGCAGCTGCAGGCTGGCTGTTAAAGAGGAACCATGCTACATTTTTACCTTTGTAAGTTGCCTTAGGAGCTTCAGAGTAATTGTGATGGTTAAATAAATGACCTCAACGCCGCTATGGCCAGGAGGAGTGTTAGCAAAACAGTAGGAAAGCAACTGAACTTGCATAGTTTCCCTATTAGTGGCTTGAGTTAAGTCAGTTTTGAGGGATTATGTGTTTCCCATCCCCTGCAAAGGACCTGCACGGACAATTAAGGCAAAAATCATAATCACGATTATTTTGGTCAATATGAAAATCAAGATTACGACCTGTATGAACCAGCAACAACAGCTCAGAAGAGCTAACTAACTAACTCACCAGCCAACAATGACTCGTTACTTTTGCTTTTGTGAATTAACTGACACATGTTGGTAGAAAGACAAACAATCGTTCATATTGCCATCTTCACTCACGCTGATTTTTAAATACCATCTGTCACCACACGAGCGGCCTCGTTCACAGTATTGAGTCAGTCAGCACAGTGCAGGCTTCGGGGGCGGAATCGCGCATGCACGTGTCTTTCAGCATAAAATCCCAAAAGTCTAGGAAAATTACAAAATAATCCTTTTTCTTCGATTTTGATATCATTTGCATCCAAAATCGAAATCAGGAAAATTTGATTGATTGTCCAGCCCTACCTGTGTATTTTTGCCATTATACAACTTCTGCACTTGTTATTGTGGTGTAATGGGTTCTTTTCTAGGTGACCTGAGACTCAAAAGCACATCTGGGTCAAATAACTGGGCAAATATAACAAGTGAAAGGGCACAATCATGCTTTTATAACCTATACTGACAGTAATGATTTTTTGTGAGAAGCACAAAAAAGTGGACATTTGAAACAGAAAGGAGCTTTCTATCTTTGTCCTCTCCTGTGTTGCACCAGCTCCTTGTCTTCCCCTGTGAACTCATTTCTGTGTGTAGTACTCTTTGACAGATGTTGACAGAATCTTTTTACTTTTATCGACTTTTTCTAGCATCCCTAAACACACACACAGCATCAAAATGACTTATGCCACAGCCATTTGCATATTAAACAAAAGCTACTGAGACTTTAAAAACCTGAGTCTATTCCACGGGCATTTCCCAGAAGTGACTTCAGAGTTGCATAAACTGTCTGAATGAAGTGCTAAGAGATTTTTATTGTGTGTGTGCGGGTTGGAACAGATGGACTTGTGTGTAACGGGAATGGTTTTCTCCAAACACTGCAATATGTTAAAATGCTCCACTAACAGAGGACTGTTTTATTTTCAGGGGGTGCTCAGCATTAAGATTGGGGGACAGACGGTGACGCAGACAAACAGGAGAGGAGCTTGGTGTTTACCACAAGATGCAACATTGGTGTCGTTTTAATTAAGGTCCTCTCTTACAAAGTGATCATCAATCCTTGTTGGCATCAAAGCCATCGATCCTTCAGATGAAAATCCATCACCGTTTACTGAGAAAAAAAGTGCAGTTATTTGGTGGTTGCCAACCGATTTGTCATTAAACAACAAACACTAAACCCACTGAGGGGAGCAGCATGTGTGTTTATTAATAATTTCCTCCTAAAATGCAACAAGTGTCTTGGTGTGCGGAAACCTTGATCAAATGTTCTTGCCAAGGTTTTCCGAAACAGAGCGGTAATTGAGATTAACAGTTGTAATAAACAACATCACATTCACAAAGACCATGAAAACTGTGTGCCTGCATTTTTTAGACAATTTTAATTAGAGCACAAATTCAGAGCAATCTGATCTTGCTTGTATAGCTTTCACAGCAGTCTTCATAAAAACCATGATGTGCATTATTAGGTCCAGAATATTCAGCAGTAACTCAGCCATGTCTGATCCTCTTATGCCTCTCTCGTGTCTCTCTCACACTGGAAGCCAGTCATAGCAACAGATAAAGGTCACATCCCATAGCTGATGTTTTTTGTAAAATTGAACATCAGAATTTTGCTTTCATCATTTCACCACAGCTAATCCCAGACTAAAACAGTACAGGTTCCTTGAAAAACAAACAAACATGTATTAGTATATAATTATTGCATTATTATGAGTAGTAGTACTTGTAGTAGAATTGACACAGTGATGAGTGATTGTTTAATCATCTCTCCAAGTGAGACACGGAATGATCTAAACGCCTATGCTTCAACTACAGCTGACTAATTATTTGATTCAAATTACTGCTACCTTTTAATTACACGTCTATACATAATATCTTTGTATTGGAGAGCTGGTCAGCCAAAACAAGCAAGCTGACATGTCACTTTGCACACAGTTTATAGCCTTGTTTGCTACCTTACCACAATGAAATGAATGCCATAGAGGCAAGAGTCAATAAATAGCAGAAGAGCTGAAGGAGCACACGGTGTAACAACGGCACACACTGGCACAGTCCACCTGAATGATGAACTGGCCATGCCAGACAGCCCTGTTCATCTGTTATTCATTGACAACATCTTTCCTAGTTGATGTTTAAAGGACGGACCTTTTCTGTGAGCACTTCGTTAACAACTAATAAAACTGCTTTCCAGGGTTATTTAATTCTCCAAGGTCTCAAATTCACACACAGCAGTGCCAATAACAAAGCAGAGGGAGACCAAAGAAACAATCCAAACAGTCAGTCGCTAGTCATATACATGGAGCCTAAAGAGTGAAGTTATGTCATAGATCAATGCAAAAAAACAAAACAATGCATAATGTTACCCTCTTTCATTCAACAACATCAGTTTTGCGTTTTTTACTGCGAGACATGCTGTGAATATACCTTGTAAAGATTTATGGTGGTCTTAATGATCAGGCAAGCTAAGGTCGATGATGAGAGGAGGATCAAGAAGACTTAAGGAGGGCTAACTATCTAATACACTACTGTACATCTCTGAGTCCTACACTCTCATCTCTCTCTGCCTCGGGCAGTCTGAAGGCCATTACCCAGACAAGTCCATGCATGTATATCATTTTTTTCTTTTTTTATTCTTTAAATAATGAGTGGATAGGTAACAGGCCAAGCACTGCCTGCAGCATTTTAAAATGAATATTGTTACCTTCTCCTCTTCTGGTTCTAGGCTGGATGTCTCGTCCTGCCACAGTCGGCCATGAAATCAGAGTTAATTAAAAGCAAAATATCTGATTTTAATTCCATACTTCTGCTCATAGGGGTGGGAGCAGGAAACAAGAGGCCAAATTAGAGAGTATTGTATATCAACATTCAGCCACCTCTCCATATGGCTCCTGTTGGTACAGTAGGACCATGAAGGTTTATCTAGACTGATGCAATTAGCTCTCCAAATGAGTCCAACATGATTAGAGACAGACCCTTCTACGAGATCTGTCTCTAATTAAAGACGCTCCTACAAAAGCAATTTTCCTCCCTGATGCAAATACAATCTCTATAAATGTCAAGTGACATTGATGAGACCTGCTGAGATGAGAGGGTACCGTAGGTTAACCATGTTAACAATATGCACGCTGTTTTTAGTTGAGAGGACTAAACATGTTGAACTTGCTTCTGAAAAGCTCATAAAACAAGATTCTCATGCTTAGTTACTCCAGTTTTTTTTTTAGTTCCAATATAATGTCTCACTGATCACTGGCCCTGTAAACAGGGTGAATCTTTAAGTTTAATAGTGAAGGGTAGTTAGAGGGGAAACAAATAACTGATAACATATGGTTTCCGTCGGCGCAGAACAGAATGTTCTCGCTGCAGCAGCGAGAACCGGAGGCGGAAGACTGATCTGCACCTCAAACACCAGGTTCACTTCTCTGGTAACCAGCTCCATTTAAACTAGCCTGCCAGACTCAGATACACAATTGCACACGCAAACACACACACACAGTCACTGGAAGTATGGCCTCTGATAAAGGCCTGGGTAGTGAAAGCATGACCTCCAAGTGATGAGAAACTGTTGTTTTTGTTGCTCTAATGCATTCATGCTTATTCTTACATTATATTTTTTGGTTTATTTTTCTTTCTTATGTTGTCATCAGTGCACAGTGCAAACTTGAGTTCAATTTTAAATCACCACGTTGTATCATTTATGCATAGACTTATTCTGATTGATCAATCATAATGTCTATGTCAGAAAATTGTGAAGGACACACTGACTGTGTCGTAGAAGCAAAGGTGGCACACTCAGCTCAGCTCACACTGTGTGTGTCCCAACAACAGCCCATAATATAAAGATGATCAGTTTCCAGTTGTATTAGAAATTACTCAATCAGCAGTGACTCACATGATTAATAGATTTAAAAAAATAAATAACTGCAGGAACGTTCGGTAAAAATGGACTAATCCATAAATCTACTAATTGTTTCAGGCCCGTGCATGACAGGAACAAAACAACAGATGCTGTAAAACAGCTGTTCTCTCATTATTAGCTGATGCAAACCAATGGGGATCAGTTGGAAATAACATTTTGTGAGCCAGCCAGTCCTCAGCCTGCTGTCTGTGGCTGCAACCACCAGTGGAAACAAATGAAGTGACAATCAACTTGAGGGAGAAAAAACCCCCAGAAAGAACGAGTAAGAAAAAGAGAAAGAAAGGGTAGAAAACCATTGTTGTATACTCGGCGGAACGTAGCCTATTAAATTTTTTCTTTTTTTTTTCTTCCAATCACTAAAATGTACTTAATCAAAGTTAATGCACTTTCCACTGGACATCCTCTCCAGCCCGAATTGTTTTACTTACAGTACGCTGGTGGCCAACGGGACCTCTGCGGCCGCTGGGGCCCTCTCCAGCCCGATGTTGGAGCAGTTGACAACGCAGGACGGCGGCTGGGGCCCCGCCAGCGCGCAGCTGCAGTTAACGGGACAGGGGCTGCAGCTCCTGCCGCCGTCCCCCTGCGGCCCGGAGCCCCATGCCTCCAGGCAGCAGAGCAACACGAGCAGACTGGAAAAAAAGCTATAGTACCTCGGTGCGCAGACGCCATGTTTTCGCTTGGATAAAGTCTGTCCATTTCCACAAGGCATAGCTCACTCACATCTCATCGCCTCTGATGGTGTAAGTCCTCTCAGTCTGGGAAAGCGCAAAACACGCAGAATAATACACGTCCTTTTTCCACGGCTTTCATGTGAGGGGACAAACCCAGAAGAAGGGACGGACTTTTTGTTACCGTTATGTCCCTTTTTTCTCTCCTCTCAGTCTTCTAGTCGGATCCCCTTCCTCTGAAAATCTAACGGGGCTTCTCCACGATCCTTTTCTAGGGAAAAAAAACTTTTGGAGAACTTCCTCTCTCCTCCTCCTTCTGCTTCTTGTAGTTCCCTAAACCACCACCGCCACAACATGGCACACAGCTTTGTTGCTCTGGATGGCCTAATCATATTTTCTTGCATTACAGTAGAAATCAAAGAGAAAAATGTATAAGAAAGAAAGAATGAGCAGAAGTCTCCAAATGAATATGTGTAGTCTTCCTTCTGTTATGGTTGAATTAACCTCAATAAATTCACCATCCAAGTTTGGTGTGACAGATGTTCTTTTGTGTTAATGTTTCCAAATAATCCATATTATATTTCCATATAATAACAAACAAATGACACCCAATTAATATGTAGGGCTCTTAACCCAAGCAGGAAAAATGTCCTGATTGTAATCCTGACTCCATCAAGGTCAAAGGCTTAATTTATTCATCCATTAATTTATGGAAATAACAATTCTTTTGTCTAATTCATTCTTTGTTCTGATAGGAGACGCCGCTAATTTATTAAATTTGTTCCACAATAAGTCTTTCTCCGGTTGGTATATAAATATCAGTGTGTGTGTGCACAGATATTTCAACAATTTAGTTAAACTCTTTCTTCTCTGCAATCATCAGAAGTATTTTGGAGAGGTGATGGAGGTTTTTCCACTCGGCAGGTCTCTTTTGATGTTTCTCAGAAAGTGTATCTCTGGGCAGCCAGTGTTACTTAAAAGGCTCAGCGTGAGCTTGAGCCAAGTGAACATAAAATCCCTTTAAACTCCGTTCACATCAAATTAAATCAATTCTGTGTCAGTTTAGCTCATTAACTCTTTATTTGCATGACAGCCAATGTGCAATTTTGCCAGAACAGCATGAAGAACCATCGTTTCATAGATGTGTCAGGTCTGCAGAGGAGATAAGTGCTGTAACCTCCATGTGCATGTATTCTGACATTGAAGGCTCAAAGAAAGTATCATATCATTACATTGAGTACAGAGATATATGATTTTGTTGAAAAAGTACGAGGTCACTGGGAAACAGTCGCCCAGGATTCAATCAGAAACTTCTCATCTCACTGAAGAAGTGAACTGTTTGTCAAATGACACTTGTAAACTTGATATTTTTCTTGCGTTTTTGAAAAAAATGAAAAGAAAAAATAATATAAAGATAAACATCCCCTGACCCCACCCCTCTCTGCGGTATTTCCTGAGGCAGTGCGGGGCACGTGTTAGAGGTGTTTCCTGGGTATTTGATTTGGCTGGGGCCCTCACATCCTCGCTGCAGGCATCTGGAGCTCCGAACAAAGAAAAGAAGAGAGATCCACAATGACTCTCATACTCTGTTATCCTCGTTGGCAGCGTTTCATTGCTGAGTTCATATTCAAAGAGCAAAATATGTGCAGGTGGAAGAGATCAGCCCTAATAACTTAAACGGTCACTTTCCTGTTCTTCTGTTACTCCTTTAAATGAGTGTAGAGGTCAACTTGTTTCACACTACTGATATTCTACATAGTCTGTTATAAATCTGTAGGTATTTTAGACTGTGACAATTCAAAGACTCTGTGTGTGTATGTGTGTCTATAATTTATCCGCACTTCCTCAAGACTCAGCTCAGTATATTTCATATCTTGGGAAACTTTCCGATCCCAGCTACTATTGAAAATAATGTTTAATGGCTTTGAGAAAAGGCTTTAAAAATGTTAAATATCTCTCCAGAATAATAAAAAAAGATGTTTGATGTAGGCTAAAGATCTTAAAATATCTCTTGTTAGAAAAATAATTAAATCTTCATGATTGAATTACTTGATTATTACAGTGAAGTACATTTTCAATTTTGGAGCTTGTCTTTTTATTTGACATTGATGCTGAATATTCATATTGTGAACCTCTAACACATATATCAGAAAATCCTTCATGAGCTCTTTAGCCCTCAGTGTAGATGATTAGCAGAGGGACAGAGAGTTTAGACATGTGTTTTTACAGTGAATAGAGACAAGCAGGGAGGGAAATTACAATGAGTGGCTCAAAGGGCTACAGACCCACATTATACAAAGACTCACAGGGAATATCATGTGAGTCGCGCAAACAGAAAACCTCATACTGGTAGGGCACTTTCTAAAGATGAGGCATTATTTAGTTTGCTTTGGTTGAATTTAATGGAATAATCTGGTATTCAGGATATCAAGTTACAGCTGCACTGACTTTGTATCAGTCATGTAACAGCTGAACGTCATGTGTGTGGCTGTGGCTGTGCATAGGAACAGCAGGGGATGTAGCTGAATGCTAGTATTAGTGTACTAACAATAACCTGCTGATGATTACAAGGTGCAACAAAGCACAATGTTGATAACACTCTTAGACTCTAAACACAAGGCATAGTTGACACAGATGGACATAAACCTAACACTGTGAAGAATTATGTAAATTGTCTCAAACTATACAGAAACAGCGACAATATTGTGAGCTTGCTTTTTGTGCAAAGTTCCTATACTGTATACTGTAGGTTCATAAACCTGTGATGATTTTCAGAGGTTTTACTTTCGTTCTACGAACTAGTCCTTTTAATGTATCTTTGCTAATCCTCCATCATCCCTTTATTATTAGAAATGTAAGTCTCCGTATATATTTATTGCCTGTAGACAAACCTCGGACTCTTGAATATTCAGCTGACTGGCAGTGCACTGACTGAAAGACTAAATTATTTACTGAAAGTGCAACAGGTCCTATAGGGCGGTGTTTAGTTCAGTTGGTAGAGCACCCGCCCCATGTGTTGAGGCTACAGTCCTCGCTGCAGGCGGCCCCGGTTCGAATCCCGCGTCGGATGGCCCTATACTGCATGTCATTCCCCCCATCTCTGCCTCCCGTTTCCTGTCACACTCTCCACTGTCCTGTCAAATAAAGGCATGAAAAGCCCAAAAATATATACTTAAAAAAAATAAGAAAGTGCAACATGTCCATGTAAAATTTGTATAGATTATTTTCAAAGATATCAGTGAAACCTTAAGTGTCTTCACCGATGAGACCTGCTGATAGTGCTGCATGAACAACATATGGCCTGGAATAAGTAATGATATAAGAATACAGTATACGTGAGTTGCTGAGTTTGATGGTCTGTCCAGTGTTGTTGAGAGATCTCACTCAAAACCACAAATGTCACTCTCACGGTTGAGCTGTAGAAGAAAAGCCAGGTGATAACTCATTCATTCTCAAGACATGAATTGAGACATGAATTTCATCCCGTTCTGAGAGCTATAGTATTAACAAACAACCGAGTGAATCACTGCTGTTTTCTTTTTATGCACGCAGAGATTTATTTGAGTTGAATAACGCTAGACAATTTAAAGCCTTAAATCCTACATGTTTTTGATATTCTTTACCTTATGATACTAGAACATTTTTCTTCATAATATCAGCATATACATTTTTAATGAAACCTCAATGTGTATGAAACTATGAAATAGTGGTTGTCGTGTGCATTTCAGCTGACCATTCTGAGGCTGGCCTACTGAACCACTTTGTCTTAAACTATGAGATGAGTGTTATGTATTTGTCTGGCCTGGACTGGTCCAGTCTGGGGTGAAGA
The DNA here is from genome assembly GCA_030347415.2 of Decapterus maruadsi. Lineage (NCBI taxonomy): Eukaryota > Metazoa > Chordata > Actinopteri > Carangiformes > Carangidae > Decapterus > Decapterus maruadsi. The sequence continues at coordinate 26,349,020 of CM064901.1, read as the reverse complement.
TAAAATGAGCTTGGCTCCTGTTTAGTTATGAGGAGGGTCCTCCAGCCCAGGCAGGAAAACAGCACTTACTAAGGCCTCTGTCTGTGTTATTGTAGGGCTACAGGAAGAGAGGGGGAGAGGAGGGAGAGAGATGAGGAGAGAATGCAGAAGGAGAGAGTGAGGAGGTTCTGTAGAGGGAGATAGAAGCACGTAGTAAAGAGAACTTTACTTTACTTTATTTGTTTATTTGACAGTGCACAGTAATGGACAAAAACTTGTAAATGTGCCGGATTACAGCAAGGTGTAGTTAACGTCCGGAGTCCCATAAACAAAAAACAGTTCAATAACAGTACACAATAATAATGTGGACAACACAAAAAGACAACTATGACAACGAAGAACACATTGACAAACACATTCCACAGGTAGGGGGAACATCAGAGTTTTATTCTCGGAAATAAAGTGCATAAGTGCTGGGTTAAAATGACAAGTGCAAAAGTGCATAGGTACCAGGTTGTATTGCACAATGCATAGGAGTATAAGGGCTAGATAGTATTGCACAAGGCCACATCAGTGCACATCAGTTGTAAGTGCCAAGTTGTTTTGCACGACGCCCATTACACACAGTTGCACAAGCAGAAGTGTGTAGATATTGCACAAAATGTAATACATAATTGAATTGTATTGTATAATTGACTAGAGTTATTGTCCAAGGCTGAAGAGTAGGTGAGGATGTGGCAACAATGATGAAGGAAACTTTCCTCTTCTTCTTCCAAGACGAAGATGACAGGAAATGCATGACAGCAAGATTATTATAATGAAAACAGTGGTGTAATGTGCAAAAGTGAAAGTGGTTTTCTCTGTCTGCTCTGATCTTAAGTGAAATGTATGAGCACCTCTTTCAGAAAAACAGTGACATAGCTGAAAAACTGTAAGATGCAACATTCATTCTTTGAATAATGGTGAAACATTCTTCAAGGGGACAACTAATTTAAATTTAAATAACTTTCGTTTGATCCTAATGAATAACTATATTATTATTGATGGATAGTTTAAATGGCATTTTGGCCTCGCAATCTATGATTTGACAGACATCAGACATAAACATAATACTGCATATCCCACAAATCAGAATTTTCACGTGTGCATTAATCATACAACCAGAGCTCACAAATTTACCTGCAATCTATGACTGACAGTAATTTATCAGTATTATTGGTAGTGATCTGAGACATGATTTGGTTTAGTTAATCTGTGTTTAAGCAGTGCTTAGACATTACTTTTGTGAAATGGACCCCTAAGCTTTAATTTCCTATAGTTACTCCATAAATTCTGGAGTTTCTAAACTGCTAATAACCAATAGACATGAAATCTGTTTTCATGCATCTTACTTTACCAAACTTATTTTCTGTTTAAAGTCAATATAGAGCTAGCTCAACATATTTTGGAGCTTGTTAAATCCCTTTTGGACAAAGTACAATGAATCCCTCTTGGATATACGGCATCAACAATACTTGCAAGATTTGATTCAGTAAGAGTTCTTTCTAAATAAAAATGAGTTATATTTTAGTACAGAAGGTTCTGTTTTCAAGGTCACACAGTGTATGTGATGAATATCTCATCAAGTTTACATAACTTGCAGATTTCTTGTTGAACGTAAGAAAGACAAACAACTGTATAGTTTCTTTAGTAAAGTCTATTACGTTTGGTATCTTGCGCTACTGTACACTGAGCACTAAATATTTGTCAGAAGAAGCTGAAAAAATCCTTCGAAGTTGAACTTAAAAACAAACAAACGTGTTACAGTATTGATTGCAATGTAAGACTTTATACGGAACTGCTTTTCAGATGGTGGCTGTGAGAATGTTATTGCAAACAAAATAGTGAACATGAAGAAAATAAGAGAGAGCAGCACTAAATCATTCATCGACGTGGACGTATCGTGTTATAGACAATAAAACAACAGAATTCTTCCTGTGCCTTACAGTATATCCAAGCAGAGAGTGAAAACCACTCATCACTCATACCCAGCCTTGAGAAATGTGGAGTCTAAAAGAAAAATGGAGTCACTCAAGTGCACGTAGCTTCACCGAGACAATCAGCTAAGAATGTATTGTAATGATGGCTCTGAAGCGCACCTCACGAAACACAGAGGGAGACATGTGAAATGCCCAATGATGGCTGCATGAAAAAAAAAGATCATCAGTCTAGGCCGAGTTTGATAAAAGAGAACAACTACATCAACTGTTTTTTTTCTTGGTTTTTGGGTTTAAAGAATATGAGAAAAATAAGCAAGAAAACCAAATATAGCTCTTATCTGCTTTCTGTGCTTCTTCTGTGTTTTACTGTAATGAGATGTGCATGTGTAGCCCTCTCAACTTGCTGCTGTGGTTAGTTTCTTTTTTTCTTTTTTTTACCCGACTGCTTAATTAGCAATCAGCTCTCTTTTTTCTCGGTGCTCAGCTGCTAATCCCTCACACAGCCCCACCTCTGAATGTCAGCTCACCTACAGGCTGTGTGTCAGGTGTGAAAACACGCTGGACTTTAATTGTGGGGATAGAGGTTTAATCCACAGCTCTTCCTGCTGAAGTGTTCTTAAAAAAGACACTCAGATTGTTCCAGGTTTGAGAAAAGGAGAGTGGCAAGCAATGATTCTGCCATTGAATAACATCCAGTTTCAGAGCTATTGCTGATGTTTCAATACTTAAAGTCAGCAGCACTTCTTTTTTTGAATCTTGCTACTTTGCATAAAGCAGTTGACAATGATGTTTATTTTTTGTGATTGTTTGATGCATTTTATACAAATTGGACATCACAAACAGTCCTCAGGTGAATAGATAATAATAGTTTTAGCACAAAGTCTAGAAACAGATATGCTAGCCTCCATCTAAAGGTCATAAGATCCCCCAAGTTGCACCCCGAAAGCTCCAAAATTAATGTTTTATATTTTTTATATTGCTTCTTTGATCCATTCATGAGGGTGACAATGACAAGTTGAGGGATTATGACTTCCTCCCATCCTCTTCCTGCAGTCTTATTGTCACAGTGAGGCTGACATGCAGACAGATGACTATTTCTGTGTGAAATAAAAGAATATATGAATAATAGATTTACATTTATATGTATACTAATTTCTCACACCTTCCCCATGGCGTACATGACAGTGGGACTCACTTTCCTGTTCTTATATATTTCATAGCTATAGTCTATTTTCCACATTGACTCATAAATTTGGGAGCCAATACAAACTCTTTTCTTAATAACTCTAAATTAATAGACAATAATTCCCATCTTGATTTTCCTTAATCTGTTATGGCTAAAAACTGTTATGATTAACTGTCTTTGACCAAACAGGATCTTTATTAAATATTAGATGTGGTTCAGCTTTTTAATTTCTTTTTTATTATGGTGTCTCTTTTATGTTAACATTTTGAACAGATGCACAGGGCTACTCGTCTTCTTCTATTGTGATTCATGCTCTTTGTTTTCTGGGCTGCCATGTTTTCCTGTTTTCCACTTATCTCCCTCACATACACACACAGGACAATAATGTCCTTTGACAGGCTGGTAAGGTCAACCCTCGGGCTGCGTGATAGCTTCACTCCAGGGCATTGCTGTGGAAATGGGAATAAACTCTTCCCTCTATAGCCACCCTGATATTAACTAAAGACTGCTTCTGTGTGTGTGTGTGTGTGTATGTGTGTGTGTGCGTGTGCGTAGGCGTGCATGTGTGCGTGCATGTGTGTGGTAGTGGGGGGTATGGTCCTCCTCCTCCTCCTGCAGCCACATTCCCTGCAGAGAAGATAGATAGAAGAGATACATAGAAAAGGATCTAACATAGAAAACCACATAGCAATGCATGTCATTGTGTCAGAACAGCATCTAAGTGTTAAGATGGATCTGATTTGTTTGCTTGTGTTAGTGAAATTATGTAAAATAATATACAACACAACACAGTCAGTTATTATCTAATATGTATGGTTTCAAACCCAGAATCTTCTTGAGACTTTGTAATTTAATAGTAATAATAATAATAATAATAATAATGATAATAATAATAATATTAAGCTCAATTTCGGTAAAGAAGACAACTCTAAAATTGATAGACAAGACCATCTTAGATTTGCAGATGGTTGTTCTTTTCATTGTGATATCTGCCTTTTCACTTTTCACACACCATGAAGAGGCAGCTGAGCTGACTGAAGGTCAAAGGAGATCAAAATACACAATAAATGTCTCAAAATTCTTAACTCTTAATCCTGATAGAATCATCAAAATACTTCACAAGCCCTGTCCTTCTTTCCCCTCACAATGTAACATTAGAAGGTTTACAGAGTGGCAGAGATTTCCATTGAAACCAGATTTCAACATTGTCATGATCTGCCCCATCTGCCTCCTAGCTGGCTTCTGTTTTATTTTGAAATTAGCTGATCCTATGATGATTTTACTTCCTGCCCTTGTCATTTTTACCCCCCAAATTTGTGTTAGGCAAATTCCTGTTTAGTTTGCATGCCTGCCTTCCTGGCTTCAGGTGTGACAAACCACAGCATGTCCAGCATAAGATGTACAGATTGTACATACAACTGGATTTCACTTGAAGGTCACACTCTCTAAGAATATCACCATGTCCATGAGCCTTGCACCTTGACGCAATAGACTAGTTCCAATTTTCATACCTAAGAGAAGTAAGGACACAAGAGGCTCTTTCTGAGGAGCCCCTCTGGAGTGTAACCAATCTAGAACACACTCAATATCAATATCAAGGAAATAAACCAAAAGCTTCTCACCTTAGCTTCATCTACATCTTGTAACCCTCAACAATCTCAGGTCAGGGTGGAGTATGATTAAAGGTCAGAACATATTAATCTGGGTTTCAGACTGACTTCAGCGAGCTGTCTTTTTTCCACTTTGGTTTCCTGTATTTCTCTCTATAATGCTGTCTAATGAAGGCAAAAGACAATTTACACACTCCTTTAATGAGATGCTCCAAATACAATAACAGATAACACTGCTAACACACACATAGAGTTTGGGGAAATTGCGGTTTTTGTTCCAGAAAATGCAAAATGTGAAGCCTGAATTGTTTTGGGCTGATGACGAGGTAAAGTTGGAATGGTTTTTCAGAAGTCTTTACTATATGTGACAGTGGTGGTCCTGTCACTATGCCTCCAGTTGATCATGTGCCCTGGCTACTTGGCCAAGGGATGTCCCTTTGGCCGACTGGTTAGCGCGCATGACATATATACTGAAGAGTGTCTGGACACTAAAGTTAATTATTTATGTGAATTCCATGTGATTTTTGTTTTGTTTGTTTGTTGTCCAATGTGAAATGTGTCTTCCTTAATTAATTGGTGCATGACACAAATTCAGTTCAATTCAATTCATACAGCACCAACTGTATATTCATTACTCATTATGTATTTAGGTGACTTCATTCATTCTCAAAGACTGAGCATGTGTTTTGTTTTGGCAAGCAGCTTTGATTAATCATAGTGAAGCAGGTAACAGTCATATAATGTGTCTTTCTGTATAATATAATATGACCAGTCTGATATGGACCTACAGCAGCTACAGTGGAGCATTTAGGTAGAAGGTTCATCCATCACACTCATATAAAGGTAGTTTAAAGGAGAGTTTTTAATCACCATCAATGTTAAAGAGCATGTTTTGAAGATTGCGTCTCTGTTAAAGTCCTAAAGTGCACGCTGAATGTAAACATGGGTTTTTGTTTTGCTGACAAGAAAACTCCAGTGAACATTTTTAAATGCCCCGAGAGGTGACATGGCTATGGGATGTTTGCCACATCCATAACACTTTTGTCACAACATCAAAGTCAATTTTTTCATCCAGACTGAAATGTGCTCAACAGAACAGGCTTTCAATATGTGACCATCACAAGTATAGCTTCCCTCGAATACACAAACACGTGCACTCACCTGTTGCACAGTTTGGCTCCAGTCTGACGGAATGAACATCTCATATTGATTTTCTTTTCCAAAACTGAAGCAATTTTGTTGTCATGTTTCATCTCAGGCGTGTAGTCAGTGCAGTTCATTTTTACCCCGCGGTTATTTTTCTTTTAGATTTTCTCAATGTGCTTGAATGGAACATGTGTAAAGCCCTACCCATATTTTCATGATTACTTTCCTATCCTGAGACGTGTTTGTCAAAACCAATGACTTATAACAGCCACTGTCTGTAGTTTTCATTGTTGCACACAGGAGTCGTGTTCATTTTTCTGACCGGTCAATTTTACTTACATCTGCAATTGCAAAGGTAAAGGCAATATGTGTGTGTGTGTGTTAAACAAACCAAAGCCTTTCAGGAGGGCAATTGAGCACTTGATTTGAAGCATCCACTCATGTGAAAAGCCCCTCCATCTAGCTCTCTCTCTTCTGAGCCACATTCAGAACTAATTTGTGGTTGAAATGATCTCCCTTAGCTTAAATTTTGAAGTATTTTCACCGCCACAACACTTAAGTTACTAGTTACCTTCAACATGGTCATCCCTAAAATCTTCCACTGCAGTTTTCCTTCCTGCACAGCTGACAACAGTTACAAACTGCCTATGCAATATTCAGAGGGAGGTGAAAAGATTGGTATGGTCAAGTCTCTGCCTGACTGTCCCTAGAGCCGGTGGATTCTCTCTGCACTGCAGATGTGTTTTCCTAAGTCCTAACATCTGTCCTTCACCTCGTAATGCTTCCCACAAAGGTCAAGGGAGAGTGTTTGGAAACTTATTGACTTTTTGGCCTGAGTCTGTTGCACATTCAAGAAATGAACGGAAGAGATAGCAAACAGAGAGTTTGCTGCATTTAACTATTGGCTTGCTGAATTTCAGTTTATACAGTGATCTTACAGATTTTACTGCTCAGGCTGTTGAGGATTTCATTGCCAGACTTATCCCCTGCTGTGTCAGAGGTGGCTTGCTGTGTCAAGACTGACCAACAGACAGGGTGTGTTTTTGCATCCATGGTGGAGTGAGCGTCACCGTGTAGTAGCATAACAGTGAGACGTGTCTGAAAGTTGGCACGATCTTCACCTCGCACCAGTCACCTGGAGCTATAGCTGCTTTTCTTTGCTCTGAAGCACTTTAGTCTGATTCTGACGGGCCAGTGATGGACACGTTAGGGCACCTACCTAGTACATGGTTGTCATCAACCATAGGAGGGTGTTTGAGTCGTGGTGTCAAGACCGAAATTTTCTCCCATTCCAATGCTCTGTTGTTGATGTTTGGATGTTTTTTCTGGAGCTGATGGATAACGGTCTCTCATCTTTTTCATGATTAAGATTTTACTCTTTTGCCATGTGAGTTTACTGCTAATGTGAAATTTACAAGACCGCACCACTTCTCGTTTTGACAAGGTCACAAACTGCACAGACCATGATTTCTGTTTCCTGAAGGAGAGGAACAAGGTGCTGCACAGCTGAGCTCAGTGAACAGTGGCTGTCGAACTGACGGATGACCGTGCTGACAGATGTACATGCAGGTCATCTAAGGTATGAATAGAGGTGTCTTTGTCAGACCACACAAGGTGTGAAGCACCACACTCAGAGGTTTACGCGATGAGACATCAGTTACGACATTGATGTTGCCTTGTTTTATATTAGCTGTCATGGAGGTAAAGAGATAATGCTTTTCAAACCATTGATCTGCCTGGTTCAGACTGGAATATCACACTTGAGAAACGCAAAACTGTATCAGAATAAATTACTGTTTTTGGTGAAGTTGTGATTATGTTGTCTTAATGCTCCTCTGCAACAGCCTCAGCTGCCTGTGTTTATCGCAATTTGAGATGAGTTCACAGATTTGTAATTAGAATAATACATCCTGATGTATATGCAGCTCTGAGAGTAATTAACCGTATTCAAGTTAGTGGCTAGAAACCACTGGAAAATCTGGCTTGTCTGCTGGAGGGTTGAAGAGGCAGGTTAAGAGGCTTGCGCCATCGTAGACAATGATTTCGCATATGTAGTCTCAGATTTGCTAAAGGGGGGGTTCAGTGTGATGTTCAGTGTGATAAATGGCTCTGTGAAAACATTTTGTATCTAATCTTATTTACTGCAGAAAAATGTAAATTGTAAGATGTGATGGGTGGTAAAGGATGAGCAGCTGATAGATGGCTGCTTTCTAATGCATTTTCCAACAGTGTCAAAAAGGGATGTTAGATATTATACTGATTAAACAAGAGGGATAAGCTGCCATAGTGGTATATACACAGGCATCTAGTTTAGATGTTCCATTTGTGTGTTGTCTTTAGGGCATATTTGTTGATTGAACTTGGAGGTAGACCTTCTTGACTGACTGTGGCAAGAGGAGCAACTGCATCGAGAGGATCCGTGACCACCGTTTATCAATCACAAAACGCAGTTAAAGATGATGGACCACTGTTCTAGTGGCAAATCCATGGGCCACAATGTAACAAAGACAGGCTTGTATCACTTCAAACTTGAAAAATTAATAACCTGACATGTTGGCGGAGTCAGATCAGAGAATCAGATTAAGAGCGGTCGCAATGGAGAGTGAAGGTTCAATCACAAACTGGATGAAACCAAAGAAATATCAATATGTGTCAGAAGGTCTTTACTAAAGAGGATCAGGTTTCTGTTTCCCTGAACAAAGCAATTTATACTGTAGCTGAGGAAGGTGTTTTTAATTCAAGAATTTCAGAGGAGTTAAAAGTTATATTAAGTTTTGAGGTAAAATTGAAAACAAATTTGTTGGTTACCACATGGCAGGTACAGGTACTGATATACTCAGGTGAGGAACTTTTGCTCAGTGGTAATAAAATATTTGGTTTAAACTACATTTCACATAAACCAATCATACAGTAACTCACTCACTTTTACATTACAGGCAAGACACCTGAGCACAGACCACAAGGTAAAGCTCAGTATCCCACAAAAAATGTGAGTGTGATGAAACCAGACAGAGCATGCACCTTCAACAACATGAGCTTTACATTCTGCATGAACACACAAACAGACATAAATGTATATCAGAAGCTGCACTGTAGTACTATCAGAGCCTTCAATGTTTTAATGTATTTCAGGCAAACCATATGTATACAGTAAGAAAACTGCAAAATATGACCAGTTTATCTCCTAATTCCTCCCTTACGCTGTGGCCACTATGTTTTAAAACTACCCTGGTTATATAAAAGACACCGCACTCACACTGATCCAGCACCCCTGCATAATTGTCAACCAGTCTTGAACCTTTCACTCTCTTCAGTTCTGGAAACGGTTTTGTCTCAGCAGCTGTCAGCCCACATATGTAACAGTAATCTTTTTGAACCTTTGCAATCTGCTTTCAGAGCCTGTGACTCTACTGAAGCTGCATTTGCCAAAGTGGTAAATGAAGCTCTGCTCACTGTGGATTAGGATTTTACCTCTGCGCTCTGACTCAGTCTCAAGGCAGCTTTTGATACCAAAGATCGCTGCATATAGTCCAGGACCAACTGGAAAACCACTTTGGTGTATCTTGCCTGGCTCTGATGTGGATAAAAATGTTTAACTTATCTGAAAGAACTGTGTTTTTTCTACAAAAAAAAAGAAAAACACTACATCGGTAGTATCCCAGGACTCTGTTCTTGGCCCTCTGCTTTTCTCTTTTTATATTTCACCTTATAGCCAAATTATAATTAATTCCCACTGCTCACTGGTGCTACTCAGCTGTATCTTACTTGTTATGGTATACGTACCATACTCTAATGTTGTTATTTATGTTCTTTGTACAATTGTTGTTATGTGTACCGCGGGAGATGGAAATTAGCCTAGAGCTAAATCTGGTGTATTTACATTCTTTTATGATGTTCATTAATATGCAAAGTCCCATCACAAATAAACAATAAAATGAAAATGAAATGAAGTAACAGCAAGATTTGACAACTTTGTGACTTGACAGCCAGTAACTGAGATGTTACCTTCCCTCAGCTTTTATCAGTAAAGACATCACCAAGACCGCCTAATTGTGTCTTTTTTTTTTGTCAGTGGCTGATGCCAAGACTCGACTTCATGTCCTCTTCAGGCCTGCCACCTGATGGTTATTATAAAAGTCTTCATATGGTTCAGATTGCTGCACATGAAAGTTTGACACAAAACTTCACCACAACATGATTTTAGATTAATTTCAGTCATCCCATTCATGTAACATCAGAATTTTTGACATGCATCTGATGTCATACAGTATAAAATTATGAATGGACTTGCCCCTTTCAGCCTGTCTGATCTCTTGTTTTCCATCCCATGCTTTTTGCTCTCAGAACCCAGGGGACCTATATCCTCTCAGGCCTAAATGGACATTAGCGAGCTTCAAGACCTCTTCATTCCCCCTCCATCTGAGACAACCTCCTTGCTCACATCAACCTGTCCGACTCCATTAGGCCTTTAGATCTAAACCTGAGGCTCATTTTTGGTCCCAGTCTCCATTAAACCCAGGACTTGCAGTCTAGTCCATCTTGTCCTGCTGATAAGATTACTGTAAGCTTTCTGAAACCACAGCATCTATCTAACCCACTGTTTAATCCCTATACACACAAAAGCATCCCTGTCTCTCTCTAACCCCTTCTTTCTTCTCTCTTTTATCTGAGGCTACTCATCAACTGTTCTGGGACCTCATTCTCTCTTCAGGCTTCCCTCTCTCTCCTCACTGTGTGCGTCATCGTTATTGCATACAATCTATAATACTGTCATCTCGATTGTCCATAGCGTCGATCAAGTTTGTTGCTCTTCATACAACATCTGTTGCATGGCTGTCTATCCTGAAAGAGGAAGTCCTTTCCTCCTCATGTGTCTAAAAACCTTTAAGCATCTGAGAGTCATGAAGTTGTAGACTCTGGTGTGTGATACTGAGGAGTGGTGGCAGAAGGTGCACACTTTCAAAGGAGATGCTTCAAATTATAAAAAGAGATGACAGATGATCAGTATCACACAGATGCATGCCTTGGCATTTGACTCTGTGGTAATCATAGGGCCAGAAAGACGACATTAATATAACAATACTACTACTACTACTACTACTACTACTACTACTACTACTACTACTACTACTACTACTACTACTACTACTACTACTAATAATAATAATAATACATGTTCCCTTTAGTTTAGAACCAGAACAACAAAAAATATCTTTCAACCATGAATAGGTTACTATAAATGGCATAGCACAATTTCAGAATGTTTGTGGCTGATGATTATCAATACCCTAAGTCTTTCTATTGATTTAAAAAAAGAAAAAAGAATACTGTAGGTAATACTGTCTGCATAGACAGTCGTCAGATCCCCTATATGGATTTAACATAACAGCATGAAATGGAAACACTGGAGAATGGTGCTTTACTAGACTGAAACATACGAGCACAGCAGCAGTCAATCTATTCCTCTTCTTCACTAAATTCACTCATGGTCAGGCAGAAGATCCCTTATTTCTTTGCCCCTGTTGTGAATCATGACGGGGTTATTATACGCTCTCACTCCCGCTCGCTCGCCCTCCCTCTCTATCTCTTAACAAATCATATCAAAGAAAGAGCAGAGCTGTGTGGGCACAAAGTTGCAGGAGAGGCGACGGAGCTGCTGCCGGCACACTCTGCTCAGCACCACGGACAGCGATCGATCGAAGCTCGGACATAAACTATACATCAATATCTAAACATTGGAAAATCTGAGGACCGAATCGACAACCAGAAGTTTTGGTTTTTGAGGGGATCTATTCGGTTTTTTTTTGGTTTTTTTTAGGTGGACTTTTTTCACTGCTCACCAAAGTAAGCCTGCTCTTGATCTCTTCATAAATCATTAGTGTATTTAATAACTGGATTAAAACACGTCTTTGCATAAGGAGTGCATAACAGCTCTGGCGGAGACATAAACTAATAGGTTAGAGCACATACTCATAACACAGTCATTATCCCAGACGTTGCAGTCCGGCAGATCTGCTGTGCGTAAAAGCCGCGGCACTATTCCAAACGACTCCCCCTCGGCGCACGACGGATGACTGTCTGAAGTGTCAGGCAGAAGGAGACGACTATAATTTAGGGCTGTCGTAGACCCACAGAGGCGACAACCACTATTCTTCGCTATTCGTGGCTCAGCGGCTTGCAGAGCACAATTACTGATAGGACTCGTTGTAATAACTACTTTTATGTTTTGTTAGAATGTAGGATACGTAGCTACACAACTTTCTCCTTGGAGGTGGCGCACGGACCAACTTAAAATCGAGACAAACTATTCTTCGTTTTTACCCGATAGGCTACGGTAATCGTAACTTCGTGTGGTGGTGGCTGACTCTTCCCTTCCCCGATCTGCTCCAAAGAAATCATGGATACTAAGAGGGTAGAAGTGGCAGTTTTTTTCTAAATCCGTGGACACCAATCTACATCTGTGGCGCGATATCTCCTGCTCTTTTCTGACAATGGAACCTCTGGACCAGACCCACTGGATCCCCCTCTCATCAGACCTCGATCCCTTTTCTGCAGCGACCCCCTCGTCCTTCCTCTTCTCTCACCCCCGCCTCTTCAACATCTCCTCCAACCTGTCCACCCAGAGTGTCCCCTTCCAGGGCAGCAGCACTCTGGTCACGGCGGTCATCTCCCTCACGGTCTTCATGGTGGGTCTGACGGGCAACACTCTGGCCATCTACGTGGTGCTGCGCTATGCCAAGATGAAGACCGTCACCAATATATACATCCTGAACCTGGCTGTGGCCGATGAGCTCTACATCATCGGACTCCCTTTCCTCACCACGCAGAACGTGCTCTCCTACTGGCCCTTTGGCTCCTTCCTGTGCCGCGTGGTCATGACTGCAGACTCCATGAACCAGTTCACGTCCATTTTTTGCCTGACGGTCATGTCCATTGATCGATACCTGGCTGTGGTTCATCCGATCCGCAGCACGAAGTGGAGACACCCACGCGTGGCCAAGGTGGTGAGCGCGGCTGTGTGGGCCGTGTCCTTTGTGGTGGTCCTGCCGGTGGTCATCTTCTCAGATGTCCAGGTATAAACCGTCTGTCTTTGTATGTCCCAGTGTAAGAAGTGAACCACCAAGTGACCCTAACCCTGCAGGCCCCTCTCGTCTACATTTAATGAGGCAACTAATCAAAGGCACAGTGCTGGATGAGCAGTTGGCTATTTCACTTAATTAATGACAAATTACAGCCTGATAGTCCACCCCAAAACATTATCATTTTGAATTGTCAGAGTAGTGATGTAAAGATACATGTAAGATAAGAAATAAAAAGATTGCACATTATTTAAAGACTTAACTTGAAACACACTTATTTATTTTCTATTAGAAAGAAGATCCATGACTTACACCAAAGGCCATAGCCAGTTAGCTTAGCTTAGCACAAAGATGGAAAAACTGGATAGCCTGGCTGTGAGGGAAAACTTAGGTTTTCTATTAAAAAACTTTCTTCACAGCAAAGAAAAGCCTCCCAAATAGAAATAACAAAACGCAAAACCAAGAGTGCAGATTAACGCCACTATGGTGTGACATGACGGAAGTGCCAGACTGACTGTGTTAAGGCTTTTATATTACCATGGGTGAACCATGACTACTTGTAATGTGAAGGTGTTCTCTTTCAGTGCCAGGCCCACAGAAAAGTATCATCATCAGTTACTGTACTCTGAATTTAGCCTCATTCAGCTCATTGTTATGAATGTATAACCCACAACCTCACTCTTTTTGTTCACCTTCACTGCTCTAAAACCTATTGTCAAGTAACTGCAGGAAAATATTGTTGGTGAAAAAACTCGGATGGCACCAATTATGCTCATTATCCAACACTGAACAATAAATAGACGAAGCTTGCAACAAACTGGTGAACATAATGGACCTATTTGCAGAAGATAGTTTCCTGATAGGTTGATGGAGACCAAAAACTGAGCAATAATAAGTCTGTCTAAGAGTGATTCTAACTTAAATTTGGTACATGGTGAGAAACACAACTCCTCAATTTAATGCTAATCTGTCTTTACCGGATCAGTAAATTTATGTTTGCAATATCAGCTAAATGGATTGTCTGGTATATAGCTTGTTGTGCTGTCCCCAAATTAGCATGCATAAACAAATAAATAAATAAATATAAACAGATTTAAAACATAAAAAGCATGTGTCTATGTGGAAAGAATTCCTTCCTCTTCTGTACAGCATGATTTGTGAAACGCTTAAGCTGCGACAGAAACAACAGTAGCTGAGATGCTCAACATGCAGAATTAAACTGCAGTCTTTTGTTCAGATGTTAAACAGAAGCTTTAAATGCACAAGGAAAGAAAATCACTGCAGCAAGTTCTGTTACAGCAAAGCCTTTGAATAGAGGAAAGAAGGTAAAAAGAAAATGTGACTTGTGAATGTGAAGGACAGGACAATGCAAGCTGCCAGGATATAAAGTTGCTTGTTGGTTTGGCACACAGCAAAACACATCAATGTCTGGAAACGTCCTCAACAAAACACACTTCTTAAAAAACCCAAAGAGCAGATAATGTAATTTGCATTTTTACAAACATCCTCTCCTGCATAATGTACAGTATGGGCTTTGCAATTAAACCCCTCAAAGTGCAATGTTTACCTCTTATATTCTACTCACTGTCTGACTAAACAGATGATGACTGGATTTTTAATTTTCCGTCGTCTTTTGCCATTAATATTTATGTTTCAATCAGCTTATTTCCACTCCCTTTAGGAAACATTTAACTCCTGCAACATGATCTGGCCCGATCCGAAGGATGTGTGGTCGACGGCCTTCATTCTCTACACTGCCACGGTGGGCTTCTTTGGACCGCTGCTCATCATTTGCCTCTGCTACCTACTTATCGTTATCAAGGTGTGTAAGTGTGTTTATGAAGCTGATTTAAAAAGCTCATGTATAAATTCATACTGTAATCTTCTTCCACATGATGCTATTACCCTCATCCTCCAACACCCTCCTCCTCATTTTCATCATCATCATTATCCCTCTCACATTCATCTCCCGTCATCATAATCAAAACGTCCTTGCTGTTTCCTGTGCAGGTGAAGTCCTCGGGGGCGCGGGCGGGCTTCACCAAGCGTCGTCGATCAGAGCGCAAGGTGACGCGCATGGTGGTGGTGATCGTGGTGGTGTTCGTACTCTGCTGGCTGCCGTTCTTCATCATCAACATGGTCAACCTGGTGGTCATCATCCCAGAGTCCAGCATCACCGCAGGCATCTACTTCTTTGCTGTCATCCTGTCCTACGCCAACTCCTGTGCCAACCCGGTGCTCTACGGTTTCCTGTCAGACAATTTCAAGCAGAGTTTCCGAAAAGTAGGTTGAATGTTGTGTGGCTCCCATGTTTTGTCAGTTTTGCTTGGATAGTTAGCTTAGCACAACAAGAAGGAACAGCCTGACTGCTCAACCGCATAAATTAAATTTGTCTGGTATTATGACTTTAAATACAAATAGCCTGCTAAAGTGCAAAAAAGCAATAACTTGTGGTTCCACGTCCTGTGCCAGACTGTTTCAAGCAGTGACTTTATTGAAGGTGAAACAAAATGTCAAACTAAACTGCATCACTTTCTCCAGTACGGTGGCCCTGAAGTGCAAAACACAACGGCAAATCAGACAACAACAGCAA
Organism: Decapterus maruadsi; assembly: GCA_030347415.2. NCBI lineage: Eukaryota > Metazoa > Chordata > Actinopteri > Carangiformes > Carangidae > Decapterus > Decapterus maruadsi. The sequence goes on along the minus strand of CM064901.1, from coordinate 26,333,448 downwards.
AACAGAAAACACAACACGAAAAAAGAAAACACAACGGCAAAAGAGAAAACCACACAAAAAGAGAAAACACAACAACATTAAGAGAAAACACAACAACATTAAGAGAAAACACAACAACATTAAGACAAAACACAACGAAATTAAGACAAAACACAACGAAATTAAGAGAAAACACAACAACATTAAGAGAAAACACAACATTAAGAGAAAACACAACGAAATTAAGACAAAACACAACGAAATTAAGACAAAACACAACAACATTAAGAGAAAACACAACGAAATTAAGACAAAACACAACAACATTAAGAGAAAACACAACAACATTAAGACAAAACACAACAACATTAAGAGAAAACACAACGAAATTAAGACAAAACACAACAACATTAAGACAAAACACAACAACATTAAGACAAAACACAACGAAATTAACCAAAACGGAAAAGGTAGGTACCATCGGGCGACATGTCTAGTCTCTGATTGGCCCTTTTTACAGTGACGTCAGACAACTTCCGGGTTGGAAGCCAGTTTAGTGCGTTAGCGAGCAATGTTGAGCCTACAGCCAGGCACGGCTGTACTGCAAACGTGGCTCTCGTTTAAGCCGGCTCCGGTTTGGCTCCGGTGGTATATGCTTAGCTCATAACCTGGTCCCGACCAGGTCCTGGTCCTGGTCCCGACCAGGTTATGTTCAGAATTTAATCATAAAACCGGCGATACAAGCGCCGCTGTTTCACTGCGTCACCTTTACTTTGAAAGTCCATGATCTGGACGGAGGGTTTGTACGGAGGAGAGATCAGCTGATCGCTGCTGTTTACTTCTCTGTTTACTTCTCTCTGAGCTGTCTCCGCCTACAGATGTTCTCCTCAACCGTAGCCTAGACTATAGCGTATATACTTTATTATAGGCTGTACAGTCAGTCACTGCTGGCAGCAGGACAGACAAACAGATGATAATCGGCAAAGTTAATAATTTCACTTAATGTGGCCATGAATAAATTAATTCCAATGTGATCGCCTGTTATAGCAGTGTTGCCCACACGCAAATCTTGAATACGTTTCCACTGTTTTCACATTTAAAAAGCTCTTTGTTGTCTTTGTACAGAGACGATATGAAATTTGCTGCAGCCCCTAAAAAACCCCACTGTAACCTATTCAGACTCGCTTCCAATAAAAACCCACTCGCGTTATAATTGCGATATTAACTTTGCCGATTATCATCTGTTTGTCTGTCCTGCTGCAGTGACTGACTGTACAGCCTACAATAAAGTATATACGCTATAGTCTAGGCTACGGTTGAGGAGAACATCTGTAGGCGGAGACAGCTCAGAGAGAAGTAAACAGAGAAGTAAACAGCAGCGATCAGCTGATCTCTCCTCCATACAAACGCTCCGTCCAGATCCATGGACTTTCAAAGTAAAGGTGACGCAGTGAAACAGCGGCGCTTGTATCGCCGGTTTTATGATTAAACTCTGAACATAACCTGGTCGGGACCAGGACCTGGTCGGGACCAGGTTATGAGCTAAGCATAAGTTACCACCGGAGCCAAACCGGAGCCGGCTTAAACGTTTGCAGTACAGCCGTGCCTGGCTGTAGGCTCAACATTGCTCGCTAACGCACTAAACTGGCTTCCAACCCGGAAGTTGTCTGACGTCACTGTAAAAAGGGCCAATCAGAGACTAGACATGTCGCCCGATGGTACCTACCTTTTCCGTTTTGGTTAATTTCGTTGTGTTTTCTCTTAATGTTGTTGTGTTTTGTCTTAATGTTGTTGTGTTTTGTCTTAATGTTGTTGTGTTTTGTCTTAATTTCGTTGTGTTTTGTCTTAATGTTGCTGTGTTTTGTCTTAATTTCGTTGTGTTTTCTCTTAATTTCGTTGTGTTTTGTCTTAATGTTGTTGTGTTTTGTCTTAATGTTGTTGTGTTTTCTCTTAATGTTGTTGTGTTTTCTCTTAATGTTGTTGTGTTTTGTCTTAATTTCGTTGTGTTTTCTCTTAATGTTGTTGTGTTTTGTCTTAATTTCGTTGTGTTTTGTCTTAATTTCGTTGTGTTTTCTCTTAATGTTGTTGTGTTTTCTCTTAATGTTGTTGTGTTTTGTCTTAATTTCGTTGTGTTTTGTCTTAATTTCATTGTGTTTTCTCTTAATGTTGTTGTGTTTTGTCTTAATTTCGTTGTGTTTTGTCTTAATGTTGTTGTGTTTTCTCTTAATGTTGTTGTGTTTTCTCTTTTTGTGTGGTTTTCTCTTTTGCCGTTGTGTTTTCTTTTTTCGTGTTGTGTTTTCTGTTTTGCTGTTGTTGTCTGATTTGCCGTTGTGTTTTGCACTTCAGGGCCACCGTACTCCTGTATTGGAATAGGGGCGTTAAGTCTAGACGTGGTTACCACCATGCTTGACAGTGACATCTGAAGATAATGAGATTTGAGTCTTCTCAGTATAGCAGCTTACTGTAAGAGTTTTAAGACTTAAACAATACACACAAATGAAAAGGAAAATAAACACAATGTGTCTTGATTACATTTCTAAGCCCATGACTCATGTCAAAGAGTAAAAATATTTCATTTTTGTCTTGGTTCTTTCTGATCATTTGATCAATAATACATCTGACACTGAGTGGTAGTGAGTGAAATGAGCTGCGAGGCAAAATCCTCATTTGAAACTTAAAAGTTAGATAAGTTTATAAGATGTTTGGTTTTGGTTGATTTAGTTTATACTTTGTGATATCAATTATTATGCATTCTGACTGGCTCTGTAGAGTTAAGTTGTTCTCTCTCAAGCATTTCTTTTCTTCTTCACACACATGTGAACAAAGGTTGTGCAATTCCTCTCTCTTGACTTGCATGAGACACAGGGCTTTCTGTAGCTGTCTGGATTTATCCCTGTATTTAAACATGTGTCACATTTCCCTCCTCGCTATTATAGCATGGCTTTCCACTCAGTCTCCTGGTGTGCCTTCTGATGTGGTCAGGGCCACATCGTACAAACAGGTTCTCCTGAATCAAACTCAAAACACTCAAACCAAATGTGGCCCACTTCCTGAATCATTCTGCTTTTGTTATTCATTAGTTAAAAACACCACTGGCGTTGTTATTTATGAGTTGTGTCTTGTTATTTTAGGTTGACTTGAAGCCACGATGTGTGGGATTTGAAAAGTCTTAACTTTGGCACCATCTGGTGAGAATGTCAAGCATGTCAGCGTTGCAGACCGTGTTAAACCTCGACACATATCTGAGCCAGGGATGTTGAGCTCAATACGCTAGTGCGCTAAGGCTAAAACCCACCTCATTAGAACACCTTGAAAGATGATAAAAGACCCACGCAGAGTGACATTAACTAGGTGCAGAATACTTTAAGGTTGTCCAAAATGTTGGAGTGCCAGTTCTAACCTCTTGTTTTTTTGTCTCTTAAGTTTTTTTTCTATTTTTCTTCTCAAATACTGTTTTATATCACTATATAGCACTTGGCCTCTCCACTCTCCATCAGCTACAGGTCAATGGTTGTTGGTGCTTTCCTGGAGATTTCTGATTGAGCTTCAAAGCATGTACGAATAATTGTTGTTGTGGACCCACAGGTGCTGTGTGTGAAGAGCATGAGGTGCAAGGCCAACGGTGTAGATGATGGTGACCCCAGTGCCCCACGCACTGAGAAAACCACAGCCCATGATTGTGTCCTGCTTTCCCCTCGAAACCAAGTCTATCACGATCCCCAGAGTGGTCAGGTACCCTCTCTCCCTCCCTCTTTCTCTCTCACTCTGTATGGATGTTTGTGTTTTGTGATGTGAGTAGCAAGAAGATTCTGGTGCCAATGGAGTTTTTTTTTCTGTCTGTAGTTTCCTTTTCACCATGTCTCTATGTGTGTTTTCTTCGGGTTCTCCAGCTTCCTCCCACAGTCCAAAGACATGCACACTATAGACTGACAACCCTAAATTCATCTCCATCTCCATATGTTGTCCTGTCTGAAGTGAACCCCATCATCTTCCTGTGTCAGCTGGCTCCAGCAACCCAGTGAGCCTGCATGGATAAGTGAAATAGATGGATGTTTTGTGATGTTGTTTGTGCAGACACTGGGTTATGGTGAAGTAATGGGAAAAGAAAAACAAAGAAATGACAGAGGGGTAATCTACTGTAAGAGTTGTTTGGGAAAAAGCACAGTGCAAGCGCACACACATTCCTGTGGAGGAAATGATGAGGAGAAACTCAGGAAGCAGGAGTGAAAGATTAGGAGATTATTAGTTTGTGTGTGTCTGTGTGTGTCTCTGTGTTTGTGTGAGAAACATGAGGCTGGTCAGGGAGTGAAGAAGCTTTGACTCAGTCTTTGCAGCGTGGGGGCTTCGTGTCCAATTAGATAAGTTGTTCAACAGCGGTGAGGTGCATTAGACTGACAGAGCGGCTCTGATGAGACTCTCCCACAGCTCCTTCAACTGGATCAAGGTTATCCCAACTATCAAAACTTCCACTATAAGTCACAGCATTAAGTCATCTAAACGCTCCATTATTCATGTATGGATCTGGTTATCCTCAGAATGTGAGTTCAAGTCATTTCTCTTCATCTTCATCTAACCAGAAGCACAGTACTGCTTTCAGATATCTTTTTTTTGTATAAACCTGTGTTTTAATAGTGCGTTTAATTTGACAGGTCAGAGAATTGAAGGCAAGTATAGTCTGACTGGTGTCATTAAGGTTAAACTAAAGTGCTTCCTGTTGCTGTTCAGCATGTCACTCATCTTGGATACATTTTTTTTTACATGGCCTGTTGCTTCAGATGGTTTCTCTCTTTACTTTTTCATGATTCTGTCCATCTTCCTTCTCTCTGAAGATCTCTCCTCAGCCCCCCGACTCACCTGCCTCACACACAGCAGCAGAACTGCACCGTTTCAGCCCTACCTGTCAGCCTCCCTCCACCTGCCCAGGGAATGGACCCACCACCACCATAACCTCGACAGCAGCCTCCATGGTGCCCAACATTGTAACCACTGCTGAGCCTCCCACCACCACTGCTCTCACTATGCCCGCCTTCTCTGCTGTCATCGCTCCACAGGAGCAGTAGCCAATAAACACTGGATGTCTTGTGATGGCATTTTAGAAAATGAAAAAAAAAAGAGATGAAAAGCTGAGGAGGAAAATTGTGATGATGTGAGACTACAGGGGAGGGTTTGGATTAACCGATCCAGCTGAAAAATGGAAAACACTGACGCTTCTCAACATGTAAAAATGCATATCTCGGGCTATTTTCTGACACAAACATGCACACTCATTCTCAATGCATCGCGGCAGTGATGGTTCATATCAGTGAAACAACCTCATGAATATTTTTCATGACTCTCAATCTATGAATCACCTGTATGAATCACCCAGCTGTTTGCCAGGCCCCGGGTTTCTTTCCGTTCAGCCATCTGACATAAGTGCCTTTTCAGCCAACTTCAGCAATCATCACGATTCCAATATGGTCACAAAACATCACCACCATCTTCTCTCAATTCCTTTTAGTTTGTCAGATAACATGCAAGAATGTATTTGCTTTTAAGAACCAAAAATCTCATCGAGGACATAATGTAAATCCTGTGGGGGAGAGTTCCCACAGGTACCTGGTATCTTTTATTTTGGTAAACAGGGCATTACAGGGTTCTCTAATGTGAACATACAGTGTATGTGATTTGGGCTGAAAAGATGAAGGTATTTTCAGATTAAAATCTTGGCCTACTACAGCTTGAATGAAACTGCTTCACAGCACAATGCACTTATTCACTACAAAGTTGTTTTTTTTGTTTTATTTTATTACTTTTTACGGTTTCAAGTTCCCACTCACTTCTGTTAACTTTAAATGGGCACATTGTGAACTTGGCATCAGTACCGCTTTGTGGAGACAGTCTGCTATTATCCTTTTACCGTTAGTACTTTGAGCAGCTTAGCTTGATGTTTGTAGCTTCTCGATCACAGGAAGTGTGACTCTTCGCCTGCTCAGTGACCTTCTGCAAACATGTAGCCAGCTCTGAAAACAAAACCTCTGACCTCTTTGTATATATACCTGTTACTTTGTGCTTTATGCACTTGCCGATCATGTTGGTGGGTGTGCGTGTACCTGTACATTTGTGACATGAGTACAGTATTTCTATATATTTAAATATTCTATTTTTGTTCTGCAGAAGCTGTGATGCTGCTAAGGGTTTATAGCAGCACATCTTGTTGCTTGTGTTATTGTATGAGCGCTTTGTTTATTGTACGATAGATGCTATTTCTAATCAGACCGGGCAGCACATTATGCCAGCTCACACAGCCTCTGTCAGCTTTGGCCTTTGAACTGCTTATATTCCAAACGTGTCAGTCCATTTTATTATCAAAGATCCTGAGTTGTGACAGGATGTAGAGGAGCAAACCACATGCCCAGAAAATACTTGTTTCCGATTGTTTGGGAGATACCCTTTAAATCTTATAACAGGACACCTCAGACGTATTTCTGCTCATCCATACTGAGCAACACAACTATAGCAACAGTATGTCCTTTGTGTCATGTCACACCAACCAGTGAAACAGACCTAAAATGAGACTAAAAACCACAAACCAACTTCAGTAAACCTGTAACAATTTGAGCACAGCTTCTTTTATGGTGCACTTGTCTGTTATTTTTGTATAACCGCTTACATTTTATTTTCTGGCCTCCACATTGTCTCCACACAACCAGTCCCTTTATGAAACTAGTTATTGTGATTCAGGTTGTTTAGTATTTAGAATCAAATAATGTGCTTATTGTACTTTATAGGAGTGAGTATGTTTTCAGGTTAGAGTTTTCTTAGCCCCTTGTTACAGAGAAAGAAGATGTATTTGTTGTACAGGAGCTGATCAGGAGAACATGTGGAAGCGATGGAACAAATGGAAAATATTAAAAAGAGAAAAGAAACAATGCAGGCTTTTACGTGCAAATACAGAGACTATGTTGTATATTTTACTAGATTATTTGTGCAGATGCTTCAGTGCTGTATGTATGGGTGCTATTGGAATAAAATGGTGTGATCATAAATCAAACACTATGCTTCCTGTTGTCAAACACACACACACACACATCTGCAAACTGTCACTGTCAACCTGTGGAAATGTATAGAAACACAAGCAGTTTGCACTTTTACGCAGGCTGCGAGACTCTGAGCTGTGGTCAGACGAATGATGATATAACCTTATTAATATGTCAACAATCCCATTATGTTGTTACATAATAACTACAGTTACAGACAAACACACAATGTGTTTACTCAGTTCACATGGGTTTTAAGTGGCCAGGGGTGATGTCATCTACTGAGTGACAGATCAGGGTTTAACACACATGATTTGAAATGTGATAACAGTTGGGGCTCTATGCTTGTTTTTTGTTTTTTTAAATTGTTGAGGTGTGTTTTAATGCCTGGTCAAACCTGCACCTGCACAGTCCTGAAGAAGATTAGCTCAGTGTTTGTGTGGTAAACTCTGAATAATAACGTCAGCTCCAGTTTAGTCATGACTATCCAAAAGACAAATATGATTTTAAACCCAGGTTTTTGGGGACTAAGCCCAGGGGGACATTCATGCTACCACTGTCTGTCTTTTGGAGAACAAGTTACTTCACTTGATTAACTAATGTGGAAAGTTAGAAATGATAGACTTGCCATTTCCCCGCTGCATTATTGCTCTCTTCCCTTTTATATTCAGTCTGTGTTTCCTCCCTCATATTTATCAATCAATTCTTAGACGCCATCTTTGCTTGTGACGTCCAGAGTCACACCACCAAACTGGTTACTGCAGGTGACTCAGGGGGAGCAGTCACAGCCAGTCATAGTGTCTGATAATGCTTCAGAGGCCTGCCTTGTCTGTCAGTTGCTAAATGGGATCAAGGTTCAAGGTTTTTTTTTTTTTTAAATTTATTTATTGATACAAAGTTGTAAAGGAAGTAATAAGAAGTTTATAGTTGTGTAAGAAAAAGACATGAAGACATGATGGTCAGACACAAAAAGATGGAAATTTCAAATGATCTCTAGCACAATCCAAATAAATGTGTAATCACTTTTATTTATTTTATTCATAACATATTGGAACATTTATGGTTTATTATAACTATTCTAAAACCAAGGAACACTTTTACCAAGAAGACGTGGCTTGAGTTTGTTCGGTCAAGTCACTTCTTATATAATTACTACATCAACTGGGAAAGGGTCAGAGTAATCATTCAGAAGTCTGGAGCAAGATTGGTGAGGTCATTTACTATATTTGATGTCCAATACAGTCGTCGGCCATGAGATAAGGTCAAAAGATGGTAAGTGAGCCCTGAGAATCTTTGATCACATGTGTTTCCAAGGTCGAACGTCCCCTACTTCAGCTCATTGCCTGGCTTACATTGCACCTTGACCTGATGTTGTCCCTGGAGCTGGTGGGCCCAAAGGGACGTGGTTCCATGTTTAGTTTTGGGCTTGTGATTCCACTGGACCGCATGGGTCAAGGCCCAGACACTCACCAGCCAGGGACGTGGTTTCCCTTGGTAAGAAGTGACAGCACCTTGAAAAGCCACCAAATTGTTTCATATTATCTTGCCTTTCCAACTGCAACTAATCTGCCTGGGAGACCCAACCAGGGGGCAATGCCTACGGTACTGCAACTCCAAGGATCACAGAGACCTACAAACCCCTCAGACCCACCAGGGGGTGTCCCTTGTCATCAATCCTATTTGTGATTTTCATGGGCAGCATTTTAAGGCACAGCCATTGGAAGGAGTTTATCTGGTTTAGGGCCCTCAGAGATTCCTCTCTGCTGTTGGCAGAAAATGCGGCTCTGTCGGTCTCATCAGACTGACCTTCAGCATGCAGCGGGGCGGTTTGCAGTCCAGTGTGGAGTGGCTGGGATGGAGCAGGAGGCCTGGGGACGTATGTGATCCCTCAGGACAAGCTGCAAATCACTGCCAAGGAGCGGGGCATCTGGACTACTTTGCTTGACCTGCAGCCTTGGATAAGTCGCAGAAAAAGGATGGATGGATTAAAGTTTTAGTGTCACTTGCCCAAGTGAAGTCAGTTTTATCTACAGTATATACATAATACAGAAGTTACATGTTGAAAGCAAGCAGGAAGTAGGGGAAGAAATATATGATGATAATAATGACAATATGTTGAGCAGGATCAGGGGTATAGGCTTGTAGACACAGATCCAGACTCTGCAGCTCCCGAGACAGAGATGCCTGCCTAAAGCGACAGGAGGAGAGAGGGAAGAGAAAACTAGAGGAGAGAGAAGATTGGTATGTGTTGCACCACCATTTTAACTTAAGTCATTAATAATTTAACTCAGAGAAGGAGAGAAATGGCAGAAATCATATCCTTATACTGTGTCATTATCTGACTCTGTGTCCTTGTGTGTGTCTTATTCCCCAGGAAGGTCTTCAGAGACAGCCCATCTCTGTAATGACCACAGACTGGATGTCAGGTTGACTCTACCTCATTACTAATGTAGCCTCTCGCACACACTAACACAACCTATGTACACACTCTTAATAGCATAATGTAATAAATTATAGATTATTTCATGGAATAATTCATATTATTTCATCCTCTAAGGCTGACACACATGCGTCTATGTTTGTGTGTGTACTTTCACATAGATTCTTCATGTTTGTATGCATCCTAGTCATAAAAGCACGGTTGTGGGGAGATGAAGGGAAGACATTACGTGGGCCACTATCTTTATTCATAAACCTACATATACAACATCAAACACATCAGCGCCAAGGATTAGTTAATTCGTTTGTCTCTCAAAATTAGAACTATATTTACATGAAATTTGGTGGACAGCCATGGCCCTCAACCACTAGCCAGAAAGGGAAAATGATGCCAATTGTCTGTCATGACCTCATGTTTGTTTCATATACTGTGTGTCTTTGTGGTCTTGGATCAATGAGTGAGTTTCTGGTGGATGAATATTTTTGCTTTGTTTGCTCACCATGGGCAGATAATGAGACAACTGGGTACAGACATAGAGCTGTTATTTGAGTAGGTCTCCCTTCAAAGAGTTAAATGAGTGTTTTTCCTTTTCATTACTCATCGTTCAATCTCCTAACATAATAGATTCAACAAAATCTATTCAACTTTAAAGCAACATTGCAGAGTTTATCGGCCTTAAAATGTTTCCAGACACACTGCAATGGTAATAGGTGGTTAATAGGATGAATGGTGCGTCAGCTGAAAGTGCTTCTCAACCAGATGCACTGAGCTGAAACTCTGCAATGTTGCTTTAAGTGCATGTAATCTTTCCAAATATTATACTATAGCGACAGTTGTTTGGAGTTGTTTTGTATGGGTTTGATGCTTTTTGTGATTTTTGCCTCTTGCCTCTGTTTGTGTGTGATATGATGTCTGTTGTTATCAGGAATTGCCTCTCTTTGTGGTCATTTTGTGTCTCTTTGTATCTTAAATGGTCTCTTTGGTTACATTGTGTTTTTTGTGGTTGTTTTGCATCTTTTTGTTTGTCATTTAATTGACTTCCCAACAGAGGGATCCTGGGGTTCCCTGATCTTGTGTTTGCCTGCGCATGTGCTCAGCAGGACTGTTCAGAAATCCATCTATGATGTATCTCTCAACCAAGGACAGTGTCAGGGGTCAGTAACTTACCGATTTCAGCTATACAAGTTGAACTTGTATAGCTGAAATCATTAAAAGATGTATTTGCATCAGCTGTGCAACATTTAGACTAGGTAAAGTCTTCCAGTTTTCTAGTGAATTATCTGTGGTTTTGAAGTGTTAACAACAAAATAACTTGCTGATTACCACTTGTAGAGCCCCAGCCTCGCTCAAGGCAGAAATTGAAAGCACTGAAAGAGGTCTGTCTTTTGTGTTTCTTCCAAACTGCAGTGCTGTGAAAATGTGACTAATTATAACCTCCCACTGCTGATTGTCAACACAATTAACACTTCCAGACATACTTTAGAGACTGTTCTGATACCCACACACAATCCTGTTCTTATTGCATCAATTTATTTATTTACATCTGAAAGTAGGCTACTTCATCAATTCTAACTGATGAATCCAACTCATCACTGAACCTCCTGCTCAAATGACTCACTGTCGCACTCTGTCCCACATTTTCACTCAACCATCAGTTCAATGTCCTTGTTTCTTCTCTGTAAGATTATGATTGACATAAAAGATATGTCAGTCAAGTGACCAACAAAGCTTGTTATAAACTCCCCTCCAGAAAGCTTCCTGTCTGGATTAAGACATGAAGTTAATCACCTGGGGTTTGACTGTCACTCACTATATCTGTCTACAGACTCACCGGCTGACTGGCTGAGTGGCAGACGATAAAAAGAATCTCAATGAAGCCCTGTGGACATTATCTTATGGAGGAGCAGAGGAAAAGGACTGAAGGAGAGAATTAAGAGATACTATAGAATACAAGGAATATGTAAATGTAGATGATGAACTGCAAATTTGAATTCAATGCCACAGAGATAGAATGGGGTTGCATTATTCAGTTATTACTACTGCCTTGTGTGTGTCCATTGTGGCATTTCTATTTCTTGACATTATCACATAATTAGCAGCCTGTAAATTAAAGGGTGTCCAAAAATGACTTTGAATTAATGATACACTATTCAGATACACAGTGTACTGTAGTCTACAATTTAGTGTAATGCATGCGTTTGGCTGTGGCTGTTAATAAACAGTGGCACCAGTGTGCCACTGTAGTGGCGAGATTGTCAATTTCGCTCTAACACAATGAAGCCTCATGTCTACACATACAGGTAATGCAATCTACAGGTTGCAAAGGATGTATCAGGCTGCACACAGATTCTTCCACAAGTTGTATAGAAGAGGACAAAATGTGATATGAATGTGGATTTGTACTGAAATGAAGACAGCATTAAACAAAACAACAATGGGTGTTCCAGTACATGTGGTTCTTTCAGTATGTATGGCTTTACTGAATCACACAGCATTTCTGATGAATTATTTTGAGATATATTGTAAGGTCACACCATTCATGCAATAAAAAGATGACATTTATCATATTGCAATCTTGGTTCCAGTGCATGTTGTGCTGGTATGTGCTGAAAGAAACATAAATATTCTAGCAGAACAAAAAAAATAAAGTTACAGGGACCAGAAGAGCTGAAAAAGAAATGACAAATTAAACAAACAAGGGGATTTTTAAAATCATTATTAGCATTATTATTATTAGTAGTAATAGTAGTAGTAAATTGTCACCTCTCTTATCTCTTTTTTTTTTCATGGAGTCCCACCATGAGTTGTTTTGCAGGCTTGGTTTGCTTGACCTTAAGCTCTGCTTTTTATTAGCAAACAAGCTTAAACACCCACACATGCATGCAGGCATGGGCGTGCACACAAAACAGGAGAGGTGCCGTGGCACACACCGAAAACTGCTCTTCATACGTTAACACTCACAATGTTATAGGCTACCTGATGGCATTTGTTGACAGACAGAAAGAGAATGAAATGTGGCAGAGACAGAAACAGAGAAAAAGATGAAAAGGCTGCATGTATGAATTCCAACAGAGCAAGCAGTGAGAGGAATCCATATGAGACATATTATTCCTGAGTGTAAACAACAGACTGAGACAAGGAAGTGATGCAGCCACCATTGTCCTTGGCTCTTCACGGGCTGATAAACCATTGATTGGCGCATCATCAGCAGGTAAACATTGTGCAAATGTGCACACATGCACATACATACACAGACATACAAACACGCATGGGAAATTCTTAAGCCAGCCAGTCAGGTGCATCTTGTATGTCTCTATCTAGCCAGGATGCTGGATGCTCTGGCAGCCACGGTTGCTTGTGTTTGTTCTGCCCCTGATTGTAACTCTCCATTTACTTCTTCCTTTATGTTTTCAATTGAGCTGTTTTATTTAGAAGGTTCTGCTCTGTCAACTCCAGCGCTCTCACACACCTGCTGCATCTCTTTCTATCTCTACCTTTATTCTCTCAGTTCAAAGCTTTGACAGTTTTCAAACCTACATTTATCAGCTTGTCTTACACTCCTTGCCTTTTCTTCCTCCCTTTTATTTCCTGGGCTCGCCACCTCTTCATTTGGTTGTGTTATTCATGTAGTTCAGTTCTCCAAAAGAATAATCATGAAACAGTGAAGATATACTGTGTGCAGCCGATAGCACAAAGGGAGTGTACAGTTGTCAGAGAAGAGACAAGGGGCAGGAATATGCTCCAGTCATCTCCTGTGGCCTCATCTCTGCTTTCTTCATGTTTGCTGACTGACAGTAGACATCCTCTGTAGTCTTGCTCTGTAGATGATGGCGTCCACCTGCATGGCAATCAATAAGCAAGTCGTTCACTTTCACTCTCGTTCACTTGTGATGCTGCAGCTGGTATTGAGCCAATCAGTGTGATTTCCAAAGTGCTCGGCTGCAATGATGAGACCTATCATTTTCGCAGTGTTCACTGATGTTCAATCAGTGGTCGGATGGAGAGAGAACATCGATAAAACACCACCTGGATTAATGACCACAAAGAAGCAGCCAAGATTGAAGCAACGATATCACATAGGACAGACTGTGGTGCAGTCACACTCACTTGCGACCGTAGGTTGCAACTGCAAACTTTTTCAGTTTGATCAATATCTTTACTCGACAGAGGACACTAAACTCAAAGTAGTCAACAACAGCAACATCACTCCACATAAACTCTTTTTTTACAAGTTCTCCAAAACTCATTTCTTGCCTTATGATAACTGTATATCTCTAGAATGTGAATAACTTACCCATTACATTTTTATTTGTTTGGCATAATTGAGTGTATGGCAGATTTGAGTGACAAGAAGGTGCTGTCACAGCCTGAAGCTGTCTGCTAGGAGGATCTCTATATCTCTCACTCTTATCAGTGGTGTTGGTGTCTATCGGAGGGTTTTCATGCAAAACTGATAAAAATAACAACTTGAATGTGCATATAATTGACTAGCGGAACACAAAGAAGTCTGTGTTTTACTTAAGTTAGCACTAATTAGCAAGTGCTGGTGACATTGCTCACAATAGCTGTCTTGTTTCCTTACTTAGCTTGTTAGCCAGCAAATGAATCACGTTTGAGTTAGAGTTCAGTCGAGACAACCAGCTGTGCTATGGTAACAGGAGCTCATTGCATTCAAACGAGTTTCACTCGTGGCACCACGGTGCTCGAGAGCTAACTCTGAGCCACTCTGAGCTTCAAGCTGCTCTTTAGAAATGTCACCGAGGCTAAATCTTCCTCCATCTGTGGTCACATCAGCATTTAATATTTGAATACTGAATAGCTAAGAACCTTTATAGAATACAACTATCGCAAACAAACATGAAATTTGGAATAAGAATTAGGCATCAGAGACACCAGAAATATGGTTCACTGTTTAAGAAAAAAATATGCTGTGACTTTTTTTCAAAAGGGCAAACTACTGAAAGTAGGAGGAGGTGTGGAGAGCTATTATAATTGATTGGTGTTAGCATGTTCCCAGCTCAGCAGGTGCAGCCCCTCAAGCGGCTGCCACGTCGACGAACTCCTCCTTCTGTGGGGTCACTCAAATTAACTCAAACCCGACCTCTAAAAAAGAGCAAAATCATGTATGCTGCATGTCTCAAAGATGGAGAGGAGGAGGTCCTTAAAACCGTGAGAAAGTCGGATTAAATGGAGGCGGAGGAAAGAAATTCAGAGAAATAGGGTATGATATGCTTCAAAATCAAAGGACCTGCTTGATAGACCATATGCCTGTACCCCATGATCGCTTGTGATATCACTAAAAGCCAGCACAGTCATAACGGAATTACACTCTTATATCATTAGTCTAAGATGTCTGGTGGAGTAAAAGCTTGTGTGGAAATCCTGTTTGTGTATTTTAGTATGTGTCGTTGTTTGTTTAATTGAAGAACACCCCCTGGTGAGAGGGTGAGACTTTTGGGCCAGACAGTGAGGTCTGCCAGGGAGTGAACCGAGGAGCAGGGGTGTTGAAATATGAAAGGCCACGCTGTCGGCGGTCTACATTTATCGGAGCTCCACAGCACCAGCTCCTCTGTCTCTCTCTATCCCCCTCCTTTTAACACTCTCCGCCGGTCTGCTCTCATCTCTTCAGCTCTCTTCCCAGACCTGTCTTTCCTCAGCACCAATCCTTTGCTCCTCTCCACCTCTTTCCAGGACCACCCTTCATGTCTCCCACCCTCAGTTCAGTGCAGATAGCTCCACTGGTATGAAAATGATCTTATTTCCAAGAATAATAATGATAAGAAAATAGGGAAACGATGTGGAATTGAAAATATGGTAGCACTACATAATACGGCCCGCAATTTACAGCGTAACTACCGCTCTCTTGCCGCATAGGTTGCCGCTTATTTCACACAAGTAGTGAGTAACTGCGGCTGACTTCCCCCCCTGTTTCCCCCATGCATTTACAGTGTAACTAGGCTGTGTCTTAGTGCGTAACGTACCTCCTGCTTCACACCAACTTCCACACAAGTACAGGGTAACTCTCGCTGTTTTACAGCTTAACTAGGCTGCATCTTAGCACGTAACTCCTGTCATACTTTACACCAAATTACACAGTAACTGTCGCTCACTCCGTCACTAATTAGCGCATTTTACAGTATAACTAGGTTGTGTCTTGGAGCGTAACTCCTGTACAATTACCTGCTACTTTGCCCGGACTTAAGTGTAACTTCTGGTACATTAGAAATTAAATAGTCTAATGTAGGCTACAATATGAGCACACTTGTTGCAATCTATTTTTTTCAATGTGTCAGCAGCGAAATTTCACCTCTATTTCAGATATTTATTATTCATTAATTGTATGGTTTTGGATAGGTGAGAAATGGAGTGTGGAAATTTGCCAAAAAATGGCTGGCTGGTAGTAAACTTACCTCTCTAAAATGCACATCTATGAAAGTCTAGTTCTGTCATCCAAGGGCAAAACTATACAGTAATACATCCACAATAATGAGTCATTCAGAGAGTTAGAAAATGCTTTATTATTTATCAACCAGAAGAAACATGACACATCCACATCCATGATCATTCAAGTATAAGGACAGTAAGTACTGTTAGTGAGCACTGTTACTCCCTCCTTAGTATCTACCTACACTCTAGTTGTGTTATAGTTACCCACTAATTAGGAAGTCGCCATTATAAAGTACTGACTGTTACTCCCTACTTAGTATCTACCTACACTCTAGTTGTGTTATAGTTACCCACTAATTAAGAAGTCGCGGGCTGCATTATAAAGTACTGACTGTTACTCCCTACTTAGTATCTACCTACACTCTAGTTGTGTTATAGTTACCCACTAATTAAGAAGTCGCGGGCTGTAATATAAAGTACTGACTGTTACTCCCTACTTAGTATCTACCTACACTCTAGTTGTGTTATAGTTACCCACTAATTAAGAAGTCGCGGGCTGCATTATAAAGTACTGACTGTTACTCCCTACTTAGTATCTACCTACACTCTAGTTGTGTTAGTTACCCACTAATTAAGAAGTTGCGGGCTGCATTATAAAGTACTGACTGTTACTCCCTACTTAGTATCTACCTACACTGTAGTTGTGTTATAGTTACCCACTAATTAAGAAGTCGCGGGCTGCATTATAAAGTACTGACTGTTACTCCCTACTTAGTATCTACCTACACTCTAGTTGTGTTAGTTACCCACTAATTAAGAAGTTGCGGGCTGCATTATAAAGTACTGACTGTTACTCCCTACTTAGTATCTACCTACACTGTAGTTGTGTTAGTTACCCACTAATTAAGAAGTCGCGGGCTGCATTATAAAGTACTGACTGTTACTCCCTACTTAGTATCTACCTACACTGTAGTTGTGTTATAGTTACCCACTAATTAAGAAGTCGCGGGCTGCATTATAAAGTACTGACTGTTACTCCCTCCTTAGTATCTACCTACACTCTAGTTGTGTTATAGTTACCCACTAATTAAGAAGTCGCGGGCTGCATTATAAAGTACTGACTGTTACTCCCTACTTAGTATCTACCTACACTCTAGTTGTGTTATAGTTACCCACTAATTAAGAAGTCGCGGGCTGTAATTTAAAGTACTGACTGTTACTCCCTACTTAGTATCTACCTACACTCTAGTTGTGTTATAGTTACCCACTAATTAAGAAGTCGCGGGCTGCATTATAAAGTACTGACTGTTACTCCCTACTTAGTATCTACCTACACTCTAGTTGTGTTATAGTTACCCACTAATTAAGAAGTCGCGGGCTGCATTATAAAGTACTGACTGTTACTCCCTCCTTAGTATCTACCTACACTCTAGTTGTGTTATAGTTACCCACTAATTAAGAAGTCGCGGGCTGCATTATAAAGTACTGACTGTTACTCCCTACTTAGTATCTACCTACACTCTAGTTGTGTTATAGTTACCCACTAATTAAGAAGTCGCGGGCTGTATTAAAAAGTACTGGCTGTTACTCCCTCCTTAGTCTCAACCTACACTGAAATTGTCCTGCATATACACTGTACTTGTCTTAGAGTTACCCAGTAACTACAAGGAGCGGGCTGTTGTCCGCTTGCAACCGTTATATGGACATGCACTGCTACGCCGAGACCCCCTCTAACTCAGAGAAGCCACAGATAACTCTGTAAATTCTACCAGTCCTTAGTCTACATGAGGGTGAGTAGATAATGAGTGAAATATCATTGGCTTTTGTTATTTACATTTAAGTTCATTTTTGTTCCTTCTGTAA
Source organism: Decapterus maruadsi (assembly GCA_030347415.2). Lineage (NCBI taxonomy): Eukaryota > Metazoa > Chordata > Actinopteri > Carangiformes > Carangidae > Decapterus > Decapterus maruadsi. The sequence goes on along the minus strand of CM064901.1, from coordinate 26,315,760 downwards.
TAAACTGTTTAATTTAGTTTTCCATCTGCCTGGTCCTTCTAAGTCTAAGACAGTCAGTCAAGTCAGTTTCTTTGGACAAAATGTACTTTCTAAGTTAGAAATGTCAAGTGGAAAAGATTGTGGTGATACTACTATCACACCGCAGTGTGACACTCAGTGATGGACAATGGATGGGCTCCCCCCATAAAAGGTGATCTTGATCTTGATCCAGCTCCTTGGGTCAGGGCAGAGATCAGGGCCATGGGTGGCGCGCCATCTCCCTCGTCGGGTCTATTTTCATGGCATCTCAAAAAACCTCACCTGTGTAGAAACATAATCATATCTTGTATCATCAACTTCATCACATAAATGCATCACTGTAAAACAAAGTGAGAAAATTAATAACTTTGAACGGTAGGCTACAGTTTTTTCATCATGGAATAGCTACTTAAAGGCTCGGTAGGCAGAAATCTAGAAAAAAGCCTTGAGTTGAGTCCACACGGTTCTCATCCCCTCCGCCAGTCCGTCACTTTCTTACGTTTTAATATTTTTTCATGCGGGAAAGTGACGGTTTAGATTCCCAATCTGTGGTCAGTTTTTCCTAATAACGTCTGTAAGTATTGTTCCGACTTTTGTCGGAGGAGTGCAGAGCCACACACGAGCGGCAGCAGCGGCTCGTCACAGGGGCTGCAGCCGGGGAGCTGAGCTCATCGGCCGGGCAGCTTCTCTGTCCTCCTCCCTAACCAACCAACTTGCCGAAGCTTCTTTCTTTTCCTTTTTTCAATGTTATCCTCCATAATGTCCGAGTCACGGGTAAGAAAAACCTTTTTGAACACATGAACGATAACAAAGTATTTATATTTCGTGTAAAATAATACGAATAAGAGCTGCTGCTCTGTGATTGGTCAAAATCTACCGTCACGGGTAGATTTCTTTGCAGGCTGAAAACAGAGCCTAGGGGAGACGCAGACGTCTGATCTTTTTTCACATCACTTCATTTACATTATCCTCAAGGTTATTGTGTAAGTTTTTGCCTAATACTGTCAAAAAAAAGCTGCCTACCTAGCCTTTAATCCCAGTTTTTACCTTTCACATCATGAATCATTAGCATTTTAAACCATAACTTGTGATTTGTAAGCACATTAATCAACTACAAATTATACATATTTTTTCTTTAACTATTGAGTAAATATTTTAACCATTTAAAAACCTTCAACTTAGGTACAAAATCAATGCCATTACCATACTGTTTCACAACTGTGTGCTTCACCAGTACATTAACTGTTAACGTTACTCTTGACTGTATTCATCTTTAATAACATGTATAACCAACATTAACATTAACTAATGGAGCCAATGCGTACAGTACATGGATGTATGGTACAGTACAGTATCTCAAATACAACCTCAAAGCAAAACAACCGCAGCACTAAGGTTCCCGGTTAGCGTGGTGCAGGGAAAACGCACATTATCTTTAGCACAAGCTAACATTGCTAACTGCGTTAGCATAGCTACTTAACTCACCAAGAGGTTGATAACGCGGCGAAAATACCGTCACACAGGTCCTGGGTTCATCCCTCTCGTCTCCCGGGGTCTTTGTTCTGTGTTTATATCAACATATCACATCGTAGCATAAGTTCCCTTGTTTTGCCACTTCCTAACCTCCTGGCTGTACAACATGGATGTATTATACATCCATGCCTGACGGTACTCCCTCCCTGCAGCTCCGTTTTCTCTAGCGAGGTGGGACTTTCGGGAAGTGACCAATGACAGATGGTTTTTCAGCGCATTTAACCTGTCTAAAAACGCTGCTCATCATTGATCACATAAGGTGTCAATTAAATTTGACAATCTGTCATTGGTCAGACCAGATGCTGCTCACTTCCCATTGGCTGCCTGGTCCCACCTAGGCACTCTAGTCCCACCTCACTGGTGACGATGTAGGTTGACACAACCACAGGGACGACAGCCAGGCGGAGACCAAGTGGAGATTGAGAAATGAGGGGAAATTAAATTATGCAATGTCTACGATGTGATATGTTGATATAAACACAGAACAAAGACCCCGGGAGACGAGAGGGATGAACCCAGGACCTGTGTGACGGTATTTTCGCCGCGTTATCAACCTCTTGGTGAGTTAAGTAGCTATGCTAACGCAGTTAGCAATGTTAGCTTGTGCTAAAGATAATGTGCGTTTTCCCTGCACCACGTTTGACCGGGAACCTTAGTGCTGCGGTTGTTTTGCTTTGAGGTTGTATTTGAGATACTGTACTGTACCATACATCCATGTACTGTACGCATTGGCTCCATTAGTTAATGTTAATGTTGGTTATACATGTTATTAAAGATGAATACAGTCAAGAGTAACGTTAACAGTTAATGTACTGGTGAAGCACACAGTTGTGAAACAGTATGGTAATGGCATTGATTTTGTACCTAAGTTGAAGGTTTTTAAATGGTTAAAATATTTACTCAATAGTTAAAGAAAAAATATGTATAATTTGTAGTTGATTAATGTGCTTACAAATCACAAGTTATGGTTTAAAATGCTAATGATTCATGATGTGAAAGGTAAAAACTGGGATTAAGTAGCTATTCCATGATGAAAAAACTGTAGCCTACCGTTCAAAGTTATTAATTTTCTCACTTTGTTTTACAGTGATGCATTTATGTGATGAAGTTGATGATACAAGATATGATTATGTTTCTACACAGGTGAGGTTTTTTGAGATGCCATGAAAATAGACCCGACGAGGGAGATGGCGCGCCACCCATGGCCCTGATCTCTGCCCTGACCCAAGGAGCTGGATCAAGATCAAGATCACCTTTTATGGGGGAGCCCATCCATTGTCCATCACTGAGTGTCACACTGCGGTGTGATAGTAGTATCACCACAATCTTTTCCACTTGACATTTCTAACTTAGAAAGTACATTTTGTCCAAAGAAACTGACTTGACTGACTGTCTTAGACTTAGAAGGACCAGGCAGATGGAAAACTAAATTAAACAGTTTATTACAGAAGGAACAAAAATGAACTTAAATGTAAATAACAAAAGCCAATGATATTTCACTCATTATCTACTCACCCTCATGTAGACTAAGGACTGGTAGAATTTACAGAGTTATCTGTGGCTTCTCTGAGTTAGAGGGGGTCTCGGCGTAGCAGTGCATGTCCATATAACGGTTGCAAGCGGACAACAGCCCGCTCCTTGTAGTTACTGGGTAACTCTAAGACAAGTACAGTGTATATGCAGGACAATTTCAGTGTAGGTTGAGACTAAGGAGGGAGTAACAGCCAGTACTTTTTAATACAGCCCGCGACTTCTTAATTAGTGGGTAACTATAACACAACTAGAGTGTAGGTAGATACTAAGTAGGGAGTAACAGTCAGTACTTTATAATGCAGCCCGCGACTTCTTAATTAGTGGGTAACTATAACACAACTAGAGTGTAGGTAGATACTAAGTAGGGAGTAACAGTCAGTACTTTAAATTACAGCCCGCGACTTCTTAATTAGTGGGTAACTATAACACAACTAGAGTGTAGGTAGATACTAAGTAGGGAGTAACAGTCAGTACTTTATAATGCAGCCCGCGACTTCTTAATTAGTGGGTAACTATAACACAACTAGAGTGTAGGTAGATACTAAGGAGGGAGTAACAGTCAGTACTTTATAATGCAGCCCGCGACTTCTTAATTAGTGGGTAACTATAACACAACTAGAGTGTAGGTAGATACTAAGTAGGGAGTAACAGTCAGTACTTTATAATGCAGCCCGCGACTTCTAATTAGTGGGTAACTATAACACAACTAGAGTGTAGGTAGATACTAAGTAGGGAGTAACAGTCAGTACTTTATATTACAGCCCGCGACTTCTTAATTAGTGGGTAACTATAACACAACTAGAGTGTAGGTAGATACTAAGTAGGGAGTAACAGTCAGTACTTTATAATGCAGCCCGCGACTTCTTAATTAGTGGGTAACTATAACACAACTAGAGTGTAGGTAGATACTAAGGAGGGAGTAACAGTCAGTACTTTATAATGCAGCCCGCAACTTCCTAATTAGTGGGTAACTATAACACAACTAGAGTGTAGGTAGATACTAAGGAGGGAGTAACAGTGCTCACTAACAGTACTTACTGTCCTTATACTTGAATGATCATGGATGTGGATGTGTCATGTTTCTTCTGGTTGATAAATAATAAAGCATTTTCTAACTCTCTGAATGACTCATTATTGTGGATGTATTACTGTATAGTTTTGCCCTTGGATGACAGAACTAGACTTTCATAGATGTGCATTTTAGAGAGGTAAGTTTACTACCAGCCAGCCATTTTTTGGCAAATTTCCACACTCCATTTCTCACCTATCCAAAACCATACAATTAATGAATAATAAATATCTGAAATAGAGGTGAAATTTCGCTGCTGACACATTGAAAAAAAATAGATTGCAACAAGTGTGCTCATATTGTAGCCTACATTAGACTATTTAATTTCTAATGTACCAGAAGTTACACTTTAAGTCCGGGCAAAGTAGCAGGTAATTGTACAGGAGTTACGCTCCAAGACACAACCTAGTTATACTGTAAAATGCGCTAATTAGTGACGGAGTGAGCGACAGTTACTGTGTAATTTGGTGTAAAGTATGACAGGAGTTACGTGCTAAGATGCAGCCTAGTTAAGCTGTAAAACAGCGGGAGTTACCCTGTACTTGTGTGGAAGTTGGTGTGAAGCAGGAGGTAAGTTACGCACTAAGACACAGCCTAGTTACACTGTAAATGCATGGGGGAAACAGGGGGGGAAGTCAGCCGCAGTTACTCACTACTTGTGTGAAATAAGCGGCAACCTATGCGGCAAGAGAGCGGTAGTTACGCTGTAAATCGCGGGCCGTATTATGTAGTGCTACCGAAAATATTTATAAATGCAAATAGATTCAATGTGCAGAATAATCTCTATGGCACACATGTGTTGCACACATAGACACTTCTTTCAGACCTCACATGATGAACTTGAAATGACCTCTGTATTGAATTAGTTGCCTGTATCTGAGTCAGGTAGCCTATCTGTTGTAACCTGAAGCTCACAGTCAGCTGCAGCGCTCCTCCCGATCTACAGGACTGCAGGTTTTTTCTCCCTTCTTGCAAATATCATTCACTCAGTACCACAGCTGTAATTAGACCCTGATTAGATGGGGTGGAATATAAAATCAGCCAGGTCTGTGAGGGATGTATACTACATGGCACCGGCTCATGGGAATGCACAACCGAGCAGGCTGTTACTTAAATATCAGATAGCTTTGTCACAGTCTGTTTCCCAGTTCCCCTGAGCCCCTGCCGTCAACCCCTGCTCTCTTCTTCCACACCATGTTTTCTCCCTTCATCCGCTCTGCTCTGATCATATCGTCTCCATCTGCCTACCAGATGTATATGTATTTCCCTGCTCTGCCCACACACCTGTTGGCAGCTCCCGTGTCACCATAAACCTGCTATTAGTGATGATTCCATTACTACTGTTTTGTGCAAAGAATTTATGTTTACATTACAAAACATAGAAAAGTCACCAATGCACAGTTGTGAATGGTTTGTGTTTCACTAGGGTGATGTTAAGGGGATAAGGGGAAGGTTTTCCCGTCTGATGATTATTCCAACCCCTTATCTGCCTCTGGCCGAATGTCAAGGATATCTGGGAGATAATAATATTATAATATAATGTGCACATTAGACAGATTAATGGACGTGCGGCCACTGTCTTCCAGATCCTTGTCAGATCATCTATTTATTTTTTCTTACGGTGGCCCAGAGAGCTCAACACACTGCAACTTGAGGAAACACAGTTTGACAACAGGCTGCCCTGTGAAGAAATCACAATACAATGCAGATGTTTCCAGCAGACACTTAAACTTGATGAATGTGGTTATTACTTTGCCTTAAATTCAGTAGTGAGAAAGAGAGAGAAAGACGTTGGGCTGGATTTAAACTTTCTGCCTCCTCACAACTTTAAGGGGTAATATTTTAGGTCTTTATGAGAAACACTACTGTTTTGATCTGCTTTGAGGCTTTATGAAGCTTTATACAGAACTTCAGTCTTCATCCATCCACGGTGCTGTTCACTCTCATGCTCTCATAGTGGTGTTTTCAGCTGCGGCAGGCAACAGTGAAAAAAAACAAACATCATTACAGCACAATACCTGCTGCACTCCAGACAGCAGGCAGACACCAGTGGATGCTAGCTGGTTAAATAAATGAGTCTTTAGCAGCTGATACTTTCTAAAAGAGTGAGCAAACAAAAGCTGAGCTAAAACAGAGAGACCAGCTATTACAGCTATTAAGAAACACAGTCCAACATTAATGATACTGTTGCTCAGTAACTGCTGGATATTATGAAAGAAATTCAAATACAAAGTAAGAAAATATTGATGCTCTATAATAAGAAAATAATTTTAAAAAATCCTACGCTTGTGACTTGTGCTGTTTCAGTATGCGAACATGAACCCCCTGGAAGAAAATGTTCTCCTTCAGTTTGAAAAAAAGACATTGAAATGAAAATATTGGCTTTGAGGTTTAGGCACTGATTTTCAGTTTTGATGTGAGGGTGTCCTGATGATAAAAGGTGGACAGTATCTGCCCTCTATTGCATTTACAGGACAGAGAAACAGACCTTTGATCTGAAACAAGGCATGAAAGGAATTTCTATGATGAGCTAGTTCAGAAAATGAACACATTTCACTTAATGAAGACCAGACTTCAGGCAAAAAGTCCCAAAGATGGTGTGATGACTGCAATACAGACATAAGTGAAGGATATTGTATTTAATGTAATTTCACTTACTTCTTACCTAGTCTCCTTAACGTGGGGGGTTCGAGTGTCAGCAACAACATTTCTAAGTGATCTTCAATCAAAGGTCATTCATCATTGTGTGGCCTCAGGAACATTTTGTACTTCTTGATTTTATTGTGAAGTTATGTTAAGTTGAGGGCTTAAAAGCTTTACTTTTTGTCAGTACTTTGACCAGAGCTGTTTTCTCCTCCTGATACCTAAAAATCAGCCTGACACTGACAAGCTCTTCGTGTGCAGTTTCAGCAGCAGCAGCAGCAGCAGCAGCAATTCACACGATCACCTCTCACACTTCGTCTCCACTTTCACAAGCTGCAAATGATTTTGATTAAAATAGATGTCTTCCCTGTCTCTGACACAAATAGGTCTCAGATCCTGCTACTCCAGACTGCTGCTTATTGTCTCTCCAAATAGTAGCATTCACGCTTCACTGTAATCACTTTCTGATTTATTCTGAAAGCCCAGAGAGCAGAGGGAGCATTTTTGCTCCATGTTAGCACGTTGTCTTCTCTCACTTCCCTTTTGAGCTGCCATGGATGTACACAATATGTCAGTTCCTCTGTTACTTGGCGAGAGATGAGAGTAATGTGAAAAGAAAGGGGTAATTTGAGTGGCAGTCACAGCATGCCACTATAATAACAATCCTCCATCAGTGTGAATGGGTCCCTGAGAAAGTCACATTGCGGAGTCAACAATTTCAGAAGAAGATTTAGAAAATGTAGAAAGTAGAAAAATATTTCCTCATCTCGATTCGAGCTGCTTTTCCTCTGTAGTGCCCAGCCCCTCCCACCCTTGTTTTCTTAACCGTAATGAATCAGTGCTGTTTGACCGGCCTGCACTCCTTTCTTTTTCCTCAATTGGGGTGGGGCAGAGGATGTTGTTATGATGCCATGTGAAGCCCTTTGAGACTGTTTGTAAAAAACGGGCTATACAAATAAAATTGCCTTGCCTTGCCTTATTTTCCTTAATCTGGCCCCAATTAAAAGTCTCTTTCAGTCTCCCTGCAGAACTACACAAGGATACGCTTTACTGCAGGTATTTCATGATCTTACCTAAAAGTAAAAAAATTTAGCATCTCTTCACTGGCTTCCAGTGAAGCAAAAAAAAAGGTTTTCAAAGCTCTGAATGTTGCAGCTACGTCCTACATCTCTGGCATGCTCACTGAGTAGGCCTACACACCAGACAGATCTCTGAGATCTGAATATATTCAAAATCGGCTCACAGTGCTCTCAGTCATTTTGGTCTTGACTCTTTGGAATTCCCTATTACACAAACGCGGGTCTGCTACAACTGTATCTTCTGTTAAAAGCAGGCTAAAAACATTTATTTTCTCACAAGCTTTTTATTGTTTTTAATTTGCAGCTGTATAAAAATATGTAGTACACGAGCATGTATTCCCTGTTCTCTTCTATGTGCCAGTGTTCTGTGCTTTGTTTTGTTTCTAGTGTGTCTTATAAGCCCATGAGGGCTGGGCACCTATGGTGCATGACACCAAGTTTAATAAAAAGAAACTACAACTACAACAACAACAACTGCAGCATTACCGTCTTATTGTATTTTTGTGCTTTTATATGTATTTTACGTGTATTCCTCATGTAATGTGCTTTGTTTTGTTTTTGCGAAACACATAGTCATAGAAATAAAATTGAACTGAATTGAATCTTTCAGCCGTTTGATGGAGGACACACAGAAAAAAAAAAACTGATGTGGAACTGAATGAAAATCAGGACTGAGATCCACCAGCTCTGAATAAAATATCTCAATCAGTGAGTGTAGTCTCTTCCGGTGGGTACAAAGAGAGAGCTGCTCTCTGCCTCTGACAACTCTGTTATTCTCTCAGATGTAGATGTTGTGACTGACACTTCACATAGTTTTTGACTGACACTTCACACAGTGCAGTGTCAGTCAAAAACACAGTGAAGTGTCAGCAACCATGGCAGGGGGGACATGCCATTTAATCTCTTCTTCATCCATTTTGTCAGTGAATAGACAGAGCCCTGCTGTTCTTTTGCGTAGTACTGTGCATGTACAGTACCAGTAATGTGGGATGCACTTTTATTTGGCAGATGTCGAAAGCTTTTGGATTTTTCTTTCTTTCTTTCTATCAGTTGATTTCATTTGGGGAAAAAAAGATCAGTCGACTGTGGTAAAAGCTCTCAGAGTTTTAATAAAATGGTCTAACCCTATTTTATAACCCTATTTTATTTGATTCTGGGAGGGAACTTTTACAGTCTACTGATAATTTCCCCATGTTTGTTTCTAGTATAGCCCTTTTGACTTAGTGAACATGTTTTCAGATGGGTGTGCTCCAAACTTTGCCAGTTAGTTTTCTAAACGCTAAACACATTTTATTTAGGGTAGCATAAACTTTTTTTTCTACATCATATGGAGATGTTAGTGTGGGGCATTGTAATTTTAAAATGAATAGGAATGAAATCAGTGTTGTGTGGAGTATTTTTTAAGAATGAAACTATATAATTTTAATAACATTAATATTTTTTGTCTATAGTTTCATAGTTTCAACTTGAAAATGCATATTGACAAAAAAGTGAAGGTCTGTTTAAAAAGTTATAAACATAGACATACCATCTAACCTGGACCCAGGTTATGATGGATGGGCTCCCAAAAGGTATTTTTCTTTTGTCTTTTTTTGACGGAGCTGTGTGAAAAAAGATATCAGTGCTTCTTGCAGTTGTCACCCTATTATTTCCAGGTTGGAACCATCAGAAAGGGAAAGATGTCAAGTTGAAGAAGGAGGCTTTCTTAGCCTGACTGACACTCCTGACACGTTTGAGAAAGAAGAGTTTGACATTAAAGTTGCGGCTGCTCCACCTGCAGAGGTGAGAGCCCCAGGTGGAGGAAGACATTCAATTAGAAGACAGAACCGACTGACCATTACACATTTGAACGCCAGCTACATCACGCTGTGTAGCCACGGGCTTAATTAAAATTTCTCAAGGAGTTTGCTTTCATTGGAACAACACTGTGCACTGAGTGCTCGTGCACAGGTGAAGACTATCATAAAGGTCACATGTTGCTGAACATTTATGGGCTCACTGTTCTGCTCAGATAACAAGCCTGTGGCCTTAAAGAGTTAGTTTAAAAATACACACAACCAGCCATCTTTGGTGAGACCTTTAAATAGATGTCAAGTTAAGGTATATTCATGTAATACAGTGTCTGCTCATATAATGGATTTAACCTACAAGAGCAATGGTGTTGATCTTGATGCAGTGTCTTTTTTTTATAATAGAAAGAAATGTTATTGTGAAAGCAGGCTTGATAGTAAAAACACTACATAGAAGTATCACTAAACTACTGTAAGAGCTACGGCACTTTAGAGTCTTTCAGCTTGTTATTTCAGTTTTTTCAGCTGCAGCTGCACTGCTGCTTCGACCTGACTGCGCTAACGTCTTGTTTTATGCCTCTTCTGAGCTCTGAAAAGGCAACATACACTCAGTACCGGTTCACCCAATACGCACACTACGCACGTTGCGTAGGGCCCCGCAAAATAGCAGAGGCCCCGTAAAAAAAAAACTAAAAAAAAAACTGACGACGTGACTGTCCGTCGCGCACGTGTAGCCTCCCGGATTGCCAGTACAGCCTAGCAAGACAGCGTTTAGCACGCCACGATGTAGCGGAGTTATCCCTCGGGGAATTAGGGGGAAGAAACAGCTGACAATGACCTGCAGGAACAGCAGTCAGGTAACTCTCCTCTCCGGGTGAGAGAGTGGGAGGGAGGGAGGGACTAGTCCGTGTTTGACCTGCATTAACAGGGCGGTGGGCCCTGGGTGAACCCCGGTCCCTGTGTGCGTCTTGCTGGCTTCTATAATTTTAGTTGTAGTGTAGTTACATCGACATACAAAATGGAAAGCAATGGATAAATATTGACTAAGATTCAATTTTGTTTGCTTGGATAACCTACATGCATATAGATGCAGAATCAAACAAAACTTGTGAAATATTATGACAATGGTGCTAAAAATTATAATAATTATATAATAAATAATATTAAACATAATTACCTACATTTGAAGTGAAAGTAAAACAAGTGCAGCCAATTTGATGGAACATGTTGATGATTGTTACATTTAGTTTGATTTGATTTGTTCTGAATTTATTCTTAGTTAGGCCAACACTGCAATACGTTTAAAGGGGGGATGCGTGGAAGCACTGGGTGTCAGGTGCGACTGTTGAAAATTTTGGGGGTTCAGTTAGGAGGGCCCCTTAGGAGAATTTTGCCTAGGGCCCCATGGAGGTCTGAACCGGCTCTGCATACACTGCCTGCTCAGTGCCCAATAGCTGACAGGTAAAGTCAACAAGTAAAGGGACTATTTATTTTCTCCGTCTGGTTTCTGGTCAGAAGCCGGTAGCGATGATTGTTGCCTCATTAGAGCTTCGGTCACAGCTGTTACAATGAGGTTATACTATGCACTCTGAGCAGAGCTGCTTCTTCAGAGCAGATTGGAGGCCACAGTGTAGGGACAGGCCAGGCTTAGCTGGTTAGCATGTAGAAGAAAAGAAGTAATGGAAACAAAAGGATCAGGACCTGGAGCTGCAGGAAACGAGGGGAGGGACAGACAAGGCAGAACCCTTTCTACTGTAACACAAGTAAAAATTTGATTTTTTTTTTTTTTAATATATATTTTTATTATTCAGGTTGCCAGAAACACAACATTAATGATTAATCCATCTTCCCTGTCAGCCTTGTCAAGACATTTGTTCATATCTGAAGCAGCTGTCTCTCTGGGTGTATCTGTGAATGTTCTCCATAATGCCTGCTCATGTGTAAAAATATCTGCCAGTTGCCAGATGACACAGATTCGCAGAATTCAGTGTGTGAAATTGCCAGTTTTAGATCTGTTCATAAAGGCATATAGGTAGGCTATAACCTACAGCCAATCTGCATGTCTGTGCCAAAAATATTCTCATATTTATAAAAGAAAATATTTGGGGGTTTTTTTGTTTTTTTTACAAAGCCAAATTAAAATATCCAAACAAACAAAAACTGTATTAAATCAGTAACCTTTTTTTGAGGTTGAAAACCAATTTATGAATGATAATGGGAAAACTAATGAAAAGTTGTAGTTTCTCTTCAATGACACGTGAAATTAACCCCTAATTCTTTTTCAACCAGATTTCATTTTTGGGTTTAATAACTTTCTGCACTGTGCTAATTGAACTTTTTTAATTCACACAATTGTAGAGAGACCAACAGAAGCACATTAGACATGCACAAAAGAGATGATGTCTCTGTTCTGTCTTTATACCGAACACTGAGACTGTTTCCTCTGATCTTCACATCAAATGACAATTACATACTTTAAACAAAACAACAAAAATGAAAATCCTCAAAGCCATTGAGAAGTTTGTTCTGAGTAAAATTATGTCTTACATATCTGTTGCCCTTTTTGCCCACATTTCCTTTCCTATTCCAGAGTTTTTTTCCTTATGACCTCACATTGTATTGACTTCTATATAGCTGACATTGAAGTGACAGAAAATATTTTTCCTTCCTAATGGAGGCCTTAAAGAAATACGACCTCCAAACATCACCAGCTGTGTCGCACATTCAGCATGATCTACCCATCCCCTCAGTTACATTTATCCCCTTCAGTGGAGCCCACGTTCGCCCTGGTCAAGCCCCCAATCTATTACCTGACCTGGATGTATTGTCTACACAGTGGGTGGAAGCTTTGTGGTGGAGATACTGCTGTCGCAAAGCTGTGTCATCCTGTGGAGATCTTGCTGAGCCTTGTTATCTAATAGCAAATACAAACTCTTGTCACATCCTGGATAGAGTCCGGCTCCTGAGGATAGAGGGTGCACTCACGCTAGGGCCAGTTGAAGCAACAAACTGTGTTGCAAATTTTGCTTCACAAGATTGTAGCCTCACACTTGCACGAACTGCTGCTGCCTGCATGCCACATCTCTTTCACTCTCTCTTCTCTCAGTATTCCTGGTTGACTGCTTCTACCAAGTGGCCACGATGCAGCAGTGCATTCAAAATGTGGACACTCCTCAAGACATGGTGAGCTCTGAATGGTTAGTCTGTGCTGCAGGCTCAACTTGATGGGAAGCAGCAGAGACGTAACAGCACACATTAGAAGAGTAGGCATTCAGATAATTGTTTTTCATTTTCAGCATAGAGTACACCCCATAAGTTATCTTTTACAAATCCCTGACTTCTATCTGCTTTCCTGTGGACAGAGGTGAGTAGAGTAGCCAAAAAGTAGCCATCCAAATATTTACTTGAGTATGAAACTTGGTCAAAAAACTACAGTAACTGCTGAGTAACCTCTGATTTCGCATTGGACAGCTCACGTCTCCACGTTGTTCATTAATTCTTGATCAGCGGACACCTTGTTGGGCATCATCCTTCACCTCAGCGCTGATGCCATCCTATTCACAGCCAGAGCACATAAATCAGAGGTTACACAGCAGTTACTCAGTTTTTTCACCATAGGCAACTTTCTTACTCTTACTCAAGTAAATATTTGGATGGCTACTTTTTACTTTTACATGAGTAATATTATACTAAAGTAACACTCTTACTTGAGTATATTTGACTTTTTCTACTATACCCACCTCTGAATGTAACGGAGTAAATGTAGCGAGTTTACTACCCTCTGCCTGTGGATATAACTGTTACTATTTTTACGGTTGTAATTAACATTATAGCCACACACAGGCTTCTCCTGTTCACAGTTGCTTGCTTTCTCTCCTCCCACACCCCCTCTTTTATCTTTCTAATCCGACTGGTTGAGGCAGACGGCCGCCCACCTATAGCTCGGTTATGCTGGAGGTTTCTTTCTCGTTGAAAGGGAGTTAGTCCTCCCACTCGTCACCAAGTGTTTGAGCTCTGATGGGTTTCTCACTATAATAAAGTAAGATCTTTATCTTCCCTTATAAGGTGCCTTGAAATAATTTATGTACTGATTTGACCCTGGACAAATAAAACTGAATTGGATTACTTTAGAATTATCTTTATTAAAATCAAATATTTCTATACAAATATGTAGGCTATAAGATGGTATCATATTAGTTGACTTCAAGGCTGCATACTCAAAAGACCAATCTTGCACTGCCATCTAGTGGGGTTTGGAGATGAATTCGTCTGTGTTAGTGTATTTCCTCCAATTAACTAATTCATCAATGACTAATTATGAAGACATACTGTATATCACAATGTAATTCTTCAGTCCTATCCTGAAAATAGAAATGATGGCACATCTCAATTTGATTTGAACATCTACACCTGTGTTGTTCCACCTCCTCTCTGTAACATCACTATGCCATTTGCTTTGTTAGTTCCTCAAACATCGCTGGAAGGAGTCAGCACTTTCTCTTGACCTTGACCCAAGCTTCATTTGTTCTGCCCTCCATTGTGAGACAGAAAAACATACCTATCATTCATACACCAGAGAAGCAGCATTTCTTCTTCTTCTTTGCTCCTAACAAGTTTTCTGTCGCAGTACAACTCTGAAAATCTTCTCTACAGACTCTATATATGTTTAAAAAAAAATGCTTTGCAAATACAGCAAACGCAAACAGAGAGAAGTTGCAAATTACACACAACAGAACATTTATTGCTGAGCTCAGTTGACTGAAATGTTCATCTTTGTTTTAAAACTGGTTCAGCTGCAGTTTAACCAAATAGTAAATAAAAAAAGATCTGAATTCAAATTCACTTGTCTTTCCTTTAAAAAAACGCGGAAAACCAAGGTGACTAAATTAGGTTTTACTTGTTTCTTATTTTGAACCCTGACTCACTGTGAAAGCAGCTATCAAAATCCATCATCAACCACATGTGTTTCAAAGTGGAAATATTTGTGGGTGTTAACTTACTGCAATCCAGTCAGTCAACACTCCTGTGCACGTCACTGACACAGGTTCAGTTAGCATCTTGTTTGTGTTAGTTTACAGGTGTGTTAGGAAAGTCAAAAAGCAATGTTTGAAGATTGCTTTTAGGAATCTCAACAATATATTCCTTTGATATACTTATTGTGTTGGAATAAAGATATATTGTGAACAAAGGAACAGATCTGTTGTAATGTAATGCGACCAATCCTACTTGTTTGCATATAGGCAAGTCATGTTGTAGCAACTGGCCATGCATTAATCTGAAGTACTCTACAACTTGTTAAACAGGTTTTCACACAAGAAAGAGTGGAAATTATGTAACAGCTACTGAGTTTGTCATGTTAATGAGAGAGATTTAAAGGACCAATGAGGACCTTTCAGAATGTACACCTCACTTCCCAGCTTTATTTTCTTTCTCTGTGCATCTTATGTCAAATCCAGCAAATGTGTCGTCACCACCACATTCTGGTCCCCTGTGAACCACAACTTGGGAAGCTATATGACGGTCCAAGAACAGCAAGTCGAGTTTCACTTTTTTACCATCTCCTTATATGTTCTATATTTTTATGTAATCTAATTTTGTCTGATAAATAGTTAGATATTAATTTGTGTTGGAAACTTGATTAAGAAGTAGTTTTGTAGTGACTTTTTGAAACTCAGATATAGGTGATCTACACCTGCTTTATTTACAGTGTTGCTCCACCTCCTGCCTGATCACCATCCCTATCACTAATTTCTCTTGCTGAGTTCCTCAAACATCACTGAAAAGAGCAGTGCTGGGTTTGAACACTCTCTCTTGACCTTATCAAGGTAAGCTGCATTATTTGTTCTGCCCTCCTTTGAGAAAAAAAACATTTTCTTTCTTTCTTTTAAACAAAGAAATCTATTCTATATATCTTTTTTCTTTCTTTTTTATTAGGCCTACTTTGGTTTCAGAAACAACTCTTCTGTCACAGTATTACCTCTGAGAGTCTTCTCTACAGACTCTCAAGAAAAATAAGATCATTTATAATACTGAGTATTGTGTTGAAACTAACATGGGTATGTGTGCATGTCTTGTTCTCTATGAGGCGGAACAATCGGAGCAGACCTCACCTACCTCGGAATTAGTGTTGCTGCTTTTGAAAAGTGTAGGCCTAACCTATTGTTCAAATGTGGCATACACTCATCAGGTCCTATGAAAGACATAAAGTTCAGGGTTAGTTTATATCTTCTATCTAACTCACTACAAATAATTATACTTTGAATAGAAAGGAACATTGAATGCTTGGTTCATGGGAAACTGGGGAACAGGTTGAACAACTTCTGTCTTTAAGGTGCGGATTGATAAGGTTTGGGGCTATACCCAGAGAGACCACGGTGCAGTGGTCTCTGCTGTTTTGTCTTAAACACCATAACCACAGTTGCAGACTATTTAACCACATTAAACAGTAGGATTCCTCTCACAAAGACAGGGTTAAATCAGCTGATGTTGGCTAGAAAAGTACTGGTATGTAATTCACATACTTCAGAGTTGCACGAATGTTGAGTCAGTATTGTTTGTGTTTCCTTTCTTATCTTGTGTTATTTACAAAGTCTTGAAATTTTAATGCATCTTGGGGGATTAGCTATTTCACTGTGGTAGCCTACTCAATCACAATTTATTTGATATAGCCTACATCATAGAGAATATGAATCAATATTAGCCTAGTTATCATTTTTAGTTTCCCAAGAATCAGGTTTTCATTTATAGATTTAAGAGACTATTCAGTAGCCTAGGCCCTATGGACAAAAATATTTGATATTCTGACTAAATAAAGAATTACCTCCATCTAGCGGTTGCATATCAGAACATTCTTGATGCTGCATTCATGTGGAATCCGGCAGATGACAGACAAACAGACCTGCATGTCAAGGATAAACAAGCATCTATGTTTAAAGTGCGAGCACGAGGCAAAAACAATAAAGGCGTGACAATATGTTGTCATGGTGATGATGTCGTATTGTTTACGTTTTACCATCTTTCTCTCGGTTGGTTTGCCGACGGCTGTCTGCCTGACTGCACCTGAATGCAACATTAGTGCCCCGCCCTTCCCCTCACAGTGACTGTGGTGACAGCTAGTTTCAACAGGTGCTACCTCGAAAGCAGCTCCGGTAAGTTAAGTTTCTGTGGTTACCTACGGTCAGGCTGTCACTGTACGTACAAATAGCGATGCAACATGGCAGCCTCGGTTCGGTGCCTATGTCAGAGCAATTGATAAAACAGAGTGACTGGCAATACTCCCATAGGACTCCGTTGTAAAAAAAAAAAAAAAAAAAATGGCGGACCGACTACTCCCGTGGCGCTGGATCGACCACGTCTGTTTGGCTGCACAGCAAGAAGCTCCTGAGCTAAGTTGACGAAATACCGACCAATTTTAAGTCATTAAGTGGTAATAATCTTTGCCATGTACAGTAACCATGTTGACTTAACAAAGTAAAATTTATTTATTTATATTTAAGACTGATTACTGATTAGTTCATTGAAAAACATTTATTTATTAACATAATGTGGTGAGTTCAGTACTAGGTAGCCCAGAGGCAGCCCTGCTCACTTTTCATTCAAACAAACTAACTTAATGCGACTGCCGCAGTTGTTAAATTTCAACAATGAGACCAACATTTATCTCAAAAAGAATTTAACCAGCCAACCTATAAAAGCGTGCGGATAAGTTAGGACGACAGACGTGTTGGTTTTACATCCTACATCAGCAGCACATATGCTTAAAGTGATAGTTCACCCTAGAATGAAGTTTCACTCATTATCTACTCACCCTCATGTCGACTAAGGACTGGAAGAAGTCTCAGAGTCCTCTGTCCCTTCTCTGAGTTACAGGGGGTCTCGGCGTAGCAGTGCATTTCAATGTAACGGTTGCAAGGGACACCAGAGGTCTTCGTAAAAAAAACACACCAAAAAACGTCCAAATACCTCCATGCGGTTTGTATGAAATGTCTGTCTTGTAGGCTACTGAAGCCCGGAGATGTGGAATTGTCCCGAAAAAATTAAATAAGTCCATATTTCAAGCTTGTTTGCAGCGGAAGCTCCTCTTCCTTGTTCGCCCAAGTCTCGCGAGATTTGCGTCGACGTCAGTTAATGGCAATGACGTGAGGCAGGTTCAGAACAAAATTTGGGCAGCTTGTTTATTTATTTGGTGTTAGTTAGTTGGGCCAAATCACAACATAAATATGATTATCACAATAATATTCATAATAGGTTAGTTGCAAACACCAAACATAGCCTATCCCACCAAGAGTAAACTAACAAGCTAACAGTGGTGAGAAAGAGGCAGAAACTTTGAGCAGGGTTTAGGGAAAAGAGGGTAAGAGGGGGGAGGCACCAAAAGTACAGTCAAAATCCATAGTAGATCAGTTGGTGTCTTCGAGTAAAAAAAACAACACAATGTTTGAAAATTGCTGGTTCTCAAAGATATATTCCTCTGATATCAGCACTAATTGTGTCAGAGTTAAGATATGTGTGGTGAACAGAGGAACGGATGTGTGGCCATGCCACGATGTAATGCCACCAATCCTGCTTGCCTTCATGCAATTCATAGCAACATGCATTAAAGTAACATTGCAGAGTTTTTCGGCCTTAAAATAATGTTTCCAGACTCAGTGCAATGGTAGAAAAATGGTTAATAGGATGAATGGTGCTGCCGCCGCAGTCTGAGCAGGGTCGCATCGGCTGAAACCGCACTATGTAACTTCCCTGCATGGGTACAAAACATTGCCCCCTCTCCTCTGCGTCGAGGGAGAGATGAGGTGGGTAAAAGCGAAACTTATGGTTCCCCTCCGGTTGTCGCCGTCGCCGCCCCCCCTCTCCCCCGCTCCCCCAACCACCCGCCAGACAGTCTCCTTGCAAACATGTGGGAAATACTGTCGTTTATTAATGGGAATAAACGCTAGATGCGCTGGCTGATAAGTTTTGTTTTCATTAAGTTTTGTTTTTCCTCCCAGAAGATAGTAGCCTGACTCTCGCCAGACCCTTGTAGTTCTGCAAAGCTCCACCAGAGGCGCTACACTCAGCTTCACACAAGGGTCTGGACTCGAGGGCAATGCAAACTCCTTCACGGGAGCAAAAAATAATGAACCAATCAGGATCGCCGGGCGGGACTTTCGATTCAAACAACAATGGTGGCTCGCAGCGAGGAGTCGTGCATTGGCATTGATTCTGCTATTTCAACTGTTTTGTCGAATCTATCGAATATTAATTCTTTGAAAAATGAACAGAGATCGGTTTTGAAGGCATTTATTGGTAACAAGGATGTTTTCGCTCTTCTTCCGACCGGGAAGTGGCAAGTGGTTTATCCAATCACATACAAGGATTTTTTTTACAAGGCCCCGCCTTCTGAAATACATCGCCTATGGAGCAGTCCCAGACCCTTGTGTGGAGCTCAGCGTAGCTTTGCGGCACTACAAGGGTCTGTCGAGAGTCAGGCTAAGAAGATAGCGCTTCTCAACCAGATGGTGGGAGCACTGAGCTGAAACTCCGCAATGTTGCTTTAATACAACTTGTTAAACAGGTTTTCATACATGAAAGAGAGGAAACAGTGTTAATACTTTTCATGTTCTGACCTTAATCCAAGAACCAACCTGGTATCACTGCTTTCCTTCATTGTGAGAGATTTAAAGACCCACTGAGGACTTTTCAGCACAACACCTCACTCCAATTTGTTTTTTCAACTTCATTTTCTCTCTGTGTGCTCAGTGCTCAATCAGACAGCATCATGGAGAAGGGTCAAGCACTTCCTATGGGAAATGCACCATATCCACCAAGCAATGATGTAGCAATGATGCCATCACCACCATATCCTGGTCCCCCTGCGGACCCCAACATGGCCTATATGGCGCCCCAAGGTCAGCGTACCATCCAGTCACTCTCTCATCATCTGCCTATTTTGTTTCTCTTTTGCATGTCATGTGGTTCTCATTTCTCTCTCATACAGTTCACCAACCTGCTTACCAATACGCCCCACAGCAGCCTCAGATCGTTCAGCCTGGTGAGGATCTGTCTCTCTCTCATTGATCTCCCATAACATAAAATTATATGAAAAAGGGAAGTTGTTTATAGCAGTAGATAATTTTTCTTCTCACAGTTCAAACGGTGGTGATGGTGCAGCCAACGCCAACTGATGTTCCTGCACAGATGTTGTGCCCCCGCTGCCAAAACACTGTTGTCACTAGAGTCGAGCATAAGCCTGGTACTTACGCCTGGATGTTCTGTGTCCTACTCGGAGTCTTCCTGTGAGTAGAGACCTCAACGCACGCACGCACGCACGCACGCACGCACGCACGCACACACACACACACACACACACACACACACACACACACACACACACACACACACACACACACACACACACACACACACACACACACACACACACACACACACAAAACAAGCTAACATATTATTTTAACTTTATTTAAATATGTCTCACCAGGATCTGGCCTTGCTGTTTGATTCCCTTCTGTGTTGACTGTTGCAAGGATGCACATCACTACTGCCCCAATTGTAACAACGTCGTGCATATTTATCGACGCATGTGAACCAGCAAAGAAACCAAAAGAAACAACAAAAGTTAGAGAAGCCAAACATGATCAAACAAATATCTGTACGGCTCCCAACATCTCGATGCAAACATAAGACGTCACATCAAACTCAGTGCTTGTGTAAAATTCTTGATTTATTCCACACTGTTCTTACACAAGACCTATAATATCTCCTTTTTTTTTATCTGCAATACCACTGTTAAACTGTAATGGGAAACTGTCTTATTTTTGTTTTTTACTGACTTGAGCTGGTTGATGTTGTTTACAGTGTATCTCCGATTTTGAAGTTGATTCCAGTTGATTAGTTTCTGTATTGTTTCTGAGAAAAGCTAAATTATTGTTTTTTATTTTTGAATCTTCTTTTAAATCTTTAATACCACAGTTAAAACTGTTATGGGAAACTATCTTATTTTTGTTTTTTACTGGCTTGAGCTGGTTGATGTTGTTTAAATATAACTCTGCTTTTGAAGTTGATTCCAGTTGAGTATAATATCTTTAAATATTGTTTCTGAGAAAATCTAAATTATTATTTTTATTTTTGAATCTACTGATTAAAAATATTTGAATGTTATGTCTTTGACACTGATGGCACAGGCAAAATAAGACAACATCATTTAATGTGAACAAAAGTCACAAGAAGATAAGATACACCATTCCCTGAATCTTTTCACTTATTAGTATGATTATAGGATTAAATTGTATTCTGATACCTTATGTGAGCACTGATAAAAAAAAGATGTGCTGGCAAAGAAAGGATAAGGATACAGAGGATAAAATAACAGGAGCATAAAGGCGAGAGGCCACCGTGTGATTAACTTGTCCAGGGAAAAGGAAACGTTATAGCAAAGAAAGGTTTTTCGTAGCAGATGTTTTAACATGTCATAGTAGGAAGACACACGTGCAACTAATTACAATAATGATGATAGCAATTCTTTCAGCCCTAATAATGTGCCTTGCTCACTCAGTGGTTTGGCCTTGGCTGCTTGCACACTCAAAGAACTATCATTAACAACACACTTCCACCTGTGGTTTTCCTGCTATTACGATTCAAGGATTGTGTTCAAGGATTGTGTTCCAAGTTCTTCTTTTATCCATAGTGATCTAAACTGGAGTGGAGAATGTGTAACATGTAATGTACAGTAATAAATAATCTGAATAATCTGATGATTTAATGACTTGATTTACTGATAATAAGGTCTTCATTGATAGTAATTTCACCATAAATGCAAAGAAAAAAGATATTTGCTTGACGTCCAAAATGACTCCCTGAGAGATCAGCAAGCTTTTATTGTGAAAACCACAGAACAGGAAGTAGAAATTAAAACGGTGAAACCCCAAATCTTGTCCATCATCCATCTGGATAATCTGTCAAAGCTTTGTTGTCCATGATGGACATCTACATGGCTAATGATCACTGTATATAATTTTATCTCATGGCCCGAGACTGGAGGCTCCTGTAGTTCTCCAAGTAGACAGCAGGTAGAGCCAACAGGCTGGGAGAGAGCAGGCCTCAGGCTCTCCTCAAAACATCACTGCTTCTTCATTTTTTGAATGATCTTTTAGATTAATTTTAGACTCTAAATGTCTCCACTGACAACGAAAAGGAGAAGGTTTTAAAAATGTCCCCACAAAAAGGCTTCAACCTGCTGCACAAGGACATGTCTGTATCTGCCAAATGCTGTATCTGCCCGTGTGTACACAGTTGTCAGAAGAGACTTGAGGTGGGATAAAGATGGGATTATGGGGCGGGCCATGCTTAACAAAGTCCTGCTCGACTGTGACCATAGTAACCACTGGATTACCCAGATTAGGATTGATGACTTGAGTTAGTCAGCACTTCTCTGCTCTGGTGTCTCCCACCTCAGTCCTCCTTTGTCTCTGTCAGACGAACTCAGTCAAAAACAAAACAACACGACACACAGCAGAACTGCAGCCAAATCTTTGAGACTTTCCCAAACAAGTCACACGTCAGTGTCTGGAATGTTTTTTGCAACAACATATGAGGCACGGGGACATCAAAGAGTGTCGTCTGTGAGAGGCTGGCGTTCAGCTCCTCAAGGCAGTTTAGACCCAGATCCATTAATAAACCTTGACTCCCATCTGAAGCTTTTGGCTAACTGCAGTCAGTAATGGTGATAACGTCAATAGGAGTTAAAGCAGATATCAGTGGAATGTTTTTGTTAATATAAGTCCTAAATAGTCCTATTTTCCATCAGCAATCACTTACATAGAGTGTTTGGGCCGAAACACGAGTCTCTCCGTCACTCTGCTCTGCTGTAAACCCGAGGAGAAAATTTTCCTTGTGGGATACAAGTGTTATCCAATGAGGAGAGAGAATGGCATGAAGGGCTGTGTGTGCAGCCAAGGGATGCGCGTGAACGTGGTGACGTAGGGACGAGGACCAATAGATGCCTGACGAGGGCGGGGGCTGCTAACTCATGGTGCGTTCAATGAAACTCGTACTTTGTGTTTTTCCTTCCTGTGAAGTCATACCAGTTCGATCTGGTACGAGTTCACGGGTCGGAAGTTACGAGTGGCCGTTATAGTGAACTTTCACAGGCAACAGGACAGTGAAAACACAAGCTACGGGTTGCCTGGAACGTTACAAAGTCGTAGTTGTGACTTGAAGCTGTAACTTACGGTTTCAAAAGCCTGCCTTGAACGCAGCATTCGCTGAAACGGCCGTGCCGCTGATATCTGCTTTAAGGTTATGACATTTCTAATGATGGATTAATCTGCCATGTGATTTCTCAATCCATCAGTTTTTGATTTGTAAAAGATCAAAAGGGAATTCATTTTCAGAAATATGCTAATACAATGTCTTACTGAGGCTGATTGATATCACTTTCACATCTAAGAATGTAGCAACAGCTGGATGTGTAACTGATTTGGAAAGCGAAGACCAGTTAGCCAAACCAGTAATCCTCCATTACCTGGCAACCAACCAACAAATAGTTTGGCACTGCACCCCCAAATATTGTAAAACGAGATATATTTCCCTCTCCAGTAATGATGTGAAGAAAAGCTCTGGCTCTGTTTTTATTGAGCATACAAACATCTTCTCAGAAAAAAAGTGAACATTCACTTCACAATGAAAATAGGCCTATTGTTTGGATGAGGTGATGCCATCAGATTTGATTTGTTTTTCTTGTTTTATCAGAGAACGAAAGACATTTTTGACAAAGAAAATCAGAAAGTTGTCAAAACAGAAATGTTTGACATTTGTGACTTGGGAAAAAAAAACATTGATAACTAAGGCCTTTCAGAATTGCTGCAATCAACAAACTGTTTGATGAAGGAACAATTTCAGCTCTATTGATGACTGTGAAGACTCAGACACATTCTGGAAACAGCTACATGAATCTTAAGGCTGCTTTTGAACATACAGGTCCACCATTAGATTATTAATAGCCTACAACAGTTGTAATGAATGCTATACTGTGAGTAACACCGGCACTTTATTGCCACAACAAGTCAAAGTGTTTGCTGTTGTCATTCTTATACTCTGTATTCTTGCTATCATCAACCACAGCAGTTGCTCCTGCTGTTACATAATGCCAAGGACTTGCTGTCTGGATTAGAGCGTCTTGACTGGCACAACAGGGTGCAGGTGTGCACTTCTTTACTTGCATCTGTTTGTCTGAGAGTTTATTTGTGAACCACAAACAGGCTTTGGCTTCTCCTATGTTTGGCCTCTATCTGTCACTACAGTGTCTGTCAGCACCAATCTCTCACACGCTGATCCAAACTGACTCGATTAGCTCGTATAACGGTTGCTCCGTGTCATGGTTTTCCTCATGTTGTTGGCTCTCTCCAATCCCAAGAGGCCACCTCCAGGGGAGGAGATTACTCCACTCTAAGGGGAGGCTTGGCTGAATCATGTCTTCAAGGGTATTACGTAACACTCTCTACTAGGATGGCCACGTGGCCACAAGGCTCACCTGTTTGGATTGACCATCTGTCCATCTCTGTCCAAATCCCATCTTCATTCTGCAACACACAGCATCAACAGACATCCTCCTGCTGGACAGACTTCTTCTCTCTTCTGTTTTTTTTGGCCCAACCTGGTCATCAGAGATGAATCTACATCGGTTGTGAGGAAGACTTGGCTCCTGAAGGCAGAGAACAACACTGAGCTGTGCAAATGAGATACTGCACTTATTTCCTATTCTCCTCCTGGTTAGACAGGTGCATCAGCAAATTGTACTCCCCATGAGTAGGTGAGGAGAGGTAAAGCCGGGATTGCATCTGTGTTGACACCTCCGCAGATTCAGCGTGAAGCAGAAAGGGAGCGAGAGAGTGAAAGAGAGAGGGAGGGAGGGAGGGAGAGAGCCAGACGTGGAGACAGAATGAATAGAAAGAGGAGGACAGAGGGAGCGAGAGAGGGGCAGGGACACTGAGCGCAAAGAGTGAAAGAGAGACTGGAGATATATTTGACTATGTGGGTGTGAGAAGTGTCAAGGCATGCATCATAATTGTGGATTCTTCTCAGAGCAGCCGGACGTGTCACTGCAGCAGCAGGACGTTATTGGTCTCTCAAAGTGTGCTATTTTCTACTTTAAAACAGTGGGAGCTGTGTGCACAGAGAGTGACATCAGAGACATTTTCGAAGACAAAATGGAAACCGTTTGGATTCTGCTGCTTCAAGGATCTCGTTGACTGTGATTTACAAAAAATACTTTGAGAAGTTGAAGCGATGCAGACCGGACGATGATGATGAGTCTTTTCTCCCAATAATCAAGATTTGAAGTCAAATATTTGTCTGAGGTGAGTTTAAAATTGTGTTTTTTGAAACCATTTTGTCGTCGTTGTGTTTGTTTGACACGTCCTTGTGTGTTTATTTATGTGTTTGAGTTTCTTATATGTACAATGAAGGTATGTCTTATAATTGAGGACATGTAACCTCACAGTTTGAAGATGAGGCTACAGCTTGATTTAGTGAGATGGTTGAAATCATGATCATCCCAGGGCTGGCAGATACATTACATCACTGAGGGTCCTCATAAGTAAGCACAAACATTGTGCGTGTGTGTCTCTTTGTGTGTGTGTGTGTGCGTGCGTGTGCAGTCGTGTGTTTCTCTGTGCTCATGGGTACTGAAACTCGACTTCTCAAAAGCCCAGTATTTGATGTAGTCAGCCCACGCTGTTTCCCGTTCCCATGGAAACCATTGCCCAGTGCTAAAAGCAGTTCTATTCTGTGCTGTGGGTGCGTGAGTGTGCGTGTTTGTGTGTGTGTGCCTGAAAGAGAGAGAGAAACATTTTCATGTCTGACATGTCACAGTTTTTTTTTTTTAAATATGTGATTGTATTTGCTGCTGTTTCTACAGTTTGTTGTAGATGATGACGACAACACATACACACTAATGTCATCTAGGCTCTACACCCACCTTTCTCTCTCTCCTCTCTGGATCTGTTCCACTCTGTCGCTCCTCTTGTTTATCTCTATGGAGATCTACCTCCTTTTTTCGCCTTAAACACCTGTTCATCATCCGTACATTTTTTTTCTCTGTCTCTCTAAGATGGCTGTGTGCCCCATAATCATCTGCCTCCTGTCACTGGTTGGCTATGGTTCATCCCACCCCTCTCCTCCTCCTCGGGGATGCAGCGTGGATGTGGACCCTCCGTACAGAGTGCTGTGTGACCTGGAGTCGGCCTGGGGTGTGGTTCTGGAGGCCGTGGCCTGCAGCGGTGGTCTCACCTCCCTGATCCTCGCCGTGCTCCTGCTCGTCAAGCTGCACTCCATTTCTGACCCCGCCAGGCGCTCTGGTTTGGGGCCTCTCCTCCTGCTCCTTGGCACGCTCCTTGGGCTTTTCACCATCTCCCTGGCGTTCCTGGTGGGGAAGAACCAGGCGCTCTGCGTGGTCCGCAGGGCCTTCTGGGGGCCTCTCTTCGCTCTCTGCTTTTCCAGCTTGCTGGTGCAGGGTGTGAGGCTCAGGAGGCTGGTGGCCGGCAAGACGAGCCCATCGGGCAGCTCCCTGGCAGCGCTCGGCCTGGCCTTGGCCTTGGTGCAGGGGATCATCTCTGCCGAATGGGTCCTGCTGACTGTCGTCAGGGAGGGTCACCCAGCCTGCGAATATCCTCCTTTGGACTTTGCTCTGACATGCAGCTACACTCTGGGGCTGCTCCTCATAGCCATGGGGCTCTCCCTGGGGGTAGTGCTCTGCGGAGGGGAGTTTGGGGCAGAAGGAGGTGGGAGTGAAGACGACAGAGAAGGAGAGAGTGAAAAACGGAGATGGAAGTGTAATGCCGTTTGGCTTTTCCTGTCCAGTCTGGCATCAGCGTTGCTGTGGGTGGCCTGGCTGGGGTTTTATCTTTACGGCAGCCAGGCGCTGAGAAAGGGGAGAGGGGAAAGGTTGGGAGGAGGAGGAGGGAAGAAAGATGTAAAAGTGCTGGATGAGCCTGCACTAGCAGTGGCTCTGGTCATTCAGGGATGGATCCTGCTGCTGTTCCACGCTATTCCAGAGGCACACCTGTGTCTCCGAAAACCTCCAGAGTCCAACACACAAGACTTCTTCGACACCAGTCACACGTCCCCTCCTCCACATTTCGGGGATGAGCTGCCCGGGCACTCTCACCGACCCTTCCCAGAGAACCAGGCCTTTTCTATGGAGGAGCACAGTGCAAGTAGGCATCTTTGTGTGTGTGTCTGTCTTGTTTTACTTTATAAACCGAGGGTCCAAAAAACAGAGGTCCACTATGCCTGGATCAGCTCCTTGAGGACCAAAATGTTGAGCCCACAAATGAATATTAACTTAATCACTTACTTACTTAATTAAACAAACAAAAAAGTATTGCATTTGGGCTTTTTTAAGTATCATAATTTCACATAAGTTACCAATATCAAATATGTTATTATACAAATGACATGAGCCTCATATTTCCTATAAACTCTTTTTTTGGTTGTTCATAAAAACTTCAAACAAATGGTTTTATTTATTTGTCTAATCTAAAAAACAAAACAAAAACATTTCCACTGATAGTTGTCTTCCATATCACCACATCGCCACAGCTCCATGTAGGCCTATGATTTTGTTTACAGCAAAGTGTGGCTCACTTCTAGCTACTGTACACAGTCCAAAATCCAATTAAACCTCATGAAATGCCTGATTATCCAACAGGCGTCTCTACAGATCTATGAGTCATTTCACTCACTCTACTTCTCTCCATGTTTAGTTGAAGCCAAATGCACAGATGCGGAGCTGAGCTGTGAGGGACCAGGACAAACAAAGAATGAGAGCAGTGGCGGATAGGAATCATGAAGGGTGTTTCATAAGTTAGCAGATGATTGATGATATTTGTTAGTTATTGCACAATTGACTGAGGAGGAGACATCTCACAATAGGGTTGTTGTTGTTGTTGTGTTTTAAAAGATTCATTATTACTTGCCATAATGAATGGTGTGCTGTAGGTTTCAGCCTCTCGTCTCTATGATCGCTGCAGTGGAGTGAATAACGATTGTGTCAATAGATGCCGTCTATTAGATGGGAATTATCTCTGAAAGTAAATCATGAAGGGATAACTGGATTTTTCCGTATTAATCCACTTGCACTTCTCTTGGCTATAAATTGTGTTAGCAAACATCAGGGCCTATAGATGTTGTCTGACTTACATTACTGAGTCAGTTCACCGACTGTTTGGCTCCTTTGTCACACTGTCACATATATATGTCACATATCCATGACTCACTGTTATGTTATGTTATGTTATAAAAGAACTCACGCACAAAACAAGCAGAGAATACAGTGCAGCTCATTACAGCACCTGTTTGTTGTTCCTGCTTGTGGTCCCAATCCGTTCACTCAGTCAACTCATCTAATGATGAAATCTTTGAGGCATCCCCTATATTGGGAAATAAAGGGAAATTCAATGTGCCAATATCCTGTTATTTCCACTTGAGGCACAACGGACGCTACTGAGCAAAACGAATAGACTACAGCCTCTCTACCTATTCACTAGACAGCACCCTGTATTTCATGTGGTCATTTGCACTATTATATAGTGCACAGCACATGCACTACTTTTGCTAACAATCCCACAATGCACTGCACTACAATAATTACTCACAACATAAACTTATGAGTGGTGACTGACTGACTGAATTAATGAATGAATGGATTAAATGCAAAACACACCCACATGGGTGTTTTCAGTTAGCCTACAGTTACCCATCAGTAGCTTCAGTGGAGCTGTGCTGGGAATACAGCATTTTTGAAAAACAGGATAAGCCTCTGGTTCTGGATGTGTTTTCCCCCATTCAGGATCTTATTGAAACATGTAACTCTCCTGTGTTCATATCACTTTTAGATGTGACCATCAAATTAATTGGTTCAGAGAAAAACCTGTTTTGTCCGTTCAAAATCTTAGAGTATGTCCATCTTCCAGTCAGAAACAGGAACCAGAGGAGTGATGGATTCAAAAAAGTTGTAAAAAATTGAGAAGAAGAACTGATTGTAATTGTAGACTGTCTATTTAGCAATGTCACACATTGTTTGAAGTTTGGTGGCTCGGTGCTTTTGCTGAAGTGTGCCTTTGGTGTAGTTCACTTTAATATCAAACTTTTAATGTCTACATGCCTGCACCTTTGGATCACCTAATTAAGTGTTAAAGTGTAGCTACTCGTGATTAATTCAAGGTTCATGGTGATCCAAGCTACAGACCCAGCTGTCCTACTTTGCTGCTCTGTTGTGTGAGATCGCCAATCTACATCAACATGGAGAGCTAAAGCTGAGCCAACCAAGCTAAAAAAAGAAAAAAGAAAGAAAGAAAAGAGGTCACAGTGCACAGACATCTACAGTGTCCAGCCAAAAGGTTTCACATACAATAATGATTAAAATCCACTGTAGATATTCATTATAAATGTGATGGGTCTCTAAATTGGTGAAAGAAAATTATACACTTGTAATTTGTGTTTGTGCTTTTCCGTACTTGGTTTGCCAGCTCTGCGAAGTGGAACATACCATGGCAGCCATGGGAGTGCCCGTCCTGGCATTGCCTTTAGAGGTCATGTCTACCAACCCACTGAGATGGCACTGGTCATGAACGGTGGTACAGTAAGTATGGCCAAAAATATTCACTCTGTGTATTTCACTCTCTTTCAGTCCCCTAAAAACAAGGTGACTGTGCTCTGTCTCTCTCTCTCTTAGATGCCCACAGCTCCAATCAACTACACTGGACGCCGGCTATGGTAATACGGGACACGACTTGAAGAAGACACATTTGTGAGGAATTTTATGTTGCCTACGAAGAAAAGGAGAGAAATATTAAAGACATCACATATCACTCTGAGTGGATTTGATGGAAGCTAAATATAATGTACTTGTATTTGTATGTCAATATCTTAAAAACAAACTGTAATAGTTATTTTTGCTGAAATTTTCCTGATTGCCTCTTTATCAACAGACTGGTCATGAAATCAGAGGGGAGCTAAGAGACCTCGATGAAGCTTCCACAGTTAAGGATATTTTGTCACAGAGTGACGATATTAACAGTGCATTATTTTGATCAGCACATACAGTCTTAATTCTAATATACACTGATGATGAGTGCAGAGGGAGAGCTGTTGTTGTTGCGTATGAGCTCAGAAGGTCAGAGGTCATTGTCCAATGTGGTACTGTAAGGGAGTAATTGAATGAGCTGCTGTTAGATCATGACTAGATTTCTAGATTTAAGCATAATTCGAATGTAGTGAACATTTTGCCTAAGCAGTTACGTACTGATGACTGTTCAACAGTGATGCCTGCTTCATGAGAAACGCAATCCTCTTTCTGTTTAGAATCAAGCAACAACTCTGATAAAAGCCCTCAGGTTGTTTATGTAAATTACCCGCATACACCCACAAAGCTTGCTTGGCCTCTGTATTTCATGCTGGAAAGCCCCAAAGGACTCTCATTGTGATTTTCTCTCCGCATCTCCTTTCCATTATCAGTGCTATTTGGTTTGGCAAATTCACTGCGTATAATAATGTCATGAATTTAACTAGTGCAGGGTTCTGGAGGATTGTTAGGTAATTTAAAAGGTGAAAGATGAGTCTCTAACTCATGGGTAACTAATTTTGAATAAGCATATCATAATAAGCCATTTAATACTGCAATAGCTATTCTGCAGTATAGACTTTACTGTTGGAGGTTGTGATTTTGCACTTTATCAGCGCTGATTTTGTCTGGGCATTGTGATATATGAATTGTATGATCATTTGATGCATGTAAAAGTACAGTTTAAAGGTACGTATTTTGTCAAACCTAATGTATTTTCAGTGTTTTATAGAATTTTGATATACGCATAGAAGGAAATAACAGTTTTAGTTCTGAGTTTCACTTCTAATTCTTGACACTGAAAGCAACGGTTAACAAATCAATCTCCAGTCCAGTGCAGCGGCAGACCGTGTGGTCGGACTGTGTTTTTTCTGAAATGCTTGGTTTTAGATCAGCGGCAGCATTTCATGTATTCTCGCTTTCAGGATTTCCTCAAATTTCAAATTCCATTGAATACAGAGCGAATATCACTGTCATACATCACTGTGACCTTAACTGGTAACATTTCATCTATATAGGGATTATGCTATATTAATGACACTGCAAACTTTGGCTAAAAACCCCGTTATATTTGACTGGAGGGTTGCAGTCTCTGTCTCATGAGCAAGATTTCAATCCATGGAAACTGATCCAGTTTCACTATAGTTCAAAGAGCCATCACCATGTTCATGCTGTGACCATTTCCTCTGGCTGTGAAATTTAACTAAATAACTAAGTTGTCAACACTTAAGGTGTTCAGGTGTGTGCTTTAATATTGTTCAATGATAATATTTTGATCTTGTAAATAACCAAATGTGAAGCACTGGTATTTTCTTTCTAAGATGCTCTTATGATTATACCACTGTCACTGTTATATGGCAGCGTAACATGAATGTCTGTAATGTGATTTGCACAAAGTGGCGAATACATCAGTGCACATTTTCTGCTACTGTCTGGTCATTGAACTCATCTTTCCTCTGTCTGCTGTTCTTCATGTTGCACTGGGCAAATATGCTGCATCTTGACAAAACACAAATCATCCAACACCCAGGATCCAGAAATGCCAATCATACACAACAATGGAGCAACACAAGCAAGGTCTTGAAAACCTTTCTGCAAAGATTATTCAAGAAACAAATCCAGAGTGAAAACAAATACATCAATTCACAACCACTTCCCTTGAAGAGGCAGTCCACATCCAGTTTGCAATACAAAGTCATCATGCACGTTTAAGACATCACTGAATATGTATCTGCACTTCAAAGAGCCAAGTGAAGCTGTGCATGATGTCTCCACTCTGTGTGATGTGTTGAATCGTGAGCCAATTCATCTCCTAAAAATATCACTGGAGCAGCTGTACTAAAATCCCTTACTGCATGTGGGTGTGTTTTAAAAGTAAGAAATGCTATATTTAAGTCACAACCCTTCAGAAGTTGTAGGCAGAATTTGGGATTGCAGTGTGAAAGCTGAAGTTGGCAGCTGGAAATGTAGGTGGCTTCTAAAATCTCACACTGCAGGTTGAAGGCTGTGCCAAGAGGGTGTAGGAGAAAGCTGGTGCAACTGCTTGTCAGAGGCTGTAGTCAGAAGCAGGGAAACCAGCAAGCACCTGAGGAAAGCTGTGGGAACCTGGCAGCAGGTGACTATAGCTGCAGAGTTGCAGGAGTCATCTGATGTAGCCTACAAGTAAAGTTGCATAGCTGCACAGCTAGACTAGTCTTGGTATTGGGCCTCTGACCTCGTGAGGCTTGAAATGTGGAGGCCAGGGCCAAAAGATTTCCTGGTGCATTCAAGCAAAAGCAGAAACCAGGGGAATGATTGAAATAAACTAGCCTACTATGTGGCAAATGTCATCCTATACCAAGGCCAAGATGTTCAGGTCAAAAACAAAACATGTCCAAGATGTAATGAGCATTCACTCAAGGATATGGTGTACTTTTTGGATGGCTTTTTTCCCCCTCCAGTGCATTCATGATGACAGAAGAAATTGTGTGAAGAATGGGGGGTGTTTCAGATGCTGCTGGATCAGCACTTATATGATCCCTGACACGGCAACTCGCTGCCAAAAGCTACATGTCACAACCATGTCATATTGCAGTTACAGTAATTACCAGTTGTGAACGGCAATCATGTCAACACAGGGGTAAGTGCAGACACCAAACATGACATCTGGAAGAAAAGCTGCAGATATCTTCCCAAGAGTCTCTCTCACATTGACAAAACCCATAGGACACAGATATAGGAAATGATTCCTTGTGCGGTGTCTGTTTTCTCAGCTGCCTCTGGAGAGTAATAAAAAAGAAGAAAAGCGATTCTCCCTGCACAGCCACAGTTCCTCAGGTGCAGGTGGTTAGCAGGAGTGCGTAAATGATAGAAAAAGGACAACCACCGCACACTGATAGGACTCTGCTGATACTATACTTTATTCATGAACATTGTCATTGTCTTTTTTCTTTCAGTAATAAAAAAGAGTTGTTATTATTCAATGAAAATAGGGGGTAAAATACATAAATGACATTATATCTTACAAATGCCTTTTTAATGCAGTGAAAACAGCATATGGTATTTGCAAAATGAAATGCAAAAATTGATCCATGTTTTTTTAATCATAAAGTAGTAGTATTATGCTGTTTTTTGGTTATTTGTCTTTATTTATCTATTCTTTTATTTACTTCCTTTTGTGG
Organism: Decapterus maruadsi; assembly: GCA_030347415.2. NCBI lineage: Eukaryota > Metazoa > Chordata > Actinopteri > Carangiformes > Carangidae > Decapterus > Decapterus maruadsi. Next base: position 26,282,815 of record CM064901.1, on the reverse strand, counting down.
TTCCTTTTCTTCTTTAAAATGTTTTCTGTCTTCTTTATTGTCCTTTTTTTATGTAAGACAGACTGGAGAAAAGAGAGGGAGCAAGAATGACTTATTGGCTAGGCAGACTGATTGTAGCAGTAACGTTACGTTACACTGTCCTACATGTAAAAAAAAAAAAAAAAAAAAAGACAGGATCAATAATTTGCTCTCCATAGAGTAAAAAACACTTTGACTTGATAGGCTATAGCCTAAAAGTAATAAAGTCTATGTTCAGATTTGTATAGATCAGGGTGGGCTCCCTCCTGTCCAGAAGGAGGCGCTGAGGCTCCTATGAGCAACAGAAGAAGAAGGAGGAGGAGGTCGTTGCTGCGGACGCTTGGACGGTTGCTAAGAGGAACGGCGAACTCCACTTCCGGGTCAAGAGACGAAGCTGTTGTCCACGTGAATTACCATACAGAATAAAGTTAGTAAACCTGTGCCCTGTTGTCACATTAGATTGGGTAAGGATGCACATTGTCGTGTTACCATGTCAGTCACTTTAACATAGAACTTGATGGTTTAACATGATTGTCTCCACGTGTCGCCTGCATTGATAATACATCCATGGTCGCATGTGGGTGAGTGATCCTATGAGCACTGAGACTCAAATTATATTCATTTTTCAGACGGAGCAAGAGGAGGACGCGATCAGACAAGACCAAACAGAGACATTTCGACCAGGTAAATTTGCTGCATCGTGCACATGCTCTGAACTCTGACTTTGAATAGTAAACATGACAGAAAAGTTAGCCGGTTAAAATCCTTGTTGGGGTTTAATGTAATTCTCTGTTTCCATCAAGGGAGGTGAGTAGCCATGCAAAGAGACGTTGATCAAAAGTCTCAAAAGTGGTAGCTAAAATCAAACCCTGGGTTAGTGCAGTCCTGTTTGTCACACTAGCACATACACACAGTCCATACTCCTCCTTGTTGTCAAACCTTGGAGAAAGGCTTAATCCTGTATTAATTTCTGTTTCTCTTGCCAGACAAACCAGAGGTCTGTTGTGGCGGAGAAGTCAGAGGAACAGGCCAAAATGAAGATAGAGAAAGACACAAGTGGGGAGAATCATACGAAGAAGAAGAAAAACAAGAAAGGACAAACATCTGACCCCGAAGAAGTGATAATAGTGGAGGAGACAAAAGAAAAGAGGAAAAGAAAAGGAGCTGAAGCAGTGGTTATAGAAGAGGAGTTGTTAGATGGAGGCAATGAAAAGAAGGAGAAGAAGAAAAAGAAGAAGACTAGTAATGAATCAATGAATGATGCCAACAATGGTCCTGATGCCACAGAGTCAGGAAAAGATGAAGGAGTCAGCAAGAAGAAGAGAAAGAAGAAGCAGCTGGTGGATGATGCCAATCAAACAGAAAATGTACAAGGACCAGAAAGAAAGGTGAAAAAAATAAAAGATAAGAGCTTGCCAATGAAAGCTGAAAATGTAACTGAACAAGAAGAAGAAGAGGAAGAAGAAGCTGGAAAAGTGTCAAAGAAAGCCAAGAAAGGAAAAAACAGTGTTGTAGGTGTAAATACAGAGATTCCCGAAGAGCAAAGTAAAGAAAAGAAAAAGAAGAAAAAGAAATCTACTGAGCAAGAAGCAGCTGTAGCTCTGGATGGGATAAATAAAATAAAAAAGAAACCCAGAGCAGGGAAGGACGAAGAGAAGACGGAGACACCAGATGGAGACACAGAGTTCAGGGAGATAAAAATTAAAAAGAAGTCAAAGAAAGAGGCCAAAATTAGGGAAGAAAATGTAGAAGAAACATTTGAGGAAGATGAAGTTATTATCATAGAGGAAGAGAAGACGGAGAAAAAAAAGAAAGGAAAAAAGGAAAAGGTTAGAAAAGCATCTGTAGAGGTCAGCGATGTGGAGGAGACGGAACCAAAGAAAAAGAAGAAGAAAAAGGAAAGCGGGAAAGAGGAGCCATTGTTGATTGAATGTGACGAAGAGGGGCAGAGTGGTGAATCTCCCGTCACAGTGGCCGGTGACACCGGGAGCAAGAAAAGCAAAAAGAAGAGCAGCTCCGTCCAGGTGACGCAAGTGGAGAGTGAGGCTGGGGCTGAAAATGGCACAAAAAAGAAGAAAAAGATCAAAGAGGAGGCGGAAGACAAGGTTAGTGTTGTGAGTCGTCATCGACAGTGTGGACAGGGTCTTTGTCTTCTCTGCACCGAGAGTGAAACCTATTTGTGCTCCATTTTATTTCAGAAGTCTTCCCAGGTGGATGTGGTGTTCCTGTCGGCAAAAAAAGGAAACGCTGATGAGATCAACATCAACCAGGTAGACAGGACTCTTATTGACTGTATATCACTGTGTGACATTTATTGTTTATTGTTTATTTATTGTAAATAGATATATGTACCGGTAATAAAAAAAAATCTTACTAACTCATCTCTAAAATTTCCTAAATTAATAATAATAATAATAATCTCAATCTAAGATAACTGTCTTCTGATTGTAGTTTTGTATTTAACTACAGATACCTATTAGTGGCGTCAATCTCTTGATCTAGCTCTCGACAAGAGAATAAATGAGATTCACTTTAGTTTTTTTTTATCTTTGTTGATGCCATTTTAGATAACTTACACTTTTCTCCCAAACACCACAGCAAATTGAATCAAAGTGTGTTTGAATTCATCACAGGAGAGACGACAGGCTCTACAGCTGGAGGTTGACAAGGCCTCTCAACCTGAAAAAGCAACTAAACCTTCGGTCAGTATCTGCATCTGTCCTGGAAAGAGAATGAATGCACAGCAGGGTCGGGTCCACAAGTTTTCTCTTGAAAACAGATAGATCTCTGTCTGTACCACGACGCGACGTAAGCAGTCATGTATACCAAGCGTGCTCCTCCACACAGGCAGGCTCTGCAGCGTGCTGTATCTGATACAGCTGTATCTGATAGGTGGAGTGATACAGCATGTTGCAGAGCCTGCCTGTCTGGAGGAGTACTGAGTGAGTTAGGTAGTTTTACTTTAGTACCCTTGAACTAGTGTATTATTTTGAGACAGGACTTCTCGTAGGCGACCGTTCTACTACATCTTCTGTACTGCCTTTTAATTCTCAATATCTGACTTGGGCATTCAAAATTACTGGGACTTGTAGTACATTTACACTTGACTTTGTGGTATTTTTGATTGGACTCTTATGTTTTCTCCAGTAAAGCTCCTCCAGAGACAGAAGACATAAAACAGCTCTTTCCCAGGGTGTTGAAACTGTGGTTTCTATTAACATCATCAGCTGTTTTCTAACATTTGTCCCCATTGTCTCTGGTCCTCAGGGTTTGGGTCAGTGGAGCACCGCCCAGTTCAACAGCTCTGACCAGCAGCAGAAGTTCCTCCGTTTGATGGGCGGCTTCAAAAAGGGCTTCCAGCCAGCTTCAGATGGCACCGGGAAAGCAAACATGGCCATGGGGAAAGATGAACAGCAGCAGTTACAGAAAGGGCTTATGGGGGAGTTTGAACGCGCTCAGTCACGCAGAATGGACTTCAGTAACAGAGGGGCAGGACTTGGTTTTGCTGCACCATCCAATAAGAAGTTCTCGATTGACATTAATGCATCTCGATCTGTCCGCTTTGATGATTGAACAGTGTGATCAAAAGTGTGTTTTTTGTTTGTTTTTTTAACTGTTGATTCACTGCCTAAGATGTTTGATACAGGAGAATCTATTAACTTGTATAGTCTTTGTACATACTACGTATTAAACAGCTTCAACTGTTTTACATACATTTTGTAAAAGTCTCCTTGTTTGTTGTGGTTTGAAATAGATCACTGTTCACAATCTGGATATTTCAGGCAAAAAAAAATGTTACCCTTAAATACGCTCCTCACAAAAAGTTAAGGATGTTCGTCTTTCGGGTGAAATTTCAGAATGCACCTGAAATGCATAATTAGGCCTTCTCTAAACTTTTGAATTCACATGTCCAACTGTTGTTTCAGAACTTACAACAAACATTACAAGTGTCTGATCTATGAATCGACACTAAATGTTCTGTTTGTATTGAAACAGTCCTCTTCCTCATGCTGTTCATTCTGACGTCATGAGACCAAGATGACACCTAACAATGTTTTGTTGTGGTAAACCCACCACTGATGAAGAAATTACCATTCCATACATATACTTGAATGCACTATTTTCATGATATATGATCATAGTATATGATTAACCTTTTTTTTTCCAATAAATTTCATAGGAAAACTGATTCCTACTTTTTGTGAGTAGTGCACTTTCACAGAGTTGAAAAAGATCAGGGATGTTGGCTAATGTTTTTGCGATAAAGAATGCTTGCAGTGTTTGGGTTTAAGGTTGTTGTCCTGCCTGTTGAAGCCGAGAGCAGCTGTGTGCACCCTGCAGACAATGGACAGCCAGAAATCACTTGTCAGCTACTTTCATTACTGAAAACAAAAATCACACCACTTCAATAAGTCTGGATAAACAAAGAAACTCATTAACGGCTCCTGATAGTCATTTTATTTCAATCTTGCATGACATCTTCTGCAAAGTGAAGAGAGAACGAGAAAAGATGAAGTACACTTAAAAGTGGAAACATCTGCTTGCTTGTTATCGGCTCAACTGTTTAGTTATATGCTGTAAAAAAACAACAAAAAAGAAATATTTGACTATCATGTGATGTACTTCAGTATTCCGTGCTTGGTAGCTGTGTTGTAAGTCTGAACATTCGGCTCTCAATCACATTCATTTTCCCTTTAAAACTGATATGTGGACAGCATTTGTCCATCACTACTTGGAAAAAAGTTGGAAACGCATAAGGAAAAGAAGATGCCTTTCAATGAATGTTTGTGGACAACATTAAAAACAAGTCCAGCACACATTAAGTTTTAAAGAGCAGTTCTGCCTATACAGCAGTTTTTGGTCACTGCCCTTAGACACTACCCTTTGCAGCGATCTCTCTGCTTAAGCATTGTGTTCATTTTTATCTTTCCATGATGTGTAACCTTGTCTGAACCAAGTATTACAATCATTCAGCAACATGCGCCATTCTTCAAGTGACCAGCTGATCTAAATCTGGCTCTAATGTTAATTTAAAAAGTGAATCCTGCATCTCCTGCTGCAAAACTCTGATACTTTTTTTGCCTCTCAGCATAGTGGTCACATGGAAAGTTTAGATAGCTGCAATGTACCACCCCTTGAATTAGTTAGAAATGTCTGAACAGTCGCTACACTGTGTGGTCTGCTTCAGTGTTTTCAAGCTGGCACAATTAAATGATGACACAATGTGCAGAGGGAAAGCTATTCAAAAAACACTTGAAAAAGAAGACATGAAACCAGAGCTAGCCAACAAATCACAGGTCGTCCAGTCTTTCAAAAAAACCCATCTCAGACAGAATTGAGAGGCTACTTGACGACAGTGAGTGAAGGGGGGAGGGGAAGCTGTGTGTTCCTTGTGGAAAAGACGTTTCAGGCCGCTCATGCCTGTAGATACTCCGGCTGCACTCGCGCCACTTTGCGGAACTCTTTGGTGTGTGTCTGAGGGCACTGCATCTCACACCAGCTGATGGGAACCATCTGGACACCTGGATCAAATGAAGATTTTTTAGAAAATATAGATTTGAAAAAACAACAACATGAAAAACAAAACCAGTCATCACCATTGTGTCATTATTTGTCTAAGGAGTTATGGGAAACTGCAATTGTATAAAACAATTATCACCCTATTATTTAACCCTAACCCTTATCAGGTATATATATTATATATATATACATATACATATATGTACTGTGTGTGTGTGTGTGTCCAAATCATAAATTACCTTGTAGAATATGTATGGAAAAAGTAGAAAACTTTTTTTATTTAAAGCATAAGTCAGCGATCCGGTCATTTCGGCTAATGCTGCGTTCCAGGCAGGCTTTTGAAATCGTAAATTACAGCTTTAAGTCACGACTTACGACTTTGTAGCGTTCCAGGCAACCTGTAACTCTTGTTTTTCCGACCTGTTGCCTGTGAAAGTCACTATAACGGCCACTCGTAACTTCCGACCTGTGAACTCGTACCAGATCAAACTGGTGCAACTTCACAGGTCGGAAAAACACGAGTTACGAGTTTCCTTGAACACACCATGAGTTAGCAGCCCCCGCCCTCGTCATGCATCTATTGGTCCTCGTCCCTAGGTCACCACATTCACGCACAACCCTTGGCTGCACACACAGCCCTTCATGCCATTCTCTCTCCTCATTGGATAACACTTGTATCCCACAAGGAAAGTTTTCTCCTGGGTTTACAGCAGAGCAGAGTGACGGAGAGACCCGTGTTTCGGCCCAAACACTCTATGTTAGTGATGATGGAAAATAGGACTATTCAGGACTTATATTAACAAAAACATTCCGCTGACTTATGCTTTAAGCAAATTTGGCCCTTAAAAAAATATCGACCGAGTTACGACTGTCATAAGAGAGCTCAATCCATCACCTCACTCACTTGAAATAAAGAATTGGACAAATTGTGGCTCAAATCTCCCTGTGCACCTTCCACAGGATGTGTGCTTCAGCTTTAAAACCTCCAACAGGAGCTACTCATCATGTAGCATTACTGTATTTTAAAAAAATCTATTCAGCTGCAAACAGGTAACCCTTTTCAAACCCAGATCACTAGAGCAAATAAAGAGCCAAACAAATCCTCATGCAAAAGCTTAATAAAACATATCTGTCACTATGAAGACAACTGAGTGACAGTAACAGTCTGCAGGCCAAACAGATGTAACTTGTTATTCCGACCTCTTTCATCGCCTCGGGTAAACTCGTGAATCGAGTAATATAAATTTGACAATAAAATAAACTGATCATCCGCTTACCTGCTTCACTGTGTGCCACCACAACTCCCAGCTCATTCTCTGCTGTTGTCAACAGGTAGTTAGACTGGACGTCACCAAGAGAAATCTGATAACACACATCAAGGATCAGCAGCACAAATTACACCGTTCTTTGAATTCACTGATAGTAAATGTAAACAGGAAGTTGTTATGGATTTAAAAGTAACAAGAAAATTTGCACCAGTTCTATATCAAACATAGTTTACAAGACCTCGATGGAAGCGATTTTGGTGATTGAATGTTTTGGAAGTTTAGCAATTTCACTCTTTAAAAGGGTCTTTGATTGAAGAGCAGGTGAAGGATACCACTTTTGCCAAGACAATGTCACCAGGCCTGAAGCTTTTGTATGTCTCCACCTGGAACAATAAAGAGAAGGTTTTACACCAAGTTTTTTGTGTCACTTTTAGAGATCAACAGGCTGATGAGGACATTTTTCATTCTATCCATTCTAACTCACCTTGTCTTTCTCTGTTGCTCGCACATCTTCTTTTCTGTGGAGTCAGAAGTGAGAGTCAGCTTTTAGAAGGACACAGCTTAATAAGACCATGGACAGTTGCTGCACTATGAAGTCAGTTTTTGGGTTACCTGATAGTCCCTCTGAAGCGGTCCTTCAGCGGTGTGGAGCCGACGTAAAGTATGTGGACCTTTGCAAACCTGGGGTTGATACTGGTCACCTGTCCCATCAAAGAAAGACAAGAATCAATGCAAACCACCTCTGTGGTACAAAGCTGCATCTACGATGTTCCGAGATCACCTACACAGCATTACCTTACAGGTGACTATCGCTCCTACATCTGGCAGTAGTTGTTTATCCGTTTCCCTCACCACTGAGATCACAGGCAACTAGGAGACAAAAACAATCGCACACATTAATGCACATACAGGTCACGAGTTCAATTCTCAATGCTTCAGTTTAAAAACAGCCTGAAGGAGAGGCTTGTCGCAGAAAATATGGTGCGTGCATATTTAATCAGAGACGCTGAACAAACCTATTTTGCTTCAGTTACATTGACAAAAGTTGCGCAATACCTTTACTCAGGCACTCCCACATCACATGCCTGATAGCTTATGCAGCTTTCATCAACTCTCTCCCACCCACAACCTGCCACACCCCTCACCTCCTCTCCCTCATTTTTCTTGAGCACGTAGCCTGCGAGTGAAGAGTATATGTAGCCGTGCCGCAGATATACTCCTGTGCCTGGAATACAGTCGTCTGTGGTGCATAGTTTGTCACCTGAGTACAAAGAAGGGGAGGAAAACAGATGTAGTGTCAGTCAAGGAAACACAAGAGGATGATTTAAGAAAAGGAGTAGTTAGATGTCTGTAATAATAGAGGTTTTGGTTGACTTCAGAATAATAAACAGAATGCAGTTTAACAAGATAAAAACCTCTGATGCAGAACAGACTGGAGATATACAAAACCAATGCCATGTTAAATGAGTAAAATTATTCAGGTGACTGAACTGACTGTGGGACGAGTTATGCCAGTATATGGGTGAATTACCATCCGAGCAAAAGAGGCCTTGTAGGCTATACATCTCAACTATACACAGCCACAACACCAGCTCTAGTCTAGACAGAAAAATACACATTTGATATTTGGGAATGAAAGCCAAAACCTATCTAGACCCAAACACACTCCTCCAAAATCATCCTAAACATGAGGAAGAAAATGTTTTTGTCTGGGGTCACTTCTCTCAACAATGTGAGCCGTTTAAACGTGACACCGACGTGACATTTGTTGACATTTAATGCAGAGCGCAACAGATAATTTTGTATGGGTGAGTCAAAACAGGTGAGAGAAGGAATGCTGCTGTCCCGCCTGAGGCGATGGGCAGGGCTGCAGATGAAGCCTGCCGCAGAAAGTAAAAGTCAACAACTCTCAGGTATGGAGATAAACCCCATAGTGTGCAATACTAAAAAAAAAAAAAGTCTCTGGACAGTTATTCTTTCTTATATTCACCTGCAGACTCTTTGTGGAAAAAATAAATAACAAGTTGAGTTAACAGTGCCAGAAGCCAAAACCCACCCCACACATGGCAGCTGGAAGTAATTAACAAGAGCTTTCCGCTGTCAAACCGCGATTTAACTGTATTTCTGAACAAAGCGACGACCTCTCCAGCAGCCGGAGGGACTAGAGAGTGTCCAGAGCCTCTGTGGTGGCGTATAACTACGTAATAAAGCACTAAAAAGCACTAGAAATTACAAAATTCACGGCACTCACCTGGAACACACAGCTTCATGGGCGACATGTTTTCGAGAAGAGCAGTTTGTCGGCCGATTGGCTGTGACGTAAGATTATAGTCGATTCTGATTGGCCCGACCTCAGGCTAACAGGAAATAGACAGCGGACGGTTCGGTCCGCCATGTTTGTTGAGGCATGCATTGGGCACAACTTCAGCACATGTTCCGCACATGGACAGCATCAAATCAAGATAGCATGAATTTGCATACTCTGTTTAAAAATTGTGCAGTTACTTATTTAGACTTAAGCCACTTCGACTTTTAACGCTGGTATTAGGGACATAGGAAAAATAATGAAACTTAAACTAGTGATTTTATTGGTAAATAATTTATGCTTTACTCATTAATACAGATAAATCACATAATTTGTAGTGGTGTAAGTAAATGTATAGAGATTTATGATTCCTAGAAATAAGCTATAATTGTGGTATAATCAAAGCCACTGGTTACACCGAATGGTCACCTGTTATCAAGTAGGCTATGGGGTGGGAGTACTGCACACACAGAGGGAATATAGATTTCACTAGACAGCCAAAAAATTCAGAATAAAATTGAATGGCTGACCTCTCCGACAGGACAACAGTCCTGTACTTCCAAATCCTCTGTGCACAACATCAAGAAACATATGCCCTGATAGTTGCTCAACTTCAATTGCATTAAAAGCCTCTGGCGAAATCTTGCACGTGTAGAGTGTGCTAGACAGCTAAAATGTCTCAGAACCTCAATTGATCTCCAGGAGGAGCAGGTGAAGATTACACAATCAAGAAATGAACTCGACTCTAGCTGCAACAGAAAGTGTGGACTGCCAAGATACTGACTCTGTGAGTGTTCAAAATTTTGCACGTGTCACAATTGCAAGCATGTTGTTTTTACCATAGATCAAAAAAGAACAGCACATAAAGCTCCCTAATGGTTTTGGACCAATGAGGCAGTGGCAGGAAATACTGCACCATATTTTTCTTAGACTGCAACAACAGATTTCTCCATAACCATGATTCATGAGGACAGAGACAGTCAGACACAGATTTCATCACATAATGGCTCACAATATTTATTCTTTTTCTCACAATGCCACAGCAAACAAATTCAACAGTGCAGAGCATATTGTCTTGCCCTCTTCAAAACAGCCAGTGTAATCTTATAGGTTATACTACTCGCACTGAGCGTTCACCTACACGCACTTAAGATAGAAAGGTTCTGCAGGGTTAGCCTATGTTTGCTCCTATTCACTGGTCCCTAATTTGCCATTTTTGGTCAGTGCTTAAACCATATTAGTGCTGATATATTGTCTAATATTGAAATGTGTGTTTTAATATCTCCCAAAATTAAGACCAATCAGATCAAACATCATATTGTGTGTTAGTGCGAAAGACAGGTATCATTGCAATAAAGTGCACATTGTGTTTGCGCAAGTCTGTGATGAGACAAACAGTAAATGACCTTTTTTTTTTTTCAAACTTGAACAGCATGTGATTGATCTGTACTCTAGTACCCCATGGGAGGATGAGTCTATTTCTTGGCTTTGCCCTGAGCAGCCACAGCTTCCATGGCCTTCTTAACCGTCTCCTCGTCTCCCAGGAACTGCATGGGTCCGAGAGGCTTGAGGTTCTTGTCCAGCTCATAGACGATAGGGATGCCTGTGGGCAGGTTCAGCTCCATGATGGCCTCCTCTGACATCCCTGGGAAACAATGACAGACACACACAGTTTACAGTCACTTTGTATGAATGTGCTAAAATGTCGTGCATCTGTAGATTAAGGAAGAGACTACCTTGGGTGAGCAAAAATTGATGATAGCTGGGTTATTATGGCAAAGTTTGCATAATTATATATATGTGCATAATTAGATTCAATGAGGCTCAATTATACTGACATTGCATAAAGAAGTTATGGACAGGCTTTTATCCAGCATGCCACTTGAGCAGTCACTGATTTGATTGTTATTCAAGTCTCACCCCATCCCAGTGTCACTGTTTTACTTTACCCTCCAGCTATAAGGACTGAGTCGCATTACACTTATGCTCACTGAATATTCTTCTTGTCTACCATTTGAAAAAATGAACATTTCTATTTGTACCTAAGTTTACCTTTGTTGAACTTTGATTCTGCAAATTTAGCTGATGGAATGAGTGAGTTTGTAGCCTAAATGGAGAAGTCCTTATTCTAGTGCTATGTCACCATTTATTGTATCACTGCTAATCATATAGTTTTGAATCCAAACTGAGAGCAAGTTCATCACGTCCTTTTTTCAGGGTCAAGTATCAGGACATTTTACCGGACAGAGGTTTAATGTGACTCTGGCATTTTCAACACATGAAGCAGATAATGACTTCTGTTAAAATATGAATTCAGAAACTGTAACTAATTCAGACTGTGATTTAATTAGGTTCAATAAATCATTTACCAGAAGGAGTTTCAAACAGAGGATTACTTTTAGCAGTGGGCATCACCTCATACATCTCCACTCTGTTTCTTACCCTCGAGGTGCTTGACGATGCCTCGGAGACTGTTGCCATGAGCAGCAATCAGGACCCTCTTTCCGTCTTTGATCTGTGGAACAATCTCTTCGTTCCAGAAAGGCAGTGCCCTGGCGATGGTGTCCTTAAGACTCTCACAGGAGGGAAGCTGATCCTCCGTCAGGTCCGCATAACGCCGGTCCTACAACAGGAGAAACAGTTAAATGTTGGACATGTGTTGGAACCATTTGGACTTGCACTGATACCGTATAATGAAGACGTCTGCATTTGTAAGAGAAAAGAGACTGTTCCACTGTGTTACCTTGCTTATGGTCTGATAGAAGTCATGCTGCTCATCCATAGGTGGGGGAGGAATGTCAAAGGAGCGCCTCCAGATCTTGACCTGGGCTTCACCATGTTTCTCTGCTGTTTCAGCTTTGTTCAGCCCAGTCAGGCCACCGTAGTGACGCTCATTCAGGCGCCAGGTCCGGTGGACAGGCAACCACATCTGGTCGATGCCGTCCAAAACAAACCACAGGGTCCGGATCGCCCTCTTCAGGACAGAGGTGTAGCAGATATCAAATTCATAGCCAGCATCTGAGGAACATCAGAGACAGGACAGGAACAAGGTGGTAAATGGTCATTGGCATTTGAGACAGAAGGAGGAATTTCACTAAGATGTGTCTGCAGATTTACAATTATTTTTGTTACAGAGAAAGAAAATTATTATTGCTTTTAAATTTCGCTTAACTTATATCGCTAATATCACTACACATTTGCTTTTGCTTCGTCAGTGGCAGTGCGGACAAAAGGACAGACTGTGGGCTCTGCAGATTCTGCCTGCAGAGGATTGTTGGGTCAGAGAAAACCTACAGTGTGTTTGGGTGCGGTGCACGGGTGTGTGTGTGTGTGTGTGTTCTTCCACAGAGAGGAATAAGTCAAATACAGCAAAGGACTGAGTGTTTATCATTTCTCAATGTTTTTAAACCTTTTTTTTTTAGCCTTGCTATTAATATTTTTTGGAATTCATTTCATTTCTTTCAATCAGGGTCACTCAGGTTATGCACTTGTTTCTAGCAATACAGTAGGGATTTAGGTTTATATTAGTTTAACTCTTTAACCCATAAAACGTTTAGGTAGATGGTATCATGACAGTCTGCTCTATTGAGCTTTCCTCACAAGTTCACTTCACCATACCGTTCATGTTATAAATCCAAAGACAGATGGATTATTCTCTTCAATGGAAAGTGATGGAAATGGATGGCTAATATATTAAAGGCCCATCAGGCTGTATGGGATGGTGTGAATGATGATGGGCCAAGCAGGTGAACTGTGATGATGACACGTGTTTAATCGAGTCTCGTGCACATCAGAAAACACCCAGAGAAGCATCAACTGCATTAATTCTTCAACTTCAAAGAGGGAAAGCAGCAGCAGCTGAACAACACGATGACTGACTGACTGCCATCCATCCCTGCTAATGGCCCTGGCTTGTGTCCAGTGGTGTCGTCTCATTTCTAGTAGTGGGTAGCCTATAGGCCTACTGCTTTTTAGGTGGGTACCCTGTTCATACCTGTATCACACAGTATAGTTTTCTTGTAGCTAGTAGGTATACTGAGTTTACCTGAGTATCACATACTACACCACAGCTTGTGTCGCAGTGTGCCTTCTACCTGTTTCCCCATCCGGCAGAGTTGCATAAGACCTAGCTTAATCCAAAGACCGAGAGAGAAAGCCCGATTAGGCCCCATGACATCATCTGCTGCTCTACCTTTCAGGGCCTGTCCTCCTCTCTTTGCCTCCCGCTCGCCGGTCTCACTCAGGTCCGCGTCGAACCAGCCGCAGAAGCGGTTCTCCTGGTTCCAGCAGCTCTCTCCGTGGCGGATCAGGACCAGCTTGTAGGCAGCCATCCTCTCACGAATGTCCTCTGTGGTGTATTTCCGGAAACTTTGGGGTACGTGACTCTCTCTAAAACGCGGCAGCAGAGTCCGGAGGTTTGTCCTTCCTCGGCCGAGACCCCAGAGATCCCTGCGGGAGAGCGAGCGCAGTATTTTTGGTGGTCTCTGGAGGGAGATCACGTCCGATCCAGCACTGACTGACTTTGAGGAGTAGGGCTGGTCTGCCTGAACTTGACAGATCTGACGACCCGAGCGCTCTGTCTCTCTTCCTGCTGGCCTCCACCAATGAGAAGGCGAGCTGTGCGCGCCGGGAGGAGGAGGAGGAGGGAGGCTGGAGGATGCGCACAGCGGCACGTCCACACACACCCAGCCGTGCATCCTGCAGGCCAGGCGGGATGATGCATCATGTGGAAAAAGCAGACAAATGCCCTCTGATGATGCACAAAACTACAACCACAGTAGGAAGCTGTAAACATATCCTCAAATAATCACCATGTTGTCTCGTGAAATAATGATCAGTGTCACAAACAGGCTGGTCGCTCAACTGCACATTATAGGCTACACACCAAATGAAGAGGAGGCAAAGGGGAAAAAAACAGTGCAGAGCTACTAGAATTTAGGCCTAGTTAATAATTTGTTGGGTTGCCTACGGTAGGCTAGGCCTATATTATACCAAATAAACTTTATTTGTTCCGAAAAAATATATACATTTTCTATGACAGATGCTCATAACTACACTACAGCCAGAAAGCCTAAGAAGTGGTCAAAATTATTCATGGCAGGTCGGTAGCAGTGAGAGATCACTTGTTGCAGCCTGTTTCATTTTGCCAGTTATTTGCTGTCTATGAGGAAGTGGACTTGTTTGTCATAGACAGGCTACCGTTTCAGGATGGCTCAGTACAGAGGAGGATATCCTGTGTGCAAAATTCATTTAAAGTTATTTGCAGGTAGAACGGACGTTCATCTTTCTTTGCTCTCTGTCCTTGGACTAACTTGTCTTTCATCCATTCAATGTACTTTGTTGAGCATCCTCATGTTTTCCACTAGCCATAGAACTTTTTCCCTAAAATTTGGGCTCGTCCGGGATTTGAACCCGGGACCTCTCGCACCCTAAGCGAGAATCATACCCCTAGACCAACGAGCCTGTACATAGAAGAGGCAACAACGTATTTTTCTCTCAAAGACCCGTAATTGTACTCTTCCAGTTGCTGATGTGGCGATTTGAGCTCCAGTCTACATTTCACCTAGCCCCCCCAGCACCATCTAGTGGTAGGCTATTATTGTGGCATACAGTTCTCCCTACTCTGTTTTTGTCCTACAGGCTTGCAGGTACAAACAAAACTAAAATTTTAAGCATGTTTAGGCATTGGAATTGTTGGGAGTTTTTGAGTTGATATTGATAGACCGTGTTCATTTCTGTTCACTGACTCTTAATCCAAGCTTCATCAAATGTGCTACATATTGTGCAACCCCCCAAAACTGCCCATGTTTAGTTTGAGAGAAATGTGTCATTACTTTTGTGGATGATGTAAAATCAGTAAATGCAACCAAGTTTGGCTCATGTGAGACAAATATCACTTTCATTCAGTTCCTGCAGGATATGGGTCACAAAAAATAAAAATAAAAGTAGTAAATTGCTTATTCTGGTTCCTCTTTTAAACTGTCAAACTTAAAAAGGCCGTTTGGAGATGCTTGATCCATTCGGGTTATAGGAGCCCCAGGTCCTAACCATTGTGGATTGAAGGTATTCAAATTTCGAGTGTGTGATAGGTAGCAGTTGGTTACAGTATGCCTTCCCTGATTCAAATATGAAGGTCTCATCTACTTCAGATTATTTTTTTTCTCAGTGCAAATATACCAGGGCCTGTGGAAGGGTTTTAGAGAAACTGTGTCCACTGTGTAGGCACATGACATAATGGTGTCATCAGAAATAGGTTTTTATGACTCATTCTCACCCGTCTCATGACAAGACTATTCTCTAAAGATGCAACAAATATATATTTTCGAGGCTTTTTGCCTTCAATGGACAGGACAGTTGAGACAGGAAATGGGAGGTAGAGAGGGGGGGATGACACGCAGGATAGGGCCACCTGATGTAGGATTTGAACTAGGGCCGCCTGCAGTGAGGACTATTGCCTCATCACATGGGGTGGGTGCTCTACCAACTGAGCTAAACACTGCCCAAGATGCAACAAATATTTTACCCCACTATTTATACTCAAGTACACTATACTCTCCACCCACTATACTACACTATACTATACTACTACTACTACTACTACTATACAATACTATACTAGGCTATACAATACTATACTAAAAAGCTTTTTAATTATTCTGCAAATGGTAGATGAGCTGGCAGCCGAATGATCTCGACTTTAGGGATTAATAATTTGTATTCATAATATAATATGGATTAACACAGTTGATCTGTTAGTAAAGGGTAAACATTTGTTTACCAGTACAGTCTTGACCGCTCCAATATGGCGGACGAGCATCACGGGGACCGAATGGCCAATGAGGTGTCAGCATTGAACTACACTCTCACGTGTCTTCCGTGGGAGGAATATTTGTGACCAATCAGCAACGACGATAAGAATCTAGGTAGCATCCCTCGAACACTGATTGGTTAAAGATCAAAACACTCTCGCCTCTTCCCGGAAGCTGACAGTCATCTGATTTTTTTCCTCCCTCTGTTTCCCTGTTAGCCACCGTCATAGTCAACAAAACAACCGTCCCACTTTCTTTCTCTCTTCTGTTTCGCCTTCTTTTCCTCTCTTTTCTCGGGAGTTCGGTCTTTGCCACCACCAAAGACATGGACGAGACGAGTCCACTTGTCTCTCCGTTGCGGGACTCTGGTGATTTCAGCTACTGTCCCACAGAGCCCACCAGCCCGCGGGGCGCGTTTGGAAGCACACCGGGCTCCGTGGTGCGCATCCCGGCCGGGAGTCCGGGGCGCAGCCGGGAGAGGCAGCCGCTGCTGGACCGGGACCGCGGGAGCTCACCGCGGGAGCCGCACAGGAACGACTTCCCGGAGGATCCTGAGTTCAGAGAGATCATCCGAAAGGCCGAGCGAGCCATAGAAGAGGGGATCTACCCGGAGAGGATCTACCAGGGATCCAGTGGGAGCTATTTTGTCAAAGATTCACAGGGGGTAAGGAGAACAGTTGCTAACTCACAACCACCGATTCCCGACAGTTTCTGCCGTCGTTTCGACTCCCTTTGTTATCTCTTGACTGGTCCGTGAAATGTTAAGTGTTGCATGGGATGCACTGACTGCAAGACGAGAGTGAAAGTCGCTCCGAGGAAAGGCCTCTTCCAACTAGCCTGTGATGACTTGGCAAATAGTCTATAAGGCATGCAAACAAAACATGAACCAAGTGTAAACTGACGAACATCCAGTGTTTTTGTGGAACAGAGTGCAACTTTATTTATCGTAGAGGTGTAAAACATGAGCCTAGGTGCTGTTCATAAAAACGCATACGCAGAACAGCAGTGTCAACATGAATGCATCAAGTAATGCAAATCTATATAACAAAGTTTAAAACACCTTAATTAAAGACCTAACTCGCCTTCTAAGATACACTAAACACTTGCTGGTTGGACCAATGAAAACAAACATTTTCCTTGCCAGAGTCATCTTGTAGCACCTGTCACAGTTTAGGTGATGTCAGCTTTTCTGGTAATAAACAGCCTCCCTCCTCACGCCCTGTTCCCACACAGCTGCTCAACTGTTTTAGTGGGTTTTCTGATCAGTGTATAGGCCAATTTGAAGACCCCTGCCAGTTTGCTGCTGCATTGATTGAATGGCAGAAGCTCTCAAATCAGAAACAGGGTAGACAATTTGTCACATTTGCTGACTTACACCAAAGTCGTTAAAGATATATATGTAATTTTTACATGTAACTTCTTGATCCAGTTTTTTAGCTCCTCCATTAATCTGACTGACTACAGTTATGTTTGCAGGTGTTAGTGAACCCCCACCTCAGACCAGTGGCCACCCTCTCAGGCTTTTGTCTGCTAATTTTTGGTTGTCTTTGTCTGTTGGTGTTTTTAATTATTGTTTTTGTAAATTGTCCTTGGGTGTTGGGCGCTATATAAATATGAGTTGTTATTATTATTATTAGATGACATACTACCCACTGCCCATTAATTCAGGTTGCCTTACTGGATTTATTCTCGTACTTTCTTTTTATTACATTGGCTCCGAACAAAGTCTTACACACCTAATCAAACAGGAGATGCTGAGTGCACGTGTCTGATTAGTCGCAGCGCTTGTAATCATGTTATTTCTGCAAGTGCTTTACAACATTTTTCAAATTGCTACACAGTCCAGATAAATCAATCAATCAATCGCTCCGTGGATCAATATAGAGGATTCCTTTTCACTTGCCACCCTCTGCGTTGTCTCCTGACTCGTTCTAAATCATTCCAGATTAATGGCAGTAAACTTTGATCGGCACTGCTGGACTCAACCATTAAAGTATTGAGTAACTCGAAGATACTCTCCTCCCACCATCTCCCTTCTTCAAGCGTGTGTCGTGTTCAATCCCTGTAAAAAAAAAAGGAAGTGTGTCTGTAGACTTTGCGGCCAGATTGTCAGTCATTTCACTTGTGTTTTCAATCTGTTGGAGATAACATAACCCTGGTCTTTTATGTTCCACTTTCTCCGACCATTAAAAGTTTCAAAAACAGAAACGACTATTCTAGGCTCATTGCGTGAGGTTTTTATCCAATGACCTGCCCCTGTTGCCCCCACCACCTCTCCAGTTTCTTTAGTTAGTCACCAGTGTGCTTAGTGGTCATGTGCTACCTCTCTGTGTGAGGATATAATTCTCTTCTATGACCAAGTTTCATGTTGTAATCGGCGTATGTGTGTCATACTTGCATAATACAATGTGATGTCTGTCGACAGCTCCCAAGTGACACAGTTCCCAAATCTTTTGATTGCTTATCAGACACTAAACGTCTTTCAGCCCCACAGAAAAGTGTGCAGCTTCATTTTCTACGGTTCACAGTGGCTGTGCGCGGCCTCAGTTCATGTTTGTAGTCGGGGATTTCAATAGCGAGACAACTTCTCACTGTTTAAAATGTAATTACAAATTGTTTGAGCAGAATAATTTGTGTATGTTTTAATCTTATATTCAGGTTTTTAAGATGAGCCCTTGAACTTAAATGTTTAATTGTGTCATACACAACTGCAGTTTTTTCTCCATTCTTAAATGCTCCACGTCTGAACCAAATCAGAATCAGCGATGTTTTTATTGCTAAGAGCAGTAAAGATCCCTTTACAGGGCAAGGAACCTGATGTGGTGTCAGGTACAGACACAAAAAGTACAAAAATAGTAAAAAGTAGCGATAAAATAAAAAATATTGTAGTGCAAAAAAGACACATAATACAATTTTCGATTTATGTCCCTACACAGAAGATTATCGGCGTGTTCAAACCCAAAAATGAAGAGCCTTATGGACAGCTGAACCCTAAATGGACGAAGTGGCTTCAGAAGCTGTGTTGCCCCTGCTGTTTTGGCCGCGACTGTTTGGTCCTGAACCAAGGCTACCTCTCCGAGGCCGGGGCCAGCCTGGTCGATCAGAAGCTGGAGCTCAACATCGTTCCTAGGACCAAGGTATTGACACACATGGCGGCGCCGCAACATCACAGGAGCGCCTTTTCCCTCTTCTGACGTGTCATCTGTCCTTTCAGGTGGTTTATCTGGCTAGTGAAACGTTCAACTACAGTGCCATAGACAGAGTCAAATCTCGAGGGAAAAGGCTAGCCCTGGAGAAGGTGCCTAAAGTCGGACAGCGCTTCCACAGGATTGGACTGCCACCTAAGGTAATTCAACACACACTTGCTACACAGGCGATTTTATTAAATGATACATTTCTGTGTATTATTCACCAAACATGCTCAAATCCTCCAATGACTGGTAAAGGAAAAGTTCACACTTCTAACAAATCTAACTGAATGTTACTGGTCATGTGTCTTATCTACTCTGACTTTACTCTGCCATTTCTTTACTTTTCTCTGAATGTTTTTCAAATATGTAAAAAAGTTGAATAAAATAGTTGCAGTGGATTGAAACATGTATTTCTAAATGGCTAGATGTGTTTGAGCTTGTGGAGAAACACACAATGTCACAATGTCTTTGTTTCGTCTGTGATTGACTTGAATTCCAAAAAATCTTTTCTTGATGTTAGGAAAAAAACAGTTGAGAAAGCAGTGTCACCACAGGGTCCATCGGTGAATGAAACTGGCGTCAGAGTGTAAAACCAAAACCCAAGTCCTTACATGTGCCGTGTGTAACAGAAACGCTGCAATCTGCTTTACATCCACCAGGTCGGTTCCTTCCAGCTCTTCGTTGACGGCTACAAGGATGCAGACTTCTGGCTGCGGAGGTTTGAAGCAGAGCCATTGCCTGAAAACACTAATCGCCAGCTGCAACTGCAGTTTGAGCGACTCGTAGTCCTCGATTACATCATCAGGAACACAGGCATGTGATCACAGTCCTCAGCACAGATAACTCTTAACTTAAAATACTTCTATTTTGCAGTTCTTCCTTATGGGATTGATACTATTACTGCTGTTACTTAAAGTCAATCCATCATTCACCACTGAGCAAGATATTGTTGATTGATCTATTTATTTATTTATTTGGAGAGGACAGTGCACAGCTAATTTTCAACTGTAGTCCTCCTGGCAAGATGTTAAAAGCCATTAAAATAAACAACAAGGACACAAGGAACATAATACATAAAAACAGGGACACAGGAAACACAAAAATCAGTGCACAAATAGAACGTATCAAACAGAAACCAGCAGACAATGACACTAAATAAGAGACAGGTAACATGACACTACTAAAAACAAAACCAACAGGTAGACAGTAATACACACAAAAAAGAAGATTAAAAAAACAGGATGTATAGTGCAATTTAATAAATTTGGGTGAGATGAACTGTCAGGGAAGGATAAATGAGATGGAGGTGCAGCAATGCAAAGACCAGAGCAGGGTTTCTGGTCCTGGCTGCATCCTCTTCAGAGAGGTGGTCTAAGGCTTTCTTTTTTGGCTTTAGGATGAATTTGTATCTATTTTGTTGTTGCAGACAGGGGAAATGACAACTGGCTGCTCAAGTACGACTGTCCAATGGACCCTGTTGGGAACAGGGTGAGGATGTGCACACGTGCAACTGTAAAGCTGTGGCTGAATATGTGTTTATGCTGTATGTCTGTTAAACCCCTACCTGTAACCTCACGCCCTCTCTGCAGGACACAGACTGGGTGGTGGTAAAGGATCCCATCATTAAGCTGGCAGCCATCGACAACGGCCTCGCCTTCCCCCTCAAACACCCCGACTCCTGGAGAGCCTGTAAGCACCCGCACCACCCAACACTCAGCACCCAACCAATCACTTCTTGCCCTCAGCAGGATGTAATGCATGCTTTTTGTCACTGACACATTTATCCTCCATCCTTAATGTTAAATCTACTGGTCTTTTTTTACACATTGTCCATAATAATCGTTAAATAACGGTATCATTCATCACCAGACCCCTTTTACTGGGCGTGGCTTTCCCAGGCAAAAGTTCCTTTCTCTCAGGAAATCAGAGAGCTGGTCCTGCCCAAACTCTCTGACCCGAACTTCATCAAGGACCTGGAAGAGGACCTCTATGAATTATTCAAGGTAAGGAAGGCTTTGGTGTTATTGTTCAGCAACATCTATTATATGTAGCGACTGATAAACGGATGTAAACACTGAAATAAGGAGAACTACAAAACGTGGAGGAGGGAAACTCAGTTGTGTGGTTTTAAATGTTTTGTTCAACACGCTTGTCTTGTCTATTGTATCTTGGCAGAAAGACCCCGGTTTTGACAGAGGACAGTTTCACAGACAAGTAGCTGTAATGAGGGGGCAGGTAAGTTTTCTCCTATGTTTTCTAAAAGAAAAAAAGTTTATATAGAAAACAGTAAATTCATACAACTGAAATAGAGGAAGTCATGCAAACATACAAAAGTCTTTCTACCACTTCTTTTTTCAGTTCTTCCACATAAACCAATCTGTTCCTCCTAAGATGACTCTCTTTGTTTTAAAATATTAAGTCACTACAAGTGTTTTTGTTTGACATGCTTTTTCTGTCTCTCTTTTTCATATTAAGATCTTGAACTTGTGCCAAGCCCTGAAGGATGGTAAAACACCCCTCCAGTTGGTTCAGATGCCCCCAGTAATCGTTGAGACAGCCAGAGCGCCTCAGAGAGCCAACAGTGAGTCCTACACACAGAGTTTCCAGAGCAGAAGACCCTTCTTCACCTGGTGGTAACACCGGAGCAGCCAAGAGCTGAAGGAGGAGCAGCAGGAAGCAGAAGAGGGAGAAAGAAAGAGATGCGCCGACAGAATCTGAGAGTGTAGGTTTTCTGTCTCGAAAAATGGATATATCATCACCCCACCCCACCCTTCTGTCCTTATGGATATCATGGCGACAGAGAGTGAGCGAAAGGGTGGAGCGATGAGGTCAAAAGAGGAAGAATTTCACAACGCATCTTCCCTGTGTGCCTCTGTGCCTTGTTTGGATGTCAGTGAAGAATTAAGTTTCTGTATCTTCCTGCGAGAAAGAGAGATTTCTGTTGGACACCCGGGTGCACATAATGTTTGTTCACGCACACCAGTCCAAAACCTCTCATATTTCATGCTTTTGTTTTTTTCGACGGGAGGTGTTGCATTCCATGTTTGTTTTTTTTCTTCATACCAGTCTGCCTTTTTGTTATCCACCTGCATATTACCCTCGCATGCAGTTCAAAGCACGAGGCTGGTGAGAGCATCAAAGCCACTAGTGAAGAACAGTGTTGTCATTTTTTTTTTAACCAACAAGAGAAGTGTTCATTGTGGTAAAGTCTTAAAGATTCAGGAACTGGGCGACTCATGGGCGTCTTTACACAGTGAACACAGAGCCACGTGAACTGGTTTCACAGTTACTCATTGCTCCTAACTGTTTAGATTAGGATCTGCAAGTCATCCGGGGTGATGTTGGGAAGCGAAAGGAACTTTCGGGGTTTAGGAAACAAACCGAGCTCAGCATGACTGGCTCACCTAATTTGTCCCCTCACACTGATGAGTTAAGTCATCGGCGAAGAAGACAAAAGTATCTCGTCTCCAAACAGGCGGAGGGGGGCGGGGGAGGGGGGGAGGGGGTGTTGGTGATTGCACAAGCTCCTGTTTGTCTCAGCCATGTTGATTTGTGTTAATTCTACGGCTCGTGGGGTGGACCTAAGTAAACAACAAAGTAACTTTCTGCTGTACTGAACTGACATGAAATGTATTGTGACAATGCACTGTATAATTTGTATGTAATATTTAATGATAGATTATAATTAAAAAAACATATTCCATTAATAGAGATGACTTGTGTTTGTGAATGAGGAACGTTTACAGTCGAACACAGTCAAGCCACATAAATGTGAGGAATTCATGCTTTAGCGTCTTCTATTCGCGACTACCGCTCATTCTTACAGCCGCAGGTAACGGTAAAAATATTACAGTCCAACAATCAGTGCCTAATAGTCTGTCACACCATGCTTCATCAAGCTTCTATAGGCAACACCTATTATATTTACAATGGTCCACTCTCAGCCCACATAGTGTTGTTTCCAGCCAATGCAGCCAGCTGTTTTTGTGCAACAGCTGTGACAGCCACTGTTGAACACAGCAGACAGAGGCAGACACATTAGTGACAACTAAGAAATCTATTACAGCTGTAATTGAATAGATAGATTTAACGATAGACAAAGCTGTGAGTTCCTCTCTGGCCTGCCAGAATGTTACTTACTACAGTGATTGATGATATCTCACTTTGGACATGTCAGTACTGCGTATAATTAACAACATATCAAATAAAAAATACTCTGGAAACATTAACATTTAATGCAGCATTATATTCTTCATCATGAAAATAAATCTGTGGAAAGTTCAATGCGTGTTGTACATTTAAAATACAGAAAATCAGAAATTTTCCAGCTGATTTCTGTTAAACACAACTTGTTTCATTCTGGTGATTGTGATAATCTACAGGCAACACGCCTGCATCTGAATGAGCTAACAGTTGGACTAATCCCAAAGCAGGTTTACCGGTGCTCACTGGGACGTCTTTGTGCTGGGGTACATGTACAGTGCATGTAAGCAGGAGTTGCTAAAAGTAGGAATACAATGTGTCCTTTCAGAATCAGTCCTGCATTTCATGACTTTATTGCATCTTCTTCCATTTACTCCAATCAGCTTTTAGTGGAGGATGCGGTGAAGGTAGCGTTCAGAGTCTCTGACACTGTCCTGCCTCGCCAGCCCCAACCTCCATGAGGAAGGCTTAAATGGATTTTGGTTCTCTGGGATGTCTTCTTCCGGGGACAGCAGGAACTCTTCAGAACTTGGCACTGGTTCGGCCTCTTCACCCACAACAGTGTAGCTGGATAGAGGCTCCTCAATCCTGGAGCACAGAGGTGAAATCGGATTTAGTTAAATTATCACATGGAATAACATGTTAGATAAGTGTAGTGTAGCATCCTATCACTTCAGTCACAATTTTTGACCGGACAAATAGACACGGTGCTTCTATGAACTAAATGCTAACATCAGTCAGAAGATTTAACATTTTTCATGTTCACTAAACATAGAGTGTAGACATTTCCTAATTACCTAAACGTAAGCCCTGATGGGAATTTAAGTTTTTTTTGCATGGGATAATTACTATTTTGACGTAATGATGGTGTGAGATGAAAAAGTATGGTAAGGGCAGGGTCATCAAAATTATTCCTTATGAGGAAATCAAGATCTACAAAAAATAAATCACAATCCATTTGACAGTGGTTGAAATATTTCACTCAAAATTTCTCAATGAATATCTTTGTAAAAGTTCATGGCTGGTCCATCCAGCTGTGTCACGCTGACGTGAGGTCAATTAAATGATGTACGCCATTTTGTTATTACTACACTAGCTGTCCTGTAGACTCACGGCACCATTTTACCATTCTGTGGCACTTCATTACTCCTCCAACAAATCTAATTTCATCTCAGTGAGGAATGTTGAACGCTGTGTGAGTGTGTGTGTGAGAGAGAGAGGGGGAGAGGACAGTCCTGTGAGGTCATGCTGAGTTTGTTAGGCACATGACAATTTACACACTGCATTTTTTGAAGCATTTGGAGTCTGTATATAGGATAGACAGGGCCTTGAACATCAAGAAGTTTAACTAATGGCAGTTATTTCACTATTAATAGAGTAAGGGGAGAACAAAGATGTTTCTTCCAATAACAAAGTATTAGAAGGATTCCTCATGTCTATTTAACTCCTCGTCTACACTTTTCACATGCTTTCTTTACTTTTTTTCCAGGCTCTTGCTATTTGACACTGTCACCTACCTGAGATATCCCGACGTTTTGAGCCACTTGTGGTCTCTGTGTCCTTCCACCCTGATTCCTGCTTTATTCCTCATTCTGACTCTGAGCCCCACCATGGCCTGGGCGAGTCCTGCGTCAATCTGCCTCTCCTCCCCTTCCTCCTCCTCCTTCTCTTCCGCTCCCTCCATATCTGCATCCATTCCTCTCCACACCAGTTTTGCTCGATGTTCAGCGTCTCTGTCTCCTGCTGCTCTGAACAGCCTGTGCAGTTGGTGCAGGTTGACCCCAGAGAAGATATTGGAACAGCCTGGCTTCCTGCTGCGTCGATCGGAACATTTCCACTGCACGGGTAGACCGTCCTCAGTGAAGGTAGATGCTGGGGTGTCTGCCATGTTGTGTGGGCAGAGTGGGAAGGTAAGAGGGCTTACAGGAAGGTAAGCTGAAAGGGGGAGAGAAAGGAAGGAGACAAAAGGGGTCAGACCAAAGAGCAAAGCTGCAGGCCTTCAGGTCACAGCCACATTACCATGGCTGCAGCCAAAAAACCTTGTTAGCTCCGCTGCCCTTTCCTGTGTGACGAAGCCTTATCTCATTATATCTGGCTCTTAAATGTGTAGGCAGAGTGACGCACATGCTCAGCCTCACTCAAGCTTCAACCAACTTATTTTCATTGCCGATTAATCTGATCAGGTCTGTTCTTCATCAATCATCTAGGACCGTAAATATAATACAACAGTTAAATAATTATTTACTCAACTAACCAACCAACTAACCAATACCTATCATGCCACAGTACCCAAAGTTAACCAGGATATATTCACATATTCACATCACAGATTTGCTGCTAAATAATTTTATATTGATTCACTGATTCAATTTATTTTCTGTTCAAATACTACCACACTTATCCTTCTAAGAAACTAAACCCCTACATGAGCCATGTTTTTAGAGGTTACTGAAATTTCTGGGCAAACAATATTTTCATCCACTAGCTTACACTAACTACTGATAATTATTTAATGACCTTTAGAGACAGGTACTAGACAATATTGATATACAAAGATGAAAAATTGAATATACACCAGGTTGCTACCCTCTGGTGAAAACAGTTCTAGTTCCTGTACGAACAAGTAACAAGATTGGTTTCACTACTGTTGTCTTCTGCAACAACAAAAACTATGACTGAGAGCTATGTTAAATCCTGGCTATAAGGAGAATGCTTACCTTGGCCTCTGTTGTTTGAATGAGACAGACTCCAAGCATGCACTACAGACAGATAACAACCTTATTACTGAACCAGTATGCAGACTACAACCTTCACACCCGCTAATGCTGAGCCGACCCACTTCCGACCGCCGCGTCAGTGGCTCGTAGAGCCATTGGGGAAAGGAATAATCAAAGAGTAATCCATTAATGACGTCAGTACTGAGGTGCTCACCTCACAACAAGAGCCAGTGAGCAACAGTAAGAGAAACAAAGTGAACAAACAAACAGGAAAGAACACCTTGAGAGTGAATAGAAGCTCCTGCATGTGCCTGCTTATAACAGCCAATCAGCGTCTGTGGTCTGACTATGGTAGGACGAACCATGGCCCTAAAGTTTTAAGTGAGCTATGTTAAATTGTTGCTGCGGAGTAACTCTGACAAATAAATGTAACTGGATGTTAAATTTAACATTTTCCTCTTAAATATTATAGAGTAGATGCAATGTCAGCAAAAAGTGGGATTACAAGAGGAAGAGAACTACTGAATATTTTCTTGCAGTGGATTCAATTAGACAATGATCATTATCCCAATGAAAATGGGACACACATTCTAATACTACAATAAAAATGATCAAAGACACAGTCAAACAAATGCCATGGAGGAGGAGTATGGTATCACACAACACAGACTGGAGGAAATCAGAGGAGCAATAAAGAGCCTGCAATACTGTGTTGTATCAACCAGGAATGGTTATATGAACTAAACTCTACTGACAGATTTCAATAGTCTGTTTATGAAGTCTGTTCTGCTCTTGGACAAATTTAGTGGTTTTACTTTGGATCCTGCTGAAAAAGAAAATGGAGTGAGCCAAGCCCTATTAAAGTATCCTTGTTTCAACAGGCCCTCTTATATATGTGCCCTACTTATTGTTTAGTGCTTTGTGCATAGTGAAGCATTTCCCTCATGACTTTTGTCGGCTCTGTTTCATCCAAGCCAAACTCTGCAACTGAACACCAGTAATGTTCAATTATCTGTGACAGACTGTCTTTATGTCTGCGTGTTCCACTGCTGTAAGTGGTTACACATGAGATTAATAGAGTGAAATCATTCAAGTGGGGTCGGCAGAGCTCTCACATAGTGACCTTTAGGTTGGTTAAGATGAACTGGCTGAACCAGTGGACTGCAGGTCAATGCTGCTACTATCACTGCCTGTTGAACTGCACATCATCACATTATATCTTGGTTGTGTTTTTTCTTTTGTTTTGTTTTTCCAATTCATTTTCAGTTTAATTTGGTCCATCTCATCTGTATGCTCATCTGTACAGCAAGTGCTGGAATTATAGGGAAAGGATAGTAGCCTAGGCCCACTTTTTCATATAAAATGTGTTTGGGACTCAAAGGTAAGATATGATCTAACTCGGACGTCAATTAGTATAACTTTAGTTACAAGAAGCTCTAAACAAACAAATGATTGAGAAGAACATCATTCACACATATCAGGAAACCTTGAACTCGCAAGATGTGTTGCTTTTTCCTATAGCACCTGAAGGCAACCTAATTACAACCAAACCAATTAGCAGGTGTGCAGTGGTTCAGCTACTTCAAAAGTACAAATCCTTCCAAGGTAGTTCCTCCTCTGGCATAGACCTCATACGGGTGGTCTCTTCAACATTAAACATGCCTGTAACACTGTTTGCTGGACTGCTGAGGTCTGGGCGGCCTCTAGCTCCCAGGGCAGGGATAATGATTCAGCAAAGAGCGAGCTACATCCATGGCAAGCCAGCACAAAACAACATTGGTGTGGTGGTAAGTGCAATAGGCTACTTTCTTTGGTCTTGTGTCACATTTTCGTGTGGCTGAACGTCTTAATGAGGTTGTTGCTGGTGTTTTTGAATGCCAACATGGCTGTCTGTCTTGCAGGAGTCTGCGTTCGTGATGACCGTGCTAACCATGACCGTCCTCGGGCCCTCTGGTTGGGTGCTTTCAAACTTGGAGTACTACAAAGGTCGTGGCTGATGGACGGGACGCGGACGGGCGTTGTACATGTTGAAATGTGTTTGGAAACGTGTAACTTAAATCTATTGGGAGTTTTGAGACGTGAACATAATAAAGGATTTTCTAATCACTTTGGCAGCTTCTTATTATATTTAACTGAACTGGTGCTGACAGTAAATTTTGAGCTGCCTTCTCAGCCTTCCTGTGTCTTGTACCCTTTTTTCCTCAAGTGCCTGTAGCATGGATGTAGGCCTAAATGTCAGTGTATTAGGCCTACTGCCATCTAGTGGTCAGTTAGGAGTAGGTATAAAACGGAGGAGGCCACCGTCATCTGTAAGCTCCTCCTGTGCGTGTGTGCGCGCACACCTGTGCGTATATCATCCTTTGTTCTCCTGTGGCTGGCGCGGCGTTTGTGCTGCTGGCTTTGTTTGGACCATGTTCGTGGCTCTTTAAGTGAGTTTCTTTGGAGAATTTACCATTTTTGTGTTGGTGCGGGTTTCCTCATAGTTTGGTATTGTTTTATTGTTATACAGACATTAGAGACGGCACCTTCCATCCTGCACTAGCTCCCTTGGTTTGTGGAACAAGGTATGTGTACCTTAATTTGGGGCTATTAGCCTACTTTATTTTTGATGTATTGTTTTATTTTTTGTTTTGGGTGATGCCGCTCATATTTTGATTCCTTAAATCAGGTTTTATATTGTAATGGTTTAATGTTTTGCTTTTTTTTATAGTGATAAGTTGGGCGCATTTTGAATCTGTGTTGGGGAAATTCTATGTTAAGTGTAATGTGTAAGTAACTTTTTCTGTTTTTTTTGTTTTGTTTTTTTTTACTTGTATATTTCTAGTTTTCACGGTGCTACACCAGGGCAATAAACTTATGCACCCGTATGGAACTCTCTGCCTCCTCTCTTTGGGAGCCAAGGGCCCCTAACAGGTGCGCAGCTCCTGCGCCAGTAGGTGGCAGGTGAATACCTCAGACACGGATCAGACCCGCCTCTTGCTCCTCTTGAGCTCCGCCCTCTCGTCCAAATATGGTTTTCCAAAAACTCAAGATGGCGACGTCCTGTGAGCTAAACTCGGCTTCAAAACGGCCCTTCACAAACCAATGGGTGACGTCACAGAGGGTTGCCACTTGAAGCTGTGGGCGGATGTAAAAACCCATCGCTTTGCTTGTAAACACTCCCTCTCTCTGCAAGGTTTTCACCAAGGCAGGGAAATTCTGTCGACAGTTTCCCACACCGAGCGCTGAATCTGCTTCAGCCAATGTCCTTGAATGCACCATGGAGTCGCAGGCAGCACTAGCAGGGACTCTGAAAAGTGATGCATGTGGGGCTGAGGCGGCGCGGCGTCTACAAGAGGAGCTCGTGGAGACGATACATGGCGCGTTTGAGGTGGCCGTGCAGATTGCAGTCCGCGAGGTGAAGAAGCTGGTGGGTCCGGCTGCAGGACGCATCTATGAGGAGATGCGACGAGAGAACGAGTCCCTGAAAGCCAGGCTGCAGAGCGTCGAGGCGATGCTCGAATTGGAGCGCGTCAGGGAAAGAGGAGGAAGCCCTCGTTCTCCAAAACAATACTTCAGTGCCACAAAGGATGCGGCTCGACAGCCTAACCCTACTTGTAATCAAATCAGCGATGTGCAGATTTGCATAGAGGTCAGAGGTGACGCACCTGTCGGCCACAGTGCTGGGCTCAATGCTGTGCCCCAACATGAAGAACAGGGGCCAGGTCATGATGACAAGACACAACTGTTGCACCCGGGGGGAGAGTTGATCAATGGATGTAATAAAGGTATGCTTAGGTTTTTCAATTGTGTTCGATGGCTTTTCCTGTCGTTGTATATTGTAGCTGCACAGAAACTGCATAAACAGCTGGAGGTGCTGATTGTTTTCACACATTTTGCAGACACACAAGTGTTAAAATATACTGTAGTGTTAGTTTTGCATGTGTTAGAGATGGTCACGATCCCTGAAGAACAATCATCACTTCACTGAATTTAATGGTTGGTTTGAATGCTTCTGCTTTGAAAAGTGTAATTACTGTGCTCTATTGTACTGAGATGAATACATATTTGATTATTAAATGGTGCATGTATTTTATACTATCCTTGTAAAATATTCACTGTTGTTGATCTTTTTGTACACAGAAGTTGCTGAAGAGATTCCCCGTGTCTGTGTGGTGAAACTAGAAGGCATTCACCAGTCATGTCAGGAATCGTCAGTTCAGGGCCACCACTCAGCAGCACCAACCGGCACCGATGACCGGTCCACATCAGAGCAGGTAACGGTGAAGCAGGAGACGCCAGAAGACGAACAGTGGGATGCTTCAGCTTGCTGTTTAGACTCGATCAAAGTTGAGGAATTCAGCCTGGATTGCATGTCGGCAGTCCAATCCAAAATGTCAGAGTGGGAGCCAGAGGCACTGGATACTCTGAGCCAAGACTCCAACACCCAGGTGTCCTGCAACAGGCTGGTTCAAGGTAAGCGAGAGAGCACACATTGAAACGATAATCAAATGTGCACCTGCAGTGACAAATCACAATGTGGATATTGGTTAACAACTATTACTAATATTTAGCATCTTTAAATTCTAATCACTGATTGTCAGTGAATATACAACAGCAGTTCATTAAACTTAAACTGAATACATTTTCCTTATATCATCCTATATATATTTAAAAAAAAAAAAAAATTTCATTCAAAAAGTCAAGCTTTCATATATTCTAGATTAATTACACACAGTGAAATATTTAAAGCATTTTTTGTTTTAATTTTGGTCATTGCAGCTTTCAGCTTATGCGAATCAAATTGATTATATGCATCTACAGAAGTTAAAGTAGTTTATACAACAGGTAGTTCCGACCGGTCCCAACCGAGTAATTTGATTGGACAAGAGACATTCCATGAGTGCTGATATCACTGGGACTTTTTACATACATTATCACTGCCTTTTAATAACCGTTTATTAATGTTACATCAGCTGTTAAATATCTTAGATTGTGGCAAACTTTGCATCGCAAAGATGGACATATTTCCACAAATAACATTTGATTTAAATTATGAATGGTCATCATCAGACTCGGAGGAGGACGAAGGGAAGGAAAGAGGCCTGGATACATCAGCGCAAACCAGGTGTGCTGATATGACATCAGCCGACCTCGACAAATTAGAGAAGAGCATAATGAAAATGAAGCAAAATGAAGCTAACACTATAAGGCAGACAACCTGGGCTCTGAACTGCCTTCAGACCTGGATGGATCTAAAAAATATCCAGGTCAACTTTCAGTTGGTTAAGAAGACCGAGCTGAACGCAGTGTTGAGGCAGTTTTATGGATCGATCCGGACAACTAAAGGGGAGCTCTACAGCATCAGCAGCTACCTTGGACTTCGGGCTGGATTAAATCGATACATCAACGAACCTCCGGTTAGCCGTTCGTGGAATTTAATGCAGGACTCGGAGTTTTTATCAGCTAACAATGTTTTCAAAGGAGTCGTCAAAGAGATCAGAAGGGCAGGGAAGGACAGAACAGCACATCACCCCCCGATCTCACTTGAAGACCAGCGCATCTTAAAACATTCTGCAGCGCTGAGTCCAGACAATCCTCAAGGCTTACTGAACAAGGTCTGGTATGATATTCAGTTGCACTTTGGACGTAGGGGCAAAGAGGGGAATCGGGACCTCAAACCTGACTCATTCGTACTGAAATGTGACGGCAATGGAGCAAAATATTTCACCATGTCCTTCAATGAAGAAACAAAAAATAGAGAGAGAGACAGAGAAAAACGGTGGGGCGCTATGTATGAAGAGCGAGGAAACGCGCTCTGCCCGGTAGCGTCGCTCGAAAAATATTTAAAGAAAATTCCGCCTGGTGCAAAGGCCCTGTATCTGCAGCCAAAGAGGGTAATAGTGGCAGCAACAGACAGCTTCTGGTTTACCACCGCTCCCCTGGGAGTAAACCAGCTGTCACAAATGTTACCCAGGATGTGCAAGGAGGCAGGGACGCACAAGACTTACACCAACCACAGCCTGAGAGCCACTGCCATACAGAAACTGTCTGACGCGGGACTCGATGCGAGGGAGATCATGGCAGCGAGTGGGCATAGGTGAGATGCTTTACACATTTTGACTCTATGTCACAGAACATAAAATACATATCTAAACAAAAACTTTTTTTCGTAGGTCTGAAAGCTGCCGGAGACCATCCGAGAGCCGGAAACGATCGAGCAGCGAGCTGTCCGATGGAGCTGTTAGCTCACCAGAAGCACACATCATGCCACCAAAGCGTCTGCCAACACACTCCTATTTCAGTGCACAATAATGGAAACATTCAAATAAATGTAAATGATGCAAAGTAGCAGCGGACACAGAGCAGAGCCATATCAATCGCTCTGACACAGAGTAGTGAGCTTGTGTGTAGAAATGTTTATGTGTTGCTGAACTATTTGTGTTGGCGGAGCCGAATAAATGATTAAATAAACAAACAAATCATAATCTCTTGTTGCTTATTACTGTTAACTATTGAAATGTGCTCGTAGCACTGTTGTATGAAAGCAATATCACACTTGAGGTCGTGCTGTTGTACTGTATATCAGCACGGTGTGATTATCTGCGGCTTCATGCCTACGACCGAATCACACCCAGTACAACAGCACGACCTCGAGTGTGATATTGCTTATCTATTTTGTCTGGTACATGTAAAGTTTTCATAATTATGAGTTTAACCCTCCCTCCCCCCATGTGGTGATTTTCCTTCTATATCTCCCCCTTCAAATGTGACTACAGGCCTTCCAGCAGCCCCAGATCTGCCATCTCTTTCCTCCGAGTTCCCCATCTTCCAGCTGGCAGAAGCAGCTCCCATCCCAGAAACCCGGCCACAGATTTATGGAGTTCACATCCAGGGCGGCCGCAACCTCAGCCACACCAACGCCTACGCCTGTAAGTTCTGCGGACAGACTTTCCACCTGCCCAGCTTGCTGCGGCGGCATTACAACCAGTGCCAGCAGAAGCTCCAGCAGCGTTCTCAGCAGCCCATGGCGGGGGGAAAGAGGATCAGACCGATGCTCTACCCCCCCGGCTGCAGCCCCTTCCGCTGCACAGAGTGCAACCGAGAGTTTAACCGCATGGAGAACCTCAAGACCCACCTTCGCATACACACGGGAGAGAGACCATACACCTGCTCAGTGTGCTTGAAGTGTTTCCGTCACTCTGGTGCACTAACCAGGCACTTCCGAATCCACACTGGAGAGAAGCCTTACGTCTGTGGACAGTGTGGGAAGTCGTTCAGAAACTGCGGGGGGCTTAAATTCCACCAGCGTTCACACAAGGGGCAGCTACAATAAAGTGTGGGACACAATAGTTTTGGTCTTTTTGAGGAAAAAGTTTTTATGTGAGATGTAAACAATCGATTGTAGGATGTGCTCAGTATGTAAAAGTTTCTATGTTTGCAAAACTGTTTTGCAGGATTTTACAGGCTGTGGCAGCTGTCTAAAATACAGATGTGATAAAGCCCTTATTTACACCTGACCTGGTACTTCCTAAGGGCTTTGAGCATTTTGCTTCTTAAATTACAAACAGCCTTAAGTTGCATTTTCTTTGAAAAAAGTCTTAACAACATCCCAACATTATATGGGGGCATCACTGGCTGATCAGTTATTAGATATCAAAAATGAACAAAATATTAACATTGAAAAATGTTAATATTACCTTTTAAATCACTTAAAGCATAAGTCAGCGGAATGTTTTTGTTAATTGCCAATATTCACTCTTGTGTAAAATTAAACACATCAGAAGACATTAATTTACAAAGATGATAAAGTAAAAACACACAATGTTGAAGCTCCAAAGTATAGTACAGGTGAGCGTGTGTCTCGCACACAGATTCAGAGAACAGCTGTTTTTTTGTTTTTTTCAACATCTTTGGAGGGCCCATGTCGTACAGTGACCAACATTCTTGGTTATCTAGGTGTGAGAAGTTAGGGGTTATGGGGAATAGAGTTCAAAATGACCTTTTTCTGTGTAACAAAAAGACATGTTGTCTCCATCACCTTGAAAGCGCTGAATCCCAACGGTTTCATTAACAAAAGAGTGCATCAGAACTGTGTCAAACCCACTGAGAGCTGTAACTGTATTATGGTGTTTTTCCTCTCTGTTATCTCATTTTGCCTGGTCTCCCCTTTCAGTTTGCAGGTATTGTTTCTAACACCCAGGAAGCAGCCTCCCAGAAAGGGACGGTATTTGGATGATAGGCTCTCTGGGTATCTGTCTTACCCGTCATATTGGGGTGATCTGTGTCACACAATACTACTAAAAGAAATTTGATTAGCTTAATTTGAGTGATGTTGATGGTGGTGCTCTGTAAATCCACCTCTTATTGGTATAAAAGGACAAAGTAGAATGACAAATTGTAGATAGTGTAGCCACATGGTGATTAAATCACTTTAGCTGCTTTCTGTGTACAGTGAAAGGTTTCTGTGTTACTCTAAATGGCTTTTTTTTCTTATTATTTTATGATCGATATTAAATAAATTCATGGCTCAGTCAATTGTTAATTAATGGTAGCCTATTGTTGTTTGTTTAATTATTAGTGCCAATTACTTCTATCTAGGCAAAATAATTGAGAATGAATGTGAGGAGGTGAAAAACTGAAAATTGATTGAACTTTTCAATTGTCTGCTGCTTTGGTATAGCCTACTAAAACCTAGACACCTAGACTCCTAGACCTAGATGTGAATTTTCAAATACTATTCAATGATTATGATCATTTGTGGAGAAATTATAATTATTGCATGGAATAGACACGTTGGAGTGAGTCTCATCACCTTGAGTGGGAGAAGTTATCTGAAATTGTCCAAATTTTTCCTCTTTACACGCCGACACAAATTACACTCTACAAATATGATTTTTTTTCCACAGACGAACTTGTTATCTTTCTCACATTGTGCCAAAAAAAAGCTGCCAGAATTTGAACCATGGACCTCGAGGCCAGTCCCATCCAGCTGCCCATCAACTCCAATACAAAGTTTAGAGCCTAAATAACAATAAAAGCACCTCTTTTCCAACATAATATGATTTGTTCTAGAAACACACACAAAAATACAGTATCAACGTGTTCAGTCATCTTCATTTTCTGAGCAACTGTTTTGTCACTATCTGCTATCCTAATAGGCCTACTATAGGCTAATCATCCCAAATGTGAGGACCATCACAATGGCCAACTATGACAACGTCAGACACGACAGATACATTTAATTGTAATGTCAGCTGTTGGCTGAAATGTGAAAAGTGACAAATGGTAAATCATTTTCTAATTATATTTGTTTGTTTGATTGGTTGATAGATAGAAATGACATTTCATAACAAAATACCTATTTCCCGATTCATTTTACTTTTCGTCAAATTCACATCAGTTGAACTCAGCCAAACATGTTCTTTTTTTGTGATCAAGTTTTTATTATTATTTCCTCCCCCCCGCCCATTTTACAATATGCCCACATTAAATCAAATTCACAGTTACTTAATTGACATATATACATACAGCACCTTAAATCATATATACCAGCGTACATCGTACATATACCACCATACATCATATACAAAATGAGTGTGGGCTATTGTCCCACCCTTATCCCACCCATACCACCCCCACCCCTCTGGCTTATTTCCCTCCCCTCCCCTTCCCCGTGCTGGATTTAGTCTCTGAACATAAAGGGGGAAGTACATCACATAGGCCTACAGTTCAATTAATTAACACCAAAGTGTCAAGTCCCCTTGTCCTCTCCTCTTCTACTAACAAATGTCCAAAGAGTACACCAGTAATAATGGAAATAAATAAATAATAATAATAAAAAATAATAATAATAATAATAAAAATAAAAATAGAAATGACCATCCTAAGATAAGGGTGATCTCATCAGTTCACACTGCCATTAGTGTCCTCCAAATATTCAACATACATACATACCAAACATACCAATCAGGTACCCCTCATCTCCCAAATCCCTATGCACAAATTTACCCAGACATCTTCATACACTTTTATAGTTCATACATGGGGGGCTAAGCCCTATCGACTAACCAATTTGTCTATGTAACTTAAGTCTAATCTTCTCCAATGCCTTAGACAGGACCTCAATGCTATTCGCTATAGCCCCATTCGATCGGGCAATCGAGAGCTCCAGAGAAGCAATGTCGTACAGTAACGCAGTCCATCGAGAGACACTGAGTGTGTGGCGGCTTCCACCTCTGCACTAACATCTTCTTGGCCGCCGTCAGGCCTAAGAAAAGTAATTTCTTCTGAGTAAACTTAAGTGCTAATTGCGAGTCATCGTTTAGCAGCAAAACAATCGGATTGCACGGTATGCTGATCCCAATTATATCTCCCATCAGGGATGCTACTTGAGACCAAAAAGACTCCACATCCGGACATTGCCACATCATATGACAATAAGTTCCTATTTGGCTTTGAAGTTGGCAGCGTTTCCTGGGTGTTAAATAAAATCTGTGAATAAATTTATAATGAATCATTTGATAATTGAAATTCCGTGACGAAATTTTAATGTTTCCCCATACTCTCTTCCAATCAATAACTTGGTTATATTCCTTCAAATCAACATTCCACACTTTGGTCACCCCCAGTGTATGGCCTTTAGCTTCTTGTATTTTTTGATACAGAGTGGATACCAGACCTCTGGATTTAGATTCCATGCCTAAAAGCTTGAGAAGGGGATGTTCGAGAAGAGGTATGTTACATGAAACTCCATGAGCTAAGATAGCATGTCTCAACTGTAAATAAAAATAAAAGGAAGATCTGGGTAGATTATATAAGCTCTTGAGATCTTCATATGACCTAAGTCCTCTGTCGTCTATAATATGGGATAGAATACGGATACCAGAGTTAGACCATGGGGAATAAATAATTGGTTTCCTCTCCAAGCATAGCAGCTGATTTCTAAAAATTGGTGTCTGCGTGTGCCACTGCATCTCCCAGTTACCCAATTTCTCCACTTCCCGCCAGATCCGTATAGAATGGGCGACTATAGGGCCAAATTTTATTTGACAGTATCTGGAGGGTAGACCACAAAAGGTTAATTCTTCCAATTTGTAAGGAGAAACAATATCCTGCTCCATCTGGAGCCACGAAGGGTTCACATCTTGAAAGAACCAGTTTCTTAAAGGGCGGAGCATAAATAATAAATAGTATAAATTAAAATTGGGCAGCCCAAATCCCCCTAGCTGTTTGCCCTGCTGAAGTACCGTACCCCCAATTCTAGGTCGTTTCCCCGACCACAGAAACTTTGCCACAAGACTCTGGATCCTTTCCCAATAGCCGACCGGCGAAGGTAAGGGCAACATACTGGACAGAAAATTTATCTTGGGTAAGACCATCATGTTAATAACTGATATTCGGCTACTTAATGACAGTGATTTA
Source organism: Decapterus maruadsi (assembly GCA_030347415.2). Lineage (NCBI taxonomy): Eukaryota > Metazoa > Chordata > Actinopteri > Carangiformes > Carangidae > Decapterus > Decapterus maruadsi. The sequence continues at coordinate 26,245,381 of CM064901.1, read as the reverse complement.
TGATCGAACCATTTCTCCAGGTCCCCTTTAACTGAGTCAAATAGTCGTTTATAGTTCTTATTAATAATTTTGTCAAGAGTAGAGAAAATATCAACCCCCAGATACTTAAATTGCGAAACTACTGGGATTTCTGTGTGCAAATCTGAGTATTCTGAAACATCCTTCAAGGGTAAAAGTGCTGATTTATTCAAATTTACTTTATAACCTGAAATACTACTGAATAATGAAATTACTTTATTACTGTGAGACAAATCATGAATCACATTACTGAAATATAATAAAATGTCATCTGCATATAATGAAATGGAGTTATGCACTTTCCCCACCACTATAGAATTTATATTTTGGCACTGGCGAATTTTTTGTGCCAGCGGTTCCAAAGATAAAATAAATAAAATTGGAGAGAGGGGGCAGCCTTGGCGAGTTCCTCTGCCTATGGGAAATGGAGAGGAACACTGGTTCCCCGTCAACACCATCGCTGTAGGATTGTTATACAGAACTTTTAACATATGAATAAATTGTCCACTAAAGCCCATATGTTCCAGTGCGAACCACAGGAAGCTCCATTCAAGACGATCGAACGCCTTTTCTGCGTCGATAGATAATATTGCAGGCAGGGGACACGATTTAGAAGAAGCGTGTATAATATGCAGTAATCTTCTGACATTGTCTGATGCAAACCTATTCTTAACAAAGCCTGATTGATCAGGATGGATGATCTTAGGAATTACTAAATTTAATCTATTGGCTAGGCCAAACATGTTCTTGACTGATCAAGATAGCTGATTCAGCACTGTGTATTTATCTATGTGCCTTTAATCTTTGTAGTCTAAGATACTTCAAAAAGAAAAGAAAAAACAGCCAAACATCACCCTGCTCTGTGATCGACTGCAGATCGACTGTATCGGACACAGATCATTGTCTCTTTTCTGTTCTCAATTGTTCGGCCTGGACCAACGCGGAAGCGGATGTGTTGCTCTCTGAACTCGACCGAACCAGACGGAGCTAACAAAGCTAAAGCGACCAAACAGGAAAACAGACACACAGCTGACGGCGCTAACCGCAGGAGATCCGACAGACAGACGGCACTGTGACCCGGTGTGCCTTGACTAGCTCGGGATCACACAGGAGAGAGGACCACTATCATGTTGACCGGACTGGTTGAGTCCGGAGCGTCTTCCTTCCTCCGGGCTGATGGTGCCGGTGGGACCCGCTAGGTTCGCCTGACCCCCTCTCAGCTCCGCCGCCGCTGCCGCTGCCGCTGCTGCTGCTGCATTAAGTGGCTGTTGTTGGACTCTCAGCTCGGGGTGAGTTGTCTTCCTCATACCTGACGGCAGCTGGTGTTTACTGTGCTAAAGTTACAGTGGCAGGTCTATAGGGTCCTTTGGTCAGTAAGCCAGTGTAACACTCCCGTTAGACAGACTCTCACAGGCCACAGCACTTCTGTTAGTGGCGCTGATTTGTCTCTGTTGGTCACTGTGTGTAGGCGATCCTGTCTGCAGCTGTTCACGGTCACGAGTATGATCAAAGCCCTTCTAGGCAATCAATATAGTAGAGAGGAGGGAAGTGGAAAGAAAGGCTGTATTTTTACTAGGCTACTTCAAGTACGAAAGTGTCAGTGACATCTGAGTGTTTTTCAACCTTGGGGTCGGGAGCCCCGGTTGGGTCGCCTGAAATTCATTTTTTTTAAACTATAAGGAGCGCTAATGGTTTTAGTAAAATAATGATTTAAAGGGTAGGCATTGTATATACAAACTATATACAAACTAGTTGAAGTAAGGATTGTATTATGGAAGGTTGACTGATTGTGATTTATGCTGAACTGTGAATAATTTGTGCACAAGATCGAATAAACAAACCACTACTAGGCTACTACTACTACTACTACTACTACTACTACTACTACTACTACTACTACTACTACCACTTTTATAAATGATGATTAAAAACACCACACACAATCTTAAACAAATTGAGTTCAAATAAAATGCAGCATATAAAAATATCTGAGCTTGTGCATCTTGATTGTTTGAGTCGCCAGAAATTTGTGACGTCAAAGTGGGGTCACAAACGAAAAAAGGTTGGGAACCACATCACTGCTAAATTAGTCCACCTTAGCTGACACGGTGGTGCGTTCAGGACTCCCTGCACTTCAATCTGCAGAACAGTTTGCACATCTTTGCTAGAAATGACCTTTGCTAGAAATTACCATTGCAAAGTATGCCTGACAAGATATAAACTTGGCTGCAAGTGTAAACTTGAGGTAAAACTGCACGAGGGGGCTACTAAGAATGATTATCTATTTATTAGATACAACCTCTTCATGGAAACTACAACAAATGTGATCTATCACATCAGTGAAAAAGTCTCTGTAGCCTCTGGCTGAAACTTTTATGTGTGTTGCATCTCAGACCGCTCCCGGCTTCACTTATCTGTCTCTTTAAGTTTCACTTGATTTTACAAATGTGAGTCTGATTGAGAGGATCAGGTTACTGCCTCCCCACTCGCCCCCACTCCCTCTGTTGTACTAAACTCTGTTAATTCTCTGATGAATGTGAAATTGCTTAACAACTTTTTGCTGAACATTAAGCCTTTTACTGTCGATTCACCGAACACCGCTTTTCTCCACTCTGCACAGGCATGGCGACTCACGGTGCCGGAGCGGCCCAGGACCCATCGCAGAGTACAGGGGAACGGGGGGAGCTGGTACACACGCAGTCCAAAGACACCCCTGGGTCTCCAGAGGCTTCTGAGTTGGGGAGCCCACGGTGTATACCAAACTTTGACCTTCTCAACATGGTCGTGTCCTATAAGAGAATGACTCTGTTTCTGGAACCAGTTGCCGATGCAGTGGAGCTGAGCCGCTTCCTCCTTGGGTGTGTATGTGTGTGTGTCTGCGGTCTGTTTGAGCATCAAATGATTTAATCGCTTTTAGCCTCATGTGGTAATGGCAAGAAGCCATATTTGTATTCGCCATTAGCCATATTTGAATTGGAGTGTCCTCTGCTTCCTTTTTTGACCTCTCAGGTGGAGGATGCCCCTGTGCTCCGTGGCTGTCTGCATGTTCCTTAATGTCTTCCTCTGCACTGTTAATGAAGGTAAAACGAGCCATTAGGCATTAGTATTGATCCAGCTCTCCTGTGATGAAGGAACTTGAATAATTTATTAATGTGTTATGTCTGCCTCTTTGGTGTCAGTGGGTTGGTTCTCAGTGGGTGTGTTGGCAGTGACGGCGCCTGCTGCCTTGGGTTACCTGCAGGACAGGTGCGGAGGCAGAGCCTCAGAAACCGAGCTGCAGAGGAGGCGCTACCACGCCGTGCACCGCAGAGACCTGCAGACCGTGGTTCTCACCAAACAGGAGGCGATGCTGGAAGTAAAAGACCTGTAAGACATATGCAGCAGGGGTGCAGCTAATAACGCAGTGGTTTCATTATGCTGATGATTACCTCATTAATTATTAATGCTATAAAATGTCAGGTATCATTTTACAAAGGGTTTTATTTGACCAATCCATCAGCAAAGGTTATTGAAATGATCAAACATGAGTCGCTAAAATGTGATCACATTCAAATGTTTTGACTCAAAAATTATTTAAAGTCAATTTCGCTCCATGTCCTCACTTTTTCACCAGTACAGCTTCATGTACTTATTCTGTACTATTCTAGCTGTAAACTGTAAAACATGTTTGTAGAGCCTTTAAAATATATATTTTAAACCAGATAATTTAAAATAATTTTAGTGCTTCCTCTTTCTCTTACTTTGTTTGCCTTAGCTCTTAAAACATTTTGTTTCCTGCTTTCACCAGGTTGAAACATCTGGATGACATGCTGTCCTCTGCCTGTCAGTCAGCAGAGACTATTTACAAGGTCCTGTACTGGGATAATCACACCAAGTCATCAAGGTCTGTATGTGTGCGCACACACATACACGTACACACATATTCACAATGACAGTGTCACCCGTAGTTGAGCAAGTCTTTATTCAGCAGCTGAGTCATTGATCACGAGTGACGCTCTAATCAGTTCCATGTTGTCTCTGAGCTGATGTAAGCATTTACTCACACATTTTTAGCACTAATACTGGTAGGAAAAGTAAGTGACTCGCATGTTTTGCACCTGACCTGACATACGCAACATCTTCCCCCAGGTTCTACGGAGGGATGCTGATCGTGACGTGTCTGCTGTACGTGGCTCCTGTGGGCTGGGTGCTCGCTGGGCTTAACACCGCCGTCTTCTTGTGGAACAGAGACTTCTACAGAGGTCCGTTTCATCTTGTCTGAACAAAGCAAATGTGAACGCTGAAGTTTATAAAGTAAAAACTGATGGAAGGTGTTGTTTTTCCTGTGCTCACAGTTTTGTTGGACCTCAGGAATCTCTTCCACATGGGCCAGACCAAGACCTCGGAGGGTTTGGGTGACGAGCAACAAGGCAGCTTGCTTGACAGGACTCCAACACCAACGAGTCTGGAGGTGAGAGGCAGTGTATGTAGGTTAAATACTGACAGAATCAGGGTATGTGATTTACATAAAAACATCAAAATCAAACCTGGCTATGAGCTTCTTATCCAGTTAATCTCAGACTGCTAATGTATTTACCCATTAATACAAATCCCAGTGTGGATTTTGTGCATCTGGTTTGGTGCCACTTTTTTTTTTTTCCTGGTAAACTGATTTTATTCTTCAGAAGTGTGAACTCAGACAAAGGTAAACTTGTTTTTCTGGCGGGTCACAACAAGGCAACTGAAAACACAACTGGGCAAAACAATTTTTTTCAACAGTTTAATTCTACTACTCAGATGGAGGGAAAAAATATTATAATTCACCCCGCATAGTTGTAATGGAGGAGGAAATCAGCTAGAGTGGTTTATTTCTCTAGACCTTAGATGTGCTGATCATGGGACCACCAGGAATGTAGAATCTGTCTGTAGCTAATAGCTAAGTATTTATACATTAACTACTGTGTGTGTTTGATGACAGGACCTGTCTCCTGGAAGTGTGGAGGAAGCTGAGGAAGCAGAACCTGATGATGAATTTAAGGATGCCATTGAGGTAAATATTTCTAAACCCATTATGCCCATTTCAATGATACATTTTCATTATCCCCCAAATCTGTCTGTCTTTGTTGAATTGTATGGGTAACACATTTGGATTGATGATTAAAATAAGAAAAAAAAAAGGATATATATATATATATATATGTATGTGTATGTGTGTATGTATATGTATATATATATATACACACACATATATGTCAGGCCATGTCTTGTCTTTCTATTCAACCAACAAGGTCTCAGTTAAGTAGTTGCCAACCAATTTGACCAACATTCTTTGTTTATCAGTGAAACGAAAGTGGCTGGTGACCTTGTGAACCGTCTGTTTCCACTTCATATTTATAAATGTCTCATTGTTTGAGATTATTATGACTGTGTGGGTAAAAAAAACAAAAAACATCTTCATATTTGCTGTTTTTCTCTGCTGTCTTCTAAAAGCAGGAGCATTCAATTTCCCTGCAGGTGAGTGTCGCCCCCTTGTGTTTAGAAGAGGCTAGTGCCGCTGCGACCCAGTAAACTCTAAAACTACATGACATATAGAGAAAAAACTCTCTGTGTCATTAGGCATTAAGGGTTAGGCCTGGCTTTGCTCTTTGAAGCATGGGGTTGGGATTGTTCCTTTCTAATCACACCGATTATCAGTGTGTGCGTGTGAGTAACATTGTTCTCATGTGTTGTCCTGCATCCTGAAAAGGAAACCCCTTTGGTCTTAGTGGTAAGTGGATTTCCCAGTGCATCCCATCTACTTCCTGTATGCATTCAAATGTTTGTTCCCCTCTGCGTGATAGTGATAGTTATGTGATAGTGATATGCAAATTGTCATTAACAGTCCCAGAATAGTTGTCTTTAATAATCCCATCATTCAGTCATTCATTCATTTGTCGTCTGCATGACTGACACATTACATCCGTCAAATTAGTTTGTCATATTTAAATACTGGTAAGTGTGTGTGTGTTTCGATTGAGAGCATCCTGTAAGATCATTCAAGTGTCTTTTATAGGGGCATTTTCTTTGCGTGGCATGACATTAGATCGGTGCATCATAGAGTTTCTGATGGTGCTGTAGTTGTTGGCTTCTCTTTTTTCTATATCTGCTGTTCAACACAGCAGCTGATTGTTGCAGGTGGATGGATTTCCTACAGCATGAGGAAGACATTTGTCTCATTGTCCTCCGACCCTCTTGTTTCTCTTGTTCGGCTCTGCGAAGTTAAAATTGTGCCTTTCAGTGGAGTGGGTTGTATTAACCTGACTTGGAAGTAGGAGAATAGACCACTTAAAGCAGATATCAACGGAATGTTTTTGTTAATATAAGTCCTAAATAGTCATATTTTCTGTCAGCAATCACTTACATGGAGTGTTTCAGCCGTAACACGAGTCTCTCCGTCACTCTGCTCTGCTGCAACCCGAGGAGAAAATTTTTCTTGTGGGATACAAGTGTTATCCAATGAGGAGAGAGAACGGCATGAAGGGCTGTGTGTGCAGCCAAGGGGTGCGCGTGAATGTGGTCACGTTAACCAATAGCTGACGAGGGCGGGGGCTGCTAACTCATGGTGCGTTCAAGGAAACTCGTAACTTGTGTTTTTCCTTCCTGTGAAGTCATACCAGTTTGATCTGGTACGAGGTCACGGATCGGAAGTTACGAGTGGCCGTTATAGTGCACTTTCACAGGCAACAGGACGGTAAAAACACGAGTTACAGGTTGCCTGGAACGCTACAAAGTTGTAGTTGTGACTTGAAGCTGTAACTTACGGTTTCAAAAGCATGCCTTGAACGCAGCATTAGCGAAAACGGCCGAACCGCTGATATCTGCTTTAACAACCATTGTTTAGGGAACATCTGGTTGATCATAGACAAACGACATAAAGCTCCATAGGCTCACCATGACAAGGATAAAATGATTGATTTTGGTTGTGTGTGTGTGGTTTTCTGTTCTAATGTTTGGCAAATAGGTCAAGTGCAGCTGTATGGGCATGCTTAGGTTTTCCTGTAAATGCATGTATTTTCCACCTGTGCCGGTCTCCATAGTGATCATACTTGTTGCTGTCACTCTGCTTGATGTATCTGCCAAACATCTGGGGTCGGCAGGATTTGTTTTAAGAACAAAATATTGACTTTTTAAAAAAAAGGAAATTGTGTTTTCCCCATTCAGCTATCAGTTAGGAAAGGTCAGTGTGTTCGGGGCGATCCCAGTGGTTCTCTATGTCTCTGTATGCAACAGCCTGAAAAGCCTACAGCCCCCAGTATCACTGAACAATCAAATCTATTTTGGTCTGGGGGTCTCTGATTGGTTAAGGGCAAGGCAAGGCGATTTTATTTGCATAGCCCGTTTTTACAACAGTTACAGTTACAGTTTGTCTCAAAGGGCTCAGCATCATCCTCCTGACAGAGCAGGGCCTCCCGAGTTGGGTCGACCCTTCAACCAATCAGGAACCCCCCGAGACCAGAATAGATTTGATTAGCTAAAGATACTGGGAGCTGTAGGCTTGTTTTTAAAAACAAATCCTGTCTACCCCAGCGTTAAATTGGTTGAAATTATTGCAGTTAATTTCATCCAAGTCAAACTGAGCCACACTGCCGAGTTTGACTGTGTCTCCTGCTGAGATTTCCACCCTTCTAAACACCCACTCTTACTGTAAGTTAAACAGCATGCAACTTACCTTCCTCTTTTCTCCTCCCTCCTCCTCCCTCTCCCTCTCCCCCAGGACGATGATGACGGGCCTCTTGCAGCCCCAGAGTATGACACCATCTCCGAAAATGGTCTCTTGAGCCGTAACGAGCCAATACGCAGCAAGGTGTCCAAACTGACGGAGAAACTGCGTAAACGCTACCCCACCACCAGCACAGGTTAGTCTGCTCTGACTCATCCACTGATATCTTTCCTCCTGTTACACCACCCAGGGATGAAAGAGGAGTCTTTCTGCCTCTACATCTTTGCTCTGAACAGATGCACTTTTATTATATGTGTGTCATGAAACTTCTTTCTTTTATTTTACTCATCTTAATGTCCTTCTCTGTTCTCAAAGGCAATTGTTCAAGCTGCAACGCCGTCTTCTCAGTGCTGAAGAAGAGGGTGAGACTGAAAACTTGTGACAAGAATCTGGGATATATTTAGGCCTCACGTCGTCATGGTATTTAATTCTGTCTTACTTTTCTGTTGGCATGAGCCTCAACACAGTGTCCCTTCTTTTTGCAGAGGAGCTGCAGCAACTGCGGCAACAGCTTCTGCTCTCGATGCTGTTCCTTTAAGGTGCTGAGATCTTGTATGGGGGCGACAGGTAAGGAGGGGAAACTGAAAATGATTGGACTGTTCAAATAATTACACCCTTGTCCTCCGACTAACTATATTGTTCTTGTGCTATTGTTCCCTCTTCAGCTCCAGAGGCCCAGAGAGAGACCGTGTTTGTTTGTGGCACCTGTAATGCTTCTCTCATCAAGTTATAGTGAAGATGTCAGTTTTGTCTCCCAGTGGCCAGTGGGAGGTCACTCACTGTTTGCCCCGAAGCCTTTTCACCAAGTTACTGAAGCCCTCACACATGCCTTGGTTTTCATGTTAAGGCACCTAATATCTATCATGATACCTCCTGTGTTGAACTTGAGTCCCCCCCGTCTTACCCTTTTCCAGCTGCAACCCCTCCTTCGCTGCTTGTGATGATAAATGGACTCCTATATGTTACATATACCTGTTTCATATGTCAATGAAGAACTGGACCTTAGCAGTCAGTGAGAAGTAATTCAGATCGCAATGGCTCCACAATCAAAGGATCAAAAATGCTTTTTTTCCCCTTTGTTGAGCAGAGGGAATTTCAAAACATGATGGAGGTCACGATCGAGCTGATCAGATCAGCATTTTGGATGTGAGTGGTTTTGCTTTTACTTGCTTTGCCTCCCTCTAAATGTTGAGATCAGCCCCGTGTAGCGGTGTAGTTGTACTGTAATACTGACTGGACTTTTCTGGATGATCATGCGTGAGGAGATAAATTTGGCATATTTTTAGATTGGTGATGAATACGGTGTGAGTTAGGCGGCGTACTCCAGTGAAAACTGATTTTGAACGGATGTACAACAAAGGAAGCCCTATGTTTGCTTAACCGCTGCATCATGTGCAGGCTTGTCATCTGAACTTTTGTCGCTTTGACCCATAGGTGGTCAAAAATGTCATGTGATCAGTTCTGACTTTGTCCAATATTTTGAGGCCAGTGTGTTTGTGATTTCTTCATGTTTCCTGTTTTAATCATTGCATCTATACCCTCACTGCAACTCACATTACTGTACTTGACCCCTGTAGCTATTCACATTATTTACCAGGCCTCGAGTCCAGATGTAAACTGTTGATAACTCTGTGTCATCAAACTGATTATGCATGGTCAGTGATGAATCCCCTCTCATTTCGGACAAAACCAACAGTGATGGTGCACTGACAGGCTGTAAATTAGATTAGAAGTTTTGCGAAAGCAGCTTTCTCTGCTCACGACGATCAAAGTGGTGCCTCTTTTTGGTTGAAATGTTCTTTTTCTGAGTGGATACATCAAACTGGAGTATAGCATCAACCTGAAGGACTACATATCCCTGCTGCCCAGACCTTTCCTTTAATTGGATCACTCTCAACCCACCTGGATAAATTCATGTAAACAGACTGAGAAACCAACTGAAACTGTCGTCGGAGCCTCACACTCTTGCAAGCAGGACTTAAAAGAATCAGTGTGGAGGCGTTGAAGCCCAGAAGGAGGCTCTTGACGGCAAAGTTGTTTTAATCATGATTTAGACACAGATGATTGTAATGTTTGCTTTTTGCTTTTATTGTAATCATATATAAACTGTTTCTGTACATTGTTCTACTATATCTAATATATTTAATTTAAAACTTAAGATTCTTCAAATTATTATTTGACCTAACGATGAAGGTTGTATGTATTTCCCCTAATTTTGTGGTTGAAACATGCCATCATTGAAATAAACTCTGATGATTTAATTAAGTTAGTGTGACAAGTGGCAAGTATGTTTTGTTTTTTTTGAGCGCACACAACGATGCAGTGATATGGAAACAGTGAAAAGCCTCAATGCATAATAATGTACCTACCACTGGATATCAAAAAATGTACAAATTCTCTACAAATCCTCTGGAAACAGAAATCCAAACCAGCTAAATTATAACATAAAAATTTCAATGTGACATATTTTATTACTTTAAAGGTCCAATGTGTAATAATTGGCAAGGTTTATTGGCAAAATCTGAAAATACTACTCATAAATATATTTGTATCAGTGTATAGCCTAATCACTATAAAATGAAATTTGTTTGGTTTTTGTTGCAATCTAGAATCTGAACGCTGGATATCACGGTTCTCCCCCCATTTTACACACTGGACCTTTAAGTGTGTATGTAGAATAAACATGATGATGGCAAATTTGACATGCTAGGTATTGACGTTGTAAAAAGACTAAAATGTAGGTCCTATGTGTTGATACAGTGGATCAAACAAAGCCTATAATGTAAGGACTGCTGCTTGTAGTCACTATAGTGGTGAATCTGTGGCTGCCCATGGCAGCACAGTGAAGCATTTAGCAGCTAAAGGGCATGACTCTAACTGGATGCAGCTGTTGTTCTGTCCATACTGGATGTGCAGACAAACAGGAAAGCATTTGATAACAAGTTTAGGTATAAATAGGTCAGTTTCAAGACTTTCTCTGATCCCCCTCTTTTTTTTTCTTTTTTTTTACGTCACAGTATGAGAAGCATGAACAAAATCAAATGAATTAAGACTGTATTAACTGCAGCTGAATTAGTCTATATTTAGCTGCTTTGGTTTCAAGGTCCTTGATGTGGTCATGTTGGTTACTGACTCACTGGGACACTTGAACACTGAGCCGCTGTTGATGTTCTTCACAACCCCTTTAACCCTCCTGATACCCTAGATGTGTTTTTTGAATTTTATTTTTGCATAAGTTTGGCTTTGTTGAAGCAAATGGCATAACATTTGTCCAGGTTGTGTATTTTGGGGTGAATTTTTTTTCTTTCATATGCCTCTAATTAGTCCCTTTGGCATTTTTTGTGCCTTCGACTCCCAGTCAAAACATATATGCATATGCATATAAACATATTGCACTACCATTGCAATTTGCAAATTTCCTGCATTGAAAACTTGTCAAAATGTAATGTTTTACTGTTTCCATTGTGTTTTTTTATTCATGCACATGAACCTGCACAGAGGGATACACACTCGTAGGCTACATGAATTCTTCGAGTAACAAAAACATCAGGTAACTTGCAGGATTTCAAAGGCTTCCCCAAGTGACCCCAAAGAAAAGCATTGGAAAGTTTGGTTAGAATGGAGCAATTGTTGGTAAACACACCAGTGCATTTCACTTGGTTTGGACTCATTTCATCCTGACTGTTACGATGAGAAGACACAGCCTCAGACACTGTGGCCCAAGCCCTCAATGTTAGGTGAGAACTAAAATGAATTCATAAATTAATTCATAAAAAGAAGAAAAAACAAACAAACCATATTGATATATAATATTTGACAAACTTTAAAACATTTTTTGTGTATAAATGAAAAATAATGAAAAGGAGACTTTATTTTTTAAAGGTGGCATTTAAGGGGTTAAAAAAAATCTGAAAATTCATGTATATTCGTTATGTAGGACAAGGACTGAATTGAATTCATAAAAATAAACATATTGATACATATGTCTACAGCAATATTAAAATTAACATTTGTTTTATTTGTTTCCAAGGGACCCAGTTGTAGTCAAAAATGAAGGGACCCCCGAGGCTTAAAAGGTTTAATTCAAAGTTCAACCTGATGCAAGACAGTAGAGACGAGCAGCTGAATTAATGTGATGACCTAAACCTGTGCTGCTGCTGGCCCCGCCCCGCCCCGCCCCTCCCCTCTCCTCCCCGCCCCTCCCCCTCCGCTCCTCCAATCCGTCCCTGTGTCCCAGTAAAGCAATTTCATCGCATATAGGGGACTCGTCCCTACGGCCACGAATGGCAACATGGCGACAGAGGTAAGACTGACGATATTATCGGTTTATTAATTGTGCACCGGGTCTCGACCACCACCACCAGCAACAGCAACTGTATGATACGGTCACCGGGAGGAAAACGGGCGCGGGTGCAGTTCACACGGCCGGAGAGACAGAGGGAGAGGGCATTAAGGCTGCGCACGGTTTAACTGGGATTCAGTTGACTTGAATCAGGACCGACGACCATGTCCTACATTATTGTACCGGGTTAGTCGGAGGGTCGGTCGTTTGACTGTTTCTTTTATTCGGTCAGCATATTCTGGCATTTTAATTAAACCAGAAAAAGGGGGCTACAAAATAAAAAAAAACCTTATCGGGAAATTTGAAAGTCAACTGGGAACAGAAATGTGGCAGCAGGAATTCAGCGGATCACCGAGCGGTCCTCCTCCTCCTCCTCCCGTCATGTTAAGCTGTTTTGGTGAAAGCAGATCTGTTTTTGTCTGTTCAGACGCCCCATTAATCCTGTGACAGGCTACTGTGACCAGTGACCACACACACACACACACACACGGAGCAGCAGCGGCATTCAGCACCATGGACAGAAGCCACGCCGCTCCGACCTCACTCACTGCTCCTCCTCCAGCCTGCTTCGCCTTTGCTTTTGGAATCACACGAGTTGTGAAGAAAACAGGAAAAATGTGGCTGGCATTTTATCAGATTAACTTCATCTTGTTCCACCTGATCGATCTGTTGTGAGCTGTAGTGAAATGTTGCCCCGTCTCCTGCAAGCTATGCTTTCCTGTTGGACCAGAGAGAGAGAATGAAAGTGTGTGTGTGCAGGGGATAGTATGTCCAGTGCTGGGCTGTGCTCCAACAGACAGCCAGGCAGAAATGAGTGCAGACACCGAGCCACAGAGTGATTGATCACATCTCGTCTATATCTCCTCTGTCATGCTACTCTCCTAAATCAGCTTCTGTTTGTACACATTGCCAGTGGAGAGGTGCTCAGAGGTGTGTAGCTCTGCCTCTCTCTGGGGACTCATTAAAAGAGATACTGTATTAACCCTTTATGTCCCATACTTTGTGTGTGTGACCTCCTCAGTTCCACAACCTGCAGGAGCTGAGGCACAGTGCATCTCTGGCCAACAAAGTCTTCATCCAGAGAGACTACAGCGAAGGAACAACCTGCAAGTTTCAGACCAAGTTCCCCTCTGAGCTGGAGAGCCGGGTGAGGAGACACAAACCTGTGACTCAGGGCATTTTCACATTCACAAGCTCATGTGGTATATTGGCTATTCAGTGTATGTATATCATATGATCATATTTTCTCTATTAAGTGTTTGTTAACAGATATTTCATAACCATAACATTAATGCTAAGAATAACAGTTTCCTCTGTGTAACTACTTTAATGATTATGAAAAAACAAAAACAAAAACCTTTCCCTCAAAAGCTGGAACTATGTAATCATTTACATTTTATTTTGAAAAATAAACTAAAATCATGCAGAAGGTAATCATTACAGTAATCCAGCTTCTAAGGGGAAATGTGATGTATAAGCTGCCTTTTCTAAACTGTTATTTTATAGACCAAACAAATGATCAATTGAGAAAACTATTGTCATATTATTAGCTGCAGCTTCAGTTCACAGCTAAGGTTGATGATTTGTCATTTAAACTAAGGAATAGAAAAATACAGACAAAATAACGATGTGGTGAATTACCCGTTCTTCTCCCATTAAAAAAAAAAGTCCATCTTATTACCGTACAGCATTCCGTTACTCATCCCTCTGTCCTGCGTGTATCTCCAGATTGAGCGAACACTGTTTGAAGACACAGTGAAGACTCTGAATAACTACTATGCAGAGGCAGAAAAGATCGGAGGACAGTCCTACCTCGAGGGGTGTCTGGCCTGTGCTACAGCATATCTCATCTTCCTCTGCATGGAGACACGATATGAGAAGGTCAGAATCTCAAACCTGATTTGCATTCTAGTGTACGAAAGGACGTAATGAGCATGTCGCCTTTTTACGGTCTCATTTTTCTTTTAGGTGCTGAAGAAGATAGCAAAGTACATTCAGGAGCAAAATGAGAAAATCTACGCCCCCAGAGGTCTGCTCATCACAGATCCCATTGAGAGGGGAATGCGCGTCGTATCCTTGTGTCTGTGGGTGTATCTACGCTACAGTATGAGCTCTTCTCTTTGTTCTGTGACCCACACTCCGCTGTGAAATGTTGTTCCCTAACCGCTTTCACCAGATAGAGATTTCTATCTATGAAGACCGGGGCTCCAGCGGCTCCAGCTCAGGGAGCAGCTCCGTGTCCGGCAGCACCGCTCGATGACTGGGTACTTCCCGACCACCGACCACGTCCCCCTGATCACTCACAGCCCGGGAGGAGAAGTTTGTACGATGATACCGCTCCGGTTCCAATACTTCACTCATAACATCCCTCAGCTCACACAGAGGATTCATCAGCTTTTTTTTATTTTTCTGACTGTCACATGCTTAATTTGTTAAAGCTTTTTTGAATTATTATTCTGTCATGGTGAACGGCGCTTGAAACATGCACTTAAGTGGTGTCCTGCAAAGCAATGTGTATGCACGCTGACGCTGTCATGTTGGGATGCAATGTCCACATGAGGAGAAACAAAAAAATCTAACTGGTAATACTTTGTGTGATCGTACCATTACCTTCCTTCCTTGTCTTCTCTGGTGGCTGATGCAAAGGATGGAAGGCAATGAGAGAAAAACGAGGGAGGGAAGCGTTTAGACGGGAGTGAAGACCACAGGCCTCACCAAACCTCATACCTCAGACACCACAGCTGCACCCTGACCACAATGGACCAACTATGAAATTGGACTGAACACATCACCGTCAACCCTGCACACCGGATAATGGCTTTCAGAAATGTTACCCGTAGCTGTATTTTTCCAGAGCTTAGAAGATGTAAAAAGGATGTACAAGTGTCTGATCAGGGCACCATATAGTTTCACCTTCCCAGAGCGGAGATCAACTGTATGAAGACGCTCCTCCTCCATCTCCTGTGCTGTATATCATGCTGTCTGGTAGCAGATGAATGTCATTCAGCCCGTCCATGTCTATAATGTAGCAATCTTCCAATTTCTCTCACATGAAGCTAATTAGACACTAACACAAACATGTGCACAAAGCTAAGTACTAACTTCTTTGTTTCCAGTAGAGAGGCCAACCTTTCCTAAATTTCGATTATGCAAAAATGACTGTGCAGTGAATGCAACAGTTAGTAGACGAAGGAGTCAAAAAGTCTTCCTGAATTTTACCTGTAGTATTTTCAAATACATCAACCCTTCCTTGACTTCTCCACAAACTTCCAAAGAACAATAACTGCCAAAAACTGGCTCAACAAATGTGAATGTGTCTTTTATTTTGATGACATTGTGTGCAAGAATAAACTTTCGTACTGCTTATTGTTTGATACACTCAGCAATGAGATGCATATGACTGGTGTCAAATAAATACTGTTTCATCACAGATGTACAGAGCTCGTGTTTATTATTATGCCATTCAAGAAACTTTATTAGCCGTTTGAACACGCACAGTTCAAGCAAATAGGAATTCTCTGTGCAAAGCTCCTAGGTCAGTCAGTGCAGACATAAAAACAAGTAAGAAAAAAGATAGAAACTCTATAAATATGCAAGTTAAAAAGATACTTATTATTGCACAAGTGTCTGCTGTTGCACATGTAGTCCTTCTGTGGCTTTTGCCATCAGTCTCATAGTGGCAGGGAAGGCTCTTCTTTTCTTCAGGTCGTATGTTTTGTGCTTGTCCCTGAGAGGGAATTGAGCTGGGTGGTGTATGTCCCTGAGGATGTTTTTGGATGTTGGTTTTTTTTTACCTATGGCAGACACGCTATCACAGCAGGGTTAGTGTGCCAGTTAGTTCAGCTGTCACAGTTCCTGACCACAGTAAAGTATGAAATGAGTATGACTGAAATACTGCAAATTTTAACATTTCATGCACTTAAGATATAAGATGATACTCATCAGATTTGATCAGGCAGATTTCCCCATGTTTACATGCATGCTTACATGCCAGCACTCTCAGCTCATCTTCACTTACAACGTGCAGGGACTACAGCGTGCACCCAGTCCATCAGAACAGACAGGAAACCTCCAGAGTGCAGGACGTCCACATTCTGGGACATGATCGGGTAGTTTATTCAGACAGACAAACTGTTACTGTGTGTCACGGTTCGTCCGGACAGGCAGTGCTGGAAAAAGGCTTTCTCACTGTGTCATCGTCACTCTGTAGACTACCGACCTCTGAGATCTGCCAGTGCATACAGCACCAAGGCACACTGTAGGAAAACTCTCTTTAAACAGGAGGGTTCAAACGTGGAGACAGAAGTTGAGCGGACGCCACGGTAAAATGGAGCCAAGTCTGCATGGATGGAGGGACAGCGTAGGGGAGAACGAGAGAAATGGTGGAGGACAGGAGGGAAGGGCAGACAGAAGGTTAAGACAACACAGTAAAAATGGGTGACACAGAGGGACCTGAAATGTGAGAGACGTGACAAATGTTCATGTTTAAAAGAGGAATTCATTATCTTTCTCTTCTAGTCAGAATTCAGGTCCTGCTCATACCAGTTCTGTTTCAGCTAGCAAACTGAGCACATCACAAAACCCTACAGGCAGCACCTGTTACAATGCTAAGGTTGTATACAAGACTAAATGAAGAGTCTCTCAAAGCCCTGCAGATGGAGATGACTTTTTTTGTACCTGAAATGATAATCTGACTCAGCCAGAATATTGATTCATAGCAGTTTATTTACAGAGTTAGCCATGGGTCATAAAAAACAACAACCATAAAAAAAAAACAGTGCAGTGAAAAAAGAACAGAAGAAGAAAAATGAGAAACACAAAAACTACTCATAGAGTATTAAATAACAAGGCTGCTTTCTTAAAGGGATAGTTCAACATTTTGCCAAATTGGCCCATTGCCATAATCCCTATAGTTTTAGGAGTCGGTTCATTACCTTGCAAATCCCCATATTCATGCAAAACTGCTGTGCATTCCCACCGGAGGCAGTTTTTTGACAAGCAGTCTCTGCATTTACCTCAAAACCAACTCTGTCTCATAACATTCCGTTATTATCTCATAGCCTAATGAATGTGCAGGTCACAACTTGTCCGCAAGAGCGTTTTGGAGTTGTTGGATTGTGTATTTGATGAGTTTGATGAGGGAAACCAAGAAATCCCATGAGCCTCTGTAGCGTAGCTCTGAGCAGCTTGTGGCTCTGCTCCACCATTCTAAAAACAGCTTGCATCGACAATTAAAGGTAACGAACCTACTAATGTTGAACTATCCCTTTAATGCATGGACAAGAAGTATATTTAGACAATGTTCTCTGCAACACTGATGTGTCATCCAAAGCTAATTTAATGTATTTCATAAGATTGTCTTCAAAGACCTGTAAAAAAAAAAAAAAATTAAGAAAATTAAAAACGAAAGAAAAGAACATTCAGTTTAATTTAACAACAACTCATGTACGATGCCTACCTGCACAGCGGCCATTCTTGACAGTAAAACCTTTACCACACTGAAAAAAACAAAAACAAAAATCAAAATTACAGACAGACAAGGGTGTAGAAATCAACAGTCTTTTGCACAAGATTTTCCTCTGCTACTACCATGTGGTAAACAGTGAGTGTGCTCCTAGTACAAAAACTGTGAAGCTGTGCTACAGACCTGCGTGTCGTTGGCGAGCACAGACATTTCCCCTTCACTGGGATAGGCCACTTCCACCACTGAATTAAGTTCACCAGGCTGAAGGGTTCGAGTGATGGAGGTGCCGTCTGGCCAGGAGACCTCCAGTACCCTCACCTCATCACTTCCTGAAAGTCATGGGGCAAAACATACACAGAGCATCACATAGTCATTAGTTGTGTAACATGGTTGTGTAACTTTTTTGATTTGGGGTTTGAGTAAAGCATTAAAAAACAATCCTACTGTCGGTCTGTCCATTCAGCCAGCATAATAGTAGTAATAATATGAAGATGTAGTTACCTAAACCAAAGTGGGCAACAGGCTCCATCTCACACAGGTATCCAGAGCCTCCATCAATGATGCGTGTCTGAGCTCCACTCTGATTGGTGAAGGCTGTAACTTTGGCGCCGCGGGCAAAGGAGCCAAACTGGGTGCGGGGGATGACCCTCAGCCAGTTATTGGACGATCCCTATAACAACACAGATGATAGGTTAGGTTGTGGAGCCAAAGCCTGTACTTCATGAACAAACACACACACATGCACCCACACACACAAATACACACACCTGTGTGACCTTGAAGACAGAGATTGGCTGCTGGGCGCTCTCTCCATGAGCCAGCAGCAGGTCCAGCTGTCCATCCCCATCCACGTCTGTCACAGTGCCACCTGTTCAAAACAGACGCAGCTTTCACTGCTCTGACCTACATAGTGTGACGTCTCTCTGACAGCTGTGTCACTGCAAATCTCATCCAAGGAGAGGGGCAGCAGAGACATCACATGCTTCTTTCAGGTTACAAAAGTTTTAGAATAGATTTGTTTGTTTTTTTTAAAGAAAAAAGTGCTGTCTGAGCCTAGAGCTGGCTGACCTGTTCCCCTCCCCTGTGGCTCTGCAGCGTCTCCCACGTTCAGCTCCTGGATGAATGGGTCTGCATCAGCTCTCCTTGACACCCTGCAAAGAAACACATAGAGTATCATAATAAAACTAACTATTAATCTTACTACCAAGCACAGATCAACTCTAATCAAACTTGTGTGCACGGAAAATTTTAAGTCTTACCTGAAGAGCCTGTTAGGGGCATTTCCTCGGTAGGCAATATTGTTGAAAAACACCTCCAGCTCCTTGTCATTATCAAAGTCAGCAGCGATGACTGTGCGAATAGGGGATGAAGTAGCAAATCCTCCAGTGGCTATGTTCTGCATAAGAGAACAAATGACTTTTAAATCTAGTTTTATCACTTTCGTCTCAAATTATTTTTCTTCCACTGTCATGCTCTTCTTCCTTACTCGAAACTTTGAGTCGCTGCCCTGCAGGTAAAGTCTGTGCGGGCCATTCCAGTTGCCATAGACGATGTCTGTTTTCCCATCGCCATTGAAGTCAGCTAGCGCTACTCCTCTGCCGTGCTGGTATCGGTCTTCCACACCTTTGGTTAGCGACAAAGTGTTAAAATGGACGATGCTGAGAGAAAAGCAGTATACTGTATTTTTTATTCTTTTAAATGAGAATCGTTGCCTGTGGCGACATCTAGTGGTAGTATTCAGAAAAACACTGTGGGAGATGACTGCACAGTGATTCCCCTCTTTTAGATGACATTTCCACTGAAATAACCACAATATTTTAACCATACAATGTGATTCTCATTTATGTGCAACTCTCCCATGTGGCCATTTAATTCAAAGCCAAGAAGTTGAGTTTATTGAGTGCCAGTAGGTGGATGTATGGCACATCATGCAAAAAAACAGTAACAATTTATTGTTTTAAAAAGTACTAACTGTGCATGGATTTGGTCTGTTTCTATTCCTACCATATGTGGTTTCGCCCTCCTCACCTGCCTGTCTGGCCATGTCAGCAAAAACTCCATTTCCATTGTTCTTAAACAAGAAGTTGGGTCCATTCTCGTTGTCGCAGAAAATGTCAGACTTGGCCTGGCTCAGAATGGGTCCAACCACCACACCACGACCACCTGCACAACAAGCACGCTGTCAAAGCCGGCCTCAAACCATCACACACATACACACTTCACCTCTCCAGACTAATTCCTTCTGACCTGTGAACTTGTTGACTCCAGCCTCAGCAGCCACGTCAGACAGGGCGACGATGCCTTTGCTGACATCACTGGCAGCCTCGTCCATCTCTATCAGGGCATGAGGGCCGACGTTGCCGCTGGCGTAGTTGGCCACATAGATGGAGTAACGGCCCGTTCCCTGTGGGGCAGCAAGAGAAGTGAGAGGGAGGCATTTGTGAAAGTATTTGTGAGTCAATGAGAAAACTACAGTGATTTTTAGAAATAGGATTAAGAGTGGGCTTCCTGACCTTTCTATCGATGCATGCCACAGAACGTCCTGCCATGCGATTAGCAACACCACGACGCACATTGAGCTCATCACTCAGAAGATCCTCGAAGCGGCCATTACGAAACTTAAAGAGCTTATCTGAGTAAGTTGCTCGTCCTGCAATTAAATGAAAAGACACTAATAATGTGGAAAAATCATGCACATATAAGATATAACTTGCTCATGAAAACTGCATTAGGGAGGATGAATCTTGACAGCGCCTGATTTACCAGAGTAGGCATTGTTTGTGTTAAGGAAGTAGATCTCCTCACGTCCATCCCCATCAACATCACAGGCTGTAACTCCAATAGCGTTACCTGCTCTGTCCCTCAGAGCATAGTATGGAGAGTTACTGTCATCAATGGCAATGTTTACCAGCCTGTTTTGAGTGCTATCGTACTTCAGCACCAGGTTGGGTCCATTGTACCTGAGAGATAACATGACAGATGTTGCACACATGGAATTAGAAAAGAATTCCAACACAAGACAACAAACTTGGAGCTGTATACTGTACAATCATGCCCCTCACCCTGCCACCACCACTTCCAGATCACCGTCACCATCCACGTCTGTTACAGCCATCCCATAGTTGAGCTGTGTCGGATTGTGCAGATTGTCAGGAGGAAGCATTGTCTGTGTTACAACCTGGAGCATGGGAAGGGAGCTCTGGGCGTGAGACTGATGCCAGAGTGTGACAGACAGGAGGAGCAGCAGACCTGAACGCCACATCACTGCAATCTGAATAAACACAGAGCAAGGGCATGGGTTATTTATTATGCACTTCCTAATCCTAAATCCTTCCTAATAGCAAATTACATAAAATAATAGAGATACACTAAGTTCATGACATGCTAGAGAGCATAGTGGCATCCTTGAGAAAAAACATGCATTTTATTCGAAAACTAATGAGTTAATAAAAAAACAAACAAACATGAACACTAAGTACATTCATTTAACCTTTTTTGACAGAACCATTGAATTTAGAATTACAGCCCAAAACATATCTGCAAAAGCAGTGTTTAATAAGCCATAGCTAATAACCAAGTTAATGTTTAGTAAGCAGTAATAAAATATAGAGGAGTTATTTCAATCAGTGGAAAGCCACAGTAAATAGCTAGTTATAGTAGTTTTGTCTGTATACTATATAGGCCTACCATTGAACTCAATGGTGGTTTCCTATCAATTCAACTGAAAAAATCTGTTTTAAAACAACTCAGAGAAGGGCAATATGTCACACTCCATTAGCTACTACAGACATTTTCAGTATTATAGCTAATTGTTGTTAAAAATCTTGCACATTGAGATTTCTAGCAAATAATCAATGCATGAGACATATCCCTCCTCTCTGTCCATGATCAGACTCTGACAGTCTCCTCCTTTCAGTATCTTAATGAAGTCTTACCTGACAGCTCTGTCACTGTGTAGAGATGGATATGATCTGATGCCGCTGCAGTGATGTGGCTGAAGTCAGCGCTGTTACCAAATTATTTGGCAAAAATCCTCAACCTTACACAACTTGCACCTTTACAATTTACGAAACAGGCTTGTGTAACGCGAGGAAGACTAACCAATCAGCAAAGAGCCATCTGGATAAATAAAAGACAGTGACCAATTAGCTGAGCCGTGCTTCCGTGCGCATATGATGTGAGACGCGGATGTTGGCTATGTTTGTAGGCGCCACTTTTCAAACACGTCACATCTGTGGCACAGTAACGACACGGTTACAGGTTCAAACCCCTCAGTTGTGCGGTGAATCTGTTCTACTGGACAAATTATGTTTAGCAATGAATCTAACGCGCTCGTAAAGACGAGTAGCTCGGTCGCAGTACCACAGAAAAACACCATCTCCCAGAATGCATTGAGTCAATGTCTTTCGCTTGCGTCACTAGTGCGACGAAAAGCTGTTGCTAAACAAACCAAACACGGGTAAGCTGAATTGATATCTGATATAATAGTAGTGAAACTAGTCTGAATCAAAATAAAGAGATTAAATTGCGCTTTAATGTTAAACGACGTTAACTTTGTATCTGTGTCTGCAGTAGCTTCAGTGAGAGGAAGTTTAGCCGGCGAGTTAAATGTGTTAGCTAAATGTAGCTAGCTAACATAGATGCTAGTCTCTGCTCCAGGAACAAGGCGTAATTTTGGATTAACCATTGGGAGGGTTAACATCTTTGTCCATGAAACGATTCATTTAAAACAAATTAGCATTTGTCTAAGTGCGGGAAGAAGTGCAGAAACATTCACTTTTGCAGAAGGTCAATGCTAATTTAACTCTTTACTCTGGTATTCATATTCTTACAGTATATTAAAAGGCAGACTATTTCCATTTCAGTCATTTCCAACCATTATTCTCACCACATTTTATTTTGTTGTTAATCAGTTGTGGTGATTGACATGTTTATTCTGACAGGACTTTATTATTCAATTCATCACCACTGGCCCCAGTGTAGTTTTTAGAGGAACTAATGACACAATTTGTGATTCAGGCAGCAAGGCTATGACAAGGATAACCAGGCCAGGTCTTGCTTGGAAAAGAGATTTTTTTTTTATTTTTATCTCAAGCAATCTGCCTGGTAAAATAAAAGTAAATAATAATAAATAAAAAAACAACAGTTATAGCTACATTGTCAGATTATTAAAAAATATTGCTTTTGGTTGCTTGCAAATGAAATTAAATAAGTAACAATGACAACTTCTTAATACCAGCTTGTAGGTATTAAATTCAATTTATATGATTTTTTTTAGGGCGTTATGACCCCCTAACCCTCCCATAAATTACAGTAAACTCGTTCAAGTTGTTTCAGGAAGAGTTAAACGATGCAATCATTAAAGCAATTTGGGGCTTGTATAGAAATCTCAATGTTAATAAAGGAGTGAATACTCCATACTATGGTCTTTTATTACATCGCCTCTTCTTTTTCACCTCTTCTCTGCTGTAGATGTTTTGACAACATCGTTTAATAATGGAGTGTGAACAACCAAAGGAAGAAGCTGCTCCATCCGAGCCAACACCGACGCCTCCCTCTCAGTCAAAGAAGCCAAGCCGGGCTCTGTACGTGCCCAAACAACGAAATGCCTCCAAAGACAACCCTCAGACTCAGGGAGAGGTGAAGCCAAGGCCCAGGCCTCGCTACACAGACAAGGCACGAAAAAATGCTAAGAACAAGAAGGACAAAGCTGGAAGAGAGGCAACAACCAATCCTGTTGGAGGAGAAGCTGGCGGTGAGCTGCATGACAGTGAGGCCAAGCCTGCAGAGAGTGAGACGTGGCTGCAGAATACAGATACGCAGGTTAATGGGCAGCCGTCCAGCGTGGAGGCAGATCTGGAAGGAACATCCCCTCAGGAGGAAAATGGGGAAGAGGAGAGTTGGGACACCTTGTTCAATGATGATGGAGACTGCCTGGATCCACACCTGCTTGAAGAGGTAAGGCCTTGTTGTCGGACTGAGCGATACACAAAACAAAAATTGATAACAAGTGGAACAGAGACCTTAATTACCATCATTGCTTTCTCTCTCCTGTCTTGTATTCCTCTCCCCCGTGTTTGCCCCATACCTCAGCTCGCTTTGAAAGAGGGTAGAAAGAAGGAATCAATCCAGGAGCCCAGGTTTGATTACTACAACATGAACCGAGATGATGATGATGATGATGAAGATGACATTGATCTCAGAGAGGATGAACTCTCACACATTGTAGAGATCTATGATTTTCCTGGGGAGTTCAAGACGGAGGACCTTCTCAAGTTATTTCAGGCCTACCAGTACGTATAATTCACACTATGACAGTTAAATTACACTAGAGTCTCTACTTATCTATACAACCAACCATTCTTGTTCTCACTACATTTAAGATCCTGATTGATATACCTAACTCTGGTGGATGTTTGATTTCTTTCAAACAAATACTTCTCTGCAAGGCCATGACTTAATAGAGACGGTAGTAAACTAGTGGTAATGTGTACATTGTGTGTGGGGATACATATCACATCTCATTTCTGTGTCTTTGTTTTAGCGCAGTCTTTCTTATCTACGTTTTGTTTTTGTGATGTTTTTGTTTCCTGCCTTTGTGTGACTTCTGATTGTGTCTCTTTCAGACAGAGAGGCTTTGACATTCAGTGGGTTGATGACACACACGCACTGGGCCTCTTCTCAAGCCCCATAGCAGGTCAGTCAATTGCTGCTCCACATAAACAATGGTTCAGAGGTGAATTCATTATTCATTATCCTCCACAGTAATATTTTTGACACAATTTTGTTTCGTCTCTTTTCAGCCCGTGAAGCTCTGAGATCCAAACATCCATTGATGAAGTTGCGACCGATCTCTAAATCCTCCTCTGCCACAAAAGCCAAAGCCCGTAGCTGCTCTGGTACAAATGATTTTCTTAGTCAGTTTGTCTTCCGTGTCTCACACATTTAAAAATTAATATCATCTACATCATTCTCCCTCCCACCCACCACCAGACTACCTCCTGCCCGCTAAAGAGAGACCTCAGACGAGCGCAGCACTAGCTCGCAGGCTCGTGATCGGCGCCCTTGGTGTAAAGAGCAACGTGTCGAAGGAGCAGCGCGATGCAGAGAAGAGGAAACTTCAGGAGGCCAGAGGTGCGTCATGCAAAGAAACATTATGTTCAGTTAATGATCTTAAACATGAAGCCATAATGTATGTAACTCAGCTTGCTGTGTCCCTCTGTATACATATAGTATATACAGATGCTCATCTGACCGTCCCAGTTTTTGCATCACTATGTTTCCACCACAAGTGGGAGCTCTTTTCACACTTAACAGAGAAATCGAAAAGTGTAGTTGCAAATTGGTGCCAAGAGAAGTTGCTCTCTGTCCATTCCTGCGCAGATCATAACAGGTCTATAATCAGTACAGCAGCCATTTCCCTTCAGAGATGGAACATAAGTATACAGGCACAGAAAACCACAAATGGCCGTCCACCGAGCAGCCAGTCAGGAAGTCAGTGCCTTGAGCAGAGCAGACTAAAAAAAGCTCCTTTGTTCTAAGCATTGGCGTACTGCAGTGCTTTATATTTAAGATCACAACAGGCACAGTAAATGTCAGTGCAGACGTGCATCATGTGCTGAACGTTGTGTCCTTGGAACGGATGCCACATATGGCTGCATCCAGAGATTAATTTACAGCTGCCTCTTCAATCTGCCCCAGCTCGGCTCCTCCCTGCATGTGGCAACGACGGTGCCGTAAATTTAGAGCAACAAATGACCAAACAGTTGTTTATTTGACTGCTTTCACTGATTGATACGTTGAACCGAATGTCTGTGATTTACCTTTCAGAACAAAAGCGCCTGGCAGCCAAACAAAGGGATGATGCTTGGGAGGGGAAGTGACCAGGCAACCCCCCCCCCTGTTTTTTTTTCCTCTTTTATGTGAGATTCCTTGATTCAGCAGAGACTTCTCTGTTTCTTCCCCTGCTCTGTTTTTCTCCACTGGCCACCCCTTCTTACCACCACACTTCCCAGAAATGGATTCCCTGCCACTGTCCGGTAGCCCGCAGTGTTACCTCTACTCCTCCACTACATCCTTCTACTTAGTCCTCTTGCTTTCTTTGTTCAGGGTCATCTCACATGGACTCACTTTTACATTGGTAACACTGTGTCTAAGGTCTGGCCTGAAGCACTGAGATTAATTATTTGTAATTCATTGACAGGATTATTTTCTAAAAAGTTTGTCATTTACATGAATAAAAAAAAAAGATAACACAAGTGGATCTGCTTGTAAACGTTAAGGCAGCAAGTTGTTCTGTTAAAGATCAGGCATAATTTAGATTCAGTCACGTGGATACAGTGCATGTGTATGACAACGTTGAGATTTGATTCTTTTTTTAATCAGTTAAATTAAATGTTGTATTGTTTTTTAAAAAGTGTCATTGTTACATTTTAAGCTGCAGACATTTTATAAAACAAATATCTTAATATAAATATCTTAGTTATGTCCGCTCCGTTTGCAGCATCTGAGCTGCATTGTTTCCCCGTCTGTGCACATTTTCACAGAAGGGATTATTTTGTCCAGATAGAAATTGTAATGTTGAATCTAAATGTTTTTTTTTTTCCTTTGAGGATGAAAATGTCTCTTTTCATCGATGAGACAACCTCCATCTTTCTAGCCAGTTGGATAAAGAAAATGACAAGCATCTTGAAATCATGCAAATAGATATGGTCAACACTGAGAGCCTGAAGGAGTCTTTAAGAACAGTACTGTATAGCATCCTATTGTTTTCCCCACTCACCCATACTTCAAGGCAGCAACAGTAATCACTGAGAGCCTCAGCTTAGTTCTCAAATCCTTATCAGACTATTTTTTCAGAAACCTTCTTCGTTTAAATAGGAACATATTGAAGTTCATCATCGGTATTACTGCGTATGTAGCGAATGCGTTTAATAAATCATGAAAACCAAGTAGTAAGGAGTCTTTTACTGTAGCCGCACAGTCACAGATCCAGGGTCTGTGAACTTGATAGAGCTGCTGAGCCAATATTGTACACATTTGGATTGTCTGTATTCATAAAATTGGTGAATAAATTATTAAAATTAAAAAAAAAGAATCTCCTGTTTGGTGATGTTTTCTCTCCAGTCGAGTTATTACATGATCTATTGGTTGAGGAAGTTCTCTGGCACTGGGGTTTACCACAACTCTTACAAACTCCCTCAGATAGAAAAGTGCGGTGGTCAGTCTCAACAGACCGTTTTTCTTCGTTCCTGGAAAGCTTGGATTTTTGACTTGTAAAAACTTTTCACTAGACAGAAATAATGTGCATTTAATTGAACTTTTATTGTCAAATTCAGTTTCCTTATTCAGAGTCAGCTTTCATAATTCACCACCAGCTTCCTCAGACACGTCTAGGGCTGAAGATACTTTTTTCTTTTTGACAGCTGGAGGCCGCTGTCTCCTCTGAGGCTTCACCCTGCTGACCACAGACCATGTGGCACGGTGCCTCCTGCACCTCCTCAGCCAATAATTAAGTCTCTTTCTCCCAGCGAGGATAAAAAAAGAGCTGAAAATTTGTCAGGTTTTCAGTTGGTGAACTTTGTATCAAAGTCAGACGTAAGATTTGCTTTTAACATTTGACCTCCTTAGCAGCGAGCTGTTGAATATATATGGATATGCTGACACATATAGTATGTTGCCAACAGCCTCCAGGGTGCATATTGTAGATGCTTGGGAAGATGTTGATTCATATTAGAGCATTATGTCTCCTGTCACTTAATATTCAATTATATCATTACCAAATACCCAAATCTAAATTGAAGACAGAGCCTAGTTTGTGTAAGTGCAGTTCAGTGGCAGCGGGTGACTGAGACACAGTGCCACGTGGCTCATAGTCGGCTAATTAAAGTGCTGCAGCCTGAGCTGAGGCACTGTTACGTCTTAACTCTTTATGTAAATTCCTTCTTATATTTGTGATTCATCATAAGCACAGACAAATGCGGTCTCTGCAGGTATTGATCGTGTTTGCAGATAATTCTTATTTCCAATAAAACATGAACACATCACACATACTCTTACATTACTTATATTGATGAAAGTGCATTTTTTTTATGGACACAAGGGAAACGATATATCTAGGACATACAGGAGTTAAGTTGGTGAGAAAATCCAAGCAAGTGAACTATGTATGTTCATAAAGTTTTGAATTTAGAGATGTTGGGGAGAAGAAAAATGCACTCAGTAATATTTTGTATCAGCACCAGTCATTGTGGCTACTCTATGTTTTTTCATTCAGCATTTTTTGTTACATTTCACCACCTAACTCTCCTCTCTCCCATGACTTAAGAGTAAACAACTCATATATGTTATTTGGTTATTAGTGCAGCCTGTGACTGAAGCTCTGCCAGGTCTCTTTGCTGGTTTCAGAACGCACGTGACCTCCTTCGTGACCTACTTTGATGACATTTCAATGTGGATAAATTTTCTTTGTTAATCTGCCAGAACAGAAGTGGGCCTCCCTGTGCAGGGGCCTGCAAGTCTTCTTTACCATCGTCGTGTGAGATCCCAGCAGCCCTGCCTATAATCTCGTGCTTTACTGTGGCTGCACGAGGAGGCGATGTACCGCAGGACAGCTTGCCTCATACACAATCATTAGATTAACTACACAAACACAAACCACTACTGAGCAAGTGGTGGCTCTAAGTGCCAACTCCGCCACATACGTGTTGCACAGAAGTGCTGTTATGTCATGGAGCAAATAAAATGTGAGCCATGGTCCAAATGAAGATATAAACAATTTAAGAACACTTGTTAGGTTTCCTAGCAGCAAACACACAGTGCAACACCCTCATCCATCAAACAATTTCATTATTGTTATTATTATGATGACGGGAATATTATGAGGGACCTTGTGCAAAGAACAGAAAGAGAAGTGTTGCATCAGATTTAGCTACTGGCCTATTTCCATTAGCACATCAGAGTGCATGGAGGCAAACGCTTAAAGTGAGACACATTGCTCTAACAAAGGAAAAGCTGAATCATTAGCAATAAAAGACACTGTTTGTTGTCAGTTCATTATACTTAAGGGTTTTGCTGCTCCAGCCTCGCTTGGTCTGCTATGACAAATTAGAAAAATAGTGCGGCATGTGTAACAAACGTTACAGATTTAGTTTGCTGATTTCATGACTCTTCTCTAATTGGTCTTGTCTCTGCATGTTAACTTTACAGCAGTAGGCTAACAGCAGCTGCAGTTTTCTGTTACAGTGTTTGATGTCAAAGTTTCATAGCCATCACAAAGACCTAAAGCCACAGTTTGGCTAGCACACTGGGTGTATTGGATGAACGGATAATTCAAAATGCTGTACCATGTAATGAGAGCTTTATTGTTTGCTTTGGTACAAACCGGTGGTCCTCTCTTTAGCATCTTTATAAAATGTATGAGTAACCAATTTTACCCTTTTACCATGCAGTTTTTCTGGTGCTACTTGTGTGCCATTTGTTTTCTTAGGCTTTATGCTGAGGTTTGGTTTGCGTTACCTATGAGAGAGTATCCACTCACACGGTAAAATACACTGTGTGCACCACTGTGCTGTTGAATGTATTTGTTGCTGCAGACATCAAATCTCATCAGTCTCTCTAAGCCACTACAGTACTCTATTTCTAAGAGTAACAGCAGCGCTGTCTGCTTAAATTATGTTTATAATGAAAATATGTTATTTCCTCGTTGTACTTTGACTCATTTGAATTTCCCATCTTACTTACAGAAAGTGTAATTATATTCTACCCCAACTCATTAAAACAAAAACAGGACCAAACTAAGTCCCATATTCAAAATATAGTCTATTGAAGTGACAGTAGGGAACTGTGAGAGTTTCCAGTGTTTATAAGTGTTCAACAGTGGGAATGAGGTTGGAAACAACCGTAAAACATGGGTGAACGCAGGCTTCCTTGGAAAAGATGGGAAATCCAGTTGCTGCTGAAAATCTCAGAACTTTTTTTTTAAATTCTAGCGATGAAAGAAAATATGTTTAAATGCTGATGTGATCTGACTATCAGACTCACTCCACCCATTGTGTACACTTATGTTTAAAGACGGCTTCATTATGTGATTTATCTTTACAGTTAAATATGGGAATCTCTTCTAGCAACTTAGCAGATTCCCTCAAATCCTCTGCAGAAACTGTGGCATTAACTATTGTCTTTGTTCTGCATTATAAACTCTGCAGTCAAATAACCATTCCTCAAATAACCATACAGTTTGTCAATCTGATGTTTATTCTTTGTCTACCATTACCAAGTACTGTTAAAGGCGCAATACTGTGGTACAACCAGATCTCATCTGAGGAGTTGCCGATGTTTAACAGGTGAAGAACAAACAGATGGAAATATTACTCATAACAAAATTAACAATACAAAACACAGCCACACAGGGACAAGTTTCAACTCAAAAGTACATTAAAATTCTGCATAAATTAGAGACCTTAAGAACAATATCCCAGAGAGGTAATATAAAACTGTACATGACAATACATTTGCAATACATTACAATATTTATTCAAATAAGGCAAAATAGCACCAAAAAAAAAAAAAAAAAAAAAAATCTCATTCAAAACCAAGAACCACACAGTTGTAACAGTAAATACTGCATTTTGTAATGTGAACAGTGAAAGCACAGAAGGCATGCACAGAGTTTTGTCGACAGTCTGTTATCTGTGTTGATATGATAAGGCTAACAGTCTGGTGATGTACTGCAGAAGTTAAGGATGTGCTGTACTCTTGTGCCTTCGTGTCACTACTTTGTGGTAACTGTGGTTATGTTTTGATCAAGGGAATTAAATTTATAAATTCAAGACAGGATTTTGTAAAATTGTAAACTACTCTATGTTTGTGGTGACATTATCCTTGTTACGGCCTAGCTTCGGCTTCCCTTTCCAACATTTCTCCTTCTACGTCTTTGACTTTCTACCAGGAACAGTCACTGCTGATGACAATAGGTCACAGGATTTTAATTTGTCATTTTTGCATGAAGTCCCTCCCATACCATTCTACCCCCCCTCCTTCCTTCTGACCCTCATCTTTCTGTTTACTGGCATGTTGTTGTCATTAACCCTTCTTTCCCTGACGTGCTGAGGTGTGGTGAAGAGTTGTACAGTTGTTCTATCTTTATGTCTGCATGCTGTTAAATTCACAGGAAGTTGCTGGAAATCTGACGTTGGTGGTCAAACAAGTCCTCCACCTCTGCACTGTAAGCATCACCTGATGAAAACAGACAAAAAAAAGACATGTTGAATACACGGCAGCCCAGATGGGAAGGTATGTGTTGAAGATGAGAAGGTTCATCTGCTCTGACAGAGTCCTAACACTACCTGCATGACATCCGGACATGTAAACCCGTGCACCATCGTATTTGCACCGGCAACGCATCACGTTGTTCTGGAAATCAGACTCAGCCATGTCTAAAGATGGGTTGACCTCCACCTGTAAAAGGAAAGAGACTTGAGATGAGATGCTACGAGGTTTAGATTCATTTGTGGGGAGAGCGTTCATTTCATTGGGTAAAGAAATCTTTTGAAGCAGTCAGGCTACATATACTGTACATCATAAATATGAGACTTAACCTGTCCTTTCTGTAGATGCAGAAAAAAGCGTTTGATAGATTTTTAATTGTAATTCCAATCACGTGGCTCACTACAAAAGAGTTCAGATTTTGTCAAAGGTATGAGTCTTTCACTCAGGGACATCGTGTGGCGCAGTGAGTAGAGCAGACGCCCCATATGCAGAGGCTACAGTCCTCGCCCCGGTCGGCCCCGGCTTTATCACATGTCGTTCCCCCTCTCTCTGCCTTCCCATTTCCTGTCTCTCTCAACTATACTGTCGATACTTTCATTCAACCTTTTTTCAAAGACCTTTTCAGATATTAAAGTAGTCACAGGTCAACTATTCGTTTACGTACCTGGGAATAAAGATTTAACCAATAATAGTGAAAATCTTTTGACGATTTGGAAAATAGTCTCTCTAATATCAAATGCAGTATGGAAAATGGAGTATGGAGGACTGAATACAGGTATTGTTGCAGAAAATCGTCCACTCAAACCTAAACATTACATTAAAGAGTGTATCTCATCAGTTTATTATAAACTAAATGACATCATCAATCATGCAAATGCTATAAAATTGGTTAATGGGGAATACCTTTATTTCATCCTTTATTCCCTGCCTGTATTTTACATACAGTATGAAGTTAGCCAAGCAACTGTTAGCTTAGCATCGAGATTGAAAATAGCTAGCCTGACTTTCAGCATAAATGTCAAAAATCTGTCTACTGGCACCTCTAAAAGGTACTTGTTGACAAGCTATATATTTTCTTATGTTAAGATGACAGCTGTTGTTTTACAGTGGTTATGGGTGGGCGCATTTCTGAGTGTAGAGCATTGACTTCTTGTCCTTTCTGTCTAAGTCTGGAGCGGCCTTTCTTAAAGTGAAGGAATAAGTGAGAAAATAACATGTTAGTTCAGACAGTTAGGAAACAACTGGTTTTCCACGGGGCCCACTAAGGACTCAGAGGATTGTTCTCCACTTTTCTATATGGCTCATGATATAAATTGAGGGTTGGAGCGATGCATGACATCACTTTCCACTGTTATCTCCCTGCAGGAAAAAAAAGGCGCAGAGATGCAGATGACAGTTTTGGGTTTGGATTTAAGTTGCAGCCTATCATTAGGCTGTAGCCATGGTTGGTTGCCATGGTTTGTTGTTTTCCACCCTGTCTGTCTGCCTGCCATATATAGGAAAAGCACACAAATGAATTTTCCTGATGCACACATCAAACAGATAACCTGACCACATATTCAATAAAGCAACCCAGTTTCATTTTTTTACATACAGTATAAATTTTGTGGTTTCAATTAGCTTTATTTACAGAGAAAGATTTAAGATGTTATAATGATTCTTTTTCATTACCCATACAGTACATTACTTTCAGCCATATTTGGTGTGAAGAACGTCACATATTTTCTAAATATTGCACGTTGAGAACAGCTAATGATTTCAGCACATACTTTATTGTCCCGGTGTAAAACACCATATTAAGTTGGTGGCAGTTGATGCTCTTTTTAAAGCTCTTGTAATAATGTGACACAAAAGGCCCACAGCCTGTTTTACAGAACAATGAAAGGTTGTCACTGTCATGTAAAAGACTGTGAGGTTGTGCAGCTGATTTTTTAAATGACGGCGCAATCAGGAGCAATCAAGCTGAGGTGGACGTGACTCATCAGTTTAAATGTATGGTCCTAAAAATGGTTGCCGGGTAAACACCCAGCTGCGTGACAAACGGGTGAGCGTTCGCGCCCTCCCTCAATCTCTCACATCTAACACAAATTTATGAGCAAGCTCGACTACTGTTCAACCGCAGCGACTCCCGCAAATTGCTGCTAGGTCATGCTGCCACGGCAACGACGGATGCCTATTTTATAGTATGTATGTGGTTTTATCTCTCAAGACGCGGCTCATCAGATGTGCGCTACTCATGCAGCACGGGTGGACCACTCCTGTAACGTAACTACAGTCCACGCACGCAAGTCGAACTTAAACATCTTGATTTTAAGTAAACCGTCAGAAAATAATGACAAACTGTAAACATCATCACTTCGCTGTCAGGAAAAAATAGAACAAATGACAGAGAAGGAGGACAGATGAGTAGCTCACGAGAGCAGATTGAATGTCTAGAAACAGACGAGACGTGAACAGGCTCCGATTTTTAAACACAGAAACGTGCTCTGTGCAAATGTGAAGTGCTGACGGAGCTTTTCCACCGCCAATAGGCCCGAGCTCCCGGAGAGGGTGAACTAATAGTAGGTCTACTTTCTATATAAAACCAGACTAAATTCACTTTCCTTAAATACGCACACACCCTTAAAACTACATACATGCTGTACACCTGAATGGCTGGAAGCAAAGCCAAGAGTCATTTAGCTGAAATTACAGTCTTTTATCACAGCTTTTATCTCGTGTGCGCCTTCAGATGTTGAAACGCCAACCCTGGTGTTTTCCCTGTTTCTTTTCTGTTTTTTCTTTTTTGCCCACTTTCCTGATCGTAGACGTTGTGTGAGCTTAGTTCTGCTCTTTCACCGTGAAGAATGAGGTGTGGATGACTTTTTTCTCTCTTCATTATTAGGCTGAACATACTGTATGAAAGAATCTGGGTAACCGAGTCTCCTCACCTGGAAGATGTATTCACCAGGTCGTACGTCCGTGATGTCGACCCACTGACAGTCGATGTCATGGCGGTAGGTGTCCCAGCAGCCAACTGAAATTCCCTGCTGTCCCATGTTATAGCAGGCATAGCGCTTATGGATACCTGGGGGGAAAAAAACACATAAGGAGGAGAAAAGGGAATGAGTATAATGTGTAAATTGTCACGATTTTTGAAACTTGTATCACAAAGCTGTAATTATAAGAAAAAGATTTAAGAGCCTGAGCTTTTTCTGAGACTTTATAATGAATAGAAAGGAGCTGAACAAAGCGCACACGGCTAAGGAGCCAAGATCAATTTAGGCTTGGCCTCTGATCTTACAGCTGACTTTGAATACTCATTATGGGATTTAAGCTTTGCACTTTTTGGTGCACTTGATCCTCTTGTTTGTTACAGTTCTGCTCTTGTTTACAGATTCCCCCGAAAAAAGAAATGTGTCTGACCTTCGGGGCAGTAGGTGTCCTCCAGACAGAAGCTGGCTTTGTGGCCCTCTGCAATCTTGGTCCCGTTGAGGGTGAGCAGGTCGTAGTGGGTGAACACCTCAATGCTGTGGTAATGCCTGAAAATGAGTTGGACACAAGGGAAGTCATGAAAAAGAGCCATACTGTAGAAAAATCAGATTCTACTGTTGTTTTTGTCGTGTCACCTTCATCATCCTGTGAAAAACAAAACAAAACGCACACACAAGATGACGTGTGTTTGAAATATAGCAGTCATAAATGTTGTTATGTTGTCACAAAGACGTCAAAAAGACACAAGCAACAATTGTAAAAGCACAAATTGGCAGATATCAGTTTAGTGTTGCCCTTTCTCTCATTATAGGGCCATTCCCAGAACACACTCCACCAAGGCTGAAAGTCAAACCATGTGTTTGCTGGTTGGGGAGGTAGTGATTGGGTTGTGGCTCGAAGACACAACGAGCTCTGCCTCTTGCTTTGGGACACTGAACCACAACCACTGAGATAAGAAGCCAGGCTGCTCTGAGTGCAGTCATGGCTCCGACTGTAACAACTGGGTGACCAGCGAGGAGGATGTTTATTGTAAACATCATTTTGCAGGATAAAAGATTGTGTTTATTGCATGAAATAACAGACTTTTTTAACCCTAACCTTTGTTATATGAGTTATTTATAGCCCCGATGTCCAAAATATCACTGCACTGTGCTGCAACCAGTGATGCCATTTCACTTACCAAATTCTCATTCATCCGCTGCTGCAGGCATTTATTTATTTATTTATTTTTACCGCTGGTAGCAGCTGTTTTCTTTCTTTCTTTCTTTCTTTTTTTTTTATAAAATGACTCTATTTCTTGTGTCACCCTATAATGATACCCGTTCCTGTGCCATGGTGGAGGTTAGGCAGGTTTTCTTTTCCGACCAAACCCTGCAGGAGCTGGAATCACCACGTATTTAATCCCTGAGTTGAAGGCGTAAAATGAGACACTGCAGGTTCAAATGAAAAAAAAAGGGAAAAAAAAGCTCCTCGACGTGACAGAGCAGCTTGGGAGAGAAAAAATGAAATTGCACACGCCTGAGCCTGGTTAGAAATCCTCTTTCTAATCTCACCTGTGGCACTGGTGCCATGTCCAGCTCTCCCTGCCGGCCCGGGGACGGAAGTCGGCACGACCCATGTTCATGATGCGAGAGGAGAAGCGCAGCAGGCGGCGGTGTCCGTAGGGCCAGTTCATTCTGGCGGCGGAGGATGACAGGCAGTTCTCCTCGTTAGCGCAGGTCAGCAGGTGGAGGGGGCGGTCCTCAAGGTAGGCAGTCTCTTGGACGAGCTGAGCATCCAAGACGAGGTCAGGAGCAGCTGCAGGAGGAGGTCAAGACTCAGAGTTTACTTCAATGGTCACTGCAACAGAAATGTAAACATGCCCGTGTGTTTGCTGGTTTTGGCCTCACTCTCGACACATGTGACTCCTGCAGCCCTGCCTTCTCCTCCTCTGGGACAGTAGACGTTTGTGTTTCTGCGACACTGCTGGATGGACATCTCGGTGCCGATGCAGTGGCTCCCGCTCAGCACCACCTCCCCAGCATCTGCAGAACCAGGCCAGTACCAGGTTTCCTGCACAGGCACACAAGAGGAGAACAAATTCACACGCAAAATCATTAGAGCTCATTTGTGCGGTTGACTTAAACACTTCTGGAATAATGTCAAGAAGACGTAAAAAATAGAAAAAAAAGCATCAGCAAATAGCAACCTCTACTATAAACAATGAAACTATTTATAGGGACTATCAGAACACATTATC
Organism: Decapterus maruadsi; assembly: GCA_030347415.2. Taxonomy (NCBI): domain Eukaryota; kingdom Metazoa; phylum Chordata; class Actinopteri; order Carangiformes; family Carangidae; genus Decapterus; species Decapterus maruadsi. The sequence goes on along the minus strand of CM064901.1, from coordinate 26,209,338 downwards.
ACATTTTCCACTCTTTTTCACAATTTTAAAAGTGCCTGTTAAACGTTCCCAGCAGCCCCCCTCAAAACACACTCACACTGCCCTTTCCATACACACTTCTATTTTAAGTTTGTTTGCTCTGTGAATTTTTCCCGATCTCTCTTCGCCTCACTTTCCCTCTTTTATTTTCGGTGTGCTGGAAGTGGACGTTTGAAAAGCCTGTAATTACCTCAGGCCTCTGTAATAACACAGCACAGACACAAAAACAGCAGGACAGACGGAGAAAGAGAAAGAGAGAGAGAGAGAGGAGGAAATATAGGAGCTTAGAAAACGAGAGCATGGAGCAGGAAAAAATCAGCTGCAGAAGAAATAAAAAACATCAGCATATTGCGATTTCTTGCTCACCTGATGAGCTCTTGAAGCAAAGCCCAGGCCGAGTTGTCGACACACCACCATGGCCTCATTGATGCCCCAGTTTTCACTGCAGACGGATCCCCAACGCTTCACTCCTCCGACCTCCATCAGCACCTCCACGCGGCCTTCTCCGGGCTCCCTGCCTCCTGCCAGACGCACCTGAATGGGAGAGGAGGAAAAAGTGTTTTCCCTTGAGTGATGCTGCATTGTTCCTGCCTGTGGATATATATATATGTTTATATAGAAGCACGTTTTCATGTGTGCGCTCCTCACCGTGGTCTGCAAGCCAGTGTTAGGCACGTTGCAGCGGATTGCTACGTCCTGGTTGTGTTTGCAGCTGTAAAGCGGCACCACTCTGAACGAACACTCAGTAATTGACCTCTCTCTGCCTGTGCACTGGACGCTGTTCATGTGGATGGGACCAGTACCTACGGAAGAGGACACAGCTGATTGATTCACATGTCTCTCACTAACCATTGGCCACATGGAAAGACACTCACACACACACACCCCTACACAGTACATTAAAGTTTCTAAAACCTGATGGCTGCAGCCACAAATGTCCACAGAGAGGGATTAAAAAGCCCAGACGTGATCGGGACCTCTGATGTGGCTCTGAAACTGAACTTCGCCAGAGAGCTCCCCGTCTAAATTACTGTAGTCTGTGCTGCACACTGCAGCCCAGGGCTGTGCTTTACGAACCAAAATAGATACCAAAACGGCAAAATGGAGGAAAACCTTTGAACACATCTATGTTTGCGTAGGTGTGCGAGGCCTAGGCTAATACCCTTGAAAGCCCTATAATTTCGCTTTGAATAGCTGATGATGTCACCAAGTCCAGCTTTAGATTCTCTGACTGTGCTAACCATGAGCCCCCACATGCCTCCTGCAATGCACACTCATGTCTTTTAATGCTACACAGTGTATTTGTACAACTTTGGTGAACAGGCCGGAGGCATTAAAAGCCACAACTCTCCTCTCTGGCATTTAACCATGTTCATTATTGAGTGAGTGGCACCATAGCACCTAGTTTAATAGAGCTCTAAAAGTAACACTCAAATGGTTTCCATCACTACTTCATTAAGTAAAGTAGAGAGAGGGAAATGCACCCGCCGTTATAGGACATGCTATGTGTTCATTTGGGCTGAAGGATAATGGGGGGGAAATGGACGTGATTAGAGAGTTACTGCAGAGGTGCAAGGAGAAAAAAAAGAACAATAATTGAGTGTGAGAAAGTGGCATCTTTGCTGTTTCCTCAGTAAATGTTTCACTCTCTCATTGCTACACAAGTTAGTGACTATATTTTCACCCACAACATAAAGCAGGGCCAAAATAATCACATCTTTTCTGAATGTTTGGTCATGCTCAGCGCTGATTGCCTGACATCCTGGCTTTTCAAAGCTGAAGCGAACTGTTCACATACAACAGGTTTATTTTGACAACAACACATGGTTGCAGGAACCTCCTAGCATAGTTTATACTCGTATAATTGGTCATGGGTACAGTTCCTCAACAATCAGCATGTCCGATAGAAGTAGAAGTGGGGCTGTAAACATTTTCCCTGGGTTTATTTGTCTGCTGTGGCCCATGGTTCTTGGAGTGCTGCGTTTTTAGCGACAGACATTTAAACTAAAAAGTGTTTAGTCTGAATGAATCACTGAGCTCAACTGATGGTACTCAGGGTGCATGTAGGACTCGGGCACTGATTCAAAGTTGTTGCTATTTAATACATGGCTGATTATCACATCAGTAGCAGCTGGTCTTACTGTACTATTAATAAATATTCTGAATAATGAAATCTAATAACTTAGGGAGACAAATAAGACTGTTGCAGATTTGTTGAAAGATAGGGGTCTGTACATGTTAAAGGGATAGTTCAACATTTTGGCAAAATGACCCATTGCCTTAATACCTATAGTTTTAGGAGTAGGTTCGTTACCTTTATTTGTCAATGCAAGCTATTTTTAGAACGGCGGAGCAGAGCCGTGAGCTGCTCAGAGTTATGCTACGGAGGCTAATGGGATTTCTTGGTTTCTCTCATCAAACTCATTGAATACACAATCCAACAACTCCAAAACGCTCTCGTGGACAAGTTGTGACCTGCACATTCACCACACTATGAGATAATGACGGAACCTTTTGTGTTTTGGAGTTGTTGGATTGTGTATTTGATGAGTTTGATGAGGGAAATCAAGAATTAGCCTCCGTGACGTAGCTCTGAGCAGCTCGCGGTTCTAAAACAAGCTTGCACCGACAATTAAAGGTAAGAAACCTACTCCTAAAACTATAGGGATCATGGCAATGGGCCCATTTGCCAAAATGTTGAACTATCCTTTAACTACAAATGTTGAGCTAAACACATCTTCAAAGTTGGGTTTCATTTCAAGTATACTATGTTTGTGGCGATGGATGTGTCCTATCCTACCCTGTCCCAGTTGAGCCCTAGTGAGGGCTTCTTTAGCTGTCCCGAAGCCCAGCTCCCTACAGACCACGCTGGCTGCAGGCATGTCCCACAGGTGGTCACACACAGTGCCCCACTTGCCCTCTCGCAGAACCTCGACACGACCCTCGCCAAGACGGGGCCCTGCCTTCAGACGCACGACAGGCTGGAGGGAAAAAAGGAAAAGCTACGGTGAGAAACTAATCCAGAAACCATATTGTTCTGAAGCAGATCAAACAAGATATAAGGTGATTATAAAACACAATATCAAGTATAACTTATAATTTACTAGCTAGCATTTTAATTTGAACACTTTCATTCACAACTGACCGCGACAGCAGGTGGTGCAGGAACTCTTCCAAAGCGTGTAAACTGGGATCCAGGGACGCAGCGGACGACAGCATGCATGCCCCCCTTGCATGGGACATCACTCCTGGGGAGGGACAGCTGGGTCTGGCACTGCGACAGAGAGGTCTCCGTACCCTGGCACTGCACCTTCTCAACCCAATAGCCCTTTTTACTTATCTGTGTCCTCAGTCTGGACGGGACGAGAGAGATATGTTTATGATTCGTCACATTAATATCCCAAGTACAGGAAATAAGTATCAATTATTTTCCTTCAAAGCAAGCAGATAGTAGTTTTTACCTGGAGGATGGATCAGCTAACTTGGAGTCCCACTGTTTCCTGGAAGACAGACAGCATGACACTCTGGATTAAAGGGGTTCAGAGTTTACAGCAGTGCATCTTTATGTCCAGTAGACTAAACAACCACCCGTCCTATACACTCCCACGGTCTGCTCCTGTGCCCCTCCCTCCTGCCCAGTCTCAGCTTTCCTTCTTTCTTCTCCACGACATTCCTATTCCTCTATTCTGTCAATCAAACCCTCAGTAAACAAACCGAGGAGACACAACATGCTGGAGAGGGCGTGTATTTTTCTGAATAAACATATCCGTCATGTACGAGACAAAGGAGTGAGAAAACAACAGGGGTATTCACAATAACATATCACATAACCCCACATTTCCTCCTTTCTTCCCTCCCAAACCACCACTTTCTTGTCATCACTCTTTTTTTTTTTGATCTTCCATGGATATTTTTGCCTCGGTGTTTGTCTATATGTCTACAGTGGACGTCTGGTTTTGGGCACGCTTGTGGAAAGAATAACTAAAAACATGAATAAACCACTATACATTAATCCCCGCAAGAAACCTTATTGAGGTCTGCCAACTTCAACAGGGTTTGCAGAACTGTGTCTGTGTTTCATGGGTATTAGTTCAACCTAGAATCAAATCCTAAAGGGATTTTGTGCACACAAAATGAGCCCCCACTGCGCCTGGGCATGCACACGCACAAGAAAAATGATTCATAAACCAGGGAGTCTGGGAAGTGTCCATCTGTAACACACAAACACACACACATGTATCAGAGCTGACCACTTGCATCAGCCAGTGTGACCACAGACAGGTGCAGCATGACTGACGCCCTTCATGAATGTGCCTAAATTAAATGAGTCACAACACCAAGTATAGACAGGAGGAGTTTACTCTACAACCAGATTCATGATGCAATTAAATATTTAAAATAGGAGATGTTTCCTCTAGAGGAGAACCCACACCCCCTGCTATTCCACAGGTTATCAGTCCACCATCCAAACATTAGATGTGTTTGAGTCCGGAGGGGCCTATAGGGAAAGCCCACAGTAGGAATCACAAGCGAGCAATGCTTCTACATGGAACATGTGAACCTCACATTATTTATAATCCAACAGCAGACCAGACAGCGAAGGTCAAACTTATGTACGATTCTTTTTCGAACTACTTTTCCACCCTCATTTAAGTTTACACAGTTACATATTATTATCTTGTGACAGCAATCATGAACTGTAATTTGGTCAACCAGTCTGGTCCAGACAGCTAGCTCCTTCCGGTGGAGAGAAGTGCTCAACTTGCTCTTCCACAATGTGCTGACTCAAAGTCTCTAAAGAAATGAGTTGTGCTGCAAATATCTTAAACTGACAAAGACGTATCTTTTTTGGCCACAGAAGGACGGTGGAAATAAGTTGTGAACACACCACTGACATGTTATGACCATATTCACATCACTTTAAGCTCTGGTTTTGGTCTCTACCAAATTATCTAGCCCTTTAACTGCTACATGCTGCCAAATCAGCTACGGTAAACCCTAACTTCATATGTCTGCTGAGCAGGTTGTGCAGAAGTATCCTTTCATTGTAATTAGCTGTCTCTGAAAACTTGGCAGGCAGGAGCATGAAGAACCATCTATTCTTGTTGTATCTCTTTTCATATTTACTAATCTTCTTGTCTTCCTTTCTTTTGATTCTTACCAGTTTCTTTTCCACTAATTCTTTTTTAATTTGTTTGTTCCAACTTTTCCTCTTTGCGTTTGTCCTTGCTTTCCTTCCCTCTTTTCTTGGTTACTTTTCCTGCTCTGCCTCTACCTCTTCATGGGAATAAGACACATTTAACAGTAAAGCGAACAACAAAATGGACCTCGAGAAATACAGGCTGTTTCTTCAGTACAGAGCCTATAGCCTGTGAATGTTTGCACCGTAGAAATTGTTTCGTAAGTTGGATGTAAATCAAATTGAGAGCGACAGACTGGTGGGGGGTGTTAGCTTGTGGTTTGTAAGTGGGGAAGGAGGCGGGGTGTGGGGGATTGCTACCCATATAATTGCCTGCTCTGCTTTGCGGTCGCGCAGTAGCATGTTGGTTCACACACTCCAGACATGCAAATATGCACGTACATATCAACTTTCCCTCAGTAAAAACAAAGCTCTTTAAAACCGTTGTTACCCAACACTGTGACTGCATGCTGGGAAACACAGAGCATGTGATGTAAGACTGAAGTTTCTGAGAGCTGGAATAGGCCACTTTTATGAGCTCTGACTAACTTCACAGGAAAGGGAAAAGCATGTTCCTTTGATTTTAAGACACATTTCAGTTGTCTGTGAAATGTGTGATGCTCCTCATCCACTCAGGAGCACAAGTTGAAGCAGAGTTAACACTCTCTCATTCTCATAAGGAGATTTAAAGGAGGGGAGGGGAAGCACAGCATAAAGCCTCAGCACAACAAACAGGCTGCGACCGCAGTGCTACTGCTGAATCCTTTTAACCTAATGAAGACTTTCTTACTTCTCAGGATCTTCAACTCGATGCCAGGTTCTTTTTATGCAGCTCTGACCACACAATACCATAGCCACACTGGGGAGAGGGGCTGACTGCCAGGGAAGCAGAGATAACCTGTTATTAAGATGCATGAATGCAAATCTGCTCACTCAGGAGACAGCAGGGTGCCACACTGGGTTCACAGCCGCCTCCAGACTCGAATCCTCCATCAACCCCCATGGAACAAATATCAAAGTGCTCATAATGATCTTTCCATGAAATGTGGGTTTTAGCATAAAAGGTTTTCAATGTTTTTTTGGTTTTTTTTACGGAATTAGCCGTAAAAAATGCCGTAACTGAGGATGGGCGAAACAAGGAGCAGGGGGTGAAAATAAATGTGAAGAAGTGGATATGTTAGTGTGAGCCTCAAACAGAGTGTGGATCTGATGAGACAAGGGAGCTGGAAAATGGCTTTAGCGCTTGCCTTTTGTGAGCATGGCAAAGTGGAGGGAGTATTTAAACATCTGTAAAATTGCACTGAGCAACTTAACAGGCAGAGACAAAGGCAGTTACACCAAAAAAACAACCATGGCCATAGTGGGAAACGCTGACACAGCACAGGCGGGTGCAGCAGGTTCAGTCGAGAGAAGATTCTAGATTAGAGGAGCTCTCAAACCATAATTACAGCTGTTTCTAAGTGGACAAAAATCCCAAAGAAGAGCAGGCATGGACCACTGCCAGCACAATGAGTGGCACCAGGATAATGTGATGTCACTGTTGTCGTAAAGATCGGATGAAAATGATTGAGAAACGGTCACTTTAGTTATTGCCATGCATAAGATACTGTATGTCACAATTTGATCCTCAGTAACATTTTAGAAGAGTCAGCTTGCCATGAATGTGATCTTTGCATCAAACAAGTGACTAGGGCAACAAACGTCTGGGGCCATAATGGCGCTTGTAGGGTGACCAGATGTCCCTTTTCCTGGGGACAGTCCTGTGTTCTGGTGCTTGGTGGCTTGTCCCCAGCTGGAACAGTCCCTGCAAACATGCCTGCTTTTAATTTAAGAAGAAGAAAAAGAAAAAAAAAGACTTGTGACATTGTTTTGGCTAACAGAGGGGCTTAGCTGCCAGCTATTGTAGCTTCAGACCATCAAAACAGGGTCATGTAATCCAAGAATTTGTTCTAGACAGAGAAAAGGTCAGCTAGCTCAATCATTGGTCAGATGTTGACAACTGGGAAGTGAACTGACCAAAAGCAAACATGCCCAAAGCCCGCAGTTGGAAGTTGAAAAAGTAGTTTTCATGTTGGAAGAAGTGAAGTTACCCAACAGTTTGTAATGGATTTCACATTACAATAGCCTATTCAAAACATTTTATGAAAAATAATTTTTGATTTAAGGATCCTTAAATAGACAACTAAAAGAATATAAACAATGAATAATAAATAATACATTTTATAGGGATAGATGATAGGACTTCATGATGGCATCAAGGAAGTTTTACCAGTTAACCTTCAAAATATTATTATTACAGTTACCACAATCAAGCTGGAAGTGAAACAGTCCCACTTGTTATTTCATAGGTAAAAACATTGTCTATTCTAATATTGACTACTGAAGTGGAAATTTCATTCATAGTGATTTTTGAGCTAAATGCTAACATGTTTATAATGACAATGCTAACATGCTCACAGTAAAATGCTCATTTAAGCATACTACTGTTTTAATGTTTGGTAATTATCACTAAACACAAAGTAGTTTACAAGTAATTACACAGAAACCAATGACAAACCACCTGATGATTCACCTGATGCTCGATTAAACTGGGGGGCAACCGCCATTGACATCCCACCAGTCCAACATTGGCCTCTAATTGCCTAAATGGCAACACTTAATTTTCTATAAAACGTCCCATCATTCCGACAATTCTTGCCTCCTGTGGTCAGAATGACGGTATTTTTTTCTTTTTTTTAAACATCCTGCCTTTCCGACAATTCCTAGTTTTCCCCCAAAAGATTTTGCCCTGGTTGGGCTTAGGCAATGATGAAAGGAGTTGGTTAAGTTTAGTAAAAGGTAGAGGGTAGGCAGGCCAGATAGATAGAGAGAGTCCAGGTAAGTAGGAGGGAGTCACCTGTTGAATAACACTAATTTCCTTATATTGAAAGCCTTGTCAGAATGGTGGGACGATGGCATGTTGGAATAGTCGTATGTCAGAATGGTGGGATGTCGAAATGGTGGAATGTCGGAATGACAGCATGTAACCGATTACGTTTCTAAGAAGCAGTTATAATTCATGTTGAAAGGGAACATTGATATCTGAGTGTGACAAAGGTGTCAGCATCAAACTTGCTAACTACTAGACACCATGGATATCTGTGCTAAAAAACAGGAATCCAATAGTTATGCGACGTTTCAATGAAAAGTAAAACCCCCCCAAAGTTTCTATTGTCAGAAAGTCTCACAATGGAGAATGACTTGAACAAACCTTCGTGGCAATTTCATGTGAAGTTGAGGTATTTCTCAGCTAAATGTGGGTTAGCTCTGTTACAGCTTCAAAAGGAAACATTTCCAAAATCATAACCAGAATAAACATCTGACTCAGAAAACTTGAATGCGGATGCCAACGATCTGCCTCCCGCTGCTCGTTCTTCTTTGCTAAATAACCACCCCTACCCTCCTCAGCTGTTTACTGTTGTACTAAAATGACTGCTTGATTCATCTCCCACGTAGCTGGGTGGAGGTTGACAAAAAAACAAACAACATTCTCTGGCCTCGCTCGGTTTTTATGCAAGTTGCTGGTTGAGGTCTTGGTACAGATAAACGCCGTACCTCGTCGGTTACTCTGAGGTGATTCCGGTGTCTAATTAGATTTAGAGCGTTAGCATGTTGTGCAATCAGACTCTTGACATCTTTGCTCCTTCTCTGGTGTGTAGGATCTTCGGCTTCACCGAAAAGGATCCGTTTAAGTCAAGACAAAGTGGGTAAAATGTGTTGCATGTGAAGAGATAAGAGAGTTCTTCATTTGGAGGCTATAGGTGTGACGGTGAGCAGGGCAGCTGAGGAGAAGCAGCTCGTATCCAGCTGCCAAGCAGAGCAGAGCAGGACACAAGGGGTAATTATTGGCAATATGGAGAGACAGATGGTGCAGGGCAGACCAGTGGTCAGTGCAGCCGTCCTGTTAGCCAAGCCATAAAAAGACCTTTGTGGGCAGACAGACGGACACACAGAGGGTTGTGTTTGTGTGTGCACAAGCATGTGTGAGTGTATTTGTGTGTTTATTTGTGTGTGCACGTGGATCTTGGATCCTGTGTGATGAGGGTGTAGGGAGGGATGTATTAGCATGTGTGTGTGTTTAAGTAAGGTATTGAGGTTTGGACGGTATGTGAGCAGGAGCTTTGAAGGTTTGTGTAGGTGCTGCAGTGGGTATTTATGGCTAAAGTTAGACAGATGAGTAGGATTTATGGGGATAAAATCAACACAACAGTCTGACATTATTAGCATAGCGAATGATTTGTGTTTGAAGGACAATGAAAGACTTATGAAAACATGAACAAACAGAAAGTTTAAGTCCTGCCTCGTCTCCTCACAAGCCTCTCATGGAGAGCTCTATTTTTTACAGTCTGTCGGAAAAGCTTAAACATGCTAGACTAAATGAATAGCTGCCTATAGCACGTGTGCTAACACACCCAAGCAAAGCATCTGGTCTGTCCACTGCAGTCCCAATGTATTTGTGAAGTCCATATCAAATTATAAAATAAACATGTGTATTCATGACCGAATGACTGTTGAGCCTGTTCATAAAAACATTTTAACAACAATAAACAACAATTTTTTTGACTGATAAAAACATTTAACTACAGCTCCAATTTTACAGACCAATATATCCAGCTACATTAAGTTACAGTATGTTTTGCACACCTGTGGGAGGTGAAAACAACATGTGGAAATATCCCCTTTTAAGTTGTAAATGAGGTTGATTTAAAGGAACTTGAGCATTTTTTTGCAGTTGTCTCTTTACCTCATACATGTAAATCTAATATTCACATACACCTAGTTTGGTTCCTGTCATCAGCTCCTCAGGGTAATAGTTATCAGCTAAATGCTCTGTTATGTTCACCAGCTAGTCGCTACCCTTATTTTATATTTATTTGATTATTCTGCCAAAGTATTATTGAGTGATGATTAAGACGGAGCCACACAGTGACATTAAACTGCCTCTTTCATGCCTCTCTCCAGTAGAAAGTGCTGGTATATGCACTGGGAGTTTCTTAATTATATGAGATTAGAAACCATGTATGGGAGGATTCATATAAAGACACACACCAAGATGATGATGATGATGATGATAATTTTGTAGTCTGGATCTGACATTAATAACATGCTCTCTTGAACTATTTTAGAGGCCTGGTTTAAGGTCCTCTCAGCCAATGTGGCCGTCTGGCCTGGCGGACAGCCGAGCTCGGCTAATGCCACAGTGGACATGCTGTGCCAAGTGTGGTCGTACTAATGACAGCAGTTGTGGTTAACCTCTACTACAGGGGGGATGGAACAGCGATCTAGGCCTGGGGCCATCTTATCCGTGAAGGGATGTGTAGTTCACCACACTTTTCCATCCCTTTCATAACCACACACACACACACACACACACACAAAAGAACACACATCCATTTGTCCACATACCCACGCCCCCTCCTCTGTCACTCTGCTGTGTCCACTCTCACATATTTCACCTGTAGCTGTTTTGGTCGAATGCCTCTGCAGCAGGGAATCCTAACATGCCACAGGCGACACGGCTGCTGCTCAGGTCCCATCCTTGGCTGCACACATGACGCCACCTCCCAGCATGCTTCACTTCCAGCACTCCCTCTGTCACCATACCGCCTTGGTTGCCAGACAGCACGGGTCGCAGACGGGCCTCCTCCAAGGGAACTCTCTCAGATGTCTGTCAATGAGAAGAAAATAATTCAAGAAAGGGACAATGCTTTATTTTATCTAAACCTTTGTGCAGGCTTTTCACTCCAGCCTCAACACACTTTCTTGCACTCCAAAACAAAACACATGACTTCATGACAATCCATTTTGTGACTAAATATCTGCACACAATCGAGAGAATGATAACACAAGATGACGACACTGCTACTGTATGTCTCTAATCATCACACTCTCTAATCATCTGCATTACATTCTGTAGGCAGCAGGAAGGAAACCAACAGAACACAAGAGTTGGTGAAGGTTTACGTGCCATGATGATTACAAAATGCTAAGGAAAGTGTAAACTCTGCAAGTTGAAAAGAAAGAAAGCCAAACACAAGTGATAAATGTCATGCAATTTCCTCTGGTATGTAGTTCTTGCACATTTGAAGAGCTGGAGCTGCGAGTGGTTAAACTAAACTTCAGGGCCTGCTGTTGCCTATGAACTGGATTGGTAGAAGGTTTGGTTTTAGCTTTGTCTCTAATTATGTGTTCCCACAAATGACATTTCTTTAAAAGAGTCTGAATATGGCAAGATTTGGGTTCTTCTTTGGTGTGTGCTTAGGGTTGTGTGTGTGCAAGTGTGTTTATACCTGTGTGTGATGCGTGTCTGGATAAACTGGGTCTGGTTCAACATGGTTCCCACTGAGCTGCTGATTTCTGTCGTTCCTCCGCTCAGACTGCAGCTGCGAGTGAGGCTGTGGCTGAGACTGCCTGTTCACCTGCCCCTCCGCCTGTCGTCTCACAGCTTGTGGACTGGCCCTCGACGTGTCCTGTCTCTGCCTGTAGGCTGCGCCGTTTGCCAGACGCGAAAGCAGCTCGTGCCCTTGTGGCACGGCTGGGTTCACCTGCTGGTTGGCTCTGGAACCGCCACGGTTCCTTCGCAAGATTTGGATCTCGTGGCCGTTTTCCTGTGGGGAGATGCCGCGACGGGGAGAGGCTTGGCCGCGATGGAGGGCGATCTCATGACCGGACAGGGATGCAGGTGGACCTGGAGGAGACACAGACTGTGCTGGTTGGTTTCTCTGTCTTCCTTGGCTTGGCTGCTGCCTGGAGGATGACGCCCCCCCCTCCAAGGAGACAGGGGGGAAGCCCGGTCTCCTTTCTGGGCTGCAAATGACCCCAAGGTCCTCAGCGTGGGTGCAGTCATTGATTCCCCACCCATTGGAGCGACATTCTGCAATAGAAAGCTCTGTGCCCTTGCAACGCACATTGTCCAACCAGATCAGACCTAAAAACAAGAAAGGCTGGTAAGTCACTGAGTCAAGGGGAATAAAAACTTAATCAATGTGCAGACTGAAGTGTAGAAGAGTAAATACTCCTCGCTGGACATACCTTGTCCCTGACCAAACTTGGCACTGTGTGCCCAGGTGAAGCTACGCTGAAAGCCTAACTGTCGGCACACCACATTGGCCAGGTTAAGATCAACCTCGTCGTCGCACACGGTGCCCCACGCTCCATTATAGAACACCTCCACACGTCCCTCATTTGCACCGCGCCGGCCTACGCCTGCAAGACGCACAAGCACCTCCTGGGCTGACAGAAGAGGAGGGTGGAGGAGAAGCAGGAGGAGGAGTGTGGACAGGGAGCCGAGGCACAGCATCCTGCAGAAAAATGAGGAGAACAAGGAGTGAATAGGGGATGGTGGGAATGAAACGTAAGGTGCGTGACACAAGGTACAGCAGCATAGAAGGCAGAGAAGATGCATGTAAATAAATATCCATATGTTACCACAAGAATCCCAAACATCACACAAGGCTTTGGAACTGACATTCCTCACCCTGACAAAACATATAATTAGAAACTGCTCCTCAAACCCTAATGGGACATTCCACAGTAAAATGAAAGATTGATAGATGTTTTTATCCTTTAAAATAATCAGAGTCACTTAAAGGACAGTCTTGAGAAACACTGTGAAAGTGGAGCCCTCAGTCTGAACCAGTCGGAGCAAAGGGAGTAATAACTGAGGCTAAAAGTAGCCTCTCCATCCAGCCAACGGAAACTTTGGCTTTCCGCAAACCCTCAAGCTTAGCTGCATGTATTTAGCCAACAGACACAAAAGCAAATAAACACGGTCATAAAAAAATGCTCTCACACATACATTAAGAAGCGGGTCTGCAAATGTGAGACACAGTTTGGTTAATCAGCGATGATTAATTCATCCTGGGCACACCTCCACAACCTTTATCCTCTAGTAAAGAGGAAGAGGCTGGAGATAAAGAGCATCCTGAGGACATCTGGAGGATGAGAGGAACACCTTACACTGGCTTAATCCATCCAGGGGAAAGTAGTCAGTGAAATACTGCTTTACATCCATAACACACATCTATGTATAGATAAAATAAATAATTCAGACTATTGAGCTCTGAATTGTGAGAGGAGAAATGGTCTGAGTGAGTTCAGGTAGCTGCATGGATAAAATCTTAAATTATGGAAGAAAAATTGACTGAATCAAACAAATTGAGACAAAAAGTCAAGTAAGTAAGAAAACAGAGGAAAAAATGCTGAAGTTGAACTCACCTAGCCATTGATCTCAGCCTGGAGTCACTGGGAGAAAGGAGGGAGAGAGCTCTGGAGGAAAAGAAGGCAGTGAGTTTGGTCCTGCTGTCTCTCTATTCTCCTCTTTTCCCTCCCTTTTTCTTTTTCTGTCACTCCCTCAGATCTGTTAATTTATCCATCCCTCCCCTTTTCTTCATTTAAGCAGTCCCCCCCCCCCCGCTCTACCCTGTTCATCTTGTCACGTTTGTCCTTTCCATCATCACCCATCAAACAAAATCTGGCGACGGGAAACTGACCACGGAAATCAATCAAAACACGGAGGAAATACAGTGCAAAACATAAATAATGTTGTTGTTTGTTTTTGCTCTTAAGCCTTTATGTTACAATATAAACATGTTGATGATTGTGTGGTAATTAGTGCATCCCAACTTGGATCTGTTAACATTTGTTTTGTCTACTTTACTCACACAGCAGCAGGTACAAATCAAGCCAGCCGCCTTCTTACAGGCTGGTCACGTGGTCGCAGACATGGGACACGTGAGCTCAACTTATAAAAGAGCATGATTTCATAAGGTTTTTTTTTTTCTCTCCACACACGCGCACATGCACACACACACACACACACACACACACCATTCAATGGCTATTCATTGTGGTGTCTAGTGTATATCAGCGTTACCTAGTCCTCAGTCCTATCTCATTGTAAGGGAAAAAGTCACTTTGCCCCTCTGATGTCTGAAAATGAAGGCACACACACACACAAACACACACACACACACGCAACCCTGGCACCATCCCATGCCCACAGTTAGTGGTGTCATGAAATAAATACTATGTGAGCTGCAGTAAGAAAGGAGCAGCCTGTCTGAAGTCTGTCTCTTTGCATGAAGCTCAGTTTCATAATATCCTCATTCGTGGCACCTCCTCACTTGAAGGAAGCTCTCTCTAAGAATAGAGACGGTGGCTCCATTTCTAAATGAAGAAGAGCAGATATTCCCAAAGAGGAATCATTGCTTTTTTCCAGTAAACTTTCTCTTCCTGGGGATTATAGAGGGTTTTGTAATCTTGTGCAGTTTAAAAAAATAAAACATGAATTATATTACAGTCAAGTAGTTAAACTGGATAGTTTGTCTTTATGTCAATTTAAAAAAAAATATATATATATATATGTATATATAAAAGACCATCTCTGTCAGAAATGTTAAGCCTAATATAACATTTCAAAATGAGCAAGTTTTATATCATGGAAAATATTCCTACTAGACTTTTATACTGTTTTGTGGTTGAAGACAGCTGACTGAAATGATAAGTGAGACAAGACGAGAAACTGAGGCTTAAGAGCTCGCTCTAGTGGAGTAAATCAGTACTGTAGTGAGTTACATTAGTACCTTCAACCCTCTGTGATTCAGTGTAGCAACAAACCACATTTTGCTGCTTACACTCTCCCTTAAAATGTTCTAAAATAAAATATCACATGACAAGTCTGTGACCAATAACATGTGGGGCTGAAGCAGGTTGGACTGTTTTCTTTAGGGAGGTAAAGCAGTCCTTACTGGAACTAAACTTAGATTGGACGCAGCACCAGCAAACGGTGTGGTATCACTTTGTAAGATTTTTTAAGAGTTTAAATTTGATTGACCATGAATACACTTTTTGTTAATATATTTACACTAAAACTGCAGGGTTTTTTGTTCATTGCCTCAAGGCAACATTGTGCAGTTGGACCACTTTTGTTTGGACAATGAGATGCAAATGTCTGAGATGTGGTGGGATGCATAACTGTCACCACATTCAAAGCTTTTGAGTGATCAGATCACAAGTGGACAGTGAGACACATCAGTGTTTACACCTGGATCTAACATGAGTGAGTGAGCACAGGCACAAACATGCACATTTGTTTACAACTTTAGACTGCTAGAAACTGTGTTAACACCATCCGCATTTTTTCTGTTTCTTCCACCTTAACCAACGTTTTAATTATGGATTTCCTACTTCTTCCTCATCTGCTCTCCTTATTTTCATTGTACGGTAAGTTTGGTATGTCCTACGTAGATGAACGCAGCAGAGCTTTACTGACACTCTTTGAATGCACCACAACTGTGAGACCGATGTGGTGCCGTCCAGGCTAATTTACCTTTTTCTTTTTGGCATATTTTTGGGCTTTTTCACCTTTAATGAATAGTATAGTCAAGAGAGAGACTGGAGATGGGAGGCAGAGAGAGCGGGAATGACACGCAGCAAAGGGCCACCTGAGTCCGGATTCGATACAGGGCCGGCAACAACAAGGACTATAACCTCTGCATATGGGGTGCCTGCCTCTACCAACTGAGATAAATGACACCTTTAGTTGACAGGACAGTCCGAGAGAGACAGGAAATGGGGAGTCAGAGAGGGGGAATGACAGGGACCAAAGGGCCACCGGGGGAATCAAACCGGGGCCACTGCAGCAAGGACTATGGCCTCTGTATATGAGGCACCTGCTCAACCCGGTGAGCTATACGTATATTATCTTTGGGGGTAATCGGATGGAGGGTAAAGAGTAGAGGGTGGGGGTTAGAAGATTTAGACTTTTTATGTTTGCTTTCTCCTTATCAGTTTGGGAGGCCACTTCCTGAAGCTCAGTGTTTTACATGGTCAGGCGCTGGTCCTCCGTCCTTCTGTCTGTAACAGCCAGTGTCTCTCTTTGTTGAGCCGACTTTCCTCCATGTCTATTCTCCTCTTCCTCTTTCTTCTCCCCTGCAAGTCTTTCCAACAGGAGGCTGACTATGGCTTTGCATTGCTGGAGCTTGGTCTTCATGTTCTTGAGCTTGAAGGTGAACTCCAGTTTCTTTTTTAAGTGTCATGGTTTCAGCGTTGACAATGATGATCTCCTCGTCCTTCTGCATGATGAGCTCAACCTTGTCCTCACAACTCTTCCACTGGAGCTAGTGCTCTCTTCCACGCAGTCATCTGGCTCTTCCATGTTGCATTGACCTGAGCAGGGGACTGGGTGAAGGCGTCCTCCATTCATTTAATCTTGGTCCTTTTCTTCACAGCTCTCCTGAAGAGCTCGGAGCTCAGTGGCTGCTCTCTCTTCCCCGCTGTCATCTGGTTCTGCCATGTTGAATTAAGCTGAGCCACTGACTGGACGAAGAAGTCCTTCATCTGGTCTGCAATCAAACCCATGACTTTAAGGTACAGAAAAAACATCTTATCTTTCTCTGAGCACTGACATCAAAAAGGTGTCAACCTGTTTGTGTGCAGACAAGTCATAGGAAATGGATGCAGGAACATTTTATGCATGGAAGTAACATGATCAAGCAGTTAGGCTCATTCCATCTGACAGTGAGGACAGTGAGCTTATCAACAAATGTGTGAAATAGCTCAATCTGGTTATCAAATACCAGCCTGAACTAGCAAGCTGCTACTAGCTACCAGCTGAGTGGACCTCAAAATCAACCTTGAGGAATAGTTACGAGGTCAGGAGTCAGTCAGTAGAGTAAGACATTGATGCAAAATATGTGTGCGTGTGTGTGTTTATTTTGTATGAATATCCATCCAGGTTTTGCAATGTATACTGTATGTGTACTACCCGGGTATGTATGTGGGTTCATGTATGCTGCGCGCAGATGTTTCAATCTTATCTGCTGCAGGCGTGAATCTTCACAAGTAGATGAAGAAGGAGAATTCCAGATGTTCCCTATTCCCTCACCTCGGAAAGGAATCCTGGTTGAAATAAACGCCGTCCTGATTCAGCCGATTCAGCAACAACAACAAAAAACCTGCCAAAGCAGGAAATAAATCAAATATACTGTATTGCATTTTCTTTTTAACTCAAACTGTAACTCATAATACTGACCATAATTACACAAATAAGCCAGCTCCTTTATTTCCTGTCGGACCAACTGATTAATGCAGATGTGTCTGAGACCATTGTTGTGAGGTCAGACACACCTGGATTAATCAGTTGGTCCAATAATGTAAAACAGGAAATAGGAGCTGTGCATAAAGCCCATTCCTTTATCTCTAACGTTAAATCAATCTTTATCTCTAATCCCTTATCTCATACACATTTAACATTTAATGTTTTTTCCCCCATTACAACATGAACTGTAACATACTGTTTATATTATGGAAATCAGAAAAAAACCATTATGTGCACGCTCGAGCCCCATGTGACACATTTTAAGCTCTCAAACATGGCGGCCCGGCGTGACGGTGGCGCAGTAAAAATCATGTCCCTCTCCTAAAAATAAATGCATTTCCCAAACTCAAAAATCATCTTATTCTCTATAATATCTCCGTATCATTTCTGTTGACTCTTGAAATTGTAAAACGGGTTTAACATTTCGCTAAAATGAAAGATTTACATTTTCGCACATGCTGGTGGCTAATTTTCATGCTAAGTAACGCACTCACCGGAGTTCATGGTCCTATCAAACTCAATAAAACAATCCTGCGGTTGTCGAAGCGGTATTGATCCCTCTAGTAACACCTAAGAATTTAAAAAAGTTTTTTTAATCGGTAAAATATCAACAACAACTCCATCTCCTGACTGTGCTATAACTAGTCTCGCTCCCAGCATGCAACGCAATGCATCTACTCTGCGGCATAGAGCGTACATAAAGCGCCCTCTAGCGGTCATTTTGCATAACAATCATCTTGAAAGCACAGGTTGAAAACACACATGAAAACGGTTTAATAGCCTACCCAAATACAGTAGGCCTAAATAACCCAATGCTGCCTGCAATCTGCAGGGGTTACATGTGTATGTGCATGGATTCAGCTAACTCACCACATCGTTTGTAGTTGACGTTTTTGAACTAAACTAGCCTACATAATTTAAATTATGAAAGTTAAGGCCAATGCTTTGATCAACTAATTGATTAATCAACACTGTTTACACCCACAATGTGAAACACATTTTTTTCACAGCCAATATAAACCTATACACATTTTATGATCTCATAAATCTGAACATTAAAGTTACTAAGATCTCAACCATTTTACAGTCCAGTGCCTTGTCATGGACAAACTGAGACACTGTTTCCAAATTATCTCAGACTTATTTAAAACAGAACCACAGGCCAGTTTTTAATACATCGTTCAAAGGGGAGAGGAATTCATTTATTGAAGAATTAATTGGTTAATAATTGTGTTTGTTTTAGGCTTGTATTTGAGGTCAGGTTTATAAATCAGGGCTCGTGGAGTTAGAGAAGGTCACTATGTCCAACTGCCAAATATTGAGCTGTACTGAACCTTATGTTCCTCCATGAAACCTGAGATGTAGGCTACATAATCTACACAACACAACATAAATGGCCTGTTAGTAAAATACTTTCAAGAGAAAAACACAATTTGTGTTGCCAAAAAAAAGAAGATGCTGAACATGAAAGAAAAAACTTTTGAAATGTTAAAAATGAATTACATTGGAGTTGTAAAATGTTGTAAATCTCTTTGTTAGAACATTCATGAACGTCTCTGCGTTGCTGTTGCTGAGCTGAATAGAAATAAGAATTTCCCATTTGACCTGTAGAAACAATCCATTTTCATCACTTTAACAGCTTACTTTATTCATAGTTGAAGAAAACAAAGTATATGCTTTACTAACTGAGCTTTCTAGATTATAGAGTATTTTATTGATGCTAACGACACAGCACAGCAAAAGAGATCAAAAAGATTTATGACTCAGACTCGTCCTCCTTCAGTAGCCTGACAGGGTGGAGACGGTTGGGTAGCGTTTACGGTGAGTCATGCACTTGTCTCTGTCGATGAAGAGTGAGTGTGTTTTACGGTGTATGTCCTTCTCGAGGGCCATGCGTGACTCCTCCAGGTGGGACAGGGAGCCTCTGGCCTCGCTCAGCTGCTGCTGCAGAGACGCCAGAGTGGCATCAATCTGCCTCACCTCCACCTCCAAACTGCAGACACAGACAGAGAGGAGGAGATGGAGAGACAGAGGGGAGATGGATATTGTTGGTTTTGTGTATGTGTGCATGCGTCTGTGTACCTGAGCTGGGGTTCATCCCTGCAGAGCTCCATGTTGGGTCTGAGTGAGCGGAGGTACAGTCTGGACTGAGCTACCCTCAGTGGAGCCTCCTTGTTGTGGATGGCCTGCTGTAGAGCCACAATGTTCCTTTCCTGGGCCCCAATCTGCTCCAAGACCTGCACATGATCACACATGACCATGACACAATGGATAAACCAACTCATCAATCGTCCGCCACACCGTCTGTCTGTCTGCGTATACCTGCGCGAGCCTCGTCTCTAGCTGGGTCTTGGCCTCCGCCAGCTGCTCGCAGCGCTGGCTGAAGGCTCGGTCCACTCTGGTGCACTGGACTCTCAGATCCTCGGTGGTGTCCTGCAGCACTCGCTCTACCAGCATCCTGACGCACAAACAGCAACGGTTACTGAAAACGTTTACATAGCGCCCCACGTGCTCTGCCTGAACCACTCTGAGCTCTGACCTGAGGCTGATGCTGGCCTGTTCCTCCTGCAGAGCCCGGCTCACGTTGTCCTGTGTGAACTTTGTCCAGGACGTGTGGTTACTCACCCTGCAGTAGTCAGTATACAGGTTATCAATGCACTTTCTGTTCAGTTGTGAATTTATTTTGTGTCTTCACAGACTCACTGGTCCTGCATGGTGGCTGAGCTGGGATGGTATTTTGTATCCGGACTCATGTTACTGTATCTTCCACAGTGGTCGTCAAAGTTGTAGGCCTGGTACTTATCAGACCAGTCCAACTCTAATGTCTGCTTGGCCTCTCTATTCATCCTGACACACACAAACACACACACAGAAAGGTTGATAATTCATCTCTTAAACCAGAGAAAACACTGGCACAGGGGACACAGTTTAAGTGGTAAACTGCAGTGGACACTAACTTGATTTGAGTGACGACCTGAGCAGCGGTTCTCTTCAGAAGAGCCTGGATGCTCCTGACCAAGTCCACTTCCTACAAAACACACAGTCCAGTTTCTGGTTAATGCCACACTGAGCCCTCTGCTGGTCATACTGCTTTCTATTACTGCTATACTACAAGTAACAGGAAGATCACAGTAGAAATATAGTCTTGCTGTGCAGGTGTGCATCCAATGATGGATTACCATTTTCATTATCACTTCATCATCCAATTGTTTAGTTCAAGTTCAAGTTAGTTTATTTGTCATATACATTAAAAAGCACAATGTAAAGTCAATGCATTGAAATCAAAGTCAATCAGTAAAACACGGACAAACATGCACAATGCTTATTTACTTTGCGAGATATGTAAAGCAAAGTTTTTACATTTAAGAAGCTGGAACCGTCAATGCATGAACTTAATGTAGAAAATCCAAAATATGTTGTGCTGTGCACTTTATTGGTTTCACTCTTAAAGAAAAGCTGCACTAGGCCTACTGTAGGCCCATATTCATCACTCTCACTTCTTGAAATGTTTTGACAAGGATTGTTATTATCGTCTTGAGTTTTACACTTCTTGATCATTTTTACCTGCGGCGCACTCGCAGCATCCTCAGCCATGACCTGGACACAATTTCACTTCAGGGCCGCAGGTCATTGTAACCTCACCTTTAACAGCTCATCCTCCACCGAGTCACGGACGAGGTCTGGTCCCGGTCTTCTCGCCCTGCAGTTCAGATTATCGGTGGCGATGGCATACGGAGTCTCGGTGGCGTCCAGCGCTTTCTCCAGCCGCGTCTTGAGCGCCAGCAGGGACTCGGTGTCGGCCAGGAGCTGCTCGATGTGCCGCTGCAGCTCTGACTTCCAGCCGTGGATGTCCTGTAGTCTCTCTCCTAGAAGACGCGTGCCCTCGGCTTGGGTCTGCAAAGTGGTCGCCTCTGTGTCTTTGTACAGAGTTTTGGACTCTCGCTGGATGCCCCCGGCTTCGTAGCGGTCGGTAGCGGCCTGTTGGAGGATGCCGTGGTAGTTGGAGAACCACTCACCTGGGGTGTATTTCGCAGAGCGGTACCCCGCGGTGGCTGAACCCGATGACGGCTGCGGGACATCCGGAGGAGGGATCTTCTCCTGGGCTCCCAAAGCCACGGCTCTACTGTCAAAGTGCGGCCGTGACACCAAAACATCAGAGCTCATTTTTTTTGTCAAGCAAGTTTAGGCCTAAACAAAAAAAAAACTATATGAAGAGGGGTTTGCTCAGTTCTCACAGTCCTGCAGCAGCTGTGTGTTTGTTTGGTGTTGCCTGGTTACTCATGTCAGCAGCAGGATGATCCAGTAAGAGCTGTGGCTCAGGTGACTGATGATCAGATAAGATTATGCACTTTTAGTCTACACAACAGAACAGGAGGATTAACAACTGTCCTGCTCAATATTATACTCAGCATTTTAGTGAGCCTTTAACTCAGTCTGTGCCTTGGACTCACAACTAAACAACCTAAAGTCTGCTGACTGATGGTTGAATGGTAGCTAGGCTATTCAACACAGATAAAAGTAGCCTAATAGTTCAGAGACATCATGTGACAAGCAATAATACCCGAATAACCTCCCTGAGCCATTGCCCTCCAATTGCAAACACAAATTGTGCAAGTTATGAACTGAAAATAGGCCTACAACTTACGAGCATTTCTTAGATTAGTGTCCCTACCTATGAGAGGCTACGCTATAAGGTTTGTTAAGGTCACAGGACTTTTTGGCCTTATAGTCCACTGCTAAAGAGGAACCAGAGTGGGTTTGAAACATTTCCTCCTTATAAGATTTTTTGTTTCCTGATGAATTTTGATTCTTATCAAATCTAGAAATCTATTTCTAGACTCTAGGCTGAACTGTGGCTTACATTCACAGGATGTTAAAACTCTAAAAGGTGTCGGCTAATGTCAGTATTTAACACTCTTGTCACCCCACATTTTCACACATGCTGTTGTACTTCCTGTTTTCTTGCATTAAAGCCAGAACATTGCACCCTTAAAGAACAAGCTCAGTGAACACTGGAACCCATGTCTGTTTCGTGCTGTGCATTAACTCGTCTTCCTGTCATCAATGTTTGTGAGCCCTCTCCTGCTACTGCACAACAAATCTACCTATGTCCTACGTCCTGTTGCCTGTGCAAGTGCATTATAACGGCCTCTCGTAACTTTCCCGACCTGTGAACTTGTACCAAAAACATTCCGCTGATATCTGCTTTAAAGGTATGGGTATCATACCTTTGAGTTGCCTTAGAGCTATCTGTCATCTGCCTTCATGCACATGAAACCACAGTTGTCAACAGACAGTAGCACAGTCAGTCAGAAATGTGCGATATGAATGTGTGAAAAGGTCAACTTTGTTCAGTTCTGCATGTTATTGGTTTTTAAACATAAAAATATAGCATGTGAAATTGTTTGCTTTAAAACAGGTTTATAGAAGACTTGCCACAATTTTATACATCTTTACAGAAAACAACACAACACAACACACAACACACAACACACAACACAACGCAACACAACACAACGCAACGCAACGCAACACAACACAACACAACACAACACAACACAACACAACACAACACAACACAACACAACACAACACAACACAGAGGGGCAGATTAACATTATACATAGTCGATGTTAGCCGACTATGCAAACAACCATAGCTTGCTTATCCCTACCTTACATTATAGCCAATAAGAGCGTTTCCTGAATTACTGTCCCTATGGATAAGAGAAATGCCACCAATAAACTCTTGTAAAAACTCTTCCTCTGCTTCCTGTTTACAGTAATCGAACATAATAAGCAATCATTATGAAATATTATAGTACAAGTTTCAGTGTGAAATCCAAGTAAAAGCAAAAGCAATGAATTGGACGTTTATGTAGTTATTTTCCAGCACTTCCAAAACTTTTCAGCTGGTGTAGTTGGCGTCAGTGCCAGTATGATACATGTCCTCTGTCGTGGTGAAGTTTTGGTACACAGACTGTTCTTCTTGACCTGGGTTTTCATCGTGGTGTGGCATACTCTGTAACTCTAAGCAGGCCATGTTTGGGTCCTCATCTATGTTATAAATCTAAAGAAAAAAAGGAAAACAAATGGAGAGGCACAGTTACACAAGGAAGAATGGTGGCACCACCACAGAGGCACCACATGGCCTGCAGTCATGTTTACTTACATTGTTTTCAGTCATTTCTATGTTTGACATGACATTGTCCATGACGACTCCTGAAACAACATCAAACAACATAAAAAAATCATGTGCACGTGTGTGTGTGTGTGTGTGTGTGTGTGTGTGTGTGTGTGTGTGTGTGTGTGTGTGTGTGTGTGTGTGTGTGTGTGTGCGTATGTGTGTGTGTGTGGTGTGTGTGTGTGTGTGTGCGTATGTGCGTGCACATTTAAAACATACCTTGCACTTCATGGTGTTTGACTTTATAAATTCTAATGGAAAAACATAAGAGGCCTAACAGTCCAACCAGAACTGCCAGCAGAGTGTAAGCCACAATCAAAATGTATGTGCCATCTAAAAGAAGGGAAGCAGAACAAAGTAAAAATACACCTCCTAGAAACACATGTGATGATGTATTTTCATACATCTGTTCGGAAGCACACAGCAGTACGTGTTCACCACCAAAAGTCCACACACGCACGCACGCACGCACGCACGCACGCACGCACGCACGCACACCTACCTTTGTCGGGTTTGCTCGGCATATGTGTATGTGTTGACTGGGATGTGACAGTTTCCAGTTCAGGGACAGTTTCCAGTTCAGTGACAGTTTCCAGTTCAGTGACAGTTTCCAGTTCAGTGACAGTTTCCGGTGCAGTGGTGGTCGTCTGTGGAGAGACTGTCACAGTCGAACTTTTAAGACACTGATCTTTCATTTTGTTTTCTTCCTAATGATGGTGTCTAACTTCAGTGTGATTTACTGAAGTATCTGTTTAGTTCTGTCATTATCAAAAAAATGATTAAATTTGGATTCTTGGTGCGGTTGTCATTGAATTAATTAACATACGAAATCTTCAAGTGTTCAACTTCTCGTAATGCATAAGTCTTCTCCAGGTCTCTCTCTGTGACATGTTCATCACAACCTCATGAGATTGACTTGTGACCTCTCACCTTTGACTTCCAGCTTTACAGCAGAGAAGACGTCCAGGCCCGTGTTTCTATGGACGCCACAAAGGTACCAGCCAGAATCCTGTCGGGTCAGTCTGTTGATGGTCACTGTAAATCTTAATGAGCCACCAGTCAGTGTGTAACGTCCCTGGGGTTTCCTGTCAGAGGTGACCACTGCCTGCTGCAGACATGTGGAGGGCTGCTGTCCTCTGCAGAAATACTTCAGGTTGTTCTGGTTCACAGAGTCGTACACACAACTGATGGACACTGGGCCACCCTCTTGACCGTGGACTGTGGTGAACCAGTAACAGCAGCTGTCTGTCAGTGAGAAACACAGTCAGCTACTGCAGGAAACAATAAATCATCAAACAACATAAATAAGGTTTTATATTCAGCTCAGTGTTTCATAGTTGATGGTTCATCCACATAATTAACAACCAGGAATGATTAAACAAGTGTAGTAAGTTTAGCTCTTTTCATGTCTCATCATTGTTCTCAAAAATTTTTCCCTCAAAATTTTTTGTTGGTTCATTTACCTGTAACTACGTGTATTCGTACTTCAGCAGGGTAGTGATCAAATCCAATTTTGGACACCCCACACCAGTATTTCCCAGCATCTTTAGAAGTCAGATCAAAGATGGTCGTTGCGTAGACTCGTTTGTAATGATCATCAGTGATGGAGTATTTGCTCTTCTTCCCTTGTGTCGTTTTAACAAGAACATCATCATTGCGACAGTCATTCCTGCACAGGTATTTCTCATTGGACTCATAACCATCTGCATAGCGGCAGGGGACTTTAACATAACTCCCTTTGTATCCGTACACATGGATCACCGCTGCACCGCTCACACAGCTCAGAGCCACTGCAAATAGAAGAGCACATGAAACAGAAAGATGCAGAAAAACAAAGATCATTCATTATCTTTAACATCACACGTTGACAAAGATGTACATGCCACTCTCCTCACTCTACATTCTGTGTTATAGAAATTGATCATTCCAGCGTTACCAGGAGAGAACAAACCAGTATAGAAGCTACAGTACTTACTGCTGAGGATGAACTGCAGGTATTGAAGGATCTCCATCTTCGCTTTTCACCCGAGAACAGAAACTTAAGTAGGCCTAGTTGTGAACCTTTAGTGTGAATGTGTTAAACACACTAATGAAACAACTGATGTCAGTATGTGAGGTTGTAAATGTTACACCCACAGCATGTGTCAGTAAAACCTCAGTTCCCTTTTGCATTAGCAAAAACCTGTTGTTATTGTCTTTATATGTCAATAATGAAGTGTTATGTGCATATGTGTATGACTCTTATATAAATATACAGCCTTAATGAGATGCAATATTGTCCATCAAACACATCACAGACACTGAGTTTTGAGACTTTTAGTTTAGTGTGTCTTGTTTATCAAATTGTAAATGACTCATCCTGTCCTTCTGGTTTTTACTTGGTGTTTACACTGCTCTCCCTCTCTCTGAGGATGAATGCACCACATCTAGATTCAGTTTTGGCCACCGACATGCTGATATTCTCACCTGTAATTTTAAATAAAGCAGAAACTGTTTTTTAACAAGAGTTTTTGAACTTAACATAATTTCAGCTTTAGCTCACCTGACACAGTTATCAACTATTGCTTACATGGTGTAAATCTGTACACATGTTATCACATAAAGCTGCACACTAAAATAAAAACAAAGCAATAAACATAGCCTACAGTATACAGTATCACCAAAAAGAAAGGACCATGAAAGCACCAAATGCTGTGATATTGCAGTTTGGACAGTGGTTATGTAGATAATTGCAGTCTCTGACCTTTGGTGTTGAATACGTGCTGCTGCGCTTCAGTGAACAGAAGTGTGAAAACACATATAGGAGGGGTATTTTCTGCTTTCATTTCGATGCTGCAGATGCTGCGGTTCTGGTTGGACTGTTGGTCCTGATATTTTTGATCATTCTGATTCATAAAGGCAAATGCAACAAAGTACAAGGTATGTCTTACATACATGCAAAATAAAGCTTTATTGAAAACAACACTATGTACAGAATAATTCAAAAGCATCAGCTCGTTTTTTTCAAAATGGCATTTATCTGCTTTTGCAAATGAACTCTTCAAAAAGGACCAACCTCGATTTTGGCCAGATTACAAAGGTTGTACAACAGATTACTCATATTTTGAAATTCCATTAAAATAAACAGGATTATCTGAAGACCATAATCTGGGATAATTGTTACTCCAAAATCCAAGTTTTGACCACAGCCATACTGGTCAGCTCCTGTTTGCACTGCTGAACTGACAGACAGAGTAGATGTCTTCCGTCACACTGAGGCTTTGATAAACACTTTCAGCTGCTTTATCAGCTTGATGACGATGGACTCGCTGCTTTGAGCCAAAGGCAACTTCTGGATTTTCATAAATCTAAAAAATGAAGAAGAAAAAGAGGAAGACATGAACAGAGAAACAGAGTCAGACACAGCTGCGCAGAGGAGGACAATCAGCTGCACTAAAAGAACTGTGACTATTGGTTTGTTTGATCCAGATGTTGATATGCAGACATTACAATCCAGTGTGAAGTTTGGAAAAGTCAGCTGTACAATAAATCTTATTTCATGATTTATTGTACAGCTGACTTTTCCTTTAGCATCAAACTCCATTTAAAAAGTCTCAAATTAAATTTCAGTGTTGGCAGGTAATTTCCGGAGCACACTGATTTTTCCTTAAAAGTGATTGTTTTCCAATTCAGTGATGTGCAGGTACTGTAAGGACTTGTAGCTACTTCTAAATCAGTGACAACGCAGATTGATGGCTTGATGTCACTGTGTGAGTTTAGTTTGAGTCTCATGCTCTTACATTATCCACACTCATCATTTCTTCAGCTCCAGCTGTCACTGCTGTGTCCATGCTGATGTCAGGTCCTATAGACACACGCACAGCCATAAAGCACAACATACTGAGTCATGTGTGAACCAGTGTGTGTGTGTCCATGTTGTGTTTTGATGTTAAGCCTACCTTTAGTTTTCCATTTGTAAACTACGACAAAGCAAAATGCCAGAATCAGGAGCACAGGAGGCAAAATGTAGAGCACCATGTTGCTGGACTTAACATCTGAAGAGAAACAGAGCAGAGTGAAAACACACACATACACACACACAAACAAGCACGCACATATGCACACACACCACAAACAAACGTGCATGCACACACCTTTGTCAGGTTTGCTCGGCATATATGTTGACTGGGATCTGACAGTTTCCAGTGCAGTGACAGTTTCCAGTGCAGTGACAGTGTCCAGTTCAGTGCTGGTCGTCTGTGAAGAGACTGTCACAGACACTTTTAAGACAATGAACTTTCATTTTGTTTTCTTCTTGCTTGGTGGTATCTTTACAGTTTGATTTGCTAAAGAGCAGTTTAGTTCTGCCATAATCACAGTTTACAGTGTTTACTATGTCAGAGTTGAGTGTTTACTTGGTGCGGTTGTTATTGAATTAATTAATATACCAAATCTTCAAGTGTTCAACTTCTCGTAATGCATGAGCCTTCTCCAGGTCTCTCTCTATGACATGTTCATCACAACCTCATGAGGTTGACCTGCGACCTCTCACCTTTGACTTCCAGCTTTACAGCAGAGAAGACGTCCAGGCCCGTGTTTCTATGGACGCCACAAAGGTACCACCCAGAATCCTGTCGGGTCAGTCTGTTGATGGTCACTGTGAATTTTAATGAGCCACCAGTCAGTGTGTAACGTCCCTGTTGTGTCCAGTCAGAGGTGACCACTGCCTGCTGCAGACATGTGGAGGGCTGCTGTCCTCTGCAGAAATACTTCAGGTTGTTCTGGTTCTCAGAGTCATACGCACAACTGATGGACACTGAACCCTCCTCTTGACCGTGGATTGTGGTGAACCAGTCACAGCAGCTGTCTGTCAGTGAGAAACACAATCAGCTACTGCAGGAAACATCACAGTAAATCATCAAACAACATAAATTACCCCCCAAGGGGTCAGGATGCTGCAAACTCCATATTCAACATATTCGTTGTGTTGTGGAGTTTGCAGTGTCCTGACCCCTCAGGGCCACCATAGGTTTTATATTCAGCTCAGTGTTTAATAGTTTATAGTTCATCCACATAATTAACAACCAGGAATTAATGTAAATGTAGTAAGTTAAGCTCTTTTCATAATGTCATATGAAAATCATTGTTCTCAAAAACAGTTTTTTCATTCAGAATATTTTGTTGGTTCATTTACCTGGAACTATGTGTATTCGTACTTCAGCAGGGTAGTAATCAATTCCAATTTTGGACACCCCACACCAGTATTTCCCAGCATCACTAGAAGTCAGATCAGAGATGGTCGTTGTGTAGACTCGTTTGTTACGATCATCAGTGATGGAGTATTTCTTCTTCTTCCTTTGTGTCGTTGTAACAAGAACATCGTCATTGCCACAGTCATCCCTGCACAGGTATTTCTCATAGGACTCATAACCATCTGCATAGGGGCAGGGGACTTTAACATCTCTCCCTTTGTATCCATACACATTGGTCACTGCTGCACCGCTCACACAGCTCAGAGCCACTGCAAATAGAAGAGCACATAGAAAACCATTGCTGGAATCAGGTCTTCATTCAGTGTAACTTGCATTTGTTTCAGTTAAACTGAGGTCACAGTTGTGTGTACACAGCTGTGTGACTGTACTGTATATAGACATAGAATGCATCTTCATTCATTAAGTTTAATTTACAAGACTAATTGACTGATGTTGGTTTTCTCTTTAAACAACTTCTACTTATCACAAGAAAATACAGACAACTTACTGCAGAGGATGAGCTGCAGGAATCGAAGGCTCCTCGTCGACATGTTACTGCAAAGAAATAGAAACTTGGTCATAAATAAATGATGTTCCTGTGTGGGGACTGATTCTTCACACAAATGTCAGTGACAATGGGTGTTAATTATAACACCTAAAGGACGTGTCATAATGTTGCAATCTATCTGTGAGAGTTTAAATGGTTTCTTCATATAAAGGAGTATTTTTAAATCTTCTATTTCCTTCAATTTTGTCCCTTTGTATATTATAAAAAACACAGCAACTGTGAGCAAACCATTTTGACA
This sequence comes from Decapterus maruadsi, assembly GCA_030347415.2. Lineage (NCBI taxonomy): Eukaryota > Metazoa > Chordata > Actinopteri > Carangiformes > Carangidae > Decapterus > Decapterus maruadsi. Next base: position 26,179,782 of record CM064901.1, on the reverse strand, counting down.
ATCACAAGGAAAGGGTCAGTGACCGCAGAGGAACGTTATCGTCTATAAATGTTCAACAATTCACACTTAGCCTAATTAGAGTATGTGCTGAGATCTCATAGATGAATGATTCTTCTGCCTGTGCACTGCAAAAACTCAAAATCTTTCCAAGAATATTTGTCTTATTTCTTGTCAAAATGTCGCATTTCTAGTCAAAACTAATCTCATCACCTAAAAATTAACTTGTTTTCAGATAATTTTCACTGCACAAAAACTTAGATTTTTCTACTTATTTCAAGTGAAAATTTGTTTGAAATAAGTGAAAATGATCTGAAAACAAGTTAATGGTGATGAGATTAGTTTTGACTAGGAATGAGACATTTTGACAAGAAATAAGACAAATATTCTTGGAAAGATTTTGAGTTTTTGCAACATGTGATTATACAGTGTAATGCTGAACATCACCAACAGAGGTCTAATGTTTTGATGGAAGTGGACAGCATCATCGTCAGAGAATCATACTGTGAGGCTGCCCAGTAATCATAATAAAAGAGGAAGTTCTGATGCACATATTCAGTATTATCAGTGTCCTCTGTGTTTTTATTTTTATTTATTTAAATTTTATATTTGCACATGTCTTTTGCACTTGATCATCATCATCATCTGCTTTGTATTTTTCTTATTTTTTTCTACATACAGTTGCATTATTTGTTCTACACCTCTTGATATTGCTGTTGCTACTTAAAGTCTTTTGAAATTAAAAATTGAAAGTACAATATTTCCCTCTGACATATATGAATTATTACGATACTTGACTACCAAACTACGACTAGATTATTATACTATGAAAGATTATACTTGTTTGTGTTACTAATGTTTGTTTACTTTGTTACTTTCCACCTCAGTTTGGGTGGCTTCTTTGGATCTCTGCTCATATCCTAACTGCAACTGACTGCGCAAACCAAGCTGTAGATGAGGAATAAATGCAAAAAGAGAGAAAATCCGCACACCATAAGCTCCCTTCAGAGAAATTTAATAGCGTGTGACGTTTCGAGCAAAACCAAGCTCTTTTTCAAACTGCTGTATGGTAGATGAGGAATCACAAACCACACAGAGATTTTGAGAGTTGCACTCAATGCAGTTTTAATTGCAGTGCAGCATGTATACAAACAAGCTCTGATCTGTCTCAGTAACAGCTCAGTGTAACAAAGTATAATATCACAGTGACCAGTTTACATTCTGTCCAACTAAGGAAACAACCAGCTCTACATGTTCTACTCAATTTACCTCCCTTCCCAAGTCTAGGCTGTGAAGACCCAGATGAAGTACTGTGATAACTCTACTCATCCTGTAGTTTAAGATAATCCAACGAGTGGCCAATGGGTATTCAGAACCTACAATACAATGAATAAGATGACCACCTTCAGTATGTGACAGATATAGTAAAATATGAAGCCACCTATCTACAAAACCAAATATATCACATGGTGAATATCACAAGCATCAAACATCATGACATGGACTAAGAAAACAAATAATAAAAATAACAAATAATCAAAAAGAAACAAAAATGTTTTGAAGAAATAGAAAATATATACGTAAGTGTGAATTCTCTCAGCAGGAAATGATAACAACTCTTGACTCATCACTCAAAACAAGGCAGATAAAACTACATACCCACAATGCCCAATGTGTGCATGTAGTACTGTTTGCTGGTCGTATATACAGAATATTCACATAATCATTTACTGTACATTCTTCATACTTACAAAAATAATCAAAAATACATTCATATGAAACAAGACAGTATCAGTTCATTTAAGCCCCTGGGATATTCTGTCTTCAAGTAGCCTAGTGCATCCTGTAGGCTTCCCTCTGTAAGAGTTTCTTCTCTCTATCCCCTCCTCTCAAAAGTGGTCTGACTACCTCAGTCCCAATAAAACGTAAGCTACAAACTCCATGGCCGGCCTGATTAAAATGCCATGGCAACCAGTCATCGCCATTTCTAATGTTACTTTTGTGTTCGGATATTCTAATCCTCAGCTCTCTTTTTGTTTTGCCAACATAAAGACCACAAGGGCATTTCAACAGTAGACAAAATAAGGGGCTGTTTTCTGGGAGGAGGGGGATTGGACACCAGCAGACGGTCCCTATCTTTTGATCGGACCCTGGACAGGCACAGACCTTGATCGTATCTCTTGGAATCAGGTGCAAGGAACTTCTGCCTGCTTCAATTGGAGCTACAAATCGCCTTTACTCTTCTCAGGCAGATTCTTTTTTAGACTATGGATGGTAGCTCGAGAAGTGAAAGTAATTATTCCCGTCAGCCTTTTTTTCTAAAAACAGTGGTCTGTAACATTTCAAATTTGTTTACACTCACATCCAAAAACGCCACTGTTTCTCTGTTAGCCTCCAGAGTGAAAGAGATGTTGGGAACACAAGAGTCAAGATATGATTTGAGCAGTTCTAGTTCTTCTGTTGTGCCAGTAAAGTTAACACAAAAAAGATATCATCAATATATCTAAACCAGCATTTCACAACAGCAACAAAAGGGCTGTTATTATAATATTATATACATGGTGCTCTTCAAACTTCCCCATAAATATGTGTGTGCAATCTGGGCTAAATGGACTGCCCATAGACACACCCTGTTGCCTCAGCTGACCTCACCACAACTTTGTTGTCAGAGATGAAACCCCCAAATGACGCATCTTGCAGAGTCACCAACTGTTCACTGGAACAAGTGGATTTTCCTTTTCTTCTGCGCACTATATAGTAAGTATGGAGTATATTATAGATCTGTATTGTCTCATGAGAAACAGCAAAGTTCTGTCTCTGACTTATCAACATCTGTGTGTGTCACTGGACACACATTGTTGCCAGATCTCGTCCTGATCATGGAGCTCAATGTTAGCATCTCCCCAGTGCTGTTATGTCTAAACTCTCCTGTTTTTACACATTCACATATCTCACATCTAAACCTACAGTATAAACTTATATGATAAACAGTCATGATAAACGTCAAAATACAAATGTAATACTGTAGCTGAAGCAGTTCATACAGCACAATGCATTTTCCTCCCACTCAGTCTGTTACAAGTCTGGAAGTGACAATCACTGAAATCACGTTTTATATCCCATTTATATAGTAAAAATACAATAATGTGATTTTTTTTCTATGATTACTGAACTTTGTAAAAACTGATTTTCTTCATCAATTCACTTTTACTTTAAAGGTTTAGCTCAAATTATGATTCTCAGTCTATCCCAATGAGTGCAGGTGTGTTATTTGTTATAACAAGCAACAATCATGGTGACCATAAAATTGAAGTTAAAGTAATAAATATGCAAGTGCTGAATATGTCTGATGATGATTATAAAAAGACCAACAGATGTTAGAGGGCAGTGGGACTCTGTTGACCAGATGTGAGTGTCACAGAAACACAAACAGGAAACCTTGGGTACAAATATACAGTAGTTCCTATCTCTTATTGGCTTGATGGTGAAAGTCATTGCAGTAGATGTCATCTGTTGTGTTAAAATTTTCATACACACAGTCTTGTTGGTCTCCTGTGTCATCATATTGTTCCTGCTGTTTGGAGGTCCACGGATTTGAGCATGTAACTTCTTGATTGGAATAGATCTACAAAAGAATAAAACAGACAATAAACACTTGACAAATCATCATGTTCTTGTCCCACTCGGCCGGTTACATCAAGTTCACAGAAGGTTTTAATTGGCAGACCACAGTCACATTAACTGAGCATATTCATAGTTTGAAGGGTATGAACACTTTAGGTTTTGATCCTCCCACACTTACCATTTGCATCAGTCTAAAAACAGACAAGTTATTCAACCCTGTGAACAGTCCAGCTACTCTATCACTTTACTGCTCTTCCCCACACATTTGTAATGTAGATTATAACAACATTTTGGACTTTTGCTTTCTTACGTTGTCTTCATCGAATACTTGTTCTGCATCTGCCCCCTTGATTGTACTTTGGGTCACAATGACCGCAGGTCCTGAAAACACACAAAGATTAGGCTTAAAAATATATTTGCATGCACACATATGAGTGTTTGTGTTGTGCATGTATAAAAAATACCTTGATCTTTGTGACATTTGTATTTACAAAGGACGATCAGGGTGGGTATCAGTACAAGCAGTACCACAGCGGGCCCAATGTATACCACAGGGTGAGGGAGAGAAGTACCTAAATACACACACACACGCCCAGTGTGAACAGAGTTAAGCATGCACTTTTTCATCAGTAGCATCAACTTATCAGCCTAGTACTCACATACTCTATCTGTTGCCACAATCTTACTTTAAGTTAATACTGTGTCACTGTGTGTGCATTAAGCCACATGCAGACGGTCATTTAGGAGGGTACTTCCTTTAATCAACCACAACTTGAACCAAACCAAATGCTGAGCTCAACATTGTTTAGTTTACTACCAGCTGCAACAGCACAGCTAGGTAGTGGCGTTCATACATTTTGTGTATGGTTCAATAACCGTGTAGCTTTGACACATACCGTTGACAGCTTTTTCAGTGATTTGGGTTGATTGTGATCTGACAGTGGTGGTAGAGGTGTTAGAGGTAGTAGAGGTGGTTGGGTGGGTGATTGGAAACACTGTCACAAACAAAGATTGATGGTAAACACTCTGATACTGTCAGCAGAGACAGTTGGATGGATCACATTAAAATTTCTGGCACAGACATTCAGTCATTAGTCAGCAACAAGTAAAAGTTTCACTTATCCACTGAAATATCTCAAAATGCAAGTGAAACCATTGTGCACCCTGTCACAGGGATACAGAGATAGTTCTGCTATTTTTTTTAGTTTCTGGGAAAGGAAAGTTAAACCAGTTATACAGTGGTGACTAGGGTACGATTGTTATCAGTATTATGATTATCACGATTATTATGCATTAATTAATTTCACAACACCATGAATAATGTTAAATCAAAAATGTTCAAAATTAATATAGGACTTTATTAATCCTCAAGGGGAAGTGTTTGATATTACAAATCACATGCTAACATTTAAATTCCTACCAATTCAATGGTATGTTAGGAAAATGGACCTGCATCTGATTCTGTACATTTACTTTTACTTTGGTGCTGATCTGCCGATATGGTTCGGACATAATCTTTTACCCTTTTTTAAATTAATTGTGACGTTTAATACTGCGATTAATTGTGAAAACAAGTAATCATGACATCCCTAGTGGTGAAATGACCACTAGTGGTGAAATGACCAACCAGGACATAAGTTTACATCAGAGATCATACCTGGATATAACTTACAACTTACAACATCATTTTTACCCTTCATTAAACTCAAAACTCTTTTACAATCTTACCCACTGACAGGACAATCTCGCTGTAGTCTCCTGGACTCCAGTTTGAGTCTGAGCCACACCAGTATGTCCCAGCATCACCTGCTGTCACCTCTGTGATCTTCACCGTGAAAGAACTGGTAGAAGCACTTTGCAGCGTGAACCCAGTCTGGCGTGAGCTCCCACTCCTCACAATGTCTGTACAGCTATTGCGATTGTCCCCCTTACAGAGGAACTGGTTGTTTTGCGGGTGTTGTGGTGAAGAGAGACACTCCATCATTAGCGGTTGTCCCACGGTGCCTCTCAGGGTTTTTGACTCCATACAGCACCACTCTGTCAGACAGAAGGACATTTGGTTTTATTTATATAATAATCTAATCACTTTCAGTATTTACAGTCGTTTCAGTCACAACAAGCACTTTTCAGAACTGAGGTCACATTGTCGAAACTCTTCACACAGCTTGCAGAACAGAAGTCCATGTGGAGCAAACTGAATCACTCACTGCTTTTGCACAAAATGCGTTGAGTGACCACGTTTGCAGCACATTTTTCAAAAGCTAACACACTTCTGCTGCAGCCACACTGAAACTACAGAGAATCATATGAAAATACTGACAACAAAATAAAATAATACGAAAAATTCCAAAAAGCAGATGGGAAGAGAGGTTAAAGGGCAAGAAACACATTTGTTGTTCGCTGGTTTGCTGATGTTGATGAAAACAGGTGGCCAAATACAGAAGAGAGGGAGTGAGGATGTTTTTTTTGTGTGCATTCAAACTTTAAAGATTTTGTACTGTAATGCTCTCTGTTGTTAGTATTTAGTAGTTTAGCATGTCAAGAATGACAGTGTAGCTATACAGTACTTCCCAAAAGTTGTTTCAGTCTTACAGTAGTGTTAGTTGGTGAAAAAGATGTTTTGGGGGTGAGATTAACTGTGAGGCTAAGATACTGTACATGTTGGTGATGCAGACTGTGTGAAGAGCTGCTTTAGTATTGACCAATGCTTTAGGCACCTTTGGTTCTGAGCAATTGTATCATCAGTATGTGATGTTCTGCAACCTCTCACCTTTGACTTCCAGCTTTACAGCAGAGAAGACGTCCAGGCTCGTGTTTCTATGGACACCACAAAGGTACCACCCAGAATCCTGTCGGGTCAGTCTGTTGATGGTCACTGTGGCTTTTAATGAGTCAACAGTCAGTGTGTAACGTCCCTGGGGTTTCCTGTCAGAGGTGACCACTGCCTGCTGCAAACATGTGGAGGGCTGCTGTCCTCTGCAGAAATACTTCAGGTTGTTCTGGTTCTCAGAGTCGTACACACAACTGATGGACACTGAACCCTCCTCTTGACCATCGATTGTGGTGGAAGAAGCACAGCAGCTGTCTGTCAGTGAGGTAAACAAAATATAAACATATAAACAAAATTTTGATGTATAAGGTTTTATGGAAAAGTGAGGTGATGAAAATGCAGGACCTGAACCATGACCTTGAATAAAAGCTCAATATGAGTCACAATATAAACAAACACAGTATAATAAACTCTTGAATCAACTTGTACCCTGTACACAGGGTTAGCATTAGATAGACACAGTGACACATTCAGACAGTGTTGTGTAGCTGTAATTATGTTATAGGTGCATTAGGCGCATTCACACACTGTTGATACAGCAGAAAGTGTGGGTTCGGTATCTTGCCCAAGGACACTTCGACATGTGGACTGGAGGAGAGTGATCCACCCACCTTCTGGTTAGTGGACGAACCACTCTACCTCCTGAACCACAGCTGCTACTGCAGAGGTATAATAACAATAAATACATGAATATTTAATTGTTGGCTTGATTCTAATTGTTAACTGTTTTCCAGACCCATGGTCACAGTAAATTATGGGGGCACAACAAAGAGGAAGTAAACTGAGTTCTCTATAACTGTAAGGAAATAATGATCTTATTTGTTCACCTGGCACTACGTTGAGTTCTACTTCAGCAGGGTAGTAATCCTTTCCAGTTCTGGTCACCCCACACCAGTATTTCCTAGCATCACCAGACGTCAGATTAGAGATGGTCGTTGTGTAGACTCGTTTGTTACGATCATCAGTGATGGAGTATTTGTCCCTCGTCCCCTGTGTGGTCGTAACGAGAACATCACCACCGCCACAGTCATTCCTGCACAGGTATTTCTCATAGGACTCATAACCATCTGCATAGGGGCAGGGGACTTGAACGTCTCTCCCTTTGTATCCAGACAGATGGATCACTGCTGCTGCACCGCTCACACAGCTCAGAGCCACTGCAAATAGAAGAGCACATGAAATATGACGATAACAACTGGAGACTTCTTTGAACATTTTGAGGATTTTTAAAAAACATTTTAGTTTTGTCACTACATGTTATACACTCTGACTCTTTATCTCATCATATGAATATAATGTGACTTGTGTTACAGTTGTATAATGAAATGACCAAATATTTAATTCGGCATCACATTCTGCTATATATGTAAATACAGATAAATTCACTCATTGAATACGAAGAACTTACTGTAGAGCATAAGCTGGAGGTTTTGAAGACGTCCTTGCTTCATGTTTTTCCACAGAAACTGTCACTGTTCAAGAACTGTGTCTAATAAAGGAAATGTTACGCCCACGTTATGTGTCACCGTGCCATGCAGATGTTGAGCCTTTTCACTTCTGCATTTGGTTCACCCATGTTATATCAACTTTAAACTATCACACATTTGCATTCATTTCCCGTCCCGTGAAAGCAAATCTTCTAAATTTACTGTTTTTGCTGAATTGCATTTGCAAACGAGGAAGTCTGTAAGATTTGTTCTCTCATGCCATTCACGCGTTTCTTTTCACCAAAGTACGGAAAAAACTCACCTCTGTTTGAGTCAAATGAGCTGATGACTAATAACTCAATGAATCTGTGGGCACCTGATGGTTACTTTCACTTTGCTTTGGTAATTTGATTAGAACCCATTTCAATTATTCAAGTGTTGGGTTGAAGCTTGTGCACACCGGCACGGATGGACAGGTGCGTAGGAGAGGACCTGGGTGGTCGAGTAACGTGAGAAGAAGCTCCTGCACACTGTCCTCACTTGCAAAGATTTTATTAAGCTGAACAACGTTTCGGTCCTGAGACATTCGTCAGGTTCTGAATTCAAGTGTTCACATTTCCACCACTGAGGGGCAGTCCTGCATAAGGCAGGCCTTGATACTCTGACAAGGTACATGGCACATGACTGTAGTTGGACAATAAATATGGCATAGAATAGTAGGCCTAAATACGTTATTGGTCCTACACTGTGTTACCATGTGACATACAGATCTGTAAAGACAGACAAAATGAAGTAGCAATGAGGACACGTGTTTAGTCCAAGTGAGTCTGATTCATTCTCCCAAACTCAAAATACAATGATCACTTTCCAAATCTCATATTCCCCTCAATTTCAGGTAAGTGGCATACTGTACATCTCTACACATATTTATCAAATAATCAAAACAATTAGGACAAAAGGACAAAACAATTAAAATGTATAAAAATTGCTACAATGTAGGCTACTCCAACTGTATACGTTAGGCTATAATACAAATGACAGTACTATTTTAATGGAATTCAACCATGCAGCTTACATCTGCTCTACCAATGGATGTAGGACAGCAAACAACACATTTTAAATCTTACATAAATACATTCAATTTCAAATTATTAAATTATCATTTCAAATAAAATGTCCAAAACACCCGCTGTATGTGTGAGTGCATAAATTACCAGCAGTTAAGAGCACCTGACCACCTGCCTGCCAGACCTGGGGTGTGTCTATCTGCGTCAGCGGTCTTCAACTTCACCAAACGTCAACAAAACTTGCAATTGACATGACAATGAATCCTACTCGTAGCACATGTGCACATAAAAGCTACTGACCTGTAAACTTTAAAGGCAGTCAGAATAAGGCAGCAATGAAGACACAGAGTGTTACTTACAAGCTGAGGCTGAGGTGTGGGCGCACTGGGCGGAAAGCCCGGCCCACACCTGAGACCACCGAAATGTCAACGAATCCGGCCACAAGGCTATCGTTAAATTCAATGTTGACTTTAGGAAACCACACACATTTCATAGTGTTGCGAAGTCAAATGCAGGGGATGCCGGAAAAGAAGTTTACTTGCTGGTATTAAAGTTTGGTCAGATATCCAAGAACAGTTCTTTTGAGTCTGTCCCTCACACACACACCTTATGCGTGATTACAGTACATTTTCTGTCCCAGACTAGCTAGTGTCAACAATACTGTAGTCAAGATAACATGTGCTGTCCCCTTCCTATTAGGCTACAGCATCTGGAGCCCTTTCAGACTCTCACTGACTCTCATGCTCTTCACTCATTCTGCCACTGGACCTCCAACTTTTCTTTACAGATGCCGAACATTCACCTTCACCCATTCGGAACATTAACATCTACTGTATTTCTTTGGCTAAGCATTCTTTTGCTTGTCCATCAGCAACTTCATTGCCCTCAACTCCAGAGTTCTTCAGCACCCACACAAAACACACTTGATATTTGACACTTGACTGAGTCGATTCTTGATAGACAACACAGGATCTCCATAAACAGGTCATAGCGGATCCTTGATGTCCCTTCTTTCAGAGTCAACAAAGCAGCAACAGAATATGAACATGACACTGTTCTGAGGTTTACTGTTTTCTATCCACTCCGGTCACAAAGTTTCCACTCACATTTCTCCCTTATCTCACAATATATATGAAACATATAATGAAGTGTGATTGTCACGTATCTCACTGGGGAATAATAATCAACCTTCAAACTAAAAACGAAAGTTATTTTTCTGTTTATTGCATCAAGTTTGATTCAAGTCCAGTTGTTTTTCCGCCATTTTGCTAACCCTCCTCTAGGCCATGTGCATTTGTTTTTAAGCCGACGATCAAGCAGTGGATAAAGTCATATGTGTTAAGACATGTATATGTAGTCTTATCTCATATCATAATATCTTTGAAAATAAATGTTTTAATTTATTGATTTGAGACTGATTAAATTAGAAAAAATACAAATAAAACTGATGTGTTTTGTGATATTTTCATCCATTCATTCATTTTTTCAACTTCTACTTCAGCACAACTGAAACTTTTCAGTCACTTAATAGAAAAAATGGGTAATTATTACAGGGACATACTACAGCAATTTAGACTAATTGTAATGTTAAACCTGTGTTAATTACAAATCTACATGTGAACTGTGAAGTGTACATGTATTAGTTACACATGTAGTCCTCATTCTGTTAAATGTAATTGTTTTTAATAGTGTTTTTAACCCTGGTACCCCTGGATACTTAAAACTAAAATACTGTGCCACCGTTCAAAACTACTGACCCCACCCTGGCCAGTGCATTATAAAATGCCACTGGTGGTATATGTGGGTGAAAGCATGCATGTGTATTTTCCCTGAGCTCAGCCATTCCCTCGACTCCAGCTGACCACTCAGCTGTGCCTGTCGCATACTGAGGCACAAACTGTTTCCATATCTCGCACACTCTCACACTGAAAGGTTAACATTAAGACCCGTGTGCGCAGGGATAAGTGTGTCCCGAATTAGCGAGGATGCCAAGGCGAGCTGAGCTGTTGCCAGGTTGGGTTGCCAAGGGGCACTGGGTGCTGCCGTGGTGGGTTGGGTTTCTGCACTGTGGCCTGTTTGCATGTCGGCAGTGTGCAGGGCGCGTGTGCTGTGGTTGTCTCAAACTACAACTCAAGACAAACACACACACACACACATACGGTCCTGAGTGTGTATAAGGGGCCTGGTGCCGATATAAATAGGTGACCCTCTCAAGACTTTAGGGTCTATCTTAAACCTCCGGGCTACATGTTAATGTCTCTCTCTACATCTCACTCTCTTCTCTTTCTTCTCTCACTTACACATGTACATTCATGAGCTTGAAAGTCTTTTTTTTTCAAATCAAGTAGCCTGCCACAAGTTTACAAATTCTAAACAGAGAGCTGATGTTACAAACTGGAGGCATTAAGTTTAAAGGATGTTGGACATTACCCTGCCAAGAAAGTCTAATAAAATATGTAAATGAGTTGCATTATGGGAAGTGATTGACTTCTCTGCATCTGATGCTTCAGTTAAACCTATCACTTGTAAGTTTCCCCAGATGTATGGATGCACACTACTAAATAGCTGCTCAGATCTGATGTTGAACAGGAGTAAGGAATGATTGATTTCTCTCTGTGCCGCAGCACACGTGGTTTCAGTCTCTGCTGAGGGTGAGGTGTGTGCGCATGTGTGTGTGCGTGTGTGTATGTGTGGGAGGGGACATTCCTTCCATTCTTGTTCTTCCTGAGGAAAGAGGGAAAGCATCTCACGCGCACACGCACGCAACTGCTGATGGCAGGCGGAGGGAGAGGTGCACATACACCCCTCTAAGGTTATTCACACATCCGCCTTCCTCCTTTAAGCTCTCCACCCACCGAGTCCCAAACAGTCAACCATCCATCTCAAAGTGGCTCTTATTTGAAGTTCCTGGTGGTGCTATCAGACTACATATACCAACCCCTCCTGTGGTTTCAGCCATGTGAAGGTCACACGTTTAGACATATGGGAGTTTAAACTAAGGCTAAGGATTTTTTTCATGAAACTCAAGGGAAAAACATTTGCACATTAGTTAGGAAAATATAATCGCCTCTCCTTTCACTCAGCACTGAATGAATACTCAGACACACACACATAAGGGAAGAGGATGCCAGCAAGAACAGTGGCTTGTCAAAGCTCCACAGGGGTGGCGACGCCAGCGCTGACGCACTGCTGCTCTCCTGCCAGCTACTGGTCACTGAACACTCATAATGGTTTTTTCTTTCGGGCAGTTTAGGTGGACAAAATCTCTTTGTTTGGATCCGTGTGTGCCATCGTAAAGACTAATAACTTTTGGTGACTCATTTTACCACTGATTTTCCTCGCAAGTTGTCTCTGCACCACACTGAGCCTCCGAGTGACGCACAGAATGTGACACACAGACACATGTTTATTGAAACATGTGATGCAGTGTCCGTATATCGGGCTGTATGGTTCATCTGGCCATGTTCAAAAACAAACAGGAAGTTGAATTGACCAATAAAAGGTAAGTGGAAGAGAAAAGAAGGCTGAAGGCTTGTGTTTTATTCTCTGCAAATATAAAGACCCTTTGAAATCATTAGCAAAACACACACACACACACACGCACGCACACACGCACACACACACACACAGACTTTAGTACAAGACTCACAGAGCTGCATACTATACACTTCTGTCAGAAGACTCCTAAATTTTACAGAAAGCTTTTTACAAAGCAAACTTTCATTTCAAGAATGATCACACAAGCAGTCATCGTCATGAGAATAAACACTTGAAGCAGTTAGGCACAAAATTAATTTAAGCTCATCATCCATTCATTCAGTTGCTGTGTCACTCCTGCACAAACATGTTTGCTCACAGTCAAATAAGGACGATTCAGTTTAAGCAGCACGTTGGCTGCTAAAATGTTCACTGTCTTTCCTGTTGCTCCAGCAGCACAGAAGTAGATGCAGGCTCTTGTGTCGGCCACGGGCCTGCGATCCTCTCTGACAGCCTCCAAGAGGACGGCGCTCCATCCTGATATCTCAGTCTGTGTCTATTTCACAGGGGTTCGTCCCCGCTTTCCGTGCTTCGATGTACAGCTTCAGGAAGTCTTTGTAGCGAGGTGCACAGCCGAGCCAGGCTTCACCAAAATGGACAGAGCCGGTCAAAAGGTACTGGTCCTCGCCGGTACGGACGCTGCACTGAGAGGGAATATTGACGCGTCCACTCCAGCCCCGCCCCCTGGCTCCGCCCCAAACAAACACATTGCTCTTCTGACGAAACAGCCGGTTCAGGGTCACCACGGCGGAGGAGTGACCGTTAGTACCTGACACCGCACCTCGAAAGACGCCGCTGCCAGCTGCAGAAACAGAGGAGAATACTGTAGGTCAATGGACCAAAAAGTATGAATTAAAGTTATTTATTTATTTATTTGAAACGAATTTGTTTTCCTTTTTCTGGCTTTTAGGCCGTTATTATAGGACAGCAGCAGAGAGACAGGAAGTGGGGAGAAAGAGAGGTAAAGGGAACAACATGCAGCAAAGGAATCGAACCTGGGGCCACTGCAGTGAGGACTGTAGCCTCAGTTTGTGCCTGCTCTACCAGCTGAGCACTAATGTGATGAAGAAATCTGTTCTGTTCAGAGCCATTCTAGAGTGGAATTTGTTGCCACTATGTGTCAATAGATTCTAAAGCGAGGTATGAATTCTTGCTCAAACAGTTTCTTCTAATGTTGCAGCTCTAGTTGAGGTATAGGCTATATGATGTAGAGCCTGTTCTATTCCCTGCCCTGTGAGGTTACTATTTTGATATCTGTTTGTATGTTTTGCTATATTGTTTTCCCCTTGCATGTATTTACTGATTCTTAATTGCATTGTGGTGTATTATGTCTTGTGTTATACATATGTCTGCGTCTGTATGATTGTATCTATGTGTTGTGACTGTATTAGCTGTTTTTGTTTTGTTTTTTCCTTGGTGGACTTGGAAGAATATAGTAGACAATTTTGACTTAATGTTTGGACTCCAGGAAGAATAGCTATGCTAATGTGCTGATGCTAATGTGCTGGTGCTAATGGAGATCCAATAAATTAAATTAAATTAAATGAGCTATATGATGCCCCAATTACGGACTAATCAACCTTTGAAAACAAACATAACACAATTTGTCTGAGATGAAGTTGATTCAAAATACAGCAATAACAGATTTAAAATAATAATAGATGAAACAAGCAAGATGTGCACAGTTGTTTTATCAGGCATGACTGATCCCAAAATGTCAAACATTTCTTTGAGCGTTTTCATGTGAGTCTGTGTATTTATTTACCAAAGTCGCTGGTACACACGGCCACGAGGAGCTCCTCATCTGAACAAGGTTTACAGGACACTAAATTGGAAAAGAGGATAAAAAAAAAAAAAACATTAACACTTATTGTTGAAACCACAGACATTCTTTCATCATTTGTTTTAATGTAATTCTCAAACATGTTTAACCCTTTGTCTGCTTCGCACTTTCTCCGTCTGTGTTGGTGTTAGAGAGACATCAAAGGAAATGGAGAGTATGTGAATGAGAACAGCAGGTGAGGGAAGAGAGGTAATCAGAGAATTACCCCTTGACCCTGTCAGCTATAAAAACAGCTATAAAATGGCCAGACAGACACACACACACACACACACACACACACACACACACAGACACGCCTGGACAGGCAGCACTCCAGCCTTCCTCTCCTCCCTCCGGCCATCCCCTCCACCACACCACACTGCTTTATTCATACGGGTGGGCTACCCAAAATTCCTCGCTTGTCGCAGAGATCTGTTCTTGATTGACAGCTGAGAGACGATTGGCCGACCTCTAAGCTTGACCTGAACAAGACCTTTTGATTGGCCTGCTTGTTTTCATAAGACTGTCTGAGACGGGGAAGGACGAGGAAGTGGGGGAGGGGGGGAGTGTCGGGGAGGTGCGGGGGTGGGGGCAGCACGTAGGTGAGACTGAAGAAACAGGGGTGAAACGACAGCACGGCCGCTGCTGCACACGGGAGCCTTTGCTCTTGACTCGACTCCAGTCTGTCATGTTCACTTCACGTCAGTGAGCTGTGTCAGGTCCAAGGAGCTTAACAAACCATTTTAGTCAATTATCTACAAATTACATGCAATTTACAAAACAACTGACAGCATGAAGGTCGGTTACCAACAGAACTGAAACCTGGTAAGCGGTTAAGTGGTCACAGCCAATATTTAGCTGAGTCTGTTTGTTAGGTGTCGTTTCATTGTTATTATCAGGTTTTCATCTGATTATAATGGCACAAGCATGAAATTTAAATCTATTTCTTGTGTGCTTATTGTTTATTTTGCAGATATTATTTTCATAAACAACAAATTATAAAAGCAATGATTTTTTATGTTCAAGAGATATGTTCAAGTCAGCCTGGAAACCATGGACCCATTTTTTCCCTCAAGCCAATCACAGAACGGGGGGAGGGGGCAGCAAGACGATGACACACTTTGTTGATAGCTTGTTGATCCAACATGGCGGCAGACGCTTTACCTTTCGATGCAGCATTAGAAAGTGTTTTAAGTAGTTTAGACAAGTTTATTTTGAAGAAAGAGCAATGTTTAGCGTTTTTTTTCCTCATCGGATTTCTATCGCTCTACATACATCATTGAGTATGATTGATATGATTGGCTATATGCTACATACAGATAGACATTTGTAGCGCCCAATAAACAGCTCTGGGCTTTTGAAAACCACACCTCAAATTCGAAAAAAAATGGGTGGTTCCCAGACGAAATCTCAATCTACATTGAGATGAGGTCTGGTGTGAGTCAGGCCAGCATTATAATGCAAATGCCATCAAAAATGTGGCCACTATAAAGTTAAAAACAAGTGTGCATGCACTCACTTACCAACACCTGGGTGCAGGAACGGGTACATATGTGCCCCTGGCCCTTGACTGGGCACCAGTTCATACTGGAAAGCCGTGATCCTCCGGCTGATATCAGTCTGTGGAATGGCTTCCACAAAGAGAGCCCCCTCTGCCAGACTGAAACAGTGCACTGTGCCCTCAGCCTGGTCCACCTCTGCCAGCAGCAGCCTCAGATCCCCGGCATGCTCCAGATACACATGAGAACCCTGAAGCAGGAGGGCAGACTTTCAGAAAAACTACATCCACCAGACAAACCATAAAATCAGTAGATCTCCAAACTTTAGAGTGAGTCATGCAAACATTAGATATACTGAGGCAAAGGTGATGGTCTCACTCTACAGTACCTTGGAGTAAGTATGAGGTTTGATGCACACATGGAGACCTGCCATGTGTCCTGATGAAGACTCAGTATTTGGCCGCAGGTTGACAATGACGGCGCCGATGGGATAGAGCCACTCCAGAGAGCCCTGAGAGCAGCGAAGGTAGACCTGCTCCACATCTCTGCGGTGCGACTCATGGCTCAGACCGCTGCACAGAAAAAGACAGACTTTTTACATCTGTGTTGACCCTTCATTCAAAGCACAGAATGTTTAAATCATCCAGATCTAAAAGCAAAAGAAATAAAAACAATGGATATATTTCTGCTATAGAAAAATAAAGCTGGAGTAACACAGGGAAGGGATTTGATGATCCAGCAACATTCACTAGGAGGAAGTCTGATGCAGATCTGCCAACAAATATCTCAGCTTGGACTGATGCAGTCCCTGTCCCTGATTTGCATGAGCCACCTCAGCACTGGGAACCGACTGAGCTCTTAAGTCTTTGTAAGTTTGAGGAGCACAAGTGAACTTAACAACACACAGGCCTTCATTCTTTATGACTTGAGGACTTTAAGGAGTGATCAAAGGCACCATATGGCTGTATTTACTGAAGACAGGACTTAAGACACTCCTGTGATCATAAGTAGCCTACGTTTTTGAATATTTCAGACATTTAACTCTGGGGAGATTGTTATAAATAAAAACTGTCCCTCATAGTCAAATTAAGGCACCGGTCTTCATTTGATTTGTTTTAGTCGTTTTGTGACTCATTTTCTGAAAGGACTGGCTACAATTAAAAATGCATTATCTATCAAATCTATGTTTCTATCTGTCTATGGTTCTTAACAGCCACAACAAGAGCACATCTTGTAACAAAAACACTTATTTACTCTGACCTTCCAATCCCCCCTTTCTGAGAATTAAATTAAATCCATGCCACTAATTAGTCCTTTGAACGTCAATATCCAGGGTAATGGACTCACGCGACTCAGGTTCGAGGCATTTCCATTACTTTACAACAACAACAAAAAGAAAAGAAAAGAAAGGAAAGATTGGGCCACTTTTCTTTGTGGCATTCTTTAAGAAAACAGTGTAGCCTGTGACATTCATGAATGAACCCCTTTATAACAGTATCAACCTGTGGCTGACTGATGTGATATTTACGCCTCAACTGAGATTGATCCTTTGTTCAGCTCCATCCTCACCTTCCTCGCCAGCTACACTGGTCGCTGGAGTACTGTGCCACCACCGCCCGACACAGGAGCACAGCTGCGATCCAGTGCGCAGTCCACGGCCGGAGCATGGTGCGATCCAGTCCGCCTCGGCGGTCCCCGGATCCCCGCACACCAGACCAGACCAGAGCAGCCCAGCCCAGCCGCGCGCTTCGCTCCCCGAAAACAGCAACGATCCGGTGAAGTGAAGTATCCGATCCGCCTGAGCTCCGTGTGGCGCGCGCGCAGCCTACATGGCGCGGTTCAGCCGGGTTCAGCCGAGGCGAAGACTGAGTCTGAGCCACCAAAACATTTTGACAGGACGTTTGTAAAAGGAGCCGTGTGCGCGCGCAACAGGACAACAAAAACACTTTAAGAAACTTTTGCTGCGCGCGCTTCGCCTCACGTCACCGGAGGGCGCGTGCCAGCAGCTGACTGCGCTTGAGTGACACGCGAGCGCTCGCTCCAAACCACTCCCACCCGCTCCCCTGAGAGATGAGCCCCCGGGCCCTCATCCCAACATTAAAACACCATCAGACTTTAGGACAAACTTAACAGGATCAGAGTTGTAACAGCAAACGGACAGTGACTAAATAACCTAAACAAAAAACAGTAAAGAACAACAAAGAGAAAATGAAAAAATAAATAAAACTTGGCCCAGAAATGGCTAAATGCAAAATCCCCATCCGCTTGTTGCCAGATAAATTCTCGATTGCTCAGCCTGTCAACTCCTTGTGCAGCTACAGGTTCCTCCTCAGTACCGCAAACACTATACTTAAGCCTGTGTGTGTGTGTGTGTGCGTTGGCTTTATAAACAGATGGATCATATTATCGCAGTGAAAATTAGAGCAGTATGCAGGTCTGCAGCAACAGCATCCAACTCCCTGCAACAGCACTCATGGACTAACAGTCAGCGTCCTATCGTTGAAAACTGTCAACATATTAGACGTTATAGCTGATTATAGAATAAAGCCAATTTTATTAGTCTATTAGGCTTTAAACAAAAAAAAGATTCCTGTTTGTAGCCCTGCCACGTCATTTCCACAACCCACTCTCTCTTTGGAAAAAGAAAGCCCCTGACATAACAACACAAAGTCACACATGTGCTCTAAACGTCTGTTTGGTTCTCGGGCAGTTTTCCCGTGAGAAAACAGTCGGATCTGCAGCCATGTTACTGACTCGTCACATTCCCCCGCACTGCCAGAGCAATGTAACGCATTTCGAGAAATACCGACGCACGGACTCCTCTGCACACCCACACCGATCACCTCACCTCACCCCGACTTCCCAAAGTCTCAATCGTGCCACAGCTGTTTTATTAAACATTATAAATTACTATAGACTATGGGCCTATGGGATTTCATTTATAAATTAAATCCCATAGGCCCATAGTCTAGTAATTTCCAACATATAGTGACTGATGATACTGTGCACTGTCCAGTGAAATGAAAGCAACATTAACAGTGTAAATACATAATATTAATAATGCATAGCAGCTATTATTTACTTAAGTTGCACACATCAGTTTAGAGCCATTAAGGAGCCAGTTTATGATGCATATGTTTCAAAATCAAACTCTAACTGAAGAAGAGGCAGGCAGAGGGACTGAAGATGGTCTGGGGCATTTTTTCCCCCACAATCTGGCAACCTAGTATTTCCTTTTTCTTCCTGCTTGTAATTGATCCAGATAGCATTGTCATATGATTTACTGACCATTCACAAAGGCAGAAGTCAGCAACATATAAACCCTTCCTTCCTTCATTCATTCATTCATTTCAGTGCAGGTGAGAAGGCAGTCAGACCCTCTACTGATTGAGCAGGTGGGTGGGCTACGAAATACAACATCTGCTCCTCTGTGAAGAACATTTGCCAAATTCCTGGATTGGAAATAGATGCAGTAACACCATAAACACGATAGAAGGCCAAAGATCTGCAGGTCGCAGAGCAAGCTGCCGATGTGCTGTCTGACCTCATGTACTCCTCCACCATGTGAAGTATTTACAGCGTGGCGGAGCCTCTGACCTGCTCCCTCTTATCCCTCTGCCGTCACCCAGCTTCTCTCAAGCGGCCTGACAGGAGGAACGCTGCGTGTGTCCACACACTGATTCCTCCTGAAGCCCCATACACATTCCTCTATCTCTGATTTCAACCTTATTTCCTCTGCTCTAGAACTGCACGCTCCCCTCTCTTTTTGAACACCTTTTTTCATTTGCACGGGACCACATGAGTGATTGAATGCCTTGCTCAAAGGCAGCTTGACAGTAGTTTTTGCAGCAGTACAACTGAGAAAATGTGGCAGTGTACTTACCGGCCTCTTTTTTCATTGACACACACACACACACACACACTTGGAGAAAGACAGAGATGTTGAAACAAAGGAATGTGGTAATGTTCCAGGTGAATGAAAAAGCCTCCAGTGTGTGACCTCTGTGAGCTCTACTCACCCAAACACACCCGACTCTAATCTCTCTCTCTCTCTTATCAATGGCACTGCCAGACAACATGCAGCTGTATAAGTGTGTGTGTGTGTGTGTGTGTGTGTGCATTTTTTCTACAGACGTGCAGGTTTATTTGACCAGCGAGGGCAAGCAGGCTCCAGGGTCAGGGTCATTCATTGTGTGTGTGTGTGTTATCAGGTCTGATGTGTGTAGGGAGACAGAGTGTAAACACTGACTAAAGCTCTGTTTACCCTCTTTCTGAATCTCTTTCATAGTTTCTCCATTAGAGCGCTCTCTGATCACCTACCAAGTGCTTTATCATGAGGAAAGAGTGGGTAAAGGAGACAGGATATATTAGACAGAGTGAGGTCTAACTTAAACAACCTACTTCGATTCGTTACATCCAAAAATATATGGAGTCCATTTGGTCGACATTCATCCAAAGCACCTTACAGCTCCATGACTGTGTACACTGTGGCCACAGAGACCCACCAAATCTGTTGTTTCACTCAAACACAGTGTGGAAGGACATGGAGAGCTGAGGTGATGTATTCATTGTGCTTTCAATCACTAAAATATATTTGATCACAATGGGAACATGTAGAAAATTTCATGTCAATCCGTTTCAATAGCTTTTGATTATTTCTCTCAAAGTGGTGGACTGACCTCCATCCTGCTAAGTGTAGCTGAAATAACCCCTGGATAAACTTTCTGTCAATGTGAACAGTTTAGAAAGTGGAAGATGAAACTCTCTTTTTGAATATTTTGAGCAATGTTAGTATTTTATTTTTGTTTCCTACAATTTTAGAGTGAAAGAGGGAAACAAAGCAGCGCCCTGCAAAAGAATTAAATGTTGACATGGGGTGACCAAACTTTAGTTTTCTCTGACTTGAGTGAATGTAAACTGGAGATCTTTGGGTTTAAGATTATCGGTCAGACCCCACAGGGTATCTTCTAAATGTATAATTTTAGGAAAATATAACAGGCTTTTTAATATCAAGAAACTAACAAAGACCGATAATGACATTAATCAGTAGTTGCTGCCTTGGTGCAAAGATGAAGACACATCCTGACTGAAGTGTTTGTGTATATAAACACAGAGAGGGAAGAGGGGTGTATGTGGAGACTAAGTGCTAAGTGGATGTGATATTTTTCTCAGCTCCTACACAGCGCTGTACTGTGGGGGCACAGGTCTGGGGTTTCTACCTCAAACCTGACTGTTTGGGTTGAAACAGGCCATAACATTCCTGTAATTCATTAAACACTACGTTTCCAAGCCTAACTGGACTCTGTGCATCCACAACACTGTGCGACTGTATCTTCAGTCCATGATAACAAACAAAGGTAGAGAAAATAAAACTTTGGCAGAACGGAGGACCCTGCTTCAGTTTTTTTTTTTTTTAACCATTACTGCTGTGGCCAGATTTACAGTAAGGCCGACCGCCTCATTGACCCAGGAAACACTGGGGGAGATTTTGTGGGGAAAGGTCTGTTTACCTTTGGGCAGAAAAACTCTGCACTCTGTGAGGTAAAATAAACTTTTTGTGTGTGTTTACGTATCAGAACTGTGCTTTCTTAAAGAGGTTATTGTTCTTTAGATTTCATAAGACCCAGGGAAAGAAAAAACAAATACGGAGAGAATCCATGTTTGTACATTTATAGCAGATGTGTGCGTGTGTCTGATTTTGCATGGTTGCATCAGAGCAGACTTTAGAAATCAGTACAAGACTTCTGGTCATAAAACACCCCACCCTTTGTAAGTCGAACCTTCTGTCTGATGACACGCTGACTCCAGTCGCTTCCTTTTAACTCCAACAACAAGTTCAAGTATCTAGGCTGACAAATACCATTCACAGTCCACACAGGCTTAGAAAACACAGCGGAACATTTTATTCCTTCAGTAGTCAACACCACTTATTTGTTACTTTCATTATTTTCTAAATTAATATCTAAAGTTACATACTTATTCACTTTTTTTTGTCGATGATTAGATGGGAAAATTGAAACCTTTGATGTCTGTAGGCTAAATATGAAGCTACTACCCGCAGCCAGTTAGCTTAGTTTAGCATAACCACTGGAGACAGTGGGAACAGCTAGCCTGACTCAGTCAGAGGATTAAAAAAGAAAGAAAAAAAACCCCAAAACAAACATCTTAAGGCACATTTGAAGCTCACTCGTGTATTTGTTTAGCCCATGCAAAAACCATTACACTTTGTCTGAGCCAAGCATAAAACTGTTTTGCAGCGTTTCCCTTTTTTGTTTGCACACAAATTGAAAATGTGCTTTTTTTAATGGATAAACAAGTGAGTTTTTGATTTTGGTAAAGGGTTGGTCTGTTTTACCCTCGGATAGAGCTTGCAAGCTGTTTTCCTAGGCTGAGCTAAGTGAATCCTGGCTGGAGCTTCATATTTAATGGAGAGATATGAGAGTGGTACGAGTCTTATCATTCAAATGAATGAGCATACTACACCAAAATGTCAAATTAGTCCTCTGAAGTTCTGTGAATACTGCAACAGCTCCAGCACTGTGTTTCAGGTATGAGATAGAGAAATAGGATGTGGTCCAGTTTTCACTTCAGCCTTTCCCTGTTATTACCTGTCTCTCCCTCAGTTTGTATTTACGTTGTCAGTAATCCACCTCTCCATTTCCCTCTGGCTGATCCAGCTGCAGGGCTCCTCCTGTCTTCTCCATCTCTTAAAGCAGTCAGTTGAAATGGTAGTAATCTGTTCCTTCCTTCAGCTGTAGAGAGTTAAGGTTCTTCTCCAAAACACCCTCTGTCATGTCCTACAAATGAAAACACATCAGAGTAAAAGCAGAACCAGAAAACACAGCGGAGGGCACAAATCTCCACGAAACGACGCAAGGAAGCGTGATCGTATACCTTTACTGGCTCAACTTGCTTGTTTTTCCTTCTTGTCCCCTGCTGTGTATTTCTAACTGCACTGAACTAATGCCAAAGGTTGTACACAGGCTAAACAGATTCAGACTGACCCACAGTTAATTAGGTTTAACCTTGGCCTATTAGAAAAGTTCAGTTGAATTCATTTGTTGATTATATGGTTATTTGACATCTGGATCGAAAACTTGTGTGATTGAGTCCAGCTGTTTGTGTGTATGTGTGGAGACAGAGAGCGAAGGAGACCATGACTGAGTCCAGGTCTCTTTGTCCTCTGACTCTGATTACGTCTCCCAGTTTCCATAATTGCGCAATTAGCAGCCCCCGTAGGTGGGGTCACTCTAGTTTTGATGTCTGAATCTGGCTGGGTGATAAATAGGCAATTAGTGATTTCCCTGAACAGCTGTATGTATGTGTGTAAAAGGGAATAAAAAGATGAAATCTATTTCTTAGGAAAATGCTCTGAAATAACTACAAGTAAAACCAAGATTTTTGAAAATACAAAATATAATCCTAAACATCACAAATGAACAGAACAGTGGCAAACACATCACTCGTTTATACAAGAGCCATGTGATCAAAAATCAGTCCGCTATTCCTGACCGCCTCTCCTCTGTGTGTGTGTGTGTGTGAGAGAGAGAGTTATGTCCTGTGCCAGGCACACGCCCCAGATTATTATGTCATTAACTTAGATTACAGACCTGAGGGACAGACGATCAGAAACAGCAAACATACAACACACAAACACACTTTCTCCTTACCAGTTTAACACAGATGATGAAGGGGGCGGAGGCATCTTTGAAGTGCAGAATTGGGATTTTTGGCTTAGGTATTTCCTGGCAAGGATATGAACCACAGGAGAGTCACACAAACCATTTATCACTTTTACAGCTTCATAGAAATTCACTGGAATAAAGGAACTGGGTCATGGGTCTCTGGTTTGATGACCTTGCATCACTGCATAACTGGAATATTTAGTCAAAATAAACACTTGGTATCAGCAGGGGTTGACCTTACCTTGGTTTCCTCATAAGTGTAAAAGCCTTTCCTAATTTTGTTCTCGTCCACGTCACAGAAAGCTTTGACCTGATAAAGGAAACAGAAAAACGATGGTGACACGCACTCACTCCAACATAACAAGAATTCTCCCTCCAGTTCTCTCCACAGAGGAACCAAAAATGGGTGAAAAATATATTTTGGTTATTCTCTCGCATGTGGAGGTAACGTACCTTCTTCCGATTGGAGGGGCTAAGGCAGCGGTACAGCTTTCGACCCTGTTTCCCAGCGTTCCAGATGGTGAAGCTCTCCCATTGGCTAAGCACCCTCTCCTGCAGGAAGTCCACTCGCAGCTTCCAAATGGTTTCCCTGACAAAAGTTGAGGAGATGATCGGATGAAATAACATACAGCACACTGACAGGAACAACTGGAAACACTATAGCGACTTGAATCAACTTTGGGTCTCTTTCAGATGAAAAGCTCTACTCCTGGTGTTTCAGGTGAACTGTCAGTTTTACCTCCAGCAGAGGTTTAAATGTTTAACTGTGGGTTTATTTACAATTGTCTGACTCGTGTTTTGTTCTTGTTGGACTTTATGTTAATTAAGTCACCATATTCCCAGATGACAGCAAATGATGTCATCATATTATGACTTATAATAATTTCCCAAACTACAAACATAAGACCCAAGTTTACTGGAATCATGTCTAAATTTGTTTTCTAAAAGTATTAATTGTGTTCATTAAAAAAGATTTCAATGGCAATTAAGTGCAGTCTGAAAAAACAGGCTTGTTTTTTCCCCATTGCCTGCACCTTGACTGATGTGCACAGCTGTGCAGGGGCCTCTTTCCCTCACACACTCTCTCTCACACACACAGCTAGTTTGCCTGAATCTGATTATCTCCTGATATTTTCACACACAACAGTCTTTAGAGATTCAACTACTGATGCCAAAAATAAAACTAGTCCAGTGAGCAGCAGAAAAACCTCAGCCAGACACGTTCCTAACAAAGAGCCTGGTAAGCGTATATCTTGATGCTTTCCTCACACTCTTAACCCCTACCCCCTCCCTCCCTCTCACACACACGTTTGAACTTTTGCTAAATAATTATGCATACACAGGAGGAGCCCCACGCTCATCTCCTGATGTTAGCATCCGAGTGTGGGCCTCATATGACAAATAAACCCAAACCCACCACCACCATCGTGCGGGTGGTCCGCACCGCAATGCCTATACATTCTCTACAGATTGTACGACATGGCAGAGATTTACTATAAACTGAATCTACTTGCGCACACTGAAGTCTTCATCTCCTTAATGCCCTGCAGATCAAAAGGCAAACACTTTCACAGATTCTGGTATAGATTCACATAAGGGACGGGGGCACAAACATACACACATGCAGGCACTCCCACCTCTATAAACACATCCTGTCCATGTGAGGAACCCTTCGTCTCAGTTACTCTCAGTTATTTTTCCTTTCTCATACAGGGAATCTAACACTCACTGGTCAGTTTATTAGGATCACCTAGCTAAAACTGATGCAGCCTGATACAGAAATCCTACATTAGAGCCTCAAGTCCATGTTCTTTGATTGAACTACATGGTCATTTTTGTGGCTGCGGTTTGAGGCACTGTTAAAAAGCTGACAGTGGTCTTGTCCATCTCATTCAAATCAAGCAGGGTGGGCTAGAAGTGCTCTAGTGGATTAGCCCATAGGCCGCAGCCCATGTAGGCACACGCTGTGTTTGAGACAAATGGCAACTCGGTAAAATGAATTCTGAGCTGCGAAAAATGAATTGAACGCCGTCGGAAATTACAGGTTGGAAATGGGGATATCATCTCAGTTGGTTTCCGACGTGACATCAGTGACAGCAACAAAACATGCTGGTCCTCATCGTTACAATGGTAAGAATGGAACTGTAAGAAAAGTTTTCATGCATCTTCAAGAATAAACAATAAATTACTGCATAGGCAGCATAAATTTATCTGTGTTCAGCAATCAGCCACAATTACGCCTTGGGCATCCATGTTTTTTTATCCTCTGAGTTAACTTCTAGCGTTCCGACTTTTCGGTTACTTCCGGGTTGTCTTGAAAGGACGGCAGCCGCCTGGATTTGAATCCAACTCCTGGCCCTTTGCTGCATGTCATCCCCCTCTCTCACCCCTGATTTCCCATCTCTCTCTCACACTTTCGTATCATAATAAAAGCATTAAAAAAAAAGAAAAAAAGAGGGTTGGTTAAGTAACAGAAACACAGTATTGCTGAGTGAGACTGTATTAGTTTCAGCCAGGTATAGTTGTGTATCGCCACATTAGTGAGTGTGTGGGTGGGAGAGAGAGAGAGACAGAAAGAAGCTGATGGCTTAATGTAACTAAGGAGAGGAAGTAGGTAGGCTGTGATGGGAGGGGGTGACAAGAAGTGGGGGAGAGTGGAAAGTAGGCAAGGCGAGCTTGAAATAGGCGTCCAAAAATAGACAGATGATAGATGAAGACAGAGGAGGATGATCGGTGACGGATTGCGTCAACACATGCAGATATACGAGCAGTGGACAGATGTAGAGGAGGAAGGAAGCAAGGAGGAAAGGAAGGAGGGATAACAGGAAAGAGGGGATAAATGGAAGGGGGGAGGTATGTGTGTGTGGGTAGGAGGGGGGTGGGGTATTCTCCTTTTGCTCTTTTGGTGCATTTTACATTCTGATGTAGAAACACACACCTGCAGACGCAACTTGACCTCGCCGAAGCACAGGCAATGGCAGGAATGTGAGCACAACACACACATACACGCACAGTTTCCCTCTGAGAGATACCGAACCCTGAGAAGAACACATGGTGAAATTCCTGATTGACGCTGGGAAAGTAAATGAAATTCCAAAAACATATTCTGAGATTTTCAAGATTATGAAAACATGTGTCTATGTGCGTGCGTGTGTGTGTGCATAATTGTGGGAGAGAGTGTGGAGCCCTGAGAAAATGTGGGATGGCAGTGGGGCAGCTGTGAGTAGGTGGATGAGCAACACTGCATCCAAATATGTGTGTGTGTGCAGAGAGTGGGCATGGAAGTGTACACTGTGACTGACTCTGTAACGGAGTGTGTGGCGGCCTTCTCATGGTAACGGTAGATCAGCAGGCACTCGTTGACCCTGGACAGACCCCCTCCCTGACGCAGACTCTGGTAGAAGAAGATCAGATCCTCCGGGACGCCCTGGAGAGAAGGAAGCAGAGCGTGGAATAATTGTTAGAGATGATCAGTGTTCAGCAACAGATTGCGTAGAAGCACAATCATAAAGGAAATCTGAGGGAATCCCAAATTGTTTTTTTTAATGAAGATTTTACTGTAGTAGTCATCAGTTAGTAGATAATCAATTCATCAGTTCAGCTTGTTTGAGCATCTTAGATTTATTGCGTTTCCTTTTTGGACAGCAAATTAAATCTCCTTGGATTTTGGGTTGTCGGTTGAAGGCATTTAAAGAAAACCAACATTTTATTGAACTGACAATCATTCAAAGTGTTTGCTGTAGCGCTAGATCAACATGACTGTACAATCTGACAGACGTGTGTTCATGTTTGCCAGTTTCTTGTTGAGAGAACAGGGCTGCTTTGCTTTGACCCTCAGTGTAAATCGAGAGCGATCTATCGGCCAACGTTATTTTCAGGTGACACAAACTGCGATGGAAGTTTCCAAGAGCAGTGCACTTAATGTTAATAGCACTGATCGATGCTGATTTAAAGGAAATGCTCCACTGACTTCACACTTCAAATTCTGTTTATCGCTCCTAATCAGGAACTGTTAGCATCTGCTGCTGCTTTCAAGTGTGGGAATGGAAAAAAAATCTGAAATGTCAGTTGATGAGTTGCATTGTGGGAAATGTATAAGTATATTGACTGATATCGATACTTCAATTGCATGAGTCATGTTATGGGTGCTCCACGCTAGATTACCATAACTTTTACAGTTCACCTCATCAATCTGATCTGTTGGTTTTTCCTATTTTATTTATATTTTCCTGTTGCTATTTATTCAGTGTGTCTAAACAGCTGGCTGTGTAGGTAGAAAGATAATGTGCCAACACTCAGACAAGCCTGCCAAGCACTCATTGGCCAACTGTTCCTCTAACTGGTGGGAAACAGCTGTTAGCGGGCCCAACAGGAGATCTATTTGAACAACTGAACAAATCTGAAGTGTGGGCACTCAGTCAGAACATCGAGCATTGAACGTAGAGTCGGTCCGAGGCCGCCGGGCTGATACCTGGAGTGGACTGAGGAGCACAAAAATGAAAAACAAACATTGAGCACGAAGGCTACAGAAGATGTGTTGGTGTGAAGTCTAACCTTGCCTCCCTCGTCAAATGGTCCGACCGTCAGGAACCAGTTCCTTGAGCAGAACCATGTCGGCATGACAACGGTGGGTCCATGAGATGTGTACACCTAAGACATAAAAACAGTTTGAACAATAAGACAAAAGGATATATAGATTTAAACTAGAATTCACACAACATCATTTATTATACTGACACTTGTGAACGTACAGTACACGTCAGTACTGGTCCTGGTGAAATGACAATCCCTAAAGGTACATTTTGTGAAACTTGTCAAATCCTTATAAAACAACAACTAATTTACAGATATGCTTACTTTAAAGGGATAGTTCAACATTTTGGCAAATTGGCCCATTGCCATAATCGCTATAGTCATAGCAGTAGGTTCGTTACCTTTAATTGTCGATGCAAGCTATTTTTAGAACGGTAGAGCAGAGCAGCAGGCAGCTCAGGGCTACGCTATGGGGGCTAAGGGAATTTCTTGGTTTCCCTCATCAAACTTATCAAAATCCCAAAACTCCAAAATGCTTTCGTGGACAAGTTGTGACCTGCACAACCACCACGGTATGAGATAATAACGGAACGTTACGAAACGGAGCCATTTTCGAGGTAAATACAGGGTAAATACTGAGACTGCTTGCTGAAAAACTGTCCCTGAACGCAACATGCATCAGCGGTTTTGCATGAATTTACCTCTAAAACAGCTCCGTCTCGTAACGTTCCATTATTATCTAATAGCGTGGTGGTTGTGCATCTACTTTTGTACATCTTGCTCAATCTGAAACAAGTTTTGTGTGGTGAGGAAGAACCAGAGATAAGAAATAATCTGATCCAACTAATACAGATGGATGAATGAAGGGACAGAATGAATGTCTCACACGTCCTTTTAACCACCACAACTTTATGAAACAGTGTCAATGCTGCCTCTGATCATCGCTTCATGGTGTGAAAGATTTAGTGACTGAGACACAAAAGTCCAGTCAGAAAATGGTAAATCATATTCTGACCAAATATCGACTGGAGCGCAGATTGTGAGTTGAGAGGCTTTAAATAAACAGAAGACAAGCAGAGGATGAGTAAAAGCACTGTAACCGATCTGAGGCTGAGTGAAAGTCTGTTGTTGGTTTGAGGATTGCTTTGAGGAACGGAAAACTTGCAGCACCGGCCTGAAATAAGCTTGTAGAAGTGAGAGAGCAAGAGAAACTACAGCATGACCAGTGTACCAAAAAAACAGAACTAAAGTAAGTGTGTTATTAATAAATATACATATTCTACTCTTTACTCTGCTACAGTTACCAGTACAGGTCATTAGATTTATCCCCTGCACTTCATCACACAACAACCCAGCTCTATCTCACAGACACACATACACGTCCTTAAAAATAAAGAAACTTTATGTTGTGGTTAGGGATGTCACAATTACTTGTTTTCACAATTAGTCACGGTATTGTAGCGCCACAATTAATTGATCGTGAACTTTCCGGAAAAGATTATGTTAGAACCATATCGGCAGATGTGCACCAAGATGATGATATTGGAAGATGCACAGATACCGGTCCATTTATCTAACGTAACACTGAATTGGTGGGAATTTAAATGTTAGCGTGTCATTTGTAATTTTAAAAAATAAACTTAAATAAATGGTATAGATACTTCCCCTGGGGGATTAATAACTGGTCCTACATTTAGAGATTAGTAATAGTCTTGTGAAATTTATTGATGCATAATAATCGTGATAGTTGTGATACCGTGATTACCTCTCTGACAATAATCGTTCCAAGAAAATCTATAATTGTGACATCCCTAGTTGTGGTTACAGATCATACAGTACGGTCTGGGAGTTATGCAGGCATCACATCAGCCAAACCAGACCTGCGTCTGGCTGATGGTTTGGGGGAAATTTCCCAATTGGCTTCTAGGTTAAAGGCAGAAGGAGTGTTCATTTCTACCCCTGCAAACAAAACAGGCTAGAGTGCAGCCACGTGTGCTGCTGTCTCACAGAAGTGTGTGCTTCCTGAAGTGTGCAGGGGAAGGATACACACACTTCCATCCCCGCACACATGATCTTTATCTGATACGTTTGTTTTGGCCTCTCCTTCTCTCTCTGACCACAACCACCAGAACCGCACTTCGGCCTCTATAACTTTTTTTTTTTTTTTTACAGATGGTGCCCTCAACCGATCCCTTCCACAGTTCCCCATCTCCCTCTCTTTGTGTGTGTGTGTGTAACAACGGTAGTGCTTTTGCACTCTGAACTTGTTGGTGTTTCTTCATACCACTACGTCACTGTGTTTCACATGCTGGTGTGTACATTTGCATGTGTGTTTGGATGTGTGTGCAAAAACTGTTCTTGGACCGAAGTAGAATACTACCGCATAACTGAAATGCATCACAGATGAAGCAAATTGCCAAAAAACATCTGGATTCAGCCAGTCAAACAGCTGGACAGAATCTAGTAAAGTGTATGTGTGTGTGTGTGTGTGTCCACCTACGTACATCTCCTCTCCATTCCATTATAATATTGCAACATGTTGCAGATGTAAACTGTGGCCAAAAGCATGAATAAGTGGAATAAGAATGAGTTCTGGGAAAACAGTGGACAGAGAGACAGAGAGAGTGGTGTGGATGTGATTAGTCAGTGGGGTAGGGAAGGTTTTGGATAACCATATCTAATGCCCTACAGATGAACCCACAGGGTCCAGCTCTGGATCAAGTTAAACAAGCACCACCCTGAGTTAATCTCTGGTTTAACTCAGTTAGATTCTGTCTCTTTGCCTCGAAGTCGAAAGTAACGACAGATAAAGTGAAAGAGGAGAGACGAGCAAAGGAGCTGGTTTTAAGCCTGCAGATTCAGTGTATGATCTCATTCTCATGCTCCATGAAACTTAATATCATATAAATATCCTGGAATGTCTGCTAAAGAGTTATGCAGACCTTGTGTGTGTGTGTGTGCGCGCGCGCTACAGAGAGTGAGTCCAGGTTGTCTTGTATCCTTGGTGACAGTGTGTTTTGTTCAGGCAGCAACAGTAGACTTATATCTCTACAAAAATAGAAATAGCGCCAGACGTTTCACTTTTACATCAGTGCCTCTCTTATCAGTTAGTGATTAATGTGACTATTTAATGTAGTTGGAGGGAGAGGTTTTCTTTTTTAAAGTGGTATATGAAAGTTTGCACTCATTCACACCGCCACTTTATATTTAGAGTTTTCTTTTGGTCAACGTCATCCATTGGTGAAGTGTAAAAAATGTTATAATGTGGGTCTTGTTACCATGGTTTCTGTCATTTGAGATTGACAGAGACACTTGTCGTTAAGAAATATAAGATATGACATTGTCAAGCCAATCACAGCTTGATATCTTTCATGACTAATGTCTAGGTGAACAGGTGGTCAGTGAAGTGTCTGGGGCCGCCTTCACCTTTTTCCATGAAATCATGGTCACATGTGCAAAAACATTTGCAAAGGAGCAGAAGAGGATGTTACATCCACAAGTATTAATGGTTCACTGATTTTAAGAACATCACATGCTCCGTACTCTAATAGGCCAAAGCATGGAGGCTGATCTCAACAAGACAACTGGATCTGGAACTGTTGTCTGATGTGCAGAACAAAGTTACAAGGGTGCAACTCGTACGTTCTGCTCATTAAAGTATCGGCAACTTTATCACTTTTGGCAAATGAGTGATTGGAAACACCCTCCAGAACATTTATCTCATGTCATATCTATGTTAGTAGTTACACCCATGCTTGTCTTGCTGTGACATGTCACTGTGCTCGGGGAGAAAAAGCAACACTAAGTCATTGTGACCCACACTAGTTTTATTCCTGGCTCTCCATGTTGCTCGTTCACCGGACTTGTTTTGAAGTGAAAGAGAGGGGAGAGGTGCTTGATAACATCAAAGAGGAATCCATTTATTTTATTATTGGCCACAGGCAGAAACTCTCTGCTCCACCTCCCCCCCCAGGGACATTTTTTTTTTCTGTTGTGGAACATAAAACATCTTTTAATTTAATCCAGTTTGATGGCAACTCTTTAAATTCTAATACTGGATTTGTTTAATTAAAGTAATCATGCTCCTGTCTTTCTGGAACAACTCTGCCAGCACTCAGGCCAGAACAATAAGCTTTATACAAGCATCACAAATCTATAGGATCATTTGAGAAAAGGCTAAGCTGGTTTAACTTTTCTCTCTGAAAAATGATCTTTTCCTGTACCAGTAGTTTCCACTATGGTCTGCTCCCAGCAGACAGCTGGCAGTGTGACCTGCTTCCTCTGGTGGGACAGTGATGAGCAGAGAGGTCAGGAGTGACGCTGCGCCCTCTGTGCAAACCGCTGTCACGTTTCATGGAAACTGAGGGCTGGCAGGTACACATCCTGTTGTCTGTCTGACCCGGTGGCTGCCTGGCACATGACCTCCCACATGCACACAGACACGCACATTCACGCACATCCAGACTCACATGCTGCTCTCCTGCTGTGGGTGTTTACCTGTGTGATGAGCTGATCCTGAGTGATTGTGTTGATCCAGCGCGTGTAACGCTCTGTAGATCCTTCTGGAAGCCTCTCGACTCTGCAGCCAATCAGCTGTCACAAAAACACATGCACACGGTTCTGAGTATTGAATAACACTTTGCACAGTGAAAACAACAAGAAAAACACAATTTGCAACTATTTTGTAAAAATTCTGCAACAGAACGCCAAACTGTTTTACCAAGAAAATTAGCTGATAATGGAAATAAATCTCAGCTGCAGCTGTTGTCAAATATACAAATATGGTCCTATTAGATGCATATCTAAATTTAAAATGTACCTTTTTACATGTACAAGCAAGAACCCTATAAAGAAAGAGCAGAATGAGAGGCCAAGAGGGGCTAACATGGAGAAGTGACGCATTATGTGACTGAAAACAAATCAAGTCTTTATCTACAACCATAAAATATTACAGCTGTAACAGAAAGGGGCAGGTTGTTTGTGCAGGGCAGCAAGTCTGCTGTCTCCATGCTGTCTCCCTCACTTCCCTCACACACATAACCTTTGACCTCTGACCTGGCAGGCCTCAGAAAGCATCAACACCGGATACTCACACCGCTCTGCGTGCCAACTGCATGGAAGCACACAGACACACACATACCACGACCACAAACACCCAACAGGAATATTTTTTTTTATTTGAAGGGAGGGACTGGTCAGATGTCCAGAGACAGGGAGAGAAAGAGAAGGAGGAGCACAACAGAGAGGGACGGAAGTGAGTAAGCAAAATGTTTGAGGGAGAACTTACAGAGTTTGGGTGGAGGAGAGACGCCTCGTGCTGCAGACGAACTCTCTGAGGCAACATAACGTCATCCTGACAGAACAAAACATATCAGTCAGAACACATAGCGCATATCAACAGTTAATATGCAATCAAACTGTAATTGCTGTTTCAGTTTTCCTATGCCTTAGTTTACTTATCGCATCCCCATTTGCCTTCTTGTTCCTATTTTGTTACAACTACTTCACATAAACCACGAAATAAATAAGGTGAGTAGAAAGAGTTTAAAATGAAAGGGAAAAGGAATTAGTGAGACACAAAATAAATATTGCAGTGGAAAGACCCTTTCACACCATACAGTGTCAGTAAACCTTTCTTGGAAGAAAGAACTTTGAAATACACGGAAGGGATAAAAAGAGCATTTCAATGGAAAGATAAAGATAGAAGTTTAAATTTAAGCTTTTGGTGAAAAAAGAGGATATGAACAGTGTTGGACGGTGGAACAGAGAAAGCAAGAGAGCAAATAGAAGAAGTTGACTCAGAACAGAAGTGAACAGAGGTCAGCTTAGATGTTGGGGCCTTTGACATTTGCTCAATCGCTCTTCAGATGAACAAATGCAAAGCACCGTGCCAAAGACAGAGCTTCAACTCATATACATACAACACACACACACGCACACCTACACATATGAAACTCTGCGCTCAGGTCATTAGTCATGTGCTCTGACAGCTCTGTCAAACAGTCACCGAGCCACTGAGGTCTCAGTGTGTAGACGTATGGCCTGTATATTTGGACAAACCAACATGATCTAATTATTTTTGACTTGCTACTGTATGTGTTATGAAAGATGTCTGGGCAATGACATAAAACATGCGCTGTTTGAAACACACACATACACATACACACACACACACACACACACACACACACACACACACACACACACACACACACGTACTCACCGCATCCTGAAAGCACAAGAATTTTCCACAGCTCTGAGATATTGCTTTATTCTTTGCATATCCCACTGAAAGACAGAGGAGCAGCCTATGTTTATATGTGTGTTTAGCCACATGCTACATTCAACCATTAATCATGTGACAACAGAAGAAATGCTTCACTGCCATTTTAAAAAAAAAGACATGCAACAGCACATGTTGGTCACACATATGATGACAGATAGTCTGTTATAGTGATGGTCATGCTCTGTTTCCAACACAATCTTACTTCACATGTGACTGATCTAACTAACACTTCAGTGTACAGTAGTTGTCACTGTCATTTCCCTCCTCACATACACAGTACACACGGTCACTGCCTCAGATTTAGAGGAATAAAACAGCCAACAGTAAATGTTAAAGGGATAGTTCAACATTTTGGCAAATTGTCTCATTGCCATAATCGCTATAATCATAGCAGTAGGTTTGTTACCTTTATTTGTCGAGGTAAGCTATTTTTAGAACAGTGGAGCGGAGCAGCAGGCTGCTCAGAACTACGCTATGGAGGCTAATGGAATTTCTTGGTTTCCCTCATCAAACTCATCAAATACACAATCCAACAACTCCAAAATGCTGTCATGTCTGGACAAGTTGTGACCTGCACATTCACCATGCTCTGAGAAAATAAAAAAAACATTACGAGACCAAGTTGTTTTAGAGGTAAATTCATGCAAAACCACTGATGTGACAGTTTTTCAGCAAGCAGTCTCCGTATTTACCTCTAAAACAAATCCGTCTGGTAACGTTCTGTTATTATCTCATAGTGCGGTGAATGTGCAGGTCACAACTTGTCCACAAGAGCGTTTTGGAGTTTTTGGATTGTGCATTTGATGAGATTGATGAGGGAAACCAAGAAATCCCATGAGCCTCCGTAGTGTAGCTCTGAGCAGCTCACGGCTCTGCTCCACCGTTCTAAAAATAGCTTGCACCAACAAATAAAGGTAACAAACCTACTACTATGACTACAGGGATTATGGCAATGGGCTAATTTTGAACTATCCCTTTAAGGTGGCATGAACAGAGAAGTGATTCTACCGAGTGTGTGATACACACAGAAAACAGTGACTCACACTATAGTAGAGTTAGAGTAGAGGTAGTTAGAGTATGGTAGTGTGTTGTTAATTACATGTCACTTCATGTGTGTTACATGCTCAGCAACAAAGATGCATGAATCCACAAAAGGACACAGTCTCCAACATACAGTAAAATAACTGTGTAGGAGCGCTTCCTGGACTCAAAAATCTTTTCTTTGAGGTTCTCTTTGGATGGAGCAAATGCTAGTGTAAAAAGAAGAAATATCCAAGGCACTCTCTGTGAACAGTTTGAAAGCCTTTATTGCTATGGCTTGGTCATTAGCCTTTAAAAGACTCCTACGTGTTTCGGGTACACGTCTTTGTCAGGGAGTCAAACAGTTTTCAAAATTGGAGAGACCACCTTATACTGTAAGTCTTCCAACCACCTTGCTCAGATGGGTTTCTGGCAGTAACATTATTTTGTAACACTGCAACCGGAACCCACCTGAGCCAGGTGGATGCTCCTGATTGGTGGTTGGAAGACAGGTGGTGTCTCCCATTTTGAAAAATGTTTGACTCCCTGAAAAA
This sequence comes from Decapterus maruadsi, assembly GCA_030347415.2. Classification (NCBI taxonomy): domain Eukaryota; kingdom Metazoa; phylum Chordata; class Actinopteri; order Carangiformes; family Carangidae; genus Decapterus; species Decapterus maruadsi. The sequence goes on along the minus strand of CM064901.1, from coordinate 26,143,901 downwards.
GGTGTGTAGCCGAAACACGTGGGTGTTAACATGAAAGGCTTTTTAACTGTTCACCGAGAGTGCCTTGGATATTTCTTCCTTTTCTATAATTCATTATTGGGTTTTCATCACAGCTCCGCAGTGAAAACACATTTTAACAATTTATGTGATCCAGTGACGTGTACCATTGTTCTCATATGCATATGGTCATGTTTCTGTAAATATAGCAATATGTTGACGTCACCTGTACCATGTCTCTGTGTTGCATCCTAATGGGCAGTGCTGTAGTCCAGATGAGTTCAGATGCAGTTACACATACATTTTTGCTTTCATTCAACCTTTGCCCACTGACCTCCTCTTGGTTGGGCAGAGTTGTGGCTGGAGGTCACCACTGAGATGCCTCTCTCCTCCAGTCTCTCCCTCCAACCCTCCACCACTTCCCTGGAGTCGTCCTGAAGGACAAACACAGAGACACACACTATATGTTTCAACTGCAGTCTGATAATCCTATACGTGGACACATGGTATTTACTCTTGTGAACGCACAGTGCTTGCATCATCATACACCGACAGCTCCATGGATCCGGTGAAGTCCTGTTGCAGTATGGCCTGCAGGCAGTCATCCAGCCAGCAGGATGCATTGTACACTGGCATGATGATACTCTGAGGAGAAACACAAACGTGCAGGATCAAATACACACTCAAAGTTATGCTTGGTTATTTATCAAGTTGTTGTTGGCATTAAACTACACACAGACTAATTAATCATCAATGTTAATTTCATGGTGTAATCAACCACTGCAGTGTTTACATACATAAATATAGACCAGCTGAGGTCATTCAACCTTATCACCAATGCCTCTTATCGGCCCGCCCCCTCTGCAGTGTATTCTCATGGGAGTCCATGTCCATCACCCACCACGTCCACTGTGTCCCTCTCCTCCTCCTCCTCCTCCTCCTCCTGCTGCGGCTCTCCTCTCGGTGTCTCTGCTCCACTTCCCGAGGTACGGAGCTTCTTCTTCGGTGGGTTCATGTCGGTTTCCGACAGCACAGCAGACAGCTTTATATTAGAGTCTCGCGGGTATGAAGAAATAACACAATACAGTGTGCGGGCAGTGGTGACGACAGAGTAAATCACGCCCGGGCGCGCACGTGAATCAAAATGTCAGTAAACACTGTCGTTGTAACGTTTATCTATATAAAATGCATTAATACCAACAAAGGACGTGACTTTAGATGTCTTCTGCACATTTTAGTGACGGCTGAAGTCACAATTTCAGCAAAACGTGGAGTCCAGACGTGCAGAGAGGGTAACGGCTTCAAAACTTCCGCAAACACTAAACTCCATACGCTCATTGGCTCCTCTAAAACAAGGACAGGCACTGGATTGGCTGGAGTGAACTGTCAGTCATGTGTGACTCTGACGTCACTGGTAGCTTCTTCTCGACCTTCCTTTTTGTAGGGAGGGTGGTAAGCAGCGTAGAGGTGCACTACCGCCACCCACTATGATGGAGTTAAATAACCTCTCAAGTAAATAAACAAACCATATAAACCTTTTAGCTCTGGGGTTTTGCTTTTACAAACGGTTAACATTTACTTTTCTTGCTGTCTCTGAATTTGATTAACGTCCGTCAGTGTTCATAATTAATGTTTTCGTAAATTAATTGCACAGGATCTATTTATTGGAAACGTTTCATTAGGGGCTCCCCACCCTACTCTTCCTTATTGGATGGAGTTTGCACTGCTGTAATCGAGATGATTCAGCTGTCTCCCCATGGTGACATGATATGAGATTGTGTGTGTGAGTGTGTGTGTTTGTTTGTGTTTTGTACTACTGTACCAACTGCAGGTGTTGTGTCATTATATCAACATGTAAGTCACTCCCAGTGAAAAGATGTGTTTGATTCATTTAACAACATGAGCCCTGGAAAAAAAGCCTGTGTAAAATGTATTTTATTAGGCTATGTCTTTTAGAAATAAACTTCTTTCACCCTGTTCAAATCTGTGTAAAACAGAGTTAAAGAATAAAACAACTACAGCTTATGAAACACTTTCTTGTTGCTTGAACTAAGTTACCCGATTAGGACAGTATTACATTATCCTTGGTTTATTCAGAAGGGCAGTTGCAGTCTGATGAGAGTCAGTTACTCAGCTCATGTCACTTATGTCATGTTTATAGTATTTTTGATTTAATTTGAACTAAATCTCGGATTATGCAGGCTTTTAAAGGAACTCATTCACTGAAGTAAACAGCTCTCTCTTTTCTCTCCGTCCTTGTTTTGTTTGGTCAGACTCAGCCCTGGCATGCAGCAGCGCAGCCCTCTGTCTCTGCAGCTTTCCTGTAGCACTCAATAAGAACCAGATCAGCATGTTATTTCATGTTAACGTTGGCAGCCACAGCACGGGAGGTTTGTCTTGGTGTGAGGGGACAGAAAAACAGGATGGAAAGATTTTTATTATTATTATTATTATCTTGTTTTCATTTCCAAAGGTAATCGAATCATGAGAGAGAGATTGTGTGTGTGAGTGTGTGTGTTTGTTTGTGTTTTGTACTACTGTACCAACTGCAGGTGTTGTGTCATTATATCAACATGTAAGTCACTCCCAGTGAAAAGATGTATTTGATTCATTTAACAACAATAGTGCTTAGCTGAAGCAGAGATGATCCACCATTTAGGACACCAAGGCCACATGGGGTTAGGAAATGGCAAAACTCTGTTTATGGTGCCCAGATTTCTAAATCCCCCTTTTATTGTCATATTAATCCTCATTTGTTCTTTTTTTATTTATTTATTTCTGGACTGAGTTATGACAAATTAAAAAAAGAAGCCTGGAAGCAGCTAAGCTGCTTAACTTCTGTATTACCCACTTTACAAAGACACATGTAACCAGCCTCTCTCTTCTGGCTGAAGTCCTGATTTTCAGTGTCCTGAAAACAAACACACACACAATCCTCCTTAATTAGAACACCACTCAGACAGGATGTAGTTTTTAAACTGCATTCAGTGAATAAACACCGTGCATGTGTATGTGTCTGAGTTTGTCTTTCCTGCACACTAATTGTTCCCACATTGCAGCAGCATCTTGATCAGACAAAGCTTAATTCATCACTCTGAATGGTCCTCGAAACCGGACCACTGCCTCGCTGCGGCCCAGGACCAACAGCTCCAAGGGGGGTGGGGGGTGACACACCTGGGACAAGATTATTAATTATTCTGTGTATGATACGTGGAATCAAGAGAAAATATTGTCTGATTGTAGCCTACTGATCAGTTTACACACACACAAAAATTGGATAGGAAAATGATTGTTTACTTGTGTGTGTGTGGTCGAACTTTTGCTCTTGTGGAATTATCTGCTAATAAAAGTAAACATTGGGAAAGGCCAGATAAAACAGACTTTTAATGTGTTGCTTGCACCGGGCCTGAGAAGCTAAGCAGATATTAATTTTTGACTAACAGATTTATGGCTGCTGACCACAATGCTCGATTAAAGACAAGATTTTATTATTCAGATGTATCATTCTTAGAGGTTCAAGCAAAGGTTACAAGTTCCCCTGAGTCTCTTCTGACTGTGCGTTTCCATCTCATTTCACTGCAGGTCCACAAGGTCTCTAATACACTTTTGCAATACAAAATATTCTCTGCTCACTTTCACAACAACACAATTGTTCACACAATCATTCACTACCCATTTAATTCCCTTCCACCATCAAATGAACACCACATGGTGATTTCCAAGTGTGCTCACAAGTTGAATTACTGTATCTGGAGGTCAAGACCGCAGCTGTTTGGGTCTGATCAGACTGCACTTGATTTTGTTTGGACAGGACATGAAAGAGAAGGGAAGAGTGTGAGTGTGTCTGAGTCTGTGGACATGATTGGATTTCCTTGATTCATTTAGTTTCGCTTTGACCCCATGAGAGAGTTTGTGGTCTTTTTAATTTACCTCATGCAGTCAGAGAAGCCAGCAAACAGACAGGAGACCCACAGTGGAGGGTGGCAGCATGTTGGACCATGACTTTGTGTTTGACCCATTAGCTGAGGATGCTGGTCTCTCTGCCATTTCACAAAGGCCTACTGTGTCAGGAACAAATCATCTCCACAACTTGACATACGATCATAACGATGGTGACCCATCAAAAACCTCTTGTCCATAACAAGGTATCTGGAAAACAGCTTAATTCTCCTGGTGGATGAATCTGGCTGATTTTGGTGACTTCCATCTACATGACTTCCTCTAGCTTTTCATCTATTAATCTATTTGAACAGATATCCACAAAAATACACCCAAGCTTCTTCAGAAGAGGAACTGATTTTGTTTCTGATGGTAACTCCCCTCAGACACCACAGTCAGGCCAACATGTTCTGCAGACTTCTTGCATAACAGAGATCTCAAAAACTGACTGGCAAATTTCCGGAACATTGCATATTCTTTCTGATATTTTCTTTTCATTGATAAGTCAGATATTTTTTATCGAATCACAAGATAAATTTCTGTTTTCCTTTCCTTCCTTACAGCATCCTGGGTTTATGCACCTGCAAAAGAAAAGCAAATGAAAGTGTTTTCTTAACAGCTGAGGAAAACATATTTACAACCAAGTTCATCACTCTCTTTTATTTAGAGAATGAATTGTGTAATAAACTCTCTGCTGAAAAAAGCAGCTGGTTGCTGGAACCTAAACTGTGCTGACTGCTGGTTTGTTTAACGAGTCCCAATTTTGGACACTGTATTAATGCTGCCATCTAGTGGCCACAGACCAAGAGTCATGATAAAAATCCATCACAGAAAAACAGTCCAGATTGTCTTGATTTCTGTTGGTACTGTCTAAAAAAAACTGATCATAAGTCAAAGTTTGACCATGATAAAACCTGCAGCAGAAACAAAAGCATGAGTCACATTCACTGTGTATGCTCATACTAATCAGCAACTTTCATTTTTACATATCAGTCAGGCACCTGCAGTGAATAGCAGAAAGAATATGTATCCACCCAACAAGTGGATACTTAAAGTGTGTCTACGGGCACATCACAACATAAAATTTGGATTTTGAATTTTAACAATATTGTCAATATTACACATCCAGAAGACCCCGTAAATGAGGACTCATGGATACAACCATTGTAGGGGGCAGTGAGACAAATTTACTGTGCATGAAGCTTCATCTTCACTATGATGCAACATCTTTGGGTTTTTATTAAAAGACAAAATTATCTAAATGTAATGCGGAGACAATAATGATGCTTTTGTTTGCCCATCGGTGTTGAAGTTTCCACCAGGCTGTACAAAGGTGCTTTTTATGACATGTTCACTAGCTGCTTTATTGGTCCATTAAGTAGTTGTAATATTTGCTGTGGATATGGCTGGCAGTAATCAAATAGATCAATGTACTAATCTAAAATAGCCTGAATGAATATTAAAGTTGGTAGATACATAATGTTAGCTAAACAATACAGCAAATTCACTGATGTGCCCAGAAATGCGGTTCTAAGATGCAAAAGTTAACTGTGTACAAGATTGGTGAGTAGACAATTAGCAGAACATTTTAAACCAGATTAGTGCATTATTTGTGTTTTGCACAATTATGTGAAAACAAAAAGAAAAGGGCAACATGCTATAGTTTAAGCACCCAAGAGACGTGAGCTCTTAGATACCGTTACCAAGGCTTCAGTCCTTCATTAGCATGTTTGCTGATTAGCCTCTTCACAGTCATCTTTAGGAAAGACAAGCTGGGGCTTTTTGTTGTTGCTATTAACCCCTAAACATTGCTAGTTCAAGTTAGGCTGATTGTATTTAAATCATATTCTAAATAATCTATCAAACATATGAAATGTTGAACACACTGTAATGAGGTAACGAATGAATGACTCCAATAAATCGCATGAACACCATCAATTATAATGCAAACACCATTCATTTATTGGTAGAATATTTCCTCATACTGTATAGGTATCATTCTATTAAATACATATGTACTACGCCTGTGTGTATCTATAGGCAGGCATTTCACATTCAAGTCCAGGTTCAGTGCAGTGATGACCAAACATCTTGTCTCATCACAGACGCTCTTGGTGAACAAGGAACTGCTGCTCAAATACATCCGTATGTAATCTGTAATCATTGCACTTTCTTTATATTAATCTCTCATTTACCCCTCCCTCCTCCTTTATTTGTTCTCTTCATCCCACCATTGTATGCCCACACCATAAATAACCACTAATTAATGCCTTTTAATTCACTAAGGTTGAATCTCTGTGGAGGAGGGACAGAGCGGCCTCCCTGAGGTCTACCTCAACGGCGCCAATATGAACCAGCCAGGAATGCATTGTGGGGTCAGCTGTAGAGACAGGCACGCGGGTCTGATAGGGTACAATCAGTGATCAGTTTAGGTCTAGATTGAGACAGTAATGTCTAGTTTAGGCTGGTTTAGTCCAGTTTTGAATCCACCTGAATCCCGTTGGAGCTAACTGCCTTAGGGGACAAATAACTTAGCTAACTTAGGGCCGGATGCTTATGGAGCTTAGGAGGTAACAAGGCAATGCAAAATAGATATCATTATGTAAGAAGGAACGCCTGAGTCAATTAGTTCTTGAACAGTGCTGTCTGTTTTCTTGAATCTCACAGTAACACACACTTGTGAGCCGTATCCAGTGATTCAATTGTGCCAAAGAAGCTCAAGATACTATTTGACTCATGAGAAAACAGAAGATTTATTTGAGGAACTCCTCAGCAGAGTAGAATTGTTTGTAGCCTCAGGAGGGGAAGGTGAGGGTGGGGTTGATTGGGGGTTTAGGGGGTGGTAGAGGGGCATTCATGCTTTAGTCGGTGAAGCAGCAGCGGTGAGGATCCTGGTGAACGTTGATGGACAATCAAAGTGTGTGGCTTCATTCCAGTCTTCTAAAGGAACAGTTGTGTCTCTGCGGTCAAAGGGTGCTCGGGGGTCATCACTGCTGATGGGGGGAAAAAAGGCATCGAAGGGACTGTTGAGATACACCCTGTTAGTCTGGTGGTGTGTGCATGCTTGTGTCTGTGCATAATGTTTGTGTCTGTGCACCCTGAAGTGCGCCTGAGTGCATGTTTGACTTGTCTGTGTGTGCGTGAGTTAGCTTTTCTTCAAGAGTTCAGGTTATATAGCAGCTGATGTGTCTTCAGACAGACACAGATACATCCAGTCCACGGTTTTATCCACTTCAAGTGTGCACAATGACATCAGACCAGGATCCGGTTCAGGCTCATTTTAAAACAAGTCTTGTTGTAGTCAGCATAGATTGATCCGAAAAGAGTCCGTTCTCCGTCATCTCCCCCTCCGCAGACCAGAGTTTGGAGGGTGCGCGGGTCTCAGAGGAAGGGGTTGTGGCTGTGTGTCTGTGTCTGTGACTGAGTGCGGGCCGCTGGTCGTGGAGAAAGAGGGAGCAGGGGTTGGGGGAGGTTGGAGGGAAGGTCAAGGAGTCCGGCAGGAGGCTGTGTGAGAGAGGAGGGGAGGATGGGTGGCTGGTGGGACAGGGGGAGAGGCAGGGACGGGCTGTAGGAGAGCATGTGGGGGGGCAGCGGGGAGGTGGAGGATGGTCTCATTTGATTGAGGGTGAGGCGAGGCTGGTCGCAGTGGAAGGGGTTGGTGGGAGACGGAGCACTCAGACCTGAGGATTAAAAAAAAGAATCTTATTTATTTATTTTTAAAGACCCAGTCTGTAACTTATTTGGCTTTTTATTATCAAAAATAAAATATTGCTTTCATAAAAACATATTTCACTGAAGTGGAATCACACCCGCATGAAAGCTTTCTTGTACCTTAGAATGAGTTGTTACAAGTCGTTACAAATATACAAGGGGCGACAGACCGAACCATGGCTGCCATGTTGAATCGCCATTTTTTAAGTTCAGTGGCAGCGTGACCGTAGGTAACCACGGAAACTCACCAGAGCTGTCGGCTCGGGGAGAAAGTTTTCCAGGCAGCGCCTGTTAAAACTGTCACCACTGTGTAGATTAGTGTGAGGAAGGACGGAGGCACTGATGTTGCATTCAGGTGCAGTCAGACACCTGAATGACACCATTGGCAAACCAACCGGATATCATTTTACTCGACGAGAGAAAGACGGTAAAACGTGGGTCAGGTAAACAATATGACATCACTATGAAAACATATTGTCACGCCTTTATTGTTTTGCCTCGTGCTGGCGGACCACTTGTTTACAGTACATAGAGGCTTGTTTATCCTGTTACATGCAGCGTCTGTTGTCTGTCTGACTTCTGCCCAATTTCACATGAATGCAACATCAAGGATACGTTCAGATATGTAGCTGCACCGCTACATGGGGGTAATTCCTACATTATATACCTTTAATAAATCAGTGAAATTTCCATTCGTTATTGAATAATCTGTTACCTGAGAGGAAGGGGTTATTGTGCGTCTTGCTGGGAGGGTTGGAGGGTATCAGAGCGTCTAAATTGACCAGCGAGGCTCCTGTGGGTCCCAGGAAGGCCTCTGGAGTCCGACACACACGTGTAGGCGGTGCGCTGAGCGGAGGGGCCAGCCGGGACAGGTCGAACATCTCTGGACTGGCAGACTCTCGTCCGTTTACCTGGGGTTTCGCAGGAGGGTCGGTGCCGAACGGATCTGGTTTGGAATCTGCTGTGTAAAATGGGTCACAGTCCTGCTTCACCCCGAACAGCTCTGCATCTGCATCAGAGAGAGAAAAAATAGTTTAAACCAGGGATGCCAAACATATGGCGCGTGGGCCAAAACCGGCCCACAGGGGGTACAATCTGGCCCGCGGTATGAGATTGCCAAGTGTGAAAATCACATAAAAGCCAGAAGAGGCATAACATTTGAACATACAGTAACATGTTTTGTAAAAGGAGTAAAACAAAGGGAATATTTAGAGTTCTCCTTATTTACAGGTTATTATGCTATTATTTAACTGGCCCGGCCCACTTGAGATCAAATTGCACTCTATGTGGCCCCTGAACTAAAATTAGTTTGACAGCCTTGGTTTAAACAGAGATGTGGAGGAGAGGACGCTTTCTGTACTTCAGTGTTCTTCATCTTCTAGCTTGCACTACAAAATCAACAAATCAACAAAAACAAACCCAGAGGAATAAACAGGAGGCCGTACAGACTGACAGAGAATGCACTGACTGAACTGCTTGGTGATGTCATCCTGCGTCATCAGCGCATCATCAGTACCCATGTGGGGAAAATCCAAGGCTGGTGACTAAAGGCAGTTTATGCATCACATTAATGCCTCCAATGTGTATAATTATTCTGTGGTGTCATTAAGAGCTGAGGAAGATAGAACTGATTGTGGGCTTAATTGGGATGCAAATCAAATCAGATATCACAAATAACAACCACAAGCACGTAGATACAGGAGGAAAAAGAAACATTTTGTGCAGTGAGGGATTACTGTGGGATTTCAATGTCAGGCAGTGTGTGTGTGTGTGTGTGTGTGTGTGCGTGTGTGTGTGTGTGTGAGGGCGGGGTGGGGGTGGGTTTGGGTTTATGCCTTTATTTGGCAGCTGCAGCGAAGTTAAACAGGAAATGTGGTGAGAGAGTAGAGGGACGACAGGCAGCAAAACTTGAGGCTGCAGTATTTAATGACTGTCCGATAGACTAGAGAAAATCCCTGCACTGATGTTAAACGTAACTGTTGCCACGGTTATCCAATAGTTTCCATGAATATAATACACAACGTGTACTTATTAGCAGCTGAGCTTTCAAGATCGAGATCTATAATGACACATCTACGATCAAAACGTCCTGTGGGCAATCTTTTCACATTCATATCAGATATAAACCACAGCAGAAGCCCCAAGGACACAAAGGGAAACATAACTGTAGCACCACAACACTTCATTTATAGTATGATGTCAAAAATTTCACCTCTTTGTAGCTCCTCCGATTTGGATATTTCATTTTATTGTTCAGTCCCACTTGAGCAGTCTGTGTTAGCTTGTTCAATCACTGGGCTTCAGCTGACTGAGCTTTCACTTCATCAAACATGTTGAGGTTTTCTCTCACTCGCTGTTTGCTGGCGTTTGAAGAGAGCTTTAAAATCACATTCTTTATTTTTTTAAAGTAGATAAAACCTGTGTTTATTTAGACCAGTGTTACGTAAAAAGTTTCATAAACTGTAAGTCGTATCAGTGTATCAGCACAGTTGTATTATATTGTCCTGATGTCTTTTGTCAGTGTCCATCCCCAGTGTGTTATGATACTACATTATGAGACAGTGCGTAGCTACATTAGGCCTCATATCTTGTATGTACTATTAGTTTCCCTGCTGTTCAGGGGCCAATGCTAAAAGTACAGCACCTCTGGCTATGTGTCGTCTCGTCTCGTCTCGTACTACATTACCTGTGGGACTTGCAGGTTGTGGGGAGGACACTTGAGGAATGTCCTGTTTAGGCTGTTCCTCTTCCTGTGCAGCAAACGGATCCGTCCCATCACCACCTGCGTAGGAGATTGAAATGAATGAAAACTTTCTAAACACAGGCAGGAGTACAATACCTGCGTTTTTTGGGCAAACAGTGAAAACCACCATCAGTTAGCTACATATCATATGTGCACTCTTGAGAGGAGCTCATCAGACTGGCCAGTGTTTCTGAAAGTTACCCTACCTCTGTCTGTTGGGCTGTCCCATGCATCATTGACAGGACTGGATGAGACGGGTGCTGCTTCCCAGGGGTCTGTGCATGAGTTGGCACAAGGGGCCCAAGGATTGGATGCATCGGAGGAGGGGGGAGGGGCTGACCAAGGACTTCCAATCACAGGAGTGCTGGAGTGAACTGCTGTGAAAATTAAAAAAAAAAGAAAAAAAGATCGTATTAGCCTGAAGTGTGTGTGGATGTGTTGGTGTGTGTGCAAGGAGCCACCCACCCACCTACAGAGTCCCAGGGGTCAGTGGTGATGTCACTGGCGGGCTGAGCTGAGTTCCACGGGTCACTAGGAGGAGGAGGTGCGGGCTCAGAGGAAGGGCCAAATATGTCCACCAGGTCCAACATGGCTGACTACAGAGGAAGCAGAAAGTCGAACAATCAAACGTTCTCTTATTTGCTCCCAGGTCCGAATGAGTCACAGGATCTCTGAGCACCAGGAGACTCTTGATGAGAGCCAGAAGAAATACATGTTAAGCCTTAACCCTGCTGAGTTCTGTGGAAGCAGAGAATAGAACGTGTCACAGTGTGGCTGGATTCTAAATGTGAAAGTGACTTAAAACACTAAGGCTGGATTGCACCAACAAGGTTTAATTTAAACTAAGATTAGCTCTAATCAGAGATTAGTAAAACTCAGTTTAAAATGAGTTAATCCATGTTTAAAATTAAGCAGAGCTCTGTTGCACGATTTAAAATTAATCTCAGTTTAGTAAAACTCAGTTTAACTGAATTTAAACTCAGTTTAACTGAATTTAGACTCAGTTTAAACTGATTTAAATCAATGTGGATAATTTTGGACATCTAAATTAAAGTTAATAATTAATTATGCAATTAAATTTATAGTCTACACCACTGGAAGTGCGCTCTGACCCCAGGAGCCTGTTTCAACGGCTGCTTTAACGTTTAAACGTTACATTGTTGCTAGCTAGCAAACAGGCTACGTTAGCCGAACGTTACTTATTAACTGGATCAGCTACGTTAACATGGCTCGGCAGAGAAGTTCAAACTTTTCCTCCTTTGAGAAAAACTTGCTGACCGAGTTAATGGAGCAATATGGGGAAATAATTGAGGACAAGAAAACGGACAACAGCTTGGTGAAGAAGAAAGACACTGCTTGGCAGCAACTGGCTGACAGTTTTAACGCATCGACCGGGGTGAAGGAGAAAAGAGACGTCGCTCAGCTTAAAGCTTGCTGGAAAAACTTAAAAACAAAGGCCAAGAAAGATGCGGCGACTGTGAGAAGGGAGATGTTTATCACAGGAGGAGGTCCTCCGCCAAAGAAAGAGGATTCACTGGCGGAGAAAATCAACTCCCTTATCCCGCAGCAGATGGAGCCACTACAGAATCCATACGATGACGACGGTATCTTGGACCAGCTGACTTCCGACTCACATGGGGAAGACGGTAAGTAGCCTAATCTTTTCACGCGTCGCTGACCTCAGTACAATAATAATCAGCCAATCTAATTTATTTATTTTTTTCACCATATGTTTTGTAGAGATCGTTTTAACACTGCAGCCAGTGCAGCAAGAGGAGCATCTTCGAGACAGTGTTGCATCCTCTTCTTTGTTGTCATCATCCTCCTCATCTGATATGATCAGCTGCAGGAGAAACAAGCGACCCTACGTGACACACCAGGAAATTTTGGTGTTAGAGAAACAGAAGATTGAAATGAAAATCGAAAATGCCATGTTGCAGAAAGAAGTATTAAATCTGCAGAAGGAAGTGCTGCTGCTGAAAAAGAAGAAGATGCTTACTGATAATTTCACCCTCGATGCCACTTTTTTACCATAAAATGAAAATATTTCACTGTGACATGTAGCCTACCTCTAATGTAAAATGAATGGCAATTTTTAGGAAATGTAGCTATAGGCTAGCTTCATGCACTGCAATATTTAACAAGTAAAATTTATAACATTTTTATTTAATAAATATTTTTCTATTTCTTCAATGTGTAGCCTATCTTCTCTGTGCTTCACAGTTTGAAAAAGACATTTGACAGGTCAAGCCACCATTAGTTCAACCACACATAGCTGGCAGTAATTAAATTATTATGTGGGAATAATAATTATTTATGAATTAATCATTTTCACCACAATATCAGCAGTTACAAAAACATTTATTAATACAATTACTCAAAGAAATGGTTCTGTATTAGAGTTTGCCTCACGGCATTCCCATTGGGGTTTACATTGTGCTCCTGGTCATCCTCTCCATCCCCTCCGTCCTCATGTAGATCCTCATCGGCATAGTGCAGCTCATCTCCACGCCTCTTTCCAAAGTTGTAGAGAACTGCAACGGCGACGATGATGGTTAAGGTGGTGTCCAGTTTAGTGCGGAGTCCATCTTTGATGCAAGGGAACCTTCTCTTCCACACTCCAAAGAGTCGTTCGATCACTCCTCTGGCTGCAATGTGGTGGGAGTTGTACCTTCTCTCTGCTGGTGTTTGAGGGTTCAGGAGTGGAGTCATCAGATATGAGCGGCAAGGATAGCCATTATCCCCAAGGAGATGGCCCTCAAAGGCTTGGTTCTCGAGGACAGCACAAAGTTGACTGTTATCAAAGATCCTGCTGTCGTGAGTAGAACCTGGCCATCGAGCGACAATGTTGGTTATTTCAGATTTGTGATCGCACACCACCTGAACATTGATTGAACAGTATCCCTTGCGGTTGCGAAAGAGTTCACCATTCACACCACCAGGATTTTGGATTGGGATATGTGTGCAATCAATAGCACCCAACACCCCTGGAAATCCAGCTCGCCTGTAGAAACCAGCAGCTGTTTCCACTGTTGGAGAGAATCGGATGTACTGGTTCTTCAGAGCAGCAATGGACCGAGACACTCTGCTGACAATACGACAAACAGTTGAGTTGTGTAGACCGAACAGGTCTCCATCCACCCTCTGGAAGCAGCCAGTAGCGTAGAACCTCAGGGCAACCAGGAGTTGTAGCATCGGTGGTACAGCTGCATTTCTGTCACTGCCGTGTTTGACAGTTGGTCCAGTCTTCCTGTTCAGCTCCAAAACTGTTTCTTTGGTAAACCGGTATCTCACCAAAAACTCCTCTGCATCATAAAATTCAAGAGGATTGAGCCTGTCTCTCAATTTTCTTCGAGGAACTTCATCATTTTCCTCTATCCACCTCAAAAACGCAGCCATTGAAAAAGTTAAACCTCCTCCTCTGTCGGTTTAAAATTAATCCTAGATCACAGTTTAAACAGGAGTTTAAAGTTCTGGTGCAACAGGATTAAATTTAAACTGAATTTAAATTAAAAATTAAACTGAGGTTTAAAGGAAGGTTTAAATCTAATCTGTCTTAATTTTAAACTAAGTTTAAAGTTTGGTGCAACAGAATTTAAACTTAAACCATGATTTAATCTGGTTTTAAAGTTAAACCTTGTTGGTGCAATCCAGCCTAAGGCTGGATTTAAATCTGGTTTTAAAGTTAAACCTTGTTGGGGCTGGATTGCACCAACAAGGTTTAACTTTAAAACCAGATTAAATCATGGTTTAAGTTTAAATTCTGTTGCACTAAACTTTAAACCTAGTTCAAAATTAAGACAGATTAGATTTAAACCTCCCTTTAAACCTCAGTTTAATTTTTACTCTAAACTAAGTTTAAATTTAATCCTGTTGCACCAGAACTTTAAACTCCAGTTTAAACTGTGATCTAGGGCAGTGATTCTCAAACTGTGGTACGCGTACCACTAGTGGTACGCGGGCTCCTCCAGGTGGTACGCAAAAGACTCACTGAATTAAACATAAATAAAATAAAATACATTTCAGAAGCACCAAAAATTGGACAACTGCATATTTTAGGCCGAAAATGACCAAAAATGCATTTGCAGGATGTTGTGATGATACCATAGAATATACGTAAATACAAGCAAAAACCTGCCGAAAATCATTATCAGCTGTGCAGGCACCGCTCCGACCACACGTGTATCTGTTTACCTGTTAGCTCCGTTAGCTCTGATAGCTCCGTTAGCTGCATTAGCTCGGCTACAGACCAACTGGAGCAGCCCGTTTATACAATGAAATGAGCAGCGCTTAAAATAACCTGCTTGTGTACCGCATACGTGTGTCTGTGATGTTAAATTTTAGTGTTACTTCTCAGAATTTCATTTTTATGATCGGGGGTCTGTTAATCTTTTCCGGTCAGTCGTCATGGAAACATGACGCTCTGTCAGTGGTGTGGCTTTTGGACGCCAGTGAAAACAAACGTGTCTGTGAGCTGAAAAACATAGGCTATTATTATTAGGGACGACTGGGGATGGTTGTAACAGCAGCACTTTCACCAATATGGGATAACATTAGAGTTATGTGCTCAATAGCCTATAATGTACTCCCTCCCTGACATTGCATGTGAATTTGCATGTTGGTTTTACAGCCAAAAAATGTTTTTTGTTTTCTTCAGTCCAAAACTAATATTTTGTTAATTTTCAAAAAAAATATAAATAATTAGGTAACTTGTATAAGATGAAAGAGCAGGCTATTGGATGATATGAGTAATTTCAGAAGACTTACCGGTGGTACTTGGAGAGGCAAGTATATTCTGGGGTGGTACTTGGTGTAAAAAGTTTGAGAACCACTGATCTAGGGTTAATTTTAAACTGACAGTGGAGGTGGTTTAATTTTTTCAATCACTGCATTTTTGAGGTGAGTGAGCAAAATAACGAAGCTCCTCGAAGAAAATTGAGAGACAGCCTTTCTCTCAATTTCCTGTCTTTTTGTTTTGTTAAGCACGGGGACGTTTCTGGGCAGAGAGACGGTGTTTACTCTGACAGAGCTCAGGTGAAGCTACGTGCAGCAGAGAAGGCTCAGGGCTGCTAGCTGCATTAGCTGTCTCTGATCTGCTGAGTCTCTCTCTCTCTCAGCAGCTGCAGTCAGGGCCGCAAAGAATAAGAAATACAGTCAGAGTGAGCGCTGGAGCCGCGGACCAATTCCTGACCGTCACCAACAACTGAAGCCTCGACTGGTAACAAGTAACCTATGAGGACCGTTGTGGGGAGCTAACTCGATGCTAACTTAGGCTAGTGGTAGTGGTTAGCATCCACCGCTAACACCGTCTTCCCAGCTCACCACAACTGCTCTCCTGTCAAGACACTGGGTTAAAAAAAACAAAGGTGTGACACCGGAGGCTCCTTATGTTGGTGACGGCGGGTATCGGCCCACAGCTCCAGCTTCACTCGGACTGTATTTCGTTTCCTCTGCGGTCTTGACTGCTGCTGTCAGGGGCAGGAGGTCTACACAGTTGAGCCCGCTGAATGTTTTGTTTACAAACTACAAAGAGCAAAACTCCATTTCGCATATTTAATTAGTAATATCAAGGCCTACACACTTGTCCCTACTGATTTAAATCAGTTTAAATTCAGTTTAAATATTTAAACTGAGTTTTACTAAACTGAGATTAATTTTAAGTGGTGCAACAGAGCACTGCTTAATTTTAAACATAGATTAACTCATTTTAAACTGAGTTTTACTAATCTCTGATTAGACCTAATCTTAGATTAAATTAAACCTTAAAACCAGATTAAATCATGGTTTAAGTTTAAATTCTGTTGCACTAAACTTTAAACCTAGTTCAAAATTAAGACAGATTAGATTTAAACCTCCCTTTAAACCTCAGTTTAATTTTTACTCTAAACTAAGTTTAAATTTAATCCTGTTGCACCAGAACTTTAAACTCCAATTTAAACTGTGATCTAGGGTTAATTTTAAACTGACAGTGGAGGTGGTTTAATTTTTTCAATCACTGCATTTTTGAGGTGAGTGAGCAAAATTACGAAGCTCCTTGAAGAAAATTGAGAGACAGCCTTTCTCTCAATTTCCTGTCTTTTTGTTTTGTTAAGCACGGGGACGTTTCTGGGCGGAGAGACGGGTGTTTACTCTGACAGAGCTCAGGTGAAGCTACGTGCAGCAGAGAAGGCTCAGGGCTGCTAGCTGCATTAGCTGTCTCTGATCTGCTGAGTCTCTCTCTCTCTCTCAGCAGCTGCAGTCAGGACCGCAAAGAATAAGAAATACAGTCAGAGTGAAGCGCTGGAGCCGCGGACCGATTCCCCACCGTCACCAACAACTAAAGCCTCGACTGGTAACAACCTATGAGGACTGTTGTGGGGAGCTAACTCGATGCTAACTTAGGCTAGTGGTAGTGGTTAGCATCCACCGCTAACACCGTCTTCCCAGCTCACCACAACGGCTCTCCTGTCAAGACACTGGGTTAAAAAAAACAAAGGTGTGACACCGGAGGCTCCTTATGTTGGTGACGGCGGGTATCGGCCCACAGCTCCAGCGTTTCACTCGGACTGTATTTCGTTTCCTCTGCGGTCTTGACTGCTGCTGTCAGGGGCAGGAGGTCTACACAGTTGAGCCCGCTGAATGTTTTGTTTACAAACTACAAAGAGCAAAACTCCATTTCGCATATTTAATTAGTAATATCAATTCCTTTATAGGCCTACACACTTGTCCCTACTGGTTTAAATCAGTTTAAATTCAGTTTAAATATTTAAACTGAGTTTTACTAAACTGAGATTAATTTTAAGTGGTGCAACAGAGCTCTGCTTAATTTTAAACATAGATTAACTCATTTTAAACTGAGTTTTACTAATCTCTGATTAGACCTAATCTTAGATTAAATTAAACCTTGTTGGTGCAATCCAGCCTTAGGCAACTCAAAAGCGCTGTTGTGGACACGTTGTGAGCTGCAGAACCACCACGCTATGAGATAATGACGGAACGATACGAGACGGAGCCGTTTTCGAGGTAAATACAGGGTAAATACAGAGACTGCTTGCTGAAAAACTGTCCCTGAACGCAACGCGCATCAGCGGTTTTGCATGAATTTACCTCTGAAACGGCTTTTATCGTTCCTTTCTCATATCTGCAGCTCATCCACAACAGCAATTGCTGGGTTGTGTTTTTGATGAGTTTGATGAGGGAAACCAATTCCCTTTGCCTCCATAGAATAGCCCTGAGCAGCCTGTTGCTCCGCGCCGCCGTACTAAAAATAGCTTACACCGACAATTAAAGGTAACGAACCTACTGCTATGACTATAGCGATTATGGCAATGGGCCAATTTGCCAAAATGTTGAACTATTCCTTTAAAAGGGATAATTCAACATTTTGGCAAATCGTGAGTTTAGAATTATAGGGTTCTATCTCCGTTTTGGGTAGTTCCGAGATATTGAGCATCAAAGTTCCAACTCGGCTTGTGTTTTGGTATTTTATGAATAACTAATTAATAAATGTTGAAAATGTAAAAATAACACCACACAGGCATTAACAGACCACTAATGGATGATATTATGCAAAAAACTCCATTTTGAAAAAAACGGAGATAGAACCTTATAATTCTAAGCTCACGAAATTGGCCCATTGACAAAATAGTCATAGCAGTAAGTTTGTTACCTTTAATTGCCGGTGTAGTCTCTCCGTCTGGTAATGTAACCTACTGCTATGACTATAGAAATTATGGCAATGGGCCAATTTGCCAAAATGTTGAACTATCCCTTTAAGACAGTGACAAAACCATCAATCTCTGCATAAGTTACATTAGAATTTTTCCGACACGCTGAAGATGATGTTTATTCATGGGCTGAGAAAATGCTCATACCTTTCAGTCAAAAAGAAAAGTCTGGATGATTTTCTCAAAATCCCCAAAAATTATGTGTTCCTGACAAGTGCTTACGAGGTACAGTGGTTATTTATTCCCAGTGTGTGCATTTGGTTGTGTGTATTTGTAGCGCATGTGATGACAAATCGTTTCCACGAGTAATTTGCTCATGTCATCTTCTGAAGTTGCAGTGTAGAAAAAAATCACAAAAAACTATGTTGTTTGTTTAGAGCGTGAATATCTACTGGTGCTTCTGTTCAGCTGAACACACACAAGAGCAAATGAGTGAGTGTCCTTTTGAGATCATTCCTTGGTCTGTTGTGGAGCCCAATAAACATCCTCTTATCAGAAAGCCATTGATGTCATACTGTTGGCAGTGAGGTTACATAACAGAGCACAGTGAAAGTCGCCTGAGAACATTCAGCAACGGTGTCATGGCTTCATGAATTTGTCAGGCTGCATCTGGACTCCTGCTCAGATTCCTCTGCAGGAGTTTGCTTACGGGGGCAGCATCTCACAACCGAGCAGACCCCAGCGCTGCGTGTTAAGAAAATGTTGTCTGCTGTTCATTCTAAAACATCCTGCTCTCTTCGTAACCACACAGTCTCCAGGGGTGTTAACTTTGTGTCAGTGCAGTAAAAAATATTGACATTAAAAACTGAAACAGCGTTACACTGCAGCAGCCAATATTGATTGATCGTCAGTGACAAGAAATTTCACAAGAGTCTTTCATAGATAACATGAATCATTTCTTTCACATAATAAATCTGCAACATGATGACATTAACTAGGTATTTGGAAATGTTACACAATAAATTTGCATATATTATTAATTGATTAAAGAAAAACAGGCATCTACTGTATGTATCAAAATATCTTAAATACACAAATTCATGATCATTATATAATGTGCACTATAATGTCAAAGGTGCACAAAGATACAATACGTAGCTCTTTCTTCTGTCCCTCCTGCCCCCCTGAACTACACAATATCAAACGACAGGTTCAGTTTTTGTAGACGCACAGAGCTCTGCATAGTTTCCACACATGAGAAGCTCACAATCACACAACAGTCCACTCATGGTCCCGATGAGCTATGTGCACATGTGTGATGTGGAAACTTGGAAACTGTGGAGCATGTTCTGTCCAGTATTCTAACTTTTCAAATGAGCAATACTTGTATATTTAGACATTTCCGGTGAGACAGAGGGGCTTATGGGTACGTAAACCACATCAGTGACAAACTGTTTTATGCCTTTTATCAATGCAATTATGTACAATTTTTCAAAATGCATGATGACACATAACATGAACTATGACATGTGTCTCTTATTTTCTGATCCTTCTACATATTTTTCTACGTAGCGCCTGAAAGTACCAGATAATAACGATAAGAGCATAATAACCCCGATTACAAGGCAAAGGAACTTTTACGTAAGACAGCCTGTGGCTCTGATTGGCTTGTTGACAGGCCAATGAGCACGGGAGCTGGTGCTACAAGATAAGGAGGATGCTTTCGGGGAAATGTCATGCTGAGCTCAAGGTTAGACAAGACAACGTCATTATTATTCAGCAGGCACCTCTCCCTCGTCCCACAGCTTTCTCTCCCAAACTCTCCCTCATTATGCTGATCTGTGTTTTTTTGGTCTCCTTTTCCTCCCCATCCCAGTGTCCACACCATAAACGCCACTGCTCTCTCTCTAAATGCCTGCCAGCTAACCGCCCACAAATGCACCTGCCCACCTCTCCATGCAAAGGCACACTCATGTACCATGCATGCACCCACACACTTATCATACAGCATGCACACACACACACACACACTTTTAAACTCACCTCCTGTGTCCCTGACTGGCTCTCTCTCCGGCTCTCATCCAGGGCCTTCTGTAACAGAGACTCGTCTCCTTGGCGACAGCGCTGCTCCTGCAGGGGCGGCATCGTGACATCATCAACATTATTGCCATGAGCGCGGACACACACACACACACATACAGAAAACAGTCTTCGAAGGCAGCACCAGCAGCTTTTTCTTTGTGCTGGTGAATATTTAGTTGACAAAGAGCAGAGGCCGGTTAAGGGCAAAGCAGAGAGTGAGAGTTCCGTGTAAATCTTCCAAAATTACATGTGGAAATTAGAACATAATATGTGGGAGAAAAGAAGGATGAAGGAGGAGAGATGAGGTGAACAAATCTGTGCGGTCTGACAGCCACGACCGTGGTCCTGTGAGGGAGAAAAGTGTCCCACGACACATGGAAGGAAGGAAAAAGTTATAGGGGGAGTCATTAGTCGTCCACAGAGAAGGTTAAGAGCCATGTGATCAGATTGACAGAGAGACACAACTAGAGGGTTAAAAGCATGCATTGCAACAAGCAGCGGCAAGGTGTGTTTCTGTATGAGTGTGTGTACCTGCTCATGCTCCCTTTGGCTAAGGCTTAACACAATCTGTAGTTGTGTGTCTTCATCCATCTCTATGGTAACAGGGGTAGAAAGGGCTAGCTAGATGGAGGTGGGCGAATGTTCAGAATGTTTGTCACAAAATTTTCATTACTGGAATCATCAAGAGGATATGAGACACGTGTGGCTTGAAAACAGGATGTTTGTGTTTATGTGTGTGCGAGTGGATTAGAGTGCAGGGGAGAGTAACACTGGCAACTGCATCATAATATGAATGCCTGTGCATGTGTGTGTGTGTGTGTGTGTCGCTTTACCTTCTGACTCTCCTCTCTGCTCATGGCTAAGGCCAGCTGGAGCTGCAGCTCCTCCTCCCCGCTGGTCTGAGGCCGAGCCTGCTCCAGGTCTGAGGCGGCACGAGGAGACGAGGACGAGGCTGAGGAGGGAACATGTGAGGGAGTTTGAGGGAAGAAGGAGTAAAAGTGTGCAAGGAGTCGGCCAGATTGATGTGGACAACAGGAAATGTGTGTGTGTGTGGTTGATTTGAATATTTTTAGGCCTACGCTGCAGTATTGATAATCTATGTGGTTGCTCATCCAGAGTGCTGGGCCACAGTGCAAAATGCATTTCATTAGGGATGTGGCGATAAGCCTGAATACAAGTGTGTGTTTTTAAAGGTACATTGTGTAGGAATTACTCTCATCTACCGTGGCGGTTATCGCAAGCATCGTATTTTTCATGCTGCATTCACGTGAAATTGGGCAGACGGCAGACGGACGACAGCCGCTGCACGTAACGGCATAAACAAGCCTCTATGTAAACAAGTGGTCCGTTACCTGACCCACGTTTTACCGGCTTTCTCTCGACTTCTGTGACTAAAATGACATCTGGTTTGTTACTGACGGCACATGAATGCAGCATCAGTGTAACGCTCCATTCCTCCTCACTTTTCACAGACGCCACCTCAACCTGAGCCGACAGCTCTGGTGTCGCCGGTGAGTTTCCGTGGTTTCCTACAGTCATGCTTCCACTGAACGTAAAAACATGGCGACACGACATGGCAGCCAGCACCGAGCTTACCCGCTCCATGTAGATATGAATGATGTGAACGGCAAATTCAGAGCTGAAAGGACACTTCAGTTTGTTGATGGGAGGATTATTGATTAATGAAAAACATACTTTTGAAAGAGATAATCGATTTTCGTGAATAGATAACAGGAGAAGTTACACAATGTCCCTTTAACTCTTTGTCTATTTACTCCAAACTAGCTACACATAATATAAGTCATTCAGTGTTCAGGCGAAACCACAATGCTTACAGTTAAAGGAGGACGGTGAGCCTCTGGAGCGGCTGAACTCCTCCCCGTACAGTACAGCCATGCTGGGCTGGCTCGTTCGCCTGCCCGGGTGGTAAGATGGGGGTATGCCTCCGTACACACCCCCACTGCCCCCACCGCCACCGCCTCCACCTCCGCTGCCACCCCCAGCCATCCGCTCCTTGGTCTTCAGGGCCTGACTCCTCTCCTGGCGGAGCCGCTCTTCATCCCGGAGGAGACACACCAGTTGGCGAGCTTTTTCTCTCACGTTGGCGCCCTGGTCTCTGCCGTCGCGGTCCACATACTGGAAGTCACGCAGTGTCTGAACCACACATAGGTAAAACTAGTTTTTACACATGTTTAAGGATTAGTATGAACATTTATATGTACAGTTTACAGTTGTGTTTAAAAAATGCTGCAAAAGCTCGCTAACAGAAAAGCTCGCAGAAAAGAAAATTATTTTTAAGAAAATTATAGATTTTGAAAATGTATTTTTCAGTCACCAAAATAATAATTTTGACTATGCAGAGTATCAAGAATTGAGTACAACTAAAATCAGCAGCAAAAATATCTTTGTTTAACTTTCTGATCTGAATTTATTTTTACTGGTCTGCTGTATTCATTTTTTAACAGTGTATTGTGTGACTGAAGTGGTGATTCCCTTTTCTGTGTTGCAATATTTGCTGGTTCAATTATTCTATGTATAGACCCCAGGAAAAGTAGTGGTTGCCAGGGTAACAACGAATATTGATCAAAGTAGACAATTAACAATAAACCAGCTGTGGTCCTGAAGTGTTCACATTGCTGAGGTTCTCCTCTTGCTCAAGTCCTGTATACCTGAATGGTGAATGCGTTCTCGCGGCACTGTTGAGCTACTCTCTCTGATCCTGTCTTCAGCAGGTAATCCAACAGAGTCAGGGCCTGGAGGCAGACGCTCGTTATCACACTGATGCCCCAAAATCAGCATTTTGATACATCTCTTTGCTACAAAGTTGTAACAAAGCACAATACAAAAATATATTTTAAAAAAGCCTGAATGATATTAGATAAAATTAGTGAGGGAAGTGGTGGTTAGCAGTCATAAGTCATTAAAGGGATAGTTCAACATTTTGGCAAACTGGCCCATTGCAACTCTATAGTCATAGCAGTAACCTAGGTTCGTTGCAAGCTATTTTTAGAACAGTGGAGCAGAGCCGTGAGCTGCTCAGTGCTACGCTGCAGAGGCTCATGGGATTTCTTGGTTTCCCTCATCAAACTCATCAAATACACAATCCAAAAACTCAAAAACGCTCTTGTGGACAAGTTGTGACCTGCACATTCACCACACAATGAGATAATAATGGAACATTACGAGACAAAGTTGTTTTAGAGGTAAATTTTGAACTATCCCTTTAAGCAGAATGAAAGAGAAACACAGAGGCAGAGGGGACCTATATGGTTAAAGATCATGGTCTAGTCTGACACTTCATTGTCTGAGGTCACCTTGTACACATGTCTCCAGTTCTTGCCGCTGTCATTGAGGCGTTTCCAAACCATGCCCATGACCTCAGCAAACGCCACCACGTTGAAGGTCAAGTCAGCGATCTCGGACATGAGAGATGAGGACGGGCCCCATGGGTCGTTAGAGGTGGCCTCCCGAACCTACGCATCACAAGCAGGGAAACCACAGTGTCTACCTTTCTTCATATTTACATGACATGATGCATATAGCTACTGTTTATTCTCAACTTGAGTAACAGGGTCACAAAGAAGTGAATCACAACAAATCAATACAAGGTGAGGCCTATATTATACTTTCTGTTATGTAAACTAAAACAGTTTACCCATCCTCTGAGCATTCTGTATCTTCAATAGCCTATACAAAAATACACATTGGACTTTACTACAAGTCAACACAGTCCCATTCATATTACCTTGATCTCTGCTTCTGAGTAGTTGTGCACAATATTCTTCACCTGTCGACGCAAGGCTGAGGTTGTCATGGTGACAGGTGATGAAGGACGTGGAAGGACAGAAAGCGAGGACAGCGCTCAACAGGTGGGGGGGGGGGGGGGGGGGGGTAGGGGTGAGGGTGGGGGGTCAAAGGGGAAACGTGGACTGAAGGAGGAGAGCAGAGCAGAGGAACCTAAGGCAGTGGATTCTCCTCTTCTCTGTCAGGAGTTACAGCACGCCCCTGTGTGAAAGAGATGGAGGCAATATGTGA
The DNA here is from genome assembly GCA_030347415.2 of Decapterus maruadsi. Taxonomy (NCBI): domain Eukaryota; kingdom Metazoa; phylum Chordata; class Actinopteri; order Carangiformes; family Carangidae; genus Decapterus; species Decapterus maruadsi. Next base: position 26,119,748 of record CM064901.1, on the reverse strand, counting down.
GTAATATCATCTTTGAACAACTTTATGTCTCTCTTTGAAGGTTGATCCGCCTGGACATAAATTTGTAAGACCATCAGAGGTTTTCAAAGTCTGAACTCTCTTCAGTTTGTGAGCTACAACCTACGGGTTCAACTTTATTCCACTGTCAAAAAAACGTGGGAATTCAAAAACTCAGGTGCAACAAAAAAAAGATGGCTGGAGTCACAAATTAAGCTGAGCTGTGCAGTTTATTTTACAGTGCAATAAACAACAGGGCAACAAAGCAACAGGGCAACAAAGCAAGCCTCACTCTCTCCCTAGGCACATAACACAACCCAGACATTTTTGGTCTCTTTAGGGGGCAAACCGAGGCCTTGTGACCCTGCTGCTGACAGTGATAACATACCAGAGTCTTGGTCCATAACTGAGCTGTGGGGCCCTTATCCTGCTCCCCCCGGTTACCTGCAAAGTTCCTTGGAGGAGCCTCTCGGGTGCGAGGATAGTCCCTGGTGGCGGGGTCCCGCATTGGTCGTAATGGGGCCCCTCTTCTGGCATTCAGGTACTGTGTGGCTAACTTTGCAGCTGTCAGCCCGTCCTGGGGTTCATGTTCCCTCACCCAGGTCTTGATGTCCACTGGAAACACCTGCAGCAGCTGCTCCAAGACGAACATCTCTCCGATCTGGTCTTTACTCCTCTGCTCCGGCCTCATCCAGCGACGGTACAGGCCCTTAAGACGATGGTACGTCTCAGTCGGTGTCTCACCAGCTGGCGTTGAAGGGGCCCGGAACCGTTGGCGGTAAGTCTCAGCCGAGATATCGAACTTGGCCAACAGCGCCTCCCTCAGGTCCTCGTAATAGTTGGATCGATCTTCGTCCATGGCGGTGTAGGCTTCCAGCGCTTTTCCAGTCAGCAGGGGAATCAGTCGACAGGGCCACTCCTCCTGGGGCCACTGCCAAGTCTTAGCCATGCGTTCAAAACGAAGGAGATAATTTCCAATGTCCTCTCCTTGTTGATACACTGGCATTTTAGGCTCTTTCCTCTGCACTGCTAGTTGACCACCAGGGGAACTATGCAGCCGGCTTGGTAAAGGCGTCAACGGCTCGCCCTGCCCGGCCCCTCCAGGTGGGCCCCTACGGGGTGCTGGCGTTGGGAGCTCCATCCGAACACTCCCGCCTGCGATGGACGGCACGGCTGGTGACGGCTGCATGCCGGGCTGCTGGGACGCCGAGGCCTCCAGGGAAACACGCAGGCCCCGAAGCTCGTCCTGGAGAATATCGTCTCTTCTCTGCTGCGCCGCCAGGAAGCCCCTGAAGAGGTTCATCATCTCCACGAGACCCTCATCTTGCGGCGCTCCCGGCGGTGGTCCAGGCAGCGGTCCCGGTGGCGGTCCAGGCGGCGGTCCAGGCGGCGGCCCAGGCGGCGGTCCCGGCGGCGGTCCAGGCGGCGGCCCAGGCGGTGGCCCAGGTGGCGGCCCTGGCGGCAGCCAGGGGAGTGACTGGTGGTACACTCGGGGCTTTGCTCCTTGTGCCTCATACCTCTGGTCTTCGTCCTCCGTGGAGGCTGCTGTCTCCCAGTCATCCTCTACCTTTTTCTCCAGCGGTGGCTTCTGAGAGCGTAAGCCGGTCCGCTTCTTGAAAGGAGCACGCTCAGTTTTGCGACTGGCCAATGTCAAAAAAACGTGGGAATTCAAAAATTCAGGCGCAACAAAAAAAAGATGGCTGGAGTCACAAATTAAGCTGAGCTGTGCAGTTTATTTTACAGTGCAACAAACAACAGGGCAACAAAGCAAGCCTCACTCTCTTCCCCCGAGCTTCTGCTCGGCCTGGGCCTTATATACCCCAAACCCCGCCCCAAGAACAATCAACACCAATTAACCCATGAAACAATAAGTCCGGTAACTATACTCCACACACCGGCACTGAACTGACCTTATTAACAATATTCAACATCATACAAACCATCACAATCAATACACAGGCTCTATTTGAGCATTTAATACATAAAGAAAAAAACTCTCCCCCTCCACTCAGTGGGGAGATGGTATGGTCCGCAGCCGACCAAACCATAAAAGCAAGCTGCTTCTGCTGCTCTGGTTTTTCCCTCCATGGCCGGCACAGGAGCAGCAGCACGACAGCAGCACCCAGGTAACTATGACAAAATAAAGAGAACTGAAAACAAACAAATATGATGAGTAGTGTGTGGTTTTCTTGTTCTACTTCGGTTGGAGATATGGTGAGGATGAGTATGAAACCAAAGGGGTGCGTGCACTCACCCAACAGAGGGGAAAATGTGTAAAATGTACCATGTAGACTGAAGACTGAAGGTGCTTTATAGTGATGAAGAGGGCTTCGTCACATCCACCTTTGTAATGCATTGTAGCAAACTGGAAAAGACAAGTCAAAGTAAGTAGAATTAGCAAGCAACGCACCCATGAATCTATCGCCGTACTGAAACTTTCACTAAATTTGTTGTAGTATCCTTTTATTTACTTCTATATACTGTATGTGTCTTTGTTATTTACATTGATATAAGTACACTGAGCCATATAAACAGTGATTGATGATAGCAACTGAATGAGTGGCTCACAACTGGCACCCCCTCAGAAGGAAGTAGGTCATATGAAAGCTCTGGCACTCAGGTGTCTGATGAGGCTTCTTGGTGACTTATTTTATTCAGGCCAACACACACACACACACACACACATATGCAGCCGTCTATGCACACACGCTGCTCGCAACCCATTTTTCTCTTCCAAATTCATATTTCAGAGGGGACACGTGGGAATTGATCATTAAGGGTTCCTGCTATACTTTTCCCTCTGCCTGCGACTATGAGCCGTCACAGACACACAGCGTAATTAACCCACTAACCAAAGCTGAGCTAGGGTGACCTCACTAAACTAAACCCTCTTTCATCAGCTCACTTAGTAAAGTAAGTAAAGCAAACGTGTTTTAGCCTATTTCTTAAAAGTATGCTTAATGACATCATCCACAGATAATAAACCCCAGACATTTTCTCTGGGAACTTCACACACTAGCCACTTGTCTCCATGTCTGTTCAGTTTCACAGAATTATTTGTGTTTTTTTTTTGTTTTTTTTGTTTTTTTAATCTAATTGACACTGCTTTTTTTTTTACCACCATGTTTCATTGTAGAGCATTACTTTTAATTATGGACATATGGACTGTCATTTTTTCAGGACTAAAGCAAATTCTGCAACAGCCTCTCCAATAAACTGCTCTAGATTACTGTATCGGCCACTATTACATTATCACATCAGTGTTTATGTGTGTGTGTTTGTGTTGGCTGTTATTTATTTGAAATTAGTAGAGATAGACTTACTCTGCCCGAGAATTTCATATAATGGGGCGGCTGCCTTAAAACGCACCGCCCCGTATTCAAATTATTTCATAAAAAAATATTCATTATCATCAAAAGCAGATGCTAGATTTTCATATTGATAGCTGCCTTAAAACAACCGACACTGTACCATAGTGTAATGACTCTCTCATGGGTTGAACTTAACCTAATGTACTACACACTATTTTCATAGATTTCAATAGATGGCATAGGGAGTGTTGTGTATTACTATTGAATGAGGAGAATGTAATTTAAAGATTTGGATTAACATTCAGATTCCATGAGAAAAGACACAGATGTACAAAAATAAATGCATCCTCTTTCTACTGACAACACTTACATTTCTCTGTCGTCTTTTTAAAGTGATGATGGTTGATTGCACAGTGTCTATATCCTCACTTTCAGTGTGCAGATCTTTCTGCCTCTGGACATGAAACTTTGCGGAAAACTGAAGGATCGATTAACAGCACAAAAGAAGGGTGTCTGCCACTGTGCAGTAGTAGTAGAGGGCTACCTGTCGGTAGTTTACAGCTATAGCGAAAACTTTGGAAACCAAGTAAACAGAAAGTGCTGTTGTTGAGAATGACAAAGAGGGTGAACAAGGAGAGTGACAGAAATCATGAAAAAACAAGAGTAAGCTTTGACTGCATGTAGAGAGAGGGTCAGATTGGGACATTCACCCCTGGATCCACTGAGACTAACTTCTTTGCAGTCAGTCTACCTAAACTTCAATGAGGCAGACAACCAGGATTTGTCCCAGTGATCCCTATGACCCGTCCGACTCTCCAAACCAATATTAAACTGGCCATCTTTCTAATAGATCAGTCAGTTACAAAGCCCAACCAGGTGATTTACTCTGCGCCAAGATCTGACTTTTATAGTTCAACTCGGGATTCTTCTTACACAACCACGAGTAGCCAGAAACAAGCTCTGAATAAATAACACAAACTCACTGTGACCTCTCTAAAATAAGCATCAGTGACATGTATTATATTCTTCTGTGCGTCAGTGACACCAACATAATCACCACTTGGAAAAACCAAATGGGAAAGTTGTCTACTGCCACGTTAGGCAACATGTTGCATGTCAGCCAGAAGGAGAAGTGAAATTCATATTTGTTCAAGCCACACATTTAAATCACCCAAGTAATTTAGTATCCTATTTACACTGTGTATCTGTATTATGGAGTAAACAAAACAAAATGGAACAAACATGGGCAACATAGGCAAATTGTCAACAGTGATCAAATGTTATCAGAGCACTATGTGAGACTGAGTCACTCTATTCAAGGGCTCTGGTTCATGTTCTTGCTCTTGTGCCCAGGAGGCCTGATCACCAATCCATCTACTGTATGTATCTGGCTATAAATAAAACGCCATTATAAATATAACTACTAAGATCTTGACTAAAAGGGAGAACAATGGCATTTTACAGCTAGTGACTTCTCTGCAGTTCACAGAGGATGCCACACTGAAGTCAGAGGGTGCCCCGTCCTGCTGAAAAGCAAACATCAGCAGAAGCACAGAGGACCTGAGACGCACACAGCAGGGACAGAGACAAAAAAACTCAGAGAGGGGGACGAGTCTCAGAGTGTTTGTTCATACAAGAGAGAGGGAGAGGGAGAATGGGAGGATGAAGGACATAGGGAAGAAAGTGAAGCTCAGCAACTTCAGCCAGTATCACCTTTCTGCACAATCATCTTCACACACACACGCACGCGCGCACACACACACACACACACACACACACACACACACACACACACACACACACACACACACACACACACACACACACACAGGTCACTAGAGGCTTGTGTTGTCTATATGAGGTGTTTGAAACTATTACTCTGTACAGCTTTGTCTGACCCCAACACCACAGACCTGTGTGTGTAATGACTCTCAAACCAGAGAGGACACAGGGAAGACCAAGTGTGCCTTGTAAAAAATGACTTGTGCTGGGATATTTGTCGTACCACAATCTAAGGCCACAGCCCCAGCAATGCTTTAACGAAATGTTTTTGAACTGTTGTACAACTTAATCTCTATGTTATTTAAGTCTCAGAACAGGACAGACAGACTGTGGTGATAAAGTCATGTGGGGACAAGATGGAGCTGCTCAGTGAATAATGCAACAACCCCATTCAGACACAATGAGAACATCTATTGTGGTTTTTACTAGGATGTGGACACATTTTCTGATCCACAGCTAAACTTCCCTTTACACTGAGTCAGTCACTCAATCTAGGCTGGATGTACTAGGCTCCATGCAAGAGTGAACTGATGAACTCATCCAACATGGAGACATGTGCGTGCACACAGCCGTCATGTTATTTGAATATCGTAGTCTAAGTACCGTACACTGTCTGTACCTTTATTACGGCGGCTGATTAATCCAAGTTACTCGGGTCTGATGCGTCAAAATGCTCCGAACGCGGATGGACGTACGTCACGCCGTCGTCCACGTTTCTGGATGCGCATGCGTGCGTGCAGAGGAGGCAGGTGAGCTGTATTTTTTTTTTCAGGTGGTGATGGAGAGCAGAGAGGGCGCCCATGGTGGGTCTGCATAATGTATAACCCCGCCTCACCACCTCACACATCCACATACACAGCTCCCCTCTTGCAGTGGATTCCCTGTGAGGGTTGTTGCCATGTGTGGCAGATCCCTCCGCAGGGCCAACTGTACTGCAGGAGTTGTCTGCCTGTTAGGCTGCACATGCAGTGTGTAATGTTGTATAACGTATCTTCTAACACTGTAACCCTGTGCATGTGGGGGAAACACGGAGATCGTGGCCAATAAAAACACAGGAACTCGGCTCCATCCAGTTTTCAGCAGCATGCAGCTTACCTTGCCCACTGCTCATCTCTCGCCTCCCTGTACTCTCCTCCTCCTCCTCCTCTCCAAGTCCTCAGCGTCGATAATATCCCCAACCTCCGCCGGGATCAGCTAAGCAGGACAAGCACAATTATCCACCCCGCACCTATATCCGGCAAACGTGAGAGAGGAGCCGAGCAGCGACCGTTAACAGAAATCCTTGAATGGGGATGTCAGCGTCTAAATCCCGGGTTAACGGGGATGATGCGAGCCGCTCGGGCAGACAGTCACTGATGAAATCCGCATAGGACAGGGATAAGCCACAGCACACGGCTCACTCTCTCCCTCTCTCACTCAGGCTCTCAGGCAGCCCCCCATCCACACACGCACAGTCGCACACGAACACCGGCACAGGCCAGGCGCATAGCACACACGCTCATTACAACGGGGGAGCGTAAAAGAAAAAAAAAAAAAAGAGTTGCGGGGACGGGGGCGCGTCGTTTGCAGAGTCAGCGGTACAGTTAACCTACTATCATCCGCCGGTGTGAGTGTGAAAGAGCGAGTGAATGAGAGAGAATAACTATATTACTCCACATATCCACAGTGTGCATAGTAGGGGAAAAAAAGTTTATTGATTTCACATCAGGGCAAGGTCTAACACAGAGAGTGTAAGAGACGGGTTTTATTACAGTCGGTGTCATTTATTTTTATCTATTTATTTTTTGTTACTCATATGTTACTGCTTCTGACCTCATCTCCCTCATCCATCAGGTCGCACAGGGTGTCCACCAGGTCTCCCATCAGAGCATAAACCTGTTGGATAGATACAATGGGGTTTACACATAGCCTCGTTACTCATTCATTTCTCATGTTACTGCTTCTGACCTCATCTTGACCAGCACGTCCAATCAGGGCCATCAGGACTGGACTCACCTACAACAAACATGGCGGAGCAAACAGGGTGTCCAAGAGTCTGCAGTTTCTTGGAGGAAAAGACGTCTCCCATCAGAGCATAAACCTGTTGGATAGATACAATGGGGTTTACACATGGGATGTGCATGACTGTGGGAATTCCAACAGTGTGAGGCAAAGCAATTTTATTTGTAGAGCCCATTTTTACAGTTTGTCTGTGGGCTTTACATAGCATTATTACAACATCCTCTGCCCTTGAACCCTCACATCAACTGAGGAAGAACTCTGAAGAAAATGCTTAACAGGGGGAAAAAAATTGGAGAAACCTCAGGGTGAGAAATAGATTCATGTTATTCAGCATTACACTCCCTCAAAGAGCGGAGACTCACTAACAGTGGCTTGAAAAAACTAAAAGGAAACAGAGAGGAAGATATCCTATAGTATGAGCCAAACTCCAAATATCCAAAATCCTGCATTTCCCATAATACAGCTGGCCGTGATTTTCATTGGACCAATAGTGAATAGTAAAAAATTTTTAAAGAGGCAGAGATACCTGATTTTAATCGCTAGTATGGCTCAAGCTCCAAAAAAAAAAGCAGAATCCTACATTTCCCATTATGCAACTGGATAGTGAGTTTCATTGTTTCACTGATACAGTAAGTCTTCAGGGGTTTTTTTTGGGTTTTTTTACTTGTGTCTCCCCCAAGTGCTGCAAACACAGATATTGCACATCTCTGTAGAATAAAAGCTGTAGCCTACTTGAAATATAATTGAAGAATTCACCTTTTGATGCAGAAGTCTTGTGTAAGTGTTCATCGCCTCCACTTCTTCAGGAAGTCGCTGACTGATGTGCTCTGGATGGGTGTTAGTCAGTGAGGCAGACTCCTTTCCTTGATTTTCTTTTTCTGTAATGTTCTTCCCCGATTCCTCTCTTCTTTTCCCTTTCTTTTTGCTCTCCTTTGTACACAACAAAAACAAATATATGACATATATAATTTACTAATGAATCATCATAGAGTGTTGAGTGAACATGCTGGATGATCACATTACCACAATGAGTTGGCTGGACACTATTCACGTGCCTCTTATGTGATGAAAAACCACCTCCCACATATATGATGGTGTGTAATATATTGTTTGTTTGAGTTTAGATATGTATAGATATGCGTGTGTGTGGACCACAGATGGCTTGGACTAGTCCAGGTCCTATTAATTCACACCCTGGGCACACATTTGGAGAGCAGGTGCCCATTTTCACACAGTGCTCTGTTACCATGGTAGCCTGTGAGTAATAGGCTGTACCTTACCTATGATTCAACAATCACAGAGAGAGAGAGAGAAAAAAAAACACTCAGCAAAATATGCAGTTACAGACACAAGTGTGTCTTTAGTATATGTGTTTTTTGTACTTTTAATGGCTCAAAATGAAAACATGAACTATTATAAAAGAGATCTAACATGTTGTTTATGTGGTGACACACATGCAGGACACATCATCCCATCATCTATCTCTGAACAACAACAGTCCGTGTCCTCGTTAGGAATCTCAGTCCCTGTGTTGACAACCAAACATTTCTGAAATTCAGATTTGTGAACAGGATGATGAGAAGTTCCTAGGTGTAATGAGATGGGTGCGTGGAGGATGGGGAGCAGGAAAACAATAATCTGCATTAAAATGAATGAGCACGTAGCAACATTTGCTTGCTCGTTATGCCACCTAACCACTGACATGGAAAAAACATGAATGGCCTCTATGGCTAAAGCTACTATAACGGCTCCTCAGGGGAACAACACTGGGAGAAGAACATCAGTTTCCTGCAGTGGAAGGACTGAATAAGTGATGGCTGGTTTCCCTCTGTCTCTTACTCTTTTGCTGTCTTTCAAACACACACGGGCTAGAGCATAATGTTGCAGGTATTACTGAGGACAATGAAGTCCGAAGCCAAGTTGTGTGGAATAGTAACAAGTCAATAGTAACTAAAGGTGGGTCACTGGCAGATAAATGAATGATGAATGAACAGCTTGTTTGATGATTGACTTATGACTGGATCAGTCGAAACCAGATGAAACGATGTGTCATGCCTTAGTTACAAAACACGGTGTTTCATTCATGCCCATAATTAAAATACTTGTGAATCTGCTGCCACTCAGTGGCAAAACATTTTATGACTCTCTAACGCTCCCTGTGTTGACGGAGCTGAGCACAGCAGCTTCACAAACAGATTTTCTCCCCCTCACCTCCACTGATTTTTCAGCTGATGGAAACTTGGGTTCTTTTTTGTTGTCATCTTTCAACTGGGACCTGGCTCCACTCCTCTCCTCTTTGGACGCAGCTCCTCCCTTTTTCTCACTCTTGTCATCATATTTTATGTTATTGGACAAATCTGTGATGCGATAACAGTCAAAGCATGCATTAAATGCTTTCACGATTTGATGTCTGAGTGACAGTGTGGGAGTCTCACCAGTGTCAGAGGGCAGGGTTTCGTCCAGTTTATCAGTCCATGTTTCTCTCTCTGGGAGGCCCAGCAGGTTTCTGAGCCTTGCGGCCTCATCAGCCATTGTGTCCAGAAGCTTCCTCCACAGCTTCTGTCTGCAGAGGGCACCACACACCAACATAACCCCAGGCTCACTAGACTGAGTGTGCAGTGTGTGGGATGCTATGAAAGAGATGCTACAGTACATGTCTCACAAGTGTTTATGCCTCACCCAGGAGCTGCTGCTGCTGTTTGATGGTGCTGTTCCAGTGCAGACCGGTCAGACAGCTGCAGAAGTAGAGAGCTGAGCTTGGCCAGGCTCTTCTCTCTGGTGTTGGTGTCCGGAGCCGAGTCTTGTTCAGGCAGAGACAGCACCACCTGAATTATGGGAACAAAAGACTATAAGTAAATATGTCACGTTTTTAATGTCATCATGATATGAAATTGTACTAAAACATGCACTACATGAACTTTCTCTACACTAACCCAGTGTTATTGTATACCACATTACTGCATTTCGTCTCTACCTGTTGGAGAGTATCGACCGAGAGGTCCCAGGTTTGCCCTGGATTTACTTCTTGCCACAGTTTCTTCATGTCGTTCACTGGCTGATGAAGGTACTGAAACTAAAACCATGGATGGAGTTAAACTCTCTTGTGCAGAAGCTTATGTGAATATGAAAATCCTAATCCAAAACTCCATGAACAGAGTGCTACCTGGCTGCAGGATGAAAATGACCAGTGACTGTTATCGTCCTTTAGTATAGCTTTTATTGTCATTGCAAAACAACAAAATGCAACGAAATTGCATTGCAACTCATTAACCAGAGCAACTTCACATAAAACTCTGCACTTTACCGATGTATAATATTTACAGTATGTAGGCTGCTATTTAAGATAGCCTATCTATTTCATTATCGAACGACTGCAGTTGATGTTTCTGTTTTTTATTGTCTTTGATGTCCTTTTTAACACTGAAACACTGCAATTTTTGTTGTTTTGCAATGACAATAAAGGCTATACTACTACTCATACAACTACATGTCACAGTTTATATTCCTTTACTTAACAGACAAGAAATATACATGCACCATGTAAAATACCAAGAGAGCAGTGATCCTAATTCCTGGTAATGCTAAGGAAAAGTAACTTAACCCCAATAACAGGTTGGATGAAATGATGATGTCAAGAGATAGGAGGCTATTTCAGTCTTAATGTTTGGTTATTCTTTCCAATAATGTTTTCAATCTTTTCATATTTCTCATGTGTATTTGAAATGACATCAGGGAACTTTTGAGAGAGACATACTCTACATTCACTAGAGATGAATCTCATCAGCCTACCAATTAACCCACTTACGACCAGCTTTCTACTACAGTGCCATGGCAACACGGCCTCTTTTTGTACAGCGTAGAGGCAGTGGTGAATGGTCTAAAAAGTATTAGCGGTTACAGTGTATAATTAGTTAATGAGCAACTGCAAATTATGATTTGCCAAAGATATAATGGTGGGGGAGCTAAAGGGATGGAGACTAAATTCAGGTTAGAAGGGAGCAGCCATAATGGTTCTGATGATACAAAGAGCAAAATGTCAAACAGAACAACGTGATGAATGGGTCCTTTAACGGGTAGTCTCACACTCAATCAGGTGATGCGACAAAGATTTAGACTCAACTACATATGAATAATAATAAAAAAATTGATAGGTCAGTGGTACATGAAATCAGGCCACCATCATACATGATGAGTAATGTGACACCAGCTACATTTGGAATTTTAAAGAAGGAGACCGTGACCTTCTTCAGGAGCTTTCTTTGTGTGCAAAGTTGATGTCCTAAGAGGATTTTGTTCAAAGAAGAGTATAATATTCTTTATAGAAATTGGATCCACCTATAAGATTTACCTTGGGGTTTTTGTTTTCAAATGTTTGCACCTCCGTGATGTAGAGCTCTGCAGGGGAGCTGGGTCTCTCTGGTGTTTGGATGCCACGCAGTATCTCATACACAATCGACCGACACATTTTCACCGTCACTAGTTTGTCCAGTTTTGTCTGCTCATACACACACAGTAGCAAAACAGAAATAAAAAGAAAACATATGAATTTGTTAATGTAGATTTTCAAAGCCCTCTGTTCATGTGTGTTTCTGTCTCACTTTCGAATGGACAGTTGTACACAGTTTAATTGTATAACTACCTCAATGAAAAGTCTCTGGTCTGCAGTTTTGTCCTGGTACAGAGCTACTCCCCTCAACCTGACCTGCACTGAGGCTCCTTGCAGCAGCACCGGGTGGGTGTTCAGCTGCCATAGTTCAGTTTTGATGCCAGGCTTTTCTGACTTAAATATGAACTCCACCTGCTGCGTGTCACCTGGAAGAATCACACCTGGGTGGGTGGGGGAGAAAAATGGAAAGCAGTCAGGCGGGTTGAGTACTGATTGACTGACACACAGACAAACAGTGTGTGACGTAATACGGTGGCAGCAGGTGTCTGATTATGTTTGTGTGTGTACCAGAGGAGGAATTGAAGTAGAAGTGCGGGTCCATTGTTTGTGATTTCAGCTTAGGAAAGCTGTGTGGCAGGGGGAGCTGCTGCCAGCTGTAGAAGATGGCTGTGCTGCCCTCATTGTGGAGCTCCAGGTGGGACAAGGCTCTTTCTCCAGCCATGGCCTCGAAGAATATTGTGGCACTGATTCCTACTTCTCCCTGATGAATGAGTGTGGGAGAATACAAGTAAGGGGGGAGGAGAAGAGGAAGCCAGTATTCACATAATGCCTTTGTCTCCAACACATTCAAACCAGGTTGAAAAGACTCAAGGACTGAATCAAATGGTATCCACAATAACAACTCCATCAGCAAGGAAATGCCATTATGTATTTTTCTCTTTTACATAAATAATATTTTCATTCTTTTAATCAGTTTCATTTTTACTTCCCTACACTCTTGATTGATGTAAGGCTACTGCCAACAAAAAGTAAAAACTTGGCTGAAAAGAGAAGGCTGCAGACTTTTAAAATGAAAAATGGTTGTCTTTTTCTGTGCTGAGAGACTTTGTGTTGTGGGAATTTAGGAGCAAAGATAACCATGGAGGGGATGTTGAGTTAATATTAACCAGGGACTAGGTAAAACTTATTTACAGTAAAATTTAATTCAAATTTATAGTGGATCAGTGTCAAAGATAAATAGTTTTATCCTTTGCTCATGCACCATCCCTCCACCATCTGAAGTATAAATCTGTTCAGTACATTTTCTGTAAACCTGCCACAGAATTGGTCACTCTGTACCTGGTGAGAGGCAGAATTTCCAGTCCAGCTTGCAAGCTGGCCACAAAACCTCAAGGCAGGGATGAGCGGAACATGTGACCCAGCATCGTCATACTGTGCCAGCAGATCACTGTGAAAGACAATGAGACAGCACTATCAGCGTTGTTTTGTGTGAAAACAAGCTGTATCGGTGCACATTGGTGTTTCCAGGTTTTCTTAGCAGGGACCTAAACAATTAAAAGCCTGTTTCCTCATCTAAGAAACAGCACAACTGTAACATATCCAGAATCTGAAAAGCAGTGGGACAGAAAATCAAAACTCGTATATCATGGTTGTGATGTGGTATAGACACCTCAAATTACCCTTCATTCATGCCTAGCTTTTATTTATTTTAAATTTTCAATTTACTGCTAGTTAAACTGTTTTAATGACATACATACAGGGTTAGGGTTAGCAGGTGATTTGTGCTTATTAGTGCCTCTTGGAATAAAGACAGGACTGTTGACCTACTCCTGATCAATCCAGTCTAGAAAAAAATCTTACAAGTCCTCCTTCTTCTCTCCTTTGACCTCTTTCTCCTCTTCTTGCCTCTCCAGTGAGGGGGTATCAGTGACAAAGGTTAAGGGCTTACCAGAGCCAATCACCTCCAGCCCATCAATGTCCTATAATCAAAATGAAACAGAGATGTGGTTTTCAAGGAAAAGGTCAACTTAATCTAATGTTGTGGCCCCTGTTAGTTAGGAGCTGTAAGGTAATACCTTGCGTCCTCTTCAGCTCAACTACATCATATGGATGTTCTGGCAGAGTGAAAGAGCTACTCCTGTAGTTAAAACTTCTCTGCATTCTTAGTCATTGCTTTCTCTCCTCCATCCCTTACTAATTACCGTCGTCTTTTGGACTCTCTTGGCAAACCCTCCCTGTCCCCTTCATCTTTCTCTCACTTTGCACGTATGTCACAATGCCACAGGCTAGTCAGCTCCTGACAGGATGATCTGTCTCTGTCTGTGTGTTTGTCAGAAGGTACTTCAGACCTCAAATCGCCTCGGCTTCACACCACCGGGACCAAAGAACCCATCACAACAATGTGTTGTATGTGTGTGTGTGTGTGTGAGAGAGAGAGAGAGAGAGAGAGAGAGAGAGAGAGAGAGAGATAGGTGGACAAAGATACCAAGTGAGAACATAATAAATGTCATTTGAATAAACCCTCCCATAACCAACACCTGTTACTTAGTGTGTTAATAGGATTAAATGGGAACTGGCTGTGCAAAGAAGTGCACATTTGTGTTTAAGTGTTTATCCCAGAACCTCCTGCCCCTGCTGATGGAGTCATTGTAATGCAGAGACAGCAGTAAAGCAGGCTCTGTCCTTTTTCCTGGGCTCTGGTACCCCATAGATCTCAACAGAGCTACTCTATGACTTGGCACGATTCAGATTTCATAACTGTACCTTCTCTATTTTAGTGTGTATGTGAGCAGACACGAGTATTTATGGAGAGGCTGCAGAGCTTTATTAATCTTATTATGCTTGCGTGTACTGAATGTTCACGCAAGGGTATAGGTAAGGGTGTAGGTTTTCATTTTTGGTTGGGATCTAACCTGAGACTCTTAGGCTCTGCTCGATCATTTTGTTGATTTTGGCACACAAGTCAATAGTTTATAGAGCTAAAGTCATGGTCATTCTAATTTTAAGATTTTATCAAAAATGGAAAGCAGATAAATATTTAGAATGATGACAAACTATTCATATTTTGTCTTAGCTTTTAAGTTACTGTAGTCTTTAAAAAGGATCAGGTATTGAACAGATTAATTAGTTCAATTAAATTTTAATATCAATAGATATCAATTTTCGCAAATGAAGACATTTTTTATTATGAGACCTTTGAACTATAAATACTTGTTTCAGATTTCTACTAACAATGCAGCTGGTCAGCAATGTGTAATGCAGTTTGACGCTGAGATTTGGATCATGGTTAAATATCCTCCAAAGCTCTTTTTTTTTTCTTATACTGATCAAGATTATTTGGAATATGCACAAACCTGGCGACCTGGCGAAGTGCTGCATAGATCACATACAGATAACATAGATGGGAGTTAAAATGGCAGGATTGTTTTTTGATTTACTAGCAAGGACAATTTGGCAACACATCACCATTAGTAAAGACATATTGCCCCTTACCATACCCAAAACAATACCAACACATATTCCAGCCAACAAAATATATCACGACAATATGTGAACAGTACAGTACAGTATGTCTGTATGCCTGTGTGCCTTGCCCATTTGCCGTTTGTTCCCTGTACAGTAAACCCAGAACAGTGCGCCTGAAGCTGGATGATCACAGTCTGCTTGTGAAGATACAGACTGATTATGATCATCTAGCAGCTCTAGCAGCAAGAGACAGAGTGTCCTGAGGGTGTCAGCAGCTTCAGTGGGCTGTGAGGTTGGACAGTAAGTGGTCCAGAAATGACGTTGCTGGTGTTGAAACAAAAGTTGCATAATCAAAACCTGCACTGTTCCCATTAAATTAGTCTTGTTCACTGTGAAGAGAGAACCGACAGTGTGTATAGTTAATAATATGCAGCCCATATTTGAACTGAGTCGATCAGGGGTTTTGGGAGGCATAATATTTTGGAGGAAGGGAGGCAAAGAGGTGAAAGTGACAAGTGCATGTCAGTGTTCCATAAACAACAAGAGGGTAGGCAATGTAGATGGGACTACTGATTTGGCTTGTTTGCCTGTGCTGTCAGTACCTGGAAGTGCAACATAATAATCCACAGCTAATGGTGGCTGGGTGGTGTAAACTCCCGAGAATCATAGCTTAGTCAAATCTTATCATAATGTCCATCCTAGAGAAGGGATAAATCTCACAGAAGATTTTACACCCCTTACAATATACCTCACCCAGTAATAATTTCCTGTACATACTGTATGGTAACAATAACTGCTTATAGTTAATCTTTTGATATTGCTTAAGTTTGCCAAAATGTAAATAATTATTGCCATAAATCTAGATAATAGTGTTATTGGTGTAGTAACAGCCAAAATCGAGGAAGAGTTCCAACATTATATTTTCACCATAAAGCAGTTTGAATGAAAATCTACAGATGATAAAAAACAAACGAACATGGATATTAAATGTAGATTTTGGGAGTTTTTTGCATGTGGAATCTATTTGATTTTGTTTTATTTGCCATGCTTTAATGGGAATGTCAGCAAGCTGTGACTTTATATTAGTTTGATTGATTGTAACTTTTTGAGTATTTAAAACACATAATATATCCAAGGCTCAGATATATACAGTAGCCCCACATTACTTGACATTCAAGGAAAAGTGAAATTAAAAAGACACTTGTGTTACTGGCTTTTTGGTGTCCATGTCTCGTAGAACCTCCTCGAGTTCCTGGCACCGATGCTGTAGATATGCACTCTGGTCCCAAGTCCGAGAAGCTGGACGCAGAGTCTCAGCACAAATTACTCCTGGAAGATGAAAATTTGCCCACACAAAGAATCCAGTGAGTCTGACGGATTGACTGAATGTGCATGTGATTTGAGTTTTCCCTCTTCATACCAACTGTGACTGTTAGAAATGGACAGCTTAACTGTCACAGAGCACTTTTTAACTGGGGCACCACTACTGTATGTTCCAGGTGCACAAACAGAAAGAAAAGGGTCACGAATGAGGCTGAAAGGGGAAAAGTGGGACATGGTGTCTGTATGTACCTGATTCTTGTTGTATGCTGCACGGTTGTCCGACATGTGTGACAGGTTTCCGTCTGCCCTGCTCTGTCTGGGTCAGAGTGGCTGCAATGCCACTCATTTCGTCTCCATAACGTTGGGGGAGACTCCAAAACTCACTGCCCACACGATAACCCTATGACAACCAAGTTACGAAACATGAGTGACAATATTAGCAGAGATTTAAGGTATTGGTGACTATAATATGAGTCTGACAGATGATAGCATAATAGACAAAAGTGTATCATACATATCCAGAGTGGATGAGTGGCATGACTTGGTTAAGAAATTCCCTCCGCTCCTGAAATTCTCTGAAACGGTTGGCTTGGTTCATCAGTAAATTCTCAACTGGCCTGTCAAGCACATCTTGATAGAGTTGAGAAGAGCAGCAGATAAAAAGGGGTTAAACAGACAAACACAAGACAATGAAGTAGACTTGGAAATCTTTTTTTTTTTCAATTATCCAAAATTTCATTTCTTTTATTTATAAAACCTTCAGTTGCACAGAGGTCATGGCTATAATTCTGATACTAATTTGATCTCTGTCCATTCCAGGTACTCTCAGATCAGCTCACCAGATAAAAAGTCCTGCTGCTGTTTGCGCTGCCTCATGCGTGAATGCCAATGTTCCAAAGCATTACTCTGGATGTTTCCACGGCCTGAAGAGACCCCATGCCCACTCTCCACGGCCTCAGAGTGACGCCTCCCTGGGGCCTCAGATGGAGCTGCTCTCTGAGACTCTGGTATTCGCCTCACCAGCTGGATGGTGACGGGAAGACAGAGGAAACCGGAGGTGACAAACAGTAATGTCAATGTCTTTGTATTGAATTTGTTGGTTCACAGAATGTGTGCTGAATTTACCTCTGTCTCCTGTTTTTCTTCCAGATAACATCTAAAATCTTCTAAACTACCAAGAATGCAATGTGGAAGAACCATCCCTTTGTCATCAAACCGAAGCCCTTCTGGTCCTTGAAAGAAAAGTACACGGACAAATAGTAATTTTCAATTCAAGGCTGACTTTTGAAAGATGTATAACATCTCTTTTTAGTGAGAGGAAATATTTCAGTATGTACTGTATGCTCTGTATGCTATTGTCAATGAGAGCAAATGAATACAAATTACCTGGGTAGCCCACAGGCTGAGAGTCAGGGTCGAGACTCTCTGGATGACTCTTACCCATACTGGCTGTGAGCAGTGGTTTATGATGCATTTTCACCTTGGGTGGCTTTGGTACATGAAGCTGCAGTAATATTCATACCCTCAGTTTCACATACAATTGCACAAGAAAGTGCCACAATATATTCTACTGCAGGGGAAAAGTGATTAATTATTGGTTAAAAACGGTATGTTACTTACCTTATTGACGTGTGGGTGAGTGGCCAAAGCCTGGATATCCTTGCTTTTAAGAGTAGAGTTCATGGATGGCCCATCACCTAATACAGAAAGCTCCTGTAATGTTTTTATTTGCTTGTTTTCTAGTGAGGTGAGGAGAAGAGAGGAGAAGAAAACATTACAACTGTCTGGGAGTGTTTAAGTGATGATTTGTTATTTCTGGGTGCTACAGTACTTTGAATTATATTAATGTTTAAAAGAATACTCAGTATAATCTCTCTCCCTGTAATCTCCACACACAGATTATGTTCCTTATTAGTGATCCCCTGATTTTAACATTTTAAAAAGTGAAAGAAGGCTCCACTTCATTGTGCACCTGGTACATCAGCACTGACACACACACACACACACACACACACACACACACACACACACACACACACACACACACACACACACACACACACACACACACACACACACACACACACAGACAGAGACAAAGAGATTACTCTAGAACACTAACATGGTTATGTAATTTTGTTAATTTCTCTTTATCCAACTGTACCTGATTACAGTTTCCATGACCACAACAACAATTACGAGTCCTTGGCTTTTTGTAAATGTTCCAGCTCTCTCCCATCATTCCCTCACAGATTGAGCACATTTTTTTAAAGGGTTTTGCTTTTCAGCAGGTAAGAAATGCCTTTGGCCCGGGAGGCATGGAACGTAGCAGCGTTTTTATTTCTTGGTTTATAAACCTATGAAAAACTGATGGCATTGACCTACTCTGGCTGAGATATTGTGCATTTCCTCCCATATAACATCCACATGGACTTATTAATGCCTCCCACTCCGAATTTAACAATGTCAGAATGCAACAACGTTACATTTTCCTATTATACTGTACTTTGAAGTGCTCAGACTTTGCTTTCCATATATCTGCATTTATTATTATACCTTCAGCTTCTGATTACCTTGCAGTTTCAGATACATTTTGACGTATCATACATTTTAAGGTCTGGTGAATTTTCACTAGTTAGCACGCAGTAGTGGTTAGCTTAATACAAGCCTATACAGTCCAGTGGAGTTCTACTTGAGGCCAACACTTAGCTAAATACCGTTAGATTTTTCAGAAGCATGTCTGTCACTAAGCTAAGCATGTTTACTCTGGTGTTAAAAGTTAGCATAAGTTAGCTATTCACTAGCTCAGACACGTGGGGGAAAAGGGAAAGAGACAGATAGTCACGGGACGACATAGCTCACCTGAACGACTCAATGGTCCGAGCTGTCTCGTTTCACCGCGGAGCATTTGGTCACTTTTGTAGTGACGGACAAATAAGTATCATTAGCAGTGCTAACTAGGCTAGCGTTGAGCTTCAGCTTGTGGTGGTAACCACGGCAACGGAAACTAAACCATAGAGGTGCCATAGCAACGAATGAGTCAATCAGAAGGTCTGTGTTTTTCGTTCACTCTTAACAAAATAAGATGATAAAATAAAATAAAAAGATAAAATGTATTTAGAATTCTTTATGTTGTTTTCTTTCTATTCTTCTTTCTTTCGTTTTGTTTTATAAAGGTGTACGGAGATTACTTTTTACAATCTAATGGGAGATTATGATTTAAAAATAAATCAAAAATACAACAGTAGTCTATCATATTGGACTCCTCAAAGACTCTAGTCTGAGTCAGAAGTGGACCAGAGCATGTCCTCAGCCCATCCTGCTCCTCAAAACACAGTGTTCCTTTGAAGTACACAACAGCTCTTTCTGTCAATCAGCATGACGCGGGCGAACCACGGGGTTGAGGACAGCCTATAAAGTCCACTGGTATCAGATCCGCACTTTAGACGAGCTTGAGCAGGCAAATACGCCACATCATCAGTCAGCCACTTTGTTGTGTGGATCCACCGGTCAAACCCATCTTACAACGATAGAGATGAGCAGCCTTTCCACCGGCGCACAGATCCCTTCCATCCCTGTTGCGCATCAGCGCAACTGCTCCACAGTAGATGGATCCCAGTTCCATGGTACTAACATGGACGCACAGTGCGCTGGCTCCTCCAAAGTTTTACTGGCTTACAAAAACGCATCGCAACACCTGAGCTCATCGGGGATTAAAGCGGGTCTGGGGATACTCAAAGTAGCCACATCTCAGTGGAAACAGGATAAGAAGACGCGCTCAGGTTCCGCCGTAAGGCAACTGTCCACTGTCAGCAGCGGCCACCCCTGCAAAAGATCTCCACTTGATCAGCTGGCAGCTCTTGTCCTACATGGTCAAACCAGACAAAAACAGATTGGACACGAGCACCGACAAGACGCCCTTTACACCAAGCCACAGAACTGTAAGCGCATCGTGGTTCTTGGTGCGCCACGGGTCGGCAAGACTTCCATCCTCAGAAGATACCTTCGGGACGGATTTGTGGAGGAGTACAGTCCCACCTCCGAGGATTTCCTCAGGAAACTGTTTCGTATTCGCGGGGAGACCTACCAAATTGACATCCTGGACGCATCCAGAGAAAGGGGCTTCCCAGCCAAGCGGAGACTGTCTATACTCACTGGTGCGTAATGGCTCAGTAATCTCTGTTCAGCAAAACTTTAAATTGCATGTCAGTCTTTCGTTTGTTCAAGTAGAAATAGGTGGTAATATGTGCATGCGATAAATAAATGCATAGTGGCCTAATAGATTTGTTTTTTTGTTTTATTTTGCAGGAGACATTTTTCTTCTGGTATTCAGTGTAGATGACCGAGGCTCATTCGAAGAGGTGTGCGCCCTGCGGACGGAGATTCTTGCTGCTAAATCCAAACTCACCAAATCGTCTGTGCCAGAGCAGTGCGCACCGCCGCAGGTCCCTTTGTTGATCTGCGCCAACAAGGTGGATATCCAGGAATCAGAGAGAGAAATATCACAGGCAGAGGTGCTCCAAGTCCTCGGTGATGACTGTGCATATTTTGAGACATCTGCGAAGGACAGCACTAATCTGGAGAAAGTCTTCGAGACTTTGGCAAAGCGAGGCGGTCTTCCGACTGAAACTGGTCCGTCTCAGCACCGCAAAGTCTCCCTTCGTTCGTACCAGGCCTTAAGGACTGGCCGTGTTGCGGGTAGGGGGAGTCAGGCACCGGGGCGCGATGATCCATGCGGCGCACTGTACCCTCTCGCGCGGCGGCCGAGTTTCAGCACTGATCTGCGGCAGGTGATTGGACCACATGTGGGAGGGAAGCCTGGCAAAGCACGGGAGAAATGTCAGATTCAGTGAGAGACACATAGACTATGAGAGGGACGGAAAAGCCACTAGTGTTCCCTAAAACATGACTGATGTACAGTATTATGGTTGTGTATAGGATACATGCAATTAAGCTGATGTTTTTGAAATAAAACATTTTAACAGTAAAGTGGTCTGTCTGTCTGTCTGTCTGTCTGTCTGTCTGTCTGTCTGTCTGTCTGTCTGTCTGTCTGTCTATCTATCTATCTATCTATCTATCTATCTATCTATCTATCTATCTATCTATCTATCTATCTATCTATCTATCTATCTATCTATCTATATGAGAAGGAGAAAGTGGGAGGATGTTGAGTCAGG
Source organism: Decapterus maruadsi (assembly GCA_030347415.2). NCBI lineage: Eukaryota > Metazoa > Chordata > Actinopteri > Carangiformes > Carangidae > Decapterus > Decapterus maruadsi. The sequence continues at coordinate 26,098,305 of CM064901.1, read as the reverse complement.
AACTTCATTATTTGATTATTGTATGGGTATTGCATAACCTATACTCAGATGTCTATTAGCAATTCTTTCTCTCCCCCACACTTTTATGTCTCTTCCTGTATGTGTGTGTGTGTGTCTGTGGGGATTGCCAGGAGTCCCACACATCCCAAACAACCAAGCTGAGTTTTCCAGTTGGCATCTGCACCTTTCCATCCTACACTGCTCTATAAATGACTTCTGAGGTAGGCCTGTCACTCAGCAGGCTTCTCACGTCCGCTAGATATTTAGCTTTGATGTCCAGGATGACTGTTCCGTCAGTCTTGATTTTGCATGGCGGAAAACGTCCCTACAAAACACATGAGGTCCAGCTTACAGCTCATCTCTCAAACTAAAACAGACTAACAATGGAGACATCCATTCACCACACAAAAAGTTCTCTTTATTTACCATGACATGGTAAGGGTTTGGCCTTTAGCAGCCCTATCCTTGTCATTTATCTCTGTGTATGAATTAGAGGGCTGCACAAACTGAAGGTCACCTGCTCCTATAATGCTGGAGGTGATGTAGATGTGTCCATGAGCAGTGCTTCAGTGTTCATACTGAAAATTATTCCTGCAATAACACACCACTGTGCCATCATCTACATCCCTATAGCAGTATTTTCTTCATGTGCCCATTCATAATAATGCTGCTTTACATGTGCATGGATAAATGGATCAAAAACACCCCTTTCATATTCTCACCTAAAGAATAGTGATAAAAGTGCTCAAACCTCCTCTTTATGGATTACAACTTGATAATCAAATCATCACCAAGAGCGCTCATGTCCATTTTCTACAGAAAAATCCCAACAACAAACAAAAACACATATTAAAGTGGTTTCTTTTCTCACTGAGCTCTAATTGGACACTATTATAAAGATGTGTGGCTTGTGAGTCGTGATGTCTGAAAACATCAGAACAATGTGAATGTCTAGGTCAGGGAGACATTTGGGGACCCCATACAAAACCTTTTTGGGGGGGGGTTTCAGTAAAAAGAACTGTTGTCAATAATGCATTCGGTAATGGTCGGGCTAATATCGACTAAAATTAAACATACAGTGGACAAATGTCATATATAATCACCTGATGACCCCTATTCTATTGAGCCATTCAATGGGTGAGCAGTGAAAGGTGATCCCCATTACCACTGCCCCTCCAACATCAGTTCACCTGGCTCTACCAAAACACATCATCCTCTATTCCAAGAAAACCATTCACTTCCCGCTGTCAATTCATCTGTGTGTATTATCCTCCTCACTTATGATTCATCAAATAGATATTCTCCCTGATAAGAGCTCTGTTTACTCTGTGTGGGCTGCAGTCTACAGTACTGTGATTGCAGCCGCAGCATTGGTGTTTCAAATTCTGGGGAAAAAAGTATTTTTTAAAACAATTGCGTCTTGATTTCATACAGGTACAGTAGACAAACATTTTTTACAACTGAAATATCAACTGTTGCAAGTAGATGGAAAAGTCTTCTTTGTTGAAAACAGAAAGCTAGCAAGCAGCATGAGTTGATTAGTTATATAAAGGAAATAAGAGGCATTGTTTTTGTATTGTTTTATAATATAAAACACACTTCTTGGCAACACTGGGAAAACCACAAGAGAGTTATACACTAAGGGGACAAACGGGCAAAGAGTGGCACATAGCCCTAAATACAGACAAGAAACAGGTGGTGATTATTGGCAGGAAAAGAACAATTGAACTTGATGGGAAACAAAAACAACAAAAAGGACCGAATATTGATGTCAAAATAAAACAGGAAGTCCATGAATAACTCAAATCAGAGTCCTGGGCCCAAAATGAAAAAGTAAGATGAGATTCATTTTGGACAAGCAAAACTCATGTTTGGTTGCTTTCATACATTCAGATTATCAGTTGTAATGTCATGATAGGATAAGGACTAATCAGTATGAATGTATAACACATGTGACACACAAACAGTGGTAAAATGAATATTTGAAATCATTATAATAATCAATTTCTAATACGTCCAGACATCAATTTCTGTGATTATGATGGCAGTCTGTGGGAGGGGTTACTAATGTTTTTGATACAGTACCAATCAAGATAATTTGGCATTGACTCAAATAATATCTGTGAACAATGTCATATCATTACAACATTGACAGTGAAAGAAACAAACAGTGAGTGAAAATCTTTTATCATGTTATGCAGTTAAGCAGTCTGAACTTACTTCTGTGTCGCGTGCTGGGAAGTTCACATTGCAGGAAACTACAGCCACTTTCACCCCCCTGTGGCCCCGGTGAATTTATTGCACGTGCAAGGACACTTTTGCTTTGTTATAGCAATCACTGCACACATAAAGAAACACACATACGTCCACCCACCCACCCATCCACCCCCAACACACACCCACACAGCCCAACACTTGAGTGAATAGATGGTCTGGCCTCTGTTTGCACGTGAGGAGGATTCACATATGTTCTTGCTGTTCTGTCTTTCTGTCTGTCTGTCTGCTTCTCTGACACACACATACATGCAATCGAACACACACACAAAGAGGGAGAGAGAGAGAGAGATAAACAAATCCAAACAGGCTTGCCTCCACGGACTACTGAAACGTGATGCTGTTCTCCACTCAGCCTTGTTCCTGACTGGAGGATTCGTCATCTTTCTAAGGGAGCTAACACAACCTTCAGTTTTACAAAGGAGCTGCATTTTTAAAATTTGTTTTATATTGGTGTTTTTTGTTTTTCTGAAATTTCCATGTTTTGTGTTGCACATGCACTAAATGAGCACAGAAGGACTGTTTTATTCAGGTATATATATTTAAATATAATAAAGATAAAGCAATTATCTTTAAGTTTCTTCTTCTTTCTCTAACTTTTTTTCCGGTGTGTAGTTTGAGTCATTTTGTTGAGTCCTTGGACTGAGTGGATAAATGATCATGATGTGATCTGCAAAGCACTCCAAACACTTACATTGGCATATACAAATAAACTATAAGACCTCTGTTTTGTAAAAGTCTCATGAGTAATAAGGTTTCCACAATATGGACAGAAAAAACAAGTGGGATGAAGATAGCTGCACTTTCTATGACTTTATGCATGAAGTACACAGTGTAGAGTGTATGGAGAGCTGTGTTTACAACAGTCTAATCAGTGAGCAGGTCTCAGCAGCTGGGCCAATATAATGCTCAGCAGGCAGGTGGCTCGTCACGCAAAGAGATGACTGAGAAATGAAATGATAACAATGGCAGAAGAAACACACACACGCAACCCCCCCCCCAATATTTTTGCTCCAGTTATTTTCTGAAGAAATCAAGCTCGGTTGAGCAGGCTCTCTATGTGCCAACATGTCACACAGTTGAGAATACACATTCATAGGTAAGTTGAATATAAACCCACAAATTATCGTAACCTAACGAAAATGATAATGAAATAATGCAGATGTAATGTGAAAAAACCCCAATTTCAATTGTAAATAGTGCAAATACATTTCAAACTTTTCATTCAACTACACTTCCTCAGACACTAGTCTCTGACAGGAGAAAAGTGCATTTAGTTCAGCCAGTCATCCATGCTGCTGTGCTTCATTATGGCCACTAGAGGTCAGACAGGAACACAGTCACATTCAAGTGCAGATTTCTGAAGGTTTAATCAATAAAAACATGAGCAATAAATGTGAATAAACTCAGTAGACACATTAATCAACCAAGTAAATTCAAAGAGGGAAATACTCTACAGTACTTTTTCATTGAATATAAAATATATTTCCCATAAAATGTGAAACTGTTTTTACTGGGTTATACCAGGATGTCTGCTGTGAAAAAGGTCTTCTGGAGGACTTCAGTTACTTTTTCGCTATCTGCCATCTGCTGGTGAAGAGCTACACATTCATTTTGCTGTTCACATGAGTTACATTGGCCTGCCTCATTTCCTGCTGTTATTGTAGGCTGTTACTTTTGGGCAGTTTATGTCTGACAGTGATTATTCTAGTTCAGGGCCAGAGATGGTAACTGGGCTATTTGAACATAACATTAAGGCTGAAATTAATTTTTGCAATGTAAAATACTGGAAAAAGGGAGCCTTCTGCACACCCACTAAGCCAGTACAGGTGCGTCGGAGGGAGGAGCCGTCAGGCCGTGCGTAAAAGTAGAAAAAAGAGCTCCCGCACACTGTCAAACACTTGCAGGGTTTATTAGAACAACGTTTCGGTCCGTCCGGACCTTCGTCAGGTAGTAATGTGTGTGGAGGAGGAGGGGGATTAAATAGACTCAGTGATATAAAATACTGATGTAAAATACTGAAAAAAGGAGACTTGTGACACGTCCCTCTGCTATAGTGTCTCCTTCAGTGTGTCAAAGCAGAAAACAACAGGAATAAAACTTTGATTCATGTGTTCTCAGTGGTCAAACATCAGCAAACTAACTTTGCTTTTTTTTTTTTTTTTTTTTTTAGGTCAAATGCCTCAAAACCAGTTTCACAAATCATTAAGGTGTGTGACTGGTAACAGAGGTCTTGCTTCAGTACATCTTTGTTTTTGCCACCAGAGGGCAGCTCCAGGGGAAAACCACTGGTTTCCGTTTCGTCTTCCTGAGAAATGAAAGTTAAAGGAGCCGACACATGGGTCTGCAGCTACAGTTTGCCGTGCTATAAAAGAACCTGTGCACCTGCTGGCATATCACACAGCTGAAGAGACACACACACACGGGTAGGTCAACATATTCTTCTGTAATAAAAAAGTAGATTTTGACCATGCATTTATTATCAGTTTATATAACTTCCTCTTACACCTCCGTGTTTGCATTCACTGTTTTTCTTTTTCATTTTCTAAAGTAAATTAAAATAGATATGTGTAAAAATGAATAAATAGATGATGTAAATAAATATTCATATGGTTGATGTGCGAGGTGTGCAGAAGCTCTTTCTGAACCAGCCTGCTTGTCATTATTGTCATGTGATCAGTTTAAGTTTTGCAGAACATGGAAGTTAACTGAGCTGAGTTGTTTTTATGTGCTATAGAAGAATGGCACTGATGTATCATACAGTTTTAGTATGATGTACGAAAAACGTGATAAAGACTTTGCCTGCACTTATTTCTCATTTCCTCATGCTGAATGTTTTCTGTTTGCTGTCTGCTTTGCTAGATTTAAATTCTTGCTTGTTTTTGTGATGTCCCAGTAAGAAAGATGAGTGGAAGCAAGATCCTGGTTTGCATCCTGGTTGTGCTGTTATGTGATCAACGAGCTGACTGCCACAAAGGTATGTGATAGAATAAAGGAAACAAGATCTATTGGAAGAATCTACTGTATGACATTTCACACCTGTGTTTCATTTATTTCCATGCTGTAGGTCCCAAACATCTGGAAGAGCTGAGGATCGTCCTGGTTGGAAAAACTGGATCAGGAAAGAGTTCTTCTGGAAACACTATCCTGGGGCGCAGCGCCTTTAAAGAAGAAATGTCACCTGAGTCTGTGACTCAAGGCTGTCAGAGAGAGGCGGTCAGAGATGGTGATGGAACCATTGTTGTCATCGACTCCCCAGGGCTGTTTGACACGAAGAAAACAACAGCAGAAGTGAAGGCAGATCTTGGGTCATGTGTTAGTCAGTCAGTTCCTGGACCCCATGCTTTTCTGTTAGTGATAAGTCTGAAGGTAAGATTCACAGAGGAGGAGAGGGCAGCTGTGAAGCGGATCCAGGATAATTTTGGCTCAGATGCAGACACATATATCATGGTCCTGTTTACACATGCTGACTTGTTGGGGAGTAAATCTGTGCAAGAGTACATAGCAGAGAGTAAAGATCTCCAACAACTGATAAATAAGTGTGGAGGAAGATACCATTCACTGATCAATGACCAGAGAGCAGACAGATCGCAGGTCAGAGAACTCATAGGTAAGATAGAAGAAATGGTTGAATTCAATGGAGGACGTCACTACACAAATGAGATGTACCAGAAAGCACAGAGAAAACAGGAAGAGGACAGGAGAAGGAGGCAGGAGGAGGAGGAGCGAAGAAGACAGGAATGGAAAAAAAAGGCAGAAAGGATTAGTTGGTGTAAAACGGTTGGTTTGGTTTCCCTGGGTCTTACAGGAGCAGGAGCTTTTTTCTCCTCATATGTCCTCGGTGCAGCTGGTGTAGCACTTGGCCTAACCCAGGATTTTGATTGCACAATGAGTATGTTTACTTGAACACTGGACCTGTGATAAATCAATGAACTAGTAGTCTGACACAGAACAGCTCTTCTTTAAAAAAACAACAACAACAATTTCTAGGAACGTTTTTTCAGTTATTTTGCCATATTTTTTGTATTTGTTCTGTGGTTTGCATTTTTACACAGTGGTGAATAGCAGCTATAATGCAGATTTTCTTTTTCCACATCAGTCGCAAATAAAGTTGTTACTGCAGAAATTATGTCAATGACTTTCTCCTTTTTTCATAAAGCTGATCTGTTGTTCCTTTTTATTGTACTAAACACTTGCACACTTGCACACTTGCACACTTACACGAAAATTAAGTGAGGTTCCGTAGAAAAATACGACAGAAGACAATTTATGGTCAATACAATATCGACTCTCAATTGTAAACGTCGAAAGCTCATTTTTATTCTGGCATTCATTTATTTATTTTCACATATTTTTTGTGTCCTGACAGTGATTATTCTAGTTCAGGGCCAGAGATGGTAACTGGGCTATCTGAACATAACATTAAGGCTGAAATTAATGTTTGAAATGTAAAATACTGAAAAAAGGACACATCTGCATTAATGTCCCTCTGCTATAGTGTCTCCCTCAATGTGTCAAAGCAGAAAACAACAGGAATAAAACTTTGATTCATGTGTTCTCAGTGGTCAAAGTCACATCATCAGCAAACTAAATTTGCTTTTTTTTTTTTTTTTAGGTCAAATGCCTCAAAACCAGTTTCACAAATCATTAAGGTGTGTGACTGGTAACAAAGGCCTTGCTTCAGTACATCTTTGTTTCTGTTTTATCAGTGTGTTGTTTTGTTGTTACAGCATACACACACAACCTGAAATTCAAGCTGCCACCAGAGGGCAGCTCCAGGGAAAACCACTGGTTTCAGTTTTGTGAGAAATGAAAGTTAAAGGAGCCGACACATGGGTCTGCAGCTACTGTTTGCCGTGCTATAAAAGAACCTGTGCACCTGCTGGCATATCACACAGCTGAAGAGACACACACACAGGTAGGTCAACATATTCTTATATTCGAAAAAATGGGAAGTAGGCTAGATTTTGACCATGCATTTATTATCAGTTTATCTGACTTCCTCTTACACCTCCGTGTTTGCATTCACTGTTTTTCTTTTTCATTTTCTAAAGTAAATTAAAATAGATATGTATAAAAATGAATAAATAGCTAATTTAAATAAATATGCACATGGTTGATGTGCGAGGTGTGCAGAAGCTCTTTCTGAACCAGCCTGCTTGCCATTATTGTCATGTGATTAGTTTAAGTTTTGCAGAGCACGGAAGTTAACTGTGCTGAGTTGTTTTTATGTGCTATAAAAGAATGGCACTGATGTATCAAAGTTTTAGTAAGATGTCTGCACTGGATGTTTTCTGTTTGCTGTCTGCTTTGCTAGATTTTCTATTTATATTCTTGCTTGTTTTTGTGATCTTCCAGTAAAAGAGATGAGTGGAAGCAAGATCCTGGTTTGCATCCTGGTTGTGCTGTTCACATTATGTGATCAACGAGCTGACGGCCACAAAGGTATGGAAACAAGATCAATTGGAAGAATTTACAGTATGAGCCATTATCATAAATGTAAATTTAAAAAAGTCTATCCCTAACCCTGCACATTAGCCATACCACTGCATAGCTGTACCTATGCAGGTTTATAGGGTTTGGGCCAGTCCCAGCTGACACAGGGCGAGGGTTATTTTCAAGTGCGTGGTCTGTCCTTATCAAATGCCACAATTAGAATAACTTCACTGAATCATGGGACAAATGAAAGATCTTTTCATTAATGTTAGCTTTGCCAAGTCTAATTAAAATTCTCTAACTGTGGTGAAGAGTGAGTCGATCTAAGTTCAGTGGATGAGAATACAGAGTTATTATTTTGCCCCCATCCACACATCCAGTATTTCTCAAATCAAAACAATCATGTGTAATTTTTTCACTAACAACACAAACACACTTCTTGAAATGGACTCTTGTACATTTTGACCCCAGTGTTTTATTTCCATATACTGTAGGTTCCAAACATCTGGAAGAGCTGAGGATTGTCCTGGTTGGAAAAACTGGATCAGGAAAGAGTTCTTCTGGAAACACTATCCTGGGGCGCAGCATCTTTAAAGAAGAAATGTCATTTGAGTCTGTGACTCAAGGCTGTCAGAAAGAAGCGGTCGAAGATGGTGATGGAACCATTGTTGTCATCGACTCCCCAGGGCTGTTTGACACGAAGAAAACAGCAGCAGAAGTGAAGGCAGATATTGAGGCATGTGTTAATCAGTCAGTTCCTGGACCCCATGCTTTTCTGTTAGTGGTCAGTCTGAAGGTAAGATTCACAGAGGAGGAGAGGGCAGCTGTGAAGTGGATCCAGGATAATTTTGGCTCAGATGCAGACACATATATCATGGTCCTGTTTACACATGCTGACTTGTTGGGGAGGAGAAAATCTGTGCAAAAGTCTATAGCAGAGAGTAAAGATCTCCAACAACTGATAAATAAGTGTGGAGGAAGATACCATTCACTGATCAATGACCAGAGAGCAGACAGATCGCAGGTCAGAGAACTCATAGGTAAGATAGAAGAAATGGTTGAATTCAATGGAGGAAGTCACTACACAAATGAGATGTACCAGAAAGCACAGAGAAAACAGGAAGAGGACAGGAGAAGGAAGCAGGAGGAGGAGGAGCGAAGAAGACAGGAAGCGGAAAAGAGGATCAAGGAAGAGGCAGAAAGAATTAGTTGGTGTAAAGCGGTTGGTTTGGTTTCCCTGGGTCTTACAGGAGCAGGAGCTCTTCTCTCCTCATATGTCCTCGGTGCAGCTGGTGTAGCACTTGGCCTAACCCAGGATTTTAATTGCACAATAAGTATGTTTACTTGAACACTGGACCTGTGATAAATCAATGAACAATAGCAAAGTCTGATACAGAACAGCTCTTCTTAAAAAAAAACTACAATTGCTATGAACCTTTTTTCAGTTATTTTGCCATACTGTATTTCCAACACGCTGCACACAGTTAGTGTTGTATCTGTTATATTATTAATTAACACACTTTTTTTCCCCCCTAAAACATATTTTTTCATTTGTTCTGTGGCTTGCATTTTTACACAGTGGTGAGTGGCAGCTATAATGCAGATTTTCTTTTTCCACATCAGTCGTTAATAAAGTTGTTACTGCAGAAATGATGTCAATGACTTTCTCCTTTTTTCCATAAAGCTGCTCTGGGATGGGTTGTTCATTTTCATTGTACTAAACATTTGCACATAAAGGTTCCGTAGAAAAATACGACAGAAGACAATTTATGGTCAATACAATATCGACTCTCAATTGTAAAAGTCGAAAGCTCATTTTTATTCTGGCATTCATTTATTTATTTTCACATATTTTTTGTGTCCTGACAGTGATTATTCTAGTTCAGGGCCAGAGATGGTAACTGGGCTATCTGAACATAACATTAAGGCTGAAATTAATTTTTGAAATGTAAAATACTGAAAAAAGGACACATCTGCATTAATGTCCCTCTGCTATAGTGTCTCCCTCAGTGTGTCAAAGCAGAAAACAACAGGAATAAAACTTTGATTCATGTGTTCTCAGTGGTCAAAGTCACATCATCAGCAAACTAAATTTGCTTTTTTTTTTTTTTTAGGTCAAATGCCTCAAAACCAGTTTCACAAATCATTAAGGTGTGTGACTGGTAACAAAGGTCTTGCTTCAGTACATCTTTGTTTTTGTTTTATCAGTGTGTTGTTTTGTTGTTACAGCATACACACACAACCTGAAATTTAAGCTGCCACCAGAGGGCAGCTCCAGGGAAAACCACTGGTTTCAGTTTTGTGAGAAATTAAAGTTAAAGGAGCCGACACATGGGTCTGCAGCTACAGTTTGCCATGCTATGAAAGAACCTGTGCACCTGCTGGCATATCACACAGCTGAAGAGACACACATACACACACACACACACACAGGTAGGTCAACATATTCTTATATTCGAAAAAATGGGAAGTAGATTTTGACCATGCATTTATTTTATCAGTTTATCTGACTTCCTCTTACACCTCCGTGTTTGCATTCACTGTTTTTCTTTTTCATTTTCTAAAGTAAATTAAAATACATATGTATAAAAATGAATAAATAGATGATGTAAATATTATGCGAGGGTGGAAACGATTCATCAATGGCCTATGTTCCGAAAGGAACACAAAGGCCTAAGTAAGTAAGTAAATAAATATTCACATGGTTGATGTGCGAGGTGTGCAGAAGCTCTTTCTGAACCAGCCTGCTTGCCATTATTGTCATATGATTAGTTTAAGTTTTGCAGAACACGGAAGTTAACTGAGCTGAGTTGTTTTTATGTGCTACAAAAGAATGGCACTGATGTATCATAAAGTTTAAGTATGATGTCTGCACTTTAACCTTCTCATTTCCTCATGCTGAATGTTTTCTGTTTGCTGTCTGCTTTGCTAGAATTTCTATTTAGATTCTTGCTTGTTTTAGTGAGGTCCCAGAAGAGATGAGTGGAAGCAAGATCCTGGTTTGCATCCTGGTTGTGCTGTTCACATTATGTGATCAACGAGCTGACTGCCACAAAGGTATGGAAACAAGATCAATTGGAAGAATTTACAGTATGAGCCATTATCATAAATGTAAATTTAAAAAAGTCTATCCCTAACCCTGCACATTAGCCATACCACTGCATAGCTGTACCTATGCAGGTTTATAGGGTTTGGGCCAGTCCCAGCTGACACAGGGCGAAGGTGAGGTTAATAATTAGCTACCCTTATTTTCAAGTGCGTGGTCTGTCCTTATCAAATGCCACAATTAGAATAACTTCACTGAATCATGGGACAAATGAAAGATCTTTTCATTAATGTTAGCTTTGCCAAGTCTAATTAAAATTCTCTAACTGTGGTGAAGAGTGAGTCGATCTAAGTTCAGTGGATGAGAATACAGAGTTATTATTTTGCCCCCATCCACACATCCAGTATTTCTCAAATTAGAACAATCATGTGTAATTTTTTCACGAACACAAACGCACTTCTTGAAATGGACTTTTGTACATTTTGACCCCAGTGTTTTATTTCCATATAGGTTCCAAATATCTGGAAGAGCTGAGGATCGTTCTGGTTGGAAAAACTGGATCAGGAAAGAGTTCTTCTGGAAACACTATCCTGGGGCGCAGCGCCTTTAAAGAAGAAATGTCACCAGAGTCTGTGACTCAAGGCTGTCAGAAAGAAGCGGTCAGAGATGGTGATGGAACCATTGTTGTCATCGACTCCCCAGGGCTGTTTGACACGAAGAAAACAGCAGCAGAAGTGAAGGCAGATATTGAGGCATGTGTTAATCAGTCAGTTCCTGGACCCCATGCTTTTCTGTTAGTGATAAGTCTGAAGGTAAGATTCACAGAGGAGGAGAGGGCAGCTGTGAAGCGGATCCAGGATAATTTTGGCTCGGATGCAGACACATATATCATGGTCCTGTTTACACATGCTGACTTGTTGGGGAGTAAATCTGTGCAAAAGTCTATAGCAGAGAGTAAAGATCTCCAACAACTGATAAATAAGTGTGGAGGAAGATACCATTCACTGATCAATGACCAGAGAGCAGACAGATCGCAGGTCAGAGAACTCATGGGTAAGATAGAAGAAATGATTGAATTCAATGGAGGACGTCACTACACAAATGAGATGTACCAGAAAGCACAGAGAAAACAGGAAGAGGACAGGAGAAGGAGGCAGGAGGAGGAGGAGCGAAGAAGACAGGAAGCAGAAAAGAGGATCAGGGAAGAGGCAGAAAGGATTAGTTGGTGTAAAACGGTTGGTTTGGTTTCCCTGGGTCTTACAGGCGGAGGAGCTCTTTTCTCCTCATATGTTCTTGGCACAGCTGGTATACTACTTGGCCTCACTCAAGGTTATAATTGCACTCTGAGTATGTTTACTTGATCACTGGGCCTGTCATAAATCAATGAACAATAGCAAAGTCCGAATCAAAACAGCTCTTCTTTTTTTCTTTTATTAAAAAGCTATAACCTTTTTTTCTTTTGTGGCGGTGTTTAGCTCAGTTGGTAGAGCACCCGCCCCATATGCAGAGGCTATAGTCCTCGCTGCAGGCGGCCACGGTTCGAGTCCCGTGTCGGACAGCCCTATACTGCGTGTCATTCTCCCCCCATCTCTGCCTCCCATTTCCTCTCTCTACTGTCCTATCAATAAAGGCATAAAAAGCCAAAAAATATACAAAAAAAAAAAAAAAGCTGTAACCTTTTTTCAGTTCTTTTGTCTCATTTCCAAAACTCTTCACCCAGTGAGCACAGCATTAATATGAACTAGTCTATATAATTAAAGCATAATTCAGCGGAATGTTTTGAGTGTTTGGGCCGAAACACGAGTCTCTCCGTCACTCTGCTCTGCTGTAAACCCAGGAGAAAACTTTCCTTGTGGGATACAAGCGTTATCCAATGAGGAGAGAGAACGGCATGAAGGGCTGTGTGTGCAGCCAAGGGGTGCGCGTGAATGTGGTGACGTAGGGACGAGGACCAATAGATCCATGACAAGGGCGGGGGCTGCTAACTCATGGTGTGTTCAAGAAAACTCGTAACTCGTGTTTTTCCGACCTGTGAAGTCATACCAGTTCGATCTGGTACGAGTTCACGGGTCGGAAGTTACGAGTGGCCGTTATAGTGAACTTTCACAGGCAACAGGACGGTAAAAACACGAGTTACAGGTTACCTGGAACGCTACAAAGTCGTAAGTCGTGACTTGAAGCCGTAATTTACGGTTTCAAAAGCCTGCCTGGAACGCAGCATTAGCCAAAACGACCGGATCGCTGACTGATCCTTTAATTAACTAACTTTTTTTTATTATTTTTTTTACATAAAACGCAAACATTTAACAAATTTAAAAAATGTTTTATTTTTCTTCCCCTGCATGAGCTCAACCGAAACCAAATCAATGGACTTGTTGGACACTTTTTTTTTTCTAAACTTCACCTGGAGGCTAAAGTTGAAGTGAACAGCAGTTCACATTGTAATAGGGGAAATAAATATATGTCCTATATTTGTCTTTTCATTGCCATTGAAAAACATCTGATTGAAGTTATGCAAATAGATCAATCACAGCTGATTCTCAAGGAAATGCACTCAGGTGTTGAGGTTCTTTCAATCACCTCTTTGGCCTGATCTTGTGTGGGGAAACAGACAACAACAACAAAAAAAACAAGAGAAAAATTAGGGAGAGTAAAATACAGGACAATGAAGAAGAGATGATGTGGATGGGAATGTCGCCCTATGCAAAGGACCAGGCAGATTAGCAGTGGCCTGTTACTTTACAGCAATTATGTCAACACTCTCTCCTTTTTTCATAAAGTGCATGTATTATAAAGCTGCTCTGAGATGGGTTGTTCTTTTTTATTGTAGCCTACTAAACATTTATAAAACAAAATTGAAAATTAGGTGAGGTTCCGTAGAAAAGAAGTCAATTTATGATCAATACAATATACTCTCAATTGTAAAAGTTCAAAGCTCAGTTTTATTCTGGCATTCATTTTTGATATTATTTTACATCCATTATTTAATTTTATTTAAATTAAATGTGCCAATAATAATAACAAGCAAATAATAGCTAATCTCCTGATTTGTTAAACATCAAAAGTCACATTTTAACTTGACATCACAAAACTAATTATAGCTGCTGCGCAGCAATGGTCGTGTCCGGGCAAATTTTGCACAAGAAACAGGAAGACAGGTTAATTGACCTTAGAATGTTCATTTCTGCACAAGAACCCTCAACCCCTGGAACTAAAGACTGTTGTCTATCACACTGAGCTAATTGTCAAGTGGCAGTGCTACGGTGGCTTCACAAATTAAGTAAACCATTCACTGGCAACGTTTCTGAGGTAAATGTGTCAAACATCATCTGCTATGAGTCTAAGATTTTGTTCAAAGACTATCTGGTATATTGATGTAATATACTTATCACCCGGACTGGGGATCGAACTCACATCGTGTGGAGCCACAAACCAACACTTAACTCACTGAGCTAATTATCTGGAAGCAAGATATGGTGTGTGTCTTCCTAAACAGACTCATAGAGTCAGCGTCCGGGCAGCTGTTGTGGAGGCAGATTTCAGAAAAGGTCAAAATGTCAGAAATTCTAATATCTAAACAAAAATTCTGATAACACATAAATTGTATCTAGACAACGGACATGTTGGTGATTTGTTTTGCTTCATAAGAGAAAATCTGATGTTTAAAAGTGTCACTCGTGGATTGACTGCAGTTGTTCCCATGAGAGCAGCATTCGGGTTGTGGTGAGCTTTAGACCATGGTCCGCTCTGTTTGCTTTTTTAATTTAGAGACTTGCTGTGATGTCACCGTGAGGATTCTGGCATTTTTATGTGTCATTGTCGTCGTCACCCATGTTGGGTCTTGAACCCACAACCCCTCACACCACAACCCAGCGCTTAACTCAGTGAGCTAATTATCTGGTAGGGAGACATGGTGTGTGTCTTCTCAAATACACTCAAGACGTCAGCGCCCGGGCAGCTGTTGTTGAGGCAGATTTAAAAAATAGTCAAAATGTCAGAAATTCTAATATCTAAACAAAAATCTGTTAATACATAAATTGCATCTACACAGCATGGAAATGTTGGTGATTTATTTGTAATTTTCAGTGTTTTGCTTCTCAAGAGAAAATGTGATGTTTAAAAACATCACCTTTACATTGACAGCAGTTGTTCCCATGAGAGCAGAATTCAAAATGTTCTAGAAAATTCAGTTTTTGAGATAAAATTCTGATATTTTCCAAACTTCATCAACCATGACTCTACAATATTCTCCATTTTCAATTCTTATTCTCAATTTCAGAAAGATAGAAAATGTATTTAGCAGGAATTTGATGGTATATGTTTACAGTAGTGTTTACAGTCAAACGTTTTCATGCACTGTAGGCTCAATTTTTGATTAATCAAAAATCCGAGAAACAAGTTTTGTGGAGGACAGTCTGGAGATGCTCTGGAGCAAGTTTGGTGACAATTGAGCAAAAATTGTAGGAGGAGATACATTTTAAAAGTTTTACACTTATTGAAAAAAACAGAGTGATGGACTTCATAATTTGTAATAAGTTTAAGTTGACAAAAGTTTCAGCAGTATCTAGGCTACATTGTGGTGAAGTTTCACAGCTGTAGCATCTACCGTTGGCTTGGTAGGAATTTTTAAAGTTTTTAATTTTAAACGCTTATTGTGCCCCCCCTGGGAGGGGGGGGCACATGTCCTTGGAGTTGAGTGAATCTGGCATGGGACTCGACCTTTGTGCAAAGTTTGGTGAGTTTTCGCCCATGGGAAGTATGACTTCCTCGGAAGAAGAAGAAGAAGAAGAAGAAGAAGAAGAAGAATATCAGCAAATACAATAGTGTCCTTGGCAGCTGTCGCTGCCCGGACGCTAAATATATACATCTGTTTGGTCAAAACATCTTGTTTTGGCCATACTTTCAGGGTGTACAGTAGATGGAGTTGAAATAAATGGATGCTTTTGTTTTAATGGGAGGAGACATCAACAATGGAAGGATGTGATGCAGTTTAGAAGTTTTCTTCTTTTCTCCCTTTTAAACAACTAGATTTTATTAGTAAGATAATCTATGTTTGTCATCCAAAGAGCCTGACTACTTTTGTCATTTTCTGATTGCACTTTTTTTTTTAAAACATTCCAGCCATCCAGACACAGACCTCTATGGCCTATTTAGAGAGCTTTGGACAGTCCCCGTGGGGATGCACATTTCAGAAGTGAACTAAAGACAATACAAGGAAATAGGAAGCCCCTTGTACATAGGCCAGGGTCCAGAAGCTTCCCAGAAAACTAACGTGAAAGTCAAGCCACAGAGCTTGTCTATGGTCACAAAACTGCTCTGTTCTCTGTGAATTTTTCCATCTGGGAACTGGTTAAACTGGAAAGGTGGATCATAAGTGATGGCTGAAGGTAAGACGATCTAATGTTGAAAAAAACAAAACAACAGAAATGATTCTTTGATTTTTTTTTGTAGGATGTAACGTGTTAGAAAGAACACAACAACGAAAAAGAAAAAAAAAAGACCTTGACAATATTAGTGACTAATATCTGTTTCCTTTTGTGTCTCAATGGCATAATTCACAGCAATACCACTACGAGAAAAGAAGCAGAGAACTCTACCTCGGTCAGATGGGTGTGGTCTCTATAACTTTGACGGTATGCTCATTCATTGTCTTGTCTAACTTCATTTAGTGCATAGAACTTTCTATCAGGGCTTTATAAAATACACTTAGGACTTTATTAAGATTTACATGGTTTATTAATACTAAGTTACAACTTTGCAAGACTGTGGGGGTTTATTCTTATATGGTAATATGAGCTTTGTCTTTGCTTTGGAGTGTGGTTATTAAAGTCACTAAGTCATTAATAAATGTATTAATCTATAACAAAAAATAGGAGTCTGTGATGATAAATGATCAATGGCTTATAGACAGATTTTGGTTCTGGTTTGCTCTTCTTGACAAAGTGTCCAGTAGCCTACACACGTGTATTACAGTAATATGTTCCCAGTCAGCCCACAGGGTCCTACTTGCACACACATCAAAAAACAATTAGAAATGTCAAATTTAATGTTTTAAAAGAATCCAGTAAAAAACAAATGGCCATGAAACTAAATTGACATTTTATATTTGTATTTGTAACTCATTACCAGTCATTGTAAAGCCCTGTTTAAATTGAGTCAGCTGTGGAGCATTCACAGTCATTCTAAGTAGTTTGTTGATTTGTCTGTAGCTATTTTCACCAGCCAGGAGATGTTGAAAGTGTCTGACAAATTCTGACCTCAAATTACAAGTCAGAACCTTGTGTGAACAAATTCAATCATTTCTAATAACAACTTGATATGATGTCTGTTACTGTAATTTGCCATATTCTTTCATTGCCTTTCTTAGCACATAGTAGGCTAATAATTTCCTGGTTCATTATACTGTACTGCCATCAGAGGCCATAGGAGTGATGCATGTGGTAATCAAATATAAATACATCAATGTTATATTTCAATTGCCAAGTTTTAAATGTTGCTCCTGTTGTTGCAGCTCTGGATTTGACTGGAGGCGTAAGGATAGTCCTGGTGGGCAAGACCGGCTCAGGGAAGAGTGCAACAGGAAACACCATACTTGGTAGAGCGGCCTTCAAAGAGGACCCGAGCCCCGTATCAGTGACCAAACACTGTGAGACAGGGAGCGGGGAGGTGGACGGGACTTTGGTCCAGGTGATTGACACTCCAGGTCTGTTTGATACAGGCATCTCTGAGGAAGAGTTAAAAAGCAGAATAGAGGAATGTGTCAAGATGTCAGTGCCCGGCCCTCACGCCTTCCTCCTGGTGATCAGGCTCGGAGTAAGGTTCACAGAGGAGGAAAGAAATGCTGTGAAGTGGATCCAGGATAACTTTGGAGACGATGCCTCCATGTACACTATCATGCTGTTTACGTGCAAGGATCAGGCTAAAGCTGACAACGCTCTGAAGGAATGCAAGGAGCTACGGAGACTCTCAATAACATTTGGTCGCAGATACCACGCCTTCAACAACAATGACGCAGATGACCGCGTGCAGGTCTCAGAGCTAATCACCATGATCAAGGAAATGGTACAGGATAATGGGGGTAAACACTACACCAACGAGATGTATGAAAAAGCCCAGAGGAAGCTGAGAGAGGAGGAGGAGAGGAAGAAACAAGAGGAGGAAGAGAAGAAAGAGGAAGAGAGGAAAATGTGGGATGCAGAGAGGGAGAAGAAGGAGAAAGAGAGAGAGAAGGAGAAAAAGGTTAGAAAGAAGAATATACGCGTGGCTTCGGCTGCTGCTCTGGTGTTGGTGTTTGCTGGTGTGGTTATAGCGGTGGGAGCTAACCCCACAGTGGCTCTGGCTCTCGGAGCTCCCGTGCTCGTCCTGGGACTGCTGGGCGGGATAGCTGCCATTTGCATATGGAAGGGCACAAGATGCAAAACTAAAACATCTTTTCCTGTATAACTTTGACAAGGGCAGGTTCATCTGTCTGCAGTATGTGACTGTTTTTTTTTTCAGCAGAGGTGTTCTGTATTAGTACACACATTGTTACTATGATGTTAGATTGTAACAAAGTTTTGACATAACAGTGACAGAAGTATGTGAATTTAATGCTGCCAGTAAACAAACGGTATGAAACACAATACTTGTTTTTTTTCTTTTCACTCATTTATTGTTAGGAGCTTATTAAACCCACATCATGAGTTTCAATTTTTTTTTGACTTATGAGAAACAGTATCAGCCCTATAATGATACAATATGTTGTTCTGTAGATCTCATGAATTCTGTAAATACAGTTTTGCACAGTTTTCACTTTTGTAACTTATGCGATTATTTCTAAAATAAAATATTCATGCAGATGAGTCACTGCTTCTTATTTAAACCATGATGTGCTGTTTGCATCACTATTAGTCATATTATGATCTCACTTCCCTGGAGGAAATGGGAGACAATGGTAAGCATCCGCTGACAGGTCGCAGTTACGCAGGAAGGACAAAACAGTTGAACTCCTCACATCACTGCCTGCACCCTGAAGCCAAATGCCTTATTTTCACAAAATTAATGTTTACAAAATGTACCAAGGCAAAAGACTAGATCAGTGACACACTCTGTAATGTTAAGTATTAAATAAAGGCACAAAACAATTTAACAAAACCTGGACAACAGTCAAAGTAGTAATACAGAATTGGAAAGAAAGAAAAAAAAAAGGTGACTGAGATTTTCAGTCTTATAACTGCCTTGTGCAAACAAAACCTGACAGAAACCTGGCCACACACAACATCAGCAAAAGTGCAGCTCCTCCTACAATAGGAGTCTGTCAGTCCATACATACACATGTTCATCTGTCCGTTTGTTTGGAGTAAGATAGGTTCAACTATATGGAATTCACTTCCTCGCCACTTTATTAGACTCTCCCAAGTGTCATTTCTGCAAAAACATATCTAAATCTATCAATTGCTTCATAATACATTTCAAGTTTGTAGTAGCTTGTTTTGTTTAATGGGAATTGTATGACCTACTTTGTGCAAAATTAACAAAAACAGACATGCCTTGACAGAGCTTCAATTTGGCAAAAACCTTCACTTTAACTCAAGGATGAAATTAGATTTTGGCTAATGAAAACAAAAAACACAGCTAGTAAGCTGCAAATGTTCACCTGGGCTCAAGGATGAAAAAATGATATTTCAGTGGCCAAAGGTTAAAGGTCAGAACTCCTTAAAGGGACATTCTGGCATAGATTTAACCCATATGGTCCAATGCAGCGTGACAACAATTTAGACCCTCCCTCGAGAGATTAAGTCTGACTGCAAACAGCTAGCTTCTAGTTGTAGCAACTTTAGCAATGACCACGCCATAACAGTCTATTTCTCCACACGCAAACCGCGATGAAAAAGCCACTCATACCCACAGCAAACGTCATCAACGATACAAACAAGGTCCCGGCACATCAAACATCTGTTAGCTTTGCCTCTTTTCTATTGAAAAGAGACGAAAACAACTCACCCACTCTCCTCCAGTAATACGTTATGCAGCAACTTTCCAGTCCAGCATAGCGTCCAGGCACTGACAAAACACGTCCGAATCCGACTGGCAGAATCCCCCAGGCCCAGCACATCTCCCTCTCCCTTTCACTTTTCTCCTCCATTTCCTTCAGCTCCTTTTCAGTAAATTCAATCTCAAACTGATGGGGCACCCATCGAAATGAAACCAGTCTCAAACTCCATAAATTCAGCCTTGTTGTCCCCTCTGTGATCTCTGCTTTACAGACGGTCTCTTCCGGCAACAAACGTCATCCTGATCTCGCGTGTGACGTCGCGTCTAATCTCGCGCGTGTGTACGTGATTTACTCCCGCATATCAAAAGTTAGAAAAGCCCAATTCCGTTCATTTCCCTGTGAACACTCGGGGGTCTAACTCGGAGTCAGGGTGCATCGGACCATGGGTTAAAATTTAGGATGGAAGTGGGATAATCCCTCACGGGTTGATAAAATTCAGGTGATTTTAGTTCTTGATATCAGCTTGACCTATCACTTGACATTTGTCAGCTTACTCTGGCCCACATGTCGAATCACAAACAGTGGTTGTGTCAACTTGTTACATGGTCAGATGGTTCATGGTTTAGTTAAATAGAGAAACCAGTTAGGCCTACTTAATCGATGACTGGTACCGTCCTCTACTTTAGAGTGCCTGCACTTAATCTGTCCATGCTGGTTCATGAATTCAGCCAGGCTGAGTGAGCAACAGTCCAAGCAGGCCCAAGCAGCATTTGTGGGAATTAGGATTTTGACACCAAACGCCTGTAGTTATTGTTTTTATTTAAATCTTACAAATGAATAAGAAAAAACAAACAGACAATAGTGATTTTGATACAAACTCTTATTTAGGTTCAAGGATCAACATTTAAAAGATATGTCATAATACATAGGCCTATCATTCAAAACATGTGTGTCATAACTAATAAAAAGGAATGCACTTAAATCTTGAAAATAAAAGTCAAATATCACTTGGTCCGAAGCAATGATGTTAGACCTCTGGTCAAAGCAACAACAGCTGGAAATTATTTAATTGTTATTTGTTTTTGGTTTCATCCACCCCCCGATGACCTTGGCAGCCCCTGCACCTGCAAACATGACAACTGAGCGTAGTGAAACGGCTGCTACTTCCTCTGCTGCCACAGCCACACCGGCTACAGGAGCAGCTGCCACTGCTGCTCCCACCAACAAATAATTACTTGCAGCATTCAAAGCCTCTCCACACTTGTACCACCAGTCATTCCTCTTCCTTGTTTTCTGTACTTCTTCATATATGCTGCTGGTGTAATGACTCCCGTGTATATGCACTATCTTGTCGATGTTCTCAAAGAGATCAGCCACCTGAGTGCGATCCTCCATGCATGTGTTGTCAAACACGGTGTACCCAGCTCTACACTCACTGATGACCTTCCTGAGTGCAGGACTCTCAGCTAAAAGGTTCTCAACCGGCCTTCCTCTGAGCGCATCACCCCTGGTGAAAACCACCATAGTATACTTGGAGGCTTCCTCACCAAAGTGCTGGTTGATCCATTTGACAGCATTCCTCTCCTCCTCTGTGAACCGTGAATCCAGTCTGATCACCAGCAGGAATATATGAGGTCCTGGCAGAGACAGACCGATACAGTTCTCGATCTCACTTTTCAAGTCGAGTTCTGTCATCGATGTGTCAAAGATCCCCGGTGTGTCGATGACGCTCACAGTTCTTCGATCAAAGTGTCCCGTTTCTTTTCTGCAGCAAGTTGTCACAGATGACATTGAGAGGTCCTTTGTCTCAAACTTTTGCCGGCCCAGGATGGTGTTTCCTGTTGCACTCTTTCCTGATCCAGTCTTCCCCACCAGCACAATCCTCAGGTTGCTGACGGCTGGACAGCAGAGGTCTGTGGACAGACGGAAACCGTTAGTTTGGGTTGTTGGTCGGCTCACAAAATGGAGCATGAAAAAACCCACATGGAAGTAAAGACACTCACCTTCGGTTCCTTTTAAATCCATCTTGATGCAGAAAAATGCCAGGAAACTTACTGTACTGGACAAACCAGAATCAGAAACACACAATCTGCTTTTTGCTTCTCTGCACCCTGCAGATCACAGTTCCTCTACACTCATGTGTGCTTTTTACTCCTCCCTCTCTTTGCCAAAGTGATTTCCCTGGAAATGAAACTTTCCCTCATCCTCTCCCCACCACAGCAGTTTCCAGGGAAATGAAACTTGTACTTTGAGAAAACTGTTGACATGGGTTTAGAAAACACTATTGAAATGGCTTAGAGACCACTCACATGCCAAGTCAAGTGACCACCTAATCCCAGCTTTAACACACTCTAAAATAAGACTGGACATCACAACACTGATTCTTTTGGTCAATCGAAACAAAAGATCAAATAAAGAAACACAAGATTCTCATACTGACATATCTGTTAAATTGATGTGGTTGACGCTAAGAAGTGCCTTGTGTTAAACAAATATGGGATCAAATGGCAAACTTGTTGAAAGCATTATTGTTTTGGTGTAGGTGAGAGAGAGCCTGTTCATTCAAGTTAAACCAATTGTGTGACATTGCTATCTTACTGTAATGCGGGTGAGGTCAGTGAGAGGATGCCATGCAGAAACCTGTAACTTGTCCGTTTACATTTCAGCAGTCAAAGACAAAAGTATTTGATTCAAACTGCACTGCCAGCTTCAGATGCATCAGGCATCCAAATTCCTAGCATCCCTCATGCCAGTGAGCTACAGAACAACGTGGAACTGATGCCTGGCCCTCTAATCCCCTCTAGTGGCAGATTACTGAACAACTATTAATTTACTGTATATTGTTGAAGAGGAACTGAAGCAGTACCTCCTTTGTAAATGTTTTTCAATAAAAAAGCTAATATTTACACCTGTTATGGTGATTTCTATTGTTCTGTTCAGTGTAACAGGTTGTGCCTCAGGTCTTTTCACACTGCACTCCTCCTGTCTGTCATCCATTGCCCCACTCTGGTTGAACCAGCTCCAACTGATAGCAACATGGTGGCGGCAATTTATGAAACAAAGTGCCCTTGTGCTGCCATTTTTTCATAACTTGTGTGTGTGTGAGCGCATGTATTTAGTATGCAGCATTACACACTGCTGCCCTCCTACACCCCTGTGTATGAGATTCAGAGGGACAAGCTGGTCAGTCATAAGAAGAAGAGGACACCAGCTCCTCACATCACACAACCATACCACCAAGGAAGCACATAACTGTAAAGCATTGCAAACACGTCGTCTGTGAACATCTGCATGGTAAGTTTTATATACTCTACTTTTTCCTATACAAACAGGCTGATGATCATAGTTTTACTGTAATATTGCACAGTTGTATGTTTAATATTTTTTAGTACTATTTTAACTACTAGCCTACTCTAGATTTTTCTTATTTTTTCCGAGTTGACTGAAAATATATTTAGAGTAAATTTGCCATGAATGATGCTATATTCACATATTTAGGTCCTGAGGAAAAGGAGGGGGTCTATACCTGAACTTGAATTGGCCTTCATTTTCTTAGATCCTGGATGCTCAACAACCTCCCTGTGAGTAAGACAAGACAAAATCTGGATTTTATTTCCTGAGGAACCTTTTGTTAATGTTGAGGGCGTTCTAAAGTTTCTTCAGTCATCATGGCATCAACAGGTCTTCAGCTGATGGGCTTGGTTTTGGCTGTGTTGGGCTGGGTGTTCGGGGCACTGGTGTGCGCAGCTCCTCTGTGGCGTGTGTCTGCATTCGTCGGCGGTGAGCTAGTGATCGCTCAGGTGACGTGGGAAGGACTGTGGATGAACTGCCTGTCTCAGTCCACGGGCCAGATCCAGTGCAAGACGTATGACTCCACCTTGGCCCTGCCCACGTCTGCTCAAGCCGCCCGGGGCCTCACTGTCCTCTCCCTGCTCCTCTGCCTTCTGGCACTCATGCTCGGGGTGGCAGGGGCCAAGTGCACCCACTGCCTGGGTGACGGAAACCAGGCCCCCAAGGCTCGTCTGGGGAGGATAGCGGGGGTGCTCTTCCTTGTGGCCGGCCTCGGCTTCTTGATACCCCTCTGTTGGACGGCCCACGCAACCATCAGAGACTTCTATGATCCAAACATTGCAGCACCTCTAAAGAGAGAGCTGGGGCCGGCGTTGTACCTTGGCTGGGGGGCCAGCCTGCTGCTCCTGGTGGGGGGCTCCCTGCTACATGTTGGTTCCTCTCCCCCAGGTGGAAGAGCAATGCCTGTTTTCGGAGGCACAACGAAGGACATCCCAAACACAGGGGCAGCAGGGGAGGGGAAGCAACAAGAAAAATCTTTTGTATGAGGTCATTTTATTGGACATGTGGGGTACAAACAAACCCAGATGTCACAACCTGAACTAGCTTCCTGAAACGACAATATCACAGTCTATCTGATCGGGCTGTTTTTTTTATTTTTAAGTTTGTGCAGGTTGTTTTTCTCTCTTTCTTTCTTTCTTTTTACATGATTAACTACATGGCAATGGGGCTGTAACAGAATTTATGGGGCTTGTGCTAGAGTGGGAGTCAAAATGAATTGTGGGAGGATTTTAGATGTTTGGATGTTTATTAATGTGTGTCACTTACATTTCTCAAATACCACTCTGCCTCTGCTCGTGTGTGTGTGAGTGTGTGCGCGTGTGGGCGGTCTGTGTACAGAAGGCCAGTGTACATCGTAACTCTGTGTATGCTGGTGTTTTCATTGCAGTGTGGGCAGTCCGTGTTACTTGTTTATTTACTTATGCACTTTTGTATTTGTGGGTCCATGGCAAATTCATTCTTCACATTTGATTTCCATATATTTATGTCTTTATTCTTGTTGACATATGCGTAGCTATGTTTTTTTTTTTTACTGTGGTTCTGCAGTTTGCACAATGTTCAGTGTACTTTTGTTGATATCACTTTAATGACTCCTACTGTCTGCAGCTTATTTGTTTTACCACTGTGTGAGAAATTACAATTACTTACGCTCATTTATTTTTACTAATGACTTGTGATTAATTTAGTGGAACTGTTCTGAGCTCTGGGTTGACACTTGTTTCCTCAGTCAAATGGCTGTTTCAATTTTATTTTCAGCACTATAAAAAAAATGAAAAAATGTCTCAGCAGCCTTTAACCGTTGACTTCATATTATACAGTAAAAATTATTCCACAAAAGTGTGACAATATATTTTCTACCATTACTTTTTTGATGTTGACAATCTTGTGATGTTTGACCACTTATGCACAATAAACATACATTTGTTTGCCACTATAACTGGTTATATATCAAACATTTAACTTCCATGTGTGCAGGATACTGTACCTTCCCTGCAAACACACAATGTATCCACACAGTAATGTTTGGACTGTGAAGCATTCGCTTATTCCCCCGGGCACTACACTATTATCTCCCCACTGATGTTTTTGTTGCTGACATGTCTTTCACTTTGCTACAACATTTTACAAAAAAAGGCTGTTACTAAAAAAAAGTAACAGTTTCTTTCTCAGGAATAAGTAAAAAAAAAAAGTAGATAATGCCTACCCTGAAGTACTGTAAGGAACTCCATCAACTATTGTCTGCGCTGGTTATTCGTGCAAGGTTACGGGCCAGGTGGTGGGGGGAAAATAACCGGGACAGAACACATGCAAAAGCCACGCGGGAATCTAACCTTCAACCCTCTTTCTGAGAGGGAAGAATGCAAACCACTGCCACGATGTGCTGCCTGGTTGAGGAAATCTGACTTACTACTGTAAATCATATCGCCCCCCCTTCACCTCTGGCTATTTATATGTGGACAAGGTGGTGCACGATTCACACGTACAGTATGTTGGGGGATGAGGAGGGGGGTGGGGTGTGTACACTTCTATCTCTTTACAAAACTGCATGTGGTTAAATCACGGTCAGACTTAATTGTGCAATATTTACAGACCATATCTTGTTGTGTGCAGTTTAATGATCAAGTTCTCAGGCACGACACATACTGAAACTTGTTTCTATCTATTAGACTTCTAAATGATTGCGTCCCCTAAGATCTCTACTTTCTGACCACAGCTCTCAGATTAGATTAAAAGGTAAGGGTGACCACACCTTTACAACTGTGGCTCTCACCCTCCGAAACAGACTTCTTTTCGGTAAATCCATGAGCCCTTTGAAAGTTTTAAGATTAAGAACTTACAGTTGCTGTTTTGTGAGCATGTAGTTCAATTATCTTTTGTGTAGTTTTTATTCTTTTATTTCCTGTGTTTTTATTCCGTTTAGTACTCTGTTTCCTCTTTCCTACATGTATATGAGGGGAAATGACATGCAGGAGAGGGCTGCCCGATGTGGGATTCGAACCGGGGGCGCCTGCAGTGAGGACTAATAACCTCAACGTGGGGCAGCAGCTCTACCAAGTGAGCTAAAGGCTACCCCTAAATGTGTTTATAAACATAATGTGTACTTACAGCTGTGATACAGTTCAGCATGCTAAGGCAGAAGGCAAAGACATAGTTGCTTTTGGCTTCCGTGAAAACGTCTTTCTCAAACATGCCAGTGCACGTCCGTGTCCTGGATGAACTGGTATCACCACAGAAATAGATAAAACATGACATTAAAATCCAGAAATAACCACCTGTTTTTAAGGGCATAGTGGCGAGAGGGTGGTATCAAGACCTGCTGTTTTCTGGACTGTGCCATGAAGTTCCTCTTTGTTAAAAAGGAACGTGTGCACGTGTACGTGTGCATTTTACACAATTATTTTAAATTTAAAAACTTTATTTTTAGTGCACTTGTGTCTTATCTTGTGACAATCGACGCAATTAAAGTAAAAGTATATTTTAAACCTCATTATTAAAGGGATAGTTCAACATTTTGGCAAATTGGCCCATTGCCATAATTGCTATTAGCAGTAGGTTTGTTACCTTTATTTGTCAGTGTACGGCAAGCTGCTCAATGCTACGCTTGGTTTCCCTCATCAAACTTATCAAATACATAATCCAACAACTTCAAAACGCTCTTGTGGACAAGTTGTGACCTGCACATTCACCAAACTATGAGATAATAACAGAACATTATGAGACGGCGTCATTTTAGAGGTAAAGTCATGCTAAACTGATGCGAGTTTCCTTCAGGGACAGTTTTTTCTGCAAGCAGACTTCGTATTTACCTCGAAAACAACTCTGTCTCGTAAGGTTCCGTTATTATCTCATAGTGTGGTGAATGTGCAGGTCACAACTTGTCCATGAGAGCGTTTTGGAATTTCTGGATTGTGTAGGCTATTTGATGAGTTTGATGAGGAGCAGCTCGCGGCTCTGCTCTGCTGTTCTAAAAGTAGCTTACCAACAATTAAAGGTATGGAACCTTCTCCTAAAATTAGAAGGATTATGGCAATGGGCCAATTTGCCAAAAATGTTGAACTATCCCTTTAAGACAAGATTGAGTCCCAAAGGAGTCCTCTGTTGGAAAACAACCAACTGTGACTTCCACTGAGTGCATGGGACACAGTCCAGTTTCCTATTTTAAAGTGAAGGGAGAGTGTGGGCCACCTTGGTATTTGGGTTCCAGCCAGACGGTCAGCTGTCCTCCCCAGCTCTCTTCCTCTCATTTCTATCAGAAACAAAAATGGCCTAATAAGCTAATGTGACTTCCAAAAATTAAACAGTTGAAATTGTGGTAACCCTGCAAGCAACAGTATGGAAGCACACCGAGCAATCAATACCCTGACAGACTTCGGACATACGCTACTCACCAAAAATTTGGGGATAGGCCTACTTGACTGTTGGGTGAAATTTATGGAAAATGTAAAAAGTTGCTGCTGCAGTGATATAATATCATGAAAGTAGGGCTCTTAAGTAGAAGCATGGAAGTTCTTTATCTCAGTCTATTGAAACAACAGTGGTGGACAAAAAATGTCAATGTGTCAATAAGTTGTCATGTGACCTAAGGATGTCCTGACACAGTGAACAGTTGTACAACGTTACAGTGGATTTAAGGTGCATTCTTACACTTCAAAGCTGAATATCCCTAACTTTTTGTAGTAAAAACCAGCTCAATGAATGTGAATAACCATCACTGTTATTTAAAGGCGCCATATGTAAGAATGTGGCCAAAAACAGTTACTAGAGTCAAATTCAAAACAGTGATTTCGTTTTTTCTCCCAGCCGTAGCGGTAGCTCAGTGGAAGCAGAGCGGAGGCTGAAATGAAATGCCACTGTGGCATTGACTGGAAGAGAGGGCCAGGTGGCGCAACACGTAAAACATATGATTTGCAGTCTGCAAAAAAATATTTTTAATGTGAATACTCTGGCTGCCAGTGCCTATTATTGTTGTTGGAACATTATTCCTGAGTCTCTGTGACATACTAGGAGGATTTTATGGCCAGTTGCTTTAGATTTCTTACATATTGTACCTTTAAGTCTCATAATGAAACACAGACTCTGTAGCCTAATGTGTACAATACAACCAGATTAGCCAACTTCATTCTAAAGAATAAAAAAACAAAACATTTTAAGAAAAAAAACAAACATGTTAGAACATGTTAGAAAATGGACCATGGCTGAACAGTTGATTTTCTGTTCAATTATTTGCAATGCTTTATTATTGTCATGTTTGCTCAGCTTTTATTCCACTTGTAGTTTATGCCTCACTACCTAACCAAGTGCAAAGTGCGTGTGCATTTATAGCCACTAGTTACAGATAATTGTCCCAAAAACATGTTTATCATGGTGAAGTGTGGTTTGCCTGAACTCGCCGAGCCGAGTCCTCTTAAAGAGACAGTACGTATCTGGCCTGTGTACAGCTGCAGGAAGAATGCGTATCTCTTTAAAAACCGCATGACAGCTCGTAGTGGTGAAAGTGGGGTATGCGAGTCCGTGCTGTGTGTGCTGCTCGGCTTTAGCTCTCTCATACCCCGCTGTCGACCTTTGGATTTCGGGCCCCGGGGCGGGTAGGCAGCTCCGCTGTCCACGGTGGCAATTGGCTGGGTTTTCCCTCCTCTGTTTCCAGCTGCAGGTCGTGGCCTCAAAAGAAGACAGTGCGCAGACACACACACATACACACACACTCTCACACACACATGCACAATCTTTCACGTGCAAACACGCACATCATGTGTCGTGAGTATGCGCAACGCGGTTAGCTGCCCAAAGTCCCTCCGGTCAGCGGCGGTGACTCTTATCGGTATGTTTGAAGATTAACGAGGTTGTCCGTGTCCTGAAGAGCACAGGCCACCGCCGGCTGTACCTCTGCAGGCGGGCCAGGAAGCGGACAGAGAGGGGAGGGCGAGCGCACCGAGGCGGACTGGAAGCAAAGGAAGTCACCGCTGTAGCTGCATCAGACGACGGCAGAGGACGGCACCATGACCGAGAAGCGGATGTCGAGATGGTACTTCGGCGGGCTGGCGTCCTGCGGAGCCGCTTGCTGCACTCATCCTCTGGATCTCATTAAGGTGAATGGGGGGGGAGCAGTGGCTGTCCGCTGGTGTGTAGAGCTGTGCAGGCCTGAGCGACACGACAGCTGTTTCCAGCGGTCGACGCAGACGATCGACAGACTAGATATCAGCTCACCTCTGACTACTCATCATGTTACCGCATGGTTTGTAGCCATGGCTGAGTGGCTGCTGTAGCAGCAGTGAACTTGTAGTGACCATGCCACACTGAGGTATCACATATCTCTGTAATGTCTATGAAGATGTACAGCCCTGCATTAAGGCCAGTGAGGACTGTTCAGTTGTTAAAACATAGCTACTTTATAAATAATAGGTTGTAAGTAATTGTTTTGACTTTATACTTACATGTGCACAGTGTGTGTGTAGCTGTAGTTTCACATCACAACTGAGCAGGGCAGGGAAGGGGGGGGGCACCATGCAGCCTGTCGTCGCCTGATAGCAGGTGTGTGCGCGCGTGTGGCACTTGTTCATTCTTATTAGTCTCGCTCGCCAGACTCTCCTCCAAAGAAGAAGGAGACATTCTTATTAAGGGAGTGCATTTAGATCAAGTGCCAAGGTCTACTAGCTACTCTCTGTAGTTGTAACGTTACCTCTGTAGCTGCAGTATCAGTGCAGTCACCGGCACATGACCCTGATAACACTAACTGGTCCCTAAGGAAGTCATGAGCTGTGTAATCATGCAGACAAGGCTGGTAATAAGCTGGTAAATCAGCTCTTTGCGGTAAAGATATCCCTAGTAGTGTTTTTCTTCTTTTTGTCAGCTCTTGATGCCATATGCAATTATAGATGAGAGACTGAACAGTTACATTTTGAGTCCAGTGTTTCTTTCATTAAAGTAGCACTAGTTTTCAGTGCAGCTGTGTTACTGCTCTGGATGGTAGGCGGTCTTATTTTTAGAGGTTGCCTGTTTTGGCTCATAGCTTTTGTCAAACTGCCTTCTTCAAACAAAGTAATAAAACAAAAGAACGGTCACATAGGCTATAGGCTACTGCACAATGAAAAAAGAGCAGCAAGCATCCTAAGGCATAAAGTTTATCTCAAACTGTTTAAGTGAAATCCTCAAGACCTCTAATTCTTTGAATCTATTTAATTTTTTTTTATTTTGCCTTTATTTAACCAGGTCGGTCCCGTTGAGACACAATGACCTCTTTTTCAAGGGAAGCCAAGCCAAGACAGCAGCAGCTATTTCCCCTACAGAAAGTCGAGATGACTGCAGCTTGAACTGCAGCTTGCAAAACAAAAACCTACAATGAAAAGGCCCTAAGCCACTACATTTACAGTATACAACCTCTATTAATTTAACATTAAGCTAAACTGATTCTCAGGTAATAATGCTGTCTTTGGAAATCACATTGAATCTAAAAGTGTGCATCGAAACTGCATCACATCTGTGTCTTCAGACTTGAAAGAGTTGTCCTGGAGGACTTTTTGACATAAATTGTGGCACTAAGTGTTTTGAAGTACCGTCACTGCCTCCATAGGCTGTGTACGCGCTTTACTGTAACACACTTTGTGTTGTGTTGACTCTAGTCCAGTAGATTAGATTTGAAATGAACTATGAGGGTAAATGTTTGTGGGCGACTAGTTGCCCCCTATGTTAAAAGAGGCAGGAAGGAAAGACAGCAGTTCACCTCATGTGAATGCAGGGAGCCTCAGATTAAAGCTGAGAGTCAGCACTTCAAAATCTGTACAGTTTCTCTTTAGTCCCATTGAGTGAGTACAGAGGCAGCAGGAAAAAATGAATGAGTCATTGTCCAAATACTTCCAGATCGCTCTGTGTCCCCTCATGTAGTTTTACACCAGACAAAGTGCTGTAGACCTAATAGTGGTCAGGTGAGGAATGTCACTGCTGATGAATGGAGATAGCACCACAATGAGTAGGCTGCTGCTTTTCTCAGAGGCTACAGGCACAGATGATGAGGAGCCGATGAAGAGAGGATTTCCCTGTTGATTATAAAAATCTATGAAAACTTGGCACAAACTGTCGACATTTAATTGTTTCTATGGATAATCCCACCAATTTTGAATATAGTGAGTGACACAGTGCTTCCTGCAGTATCCGTCATCTACTTAAGAGAGGATTTGTTTTCACATATTAAATGAGCTTGGTTTGCATTGCAAGTTCTCCCCTCACTGCCTGAAGTGTCCTGACTTGACAGGTGTTGTTGCAGTAGTGTTGGAAGATGTGACTGAAATCATAGAGGGATATTTACATAAAGTCACGATTAAGCAAATAATGCATTAAAAATCCCAGAGAAAAACTTCAAAATAATGTCCCACTGTTATGTATTACATGAAACCAAACTCTTAAATATGTGCTGATCAAACACTGGAGCAACTAGTTTTGTTAATTAATTACATCTTGCTCAGATTTATTAATTTGGGCAATAGAAATCTGTAAATCTGTAAAAGGAATAGGAATTTATCCCTCCATTAATATTTTGCTGATCAACAATAATACAGCGATATTGCTTTATTGCTTTACAGCTGCTCTAAAATAGCACAAAGGGCAATTCATAGTTTGTCTCAGTCACTGGACAGAGAGACAGATGGTGACTTTGACGCAACAGCATACAAAGATTAAAAATGTTTATAGCCTCATAATGCTGGACACAATCCTGTAAAAGCTAACAGCTCAGTTTAGGACTGTGGTGTAATTTGGTGCAGAGACTTGGTGAAAGCAGTCTCCAGCAGAGAGATAGGCCCTGAATAAACACACATACTGTGCTGCAGTACATGGAGTGCAGAGTCATGTTCCTTCTATGTGTCAACCTAGATTCCTATTACGCCCTCAGATAGGCTACTCTATTGTTATCTGGAACTGATGCAGCTGAGGTACAAAACAAGATTTGCTAAAAACACTTATCAACTCATCTGGGTGTAATATTTCACCACAATGTGTGTGCAAGTGTTCCTGGTCATATACACATTAGCTAGCTGATGGCTCAACAGGACACTGACTTAACACATTTTTACAAAACACTGTGGTTTCTTTTTCCATAGTTTGACAGGCAACACCACAGTCGTCCTACAGTAGCTATGTCCACTTAATTACATGTTTCCCCCACAGTATGATACTTGACTCAATCATTGTTTGGGTGCAGTTATCTCAGCCATAAGATGTCATTGTGGATCTTTAGTTATGATAGTGTCCATACCTTAGTATTATATCAACTACTAGGTTGATTGACATGCTAATTAGACTGTGTGGTTTCTAACGGATGGTTCTGTCTTTTAAAGATTTCAGGCCATCCTGTTAAATACTTCAACATCTTTGATGATGTACTACAAAATTTGGTAGAAACATTAATGCAACATTACTACTACAACAATATGTTTCTTTTCATTCTCAGCTGTTGTTAACATTTCCTGTTTGTCTATGTCAGCATTGTCACTCCAAATTTGCATTCATGTTAACATTAGCATTTACTCTAGTTTTGTTTTCCTCTGTTGGAAAAAAGATAATGACACTATGTGCTCATGAGATATCTGCAAAGACACATTCAACCCCTCGCCCATTAAACATGCTGCGCTGCATGACTTTTTTTTGGTTTGGACCGGATCAGTGTGTGTGGACAGTGACGGTGATGATGAACTGATAATTAAACTGGGGAAATGATTAAAAGAGTGATGGATGTAATAAAGCAGCCATTAAATAGCTGGTGATGTGACACATGGTAAACAAATGTGCTTTGAAGGGCTTCATGGCCTGCACACCAAGATACTGATTCAAACAGAGGATGAAGGTGAAGTAATGAAGCTCCTGACCTCCTCTGACGCAGGCAGGACACAAACACATCCACACCCTCACACACACACGCACACACACAAAGCTTATTCTATAACATTTAGAGAACTTGTTCATGTCTGTGTTGCACAAAAACTTCTTCGTTCACCAGGTTTTTGCTAGAGAGTCAGTTTGCTTACTCATGTTACTGCCACTCAGCCAATGAAGCAAATAGTAAAATGATGTTTTCTGTGGATGGAGGAGCTTTTCTCAGACCTGAAACAATGTCTCCGATGCTCATGTAACAGAAAGACTGTGTTTCAGGTCTGACGTTTAAGTGTAAAATATGTGGGCATTTACCAGGCGGCTGATGGAATGTGTATGCACCATGTTGGAGTGTACTGTAGGATCAAGTGTGTTGGAGTTTGACCCATATAATGACCTAAAATCAGGATATCTCAGACTCTGCTGACAGGATTTTGAAAAACATTTTTCATGTCCCACAACTTTAAAGGGATGTGCAATACTGAACCGCTGGAGCACCACTTTGAGCGTGTGACCTTTAGCCTTGACTCACTAACTTGCCTAAATATGCTAACTAGTTTCCTGAAGTCTCTCCACAAGGAGGAACAAGAAGAAAGAAAGCGCTGTGTCGCCAACAGCACCACACAATGTCTACGTCTGCAGAATTGTTGTGTCTGTGTGTGTCAGATGTTTTCTTTATCCTGTCCCTGACGGGCCTCACTTGGTACTGACCGATCGCTGTCTCTCCAGGTGCACCTGCAGACGCAGCAGGAGGTGAAACACAGGATGATGGGGATGGCCCTTCACGTGGTGAAGAATGATGGGGTGCTGGCTCTTTACAGCGGCCTGTCTGCCTCCCTCTGTAGACAGGTGTGTATGTCTGCAGCTTATCGCTCTCTTCGCCACATTCATTTCTACAGATATGAGGAGCGATGAATTATTAATGATGATAATTATGTCTGTCTGTGGCACATTTCAAAACAAAGGCACCACTTATAAAATACAAAAATCCTGTCCATTAAAAATAGCACCAACTACCCTACAAAAATATAAAAACAGGGATTTAAGTGATTGAAAACAAAAGTCACCTTTTACTTTCTTCAGTGTACACATCTCCTGCTAATGAACAAGTGAAAAGTTTGAAGTTAGAGTAAAACATTATGTGTTTATGACCATCAAGTCAACTAGTTAAAGGAAGGGAGAATATGCCAGACTTAATTACAACAGGTTTTGGAAATATACTGTAACTGGTGAGATTCCTTTGCTGTTGTTCTGAAAGCGTTTCATGTGGGTTAGGGTTGGGCTGGTGACACGAAATAGCAGGTTTTGGCAGAAGGATACTATAAACATGTCAAAATAGTTTGTTTTTGCAAGTATACAAGGATTACAGTGTAATTAGCAGGACTTACACAATGCAGGGTGGATCCAGCACGACAGAAACGTTAAATCACAGCTACTAGATGGGGAAGGACAGGACTGGTTTTATCTGATAAACACTGCATCCTGTTTATGGGCCCCTTTTAAATTATGACAACTCTTCTTTCAAAGCATTTTTAGATTGGTGAGGAAGCATAAGGACACTTCTAGTGGCAAAATTAACTAAATATTAAATAATGAGCAGAGTGTAGGAGTCATCCATCTGCCTCAATGTTTTATTTAATCCTCTCCTCTCCTCTCCTCTCCTCTCCTCTCCTCTCCTCTCCTCTCCTCTCCTCTCCTCTCCTCTCCTCTCCTCTCCTCTCCTCTCCTCTCCTCTCCTCAGATGTCATATTCTCTCACCAGATTTGCCATTTATGAGACGGTAAGAGACATGCTGAGCAGCACAAGCCAGGGCCCCATGCCCTTCTACCAGAAGGTCCTGCTGGGAGCCTTTGGAGGTGGGAGCACACAGATGTTTCTCTCTCTCTCACACAAACACAAACACATTTGTATTCATGCAGTGTCACCCACACAAGATTGTGTGCTAATTGGATTTGTCTGCCAACAGGTTTCACTGGTGGGTTTGTCGGTACGCCTGCAGACATGGTGAATGTCAGGTAAGATGTCCTCACAGTATTCAGAGTGGTATTAATCCAACAGTCTGACCTTACTTTGTTTTTCACTTGAATCAAGAAGTTGGGACGCTGTGCAAAATGTAAATTGAGATTGAATGTCAACTTTCAAACCACATAAGATCTGAAATTGTTCTTGGAAATCATGGATGCCTTGTCCTCGGGTTTGAAAAAGAGTGGGATCATCTGGCTTGTTATCAGCGCTCCTGCACATTTTTGGAGGAACCATTAAAGATGGATGATATACACAGCTTTCGGAGTAACATACTGTACATAATGTTTATTTCAGCAACACAGTGAGCACAGATTACAACAGCATGGCCTCTCTGTGGCCTGACTTTTCACCCACTGAAAATTGGGTTTATTGTGGAAAATTATGACAAAGGAGATGCCAAACTGTTGAGCAGCTGAAATTGTACATCAAGCGGGTGTAGTCTCCTCAGTTTTCAAACACTACTGCTACAAAAAGAGGTGGTACAACTCAATCCTGTCTTAATTTTCCTGAAACATGTTGCTGATACCAAATTCAAATTGGATGTACAATTTTTTGAGAATTCTCAGTTTCAAAATTTGCCCTTTTGTGATTTGGAGTTCAATGTGTAGCTTAAATGCTCAGCATCACATTATGTTTCCACACCATCCCAACTTTTTTTGAGAGGTTGCATTTTTGATTGATGATCAAAACCAGTAAATATTGCATTCAAAAAGTCCTGAACAGTTTTTTCCTTGCAGGATGCAGAATGACGTGAAACTACCGCCAGAGCTGAGGAGAAAGTGAGTGGTTTGACTTTTATTTTGCCAGTATAGCTCTTTTTCTTATACAATTATGTGATACAGATGTGTTAATGTTTTTTGTTTTTGTTTCACTCAGCTACAAACATGCCATCGATGGGCTCTTCAGAGTCTTCAGAGAAGGTATATCTCACTCCCAAGCAGTATAATGTATGTAACACTGTCACATACAGCGGCGTCACGCCTCACCTCTGACCTGTGTCCTGCTCCACAGAGGGTGTGAAGAGACTGTTCTCAGGAGCCACCATGGCCTCCAGCAGAGGAGCCCTGGTCACCGTTGGACAGGCAAGTCACACTACTTACAGTCCTGCCATAGGTTGAAAATAATAAATGTATCATATATTAAATCTCTAACTTAATAATTTAAAATTCTTGTATCAAAGAGACACAAGGGAGTGTTAGAGCTTTTTCAATTTCTCCTTTAAAAAAATGTTAATGTTAATTTCAATCTGTTTTCTTCCAAACACACAAATATACTTACCAGTCACGTTAAAGGAAATGTCAAATTGCATCCATCTGTAAACTCTTTAAATAGAATAATTGACTTATAGCACATGTAATTAGATTAAAGGTACTTTCATTTATCAAATTTTAATCAATTTATTAGGTGAATGGACCACTTGTTGGGTCCATTTAAACATAATGTATAATACATTATGCATCAATCCACATGACCTCAGCTGGTGAGTAGACTCCAGCCTCAGACTGATGCAAATCTTCACAACCAATTAATCCAATGCTGGTTCCTCGTGCAGGAGTGTTTTTGTGCTGTCGTCCTGAATTTGGCTTTTCTGTTGAGGGTTGTCTGTGCGACTTTGAGGGTGGTTTCACCAAACTCAAACTCTGAACAGCACAAACTGTCAAGTTTGTTTCTTTTTATTTATTTTTTTAATTTTTTTTTATTAAGTGTTGCCAATACAAACCAAGTGAAAAACAACGAAATCATGCCAAGACAAACCAGGACAGAACAGAACAGAACAAAGGACAAAGACATTAAATACACACAAACTAAATAGCCGTAACTGGTGCAGGTAGTGCTGTACAAATAAGAATGCATATGTAGTGAGGGTAATAATCATGTATGTGTGGTCATCCATGTGAGTGTGTAAGTGCGTGTGAAAATTAATGTTTTGGTGCATAAGCAAGGAATGATGTGAAATAGTGAGAAAAGAAAAAAAGTGAAAGAGAGAGAAGCGGGGGAGAAGAGAAAGGTTGGAAAATAGAGAGAGACAAGAAAAAGAAAGGGGAGGGGCGGGAAGGGGAGGGGAGGGAAGGGGGGGGGGGGTCAACCCTGTGCCCTTTGTCCCTTGTCAAGTTTGTTTCTGACTGATGGAGACTAACTCTTCATGAGGTGTATGGTTGTAGCATTTTTTATTAGTGTCATGATCAACAGTCCTTAAATCGCAGAACAAAGCCAACTGTTCTGCTGTTTCTGTAGGAAACTTTCATTCACTGAAAGAAGACAAACAGGTAGACAAACTTGAATTAAAAAAAACATTTTTTTTGGCAAATGCCTCAAAAACAAAACAAAAACAAAATACCACTAAAGAAGAAACCTGTTCCTGTCTTAATCCACAATCACCTGGAGGCTTCAGCAGTGGCCCCTCTTAGATCCGCCCCATACATGGTCTGTACTCTATGTTACAGGGAAACCTGTCACTGAACCATCTACAACCAACAAAAAACATAAACATTCATTTAATCTCCCTACACACCCATGATTACTGAAACTGAACAAACCACAATGCCCACACATTACCCTGTAGTTTATCATGTTGTCATGATTATTTTGTGACAGTTAATGTCAGTTTATTTCCTTGTTTGTAAAGACTTTTTTTTTTTTACTTCATCAGTCTACTTCATTGACTTCTGCTCTACCGCTAGGGGGAGCCAAAGCCTCACGTCTTAAAACGTGTTGCTACGTTGTTATTATTACACACCATGTTTGACTTAAATAAGAGTTACATAAATAAGAGGAGAAGACACGTTTCACATCCAGACAATGCTGATTTGGCAGCACTGTGCATTTTCTTTTGTTTAAGTTTTCTCAGTCTGATCTTATTTTCCTCCTTTAGTTGGCATGTTATGACCAGGCCAAGCAGCTGGTGTTGGGGACAGGGATGATGGGAGACAACATGCTGACACATTTTCTTTCCAGCTTCATTGCTGTAAGTATCAGGCCTTGCTCAGTGGGTAAACTTTACAAAGCTGGTTTAATGTCGACTGATCTCAGCTGACATGAACTGTCCCTCTGCAGGGAGGCTGCGCTACATTCTTGTGTCAACCTCTGGATGTACTAAAGACGAGACTGATGAACTCAAAGGGAGAGTACACAGTAAGTAGATCCCTTCATCATAGCCTCCTCTTATCCTTTCACTCCTGTCTGTTCATCCCTCTTCTCCATTTCCCAGTGTTTATTCTGCTCGTTATCGCTCTCTCCTCAGGGGGTGACACATTGCTTACGAGAAACTGCCAGACTGGGTCCACTGGCATTTTACAAGGTAAAAAAAAGACACATCTACACATTGTATTTAAACACCATTAAGGTTATTGAGTGCCACTCTCAATCAGGCCTTCTTAGCAGGTCCTTCAGTATATTATTTCAGTTGATGAGCTCGATGTCAAAAGCTGGATAAAAGTCATTCAGTTCAGTATTCTAAGAGGTAAAACACATTTTATGTGATGTAGTTACATAGAAGCAAATTGAGTGGGATACTGTAAGATAGATCTATCTTAACTCAATTTTTTCCCATTAGACTGAAGTAGGAGCGGACCCCCCCCCCCCCCGTATATAACTAGGCATGTATTTTACTGTGTAAATAAGCATGTAGAAAAACGGTGATGATAATGAGCGACAACAACACAACATGCAGAAGAATCTCATTAATGACCCTGGTTGCCATTGCTTTAGTAGATACAGTAAACAAGTTGCAAGTCATGCAGATTTTCAAGTGATAATCACCGTAAATGTGGCCTCATTGATGATTTATTTCATATTTATAAAAGAGTAAACTAAACTGTATATTACATAGTGAGTATATTGTTTTGAAAAAATAGCTTGATACACAACAATAAGCCTCTTCCTGGACGACTGTGTACCATCTTTTTAGTGCACTGCACACTGTGTTTTGGATAGATGTAATGCCCATTTTATGACATTATCATATAAACAAACACAGCAAAACAAAATGCTCTTAGAAGATGATCCCAGAGCTGTAGAACATCTTTGAACCCTGGTTGCCATTGCTTTAGTAGATACAGTAAACAAGTTGCAAGTCATGCAGATTTTCAACAATTACCAACATAATAAAGTGTATAATTAAATATAATCATGTTGATGGACGTTTTGCCGTCTAAAAGTTTTTTGAGGCCTCCCGTTGAAATGATTTAAACACAACCAGTCACGTCAGTAGATTCCTATAAAAGAGTTCACACTAAAAATGTCCAAATCTTAGTAAGACCTAGCAACAGAAATGATTTTCTAGTTTGTGTGAAAAAACGTGCTTGGACTTTCCTTAAATCAACACTGCACAAATGATCGCCCAAGTTATAACAAAGATGCCGTTTTTTTCTTTCACAGATGTAGCTTCATCAAACTGTTGTTTAATGAGGTTATAGCGCAGCTGATAGAGAAAGCCAGACTATTACTCCAGATTAACGTTTTTTAAAAGCTCCAAAGGAGCAAGCGAGAGAGATAAAAACATACAGGTAATCACTTACGTTTTATCTAATGAAATATTCAGCTCAGACCATATTTAAAAAACATTCACCGATCACAACTCGTGTCTCTCCGACTTTGTACACACATGAAAAAAACACAGGTTTACAAAAAAAACAATTGTAATTGTTGTATGTGACTTTGGCAAAGAACACCCTGGAGGTCAATGTAGTTTGTGATTTTATTTTCTAATAAATGGTTTCAAATCCATGTTGCCATGGAGATGTATTAAACAACATGACAGAATATTTTTAGCTGCTCATTTGAGCACGTTCTAAATGTCTTATTGACCAATCAGATTGCTTGGTCGGAACTACTTGTTGTATAATTTGCACTAACTCTCATTTACAGCACCAGATATAGTTAGAAATGATGTTTACTTAGCTGGTCGGTGCAGTACATGTAGGTGTAGCTTTAGGTTGGCCGCGACTGCAGGAGTCATGATCTAATGGTGCTTTCTGTTGCAGGGTCTCGTCCCAGCGGGGATCCGCTTGATTCCCCACACGGTGCTCACCTTCATGTTCCTGGAGCAGCTCAAGAAATACTTTGGCATTCGCATCATCTCCTAAACTCAGCGCTGGGTTACTCTCTCATCTCAGCACTCAATACTTTTAAGGCCAATTAAAAAGTGATACACAGCGCCTTCAGAGCCCACGCCAGTGTAATAGCAATTGTAGATGGTGGCTTGAAAGGTTTGTGCCAGGAGTGCATGCCCCGTGGTCCTCAGTTGTTTCATATTAGATAAGATGTCTGATTAAGCAGAAATATAAAATTGACTTATAATGTAGTTATTACAGTGTAGTGTTGACAATTTATTTCCCAAAAGCCATCACTGAAACGTAACTAATCAAGCTTTTATTTAACATGCATAGTAACCATTCCCAATAGTGGTGACCAAATGTGATGCACCCTGAATTTTAACAGTTTTACTGATGTATTTGTTTGACCTAGTAATTGGTTTTGAACTGGAAAGCAGCCACTGACTGACGTGTTAGATTTACCAGATTCTCATTTCCTTCATTCCACTCCTGCCACAAGTCCATTTATAAGTTTCTTCAGGGGGGAAAGGACCAAGCTTGTTCGTCCTGTGTTTTTAAGTAAGGAGGTAGTTTGTGGGGAAACTGTGAACCACACAGAGCAGACTGCTGAAGGTACGTTTGGCAGTGGCTCTTTTAGTTTTGAAATGACCACTTTATCTCTCTTTCGTTCTTACAGTACTGTTTGAATATAGAGAAGCCTTTGGAGAACTGCTGTACAGTAGTAGTGTACATGTAGCATTTTCATCTCTAATGTTGCTACTTCATCGAGCTAAATGCGTGTCAGATTCAATGACTCAGGATGCTGCTCTCTTTTGTACGGCACTTTATTGAAACTCCATGGACTCATACTGACTAACCTGCTGCATAGAATAACATGCTGTAAACTAAATCATGTTCTAAAAAAAATAAGAATGGAGATATTTTAATTTAAAATGTTAATTGCTCCCACTACAGATGTTTTACTGACTATTGTCAGTCGTTGTCCTATTTCTAAGTCTGATTGTGACTCTGGGTCAGTGAAATCAAACCCTCTCTGTGCTGTGCCTGCTCTGTTTACAGACAAGAAAGTTGCCTTACAGTAGCTGTCCTGCAGGGGGCAGTATAGTAATGCAGAAGTATCCTCTCATAATGTTTAGTCCTGCAACTTTATCCTAAGATGCGACAACAAAACAATACAATAAAAAAGGAAGTCATAATACTGCTACTGAATGACTGTTTGCCTCCACGTTCTTATTTTGAAGAATTCAAATATGAGATACTGTGTAGTAGATCAGCCATAATATGGTTCATGTTGACTGTATTCATATGCACAGAAATGAAACTGGAGAGACCCACCCTTCTGGGTGATTTGAATTTGTATTTTGTAGATCATTCACAAAGAATTTTGGAATTAAAATACTAATGGAAAAATATGAGCGGGTGTGATGTCTGTTTTCAATACAATACGTCAGGCTCAAAACTTTTGTTTTGGTGTTGAATGAGTTTGTTGTAAAGCACACCACATTTTTGTAGTCCTTATTTTTGTTGCTTCATAAATCATCTGCAGGCCTTCTTAGTTGTTTTAAATCTGCAAAGTAAACAGTGGGCTTTGTTTTTCTGGTTTCTGCTGCCACAGTCTCACAGTACAATGATGCTGCTGTGGATATGAACAAGGGCATATTGAAAGTTCTGCCAGTCCTCCACACCAGCCCGCAGACTCGGGATGGGTGCTAATTTTGCAGAATTACAGCCTCTCAGTCGGGACCATGTGGCAGAAGAGTCCGCAGTTAAGTGGTGGTGTTCAGCTGTAATAATAAATTGTGGGAATGTGACTCCGCTCCTCTGCCTTTTAGATGAAGATGAACAGATGAAGCTGCCTATTCCTTTATTAATACCATCCATCACATAAAAAGCATTAATGACTCTGGCCATTCATGTCTGCACTCATATGTACGTGTGGGAATTCATGAGCCTTATGCTTCTGAATGCACTCTGCACATTTTCTCATTGTGCTATTTTTACACAGCCTCAGAAATGCTGCCTGTATACAGTGAAGAGGAAAATCAGGCCATGGGCAACCATAATGGTATTGTTACAACCCTGATATGCCTTTATTTTAGCAGGGTTCTCACCTCCTCAGCTACACTCATTAGAGATAAAACACTTCAGGTCTCTTTGAATAGAGTTCCTGTTGTTTTGTCA
The DNA here is from genome assembly GCA_030347415.2 of Decapterus maruadsi. Classification (NCBI taxonomy): domain Eukaryota; kingdom Metazoa; phylum Chordata; class Actinopteri; order Carangiformes; family Carangidae; genus Decapterus; species Decapterus maruadsi. The sequence goes on along the minus strand of CM064901.1, from coordinate 26,056,106 downwards.
CACAATATCGAATTTAAGTGAGTTTTTGAAGTCTGGCTCATTTGTACCAGTCTCTAATATTCACACATTCAGGATGTAAACAATGTTCAGAGGCAAATTCTTATTATTTCCTTTTCATGCACTTCAACATGTTTGACTGTCATTATGTTGAATTATTCTGTACATTAAAAAAAAACTGGCACTGTTTTGTTTTCTGCTTTTGTGCAATGAATAATTAGCATATTATGAGCCACACTAGAATATTTGAGCTAACGATTTTTCTTTTGTATTCTTGGCTACATTTCAGCCAGCACTGACCTATAACATTTCTATGTTTTAATTATTCTTCTTTTACACCACCCTTTACAGAGGTGTTAAAAGAAAACAAAAACCAACTCTACAATTTCTAACAAGTGTTTGGGCTCCAATCCAGTGAATTTAACGATGAAGGACCTTGCCCCTGGAACCAAAAATAGTTCCATTAACACCATGAAAAGACAAAAGCAAGAAACAGCACTGATTAATGAGGAGGTGAGGTCAAAGTTTTGACTCTGCTTCACGTCTTTGTGTGACTGTAAAATGTGAGGCAGAGAGATGCAGATGTGTGGGTGTTTCTTAAGTAACTATGTTCCAGCCTTTGCATATAGATATTGAGAAGTAAGAGTGGACTTAGCTAAAAAAAAAATGTCTAAGTTTGCTGCTCTATATCATCTCTGTCATAGTGAGTCTTAACAATTACACGTCAGGACTGTATTTTTCTTTAAAAATCAACTAATGCAGCTTTAACCTTCCCTGTGAAAAATGAATAATAGATGAATAAGTTCCATCCACTTAGCTTTGTCTATGGTTGATCACGCATGTGGTTGGAGCACTGATATTATTGGGGAAAGTATAGGAATAACAAAGTCATTCCCTTCCCCTCACTGGCCAGTGTGAGACTCCAAAGCATTAATCTGACCAGAGTCCAGGATTCTGAGAAAAGAGATTGCGGGCTTTGAGCTGAGGCTGATGGAGACACAGCAGGAACCTATATTAACTCAAAGGTCAAAGGGAAACCCCGGAGACAGAGTGAGGGTGGGAAGAATAAATCTAACTTTCTGCCTATTGCTATAACTTTTCTGGTGACATGAGAATTTGATATATCAAAATCAATATGAAGTGAAATGAATCCCTGCGTGTGAATGTGATAATTTTGAGTCTTACCACTCAGTTCTGCAGATCCACTCAACTCTTTGTAGCAAATATCAAGGGCAGGTGGAGGCCAAACAGAACCTGAAGGAGAATGAATGTTAGAGTGACAGAAACATGACTACAATGCTAACATTGTTCCCTCTGTTGGGGTGAAAACAGCCACTTCAGCATTAGCTCTCCGCTATGCTCCAGTCAGTTCAGCACTACACTGACTTAAGAGAGTTACAAGGATTATGGCTTTCTGCCCTGGTGGGGAGGCCATGGGAAACGTCAGGATCCCCCCACCTTAAGCCAGTGGTAGTGGAAAGCTGTGGCGTGAGGTGTGGAAATGTTGCTAAGGACGGTGGTGCACACCCTTTAATTCCAGCCCCTTGGCAACCATCGTGGAAACAATTCAGCAGCCTGGTCTGCTGCTATGTTGTTCCGGTCAAGTCCCAGGTGGACAGCTCCTGCAATGACCCAGAAGAGCCACATGCAACATGTACTGTATAGGCAACATGCCGTATGATGATGAACTCGGATAAACCACGATTCATCCTCTTGGCCGTGGAACTGCCAGCGGTTTGTGGTCCACAAATGCCGTGGACGTGTGTCCCTCCAGCAGGGACGTGAGGTGCCAAAAGGGGAGGTAGAGGCTGAAGCATCTGTGGTGACAGAGACTGGAGAGCCTTGGGTGTAGTTGAATTGGAGCATAAAAGACAGGCCCTCAGTGAAGTGCTGGAATGTCTGTACAGGATCCATGCGACCAAAGGGCATGTGCAGATGTCAAATAGCACACAATGTGGGATTACTGTCTTTGGCACAGCAAGCAGGTACCTGAAAGTATTTTTGGTGCGAGATTGACTATGAAAAATATGTGTCCTTCCAAGAAAATTCTTGGGTGTGTGGATAATGGATATGAGTATAGTCTGGCTGGCAGCTCTGGAACATTGTGAAGGGGTCCATTTTCCATACATAGCCTACAGTGACATACAAACGTTTGTGCACCTCTATAGTCAACATTTCTGTTAATGTTGTGAACATAAGCAAGTGGAAGATTAAATGATCTATAAAAGGCATAAAGTCAAACATGAAACACTCTTCTGCAATATTTAATCAATACTGGTGTTTTTTTTCTACAGTTTTAGAGTGAAAAAGGGAAAAAGTAGCACCCTGCAAAATAATGGGAAACTTGAGCTCTCAGAAAACTTTGACCAGGTATCAGACAAACTATTAAAAATATATTTTTAAAAAATAGATTGTTTAAAATATAATGGGAATGTGTCATCTATAACTTTATGCCATTTGGAAATCATTTAATCTTCCACTTGCTTAATTGTTCACATTAACAGAAATCTTGAGGGGGGCCAGCGGTGGCAATGTGATCGTGCTCTTGGTGAAGAAATTGGTCAGCATGCTTTCCAGAACACACTGCTCAGAACACATGCATGAATCTGATGAAAATGACAGCAACAGTCAATCTAAATATCAACCTGTAAATCCTCCGCTGCCAGCCATGACAAGGCTCCACATACCCAGAGCCACTAGTGCAGACTGGTCACAGCACAATAAGCTGTCTAGAGAGACTGTCCACATGGCCACAGCTGAGCTCAGACCACAGCTTTCCCTGCCATGCTGACACTGCACTGGAGATTTGCACCATTTGGTTTCCGTTAGAGCCTTTTCTGGCTGCTGTGGTGTTGCTACAGACAGAAGATGCAGGAACAGGTGCAAGCTTGTTGTCTCCTGGGAGAGCGAGCTCCCTGTCTGAGTTCAGCTTGCTGTCACAGCTCAGCATCAGAAAGGTCAAACGTTTTCAACACATGAGCTTTGAATGTCCAGTATTTATCTAGCAGCAGAGGATCTGTGTGGATGCTCCCCTCTTGGGCTGTTGTTAAACCTCTGAGGGTCGAAACCACATAGTAATAATTCATGTCATCTGCAGTGATCTCCTGCAGGGTAAACAGCCCTTTTTTTAAACAAATTAAAATCCCAAACCCAAAACAAAGGTAGGGGACCCCCCAGTTCCCCACTCCCACCCCTGAAACCCTCAGTTTGAACACCATCCTGAAACCTAACACAGAAAGGCACAGAGAATAAGTGCATGCAGAGGACGTACAGCACAGGGAGCGTCCAGCTAGTGAATAATGTCCATAGAGCCAGCTGCAGTGTGCTTTATATAAACTGGCCTTAGTGTCCTTGGTATGGCAAGAGACAATTGTCATTGAACTGTCGCTGACCACAAACGCAGCCTGTTTAATAATCTTTCACTAAACATTAAGTTGATCAGTGTTAGTGCCTGTGTTTTTAATTCCCGCAGGCTATCTCAGTTCATCAAATGGATTGTTGATGTGCTGCTTCTTTCTCCTTTTCTCCCACACTCTCTCTTTAAGTCAACACCTACACATCCCTTCACCACCCATTCATCCACATACTGCACTCGTGCATTTCAAAAACACTTGCGAAGACGGACAGAGTTCAGCACCTGCTGTCAGTTCACGTTCTGCTCTCATTATTTTTCACACAAGGTCACGACTCCCCCACCACAAAGTCTTAGCAAGAGTAAGTGATCAGTGGAAATACATGACAGAGATGTTACAGCTCTTTGGTCAGGTTTCCTTTCAGGTGAGTGAAATGGTTGATTAAGGACACTTGGGTGTGACCATTGTAGTGTATTATACACCTTAATGTTCTTAGTTTTAATATCTTGTATCATCATATGTATTATGTTCTTTGTATGTGTGTGTTTGTAATTTAAGGAATGTGTGGGTCTCTGCTCTGTTAATAGACCGTATGTCCTATTTTAGAAATCATCTGACTTTATGGTGTGTGTCTGGTTAACATATATGATTGGCTATGGTGACTTCAAATACCCTAAAGGTTAATGGATTGATCAAAAGGTCATTTAACATCTGGTTTGAGGCTCCTCTCTGTCCAGAGAAGGGGGAGTTAGAAAGGTATATAAGTCAGAGTTCTTGGACAGTCAGGAGGACTTCTCACATTGGCAGAGAGGCTCCAGGATCCGGCATTTTTGTATCTATCTATCTATCTATCTATCTATCTATCTATCTATCTATCTATCTATCTATCTATCTATCTATCTATCTATCTATCTATCTATCTATCTATCTATCTATCTATCTATCTATCTATCTATCTATCTATCTATCTATCTATCTATCTATCTATCTATCTATCTATCTATCTATCTAGGCCTATCTATCTATCAAGAAGCAGTCACCAACCAATGACAGCTTGATGTCCTTAACTATATTTACATTACAGTATTATCGTAACCATGACAGCAAGATGCTGTGGGGGCTGTGAGAGCTCACCTCAAGATTCCATTTTTTTCTCAGCCGCTTTGGTGCTTTTCTCACATCACTATTACAGTAACATTTGCACAACAGTTAGTGCATTTCTCAAAACAATTTACTGTAATACAAACTGCAAAACCTATAAGCTGCAAAAGTGTGTCACTTGCTCAAAAATAGATACAGTAGTTCATTCCTCAAAAGCAAAATGAAACTGTCAGTGTCATCAAGTCCAGACCATTGTTTACAGTATTACTGTAATACTGTAAGATAGTCAAATGGTCATGTTTTCATTATGACAGTTTATTCTGTAAGTGTTTTCCAATGCAAAAAAGTCAGATCTTTGTGACACTACCTCAAGACAGCACTATACACTACTTGTACATCCATTTGAAAGGAGGGAGGTATTCATTTACAGTAATTTGCCACAAACCACTCTGACCAGATCTGAGTGGTGAAAGCATAAAATATCCCAAACAACAACATACTGTTTGACAGATTTTGACAATTAGTTCAACATTTTTGTATGTAATGCAATGAACTGAGGACTATTAGTTTTATAGGGAATGGCTATTCAGCATTCATAAGTAGCCTATAGTTCATTTTGACTGACTTGACATAAGCAAATTATAATGTTGTAAAACAGCAGAGAATGTCCAAAAGCATTTGCAATTTGTTCAAAGGAATGAGAAATTGTTACTATGATGTGCACAAATGACTAAATGCTGTGGAGGTTGAACTATATGGGAATTTTGATTCTGGTCTGAGAAACGCACCAAATTACTGTAATAACAATCGACACCAGCAGATGGTCTTTGCAAATTGTAGCTGTAAAAATTTGCATTTCCCCCCTCAGCACTTTTGTGATTATATCAAATATTATTATTACACTAGCAGCACAATATTAATGAATACAACAAAATGTAAAAACAGTGTGAATTATGAAGTCTATATCACGACTCTACTGAGAAATCACGTGAACGTCATATTGAAAATTAGATGAGTAAACAAGCAACTGTTTGTTACAGTAGCAATTTCACCAAGGTGATATCAGTGCTCCTGCAAAAACAAAAACTTATGACACCCGATGAAAAGCTCCAGAACGGCTACAGTCACATTGTTACTTGAAATGCTCTCAGATAATAAACAGATTACTGTAAGTTGTGAATGATCATTTGTGTGAGTGTCTAAAACCTTGTGCAATGCAATAAGAGCTTCATGAATCTGTCGTACAGTGTGTACATGTAGGCTACACTTAGGGAGGATGCTTATAAAAACTTATATTGAATGGAAACAAATGATCTTGACCTTTAGTTTTTCATGTAAAATACAGGACCCACACTGCACTAAAATGAAATCATGTGTATCATGTGTTCTTCCTGTATAGGAGCATATCACATTGCACGTCTGCCCGTCCTGGGTGATCCCTCCTCTGTTGTTCACCCTGAGGTTTCTCCAATTTTTCCCTGTTACTGTAAAAGGGTTTTCTATCGAGTTTTTCCTCAGTCGATGTGAGGGCCTAAGGGTAGAGGGTGTTGTTGTGATGCCATGTGAAACCCTTTGAGACAAACTGTTTGTAAAAACGTGTTATACAAATAAAATGGCCTTGCCTTGCCTATCATGATGTGCACATGAAAATGGAATTGGAATAGCCAAATCATTTTTTCCTGATAATTGTTTGTTAGAATAAAATGAAAAAGCAGTTAGTCAATTTTCATTTTCATTTTCATACTAAGAGTAACTCATGACCACATTAAGATAGAAAAGATGTTTGACGTTTAATTTAAAATGTTTCATACATCATTATACAGAAGACATTATTCAAATGTCAATTCAAATAAATTGAAATGCAATTTTCTAACATTTGATAATTATCATTTGAACATTATAGTTTCCAAAGACTTACAGTAAATAAGCACAGCAGTGCTCCCCCAGTCTATTGTGTTTACACTTACAAGACACCATGCTGTGCTGTCGAAATGGAAATGAAAATACAATCAACCTGAGCTGTTATTTGTAGATCTCAAAATTGGGGTTTCAAGTTGCTTTCAACTAAATATGGTCATAAGTGCCACTGTTACCAAATAAAATGTAACAAATTACAGCTCTCCACATTCTTCAACATGGAAACAACCATTTAGAAAATACTGAGAGTGAGACACGTTGTCTAATCAGAAAGACAGATGCACATGTAGAGAAAGAAAACAAAATAACAGGCACAAACAGAGCTGGGATAAGGGTACCCCAGAGGTATTTCTTGTTAGATAAGCATAAGAAATGTTAGAGTGGTGTGTTACAGTTGTTTCTCTCATTCTCTCTCGCACACACAAGGACCAGAGCAGGCATTTCTCCCCTCACTTCATGACTTCATTTCAGCCAATAAGACTGATGTTTCTGCCAACAACCATTCTCTCTCTCTGACACGCATCGCATTTCTGCTCAGAGGAAAATGTGAATGATCATAACTCACGCTCTGACTGACTGTGTGGAGAACAGAGGAGGGAGCTGCAGAATGCAGGTGCTCGCCAGTGCTCAGTATGTGTTGTCTATGGAAGAAGACAGGGCATGCAGTCGTTAGTGTTGATCATGCTGAGCTCTCCTCTGATGAGCAGGGTTAAGATAAATATTGGACTTTGTGGTTTATAACCCTGGAGGTAATCCCTCTTGATCCAGCCTCCTGTCAACCAATAAAAAACAACTGTCAAGGGCTCAGAAACACATTGCCGCTGCGTGCTATGATTACCTTTCTTCTCTTGTGTGACACATGTAACTCAGTGTGTGTTGTGTACGTTGGAGCTGGTGGTGAATTAGTATGATGTAGGTGTGGGGCTGAAAGCATCAGGAAGGATTTGAGAGACTGGGAGTGACAAGAAGAATTCATTCTTCTGGTTGTAGTGTTTCTACCTTCCTTATACAGAAATTCATCTGAAGTGACCACTGGCTTTGTCACCATTCTCCCATGAGTGCTCAGTTTGGCCGGAAGGCCACTTTAGAGGGGACATATTATGGAAATATCACTTTTTGAAGGCTTTTTAACATCTATTTGGGTGTATGTCTGGCCTTCCGACCCCCAAAATGTGAGAATTGACGAAAAAAATGTGTAATGTGCAGGCTCTATAAATTGAAATCCATGTGGATTTATGAGCTGTTCCCACAGATGTCTTCCAGTGATGTAGCTAGGATTCGAATTTGCACAATAAAAGAGAGCTGTGATGTTTGAGCCTACAGCTCAGCGGACAGCGCCCCATACGCAGAAGCTACTGAACAGTCTTGACCAGTCAGAATCTGGTGTCATTAACCCCTCTCACTGCCTCCCCATTTCCTGCTCCATGGAGGTCGTTGTGCTCATGGGAACTTTCAACGCAGCAGGAACATTCAGCCCAAACACAACTCAATCTCTCACATACTGAGTATTGTCAATTTTGAGACCTTGTTTAGATACATCTTTATAAATCATGTCCAATCAGCTGATTTTACCAAACTGAAGCTAAATTAAGTATCATGGCAAAGTGTCCAAATGCTTATGTCAACGTGATTTTATTCCTGTCTGGCGATGTTTAAAAATATCTGAAGGTAGGTGTAAATTGTGTAGGGAAAATTATGATGATATAAATAATATTTTTATTTTTAGTGTAAAACATTCCATACAGTCCATACAAACAGCAAACAGTAGTGTGTTAGCAGATTGATGTCTGATCTATAAACACAATCTGACAAATGTATCTCTAAAGCTTTCATCATTAATTTCATGGCATGTCTCCGCTCTCCTGCCCTTTCCTCCTGTATGTGCAGTGTGTTTGGGGGAATGTGCACTTGCATGTTGTTGTTACAGTGTCTCACAGGGCATTAAAGCAACACAGGAAAGAGCTGTTCAACCATTTTTTTTCTTGGAAATGTGGTGACTGGGGGCGGGGGGTATGTGCCAGCTGGAAAAGAGAAGCAAAGGTCATTTGCATATATGCATATGAAGGCTCTTATTTATGTTAGGTTTCAGATTCAGATTGGTTTTACAGTACATTCAGCTGCATTAAACATTGTGGCAACAGAAACAATGGTTTTGAAAACAACCATTTGCCAATTGAATTTTCTGGAGGAGGGTTTGGATGTACCAGGAAGAATTTCTACACAGCCTTATTTCAGCTGCTTTTGAATCACAGCCTATTGATACTTGTCTACTCACTCCATCTTGTTCTGCCAGCCTTAGCTTAGACTCTGAGCTGCTCATGCACCTTCAGGGACAACGTCAGGGGGCAAAAGGTTGTCGGACTGAAGACGCTGCTTCTTAATTTATCAGCAAGTAAAATAGTATACAGTAACTTCAGGTAGGTACTCACATACAATCAGCTCTGTTCTTTTGACAAGAGCTATTTTCCCTCCAATAAGTGGAGTTGTGCAATGTTTATATTTCAGATGTTGCATGACAAACTCTTATTTCCAGGCTTTTAAGGGTCCAGTTTTGTCGTCCTGGGTTTTAAATACTACTACTTCTACTGGCTGCAACCACCACGACTAAAGCACCTCCCCATGTCCCAGTGCAATAATTAATTCAATTCACAATCCTTCTCTCTTCTCACAGGGCTGCTATAGCTAGGCTTCCTTCTACCTAATCTATCAGGCACAACTGGTAATGGACCCACAAAGTATACCTCAGGCAAGAGCAAGTTCAAGGGTGTTTAATCTATAACCAGGTTGGTACGAAGGTACAGTAATCAGTCCAACAGGCAAAGCATCCAAACCGTTGGGTAAAACGTAAGTAAGAGACAAAAATAGAGGTCGATATATACTGCAACGCTGGAACTATAAAACAAAGGAGATCTGGCAGAGAAGGAGAAGACACAGAGTAAATACACTGGGAGAGAGAAGACAATGAGACACAGGTGCAACACATGGGCGGGACAAGGAGTCACACAGGAGGGAAACTTGACAGGAAGTGGATCTGAAACGAGACAAGAGGTAAGTGACCAAAACAAAAATGAATGTTGAAAATAATAGCTCAAACATATAAATGCAGGGCAGACTAGTTGACCCTCCCCACCACTGCACGTACTGTACTTCCTGCAGCCTCTGTCCTCCAGCCTCTTGATCTGCACCAACTCCTCAGCGAAGGATCAGGTAATTTAGCTGCTAAATGTGCCATTATGGTCATCATCTAATTGCTAACTGCATCTGCCTGCTGTTTGGAGCAGGACAGGTAGTGTACAGCCTCTTTAAAAAAAAGATTGTTCTCTGTGGACAGAAGCCTGACGCGACACAAAACAATAATGTGACAGCACTGACAAGTGATTAATGACTGCGAAGTTGAGACGAGCTGCAGATTAATCTCTCAACCTTACAGTGGCAATTCTCAACTTCTTGGCCAGTCAGCTGCTCCACATGAGAGGTAATTGATATCATTTGCGCAATGGCACAGTTAATTTGTTCATTCAGTAATTTAATCAAGATTTCTTTTCATGAGAGAAGTGAGAAACGTTCAGTTGAACAACAGCGTTTAGAGAATAACACATCTTGAGCCAGACAATCAGGAACAAAGGGTCAATTCTTTATTATAGTGTAATAGAATAATAACTGATTATACACTAAAACATGGGTTGAATAAACCTTTCCATCTTTATTCTGTCATATAAGTGCGGCTGAAATGGTTCAAATAGCCAAGTGTAATGTGAATACTGTTGCTCATAGTAATGAAGATAAAATTAATGTAATGATGTATTAATTAATTCTTAGCAGTTCCCCTCACATTTACTGAGTGTATGTGTTGCTTTAGTTCGGTCTCAGTGACCATCAGGAGTGACAGTAAACAGCATGGATTAAAGACAGGTCGACAAAATAACAAAAATATCACTGTGCAAAACAAGTTAAACAAGTTATGTCAGTTCAATTGCAAGTCCAGCAACTGACATTGCAAAGAAAATATGACATAGAAGTCATGTGCCACACACAAGAAAACCGTTTCAGTCACAAGATCCTCACCAACCCAGACGGTCGGACAAGATATTCTCAACAGTCGATTCACAGTATATCACATGGTTCATATCCTGAAAATTTCCTCTTTTGTTAATGTGTCTTTTATTTTGCCCCTGTTCTCAGTTTGGGAGTTGGATACGTATGTATGTCACGAGGGTTCCACAGGAAGTTTTAGAGCTTTGAAACCATTTTCTCAGAGAGAACTGAACTTGCATCTGACAGATGGTTTCAATCAACTAGCTGTTTTAAGTTGACAAGAACTGTCAATGAAGAAATAGAACACTAAGAACTACATTTTGCAATAACATTTCACGCGCACACACACAGACACACACACCAGGAACAAGAGAGACAGAGAGGGAGAAAGAGAGAGAAGGAAGTTGAACACTTGGAAAAAAAAAACTGGAGCAGATGGAAAGAGACTCTGTTGCAGACAGATCAACAGTTTCCGTCTGCACAATACTGATAAACTCAAAACATCACTGGTTGATCTTTGCTGCTGATCTATTCAAAAGTAAACAGTTACTGTCTGTGAGTATTTACTGATAACTTCAAAGGACCTATTTGTAATTTTTGCTTTCACAACATGCCAAACGTTAGCAATGACAGCTGTTTACTTAACAGAACCACTACAAGTTCAGCACACATCAAACATAATACGTTTCTCACCAGGAGCCTTCCCCTGTGTTATTCTCTTGACGATAGCATGCGGACAAGCTAGTTTCTTCAATTTACAATAATGTGTCACTGATGTGCTTCGATGTAGCATCCAGGCTGCCCAGAAAGAAGCAGAGCTGCTGAGTGAAAGGCTTGTAACCTCTAAGGTGGAGGGTCTCCACACAGTCGGGCAAGATCTCATCTCATAAAAAATAACTGTGTGTTAAAAAGAAATGTGAATGTGCAAGATGCAATACTAAGATGGCAGCTGTCAATAGGCTGTTTTACTTGTCACTATTATATAAAGTGCAGTGGCCAAAATTATTATAACAGCTGATAGATCTGAAAATACCTGACTTTTTGTTGCCTCCAAAATGATTTCATAATGTTCATGAAATATGCAGGTATTTTAGTTGTTGTTTCTTAATCAACTTTTGCAGCAATTACAGCAGCACATTTCTCTGGCCTATTTTTCCTGAGAACTTCAACACTATTGTTATCCCATGGTTTTCCCAAAGGTTTTCCTTTGAATGTAGACCTGTCCAATTTATTTTCCAACCCCAAATTTGCTTAATGGGGCCGGCCGAAGTCCAGACTTTGTAAATAATTTGGCTTCTTCTGTGAAGGAACACTGCTCTGTGAAATAGCGAAACAGGCCTTGCTTGATTTTTTAAAGAAAAGTCACCTAAATGTTTTGTGATTGCTCTGTTCTGTGGTTTAGATTATAATGATGATTAATGGACAATTCAACAAGAACAACAACTGAATTCCCTTGAATATGGTAAATTCTAAGTTTGGCCACCACTATAGGCTATAAATTATTTTCACAATCTAATTTTTAACCTCTGAAATATTTAAACTGTACAAGTGTCTGTGTGAAAGTGGAGGGAAAAGAGGCTAGAAGAGCAAGATCTGCTCGAGTAAATGAAATCTTTGTTCATTCAACCAAATACTCTCAGCTGACTGGAGGGAATAAAAAAAAGAAAAAAGAGGATGTTTTCAGACATTATTCATTCAACTTTAAACTCACTCTGAACTTTCAAATGTTATCTGATTACACGGCTGGAATCACTGTGGATCAATCATAACTGTAGAGAATGTCAAGAAACGTGCCCACATGTTCACGTTTGTTTGTGCATTTGTGATGATTAACATCTGAGTGCTGGAATGTTTCCAAGCAATGCTGTATTGAGAATCATCCCATAAAGGATCTGGCATTTGTTAAGCACAGATGAGGCTGCAACAGCTCAAGGTCAGAGGCTGCTTAGATATTGAATTGCATTTTTCTTAATGACCACATTCAATGACAGAGGAGATACAATGGGGGGGGGGGGGTAGAAAGACAATAATGGCAGGGTAGGGGCAGGGGCAGGGGCAGGGTACAGGGAGACAATAATGCCAGAGCACTGAGGCTGTTCAGCATTGGATTCCATCTCTGAATACGGAGCCAGACCTCAGATTAATGCATTCTCATTTACATCTCCAGACCAGAGGTATCCAACACAATGCTGAGGCCTTTTGTAATTGTCATTCTAAGGCTGTGGCAGTCAGGAAGGCCTCATCATCATAAAGTGCTGCTATGTGCACAGAAGCCTCACCTTTATTTAAGAAGGACTGAGTTTAATAACCCTCCTCAGCTCTTACCCTCTTACCACTCCTCAAAAATATTCAGGTTTAACAATTTCAATCCATCATGTGTGATAAAACACTGCTTGACTTGTGTTTACTTACTTAATCAGAGCAGATAGTCAAGTTTTTTGTTTTTTTTACTGTAAGTATATTTTTGGGCTTTTGCCTTTAGTAGAGAGAGACAGGAAATGGGGAGGCAGCGGGAGGGGGAATGACATGGAGCCCAAGTTGGGATTCGCTACAGTACAGGACCAGCTGCAGTGAGGACTATAGCTTCGGCGTATGGGTGCCTGCTTTACCCACTGAGCTCAGCTGAGCGATACCCAGCTGGGTTTTAACACAGTGGCTTTGGTTCATTATTCTGACTCTTCACAGGTCAGTTTATTGCTGTTTCATTCACACAGTCATAATCCCCTGCACCAGGTCAACATTTACATGGTAACTCCATCTTGAACTGGTCAATATCACTTACACTCAAAACCAGTCATCAGTAGGGTGATAGGCCAATGACCCTGAATCAAATCTGCCTTGGCAATTATGTTCACAGGGTACAGGAATGCTTGTATTATAAGATAAAAATGAGAATAGATAAAACAGAACGTGGTTGCAGGTGGTTATATAACACAATCTAACTTTTTAAATATTCAGACTCATGGCACAGTAAACACTGGTGCAATTTATAATTAAATCACCACAAATGCATCTGAATTGCTGTGTTAACTTCTGACTTGTTAGTGTGAGGTCAGAGGTCAGAGGCATAACTCATGTTTTGTGAGGTTGCACCGCGACCTTTTGTTGCAGGTGAAGGCTGGCACTTTTAAAGAATTTTACAAAAGTAATTTTGAATAAATGACCTCAAGGCGTCACTGAGATATCTTGTTCCCGAGGTCTTAAGGTCATTGTTACCTTTGACCACTAAATTTTAAGCAGTTCATCCTTGAGTACAAGTGAATGTCTGTGACAAATAATATGTCCACGAGAATGGGACAGCCCACTAACAATAGATTATTGAGCTGGTTTTATTTCAGGAGACTAATCAAACTGTCGTCTGTACTCTTGTACAAAATGTTCCCTAGTTAAATAAATAGAGTCCAGCGTTGCAAATACTAAATAGAAATCATTCAAATTAAATTGAAAATGAATGTGTTGTGCCAAAACAATTGTCCAGAATACTGCAACTTATCGTAAGTGGATTTTTCCAACAGAGGAAGCAGAACAGGCGAGAGCAGTTTAAATACCCCGCTCTGAATGCAATTTCCCAATAGGGAGCGGGCACGCAGAGTCAGCTGAGCCATCAGCTGATCTGAGCCGGTAATGACAGCTATGCTGTTAGAGCTTGACTTCGTGGCCTGCCAGAACTAACGCTACGCTCAATTTGTTGAACAAAAATGTGTGCATTGTCGCCCTATTTTCTCTCTGTTTGCTATCACACAGTATTTAGGCATATGCACATCCAGTACACAGAGCTGCAAGTCATGGGATTATGGTCAGAGAACCAACAACAAACAGGGTCTCCATTTTGGTTCCTCCATGAGTCTCTTTGCTTTATCAACATATGGGCTCTCTGACACAGCCCTCACTTTGCCTTCATGCTTCAGTGGTCTCTTCAGCTATACACATGAGGGAAGTTATGTGGAAATGAAACCACTATCCTTACCTTCAGAAGTTAGTTAGTTTTGTGAGGATAATCAGACAAATATAGTAGATTAGGGATGAGTCATTGCACAAGACATAGTACCTACGAGGATGTTGCATTAAACAATGAGTGGGAGGAATAGTTTCTGAGTTGACTGAAATGCAAAAACAGAAAAACAGAGAACGGAAAGAAAGAAAAAACCCATAAATAATTGACATGCAGAAGCTTTTATTTGAGATATAGTAGCGTGTTAACTGATTTACAAAGCAACATCTCTGCACCCTAAAAGCCTAAATATAGGTGCTTAATGTGCTTCTGACTTGTCACAAGAGGAAAAGCCCAGGGATCTGAGGTATAATGACACCTCCATTAAATGTGCAAAAGCAATTTGTGTATAAACAGGGCCCTTACCTACAACGCCCAATTTCATTACATCCGGCCCTGACAAGCACAATCTCCAGGGCCACATGGCACTGAAAAGTGACATTTAAGTCTAAGTTAATGAATTAAAGTTATAGCAAAACTATTTAATTTTTCATTGAAGTGTAGAGTGAATTTCATGATGACATCTTTGGTCATTAAATACACACATCTGTCGGGGTCAGCAGGACAAACCTCTAGCATGTTTTTATAAAACACTCCTATTGGTCAATTCCAAACCATTACTGTAACAATGGAGCCAGTCTTCTCCTGATTGTTTACCTGACTGCCAATTCAGTCATTATAACTGAACTCTTTCTTTTCCTCCTCCTCTCAAACTTTATCTCATGGAGCCCCAAGGAAAAAATACTCAGTGACTTAGGACCACTGGCTAGGGACTGATTTGAATGGTTGATTTCTCCAATATTATCAACTAGGTAACCTCATTTAATTAATTACAGGATTTGTAATTAATTTCTAACGGTACCCAAATAAAGAATTTGATGTATACACATCTATGTCAGTTTTCAAACAAAAGGCAAAATCTTTTTGCTTCAAGGATTTGTACTCCAAATTGAAGATTAGCCAGCCATTTAAAATGGCATAAAAATAAAGGCATAGCTAGAATAGCATCAAAGATGTTAATCAAAAAGAGTTTCAAACAACGAAAACGAGACAACTGAATGGTTGATTTCTCCAATATTATCAACTGTGCATTTTTATCCACAAGCAACAGTTTTTCTGCTTTCACGTGTTCTGTATTTAGATGTGACTTTGTATATCATTCATTTACCGCTGGCTTCATTGATTAAATTTAACATATCTATGAGTGTCAGAAATAGATGAAAACCTCACGTCCGCATCTTTCAGAGGTCATGTGGGCCAAATGTGCTCTGGACTGAATTGCCACTAGTTTGGGTTAATTTTTCTAACGTCATTTGATTTTAATTAATCTAATTAACGTGCAGCCCTTTATTGTAATTTTTATCTTTTTTCTTGTTTTGCATTTCTCCATTCAATTATAGATGAAAACTCTCTTTCAGAGAGTGGTGTGCTCTGGACTGAACCTAGTTTAGTCATTTTTGTTACTTGGACTGGAGATTTAACTGGAGATTTAAGTATATCACACACAGGCTTTATTTCTATTACTTCCATATTATCATACTGTAGTTCACTACTGTTATAATTTGAATTACAAAATGTATTGAGTTCGATTATTACTGAGATTATTGAATGCCTCATTGCCAGTTTGGAGCAGGAAATGATGAATGGCTAGGCCAGTCCTAAAATGCTGAATCCCACCTGTCTTAGTCACACCTACTGATGTTGCAACGTATGCTTAGATAGAGGCTGAGCTGTATTTTGAAATTTCACACCGGAAGCCAGTCTCCACACTCGCATGGGTTTGACATTCATCCGAAGCGTAGAGCGTGAAGAACAGAGCATCCAGACTCTGGTCGTCCGACACAGTTCAGTCCGCTCGGAGTCAACGAGAGAGCGATTTAGCCTAATCTAGAAACGTGATTTACAGACATCAACGGAGGGAGAGGAAAGAGAAAAGCAAACCTGGACTGTAGCCTAAATCGACAAAGACGCAATTAAGAAGTTTTCTTTCTTTCTTTCTTTCTTTCTTTCTTTCTTTCTTTCTTTCTTTCTTTCTTTCTTTCTTTCTTTCTTTCTTTCTTTCTTTCCGTTTTCTGGACACGGTTTGTGCGCCGGCGGTTCTCTGTGGACTCTAGTAGCCTACCTGCGTTGATGGACAGGCTCGGGAGATGAGCAGCGGGCGGTGTGGGGGTGCCGGGGGCGCAGGAGGAGGTCTGCACGCTCAGGTAAAAAGAAAAAAAAAGTCACCTTGTAGCTGATTGCTCTGTCTGTAGACCTTATTGTGGAGGAGAGCGCAGCCTTAACTTTTTAGTCAGATGGTTTTGTTGTAACATCTCGACTTTTGATTGTGGAGCCCCACCGTTCAACAAAACACAGGCTCTCACTTTCCATGCTTCCCAGCTATTACAGCCCCAGGGTGTGTGCGCGTGTTCGTGTGTGCGTGTATTGTGTGTATTAATAGTTTGTAAGAGCATTGTGTGTAAAGCTGTAAGTTCTCCATGATCAAAGAATAAATATTGACTACATCAACTATCATATTAGGCAACACCATAATCAAATCAAGTTATATTGTTTCTATGCAGTCATTCAGATATGTCAGTCAGCTATTCTTTTATTTTTTTAAATTCATTTTATGTATTGTAACCTAGTTTATCATTAACTATCATCACAGCTAGGCCTTTTCACAAACGTCAGAATAATGATCCAAGGCTACTGTGTTGTCTTTTCCTCTAATGCTGGATGAGAGGCATATGATCACTTGAATTAAGTTACGAGAAGTTTGAAAACTGTCTCTCTGTCGTTTTTTTTTCTGCCAAAGAGACGTCAGAACAGACCAGTTTGGTATTTTCGCATCTTCACACAAACGTAATAAGGTACTGGATAATTATTGCTGGATCGTGACATGAAATATGTTTCTTTTATTGGAAGCTGGATAAACAAGACAAATGCTGCCGGTTATTTTTGCTGCTTACGAGAAGAGAGGAGTTATTGTCTGATGCAGCAGCTGCACCCAGGGTCTGTGTAATGTGTCATCAGGGGACCAGAGCATAGTTGTCTTCATTAACAGTTTTCAGTGTTGCAAACAGCAGGCGTACATCATTTTTATGCCCAAGGAACTGACAGTGGGCTTCTCTTAGGGACCACGACTAACATTTCTTATTTAAAAACACAAATGCACACAAATATGTTGATATAGATCATGTGGAGAAAACTATTCTAGCTATAATGAGTTCCTAATCTGGCTATTTTATAATAATGACAACATGCTTTATAATGAAAATAAAACATATTTTTGATCTTCAGGTGATATGATTTCATTTGCACACGCTCATTATATCTTGAACTAATGAGAATTGAGCATAAGAGTGGGATGGTTGAACTGAGTGTGGGGATATGCACAACTACATATCTGTTCAAGGTAGATGAGGTTATTGTGAAAATTCTTATTTTTCTTTTTTCATTATTTTATTAGGCTATTGAAAAATTAGCAGTTTTCACAAAAAAATTTCCCAGTGTTTGTGTTGACACAAAATCGCCATGCATCTTTCGCCTTTTGTATCATTTCAGGCAGTGTGTTCAGTATCGTTGATATTTTCAGCACTGTCCGTCACTGACAGGTTTCTAATAAGAGATGGTCATTGCTCTTTTAAGTTGGAAATTTTAATAGTTTATCTTCAAAAATAATATTTGAGCAACAGTTTCTCCTTGTCTCCTCCTGTGGTTTGATGTTTTCTGAGCTGAATTGTGATTAGCTGGTGATTGTTTTCAATGTGAATGTGTGTCCTCCCCTATTTGGCGTGTTGGACATTTCATCTGGTTTGTGTTTTAGGTCAAATTGTTCTCTGAGGACTCTTAGAAACAAAAATGTTCCTACATTTGTGTTTGTGTTGACACGTATATTTCTTGAAAATCGAGCTATCTTTCGTCTGTGTCCTTTTGCCACTTCTGATCATTTTAACTCTGAAAAGCTAATCTCCAAGACCACGTAAAAAATATTTAATTACTAACGCCGCTACTTGTAACGTCGCTACTGCCCAACACTGCCCGTGGGCTCGATGGCTTCCCCAGATATCAGACCACTCTTTTGTAATAGTATGACGGCCAGAGATTAGATTTGCTTGGTCAGAATGGGCCGATGCACATCCAGGGAATATTTACAAAGAACAGATATTGATTCACAGATGTTGGTCTACAAACATGGAGGCAGACAATGCAAGCTAATGCCTTTTTTCCATTAGTTTCTTACTCTTCCTGACACAGTCACTGTTGTCAAAAGCCCAAGGTTTTCACTGGCTAAACTCTTTTCAATCAATGAACTTACAAAAGGAGATGGTTGTTGTGAAATAAGACTGGACAAGTCCTTCAGCGATTCAGCAGCACTCTGGATGGAGTCTGTGGCTGTTGAAAGTGCTTTGACCAATGACTTTAAGTCCATTAGTCTATTTGACTCTCCTTCACCTGCAGAAGATACTTCCTGCTCAGAGTCCATGAAATACATTTTCAAGGTTGAATATCATTATAACGGATTTGCATGCTAATTTAGAACAGTTGGAGTTACTTCTTATGTGCATTGCATGTGAAGGCAAAGTTATCAAGGAGTCCTGTCTGTTCTTAGAGAGACTGTATCACAGTTTCAACCCAAAATATTGACAAAAACATTGTAACAGTGGAGGTGAACACATTAGCTTGTTGGGATAGCCCACTGTCCGGCTAAACAGGATCAAGGCCTGTCAGCTCACAACGTATGGAACAGCACATCCGAGCCGCTGTGATGGGAACAGTGTGTGGGCATCATAGACACCTGTCAAAGATTTGATGCTCATCGATGCATCAGTTGTGTGCTATACTCATTTGGAAAGTATTGCAAGGAGGGCAGAGAGGCTTGGTTCATAGCAAAAATCCAGACTTCATGTTAAATCATGATTGCTGTAGGTTTTTAGGTCATTCCATAAATATAATGTAAAGTAAGACTTGAAGAATTGAAGACAGACTGGTTGTTCAAGACCATGCTACCTGTAGTAGCCATGCTGAATGCTGTGAGTATTTAAGTATTATGTTCAGCCGGTTTGTAGTTCCTTATCTTGGCTTGATAACATTTATGTAAACACAAATAACAACGCTGGGGAGATTAAGTAACATTCGTTTGTAAGATCATGTACAGTATTTGGCAAATTTTAGTGCAGTTAAATACAATAGGATTTAAGCATCACCACCCCACCAGCATTTTTCGGGAGTACTCAAAAGTGAGTACATTTCCATGCCCACCGTACTCCAGACACTCACATAAGCTGAATACCCACTAACAAACATGATTTTGGAGACAGCAAATGTATTTTGATGTGAAATAATATGCAAATGTAACTTTATTTACATGATAACATCACTCACATTTCGCTGCAGAAAATCCCCTCATGCAGATTTTCCCACATCAGCAGATGACAGGAAGCAAAGCCAAAGACAAGCTCTCTGCTATTGTAAGGTTGTCTGTAATATAGCCTATGTAGAAAACTTTTGTTGTATTACAGATCACAAACAGACAAGGTAATCACAAACACAAGACAGAGACTTAACAGAGAATTAAAATCTAATTTGCTTCACCTCTAGACACAACTTCCTGTTAAAATAAATCAGTGAACAAACACCAGGGTGTTTCATTTTTCCTATGCCTGGTTGATCTCCAGTCTCTCAGCTATAAATTCCTCCAGATGATCCACAGGAGCTGTGATTTACATTTCTGTTTTATCTCGTGAGCTACAACAGCAAGAACGATCTCAGCAGACAGTCATCCCCTCCTTTTTAAAAAAAATCTGCAGCATCACACAGGGCAAACGTTTGGTATGTAGTGGTATATAATTAATGAATGAAAGCCCAGCAGTGTGCATACAAGCGAATGTCAGTCGTACGTTCCACCACCACAGGCTCACACTCCTCTCACCATGGCGCCAGAAGACACCCAAGAAAAATAGAATACCACATGGACAGAAATCCTCTCCTTCCGCTCTTGCAAACCAAAAATGGTGTGGGAATTCATCCACAGTAATTAATTGAGTTTAGTGGATTAAATGTAATGTGACCACTAAGCCAGATGCAATGACCTCAAACCTGAACGAAACACCCGCATAATGAGTCACACTTCCTTTTTCTACGATGTAACACATATTTTCTGCGTGGAATCACTCAGGTTCATTAAGCAATCAATAATGCTGATAGGATGCTTTGTATCTCTTGCGGACACTTCAAAGTTACAGTACAGAGTGTCGTTCAGGGCTCCGGAGGTTTGTGTAAAAGCTAGTCTTGCATATTTCATGTATATTTTCTTTTGTAGACTTCTCTATTTGATCTCTCTGTTATTTATTCATTAGGGTGAGTTGAGGTACAGGGTGAGTGATTACGCAGGAGCCTCACATTAGTCACTCTCTCATGCACACATCACATTTCCACCACATGCACACGAATGTACGCACACAGACATTCACAAACACATGGTCATGCACACTTAAGTAGCCTGTTCTTATTGTAACATCAAAAGTGGTGGGTCAGTCCCCCCATAGTTCAGCACATGAAACTATGAGGAGTTCCAAACTTGAGCAGGGAGCTGCTGGGAGGAAATCTGGGGTGATAAAATTGCCTATGCAACTTTACACTAGTAGCTGTATTGTGTGGTATTGTTTTATAATGTTTATGTTTCTTTATGGTTAAAAGTGAGTAGCCCCTTCAATGTATTTATTTATCTGAGTCCTAATCATGAGAGACAAATTCTGGTTAGCTTGGTGTGTGTGTGTGTGTGTGTGTTTGTGTGTGTATTTTAAGCATAGAGAGAACGTCTGCTCTATAAACACACTTGTTTATTTAATCAACACTGACCCAGACTGGTTTCTGACGCATGTTGAGTTCACACAGAACACACGCATATTCAGAGCACATTAGGAGCAGATTGCCCCTGCCTGTTTAAACAGACATTTTATCTGTCAGCGATAAATCACATTAATTAATCTCCAAAGTCTGATGCTGATGTCATCAACGTAAGACACCCCTGTGGCTAATTAATCCAGGAAATGACCGTAGGGCAGCTGAACATGAGGCCGTTCGCCTTACAGATATTTTACATCCCCGAGCTTTCCATACGAGCACAGCATGGTGAGGTTAAAGGTCAGGCAATTTGCACTGGTATCCAACAGATCACAGGGATCACACATCAGATAAGAAGCCTATGACCATGTTTGCATACTAATGGGTGAACATTAATCTGTTATGTACTGTGAGATAAATAGAATTCTTACATGAAAAAAAAACTATGAAAAAAGTATACTATGATTATATATATACTGTATACTGTATACAAAAAAATCAACTTTTTCTTTTCTTCAATACTTTTTTTAAGCCCTTGCTGGTGTTTTGCTGCATTCAAAACCAACCATTAAGACTCCAGCTAAAATTCAGTCCAATAACTTGTAGTTCAGCCTGATCTTGTGTTAAATTCAATACTATTTCTTATATTTGTGATACGTGGCAGCCATAATGTGTTTATGTTTAGGGAAAGATTGTGCTTATGGATGATGGTTAAATTGTGGTTAGAGTTAAGGCCAATTCTTCTCGTCAGAAACTGTGAGACTTTGCTTTACTTTGTGTGACTTGTGTATTCGTCGTGACTGCGTGTACCGCAGCCAGGTAACAAAATAGACTTTGTTAGGGTGTTAGTTTGAAGAGGGGTTGTTCAAGGACATTTTTTGTGACACCCACATTTATACAATTCAGGTAACTGGCATGTCGCTGATTATTTCCTTTTTGCCTTCCTCCTCTTTTGGAAGAGTGGTGTGGTGGTG
The DNA here is from genome assembly GCA_030347415.2 of Decapterus maruadsi. Taxonomy (NCBI): domain Eukaryota; kingdom Metazoa; phylum Chordata; class Actinopteri; order Carangiformes; family Carangidae; genus Decapterus; species Decapterus maruadsi. The sequence continues at coordinate 26,033,910 of CM064901.1, read as the reverse complement.
CGGAGGTCAGTACCCTCTTCTCTTATAAGAAGGTTATGAGTTAGATTTGTTGGTTCTCCGCTTCCTCCCACAGTGTCCTCGCTGTCTGTCTATATTCTCTGCAATAGACTAGTGACCTGTCAAGGGTGCACCCTGCCCTTGCCCTATGTCAGCTGGGATTGGATCCCAACCCCCCACCCCCGTGACCCTGCATTGAGAGTAGACAATGGATGGATGGATATTTTCTTCTACTTGTTGATTAGTGCATTACTGCCATCGGCTTGGAATGGACTGGGAATGTCAGACTGACATTGATCCCAGGTAGTGAAGGCAACCGTGTCTGAATTAATTAATTACCACCCAGCTTTATGGCTGTATCAGCCAGTAACAGACTATAACTCCTGAGTGCCTTAAGGTGCCAACGACAAAGAGAGGAGATAGACATTTTTCCTGACTCTGCTTTTGCTGGCACTATCTGTTGTTTGACTGGCTCATATGAATCCAGACAATTGACAACCAGTCAATGAAGAAAAAAACAATATGTGTGTCTATGATGTAGGTATAAGTAAAACTGTGGCAAAGCTCTTGGCTCAAGAAAGAAAGATGCATTACAGATGTGTGGGATGAGAACTCCAGTTTCGAGCTTGAAAGTTACACAGTATGTGCTGCATGTCTGATAACCACCTTTTCAAAGGGCCCAGGACTTCCTGTATTGGAATGGAAAGCTGAGATTGTATATTGCAAGATGGGGGAGGTATCCACTCTCCAAGTATTCAATAAGGATGTCTGAGCTGTTCAAATTAGCATGCAGTATGAAATGAAGATGCAGCAGAGTGTAGAGTGCAGTGCCACTATTCCCTCCCTGTTATCTGAACTCTGTGGTGCGGACCCGCTCACATTAAATGTATGGCTAGCTAAGTCACAGCCATTAATAGCATTTAAGAGGGTAGTAATTTGATCTCAGCTCTCCTACCTTTCATTCACCCATACTGTCATGATTATATGCACCTGCAATGCCACTGTGTCTGTGTCCATTGACGACTATCTGGGAGATTTTCATCTTCATGCCACTCTGTGAGTTTCTTTGACTGACAGTGAAATTGAAAACTGTGAGCCCAGTCCATCAAATTCATACCTCCACTCCGCCATGCTCTCGTTCCTCCTCTGACTCTCAGCATTCATGGCGTGCTTACACATCTCTTATCTCACCCTGTTCACCCGTCAATAGCAACAATACAGCTCTTTCTTTTTGCACCATCTCTGATAAGAGAAGGTGTTGCGCTGTGTGTCTCTCCTCTTCACCCTCCCTTAATCTCTGTATACCCCACTACATCTCTTTCCCCTGCTGCAGTGCTTGTTCTCAAATTACCCAGGTCTTAATCTCCCTATAGATTCTCGCTCTCTGCCTTGAAGCATAAAATTGAACCTCTCCCACCTCTGCCCATCCCACTCAAGGCATTGTATGTGTCTACTTGCACATAAGTGTAGGTGTAATCAGCTCATCCATTCATTCCTATTCTCCGCTCGCCCTCACCTGACCCAACAGTTGGAAGTTTCACTGTGTGTATGCACAAATTATCATTCTGTACGCATCTAAAGACAAATGATGTCTGCTGATCCTCATTACGAATAAAAAATATGTGAAGACGGCAGAATGATGAAGCAGACAAAAACAAAAAGAGGAGGAATAAATAGACCAATTGGACAATCAAAAAGAACATTTTAATGGTTTGGAGTTTCTTTTGAAATACTTTTTATTGATCCAACAAATTAGTGTCAATGTGATAAAGAACTAGTAGTTGTTTTGCTTTAGGTAAAAAGGCATAGTTCAACATTTTGGAAAATTTTGCTATTGCCATAATCCCCATAGTCATAGGGGTATGCTCATTACCTTTAATTATCGGTACATGTTGTTTTGAGATCTGCTGGGCCAAGATGTAAGATGCTCAGCGAACAGAATGGAGTACAGGTCCTCTGCCCCTCATCAAACTCATCAATCCAACAACTCCTGTGGAGAAGTTGTGACCAAGCTATGATATAATCATGTATAATTATGTAATATTACAACATATGAAGCACATACTCGGAACTACTTGCGCTTTTGAAATCACTCCGCCCAGCAGCCATGTCTGGAATGTAGTTTCAGCTATGCATTTGTCTCAAAAAACAACTCTGTCTTAACGTTACACTATCACTTCTTAGCGTGGTGGATGTGTAGGTCACATTTTGTCCACAAGAGCGTTTTGGAGTTGTTGGATTTGATCTCAAAATAACATGCACTGGTAATTATGAACCTATGCTATAAAGGGATAGGACAAAATGTTGAGCTATCCCTTTAACAGCTTTAGTATGTCGATCAAAACATTGATCCAGACTGAAATATTATATGTTTTGTTCATGATTCTCAGAAGATGAAACCTAAGGACTGTGGTCTGTGATCCAATTCCCCCCTCCCCATCCCCCACACCTCTGTTTTTTCTTGGCTTTTCTGTCGTTTTGTTTTCCTCCTTTATAAAACAAAACAAAACAGTATCAACATGTTTGTGTGGCTACGCTGAGCTCCTTGTGTGTCTGTAGACAAAATCAGCCAGTTTTAAATGCAATATTTTAGATGTATGTATGGAGCAGCTCCTCTCCAAGCCCCCAAGACTTACAGTTACTCATAGCACCCCACACTGCGTAGGACTGCAAAGATGTTCCTATGACTCTCTGCAGAGGCATTCCAGCGGTTCTCTTGGTAACTTTTATTTTAATATCTGGATCTGCATAATTCTGCAGACCTGAAGCAGTGAAAATTAATTCTTGTGATCATGTCCTGTTTCATTCGAACAATGTGTGTCACAGAATGTGACAAAATATAGAACTACTAGAAAATGAAGAACGAGGTTTCCCACCTTGAACGTGTGAAAGGTAAAGCCAGAGTACAGACATGTTTTACCACACTGTGTAGGTTTTTTGTAAATGCAGTAAATGGATCAAAGACGTGCTGGAAGCTGAACTGATCTATTATACACAAGGCTAATTTATAATATTATGATCTATTGTACGCAGCCAGAAGGAAAGACAGAGAAAGATGAGGGAGAGGGGAGAAAAAGACAGAATAACGAAGGGATTTATCTGTATGTCTGACATTTTTGGTGAGACAGATGACATTTTTGATGTCATGAACACAAACACTACAGTATTTGCAAATGAATCCCCACTGACCAACTCATTGCATTGCAGACTCAATAATTAATTATTAATTTTCAAACCCATTTGGGCACTTTCTTCCCAACTCTATTATAGCTTCTATGTATAAACACGAGCACAATATAGAGTACTGTATGAAGAGTATTACTGTGGATGTGTCCAGGCTTGGTAACACTGAGATCACCCTGGTAGACTGACAATGTTCTCATGAGCTTCACTGAATGAGGATTTGTCTTATGCATTCTTGGTAGTGCGCACGTGTGAGTGTGTGTGCGTTGTTATGTAAAAGACTGTGGTGCTCGTGGAAACCGTGCAGACAGGTGAACATTTACCCTCTGGGGTATCACTTACCCCTCCATGTCTTTCACCAACTTCCAACTAATGTTTTAGTCATGCCGCTCGTCTGTCGTCATGACTCCTGTTGTTCAGACGACCATTATCTTAGCTCCCTAAGTGACAGCCGAGGTCTACCCTGATGTCAATCCACTGTGTCACAGACCTCCAGTCCATCCTGTAATGATACAACCGGGCAGTGACAGTGATGAATTAATTTAAGAAGTGCAGGTTAAGTTGCTATGAGGAAAATTTGAAAAAAAAAACATTAAAGTCTTTTATTGATGATAGCATAGTTGAGAGAGACAGGAAATGGGGAGGCAGAGAGAGGGAGAATGACATGCAGTAAAGGGCCGCCCGATGCGGGATTCAAACCAGGGCCGACCACAGCGAGGACCATTAGCCTCTGCATATGGGGCGCCTGCTCAACCAACTACACCACACGACACCCCCTGAAATGTTTTCACAGATATTGAGATCATTATTCAGTTTAGTTGAGATATTCTTATCGTCTTGAGGATTTGGTGATATTGCTGTCATCAGGTCAAAATTTCAATTTGTTGAGGACTTGTACTTTATGTTCAGAGGGTTGACATTCAGGGACAAATAAAATTCATAGGCTCAGATTCAAATCTATAAACCTAGCGTGCATGCCTTTGGGCTGTGGCCAGAGAACCCGCACAGCCACAAGGAAAGCATGCAAACTCCACTAACCACCACTGCACACTGTTTGACAATAGGTGGTATATTTGTAAACAGATGTACGTGTCTCTTGGCATACACTGGGCATGCACGTGCTGGTGTAAACACGCAGCAGGTTATCCACTCTGCAGAAAATACAAAGTGTAGATTTGGTTAACTATACAACACGATAGCAGCCAGCGAGCCAACAAGTCAGTTATGTTTGTGGCATTCACTACTTGTCATGACTGACGAGAGACAATCAGAGGACGGCTGTGTCTGCATTATTGAAAGGTCTCTGGTTCAGTTTTCCAAATCACCAGCAGCATTTTCAAAAAGAACTTTTCGGTGCTCGCGGTGTGTGGAGCAGTGGGGCAGTGTGGGCACCAGATGTACATGGTGTGCAAACCTAAAAGATTCACAGATTGTCTTCAGTCATAACTACAGGTTAAAGCTATTTTCTGACATGACCGGACTATGGTTAATGCCTGGCTAAGTTTAAGAACCTGTCTTCCTGGTTAGTTTTTTTTAAATATTTGGTAACAATTATTTTAATGTTGTGGTATACTTCAATAAAACGTAATATGAGCTTTCCTTTTCAAACACAGAACATTGTATGTTGGAAGGAAATTGATGTACAGTAAATGCTGGATTTAGCTGTTAGCAAAGGCAATTTCATACCTGGGATGTACTGTTCATGTCATATATGAAGTCATTAAGTTACAGATGTGGCTTTTTCTTTATGTTATAAGAGAGGAGTAAGTAGTAGAACTTTTTTTCTGTCCTATACTTTTACATAAAAAAAGGGGAACTATACCTTTATATGTTATAATCAACCTCTAAGTCCGGGACGCTGCTTGCTGCAGTTTGTGGAGAGTGAGACTGGTAGTATGCGACAGCTCACATGTACCTGTCGCCCATAATTGCACTGTCACTTATAGACCAGATAATTTCAGCAGAGCATGTGTCGTGTTCCTACAGTTGAAGAACAAAGAGGTTATTTCATGCAGCATGTCACGATTTAATCAGTGTGGTCTGACAGGGAGAGGACACAGGTCTATGACACTACAGGGACAATTCTGAATGATTCCTCAGTACCGTAGCAGCCCCCAACAGACCTGTGGTATTACCACAGTGGTTTTTCATCCACTTACAGCCCACGATGAACTTCAGCCACATTTACACATTTTTCACCATTTTCAAACTGGAATGTAAACAAAAGCATATGCAGTAGAAATCATTCTTCTGTTATGATTAGAATAATTCAAAATGTGAATGCACGAAAAGTTCCATCCCTGTTTATAAAGAGACATACAGTATAAAATATCATTGGTTTTGTAATAGAAGCCTATATGGTGTTCAGTAATGTCTATACATAGTGTTTTGTGTGGTCACGCTGACCTTTCATCTTTGAGTCCTACTGAATGTTTGTGCCACATTCACAGAAGTTGTGTGATGGCACCGTGAATATCCGCTCCACAGGAATGGGACATCAAGTACTTACTTAACTGATTTTAAAGTTACCACTTTCACATTGCAACTTTACATAATGAGGTCATTATGATTACTGAGCAGAGGAAAATGAGCAAATCAGCAGCTGCAGCGGAGAAGAAGCTGCTAGTGTATCTGTGACTGCTGCGATACCTGCCGTCTTGTGTGACCAGCAGCTGCCTGGTGCATCTGGCTAAATGCTGAAATGCTAAACATGCTCATGGTGAACCTTGCAGCTGTCAGTGTAATGCTCCCTTGGAGACTTCTACTTTCAGCGAGGTGAGCACCACCTTTCTTCTGTTCCTGATTAAACCTGGTCGTGGCTGCAGATTTGATTCTGCTCGGAGTGGTGCAGTGAGATGGAGAGGCTGACTGCTCACATTTTACACTGAGGATGGATGAGCAGCTGCAGGGAAGTTGAACCTGGAGCAAATTGCACAAAGCTCTCAGAATTATTTAGACAGGTGACACCAAACAATTCACATCTGGGAGGACCCTGAAAACCTTACAGTAATTGTGTTTCCAGGCCAATAACGACAATAAAAACAAACAAATAAAAACTATGAATAATGATAACAAACCAGCACCAAAGGCCTGCAGCATTTAAAGTTATAAAGGTACTGTAGCTTTCAGTCCTGTGATAGTAGTTCACTTAATGAGAAATCTGCTCCACATCAGGTTAATTTCAAAGGATCAGTGTGAAACCTGTCAATAGCCAAATTGCTAACTAATAAGATGCCTGGAAAAATAGACTCATTGCTCCCACAGAACAGGGCAAAAATACTTTACAATTAATGATAGCTACAGTAAAAATGAGCTGCACATTTATTTAAATAAGTTAAATTGTTTTGCTCCTCCAGACCACACGTCTTCTCTCTGGTTTAAAGCAGAACTACATGGAAAGTTTATCACACTATCAAAACCATTTTAGCTTCTTTAGGAGGATATTCTTTCATTCGACTGTGATTTTATCAAGCTTTTACTCCTCTTCATCACTAGAGATTCTCTGATGATACTACTACCAATAATAATGATAAAATAAATCTCTGATGTCTTTGAATAGAAATAATGTATCATCCACTTACTGATTATTTTTTCCCAAATGTGAGACATTTCATTGAGACTGACTCATCAGACATGAACTACTTCTCTTTTTCTCTCTCTTTTTTAGTTGTATTATACATTTCACCTATAGCTGATTATTGCATTTATAACTGATTATTTGCACCGTTTCTTTTCATACCATATTAGCATTGTTATTCATGATTCTGCTGAAATAGCATATAATTAACAGCTCCCCCTTCTTTCACATTTACATGCACATGGCAAGAGAGTAATAACCAAGGTTAATAACCACCTTCATAATATAGGTTTCCCAGGATGACCAATAAACTTGCTTTGTAGTACAGGCCTCAAGTCATCACTCCTGCTACCTGGGTCAGGCCTGCTCACAGCAGACTGCAGCACTCTTTCCTCAGCAGCAGCAGCAGCAGCAGCAGCAGCAGCAGCAGCAATGCGACTGCCAGCTTAGGGTAAACCATATTACTTTAGCCCCAGCAGCTATTACACAAAGTCTGCAGCGGCTTTAAGAAGCATAACAGCCACAACAGAGTTTGCATGAAACAGTTAAGTAAGCAAGTAAGCATCAGAACTTATGGCTTTCTATAAGTCAGTGAACATGTCTTTGATTCATGTCTCTGCTTCGCTTGATGGTCGTGATCTGCTCAGGTCGTTGGTTAGCCTTTATTTATAGACAGATGTGCACTATTGAAAGTCTATGGGTGTAAACTGTGTGAACAGACTGCACTCAATAGAACCTAAACTCTTCAACTTGGAGCTAATTATCTTGTTTAATTAGAGTTATTAATTAAATTGATTATCTCTGTTTCCCTTGTTTCTATTTTAATGTATTGCTTAACCAAACTGGATTTATGAATCCTGATGATTCCAAAATTAGTATTGTAGACATTGTAGAACAGGGAATTGGAAAAAAGGACAATATCGCATAGAGGAAGTTGATTATATTTGGTACTGTATGTACTGCATTTGAGGGGCATGAATGGCAGATTGGACTAGTGTGTGATATCTCAACCTTTTAGTAATAAGAACCCGAGAGCCTCCCGCATACACCTCTACTGATGTCCACTGAATACTTAAGATGTCATTTTTTTCTATTCTTGCAAACAAAGACTCGACATAATAGAGTGGCTTAAACCTCTGTTGAAATGTCCACTATCGCTGCCTCTGTCTTCAGGTTGGGTTTTCAGAAAAGAAAAGAAAAGACAAAGAAAGTCCCAGGTCAATATTCCCATCCCACAGTGAGCGTTCATCGACAACACACAACAACAAGGACGCTGATTCATGAATACCAAGGAGTAATATAATTACAAACCTAAATCACACTTGAGGTCAGCTGTGAATTGCTGGTTTTAACCACTTGATAACATCATAAAACAATCTCACCCAGATTAACTGAACAATCATTTCAGACAGAAAAACAGACCATTGTTGTGATCATCATTGAGTAGAGTGGCTGGCCAACCCAGATCAATACTCTGGATCTAAAGTGTGGTAGACTGAGAGGCAGATTAAAACCCTCAGGATCCTCCTGAATGTTTAATCTCACAGCAATGGCACCATGCATGCACCTCTTGTGTTATTACAACTGACACAAACAAGCACACACACACAGGAAAACACAGGGGCTCTAGGTTTAACAGAAAATGCACAAACATGTATTTCTGTTAAATCAGAAATAAAACAATGTGAAATTAAAGCTGCTTCACAGCAGTCGTCGGGGGAAGCTGATTTTGGACATATTTAGGCAATTCTGAGTAACAAGAGACAAAATAGGAACATCAGTTTTACAATGTCCATTCTGCCCTAGCTGGGGCTTGAAATGGTCAAAATGTCAAAAATTCTGTTACCAAGACAAAAATATGAAATTACATAAATTGCAGCTTGACAGCAGATGTTGGTGAGTTGTTTTTAACGATAGGTGTTTCACTTCACTAGAGAAAATCTAATGTTTAAAAGTGCCATTCTTACATTGACTGCAATTGTTCCTATGAGAGTAGAATTCAAAATGTTTTTTCAGATATACATGTATGGCAAAGTTCATCAATCGCGACTTGTCTTTTTCCAGGAAGATTGAAAATGAATTTAGCAAAAACTTGGATGGTATGTGTACTTATTGTTTACAGGCCAACATTTTCATGCACTGTAGGCTCAATTTTAATTAATATCAAAATATAATAATATTAAAAAAGCCGGGTGGTAACTTTGTGGAGGACGGTCTGAAGATGCAGTGCAGCAAATATAGTGTCAATTGAGCAAAAACATTTGGTACGCTACCAGAAAGGTTTTATAGTTGTAGAAAATAACAGAGCGATGGACTTCATAATTTACACTGTGTTTAAGTGGACAAAAGCTTCTGCAGTATTGGGGCTACATTTTGTTGCAAAACTCTAACACATTCTGTTGGTTTGATAGGAATTTTCCAAGCTTTTAAATTTAAACGTGTATTTCATTGTCACTAGTCAGACACCTGGCGCTCCGATAGAAAACAGCTCTTTCAGGGTTGGTGAAGTGTTCAAGACCAGTTTGACTATCCATAAGTACGGAGGTGTGTCAGATACAGAGCAGCAAAGCGTTTCTTAATGTGCCGGCGTGGGATCACACAGGAAGACATCCGTTTGTCATGTATTGTGATGATCAGTATAAATGCATAATCTATTATTAAAAGTGATCTTGCCGGAGTGTGCGCGCCGCTGTATAAAGTACATTTGTACAGTATTTGTTGCCAGATGACTGAATTTTTCCCACTGCGGTGCCAAAATAACAGCATTTTTCACTGCAGCACAGTTGTTACTGTGGCTTTTGCAACAAAAGAGTGACCTCACAGCTGGAAGCCTATGAACCACACTGACACAAATCATTCTTTCTTTCTACTTCGAGACTTCTTTTCGGCACAATGTAAAAATAGCGTGTTCATCTGATTGTTAGTCACGGCCATACGTGTGCCTCTGACTCCACTGCGGTACATCTGACACACAACCACACACTTTCAGTCCCCTTACAGTAAAATACTATTTTTATCTGTTTGGTTCAATGTTGGATCAGTAATGACGCCCCTTTGTGCTCAATGTGTTATTGTGTTAACCAAGTCTCATGTAAACCCACAATCTCACACGCACATGCTGTTATGAGTAAGGTATGTTAACAGTGTTGTATGCTTTATGTTGCAAGCAGCTTCACAGCCAATGGAAATGCCTCTTTGATGTACTTTTTACCAAATTTATGTGATTATTTGAAATAGGGGAGTAGGAAAAGGGCGATGGGGATACAGCACTGATCTTTTACGGGACTCACTGCTCCGTGCTTTTTGCAAAATAAGCTAATTTATCACTAGATAAAAAGTGTCTCACTAATAGAGTTGGGGCCTAATATTGATACAGGAATATATTATGTTACATTACTTTCTCTTGCAAGGTGCATTAAATTGATTTGCTGCTTGTTAACCACAGTCATTACAATATATAATAGCACCTGTCTAATGAATAAAGATTAACTTGCAGAACTTGAGAAGAAGAAACTCTTTGGGGCAGATACACACACACACTTCTTCATTTGAACTGTGGAATGTGACTGAGACGAACGCTGCAGTCTGCAAGTCTGAATAGAAATGTGTCCAGGTTTATGAAGAACAAGTTGATTACTGTATAATGGAATTATGTTTTTATGTTATAATTACTGTCATAACAGTGCTGTGAATGACTGCATCATTCCAGCTGTTTCCCCGGTTAATTGTTTTGCAATGGATCCCACTACTACTACACGACTACTGCAGAATCACTGTGTCATTGTTAATGTGCTCAATATGTCTCAGTATAGCATCATACTATGACACTCTGTAACCCCCCACCCCCCCAACTCTGTGAGCGAAAACCTTCCCTATTGGTTTTTGCTTTATTTTATTTATTTGTGTGATTTGGCCACATGCTGTTCTCGAGATCAACCTTAGTTTTTTTGTTTGTTTTGTTTTGTCAATGTGCCCTCTCCCCTCCCTCCTACTTGAATTGATTCTCCCTGTGACAGAGGGAGTCAGAGGCTGGATAGATTGCTGGCCAAGGCGCCATGCTGATAACTTAATAAAGCTACTTGTTTCAGTTCACTGGCTCTGACACTGACACTGTGGTGTTTTGACTGACATGTGGTACAGTGTGCCAACAGGTGCCTGCAGGAGCTCCCAGTCAATTTAATAGATTTCTTGTGGAGTTTAACTTTGTAACTTAACTCTCTCTCTTCCATCTCCCGCGTTTCTGTCGTGCACACTCACACACCAGTAAACTTTTGTGATTGTCAGGTGTTGGGACTGTTTTCATCCCCCTGATTGGTGTTGTTGACAAAGCAATACTCCTGCTGAGTTTGTCTTCACGTATCAATGCTTTGCGCTGCTCTGTAATGCTGTTTTCACTTCAGGTGGTGAAGCCGGTCTGTATTGGCAATTTACACAACTTAATAGGATCCAAAGCACTTGCACTCATGCAGACGCGCACCCTAAGCCTGTTGAGTGTAAATATTTGTGAGTAGCAGCAGGTTTGTCTTAGCGGCTGACTCTTTGCAGAGCAGACTTAGCTCCATTAATAATGGAAAGTGGGCTGAAGCTTGGACAGAGGGGGATTATGGAGGAAGTAGACTGACCATACCAGCTCTGACACCCAGATTACATACATGACTCTGTAGGGCGGGGATTGGTGATCAATTTAACACTGGGCAATCACCAGGGAGTGAGGGTGGATGGGAGATATTTTTTCATTTCACCTTTATTTATTCAGGGGGAGGGCAATTGAGAGCAAGCTCTAATTTCCAAAGGCCCTGATTACAGCACAAATACAATTCAAACACATTACAATACATAACCATAATAATATACTGTACACACAACAGAAGCACATAATGAATTCAAGAAGCACTTGAACATTCAGAAATCAGGACATCAGCAAGTATGTATTTAAAATGATTAAAAGGAATCAGTGTATCCATCTGAAGCTGAGACAGTACATTTTCCCATTTAAAAGGAGCAAAATAAACAAAAGCGAATTTCCCGACCTCTGTTTTAACAGCTAGGATATTAAGATCTGAAGCTCAGTAGGCTACATAAGTAGAGTGTACGTTTTTTTCAGTAGTGCCTTATAAATAAACAATATACCTTCTTAGAGCCAGGGGAGTCCAACCTGATGATGGATCATGAACCCATCGCCTGCAATAAATCTAATTTTCCTTTTTTGGGGTAAATAATAAATAATTAATATTCATAAAATGGAATCACATCACAAACATGACATCACAATCATTGTGTCTTTGAGTTCTCGTTCAATGCGGAGCTGTGTAATGATGTCTTCAGATGACAGAGACCATATGGTAATTTACTTTTCTCTGCGGCTTCTCTACGCACTTTCATGCATCTTGCTGCAATCCAACCACAGTTCCATCTCAGCATGTATAGTACAAAGTGTGGGCTATCACACATTGCATTACGCAGTTATAGATAAGTCAGTGCACAGAAACTACATGTACACGCTGGATGACTTAGATTTTACACTTGTGTGTGCACAGGGTTGTTAATTTATGTGTTTCACGCATGGTTACATCTCCATCTAAAGAAAATGTCTGAAGGGTCTTGCAGGAAATTGAGTCAGTATGTTACTGTGTGTGTGTGTGTGTGTGTGTGTGTGTGTGGTCTTGATCTGTGAGTTTATGCATTATTAATAGTGATCAGGATGAAAAATGAACACACATGAACAAATGTGAGCAGTTGGCTACACCAGATGAACCCTCCAACTCTCATCGTATCATCATGACATCATCTAACACTTCATGTTAGCAGCGCCGAGAGCCTCCACGTATGTCAGCTGATCAGGCCGATGGGTAGATGCTGATTTACATTTATAATTTACTCCCAAGTCCCCACATTTAGAATGCAAACCACTTGGGATACAGCCAGTGGCATGTGATAAAAAATTACATTTAACACAGAAGGCCCATGTGCGCATGTTATAAAAATAATGTCTGATCTGCAAATTAAATTAGTTATCATACAAACTGGGTATTGTACTAACTGTTTCCAACAGTACATTTTCTTTTATCAGTGTGTGTGATATTTTTTTTGCCAGTAATGAGCAGAGGTGTGTGGCATATGTCCTGTGAAACTAAAGCACAGGCCTTGCTATGACAAGTCGTATGCCTTGTGTGTTTGCAATTCTTACAACTCAGCCTCAGCAAATTCCCAGAAGAGTTCAGCACAGATTCAATCACCCAGAATCATTGAATACACCTGTGTATGTGAGCTGAGTCTTTAATTGTTTTAAGATTTGATTCCTGGCCTGGAAAACCTCATTTCTATACTGTCACCGAATGAGTGGAGTCACCTTGCTCATATAAACACGGCTTAGGACGCTCACTGGATTCTATGGGCCAGCAAACCTGTCAAGACGGGTTTGTGAGGTAGAGGTGGATGGTGATAGTGTGTCCTCATTGGTGTCTTCTGCTGCATTTTAAATAAGGGGGGAGGCCACTTCTTTTGAACTGGAGCTGGGCCATATGGTGGGAGTATGGGGTCCCAGGTTCACTGCTGTGAGCGATTCAATCCCTGTACAACCACATTGTCTACGTTTTCAGCCCAAAGTCAAACATGTTTCCAATCAATGTTCAACTCTGCCTCAGTTGTCCCTTGTCCCCAATACTCTTTTTGACGTACAGGATCTCAAGTCGCAGCCAAGATGAGACCTTTTTGTGATGACTTTTTTTAGATGCCTGAGGATTGCATCTTTAATCTTTGGGTCTTGTTCACGAATGAGGGTGAGATGGAGCAAGAAGCCGACAGACGGCTCAGGGCTGTGTCAGCAGTAATGTGGATGTGAAGAAGGAGCCGAGCTGGAAGGCAAAACTCTCAATTTACCAGTTGATTTTAATTCCAACCTACAACCTGGGCCTTGAGCGACTATGGTAGAAACCAAAAGAGTGAGATAATGTATGCAAGCAACTCCCGCAGAGTGGCCAATGGCTGAGTAGAGACCCTGCTCCTTGGCATTGAAAGGATTGAGGTTAGCACGTTGAGGTGGTTCGGGTATTTGATAAGACCTCCTGTGCACCTCCCTTTGGAGGACTCTTGAGCTTTTCACTTTGTGGTGACATGTCCAGGTACAGTAGAAGTTTAGAAAACTCTGTACGTTTCCTCTGTCCTCTGTTAGTCCCCAGTTTGCCCTGAGTGATTAGTGCAACACAAATGGTGTCCTGTCTGAATGCCCCATTAAACCCACGTTTGCACTCGATACCGCAAAAGCCATTCTTGTCGCCGAAAGCCCACCAGCTCCAACCTGTCTATTCTTGGTGCAAGGCGAAGCGCAGTCGTAGTTTGGCTGTGGGAAGAGGCACATTTAAATGCAATAAATAATCAAGCACTATTTAATGCAACTAATGGAATCAACACGTAAATTTAATTTACATCTATATTGATTGTCCCGTCACATCTGACGTCAGATTAAAGGCGGTTGGCACGTGTAACGGAAACTCGACCTGACTGAATTACCACAGCTGAAACTGAGAAAAAGAGAGAAAGAGAGACGCTCAGCAATGCGTCCTTTACACTGAAATGCTTCTGATTCCATCCCTGCTACGCATGGTGTTTGTTTACTGTATGTTGTGATCAGTGTACACCTCTCATCTATTTTACACGCAGAGCCCTTAAACTCAGTTACCCTGCCGTGTGATAACGCTATTTAATATTGACTATGACTACATTACATGCAATTAATGAGCAAATATTTAAGTGTGCATGTACTGAATAGAAAAAAAGGTTTTTATAGTCCATTTGACTCAGTCACTGTGCCTGGTAAACCCTGTGTGACTGCATGTGTAAACAAAAAATATACATTTTTAATTAATCCCCTATCTTATGTTGACCTAATGGAGGATAGTCACTTCTGTGGATCACTGGGACATGGTTAATGTTACACCTGTGCTTTTTGTCTGCTGTGAATGGGCTCTGTTTGACCATTTTGAAAACATTTGGACTCACACACACACACACACACACACACCAACAGCATAACTCATTGGCCCACACGTCTTGAGTCACTAACAGTTTTATCATGTTGCAGCATTTTTGCACACAGAGATCATTTCTTTGCAGGAGGCTCACTTAGTCTGTAGATCAGTGGCTTGAATTGAACAGGACTTGCAACTGAGTTTTACCTTTTTGAGACAACATGATAAATCTGATTATCTGTAATATGATTTAAAGGGAGTAATTCTCCAACCAAACTGAGTTGAGATATGAGCCAAGCTGTACATCACTGCTAATGCATAAACACACACTCTCTTTGTCCGTCCCTCTCTGTGTGTCTCTCTCACACACACACACACACAGGGGAAGATGAAGCTCTGTGTCTCCAGATGCCTCTAGCACATATGGGTCTATTTAGCTTTAACAGAATTATCTAATTATGTTTCCTCACTAAATCTGAAAAGTATCTCATCTGACAGAGAAAAATGGACCCAAGGTTACAGTCCCCTGTTTGCTTGGCTCACTTTCCTTATTACAGAGATTCCCCGTTACAAATTGAGCCCATCAGAGAGAAACAAGAAAAGAGAGAAATAACTTTCATCTTTTTAATGGGTTTCATATTAATTACAGTGATACTCACAACGTGTTGAGTGGATTTATTCAAGATAAAGTAGATGTGCATGCAACAATTTTCTTTTTTCAAAATATTACCAGGGGAATGAAGAGGAAATGGTATCTCCTGTAAATGAGAACCAACAACCTTTCAAAAGCCCAACATTTGTAAAAAGCATTTTTTTGCCTTTACTGTGCCATAACCAGCAATTCATCTGTCTAGTTTACTGTAGCACTGTAGATTTGTTGCAGTTTGAATGGCTTAAATACAGTATGAATAAATAAAGTGTGACGGCTGAGGGGTTTGCAAATGAAATCTAACAGCCATGAAAACGGGAGGTACCTGTCTCCCTGTCAGATGATTCAAGTTGTTTAAAACACACATACAGTATTTAAAGCCTGTGAAAACCTTAAGTCCTGCTTCTTCAGGACTGTGTGCGTGTTTGTGCCTTTTGTCAAGTTTGATTGGCCAAACAACCCGACACTTGTCGCCAGACTTCGATTTAGACGTTACTAAATCCTTATTGATGCAAAGAAGTGACGTCGCCTTTTTATGACTCCAAGGCAGCAGCAGTCAAGGCCAGAGGTATTATGTTTCAGATTGTCTCCTAACAGGTTCAGGGATTATCTTCAAAATTGGGACAAACTTTCACTTGGACTCAAGGATGAATAGTGGTCAAAGGGCAAGGTCAATGTGACCGCAGCAAATTGATATTTGCTCTTTTGCATCTGATTTGTCAAGACTGCCGATTTGGCACCATCACGTTGACTGGATGACTGACTGACTAGATTTCAAAACTGTTAGTATCAGTCATGTCAGCAAATATAGAAGAGTACATTTTTGCATTAAGTGACAAAGCATCATAGTGGGTGAATGATTTTATAAAATACTCCTCTGAGACTTTTCACATTATAGAATTGTTTTGTTTTATCTGTGCGTTGAAATTCAGAGTGTAAGAGTTATGGTTGTTATGGTGGTCATGCTGAGTATGAGAAAAACACATGTGAACTCTTTCTTCATGCAAATTCAAAGTAAAGGTTTTTTTTAGTGTGCTCTAAATTTTTAACTGCTGAACATTGTGGAAACAACTGTAAACTGGTTGTTTCTTAGGAATAGCTGTGACAGGCTTCTCCTCTCATACTCATTCATGATCCAAGAGAACACAGTGTTCTTTCCTTTTGAAAAGAAAATGTGTATTTGCCCTGAATATTTCTAGGTACAAGCTTGTATCCCTAATATAAACCATTCACCTTCCTATTCTGATCAGTCCTGTACAATACAATGTAATATTGTATAAAACATAAAAGTAAGATCAAACAGGATATGTCTACAATTCTAGGCGGATTTCTAAATATTATAATTATCTGAACTTTTGTCTAAATTTACAATCGCATATACGTGGCTATGACAGGGGATCTTGGTCTCTGCTGTCATGGTAACTATGGCAAAGTCACTCACATCAGCCTTGGAAAAATACAATCACATTTCAAGGCTACACTTGTGTTTGGATTGTTTTTTCACAGCTGACTTCTTTTTTTTTTTTTCCATTTTTGCCACGTTTTAATTCTGCCCAGAGACACATGGTTACTGACGCAGGGAGGGATGTGGAGCTTTAACTTTGTCCAACTGTTTTCCCTCTGATTCTATACTCTACCCACCTCTGAGCTTCATAAATAGCTTTCTGTTTTCAGCCAGTGAAGATAATGACCTTTATTTTATCAAAATGACGCCCTTCAAGCATCATCTATTTTAAGCCATTCATTATGTGATCTCTGCTAGTTTATTTCGAGGGGTTTGATTGGAAGTTGCACGTAGCATTTTGTGGTTTATAACTGATACGTGCTGACTGTCAACCACTTTTCCAACTTCAGATCTCTTTCCAACTTTACTGAAGAAATATCTTAAGTGCACATATTGGTCAGCAAACAGCTCTTTTCATGTGAGCTTTTTGGCCTCATGAAGCATTCTAAAAGTTTTTGGTGTGAACATTTCTGTGTGTTTTCATCACTGTGGTGAATCAGGCTTCTGGAGACCTGTCTGGGTCCCTCATGTTTGTGGCTGTCACAGGTGTGACAGGGTGTGTCGTGAAGTGTTTAGCAGATACACCTGCAGCAAATGCGTGACAGGCAGGTTGGGGGTTAGTTTGGATATGATACACACTTACACACTCACTTGTGACATTTCCCACCCTCAGGTGTAGGGGTTTGCACTCCGCTCTCCTTTATAAACCTTATTGTAATGTTTAAGAAACATTGTTACAATTCAGTAATCACAACATAGCTACTACCTCGGCTTCTTTATCTGCTCATTTAGATGGGCAGACATGTGTCTTATGTCTTCTCATCAACTCCAGAAAGTGTAATGGCATATTTCCCATAAATGTCAAACTATTGCATAACTTGGTGTTGTTGTCCTCATCACTTTATTCTGGCTTTTCAAACTGGAACCGATTGGTCAGGAGGGGAGTGTGGAGTGGAGGACGTGGTCTGCGTGCCATATGTTTGACGCCTTCTCTTGTCTCCTCGGCCAGATGCGTAAACGAACAGTAAGTTACATGAGGTAATTTTTTTTGGTTGTGCAAATAGTGTTTGCATGTGTGTCAGCAGGGAAATGTGGTGTTGTTTGTTTCCATGGGAGAGAGGGTGGGTGTGTATGGGAGCCACGCGGGCTGAAGGAGAATGTACAGCGAGCAGGATATCAGTGGTATAAGTAAAGCATTTTAATGAAGGAGTCTAGGGAGTGAATGGCTGAGGATTTAGGGTCTGGCTCCTGGCATTCACCACAGGACACTGGGAATGGTATGTACTGGCCAAGTGCTCTCCCCATGTGCTCCCCCTCTCTATCCATCCACTGCATCTCCCTCTCTCTCGCCTTGGTTCACACACAACTTTTTACGATGCTCATCTGGACACGGTTGGGTTCCTCCACACCCACCTCTGGACACTTGCCTTCCGATGCAGCGTTGACACAATTTCATATCATTAGACAGAAATCACCCCTCATCCTGATGAGCTCAAGACCGCTCGGACCATCTGCCAGCGGCTCAGTGGTACCCACACTTCTTTCCAACCCAGATGTCTTCTGAGCGGTGGAAGATGATTTGAGCATGATATTTTCATCAGTGCTGGTAGCCAGATCTCCACAATTTGGATTTGAGAGGAAAAGAGCTGACTTGCTGCATCTGTATTTCTTGCATAATGGCCAGACACCGTGGAACTTCATAGACTGACACATTTGCAGTAGTGGAGAGTAGTGCGTGAAAAGTTTGAGAATGATTTGATCAGATACTGGTCAGTCTAAGGTGCACACTTCTCCATCCCAGTCAGATCCTCATTTGCTGTGTTTGTGTGTTTCCCACTGCGCTGACCTCCCGTATGGGTCGAGTCAGACAGGAAACATGATGGAAATTTCTCCCCTGAGAAAGGAAAATAAATATTGAGGAAGGGAACGGGGCAGGATTCTCTGAAGGTTTTGGCTGATGGCATTTTCCCCAAAATTTGACAAGCCAGTTTGCTTCTTTGTGGTTATGAGGAGTGGGGGAAAGGACAACGAGAACCTCTCTCATGAGAGGAAGGAGGATGGAGGAAGAGACAAAAAGAAAAAAAAAAGCTCCGTTGCAAAGGATCATTTCTGCTGAAGGAGCAGATTCTGGTTCACCTCCATCACCCATGGTTGATCATAACAGTTTCACACGCTTAAATGCACACATACACACAAAAACACACCCACCCACTGACATGCACAGGAGGTGAATGTAACAATTTAATAGTTGGTGATTGATTTTTGACATTTTTGCTGCTACAATAGAAAGTTGTTTTTGGTGCTTTAAGTGTTGAAAAAATACATTTAAAAATGTTAAAGTGCAATTCTCACCTGGCAGCCTAAAAGTAGTCTGCAATTTAACAGGTGCAATGTTTTGCTCCTCCCCTTCTGGGACACCGGGTCGGAAGCGCTGATCTTACAATTGGTTGGTTGGTTTTCAGCCATGAGACGCTAGGTGGAGGGCAGAGAGCCTCCATTCTCCCTGTAACAAGTCTTATATCCATCACAATTACTCTGAAACTGTTTAATTAAGGTAAAAATCTTGCACAGCTCCTTTTTAAGCAGGAACATTTATTATTACATTTCTGTTGTACAAAGGTGTTTCCAGTTATAGCAAGCAAGTGTGTGGGACTCACAGTTGACATCATTATGCACACTTCTTTATCTGAAACTCAGGTTCCACACCTTAGTCCATTGAGCTTACAGCTTTCCCATAATGCACTGGAAGCCTAACCTGATTTCTAGTGGTTTCCACAGAGCTTTTTAGTGTAACTTGTAATACATACTGTATAAACACATAATGTACCAACATGCATTATTAATAAACACCACATGCTGCAGCCAGAGTAGCATATCACCTTCAGTCCAGAGTTTGTGTTTAAACTCGCGGTTCTGCTGCAGCTTTCAGATCTTTGGGCTAACTATAGGTTCATTTGGCTTAAAACAACACAATTACATGTTGCTATTGTGTGTCAGATCAGACGGTGCTGTTTGTGGGACACTACCACAGACATTTGCATCAGACATTTACTGTCAGATCTTATGAACAACTGAACACAACACACAAAACAACTGAAATGCATGCCCTACATGCCTGTTGTCGATGTTTTAACTGAACAATAGTGCAGACAAGTATGTAAATGACAATAAGTCCTCACTTGGTACTGTAAACTGTAAACATCTTCAGACAAGCAAATCCAACCAAACACATGTTATGCCTTAGCAGCCAGGTGCTGGACAGAGAGTATAGACAAGTTTGACACATAAGAGTTTGAATGTACATAATAGGACTTAAAAAGCAAGTAATAACACAGGAAATTGCAGTGAATATCCACGATTTTAGTACACAAAACCAAGGGTCATTTAAATAAAAATAATACAATAGGACAGGGTTTTTGAAGTGTTATTTTGTAATTAGAGCCACCTGACCCTTGACATTTTGCTTCATGTCCTCATAACATGTTGTGTAGGAGTAGTGGGAAGCAAGAAAGAAATAGAACTAGAAGCAAAGAGAGAAAGCATCATGCTGTAAAACGATATAGGAGCTATGAGCAGTTGGCTGTCAGTGTCCATGTGGGGCAGAGCAACTCACTGAGGCAGAAACAACATAATTAGAGCTCTGTTTAGCTCCATTACAGCCACTGCACTCCTGTCTCTGTTACCACCTACATACTCTATATACTGTGCCTAATTGCCTGCTCCTCATCACATAGTGTAGGCTTATTGAATTAAACAGCATAATTGGGAGGTGCTCTTGGTGGCAAATGCAATTATTCAATAACGCTATACCACAAACACAGCGGCACGGCAATGCAGACAACATGACTTTGATGATTCAGTGGGATGGTCTGCTGTCTTCATAGACTTCATTATTGGTCATTTGATTGCTTGGGATCAATCGGCTTGATGTGTGATCAGTAGTTTTTCTTAGATTTTCAAACGATTTGCTTTCACACGTTCCTATAACACTTTTCGTCTCTGTGTTTTTCCCTTGAAACATATTGTGCATGTTGTGTGAAAATGTGTGTTGAGTGTTAGTGAGCCACAGTCTGACACTTCTCACAAGAAAATGAAAAAGTGACGGTCTGCACATGTGGCCAGGATGTGAATGAAAGAGACATTTTTTCTCCACTTTTTTTGACTGAAACTACATGGTCAAATGTAATGTTGTTAACAGGGTTTTTGTTGAATTGTTAAGTAGATGGAGGAGAGCAGGAGGCTACTGTGGTGCCATCTGTTGATGATTTGTGTCAAAAGTGCAAAATGCAGCCAGTGACCTTTGTCTGCTTTTTTCTTATAGAGAAGGAAAGGGTGTGCGTGTCAGTATGTGTGAGTGAGAAACGCAGACAAATGAGCAATGCAAATAATCAGCATGCTAAGCAAATGTCCTTTGGGAGTGTGGCACCCGCGGTTAGGTGTTTGGGTTTACATGTGGTTTCATATGAACAGCACATTATTCACGAGTATTGCAAAGGAAAAGCTGTGACTCACACAGACTGATTGTGTCCATATAAATCAGAGAGCAAGGAGGTGCAGATATGTTCTCCCAGTCTATCTCTCTCTTTCTCTCTCTCACACACACACACACACACATACTGTTCTGCGTTCATGATGTGACGATTGAACAGGGACGCAGAGCTTTTTTATACCAGCTGTTAAGAAGACACATGCAACCACTGAATGAGGAGCAATTCACAGAGGATTTCTCTGAGTGACTGTATAATAAAGTAAAGCAAAACAAAATGAAATAGAATCTGAAAAAAAAGAAACCTCAGTGGTAATTGTAGCAGTGAGTCATACAGTACAATACATAATACAGACCAGAGTCTAAGGACTGATGTTGGTTAGAACAGCTTCTACAGAGGTGTTTTAGCTTTACTCACCAAAGGAAGATTTGTGTTGTGAAAACTTAATACATATACTGTATATAAAAAAAGGCCTCTGGAAAAACTTCACCATCATCAAACAAAGATGATATTTTCTCCTCCCAGACAAGGTGACATTTTGTTGGTGCAAAGATTACATCCAAATGTAACATCCACAGTGATGAATTTTATTGGGGGATTTAACACTAAGCCTTTAAACCAGAGGTGCTACTACCCTTGAAGAAGAGATGTTACACAGACTGGAAAACACGTATCGACCGGCCCACATCACTCTGGTGTATTTCATACTTTTATGTGGGGGGGAGTTCCTTGATGGCTCACCCGGTATAACTGCAGCGGGCTGGGTTTGAATCTGTCATGTGGCCCATGTGGGTTAAGGTCAATATTGGGCATTGGTTTTGGTAATAGTTAAGGAAATGAATACTAGTCCATGTAATTTCCTCAAAGAGGAAAGTGTTTGTTTGTGTGTGTGCCTGTGTGTGTGTCTGCACATGGGGTCGATAACGCTAGTTTAACAATCCTGTGATTATGCTCCACTGCACAGTATTGTTGTTAAATAAACACATTGGTGCTGACCTCCCAGTGGCAAACGTTTTATTTGGCTGCATATTTTATGCATGAGTGTTTATATTTTATGTGTAAAACTGGAAGAAAATGCCATGAAAAGCCAACAAAAGTTCCTGCTGAAGGGGGAGTTAGGCAATTCTCTGCTTCTCTTTATTTTTTAGAAGTCCTCCCTCGGAGGTAAATACACATTTGGTGCAACAGTAAGCAGTTAGAGCAGCATGATAGTCCATCCATTGCCGATTCCACTTCATTGAACCACCTACATTGAGGGTAGCCTACATCCTGGACAGGTCAATCTACAGTATGGGCAATTTAGAGTCTCCCATGCATGTTTTCCTAGACCTCATAATCTTGCTTTTTTGGGCATTATAGTTAATGTCATATTCTTTGCCATAATTGTGTATTCTTAACAATTGTTGTAACCCAACAGTATCCGGAGAGAGTATAACCAAGTCTTCTGCATAAGTTGACAACATGACTTCCAACAATACAACCTGTTTTACATTCATTTAACTGTCTTGAGAGGTCATACATATATACATTAAAAGGCAAGGAAGATAAAACTCCTCCTTGACATTATCCACGTGAAAAGGAGCAGAGATTGTATCTCTCCATTTGACCTGGAACGTTACCTGAGCATACCCATACAATATGGGCACCTCTCGCACTCGCAAGAAATTTAGTCAAATAGTCATATTATGTATGATTCTCTGATAATTTGTCCATGGATTTCATCACAAACACAAGCAGCACCGTTGCCTCTCAGATTTAAAGCTATCATTACTTTCTGTAATTTGGGCTTCGTTGCTCAGAGGTAAAACACGGCAGCAGTTTGTTGCGTTGTTTTTTGCTTTGATGTCCTTTTGAAATGCAGGTGCTGTGATAAGATGTCAGAGCATTGCAATTTGGGTTATAACTACAGTATGTCAGATATGGCATTGCACTAGAAGTGGCGCAAACAGATGAATACGCACGCCTGAGGACGCTCTTCAACTAAAGAACTGAGACTGGAACAGAATGGAATTTGAAACGTTTTAGCCAAAAATGTTTCCACAGTCAAGGTGTTTTTTGCAGAAACGTTTCAGATTTCGTTTTGTTCTCCAACTGCGTGGGTGAAGAAGACGCTAGTGGAGAAGCATCTAACACAAAAATAGAAGACTTATACTAACAACTCCAGCTATATCAACAATATATAGTAGATTTCACTGCTCTAGGCATTAGGCTCAGCAGGGACAAACACTCATACAAACAGTAGGAGTCTGTTCCTAAGGGAAATATCGGTTTTCCTTGAAGGCATCACGCCATTCTCTGACCCACTTCCTCCTACTGTCCAATCTCATCATTCAAACATACATTGAGCTCCAACACGTGATGCTTTTGTCTATTAGTCATGCAACAAATTCACTGAAAAACATGCACAGAAAGAAACATTCAGTGTTTTGCGCTCATCTATTTAGTTTTGTGTTTGTTCACGAAAAGTGTTGTAACTCTTATACTGTACATGAGCATGGATGCCAATTGATCAGACAAAGCTGGTTTAAGTGGGGTAACATGGCATTCATCTGACAGCTGTGACATGCACATGCTCATTCAAGCACATTTGTGCAGTGCATGAGAAATAGGAGCAATCAGTGCATGCTGTTTTTCTCATCATTGATTCTGGATGTCTTCATTGTTTCACTCCATCACTCTTTAGTCGCACTTCAAATGACCCTCATATGGATACACACTAATATGCACAGGCGTGCATGCTGTCTACTAACAAGCCTTGCTGTGTTGTGTTGTGTTTGTGTGTGTGTAGGCCATACGGTGAGACAGAGCTGCCTCATGTGTTGGGCCTCCACCGAGTTCTGGTCCCCACCGACCCCCATCCTGCCAGCATCAGTGGGATGTCCCACGTGTGTCTCCTCTTGGCCTTGCTCATGCTCTGCAGCTGCACAAAGGTACGATTCCCGGCACAGCCTGAGATGCGCCTTTGATTGATGCACGTTTTCTCCGGTTCTGCTTACTGTAACTGACAGATGACAAGCAAGAGCTGGATGATGAGAAAGGGCTGTGGTGGCAATGCTGGGACTTGGCTTGAGGTCTTCAGGAGGTTGTGTCTCCCTGCAGGTCTCCTCTACTAACTCCCTAGAGCTTGTGAAGGAGCAGTGGAGCAGCTACAAGAACCAGTGCCTGGACCACTTCAACGCCACGCCTCCCGCCACAGGTGAGCCCTTCACCTTCCAGTGTGAGCTCACGTCTTTATGTGTTGCATGGTGGAGGAAAAAAGTACGCCTGACCTACCTGCGCAGATTTCACAGCTCTGCTCTCCACTGCAGGCCTGGTGTGTAACAGGACCTTTGACCTGTACGCCTGCTGGCCAGATGGACTCCCAGGATCCACTGTCAATGTCTCCTGCCCATGGTTCCTGCCATGGTACCACAAAGGTTTGTTCAGTATGGGTGGGGTAGTAGTGTTCATCTACCTCCTCCTTGTGTCTGCTTTTGCAGCTAATGCAAGAATCATGACCTTGCTAGCCCAAGTCAGTCATAGTATTGTCGCCCATTATTGAGCACTATAGCTTGAAACCTTGTTGTGCAAGGAGTACGACTGTATATTGACTGACAGTCATCTTTATGTGATAGCTTAGAGGGCTGAGGTTTGCTCAGAAACTTCTAAAGGGAATAGACAAAGAACCTATATTGCCTCGTGTTCATTTGTAAAAAGATTTCAAGTTCTATTTCTTTCTGCCCTGGACAATGGTGATGTATTACATATACAGACATGCCTGTGTCACCACCTTCAAGCCCTTAGAGAGTGGGTTGAGCATAGGGGCAAGTCAAGCCACGCCTTGTTTCCAGCAGAATATAAGGAAAATTGAGCATGTCACCAAATATTTAGGAGGAAGGCATCATTTCATGGAGTCTGTGAAGATGAGATAATCAGAAATTTGTTGTATACATGAGTTGTGGTGGTATCTATGAGCTACAACATGAGGTAGTAGACCTACAGTAGCATGAAGGTGCACCATTTTAGCTGTAGGGACTATAATAAAGGCAATATGGTGGCTCTGGGATAAGTTGAACATCTCTGGTTGAGCCACTTGCCCCGTGTATTTTGTGTGTATATGTCCTTATATTAATTAAATCAAGATTCTGGATGTTTATGATTACAGAAAATGGGCAAAATTGCTTATGGTAGGTAAGCTAAGCTTTACTTTCAAAGAGAAAGATGAGGGATTCTTCATAGGATGCAATGTAATCACAAAACTTCTCAAACCTCACTGAGTTAGTGGCTCAGCAGCAGGTGCCAGCAGTTTGTGTTCACCCGCAACCTGGACAGGTGAATATTGAGTAAAGAGGGAGGTGGGGATGGATGGAAAGGAAGGAAGGGGTGGCCCAACTTACCCAACACACAGGGATCAGAACAGTTATGTTTACACTAATTCTGTGTGTTTGTGGGGATGCACAACATCCCGAAATATATGAAGATATATTAGTTAGCAACTAAACTGTAATTGTCTTGATGTAGTGATCCTGAATATGAAAAGTGATTCATCTTACAGTACCTACCTTCATATCACTCTGCCTTCAGATGTGTTACTTAGGGTAACAATACTTATCTTTGCTTTATGAAAAGGGCAGCTGTGCTCTTTCTGTTGAAATCAACACTTCACCTATGAGGCACTCTTTGAGGAATGAGCACATCATCACTAATTAATTCCAGCTCATCAAACCTACTCTCAGGGCCTGATCACATGGCATACTGTATCCTCTGGTAAACAGCTTTAAGTTTTTAAGCCCGACTTTAAAAATCAATTTCCTGAAAACATTTTTTACAACTTTTAAGTCTTTCCAATCATACTTTTCCAGTTGATTTGATCACAAACTGATTTTTGTATTCTGATTGCTTGCTTGTTTTCTTTATGCTTTTGTAATCTCTGTATTATTGAAAATGAGGGTCTTTGAGCAAAATGTTGTCTGTGTGATAACTGATACAGTTTTTGAGGGTATGATGTTAGAGATTCTTCTTTTGGAGATTAAACCATACACATTTTATACAATAAAATGATATCTTGAATTTCAAAAACCAACTTCTTGATCTTGATTTTAACTTGTGTGCAGGAAATATTTCCATTTTCAGAGAGAGAGTTGTTGTCTCCCTGGCCTTGTCCCACTTGTTGTTCTAAAAGCACTGGCGTCAGTGTGTTTGAAATCTTCAAGGCTACAGGAACCATCCAGCGGCAAAGACGTAAGAGTAGAATTTCAGAGAAAGAGCTTTTCAGAGTGCTTCTCTTTAAAGTCATCCGGTGGAGTGATTGGAAATTGCTTGGTGATCACAATACGGCGCATCATATGTCCTTGTCATTCAGCGGGATGAATGAACGTGGGATGAATGTTGTATGTAGTGGAATGTGCTTTGTATGCTGAGAGAAGAGTCGGCACGTGAGCGGTGCATGTCTCAGGGAGCAGCTCACCTGCGCTGCAGAGCTTTTCACTTATAACTTGCCATTGGTGTGCAGGCTTATATCTAAAGCAGTTAACACTGATAGCTCAGCACATAGGGTCAAGGTTTGGTCTGTTGCTCTTTCTATAGAGGGAGGTTATTCTCATCATCAGGTTTTCTCCCGGTGGTTTAGCAGCTCTTAATAGGTGTGAGGGGAACATGTTGGAGCGGTTGTTTCCGGTGAAATAACAGCCCCAACAACATGTTCAGCCTGGCTGCTTCTCAGTGTGTGTGCAGAGCTCATGTTCAACATTATAATGTCATCTTTGCTTTAATCTTTGTACCTTTCACAGTTTAGGTCATAGAATAGATCCAATCAATTTCTACATGAATTTGCATTGTATTTTCAAAGAGTATGCATGGTTGGCAAATGTTAATTTTCTTCTTTCACATGTATCTCATTCTCTGTGTGCACAGTTCAGCGGGGTCTGGTCTACAGAGTTTGCAAAGAAGATGGTCAGTGGGCACAAAAGAACACAAGCGAATGTGAGGACGACCCTGGTGAGGTGCGTGTGTACAGCACAGTGTGTTTGCGCATGTCTGTATATGAAACTGTAACCATTACCGTTTGAATTAATGGTTCAATAAATGTGAGGATGACTGACAGAGAACTTGACACAATCTGAAATGACTCGTGAAAGTCATCTACAAGTCAATAGATGCAAGTGACTGACCATGTCTCTCTGTTGGCTTTGCAGCAGCAGTATGGACGTATCCTCAGTCAGTTACGGATCATGTATACAGTGGGCTACTCACTCTCTCTGGGAGCTCTGCTACTGGCACTGGGAATCCTCATCACCTTCAGGTAAAACATGAAGAAAGTGTAACAAAAGGAAGGTGAGGAAAAGAGACAGAAAGAAGCAAACAAAGAACAAAGCAATCAATGCAGGGGTAAAAACAATGGGAAGAGTAAAGGAAGACAGGAAGGGACAACAAAAGAAAGGGAAAGTTTTCAAATGAAGGATGAAGAAACATGAACAAACAAAAGGCTGAAGGAAGTAAAAGAAAGTAAAGATAGGACAATGAAAGAAGTGAGAATGGAAGGTAGCATAATGAGAAAGATCAAATAAGAACTGACAGAATAATAGAAGTGTAAATGAAGGAATGAATGAAAGGTAGAAGAGAAAAGAAACAAAGTCAGGAAAAAAATAGGGGAAAATTGAATAAATAAATAAATTGAAAATTGAATGTGACCCCCTCCACACCAGAAAGCTCCACTGCATGAGGAACAACATCCACATGAACCTGTTTGCCTCCTTCATCCTGAGAGCTGTGTCCATCCTGGTCAAAGACGCCTTGCTGACCCTCACACTGGACCCCAGGAGCGGCAGTGACATGCGGACACAAGCCTTTGTCAACATGCCGGTCAGAGCAAAAACACCATATAAAAATCAAATCTGCTGCATGTATAAACTACCAATAAAGTATCGATTGGATGTCTAGACACACCTAGGTATACCAGTCAGTAAAATGTTGTTCTTGGTGTTTTAACCGAGTGTAATTTGCTGAAAATGACTGTCACATACTGTCATTAACAGTTTATACAGTAAAATTACTGAAAACATACGTGAACCTGAAGTTTTGATATCAGGAAGGAAAAATCTGACCTGTCAACCATCACATATTTTTTTTCCAGTTCTTCTTGTACCTTTCTTCCAAAACTGTTCAACATTTGCATAGACTAATGTATATCTTGAAGTTTTGATATCAAATGATAGTTGGCAAAAGGGGAAAAATGTGTTAATGTGATCTGTTTTGTCTGTCGAGGTGATGTGGATTGTTTTTATGGAAGACAGTAATCCTCGTTCAGAGTTAATTCAAGTATGAGAGGAATATTTGTCAGCTCTGATATTGCTGAGGAGCTCTGACAAAAAGTGGCCTTTTCTTCTTTGTGCGATGGGAGAAGATGTCACCTTGTCTTAATGTTTGTGTCCTTTTTGTGCAGGCTGTGACGTGGTGTCGTGGAGCCATGGTGATGATGCAGTACAGTGTGATGGCCAACAATTATTGGCTGCTGGTGGAGGGCATTTACCTGCACAGCCTGCTCGTCATCACGGTGTTCAGTGAGAGGAAGTACTTCTACATTTACCTGGCCATCGGCTGGGGTAAGGACCAACCCTATAACACAATGAGTGAAACTCACCATGAGTGGTCACACACTGACTGCGGCGCTGGCGTTACTGGAATACTAACCCTACACTTCTCAGTAAACACTAGTCTGACCTTAGAGCAGATCAGGTGCAGTTAACAGCGTCTGTCCGACAGACAGTCATTAACAGGAACATAGACATCGGCAACAGGAAGTCTGTCGAATAAAGGAATGTTTAACAGGTATGTCAACAGACTACAGAGCAAATACAGTACAGAGCTGTGTAGACAGGTGAATGATCTCAAGATGAGTTCACCTCTCTGTCACCATCTAGTGAACAGGTGTAGTATGACAGAAGGGGAATAGAAAAAAGAGACTGGTCAGAAAAGTCTGTTGTGGAACCTTTAAATGTGAAATAAACCATCATTACAGACGCAATTTAAATGGTTTCACTTCTGTGCAGCAGGTTCCAGGGAGTTCCTGTTGCAAACTTATTTTTAGGGATCACTGTAATGCAGCATGCAACTAAAATCCATCATACAATAGACAAATACATCTGGCCTGACCAATTTAATACTTTTGATTATCTATAGGCCTACTATATACATTCAACATTCAACATGTGACAATAATGAATAGACTCATGATGACGTTGTGATGGTTTTGGGGGAAAAAAATCTAAATCAATGCAGCTGAACCAACATTCTTCTTTCCTGTCTAAACCTGATGCACTACATTACCCAGAGTGCAGCTGATTGGTCAGGTCAGAGACTCAGGTACACTAGCCTTGAGCAACTAGCCTTCAACAGATTGTGGTAAAATCTTTCTAATCCCACATCTTCAGAGGTTTCCCATCTTCTAATTTGAAATATTCATTCAATATTCAATATTCTCATGACATTAAATGAGACACTGTATATGTGCAGCTCCTTCTGGAGCCACAAAGGAATTCATACAACTTTCTTCACCTTTCCTTTTTACGTCACGCTAATGTTTAAAAGTGCAGGAAGGTCATACTCTTCAGACAGCGAGGGTGAATTAATGATAACATTACTGATTTTAATTACATAATCTATACAAAATCAGTCATGTCCGGTGCAGCTTTGGTTTATCATTTTACACCAGCTGTGGTCACATTTTGAGTTTCTTATCAAAAATGAATAATGACTTTATGGTACACATATTAACTTTTCAGCCCAATGTTCAGAGATAACAATTTAACTGTATAATTATCCCAAAGTTCTTCTATGATTATGAAAATCCTCACTGAACAAATTATAGTCTCACCACAATATTAACTGGATTGTTTGATTGATGTCAGTGAGTCATTGTTGCCTGACAGGGAGGGGTTCTTATTATCATTAGATTTTACTTTGATCAAAGTTTGATACAAGAGCTTAATGAAGATTCAAATCTTCATTGATACCATGAGATTAGAATAGATATTTTGTGTTAAGATCATGAGATTTTAAAATTTATCCATTATGAAATGGAGGTCTCAGTGGCTGTGTGTTTTATGAAGCCTCATTCTAATTCATCAGTAGTTGGTTCACTTTTTCATGATACCTCTGCCATTCTCAGGTGCACCGCTCATATTCGTGGTGCCGTGGATCACTGTGAAGTATCTGTATGAGAACGAAGAGTAAGTATAACTGATTTCATAATATCTGTTCATAATATCTCATTTAGCACATGAAATAAAAGGCAGTTCAGATGAAACAGCTTTTATCTGTGAGACCGTATTTTAAATGGCCTTTCCCTTTCATCTTTTATCAAAACTGTTTTTCATGTTCTACGGTACGAATATGTGACAACTCCAGTGGATGCTGTGAAAAGCTCAGAATCATAATCATAACAGCCATAAGACATTTTTTTAAATGTGTGTGTGTGTCCATGTACAGGTGCTGGGAGAGGAATATTAACATGGGATATTGGTGGATCATTCGTTCTCCCATACTCTTTGCCTATCTGGTAAGACCGTCTTTCTCTTGCCCTGATATCCTCTGCCTGGAATTTTACATAATGAAAAAGTCCTTACACACACACACACACACACACTTCTCTGTCTCTCTCTCTCGTAACGCTAGCCCTTACTTTAACCTTAAATCATATCTTCACCTAAAAAAATAATGGCATTATTGGGACCTGTTTTTTGTTCCAAGGTAAGTCCTCATAATATTGCTGTTTACATTTAGGTTCTCTTTAGTCACCCTTTTCTCACCCTTTTGAGTCGACTAATGTTAGCTGGATTGACTGTCAGTGCTTTATTTAAATGTTGCTACCCATAAGAAGATTTATTTGTGATTTTAAGTTTCAAAATTCCACTCACTGTAGTTTTTCATCTTCTCTCTTTCTTATTGTTCAAATAAAAGTTTAGAAGATTTAAGGAAGACACTTAAAGATACCAAATCCTGAAAGATTGAATAATGGGTCCAGATGGGGGGTTGAGGTGTGATTCAGAGGAGTGACTAATTGTGACATCACAAAGTTACAGAGGTCATTATGGCTCATTTTAAGGCACACTTTCTGACCTCTGGTTGTTTGCAGTTCTCTCTGGACTAACCATGGATATTCTCAGCATTTAGAACCTAGACCTCCATTGTAATCAAAAAGACAAGTCACACCTAACTGTGCAAAGGGACAGTTCATGGAATGCAAGCTTTGGGAAAAGCTTAACCCTTAACTGATATCCAGATTAACTAATACTGAAACTCGTGATGCAAAGCCCATGGAGCTAGTTCAGGCAGGCAACTCAAGTTGCGCCAATCCTGATCAGTTGCATGCTCTCTTCAGTTCATCTGATAAGGGTGGGGTATCTAAACCCCCCGCTAACCTGATCATTCCTGGCTCCTCTGCTGCTGCTATTTCCGGCTGCTGCCACCGCTGCAACTGCTCATCACTGCTGCTCTGGCTATCCATGAGGTTTCTCAGCCCCACCACCTCCCCCAGAGTGTTTTTTGTTTCTACATGTCATAGATACTGTAGTCCTGTGCAGGGTGTGCCTCACCCCAGCAGTATCTAAGATACGATTGGATCAAAAGTGAGTTCTTAAAGGGATAGTTCAACAATTTGGCAGATTCGCCTATTGCCATACAGTAATCCCTATAGTCTTGGGGGTAGGTTCTTATTACCTTTAATAGAGGGTATGCACATGACATCATGGCACTCAGAAGTCGCTGCAGAACCACTTAGTGGCAAAAAGACGAGTGGCAGAGCTGCCAAAATTTTAAATCGAGGTAAGTAATGGGGCGATTTTCTCCAAACCCATTAAAGTCTGATATGTCTTACTTTGTCAGCATGTACAGCATGCATGACCTAACAAAACAGCAAACAATCTTGAGGATACATCTTAATTTGACAGAGTTACATTCAATGACATGTTTTCAATGACAGAAAGTAAATTCACTCGAGTGGGATTTTTTTCCCATCGACCGGCTGTGTTTACTATTTCAGGTGTCAGTTACGATAGTTAGACAGATGAATTAGCACCCAATACGTCCTAAAGTTTGACATATCTGAGTTTTTCAGTATTGAAGCAACTCAGGTTTAAGTGTCAGGAGTCACTGTTGGGACGAAAGTAACAGGTGTGATTTTCGTCCCTCATATACATATAATGGGTGAATTTATTGGAGGACTACATAAAAATAAGATAATGACAACGTTGACAATGAGCATTAATCTCTTCGTCAGGTGAATTAGGACAGTTGCTTTCAGGTGTTCTTTAAGTAGATACACAGGATCGTTTTAATTAGTCCTCTAATAAATTTTTGTATATTTTGGGAGCATACAGTGTGGCGAGTCCCCTTCTTCTTTTTGTCATTTACCTCCTTGGACTCAGCACCTGGCTACACCTGGATGTGCGTGAGCCTTTTTCTTTGTTCAATAGGTGAATTATCGCTCTATGGGTTTCTCTTTTGTATGCGTTATGGCCAAAATAATATTGGAAAAATGACTTTGTAATTTATTGAGAACCATTTCACAACCTATCACATCATTTATTTATTTATTTATTTATTTATTTATTTATTTATTTATTTATTTAATCTAATCTTAAAATTCATGAATTAATAATATTCTTCAAATTCCCAACCCACATTGAAAGCTTGACAAATATTGCTGGACTATTACTCATGTACAGTAGTGTCTTTGGTCCTGCACATACAGTACATACACATAAATAAGTAGAGGAATTCCTCGTGAATTTCCTGTTCCCTGTTCCCATAGAGACAAACAGCAATATGGATGAACACACTTATGAGCACAAGTGCACATTACAGTTGTAACCCCTGTGACCTCATGCAAAAGCCTACGTGTGCTCACACACAATCAAAATGATGTTTAAAAAAAACCTGCTCATTTCCTTGAACTGTGAAAGTCATGTGGTGCTGTACTAAAATCTCTTTAGTTGAAGTAGTTGCTGTTGTGTAACAGACATAACATCATATGTCATCCCATATAATCCCAAACACAAACCAGCAGTTCAACATGCACATTGACACCTAAATAAACCACATTTGTGTCATGTTCACGCAACACACCCGACAACATACACACATTACCAAACTTGGAGCGCTAATAACTTGAGTGCTGTAATAATTAATGTGCTCTGTCATCAGAAAGGGCTCTGCATTAGATCACTATGTGTGTGGGTGTGAGTGTGTCTGCATGTGCGTTCATGCCTATCCAGCCGTTTCAAACTGTGGTGGCCACATAAAGGCGCAGGAGTTTCGAGAAATGACACTCATCTGAAACTACAGAACATATTTTGTGTAGATTGCCTCCATTAAACTCCCCTTCTCTTGTTCTTTCAGATTAACTTCTTCATATTCATCAGAATCATCAAGATCCTGATGTCTAAACTTAGAGCTCATCAGATGAGATACACCGACTACAAGTTCAGGTGAGAAAATGTGGCTCTTGTGCAGTGTGCAGTGTGTTTGCGGAGCTTTGTTTCTGTAAAATACACTGTTCAACGTGAGCCGAAAAAGTGAATCAGAAAGTATCCAGAAAATCAAAACAATGAGTTCCGTTAGGTTGTAGGTCTTCTCACACAAGTAGTCAGGTTTTCCATCAGTACAAGTACAAGTCTTAGAAATTAACACTTGACCTCCTTGCATTTCATTTTAGAAATTTCTATCACACTATAATAAAGTGCCTTTCTCTTGCTATATTGTTGTTCTGCTTGTACTTTTTTAAAATTGCAATATGTCTCTCACAAGTATATAGCAGGTCATGGATCTATATAAAAAGTGTTAAAGTAGTGTCCAGACTTAAATAAAACACTGATTATGTTTTAGTATCAAATATGGGAACTTTAATCTTTACTTTAATCTGAACTGATGAAGGCCAATAGGATGAGGGTTGTACATGACATGAGCTGACTTTTCTAATTTCTTGTAGTATTGTCTCTGCACATATTCTCTATGTCCCATTCCCCTCTCTGGTGCAGACTGGCTAAGTCCACTCTGACTCTCATCCCTCTGTTGGGGATTCATGCCATCCTCTTCACCTTTGTCATCGACGAGTCGGTCCCCAAAGGCTCCATGCTGCGCCTCATCCGCCTCTTCTGTGATCTCTTATTTAACTCCTTTCAGGTCAGAAATCCACTTTACTGGAAACTGTCTTAGTCATATTTAATCAATTCTTATCTCTTTCTCTCTACTCTGACTCTATAAAGTTTCAATCAAATGCCCTTTCCCTTTGATTAGACACCATATCATTTCTTCTCAAACAAAACTTCTTTTAATTTGTCAGGAGGGGTTTTATACATGATGATGATTTTGCAGCATAAAATGTTTCACCATGTTTCACTTATAGTGAAATGTTGTACTACTGGCAGCAATTTAAAACAACTTCTACCTCTGGTAACAAGCAAGATCATGAGCAAACCACAGTACAAACAAATGGTTGTACAGTATTTGTATTCTGGTGCCGTGTGATGCTTTCTTCTGAAGTTTCTGTTTCAAAACAGATTGTGTACTCTCAGTAGCCACTATGATTTTTTCCCCCCAATCTCTTAATGCAATGCTGATTTCTTGAAACATTTGTGATTTGTATGTTCTGTGTTTACCTACTAGAGGTCATGGCAATACAGCCACCTGTAGTTGATCAGTTCAATATTGTGAAGCCAGTGTCAGGAATGTGTATTGTGTAACCTGTATCCTTAAGCATGATCACATATGAACACCATATGGTGCCTACCGGATATCTGTTGATAGTAATAAAAAGATGAACTATTAAAAGCCTTGTCTCTTAAAA
Organism: Decapterus maruadsi; assembly: GCA_030347415.2. Classification (NCBI taxonomy): domain Eukaryota; kingdom Metazoa; phylum Chordata; class Actinopteri; order Carangiformes; family Carangidae; genus Decapterus; species Decapterus maruadsi. The sequence continues at coordinate 25,998,724 of CM064901.1, read as the reverse complement.
CAATGGAAGCATTAGTGCCCTTGTTTGGTATCCGATGTGACTCCTGTTAAAACTCCACCTTTCATTTCAGGGCCTGCTGGTTGCCATCCTGTACTGCTTCGTCAACAAAGAGGTGAGATTGATGTACTTTCATGTCAAGCACCACCTTAATTAAATCTCTGCCATAGCTGAAGTTCCTTCCTTTTCCTCTGTAGAGAAGATAAATTAGACATTTTTCATCATCAGTGTTCATGTTGCAAGCCCCTATCTGTCTTTTTATATCTCTAAAAGCTCCATCTTTGTTTGAGATCTTTTGTATACAAAGTGGATTGGACACATGGGTGACCATCTGCTTATCTTAAAGCTTTTAAATGGAGTCTTTGGCAGAAGACGTCCATCTAATGAAGTGCTCAGTGCTCAGCTCAGTGATCTTCATCACTATGATTCACGTGTTTCTCCGCTATCTGCTCGCTCTTCTCTCTCTGCTATCCCATCGTCCCTCAGGTGCAGTCAGAGATACTGAAAAAGTGGAAGAGGTGGAAGCTGGGAAAGGACATTGACGAGGAGTACCGCCACAGCCATACGCCACACATCAAGAGCGGTAGCATCGCCACTGGCAATCTGCCTGACCTCCATGACAACAACGGCAGCGAACCCAGCGGTGACTCGCCTCACCTCGGCAAAGCTGACAGAAACCTGTCCGGCTCCGCTGCGCAGGAGGAGAACCGCAGACTGGTCGTCTCCTACAGCAATGGGATGGGGAAGGGCAGGCCTGCCAGGAGCAGACACACACTGCAGTTCTCTTCCCTGCCACACCGAGGCCCAGCCAGCCATGGTAGCACCTCCACGGAGGCCGTATGTCTGGAAGAGAGGTCACAGTGCCGCATATACCCTCTGAGGGGAGAGGAGACTAATGTCTGAGGACGAAGCTGCTCTGAGCCATCCTCATGGAAACTCTCAATGATTGTGCTTATTGTTGTTTAAGAGCACTGTTCATCATGCGCCAACAGGACAGCCTGAGTGGGAATGAAGAGAATGAGGAAGTGAGCCGTGTGGATCAGGATGTTCACAGCTGCATGACTTTGCAAAAAGTAATGTTGTAATAAAGTAATGTAAGCTGACCAGCTACAAATTAATATTTATTGGTTTTGGGACCTGGACTAGAAAGAAAAAAAGCACTTGTTGACTCCAGACATCAGGAATGATTCAAGTATTGTGGAGTGTCATTGTGAATGTGATGTCATTTACACCCTTTGCCACCACAGTCTGCCCACAGCTTTGCCGCCGTTGTGAGTCATGCTCGTACCTTGTGCCTGTTGTTTTCCAACAAAAACCTCTCAGTGTTTGGTCCATCTGTTTGTTTGTTTTTCTTCTTTTTTTTGTCAATGATTTCATGAACCTGAATGTGGACTACAGTGTGCATGGATGTCAAAACCCAGTGACTCCTGCCACACAGTGTTTGTCATGCTGAGACAGAGGACGGATGCTCTCATCTTAAAGACTGTGTTGTGATGTTTAAGTTATTCTGGTTTTAAATGTCCAAAGCCAAACAAAGGAAAAAAAATATGTGGATGTGGATTTAATGTTAGGCGTTAAATCCATTGTTTCATGACATTTTCCTCTTACATTTTCATTCCTCTTTTCTTCTTTTGCTGTACCAACACCATCAATTTTAAACAGGTTCTCCTGTCTGAATGTAAATGAACAACAGGGAATTAAGGGGTAAACAATGTTTAAGTGTATATATTGTATGTAATTGAACATGCACACTTTATCCACAGCACCTAAATTTATCCTGTGATGACTAAACACCCTGATTTGCTTCTATACAGACTCAGAATCTGAAAATGTATCAATGACAAAGTGGCAGTAAAATGAGTTTCACGAATCCAACTTTTGGTGTCATCTAAGAGAAAACTGTTCCCGATCACCACCATCATATTGCTATTATAATCTCCAACTGCACATTTACCCAGGCATAAACTGCAGTGTTGAGCCAAACTCAGAAAATGACTCATGAATCATAACTCAAAGGTCGGTTTATATGGCAAAAATTCTTAGAGAAAAGGTGTGATCTTTGCTTTATTTGTTCCCTCTACTGATTGGATCAGGGTTTGTATGTAATGATGCAGAAAGCAAAATGTGCCTCACACAACCACTTTTATTTACATTATTGTCAACAGATTTCAATCACAACGCAGTTGCAAGGATTTTCATAAAGAGATTCCTGATCAAGTTCTTGCTCACAGATGTTTAGGTTGAAGTGTAGAGTGCAATGTATAATGTAAATATTGATAAAAGTGAATATTATTAAGACAATGAGGGGAGGGTGGAGGGATGTGTTGTGTGTTTTTGCTTGCAGTCCAGGTGACTCAAAAATGAAAATGAACATGACTAATTATCTTGAGAAAAGACTATATTTTGCGAAACATGATTGTACCCATCCTTTTATTTAAAAAGTTGCCGTTGTTCAGGAGGGGTCCAAAGCAAATCAGCAATGTCATGAGTGAAAACGGGTTTTATATAAAAGCCAAACTGTTGTGTCTCATATGTCGCTGTAGATCTAATTAAAGTGAATTCTGTCTGCCAAAAAAGTGTCTATGTATGTGTCAATATGAGAGTGTCATGGTGTGAGACATTAATAAGTCTAATGATGAAGAAACGACATGTATTTGTCAAATTTCAGATGTAAAGTAAAAAAAAAAGATGGAATTAATTGGCATTTGGTGATGGCTTACACTGCACTAATGGTCCTATTGTTGACAGCTAAAGAATTAGACAAATACATCAAATAAATGAAAGCGGGTGTGTGCACATGCTTGCAAATCACTGTGTAGTTATTCCACACCATGGTTAACTGAAAAGCCAATGTGCAGACTTACTATCAATCAACATGCATGTTTCCATCGGAGATCACCGTGACATGAATTTATAGCCTCATCTGAGTCCTGTTGTGCAGACGATAATAAGCAGTCAGTACATGCATTATATATTGGTCACGCATGCACATAATGTGAAATAATGTGTGTGTATGTGTGTTCTTATGATTAATCTAGAAATCTCTTTGAAAACACCTGCCTGGCCTGCCTCGCTTTAAAATGAGCCTCTGGAGGCAGCGGGACTCTGACTGACACGATACTCAGCGAGATAGTAAGGAACAATGTGTCACAGGGGACTCAGCTGCCTCGATGACAGGTGGACACGGTACAGTAGGGGAGACACTGCACTTTTTATTTTAACTTTTATTTATAAAATGCAAGTCTCAGGCATATGGTGCATACAAAAATACACATGATTTTCTGTTATAACATTGTATGGACTTAAATTACCAGAAATTAACAACCCCTGGAGCTTCCCTTTATCCGCTTATCAAAGTTTCTTATTAATGTCAATTGGGGATGTATTCCACATTTCCATTGCAACAATGTTTAATTAAAACGTTTGCTGTAATTAATTCCCATCAAGATTTATAATGCTGTAAAATTTGTGGAAAATATTTCTCAGAATTTCAATGGTTGAAAATATACTAACTAGAAGATCATTACAAGATGGTAATGAAGCCTTTTGTTGACAATGGCACCAATTATGGGCTCACAGCTGTCTCGTGATCATAAGATAAAATGAAATTGAGTGAAATGATTTACCAATGCGAAAGGTTTTCGTATTTTGTGATTACTTGTCACCAGAATCAGAGAAAAGTCAGAGGAGTGATGTTCACTGAACTTGGGGGAGTTGTGGGTCACTGTGAGTGACTGCATTCAGTATTTTCATAAAAGCACACAAATGTTGTTGTCATGCAAAGTGGGAGTGTAGCTCCTCTGCCTTCAATATTGTGGGAAACGGGAAGGCCGGCTTGTTATATCTGATTAAAAAACAACCTTAGCCTGCTCATAGTACATTTTTATTTAGATTTGATTTCCCTGATTTTGAAAAACTGTTCAGCAAATGAAGCTCAAAATTCCACTTCACTTTCAGGAGGCTGGTGCATAATGTAACAGATGTCTGATGTGCAGATAAGTTGTTCAGCGACAGCTCACAGAAAAAAAAAACAACCTTTAATCTCTTTTTAACATTTTAAAAGGTTTCCCCTGTGGGGAAACAAAATTGTATGTAACTTTATTAGGGTACAAGCTGATTGTCTTGTCTTATGTTTATCACTATTCATTGTATTTCATTACCAGACATCTATTTTAAGCAATGTCCTATTCTAATCCTCAGCATTGGGCATTAGTGTAGTGTCTCCAAGTCTGCAGGGAGGATTGTGGAAAATACATTGACGTTCACAAAGGGTCACTGAAAACATGCTGGAGTGGTCAGAAATCTTCCATGCATCCTTCCTAAAGCTTCCCCTCAGGATCACTTTGCTGAACCCGTCCCTCTGCAGCAGATCCAGTTCATTGTTAAGAAGTTTCACACCCATACCCTGAAATTCAACCCAGACGCAAAGCCAATGGATTGTATATGAATAAAAACACTTCTTTCACAGGTATGAAAATCTTATTGCATTTTTTTTTAAATCCAGGTTTATTTGTGCTCCCCATATTCACTCATCCATCTACTTTAAAGATAATCATGAGCCCTGGAAATATCCAGCTCCATAAAAGTCTGGTGCGAAGGGGGACTGTGATTGAAAGGAGAAAGAGCAGATCATCATTACTGAGTGCCATCTTCAAAGCAAAGGCCAGTCAATTACTGAATGAATGATTAAAAAGGTTGGATTCTATTGGATGATATTGAATGAATAAATATTTAATAGCCAGATCCAATTTTCCTCAGTGGTTTCCCATGCTTCAGTTGAATGCATGTGTGTGAGCGCGTGCATGTGCAATCACAGGCATATTTTCTGGGAGAATAGGCCTACCTGTTTTCATCTTTTTGTGTTGCTTGTGCATGTAACTTCCTGTCAGTTAAAGCAGGGTAGGAAGTTGTGTACACGCGCCACACGAAATCAGTAGACACTATTTTAGGATCAGGACAAAAACAGCTCCTATAACAAAGACATAACAACGACAAAGGAGCTGAAATCAATCAGCTGTGACATGTCTATTGTGGAGAGTACTTAAGTCTAAGAACAGGCAGAGACTGGGTGAGGTTTAAGAGGCCATGCATCAGTGAGGGAAAAGGAAAAAAACACTGTTCACATCTGTGTGAACACTGCATGATCCGGTGGGTTTGTTCTCTTTGTGGTGGAAGGGGTGTCAATATTGCATAAAAATCATTACACACCTCATGACCACAATGCAATAGATCTGTGATATGAATCAAGTGCTGTTTCCACTGGTAAACGGTCACAGGGGGAATTAGAAAATATTTTTTGAAATGAGCTATTTCCTGTTTTTTTAAGAGAATATTAACATACAACATTTGCAATGAGCTAACAGAGCAAAAACAAAAATTTGTTCTTGCTCCATAGAGACATGCTCAGAAAAGGATACATGGACATAATATAGTGGCACCAAATGTGCAAGAGATGATTAAGATGTATTAAAATGTAGAGAAAAACAGAGCATGCTTTGAACTAATACAGCAGCTGTGTTGTAGGCCTATGTGTGCATGAGGAATGTGGTTTGGCTGCTCTGACTCAACTCTCCCCATCAGGTGTTTTCCTGAAGCTGAAGGTCCATGAAGACCCATCACACAAGACTTCAGGGTGCACTCATCCTGCAGGCCAAGTGACTGATGCAGAATGCAGATGACTGAAGGCTCATCAAGTCTTAATACATGTAACAGCAATAGAGGCAGACAGAGATAGATGCTGATTTCCTCTACACTTGGCCCAGACTTCCATAACCACTAATGACTTGTCAGTTCATCTGTTAGAAAAGCACCGCTGCATGCGTCTCTCACCCGTGAAATGATTTGTCCTCGAACCTGCATGTAGCCTAGCTATCCCTCTGTTCATGTCTTTAACAACCTCGTTTGACTGTGTGAGGTGTAGGCTACTTTTTTCGCATAGGCTGCTTCAGTTAAATTTTTAGCTTTTTATATTGATTGATTGACTTGAAAGACAAAAACTAATTTAATTTAATTTGCTATAGGTAGGCCTACTGTGTGAAAGAGAGAGAGAGAGAGTTCTTTATAACTTTGGTTTTGTGTCATTGTGTCTTTATGCTTTGGCAACACAGTCTTTGTGACAGTCATGCCAATAAAGCTGAATTAAATTGAATTGAACTGAGAGAGAGAGAGAGAGAGAGAGAGAGAGAGAGAGAGAGAGAGAGAGAGAGAGAGAGAGAGAGAGAGAGAGAGAGAGAGAGAGAGAGAGAGAGAGTTGGTGAGTGTTCACGGGGACATGAACGGGCATTTCTAACTTTAGATATTTGCGGGAGAAAATCACGTAAACAAGCGCGAGATTAGACGTGACGTCACACGCGAGATCATTACGACGTTTGTTACCGGAAGAGACTGACTGTAAGCAGACATCACAGAAGGGACAACATGGCTGTGTTTATGGAGTTTGAGAACAGTGACGACTAGTTTCATTTCGATGGCCCCCACTATCAGTTTGGGACCGAGTTTACCTACCGAAGGAAATGGAGGAGAAAATGGAAGAGGGAGAGCTGCCGGTGGAGTCTATATGTGCTGGACCTGGGGGAATCAAGTGGTCAGTGTGGTCACTGTTTGCCAATGGCCGCTGAAATGTAGCCTACTGTTTGTGCTGCTAGTCGGCCCCGGACGTGTGTTGTCAGTGCCTGGACGCTGCTGGACGCGGAAAGTTGCTGCATAACAGTGGGTGAGTCGTTTTCGTCTCTTTTCAATAGAAACCTTGATGCCTTGTATTCAGTCCCCGGGTCTCCCACTCAGCAGGCACGCCGATTTTTCCCAGTGGCCAGTCGCGGTATTGCAACAAAAAATCCCCATGCGGCCCAAAAAGCTTTTTTCCCATAGACCGCAATAGTAAAAGAGAAGCCTCTAAAACGGTTCACAGGACACCTCCAGCTGTAACCTCCGCTAATTACTAATCTTTGTATTCTATATTTTTAAGTCATGGACTTTATATCCGCCAAAAATGTTTTCTAACGGCCAGAAAAGCCAAAGAAAAGTCTCTTTCTGGGCGTGACGTCACGGCTGTGTCCGTGCACTCCCAAAGCGCGGTCGTGTGAGTCTCGGGACCGAGGATGGCTGAAACTGATGAGACGCTGTTCGGCGGAAAAATCACTCAGGAAAGTGGAAAACACGGCTCAAAGGTGAGTTTTTGTTTGGTCACATCGAGTTAGTTTAACTTTATGATAGTTCATGTCTGTTATTAGTCTCTTGTCAGCTTTTGTTTTTAAACGTAACGTTTAATTGATGAGATCGCCTCGTATTGACTGGATTTACTGACGTGAAACCGGACTGTTTTACATTACTGCTCTTGTAAAACTCATATTTTTCAGTAGTTTTAGCTTGATAAATCATTTATGCTGTATGTGTGTCTGTGTGTGTCAACAGTGTCTCATCGCGGCTGATATTCAACACCTGTTGCTCCGTTCACAACGTCCACGTTAATTTAGTTTACGGTTTAATTAATGCTATGCTGGTAAAATGTAAACCGAGACTTCTCCAGACTCCTCCATGGTCGGTGTGTGTCGTGTGGCCTGACGGTGCAGCTGCTCCCCGGCTGTCTTCCACCGGGACCGGAGGAGAAGAACCTGGACGACGACGTCCTCCTCCTCATCTCGTCAGTGTGTGTTCAGTGTCAGCATATGCATTGCTAAATTATCACTTAAACTCATAATCATATTATTAAATTGTTTGGAAAAAATAAACAAACATGCCTGTGACTTCTTTCTTCTTCTCCCAACTAAATCCAACATCTACAACCGGTCTGGGGCATTATAATACTGTAACAGCAGTGGACACTGACATTATGCGTGTTGTGGACATAATGTAAAGCTAAACTGTATAACAAAGAGTTTTATCCACCTCAAGGCTTGATGAAACTAAACACAACCAGTAAGACATTTACAAAAGAGCTCTTATTTTAATCAGTGTGGCTGATAAAAACAAACTATGTAATGTGTGATTTTATGATAACATCAACTTCTTTTATATTGAAGACTTCAGTATAAAAAGGTAAGGTAATAAGAAGCCATGATAACATTATCTGAGCTGTTCTGGGGTCATCTGTCATGTTTAACACTCAGTTCTCATTAAAACGCACAAAATACAGTTAATTATGATTTATTTTCCATTGTGATTCAAGCTCTACAGGTTCGGACTGACTCGTTTTCAGTGTAACATCGTATATTAATTAACTGTCAAAACAACTTAACGATCGTAGTGAACCTACGATCGGCCGTCAAACCTTTTAAATCATTATTTTTGTTTTAAAGTCCTTGTGAGTCCTGTAAAAGTCTCATTCCTTATCCACAAGTAACCGTGGCTGTATTCAAGTAACACATACATGAACGCGCACCGCCAAAACTAGAACGGCGGTTGCTCGTTCTCATTGCCCCGGGGCATGACGGGAGTGACTCAACTGCGCATGCTCTATGGGCCAGATAACGCGGAAGTAAACCCGGAAGCCAGGAACTTTTTTGGCGTATGCGCCAGGCGAGCAACTTCCATTGAAATGAACGGCGGCCATTTTCCGGTCCGGTATCCAGTTAATATTATACATCCATGCTTGTATTATGTGCTGGGACCCTGTTTGTACTGTTGATGACGTTTGCTGCTGTTCTGAGCATTATTTGTGGCTATGAGTAGCTTTTTGAGGCTACCAGCTAAAGTTGCAACTTGCTATAACTTCATTTTCGGGGTGGGGGGAACTATTCCCTCTCTCACATGCGTAACTCAAAGAGGTTGTGCTGGTTTATGAAAGGATAATGAAGCTAATGTTAACAAACATTGTTCAAACAGGTAGATAGTTTAAATCCTCGTCCCTCGATGGAGGATTTGATGGAGAACATTGGTTGAATGAACAGAGACAGCAGCAGTGGTGTGTCTCAAATCGCATACTTCTCACAGTGCACTGCTTTACAGTACACTGTGAGGCAGTGCACTGCCTTGCTCAGTGCGCAAATTTTGACAGGGTAGTACCGTCTCAAATCAAACACTGCTGCTGCGCACTTACCGGAAATGACTGATTGCAACCATAGCAACCGGCTGTTGGAGCCCTATCGCCGACACTTAAAAGCGCCTTTTGCCGATCAAAACAAGCTATTGGGTTGTGTTTCATTGTGTTAGTGTTGTTGTTGTGTTGTTATGAGTGTTTTTTAAAGACCTTTACGCCGGTGTCAGCTCCGTCGCTGCTCAAAGCATTTTTTTTTTTTTTTTTTTTTTATTTACAGGGGTCAGCGCGAACCGCTGCCGTTTGAAAAGTAGTGACGTGCTTCCGCTACGTCACTAAGATGGCGGCCGTTAAGGGTGGAAAGTGTGCATCGATCCACACTCAATTTTCTGGCCGTTTGAGTGCGCCAATTGAGTGCACACAGTGCACTACATTTTCGCACACTGCACAGTGTGAACGCACTTATGTACTCAAAATATTAAGTGTAAGTGCAGAAGTGCGCGATTTGGGACACACCGAGTGGCTTTCTGAAAAATGAAGTCATACTGGCTTCCACAAAGACTAAAACTACATCTGTTTTGTCTACAATAAATGGACTTGGTGCACAATTCCCGAAACCAGTGGAAGCACAATGGATTATCTATAGGGCAGACAAACTCACAGAGGGCCCTATAAATTTACAGGAGATACCTAAAATACCGAAAGACTGTAAAAGCAATTAAATAAAAATAAGAGAGGGGCCAAATAAACAGATGACCTAAATAAAAATAACATAGGTCTACATTACTTGGTATTACTTAATCAAAGGTTAGGGGAAAATCATTGCATCATTGCTTCATTATCTGGGGGAAAAAGTGTTTGAGTAATTTCTCCAATTCCAGTATTTTTACCCATGACACATTATGAGGCAGAGCCATATCATCCCCTCAACATCCAAAATGGGACAAAAACATGACCTTCTCTTGTTGCTTCCCACTGCAGACAGCCAATTGTGGAAAGCTGTGCATGTTTGTTTTGTTTTTAACTGTCTGGATGCATCCTGATGGCATTCGGAATACCAAGGCTTAAGCCTCTCCCTAAATCTATGAAAAATAAAATAAGAAGAGACTAATATTTATTTTTTAATAAAAACTGGAAAGTTGTAGATGCCACTGCCAGTCATGTCATATGAGAATCCAAAATAAATCTTCTTGTTAATCCTCTATCAAACAGGCTGTCATAGAAAAAATCAACAAATTGTCATTGTCAGCTTCACAGTGTCAGTAGCACAGACTCTTGTTTCTTTGATGTACAAATATGAGTTAACTTGCATCAGAAACCTCTGAGAAAACTTTGACTGTATTGAGTAACACTTTTGGAGGCTCACCTTTTGCTTCGTCATTCTGACTTGAACTTACTTTTTATTTTATATGGTCTATCAATCTAGCATTAACTGATCGCTACCTTTTATGGATCACTGAGATTCAGAAAGACTGATGGTGGTGATGAGAGGGAAAGAGGGAGTAAAAATGTGCGAGTCAGAAAAATAGCTATACAGAGGAAAGTCAGTGAATATCATCAAGTCTAGATCATTTTACCTTTGGTCTAGTTCCTGCTCAAGATCAAATGTGTTCTAATTAAGGGAAGTAAAATGTAAAATTGTGTGTATTTCTTAATTTCAATTAATATAAAATGGTAAAGAAGTCAGGAGACAGGAAGAGTGGCAAACAAGAAGAAAGTATAGGCCCTAGTAGAAAATCAGTGATAGAGGCACACTTTTTGTGTTTGTGGTTGTGAGTGACTATTTATGCAACAGATTTAAGAAAAACACTTGAAAATAAAATTTGGAACATGAAATGTGTCGCACTTGTTCAGTTAAAGAACAAGGACATTTTACAAGGAGCATTAGCCTCAAACTGGTTCATCCTGTCATCTGTCAGACCCTTCAACAAACAGCGGAAAAATCGAGCGCTGTTTTGTTTTTATGTCTGACTTTTATTCATTATCTGTGTAATATTAGTGCTAATTGGTGCATTACTCTTTCTCATTTTACTTTCCATACACAGTATAAACCCCATTGTCCTATATTATTGTTTCATATCTCATCTTATTGTGAGGGACCTCTGCAGCTTCCTCCCTTATTGGGATATGGACTTGACTGGAGTTAGAGCGTCAAGTGAAGTTACCAAAAAAGGGATGAAATTTTATTTTAGAAGACCAAAAATAAATAAATAAATAAATAATAAAAACAAAGAAAATATCTATCTATCTATATGTTGCTGCAACACTTTGTATGTAATAGATACCTTTACAGTAATACTGTATGTATTGTACAACTCTAATTGTGTTTCTTTATAAAAGTTACCGTAGATATACAGTAATACTATATTATTTAACGGCAACATCACATTGTTGTGTGTCTCATATCTGTCTATGAGCTCCCTCTATGTGTTTCTGTGGGTCTTGCTCTGATCAAACATTACCAACATTAGTAATGAATAGAAATTTGATCACTTATAAAAATGATCTAAAATCGAGCCAGTGTAGACTGACTGGCAGTAGCAGTGCTGCAGCAGAGCCAAAGCATGTTGGCCGTGTGGAAATACACATGTGCAGCAGCAGCTGCCACTAAAGCAATGCAGGCAGTGTGTCCCAGGCATTGGTGCGAGAGGAACATTATAGCAGAAGCTACACTTAATGAATGGTTTGACGAGCCTGGAAAAATCAGAAAATCCTGGAATGTATGTATTTGAAAAAAAAAAGTTATTAGATATTAAAGTAGATATTGAAGTTATTTGAGGAGAGGCGATTGCAAGAACACCAATGATATGAAGCAGGAAGTTGTGTATAAGATACTGCAAATGCACGTACTGAAGACATGACCTAATTTTCATACCCCAGACTTTTCCTTCTCTAACAAACCAAGATGATTCCAGAGAAACAATAGAAGATTCCTGATATTGAGATATTGAGATTACACAGGCCATTGAGTTAAAGCTGCCCTTTAATCAAGTCCTACTTATTATCTGTAGTGAACATGTTTTCACTTTAATGAGATATTCTGAGAAGGTGGAGCAAAAGCCAAGGGAAGATAAAACAGAGAACGAGAGGAGAAATTACATGATTGCGACGCTGACTCAGAGAGAAAATAAAAACTATGACTCAGTAAGCTGAAAGCAAGGATACAGATGTGAACATGGAGCCCAGCTGAGCTGTTCCACCGATGTTTGACTCCTGATGAGGAGGTGTGAGCAGAAACAGCTTCAGGCTATACCGACTCACTTCTCATGCGTCAGTAGTTCTCCTTGGACATTGAAGAATTTACAGACGTATTAGATATGGACATTAAAGCTACTGAGAAATGCAGGCCTGAGGAATTGAGGAATAAGGAGAGAAGCAAGGAAAACAGAGGAGCGACTAGTGATATTGTTGTGTCTATTCTGCAGTGACTGTGGATTATAAAAGTGTTCTATGCACATTGTTTATTGGCTTAATTAATTTGTGTTGATCCGGCTCATTGGCTGTTTCAATTCTCCACAGATTTCTTTTCTCTTTGTATGAATCCTTAAGCGTGGTCACTGACCTCGCTGCCTCAATTAGAAAGCCTACTGCTTGAAAATTCAGAGAATAACAACTAAAGAATCTTCTCCGTTTCCACAGCAAGATCCGGTATAATGTTGCAACAGGCACACACTGATAATGTAAATGATTTGAATGAATCAGACATGAGCATGAACAGCTGATGGACAGTTTGGACCATGCACTGAACAGCTGCTGCACTGGCAGCAAAATGACGAGCCTTGGGGACACAAAGGAGTATCATGCAGATTATTGACACTGCAGTCACTTACACTTTTATTACTGTCACCCTGACTGATTAATGTCTACACATGATGATGAGCCTCATTAATTTTTCCTCCCACATACACACACGAGATCCCCCACTCCTACACATACAGCAGACAACCCAAGACACTGTGTTCTGCTTAATGCATAATTTTGCTTTGTGGCATTGTAATTGTGTTGATAAGTCCACAATGTGTTTGACATAGGGATGTAATTTACACAGTTGTGCAAATGCATTCAGAGGCAAACTCAAAGATACATGCATTGTCTTGTACCTGAGAGACAGGTGAGGGTATTGATATCACCCTTTAATCTTTGTCTGAATGCAGTGGCAAGTAGTAATAGCCACTTGTACCAGCTTAGCAGGGGAAAACAGATAGCTTGGATCTGTTCAATATCAGCTCTAACATTGAGCCCACGAGCACTTCTGAAGCTCATTCATTTACTCATCCTTTGTTATAGGCTACCTGTAAACAAGTTAAAAAAAAGAAGAAGATGACGTGTGAAATTATTCATTAACTCTAAGGAGTGCACCTGCACCAAAGCACATCAGTTTCTCAGTGTTCTCCCATTGCCTGGTTCGTCTGTTGCATATGTCTGGTGTTTGGGTTATCTGTATGTTCCAATCCTGAGCTCCTGTCCAGTCTTTGCTACGTTTTACATTACACGTATTAGCCTACATTATTACGTTTCTACATTTTTGGCTCCAGCCCTGCGGTAAACCTGATAATTTAAGTAGGGTGTCTCTGTGCTCTGATAGATTTTGGTGACATGTTTCCGAACAGTCTGGAGAGCTCTTACCTTGTGGCTTTGCCAGACAACATTCCTTGGAGGAATCTCCTGATCAATACATTGATTAGGATGGTATAGATCCAGTAATGTAACTCTAGCTGAACTTTATCTTTAAGATTGAGTGACACAAGTGGAAGAAAATCTAGCAGTCCTTGGCATCAAAAAGAAGACTTGAAGTTCAACAGATTTATTATCTTGTTATGAAATGAGTCTGTTCCTCTTGGAAATTTCAGACCCCATTTTGTGCCAGATATGGCTTACTTTTCAAAGTATAGTTGGTAATGCTTGAAACTGAAAGTGCATAAAGCACATGCACAAATTGCAGTTTACTATAGACTTATAAGGTCTAGGATTTCTGGTGTTTACATTTACTCTGCTAAACTGGACTCTATAACCACAACATGTTTCCACTTATGACCCTGAACACACGCACACACACACACACGCACACACGCACACACGCACACACACAGGCTAATGGGATGATTAAAGAGGTGGGTGACCATAAACTGGCTAAACTGTTTGTCATTAATGAAACCTTGAACAAACACTGCAGAGCCATGTGGACAGATTTCTCCAAAAATGTGCTACTGTTTATACGGATGACAGCATGAGAGAGGAGATAAGAATAGTGATTTAACGTAGCAGAGGGCTTGAGGGGATCCCACGACTGCCAATACACTTGAGGTTCATTCCCAAAATCTCTTCACAAAAGCATCGGAAAGCACCATTTAGTTTTGCCCTTCTATGAAGTCTTTTTTTCTTTGGTTCAATCTTTCCTACCTGGGAGAACATGAAACTGTTTTGACTGGCTCCATAACTCTCCTGGTGTGACAAGATAGATAACTCATCTTGATGTGTAAAATGGCATTAGCAGACAAAACACAAAAATGAAAGATATGAGGTAACTGTGAACTTCAAGTGAATTTTCAACCACTCTGCAGTGACTGTGGAGAGTCGGAAAATGTATTCAACAACCCAAACACCTGTGTCTTAAAAAAATAATGGCATATGTGTTATACATACAAGATCATCTAAATGTAGGTGTCAATCTTTTTTGTTATTTTAGATGTAAATCTGGATCTAATCATTCATTGCTGTTATTTTACCTCATCCTGGTACGACAGGAAAGGTCACGGGATCAGAAAGTCATTTATATTCATCCCATTCTTTTTTTTCATCAAGATGTTTCAGTCATTTAACAACGCTGCCTTCATGACTAAATAGATGATTTAAGAGTTGTTATTATTGATAACTGACAACATCCTGTAGTCAGACCTGGCTGTGTTGTATTGTTCACACTGCCATTCTTCTTTGCATGCTTTTTTATGACATCTCCAGTATTTCTTCAAACCTTTGATGATCTGAAATTGAACATGCACACATTTCTTCTATCGCATGAGAAATGACTTTGTCTCTCTGGATCAAGAAAAAACAAACACTATCAGGGCTGAAGTTGATCCTCATCAATGAACAGCATTTCCAGCAATTACACTGTTGCCAAAATGGGTTGATTGAAGCACCTTGCTTTAGGTTTGTTAATTAGAATTATCCTTGAATATTCTGCGATTTTTCTTCTGTTTTTCTCTCATGAGCGACTGACTTGGAGGCAGCATCTTGACAAAAAACATGACTCAACATCCATCTTGGGGCTCAATCATACTTTCTGAATTACTTTTTATACATTGTTGTTATGAGTTTTCAACACGTTATTGTAGGTTTCCGGGCAGCTGTGCTCATTTTGGCAGCTTCTTACAGTTCTGATGATTGATTTTAGATACCGATCACTATAAAACAGCCACAGAGTGTAGGTCTACAGCAAATGGATTTTATAACCTTATTTTCAACTGTGTCTGTGATTGTGCTTTTCTTGCAACTGCAGATTCAAGTAAGCAGATGTTTGTGAGACAGATGTTGGACCAGGTACAAACTGGCTTCTTCCTTTTACTTGATTCATCATGTGAGGCTGTGTCTTCTTTGTATTTCTTTCCCTTTTGGATATGGGGAATGTGCTTCTTTTTTAAAGTTTTATAATGATGGGAATACAGACACACCAACAGGAATCAATCGATGAGATTATATGAACGCAGCTAACTTTGTCTAAGCAGCCTATAGATACTGTAGCCTGGCTGCAGCACATACTATTTGTAACACAGTATAACAATATAAAGACAGACAAGTTAGCCATCATAGATAAAATGCAATTGTTGCATGTGAGGTGTAAGTTGTCAAAAAAAAAAGTGTAGTGCTTTCTCAGAAGAGTTATACAGTACCGCTCCCTCTGTCAGTGTAAAGACTGCAAGTTGCATGGCGATCTAATGGTGACAGCAAGAAGGCAATATTTTTTCTTAGTGAGCATTAGAATGGTTAATTAGGTTAATTGGATGGTTCGTTATATGGTTAATTAGATCTAATGGTGACAGCAAGAAGGCAATGTTTTTCTTAGTGAGTATTAGAGGTGCTAGAAATGGACAGAGCAAGGCTGGTTGGTTCCCCTGTTTAATGCCAAGCTAAGGTAATCGGTTTCTGGCTATAATTAAAAATTTAGCATACAGATGCTAAGAGTGTTATCAGTCTTGTGTATACAATGATTCAGCATCAAACATTTAAAATTTAACCACTAGGTTACAAAATTAAGTTTAATTAAGTTTTTTTTCCACATTATGTTTCAAGCAACCTGGTGCACTCTTAAAACAACAATTTTTTTAAAGGCTGTTCGGTTTCTGTGAGTCACAATGTTTATTGCTGCAGGCGATTGATCACCCACTGAATAATTAACATAGTTGTACAGAAATAATAGAGAAATAGCCTACCTAAAGTTTGAGCTTTGCTTTGCATCTGAAATCTGTGATCTGTGCATGGATGTTCGTGTGATGAACTGTTTTTTCTGGCCATTAAAATGATCTGTCACCACACATCCTCGCAGCCTGTCACACGCTTCCCTTAGTGAAAGCCCTGAGATGATTTGAAAGCTTTTGTTTGTAGTCTCTGAGGGAGAGACAGATTGAAAAAGAGAGCAGGAGGTTGAGAAAGCAATACAAGAGAGGCAGAATTGACGTAAACATAACTGTTCCCTTAAGACATATTTCGTGAATTAATTCTATCTTATAGCTATTGGCTTGTTTATTTGGATGTTAATTTAGCTATTTTGTGGCTTTCCTGTAATGTCTGTAATTATGATAATGGGCTAATATATGTATATTGGCAGTGTGCCTGTGGGCCATATGTAATATGCATACAAATGTGATTTTCACTTATGACTCAGTTTTTCTTTAGTTTGAGTTTTTTGGTTACATTTTTTAATCTCAAAGCACATGACAAAGAAACACCAAAGATTGTTTAATGCATGAGTCTGCAACACTGTAGAAAAAGAGAGACTCCTGCTAAAGAGATGTGGTCGATGTGAAATAACCTGTTTCTCACCATCATGCAAAATAAGCATAAAACACAAGTCAGGATTAGTTTCCTGTGGCTCAAATACTTTCCACATTATAAAGCAACAAAGATAAAGCAAATCAAATAAGGAAATAGAAGCAGCACAGTGGCTGAGTATTTATTTTATTACCCCTGAAGCTGCTCTGGTCTTTTTCTACTGAATCTGAAGGGAATGACGAGAGGTCAATCTCTGCAAAATTCTCTTCCACTTATTTATATAGCACTTCATGATCATGTAGGAGCATTGATTTTCTGGGTGAATATGACTTCATCTCTATGATGCTGTGTGTGAATCAGAAGAATTAAGTTCTTCTTGCTTCCCTCCGCCGGTCTACACATTGTCCTTCAATCCCATTTTTATGTGCTGTCTGTCTCTTTTTTTCATTGTGAGTGTGCGTTTGTGTGTCTGTGTCCTTCCAAAGTGCTGAATACCCTCTTCAGTGAGATGCGTTTCCGACAGAGAAGGTGGTTTTATGACTCATTAATGAGAGGGAATGTATCTGCCAGCTCTTGCATAAAATGACAAACTGCCAGTCGAGCATTCCCTTCAGTGCAACGTATTTGAGTAACCAGAAAATTTATGAGCAGTAAGAACGCTTAAGGAAGTCTTTCTGTGTTTTTCAAGTGTGACACTTTAGCAAAGCATATACCGGGAGGGAAGGGTTGGCTGGACTGGACAGTTGTAGAGCAGGAAATGCAGGGATGGTTACAATGGTGATATGGAGCTAACAAATGCGATACAGGAGAATGTGACCTGAGGCTTTGAGGATTTGATGGAGCGCTTTGAACATACGACATCAGGATATGCTCATAAAGACAAACAAAATGCCATGCACACTTCATATCCTCCCAAGGAAAGGAGGAGGCAGTTTCAGCAATGAATGTCAGTCTGTGTGTGTGTGTGTGTGTGTGTGTGTGTATGTGTGCTGTTGTCTTTAAGTACTGAAACACTATCAGTCCTCAGGCTGTGAAAACTTAATGTGCTCCTGAAAAAACATAAACATCAGTTTATTAAAAAAAAAAGAAAATGAGAGAGCAGGTACTGTAAGGCTCTGTTAACCAGAGGCTGTAGTTTTTATCTTTCTGTAAATCTGCCTTATTGGCTTTCCCATAAATGATCCTGATTAAGCCTCAGTAATTCACATGGCAAAGAGAGGGAAATGCACATCATACGGAAACAGATGGAAGAGGCCAAAAAAGTACCACACTATTCAAATATTCTGAGACATACAGTAGCCTATGGTTGTTGTTTGTTTTGTTTTTTGTCTCATGCAAAGTGGAGGTGTTAAGAGCAGGCTCAACAATATTTTGTCAGCAGATTGCTTCTTTTTTACCCAACATTTTATAGGTTGCAAAGAATCCGAATGTTAAGTACTGAAACTTTGCAACCTATAAAATGTTTGGTAAAAAAAGAAAAGCAATCTGCTGTCATAATATAGGCTATAGGACAGGGTGCTCGACTGAACAATGACAGATCTCTACCGCCCCTTTGTGGATGTAATATGTAACTGCAGTGAACGCTGACCCATCAGTCCAACTGCACACAAGAGTAAGAGTATGAAAAAGTTAAATGAATGCGGTTTTAACGAAATTAACATATATTTTAAATAAAATATTAAAATCATCTAAGTAATGCAGAACCTAATTATGAATTAGGAGCTTACAGTAATATAATACTGTGGTACCATACCATACCATACTAGACCAACTTTATTTGTAAAGCACTTTAAAAACCTAGTGGACCAAAGGGATGTACAAAATTAAACATATAGTAATAGCAAATTAAGAGACATAGGCAATTTATACGAAGTCAAAGGCCATACGCAATCCAACCTAGTATTCTGAGAGGAAAGCTAGAGAAGATGTGTATGTATGTGTAGATCCAGCCATCACAGTATGTGAGGTTGGGGTATTGCATGTCAGACACAGTGGTGAGCAGTGTAGGAGTACCACACGGCACTGTGCTCTCACCTTACCTCTTCACACTGTTCACTGCAGATTTCACATCCACATGTGAATCTTGCCATGTTCAGAAGTACTCTGACGACACGGCCATAGTGGCATGTGTGAAGAAGGGACAGGAAGATGAATACAGGGACCTGGTGGGGACATTCACAGACTGGTGCAACAAGAACAACTTGTTGCTTAATACATTAAAGACCAAAGAAATGATTATTGACTTTGGCAGGTCCAAGAGATCCTTCCGGCCTGTGACTGTGGATGGGGTGGACATTGAGGGTTCAGTCATACAAGTACCTCGGAGTACACCTTGATGACAGGCTGGACTGATGTGTACAAAAAGACACAAAGCAGGCTTTTCTTTTTGAGAAGACTCAGGTCTTTTGAGATTTGCAATGTTATGCTGCGTATGTTTACCAGTCTGTAATTGCAAGTGTAACTTTCTTTGCTATTGTCTGCTGGGGTAACAACATCAAAGTAAGGGACAGGAACAGACTAGACAGGCAGCTCTGTGATGGGGGAGGAAGCAGAGCTGCTAGAGGCTGTGGTTAAGTGGAGGATGGGGTGTAAAGACCATCCTAGGTGACCCCCAACACCCTGTTTACAAAACCCTTGCAGGTCAGAGGAGTAGCCGCAGCAACAGGTTTATCTCCCTGACCTGCAGAACCGAAAGATTTAAAAAATAATTTGTTCCTGCTGCAATCAGTCTATATAACAAGTCCTAAAATGTTTTGTGTATTCCTAATATGTTTTTCTTTTTTGTGTTTGCGCTACTAGTCGATTTTGAATTTCCCTGTAAGGGATGAATAAAGTATCTCTCTCTCTCTACTCTACTCTACAGATGGGTTTTGAGGCATTTTTTAAAAACTAAATACTTGTCTAATGTAGAGAGGCAAGTCATACAGCTTTGGTGCCACAACTGAAAAAGTGCGGCCCCCTCTGAGTTTACTCGTAATTTGGGGATTTTCAGGAGCAGCTGGTCAGCTGACCTGAGAGGGTGTGTATGAGTGTGGCTGTACCAACTGGGGCGAGGCCAATTTAAAAGTGGATCCTAAAACATACGGGCACTTGGGCAGCCAGTGTAATGCGGTTAGAATAAAGGAAATGTGCTCACGTTCATTCGTGCCACTTAAAAGGCGTTCAGCAGCATTCTGCACCATCTAGAGGCGGGTGATGGAGGATGCGCTAACCCCTAAAGCGTTGCAGTAATCTAGCTGACTAAGGTGTAGACTACCATCTTCTTCAAGTGCTGCCTCGAAAGAAAGAACTGTCGGCCTTAATATTTATTTTTACTATAGCTTTCTCTATACTTAAACTAAAAATGACCATGAGAATTAAAAGCAAACACAACTGACTATTCACTGAGCCTACATGATGTTATCTGTGAGTCTGTTGGCTGTGATACAGTTTTTTCTCAGGGTCTGGCACTGGCTGTGATACTGTGTAGTGGGTCTTGTGGGTCTTGGTTCAAGGTTATCTGAGGTAAGGAAAATGCAATGTAATGAAAACAGACAAATGAAATATTGTGTACCATTCCATTTATCAGTAGCACTATCTCAAGTGTTAAAACTAAATACCGCAAATTCACACTGAGATCACTCGTGCTCGGAATTCACCTTTTACACATCTTTGATGTTTTCTTTGCAAATATCTGACTGCTGCAAGAAGAGGTTGGGGAATGCCATCCCATCTGCAGACTATCACATTCAGCTTCCTTCCTTGCTCCCTTCCAGGCTCTGTTTTCAAACTTCCTGTTTCTCCAGGCAACAGTGCAAACAAAACAACAAGCTGCTTCCCATTGAGGGACAACGTTTAATTGGCAAAATATTCACTGAGGAGACTGAGATCATGTCCTCTGTATTTTTCTCTATAATTTTAGCAGCCTGTGTTGTTATGCCTACGCATAAACACTTTTGCCTGTACAGATTTCATGTAAGACCAAGTCTGTGTGATGAACGCCGAAGCTGGGCATGTTGGGACCCAACATAAGCTATGACGTGGATTGTATCTGTTCCAGAGAAAAATCTTTTCCCCCAACACAGGGTAAAACCAGGATACAACGAGCATGAGTGAACAATGGCCACTCTAAGACGAGATTTGATTACTCCTCAGCAGCATGTGTCACAGTGGTACTAGGATTCGGTCTACATAGACAACATAACTTAAGTTCAGAAATGTGGCAGAATAAGAGATAAGATCAGATTACTTTGCAGTTATTTAGTACTGTCAGCACTGTTGATGATAAATAGGATATTGATAGAGTTGATAGACAGTAAATAGAATTTTATGAAATGATTTGCATCAAACAGAGTTGCATAGGAAACGTTACAACTTCTATAAAACCTGATTAATCTAATATTTTTTTAATTACTCAACCCAAACCAAATGTGTTAATCTGTTCCCCCCTCTCCCCTACAGTCCTTATGGGATAAAAAGAGCTCAGCAGGCTACAGGGCTTTTTCCTGTCATGGCTGTTTAATTTGGATTATTTCAGGCCTTGTAGCCTACCTGTTACCAGTCTCCTGCTGCTGGTGGTCTCCCTCCTTCAGGAGTGGTGAGCTGTGTGACACATGGAAGTTGCTCATTGTCATCCCACAGATGTTGCCTATCAAACATATTTAGCTGTTTTTATATTGAGGACATTGTGTTAGTCTCTGCATGCCAGGGGATCAATCTCATACCAGTGTTAATCCCTTATCCAGGAAATGACTGATCAAAACACCCACTCAGGTAGGCTACACAGGTTTGCTTACAACCTGTCTGACAGCCTATTGATCAATCATTCATTTATCCATCAATTGCTCATGAGATCCTTCACATGCGGATGTCAGGCCCATTGAACCAGATACGCTGTGCAGGCCTGTGGCTCTTCAAATGGGCCTGAATCAAGCTTTGAGGTCGTTTCTCCACACTTATCAACCCCCCCCTCCCTCGCAACAACCCGGCGTCCGCTGCTCGGCGGAGTCGGACCAGCCAGCACAGGCCGTGCCCGGTTCCCGTTGCCATGGTGATGACGTCATGCTGCAGCACCGAGAGGAACGGCGCAGTCGCGATTCGGTGGGAAGGGCGAGCCAGAGAGCAGAGCGCAGCCACAGCTTCCTCCGCCATTCAGACAGGAGGGCCAGGACGGACCATCCAGCACAACCGGAGCCCGTCGTCAGCTTCCTCTTTCCAGCACTCTCCTCCAGCACCAGCACCAGCATTTTCCGTGAGACCACCCACACCGCAACGACAAAATGCGTGAGATAGTGCACCTGCAGGCCGGGCAGTGCGGGAACCAGATTGGAGCCAAGGTATGATTGAAAACACATACACAACACACAGGCACCCGGTGGCTTATTATCGACCTGTGAACCGCGGTCGGCTTAATGTGATCGAATTCAAGTTTATTCCTGTCGCTGCCTACGTGGCTACTCTTAAGAGGCCCTGCTGCCCACAGGAAACACTAAATGGGTCAACACAGAGGAGTGGAAAGTGTTGTATAAGACTGGCGAAGGCAGCGTACAATAGCATCCTTTTTAGGGTGGGCGGTGGCGAGCAGAGACATCCCTACAGTTGTCACTTGATGCCCTTTAGATGATGAGCGCACCCGCCTATAACCAGCTACTGTCACTGTCACTGAGTGTGGCTGCGACCTAAACTGTGTGTGTGTGTGTATCCTGCGTGTTTTTCTTTCCTTCTTTCGTCTTTTTTTTTTTCCCCTTTTTGTGTGTGGGTGGGGGGCATAGAGAGCGAGGTGTGGCGCAGAATGCACTGGAACGCGGATGGGCAGTTTTCAACACGCATGAGATCATATTAAATTAGAATATAAATAAATAATAAGTAGGCCTATATTTTGTTACCTGCATTTCAGTAGTTCAGCCCATTTTCGAATGGATCTGTGAAACCAGATGATTAGAAAGTTGATTAGAGCCTGATGGACTTGAAAAACATTCACGCAGTTTTCTGGGGTTGCAATAATAAGTGTTTATTTATCTCTTTTTTCCCCAATCTGATTAGCCTAAGCGTATTATAATAGGGCTATGAAAAAAATTAATTGTGGCAAAATGGAGACTATAAGGTTTTTGCTTTACAAACACAGTTATGGTTACTGCATCACTCATTCAGTGAGGCTGCTGAGGCTCAACAAGTTGCAGTATAAACAGCTGGCCATTTACATTTTTTTACATCCCTGTGTTTATGTGAGTGATACATCACCTTTATACTCTTTTTTGTTTATTGAATGACATTGTTTATTGTATGTATATGTATATGTACATGTGTGTTATCATGTGATATTTTATGTGGTGAAGCCAAAGACAAATTTCCACATTGTGAACAATAAAGGAAACATTAAGATTAAATTCGGACTGTGCTATAAACGTTTTTATGAAGTTGTCTCTGCCTAATCTCACCTATCTGCTATCGGTAGTTCTGGGAGGTGATCAGTGATGAGCACGGTATCGACCCAACTGGAACCTATCACGGAGACAGTGACCTGCAGCTGGACAGAATCAATGTCTACTACAATGAGGCTTCAGGTCAGGGCTGATAAAACACTGAGCTTTAAATATTCTGTATTTTCTTTTCTATTGGATATTTCTGACACTTGCATTTGTGTTCAAGGAGGGAAGTACGTGCCCAGGGCCATCTTAGTGGATCTGGAGCCAGGCACGATGGACTCTGTCCGCTCTGGCCCCTTCGGACAGATCTTCAGACCTGACAACTTTGTCTTCGGTATATACAATCAGTCGTACACCTGCGTAATAACACAGGACATGATACAATCACGTGATTGCAGCAAAAAAAAAAGACCCTTTGGTTTGATTGATACACTGAAATATTACAAGCGTAGAATATAATTAAATTGTTCCCTTTAGGCCAGAGTGGAGCGGGCAACAACTGGGCCAAGGGCCACTACACAGAGGGAGCTGAGCTGGTGGACTCAGTCATGGACGTGGTGAGGAAGGAAGCTGAGAGCTGCGACTGTCTGCAGGGTTTCCAGCTCACACACTCCCTGGGCGGCGGCACTGGCTCTGGCATGGGAACTCTGCTCATCAGCAAGATCCGAGAAGAATACCCCGATCGTATCATGAACACCTTCAGCGTTGTGCCCTCTCCTAAGGTATACAGTGACCATGATGTCACACTTGTTCACAGTACTCGTTGCTTATTCTGGCTCTTCATCTCCCTGACGTTTGTACGTTCTTCCTCCAGGTGTCAGACACAGTGGTGGAGCCCTACAACGCCACCTTGTCTGTCCACCAGCTGGTTGAGAACACGGACGAGACTTACTGCATTGACAACGAGGCCCTGTATGACATCTGTTTCCGCACCCTCAAACTCACCACACCCACCTATGGAGACCTCAACCACCTCGTCTCCGCCACCATGAGCGGGGTGACAACTTGCCTGCGCTTCCCCGGTCAGCTCAACGCTGACCTCCGCAAACTGGCCGTCAACATGGTGCCCTTCCCTCGTCTGCACTTCTTCATGCCCGGCTTCGCCCCCTTGACCAGCCGAGGCAGCCAGCAGTACAGAGCCCTCTCTGTGCCCGAACTCACTCAGCAGATGTTCGATGCCAAGAACATGATGGCCGCCTGTGACCCACGGCATGGGCGCTACTTGACCGTGGCCGCTGTGTTCCGTGGCCGCATGTCAATGAAGGAAGTGGACGAGCAGATGCTGAACGTGCAGAACAAGAACAGCAGCTACTTCGTGGAGTGGATCCCCAATAACGTCAAGACGGCCGTGTGCGACATCCCGCCCCGTGGGCTCAAGATGGCGGCCACCTTCATCGGCAACAGCACAGCCATCCAGGAGCTGTTCAAGCGCATCTCCGAGCAGTTCACCGCCATGTTCCGGCGCAAGGCCTTCCTTCACTGGTACACCGGCGAGGGCATGGATGAGATGGAGTTCACCGAGGCAGAGAGCAACATGAACGACTTGGTGTCCGAGTACCAGCAGTATCAGGACGCAACGGCCGAGGAGGGAGAGTTTGAGGAGGAAGGAGAGGAGGAGGTGGCCTAAGGCTAAAATCACTCATGAGTTCTCCGCTGCACTCGTCATAACTCCAGCCAACCGTCCATCCACTGATTTCAACCCTACACTGCTCTTTTTCTGACTTTTTCATTTTTTTTCTCAGCTCTTTCTTTTGGAATCCCTCGTTTTCCTCCTCTCTCTGCCCGTCCTCCCACTTCCATTGACCCCCACCTCTCCTCCACCCAGAGCAGCATTCACAACACCCCCCAGACCCAGGGTGCCCCCCCCACCTCAGTACTCATGTAAAGGTAGCTAACACAGGTGTGCTTGTGGTCTTATGTCAGTAGCTTTCTGTTAATGTTCATTTATCTGGGCCAAGTACTCAAAAAAAAAACTGCTCAACTCACCGAAATTTGTTCACTTGTCTAACTGAAATAAATATGTTGGAAAAATATGCATTTGTGTTAATGACGTTTTTCTATGGGAAATATTTGACATTTTAATTCATTTTAAAAGTATATGACTACAGTTCACAGTTATATAACCCAGTGGTCATTGTGTATACTGCTGGATGAAATAAACCACAATCAACAATTATTTTTTAGGATTTTACTCTGGATGTATGAGGCAAACCAAAATGGAGATCTGAAATGACTGGAGATTAGACAGTGTGGCTTGACCACCACAAGGAGGCAGTATGAGGTCTGTGGGTTTCTCTGAGCAGGATGTGGACACATCTCTTTGCCACTAGACAACCTGTAACAGAAAATGTTTCACTTTTCAGTATCCTGCTCATCTGTGCTACAACTCAAGCATGATGACGTTCTGCTTTCCGTGTAGGCTGTAGAGATGTATACCTAAACAAAAGCATGTCTGTCTATGGAAAATGAAATCAAAAGTGGAGGAAAAAGGGGAATGTTTTTAATGGAAATAACATTCAAGTCACAGAAATGCTATTTCTGTAATTTGGCTCGTACAGCTGCTATAGTGTAAATACATATAATGTAACTTTTTTTCCTTTACATAATTACAGACTTAGCAAATAACAAATAATGAAAAGTTAACAACGGTGAACAGGAGTTGCTCTTGTAACAGACGTCATGCACGCATTGACACAACACACATAATGAGATAGATCAGGAAGTGTTCTGTCACTCCGGCGCTGATTGTGCAGACTGCTGCATCTGCTGTTCTCCTTCGTTTGTACCACTGCTATATTGGGGATGAGGCGGCTGAGTGTTAACTCACACACCTACTAAACGTCTCTACCTTCCTGGAAAAACACATGGACAAAGGCACATTGAGACAACATGGGCTCCAGACTGAAGTAAGTTAACCGTGTCATTTGTGCTTCACTTCCATCATCATCACTCTGCCCGTCAGTCTGTTCTTGTGGTTTTTATTACTTCCTCTAACAACTGCACAGGAAGTTTCCTGCAGCAGTTTTTGCTGCCCTGTATCATTTGCCATACACTTTATGGTAAAGTCATATTGGTTCAAAGCAGAGCAATAAATCAGTACTAATTGCATAAGAGAGCATTTTAAATGTAAACACTTGACTCTTCCAGCTGTCTCTAATTAAAAGCTATACCACATTTTAACTTTGTCTTTAAGAGCACACATGTTTTATTTTTGCCTACAAGTAGAATCCCTTTGAGAATTGTGAATTTGGTAATATGTCATGTGTAATAATGTGTCCATATTTGGTGGGAAACACACTGTAGATCTCATATCAGTCTCTGAATCTCTTTTCTGTCAGACAAAACCCTGAGCGAACGTTCTACTGGTTCTTTGAAGCAGCGTGCCCCGTAGCCAGAGACAAAGGTAAGGCCGCTGTCTTCTTTCCCATCAGCGTATCTGGGTCAGGTTGTATTTGACTTGTAGCTTGTGTTTCCCCCTCCATGAAGTGCTAGACGTGTGCTATGACACAACCATATGCAGAGTGATTTATTTGTAAAAGAGAAGTTGATCAAATTTGTTCCTCAAAAACTTTCCTGTGACTGTCATCTTCTTGTCATTTCCTTCGAGACCCACCTCACCGATCTGACTTCTGAACACTAACTCTAAACTCTAAACACTAAATAATGTCTGTGTTGTAAGATGGTGAAATTCAAGACTCAGTGTATATGAAGGTGTTTCTGCCGAGTTGAGAGTTGCTCATACTTCCTGTCATGTGATCATCCAAACCACACCGCTCGTCATACTTGAAATAGATGGGACCATATCGTGGTAGTCAGACTGTCAGTACAGCTACAGTAAACATAAACTGAGGGATTAAGTTGTTTTAAAATGTCATATTAAAAAGTTATTGAATTTGCCTACTTTTAATTTTTATTTATTTTTATTTATTTAGACTTTATTTAACCAGGTGAAAAGACCTTCATTCATTCATTCATTTAAGTTATTATCAGAGAGACTTTGCTACACTGTGTATTCTGTAAATACATATAAAATTGATTAGAGAATTATCATTGATGTTCATGCAACTGTTGTAATATTTCAGATCCTGCAGTATTGTTTCAGTTTCCAGAGGACTTCAGTGATGAGGTATACCATAGTGACCCATGTCTCTTGCTGATGGAAACATA
The DNA here is from genome assembly GCA_030347415.2 of Decapterus maruadsi. Taxonomy (NCBI): domain Eukaryota; kingdom Metazoa; phylum Chordata; class Actinopteri; order Carangiformes; family Carangidae; genus Decapterus; species Decapterus maruadsi. Next base: position 25,971,196 of record CM064901.1, on the reverse strand, counting down.
CAGAGGATGCATTGTTACATTGAAGTGATTATTACAGCTTCGTTCACACATTAGCAGCATAGCTGTTGAGATTGTAATGTCAGTCAGTGGATTTGTTGGTACATGACTTAGGTCCATGATATATAGACTATGAAACCTCAACAACTATTTGGTGGATTGCCATTTATTTATTTATTTATTACAGTTATTTGTGGTACCCAGGCGATTAATACTTTACTTGATATGATATGACAAATCTGCATCACTGGCTGAATTTCACAAAAGCCTTGTTTGTTTGGCACAGTTCATATATCAGGATGAAATACCAGAGACACATTGCTAAAAGTGCCAGCATGATTTTAATGTTTCATTATGTCACACCTTTTAGGAGTCCTGGCAAATATTGCCCCGCTTCTGCTTCCCTTATGACATACAAAGGTGAGCTCTTTACTCTAGCTTCTAGCTTGTTTGTTTTCCATACTCCTCGCATGACAGTTATTTGCTCATTTGCACAGAGCGAGGGATGGGGTAGCTGTGCAGCACTTTACTTTTGTTCTGACTGACCTTGAGGGATGCCAACGCTTTGGCTTCTGTCGTCTCACCAACAGCACAAATACCTGCCTTTGCATACTCAGGTATGTAAGTGTGTTTGTGTGCATGTGCAGTTCAACAATGTCTTCAACAGCATGATGAAAATCACTTGTGCCCAATTTCATTACAGTTATCTTCCATGGTTTGAAGTGTTTTACAAACTTCTCAACAATTTGGCTGATTACTTGACAAAAGGACAGGTAAGTTTGCAAATTTGTTTTGCTCCTGTATTCGTCTCTAACTCGTACATACAATAACAGCTATTGTCTTCCCAACAGACCAATGAGATGAAAGTGCTGCTCGCTGCCCTCTACAAGCAGCCCATCCCACTGGCAGCTGGATCTGTCACTCTACAGATGGTAAATCTCTAATTAGCCACTAAGAACCTGGGGTCATACTTGACTTAAATGGCTGTTTTCTGTCAGTGGTTAGAGTGTTGTGTTTTTCTCTGAGGGAGAGCAGCTATTGGTCAGCACAGAGGTGTCCCATCCTGTTGGACACCCAGAGGGGCAAGAGGGGGTGAGTCCCACAGGAGTTCATGTGGTCTGTGAAAACGGCTGATCAGAGACGGACTAACTCCTGCTGGAAAACATCAGCTGTCTGTGCTTGATGGCTAAACCTGATGTGTGTGCACTAAAATCTTGCCTCTTACCCCAAAGCCAAACTTAACACAATTAACATCTCACTGTGACATTTGGACATTGTGGCAAGTGCATGTATTTGTCATCTATGAAAAATCCATGATTTTACTGACCTTACAGTATGTTTTGCCTTAAGAGAAGTTGCCTCCATGTGGCACAGAGCTACAGCTGTGCTACGTACTTTATGGATTTGTTTGTGTGTGCCTCAAGAGTTTCATTCCAAAATGAAAAATCCCCTCCTTGAATTAAACTTTCAATCGTCCAAAGCACTTCTATGGTGTGAAAATATGGAAAATATTATTAGTGTCTGTAATCCACATGAGTTCTGAACAGAAATCAGAATTGACGTGGAGACACCAATGGTTACCATAGTAATATCAAATACAGCTTAACGCTACAGATCTGAGAACTGCAATATCTGAATACACCTGCGTGTTACAATGTTAAGCGAGTGAGACAAGTTTGATCCAACACCTTGATGGCAAGCTACACCACTAACAATGTAACTTCTGCTGAGAAAGGTAATGTGAAGCACATTTGATAACCTAAAGTACATCTCATATTATCTTGCATTATAACTTTAAGATTAAGTAACAGTAAGCATCTGGCATTGTTGTTGAATGGATAATGAATTTTGGAATGAAACCCTGAAGAGTGATCCTTTACATGCGGATAATGCTGAACATACTAATCCAGTTGGAAACAAAACCTCTTACAATTTCCACAGTTTTCTTAATTTTGTTCTTTCTCACTCATTTTGACCAGGTTCCATACTTCATTGCTCCAGATCCCAGAAGTCTCCCTTCCATTCCTGAAAATGTGAGTAGTTGGATAAAAAATTTAAATAATATTTAATTTAAATTAAGTAAAAATTATATATTTTATATTAAATTAGCCTATACGTGTATATATATATAGAAAGGGTTAGGGTTGAGTTTTTTTTTTTTTTTTGCGTAATCCGTTCAACCTGATTTGTGCGTGTGCGTGTGTGTGTGCGTGTGTATGGGGGGTTGGGGTTTACCAGAGGAACTTGACAGAGCTCATTGTGGCAGTGGATGTGGGGAACCTGCTCCAGCTCTACGCCAGCATGCTGTTTGAGAGACGCATCCTGGTCTTTGCCAGCAAACTCAGCACTGTAAGAGACACGTCATCCTTACGTTTTCAAAGCATTGAGTCTATTTGTGTAAAGACATTTTCACTCTGTGGAAACCAACATGCTAAAACCAAATTTGACATGATGAAAAGAAACCACTTTACTCTCTGTTAAACGTAACCACAGGCAAACACAACTCAGTGTCTTGGAATCACACACTGGCCTCTAACAGACCACAGAGTCATGCTTGTGTGCCTGGTTTTGTTGTTGTCGCCTGACACTGGTCTCCATTTTGTTTTTGTGTGCAGTTGACGTCTTGCGTGCATGCACTCAGTGCTGTCTTATACCCCATGTACTGGCAGCACATCTTCATACCTGTCCTGCCACCCCACCTGCTGGACTACTGCTGGTAGGAAGTCTGTCTACCTTGCTAGCCCGCTAGCCAAACACTGACTTTGGGTTCACATTTGTTTTGTTTTGTGTTTTGGTTATAGTGCACCCATGCCTTACCTAATAGGGGTTCACACCAGTCTATCTGAGGTAAACTTCTGATTTAAACAATTTCAGCCACTCACATCCTTACAAATTTACAAATCTACCAGGTATGACCCCACAAATGGAAAAAATGTGACTGTGTTTGTCTGACAGAAGGTGAGAAGTCGTGGGTTGGAGGAAGTTGTGATTCTAAATGTGGACACAAACACACTAGAAACCCCCTTTGACGACCTTAAGAGGATACCATCAGATGTGGTAATTAATAGTGTGTGCTGCTTTGTGTACTGTATGTTGTATGTAAGACTCTGTCTTTGCAAAGAGTGATTACAATGTTATTTAAATTCTTTCTCAGATGATGTTCTCTAGCACTGTATCTGGTCACTTGTTAGCACTAGAACTTAACCGGACAATAAAAGCACACTTTCTTGGTTGTGTTTCCAACACATCTTGTAGATTAGGCAAATTAAACAAATGACATGAGAAAAAACATCTCTGTCATTTTGCAGATGTGGCAAAAAAGTCCTGGTTCCTGTAGTGAAAGCAATGTGTTCCCCCTAAGAACCTTGAATTCATGTTGTGATCGTATTTGTTTCCAGATGTCTGGACTGAAGATGTGTTTGAAACGTCAGGCCGTGTCTCCCGGCTCTGGTGTCTCGAGGGCCTTCCTGAGGGCTCAGGCTCTGCTGTTTGGAGGCTATAGAGATGCATTGCAGGGACACAAGGTCACCCTCAGACTCTGGGTTTAAGTATTAATATTTGAAATAATGATAATAATATCAATAATGATAATGACAACAGGGGAGCATTTTTTTTCAAATAGCTTGTTTGCGAATACTTATTCTTCACTTGAACTGTGCCTCTCTCTTTCTCTAACTTGCAGGAGGGTGAAATCATTTTCAGCGAGGAGCTGTTTCTAGATCACAAGTCTCACAGTATGAGGCAGTTCCTACAAAGCGCCGTTCATTTACAGTCCTTCAAACAGGTACATCCTGTGCCTCGTGTAGTTTGCTGCCCCCTGCTGCACAGATGCTGCCACATTAACAATGGAAATAGGATTGTTAGGAAGGAAATGTTGCATCTGGTTATAAAAAGTAGCCTACTGTAGTGCTTTGATGAAGTGTTTGTTGCACCTAGTCCTGGTTGTTATTTTTATTTTAGATATTTCATGTGGTCAAAGGCAAGGATACGTATCTTGGTTTATAGATTTCAATATTAGATGAGTGTTACGCAAGTATGCATATTCATGTATTCTAACATAAATAGAATAAAATAAAATTAATTAATATATATATATATCTGTGTTTTTTTTTTCTAGTTCATTGATAGCCGTCTGGATATTCTGAACAAGGGAAATGAACCAGATGATCTCTTTGAGGATGAGATCCTAAAGAGTGAAACAACAGCCGGTGTGTATGTGTGTGTGTATGCACAGTATATGCTAATTGTTTTTGTTTGTTTGTTTGTTTTGTTTTTTTGACTTGTTTATTACATATTGTTGTATTTTTTTGTTTGGAATATTTGCAGGAAGAAGCAAGTCTTATCAACAGTTAGTTGGTAATTTAAAGGTTAGTTTTTTTATATACTATATATTGTTGTTCTACTTTTAATTAAAAACTTTGACATTTTAAGATTTGTTTAACATGTTGATGAAAGTGTAACATGTGTGACTTTGCTCTGTTGCCAGAAAGGGGGAGGAGCGCTAATCCTTAACATGAAGTCCAAGGCAAACATAAGGGTGAGTGCAGCTATTCTGGCTGGAGGGAGGGCAGCTGAGGTCTGTCAGCAAAGCCACAGCAATTCTCTTCATCACCGCCTTTTAATCTCTCCCAGGCAAAAGGTCTCGCCAGGTCTGGTTTGAAAAACCTACTGCAACACAAGGTGGGCTCATGTTAATGTGTGCATGTTCCAATCGGTACAGATTCTGCTGTGGTTATACTGAAATGTGTGTGTGTTACAGACCCACAATGAAGGACCCACCCTTCAGAGGGGAGGGTCAGTGTCACACCGCCGTAACCAATCCGACTGCCTGCAGGAGCGCCTGCCAATCACTCAACACTTTGGGATGGTGAGATGTCTATCATGAGGACCGCATTTCATTTTCATGCACCAACTGCAAATCAAATTAATTTTCAATCTCTTGTTAAATCAGAGATACCATCCACTTTTATTGATCTAATCTTCCTGTTTTACTCTTGTTTGTGCTATTTTGCACCTTTTGTTGCCCTCTTTCTTTTGCTTCTTTGTGACTCACCCCAATATTTATGTTTGTTGTGGGGATGTTACGTTGCAAATCCTTTGCTTTATTACTGTTGCATCATGTCAGTCACGTCCCCGTCGGCCAGTTAACAAGGTTAGGGCTCCCAGGGACCAGGACAACATGAGGGACACTGGAGATACATGGGATGGGTGAGCAATGGTGCAACTTCAGATGTACATTGACTAAAGCACTGTACTTAAGTGCACTTTTCAGGTACATAGTTTACTTCAATACAGTACTTATTGTGTGCTGCTGTATACTTTAATGCCAGTACATTTGAGAGGAAAATAAAGCACTTGTTACTCTATTTAATTTAGCTGACTGTTGACCAAATTTAAATATGATTTATGATGACAGATCAAACTACCTTCAGTATTCAGAATGAATGTCATATATTATGCATCCTGATGAGTGAGTTCACACATTGAAGAGAAATCACTATGCCGTCTGCTACAGGTGCATGGTGGTACTAAGGTGTGCAAAACAAAGGACTAGGAAATGTAAACAAAAAAAACTACCTAAATAATCAATTGAAATCTATAGTAATAAAATAATAAATCACACACTCACAATGAATTAGCTTCTACACGATACACAACTGTGCATCAAGGTGTTCATATTGGTTCCAAAAACTTCATCTGGCTAAATGGTACTAATGTATAATACTTTGAAGAGACAATTCTATAACTGCATAATTAGTAATACTACTGTACAATTTGCAGCTTATAATTAAAAAACAAAACAACAACAACCTTTACTTTTATTTGTACTCTGCTTAAAAGATCTGACTCCACCAGTGGGTTTGAAAGAGAGACAAAAGGACATATCAGACATAAAGGATCTTCTTGATTTTACCTTTAGATGTGTTTCTATCTGTTATTAGAGCTGTGTCTGGGCCTACAAATGAATCTGGCTCTGAGCTCCAGAGGGATGAAGAAGAGGGGGAAGATACACTGCTGTGTGACCCTGAGGAGATGGATTTGCTTGGGGAGATTTTTGACACACTCAGCTCCCGGAGCTCTCATGAGCGCGGCCTGTTGTATGGCACACGCAGCCTGGACCTGTTTGGACCAGACAGTCATGACTTTATCACAAAGGTAAGAAGAGGAGGAAGTGGCACACACACACACACAATACACACACACACACACACACACACACAAATGTGATTTCTGATCTAACATGGGCTATTGTGATTCCAGCGCTGTCCAGCCAACCCCAGCCAGGAGAGTCTGTCTCTGTCCATCAGCGGCAGTGGCAGCCTGCACAGCTGGAATCTGGACACCACTGAGGAGCGATCAGACCTGCTGGAGGACTCTGATTGGCTGTGCCAGGACACAAGTCTAGCAGAGGAAGAGGTATCAGAGAGTCTACTGGAAACATGTAAAATGGTGAAAGAAGAAAGGGGACAAAAGGAGGACAGTGAGGAACAGGAAGTGAAGGCAGCAATAAATGGGAACCAAAGAGAAGACACTGACAATATTAGTAACTTCAAGGAAGTGAACTTTGATGAAGAGAGAGATCAGGAAAACAGAGTGAGTTTGGGAGAGGAACTTGTGAAAGAAACATTGGAGAAACAAGAGGATGACAGGTCAGAAGAAAAGAGGGAGGATGAAAGAAGTCAGAGTGCTGAGCAAGCTGAAGGACAAGAAGCAGAAAGAGAAACTCAGAAAATACAGAGATCAAGAGATGATGATGGAAAACAGAGCCGAGAGGAGGAGAACAAGGAGCCGTCGGCGACCTTTAACAACCTGAATCCCCATGACCCCAACGCTACGGAGGAGCAGAAAGGACAAGAGGAGATAGCCAATCCAGAAACTTCAGGTTCTCCGGAGCCTCATGATCTGGCTGTTGACCCCAAACCTCAAGTAGGTCAGGAAAAAAGGAGTCAAGAAGTAGTACGAAATGAGGAGCGAGAGACAAGAGAGACCCCCCCTCCTCCAAAAGTACAATCTGCTTTAGCACGCTTCCAGTCTCAGGCATCCAGCCACAGCGTTCAGAAGAAGTCTGGGACCAAAAGCCTGGTTGAATCTGGGAGACCATGCAACTTGTTGTGGAACAGGGAGAACACACAACATCACCCACAGTCCGACTCAAATACATCTGAAGAGAACAACAGCTCAGAGGCACATGAGGAGGAAGACCGTCCTCCCATAAAAGTGTCTGAACTTAAGAAAAGATTTGAAGCTTGAGGGATTTTTTTTTTGGTTAGCGTTGACAAATCACATGAAAAAGACCAGAATGGACAGTGTGTGAGTCTCATTTAACACTTCCCACCTTCAGTGATTTGTTTCTAACAGTAGTTTTTGTGGGACTTGTTGACAATGAGGAAAGTCCAGAAAAATCCAGGAAATTACCTGTGGGAGCACAAACTGGCTGTCGGGCAACTTTGCCAAGATTTAGTAAATATTTAAACATATTGTTTATTTGAATATTGTACAGGCTATTTGTTGAAATGACTGGCTAATTATGTTTAGAATTAAGGCAACTACAGGGAGTATCTGAAATAAAGAAATAATGCATTCTGCATGGTTCACAGAGCTGTATGATGGAACATTTGGGAGCCTATTCTACAAATGCATCTGTGTGAGATCAGCAACAACTGACAGATTATGGTATGGTGGATAACTGAATCTAAAATAACTTAATAAACTTAACATTTTAAACATTCAACATTTCCCCCCCTTGCCTTTAATGTTCAAAGACAAGGAGCTGTACTGGGTGTGCACAACACTTTATTAACGAACACTGTACCAAACACATTGACTCCTTTTGAAAGAAATTGGGGGAGTGCATCACAGTCACTGTCTGTTATTTTCAATCACTCTCATTTGTGGAAACGGTGTGAAGACAATATTTTTTATATATATAAATACACATAATACACAGTAGAAATAAGACGAAGTTCTGTACAAATAATACATTTACATACTCATGTTCAGCTCATGTTCCTCATGCAGCGTGAGAAAAGGGAGTGACTTGTTAAAAAGAAGGCAATGACGTGAGCAAACACAAGATATTTGCTCTTCTCATGCAGTCGAACAGGTGACAGAATGACAGTCTGATCAGTCCATTTGTTGTCACTGGGAACAAAAAGGTGCAGCATTAAACAGTGATGAATGCGTCTGAAAACGTCTGGTGCAAAAGACAAACATAAATGATCCCAGATGACAACAGTACAGGCAAAGTGGAATTGGTTTCCAGGCTGCTATGGTGACAGAAGAGTTGTATGCAAGGCAACTTTCTCATATGAGACGTTCCTCTTTTGGCAACGGTAAAGCCAGGCCAGGTTTCTCAGATCCTGCTGCCCCTGTCTGTTTCCTCTCTTCTGCGCTAGGTTTATAAGTTCCCTCCATCCTTCTTTTCTTCCTGATGACACACAGCAGCAGCAGTAGAGTCAAGCTGAGCAGGGACAGCACAGTGGAGATGAATGCTGACACTGTCGGTGCGAATAACATCTGCAGCGCCATAGTGAGAGAGACCTGGGGGGGGAATGGCACATAGGCTATCAGAGGGGTCAGTTAATGTATAACTCTGGATCAACTGTGATGCTCTCACACATTACATCAAAGTCTCTGGAATGCCTTTGTCCATTATGTCTTGTAAAGTTTGTAATTATTTTAAAAAGATATCTGGTGATCAACTGAAAATGCAAAAACCTCAGTTCCTGCGCATGCAGGCTGATAATTCATTTTACTTGAGTCAGTGGGCAGATCAACCATATTACTCGGACACAATTGAAAGTTGTTCAGTCAGATATTTACTTTACTAGCCTACATTAAAGGAAAGGAAGACTTCATTTCAAAAATACAGAATTACTCAAAAGTATATATTTTGTTGGGTCAACATATTGCGGGATCATTCTGAAACAATCAACTGTGTAGCTATACTGACTTTGTAGAACCTGTAGGACAAAAAGCTTGTTTGGTCATGGCAAACATTTTAAACAAAAGCAATCTGCCTTTTCAAACAAAGACCTAAGAAATGGTCACAGCACTCTGGTGAAGAATCAATTCGCCTCAACTTACAGTAATCCAATGTAGCTTCATGAGGACACTGACAGGTTCATAGTGAGCTGTTCGAACCTAACTGATAGTGTGGGAGTTTTACTGGGATTGTTGTTTTTTGTCCTAATGGAAACATCATATAGTCCATTGCAATTTCAACATAAAAGGAAAATTCATTCAGTGACTATAAGCTGCTTCAAAAATTAATAGTATGTAAGAATGTAGAGAAGTCAAAAGTACAATACTTTTTTTTTAATTGCAGTGGAGTAATAGTCACTCTAGTTTCCAGAAGAGAAAAGAGACCTGTGCACAACACAGATATTTTGACATACAATACTCAAGTAAAAGTATGTTATTATTGCCCACACCTGACAATATAACCTATATCTAATATTTGTTAGTAAATTCATTTGTGAGTAAATATTTCCATAGGGTTAAACCACATTTCTCTTTTGAGGACATTCTGGTACGTATTTCACAAAACTTCAAACATCATCACAGTCTCCCTTAATGCAAACAGCTTCACCCACCTCCCTGAAAACCCCCCAAATCCGATCTGGTCTGTGAGGTCTGCCAACACAGCACTGGATAAATAACCTAGATAAAGGTAGTGAAGGGGGCTAAGTTCTGTATTGAAGAGCAAGACTGAAGGAAGTACAGCTGTGTTCTCCTGACCACTGTTTTCCTCATCATCAAACACACCAGTAAATAGCCTGACCAACTGAAAAATAATTGATGGCAGAACATATACATAGTCTAAAGCCCATTTGCTATTGTTTTTTTTTTTAAAGTTTTATAATCAGTTCAAAATGCATATTTATTTAATTTTATTTTATATGTTTATTCTAAAAAATGACTTGAGCTCATTTCCATTACATAAAATATATTGAGGGAATTGCAAATTTAAAACGTGCAAAGTAGAAGATGGTTAGTGCAATTAAAAAGCCTATGGCCAAATGACCCAAGTGCCCCAGCTGTCACCCAACTGAAACCAGCAAAACTGTTAAGGAAATGGTTTCAGCTGGAAGACAACTAGCCTAATGTTCAACATGAATGAGCGTTTTGGATAAGATAACAGAACATGCCAGAAAAAAAACTTAAGACTCACATACACATGAACATATCTATTAAATAAACAAACATTGCAATCTAAGTCGTTGTGTTCTGACATCCTCACATAGCCTATTAAACTCTTTCATTAATTGATGGGTCTATAAATGTGCACGTGACTGTGATCGACAACACGCAACACGGACGGTTATCCCGACGGAATGTGTGTTTAGATGGGCTATGTAGCTACTCATTTCTCTAAACCCCCTAAATTAATTACACCCAGCAAAGGTTAGTATGGCCAGAGGCGGATACATGCCTGCGCTCAGAGGAATGCCACAGGTCCTGCTCCACCTGTTTAACCGGTGCCCTCTGAGCTCAGCTGAGCTACATGCTGCTCTTCCTGACAGGTGAGATAGAGAAATGAAGCAGACGCTCGGTGGCTCTCCGCACTACGAACTCCCAGTTAGCTTGAAGCTCCGCTGGAAAGTTAAGTGGTGTTTCCTTTGAAAATGAAAAAACAAACACATTTGGAGACAGTTAGCCTTTACCTGCCAACTCCAGAGCGTCCAGGTAAGACGAACGGTTCGCCCAGTGTCGATCCCTGGTTCAGAGGAAGATACTCCGGGAAACCGACAAAACTCATAATCCAGCACTCAGCGGCCGATGTACCGCGGCATAACTGAAACTATTTCCCCAACACTCACCTGACCTGCTCCTGCCTGGACTAATGCAAATGAGACTGGTCACGTGTCCTACCTGCACCAATTAGAAACAGCTGCTTCTCTCTCTCTCTCTCTCTCTCTCTCTCTCTCTCTCTCTCTCTCTCTCTCTCTCTCTCTCTCTCTCACACACACACACACACACACACACACACACACACACACACACACACACACTAACTGTCTTTAACGGTCAAATAGCCTAATAGGTTACAATTAATTGTCATTCACCCTTGTGTGTGCTGGGTGTGGCTCAGGTAAGCCATAGCCTATAGGCTGTACTGTATACAGTATGCTACGTACCTGTTGTTGTTAGGTGTTTGACCCAGAAGGGCAAAAGGGTTTTGGATTCCTGTAGTGATGAACGCTTGTCATGCAGATTTTTTTGTTTGTTTGTTTGGTTTGTGAATGGAAATGGCAAGAAACTGACTTTGGCAACGTGCACCCACATAGAAGAATACATGTCAGTGTGCTGCATCAGAAGAACAGCATTCCCTGGACTCTTATCGCAACACAAAGCAAACGGTAGATTAGCATATGATAACAGTGAGAGGTGTCTACCAGGTTTGCATCTCAGTAACTTGAAGTGGGCTAATAGGCATAATGGACTTAGTTTCTTTTTTTAAAAAGTGTTTTTTTGGTGATATTTGCCTTTAATTTATAGGGAGAAGGGCAGCTGTCTGCTTCCTGTGTCATTCCCCAAGAAGCACAGTAGCCTGTAGTATATGAATATGTTGCCATTGCCGTTGCCGGGGTACCATTGCCATCATTGGTACCTGTGCTGGTTTTGTTGCTGGTACCACGGCTGTCGTCAGTAGGCTACAGGTGGCGTTACCACTGTCGGTAATGTTGCTGTCGTCCAGAGCTTGTTGCCATAGCTTGGTCTCTGGAGCTCAAGTGCAGTCGCAGCTGGCGCGACCCTGCTCAGGCTGCAGAGCCGGCACGATTCATCTTGTGAGTTTAGAAACATTATTGTATGGTCAAAAAACAACATAGTGTTGCATCACACCTCATACCTCTCAACTGTTTTTTCCACACAGATTGGTTCTTCTAAGTAGCTATTTGTACAGACTTAAAAGTCTCAAGCTCCACTGCTGTCAAGTGACAGTGCAGTGATCTGAGAGGCTGATACAGTATGTTCACCACATACTGTATACTAATGCAACAGAATATAGGTCAGTCAGGTTTTGATCAAAATATCAAAATAGTGTTTGTGTCTTGAACCTCTGGTGAAAAGGTCAAATTCTTGGATGATAATGCTGAACTGACTGACTGACTTTACTTTGCAGGTTTTGAGGTTTTGATTATTAAAGAGGCCTTTGAACAGGTGATTTAGTGTTATGAGAAATGCGTTAGTTTAAAGGTGTCTGAATTTGCCGATCATATCATTCATCGAGCGGGCAAGCTCTGTGGTGGCTGACATGTTGTGTCACCATGTTTTTACGTTCAGTGGCACCGTGACCGTAGGAAACCATGGAAACTCACCGGAGACACTGGAGCTGTCGGCTCAGGTCGAGGTGGCGTCTGTGAAAAGTCATCGCCGTAACGCAGTGAGGACTGGAAAAACGTCCGTCTGTAACAATGTCATTTTAGTCACAGAAGTCCAGAGAAAGCCGGTTAAGTGTGGGTCAGGTCAACAATACGACATCGCCATGACAACATATTGTCACGTGTATTGTTTTTCCTCGTGCCCCTTACCTGCAGCGGCTGTTGTCCCTCTGCAATTTAACCGATTTCACGTGAATGCAGAATGAAAAATGCGACTGAGTTACTTGCAATCTATAACCCCACCACTAGATGGGAGTAATTTTTACACAAGATATCTTTAAGGTGACCCGACCCGTGCAGGGAAGTTATGTGTAGTTTCAGCAGACGCGACCCGGCTCAGGCTGCAGCGGCTGCACCATTCATCCTATTAACCATTTTTCTACCATTGCAATGAGTCTGGAAACATTATTTCAAGGCCACTAAACTTGTTGACAATAAGTTTAATAGTTACAAGCTGTTGCTATCTGAGGACAACCCACTCTGACCTGACCTACTTTCATTATGACTGAAACAGTCTTTTCATGTGCAGCTTGCTTAGGAAGAAACACTGACACCTCCAGGCTGGCTACAAAAATGTCAGTAGAAATTAACTAAAGTTGCATGTGATATGTAAAGATAGTTGTTGTCCTTTTCATTGTTTTAACTTTAATTTAGCATTTATGGTATGGTATTTTCACTGCTTGGATGTCAAATCCAAATGTGACTGTGTGTTTTCAGCTGTCCCCACAGTTTCTCCCTCCGTGTTAGATCTGCTAAGCACCTTATGAAATTATATTTATAGTCTTTAAACTTTTTTTAACCATTGTATTGTCTTTTTGTTGTAACTTATTTAATCAGTATTTTGTATTACATTTTTTTTCTTTATTTATTTGTGTGAAGCACTTTGCAACTGTGAAAGTGCTATATTATCATAATAATAATAATTATTTATTTATTTATTTATTTTGTTTTGTCTTTGTCTGTTTGCAGAGGACCAGTCCATCGTAAACACCGGATTGAGAAGGGTTAGGGTTAAAGTTGCTCAAAGTTTCATTTTCCTGAACATTGCACAATGCACATTGCACCATGTCTGTATGATACTCTGTCCCACCTGTCTTCAGTCAAGTCTGGACCCTATGACTCAGGCTAATAAGGGATAAGCAGGGGTTTATTGTAGCGAACAATGTCAAATGTCATAAATTCCTTTTTTTTTTGACAAAGATTATACATTTTCAGTTTTTGTTAACATCTTAATCATTTATTTCCCACTTCCGTGCTGCACATCTAACCAAAGTGTTGCCTTGACTCTCCAAACATCCAGAATATCCGAATACATTTTCAGTGGTCATTAAAATTGTGGGCTATATGTAATAGTTATATAATATAATGTAAATTATATATCTAATTGTGTTGAAGACACAAAGACCTCACAGGCTACATTTTTTCAGTGTCATTGGGGAATTTTCCCTGCCTAGTAATTTCTCAACACTGTTTGTATAGGCTATATGCTTGACTTGTGTGAATCAATGTTCTGTCTCAGTAAGTTAGTTCAGTGAGTGGTTTAATTTTCCATACAACAAACTTAGAGAACAAACATGACATATTTCATTTAATTTCATTTTCACAATCAACACAATGTTCCCTGACCTTCCTGGGTCCAACATTTCTTTTCATTTCAAAATACCGTGTTTTCCCTCTCTTCCAAGCTTGGCAAATAAACTGTGTTGCGAAATTCACTTCCTGAAGCACAAAAAAGAAAAAAAGGCTTGTTCAGCCATCGGAAATTAAGTTGTATACATTAATTATGTCCTTGTCGGGCAGTAAAATGAACCACAATTGCCATTCTTAATTTCACCTTTCACACAACAAGCAAAGTCTCCTTTTCAGGAGTAGAATTGAAATGCTGTTCTGTTTTTCTTGCAATGAACTGTTTACTCATCTAGCTTTTGGAAATCAGACAAACATTGGAACCCTCATTGATTTTCTAATGTTTAGTTTTTTCAGGACAGAGATAACGTTGAACGGTTTCCCAACTACTGCTGGGAAATCATGTGTCAACTTTTTGAAAGAGGTGAAAGGATAAAAGAAGGGAGCCACAGAGCAATCGTCTGCATTGACAGCAGAACAGATCCAGCAGGAGGATGAGCCGGACTCTGCTGTGGCTCTGGGCCACTCTGGCCTTTGCGTCTCTGATATCTCAGGCTCATGGATCTGAAATGTAAGTAGATCTACCTCACCTAATTATACGTTCTTTGTGTTTTAATCAATGCAGCCAAATAAAAAACTGCTGAAATATGAAATTCACCTTAGGGGCTCTTTGCTCTTTTTCAGTGTATGCATAGCAGATCAATTCCGTCAAGTCAGTTGTATTTTACTCGTGTCTCACATGATAAAAAACTTTTTCTTACTGTTTGTGTTATGAGGGTAATCCTGTGTTTTGAATTATACCGGTAAGCACCTCTAAATGTGTGCACATTGATGTTTAACATTGAATTCAGCGAACAGAGTCCAGAATCATGATGAAATGCTGCATTGATCTAGTCCTGGATCTTGATCAAAATAATCAAAAGTTTAAAACTCACCAAGTTTAAAGTCCATGTTGTCTTCTTTCACACTGATGCCAAGGGGGTGGGAGATTGTTAATAACCAGATAAAAAAAAAATCTAAGCAGTGATAACACTGTACTACTATTATTATCATTATATGTGGTTTACAGATTTGATCCATTTCAAAGAGCAGATGTTATAGTGACGATGTATTCTCAATCTTGGTCTTTTCCCACTGCTGTGCAGGAAGGTGATGTCTGCCCCTAACCTGCTGCGTGTAGGAACAATAGAAAAAATCTTTGTGGAGTGTCAAGACTGCAGCGGTGCAAACAAGGAGGTCAGGATCTCTGTCATGAACCACCCAACCAAAAGTTCAAGACTGGCATCCACATCTGTTACCCTTACCAGTGCAGATAAATTCCAGGGAATTGGAGAAATAGAGGTACCTGACACATGCCTTCACATTCTATCATCACCTCAAATAAGAGACAAGGAAACAAGGAATGCAGAAGTGCTCATCACAACCTGCTGCTCACACACTGCTCCTCTCTTGTTCTGTCTGCCCTCAGATTCCTGCAGAAGGATTCAGCAGGGACCCAACCGTGAAACAGTACGTCTACCTGCAAGCTCATTTTCCTGACAAGATGCTGGAGAAAGTTGTCTTAGTGTCCTTCCAGTCTGGTTACATCTACATCCAGACCGACAAGCCTCTGTACACCCCCAACAGCAGAGGTGAGTCCAGGTCTATCGTGCTGAGAAACTGAAGAAACTGAGCTGATTTTATTTATATAAGTTAGACTTAAGTACTTTTCATTATGTAAATAATGTAGATCACATGAACATAAACCTGTCTCTCCTCCTATTAGTTCATTACAGGATGTTTGTAGTGACACCCGGCATGGAGCCTGTGGAGAGGGATTCCTCCATTGACATTGAGATTAAGGTATTGAACTTTAAGTTAAGCACATAATCAAATGTAATATTCTGATAATGTGTCTCCACTCAACAACAGATCGTTTTCCTATTTTCACCTCAGTCTCTTACATCACTCTAATGACATAACACATTTAGTGAACCTTATTTTTACAGCAGTATGTTAGGTTTGTTAGGTTTGATGTGGGTTCGGTGTCCACTAGGGATATTTCACACACATGTGCACGTTCAGAAGCCTTTACTATTAAAGGCTGTAAAAAAATGTTTTAAAAAAGCATTGAAAGTGCATCAGCTTTTAGCTTTCTAAATCAACAGGTAACAATAATCCTGTTTTCCCTCGTCAAAATCACAACATCCAAGCAGGCCAGCTTAATGGGTGGACTGGATGGCAGACTGGTTCATGGGAAGGGAGGGCAGGCTGATATAACAGCAGGGGAAAAGGCGGCCATGCCATTAAAGTCGCTTTCCAGTAAGCTACACTGGTGCTCAGCAAACTGTGAGAAGTAAAAGCAATTACCCATCAATTAATTTTATTTGATAAAGAGGGACAGTAGACATTGATAAACATTTTAAAGACAAAATGTAAATGTACTCAATTCTAGCTAAAAGGCTAATTTCCACCGACAGTCCCTCTATACTGCAATAGAAACAAGTTGGTTAAAGAAAACACAAGTATAAGTACAGTATTTAAAAACATGAGGCAGGTATCCCTTTTCTTTGGTCATGGTAGTTGATGGTTGGTGCAAGTTATAAGGTAATCAGACAGGGAGGGGTTTATGCTGGATCTTACACGCTCTTGATAAATGAGGGCCACTGTGAATATAAATGTCTTCTTGTGGATGAAATGAATAGTTGAAACAAAGACTTTTTTTTAATTGTAAATTGTTGTTTAGTCTCAATCAAAGAGCTGATTAGTCTCATGGATGACAGGCAGCTAAAAGACTGTGTTGTTTATTTCTAGACACCTGAAGGCATCATTTTTCCTGTTGATACCGTCTCTCCGAATTCAGGAATCCACTCTGGAGATTACCAACTTGCTGAAATTGTCAGGTGAGATTTTCGTTTAATTGAATGTAATCTAATTTCTATACATCCTATTTTCTATTGGCAAATGTACATACACACACACACACATATATATATGTATAGAAATGGATATTTACACACCAATTTGGGTTGCGCATATGATTTTTTTATCACAAGAATGGCCGTTTGCTAAGAAGGCAGCATACAGTAATGGCACAGTGGTGTGGGGGTCTTCTCTCCACAAGATGGTTCTGGGTTCAATTCCTAGATCTGAGAGTCTTTCTGGGTGGAATTTGCATGTTCTCCAAATGGCTGTGTGGGTTTTTTTCTGGTTTCCTTCCACAATCCAAATTGCCAGTAGATGTGAATGTGAGTGTTTGTGAGGTTTTTGTCATTGAGTGTAAGCCCTGCACTAGCCGAGCGACTTGTCCAGCATGTACTGTAGGCCTACCCCTCCCTCACCCTATATCAGCTAGCCTGGGATTTAACAACCTTGCATAATGGATGGAGGACCCTTAGAGTTGCTGACATCCTGTTTAGTCTTTGTGCAAAACTAAGTTGGAATGCATTTTCTCATTTAACTTGTGCTTAACTTCTAATTTCTTTGTTATTCTGTCTAAACATTAGTTGCAAATGGACAAACACAAACAACAAAACACTGAGACACTTAGTAAACTGAAAGCTTAGTTGCTCTGTGCCCATGAAGAGCAGCAGAAGTCAAATTGTTCTCTACATTGTTTTCTTTGTGTGTGTGTGTGTGTGTGTGTGTGTGTGTGTGTGTGTGTGTGTGTGTGTGTGTGTGCGTGCGTGCGTGCGTGCGTGCGTACAGTACTGGAGTTTGGAACGTGGTGGCCAAGTTCCACACCAACCCACAGCAGACTTTCTCTGCAGAGTTTGAGGTCAAAGAATATGGTGAGTCAGTTTCACCTCAAATGTTATTTACTTCAAAATCTATGAAACTCTCATCTACTTTTGAGACTGATGTTACTGTAGATACAGACAATATGCATTAAATGTTTCAGTGCTACCCAGTTTTGAAGTGAAAATAATTCCTTTGAGCTCCTTCTTCTACGTGGACAGTCCAACTCTCACCATCAAGATCCAAGCTAAGTATGTAGAGGTTTTAGTTTGTGACTTTAGAAAACACATTTTAGTAGCTTTATAGGAGGAGAACATGACAGACGTTTTTAGGAGGTTGTTTTGTCATTGTCCTCCTGTGGTTTCAGGTATTTGTTTGGTGAAGATGTTTATGGGACAGCTTACGTGGTATTTGGTGTTGTGCATGAGGGTCAAAGGAAGAGTTTTCCTGACTCCGTTCAGAAAGTGGAGGTAAGCACACAGAGAAAACCCCAGATGGTTGCAAAGCTTTTTTAAACTTCTCCATAGTTGCAATTATTTGGATTTGACCAAATAAATATATTATAGATATATTACACTTACTATCTACCTGCTAATTACTCATACCATTTGCAGATGACAATGACACACCACAAGAATTATTTGAATGGAAGAACTCAGATGTTATTATGTTTAATTTTGGTTGCAAGGAAAATATGGCCTGTTTGACAAGTCATTTGTCGAATTATAATTCCTGAGCTTTGTTTTGCACAGAGCACTGGCCTACCTTGAGTCAAAGTAGGCACACTTTTTTAATCTCTCGTGATGAATAGGACAGACAAATGTATTAAAAGAGGTTTAAAACCTGCCCCACACCAAAATATTGTCAGGGCAAAATGCCAAAACACAGCTCATACCGCCAACAAAGCCATGCAGCAGAAGATTCCAGATGTGTGTCAGTCTGTTTTTGCTGATGTCAATTAATTGTCACATTTATTAAATATATTAGAAGATTAAAATACTTTTTAATCTTACTTTTAAATACATTGAAATGCTTTGTCTTACATCAGATCGATGAGGGTACGGGAGGGGTCATACTGAAGAGAGAACACATCACACAGAGCTTCAAGATGGAAGATCTGGTTGGGTGTTCCATGTTTGTTGCCGTTAGTGTGCTGACGGAGAATGGTAAGAAAGTCAGACTGTGCAAGTGACTGTTGACCATGTGTAATTCATAATCAGCACAGAGGGTTTATTCAGTTCTGTTGATGCTCTTAATGGTTTACAGACATCATATCAATAAATAAATGTTAGTTTACTGTGAACAGATGTAAAACCAACTCTTGTGTGTTCATGTGTTTGTCTTTCTGCATCAACTCACAGGTGGGGAAATGGTGGAGGCTGAGCTTAGAGGTATCCAGATTGTCACTTCACCTTATACCATTCACTTCAAGAAAACCCCCAAATATTTCAAACCAGGAATGTCCTTCGATGTTGCGGTAAAGCACTTATATTTACATTTAAATCTATTTTCTTTGCATCTTTCCATCTATGCCTAAAAAGTGTGACATTATCTAAATTCATTCATTAATTCAAATGCCACGTGCAGTGAAATGACCTCTCAGTAAATTTAAGCGATTAGTACAGTATTTTGATCTTCCATTGACTTTCATCATGATGCAAAGGCAGCAGATGATCTTCCAGAAGAAAACTAGAAATTCACCCAATGGACCACTATGCATTGTTTTAGTCATAATTCTTTGCACACAGTTAGTGCAGTTTGTTGGTAGAATTTTGTAATTGCCCATACAGTACTAAGACACGATTAATTCGATTACTTCACAGGACTGGTAGATGATTTCTGATTGTTTTCTGTTTGCTTTTTTTCTGATGAAAGGTTGAAGTTTTGAATCCAGATGACACTCCAGCAAAATTTATACCAGTGCTTGTGGGGCCAGGAGATGTGCAAGGCATCACTGGAGCTAACGGCATGGCGAAGGTTACTGTTAATACAGGGGTTGGAGCTGGAAGTCTGACTGTCACTGTAAGTTGACTTTTTTTGGATCAACAAAACATTAACAAAGAGTACAGTGATAAATTGTTTCTTAATACAGATGTAATGAAGAAAGGATGGTACTGTAATTACATATTGACACCAAAAAGTTTTAATAATGCAAAAATAAAAAAAACTCACACAAAAACAACAACAAAATTACAGTAGTATTGTATCAGTAGTGCATCACATCACAACAAACACAATATTGATGTATCTCCAAACATTAAAAATGACTTTAACCAGAAATGAGTGGGAAATGTTTCCTCTTAACAGACTGGTAGGTTGGACATTTTCCCAAATGTATCAGAGGAACAGATTAATTGAAGTCAGATTTGTTCTGATAAGAAAATAAATAAATGCCTCTTGTCAATATTAATCTTTTACAGGGAGAAAGGGCAATGCAGAGATAGTTGGAACAGTTAACAGGAACACAGCATTTGATTTTACTTTTCCACCAATTTGTGAAGCCAAAGACAAATTTCCACGCTGTGGACATTAAAGATTTTTTTTTCTTTATTAGTGGTAGTTGTCCTTTTTTGGAAATAAGTGGAAAAAGTCAAAAACTGTCCCATAATAAAATTAGGAGGGACGATGCCAGAACCAGAGTGTGTGGTTTGACTGCTGACAACCATCACAGACTGGTAAAATGCTGCCATAGATCCGATAGGATAGTAAGTACCACGTTACACTGAGTTAGACCTCCTCAAATAGAAGATTTATGATCAAGTTTGAACATTTCCTCCCAATCTGTATCAAACTACATATGGAAGTCACCCAAATCTGATTCGAAAAGACGCAATCAACTTGTACTGTATGTATAAGAAGTTCTTCTGGCTAATTGAAATTCATATTGTCAGTGAACAATTTTTGGAAAAAGTACAAAATTCATGCAAAGGAGTTGAGAAAACAAGAGTCTGGGAACATAAAAAGTGAGCACAAACATCTGATGAACTGTAACTGTGTGTTGATGTGTGTGTTTGTTTCTAATTACAGGCAAATACAGCTGATCCTCAGATTTCACTTGAAAGACAAGCATCAGCCACTATGACTGCTCTCCCATATAAAAGTACTGGCAACAACTACATTCACATAGGTAAAGAAAAACCTGAAATAATGTCAGATGATAAAATATAGACCATGAACAAGATCTTTTCAGTGTCTTGCTCACATTACATAATTTATTTCTTACAGGTGTGGACACAGCAGAGCTGCAATTAGGAAACAATTTAAAAATCAGTCTCAACCTAAACAGACAGGCAGCAGGAGTAGGAAATGACATCACATACCTGGTGAGATATTTGCATATTTGCACATGTGGACCTCTGTGAAGCTATTTTTCTTGCTTTTTGTTAATTATGTAGAGAGTAAGTGCTGATGTGTAACTCTGTCAATTCAATTCAATTCAATTGGCTTTATTAGCATGACATACAATGTATATATTGCCAAAGCAAGCGTTTGGAATTAAAGAAATAAAAATGATAATCATGACAATTAAAGAAAACAACATTTACAGTGTTGTCATTACTGAAGAAAGACGTATAAACATGTAAATACAGTAAACAAAATAACAAATAACAACATTTGTGTCAGCTGACTTATTGTCATTCCCTGTCTTGTAACTCTGTCCCCAGATCGTAAGCAGGAGTCAACTTGTGAGTCATGGCCGTTACACAACACAAGGCAACGTTCTAATTTCCCTGATAGTTTCCATCACCAAAGAAATGCTGCCGTCGTTCCGAATCATAGCCTACTACCATACAGATGCCAATGAAGTGGTATCAGACTCTGTTTGGGTGGACGTCAAGGACACCTGCATGGGCTCGGTGAGACAAACAGCACTGATTTAACACTATTTTACAATGAACAAAAAGACCAGCAAACTTAATGGAAGGTAGTTCCATATTGTTTAAATGCTTTAATATAAATCAGCATTTTGAATAAGTTCCACTTTTCTTACTTTTAGCTGAAGTTACAACCATCAAGACCTGCTAACTCCTATGAGCCTCGCGATCCATTTGATCTGAAGGTCACTGGAGATCCAGGGGCCACAGTGGGACTGGTGGCAGTTGACAAAGGCGTATATGTCCTAAATAACAAGTTTCGTCTGACACAGAAAAGGGTGTGCTCAACTTCATATTTTAAATGTTGAATGAGGTGTGTATACAGTGTGAGCCCATACTGCGTTTGTAATTTTGTAAATGACTTTGACCCTGCCCCCTCAGGTGTGGGACCTTGTCGAAAAATATGACACAGGCTGCACACCAGGTGGAGGGAAGGATAGTATGGGTGTGTTCTATGATGCTGGGCTGTTGTTTGAGTCTAGCATTGGATCTGGGACTGGTCCTGGGACTCCCTACAGACAAGGTGACTTGCCTACTCTACAGTCTCACTGTTTTCACTTCCACGACCAGATTGTCATTTTCTGTTTGCTGTTGCGGTATCTTGCCATACAAAAAGACTCAACACTATTTTTATTTATTTGTTTAATGTTGCCATTCAATTTGACCAAAATGTCATTTTTGAATCTGAAAGATACAAATCTGTCACATGGCCCTGTGAAGACCTGTCATTAATGCGTCTGTATTGATCCAAGTGGCCAGGTCCAAGTGTCTCCACATAAATCGTGACCCACCTAATATCGGGATCTCACTTCCCCACTTAAAATGCAATAAAAGTAAATGAATTATGTGCAGAATAGACCCAACAATCAAATAAAATAAGAAAGTTTAATTTACACCAGCTCTACAATTGAGACATTATTAAATTTCTCCTCCAGGAAATAGCCATAGCGAGCAACACAGGTTCAAAATCACACCAGGGCCAGAGGACATGTTTCACATAAAATATGATTTTATTTCACAATTACCTTAAAATATTTTAAAAACAACAAAGAAGAACAACAAACTGAGTTATGCATCTGCTTTTTTGAGTGGGTTAGTGTTAGGTGGCCGCTGCACCCACTGTCCAGAGCAGAGGACAATCTGGAAACTTTAGCGCACGCCAATAGACCTTGTTTTTTGTTGATTCGCGGATGTGGCTAAAATCAAGGTCGAAAATTGTTGGACTATGTTAAAGATCCAGTCTGTGTTGTGTTTTCAGAATCGAATTGTCCGAAGGAGGCACCCAAGAGGAGGAAACGATCTGATACTATAATGTCAGTCATAACCAGTTTATGTAAGTACCACAGAGCTAAACACATACAGTCATATTAATGCAAATAAGGTGTTGCCTTCTTCAGTAATTTATTTACTTATCACAGTGTCCAGCCTTGTCTGTTATTAATTGCAATTAATAAAATGTAGCTTCAAGGGGAAAAAAATTCACCCCTCTTCCACTGTGTGTTGTTTCTCTTCTGTCTCTCTCTACCTCTTTCTTTTCAGTGAGTCGGTATGAAACTGAAAAACAACGAGAGTGTTGTTTGGATGGCATAAGGGAAACACCTCTTTCGTACTCTTGTGAGAGACGCAGCCAGTACATCACAGATGGTCAAGCCTGTGTTGATGCCTTCCTGAACTGCTGCAACAGTATTTTGACACAGACTACTGAAAGAAGAGAAGAAGAACTCCAACTCGCTCGCAGTAAGAGACAGGGATATGGGACGGGCAGAAGCCCTTGTTGGTTAATCACGGTCACGCTGGTAACAATCAAAATAGTAACCTTTGTAACTTGCAACTAGGTGAAGCTGATGACGACAGTTACATGGACAGCAATGACTTTGTTTCTCGCACCCAATTTCCTGAAAGTTGGCTGTGGACAGACCTCAAACTTGGTCCTTGCCCTCCAAACACACCCAGCTGGTGAGGCAAAGGAAATGAACACACAAAAAATGCACCGATAACTTAATGTATGACATGGCTGTACTTCTCTTTGCCCCTTGAACCCTAAACACATTTCTTCATTTCAGCAAGACCATAACAAAGGTGAAAAATGTTCCTTTGCCAGACTCAATCACAACCTGGCAGTTCACCGGCATCAGTCTGTCAAGAAACTATGGTGAGAATTCAGTGATGCATCTGACCCTCTCTCATCCATTATCTCTCTTCTGTTACTTTCATTTAATCACTTTTTCTCCCTTTTATTTTAAAGGAATCTGTGTTGGTGAATCATTAGAAGTAATTGTCCGCAAGGAGTTCTTCATCGACCTCAGAGTACCCTACTCTGCTGTCCGTGGAGAGCAGCTGGAAATTAAGGCAATCCTCCATAACTACAGCCCTAAACCAGTTACTGTAAGTTTGTAGCGCTCTGCTCTGTCGTTTCACACCAGAGTCAATGATAGAAAAAAGGCAAAAACAACAGCAAAAATTTGACTGACTGTTTCACCAGTCTACAGTATGCAATCGCTGCCCACATGATAGTCAGTCCTGCAGCTGGAGCAATGTCACACAACATTTACACTGCAACTTCTCCTTCTCAAGTTTAAATTGATTCTCTGGCAGACAATTAAAGCTAAGCTAAAACTGATGGCTATGGTCCTTGTGATTACATAAAATATGCATTTTCTTAAAGGTAAGGTTAATATTTTAATGGACAATTACAAATACTACCTGAAATAATAATTGAAATTTATTGACTTGAAATGAAGTGGTAATAGTCGTCACTAGCCTGTGGTCCACTTGCGTCGTAATCTTTGATCAACATATCCCATTGTCTTCAAGGTGCGTGTGGATCTACTTGAGGAGGAGCATGTCTGCAGCTCAGCTTCAAAACGTTCCAAGTATCGTCAGGAGGTCAAAGTTCTGAAAGATTCGTCCCGATCTGTATCCTTCGTCATTATTCCCATGAAAGAAGGAATCGTCAACATTGAGGTCAAAGCAGCTGTAAAAAACTCAGCGCTCCATGATGGAGTCCGTAAGCCACTGCGGGTCGTGGTAAGAGGAATATCCATTATGGGTTATTATTTTGATACCCACTGACTCCTGTTGCAGGTATATCAGGTCTGTAACTTTATGACATAATACTGTATATCTGTGACTTCTTTTAGCCAGTTTTTGTTTGGACAGAATGAAAGTTTGTCAGTTATCATTTGTCTGAACACCAAATCAAGCCATATTCAACATCTTTCCACTGAACTCCAGATTAAATAGCAAAACAAGTTCTCTGATCTGAAAGTGTGTGTACACGTAATACAGTATTTTCTTATGAGTGTATGAACTTAAAAGCTGTGATTTCTAATCCTTGTCCTGTTCTTCCAGCCTGAAGGTGTACTGATTAAAACTCCAACAATTCTAACTCTGGACCCTGTCAAGAATGGTACAAGTGAGTGTACCAATTATACAGCTACACTATTTAATTTAGTCCTATTATATTTTTATCCCTTGATTTGTTCCCCACACGTGTTTCTCCCTTTAGATGGTAAACAAGTAGAAGTTCTCAACAGTGGAATTCAAAGGAAAGATTTGGTGCCAAACACACCTACAAGCACACAGATATCTGTGACAGGTGAGGTGTGATATGATATTATACATAGTGCCAGGACAATGAATTCTTAATTGGTGTAGATTAATATTGCTCTATGGTCTCATTTCTGACATGATTATGAATGAAATGGGTTTTTTGTGTGTTTTTTTGTGCATGCAGGGAGGGAACAAATAAGTGCAGTGGTGGAGGATGCCATTAGTGGGAAATCGATGGGTAATATGATCTACCAGCCATCAGGCTGTGGAGAGCAGAACATGATCCACATGACCATGCCTGTCATTGCGACCTTGTATTTGGACAAAACTAACCAATGGGAAACTGTGGGTTTTCAAAGACGTGAGGAAGCCCTCAAGCACATCCGTCATGGTAAGTTCACAAAGCTGTATTTGTTGACATATTCATACAATTCTGCTGATGCTGTGTGATTGTAAAACTGTATAACTTTCACTATCTATAACTATTTCATTACTATAACTCATTGTTGTATTCAATATGTATTCATTAAGTATGGCAATACGTTTACAGAACACTAGAGGGGCATAGAAATAGTGTACTGATTTCTGAATTCCTCACTTTCCTGACTTCTAATCTGGACTGTTAGTATTGCTGGTCATCATCAAAGGCAAACTCAGTGTAGACAGATGGAATTTGTGAGATCAGTGCTGCAGCAGCAAAAATGAGAATTCATATTGTAGCTGCAGCAGTTCAGAGAGGTAAGATTTTACAATAGATGAGGTGATGCAGGAGGTCTACTGTAACAGCTCAGACATGCATGTTGGATTTTCACTGCAAGTGCCAAAAAGACAAAGACAGCATTTCTTAAATTACCATATATGAATGAGATGAAAGTCAGTCAATAAAGGCTGTTTTGTTCATGTTACCAGGCTATCAAAGGGAGCTTGCCTACCGTAAAACTGATGGCTCTTATGCTGCATTTCCCCACCGTCAAAGTAGCAGCTGGTGAGGCTTACAAACATGAAGTAGAACTATATAAGAATGGATGTATTTCATAAGCAAATGAAACTAAACATTTACACCTTCTGCCATAGGTTGACAGCTTATGTTGCCAAGGTGTTTGCTATGGCCAACACCCTGGTGGCAGTGCAAAAGGATATTATCTGTAGTGCAGTCAAGTACGTGATTCTCAATGGACAACAACCTGATGGCATGTTTAAGGAGGATGGAACTGTGATTCACGGAGAGATGATGGTGCCCTGATTAACATCAGTCTTAAACTAAATTATTAAAAATAAGATAATGGAGATTAACATTACAACCTCATACACATTATTTATTTTAGTTTTTGTTTGTGTGTGTGAACAGGGTGATGTACGTGGTAGCACTGACTCAGACGCGTCCATGACGGCCTTCTGCCTGATTGCCTTGCAAGAGACACGGACACTGTGTTCTGACACCGTTAATGTAAGTATCTCACCTGCAATTTTTCATTTCTCCTCAGAGGTTGGGCAAAAGTTTTGAGGTATTCTGTGGATGATAAATAGACAGACAGACAGATAGTTGCTTGGAATTCCGTCACTAAACTAATTTGTTTGTTGGTGTGTTTATGTTTGCATTGGAATCCCTTCTCTCTATCTGTTTCACTGATTCTTCCTTCATTTTCATCTTCCCCTCTCCAGAGCCTGCAAACCAGTATAGCCAAAGCAGTAGCCTTCCTGGAGAAGCGCTTACCCAAACTCACCAATCCATATGCAGTTGCCATAGCAGCATATGGCCTGGCCAATGAAGAAAAATTCAACAAAGAGAGCCTCTACCGGTTTGTTAGCTCAGGTACCAATGCACAATAGTTGTTGTTTTTTAAGTATATTTTTTGGGGCTTTTTCGCCTTTAATGGACAGGACGGGAGGGTGGGGGGGGGGGGGGGGGGGCTGCAGTGAGGACTATAGCCTCAACACATGAGGCGGGTGCTCTACCAACTGAGCTAACACCGCCCCTGTTGCACAATAGTATTTGATAGATGTCCAGAGGGTAAAATAATACACATCCACTTTATGATTGATAAGATAAAATTTTAGCCAAAGATATAAAGATATTTTTAAGTATTTCAAACGTAAAATGTCCCATTCAGTAATATCAGTATGTTAGTAACCAAAGTTTCTTGCCAGTTTATTAAGTTGTATTTGTTAGTTGTTAAAAACAATGTTAAAAACAAAACATCTGATTTCTTCAGTGTGATAAAACAGTAAAATCTGTGTCGGCCTTGAACAATCCTCAACAAGTTCTGCCTTGTTATATAAATGTATTTGTGTGTGTTTTCAATAGAGTTGACTCACTGGCCTGTACCTAAAGGACATGTTTACACAATGGAGGCCACAGGTTATGCTCTTCTTGCGCTGGTCAGAGCCAAGGTAAGCATGTCCCTTCTACCAGCACGTTACCAGCATGTTACCCATTACAAAAACTTACATGAGGTCAATATCTTTGCCACCTCACTTGGTGGGAAAAGGGTTTATGAGGATGAAACAAAAATGAAAGAAATGTGTCATACTAAATGTCCATATTTTTTCCAACTGTTTACCTCGTTCACCAATCATCATAAGCCATTTAAATTTCTGTTGACCACCACCAGAGCACCTCATAATTATCTATAAGTAGCTGATGACATTTTCTTTCTCCCAATTATCATTTATTGTATTGTGAAAAGAAAACATAGCTGCAGAGAAACCAAAGGAAGTGTAAATCATTAAAAAAAAAGGTTTTGTATGTGCATTAATAGCAGTCTGTGTTAATACAAATAAGTAGTTGAACATTTGCGGAACCACTGTAAACATCTGACATTGTGTCATATTTGCAGAATGTCTGGTGTCAGTCAGTTTCTGTCTGGTCTGTTTACCTCTGTGCTCTGAGAGACAAGAAGCTCTTACATGTTCCTTCGTTTCTGTTAAGACAAGTTTCAAATAGTGACCGAAACCTGGCCCATATGTTAAGAAAGTAGTTGAAAGTAAATGTCACACTAGCCAGTTTGTCACAGTAGTTACCCCCTTTTGTTTTCTAATTTTCTGATGTTTTTTTTCCTCTGTGCTGTTTTTAAACGAGCTGTACTGTATACTGTAGATGAATAATTTGATTTGATTTGATTTGACTCATTACTGCGAGCCACTTCCAATGCACAGTTAACCACAGTCAGTTCACCCCTTCTCTGCTACTAAAGGCCCTTGAAGAAGCCAGGCCTGTCGTGAGATGGCTCAACAAACAGCAGAGGGTGGGCAGAGGCTATGGATCAACTCAGGTAATAGGACTTTATCTACATGTAGCTGTCTTTAATGCATTTGTGCTTTTTCTCTTTCTTTTTTTGTTCTATGATCTGGGATTATAATCGTATTTGTTTCATGCTCTCTTTCTGCCCAGGCAACTATAATAGTGTACCAGGCTGTAGCAGAGTACTGGGCCGTTGCCAAAGAACCAGAGTATAATCTGGATGTGGACATCTTGGTGCAGGGCAGGTCAAAACCTGACTCCTACAACTTCAACAATGAAAACCATTTTGCCACAAGAACTTCTAAAGTGAGAACACACACACAACCACACACACAGTGACTCATCAGCAGTAATTCAAAGTCAACCAAATTGTTCTCTGTGTGTACATATTTTTTAATGTCTACAGATCAGTGATATAAACCAGAATGTAACAGTGACTGCCACAGGCACAGGAGAGGCAACAGTGACGGTACATATAATGTGTTTTTGTTCTTTGCTTCATCATCTGTTTTCTATTGATGTGTCCCTTTTGAGACCAAAGATTTTCTCTTTTGACTTTGTCTACTATTACTACTATTATTATCCACCCCATATTTTCCCAGTGCATGTGATATTAAAGTGCACTTTTTTCCTTCTGCGAAATAGTTGGTGTCACTGTATTATGCTATACCTAAAGAGAAGGAGAGTGACTGTCGGACGTTCAATCTGTCAGTGCAGCTCATCCCAGGTAATTTGATCCCCCTCTCTCCCACTGTTTATTGTGTGTGAGCTGTCATGTTTATTTACTGTAGATGTATCATCTAAACAAACACGAGTCACATCATTATGACAAGTTTTTTTTTTTTAATTGAAGAAATATTTAATCATATGATGTTTTGTTTCTCCAGAGAAAGAAGATCAAGAGGAGAAAGTTTATCGACTGAAAATAGAATATTTGTGAGTAGGATAAAGAATACTGACAAATGTTACAAAAATATGACATTTTCTAACCCCCCCCCCCCCCAATTGCTTTATATCTTAGTAACTCTGTTACTGTTACTCATTTTACTATCTTAGTAACTCTGTTACTGTTACTCATTTTACTCATTGCTCCATGAAATTGTACATTGTCCATGTTCTGCATAGTTACAAGGATGACGCGAGAGATGCTGGTATGTCAATCTTGGATATTGGCTTGCTAACTGGCTTCACTGTCAACACAAATGATCTGAACAGAGTAAGAGCTTTTACAGATACAATCATACCCACATAGAGTGCAGTGGTCAAAGTCAAACAAGATGATTTATGCTTTTGAAAGTTGCCTGACAATGTGTGATTGCATGTTTGTGGGTAGTTGGCAAAAGGACCTTCCCAAACCATTTCCAGATATGAGATGAACAAAGCCCTGTCAGAGAGAGGGTCTCTGATAATCTACCTGAAAAGTGTAAGACACCAGGGTTTCTCTCAGTCATCAGTTTTTCTCTTTGACTTGCCATTCTTCTATTTATCCGTGCCCCCCTTTGTTTTACATCTCCTCAGGTTTCTCACACACAAACAGAAGAGGTTGCCTTTAGAATTCACCAGACCTTGAAGGTCGGGGTCTTACAACCAGCGGCCGTGTCTATCTATGAATATTATGAACGTATGTTATAAATATATGCTGCTTCAATGTTTTCAAGATTATTCTCTTTGCTGCAGATATTTTGTTTGTATTTTGTGTACATTTACCCCAATACAACATGTAAATTACTTTTTGTTGCAGAGAAACATTGTGTAAAATTCTACCATCCTGAGAGGAGAGCTGGACATCTAATGAGGCTCTGTAGAAATGATGAATGCACATGTGCTGAAGGTAAACAAGATGATATCTGTTTGAAGACATAGCTGCCTGGAGGATTATTGCCCTCATGAAACACTGTTCCCTTGTCATTCTACATCATCTATTAACTTCAGTTAGTATTGCACAAATGTGGGTTCCTTGACTGAGAGAGTGTTAAACATGATTACTGTAGAGGAGAAGGTCAAGGAATCTGGCAAATCACCAGATCATAACATTATCATCAGATCTTTGTCAGAGGCTAGGAATCTTGAGTGTCCTGAAAATGTCTACTGTATCTTATTAGTATAAGAGGCAACATGCACCAATAGGTGCCTGTAGAATCAAAGCAGAGCAAAAAAAAAACACCAGCATACTTCATTCAACTGCACTCACCAATCAACCCATCCACATACTGTAGGTACGCATGTGCTCAATGACTTTGCTAATTTCTTTGTGCCTATATTCCCAGAGAATTGCAGTATGCAGAAGAAAGAAAACGTTGACAACGAGCAGCGAATAGCCAAATCTTGTGAGAGCACCCCAACCAGCAAAATTGATTATGGTAAGACTTCTGTGTTACTTATATGTCTTTATCTTAAAAATTGCCTTTTGTGGATGTAAATGTTTTTGTAAAGAGATTGAGGGAATGTGTAGTAACTTTCCTTGACTTCTATGTCCTCAGTTTACAAAGTGAGAGTGGAAAAGTATACAGATGGTGTGTCCACTGACTTTTACACAATGCTGGTACTGGACTCCATTAAAGAAGGTGGGTGTCTGTCTGTCTATCTATGTATCTGTCTATCTAGCCAGCATCTTTTGAGTGGGGTTTCTTGGCACCCAGGAATGGTTAAAATTGGACCTTTACAGAAAATGTTACATATTTTAGGAAGCAGAAAAAGGGAGTATCCGCACACTGGATTAAAGCTCCCATTTAGTGGATAGCCTACTTGCTTGCAACGTTTTGACCGATGTGGTCTTCCTCAGGCAAAATATTTTATCTCATTTTAGAAAGCACATTTATTTGTATTTGTGCAAAAAGACAGATAGTGGTAGCAGATTACTGTAACTTGCCTAATGTTTCCAGGTAATACAGTAAGTAAAGGCTCTAGGTAATTACAATGATGTCATATGCTACTTTTCCTTTGAGCTGTGCATTTCATTCTTAAGCACCTTCTCTCTCCTCTGCTGTATTTTAGGTAATCTTGATATTGGACCTCGAGGTAAATCGCGCATATTCCTGGGTTATCCACATTGCAAGGAAGCTTTAGACCTGAGAGTAGGCAACACCTACCTTATCATGGGCACATCCAAAGACATTTACAGAGACACGGAAAGTAAAACGTAAGTGCTTTTTTATGTAAGTAGATGTGTAGATTGTGTGCAGCTCCCTGACAATGGGTCATATTCATGGAAAGTTAGTAAATCTGTGAGTAGATTCACTCAACCCGGAAATTATCGCTCACGTTGTCTCTATCTGGACAACATTTCGCGGTGGTGTCCCGCCCCTAAACACTTCTTTATCTATTGATTGAAAAGTACATGCTGCATTCTGTTGACAAGCAAGTTATCAGAGAGAGGAGAATATGAGAGGAATAAAATTTAAAAACACTCAAAAATGTAAAAAACCACAACCAGGAAATGCCAGGAATCTCAAATTAGCACTGCAAGTTTGTGTACGTCCATCGATAATTTGATTGGTTTGGATTCTAAACCAATAGAATACTCGAGACAAAATCGTCACACTGCATATCAGGAAACCTTCACGCAAGTTTTCGTTGCCGTTTTGCTTGCTCGCTGCATGTCAGGACAAGGTGATAGGCTACTCACAACAAAACCGTCACGCTGCATATCAGGACACCTTTATGCAAGATTTCGTCGCCATTTCACTCACTGTGTGTCAGGATGTGGTGTTGTTTTGAAATCAGTCCTTACATTACTTGCAGTTGGGAGCTTGTAGGGTTTTAAAATCAGTCAAAAAAAGAAAAAAGAAAAAAACTCAGAGAAACATTATTCAGAAAAAATATTACGCTTTTTTTTTTTAAGTGAATGCAAAAGGTTTCCGAAGGTTTACAACCTTTTTGTGATTTAAAAAAAAAGTGTTATAATTATTATATTTTTACTATTAATATAATATGGTATTCAACACGTGAAAAACAGATACAGTCTATTGAGCAGTGTTGTGCTAGTTACTGAAAAAGTAAACTTATACTTCATAAAAAAGTAACTGAAAGTAATTAAAATACTGGTGAATGTTGAGATTTACATTAATTTCCTTCTGCAAACAGTTTACACACAGTCATTCTGCCCACTTTTCATGAAAGAGACCCACTGTCGCTATGAAAGCATGTTTACTGTTTCACTGCTTTCTTTCGCTAAATGAAGTTTGCTTTTCTTATAGACTATCTCTATTGTATACTCGAGTCATCATTTTCGGTGGGAGGGAGGAACTGGTGCTTGTTCTTGTTCGTGTGTGGCATGTATATTCATATCTAGCATGCATGTCTCACTTTCCTTTGCTTTCCTCAGGTTTCAGTATGTGCTTGGTGAGAGAACATGGGTTGAATACTGGCCCACAAATGAAGAGTGTCAAAATGAGGAACACAGAGATACCTGTGTGGGGATGCAGAAGATGGTCCAGGTGTACCAAATCAAAGGATGCAATGAGTAACAAAGCTCAAGAAAATAAGATTTATTTTACAAATATAACTTCCACACAAAATGTTACATTGAGTTGATTAAAATGCAATGGTCAGTCAATTTGTCTGTGTTTTCTATACAAACTCGTTTGGTTGCTGTATAATAGTCATAAGGACCCACGGTGACACGTGTCACACAGCCTTAAAATGTTTATGTTTAACTTTAACTTTTTGTTTTAACTTTTCGTGAATTCCCTAAGTGGCATCTACTCAACATCCTGGTGCAGTCACATGACTCTGTGAGTTTGTCTATCCATGACAACATTTCCAAGACCAGCATAGGTGGTACATTTCACATTGGCAGCTAATCTCAAAAAGCTTGCTTTCTGTCAATATAATAAGCCGCCACTTATTTCACAATGCAAATTGTTTTAGAACATGCCCCTTATTGTATTTAACCTGTTCTTTTTAGATGAATTCATATAAAACAACTTAAAGCAGAAGTCAGCAGAATGTTTTTGTTAAAATAAGTCCTAAATAGTCCTATTTTCCATCAGCAATCACTTACATGGAGTGTTTCGGCCAAAACACCGGGTCTCTCAGTCACTCTGCTCTGCTGTAAACCGAGGAGAAAACTTTCCTTGTGGAATACAAGCGTTATCCAATGAGGAGAGAGAACGGCATGAAGGGCTGTGTGTGAAAAAGGTCCAGGTTGTAAAAAACAGGTTGTAAAAAACGGAAGTTATCCTTTAAAGAGATAGTAGCATTTTTTTGAAGTGGGGTTGTATGATCTATAAATAGCCCCTGATGGTGCGTTCACACCCAAAGCGTTGAGAGTCTTAGTAGCATGGGCAGCAGATGCTTTCAAAGGGGCGGGACTTCAAGCAGCACTCTCAATATCCCTCGTTGTAAGACTCCCGGTCTGCAACTGGCTGCCGCCGCCGCTGCGGTGACGCTCCTCATTTGCATAAAGTTGAACTTCTCTCAACTTCTAATATGACGCAGTTCCATTGTTCGCTATAATATAATTAAATATAATATGGAAAAATGCAGTTTTTATTTGGACCTGACCAACTCACATATCCCTCCAGCCCAGGGTTAGCACCCACCGATCAGCAGTTGGTTAGCTCCAAATAAAAACTGTGTTTTTCCTGCACTTTGAGGGGCTGGAAAAAAAAAATTATAGCAAACAATGGAACTGTGTTTTTTTTTTTTTTTAATCCTCTTTTAGGCCGTGAAAATAGGCCGTTTCTTTGGGTCCATTCACAACACTGTGTGTTGTAAATCTCTGGGCAGGGTTATGGGCTGGCGTTGCTAACGTGAGGAGTGCAGAGAGTTTTCTACTGCAATTAAAGTACTTAGGGGCTATTTGTAGATCATACAACCCCACTTTAAAAAAATGCTACTATCCCTTTAAGGAATTCAGTCCTTCTCCGTCATCTGGCCTGCAGCTGCTCCCAACAGCTGTGGTCAGATTTTCTCATGGGCATCATTTCATTGTTATCATGTAAGGTCTCCTGTTACCCTAGGAGAGAGTGATTTTTTCTGATAACAATACATTTGTTGCTCCCTGCAACAAAGTCACTGCTGTGCCCTCAAGTGCCAGCTGCATCTTCACTGCAGCATAATGACTGTTTGTTTTTATTTTGACAATGTGTAACTTCTCAGCCACAGAAATGGTGATAAACCACTGGTTTCAGAAGCAGGATTATAAAATGGCAGCTGGGAAAGATTGTTCACAGGATTCCAGCAAGTTACCTCTTTTCAAGGGAATTCAAATCTAATGTACTTTGCCAGAAAACAACCAGAAAGGAGTAGTTTGTGTCAAAATTCATTTATTTGTGTTTTTATACAAAAAAAGTTTGAGGCATAAACTTTGACAATAAATAAGGCAGCGGGGGTTAGTGCTCTCACTTGATGAAGCTAATAAATGGATGGATTTTCACAATAAATAAGACAACATAAATAATAGTGGTACTCTCTAAAAAACGTTGGGTTATTTTTTCAACCCAACAGCTGGGTTGAGACCGTTGGGTGGTTTAATTGGGTTGTTTTCATTAAGTTGGGTAATCTAAGAACCCAATTGGCTGGGTTATTGTCGTTGGGGGTTGAGTTATTAGCTGTTGGGTTGTAATTTCCATTATACTGTATTGGGTTATTTCGGACTACCCAACATGTTGGGTTGACGTTGGGTGGGAGGAAATTCCCAGCATGCTTTG
Source organism: Decapterus maruadsi (assembly GCA_030347415.2). Lineage (NCBI taxonomy): Eukaryota > Metazoa > Chordata > Actinopteri > Carangiformes > Carangidae > Decapterus > Decapterus maruadsi. The sequence continues at coordinate 25,936,149 of CM064901.1, read as the reverse complement.
GGACAGTGTTTTGTGATTCAAATTTAGGTTATTTCTGTTAAATATCACCATCAGCTACACAATCTTTAGTGATACTGTTCTACACACTAATTTACTAATTCAATGTTCTACTCAGTTTACAATTACTGCTATCGAAAAAATAACTTTGACACCATAAGTGAAGGTATGTTTTTGGTTAGTGGTCTCCCCTCCTTTGTGCAGTTCACGCGTATGTTTTGAGGATAACAAACAGCATTCTCCCTCTAAGTGGTGTGTGAGGCGCAGGAGCTGTTAAAAGATCTAATGTTATCTATTTAAGTTAATGTTAAATAAAACCCTAATCTGCCACAATATAAGCAGTGTAGTGAATGTGAACCCTTAATTGGGTTATTTACCCAACTGGGCTGATAAACAACCCAACTGTTGGGTTAAGGAAATCAACCCAACTTGTTGGGTCAAAATAACCCGGCACGTGTTCAGTCCAATATTTAACCAGCATTGGGTTAGAAAATAACCCAGATTGGGTTGTTTTTAACCCAACGTTTTTTAGTGTGTATGACAAAAAACAAAGGTGTATGCATTTCGACACTGGACTTCTGACACAGACTTGTTTATAATGTCTTCTCTTCTTGACTCCATCCTCCCCTCCTACCTCCCAGATGTTAATCATCTTCCCTCCCACTGGTCTTGCCATTTCAGATTTCTCAACCCTCTCCCGTGCAGAAGTTCACTGAAAGCTCTGCTCTCAGCATTCTTGGGCTTGTGTGTTTGTGTGACCTCTGGGACTCAAGTTTGGGCAACTTTGCTCCCCATGCAGGCTCTTGTATTTTCAAGCTGCCTTTCTCTTTCTGTCGATACACTCCATTTTACGGCTCTCATCTTTGTTTACCCTGAAAAGAATGAAGGAGAACACTGGAATTAGGCCAGAGGACTAACACAAAACATCTGGAGGTTTGTGCAAGAGTTGGTTGTTGAAACTTCCTAAGCCAGCTGTAAACTAGATTGTGCTCCATCTATTTTGTGTCTCTGGGATGCACAGACAAAATCAGACACGATACTTAAAATGTTTCATGATGTAAATTACCTTTCCCAGCATCTCAAAAAAGCCTTGCCCATCTTTCCCTCAGTGTTCATGCAGATTTTTACAGTGGAGTTGTCTTTCTCATTCATGGTTACACTGTGAAAAACAGAAAGTCAGAATCAGAAGATTTTAAATGCTTTTACACTACAGATATCCTACATTTTATTTTAAACTTACATTAATTCAGCTTTATCACAGCCAGGTCGCTTTTCAAGGACTTGGAAATCTGACATGTTGCCTCTGATGAACTTGACTGTGTTGGGACATGAGCAACGTCCAAGAAAGTCATGGGCTGTAGAAAAAAGTTTCCACAAGTAGTTTTACAAAAACATATTAAGCCGTAGGTATACAATGAAAATAATCACAGATTCTTAGTTTCCGTATTGCTTGTCATCATTACTGTGTAATTCATACTGTAATCCTGTAATTAGCAAGCTACTGTAAACATTATAAACTTTATTTTAACATACCTTGATAGAGCTGTATGCCAACAACTGCCACAAAAACCACCAAACAAGTGCAGCTTTTTTGCAACATCGCCATTATTCTATTTAAACAAAGAGGTCCAAAGATCCCTTGGAGGAGTAAGAGAAATTCCAGCTGAAGTAAGGCCAGACGAGTGAAGAGCTGCTGAGGCTTTTTCTCTTTTATAGGCAGCGCAGAGTGGGTTTTCCCCAACTTTATGCTTCTTCCCATCAAGCCAAACCTACAGCATGCTCTGGAATTTTCACTCTCACTCTGGAGACAAAGTCTGGAATGTGTTCCGTGCTTGTTCCACAGAAAAGAAAAGAAAAGAAATGACCAAGATGGTGATTCACAACATGAAAAGTTTAAATGAGTAAATCATAAACATAAAAAAATTAAGTGAATTTGTTCACTTTGCCCAAAAAAATTAACTTCCCAGCACTGTTCTCAATTGAAATAGGATGATAGAACCTAGTTTGTTTTATTTTATGACAGAGTCTATTACAAGTGTACAAGGGAAGCTCTGCTTCCTCCAAAATCTCAAAAAATAAATGGTCAAATATGAACAGAACAGTTCATATCATTGACCAAAAATGCATTGGAGCATGTTCGGTTTGTTGAGAATCAGCTACTTTCACAGGTCTACAGGTCAACTAATGTCATTTTCCTGTATCTATTTCCTGTAATGTCAATGGACTTCATTGGGTGGCAGAGAATCTTGTTTTTTTTTCACTGCAGTCAAACTAGACGGTCATTTGGTAATAAAGAGATCAGCCTGGAAGTACGCTTTGGTAGGCCTACTTCTATGCTATGCTATGATTGGTCAATGTGTTTTCAAAAGTTAAAAATACAGTATATTATCGCCTGCTTGTGTGGCGTGGTTACTGGATTTTTGCATTTACATACTGTAGCTACACCATGCCTTATGAAATGACTGAACTACTTGTTGGGAATCACCTTTAATATTAGGGCAGGCTCTCGGTTCTTAAAGCTGTACAGAAAAGAAAACTGAATTTGAGCCCACTGTGGGTCTTAACATTAGTGTAACTCATCTATCAGACGATGTAGCCCAAACTTTGTGTAAAAGTCTATTTTCGAGTAAATCCGGGATGAAAGTGTTGTATTTCTTCCCACATTGGATATTGCAGGCACACAAATTATATGTCACACTGCTCACGATTCATTAGCCACTGATATTGGATCTGTCATCCGTCAATCAAACGTCTGAGACACACACACACACACACACACACACACACACACACTGAGGTTGGTCTCACCCCGAGCATTGAATAGACCACCCACTCGATAATGATCAAATTCGTTTTCCTTACTTGGGTAAACTTGTGTGGCAAACACGACAAACAGCCATTTCTGAACTGAACACCTTTAAGTTTTTTGTGTACAGTGTCATATTAAAGCAGATATCAGCGGTCCGGCCATTTTAGCTAATGCTGCGTTCAAGGCAGGCTTTTGAAACCGTAAGTTACAGCTTCAAGTCACAACTACGACTTTGTAGCGTTCCATGGATAATTCTGAAACTTCTCCCAGCCCTTAGTTGTCGTGAGGGTGAGTAAATAATGAGTGAAATTTCATTCTGGGGTGAACTATTCTTTTAATAAAGCATATTATTTCACAGGTACATGGTGACAATATCTTTCTTACAGGAATAAGACCAGTGTTGCCAATTCCGCTTATTATAAGCGACTTTGGGCTTCTTTTACCAACCCTACTAACCCTTACCCGGGAGGTGTTTAATTTAAATGCATTTTTTGTGGGTGGCTCAATTTACCTTAATGCATCATGGTAAATTGAGTCATGCATTTCAGCTAAAATGATCGAGCCACCTTCACAGCTGAGTTTTGATGGTTTCTCCAGCACATATTACAAATCTAAAAAAAAATCATGTTGAACATTGTCCTTGTTATTATACAAACTTTGGGCTGTTTGTGTGTGGGTTTTTAACCCTATGGAGCTAGAACCCTCCACATACCCGGGAGGTGTGGGGTGTGGGTTCGATCCCTGCCCAGGACCTCTTCACCTTGCCACGCTAAGCTTACTTATTTTTAATTTAAATGCATTTTTTGTGGGTGGCTCAATTTACCTTAATGCATCATGGTAAATTGAGCCATGCATTTCAGCTAAAATGAGCCACCTTCACAGCTGAGTTTTGATGGTTTCTCCAGCACATATTACGCATCTTCACATTGTCCTTGTTATTATACAAACCAAATGTTTGTGTGTGGGTTTTAGCTTTAGTGCAGAAGCCGTTGTGACCTGTGCACACACAAACACACAGACACACATACACGCACACTAACACCACATATGCACACGCGCACACACACATGCATGCACACTAACACCACACACACGCACACTAACATCACAAACACACACAAGTTCCAAAATGGTCATGGTGTTATTGTTATTCTAGTCGCCTATTCTATTCATTCTTAATGTTTCAATGTTATAGTTCATGAATTCAAATGTAATTCAAATATAATATAATAATATTTGGCTATATATGTGGATTGTTTTATCATAAATGATAGTGTTTGGGGGTTGTTGTTTAGCTCAGTGATAGAGCAGGTGCCCATATGCAAAGCCTATAGTCCTTGGCCCCGGTTCGATTCCTCTGGTGGTCCTTTGCTGCATGTCATTCCGTCTCTCTCTCTCTACAGCTGCCCTTTCACTTAAAGGCCTAAAAGCCCAAAACTAAACTTTAAAAAAGAAAAAGAAGAAGAAATGACTGTGTTTTGCTTGAGTGGCTCATTTTACCTGAACAATGCTCATCTCAAAAATGTTGCACAGCCACATGTTTCAAAAGCTATAGGAATTTAACAATTATGTTTTCTGCATCAACTTCCCACATGTCGTTTAAAAATAAAAGCTGACCGATATTTTTTATCATGCTATTTAGGCCCTGTGGCTTCTTCAATTTTTTTCACTGAATTTTTTTTACCGAGGTCCGAACCTCGGTGACCTCATAGCTGGCTACGGCCAGTTGATTGAACTAACTGTTATCACCTGTACTGAAAAGTAGGACAACAAAAGCCACACCAGGAGGCAGGCTATAGGCCAGCAGTCCCCACGCAAATTGTCTCTCAAGGGGTCTTTCATACGAGATGAGTTGAGATTAGTTAGGCTATGCCTACACAAATACTTGTTCACTATAGCCACTGGCTCACAGCAAGCTCCTTCTCCCTCTGTCAGCTGGTGGTTTGTCCTTGACCAACTATTTACAGTCCACTGGCACATGCAAATACGCATTACTGGAAGTGAAAACTTATTTGTCATCGCAGGGTACATCAACTCAGAGTTTGCCAACTCATGATAATAATCAAATTTTCAATGATTATTGACATAGCACATAGCAGTCATCCCACTGCTTTGCCAGTAATTTTATTGTTTTGAATTTAGTCTCTGTGTTAAATGTGACCTTAATGCAATTCATGCAACACAGAAAAACTTTGTAGTTTAGTAGAATAGGTAGTAGAGCAAATGCTTGGCCATGTGCATTTGTTTTTAACAGTTGGGTAAATCCTCAGTTGACTTTCAAATCAATCCATACATCCATCCATACATACATGGGGAGTAAATTGGCCACCCCTTGTTTCCAGCCAGTGGCAGACTGGCACCCAAAGGTGGCCGTTTTGATAGAGAGAGGCCACACATTAAACAAATATGTACAACTGTTTACAACTATTTACTGGCATGCACCCTTTCTGGAGAGACAATAAGGTGCTTAGTTTAGTTGAGTTTATTGGTTTAGTAAGGGACAGTGTGCAATTTCATTAATCATTTAAAGGAAAAAAATGAAAAGATGGTTGCACCAGCTTTAGCTCCCAGCTAATTTCCATCTGTAGTCCCTACACATAACATGAAAGTAATAAAATACACAGAATACAAGCAACTATACAAAGGTGAGGCATAAACAGACACAGTTAGACAATGGATCATACTTAGACAACACTGCAACATGTATGAGGTAGGCAAAGTGCTTATAGCAGCAAGATGTTGATTGTTATGTTGTGGACAAAGTGCAATGTGCTCATAGCAGCATGATTATTCATAGTATTGATAATAATAAATAGCATAATAATAAAGATAAAACATGAAAGTGGCAACAGTAGCAGACGTAATACCAACGATGGTGATTCTCAGTTACAAAAAACAAAAAAATACCGGTAAAGTGACAGATGTATCTATGGATATCATATGAAAACAGAGTGCTAACGAAAAAGAGAAACAGCCTTAAATTATGCCATAGGAATGTGTTCAGCAACAGCATCACCAAACAGGTCAGCAATGGTGGTCATGTGCCAGTACTTTGCCATGTATGGAGAACAAAATGGCTGATGGCCTAAGCTTGTCAGAACAGATAAAAGGCAAGTGTTGCAGACTGGAGGTTTACACAACAGATATGGGGTCAGGGAGGAAGATGTATCTGTTGGCCTCTCTGGCCTTTTACTCTCTGTATTCACTGGCAGCTGCATCTGAAGTGTAAGTAGCCCTGCCTTACCTTTATACTGTACCTACACTTTTTGAACATTGTTTCATAACTTCATAGAGCTTTAGTGTTTTCAACCTCATCTCTCAATGGTCATGTGAAACTTTTGCGGTTTGCATCATCCTTGAAACATTTTTTAATGGTTGAATATTTTCAGTTTATACACTTGTTCACAGTAAATGTATTTCTTATTGCTTGTATGTCTTATTCAATTTACTGAGAGCTATATAGTCAGTCTCACTATATCCTCACACACACAACAACCCAGACCTTTTAAAATGGAATGTTTTTTGAAGTGTCTGTAACAAATAAAATACAGAAGTCATTTAGATTGTGATACAATATTTAACGTTGGAACACAGCTTTGGTGTGTTTGAGTTATGGCATTTTACACAACAATTTTTTTATTTGATTCTATCTCATGTTTTTATTTTGGAAAGTGTTTCAGAAAGAAAGAAAAAATAGTTGCGTAAACCTGTACCAGTAGCAAAAGGCCAAGGATTACTGTATTTACATTTGCCATTTGCCAGCGGGGAAAATCCTGAGCTTTAATTCAGTCCAGTTTCATATGCGTCTCACATAATGAGTAACCACAGTTTAGTTTGCTGTCCCAATCAATGTAATGTGAGTTTGTACAGTGATTTGTTACACAAGTGAAGGCAAATAAAGTAAAGGATTATGTTGTCTTACTGATTCAGAGCTGTCTCCAGAGTAGACTCAATGTTAAAATCCAATAATAAACAACCATTTAAGATTTTTAATTTTACAAGGATGAGTTGTGCCTTCATTTATATAATGCATGTGCATGGATTGTACCTCTTTTGTTGTGTCATTTTGGATTGAAGCATCAGCAAAATTTATGTATTCTTAAGTGTTGTGACTGCATTTCCTGTTCATCCTACTGTCCTGCAGGAAGATAATGACTGCCCCCAACGTGTTGCGTGTGGGAACAAACGAAAACATCTTTGTTGAGTGTCAGGGATGCACCACAGGAGAAATCCGAGTCACAATCAGAGCATGGAACTATCCAGCCAAATCCAGACGACTGGGAGAAACATCTGTGACCCTTGATAACAGTAACGAATTCCAGCAATTTGGAGAAATTAAGGTATGTTGTGCATAAGTGAGTGTTATGATCAGAACTATTATTAATATTGAAATTGTTATTATTAAAGGTAGAGTTGGAGATCCTGGAAAAACGGTTCTAGCAGTCTGCATTTTGAAAATACACAAGTCAAAAGTCCCAGCCCCTAGACTGCTCTCTGAAGCCACACACACTCCTTTCCATGGAAGCCTCCTTTCCATGGAAGAGCAGCTATTCTGGATTCTGGGCTAAAATTCAGCCTGCTCTGCTGTCCTGCTAGAGGCTGTTCTAAGTACATTTTCAAAGTAGTTAATTTGCCTAAAACTGCACAAAAAAGTTAGGCTGGAGCCCTGACAGCTCCATCTTATGGCATGACAAAGTAAACATTAACCATAAGTTAATGTAAGTTTCCCAGTAGGCCTACAGCCTAAGAATTACCAGGAAGCTAATGCTGGAGTCACAGCTGACATTCTCATATAAAACACACAGAGTTAATTTATCAGGATAATTCACATTTATGCAGAGCACCATTTATACTGCTTACCTTATGACAAAGTATACCCAAAATGGCGCTCATGCGGGAGAATACCTGAACATACTGTGGCCTGTAAGGACAAACGACAAAAAGAAGAAAAGGACTTGCCATTGTAGATTCTCTCAATGCTCACTTGTGTGCATCTACAGTGTGGTGAGTCCTTGCACTCTGGATGCGTGTGAGCCTTTTTTGTTCATCTGTAAGGACAAAAGGCCATAACCGCTAAACCACTGAGGGCAATGGGCATTAATAATATAGCAGCACCATCTATTGACTTAAATAGGCAACTGCCCTACAGACAGATAACTTACTGTAATACTAAATTAAATCAATAGGCCTACGTATATTGGCAAATTTGCTTAGCCAAACTGCACTCTGCTACGTAAAATATAGGCCACAGAGAAAAGAAAGATCGTTAAGTCCTGTTGTCCTGGTAAACTGCAGTTATCCTGGCTGTGTGGCTTCCGTATTGTTGATAAAATCTGTTTCCTTGTTCTCCTTCAGCTGGTGGATACTTACTCTGCCTATTGGCTCCTTTACTGGTAAATTCAGTTAGCAAACCTCATGGTGCAGGCTTCACAGAGAGCTGCAGCTTCTGTTGAGGAGCAAATAGGAGAGAGAGGGAGCCCAAAAAGAAGAGAGTCCCCTACAGTAAAAGTCTCTTGCTTTGTCCAGTGAGAGAGAGGGTAGAAGGGCAGTTCTCCTTTTATATGGCTTGGTGACATAAAGGGTCCAGGCAACACAGATACCTGTAGCTGGAGTTGGGCCTCTCATGTGTAAAAGTAAAGTATGTTGGGATACTGAGATGAGTGGCTTTCCTTTGTCAAACAAGAGAAGTCATTTGTTCTTATCCTCCATTTTGAATGAGCTGAGGCCCAAGAGGTAATTCCAAAATACAGTATACATGCCCATTATATTAAATCATTGCAAAACATAGCTAATTAGTCATTTGTATATATATTTTCAGTTTTGTTTCTGAGTAACAGCATTTCAATGACCTAAACCAATGTTTTATAATCTTTCATATGAAAAGACACACATATACAAAAAATCTTGTATTATCACTATACATGCAGCCTTGTTCTATACAGTATCTCTTGTCCTGCTCACATTTTATCATCCAACTGTTTCAGATCTCATCGGACATCTTCAGTGTGGATGACAACAGGAATCATTATGTCTACCTGCAAGCTCATTTCCCTGACCAAGTGCTGGAGAAAATCGTACTAGTGTCCTTCCAGTCCGGTTACATCTTCATCCAGACTGACAAGACTCTATACACCCCCGACAGCATGGGTGAGTCCAGGACTACATCTGTGAGAAACACTCCCACCTCTGTCAGAGTCTCCAATACATTATTCAGTGTCAAACTCTCTATGTATCAATATAACCATGTTCAAGATCTTTGAAAATGACTGACACAAGTATTTTTTTCTTACTATTAGTTAAATACAGGTTGTTTGGAGTGACACCCCAAGTAGTGCCTTTGGATGAGCCATCCACTTCCATTGACATTGAAATTCTGGTATTGCATTTTAACCTTGACACAAATTCATTATAACCTTACAAAGAGTTGGACGTGAATATGTCTCACACAAGAAAAATTTGTAAGACACTCACACACACATGCATGCACACACGCTCTTGAAGCTGTGCACAAGTACCTACTTCATGCTAACTATGCAAAAAGATCACAACAAAGTTGAATGCATATATACAGAACAGCCTTTTTAAAGTTTTGTTTAAGGGATAGTTCACCCAAAATTCAAATTTCACTCATTATCTACTCACCCTCATGTCGACTAAGAGCTGGGAGGGGAGTCCGCCCAGCAGTATTTGTCCATATAATGGTTGTCAATGGACACCAGATTTCTTTGTCCAAAAAGACACACCAAAAAACATTCAAATGAGGGTGGGTAGATAATGAGTGAAATTTGAATTTTGGGTGAACTATCCCTTTAATGATACATGTAGTGAGCATTAGCTCTGACAGCTTGCTTCAGTAAGATACCATACTTGAAACTTTTACTCAACAATTTTCCATGTATTTAAATGCCATTTCAGCCAGCCTTGTCTCACACATCAGCCATAAATTCAGCACTATGTCAGTGTGTTTGAAGATGCAACAATGTTTCAACTATGCCAGCCAGTGTGGCCTCTCCACAGTGCAGCCTCTGTGCTCTTGTGCAACTTCATTTTCCACTTCTCACAATATCAACAGATATGTCACATGATGATCATATGATGTAGCTACAATTTAGCCAGCAGGGGGCAGTAGGAGTATGCCAATAGCAGAATACTGCCAGGTTTGTGGTGACTTCCTGACATCAGTTTTTGCCAGTTCCATTAGTGGCTGTGTTGTAGTGGTGTAACATATTCTATGTTAAATCTAAATCACCAATACCAACACAAATAAAATTTCCATAACTAAACAATAAAGGACCTACAACAATTAGGCTACATCCGTACAGCAGCTTTCCAGGACAGCATTTCTACATGCATCCTATAACAGAGTGGAAAACAGTGTGGCAACCATAGACTGTAAAAAGAATGGACGTAGCATCCGTGACGTCACCCATTGGTTTTGTGCAGTCGTTTTTGTGCCTCAAATATGGCGGTTTGAACAGCGCCATGTTGGATTGGCCGGCCGAGAACCCGCCCACTGGCCTCGAAGCAGCCTGTCTCTGTGCCGCTACGGACCTGTAGCTGAACGTTTCCGCGCCCTGATTGGCCAGAATCTTATCTGAATAACAGCAAAACGGTAGCGTTAAAAAAAAATTCACCCCCCTCAGAGTGTGTACGGGGGTAGAAACTATCGATTGAGACCAAAAAACGTTATGGTACCAGGCTGTAAATATGTTTTTGAAAGCTGTAAAGTCGGCGATTTTAACATGGGGGTCTATGGGGAGTTGCTCACTTCCGGTACCAGCCCCCACAGGAATCGGCGGGGATTGCAGTTTTTTTTTTTTTAAAGTATATTTTTTTGGCGTTTTATGCCTTTATTTGATAGATTAGTAGAGATAGACAGGAAAGGGGGAGGCAGAGAGAGGGGAATGACATGCAGGAAAGGTCTGCCCGATGCGGGACGCGAACCGGGGACGCCTGCGTCTGCATATACATGGGGCGGCTGCCTTAACCACTGCGCCACGCACCGCCCCGGGGATTGCAGTTTTTTGAACGCGGAAGTGAGCTTCACTTCTCAGACCGACAACTGCCCCCTTGGTGGCAACCCATCACCAACTAGCATGATACAAATAATCACTGTACATTGGGCAACTTAACTAAACTTTGAAATGTTACAAAGAAAGAGCCGGATCTAGAGCACACGCAATTAAACTTTAATGTCTGTCAAAGAGGCACGTAGCACACAGAGCACACTAAATGTGACTTAGATTTTCTTACACCTTGCCACTATTAATGTTTGGTCAAATGCTGTTTGTGTTTAGACCCCGGAGGGCGTGTCTTTATCTCTTCCTAATGGTCCATTCTCCCTGATATCAGGGTACTACGATGGGGCCTACCAACTGAGTAAACTTGCCAGGTGAGTATTTAATTGGATTTAGTTTAGTTTAACTCACATTTGCAACTTGATCAATAGGTCAAACGGAAACAGAGGAGGTACAGTGCAGGGGACATGACCCCTGTTACTTGCGCTCTCTGTCACAGGTCTCGGCAGTGGCCCCTCCCTGCCCCTCAAGATAACCCTATCAACAATAAAGCCTTTATCATATATGACTTATTTACCGCTAAAGGCCTGGATCTACTCTTTTTGACAGAGACTTGGCAAAAAGGTGATGATTACAGTATGTCTCTCTTAACGAACTCTGCCCCCCGACTGCTCTTTTATCTGTGCCCCCCCGGGCCACAGGCAGGGGAGGGGGTCTTGCAATTGTACATAAAGACTGCCTTATAATTCGCAGAGTAAGCCTCAGCCCTCTCACCTCCTTTTAAGTATTGCTGTGAAAAGTTGGTCGCTCAAACTCTTTTCAGTAAATAGTGTTTTTCTGTCTGAATTTAGTGATTTTCTTAGCGTCTATTATTCACCATGAGAAGATCCTCTTAGGTGGGGATTTTAATATCCATGTAAATGACAGCAGCAACTGCCTTGCCTCCAACTTTTTAAATATTACCGAAGCTTTTAACCTGATTCAATACATCTCTGGTCCAACCCATGCAAAGGGAAACACGTTATGTTGTTTTCACTCTGGCTTTAAATGTTGAGTCTGTCATCATCGAACAACCCTTTGTAACTGATCACTCGTGTGTCTTATTCAATGTGGCGGATCCTGCTCCAGTGAAGCAGGTAAAAACCTCACAAATTTTCAATAGCCTCTCAGCCGAAGATTTCACAGCTGCTTTTAAAGCAACATTGCTTGAGTTTCAGCTTAGTGCTTCCACCATCTTCGTACCTGTGCAGGGAAGTTACATAGTGCAGATTCAGCCCCAAAAGTATGGACTGCATGGTCCATGCTTTCAACTCACACTGCTCTGCTATTCTGGATGGCATTGCCCCCTTACAACTCGTAAGCTTGCATCTGTAAAACCCATTCCCTGGCTAACGGATGAGATACGCTGCATCAGACGCAAATGCCGCCAATCTGAGCGATGGTGGAAGTCCACTAACCTTCAGGTGCACCATTTGTTTTACACAAGAGCTGTTAAGGGAACTCAATAATAGTGTAAAGAAGGCAAGGGCCACCTACTTTGAAACCTTAGTAACTTTAAGACAAAACACATGGAGCTTCTCTCAGCCCTTAGTAGACATGAGGGTGAGTAGGCCTAGATCAGTGATTTTCAACCACTGTGCCGCGGCACACTGGTGTGCCGTGGGAGGTCGTCAAGTGTGCCGTGGAAAATTATCTAATTTCACTTAATTGTTCTAAAAAAATGTTGCGTTGCAAGTAGTTGTGTGCCAGTTCAGTGCTAGTGTTGAGTGTCGGCGCTCTTCAATGCAGTGGCCGGCAGAGTAGTTAAATTATTTTTCTTGCCAGTAGGTGGCAGCAGGTAGCACTATGACCTTGGCACCGTTTATTTAGGACAATAAAATAAGACAGTGATGCACGGAATAAGTGGCGGCAAAATAAGTCGCGGCAATGAATAGATCCACGGTGGCGACACGGTAAACAGCTATGGATAAATATCTGAAAAGGAAAACAACAGACTCCGAGCTCGGCCTCGGACAAAATCCTAACCCAGACGATGAACTGCCCAGTACAAGTGGTGACCACAACAAGAAAGTAAAAACGGTGAGCTCGAGGCAATACAGTGACAGTTATCTTTCGTTTGGATTTACTTTCACCGGGGATCCTACTGCACCTATCCCGTTATGCTTGGTGTGTGGGGAAAAGCTATCGAACAGTGCTATGGTCCCAAGCAAGCTTAAACGCCATCTCCAAACGAAACATCCGTCCCTTCAAAATAAGAGCACGGACTATTTTGTTCGCATGCGTCAAAGCATGGAGAAACAGGCAACTTTAATGAGAAAAAACGTGAAGGTGTCTGAGAGAGCTCTCAAAGCTAGCTACTTAGTGGCTGAACTCGTAGCCAAATCAAAAAAGGCACACACTGTGGCAGAGACATTAATATTACCTGCCTGCAAAGCAATTGTGAATGAGATGCTCGGCCCTGACGCTGTTAAAGAAGTAGCCAAAGTTCCGCTCTCAGATAACACCATTGCCAGACGTATTGAGGACATGTCTGAAGATATCGAAAATATTGTTTTGGAAAAGTTACGCATCAGTGGGAAATTTGCGTTGCAGCTTGATGAATCGACTGACATAAGTGGACATGCTCAACTTTTGGCCAATGTGCGTTTTGTGGATGGAGACTCCATCAGAGAAAATGTTTTATTTTGCAAGACACTACCAGAGAGAACAACAGGAGAGGAAATATTTCGGGTCACATCAGAATATCTCGAACGAGGAGGGCTTCAGTGGGAAAACTGCACGAGCGTTTGCACTGACGGCAGCAGCCATGGTCGGGCGCACCAAAGGCTTCGTGAGCAGAGTGAGAGAGAAAAATCCAGATGTTCTTGTTACGCACTGTTTTTTGCACCGCGAGGCGCTCGTTGCCAAGACTTTACCAGCAGACCTTGCTCCTGTGTTGGATGATGTTGTGCGCATGGTGAACTTTGTCAAGACAAGACCCCTGAAAAGCCGCATATTTGCGTCTTTATGTGAAGAAATGGGAGCAGAGCACACAGCTCTGTTGCTCCATACGGAGGTCCGATGGCTCTCGCGTGGGAAGGTGCTGGCCCGTGTGTATGAGCTGCGGGAGGAACTAAAAGTGTTTTTGACCGATGAGAGGTGTGATGAGGCAAAGCTGCTTTCAAGTGATGTGTGGTGTTCAAAACTGGCATACATGGCAGATATATTTCAGCATCTGAATGAACTGAACACACGAATGCAAGGTCGAAATGAAAACCTGCTCACAAGCACAGATAAAATAAATGGATTCCGTTCAAAGGTGCACCTCTGGAGACAGCATCTGGAAAGGGCCAACCTTGACATGTTCCCCCTCACCAAGAAATGGGAAGGAGATGTCAACACTGCTGCACTGTGTGAGACAATTGGCAAACATCTGAAAAACCTGGAGGAGAAGCTGTCATTTTATTTCCCTCGGCCTCCAGTGAATGCCTTGACTGGGTCAGGGACCCATACAGCTCAGCAACAGTTTTTGGAAAGGACATGACTTTGCAGGAGCAGGAGGAACTAACTGAACTAAGACAAGATCGTGGGTTAAAGCTAAGCTTTGCTGATCTACCTTTGGACAGATTTTGGTTGAATGCTGCCAAGGAGTTCCCCATTCTGGCAAACAGAGCCATTTCAACATTGCTCCCATTTTCCACAACATATCTATGTGAGTTGAGCTTCTCAAGCATGACAGCTATAAAAACTAAAAAGAGAGAGAGACTAAGAGCTGTTGAGGAGGAGCTTCGTGTGTGCCTTTCTTCAGTACCTGCCAGGATAACAGCTTTGTGCTCATCTAAACAGGCCCAGATTTCACACTAAGTGAGTAAAAACCATTTGAGGGAATAAATGTGTATTTTATATACTGTATTTGGCTCCATGTGATATTCTGTAACAATTTTGGTTGGTGGTGTGCCTTGGGATTTTTTCAATGTAAAAAGTGTGCCTTAGCCCAAAAAAGGTTGAAAAACACTGGCCTAGATAATGAGTGAAATTTCAATTTTGGGTGAACTATCTTTTTAACGAAAAGAGGGCTGGTCAGATACCGGGTACTTGGGTAAAGGGGAGGTCATGCCTCTACAGTCAGCCAATATTGTAAGATCAATAGCAAACAAAAGAACCTGGGTCCTGTTTTCATATTGTGGCAAGGTGAAGAGGGACCCGGGCGGGCTTCGAACCCCAGACTCCCGGGTCGGAGTCATGCGCGCTAACCAGTCGGCCAAAGGGACATCCCCTTAGCCAAGTAGCCAGGGCCCATCATCAAGAGGCACACAGTGACAGGACCACCACTGTCACAATATGTTTTTATGTATATGTGAGTGATGGATAATTATTGAGGTGGCTCCAGTATTGAGCCAGGACGGCAGCCTGCAGCCCAGCTAACGCTCTTCCATGGGACAAGTGGCTCCCGTCAAAGTTCGCGTATAAACGACATTTTTCTCACACTGACAGGCCCAGATAGTTACAATGAGTGTCCAACAACATACTAGAAAGGAGAAATGAACGTATGTCTCTACCTTTAGCACGTCTCTTCTTCTTCTGACTGGCAGTAGTCATCCCCGTTCAAAGTGGTGACAGCAGGCCCTGTGGTCGGCATGGCGACGGCACAGTGCGTCCACAGGAGTGTTAGCATCCATTTGTAGCACAGCTAACTGTTAGCCATAACTTTTGAAAGCTCTGTGAAAGCTGCGTGAAGAGTAACGTTAGCCTAACATTTTGTTGTTAATTCTCCGGTCGTCTCTCTTCACCTCAGTCAGGTAACAATATTCCCCACCAGTGTTTTTCCGCGAGCAAGATTTCTAGTGTGGTGAGATTTGGACACAGATCACAGCAAGCAGCAACCTCCAGCTAAAGGTCGAGACTAATGTTAATTTCTCCTTTCTAGTATGTTGTCGGACACTCGTTGTAACTATCTGGGCCTGTCAGTGTGAAAAAAAAATGCTCGTTTATACGGTGAACTTTGACGGGAGCCACTTGCCCGGTTGAAGAGTGTAGCTGGGGCTGCAGGCTGCCCACTCATGGAGCCACGTCCACAAAAGTATTATCCATCAGAAAAACATATGAAAACAGGGCCCAGGTTGAGACAACAATGAGAGAACTGTGAGTCAGCCAATGTAACAGTCTTAACCATAACAGCAGAAGTCAAATTGCTTTCTTGAATGTTGACAGAGGTGTGTGTGTCTGTGTGTGTCTGTGTGTGCGTGTAGTCCCGGAATTTACAAAGTGGTGGCTAAATTCCTCAGCAACCCCCAGTACTCCTATTCTGCAGAGTTTGAGGTCAAAGAATATGGTGAGTCATTTAACCTCAATTGTTATTTGGTGTCAAATATACAAAACACTCATTTAAATTTGACTTAATGTTGGACACACAATAAAATGTGTATAATTTATCAGTGCTGCCCAATTTTGAGGTGAAACTTGAGTCTTCAGAAGCCTCCTTCCGAGTGGACCGTGAAGAGCTCACCATCAAAATCTACGCAACGTATGTGAAGGGTTTTTTTGGTATTGGATGGTTTTGATGTACTGTAGCTTTTAGAGAAAATGTTTGATAAGTAGAATGGTTGTGGAAATTTTAAAGTGTCTTACAGTTTTTCTCCGTTGGTTTGGCTCATTTCTTGAAACAGAAATGACATTCTCAAACTCCAAGATCATTTAGCAAAACACTGTTACAGTTCAGCACAACACCATAGCTCACGTGCAAAAGCGCTTATCTCTTCCAAAACAGTTCACTAACGTGTCGAAACAATTTTTTTTCTCCTATGAATAGTCAGTGCCCTCATTGACCCTTTGGCGTTGTGTGAGCACTGTAAGTTAAAATGTTTAGATGTTTTGTTACTATGACAAAGGACCATTGAAATATCCCTCATGTCCACCTCTCAGTCTTAGCCCAGTCCTTCATTGAAAGTGGTTAGTGCACTAGTTTTTTTTTGTCTGGCTAACAGAATACAATTGTGTATAAAACTGGAAGAGGTTTGACATCACACATTGCACTCATACTGGCAAGGAAATTGTAACCATTTTTATTCACAAACTTAAAGTAACTTCCATAAAACAGAGTACAGCATAATACACAGCAATATAAACACAAACAGAAAACAAGGAGAATTAGCTAGATGTAGCCTAAAGTGCTGTAAATAAATACTATATGGTATTGTATTATGTTCTTGACTAATTTTGAGAATTGAACAGACTTTTACGATGAAATGATGCTGACATGTTTTGGAGATAACAGCCATTAGACTGAGAATCAATCAATCAATCAATCAATCAGTTTAGATCAACAAGATCTATTCACTTAACTGGAAATTGTGCTAAATGTAGGCTACCTGTTAATAATTTGCAGAGATGTAGTAAGACATTACATTTGCATTTTGCTATATGATGAAGTGAATGAGAAATACAATTCTGGGGCGGTGCGTGGCGCAGTGGTTAAGGCAACCGCCCCATGTATATGCAGATGCAGGCGTCCCCGGTTCGCGTCCCGCATCGGGCAGACCTTTCCTGCATGTCATTCCCCTCTCTCTGCCTCCCCCTTTCCTGTCTATCTCTACTAATCTATCAAATAAAGGCATAAAACGCCAAAAAAATATACTTAAAAAAAAAAAGAAATACAATTCTGTTGTGAACGGTTGCAAAGTGGTTTGGAGGTTTGTTCATGTTGTTTTGAGAATGTAATTTCTGTTTCAAGAAATGAGCCAAACCAATGGAGAAAAATTGTAATATGTTGTCTTGTGATACTTATCTGACATCCACTTCCAAAGGTTTGCATCCCCATAGCCATTTTTGGGTGGACTGAAATAACAGATTAGAAAAAAAAAAGCCTTTAAGAAAATAAAACCCCCAATAGATATGAACCAATACATTATCGACAATAACATACCTAATTTACTCTTGTCACACTCTCAATGTTCTTTAATGAGTGTGTAGGCTTGAATTATTACTCCCTCACTGACTTTATTGAATTATAACAATTATTACATCCTCACTTGAATTGACTGTTTTGTTCCTTGTAGCATCTTTTTAACTCTGGTCAATACTTCATGTGTATGAATGAACATGTTGCAATATCTACTGTAAGCATTTGTAATTTGACTGTTCCATTACATTTTCTAAATCTGTCCCTCTCTAATGGTTTCAGGTATCTGTTTAATGAAAAGGTTGAAGGGACAGCCACCGTAGTATTTGGCATTGTGCACGAGGGTCAAAAGAAGCCGTTTCCCAATTCTGTTAAGACAGTGGACGTGAGCACCTCAGTTACTACAGCTACTGCAAATGTGGCAAAGTACCTACACTTAACTACCTATATGTCAGAATAAATGAATACATTGTGTCACATTAGATCATAGACGGTGAAGGAGAAGTTCAACTGTCGAAAACAGACATCCATCCCCTCAACATCAACAACCTAATTGGAGGTTCCATATTTGTACATGCTAGTGTGCAGACAGAGGACGGTAAGAGAAAAAGACATCATCAAGGAGTTTTTGTGATACTGATTTAACAGGCCCAACGGTCACATCATTAGTATGAGTGTGTGATATTGTGTGTAATTGTTCATGTGTTTGCAAAGGTGCTGAAATGGTGAACGCAGAGCTGAGGAATATAAAGATTGTCAGCTCACCGTACGCCATCTACTTCAGGAGAACACCCAAATATTTCAAACCAGGAATGTCCTTTGATGTTGTGGTAAGGCACCTGTTTACATGTATGTTAAATGAAAGTGAGATATTGTCATGGGTACAGGGTGTCACTTATCATTTTTAATTGGTCACACATTCCTCATGTGAAAACAAGAGAACCCTCTCCCACAGAAACTGGTTGAGTTTAAAAAAGAGAAGAAAATGAGATGTAGATGTAGAGGTGACCACAATGACTCAGTATATTGTCATTGTATCATTCTCAAAGGGATAGTTAAACATTTTTGGCAAACTCACCTATTGCCATAATCCCTTTAGTCACAGGAATAGGTTCATTGACTTTAATTATCAGTGCGTGTTGTTTTGGGATCTGCGGGGCAGAGACGGGAGATAGCGAACACAATGGAGGTGAACGGTACTGGTCTCCTGTCCCACAAAAAAAGTTCTGGCTTTTAATTTGCCTTGAAAACAACTCTGTCTTTTAAAGCAGATATCAGCGATCCGGCCGTTTTGGCTAATGCTGCATTCAAGGCAGGCTTTTGAAACCGTAAGTACAGCTTCAAGTCACGACTACGACGTTGTAGCGTTCCAGGTAACCCGTAACTCGTGTTTTTACCGTCCTGTTGCCTGTGAAAGTGCACTTGCGTAACTGTGCACTTGCGTAACTTACGGTTTCAAAAGCCTGCCTGGAACGCAGCATTAGCTAAAACGACCGGATTGCTGATATCTGCTTTAATTTGTGTTTACAGTATTGGACTGTGAGCATGAGGGTTTTCTCTCCTCAGCTGAGTGACAGCTAGAGGAGCAGCAAAGAGCTCTTTTGGGTGTGGTTTAAAAACAGCGTTGTTCTATAACAAATGTGTTATAATTACTAAGCATATAAGAGATTATTTCATAGATAGGTTAGAGCCACAGACTGCACATATTTAAATCAGACTTCTAAAAAGAGAATGAGAGAGAGAGGAATAAACTGGTTAATTGTACAAAATAAGGCATAACTGTCGAAAAGAACAGTCTTGAATGGGCATGAATGGGCCGTGGAATTTATTAGTGTATGTATGATGTCTGTCAGACTGTAGCAGGTGAAAATTTCCTGGAAAAATTCCAGGAAAATGATTTCAAGAAAAGAGTGGGAACCCTGTGTTGGATTATGTATCTGATGAGTTTTCAGGGACAGGGGATGCATGCACCATTACCTATTGTGTTAGCTGAGCAGCTCATGTGTCTGCCCTTTAGATCTCAAAACAACATGCAACGATAATTATAGGTGATGAACCTGTCCCTGTGACTATAGGGATTATGGCAATAGGCAAATTTGCAAAAATGCTTAACTATCTTTTTAAGCTGTTCCCACTATACCCATGTCCACTACCTGACAGGCAAATTATCTTTTATTTATAGATGGATATAATAGTATTGTGACTGTCATAATGTCTATTTCTTTGGTGGCAGATTGAAACTCTGAATCCTGATGGGACTCCAGCAAAAAAAGTTGCGGTGGAGCTGCTACCAGGGCCGGTGACTGGCAATACTGAAGAAAATGGCATGGCAAGGCTGTCCATCAATACAAATTCAATACAACAAACACTGGAAATCAGTGTAAGTGTCTCAAATTGTTGCCTTTTTGACCAACATCAGTGCTTAAACTAGTGTGTGGTAATATAATAATATGACTTATGATATGAAAAAGTTAAGTTGCACACTTATAGCCAGAAAAAAAAGTCAAAATTCACTTTTTAATACAAAGGTTCAGATATAACCAACGTTTCGACGCAGAGCTCTTGCGTCGTGACAATTGTCCACCACAATTTTATCTCAATAAGAAAAGGTATTACAAACAGCCCCCTTCACTTTTATAAAAGGCAACGACAAAGGATCATGATGGCCCCCAAGCCAAAGCCACCATGACAGTTCTCCCGTACAACTCCCCAAGTAAAAGTTACATCCACATAGGTAAGTAACCTTCTTTAATAACATCAGATGGTGGTGATAGTGGTGCAGGTTACAGCTCTGTCCAACCACTGTATATTGCATAATGTATCTTGAATGTTAAAAAATATGCAATACTGCTACTGCAGCTATAGGTAAAGCTGAGGTAAAAGTAGGAGAGAACCTGAAGGTCGACTTCAACTACAACATGCGGGACCAAGGACGTCACCTAACATTTCTGGTAAGCAATTGTTTTAACCTGCACACATGTCTCTGTATCTGTTTGTATTTGTGTTATTTTCCAAACCTCGTGTAGAAATAGGATACACAAGTTGGATGAATGCTAATGAGTAAATCTGTGTTTCCAAAGGTCTTGAGCAAAGGGCAACTGATAAAGTTGAAAAAAGCACGGATCAGGATTGGATCAGAATTTGTCGTGTCCGAAAATATTCTTATCACCAAAAGTATGATGCCGTCATTCCGCATTATAGCCTACTACCACACCACATCCAATGAAGTAGTAGCAGACTCTGTTTGGGTGGATGTCCAGGACTCTTGCATGGGCTCGGTGAGACACAACATCGATGTAGCAGACAGCTTAACGACTAACAACAAACAACTAATCAATCATGTGTATGATTCTGGGCACGAAAACAAAGATTTGTAGGTGTTTTTTATTCAGCTGTTCTAACACGAATCAACATGTCTCAGTCATTGTCGTTTCCCCTCTTTCAGTTAAATCTGGAAACAGGAGATCCTGATAGGCCATCCTATGAGCCCAAAGATAACATTCAGCTGAAGATAACTGGGGATCCTGGAGCCACAGTGGCACTGGTGGCAGTTGACAAAGGAGTCTTCCTGTTGAACAGCAAGTTACGCCTCACCCAGCAGAGGGTAATGTCTTTATCCCATCTTTAAATCCCTTCATTTAAAAAGGTATGTAAATTACTGGTCTACCCAGTGCTGTCATCAATGGAACATGACTGCAGCATCACAAAACTTTCCATCTAGTGGCTGGTGAAAGTCAAGCAATGCTTTGACATCGCCACAAATGACTTTTCTTTATAAAGCTGCTGGATAGGTTAGTTTAGTAACTCCTAGCCTATCATGGAGTGTTATTAATACTTCAAAACACAGATGCGCAATCCATAAGCCCTTATTCAGTTCAGTTCAAATCAAAATTTTTAGGCGGTGCTACTGCCTAAAGACGTGTCGGTTAGGTTAATCCTCCAGTCAGTGCCCCTGACCAAAGGCACTGGCTCAAGATCTGGGGTTGGTCCCCAGGCGCCATGCCATGGCTGCCCACTGTCCTCAGGGATGGGTTAAATGTGGAGAAAGAATTTTACTCTACAAGCTCCATATGTGACAAAAATAATACCTTTGAAAAATACATCAAATGAGAGCAAATGTGAAAACACCAGGGTAAAAAAATATTACATTCCACCTCAAAGCCAATGTGGATTTTTAGTTACCTTTTAAACTGCTATTCACTTGATTTATGTTAGGGTCAGTTCATACTGTACGATCAAGGTTCTGGGTTTTCAGGGCCAGAATGTAGACAATCGCAAGGGCTGTTAATTGCAAAGAGAAACAGATTTGAAGATGGAAACTGGCACACAAGGAAAACTAGAAATAAAATAGTCGCTTACAGAACGGATGGTGATTGTTTACGACTTTCATCCAGATATGGGACACAGTGGAGAAGCATGATACAGGCTGCACCCCAGGTGGAGGAAAGGACCACATGGGTGTGTTTTACGATGCAGGGCTGCTGTTTACATCAAGCGTATTAGCTGGGACTCCCAGCAGACAAGGTGATGGTTCTTTATTAAAAGTTTAATTTCTTTCCCTAGATCTACATGTCCGCTAGAGATAATCAGACAACAAACTCCCCAAAAGTACAGTGGTGTGTCCATTAGAGCTGTAGTGCGTAACTTTGCATGTCCATTAAAGGTCCATTACACCCAAGCCATTATTAGATAAGATAACCCAGCACTGATTAAAGGTTGGATATGGAAAATGCTCATTAAAAGCTATTGTTTTCTCAAATAATACATCCATAGGGCATTAGGGGTGCAGAATACAAGTATTTCTTTTTCCATAAAATTTAGTCTGAATTTATTAGTCTAAGCAATTTTGACGGGTTTGGCAATGACTTCCTGTTTACATCGTACAAGCCAGTAGCCACTGGTATCACTTCGTTGTTTTGCTATGTCTCCTCCTGGTCGTGTGCAATTGTTTTCAACGTGTAGTCTTATCTGTCATAAACAAGAGATTGCGGTTTACGAGGCACGTTTATGTCTCGGACTCATGGTGCCACCAAGACGAGAGCTGTGACAGGTCAGAAGTTTGCAAGGTTGGTTTTCAGCAAGTGTGGAAGGCAGAGAGCCTCCACTCTTCCTGTAACAAGTTACAAGGGATTCATCTCTAACATCATAATTAGTCCGAAGCTGTACCCTAAAGTCCCCCATTTGGCAGACTGGCAGACATACAGAACAACCACAGAGCCTCTACAGCACTAATTATGAAAGAATATAGTCATATTTTACATCAAATGAAACAGCAGAAGCTGGTCTACAACATAAAACCATGTTTATATGACCCAAACACAGCCCAAACACTTCTCAAATAAACAACTAAACATCAAACTTCATGTCTCTATGTGGACCCAGTCGCCACATTTCTGGCTCGTACATAGCTATACTACTGTACATTATGCAAAACACATCAGTTACTGCTCATATGAAAGAACCCGCTACAAAGATTGGAACAATACATAGCACCCGCGGCTACACAGACGCACAGCAGAGAGAGAAGCCAAAAACACACTGCTTGGCCAAAACATGGTTGTAAATTTCCTCTTACCTTTGCTTGTTTTGCCGTGAAAAGTTTGTTTTATGGCTAGATCCACAATAAATCCAGTTTGAACTTTTACCAGTGTTACATCTAAATCGGTCCGGACGGGCTTTGGGACCGACGGAACCTTTGTGAGCGCTGCACACAACTGCCTATGCAAGCATGAATCAGGGCAATCTGGACACAGACCACAGCATGTCATGTCACCAGAACAAGTGGAGTAGTAGGAGGAAATCAGCAAGAGACCGAAAATTGACGTTATTTGACAGATGCCAGGATTATATTGTGCTGTTGGCTGTGATAGCAGTTGCTAAAGAAACCCCGGACTGCAGTTTTATTCCATCGTAAAGACGTAAAGTTATAGGCGGCGGAGTTGACTGCAGACAGTCTATCAGTCGCAGCATGGGCTGTGACACGTCTCACAAAAAGAGTGGATTCATTACTTTTTTTAATAACATGGATATATCCAGCGCGGTCACAGCTGTGACCAGCTGAGTCTGCCACCGCGAGGCCGCGACACAAACGTGTCCCGTAACCGTAGTCCCTTATGACAGACAGGACTACATAATTGTGTACATCGTGACATTTACATGATAATTCATCGATCTACTGATTGATTATCAAAAGCTTGTTGAAAACAACTGCACACTGGGGTGGTGTTTGGCTCAGTTGGTAAAGCACCCGCCCCATGTGTTGAGGCTATAGTCCTCGCTGCAGGTGGCCCCGGTTCGAGTCCCGCGTCGGACGGCCCTATGCTGCATGTCGTTCCCCCATCTCTGCCTCCCATTTCCTGTCACACTCTCCACTGTCCTATCAAATAAAGGCATGAAAAGCCAAAAAAAAATACTTTGAAAACAACTGCACACGAGTCGACCGGGAGGAGGGTGAGGAGGAAACAGCTGAGAAGTGACCGGACCTCGGACTTTGATCAACATTACGTATCAAATTAATTAATTCACTCATAAACCGTGTAATACGTGGGATAATGTAGAGTTAGTCTGTTGTTATGGAGAAACAAACCCAGACAGGATGTGTGAGACCCTGTCATTTTGTCAAGAAACTGTCATTCCCATCCTGCGGTTTGCATGCTCTCATATGAGGAGAACTGTCAAATCGGACACAAATATGGCGGCGGTCACTTCACATGACGTCACTGCAACCCATGAATTGGCTCTAATCGTTCGAATGAGCTGTCAATCACTCGAATCAACCAATCCGCTGCAGAGATAGAGCCTGGCGTAACCGCACCTAAAGCATGGCAGGACAGCTTTACACAGAGGGCCTAGAAAGTAGTTATTTAGTCCCGGTTGATTCTTTTTCAGTTCAAATTCTGTGAAAATAAAGATTAAACAATGGTTTATAGTGGCAGGTGGTTCTAAGCTGTGCCAAAAATAGACAAGTCTGTCACAGTACTTTTCAGTATTTGAACCGGCGACATTCCTGCGCTGCACACAGAAAATTGCACGTTTTGCCTCACAAAAGGGAGGGAGGGAGGGGAAAAAGCAGTGAGTCCATCAACAGACTGAAACAATGCTGACACAGATCACAAAAGTGCCCAAGACACACTTCCGAAGTGGATTGTACAGTACTACACGAAGGAGGCCTGGTTGTTTGGCACAAGGAATACATTCAAAGAAAGAAAGAACGTGAGCCAAGATGTGGATCTGCTTTGCCAGAGGGAGTGAATGTTTTATAGGCCCCTTCACTCACATGGGCTGGAAGTGTTTGCCATTGTTTTTTGTGTTGATGTGGCCTCAGCCTCAGCCACACTCAGCTCCAGCAGACGTTCATCCTTTGCCTGCCAATGCCTGCATTCATCTATCTCCGCAGCCATTTCTGCCAGACATGATGTTGAAGCACCATAGGTTTTTGTAATTACGTAGAATACCTCAAGGGGTCGACAGAAGTTATGCACTACAGCTTTAAGGATTTGTCCATTTGTTTATGCCTTTAACCTGGCTAATATTATACTCAAAGGTATTCTTAACAGCTCTAACCAAGGTTATATGTGCAATTTCCTGATTACCTCAACTTGTTGGGTTCTATTTAAGAATTGGTCTGTCCATCTGTCCTCTCCATTTCCAGAACTGAAATGTCCTTCTCCCAGCAGGCGAAAACGATTCAGTCCTTTACAGAATATTCAAACCAGCCTTGGTAAGAATTACATCAGTGCTTCCATATTGGTTTTAATAATAACTTGACAGTTTCACAACAAAGGATCTGTGAACATGTTGTAAGATATCCACATCAGGTTGAAATACATGTAAATTACTGATTCTTTATTAAGTGAAAGCTATTCCCACATGAAAATGATAATTGGTAACCCTAACCCTACAATTAGGCATTCATTCATTGTATGATCTTCTAATATGTCTAATTATTTGACATTACAGTGGTGCCAGTGCTACAGCATCCATGTCTCAAATAACATGTCATGATAATGGTCCAAGGCAGAGAGTCCCCTTAATACTTAATTAATACTTAATACTTAATTACAATGAACCGATCAGTCTACATTTTATTTTGTTAGGTCAACATGGTTATATCACATGGCAAAGATTATTACTACAACTTTATGACTTAGAATTGGTCTGTATGGGAGTCTTCGCCACTCAATCGCTCTGGTCGGCAGTCGGGGCGGTGTGTTTCACTGTTTCTTTTCTCCCGACGAGAAGCGACAGACGCGTAGGGGTAGGGAGCTGAGCTGCCTGTTATTGGTTCAGCCTTTTTTTAAAACTTATGATCCAGGTGTCCAATATTTAAAATCTTTCATCAGGTTAAAATATAAAGTTGAAAAACTTTCATGGGTTGTCAGAGCACCTGTATGTACCGTAAGCAGCTGGGAACCTTTTATTATTGCCAGTATTCTTCTTAGTCATCTTCCTAGGAAATCCTACTTCCCATACATGAAAAGTCACCAAACTTTGCACAAAGCTCCAGTCCCAGGGCAGATTTACTCACCTCCAAGCACATGTCAATATTCATTTAAATTTAAAAACTCCTACCGTAAAAAATCCTACCCTACCAAACCAACTGTAGCCTACATTTTGCAACTTTTGTAGATTCAGTAGATTCACCATCAATCTAGAAAGCCACGCAATGTGATATATAACAAGGAACTTTCTTGTGTCAGGCTCACGGACTCAACTTTTCATTACCTTTTCCCCTTGTTAAGTGAGCCAATATACAGACAAAACTTTACGTGAGTGTTGTTTGGATGGCATGAAGAAAACCCTCCTCTCATACACCTGCGAGAGGCGCAGTGAGTACATCATAGATGGAGCAGCTTGTGTTCAGGCCTTCCTGCGGTGCTGCAAGGAGATGGAAACTCTACAGGCTGAGGAGAGGAAAGACAGCCTCGTCCTAGCTCGCAGTAAGAGACAGGGGCAAAGGTTATTAGTAAACAATATTAGTGGGCTAAGGACATTTTAATGATATTAGTAAGGACATTTCAACCTGGAGAGAATAACTGAATTATTTTTCCAATAACACTAAAGGTGAGGAAACAGATGACGATTACAGTCCAGATGAAATAATGTCTCGCTCTAATTTCCCTGAAAGTTGGCATTGGACTTCTGTCAGACTGCCTTCTTGTGGTGAAGATACATGGTGAGACAACTGCAGCAAACACACACAAAAAAATACAATGACAAAAGAAACATGCCTATAAAGTAGCATAGACTGCCTACATAGTGGTCTGCTGAGCCTATTTCTTTTATTCCTGTAATGTACACTGCTTTTCTTGTGTATTCCAGTACTAGGAAAACCAATCCATTCCCTCTGAAAGACACTATCACAACCTGGGAGTTCGTCGGAATCAGCTTTTCAAGAGAAAATAGTGAGGACTTGTAAAGCTCCTTGTATTTGAAATTGTAATGTCCTATTTTATTTCACTCTCTTCTCATCCAATATTTATTTCTCTCATTTTCAAGGCATCTGTGTGGCCGAGCCATTACCAGTAGTCGCGAGGAAAGACTTCTTTGTTAAGCTTCATCTGCCGTACTCTGTTGTCCGTAAAGAGCAGGTGCAAATTAAGGCAGTTGTCTACAACTACAGAGATACACTTTCCACTGTAAGTGTCAGAAACCTTTGAAATTATTCCAACCAGAATGTTCTCTTAACAGGGGTTGGTTAGTGTAGTTATTGTGCTGAAGTCCACCAAGAGATGTTTGATGTCCTTGGCAGAAGGAAAAAATGATAAAAAGTAGCCCACATTGTGTGAATCTTATTACTTAATATCCAGAGCTTTTCTTGTCCATTTTAAGGGTCTTATGGTAGAAAGTCAACATTGGATTAAAATCCAAGTCACATTAATAGTTATGAAGATATAAGAAAGCAATAATTACACAATTAATGTCAGGTTTTTTAATGACTTTATGATGTAATGAAATGGAATTTAAATGCCAAAGCATTAAGTATCAGTACACAAATTTTATTCAACCATATTGCATCTGTGATATGAAGAGTTCTTTCACTGCATTCAGATGGGTAAGGATAATTTTTTCAGCCTCTTTCCTTTTTTCTTCTCTTATCAAGGTGCGTGTAGACCTGATTGAAAATGAAAAGGTGTGCAGTGCAGCCTCCAGGCGTGGGTTTTATCGTCAAGAGATCAGAATCCCAGCCAGAAGTACACGAACAGTACCCTTTGTGATTATTCCTTCGGCATTAGGTCTACTTGACATTGAGGTCCAAGCAGCTGTTAAAGGAAGAGATTTCAGAGATGGGGTCAAAAAGAAGCTGTTTGTGGTGGTAAGATAAACGGACTCATGTGATTGCGTTTACAGTCTTGTAAGAGGTTTGTTTGACAATAGTGATTCCAAATCAGTGTAATTGTTTGTTTTCCAGTCTGAAGGCAAACTCAAGAACAACGTGTTTCCTTACACTCTTGATCCGACAAGCAAAGGTGTCACTGAG
Source organism: Decapterus maruadsi (assembly GCA_030347415.2). Classification (NCBI taxonomy): domain Eukaryota; kingdom Metazoa; phylum Chordata; class Actinopteri; order Carangiformes; family Carangidae; genus Decapterus; species Decapterus maruadsi. The sequence continues at coordinate 25,907,968 of CM064901.1, read as the reverse complement.
TTTATTATTTAAGTGAACATGTGGATGTTTTTATTCTTTTAATTTGCTGATACCGAACTTCCCCATAGGTGGAAAAGATGTGGTTACTATTAACAGTAGGGTTCGTTCGCGAGATATGATTCCAGGTGCACCGACAAGAACCATGGTTCTTGTGTCAGGTGAGCTGTGCAGTATATGACAGGTATTGTAAAGAACTGACAGACAGTTGTTCTTCATGACCTGGTTGAGAGATTTTCTATTTCGTTTCTCCCTGTGTTCACACAGGACAAAATCAGATAAGTTCACTGGTGACCGACATCATTGCTGGGAAATCACTGAGTCACATGATCCAGTTGCCATCAGGTTGTGGAGAGCAGAATATGTTCGGCATGGCGATGACTGTGATCACTACCCTATATTTAGACAAAACAGGCCAGTGGGAACAGGTCGGCGTGGACCGACGTCCTACAGCCCTTGAATACATTCGGAAAGGTAGGCTTGCTCACTCTCTCTCTCTCACACACACACACACACACACACACACACACACACACATACGTGTTTATCTATTCTTGTGAGGACCATGACCCTATGTCATGTTGTGAGGACACCCCTTTCTGCTGATGCTAGGAAGATGAAAAAAATAGCTTTACCACAAGGTGGGGCTAGAACATCAGAAAATCACTTAAAAATGTTTAAACACACATTTTCACAGAACTGGTGAATTTGGTGGTGTGTTGTGAGGACCAAACTGTTGCTAGGCAGATTTGAGATTACAAGATCCGTTTTTTTTTAAAGATTTTTGGCCAGCCATTTTGATTAATCATCATCTTCCTAGAGGTGCTGGTCCTATTATGAGCCCACTGGCTTGATTAACAAAGAACATTTAAATATATATAACATGTATTTTTTTTTTTTTACTATAAAATAGAATAACATACATAGTAAAAATGTTCTTATTAAACCCTTATATCTGGTTATACTATTTCTTGTATATGTATATATTTTTTTATCGTGTTATCTTAAACTGCTCTCAACACTCACTTTGCTTCATTCATGCATTTCTGTGCCATATTCTCTCCTTGTTTTATCACATTTTGGTACCTCATCATCCATCTTCTGTGTTTGAGTGTCTCATATGTTTGAGTATAAATACTTTGTGAGTGTCTAAATAAATTTGAACTTCATCAAAAAGATAAACAAATGACATTTTCTGCTTTGAGCCTGAACATTAATTTTACTGTTTTACTTTACCATAAGTTAAAGCATCAATCAATCTTATTTCACTGCTTCATCAACATTAAATCAGATATTATGGTGCTACATAAAAAAACAAATTATGTTAAGTGAGAGAATTCCCTAATTAAAGGGGGAACAAAGTTTCAAGTTTAAAATTGTGTCACCAACCCAGCGACCACTGATCTGTTCTGACACTGTTGTTATACTGTCACCTACTGTATGTCACTGCTCTGTGGAAAAACATGCTGTAATCCATAAACGAGGTGCAAAGAGTTATCTGTAGTTTACCTGGTCTCTGCTGTGAAGGTGGAGACATAAGGCGGTGGCGTATTGGTGACAACAAGAAAAAAGAAATTTGAAAGATCAGCGGCTAGGATTTAGGAATGGCAGCCCAAAACTCCTAAGTGAATGTAGAAGAAACACAGCAATTTCAAACAGTTTCAAGGGTTATTTATTTTTCCATGCACCTTGAAAACAGAAAGAATGTAACTTTCACATCTGTATCCAGCACACAACTTGTGAATGCAGAGGAAACATTGCAATTTCAAACATTTTCAAGGGTTATTCATTATTCAAGCACCTTGAAAACAGGAAGAATGTAACTTCTCACATCAGTGTACAGCACACTACAACTTGTACCTGAACTTGCGTTTTTTTTTTTTAGAACAATGAATTAAATTAACAGCGGGACATGTTTTTCTTTTTTTGTGATTTAATCGTATTGTGGACGTAATTCTTTACATCCTTCCAATTTCTGCTCTGTTGCAGTGCAGGTTCAGCATCTATGCACTCTTGACATTTGTTTTTTCCTGGTACCCTCATGAGTGTAATGCAGTTTCCCAGTTGGCGCCAAACTGCCTTTTTTTCAGCGTCACTCCAGGGTCGCAGTAGAATTTTTTTCTTCCTGGCAGAACCTTAACAAAGAGTAAACAGAAAGGCAGATTATTCAATTGAAGTCAAGAAATCATAGAATAGACTAACTGGGCATTCACACCAAAAGCTTTCAAAGCGTCAAAATCACCCAAGGGTGAGCTACAGATAAGACATCCTCCAGAACTGCAAATATTTCGGGCCACTTTGGTCGCTCTATAGAGCTCATCATGTGACTGACGTCAAAGGTCGATGGCACTGGTCATTGGGGAGCTGTCCAGCACTCTGGGCGAGTAACAAACAATCTCACCATTTCCATCAGGCTTGGATGATCTCTTCACTGTAGTCTTTGTGATTGTAGCAGGACATTCTAGGTGAAGAGAAGAGAAAATCCATGATGTACCCAAACTGAGTCCTAACCTACTGTAGACTGCATGCCAGAAAGCCTGAGCTGTACATGATCATAGTGCATACCATCAGAGTCTTGGTCGATGGACTCATCCAGGCCAGGCCTCCGATTCTGGCGTCTGGATGGCTCTGTAACAGAGGGAAACAAACAGCAGGAGTTGAGAGTTAAATGCGCATTACAAAGATCTTTAACATCAGTGGAAAAAGCAACCAATTATTACTCAAAACACTATCTACAGCGGAGAAAATAAATATTTAACACAGAAAATTTTCTCAGAAAATATATTTCTAATCGAGCTATTGACATGAAATTTTCACCAGATGTCGGCATCAACCCAAGTAATACACACATACAAAGAAATCCAAACAATATGTGCAATAAAGTGAAATGATACAGGAATAAGTATTGAACACATGAAGAACCCGTCCCCTATCAGTGCAAACTAATATCAGATGGTTTAGTCCTGATTGATGCTTTTTAAAAGGTTTCTCAACACCAAGGTGTCAGACAAGAAGCACTGCATGATGGGTAATAGCAAATACTGACAGACTCCAGCTGCTTTCTTGGCTTTCCAAAACCTTTTTGCCCCTCCTTTTCTTCATGTGTTCAATACTTATTCCCTGTGTCATTTCACTTTATTGCACATAACTTAATTTATGGACATAAATGTTTGGATTTCTTTGTGTGTGTATTACTTGGGTTGATGCCGACATCTGGTGCTGTACACAATCATAGTGCATACCATCAGAGTCTTGGTCGCTGGACTCATCCAGTCCAGGCCTCCACTTGGATGGCTCTGTAACAGAGGGAAACAAACAGCAGGAGCTGAGAGTTAAATCTGCATTACAAAGATCTTTAATATCAGTGGAAAAAGAAACCAATTATTACTAAAAACACCATCTATCTCCTGAACAACCTCGTAACAAACAATCTCACGATTTCCATCAGGCTTGGATGATCTCTTCACTGCAGTCTTTGTGATTGTAGCAGGACATTCTAGGAGAAGAGAAGAGAAAGTCCATGATGCACCCAAACTGAACTGCATGCCAGAAAGACTGAACTGTACATAAATATTTTACCATTGAACCCTGACGTGTACTATAGTGAATTGCTTACCATCCAGTTCTTGCCCAGGAGATGCTTCCATCATGACATGCTCTGAACTGTGCCCTTGGTCATGTTTTTGAGCTAAAGCAACTGTAATGATAACACAGAGGAGAAACATTTTATATTGCATTTGAGTCACATGTTCTTACTTTCTGCTACTACTTTCCAATAGGTAAAACAAACAAAAAAAAAGATTAAACTGGGTGTTAGATACTCACCCTCTAATCCTAAACCAATCTCATCCAGCACATTGCCGTCTTTGGATGGATCACTCCCATACTTCTCCAACAGTCTGTCGCCATACTCACAAATCAGTTTGTCATCTTTTACTTCAAGCGACACCTCATCATGGTTCATCCTACTAATGATTTTAGAACATCTCTCTGTGGCATTCCCGTTTTTTGGAATGAGACAGGAAGCTGAAGTTTGCACTCTGTTTCTTTGCATGGATTTTTTATGGGAAGGATCATTTGTCATTTTGCAGGCCTCATGCTTCCAGAGTTCTCTTTTTTTGAAAAATCCATAACACAAATTGCAGAGCAGGTACTGATGGGGATTTATTTCTTCTGAAGGCTGTCTATACGTTACTATTTCCCCTTTTCCTGTCTGCAAGACTGTTATGTCGTGGTTATAATCACCCTTATGGCGAATTTGAGCAAACAGGAGACGTCGTTTCTTTGAGTATTTGCTAAATGATGTCGCTCGAGCAACATCTTCTTCTTTCTTGTGCTTTCGCTCTAAGTGACGCACAATTTGGCTTTGTGGCTTTTTGCAATAAATGCAATAATGCCTTGGGTTCCACTTCTGTTTGACACCCTTCAGGCACTTCTTCACTGTTATTTTTGCAGCAGGACATTCTAGGTGAAGAGAAGAGAAAATCCATGATGCACCCAAACTGAATCCTAACCTACTGTAGACTGCATGCCAGAAAGCCTGAGCTGTACACGATCATAATGCATACCATCAGAGTCTTGGTTGCTGGACTCATCCAGGCCAGGCCTCCGCTTCTGGCGTCTGGATGGCTCTGTAACAGAGGGAAACAAACAGCAGGAGTTGAGAGTTAAATCTGCATTACAAAGATCTTTAATATCAGTGGAAAAAGCAACCAATTATTACTCAAAACACTATCTATCTCCTGAACAACCTCGTAACAAACAATCTCACCATTTCCATCAGGCTTGGATAATCTCTTCACTGTAGTCTTTGTGTTTGTAGCAGGACATTCTAGGTGAAAAAAGAGAAAATCCATGATGCACCCAAACTGAATCCTAACCTACTATAGACTGCATGCCTGAGCTGTACACGATCATAGTGCATACCATCAGAGTCTTGGTCGCTGGACTCATCCAGGCCAGGCCTCCGCTTCTGGCGTCTGGATGGCTCTGTAACAGAGGGAAACAAACATCAGGAGTTGAGAGTTAAATCTGCATTACAAAGATCTTTAATATCAGTGGAAAAAGCAACCAAGTATTACTAAACACTATCTATCTCCTGAACAACCTTGTAACAAACAATCTCACCATTTCCATCAGGCTTGGATGATCTCTTCACTGTAGTCTTTGTGTTTGTAGCAGGACATTCTAGGTGAAAAGAAGAGAAAATCCATGATGCACCCAAACTGAATCCTAACCTACTATATACTGCATGCCTGAGCTGTACACGATCATAGTGCATACCATCAGAGTCTTGGTCGCTGGACTCATCCAGGCCAGGCCTCCGCTTGGATGGCTCTGTAACAGAGGGAAACAAACATCAGGAGTTGAGAGCTAAATCTGCATTACAAAGATAGTAGTAGTAGTAGTAGTAGTAGTAGTGTTGATGCTTTGTCAATGTCACCTCTCAGCTCTGGACTTGGACTCCTGGCTTCACTCTCTGTGGAGCTTTCTGAAGGCACATAGTCACTTGCGTCATTGACACCCGACTCATCACTAGTGTCAAGATCCTGTCAAAATAAGATGTTTACAGTTTTTTTTAGTTTGGATCATTCAGTCAAATCAGTTGGAAACCTTGTACCAGTCCTGGCTCATCTATCAATAATACTGAGGTATTAAAGGACAATCCTGGGCAATTTAAACATTTGGCTACAGCTTCCTAGCATATCAGGTCTAAAAGAATAGACCTGCAAAACAAACAATTATCTTTAACCAAGATCACAACAAAGAAAGTTCAGTTGTCAATTAATTTAAATTTAAATACACTTTGATTTACTTTGGACGGTTGAAGGCCACACAAACACATTCAATATTGCTGGAACTCAGCCCATTTCTAGCATGTGTTCATAACCGCACTCAGCATTATAAAGCATGAAAGCATTATAAATTCACAAAATTAGGGCCACGCTGCCACTGTAAATAGAAATAGAAAATTACTAGTCTGCTTGACAGCACAGCCAAATGTGTTCCAACTGCCACCATTCCCATGACTGAACATATATGACTGTATTGTGACTGCCATCTGGTTGACACAGTGAACTAACGCTGACAGTGAGCTAGTTAGACATGTTGGGAGAGAATCTGCAACGGTATTTTTCAGTTAAGTAATACTAAATCCCAATGGTTTGATCAATCCTCCCTGACATTTCCTATGTCTACATAAATAGCACCACATGAAATGACTTTGAACTGTTTTTGTTGTGCTTACAGCATATCACATTACTGGAGTGCACTCTATTTCTATAGCTTTATTACTAATATTAAACATAAGGAGTGGACCAAACTTACTGTATTCAATGCTGCTAAATGGATATGTACAAAAATCACCACATTTACTTCGAATAAATAAATACATGTCTTACAATAAGCCGACCAATTAATCCGTGGTGCGCTGACATTTTCGGCAAAGCCACAGTGGGAACAGCCAAACAGCAGCCGGGTTGTGGAGCACATTAGCCGGTCAAACAAAGCTGTTAACCCGGGGGTGGTGGGTGAATGAGTGTGCGACAAGTTGAAAGGCAAAGCAAAAACTCAATTCAACCTGATGTAACGTTATACGTATTTGACACCTATCAGTAAAGTTAATTTGTTATGACACATTCTGCCTGTTGCTCCAACAGCTTCGATCTGGCTATCAAGCTAACACTAACAGCTATCAAGCTAACGCTAACAGCTAACAGGCAAGGCAAGTCGATTTATTTGTACAGTATAGCCCGTTTTTTACAAACAGTTTGTCTCAAAGGACTTCACATGACCTCGTAACAACATCCTATGTCCTTAGACCCTCACATCCACTGAGGAAAAACTCCATAGAAAACCCCTTTAACAGGGAAAACCAGGAGAAAGCTCAAGCTGAGCAACAGAGGAGGATCCCTCACCCAGGACGGACAGACAAGTAAACCATTTCACTGGAGAATGAACCGCAATGGCTGGCTAGCCTAACCTAGTTTAATTAAAATTAAATATGACTTACCTGGGTTAGAAATGCAATTTTTTCTTGCTCTATGATGGTCGTCCTGGCCATTCCCTCGTCATATCTCCGCTCACAGGCTTGGTGGTGTTCCCACAGTCTCACCAGCCTCTGATGCACCCGTTCCTCCATTTTCCTTCTGGTGATGCTTTCAAGTTCAGTAGGTAACAGAGCTTGACGTTGGAGCGTTTTTTGTTTTGTTTTGTTTTGCGTTGGAAGGAAGTTTTACAAATTGTTTAAACTCAAAAATGAGTAATAACTTAATAGAGTTTAGGGAGAGTTTACTTTACTCTTCATTACAGTGTAGAAAATTGTAATTGAAAAGTCTGGATAAGTTTTTAGTTAGGCACAGTGACGCTGGAATTCCCATATCCCATGAATGCATCATGAGCAATATTACTTGGAGAAAGGTAGTTCGCTGTGCAGGTGCTTGATTGGTCTCCCTCCCCCACTCCTGTTCTCAACTGCCCTTTCTGTGACCTCTCCAACTCACACACAGAGGCAGGGCCAGACTTCAGCTTCAGCAGTACCCCAACAGAACTTTACACTTCATTTTATGCTACTTATTTTTTAATTAGGATTATTATGGTGTTACATTACATTTTATATCATTATGTGATGTTAACATTGTTTGTGCAAAACCATTTAAATGCATGAAATTTAAATATTTTACAGTTTTTCTTGATTGCTAAGACATATTTCTTGAAACCTTCCCTCCCTTTCTCTAAACTGTGAACACAGCTACATCCACAAAACCCCAGACCCTTCTTGCAAAACCAAACTTTCACCTCAAAACAGTTCAATCTGTGCCCAAAACTGAACTTTGTTGTCAAATCGTGCCCCGAGAAGATCAAAATTAAAAATTGTAATTGAAAAGTCTAGATAAGTTTTTAGTTAGGCACAGTGACGCTGGAATTCCCATATCCCATGAATGCATCATGAGCAATATTACTTGGAGAAAGGTAGTTCGCTGTGCAGGTGCTTGATTGGTCTCCCTCCCCCACTCCTGTTCTCAACTGCCCTTTCTGTGACCTCTCCAACTCACACACAGAGGCAGGGCCAGACTTCAGCTTCAGCAGTACCCCAACAGAACTTTACACTTCATTTTATGCTACTTATTTTTTAATTAGGATTATTATGGTTTTACATTACATTTTATATCATTATGTGATGTTAACATTGTTTGTACAAAAGCATTTAAATGCATGAAATTTAAATATATACATTATATATATTTAAATATTTTCTCGATTGCTAAGACACATTTCTTGAAACCTTCCCTCCTTTTCTCTAAACTGTGAACACAAACTTCATTTTTCAAACTACATGCACAAAACCCCAGACCCTTCTTGCAAAACCAAACATTCACCTCAAAACAGTTCAATCTGGGCCCAAAACTGAACTTTGTTGTCAAATCGTGCCCCGAGTCGATCAAAATTAAAAACACTACTGAGCAGTCACTAAACACTACCTAGAAAAATAGAAAACCCAATGCTCAGGACATGAAGCTGTAGAAATACATGTTTATTGTTCACTGTAGGCTAATTGCATGTTGCAAAACAAAAAACCTGTGCATTCAGCACTTCTCTCCTTCCCTCCTTCTCCTTCAGAAATCTTGTGCATTTGGCACTTGTATACAGTAGGCCCACGTTAAAAATTAAGTACAATTATATAGATGCATAACTCAGCCACAGCATCATTTCTCCAGATCAGGCCACAGGACTTCATGCTGAACTGGCATATGTTCCCTCACATCATCAGTCACAAGTGTGATCCATTTTGAGTTGTTGTGTTCAACCGGTGAAACTTGTGCTTTAGTTGTGTTTGACTTTTGCCACCTGTCCTCAGCATTATGCAACACTGGTGCATCACAATGACAATGTGTTGGTAAGTTGTGTCTAAACAGGTGAAAAGTGCTGATGGTTTTGCCAAAAGATTGACTGATTCAATCAGTGGGTTCAGGCAACTGAACGTTTGGTTCAGACAATAGGGTTTAGTGTTTTAGCAATTGAGAAAAACTGTAAGAGATTCTGATACTGTTTTGATATTTTAATCACGTCATTGTTGGACTACCACACACACAAAAAGAAAGTTTGGTGCTTTTTTCTCTTCCTTTCTCTCTCTCTCTTTGTACACATACCGAATAATATTGTAATAAGTTATTAAAGATTAATATCTTGTTACTATTGTAGGCCTACTAACCTTGCAGAATCATGTTCAAACATCTTCACATTCAGAACTTAAAAGATCCACTAAAAGTCAAATATTGTGAGAACATATTGCTATCAGCTGGTAATTCTAAAATACAGACAAATCCCTGGAGTTTGGTAAGTGGTCTTTATGCACTATCATGCATGATGCTCTTACCTGTGACTGTGTTCTACAGTATGACTGACTCTTACCAGTCCACAATCGTAAGAATACCCTCACCACCATTCAGTGGCTTTTTCCCCCCATTACATGCTCAAACATAAATCTCTGCTTTGCTTTCAAATAAGTGGTCTTTGTGGTTAACGAGCATAGTATTATTAGTGATCTGTGGGCTTACCGCCCCACCATGTGAATTGTGTAATTACTTCATTTAAAGCTGTTGCAGCTGCCATTCCGAAACATACAGTGGCGACTGGTCATTAGGGGCAGGTGGGGCAGAGCCCCACCAGTCATCACGAGAGGAAAAGAGTGCCAACACAAAACGTTATTTCTAATCTTCAATGGTTATTATCTTCTATAATTTGTTATCTATGAATACAGCATTTTTTCTCCTGATTAGCGTCTGTGGTAGCTATGGTTACGGAGTCACGTCGGTGCAGAGCGCTGTGCATTGGTGGGGCAGAGCTGGAGCTGCCCCTCTCTCTCAATCAAAGTACTGTGTACAGGAGAAAACACAACTGCGCATGCTCAGAGCGGATGCTTTATACATTAATTTAGACGGCAAAACACACATCACCAGGTGCAACAGGTGATCATCACCGGATCGATACAAAGCTGATTGACAGCTCGATCTTTACACAGTTTGTCCAATTATCTGAGTTTGATTGTGCTGTTAAATACGGCCAGAAGTCCAACCACCGGTACCGCGGCTACCGCCACACTGGGGAGACGTCTCTGCCTCCTCCGTTCACGTTCATCCATGAGAACACCTGCCGAGGCGGCGCCGTCCACCGGACTGACCAGAGTTCAGACCGACTGGTGACCGCAATGCGCCGAGGAAATGTGATTGTCTAGAATGGGAGTGAATTGCTCCGGCGGTCCGTCCGAGTCCGGTTCGACAGGTCCAGCAGCAGTGTTAGTGTAGCAGTGCAAGTTACACCCAAAATATAACACATTACATATTATTAGTTACTGGCATTTGAAAGTAATTAGTTACATTACAATATTACTGTCCCAGCCTGGTCAGATGTATTTTATGTGTATTTTATTATGTATATGTACTCAAATCAAAAACCATAAAGACTGAGACTAAAAACAAAAATAGCTGACAAAATGAACAATAGTTGGAATAAATGTAAAGATCCCAATATTATGTACATTCTCAAGAATTATAAATGACTACATTTAGGCTATTTATATATTAAATTAACTGCAGATGTCTCATGATCATCTTAAATCTGAAGAAATGAATTAATGGATAATTAATTATTTAATGATTATTTTATTTGTTTATTTAATTATTAATTTTTTAATGATAATTTATAATGTAGTTCTGCGTGTATTTTATATCAAATTGTGCGATATTTCTTATGCTATATTTGTACTTAATTCTTAATTACTTAATTCATGATTTAAATTTAGCTGGTCACAGGCCTCTGTGAGCCATCATGCAACTCTATCTCCCCCCTCCCTCCACAGTGTAGCCTGACTGAAGTGACCAATCACAATAATTCCCCTGCCTGGAAGGTACCAGCCAATCAGAAAAATCCCTCCCCAATTTCCATAATTACTATTCTTGTGGGGGCTTGCAGTACCCAAGTGTGTACTCTAGGAGGAGCCCAAGAGCACAGGAGAAAACACCAACTTCCATAATTACTATTCTTGTGGGGGCTATTGCTGAAATTTACCCAGCATGCCTCATGAGCCTTCAGGAGGCGATTGCAGCATTTTCCTTGTGAGGACCACCTAAAATGTCCTCACAACCAGAAATGTCCTCACAGAAAAGGTTGTTTCTCAATACTTGGTCCTCACAAGTATAGAAAAACAAACACACACACACACACACACACACACACACACACACACACACACACACACACACACACACACACACACACACACACACACACACACACACAAGAGAAGAAACCAAACTGGCTACTATTTTCAGTAAAGTGAGTGAAAGGCTTCTGTGTTTTTTGTCCAGGCTACGACAATGAGCGTGCCTACCGTAAGCCTGATGGGTCATTTGCTGTGTTCGAAAGTCGCCCTGGCAGCACCTGGTGAAGCATCTAAGACTGCATGAACTCCTGCACTACACAAATATAAATATGTTTATGAGTATACATTTTACTCATTTGACTTTGAGTCTGAGTAACTGGGAAGTTATTAATCATAGTCCATGTACAGGTTTTTACATTTGTTCCTCTTCCTCTTCTTTCTGTAAGGCTGACAGCTTTTGTTGCAAAGGTGTTTGCAATGGCCCACAAAGTAGTAGCAGTGGGAGAACACACAGTCTGTGGCGCTCTCACTTTTCTGATGAACCAACAGCAAGACAATGGCCGGTTTAGAGATGTTGGATTTATCTACAGTCAAAACATGATTGTGCGTGCACATCTATTCTTTTCTTAGTGCTAACAACAAGTGTTATATTAATGTGATGATAATTATGGTTTTGATGTGTATGTGTATGTGCATGTGTAGGGTGACTTGCGCGGCCAAGATTCAGATACCTCCATGACGGCCTTCTGCCTTATAGCCATGCAGGAAGCAATTAGACTGTGTCCCCAGCAAGTTGTACTTGTAAGTATCTCACTACTTAACTACTGTGCATATTTATGTTGCCTCTGTCTATATCTCCCTTTTGCGATGTCTTGCTCTTTTTTCGTGGCTGCTCAAATGTTGATGATGATGTTGACCATTCAACATGATTAGAATAACTTCTTGACTCGACAATAATTGGTGAAATAGTTAAAGCAGATATCAGCGGAATGTTTTTGTTAATATAAGTCCTAAATAGTCCTATTTTCCGTCAGCAATCACTTACATAGAGTGTTTCAGCCGAAACACGAGTCTCTCCATCACTCTGCTCTGCTGTAAACCGAGGAGAAAACTTTCCTTGTGGGATACAAGTGTTATCCAATGAGGAGAGAGAACGGCATGAAGGGCTGTGTGTGCAGCCAAGGGATGCGCGTGAATGTGGTGACGTAGGGACGAGGACCAATAGATCCATGATGAGGGCGGGGGCTGCTAACTCATGGTGCGTTCAAGGAAACTCTTAACTTGTGTTTTTCCGACCTGTGAAGTCGTACCAGTTCAATCTGGTACGAGTTCACGGGTCGGAAGTTATGAGTGGCAGTTATAGTGCACTTTCACAGACAACAGGACGGTAAAAACACAAGTTACAGGTTACCTGGAACGCTACAAAGTCGTAGTCGTGACTTGAAGCTGTAACTTACGGTTTCAAAAGCCTGCCTTGAACGCAGCATCAGCCAAAACGACCGGATCGCTGATATCTGCTATAAATAGCCTACTGTACATGGGGCAGCCGGCACATTGGTCCAGTGGTTAACACTGTCTTGGCAATCCAATGTTTTTTACTGAAACAGTCATAGACTCCTGTTGTGCTGTTAAGTATAGGCAATGCATGTGAATGCATGAAGTCATACTAATAAGGCTGTTTTCGAAATGTGTTTTTCTATTTGCATACATTCTTCACATGTTGTAGCGTGGTATGCTCTCAGGGCCACTGTATTTTTTTTTCTTGCAAACCCCAAGGACGATTGGCAACTTACAGTAATATCACATTTTGAAGGAGTCTCCCGCAGAACAAATAATCATGTCTTAAAGCTTTTGTTGCTGTTTTGTTGCAGAAGTATGTTATTCTGACATTTTATTTCCTGTTTTGGTTGCCATAATTACAAAGGAGCCACAACAGCAAGTTGATTTTTTTTTTGTAACTATCCAGGGGCAATAACAGCATGGGCCCAGAACCACGTAGTCACAAGAGCAGTAATTGCCCTCCTTTTCTTTTCCATGGAGTCTGCAGTGGCGTCAGCTTGCTGTCTTAAAGTACTGTACTTATAGTGCTGGGAATTTATTTCACATCTGGTTGTAGCTCTTGTCACTGTGCAGTTCCATTTGATGACAGGTGATAATTTAAATGACTCTTTCTCAGCCCTTAGATATAATTATCTGAAAGTGGTCTCTTCCTCCTTTACAGAAGCTGCGAAGCAGTATAGGCAAAGCCGTTGGATACCTGGAAGGGCGTTTGCCTGACATCACCAACCCTTATGCTGCTACGATAACATCATATGCCCTGGCTTTGCGAAACAAATTAGATCGTCGGTTTCTGAAGAAATTCATGTCTCCAGGTTTTGTGACATAATAATCAGGAAACTATGACATTTATCAAGAGACTTCATAAACATCCATAGAGGAAGCTTAATAATTGATGATTTTTAAAATTATTCTTATTATTGCATCCTTGGTGTGTTGCAAATCATCAGTGATGGATTAGTCAAAAGATTATCTGTTGTCTTCAGACTCAACCCACTGGCCTGTGGCTGGCTCAGGAGTTTTCACAATTGAGGCAACAGCGTATGGTCTTTTGGCTCTGGTAGAGGTCCAGGTGAGTCATGCTTTGGCAAGAGCACAATTCAATAGAGTCATCCTTCATGCAACCTCAGAGACAGAACCAATGGTGGATGACAAGACCCACATTTCTTGAGAAATATCTAATGTAGACCCCTCAACTATCATCATGATTTCAATTCAAACAGTGTTAGATCCAAAGTTCAAAGTATTTTATTTGTCATTGCCACAAGAGGCCATACAAAAACAAGACAGCCCCAGACAGTCTGTTTTAAGTATGTGACACCACCCAAAAATATAATTTGTCTTTAGCTATACTCATGATGACTGCTGATATGATACAATTTCATAAATTTTACTGCAACTCTTTGTCTCAACTTTCATTGTTAAAGGCTTTGGACGAAGCCAAACCTGTCGTCAGATGGTTCCAGCAAAATCAGGATCATTTAGGAAGCTATTATTCCACGCAAGTAGGGGTCTCTCTCTCTCTCTCCCTTTTTTTCTCTTTGTCACAGTACATTTAGGTCTCTTTCTTGTCAAGTCATGTTAATTTTTGTTAGTTACTCTCAACAGCAACTTGTAACCTACTAATCAAAAGTAAGAGTCTCACTCTCTCATTCTGGTTGTCACTGTTTCCTTCTCCAGCCTACTTTAATGGTATACCAGGCAATAGCTGAGTACTGGAGTAGTGTTACTGATGAACCATATGATCTGAATATTAACCTTCACCTTCCAAGAAGGAGCGGAGTTACCAGTCTCTTCATCAACAGAGATAACTACATGACCACGAGAAGCAATGAGGTGAAAATCAACACATAAACAATTGAGATGAAAATGAATTCAAATGAAGTTCAGGGTGGGTTAGGGGGAGTGGGAACAGGAAAAAAAATCCAAAACAAGATGGTAAATGCATGACCAAGCACAGTCTCTGTAGAACAGGTGACACACTTTTGCTCACTGAAGCCACAATTACACCCTGAAGAAGGTCCACTATGGGTTGGTGTATTTTTCTGTTCTTGTAGCACTGTGGCTTTTTATTTTTTTCAAACCATCTTGAGTGCCTTTGTTTATGGTAAAAAAAAAAAAAAATCCTTCCCATTTTTTAATCATGTTCCGTTGTTCCAATTCAAACCAGTGGGACAGCATTGTACAGTAAAACCCTGAATATATGAAAGAAGAGCTTATTAAAGCTGAAAAGTTTGGGCGTCATGCCCTTTTGCACAACACAATGTGAAATATATCTTTTAAGACAAAAATTCTCAGTGATTAATTATCTAATTATTTTACATATCTTCTTGCTTTCTTTCTTGCTTCTGTTTTTCTCCATGCACATGTGAATACATGCATCTTTCAAAACCCAACAGTTAGACTTCATAAACGAGGATGTGAGAGTGGTTGCCACTGGAACTGGACAAGCAACATTGAAAGTGAGTATAGCAGTGTGAGTCTGAGTCTGTTTGGTTCATTAGATTTTTATTGTTCTGCACCTAAATACAACCTTTCAACATACTGTAGTCTTCAAGTGTTGTAATTTGATATGTAATCAACAGTCCCTCTGACTGAAAGTTATTGATTAGTGTCAGAAAATAATGAAAATACAGAACTAATATCATAGCTTCACACTAAATAAACCAAACCCACGGGTTTGCTCAAACACTAATTGCCCCACTCTGAATGATTCTACATTCATAGACCTTTGCCATTATGAGGACTGCTGGTACAGAAACAATAGCATAATCTGTGAAATTGTGACCTATATAAGAAATTGAGATTAAGAACTGAACTGTTTCATTGTGACAGGTGGTGTCATATTATTACGCCCAGATTAGACAAGGGGACAGCAACTGCAAAAAGTTTGACCTCAATGTGACATTCACCCAAGGTAATTCTGTTCTGTTTTATGGTGATTGCCTTTTCTGCCCTGGTGTGCAAAATGCTGGAAAGAAAAAATACAAATAGTTTGATTTAGCACACAGAGGTATTAATAAGTTTAAACAGACCATTTTCTGGCTATTTTCTGTGTATCATGCTTGTATTTGTTATTTAGTTCTTGTCATACTGTGTTTTCTTCAGTGGTTGTGGTCTAATTTTTACTATCTGAATGTCATTTCATGTTTTCTCCAATGTTTTGCCCTATCATAGATGAGGATGAAGAAACTATATACAAGCTGACCATAAAGGTTAAGTGAGTACAACGAAGAAATCATTTTGTGGCTTTGTACAGTATTTGAACAGTATTTTCTCACTACCTGTGAAACCTCCATTTTCTTTCATGCTTCATTTTCATTCATGCATTGATTTAATGTTGTCACTGTTGATGTTGATGTTTCCCCCACCCCAATAATGATACACTACTTACCCTTTCTTTCCATTCTGAATTAAATTATTTGGGTTTAGTTTTCCACTTGCCTTTTTTCCCATTATTATAATTATTCTATCTATTCTGTATACAGGTATTTGGACAAAGAGCATGATGCAGACATGGCAATACTGGATATTACCTTACTTACTGGCTTTGAGCCTAACAGAGATGACCTGAACTTAGTAAGACTTGCATACACACAGTGTTTATCACTGTTGATTATTGGTGTAAACATGATTTGTTTATTGTTATGAGGATTGTCTCTTTGATGTGTATCTTAGATTGTGTGTCTCTGTGTGTAGTTGTCCAAAGGACCTTCCCGAGTCATTCAAAGGTATGAGACCAACACAGAAACATCATCTGAAAATAAAGACCACAGAGGCACGCTCATCATCTACTTAAATAAGGTAAGCCATAGTTTTTCCTGCAGATAAATAATGACTCTGTATTCACCATTTCTATACCATATTATTAATTTGTAAAATCTTTAGTTATTCATATTTGAATGTCCAATTATGTATCAATCTTTGGGACACCCGATAGCCCAAAAGTCATAAATTGGTTGTGTGAAAATCAACTCTGCATATTATGAAACATGATGGTATTTTGAAACAACAGTGCTGTGATAACATGAGGAAAAAGTTCATTTGAAATCGCAGTCAAAGTGGCCAAAAGATGACACTCTGCACTATTCCATTTGGATATAATGACTATGCCAGAATGGCAAAACAGTTGGCTCTGAAATGACCAGAGATTGTAATTGTGTTAAAATATCACCAATAACATCACAGGAGCTAACGTGGTAACAGCCATGTATATATGGTATCGGCAAGTACTCGGATGCAAATACTCATATTAACACTCGTACTAGGTTTGAAAAAATGTGGCACCACTAGTATTAATTCTTTAAATTCACTTAGCCTTTTCCAGAATTTTACAAAGGTATTATAGGGTGATGGACATAAGGACAATTTAAAGGGATAGTTCAACATTTTGGCAAATTGGCCCATTGCCATAATCGCTATAGTCATAGCAGTAGGTTCGTTACCTTTAATTGTCGGTGTAAGCAATTTTTGGTACGGCGGAGCGCAGCTGCAGGCTGCTCAGGGCTATGCTATGGAGGCTAAGGGAATTTCTTGGTTTCCCTCATTAAACTCATCAAATACAAAATCTCAAAACTCCACAGCGCTATTGTAGACACGTTGTGACCTGCACAACCACCACGCTATGAGATAACAACGGAACGATACGAAACCGAGATGCAAAACCGCTGATGCGTTCAGGGACAGTTTTTCAGCAAGCAGTCTCCACAATTACCCTGTATTTACCTCTAAAACGGCTCCGTTTCGTATCGTTCCGTTATTATCTCAGCGTGGTGGTTGTGCAGCTCACAACTTCTCTACAAAGGTGCTGTGGAGTTTTGGGATTTTGTATTTGATGAGTTTAATGAGGGAAACCAAGAAATTCCCTTTGCCTCCATTGCATAGCTCTGAGCAGCCTGCTGCTGCGTTCCGCCGTATTGAAAATAGCTTACACCTACAATTAAAGGTAACGAACCTACTGCTATGACTATAGCGATTATGGCAATGGGCCAATTTGCCAAAATGTTGAACTATCCCTTTAACTTTGGCCTTGAATCAATCTCGGCTTGAAACATGGTACCAAAATCAGGAATGCAAATTTGCCATAGCATCGTCATTGTACCTATACAATATACTGAGAGGTTACTTTTTTAGATTTTGTTTCTTAAACACCTCTTTTTATAATGACCACTTGAAAGTTGCCTTTATCTCCTCTTTGTCTTTATGCAGGTGAATTTAATGCAGTAGTATATGAAATGGTATTAAACTATTTCTCTCTCTTTCTCTCACATTCTACCTTTGTACATTTCTTCATAGGTTTCTCACACGAAAGTAGAAGAGATCACCTTTAGGCTCCAAGACAAGAGTCCGGGTTCCCGCCTCCAACCAGCTGCTGTGACCATTTATGAATATTATGACCTTCAAAATCAAAACGGTGAGTTTCACAGCCATCCAAAAAGAGTGGGTACCGCTGTGTCTCAAACATACACACCAATTCATGGAAGAGTCTACCAGTTGAGATCATTCGATCATTAGGGTTTGCACCATAAGTTTAATTGCTCTCTCTCTGTCACGATCAGTGTGTGGTCATTGTCTTTTTGTTATTGTGCACCTCAGTGTTCCCTTAAGGGGAGGAATGGGGAGTGATATGCGTTCAGTGAGGCAAGCGAAGAGTGGCACCACACAGTTTTTTGTTGCGTTAATCATATTTTACCAGAGCTAAAGTAAATAACTCACCTTTATGGAGTGGTCATGTGGATAAACAGTGTTTTATTCTCCCATGTGGACGATCTAGATCCTCATACAAACCTCTGTTTTACAGTGATGTGATCTCTTGTTCTTGATTCTCTTCTTCCTTTGTGTGAGGCACTTTATTACGACTTTATTGCTATGTAAATAAAGTTTATTTAATGGTGTAGTAACACCTGTGCTTTGAAATGTATACTATCATGTATTGTACATTTCAGTTTCAACATTCAAAGATGTATAGAATAAGATAAAATACCTGTTTTAATAACTTTATTTGATCGTGTGTTTCGGCTTCTTGCCTTCATCAAGATCATCAGTTTAAAGGAGTCATTCATTGTTGCAAAAATCTCTTTTCTTATTTATTTCTGATGGACTGTGACGCTTTAAACAACAGGAACTATTTGTATACCCTATTGCAGATACACATTGTGTGAGATTCTACCACCCAGTGAGACCAAGTGGAGAGCTGCTGATGCTGTGTAGACATGATGAATGCACATGTGCTGAAGGTAATGTAAACTCTTAAAGAAGCACTTTATGCAACATTTCTACCATATCTTATTTTACTAAATAAAACTGCTGCATCAATGAATGGACATGCCACATGCATATTTGAGACCAGATTGGCACTAGAGGAGTGTGATATCAACAACAGAGCGAAAACTAGTATGAGATTATTGATGGAAGACAATTAGGGCCTCAGTAACTTCTAGACTGGTGTTTACTGCAAAGTAGAGTGAGAAGCTCTCCACATGTGCTCGCTTGATCTAAGCAGTTGTTCTTTTTACTTTTTGCCCATGCAAATTTCTAGAGGAATGCACAAAGCAGAAGAAGGAAAAAGTCACCAATGAGGAACGTGTCGCTCAGTCTTGTCTGAGTACCCAGGAAACCAAAACAGATTTTGGTAAGAGTGAGTGAGTGAGTGAGTGAGTGAGTGAGTGAGTGAGTGAGTGAGTGAGTGAGTGAGTGAGTGAGTGAGTGAGTGAGTGAGTGAGTGAGTGAGTGAGTGAGTGAGTGAGTGAGTGAGTGAGTGAGTGAGTGAGTGAGTGAGTGAGTGAGCGAGTGAGCGAGTGAACTAACAATCAAGCTGCAATTTGTCTGTTCTCAGTGTTCAAAGTGAAAGTGATTGGCATAACAGAGGACGTGTCCACTGATGTTTTCACCATGGAGGTCGTCCAGGTCATCAAGGAGGGTGGGTATTTATCTCCCTTTAAACCTTCATGGTTTTAACTGATGTGAGATATATTGCATTGATGGATACAAGAAAACAACAGTGTCATTGTGATATGTATTTTATTACATTTAATGAGTTTCTGTCTTTTATCTTGGATGTTACTGACAGGCACTGACAAGGGTGTTGTTCGTCGCCAACGTGAATTCCTCAGTTATAAACACTGCAGATGGGCCCTAAATCTGTTACTTGACAAAACCTATCTTATTATGGGTGCGGACAGAGATATTATGATCGACAAACTGACTCAAACGTGAGTTTAGTGTGTGTGTGTGTGAGTGGGATAGAGACTGCATTAGATGTACATTGTTGCCTTCCTTTGATGTCTGGTGTTGGTATCTTGCAAGCATTGCTTATGGTTTCTCAGTCATAGGCTACACCTTTTCATGAATTGAAACACAACTTTGTACAAGTTGTGATTTTGTCTGAGTGACAGCCAGTGATGGAGGCATTATTTTTTTCAGCTTGTCTGTCTGTCTGTCTGTCAATAATGATAGGGTATTTCTTCAAATGTTTGTCAATGCAACTTCACAAATCACCTTTTTGGACAATTCAATAATCAATTCTCTAAAAGGATAAAATACAGAAGGACGGACGAACGGACAGACAGACAGACGTATTCCCTGCAGACAAATACATAAATCTCCTATTCTCTTTTTCACTTTGATCTCCTCAGCTACCTGTATGTGCTTGGTGAGAGAACCTGGGTCGAGTACTGGCCGACAGATGAAGAATGTCTGACAGAGAAACATGCCAATGTCTGTAAGGGCATAGCATTATTGAAGTTCAAGTATGAAAACCTTTTATGTAGGCAGTAATGAGTTACTAAGACATAAAATGCCCTTTAAAAAAAGTTTGAAATACACTTTTAATTGTGTAAAGTTTGCATTACTCTCATGTCAAATCAATTTGGGATACATGTGGTGAAAATGTGTCATTATTGATAATGTTGATTAAATTGTAATGGGCTTTTATCTCATGGTCTCTGTCTCATATAATCATATAATATTACAACATATGATCAGTGCAGCTGCATAGATGGCAGTGTTTGGTGTCAATAAGATTGGTACAAATGGCTTTCATGTTTCCCCAAGAACTGGATAACTTTAAATTGTGATTCCCTGACTCTTATAGGGCCAGTGTAACGCTCATATTTATAATTTAGAGTGAAATGTCTCAATATTTACTGGATAAAAAGCCATGAAATTTGGCACAGGTATGATAAGTGACTCATTGCATATTTGTCTAGCACCAGAACTAGATTTTCCAAACCTTTTGTACAACAACCTGGAAACCTAATTCTGACCAGCCTGAGCTCTGCTTTTCCATAAAAGAGCAATTGACATGCTGCAGCACTTGTGGATTGTAACTATAAACAGAAAAGGAACATCAATTAGATATAATTTAGAATCTGAATTTTTAAATAAAACACCTAGTTTCCAGTGATCTATTTAAAAATTCACATATCATAGGAAGATTTTTTTTTCTCCAAATAATAAAACCTCTCTCAATGTACATTGACACCGTGCACAGCTTGCACATATTGTACACAAAGCAGTCATAGCTGCTGTGCAGACTGAATGAGCTGCTCCTTCACCTCTGCTCATTTGACCTAACAGAACAGACAGAGAGGAGAGACTGCTCACAGTAAAAATTACTGCTGCTTCTCTACGAATACAAATTACTTTATTAATCTCCAAAGGAAAATACATTAGAAATTCCCTCTTGAATGTGGCTAAGGTTTCTCCAAAAGATAACTGATTAATTAGAAGTTGTTAAGTGGGCAACAATGAGCATGAACCTGCATGCTTTATAATAATAAAAAGGTAATGGAAATCTCACTTTCTACAATACCCCCTACATAACTAATTTCCCACCAGTTTATGCCCTCGGCACACATCTGAGTCACAAAATGTACATTGCAGAAACAGTTTTCTCTTTTTATGCACCTGGAAAAAAAATTTAAGTGGTAATAAATAACATAATATCGTTGGTCCTTTTGTACAACACGTTATTTTCAATGAAACCAATGTGGGACTTTATTTTTCAAACAGTGCATAAATCAATAATGTATAGAACAGTGTATATTTCTGACTACTCTCTATTTGGATATGAAGAAGAGAGATGTGCAGTGACACTGTATGCAACTTGAGAGCTAGGTTGACACTTGAGATTTTAATGTAGCCTACCATCAGGATTTATTTACAGTAAATCCATATTAAATCAGTCTGTGAGGTATATTTTAAGGTTTTTAGAAAATACATTTTCAAGAGGAACAAATAAGCATCCCTTGTGATTTGTTATTTGCAGTAAAACGGGCTAAAAGTAGTTGCTTCGCTTATGACAGCCTACTGATGGCGTGACAAATGAACGTTAGAGGGCAGCATCGTGACACGGACCAGCGAGTGCGTTTCTCAAAATAAATAGAGCGAAGAAGAAGATGATGACGTGTTTCCGCTTACGGTCCAGCCGTGGTGGAGTGATGTCGAAGATTTTGGAGAAGAAAAGACCAGACTTAAACTGACGCACTGCAGGACAGACACCACCAAGCGAGCACTTTGTTCACAGTATAGAAAAGCTGATTATTTCCACGAGGTGCCTCAGAAAATAGCAATTCCGCTATGGCCAAGGTACAAGTGTTAAACGTCGCTGTGCTGGACAACCCGAGCCCCTTTGGAAATCCGTTTCAGTTTGAAATAACGTTTGAATGTATGGAGGATTTGCCTGAAGGTAGGTATCGTCTTCAGTTGCATACACTAGTCGGAATGGGTGAGCGGGTGTTAGCTGTTCATATACGAGCTAATTTTGCTCTTCTGATAACTGTAACGTTAACGCCACGTGGAGGTTGGTTTTAGCGCGAGTAAGTGAGACATGCGTCATCTTTCTCGACGATACAGATGTTAACTATCGTTGGGGCTCGTTAACGACATTTCATTTGACAAGTTGTTGAAAATTGGCGCTGGCGCGTTTGTGCCCGGCGTCCCGCCCCCTGCCTGCAGTGATTGGCTCCTAGACGTTCCGCGGAGTTATTTCCGTGACGCTGATTGGTTCATCACGTTATGTTATTGTACTAACAAAAAAAGCTTGACAAGTTGCCGCGAATCGCGCGTTTACACGGCAGGGAACCAGGAATAGTTTTGTAAAATATATATACCGGTGTGTGTGTGTGTGTATATATATATACAGACGGTGTGTTGAAACATAGGAGCCGTTACATTAGACTACACAGTTAATCAGAATAATGAAAAGCAATGGTCAACTTATGGAATGAGGAGGCAAATGGAAAAAAAGAAATTACTGAAGGTTACAATGACTATTTTAATTGCTTTTGTACTGTGATGGCCACATGGCAGTTTTAATACTGAAACGCAGCTTATTGTTGGGCTGTAAACACAATTAAGTTAGGTGAATTATGTCAATTATATGACTGATGCCTTCAGAAAAATAATGGTGTCCTCTTCCCAATTGGCCACTTAAAAATTATTTTCCTACAGCAGAAATGATTATTAAGTGAGTTATCTTAATTTGATCAGTAAGGATCTGAGTAGCTAATAGAGACAAACAGATATGAATTTCACAGCCTCGTCTTATTTCCCTTTTGAAGTAAAATCTGGGAGAATTACGCTTAACAGAGCAATTAGCATAGAATGTAATATTTTAAGTATTTTGTGATTCAAACTGGAATGGAGATGGCCTTCATTAATACTGCAGTGAGGATTTGGTTAAAAACAGCAATAGAGTGTGTCACTCCTTACTGTCTTGTACGTGTGCTGTCAGACCTGGAGTGGAAGATCATCTATGTGGGTTCAGCTGAGAGTGAGGAATACGACCAGGTCCTAGACTCTGTTCTGGTTGGCCCAGTCCCGGCTGGCCGGCACATGTTTGTGTTTCAAGTGAGTAGCCTGTCATTACATGTTTTCTCTCAGACCGTTGTATATTTCTGTCTCAAAAAATTGCACGTGCGTCACAGTTTTTTTTAAATTTTCTTTCATTTTTTGATTTTTCTCTGCTCTGGAACTATGTTAATGACACATTTCCTGTTGTTTGCCTTGATAAGATTTCTTCCACTTTGTATCCCCATGCTCTCAGGCTGATGCTCCTAACACAGGGCTGATTCCAGAGAGTGATGCAGTAGGAGTAACAGTAGTCCTCATCACTTGCACCTATCGTGGACAGGAGTTCATCCGCATTGGTTACTATGTCAACAATGAATACACAGACCCTGAGCTACGGGAAAACCCACCGCTCAAACCAGATTACACTCAGGTAAAACACAAAATACATCCACCTGTTTCTACTACAACAAAATGAATGAAGACAACTTTTGTGTTGCAATTATTTACAGCTTCCTCAGAAAGACAGTGGATATTGACATGTATCACAACTAGGCTCCCTTGGTAATAAGTCACTTTTAATCACTTTTATTTAATCCTCCCACCAACCATATTTTAGATTTCAGAAAGTTAGGGGTGTCAGTGCTATTCCAAGTGAAGGTTTCTTTGAGAGAAAGAAGGTGAAAGAAGTCATCATTCGATGAGTTCTCACCTTTTGATTATATATAATTTGAAATGGTGAAATCTCAGCAATCTGCGGTAGTTACTTCCTGACCATGTAAATCTTTTGGGATGATTTCACAGAGGTGCTTTCAATGATCTGCACTCAACTTGACAATGTCATCATCACAGGTGATTTTAAGGTACACATTGATGCCATATAACTTGTGAGAACCAACCCATGATTAAGGTCACACTCTATAACTGGTCATTAATAAAGTTGTTAATATTAGAAACGTGACATCACTGTACTTTATATTGACAGTGTACTTTATTTTCATCAGTCAGCAACTCCCAAAATTGTCCCTGAATTAACTTATGTTGAAAAAAGATACCACAGCTACCACGTGGATGGTCTACTAAATTCCTGCACTTCTAAAATTGCTAATGTTATTGATGTCATTGCTTTATTATGGTGAAATTGATCAGTGATAAGCAAAGGGCACAATGGAGAAACACTCATTCTGTTAGGGTCCAGAAAAGGGAATGTTGCAAAGCAGAATGAAAATAGAATAAATCAAAGCTCTGCTTTTACTTTGAAATCTGTAGATAAAGTACAAACATGTGGGATACTACATGGACTCCATCTGTGAAAGGAGCTTTTGAAATATACAGTATATTGTTTTCTGCCGCCCTCTGGTGCTCTGTGCAGGCAACAGCAGCTTCAAGTAAAAATGCCCTGGACAGTTTTTTCTTTTATTTACCCAGTGCAACAGTGTGAGTGCTATTTCTTAAATGTGTGTGGTTTTGGAGACACCTAGTGAGAGCAACCACAAAGGCAGTGGGTTATGTCTGAGGACTGATTTTGTCACTGTGATACCATCACAGATGTACAAGATGCAGCCACAAA
This sequence comes from Decapterus maruadsi, assembly GCA_030347415.2. Lineage (NCBI taxonomy): Eukaryota > Metazoa > Chordata > Actinopteri > Carangiformes > Carangidae > Decapterus > Decapterus maruadsi. The sequence goes on along the minus strand of CM064901.1, from coordinate 25,882,892 downwards.
ACTTAGCATTGGTGATAAAAATAAAGCTCAGTTCAGAGCTAAGCATGATGTGACCTCTGCATAGCTATCGGTCAGATCGGTACCTGAAAAAGGTGAGTAAGTAAACCCCTGTGTGGGGCTGTGGGGCACCCTGGGTATTTAGCACTGACGGTGGTTCCCATCATTGTAGGCAGCAAGGCAAGAATGGCTGGAGTGTATGAAACTTATGCCTGGACTACACGAATACGATACATTCCTAAACGCACACTTTTCTGTCCAATTGGGCCTCTCAACCACACGAACATGGCCGCCGATTTCACCCACATAAACAGATATTTTTAAATGGACAAAAAAGTGGAGAAATAAAAATTGACAAGCCGTACGCACATGCGCATTGAAGCAAAACGGTTGTCAACAACAATCACCTGCATGTACCAGGCTATGTGTGCTTTGCACAGTGGTTCTCATACCTTCATTCATGCAGCCTGCCACAAATGAATTACGTCGTCCACCATCAATAGATTTTTCGGCTTTTGGCTCGACCAAAGCAATATTGTTCTGTTCATTCATGGCCGCATAGCCCTGTTTCTCCGTTATTGCCGTGCACACACAGAGTGGTGTGGGCAGAGTTTTTTTTTTTTTTTTTTTAAACGAGGACAAAAATATCCGCTTAAAAAAATATCCATATCTGTGTAGTCCAGGCCTTAAAATGCACTCAAAACTGTGGGCAAAAACTCATATTTTGAATCTAGGTGTCTTGACCAGCCATTCAAGGGCCCGTTTCCTCTGCCATTATGGCGGGCACATCCATGGAGCGGTGCACCGCATACATGCAAGAAAAACAAAACAAAAAACACAAATGTATGTTTTTTAGCTCATTACATACACCTATTCCAGTTTATTAATCTATTACGTCCCATGTCCACTACAGAGCATTCCAAGCAAATCTGTTATGTAACATTCTGTAACATGCATAAGTTTTGCCAACTCAATGTAAAACTTCAGGAAGGGAAATCGAAATATATTTAGTAGTGGTGCAACATATACAGCTCCTAAGGTGAACACATAGGCACACCACCCCAGCCGAATAAATGGGCAATTAAAAAGAATTAAAATAAAAACCCTTGCTCATGTATCTGATGCTGCAACTGATTTGTGTCATGCACAACAACAAAAAAATTGTTTTACAAACATGTTTACCACGCTGAACGTTGCAATGGATAACGTGAATTTGTCCGTCCCATGTTCATAACTGATGACTCTGTCTTGTGACAGTTTTCAAACTCATTTAACACCTTGTAATGTGTACTGAGTGTACACCAGGCAGGGAGGGTGTGATGAAAATGTTGCATTAATGGAAATGGAAGATTCTTTGTTATCAGATTTTGATATTTGACCCATTGTTTTTATCATGTCAGCTCCAGAGGAATATTTTGGCCTCCAACCCCCGTGTGACCCGTTTCCATATCAACTGGGAGGGCCTGGCAGACAAAATGGAAGACAGCGAGAACGTTGACCCATCCCCCAACATTAGCGGCATGCTCCCTCCATCCTGTATACCAGGAAAGATGCCATCTCTTGGACTGATTCCAGACAACTCGATGGACTGCATGTAAGAATAATCAGATTAACATAATGGACATGAAACTCTTCTTATCCATACACTCAACCACATCGCAGACACACATTTGGACAAGGAGGCCGTGAGCGTATTAATGTAACACATGGCAATGAAGAAGACGCATGGACATGGCGGCAAATGCACTCTTTTTATATGGCATAAACAAATGGGATGGATCTGGAATTGTTGAACTGTTTTTTTGTTTTTCTGCCCACTGTCTATTTCAACACACTGAGAGATTAACACGACCAGCATTGCCTTATTTTATGTATCATGGTAAAGATGAGCCAAGAGAGAAAATTTTTGAATCATTGGTGTGAGGCTTAAGACAAAACTGCCATGTCCTCGGAGCCATGAGACTTACAAGTCATATGTGTACACTGATGTTGACTTGTCTGGTATCCTGTGCTGTTCATTTAGCTCTACAGTGTGGAAGAATAGTGTAGCAGTAGCTAGCATTATTCTGAAGGTATGTGCCATCGGATGTTATCTGGAACATCTCTGCAAACAAATCATGGCTTTACAATATGGCCCATGTTCAGGGGTGTGTTGCATAAGCTAGTTTTACTTGCATTTAGCTGGATAGCTTATGCAGAGTACTGTGTTCTCACAAGTTTAACTCTTGAGTTTGTCCAGATAATTAAGTAAATCTCCTGCTCTGAACAGGTCCCAGTTCAGAAAAAAGTTTTCTAAAATGTCACATACGATGTTGGCAATTAAGCACAAAACATAGAGGTAAATGTGACGAAGAAGACCTGGATGTTATATTGCAGTCAAGTTGTTTTTGATAAGTTAGGATTACTGTAAATAATGTTAACCAAGTTCTTATTTTGCCTTTAGGATAAAAAGCCTTATTTTCTTTATGTACTTACTATATATATTCTGTCTCTGTATCTGTTACACATGGGTCAATAAAGTTTGTTTTGTGGATTATGTGCTGCATTCTGGTAATCACCACATCTTAACTGCTGCTTACCATCTTGACTGGTGAGGAAAGAAGCACAGCAACAGCATCAAGACTCAGCCTGTCTGTTAAGCGCCTGCATGCATTGACCCACTCTTTCCCCTCCCCTCTCTGCCTCCTTTCTTTTTTTTCCAATTTCATTCATAAAATGCAGCAGCATCACACCACCATCTTCACTCTAGCCTCATGTTGCTGGGCAACTGCAGCACAAAAGGGAGGGAACTGTCTGCTCACCCGTTTTATCTCTTAGTTGAAGGGACTAACTCCTCCATCCATCCATTACTTTTGTCTGTTTTTCACATGTCTACACTGCTAAGAAAGACTCTGAATGTTAAGAATGAGAGGCTGGGTAGCTTGAGTCCAGGCCTTATTACATGCATTCATATTTGGTATGGAAAACCATGTGCAGCATCACATGCCCTCTCAGCCACCTGTTACAGCACTTGAATAAGATGATCAACAGTTAATTAATCAGACAATTCTGATTTGTGAACTGCAGGTTTTAACCTGCAGTTCACAAATCAGCTAAAGCTTCTCACGTGTTAAGATGCACTGAATAGCTCTCTGAATTGGATATTGGTTCTGGTTCTGGAATGTATAAAATAAGGAAGCTAAAGACAATCACAAGCCCTAATATGATGGTGTGAGACTGCAGTAGTTCTTAGGATCTCAGATTTACAGCATGGTCATTTTAAATTAAATTTTACAAATACCAGCTCATTATTATTGAAATTGGACATTGAGATGCAAATCTGTGTGAAATTATGCCTTTTGAGGTTCTGACTAATAATGGGTCGTGGGGCATCTGCCGCCACTCGGCCTGAAGGTAATCCAGGTGTGCAGAGAGGATGACAGATGCTGTTGGGCATTCTGACTGACCGTAAAAGGTCGATGGTGGTTCTCTGTGATCATCCCAGGCTGGGATTGCAGAAAGGATTTGACGTGTATTTCATGTAAGTAATTCATTCCCCACCCAGATAAACTCTTCCCTATATGCACTGCTGCTGTCTGCGATCTGTTTAGAGGTCCTGCCAGCCAGACCGCGCAGCGCGTGCATTAAATTCTGACCAACATTTCTAAAAATAGCTCGCTGTTGACGTCACTTAGCCAAACGTGTCTCAGTCGCTTGGCGGCGATTCTGGTGGAGGGGAGTGGGGGTAGAAGAGCGGGGAGGGAGGGATATTTCCCCCCTTCTTTATGGAAATGGAGGGGAGGGAGGGGGGGGCATTCCTGTCAACCACTACTGACAGCCAATAGACATCCTCGCATTCACTGAGATTCCCACGGTTCGTCCGCTCCGAGCCAATGGAGGAGAGCAACCGGAGAAAGTGGGCGCGTACGTCGTCGGGAGGAAAAATAATCGCTGACGTCCCTCTCGCTTGTTTTTTGTAGGGCGGCGGGATGCTGCGGTTGTTGATGGATTGATGAGGACCAATCAGAGCGCTCCTCGGCACCGGGGCTGCGGACAAGTGACCAATCCGGTGCTTGAGCTCCGACTGTCAATCAGTCCGTTCTGAGAGAGAGGGGGGGAGGTGGGCGGGACATTAGGTCGGCTGTAGTTCCGTCATCTCGCTCGTGTCCGAGGCTACGGGGGGCCAATGTTGATTTGGGCGATTATCCGTCGTTGTCGGACCCCGCCGATGTTTAATTTTTAAAGGCTGGGTTCACTAACGAAAAGTGTAAGGCAGTCAGTTGCCAATATTGCATCCCCGTCCTCGGTGTAGCTGTGTTTTTTTTTTTTTTTTTTTTCCTTTTTCTTTTTTTGGGCTGGGGGAGAGGTGGGGAGCCGGGGGGCCTCGCTCGGCGGGGGCTGCAAGGAGGGACAGGAGAAGACTGGATCCTCCGTGTTCAGGCCAACTGCGCCGAGCTCGGCCTGACAGTCCAGCGGAGCCCCAGTAACCGAGACACCACAGCGACAGTTCCCCGTGGTTTAGCGCTCGACATCGGTCGCCGGTTGTTGGTAACCGTGGAGAGAGGGAGTGAGGGAGCTCGCTGCACTCTCCGGTCTCGCCGTGGCGCCGCATCAGCAGCTGTCAGGTTATTAAAGATCAAGAGTCCGGAGTTAGCGCTCGGTACAGCTGGATTTAGGAAATACCGTTCAGACCTAATCGAGCTTAGACCGGCTTGAGGAGGCTGCAGGGCGGCCGAGAAGCCACCGATCGTCCGTTGACAAGTTGTCATCATGGGCAACGCGCCCACGGCCAGGAAGGGCAACGAGATGGAAAGTGGTGGGTACCGTCGCCAGCACGCATCACTCCTGGGCAACACCTGCTCTGTTACAGCCTCATGACATGATCCGAGACGATGTGCTACAACAGGCTGTGTTAGCCTCACACAGCAAGACATACACTACACAGATAATTAGAGGCCTAGTCCTGCCTTCCAGTTCATTAAGACCCACTCGTACGTTCATGGCAAGTCCTGTTATTGCTGCAAACGAATAGGCTCCCATGAACCTACAAATGCCATTATATACTGTTCGTGAGCAGTATGTTGACATAGAAATGAAGTGTAGTAGGAGAATCGCTCTGTCTTTCTTTGATCCGTGTGGATGCTATGGCAGGATCAGATGCCTTCCTCTGACTTGAATCACCGTGTGAGCTGCAAAACAGCCGAGAGCAATGTGCTTTGGAAAGAGATGCTACTGAAAATGTGTGTGGGTGATCTTGAACGAATACGGGGATCCTAATCGGTGACTGTTGTGTTAGGTGGGCCCATAACGGTCTGCAGGTCTGGCTGAACTATAATGAGATGTGTATACTGTAGCCTACAGTGGGGTAACGTACTGTGAAGTATTTTGACCAGTGGATCGAAGTGTGTACTGGCTAAACAGCGTGGCATTCACAGCATCGCATTAGTAAAACAAATCATAATCTTTTGGTAATTATTTGTTGTGGTTGATCATGAAATAGGCGTGTATCTTATTCTTTAATCAAATATTGGCTGGCAGAGATGGATACCATACACATAGGCTACTTAAAGTATTTGCTACAGCTGTCTCATCAACCAAATATATTCTCCATCAGCCAACTTAAAGAATGTATTAGATGTGGTATATGAAGCTCTGACGGTAGGATACTGTTTATTAGCTTGTCTTAGCTATGCCTTTTCAGGGATTTAAGTCCTTTGACCATGGGAGGAAGTTAGGAAACATTTACAGCCAACCCTAAATGGTAACATGTTGCTTATAACTGTACTCGAAATGTGAAATATAATATTTGTTTGGTTATTTTTTGCGTCTGCTCTCTGCCAAGACAGGTACTCTGCCGATTTTGTATTGTACCCCTATAAAGTTGGGGCGCTTAACTCCTGTTTGAGGGCTCAGGCCTGACACGTACTGACCCTTATGATGTAAAGTTGGCCTTCAGAACCTCAGAAAGCATTACAAAGATGTCACATGGTTAATGGTTTTCTTCATGACAGGCAAACATATGGTTTTGTGTAAAATCAGCCCAGTATTTGAGGCTCATTCTCCCACCTTCAAAAGACTCCATTGGGCTTGATTAACTGGAGAGTATGTGTCACAAATTTCCACACGCGACTCTTTTATTGCTATTTGTATCCAAGTTGTTTATTTTAACATGAACTGAACACAACAAAGTTTAATCAAAAGCAATATTAGCAGGAAAGTTCTAGAAGTTTAAAGAACGTACCATTGAGCGTAGCTTCTTACATCCCAGAATCATCTATTTTAAAAGTTTTCCCTATGCTGTGTATCATAAATGGTCATATAATGATATCATCATAAGCTTGGCTTTATTTCTTTAAATATCTACTGGCTGCCTACAGTTGACATTAGAAAACATTTGCATTTATTTTCTGGTTTCTTGCACACATGGTCATGCACACCATTCAAACCTTTCATCTGTAAAACTGGTGGCTTTGTTCTCCACAGTCAAGGAGTTCCTTGCTAAAGCCAAAGAGGACTTCCTCAAGAAGTGGGAGAATCCTGCACAGGTTAGTGTGCACATGTGTGTGTGTCTGTGTTCATATACCACAACATAAAAGTCACATATCCTATTGTTTCTGTTTTCTCTAATGTAACGTTGTAATATTGTAACAGCTTTTTTGTTTAGAATGCAAACAATCCTTGTTTCATTATATGTCAATCAAATTTGTTGTGAGCCCAGATTGTAGTTTGAGTGGGGGTCATTTCCTCATTTAAAAAATTCCCCTTGTCAAATGCACATTTTTGTATTGAAAACGGTAACTCTAATAGTCATAAACTGTATTTATATGTCTCATTATGGTCATATACCATACTAAACCTGTGCACGGTTACTCGGGTACTCGAGTACCTGAGTAGGCATCTGCAAATCTGGTTACATATTGGTTACAAATTATTACCTGGTTAACTGAGGATTAAAAAAAATGGCATGTAAGAGCGCAGTCTAGCATTGGATAAAACTACATAATCATGCCATGGTTTGGGTTTTCGGATCAAACAACATGGTTTTTGGCTGTGTAAAAGCATTTTTGGATCATCATCATACCTCGAACTTTCAAACTTTTTACAAGAATCTGTGGTGGTTCCCTTGGAGTAAGTCTATGGAGGGAGGTGATATCATCAAGTCTGTTAGAAAATAGGTTTTCAGCCTACAAACATTCTGAAACCTTCTGAGTTATTTCCTGAAATGATACGTGGCAGAGGAGCGTAGTTGCCAAAATCTAGTGTGCTCTGTCTGACAGACAGACAGACAGAGCACATTTATAAGCCATTCTATTTTTATTTACAGTAAGTAATCGGTTACTCAATTAGAAAATTACTCAAAGTGCTCATGCCTATACCATACATGTGTTTGCAACCACATTCTTATCAGTCTGTCCTTGAGTCCAAGATGCGAGTCCAGATGTGATGAAATGCCCTCTGGAACTTCCTAATACATTGCATTTGTGGTCTTGAACCTTGACCTTCGAAAACTACAAATCAGTCCAATAGGATATTTTTGCAGAACTTTTCAGAACAGAACAGTTCTCTCAAGGTGATTTCACGTTCACAAATGGGACGGAGGATGGACCTACAACCAGAAAACCTAATGCCTCCAGCCCTGGTGCAGAGGCAAAAAACAACTTCCCACACCACAACCCCCAGCATCCCCTTTTCACAAAATCAACTAACCCTTTTTGTTTTGTCTGTTCAGAACACTGCTTGCCTGGAGCAGTTTGAGAGGTTGAAAACCCTGGGCACGGGCTCATTTGGCCGTGTTATGCTGGTGAGGCACAGAGAAACAGGACAGCATTATGCCATGAAGATCCTCAACAAGCAGAAGGTTAGTCTGGGTCAGGGGTCACAGTGGGAAGGAGGGTGGTTAGATGGTACTCGTCATTTACGGACACTCATCTATTGCTCCAACAGGTTGGCCATAGACAACACATACATGCCATCGATGTAAAAAATTGTATTTACCTGGTCTGTCTGAGACATTTATGGAAAATGGATAAAGGCCATGAGCTCATCATGCATGCTAGTGTTAAGACACAGACACAACAAATCCAGGTGCAAGCCTTTTATTCCCTGGGGAACCTTTTTGAACGGTGCTGAAACAGACATCGGAGTGTCAGAGCTCAGGTTCTCTTTATGCTAATCATGTCACAGGTAGAGTAACTTTGATGCCCAGTTGTTTTTGTTTTTTTACATTTATCAAATAATATTCATAGATGTCTACACTGTCTGTTGTTGGCTAATTGGCTAAGCCTTTTAATATTATACATAGAAGTTCAGGTTCTTAATCACATCGATCAAAATACCTGCAAATACAATATTGACATAAAGCTGCTCTGCTCACTGATTTGCATCACAGCCCAAAGACACACAGCTCTTATGAGATGACTGTAACCCATTATGTCAATAATATGTGGGGGCAGACTGTATGGTCTTATATCTTTAAGCTGCTTTTTGAGTAAAACTGGGGGAAAACTCTGAAAATGAATACCTCCATGAGATCATTTGAAAAAACTATTGGCTAAATATTAAAAAGCACTACAGAAACTCGTGAACATTTTATTTCATTCTAACCCTATTGTTCACATTATAATCACACAATAGAAATGATTGGAATTTATTGATATACATAAATCTTTTTATAGCTAAATGTACTCAAAGATGTTGTACAAAAATGTGTATGTGTGTTTGAGCAGTGGTTCAGGCAATTCAGTGGAAATATAGTGGCTGTTTGGTCTGTACAGGGTGTTCCAAATTATTACGCAAATTATATTTCTCAGATTTTCCTAAATAGTCGATGCAAACGACAGTCAGCATAATTTCAAGAAATTTCAAATTTCAAGTCATCAACTGTGAATTTAATGAATGTGAATGTATTGAACAAACCTCCCAACGATAACTGTAGTTTTTTTTAAATAAAAAACTTAAAATTGTTGGAAAGCACTGTTCCAAATTATTATGCACGACAGAGTTTTATAACATTTTACAGGTTGTAAATGACTGAAAATGCTCATTTTTAAAATTTTCGGCATTAGGAGGTCATAGTTATTGAAATCAAAAGCTATTTCAATCAAAAACATCTTAACAGGTCAAGTTACATTTTAACATAGGAGCCCTTATTTGATAGCAGCTTCACAATTCTTGCATCCATTGACCGTGTGAGTTTTTGGACAGTTTCTGCTTGAATTTCTTTGCAGGATGTCAGAATAGCCTCCCAGAGCTGCTGTTTGGATGTGAACGGCCTCCCACCCTCATAGGTCTTTTGCTTGAGGATGCTCCAAAGATGCTCCAAAGGTGCATCCTCTCACAATGTGAGAGGATGCTTTTTTCTCCATGGGGAGAAAAAAAAGGTGATTGGGGAAATAAAGTGATTTCATGATGATTCCATGGGGAGAGAGCTGGTCGGCCCCTTTAAGGTCCCTGAAGGTGTGAAAATGACCTCTGTAAAGTATGTGGAGTTTCTGACTGACCACTTTCTTCCATGGTACAAAAGGAAGAACCGTGCTTTCCGTAACAAAATCATCTTCATGTATGACAATGCACCATCTCATGCTGCAAGGAATACCTCTGCATCATTGGCTGCTATGGGCATAAAAGGAGAGAACCTCATGGTGTGGCCCCCATCCTCCCCTTACATCAACCCTATTGAGAACCTTTGGAGCATCCTCAAGCAAAAGATCTATGAGGGTGGGAGGCCGTTCACATCCAAACAGCAGCTCTGGGAGGCTATTCTGACATCCTGCAAAGAAATTCAAGCAGAAACTGTCCAAAAACTCACACGGTCAATGGATGCATGAAGCTGCTGTCAAATAAGGGCTCCTATGTTAAAATGTAACTTGACCTGTTAAGGTGTTTTTGATTGAAATAGCTTTTGATTTCAATAACTATGACCTCCTAATGCCGAAAATTTAAAAAATGAGCATTTTCAGTCATTTACAACCTGTAAAATGTTGTAAAACTCTGTCATGCATAATAATTTGGAATAGTGCATTTTAAGTTTTTTATTATAAATGTATTATAAAAAACTACAGTTATCTTTGGGAGGTTTGTTCAATACATTCACATTCATTCAATTCACAGTTGATGACTTGAAAATTATGCTGACTGTCGTTTGCATCGACTATTTAGGAAAATCTGAGAAAAATAATTTGCATAATAATTTGGAACACAGTGTATTGACACTGTGTCAAAATTAATTTTGATGTTTTTCATAATAGGAAATTGAATCGTACCCTGGACAATTTTTTTGTTGCATCACTGACCATGCTGTTGTCAGTTTGTTAATGCACATGTGATAAACAGAGCTAAGACTTTGCCACTTCAATTAAGTCATGTTCATTTATTGATACAGTACGATATTGTCACTCTCTCTTAACCCTCTGTCTTTTTCCCCCTCTCTCTCTGCCTCTCAGGTGGTGAAGCTCAAGCAGATAGAGCACACTCTGAATGAGAAGAGGATTCTTCAGGCTGTCAGCTTTCCTTTCCTGGTGCGGTTAGAGTACTCGTTCAAGGTATGCAGAATGTCAGACAGTGTTTGTATGTGTGTGTGTGTGTGTGTGGGTGGATGTGTGGATGATGAGCTACTAGCTAAATTTCCCCTCCATCTACTCATCAACTTCATTCCCTAGCTCTGCCGCTGTATTTGTGTTTCTCTTTTATGTTTCTAATAGTGGTCCATTGGAAAAAAAAAAAATTGTACCTGGCACAACATCTGCGTACGAGTGTGCAGAAACACACTCTGCTTAGCTGTCATTCAGCAAATCCAATGCCACAAAGTATGAAGCGTGAAGTGTAAATCATGATGTTGCATCATGTCTTCTTTTGCATTTGCTGCACTTAAAGGACAATTCTGGGCAAATTCAACTTGGGGCTTTATTTTCCTATCATTGTGGTCTGCTGCCATGGCGATATGGGGACAGACGCAACTACCGCAAAACAGGAGCAATTAAACTGAAACTCAGATTCCTTCTTTTAGACCTAAAATGTTAGGAAAATACAGTTGAATTTGCCCGGAATTGTCCTTTAAGTAGTAGCAACGACCAGTTGAAAAAATAAAAAAACTGTTAAAGTTAACATTGAACAACATAAAAAAGTCAAACCAAAACAATGAGCTGAAAGAGGTTACAGTGCTCTGTAGAGCTGATGGTCACTGTGAGCAGCATCACAGTTCATATCTACACATTCACCACCCACACACATCATTTTCTGCTCTCTTACTATTAGTGTTGAGCTGCAATTTGATTACTTCTTCAGCAATTGAGTAATGTAATGCATTATAAATCCTAAAATAGTAATTTGATTATAGTTACAAGCCCAGGTAACTGTTACCATCGCCACACTAGGCACCCATCCTGAGATACAATATCGGCCAACCCACCTGACTTCTGCAGTCCTGGTGCTCCAATGTCTCTTCATGCTCCAGAGGTTCTTTGCTGCTCTCACCCACACTTAAAGGGATAGTTCAACATTTTGTCAAACTGGCCCATTGCCATAATCCCTATAGTTTAAGGAGTAGGTTTGTTACCTTTAATTGTCGGTGTAAGCTATTTTTAGAACAGCAGAGCAGAGCCGCGAGCTGCTCAGAGCTACACAATGGAGGCTAATGGGATTTCTTTTTTTCCCTCATCAAACTCATCAACAACTCCAAAACGCTCTTGTGCACAAGTTGTGACCTGCACATTCACTAGAGTTGTTTTCGAGGCAAATGCAGAGACTGCATGCTGAAAAACTGACCAAACGGGAACACACATCAGCAGTTTTGCATGAATTTACCCCAAAAACAGCTCTGTCTCATAACGTTCCGATATTATCTCATAGCGTGGTGAATGTGCAGGTCACAACTTGTCCACGAGAGCGTTTTGGAGTTGTTTGGTCGTGTATTTGATGAGTTTGATGAGGGAAACCAAGAAATCCCATTAGCCTCCATAGTGCAGCTCTGAGCTGCTTGCGGCTCTGCTCCACCATTCTAAAAACAGCTTGCACCGACAATTAAACCTACTTCTAAGGCTATAGGGATTATGGCAATGGGCCAATTTACCACAATGTTGAACTAGCCCTTTAAGCACCTCTCCTGGCTACCAAGTGTCAGCTCACTTTGCTGTCCTGCTAGACAATGTTCTTTTTTTTGTTTGTTTTAGGCGGGAATGGATTAACTAGTGATGTAACACAACTAATCAGAACAGTGATGTGATTGCTTTTAAAAGGAGAAATCAGTAATTTTATTACTTTTCCAGAGTAACTCGCCCAGCACAGCTTACTATGAACATTCATGAAACATTTGGCTTATCTAAAATGTAAACAGTGTGGGTGGTCACTCCTGGTCAGTTTATCATTGAAGACTGCTCCCAGGTCTTTACAGTGTTCTATGTTATCAACACACAACAGGCCCAACGTACTGTATGTTTATAAGTCTACTGCCGTCTTTTTAGGCTTCAGGCTAACGCTTAACTCAAGGTATTTCCTGGCGCAATGATCTGTCAATTTACTGATCGCATCCTTATTATCACTGCCATCATCATTGCCCATTAATCCTATTAATGGTAAGTCACCACACCAGCAGCAAGCAAAGTGGAGCGAGCTCGGTCTGCCACGTTTGTAGCTATCTGAGGCACCCGGATATTTGTCTTCTTTAGCCTTTTGCTCTCACAGTCTTTCTTTGTCAGTGGCTGTTTGTACCCATACTGACTAACCTACAGTAGCTGAAGGCGATACTCCAATTAAGGCCTTATTCTGGTTAAGCTGTTTAGATGCACCGTGGATGCCCTGGGACTGAATATCCTTGATGCCTGAAATAAACCTATTAACAGAATATTCCTGTCCATGTGTGCCGTCCAGCACACAGATGGAAGACTCAACAACAAACACAAGTGGGTTAGGAGTGAAATCCTTGTTGAAGATACAAAGCGCAAGTGTTGTGTAGCTCCACTAAAGAAAACAGTAGACACAGTTACTCACCTCTTCATCTGGGTTTTTATACGGTAATAACTTCAGTGTTTTTTTTTTGTTTGTTTTTTTGCATTGGCCAACAAAATATAATTTCCATATGGTGCAGTAGCCCAACCGTGTGTGTGTATGTGTGTGTTTGATGGATGTGACAGGAGTGAGTGTCACTAACAGGTCCTCTGTCTTCCCCAGGACAACACTAACCTCTACATGGTGATGGAATATGTACCAGGTGGAGAGATGTTCTCCCATCTACGGAGAATTGGCAGATTTAGGTTAGTGCCTGAACGCAGCATTGAGTTTACTGCACAGAAGCATTTTCAAGGCACTTGCATAAGTGAACTGGAGACCTGTGTTTTCTCAAATTAGCTCTGCTCTCCCCTACTCTATCCTCCTATGTTCTATTGTGTTCAGCACCAGATCTGTTCTTCTTCAGGTCCCTTTTTGTTTTCTTCAGCCATGCTCATCTCTCCTCTGCTCTGTGTTTTACTGTGTGTGTGTTTAGTGAGCCTCATGCTCGGTTCTACGCTGCTCAGATCGTTCTGACCTTTGAATACCTGCACGCTTTGGACCTGATCTACAGAGACCTGAAGCCTGAAAACCTGCTCATAGACCAACAGGGCTACATCCAGGTAAATAACACCTCAGTAATAACACTGGTGCTTTGAACAAGGTGGGAGGTGGAGGTCTCTCAGCTGCAGACAACACAGTATTAACACAGGTGATGGTTTTTAGGTGATTGGTCACTAGAGGTATTGATTCCAATTTATTGATTTTTTTTATTATTATAAATTGGGGGTCCTTAATTTTTTCTGCCCTCTTAGCCCTGGCATGTTATTACTGGAGAAAGAATAGACCTCCATGCGTGCTATAATTATGTATGTATTTATAACATCAAGTGAAAGGCTGACATTTTTACATTGCGACTGAGGATGAACAAAAATATCACATGACGGCTTTCTGGTTACAACTTTCGCACATGATGGCCATCATCCACCCAGTGAGAGGGCTGGCAGTCACCGCGCTGCATATCCACATCAGTTCAGGTAGCTGCCATACACAGATGTGGTGATGCCAGAGTTGCATCAACTCATTCCTGCGTCTAATATTATTACTGTTGTTATCACTGGTCAAGTTGACCGTCATGCTCACAGGACCTCCAGGGCTCCACAGAAATGACCCAGTGCTCCCAACGAGCTGTCGGCTGTGGCTTAGGATGTAGAGCAGGTCATCCACTAACCAGACGGTCGGTGGTTTGATTCCTGGCAGTCCGCAAGTTGCAGTGTTTTTGGGAAAGACACTGAACGCCGTATGTAGCTGGTGGAGATTTGCCACAGGTGACATGTAGTAACAGTAACAGGTTAGACACATTAAATTTGTCCACAAAATCCTTATAGCAGATTTGCTTAAATAACAGATTGTATTGTTCTTGTAGGTCTCTCGATTGTATCAATTTCATATTTTCCCCTTCACACTTGTAAAATTGTATAGACACAATAACACCACTAGACACATGTTTTAAAAAGCAGTTTCAGTTTCTTGCTGCAGTTGGAGTCAGTTTGGTGGAGCAGTTGTTGCCAGTTGTATGATCGCCTATGTTTTCTTATAAATATACATTAAATATGTGGTTTAGACGATGCAGTTCAGGAGTTCAACAGTTAAACATCAGCTTGTCTCGTCTCACCTGTAGCTTGTGTGTCACTGCGTCCCATGCATCTCTGAAATTAAAACTGGTGACTAAAGTGTCATCTGAATAAAAAATCAATAGAGATGATTTCCTAAAATTCACCAGTGAAGGAAGGGTTGTTTAAAGCAGAATATGTTGGAGTGTCTTTGTGTTACTGTCTGTCCTGAGAGGTGTGAGTCAAACTCTGTAAAGGTGTGTGTGATCCATCATAATACTGTATGTGATATGTAAGTCTCTAAAAACAACTAACCAGCAGATATGCACTACTATAACTATGGACCAGGTGTGTATTTCCAATTACCTGTATTTGCTGACTGGTACAGTATGCCCCTGGCAAATTGGTGCTGTCACAAAGCACAGGTTCTGCTGCCGCCTAGTGGTGAACAGTGAAAAGAAAACTGGTGAAACATTTCACTGTCCCAAAATGCTCACTCCTCTCCCTCCCTCAGAGAGTACGTCTGCTTATTTCTCTGTAACTTGTTCTCTTGCTCACCTTCCCCTTGTCATTGCTGTTTCCTTTCTCTTTGCAGGTGACAGATTTTGGCTTTGCCAAACGCGTAAAGGGTCGGACCTGGACACTGTGTGGTACCCCAGAATATCTGGCCCCAGAAATTATTCTCAGCAAGGTGAGCCACCATTGTTCCCCTTTCCCCTCCGTGTGAATATTCACCTGTGTCTTTTCAAAATGAAACATCCTGTATTTGAACAAAATGTGACATAAGGTATTGCACAAACTTCAGCGTTTCCTCTGGGATTTTTTGAAGCATTGACACCCCTCCCTGCCCCCCGATGTGCATTTACCGACAAAAAAGGAGACGTGGTGTAAAACTTACAATACAATACAATAACCTTGCCAGCGTTGTTTATTGATAAACCGAGTGCTGCCCAGTGGGTTGAGACACTTTAGGACGTTAATTATTTAGGGTGCAAAGTAATGGTAAGTGGTAGATTATTATTGTGTGTCTGCCCCGACCAAATTCTGGAATACTGGTAATTAAGCAGTGATGTGCCGCCACTACCGTACTTAAAGTACATAATGGAAACCCTGAACTTACCTAATTTCAGCCATCTTTGTTGTTGATGGTTTGCCTTGGCAGAAATGTAAGACATCGTAGCTGTTTGTGGTATTTTTTTCCCCTCTTCTTTCAAAGTACTCAACATAATAAATGATATAATAACTGATACAAACCACCCAAAGAAATAACAAGATCTCTTCACCTTATTCATGGCTCCTACACAATGATTGGTGGTTGACAAGCTCTTATCAGCTGATTGTAATGAATCTGCTTGTGTGTGTTGGAGCTGCGCTGTAAGCCTGTGGATATTCTCATTCATCCAGGTCATAGTCATCTCAAGGAAATTTCGATCGAACGCAACTGGACTTGGTTTTTCTTAGAAGACGTTTCACCTCTCATCCAAGAGGCTTCATCAGTTCATGCTCACTGCGCTGTATTTGTTCGAGTGACGGAGATCATCAAAAAATCATATTGTTGCCATTGACAGTTTCACGGGGCGACGACAGGACAATCAGACTGTGGTTAAGTTTGTGTTACTCTAGAGCAGTGATTCCCAACCAGGGGTATGCATACACCTAGGGGTTCACATTACAGGGGGTACGAGGAAACTCGGAAGGATTTGTTAATTTATTTCCAAGATAATGATGAGATTCCCAATCATTTCATAAGGCCATTACTAAAATGGTACGTGCACCACAGCTAGTTGCCCCTAGAAGACGACACCCCGTGGCACAGCTCTGTATGGTTGTCAAAAGTATCGATGCTAAAACGGCGCATCTGGATACATTACTGATTTCTACAAGTATCGATAGTAACAGTGCGTCCCCACAACACCTGTCGCGCGCGCACTCAACAGGCATACACAGAGCTACACAGAGCTAAGGCGTACCTAGGGTGAGTTTAAAAACGGCGATATTATCGGCAACATTCGTCTCCCCTCTTCTTCTCAGCTGTCTGAATGCAGGTGTGTGTGTTGTGAGAGAGGAGGGAGGGGGGAACCCCGCCCGTCAGAGGAGAGGAGAAATGCATTGTAATGAATATAATGAAACAATAGCAACACATTAGATTCTGAATTTGCACCACTCAGAGTTAGCTTTTTATTTGATTAAAAAACACCTGTTATAGTTTTGATAAAGCTGCAGCTATAGCTGTAAGGGATGCACTGCTGCTATTGAATATTTTTGGGTATTGTTATCGAGTTTGAAATTTTAGTATTGTGACAACAATCCTACAACTCTGTGAAGACACATTTGGCCACGACAAACACCAAAACAGCCAGAAACAACTAAAATGCAGGAGAGTATGTGTAAAATATCTTTGTACAAATTGAAGAGAGAAATTAAATTGATTTTCATTATATAACCATTTGTGTTGTGTTCCATATGACCACTTTTGGGGAATCATCAACACGTATGAGTGAGGGGGTATTCATGGTATGGCAAAAAGAGCTCAGGGGGTACACAAGATAAAAAAGGTTGGGAACCACTGCTCTAGAGGAGGAGCACAAATAACCAGTATGAAAACAGTATTTCCAAAAAACAAACAAGTTATTCTTAATTTATAACATCTGATTTTTATTGCCAGTCTGACACTGTCTTCTCTCCTCTCTTTTGTCATCCACCAGGGGTATAACAAGGCGGTTGATTGGTGGGCGCTGGGCGTACTTGTCTATGAGATGGCGGCAGGATACCCACCATTCTTTGCTGACCAGCCCATTCAGATCTATGAAAAGATCGTATCAGGGAAGGTGAGTTTGTCTTTGATGACCTCTCTGACTTTAACTGATCATGACACTAAGTATCGGAAGAAGCAACTTGATTTGAGCCTGTATCAGTTGTGTTTTGTAAATTCAGTTCAGCTTGCTTTTAAAAAAGGGTTTACATATAGTTTTATTTTCCTCCCTAATTATCATCACTTTGCTACCGATGTAGCCTCTGAATGAAACTTGCAGGCAGCTTAAAAATGTTGAATGAAAACAATGACTGTGCTAAAGCATCCTGTTTGTCTATAGCATGCCAATGGATTAATGCACAAAAGCCTTAAAGCTGCACAGAAAAGAAAATTGAATTTGAGCCCACTCTGGGTCATAAAATTAGTGTAATAACTCATCTATCAGATGGTGTAGGCCAAACTTTGTGCAAAATTCTCAAATCTGGGATCAAAGTGTGGTTTTTTTTTTTCACATTGGACAATGGAGGCGCATGGATTATACGTCAGCCTGTACACGATTCATCAGCCACTGACACCGGATCCGTCATCCGTCAATCAAACGTCTGAGACAACACCCACACACCAAGTTCGGTCTCACCCCAAGCTTTGAATATCCCGCCCACTCGATAACGACCAATCAAATTCATTTTGTTTACTCTGGTAAACTCATGCGGCAACTCGTGACAACTCTGTGTGACAAACAGGACAAATGGCCATTTCTGTACACCTTAAAACAGTCTGGACATAAACAGACAGGAACGTTGTATTTGTTGTTGTATATTTTTTCTTGTGCTTTGATTTAACGAGGGGCTTTCTAATGATTTTAATGTATGTCCACACACACACACACACACACACACACACACACATTTTCACTTTCCCACTTTGTGTTCAAGACACAAATCTGTGTCATTTGCCAAGAACTGTGACTGTTCTAAGTCTCCTTTCTTCTTTTTGAGTTTTGGCTGAACCACAGCAGTGACTCCTATATCATCACAAATGTGACTGACTCACTGACTCACTCACTGACTCATTCACTGATTCACTGACTCACTAATCACTGACTGACTCACTCACTCACTCTAAACATGTCTACATGTTACATCAAAGGAGTTAGAAAAGAAAAGACCCGCCTTTAATAAAGGTCTGTTTCGTTCTACAGTTGACATGCTACATGAGAGACTGAAGTTTAAATGCATCTCACATTGAGTGAGTTCCTCCGTCATCCACCTGGTAGAACACACATTAGCATGCCATCTTTATCCTGATACCCATTGATGTTCTCTCTCTCTTTCCCAAGTGACTGAAACCAAGTGAGAATCCAGAAAAAAATTAAATAAGAAAGATACTCTGTCTGCTATGAATTTCTGTCTGGGAGTTTGTGAGTAAATAGTATACAGTTGAAATCACACTTCAGTTTATATCTTAATCTGATGAATATGTATTTGGTGATTTTGTCAGATGACATCACAACACAGTTATAAAATCAGGATTTAACCTCAGACAGTTCAGGCACATTCTGGCTTTACACTTAGTCCTGTCTTGTTTTCTTGTTTACTGAGATATCAATCGTTAGTGTCAATTTATTTAATCTTTATTAATTTTCATGACAGTGACATATTGGTCTATAATACAGGGTTCTCGGCTGGTCTCACCCTGGGACCACGTTTTCCCATGATCACTAAGTCACGACCCTCTTTTACTGTATAGGATTCAAACCAAGCCAATTTATTTTTCAAAAATAGCCTTCGAGAACACAAGCACATTTTTCAACATTAAAACATATACTTTCATGTGCAAAGTGCATTTCAGAGCACATTAATAAGGATCTACTGTAAGGAGGATCACGACAACTGTGAAATGAAATAAATATATACACTACACAAAAAAAGAGAGACCACAACACGAGATGTTTTCACATCTCCAAGCATCAACACAAATGTGTGAACAATCAAATGATAGTTACGAGACTGCATCACGTGCCTGAGGCATGCCTGTCAAAATACTTTTTTTTCCCGAAAGTAATAATATGATTTATGATAAGTCAAACATGCATGTCAGATTATTATTTATTTTTAGTTAGCGACCCAGAAGTTGAGAATATTTGTAACAGAGCATACTGTAACTGGCTCTGCATTCATGACACATCTCGACTGCTGCACAACCTTTTGTTTCATCTTTGGCACCGTGAAACTAAAACACACGAAAAGATTCAATTACATAATTGCCAATATTAAAACACATACTACACAATAAATTTGATACACACTCCAACAACATTTCATTCATAAAAACAATTCATTGTAGCCATCAACCCATACAAACAAACAAACATTTACCTCACTTAGCCTACCAAGGGCGTAAACTCTTTACTCCAAAACATATCCACTCCACACACATCTCTTCTGGCAGTGGCTAAAAACACCACAGTCAAAGCTTCATTTACACACACAATCGCATCAGAACGATGTTGCATCAAGCGTATAGTTATGTACCATGTCCAGGGCCGTTGCTAGGAATTATGGGCCCCCTGAAAGGATACTAAAGTGGGCCCCTGCCCCCTGACTTTTCCACTTTTTTTCTTAGACTACAGTACATATGTATTATTATGTTTTATTTAGATGACTTTGTTTTGATGCTAATGCAGCATTACTATGAGTAAAGTCAGGGTCTTATGCAGAATAATTCAGTCAAACAAAGATTAGACTACTGACCATGTCCTTTATTCCTTTGATTTCTCCAACCCCGGCAGCTACTCTGGTAAAGCTTGGTGTGCGTGTGTGACAAAGAAAGAAGTGTGTGACGACACTCATAACCCCTATACCGTTTCCGGAGCACCAGGAAAACAGCATAGAATCAAACCAGATACGAAATACTCTTCCTCACAGTGTTTGTGTAGCAGTGCAGTGTGGTCCATCCTCCAGTAACAATCATACTGAATTCTTCCTTTTTTATGCATCACACACAGCTTCAGTGATAAACAGTGACTGCTAGTTTGTTTCACTGTGCTTACAATACAGTAGATCACCATGTCAGAGCTGTGAAATACTTCCAGTGAGTCACAGGATTTCATCTGGGAAACACGCACAGCTGGCTGGTAAAAGTCAACATATATAGTCCTGTAGTAGTTTCGTGAAGAAATTCAGAAAACCTATCTACTATAGCCACTATTTTCTGATATTACTTTCCTTTGAAGGGCTGTGTCATATCTTGTTTTTCTGATAACTAATGATTGTGCAGCATTTTCTTGGCATTTCTTTTCGCTGATGGCAGCTGTGGCTGGGGGATTTGTGTTGCTGGTTTGTCCATCTGTCCCATTCTTGTGAAGGTGATATCTCATGAACATGTCAAGAAAAAAGTCCTTTCAAATTTGGTACAGATTTTCTCTTGGACACAAAGTTGAACCAATACGATTTTGATGGGTGAAGTTCAAGGTCACTGTGACCTCACGGCCTTGTGAACGTGACATTTCAGGAAGGGTGAACAAAGATGAACTGATTTTGTTCGGCAGCTCTTGTAAGTAAAGAGATCGAGAGAGCTCAACGCGCTCTAACTTAAGAAAATACATGCAAGGACACTAATTCAGAAAACAAGTTTTTATCTACAGTATTTGATAAACCATGCAATACAAGAAGCTGGCTGTCTTATTCATGCGATACTGACGTTACAATAAACAGAACAAACTCATCTTACTTTGAGACACCATTAACAGGTAGTTGTGTACATAACTTCTTACAGTTTATTTTAAAAATTGCTAACAAGAATTTCACCACTCTTCTGCATTTGTCCTCATGCTTCGGTCAACATCAGCAAACCAGTTTTTCTCTTTGTCCTCTTTCTTTGTGATTCTGCTTTTGTCTTTATTTACAGTCAAATTTATTTTTCGTAAGAACTGTAAACCTCTATGCACACTACTGTACATGTAATTGAAGCAACCTTGCTGATTCATTCTTGTTATTTACAGCACAATACATAATAATTTAGAGCACTCAATGGAGTGCTAAAATCTTTTTCTATTGGAATGCTCTCTAGTCTGTTAATATTTTGTAGCTCAGTGATAGTGTTTGTTTCTAGAGTGAGCCAGGTTCCCAGTGTCGTAGATAAATGAGCCTATTTTGAGACATACTGTATATGAAGTGTTCTGTTGGTGAGAAAGAGTTTTTTGGGTTGAGTCAAACTGTTGAGCTGAGATGCATGTTGTTAATGCAGACTGTGTAGAGATTTGAAAAAGTAGCTTCAGTACTGACCGATGCTTGTTAGCAATTGAATAAAAACTGTAAGTTAAGGAGCACTGACAACTCAAGTGTGCCCCAGCTGGGTCCAACACTTTTTTGTGTCCTTGGAAACACTTCTGTAGTGTGCGTGAGTATTGCAGTGCATGTGTGAATTTGTAGAGCATTTGCATATTTTAATGTGTTTTCTGAAGTTGCAGGGAGTTGATGTCTCAGGGCCACCGTAGTTAGAAAAACAACAAAAATAGAGAGGTTGGGCAATAGGTCTGGGTGAAGGACCCCCAGATCTAATCTATAATAAAGAAAAGACATGGTAATCTCTGTTTCTGTAATGCGGGACATATATGCAAAGCATTTTTTAAAAAGTGTTCAGAAATGGCCGTTTGTCCTGTTTGTCGCACCTCCTTCTACGAGTTTCCACAAGTTTACCCGCGGGCGGGATATTCAGTGTTTGGGGCGAGACTGAGCTTGGTGTGTGTGTGTGTGTGTGTCGAGGCGTTTGATTGACAGAAGACGGATCCAATATCAGTGGCTGATGACTCGTGAGCAACGTGACGCATAATTTGTGTGCCTGCATTATTGAATTCGGAAAAAAAACGCCCCACTTTCATCCTGGATTTACTCGAAAGTAGAATTTTGCAAAAAGTTTGGGCTACATCGTCTGATAGATGAGTTATTACGCTCATGTTAAGACCCAGTGGGCTCAAATTCAAATTTCTTTTCTGAACACCTTTAATGATTCTTGAATATCAAAATGGATTTTAGTAATGTTGACACTGTCATGACTGCCTACTATAGAGTTCCAATCTAAAGCTCATTCCTTTTCTTCTGTCTCAGGTGCGTTTCCCATCTCACTTCAGTTCTGACCTGAAGGACCTCCTGAGGAACCTGCTGCAGGTGAAAAGAGATATCTCAGCCATATTGATCATAAGCTTTCTGTTGCGTTTGGTGTCTGTTTTCTGAATTTAGCACAGCGGAAAAGTAAGAAACATGTACCGGTATTACCCTCAGGTTGATCTCACAAAACGTTACGGGAACCTCAAGAACGGGGTCAACGACATCAAGGGACACAAGTGGTTCGCGACCACCGACTGGATTGCCATCTATCAGAAAAAGGTGCGTGTGTGCATGCTTTACGTGGAATATAGATATATGCATATGCTCCTGTTGTTTGCTTTTCAACTGGTGTCTTTAACTGTGTTTAGGTCGAAGCTCCTTTTGTCCCCAAGTTCAAAGGACCAGGCGACACCAGCAACTTCGACGACTACGAGGAGGAGGAGATCCGTGTCTCCTTCACTGAGAAATGTGCCAAGGAGTTTGCTGAGTTCTAGAGTTAGAGAGCAACAGAGGAAGAGAGAAGGAAGTAGGGAGAGTCAGAGGTAGGCTGGTCACGTGGGAGACTTAAGGAGAGAGTACTGTCTCCTGTCCAATCACAAGCACCAGCTACAAAAAAGAGGGAAAAAATGGGATAGAGGAGGGAAAAAGAGCAAGGAGACTGATAACCAGCAGTGTTGCCTTTTCTGTTGCGTTTTTGTTGTCTTTTATTTATTATTCTGTCTTATTTATGGATCCCTTTATAACGAAGGTGTGCTTCACATTCATGGGTGTTGGGAACCCCACTTATTTAGAGTTGCCTCAATGCATTTTCACTCGAGATTTTCCCTTCTTTTTCATTAGTTTCTTATTTTATTCACTTTTGCACCATGACATAGAGAAATCAGTCCGTCCTAACGTACAGCAGTCTGTGAGTCATTTCATGAAGCCCATTGAGTCTCGTACAAGTTGACGTCTCAGTCTGCACAAAAAGTTTCTTCAATTTAAACTGGTAATCTGATATCTGGCAACTTGCTCTTTACCTTTTGAGTGAGAGAAGCAAACTGAAATTTTAAAGGAATCACACAGATGTATGCACTTTCAAACTTAACTAACTTAATGTTTTGCTTTTTTTTTTTCGTAATTTTTCTTTGATATTTAAACCTTGATCCTCTAATATCATAGATAATGTACTTCAAGTCTCTGGCACGATAAGGCAAAAGAAAAACAAAAAATGATGGATGGTGTGCTCAAACTAATTTCATTCAGAGACAGGTGACTTAAGGGGGAAAAAATCTATTCAGTTTACTGTGTAACTCCAGCTATTCTTCTTATCATTGTTAGCATAGCCAGGCTTTGTGCATATCTACAGCGCTCAATTTTTAAATGTTATTAGATGCTAGTGGCTCCAATGATGTCATGTCACGCTAACAAACAAGGAAATAATGATAAGGGTACAGAAATATCTCAGTTTTAATGGTGTGTTAAGGAACACCATAACATAATGGTATCTCAGGTTTGAACATATCATTAAATAGGCATTTTATCAGTGTAAAGTGTTAGAATCGGCAGGTAAAATAAGGTGTGTGACATCATGATGATCTCTTATGATATACAGTAGACTTGGGAATTTAAAGTTCTGGTTAACTACAAGGAAGCTAAGGGAACATGAAGAGTTTTGGTTAGCGTCTTCCACAGGTTTCCCCTTCCAGAAGATTTGGTTTTGCTAACTTCAACAACTCTGTTTGGTCTTAAAAGCACTCGCTGTCTCTGCACAGAGATCACTGACTAGTCAAGTTGATTGTGCATGTTGAATCAACCTGTCGGCCCGGGTCAACTCCAAAAGAAAGAGACCATCTGAGGCAGACTACCTCAGTGCTCTTCGACCAGCCGGCGGTGGCGGCGGTGGTCTGGATAGTATGCTTTGGCTTTATTGTCTTCTGTAGAAACCTGTGTTTATGTTCATCTCCCCGGCACCCAGCCCCTCTTAACTCTTGTCACACGCAAGATCGGACCACACTCCATGTGACAGCCGCACATGTTACAGCAACTCTATTCCCATTTCTGTTTAAAACATGCACCGTTTTTGTTTTGTTTAGGTTTTCATGTGGTGATTATGATGCAAAGATGATTGATACTCCGCTAAAAAATGTTAAGAAAAGGAAGGAACAGAGTTAGTGCTGAGAAGAGACTAAAAAGTTCTTGCACAGTATACATCTTGTCTGTTTAAAAGTACATGGTACTTAAGGTGTTCAGTGTCTCCTTAGCTCCTGAGCTATGGCGACGGAGTACTGAAGCAGTGCCCAGAACGGTGGCCATTGTAGGATTTGTTCATTCAGAATTTACAAGAATAAAACTAAGTGACACTAGTGTCTGTTTCAAACATTAAAATGCCTTCTTTATAGATGTATTTTGATGTGCCACCATAATGAAGATGTTCTAATTTGGTTTATACAGGCACCCGTTTTCTCTTATCATTTGAAACATTTTAAACTGAATATTTTTGAATCACGAGTCCTTGCTGTCCAAAATAGTTTAGATACAGGAAATTGCGAGAAGCCTTTTCTCAGAATTACACATTTGTTATGTGTAGTTATATGTGTGTATCCTTTGTCATAAGAAATTAGATTTAAAATGGCCTAATGTGCAGCAATTGGCAGGGTGAGCTAAATGATCTGTTCTGGATTATTTGTTGGCCAGTGTAGCTCAGTGTTTATGGCCGGTTTAATCTGCTGTTGGGGCCCCAGGCCCATATTAAAACAGCATTCCTCCCACTATCTGTACGTTGTGTTGGGATATTGTATGACCCCAGGTTTACTATGACAGATTTAAACATATTCAAATTCAAGGTCTTACAAGGCCACTCTAGTGATTCCAAATTTCACTTCCATAAACTACATCATTTGCTGGAGTCACCAAAATATCTTCACTTTTACTCCTTTGTTAAGGCCCAAGCTGTAAAAACTATGAAACCTGCGTCTGCCACAATGCAACACAGTACCATCTTGCACCTACTAATCTTGACCTCTTGGTTAATGCACACTTTCTGTTCATTCAAAATGTGTGTAGTCCAAGACCATGCTGAGACACTTTTAGGTCATGTCACTTACTTATTTTTATTTTCAAAGGAGAACAGTGTGCACTGATCAATTAAAACAGGACTTTAGATGAGACAAAGTAAGGCCAGAGGGGTCTTGTTATCTGCCGTCCTTGGACAGATGTTAAAAAGCCATGCTAAAAATACAAGAAAATGTCTTCTAAGATTAATGTGCAAAGCATGTTAAATAAACCCAGAATAGTACAGTGTACATCCAGAGATTTAAAAAACTCAAGTGTAACACATGGTATGTTGTCACACTTGGAACAATTATTTGTAATGTACAGGGATCCTTTGAAAACAAAGCTTGAAAATCACACATAATTAAGCAGGATCCACCCGTAGGCCATTCATAATGTCAGCTGGTGCTTAAATATGATATATTCCCAAACGAAGTTGCAAATTACAACACCAGTTGCCATAGTGAACCTGGGGAATTCAAACAAAGGGTCCATCCACCTCCCAGTATTACCCTCCCTCTTTTTCACTACTTTTCATACTCATTGCTCAATGACTGAACACTGGCTCCACCTCTATCATACAGAGGTGAAGCAGCTGAAAGAAGAACTCCTCACTGATCAATCTAATGTTCGAACCGTAGCCAACAACAGGCTTGGTTGCTCTGGTCTAATTTATGATGATGATTCAATTTATTATTATTATGATTATTATTATTATTATGTAATTGTAAACCACTTGTTGAGACTTCACATTCGCTGTATTTCCTCCATGTCAAGTTTAATGTTGACTATATCATCATGGACAAAATGTTTGAAGTTATACAATATTATTCTGTGTCTCCTCGATGTTTTTGCAGTGACACAACTTCCTCTCGATGCAGGCACAATGCTGGTTCATACTGTCGCACTTTTTAGGGAAATGAGACCCCAATGTAAACCATGTTAAACCCCGCCATACACACACACACATACACATACACACTGCAAAGGGAAGCGTCTAAAGTCACGGGAACAGTGACAAAAACACGAAGTGTAATATTTTGCAACATGAGTATCATTCCAATAAAGTTTTACTGGTAAAATTGTACAGGACTTGTGTGTGCTTCCTGGGCGTGTGTGTGCGTGCGTGCGTGCGTGCGTGTGTGGTCGTTTGCTGCTCGAGCGGTTGCAAGTTGAAGAATAGTGAAGGAAAGCTATAATGTTCTTGGTGCTCGAGCGCTGCTACACCCGGGGTCCGACATCCATCACAGACATTCACATCCTGACGCGGAGTGGAGTCGTGCATCCACCCATCTGTTGGGTTGGGGTCTGCTTCGTCAAAAAGGCTTAAAAACACGACACTAACAGATGAACACACCTTGTCTGATTGTGCACTCAGCTCAGATCTTGTTAAAGGGGAGTGTTAACTATCAAGTGAGGGGTGATCGGGTCGAGACCGCGAACAAAGAACATCTGCGATGCGCTATGAGAGAAGCCAATTCCACCTTAAATGCCACTACATTTGCGTCTGTGTCGGAGACCTAGGCGCCATCTTCAGTCTACCTTAAGCGCACAATGTGGCCAACGAACGCAAGCGTACCAGCCAGGCTTCCGTCCTCATTCTCCTGCCGGGGATCGCACTCTTGCTTCCCAGCTTTGACACAGCAGCGTCACTTGTGAAACAACAGAGGAAGAGACGCACTCGGGCCAAACCCCATCCGCGCCAGCAGGAGAAGATGTCCGAGCCCAATAAGTACCGAGAGTGGATCCTGGAAACAATCGACTCTCTCCGGTCGAGGAAAGCCCGTCCGGATCTGGAGAGGATTTGTCGAATGGTCCGGAGACGACACGGGTCAGACCCGGACCGAACCAGGACAGAACTGGAAAAACTGATTCAAGAGCAGACGGTGCTCAAAGTTAGCTACAAAGGGTCCATATCGTACCGAAACGCGGCAAAGGTGCAGCGGAAAAGCAGAAAGAAGAGTGAGTTTACAGCGACTGGAAGCGGCGGCGGCGGCGGAGGCAGCAGCGGCAGCGCGGAGGCAGCGAGGGAGCGGACCAAACATGACCATCTGAACAACAACGGCGACAGTGCGCACAGCTTCACCGACCAGGAGGAGGGAGAGGAGGACTCGGAGCCCAGCCCCGATCCCAACACTCCAACATCAGCCAGCACCGCTGGCAAGAAACTGACGCCTGCCTCCAGCCGAAGTAGCGGAAACGGGTGCCTCAGTTGTGGCGCAACAACGGTCTGCGCTGTCGGGAGCGGCTGTAAAGAGGAGAAAGCAAGTGCACCGAGAGACAAGGGATTAGGACAGCAGGGAGCGGGGGGGTGCCCGTCGCCCGGTCTCGGTCACAGAACGAGCGCACACGACGCCGGTGATGGCAGCAGGACAGCGCCGAACAAAACCGATGCACTTCGCGGAGGAAAGGAGCCCGCTCCGTCCGGAGCTGACACCCAGAACAAAACTTGCTCCGGGAGCGTCAGTAGCCTCCCTCCTCCTCCTCCTTCTCCTCCTCATCAGAAGCAGACTGAGACCCTCAAGCCCAAACTTCGGGTCGGAGGAGGGGGCACCAAAACAGCGGGGAACCACGCCAACTCCGACCTGGGCGACAGATTGGTGGCTTCTGTTCGCAGCCTGTCCGAGAGAAGACTCCGAGGAGGAGGAGGGGGCTCCTCCGCCGCGGCCAGAGGCCACACGAAGCCGCTGGGGCTGAAGGAGATCTTGGGCTATCTGAGCAGCCAGGAGCGGCTGTCGGATGAGAAGCTGACCCGAGGCAAAGTCAAAGTGGTCATGGAGAGAGAGGTGGCGAGAGGCAGGCTGCGCAGGACCCGCTGCGGGAACATTACTCTTCCTCTGAGGGGGATGGTGGTGGAGGAGCCGATCGTGCCGAAGATTGCGTTCGCGGACAGACTTGCAAAGAGCGCACTGCAGGACAAGCAGACGGGGAAAAAGGTGGGCAATGCTTAACTTAACAGTTCCAACACGTCCAGGTCACACAGAGCCGCGCTCAACACCATCGGCTCGATGGCAATTGCTGATAAATTAATGATCGCGGGTTTAAACCACACACGGCTCCCGGACGCGCTCGGCTTCTCTCACCAAAAATATTGTTTCATGTTAAACCTCCATTATTCACAATGCAAAAGTGTTTTGGGCTGATTCGTCATTTCTCTTTGTCGGTTAAATGTCAGCGGGATGCGACCGTGCCTGTTTGGCGTTTGTTCCCAACAGCCTCGGTAGATAATGTAGCGTGTACGTGCATTTGTGTGTGCGGTTGGGCTCCTTGCACAAAAGGTGCGGGTTACACAGGAGCAGACAGCCGGAGCGGCTTCCCCGCGGCTCTCGGGATGAGCGCGCGCTCACCGAAAAGAGCGTCTCTGCATGGCGCGAGCACGAGCAGCTTCTCGTCTCGTTGTTGTCACATCACTATCCCGGGTCAATAACATTTGATTTCTCTCTCAGGAACTTTACCCGTGCGGAACAGAGCGCGCGGTGTCTGGGCCTGCCGCGCGCGGTAGGCGGTGTCTGCCTTAAACTTGAGACGTGCCGCTGCCGCTGCTCCGTCGCGGCCGAGCGTCGTGTTTGCTCATGCAGAGCACATTGTGTGTGTGTGTGTGTGTGTGTGTGTGTGTGTGTGTGTGTGTGTGTGTGTGTGTGTGTGTGTGTGTGTGTGTGTGTGTGTGTGTGTGTGTGTGTGTGTTTAGGCTCGATTTTAACCCAGTAGTTTTGTTTCTCCTCGCGATCCAAGCATCTCTCTCGTTTCATGCCTCATTAAATCCTTTGTATCATTTCTGACAGCGCGCTCTCCTCCCTCTCTTCTGCCCCTGTGGGTGCACAATCGAGTTGGCTAGTGGGCGGCTATCGTTGTCTCTGCTATCGGTGTGTCTGTCCAAGTGGGAGTTTGTTTGTTTGTTTGTTTGTTTTTGATCCCAGAGAAGCACAGCAGTTCACATCTGCACCACGGGCCACAATCCTGACCGAGAACTTGGAGTAAACTCAGGAGCCGCACACTCATCTCCGAGGATGAAGCTGCCACTTGCTTGACCACCACTTTGCTCACCCATTTTCAGCTGGACATGTGTGTTTTGTTTTGTTCTGTTCTGTACTGTTGTTTTTTTGATAGAAGTTTATATGTCATTGCAGCCAACGCCCTCCCCTCCCGTCCAGACCAACGAGCCGATGGAAACAGGCGGAGAAGAAGTAGAGGAAGAAGAAGAAGCAGAAGAAGTGGAAGAGGAGGAAGAAGTAGGACAGGATGTGAATGAGGAGGAGGAGGAGAAGGAGGAGAAAGAGGAGAAGGATGATCCCCGGAGTTCTGGTGAGGAGGGAGTACTATCCCCGGTAGCCATGACAACTGAACCAGAGCTCATTGAGAAAACCACAGAAGATGCTGAGATCCAGACAGCATCAAAGCAGGAGAGCCCTCATCTCCAGCAGCAGCAGCAGCAGCAGCAGCAGCAGCAGCAGCAGCAGCATGGTGGCAAAGGTGGTCATGCACAAGGTATTGTCTCAACTATGAGTTGTGCAGGTTCTTCTTCATTTATTTCTACCCATTTAGACCCATCTTCATTCTTACTGTAATTGGCACATTTAGGCTGCTATTATCACCAGCTTTATTAGCATTACAGTGTTTTGTTGTTTTAAAGTCCTGGATGGTTGTTTATTCCTTCTCTAATTGTTGTTCATAAACATATTCCCATGGATGCTTGACCTTTCAGTGGTGGATTCGCTCACCCGGACACCGTCCCCACCTGTTCAGAGAGTTCCTCTGTCACAGTGTAACAGTCCACACTCGGAGGAGAGAATTGTCCTTCCAGGTCAGCCATATAAGGCGGCACAAGTAAGTGAAAGCATGTTCATGTCCTGATGCATTATCAAAACTGTATACTAAACTACAGAGCGTTACCATGGGGGTAATCCAGACCCTGATTAGGAGACATGGCAAGATTGAATGGGCTCAAGTGTGATATCTCATTTTAGTTTCTTATCTTTGCTAATTGGGCCTCTCTTATTTTGAAAAAATGCTCTCAAAACATGCCTTAGTTCCTTTACCAGTGGGCTGATGAAGTGTCGAGATCCTTCAACTCACTGAAAGTATCACAATTTTTATGTATTCATAGATTATTTGGGATCCAGATCAGTCAAGTGAATATTTGTGCAGGGGCTGGAGCCAACCCCAGCTGACATAGGGACACCTGACGAAGATCCATCGAAACGTTGATCCCTACAATAAACACTTGAGGAGCTTTAACAGTGTGCAGACTTCACCCTTCCTTTTTTTTTCTTCTGCGGGCAGGACACTCCCTCGACAGCTCGCTAGTGTACCACAGGGCTGACACATACAGACAAATGTGTATAATTGGGGGTGGCACAGAGGTACTGAGGTTAGCAATAGCACAGTCTCCTCTTAGCAAAAAGTTCTGTGTTAGTTTGCATGCTCCCCAGTGTATGAGTGTGTTCTGTGTGTGTGTTGTTTGTCTCCATATGTCAACCCTTTGTACCCCGCCCTCAAGCTATGTCAACTGGGATTGGCTCCCTACACAATGGATGGGTGGATGTTACTGGATTATAATGTTTGATGAGTACAAGTGCTGGCAGAATGCTAGCTGGTCAACTTGATGTAGTATGACTTCTACATCTTATTATGTTTTTATTGTGCAGACTGAAATGACGATAAAGCAGTTTTGTGTAGTGAGACTGTGACTATCACTGTCAAAGAAGTGCTGTTGAGTAAAAATAATTATATTTCCCCCTGAAATGTAGTGATGCAGAATGTAAAAATTGAGTCTCTGTACCACTGCTGGTCTTCAAATTCAATTCAATTCAAAAATTCAGATCACAAAGTGACTAAAACTGAACCTTTGATGATGTATTTGCAAAAATGAGGGTCAGTCATTGTTGCAGTTGGACACTTGAATTACTTTTAATTGGGGTTGTGAGTTGAGTTTACTGCACTCCTTATAGTGAGAGCAAACAGGAACACCAAGAAAGTCATTCACCTACTTAGGGTACTTTCAGTGTGCATCAGTGAACACAGAATGGTTGTGGATGCTTTTCCGTCAGATGATATGAAGGTCTTGACTTAGTTCCTTCTTTCTCCTGTTTTCTGTCGTATATTCACTTTTTTCAGGCAACAATTGCATGTTGTGTTGTTGCCTCTTGATGTCGGTGAAGTGCAGTGAAAAACATCACTTTTTATCAGTGACATTTTCACTCTCAAATGTCCATGTTGCCTAATCTTAACACACAACCCTGATTCATCCTGCTTGCAGTTCACAACACATTTCTATGCTGTTCTGAACCCCTGGTGACTTGTACAGTTCACACATTGATGCATTTACATCTCTGGCAGAGGCCGCAGCAGCAACAGTTGCCATGTGGAATAAATTGATGAAGAATCAGTAGTTAGAGCAGCGATAAGATGAAATTAATGGAAAATGAGAAAATTAAAGTATAATCTGAAACATTTGGGATGTGAAACATTTATGGCACATACATCCTTGTGCAATAAACGTTTTCCTCCAAAATATTAGTGTAGGTAATAAACACAAACAACTGGAAATAAGAAATTGTTCTTAATTCGCTTGCCTGGTTAAATAAAGGTTAAATAAAAAATAAATAAAAATAAGGTGTAAATGACAGGATGAGTAATGGCTAAATTCCATTTAGCTGCCTCAGTTTCAGGGTCCTGATTGGTTGTTTATGCTGGCTCACTGCCAGGGCAGAGTCATCACAGGTGTTATTAGAAACGCCTGTTTTTCAACCACTGTGACAAGTTATAACATCCTTTCTGTTAGAATTACACGGTGATTGTGTTTCTGAAATCACTTTCTCATTCACACCAACCCCCCCCCCCCCCCCCAACACACACACAGTTCAGTGCAGAGTGCTAGAAACTGATCTCATAGCTAAAAATGAACACATGAACCAAAAACGAAGACGAACGATTTTCAGATACTCCTTTGGTAAGTTTCTCTGTGAGCATCAGTTGTACACTACTTTTCATGATGTATTGAGGGACACTGCAAGTCCATCTCATAAATTATTATATTATGTTGCCTGTTCTGAAGACGGTGTGTGTAGGTAGCCTACACACTCAGAAGCTGTATGTAATCATACAATGTGTCAGGAATCATGTTAATCTGAAATCCTGTTCTTATTGACAACAATAGTACAACCAGAATATTTCAAAATCTTATTTGCAGTGCGCAAATCATGTTTATGTTTTGATTTTGTGTTTTACCCTCTTGCGCCTCCTGCCATCAGTCAGCATTTTGACATCCAGGTTGCCAGTTAAATTACCACTGAGCTGCAGCTATACAGGCATTGTGGATTATATCTGATGTTACTAAAATTAAAGACCTCATTAACAAACCTATTGAGAAAAGCAGAAATAAACAATGTGCCACAGTATTTTAAATCTGACTTGCATTTAATTTCCATAAAAATAATTTGCGATTAACAATTACAATGTATTTTTCTGGTCATTTTTGCCACTATTATAAGCCTAAACATAGTTAAATACACATACACCCTATGAAGAAGAAGAAGAAGAAGAGCCATTTATTAGATTAAACATATAAATTAAAACTGCATTTCTGTTTGACTTGCAGTTTTAAAAAGCAGTTTTTGAATATTAGAAATTAAGCACCTGTGGCGCTCCACTCCATTAAGCCATAGCAGAAGAAGGGGGTGCAACGTGATGATGTCATTAGAAGAGCACCAAACCTCAAAGAGTGGAAAATGAAAATGAAATAGTGATGGAAATATGACATTTCTGTTAGTTTCATTGAGCTGTTTTTATACAGATGCGTGGAAACAATTTGAACAATTGCGGCCAGCTCAATGCAATCAGGCGATCGTGTAATAATTGTGACAGGCCTGCTCTGGCCCTTTTGTGTTAGTATTGTTGTACATGTACCTGTCAAGGAGGGCTGCACCTTTTATAGTTGTGTTGGTCCTTTTAATGACCGCATATAGTTGCATCTTAGCTCCACTCAACTTGAGCCTGGGCCAATGGATAATCAGCTCAAACACAGTGATACTGTACATCAATTTACCTGCATACACATGTGTAAAACAGGAACCCACTGATACAAAAACAGGTAAACAATGCTAACACTGGTCAAAACCTTGACCAAAACATCAGCTGAATAAATGCATTTGTCTTCTTTCTTTTTCAAATATTTCTGTACCACCCATATTGTATCACATTAAGCAGGGAATTCAGATGATTTAACACTGCACTTCATATGAGTTCTTGCTTGTTGGTTGGGGCTGAGGACTACAAGTTTGAAAATAAATGTTAAGGAGTGTGGGCATGTGGAGTTAAAAAGAAGTGAGCTTACCTCTGTAGTCCTCTCTGTTTCTCTGCTTTAGGCTAACAACAAAATACTGCACCTGCTGTACCTACATCAAGAGGTGACCATAAAATGTGCTCTTCTCTTCATTAAAATGCCACGCCATCCTTCTTATCTCAAACATTCATTCAACAGTCATGAGACATTGTCTGCCAGTGATGGCTTTAACCAGTTTGTTTTTTTACTAGTGAGAATACATTTATCTCCAGGGGGTATGTTTTATCTTCTCAGGGAAAGAGCGGAAAAAGTCAGTGAATTACAGATTTTAGTGCAGCACAGGTTAGGAAAGATTTTAGCTCCCTGCCGGATACAACTCATTAGCTTTGTCAATCTTTGCCCCCCCGCCAGTCCACTTCCTACCTCGCACATCACTACAGCAGCAGATGGCTGTAATGTGTTGTTGCAGTTTTGTAATGAAGCCAGCTCCTTTCATCCCTTCCCTTTAGGTTGAGGTTGTGACCTTCTGATGGTTTCAGCATGATACCTTCAGCACTATCCACAAGTAGTTTCAGTCCTGACTTCTTCCAGGTGATTGATAGCATCTTTTTGTCTTGCTCATTAGGTCCAGTCGTACATATTTGAGTCCCTTTCTTGTCTTCAGTAATGGTGCTATCCATTTTCATTGTGAAGTCCGAGCTCGGAATTACCTCACTTCCAAGTTGAGCGCTTTCCAAAAAACAAACACAGAAGTCAGAGAAATTTGCAATAAATACAACAAAATGATATAACGTACAAATTTGAAACAAAAACATGTAACATGCACCGAAACAAACTTGTGGCCACTGCTAGCCATTTTAAGCAATACTATTTTGATAACAACAGCCAAGGTTTTTTTTGTAAAATTGCAGAGCTTTTACTACTATTGATGTGAGAAGCAGCTATCTTGAATTCTTGTGTTGGGGCTTGTGGGATTCGTTTTTCTGAGCCAGAGATTCGACTTCAGGGCGTCCCCAACTCGGAAGTACACCTAGAAGGTATAATATCGCTTCCAGGGACATTTGCACTTACTTAAGGCACAAATATTCACCTGGATGAGAAGATGAACTGATAAGATTTTTGTGGTAATGGCAATTTGGTGGTCATGGCAATCTCACATAACAGTTTTGGGCTTGTGAACACAGACAGTCAAGAACAATTTCAGGGACTTTATTCAAATTTGGCAGAAACATCCGCCACAAGTCAAAAATGAACTCACAAGAATTTAATGCTCAAGGTCAAAGATCAAGGTCATGTCGGTCTCACATTCTTGAGAATGTCATATATCAGAAACACCCATACAGGATGTCACCACATCTGGCTGCACTAACACTCATTTCGAGGTATAAACTGATAAGAATGTGGTGGTCAAAGGTCAAGGTTACTGTGACCTCATAAAACACATTTTGTGCATATTAATGGGAACTATGCAAGTCCAGTGGCTTTTCCACTGTTTTGCTAAACATCCTCCCGGCCATGTGCATTTCTTTTCAATGAAGCTGGTAAGACAACAATCAGTAGAGCGGTACATAACGTTATATGCGATGTTACGACCAGAGATGACAGGTTATGGGGCTAGGTTATGTTTGTGTTGTGGCGCTGCCGAGATGAGAGCTCTGACATAGGGTCGGAGGCACTGATCTTGCAAGGTTGATTTTCAGCCAAGAGATGCTTGGTCATATTAAACCATCACAATTACTCTGAAGCCATTTAGTTAAGGTAAAAATGTCACATAGTTAAGGTAAAAATCCTTCATAGTTCCCCTTTAACTCATGAACTCGTATTCAAATGATGGCACAGTTTGAATAAAATGCTATAAGAATACAATGAAGTCTTGATATTTTACATACAGGTGGTCAAAGATCAATTTATCTGTGATGTCACAATGTTCTGTAAAAACAATACTGAAATACTGAATACAATACTGAAAGTCATGACGGGGAGATTTGAGGAGAGAATTATAGTTTTTATGTGCATCTTTGTTTGACCCCGTCTCCTCTCTCCACACAGAATCAACTGCAGCATGACAGAATCAACCACACTTCCTCGGGCTTTAACAGTGAGTTCTGCTCTACTTATCATCTCAAAATGTGTGTGTATCTGTGCATGTTTGTGTTTGGTGGTTTGCAGCAATAACAGGGAAATACGCTGTGCTTAATTTTTTCCCCTTACAGACTTGGAGTGTAAGACAGAGGTTGGCGTGTCGTCCTGCCTGCTCACACCCACTGCTTCCCCGAGAGACTCCAGCCTGCCTGAAGAGAGAGGGATAAATGAAGGAGTTAGCAGTGAAGGGTGAGTACAGCAGACATATTGGAGACAAGCAGATTCACAGGCTCCCTTGCTTCATCATCTCTCTTGTAGATTTAGCGAAAGTCCAATCTATTCAGCACAGTGGGCTTGAAAACTCATGAAAACATGACATGAGATGAAGAGGAAGCTTTAGATCATGTTTAATGTGAACCAGATGATCGATGCTTGATATTAAACCACCATCTATAATTCCTACTGTGTTTCTTTGGTTGGTGGATCACAGAGGGATATTACTAAATGTATAATTGACTTGTAGGATATTAGTTTTTCACAAGAAATAGTCCATTTGAATTGTGCCTTGTAACCCACTCACTGCTGTCCTGCAAGTTTTAGCTATTTGACTGATTAGGATGAACATGGGTAGAATCACAGTTGGTTGTAAATCTGAAGCAGTCCAGTTTATGGTAGTTTTGTTGGAGATGCTCTGCCTGACCTGAACTGTTGACCTGTTTTGGCAGGATTTCCTGACTTCAGCCTCAGTTATATAAAACATGTGTTCAGTTTAAGTCATTGTCTTGCTTATTCTACCATTTCCAGACTATTGTATGGACTTTGCAGTGCATTTGTTTATTTGCATGTGTTGTGTTGTTTTTTGTTTTGTTTTTTTTGCAGGGCATGTGTTGTCAAATTGATAAAGGTGTTTTCTGAATTTGCAACACAATTTGTTTCCACTGGCTGCAGTGTATTGAGCTCTCAGGGCCACGGTACTAAGGGCTAACGGCTCTGTGTATGTGTACTTAAGTACTAAAGTATTCTGTCTCATTGTCACTGTTTAATGTATATTTAATGCACAGGCGTACAGAGCACAGGATAGGACTTCTTTGATAGGACTGTTGTCTGACCCTGTGAGTTTCATCTCAACATCTCCATCAAGCATTTCACGTCTTCTCTGTCATGCAGTCAATGATAACCCTTTCACTGATCATAGCACCACCTTCAAATAGGGCAAAACAACATCTGCAGCATTCAAATCACAAGTGAGATCCCTGTGCTCCCATCCTCATCAACCAACAATACTGTAATGAAAACATGAAGAAGAAAATCGATGTCCTTGAAATTAGATGAAACTATTCCATCTCCAAACTGTCAGCACTGATGTACAAGTACGAGCATACTATTGTATCTCCTGCAGCTTTTGTAATGAGTCCATGGGCCAACTGTCCTCTTCCTCATATTTCTAGGTTAATGAAGTCTGAGGGGGCCAGTGGGAGCCCAGTGGACTGGACAGTGTCTGATGTGGTCAGTTATTTCACAGCGGCAGGTTTCCCTGAGCAGGCTGCTGCCTTCAGGACCCAGGTGAGACAGTAATCTCCAATAAAAGCCACAAGAGGGCAGCACAGACAGGATTAAAAAATGCTCTAATAACAGTTTAACCTTTGACCCACGTCTACCAACCCACATTGCTTTGCTCTTTTCATCAGGAAATCGATGGCAAGTCTCTCCTCCTCATGCAGCGTAACGATGTTTTGACTGGCCTGTCAATCAGGCTCGGCCCCGCCCTCAAGATCTATGAGCGTCACGTAAAGGTTCTGCAGAAAACACACTTTGAGGATGACGACTGCTAACAACACACAAATACACCCAGAGATGTTTGTATCTACATGTAACTCAAGTAATCATATAAAAATGCATGCATGGTATAGAGTACATTTTACTTTTCATCTCATGTGAAACAACACACACACAAACACACTTCTCTTCCCTCTGGCCCTCTACGACTGCTCTGGTCCATAAATGAGATCTCGGATTTCCTGGACAACAAGGATTTTCTACCAGACAGAGCACAAATGTTGGAGGGAGAAAGCAGACTAAAATTTTAAGATGCAGAGCTTCAAAACGATAATGTAGGTGTTTTTTTTAATTTACATTTACCAAGCACTTTGCAATTTTTTATAATAAACTGTGCAAGATGTCTTTAAACTGTTTTTTTATGCTGACCTTTATGCACATTTTGAAATCGATATTTTTCTTCTTTTTTTTTTTGTTGAACTCAATTTCAGTTTGTCACTTTTGGACTGGGAAGTGCAAAATTTTGGGTGCATGTTTGCACCAACACCATAGAGCATGATGGACAGAACAACACTCCAGACGTGGACAAGATTTACGTAACTAATTCCCAGAAACTGGAGTGGATGGTTGGCATTCTGTTTTACTTCTGCCATAGTACAAGTAGTTCTGTATATAATCTGGTTCCGGCTTCACGACCTTTAATGGTTGGTCAAAACAATAAGATCATCATTCCCCAGCCCCTTGGACCTCGTCAGCTTGTAGAGCAGCAGGTGGTTGATTTTGTGTTGCTCAATGCCTCAGATGAAAGATGACAGACTTTGTCATGTACTCCTAAATCTGTACCTTACCCAACGCTGTCTAGTTGACATAGAGAAAGAAATCTCTTGTTGTTTGAGTGAGTCTGAGTGAGCAAACACATACAGTGATCACAAGAATATTTGAGTGGGATTGTGTGATACCACAAAACGCCAAAAAGTCTGTTTTAGAGGAGAAAGAGACCAGCTTTTATTGTACTTTATTTTTTAAGTATATTTTGGGGCTTTTTAACCCTTTATTGGATAATAAGAGAAACAGGAAAGGGAGGCAGGGAGAGGGGGAATGACATCCAGTAAAGGGCCGCCGGATGCAGGATTTGAATCGGGGTTGACTGCATTGAGGCCTCTACATACGGGGCACCTGCTCAACTACTCTGCATTCTTCGCCCCAGGCTAACTTTCCTAACGTAGGTGTTTGTTTGGTCTCCATATTTGGAGAAGTTTCAGTTTAAGTGATAGCGTACTCAATGCAGCACAATTTAGAAAGAGTGGGAAATATCTGACTATGCTAAATGAGTAAAGAGTACTGATGACTTTTCAGCTAACATTAGCTTTGTTGTCACAGTTAGCTACACAACAGTTTGTCAGTTACATTTACTATAATGTAAGCTAAGAAGTCATTTATGAGATGCAAGCCACATCAAAATCATTGAGAAGCAACATCACGACGCTAGAGAACCAGCAACCAGGATTTTTGTGAAACCGGTCCCAGAGTAGACTGCAGAAATGATCAAACGCACCAGCTAACTCCACTGTAATCACCAGAACAATCAACTTTAAACCATATACAATAAAGTGAATATGTAAATATATTGAAACATACTGCATTTATGACATTAGTGATTTATAAATTATTGGAATGATTTTATCTAACTGAAAGATTCCCACAGGGTTAAGCTGAGTCAATCAATCAAACTCAATCTCATACCACCAGCATTTTTGAAGTGTTTTTTACTGGTCAAACCTTTTAACCAAGTCAAACTGTCACACAACTCATTCCTACCTGCACTGTAACAGCATACATTCCTTGTTTTTCCATCATAAAATAACCACT
Source organism: Decapterus maruadsi (assembly GCA_030347415.2). NCBI lineage: Eukaryota > Metazoa > Chordata > Actinopteri > Carangiformes > Carangidae > Decapterus > Decapterus maruadsi. Next base: position 25,843,421 of record CM064901.1, on the reverse strand, counting down.
TTTTTTCTGTTGTATTTATGTTTATTTTTCTGTCTTCATACTGGTTTAATTTTGTCCATGTTTTTAGACCATTCTCGACAGACTGCCAAAGTTTATTATGCATTCAGACGTCCTTCACCTTCCACCACCTGTTCACTTTCACTTTCTTTTAAAGAATGCATATTACGATTGTTGGACGATGTATGTTACAGTATTTGTAACCACTGTTCACTTCACTTAATTCTCATTTGTTAAAATCTGTAGGAGAGGACAGATGTTCAAGTCACACACGGGGGTGTACAGCATGCCCTTGTCGTGTGTCTCCTGTTATTTGTTGAAAGACAATTTTAGTAATAAAAACGAAAACACCACTCAGTGTGTGACTGCTCAGTTAATGCAGGTCATTTTTATGTGTGTGTATGTGTGTGTGTGTGTATGTGTGTGAGGGAGTCCACCAACTGTTTAAAGCAGTTGGGTCGCAACAGCAGCTTCCTTCAGTTACACTGACAACAAGTTTAGGGGGAAGGACGGTGTACAGACTTATCCAGAGAATAAGACAGACTGTAAGTCTGCTCTTTTGGAAAATGGGCTCCACGCAGCATTTATTTTGACACATAAATATTTCACTTCAAGAAAAGGGAGTGTTCCCCAAGACCAGCAAGGTGCTTGTGCTTGCATTTGCTGGTTGGGAGCAGAGGGCGGAGGCAATAACATGCTATATCTGTCCTGGGATACTCTCCAAGGTAAGTGCTTGCCTGGGATCTGTGTGAGTGAGAGAGTGAAAGTGTATTTGCACACATGATGGGGTTACAAATAAGACAGGGAAGTGTATTAATATCTCCACTGATAAACAGACAGACTGCAGCTCTAACAAACATGGTGGTCCAAGGCAACAAAGGGAAAAGAAAACACTGAGATTCTGCTGTAAACGCCTTGGCCTTGGGAAGACCACAACAACGCCAAAGCAGATTAGATCGAGTTGAACCTGAAACCTTTGGCACTGATCAGAGCAGAAATCAGTTCGCACAAGATCAGCTCCCGAATATATCTCCGTAAACAACTAAAGAAGGCAGTGAAACACTGAGGACATCTGAAATTTTGCGATATAAAGGACAGCAGTCATGCCAGGCTCAGGAGGAGCAGAGTGAGTGAGACAGCTGCATATGTACAGCATGCATGGGCGTTCAGTGTTGCATATTTTAACAATACCTTACTATGGACTATAAACATGTTATCCAGTGGCAGAACACCACCATGAAATTGGTGTTACTGTATGTAAAATAATCAGATATTATCAAAACATAAAGATTTGCGTCTGTTTTTTTCATGAATCACAAAGGTACTGGTTAATTACCAAGAAATGTCCACATATTGTACACTTATATAGTTGCTATGTGCAGAGCCAAAGAGAGTCTAAATACAGCTCAGAGTCACATGAGGAAATTAGAGCTACGTGTGTGGAGCTGGCCTGTGAGAGTCTTAATGTGTCTCTTGTTTGGAAGCCCAAAGGGAGAAGATTTCTCCACTGCCATCCTGAAGCAGAAACACAGACCAAACAGGCTCATTGTGGATGAATCTCTCAATGAGGACAGCAGCATTGTTACCTTGTCCCAGGTGTGTGTGTGTATCCAAGTCATACACAGGGCTGTACAGCATGCCCTTGTTGTGTGTCTTGTTGTTAAGGACAGTTTTAGTAATACAAATTTTTTAACAAAAACACCACTCAATGTGTGAATGCTCAGTTAATACAGGTCTTTTGTGTGTGTAAATGTCAACCAAAGGCATGTACCTCTTAGACTCGTGCATGTATTTTTTTTCTTTCTTCCCCACATCAGAATAAGACAGAGGAGCTGCAGCTCTTCAGGGGAGACACAGTGTTGTTGAGAGGGCGCAAACAATGTCAGACGGTGTGTATCGTCCTGACCGATGACACCTGTGGAGATGAACGGATTCGGGTGAACCGCGTGACGCGCAACAACCTGCGCGTGCGGCTCGGTGATGTCATCAGGTAGCTTTCACATCTAAATCTATTTGGGATTTGAGGACACTACATGAAAATCCATGGGTCTGTCTGCTGACGGATGTGTGTGCATGTGTGTCACAGTATCAATGCCTGTCCAGATATCAAGTATGGCAAAAAGATCCATGCTCTCCCAATAGATGATACCATTGAAGGCCTTACTGGGAGTCTCTTTGAGGTTTTCCTCAAACCGTACTTTCTGGAGGCTTACCGGCCTGTACACAAAGGTAACACAACACCTATGTCGTCTGAGATCTCTGTCCATAACATGGCTACCAAATCATCACAGAAGCATTGTGTTGTTATCTGTGCTGTCAGGTGACATCTTCCTGGTGAGGGGGAGCATGCGGGCGGTGGAGTTCAAGGTGGTGGAGACAGACCCCAGCCCCCATTGCATCATTGCCCCAGACACGGTCATATACTGTGAGGGAGAACCAATCAAAAGAGAGGTCTGTGAGAGATGCATGAGCCTGTGGTTTGTGATGCATCCGTGTGTATATTCTTATTCACATCCAGTGGCCACTTTGGAGAGCGACCAAACAGAGCTCCCTTTTAACGCCACATCATCCGTGTTGAAACGTCAGTGCGAACAATGAAGTCGAGCTGCAGCAAGGAAACAATGGCATCAGTTTGAAAAAGAAACTTTGTGCAAGGATTTGTTCATTTGATCACTTTAAATTTCAGCTATTAGTCATTTCATCTACAATACTGAGTATAATTTTGGCTTTTCAGTGAGCATATTAGCATTTCACAGTAGGCCGGTACTTATTCTTTCAGAGTGTGGATGACTATGAATGCTTTTGCCTCAGCTGTGGTCGGACAACATGATGTCTTTATCTTCAGAAACTTGCCTTTACAAATCACACATCCACGTCATCTCAGTCTTACATTGTTCTATGTGACAGGATGAGGAGGAGAGCCTAAATAACATCGGCTATGATGACATTGGAGGCTGTCGGAAGCAACTGGCCCAAATCAAAGAGATGGTTGAACTCCCTCTGAGGCACCCTGGTCTTTTCAAGGCTATTGGAGTTAAGGTGTCATACACACACACACAATATCCACCCCGTCCACCCATGAATTGGCTTTTTTCTCCATTTGACATTTCTCTTTTCGTGACTCACTGCATTTGTCGCTCCTCTCTGTCAGCCTCCAAGAGGTATCCTGCTGTATGGCCCTGCAGGCACAGGGAAGACCCTGGTGGCCCGAGCTGTAGCCAATGAAACTGGTGCCTTCTTCTTCCTCATTAATGGTGAGGCTTTGTAATAACACAGCGAGACCATTTGTACAAAAGATGGAAAAGGTGGGAGAAATTTGCAGATCCTGAAATGAGAAAGTGAAAACATTTTCAAAATAAAGCATGCAGAGCCTTGTTGGAAATTGTAATTCATTCATTGTTTTCCCTATGAATGTATAGGAGAAAATGTGTCTTACATGCTGTGCATTATTCTGTGACAAGGTCCTGAGATCATGAGTAAGCTGGCGGGAGAATCAGAGAGTAACCTAAGAAAGGCCTTTGAGGAGGCGGAGAAAAACGCTCCAGCCATCATCTTTATTGATGAGCTGGATGCCATCGCTCCCAAGAGGGAGAAGGTAGACAACAAGAAATGAGTTATGAAGAAACAGTGTGTCACCTCTGTACTGTACAATGAAGTGCTCCTCAAGATGGTTTAATTTCTCTGAAATCAGGCACGGAAAAGAAAATATTGTGTGTATGTGTGTGTGTGTATAGACCCATGGTGAGGTGGAAAGGCGTATAGTGTCCCAGCTCCTGACTCTGATGGATGGCCTGAAGCAAAGAGCTCATGTGGTTGTCATGGCAGCAACAAACCGACCTAACAGCGTGGACGCTGCTCTGAGACGCTTTGGTCAGAACAGACGCAGCTATATAAACATAAACACATGTACACACGCAACACAACAAACACTTAGACATATGGTGCTACCTCTCTCCAGGCAGGTTTGACCGGGAGATTGACATTGGAATCCCAGATTCGACCGGCAGACTGGAGATCCTGCAGATCCACACCAAAAACATGAAACTGGCTGATGACGTCGATCTGGAGAGGGTGAGAAGCCACACAAACAAATGATCCAATTTATGTAGAAATACAAAACTACCACAGTCTGCTGCCATCAGTCTTTATAAGGATGCGTGTCCCTGAGTGATTGAACATATTTCAGATCGCCACAGAGACCCATGGCCATGTGGGCGCTGACCTGGCTGCTCTTTGCTCAGAAGCTGCTCTACAAGCAATCCGCAAGAAGATGACCCTCATAGACCTGGAGGATGAAACTATTGATGCTGACCTCCTCAACTCACTGGCTGTCACCATGGATGACTTCCAAGTACACGCACTAATACACTCAAACACAGAACCTGCATAGTCACGCTAAGAGACGGACATGAATGCTTGTTAGTGAAGCTGCAGCTGTTACTGAGGAGAGATGTGTTTGATTTCCTTCCCTCAGTGGGCGCTGAGTCAGAGCAACCCGTCAGCTCTGAGAGAGACATGTGCAGAGGTGCCTCAGGTCAGCTGGGAGGACATTGGAGGACTGGACCAGGTGAAGAAAGAACTGCAAGAGCTTGTTCAGGTGGAAGAAACACACGCCCACTCACAACAACAGACACTGTTCATACCTGCAAACGTGAGCCCTTCCAATAACCCATCAATCTTCATCTTGCTCTCATCAGTACCCTGTTGAGTACCCTGACAAATTCCTGAAGTTTGGAATGACCCCATCTCGTGGGGTGTTGTTCTACGGCCCTCCAGGCTGTGGGAAAACCCTTCTGGCTAAGGCCATTGCCAATGAGTGCCAGGCAAACTTTATCTCCATTAAGGGACCGGAGATGCTGACCATGTGGTTTGGAGAATCGGAGGCCAACGTAAGAGACGTCTTCGACAAGGTGAGAGCAGGGCACAGAGAAAAAATAATGGCAGTGGGAGCAAGGACACTTGGGATTTTTGATTTAAGCACTTTCTGACCTCCTCTTCTCTACCTACAGGCCAGGCAGGCAGCCCCCTGCATTTTATTTTTTGATGAGTTAGACTCCATTGCCAAATCCAGAGGAGGCAGCGCTGGTGACGCAGGCGGTGCAGCCGACAGAGTCATCAACCAGATACTCACAGAGATGGATGGCATGTCTGACAAAAAGAACGTTTTCATCATTGGTGCCACAAACAGGTGCGCATGTGAAGGTGCAAGGTGCACGCATAATTACTGGTATTGGTTTACCGTTTGACTTATTTCTCATTTTGGCCACACCAGACCTGACATCATAGACTCAGCCATCCTGCGGCCTGGCCGTTTGGACCAACTCATCTACATCCCACTCCCAGACAAACTGTCTCGTACCGCCATCCTAAATGCCAACCTACGCAAGTCTCCTGTTGCAAGAGTCAGTCATACACTCAAACAAAGACTTCTTTTGTTCAGTGGTTTCCACATGAATAGATTATGATTTTAAAAAGTTTTTGAACTGGGAAGCAAATGCACACAAAGAATAGTATTTTTTTGTGTGTTTTGTGTCTCTCTCCTTCCTATAGGATGTGAATCTGGAGTACCTGTCTGGCATCACGGAGGGCTTTTCTGGAGCTGACCTGACAGAGATCTGCCAGCGGGCTTGTAAGCTGGCCATCCGTGAGGCCATCGAGGCTGAAATCAAGGCTGAGCGTCAGAGGCAGAACAGACCAGGCGTCCCCATGGTTAGACAAACAGACAGGCTAACACTGCTGCTACACTGCAACTGCATAGGCTACTTACTTTTTTTGTACACCACATTCACTGTATTAAACTAATTGTCTCTCTTTAATAAAAACACACATCGTCCACTTGTCAAAGCAGTGCCAGGCTGTGTGTGCTCGGCACAGAAAGAGACTGTGGAAGATAGAAAGTTCCCTAAAGGGCGGCTGTGTGTTTCGTAACGCTCAGCCTTTGGACTGGGAACACACACACAAACGCATGCACGCACACAGCGTATTGTGTCCCTAATGTTTCTCTGTGTTGCAGGATGAGGACTTTGATCCAGTCCCTGAGATCAGAAAGGACCACTTTGAAGAGGCAATGCGATTTGCCCGTCGCTCTGTCAGTGACAATGACATTCGGAAATATGAGATGTTTGCGCAAACTCTGCAGCAGAGCAGAGGTTTTGGAAACTTCAGGTAAACACACACACACACATATAAGAGTACAGTTCATATGTACAAAAGTTCATAGAAGTGTCACAACAGAAAATGTAGTAATTAAGCTGAACTTGTTTTTGTTTACTTACATTTCTTTCCTCCACCTATAGGTTCCCTTCTGCTGCGGATGCCCGCTCTGGAGGTCAGGGTTCCAACCCTGGGTCAGGAAGGCCAGATCTGTACAGAGAAGGAGGTGATGATGATCTCTATCAGTGAAAAAAAGAATCAGTAGTGCAGTGTTTTCCTCTCCCAATTCTGTTATTTGGGTGCCCTTGAGTGCTGGGAGACAAATGAATAAAAGAGGTTGCAATTGCAAGATAGAAGACGACAAAAACAAATATCAAAGATTTTTTTTTTAATGTAAACATGCATAATAATGTAAACCAGATCAGGAATCAGATGAAAACTGTCTGTCTTTTGGTTACCACAGACTGGAATCTGTTTGCAAGCTGAAAATGATATAGGCTAGGCCTAGGTTTTGTGCATGTGTGAGTTTGACATGTGATAAATTCATTTGGTTTTTGATCACTTCTTATCTTAAAATCAATTTACATGTTGTTTTAAACGTATAGGGTATAGAGTAGTTCAAAAATAATCCTGAGCGTTGATGTGAAGGTTTCCGTTTGGCTACTTCAGTTTCAAGATGTGGTGTTGTGCTGCCTCTATGCCATACTGTCTTTGCACTGTTATTGACTTGAAAATAAACAATAGTAAAACCTTTGTCAAAATGACTGCTTATCACTCAAATGTATAGAAAGTCAAGGAATATTAATTGTGTACACACAATGTAAACTGAAATAATTCAGGTGCTGAGACCAGTTAGGCCTATTCCTGCCTCAGTAAAACTGTTGGTTCATGGAGAATACAAATAGACAAAAAATAGTTTTCTCCCCCTTATTCCTTTTGGTTTTAGCAGTGAAACTGGTGTTTATTTCCAATAAACATGCACTTTTACACAATTTGTGGAAATTTAAATAAAAAATGTGTGTGTTTCTGAAAAGGCAGGGGCATCTATGGAATGTGTTCAAGTTTGCTGATCTCGTAATGTTAAAGCTGAATTAGAACTATTGCCATTATTCCTATCATCAATTACCTTTTTAGATACGCTAGTGTAGGCTAGTACCATGGATGTATTACCTTCCCAGCGGAACCTTTGATTCTTGTCCCAGTGGGGAGGGAGTTTCAGACGCACCGTTCGGCTGTTTATTTCCGGCGAGAGGCGGAAGTGGAAGAAGGGGGCTTGCAGAGGTGACCGAATGGCAGATAGTAGAAACATTGTGTACACATTAGATTAGCGCGGAGCAAGAGCAAAGTGAACATATTATTTTCAGTAGCTACGTGTTTGTAAACGTCGCCAGTGCCAATGGGAGCTAATCTGGCCAGACGGTACGTCACCGAGACCGACACCGAGCCGGACCCGGCGAAGAAGTATGAGTTTGACCCGCAGCTCGGCTTCGAGGAGCGGAAAGAGAGAGGTCTGTCCCCGCAGTGTCCGCTCCACAGTTACCTGCACCGCACACTGTACTGTGCATGTGTTTGTTGTAGCCTGGTGTGTAGTTGTACTGTCTGTATGAGCCGTGTTAGTGAGGCTTGTCGGCCGTTAGCCGAGCTAGCTTCGATGCTAACTATCGGTTAACTGGAGTTAGAGGAGAGCTGCTGTCAACCCGTGGCCAGTCCGTGCATTCACACACTTTTATTACCTGTAGATGATAATTCAGGTTCAACCAATGGATTCACACATCTATCACGTTATAAATGTTTGAATAATGTGAAGAATAATAAATGATTATTTACCATATCACGACCTAACTTCATCATTACGTTGTGTGAGTGTGACAGCGGTCAGCTGACATTATTAGAGTTGATTGAGTTATTTCAGAAAACATGTAAGAATATGGATCTGCAAATTCCATAGTTTCCACACAACAACAACAATCCAACATTGTAAGCATAGGTATGTGCTACATTTAACGTTCAAACCTTTCTGCAGACTCCCATATCATTTCCATAAAGCTGGTGAGGTGGTTTTAATTATGTAGTTATGCATTCTTGCATTAGTTTGTATCTTGAAAAACACATTACTGCATGCACAGGATTTAAACAAACAGCCACAGTTGTCAGCCAGTTCTTGAGACTCATGGTCATCCAAGTCATATTAAATACTTATACACTGAGAGATGACTGAAAACTTGTGTGTGTTTTTGTGCCAGAAATGGTAGCGAGCCAGGAGCAGATGAACTTGGCCCAGCTGCCCGTGGAACAGAGGGACTACTGCGCCCATCATCTCCTCAAACTCATGAAGTGTAAGAGAGACAACTGGCCCAACTTCCTGGCCTGCAAGCATGAGAGACACGACTGGGATTACTGCGAGCACCAAGAGTGAGTGTTACTGTCCGCCACTCAGTTGTCATGGATTTTTAGAAATCCTGATTTATTCCAAGATGGTGAACTTTGTGATTAATTTTCCTTTTTTTAATTCAATAAAAAAACAAACTAAAATCTGTATTTTTTTTCTTGAGCAAGAATAAAACATTGATGCTCATAGATGAAATAACCAGCCACTTATAACAGCAATTAATTTCCTGTTTAATCAAATATCATGAAGATTGGATGATATGCACCCACTGTGTCTTTAACTAGCTGTTAACTCTGTGTTTTTCTGCCTCCAGTTATGTGATGCGCATGAAGGAGTACGAGAGGGAGAGGAGGCTCCAGCTGAGGAAGAAGAGAATCGAGGCCAAGGCTGAAGCTGAAGCTGCATAATCAGTACATCCTCTAATTCTTCTTTGTATATATGAGCTGCTGTTCACAATAAACAACACTGTTTAATCTTCACCACCCTTGGTCTTAATAGTATCAGATCATTCAGTAAAGTGACATCATGTTCGACTATTTGTTTATAGAATAAGGTGTTACTCTGATCCTTGGTTGCACAGTGGAAGTGAAATTTTAAATTAATTATCTCTGAGCAGGCCATGTGGCACTGGCAGATAATAAAATATAAACTCCCCAAATGCCCTCTTCATTAATTTACTGATTCAAGATTCAATTCTCCCTGTACAGACAATTGGATTTCCACACAGTAGATTGTCCTCCATGTTGATAAGAAAGTCCTAAGATCATCGAGTCAAGTCTTTGAAACACTTCACTTGTAACATCACTTGAACACAATTAAGCAAAAACAACAACATTTTTGGTTTACCCTTTTTCTTTTTTTTAATAAATTACGTATCACACCACAATTATTAAATGCTGTCATGGTCTCAAAGTAATGGATATCAAAACTGAACAGTTTAAGATTTGCTGAATTTCACCAGGTACAGATTCAGCCTCCAAATAACAGCATCGGATGACAAGAGAGTGGTTGTTGGGACATTTTACAGAACTTCTGTAGAGCCTGTCGTTCAACATACACTGAAAAGCTTGAAGGTGAAAACTGCGCTGGAAGCTTAAATGCACAAAAGCCAGTTAAGCAATCAGAATAAGTTCATAGTCAATAAAAAAAAATCAGAGCAAGTGTAGTATTTTATATTTTCACTAAAGACAGGGGAGAGAGAACATTGGGGTGGCAGGGAAGGAAGAAGGAAGCAGGGCAGGGTTAGATGCTGTCAGTCAGTCTAATGAGTTCGGGTGTAGATCTGGGAGAAAGGAAAAGGGGGCGGTGCGCCGTCTTAGTTGGGCTTCAGGGCGCTTGAACTTCTACAACCGCGGCGGGGTGGGGAGGTGGATGAGTTAGGGTGGGGGCAAATAGCGCTTTACAGGATGAATGGCAGGATGGGTGAGCGGAGGGGAGGGTAGTCGCGGAACTCCTTCAGGTAGCTGCGGTGCTTCCCCTTGGCCCAGACGGTCATCTGGATGAAACCCACCAAGGTGAAGAAAGCCACAGGCAGGCACTGCGTCATGACTGTGAAGCCCAGCCAGGAGCCCAACTGCAACAGGAGAGGGGACGTTAGGTACACACTGCTACCAGCAGAGGGCAGCAGCCACAGGTAAAAAGATCTCAGGCAACAAAACTAGATGGGCTCATGTTCTGACTTCATGCTGCACAATTACTGTTAAAGTCCTGTCGTCAACAAATGAACATTGTGTTCACAATATTATCACCTCCTATAATGAATAAAGTGTGATACCTCATAAGTGTAGTTGGGGCAGGAGACCAGCAGGAAGATCCAGGTGAAGGGGTTCTTGGTTGGATAGGGAATCTTCCTGGTCTTAGAGCCTGGATAAAGACAGAAACAGAAAGTAAATGTCACATTTTCTTTTAAACCCAACCACTCATTTACAGTACAATGTTTTCATTTTAGTTATAGATCAATGATTATATTCAAATTTTTTATTTATTTTTTTAAGTATATTTTTGTTTTTTTTTATTTGAACCAGGGGCGCCTGCGGTGACGACTATAGCCTCTACATGGGGCGGCCATCTTAACCACTGCGCCACGCACCTCCCCGATTATATTTTAATTTAACCTCAATTTGACCCATGTCTACTAGAATAGAGACATGATTCAAATGTGGATTGAGTTTTTAGGGGCTTCTGAAAAACAGAGACAGTCTTTGGTGCAACACCCAGTCTGTACATGAACTCTACCTGGAGCTCAAACTCAGGTAAACAAAATACTGAGAGCTGCATTCAACAATTTTTATTAAAGTGAATTCTGAAAATAACTGGTCGACTGTCAATAGGATTTGTTTTCTAAAGGGAAAGACGGTAGGCTATGTCAGAGAATGAGCTCCTCGTTCACTCCAGCCAAAACCATACAGTACATGTCTGAGTGACAGTCAAGTGTGTGTGTGTGTGTGTGTTTGTGTGTGTATACCTGGTGGACGGAGGTTCCGGAGAGCGATGTGAATGGAAAAGTTGCCAATCTGACAGAACTGAAAAAGAAAACATTTGTGAAAGTCAGGGCCTGTTTCTGCAAAAATGTGAAAAACTAATTCAGCAGAAACATTATTTAAGTGATGTCAATTAAAATGTGTTGATATTTATTAGATTCTCACCAAGAATATAATGAGGGCCAGTCTGATCTGTTGCTCCCCATAGACTGCAACAAGACAAAAAAAATGTTATGAGTAAAAGCACATGGTGTATGTGTGAGTGTGTGCACATGTGGGTGCAGCTCATACTCACTGGGTGGTGTGTACAGCGGGTGGTTGATGTAATAGGCCATCCATGCTGCAAAGCCCCAGTAGTACGTACAGTTCTGAAACGGAGAACACAGCAGGACGGTCGTCACTGAGGCGTCCTCGTGGTGGCACAGATACACGTTTGTTCATTCACCTCTGGCTCCATGCAACCTACATCACATGTCAACACGACAGTTGCATCAGGAGATTGATCTCACCTTAAAGATGTTGCGTAGCGGCATTGTACCATGAGAGAAGCGGTGGACGAACAGCGTCTCCAGCAGTCTCTTAACGTAGTGGAAAGAGTGACACATACAGGCGAGACTGGAAAAGAAGCAGACACTTTGTATTAGCCCAAGAACTCTTTGTAATAGGAGGATGGAGGTTACATGACACCCTAACAGCCTAAACAAGACACCGATACTTTTATCACATTGTCAAAGCTCTGTTTTTAGGATGACTGGTAAAAAACAAAAAATGATAGAGATGACACAGCTCCAATTCTTCAAGTGTCACCATCTAAATCTGAAAGCTGTTCAGTAGTTTCTGCTTCTGTTAAAATACTGGAGTATATGTTTTTAATGTATTGTTATTGTTCCACAGAACAGAACCAATTGATTCTGACTCACCACACCAGGTAAAGTAAAGCTAAGAGGCTGATGAGAATAGCCAATCAGCTGATGGTTTGCATGATGTAATGGTCGAAAAATATAAAAGCTGCTTCAAAGTAACAAGTACTTCATTAAAATGTAGTTTGGAATAAAAGTCAGCTACTGCCGACTAACCATACAAAATGTTTGTTACGGTGTGTTGAGGACACTCACTGTACAACCCAGTGTTTACTGGTAGTGAAATCATATTTGGGTGCGTAGATGAAGGGAACCCTGAAGTAGAACATCAGATAGATGACCAGAGGACCAGTGTACTCTGTCAGGAAGACCTGAAAAGAGAAGGCAGAACAATAACAGGAGTCAGAGCCTTGGTCCAGGTCAAACATCTTGTCATTTTGTTAATATTTTGGCAAAGTTGATTTCTGAAAAACACATAGAACTGAGCAACTATGGTCGCTTTTCTGTTGTTTTGCTAACCCTCCTCCAGGCCATGTGCACTTGTTTTCAACACCGGCGAAAAATCAATCAACAGTATATATACTACACAATGTTATGATGTGTGTATTTGTGTAGTCTTATCTGTCATAAACAAGAGATGACAGGTTACGGGGCGCGTTTGTGTCACGGTGCACAGAGCTGAGAGCTGAGACACCGGGGCGGCGGTGCTGATCTGATATAACAAGTGACAAGTCATTTATTTAACCATCACAATTACTCGGAAGCTGTTTAATTAAGGTGTAAATGTAGCATTGTCCCTCTTTAAAAAAAATACTGCATTGTGTGCTTTCACTTCCCAGCTCTCCTCAGTTAATACAACTTTAACTTTTAAGACAGAACTTTACTACAGCAAGTTAACCTCAGGGTCAGTGGAAAACTTCTGCCCCTGTTTCCCTTTTTACCTAGGGGGGAAACCTCAATATAGCTCTGCTTGATCACACACACACACACACACACACACACACACACACACACACACACACACACACACACACACACACACAAACACTGGTGTCTGTGTGTGGACTTGTCTAACTGTGACAGCAAGACACATTTTCCTTTATTCGGTAGCGATGGGTAAATGAAGCTTTTGTGAAGCATTGAACCACTTGAGACAATTGTTTCGAAAATGGTTTCATTACTCGAAGCATCATAGAGTGACCTCCCCTGGCGAAGTGCGAGGCTGCAGTCAAAATTAGGCTAGTGGGTGAACTGAAGGGTTTTAACCTCAGCGAACAGTATTGGTGAAACTACTTTGGTAGAAAACACCTTTTGTTCTGAAGCGTTGCTTTGATCACCCCTGGATTTAAAGTATCTTTGATTTAAAAATGTTTTTATGTGCAAACACACTAAGAATGAATGTATGTATGTACAAATGAAGATTGATGAATGTTTGTTTTGCGTTATTGAGGAGAGTGCTGGGAAAATATGGCATGGGTTGCTTGCGTAACTATGTGGGATGGGAACACTCAAAGATGTTTATTGAGGTACATTAGGCTATTTTTCAAGAGTTTTTGGACTGAACCGGTTTCTTTTTTGCTCACAATTTCTCACCCGCAAGGAACAGATGATGCTGGCGTGCATAAAAATCGTTTTGCTATTTCGATCGGATGAGGGTACACATTTTCAGAATCGACGACGATTCAGTCAGTCAATCAGCTGATTGGACCATTCGAACCAGTCAGGTGATTCATTCAGGCAGCGAAGCAGTTACTGCTTTGGACGTCATATGTCACATGATTTTTTTCCTGCACCGAAGCAGTGGTTCTATGTTACTGGTTTGAAGCATGTGTCGTTCTGCCATCGCTAGTATTCGGACGCCTCGGTGTTGAACTCACCGTGACCCAGCTGATCTGAGCTCCCAGGTCTCTGAAGTAGAAGGTTGCCGTGGTTCCCACAGGAAGATGCTGCAGAACATCCTCGTCCTTCAGAGACTTCCCCTCTGAAAAACACATTTACAATTCATTAGGAGAATTGATTTACCAACAACTTTATTATACTGGTAAAGCATCAAACTTTAGCTGACTTACTGGGATCGAGGCGAATGGACTGTCTGGCAGGGTACCACTGAGGATCTGAAAAAGACAGATAAAGACATCACAGACATATAGTCAGTGTTTCTATGTGCTCTGTGAAGAGCCACTCTGTCATTAATCTGATTTATGAGGCTCGAGTTGTCTGCGGAGAGATGGCACTCACGGCTCTTGTGGAACATGGACTTGATCTCCCCAATAGTGGCATTTGGCTCGACCTACAAATAACACATCAATAATAAGTTGAGGGACACACACATACACACACACACGAAAGGTACAGATAATAACCTCATTTTCCATTTATCACGGTGATTAGTTTTAAATTTAGCCCTGGCTGTACTGACACACCCCATGGACAAGGGCTGTTTAACAGCTGGTATTAGGGCTCAGAGAACTTCGACAAATGCATACACACACATACATAATAACAGTGAAAGTACACGACCTTCTGCCAGGTTGCCAACTCCACCAAATATAAACACAGTGACAACAAAACGGAAACATGAAGAGCACAGCAAAGCAAATCTGGACACGCACACAGTTGTTAAAGACGGGATAATGGAGCGGTGAATCCCTGCTGAACTGAGGTCGAGTCAGGTGGTTCAAAGTCATCAACAGATTCCCATTACCCGATCAAATGTCTTTATCTGTTTGAGTCGGGCAGCTTATACGAGACATAACTCACTAATACTCTTCCATTATGTACGGAAATAAAAGTTTAATAATAGTCATCTAGAAAAACACATATTCCTGTGTTTCATTTAAGTTACTAGAATGAATCAAACGAATTGTCAACTCATCACTAAAACAATTAGGGATGCACGATATATCGGCATTAATATCGGTATCGGCCGATGTTCGTCATTTTTTAACATATCGGTATTGGTCCGATGTGTAAAATTGGGCCGTATGCAACACCTGCAAAGTTGAGGTAATGCGAGGAGGAAAATACATTCTGAAAATAAAGGAAGACATTCAAAAATTCATCATCTCAGAAACTTAAAAAAAAAATATCGGTAAATATCGATTATCGGCCAAAACAGAAAAATTCATATCGGCTATCGGTATCGGACAAAATTATCATATCGGTGCATCCCTAAAAACAATGCTTCAGAACATTTTTTGCGACTATGAAAACAAACTCTGCAAAATCATCTGCACAGCTCAGGCATCAGCATCTAATTTCTCTCAGACCCTTGACATTTATGTATTGGTTTTTGGTTTTTAGTAGTCAAGTCATACTGTCCCGGCCCGGAAAGTGAGACGTTCATGTCACTCCATGAATGTGTTGTCCTGTGGCTTTCTTAGAAGAGCTCATGCTGCACTTTCTAGATAAACATGGCTCAATATGGGATGCCCTTAATTCTTGTTTTTTGATATGATGTTTTTAATATACTTCTGCATGCGCGTGTGAATGTGACTACTGTTTTTAGAAGCTGCACAAGTAAATTTTGTTCGTCTATCTTATCTATCTATCTTATCTATCTAATGAATCTACATGGTGGTGTAGCAGGCTGCACGAATTTCAAACTCAAACCAGCCAATGGCAAATTACCATAAAACCGTAAAACCACTAAAGTCTACAGGGATTTGAGTCACAAGGACAAATGAAGTACTTGAGGATTTTCATGATTCATCTTTGTTAGACTGCACTAAACTTAAACACCTCTTACAGAACTCAACAGCTGCAGTAAGACCAATAATCTCATTTTGTAATTGCTTTTTATGTGAACTTCCATAGAGTTTCAGTTGCAGTAGCTTTCTTCGCAGACTGTCTGGTCCATCTGCAGTAGACTGAAGAAATGTGGCACTGTGCATGACCTGGCTCCCGATCACGTCTCCCTGAAGACAACGTGCCATTTTAAGCAGGATGACATCATTGAGGAACCACCACGCTGTGACCCCAGTAGCCCTTGTCTCTTTCTACAGGCTTCATTTAGTATTGAGATGGCTGGGTCTGTCTTTCGCACTATCCTGACCCAGCTGTGATAGCCTACTTTAGGAAAGCGGCCCCCCAAAGGGCCGTCTGTCCAGATCCAGAGCTATATCTGTCGTATCTGTGAACGAACTCCCCCAAGGCGTTAAGATTGTAGATGCTGTCACCATGGAAACTCTGTTAAGCCGTCAACAGGGTATAATCCAGTAAGGGTAGCACCTTGCATGTTGGGGTCTTGAAGAGCAGCCTTGGTAACACCACTGTAAACTTGGCTAATGCAACTCTATACACCAACAGCCCTCACACCAACAATACACTAAACCCTCCTAATGCAACAGCACTGACTTACAGGCAGCGCACTCGCACATAAAAGCTGTGTAAGACTAAGATAACAAAATAAAGGCCAAGTGCTGTTTACTCTAGATATACCTGATAAAACAACAGGCTTAAATATCCTATCAAAGTAAATGTGGCAGTGATATCCTTTAGTCCGCAATGTAAACAACACCACCTCTCCATGACTAAATATCACACTGGACAAATAACCATTAAATAAATAGGAACATTTACATTTAAGATGCATATTGTTATAGCCACCAAGTTAAATGTAAAAAAAATTAATAATAATTCAACTAGCTCCATAACGCCTTGTTTATGATGTGTTCATGAGAAAAAATTAAAACCAAATAGACAAAATGTCACTCATTCAATTTGCCATTGTCACAAGCAAACAGCAAAAGATTTATATAAAAACACCTGCATCTGTTTTGCACTTTGCAAACTCCTGTGTCTGTTTATTTGTCGGCACAATTTAGTAAAAAAAAAAAAATAGGGAGCAGATAACAGTTTCTCTAGGGACAGATGCAGATCATTTACTATGATTTTGAATTATTTTATCTCCAGTATATTGTTTGACAATAATGTACCCATCTAGCATAGCTGATGAAAAAGATTGTTAGGCCTAATCTTTACAGACACTTGAAGATACATGTAAAAATCAGAAATTGCCCGTTTCTAGTTCCTGGTAAATTATCTAGAGGTGATATCTTTCAGATAGCGCATAACTTCTGCAACACACCTTATTCTGCAAGACATCTAGTTCAAACACCTGAATCAGAGCCAGCAGAGCTGGACACAACCTGCTGCTGCAGTCCATATCCAACAAAATGTTGCAACTAGGGCCGTCACAATCATGTTTTCTGTTCATTTTATACAAGTACTATTATGGTTAAGCCTAAACATATTTTATACACATACATACACCTTATGAAGAAGAAAGAGACATTTATTGGATGAAACATTGGAACATATAAAATAAAACTGCATTTCTATTAGAATTTTTAGGCTTTGTAGCTAAATCCGTGATGTCAATGGATTCTCATTGAAATGCGGTTATCCAATATTAGAAATTAGGCGCCTCTAGACAAACAGTTTGTGGCGCTCCACTCATGTGTCATTGAACCATAGCAGAATAAGAAGGGGGTGCAATGTGATGACGTCATTAAAAGAGGACCAGTGGGGCCTCAAATAGTGGAAAACGATGAGGAAATAGTGATGAAAATATGACATTTCTGTTTTTTTCATCCAGCTGTTTTATACAGATGCATAGAAACCATTTTAACAATTATGCAAAATAACTGCAATCAGACGATTATGTAATAACAGCGTCAGGCCAAGTTGCAACCCAGCGCCAAAATGACTGTGGATTTAGTAACATGTACTGATGAAATAATATGCTTTTCTAATGCTTGAATACACACACCTGCAGCTCTGAGGCCATAGTCTGATGTGGTGTTGTAATGTCTTATTGTGAGGCGGGTTTTGTCCAACTACTGTAGTTCAATTACCCTACAAAGGTTAACTTTCACAATTTCAGCATTTGTTGCACAGCTGTCGCGTTGGCGCATGCTGAAGACTTCCTACCTCATCCAGGTAACTGAACCCAGCGGTGTTGTGTCACATGTGTGGAAAGAGGCTCTCATTAGCACAGAGTTTACACCAACAGGGCAACACACCCACTGACTGACAGCGGGGGCAACAGCTACAGCAGCCCTACTATGTTCTAGAAAATGCCTGACGCACAAACACACGTCTGTGTTTTACAGTAACACAGCACCCGGCACGCTGCACCTGTTGCTTTAAGTAAAACATACTGTAGGGCCACAGAGACAATAAATCATTATTTAAAAAAAAAACAATGTGTAGCAGAGATGAGGTTAGTGCAGTGTGAGTTAACTGACATCAAGACACCTTTTGTTATCATGAAGAAAAGAAATAAGTTCTCACCTTGTCCAGGAAGCAGAGCTTGTCCTTGGTCTTGGCATCCAGTATCTCCACCTCAAAGAAAACAACAGCCTTTTTAGCTTTTTTAGCAGGTTTGCGTTTGACGGGGGCCGGAGCGGGCACCGGGGCGGCCGCTGCCGTGCCATTAACGGCTTTTTTACCACTGGCCTCTAGTGCTAGGGCATCCATGTCCACAGTCCTCCTCCTGCACTAACTTTATTCCCCCTGCTTCTCTCGTCACTCTCCACCTCTCGACTGTCTAAGATCCACACCGAGAGGAGAGGGGCAACACTCAGCTGTGCAAATAAATCTGCCCCCCCCCCCTCTCTCTCTCCTGCACCTCTGCCCCTCCCTCTTCTTCCTCCTCTCTGTCATTCTCTCACTCTCCCTCCCTCTCTGCACCTCCCGCCCCCCCCTCTCATTCCTTCACTTGTGGCACGCTGCTTTATTTAACTGCCAGTCGACCCCTGGTGTGCAGACATATACCACATGTGTGTGTGCACAGTTGCGTACACAGGAATGCCCAGTATCCCCCCTGGCAAACGGTCCACGATATATCATCCGTGTGAACCTCGTGAGGGAAACTTCCAGAGCGGAGTCTGGCAGCTTCGTTTCACGGCAGCGCAGACTTGCTTTTTGAAATATAACCTCCCCCTAAAAAAAGATACCTGACGACCCCTGACACCTATCGACCCCTGGCTAAGTGGGAAGATGGAGGAGAGGTGCTGTGATAAACATCAGCCCTCCTTTCCTACTTTGACCCCCTCTCTTCCTCTCCCGGCTAAATATAAACGTCTACTGACAACCCTACACAAGCAGCCCTCTCCCTACAGACATCCATCCATCTACACCCATGTAGTGATGTCATCATGTGCTTGCAGACGATCACACTATGCCTGCCATTCAATCAGTGACAGCGTGCGCGTGTAAACCAATCAGCTCCTCTCCATCAACAGCTCCAATGTGCATCGCTAACCAGTAGCCTATACCTGCTCGGAGACGCCTGCCAGACTCAGCTCAGGGTCTCACAACATGTTGTCCCTCAAACCAAACACATGGGGGGGGTCGCCCTTTTCCTGCCACCAAGGGGGGATAATACTCCAGACTCTCAAGGCTTAACTCGGGGCATTCCCTTCGGTGAAACCTGCTCACACCCCCACCGCTCCACGCTCTAATGGTGAGCAGGCAGGATACAGTTTCCATAATGAATGAAAGACACATAGTAACATGTGGTACCCTCTTTCTATTAATGGACCTGAATGGATGAATAGGCAGGATAAGAATCTGTGGGTATCAGTGAGAAAATATTCTGTTGGGTAAAGAAAAAACATCTTTATCTCTTCCCTCACCATCACCCAAATGTTGAATACGGA
The DNA here is from genome assembly GCA_030347415.2 of Decapterus maruadsi. Classification (NCBI taxonomy): domain Eukaryota; kingdom Metazoa; phylum Chordata; class Actinopteri; order Carangiformes; family Carangidae; genus Decapterus; species Decapterus maruadsi. The sequence goes on along the minus strand of CM064901.1, from coordinate 25,823,875 downwards.
CACGCGCCATGTTTTCAGGGTAAATCAGGGTTTTATAGAGACTCAGATTTGTGGCTTGTAATGTACATTGCGTCAGTACGTGCCTTTATTTTGTTGTTCTAGATGGGATTCATTTGGCTTTTGTTTTTTTTCTTATTTTCACAAAGTTACTTGCCTGTTTGAAACTTTGAGTGTTGCTTGTTGAGATTATAAATGGAGCGTATTACAACACAAATGAAACGTTCGTACGCTTCGAACAAGCCGGACACATGACACTGCAGTCAAGGGGGAAAGAAACCCACTGGGTCTTCCCTGTGCCAGGCATACCCACTGCCACTGTACCTCCCCCTCCTCATCTATATAAAGCCTCTGTCTGGCAGTAAGAGTCTGTCATGGAAATGGACACTGGGGTGAGAATGAAGCGTGCAAAAATAAGCTTTAATTGCGACAGTGGACTTGTTATTTTTCAAGTTTTCATTCTCCCTGCTGTCTGAAGGTAAGAGTTAGGGTTAAGTTGTTGTTTTTTTATCTAGAAAGACTGTGTATTTGGAAAGATTAATAGCCACTCTAGAAATGCGTCTATATTCTGGCAGTGTGTTTGTGGCTACACGCTACCAGAGAGTGATGGACAGTCAGTGTGAGGTTAAGCGGATCACCGAGTGAGTGATGCAGCTCTCTGGTGCTACCTGCTGTTAAATGCAATGAAAGGGAAAAAACTTTGAGTTTAATTTTGTTTCAGGACTTTCTTATAACTAAATCACTTTAAGTACCTTTGGTTTGATCATGTATTTCTGTTACGATTTAGCTTGATCTGTTCTGCTCTCTACTAAATTCAATACAGATTCAATAAGCCTACTTCAATATAAAGCCATGATGACTGGATCCATTCATCTGTTCTTAGATTTGAACACCAAACCAAACATTGAACTGTTACTTCATGGTGTTTTTTAACTGTCACATGATGATGATGATGATAATTTTGATGATCTGTGGTCAGCGATGTTGGTTTGTCTTCACAGAATCTGAAGAGTCAACAGACTTCAGTGGGCCCAGTAGTTACATCAGAGGCCGAATGATCAAACATACAAATGGCAAGAAAGTGCAGTTTCCACATGCATCTAAAATGGAGGCCACAAAGTGTGAGGTGATAACTGAGGATGGCTGTGCAGAGGTGACTGAAGCAGATTGTAGAGGTCACAGGAGTGGCCTATGCTGATAGCAGTGAAAACACTGATTGATAAATGGTGTGAACAATATAGATTTTAATAAAGCAAGCTTATAACTGTCCTTATTACAAACTACAGTTCCATTATAAAAATTAACTACTTCAACTACTTATTTATTACTTTTATTCTTAAATGTATGTAAAAATTTGATAAGCTCATCACTTAATGCAAATGCTTTGCCCCTTATAGATTACAAAAGCCACTAGACAGAAAGACGGGGAACTGGAGCAGCCACTGGTTGGGTCAGTTTCTGTCAGACTGCTTCAAATCCTGTCTGATGGGTTTCAGGGACTGCAGAAACTCCACTTGTTCTCAATTAGAGGAGTTTCAGCGGCTAACAGTAACACAGTGGGGTAAGTAGTATGGGAGTGATATAGGGTGTTTACCACCAAGTAGGCCTACACATTCTCCTTTGGCACCCGAGGAGAGACTGATTTACAAAATCGCACAGGGTTGATGAAAGAGGGCTGAGTGCGTGCACTTGACTGTTCACCTGCATTATTGGGTAATAACAAGATAAGAAGCGCCATTAGTCATTCCAGCCAGAGATGGCGATGATGCCTAGCATCGGGACACATCTCTAGCTTACACACAGCCTATACAGGACTTTTCACAAACACACGACGCAAATGTAATTCCTCCTACATGTGGGGGCGCAGCCTGACGCTCAGGACCGGGGTTGCCGATGCAACACAATTAACTGGCCTGTACCAGAGGCCACAATACCCCGGTCACACAGCGAGCAGCCCGTGACAGGCGGTGTAGCTGCAGCGTGCGATCCTCAATGCCCACGTTTTAAGCTCTGCATTTGACTGCTACGTCCAAGTTTACACCTGGTGAATTCCCTGTGAAATTCAGACTTAGCCCAACCAATTAAATCCGGGCTCCATTAAGCCCTCCATTCAAGGTTTAGAGTTTCATGGACACTACTCACCTCGTAGTGCTTCATCTTGGCAGTTTGCAGCCCCTTCCTTAATATCCCGGATGAGTGACAGCGCAACGTCCAATCAGAGGAGTAATATACCGCCGCTGAGGCCACACCAGGCGGGCCCTACGTCCATGTCGCAGCCAATCAAAACCGGCAAGAATCAGACGCACACGCCCCGACGCTCGACGCCGTACCCAATCAGATTCGAAGAAACGGTCTAATAGGATTTTTTTTTGTGCTTAGGCTACTGATCCGGCCATACACTTTGATCTACATTCATGGTTTACCCCCACCTCCTCCAAAATCAATTTATATCCTTCCTGACTTCTTAATTTCTCGAGAAAACACATTAGTTTTTCCTTCTCTCTTTTTGTCACATATTTCCCACAATTGTATTTTTTCATCATTTTACTCATTGCGTTCTCTAACTACCTTGTCCACGATATTTTGTGTAATAAACATAAAGTCTGACATTCACTGTTGCCTGTATATCTTTTCATAGATGGTATATTTGAATTCAGCCCAAAATAACTTTCACATATGTGGTGGCAAAAACGTTGCCCTCTGCCGAGGAAGAAACAACAAAGGCTTCTCGAAGTTTCGAGAATTTATTAGGCTACAATCCCCTGTCTAACTAAAGGGAATAACCAGTAAGCAATAAACATGATCATCAAAATAAAGACAGAGTCATACTATTCGGCTGAATAGGGTGCAGCGTCTCTCAACCACAAAGGTATCAAGAGTCTGACACCTACTGTCAGAATGACTGAGCCTTAAATACATGACAGTCACAGGTAACCAAACAGTTCAAAGTACATTAATACCATTGTCTAAAAAGTCAGTCCAAAGTAACTGACGTTGTCAGCTACCACTCAGTGTAGCAGCTGACACTTATTGATTAAATAATCATTCCATTGTTTCTAAGATGAAAACAGACTATAACCAAAATTTTCCCTCACAACATACACCAACCAAACAGCACAATAGGCTAACCACAGGCCCAGACATGTTCAATACACGCCTTATTGCGGGCAGGTCACAATCATCGTTTCAACCGATTTTGGTCTTATAGAGACTGTTGAACTGTTCTGAGCTCCACATAATAAAACTAAGAAATAAATCAGAAAGTGACTTGGGTGGGGCATTGGCGTCTCACTTACAGTGACACTTAAATTCTAAACTGGCAAAACTCTCACCACTGAAAAACAGGTTTTGTTTCACCTACAGACAAACCCATTACAAGTAGTGTCATCACTGTTCTTCAAGCTGATTTCAAATTAACCATTAACCACCATATGACTGACAATTTATCTATTTTACATAAAAAAAATTGATGGTGTAATCGCCAAAGGGTCTACAGATGTGGGTTAGGCCTACTCTTTGTTCCCTGTAACTTGGCACATTTGTCAATGCTGACACTGCTTTACCTGCTACAACTCATATCTGATTTTTGTTTAAAAGACAGGTATCATATAGATCTTATTCAGTACAGTTACAACAGTCGTTTAAGAACTACACATTTTATTGTGACACTTGCAGGGCAGTTTTAGTTTTGACGTTTATTGGCCCGGTTACATACAATAGTCCAGTCCATGCAATAAAAAGTGAATGATTAAACTCCTGTGTGCTATTATCAGAAGAATACGTGTTCCATAGCTCATTTCCCCACTTCCTGTAAAAATAGCCTATGGAAAAAGACTTTGGAAAAACAACAACAAAATCATTAGGTTACTGACAGTCACATAGTGTTTTATATAAGCATTCAAGAAAGGTTGGTCAGATTAGATATGTTTAGGATTATTTTGAATGACCTCTTCTTTTTGAAAAGTGCCACAGTGTTCTGCCTTACATGTCCCTGTTGTGCACCACACCAGCAGCAGTATGCAGGGGATTTAGTAGTCTCAAATCTGGGCCAGGCCCAAGCATAACAGAAGCTGCTGCCAGCAGTCAATCCACAGTTACACTTCAGTGTGGTAGGGTTTATGAGTTTTATTAGATAGTTAAAGTACTTAACACAAAGCGTTCACATTACATCTTTGTTTTTTGTCTACTGTGGTTTATTCTCTAATTATTGCTTTAACATTGATTGCTTGTGCTGTGAACGGACAGACTCTCGTATTTCAGCAATGTTCGCAGAAACAGTAGGCTACATTGTTATATTTACGATGGGATTAAAACATAAATTATCGAAGCTATAATCAGCAATGGCGTTTATGTCCTCGTTGCCGTGTTTGCAATTTCTGTGAGGGAATAAAACTAACTGTACGATAGTGTACGAAGGTATGTCCGACGGATCATGAACGCACCACGGCTGCCGTGCCCCTGGGCGTGGCTCCGTCGAACCGTCACACAGTTGAGATAGTTCAGGCTCTTTATGGAAAACTCTGGAAGTTTCTACGGGGTTTAAAAGAAAATACCCGGCGCACCGTGGGCTGAGGCAGGGCGGGAGAGCGACCGAGGAGCGGTGCGACTGTCGTGCGTCAGTGACAGCTCTCTCTGGACTGCTTAAACAACTAAAACAAGCAAAATGGGTAAAGACTACTACAACGTTTTGGGAATTAAGAAAGGCGCGTCGGAGGACGATATAAAGAAAGCTTATCGTAAGCAGGCTCTGCGCTTTCACCCCGACAAAAACAAGTCACCTGGAGCCGAGGATAAATTCAAAGAAATTGCCGAAGCTTACGACGTTTTGAGCGACCCAAAGAAAAAGGACATCTACGATCGTTTTGGTGAAGAGGGTAAGGTTTATTTATTCTTTGAACTGTCTTACAGTCGCAGAAACAATCTGAAAGTGAAACTATCTGATGTAAGAATAACTTCAACACTGCAGCCATACATGGAGGTCAGCTAGGTTACAGAGTCACGGCTGAGCCATGACCAGTGTCAAACCGACCGACGACATTAATGTTATCCCGGGGGTAATGGCGATCCCAGCTCCGCTATGCTGTCCTTCAGCCCAGGCGTGTAGTTGAGCCAGGAAAGGCGAGGCTTCCCACACAGGAAAACTCACATTACATGTTGCTACAAGAAGACAGCGCTAGCCTGAGTTGTTATTCTCGTTGCACAAACCGGAGCAGCGGGGAGGAGAAACGGTTAACGTGCAGCTACGTCCGTGGTTGATGCACGGAGACTGAAAGCGTGGGGCTGTGTGGCAAATGCTGTTATCCTTATTTTATTTATTTTATTTAGTCTGTTTAGGTACAATGGGGAGTTAAGGATGATGATGCTTAGATGAGTACAAAAATGCCAGAAACCTAAAAATGGTAAAAGTTGCAAAGTTACTTTCGTTATTGTACTCCATACGTCAACTTAGACAGGAAATAGGAAGGGCATACAGGAAGCGTTACTAAGGCAACGACGCTGTCAGTGTCTACACTGCATGTTCGTACCGCTCTCCATTTCTCTTCTTTTGGAAACAACAGAACAGAAATATTTTCATGGTGCTACTATTATACGTATTCACATCGACATATCTAGATTCGTTTAATGTTAAGTGTTTTTCCAATTTCAATTGGAATATTTTTTTTGTTTTTGTTTTTCATTGTCTTTCAAATATTTTTCGTCTTGAGGATCATATTTGATGGCCAGTAGAAAATAAAACAATGGTGCCACCAATTCACACGTGTGACACATTTTGCGACACATCCTTATCAATAATGACTGCAGGTCATATTGCAATTATATCCAAACAAACTGAAGTAGCTAATATTTAGAGCTAATATTACCCCAGGCATCATTATTTTTGATGTGGAGAGTTGAGTATCAGTCATGTGGTTATAAGATATAAGATCAGATTTATTTGTCACATACACACTTATTTATTTATTTATTTATTTATTATTATTATTATTATTATTATTATTATTATTATTATTATTATTATTATTCACTTTTTGTCTGGAGTCATTTTTGGTTGACCCAAGGATAAACTGGAATAGTTACAGTATGGTAGTAATATGGAGGGATGAGTGTTTACATACAACACAAGATTCACTATACCATCATGTATACCTGACAAAATTTCATTTCAAAATATTTTAGAAGAGTATAAGAATAACCTATATGAAAGATGCCATGATCAGAGTTAAATTACTGATTATAATAGCATTTGCTTATCTGATACAGCAATGAAAACTTGATGGACTAACTGATTGCTACTTTTATACAGGTCTGAAAGGCGGAGGCCCCTCTGGTGGCGGCGGTGGTGGTGGTCCTGGCGCTTTCAGCTACACCTTCCAGGGCGACCCTCATGTCATTTTTTCAGAGTTCTTTGGTGGACGTAACCCCTTTGATCAGTTATTTGGGTCCCACAATGGGGGCATGGATGAGGACATGGACACTGATGACCCTTTTGCCCGCTTTGGGATGGGGCCTGGATTTCCCCGGTCCTTTAGCACTGGTATGGGAGGAATGGGTAGTCACAGTAGTGTTGTAAAGAAGCAGCAGGACCCCCCTGTGATTCATGATCTGCACGTGACCTTGGAGGAAGTTCTGTCAGGTTGCACAAAGAAAATGAAGATCTCTCGCAAAAGACTGAACCCCGATGGGCGAACTGTAAGGGCAGAAGATAAAATCCTGGAGGTGCAGATAAAGAAGGGTTGGAAGGAGGGCACTAAAATCACTTTTCCTAAAGAGGGGGACGAGACTCCCAGAAACATTCCAGCTGATGTGGTCTTTGTGCTGAAGGACAAGACCCATCCTGTGTTCAAACGTGACGGCTCTGACATTGTTTACACAGCCAAGATCTCACTCAGAGATGTAAGTTTATTCACCAAGTTACTTGTTTTAATAAGATTATAGTTGTAACCTGACAAAATATGAAATCCTCATTGGTCCTTATTCATGATCCTAACTGAATGTTCTTTCTTCCTTTTTTATTTTCCTTTCCATCCCATCAGGCCTTGTGTGGTTCCACAGTCAATGCTCCAACACTGGATGGAAGAATGGTAACTGTGCCATCAACAGATATCGTGCACCCAGGGATGAAGCGGCGGATCAGCGGTGAGGGACTGCCTTATCCCAAAAGGCCTGATCGTCGAGGCGATCTGATAGTGGACTACGAGGTCAAGTTCCCAGACCGGCTCAGTCAGAGTGCCCGGGACACCATTGCTCAGGTTCTCCCACGATCTTAAACAAGACACAGTGCCCTTTAAGGACTTGAACACACTGCCAACAATTTTTTGTGTCAATCATGAAATGATTGTCTATGTGGAGGTAAAAATCACACCAGACCAATAAAAGACAGACTCAAGGGGGAGATCCTCCTGTATGTCCAAAAACAGCCATAGTGTAAATACCAACATAATGCTCACCATGAATTTGTGCAGCGTTTCACAGGCCTGGAATGTAAATATGACCAATATGGTTTGGTGTTTGGTTTACTGAATAGATTATATTTTAATCAAAATAACTGTAAAATAATATATACCATGAGCATAATTCTGTGGAAATATGTGTTGGAAATAAAGGCTTTCTTTGAGAAAGGAGTTTTCTTCTTTTGTATGAAAATGTAACTTGAAGATTTTTTCACTAAATTGATTATATACTTGATGGAACTTCAAAAGATACCGTATCCTGTCGGGGTTTATTTCTCCATAACAACCTCCAAACTATACATTATCCCTTATACATAGAACATGGAGAAGGATTATAGGTTTGATCTAAAAGACCGAGCAGTGTAACTCATGGAGTGGGGAATATTAAGCCATTGTTGTAATTGATGTTAGAACAAAAGACAAACTTATTATTTGGCAATTACAAAATTAGCTTGTTTAAAAGGAAAACAATTTCCTCTGTAGAAGCACATTATGAAGCAAAAAATTCAATATAGAATATCTTCATTCACATTTTGCCTCTGATTTTCTGCTTTCTCTTCACTGTAGTTTCCTTGTGAACATATTTACACATTCACCGGGCCCTGTTATGTATTATAATGATTTTATAATCATGTTCAGTTCATACCAACTTGATTTTTCAAACATAATCCAGGTTTCTTTTATACTGTGCTGTGTTTTTGAGGTCTACACATTACAAACACTAATTCTCATCTGTACCGAGCTAAACAGTACTTTTACAATCTTTGCTTCATTGTCCATTGGTTTAATAGACTTCAGCATACTGATTTTACAGACTGAGGAGTTAAGTTATAATCTGTTTAGTCTTGCCCACGGGACTCAAAACCTCCTGCTTGATGACAAAAGTGGATGTTTTCCAAAGTATGAGAAGGGTCTAATGTAATAATACCAGCCAGAGATTTTTTTTTAGAGTGTTTGACCTTTAATCCTTGAGCAGATACATATAGCGATTTCACAACTAGTGTCTGGTCTGTGTAGCTTTATGCGGAGCAAAGAGAACTGTATCTTAACATGCAGTAGCACTGATTCCATCCTGCATAACACAGAATTAGTGTATACCAAGAAAATAAACACCACATGTATGTACTATTCCCCAATCTTCACTGAAAAACATTTGAATACAATCAAGATGGATGCTTGCTCGACATAGTTATAAATAGTGAAAAAAGGTAGGATGAAATTAAAAGCTGGATATTAGCTGTGGTTGGTTACCTACGTGATGTCACCCATTAGTTTCTGTTTTTTGGCAGTGCTGACTCTGCCTCATCCCTGCCTACTCTAAAAATGAGCAAAGGGGTGGAGCGTGGGTGGAGCCAGGACTTCAGTGGCAAGCATTCACCCTGTTAGCATGACTGGGTGTGTTGCTTGACAGCTAACCCAGGGCTAATTGATCTGCAGGCTGATTCAACAGTTAACGAGCAGAGTTAACCAATCAGGTGAGTGCAGGCACCCTTGTACAGTACATTTGCAATTAGACCTAACATGTAAGGGTTGGGGTTAAAGCAGACTGGACTGCTCCCACCACTCAGTCGAAGTGTCCGTGCTATCAATTATGCTTCAGGCCTTTATAAACTTTAAATAGATTTAAGTAGATTTACATCAAAGATTGAAACCGTTTGTTGTACCAACATATTGTTCATACGTGATGTAAGGTCATGTAGTTCACCTCAGTGTTGGCTTCAGATTTCAGCACAAAAGGTTTTCACTTGTTTGCTACAAAACCTTTTTTTCTAGGTCATGTGGAAGGTCCAAAGAACTCATCTCCACATGATTTAATTGTAGTCCTGACCGAAGATATTGTAGGCTATCTGACATGCAAAGGCCAACAGTGTTTAAGCCTGAAACCAGTGATAGCGTGATATGGTTACCATGGTCACTCAGACCAAACTTTAAAATGCTCTATGAAAGAGAAAAATCATAAAAATTGAATTTGCTGTTGTGCTCTGACCAGTACTTCATGGAACGGCCCTCCAGCTGGGTGCTTATTACCCGTGACACAGTCAGCAGACTGCTTGTTGAGGTTGACGATGCCCTCCAGCTTCAAGCAGTGAAGTTGCTCTGAGGCATGCAAGGCCAATCGCAAGAGCCTGGACAATAAACATACTGTAAACACTAAGGCAGTTATACTGTATCACAATTATAAACTGCTTCTGGTGGAGAGAAGGAAGGGTGTCGGAAATCAACATTATTCCGTATATCCTCTTTTTCAAGGAAGCTTAAGAGGCATGGTAAAACTGAATCATACCTCCTCACTGATCACTCCAACTGAAGACAAACAAGCTGGACCAGTCGGTGGCTGCACCACCACATCTCTGCAGCATATCCAGATCTGCCAGGCTCTTATTTTTATTGACATTGAATCAGATGACATATGTGAAGCAGGCCTCTGTATTTTTTTCCCCCCAGGTACTGTTGGACTGAATTTTATTTCTTCTTGGTTTTATATTTCAACCTGGATAAAGAATGAAGATTCTTCATGTTGTCATGTTCTGTAGCTTCTCTGGTGAGTTTTAATTAATTCATTTTATTTTATCTAACTGAATAAAACATCCAGTGATTGTATTTGTGTAGATCACATTCTCAATTCAGTATTCACTTACATGCAAAGTTAGAGCTGTGTGTGTTATTGTGAATTTGCGGATGAGCTTCACTGACAATATTCAGTAAAACTGATCTTATGAATCTCCGTCCATAGCCATCTAAAATAGTTACTTTTAGAATTTGCTGAATTTCTCTGATGTTTAATGATCAGAAAAACAAAGAAAAACACAAAGTTGAATTAAATTATATTATTATTATTGTGGTGATATAGTAGTACAAATTGGCTCATTTAAAATTAACTTAATTGACTTTAAATCAAGATGAATATGCTGCTGAATAATGGTTTCTCCAATTAAATGTAAATCACAGACCTTACAGTTTACATTAAATGTCAGAAGTAAGACAGTATCAAACCTGATGACTGGGCTGCAAATGGTTAACCCTTTATGGTATTCTTATTTATGTTTCTATTTCTAAGCTAAATAGGCTAGTTAGCAGTTATGATTTACTTTTCTCACGCAATCCTGCTCTCTCTTGTTAAGCGTGTCTGATAGCAGTTGAAAGACTGCCAGTAACAAGAGGTACAGCCCCAAGCCCCTGGTTGGCTTCTACAGTATAGTGTCTAGCCATGTATTAGGTTAGGTTAGGTTAGGTTTATTCCCAGCTTTACTGGCAACACTGTGAGCTGTAATCTGTAACCTGTAATCACCCCAGTATAAAAAGTCTTGTGCTATCATTTTGAGAGAGGAAGGACTAACCCCATGATGTGGTATTTGGCTGACCAGTGGTGGAAACATGGTCAGAGAGTCAATCAGTGACATTCAACATAGCAGCGTTTGTTGTGGTCCAGCCAAAAACAGACAACACAGATTATCTGGTTTTCATGTTGTTATGCACCACATTGTTTCAATTCCATCAGTCCCAGGATGCCATTTTTGTCAGACAGCTGTTTTCAGCAAAAAACAAAACCTCTAAAGTCACAGATAGTTACTAGTTGGTGAACACAATGAAGCATTCAGCTGCAAAATGGGGCCAAATATTTCCCCCAGAAACTGTTGGAACACAACACATTCTGAATGAATGATGTTGATGCAAAACTGCTGAATAGTAAGTAATAAACATTACTGGTATGTGCATTTTTAAAATGGGTTACAGACAGATGTGTGTATGTTTTTTTTTGTTTTCATTTTTTTTAAATAAGAAAATGTTGCATTGTTTTGTATGACTCTAGTCTATATGTGCTTAAAGTTGTAAGTTGTGAGAGTTTTGGGAAACGTGGTTCATGTCATTCTCATGTCTGTTCATTATGAATACATTTCCAGTGTTGGTTACCTTAGCTTAACATTGAGACATAAACATCATGGGGAAAATAGCAATATGGCTGTGTCTGGACATTAAGATTTCTTAGTTTTTGTTTAGAATAAACATAATGAGATATGTTAATCAGTGTGCTTTAGAGGTGGATATTTTATTGCTCTGGCTAGAATTTCCCCTTGTTTCCAGCCTTTATGAAAACTAAGCTAACCAGCCGCTGACTGGAGCACTAAATTAAATGGACACTTCTGAAATCTGAAAGCAATTCAGTTATTTCATCTCAGTTTGTTTTTTCATTCATACTGCAGTTGTGTGTATGAAGACCTCAGCAGTGCTGGAGGTGAGTGGCCACGTTGGTGGAGAAGTCTCCATCCACTGCCCTGTTCGCTTGACCAAAGACAACAGCTCCGAACACAGCAACATGTACTTCTGGAGAGGAGTCTGCTCCGGAGAAAACGTTCTCATTCAGACTGAGACGAAGGGGTCAGCCGTCACACAACAGGGGAGATACAGCATGGAGGTCAACAAAGGAGATGGAGTCGTCAACGTGACCATGAAGAGGCTGACAAGGGCAGATGCAGGGAGATATTGCTGTGGAGTCGAGAAAACCTTTGATGCTTCGCATCAGGAGATCAATCTCATGGTCCTAGATGGTAAGGTTCTTTCTTATATTTATAAGGCCTCTGCAGGTAATCGGCCTTTTTGGGATGCAGGTCAGAGCTGTCTATGCTTGTCTGAACTGTAGGAACGTTTAAGACTCATTTTCCTCCGTCTGCATCAACCACATGGTCAGATGGGTATAAACCCTGCTTTGAGCTGTTGGACATATTTAGCCCGCCAGAGCTGTCGTGCAGCTGAGTGCTTTTATGTCAAGAGTTTGAAGTGATTATATATGCTCTCTGTCTTGTGATGCCCTCTTTTAAGCAGTAATGTAGCGACATTGTCACATGAGTGCACACATACTGTACACACACAATAGTCCTTGCCAGTCACTCTCTGTCCTGCTCTCTCAAAGCTTCCACTGTTCACCCGGGGTCTCCTCCGTCCACTGCTACCCTGCAGAGCGAGGCAGAAACTCTGCCCAAGGGCAGCTCTGATTCTAGCACCGCATCAGCACCAGCAACATCAACAGTGCCCACGACAAAGAAGACAAACCAGCAAACAACAGCTAACCTCACAGGTATATTATACTCACTGTCAGTAGCTGTGCTCTGATGGCAAGATGGAAAAATGTGTTCTATGTGTATACATTTAGTTTGGTTAATAATCGAATGTCTTCACTGTGCAGAATGGAGTATGAGCTCATGTTCACACTTGAAGGCTGTTTTCACACTCACCTGTTAAAGGGGAAAAGGTCGGCCTACAGTGCACACAGAGTGAACGTTTCAGTGAAGCAGGAACAGTATTTGGATATTCAAAGATTTGAGAGATGAAGGTGAAGCAATAGATGTACATTTTTAAACAATTAAATCTATGTTTCTCTTTTTGTGGGGGGAAAGCATAGTCATAGTAATTATTCTTAAACACATTAACTTCATATATTGAAGAATGGTTATTCTTCTAATGACTAATCTTTGAATAATTTATCTGTAGGGTTTGGTTACAAATTATTTGAATGAAATCAGGGTGTAATGTAATTTCAATTTCTAAATTCTCAGCAGAGTGTATAGCTGCAATGTCATGTGGTCTGTAAACATGTTGATGTGAGTAAAGTATAAAACTGGAATCTTTTGTTCCACAACTGGAAAAATGTGTCCTTTCTCCATCTAAACCATGAGGAGACATGCTCATCTAGAACGTCACGGGGCCTGAGTGCCGTGGGAAATTGCTAAGATGAGCTTAATGCATGCTGGGGGAAAGTGTGTGGACCTATATGAGAAAAAAATATTACTACATGACATTAAAGGATAACTCTAGAGAATATTACAGATTTAAATGTATGACCACCTGTACACATACCTGCCTGCCTCTGTTGTCTGCAGATACCACAGTGGTCATCATTGTATCAGTGAGCTTGGCTCTTCTAGTCTGCGCCCTCATCCCTCTCGTATTTTACGGACACTGGAGGAGTAATGCTGGTGAGGTGACACACATGTACATACAGAAGACATGCATGCACACAAATTTACACACACTCTACTTTAACTCCATAGTGTGCGTCTGACGAAAGCAGCACAATATCTTTTTTGTTTTGTTTCAGAAGCTCAGAGCAGACTTGAGGGAAACAAGGGGGAAGTGAGTTATTGTTTTTGTTCACCAGTTTTAATTTGTATTAAAATGTGTTTTTGTAATCAAACTTTACTGCACAGATGGTGATTCTGTTTTATTAACAGGCTGATTACTGTGAGGAAAATGCAGAAGGAGCCTCCACCACCCAGCACTCAGTGAGGCTGCAGTCTTTAGAAGCAGATCCAGAGTCCAGTGCTCAGGACGCCGCCCACTACGCTGCCGTTTACCAGGCACTTGACCCGAAAACTCTGGACTGAGCAGGGTTCCCTCTGTCTCTGAGATAATCTCTTTTCTCAGTTTTGAATCAAATAAAGGACAAATGTTTACATATATTTTCATGAGACTGCATATTCTTTGTTTAGTTTATTGTGTGTGGTTTTCTTCCTGTTTGGCGTAGTTGCCAAGTTGTCAGACGAAGCTGCCATTTACTGATGTTTCACCGTCTTTCTACCCGTCTGTCAGGTGGGGTGTTGCCCACAAGCTGTCCCCTTTTGGTGGCAACCAAAAATAGCTGGACTTCTCAGCCTCCTCTCCTGGGTCTTTGATTTCCCTCTGGAGCCTCACTCCACTGCATTGTGTCACTGACCTGCTGCCTGACTGGAACAGTTGATGAAGATGTCAGGTTGTCGATGAAAGGTCACAAATTCAATCTCCAGATTTGCTGGAATTAATTCTGGGTGGAAAAACTGAAACATGGTTTACTGAAATCCTTCTCTAAGATAGGCCCCAGAGCTGCTCGTTGGCCTGCAGTGTGGCTGGCATTTTTCTTAAACAGAACTTGCCTCGGCTGCTGTTTAGCCATTCAGCAGAAACATCACAGGTGGTACACCGCAAAGAAAGTCCTTCACCATTGCCTGTGCTGCTGTAAGGTTTACGTTGGAGGGTCTCAGACTTCTTAGAAGTGCTGAGTAACACCTGCAGTGTTTGAAATGTCCAACCCACAACCACTTCCTGACAGCTCTCTGATCAGACTCTCTGTGGAGCCGTTACATACAGCTGTTTGCAGACATTTGAATGCACATGCATAAGAAATACTAAAAAGATAAATTTATTATAAAATGTATTTATTTATTTGAAGGCTGTGACCAAAACTGTCCCCAACTTGTCACTGTATTATTTAAAGGGATAGTTCACCCAAAATTCAAATTTCACTCATTATCTACTCACCCTCATGTTGACTAAGGGCTGGGAGAAGTTTCAGAGCCCACTTTTCTTCGTCCAAAAAGACACACCAAAAAACATCCACATACCACCACACAGCTTGTCTGTAATGTCCGCCTTGTATTGAAGCCCCAACATGAGAAATTGTTCTGAAAAAAATTAAGTATATATTTTAAGCTTGTTTGGAGCGGAAGCTCCCAGTGTTGCTCTTCCATCAGTGAAAATCGCTGGCCAGCTTAATGGGAGGACTGGATGGCAGACTGGTCCTTATGGGAAGGGAGGGCAGGCCGGTCTAACAGCAGGGGAAAGGGTAGGAGGGGGGGTGATGCAGGCGGCAGCTGATGCAGAGAGATTGAGCTCCGGTGGATCTGCGGAAACACAGAGACACCAAGGCCAAACTACAAAGTACAACAGAAAATGACAGTTCAAAAATGTACTGAGAGGAGAGGAGAGAAGAGGAGAGGAGAGGTCCCCTTGGATAATTTTCATATACAGTATAATGGTGCTGTAATTGCATGTCGATGTAGAGCACCAGCTCCTTCAAAGTTTCTATAATTTCTAAATGGTGAATAAGAACATTTGAGTCAGCTCCTGACAGAAGAGGAATCACATCTACGAAGGGACATGTGATGTTAACCTTTTCCTTTAAGACATGGTGACTTTAAAAATGTGGGCATGTACAACTGCAAGCACCCTGACTCCACAAAAATGAGGGGGGATTCCTGGAGGGCAGGTACATTCCCTTCATAGCAGGCCCAGGAGGACTCCAGAGGGAAAAAAACACTGTTCCCATGATGCCCAGGAAAGTGGATGTGGGGGAAGAGGGGAAAGAGAGGAGAGAAGAAAAAGGACTGAGGGAGGCTGGTTGTTGGGGCCAGGGAGTTAGTTTTTGAAGCTAGACGCCTCAATAAAGGTAACTTTCTGTTGCACTTCTTGGTTTTTGTCTGATTCCTGCACACTCCCCACACTGCCTAATAGGAACACCCCCCTGTGGTGTTACAGTTGGGTTATGTTATGTGATTATTACATGGGAACATTCTGTAAAATAGATAACCTCTTGCTGTATTTTTTCAGGGCAATTGTGTTTCGCTTCTTGTCTGCAGGCTACAGCACTTGCCTTCCGCTTTCAGTCAAAACCACATGGGTCAGTAGTTGAATGCTTATAGATGATACAGTGTGTGAGTCCACAGAGGACCAGAAGGGCCCCTGAGATATGTGAGACAACTACAGAGTATCTGGTCTAAAGAAGTGGTACGTAAGAATGAGGGCCATCTCGATCTTCTACTTTCTTTTCTGTGGTAAGTGTCATCCTAAAATGCTAAAATCTTCATTCAAACATCAAAACTCGGTGAAGTTATAACACGTCACCTTGTGTATATTTGGCAGCTATGTGGACAGAAGGAGCTGACAAAAATGTAGAGGGATTCCAGTGGGGGGAAGTCTCGTTCCAGTGCTCACATGTATTTGCCAGCAAAAATCATAAATACCTATGCAAAAATGAGTGTAAAAAATCAGAGGACATACTGGTTACTGTTGAATCTGGAAGTAGAGCAAAGTCAGGGAGGATAACTCTGGTGGACTCGGGGAACGGAGACTTCACCGTGACCTTCAGTCAACTCCAGCTGTCAGATTCAGGGAGGTACTGGTGCGGTGTGGACAGACCTGGTGTGGATACATACACTGAAGTAATCTTGATTGTAAAGGAAGGTAAGTGCATGTTGGTATTACTAATAATCAGAGTAAGACTTCATTTTTCTCTCCACATCTGCAGATATGTTTGTGGTTCTTGTACTTTATTTGAGTGTTTACATTTCTGCTCCAAATTTCTTAAGATTTCAGATTGAAATATTGCACATTATATTTAGTGTCTGAAATATTGCACATTATATTTAGTGTCTTTTCAAATTTTTGTTTCCCAATGTTTTTCACATGTGAAACTTTACAAAAAGGAAGTAGGATTTAGCTGGTCAAGGTTTAGTTACATTTCACAAATCCATTTTCACTTCCAGGGACTTGGCCCAACCAATATTATTATGATTACCGTGGAATGATGATGATGATGATGATTATGATGATTGTTATTGTTAAACTGCATGTTATTACAGGACAAAGCTGAAGTTCCATACTCCATGTGTACTAGTCATGGAGGAAGAATTTTCTTTGATACTTTTTACTTTGATCAGTGTTTCCAATTTAATAATCTATAACAACTATAAAACTAAGGCTTTTTGATACTTTATGTATGTCAATGTTGGATTTCTGGTACAGTTATGACAACAGTCAGACCTGACACTTCTACCACAAGGATATATCAGGATGTTTCAACCTCAACTGACTCAACATTTGAACAACAAACATCCTATACCAGTGGTCCCACAAACCAGTCAACAGGTAGGAAGAAGGTACAATCAAGTTCTTATAGAAACCATGAACAAAATGTATGGAAAGTAATATTGGATGCTGCCCTACAGCCTTAAACTGCACGATGGAAGGGGAACCCGTTTCCATCACAAGTGAGTATCTAGCTAATCATTTGCTTGGTCCATGAATATCCGCTGGTGACTGGCACGAACTGTAGGTATGAAATTGTTGAGCCAATTGTCTTTGTCTTTGGACAGGGACCGTGTTGTATTCTGCTACTGGGGGTGTTTTCACTCTCGCTGTTTTGCTGCTGGCAACCAGATGCAGGAAGCACAGGTGGATCTCAAAACCTCGACCACAACTTTGCCCCAACAGCACATTAGCTGTCTACGCAGATGAAGGAGAGGTACAGTGAGAGACACAATGTGGAGATCCACACATCTTTTCACAGGATGGCACTCTTTCCAAATAAACTTGACAGCAAAATAAAATTTAAATGCCAATGAAGTTTCTCTTCCGGGTTTCCCAGGACCACTACTGACCACAATTGTTACTTTAATTTAGGGCAACATTTGACATTTGAGGGAACAACCCATATCCTTTTCTAAGTGTTTTTCAGAACAGATATTTTCACTTATTGTAATGGGAAAAGCACAGGTATTAGTAATATTATGAATGGCTTTGTTTATACCAGGGTCTCAATAAATCATGACAGTGAGTCAGCATGAATAAATACCAGATGTATAGAATTACATGTTTTGCTGAATACAATACAATACAATACTATTAATCCCAGTAAAAGGCATCCTAATGATTCTTCTCTCTTCTACAGATTGACTGTGAGTACGATAACATTGGCGAAGTGTCCATTCAAACCATATCTGAGAGGAGCTCTGGCTCTCACCATCCAGAACTGGATCCACCAACGTCTGCATCAGCAGAAGCTGAATGTAGCGCCTCTGTTCATATCTATGAAAACATCTGTATAGATACAGCAGGTGCAATATATTCAAACATCCAAAAAGATCATTGTCTCACCTCAAGAACACATGCTAAGCTTTTGCCACCTGAGATACAGTTAAGAACAGGTGATACCTGTCTTGGAAAACACTCAAATAAACCAACAGCAATGGCTGTAACCAAACCTAAAGAGAGACGTGCCAACAATGTGTCCTCTCACTCCAGATCCTGTTCTGATCCCTCTAAGTCAAGGCCTGGATCACTTTGGTTTGGTTTAGAGCTATCAGGAACAGTCTGAGCTCATCTCAAAGATGATACATGATACATAATCAATATGGCCATTAATGGACTGCTGCTCATCGTGCTCTGCTTCTCCACTCATTGCTAAGCAATTATCCTTCACTTAAAACTTTTATTCAAGCAGATGTGCTGAGGGTGTAGACTGTGTGTGCCTGCAGAGAGGCAGTGTTAGGCTAAATATGTAATTGTTACTTACACAATTAGTTTAAAAGTTTCAGAATTTCTTTCTCATACTTTTATTGAACAGAAATAGAAAAATGACAATAATGGTGGCACAAGTTAAAAACAGCTTATCTTAGATTATTATTGTGCTGAAGCTTGAAATGTTCAAGAGACTCCTTTGATAATTGGTTGCATTATGTGTTGAATGTAGTGGGCCCTGCTCTTTGATATTCACTTCAGTTTTCTATCTTTTGCTATAGTTTGAGTGTTTTTATTTTTTATTTTTTAATAATAGTGATTTATTGTGCTAGGATGCATATGTGATTACAGATGTGTTGCAGTTATTTAGAGTAAATATAAGGGGCCTGAACAGGCTGTAATATGTATTTATGGATGTTGTAATACAATTTGCATTTGTGGACTGCAAAGCTCACGTTAAAGGTTTAAGGGTGACTCCTAGTGTTCATATCAATAAAGACATCATTGCAGACCACTGAACTGAAACTAAAACTATGTGTGTAATGTATTCGCTATTGTAATATTTGTAAGTGTCTGTAAGATTGATATAGTATTGATGTGTCAGGTTGCTCTTCTGTTCCTTCTATCTTAAATAGAAGCAAAATAACAAGAACAGAACTTTGTTGCACATTTTACTTGTATTTGTTTTAACTTGTTTTTCTTTTACATTTTTAGCCGGGGGACTACCGATGGAAACTAGCTCTGTAATTCGGTGCATTTGCATTTTATTTTTTAAAATGTATATGAATGTACACTGTCCCTCCTCAACAAATAAACTGAATTGAATTGAATTGAACACCGATAACTTCTCAAATAAGAGATTCCTATAATGTTTTGTTATTGATATGGCATATTAATATAATAATATAAAGGATGTTGAGTAATCACTTATTTGTTTGATAGTAATAAAAGACATCCTAAATTTTCATTTGGATAGTATGCCATTGCCTGCTCCAGTCTTTCACAATAAATCAGTATATTTTATAATATCTAAACTTTTACTTTTTATTTCCAAGTTTCCACAATGTCACAGGAATGTTGAATAATGTATTGGAACCCCTCAAAATATAGCTTCAGATGATTATGGTGCCACTTTTTAAAGAAAAAGTCTTGTTTGTAGGATGCTGGTGAATATTTAGCCTCTCTTAGCACTGTGTTTTTGTATCTAACAACTCCTGGCTCCAGATTAAACAGCTAAAAATGCACCACTGTGTTCACTAGCAAGCTGCTATCTGAGCCTGTCTGCAGTTAAGTGCAGCACAGTTAATTATTGATCAATCAAAGATAACTGAAACAGCAGCTGTGGTAAGGGTAATTCAGACCAGTGAGGATAGGACGTACAACTAAAACGATGAGATCAATATGAGTAGCCTACAACTAACCGACCAAGAATATTTTATGACATTGTTGTTCCAGTGTCAAAATAATAACTTTGGGCAACTTTAATTTCAAATGTATTGTTTTGTAAGGGTTACAATTTTAGGGTTAAAATAACAAAACATCCGTTGGAACCCTGTGAAAAACCCCTTAAGGTGGTGTTTGTCCTGCCCACACCTAATGGGAAGTAGCAACAGATACCATATAAGTACAGTTTGTGATACAGTGACTTACAGAGGAAGGTAGGATGGTCTGGAAGGATGGATCAGACTAAACTAGCATTTGGTTCTAAATTTTAAGAAAATCTTAACACTGATTTCTGGATTAACTAGTGAAGCATTTTTTTTTCTGAAGATACACAAAGGTCAGCCTTTAAGGCACATACTTCCTCGGAATTTCGATTTCACTGGCTGTATATGTTATGTGGACGAGTTTGTTTATGAAAGAGGAAGAGACTCAAGAACATGAACACGAGAACAGGTGACTGACATACAGTCACAATCTTTAGTCCAAGTTGCCACCACTTTGTGCACTTTGAGATAATCTGACTGTGGGACCAGACGGTAAACTGGGAGTGATGGGAGCAAGATGGACCTTGTGGAGAACAACTGTATCTGTCATCATAATTTTACTACAAATCCAAGGTGAGCTTTTTACACATTTTGAACTTTTACTCTGCTCTGATAGATGGGAGAAAAAAAGATCATGCAACTAACATAGTTCATTTTGTCAGCTCTGACCAGTATGAAATCCGTGACTGGTGTGGAAGGTCAAACACTTTACTTCAGATGTGAGTATCCAAACGACTTGCAGAGCAATGCGAAGTACCTCTGCTCCTCTGGCAGCAGCGAGCCCCTGGTACGGACAGAAAAACAAAATGACTGGGTGGAAAATGGACGTTTCTCTTTGTGCGACAACACCACCGGCACCGCAGCCTTCATCCACATCAGGATTAAAAATCTTGTCTCAGAGGACAGTGGGACATACACTTGTGGGGTGGACATCAGCAGATACCCCGATGACATCAGCTACGTCAAACTGAATGTCTCTCGAGGTACAGTAAGTCTTGTCATGTCGCAGGGTGATATAGTTTCTCCAATTTTTCCATATTTCACCCACATGCACATTATAAAATCTGGATTCTGGTTAGTGATTACTTTACAAGACACAGATGCTGTTGTGTTTATCTGTCTGTCTAACTGGGCTGATTCAAAATCTATACCCACTTTTACAACCAAAATGTTTTGTTTGTGACATTTTGTTCTGGGTGGTCCACCTGCTGATTGTGAACTGATAATCTCAGGACATGCAGTAAATGAGAACTAAGCTTTTTTCCATCTTGTACATGTTCCTCTTTTAACAGCTTTCCATTTCTATGTAAATGCTACTTCATTTAGTTATACAGATTTCTAAAATTAGATACTGTACGTGACTATCTGCAAACTTACTATTTTTTTTGGTGCTTTTTGACGACAGCAAAACCTCCTGAAAATCTCACACATTTCAGTAAGTACAGTAAGCTCTAAGCAGTGCATCAAGGTCTCTCTGGGTGCTCAGTTCACTTGAACAAGTTTGTTTATGTTTCAGTGACTGCAATGCCCATCTTTCCAAGTGAACTCACCGTTGACAGTGAGTGATTTTTGTTTTTCCACTGGTGTTCATATTATTCATAATGCTCTCTCTTTGTGTGTGTGTGTGGGAATCCACTGCTAGGTGACCTTCATTTGTCGTTCTTTCCTGTAGAGCTCCATATGCCGCTGTTCCTGACTGCAGTGATGTGTGTGGCAGCGATTATGTTTGTGTGCCTGTTTACACTTTGTCTTATGTGGGCTGTTAAAGTCCAGAGACCTAACCCAGGCAGCAACAGAGAGGTTTGTCTTTTTTCTTTAAAAAAAAAGAATCTTGATGAATTAGGTCAAAAGGTCAATTTATGAAGTATTTGGGTTTTATGATCATTTACGTCCAAAACGGAATGCCCATCAGCTCCATCTGTGCTTGTGTTTATTGTACCTGTTACCATGTTGCACCATTACATCTGTTTTGTTCTTGGGAGCATGTTAGCATGTTGATGTTAGCACTGAGCTGCCAGCCTGGCCGCAGACTATTAGTTTTGTTTGCCTATTAAAAGTAGCACATTGGCCAGGGAACACATAAGAAAAAACAAACTGAGAAGCAATTCACCATCACGCAGGTTTCTGTTCTCCTCGCAGCCGTCATCTGACTACGAGACCATGATGCCTGGTGTGGGAACTGAGCCTGAGCTCCGCTGCACCTCTTTTACAAGAGACGGTGATGACCTTTCACCTGCATCGCCACCACCTGACCTCTGCTCCCACTTCACGTCAAAGCAACGGGAGTCTGCCGTCACTCTCGGCCTCGGTGAATATGTTGATGTGGATGCACTTGGGCACATCTGCCCTTACCAACATCTGGATCTCGGCCAGTTAGAGGACCACGTCTATCACAGCCTTAATGGAAACAGCAGTCCTAAAGAGGGACACCTGGGAACCAAACAGCAGGTTAACTGCTGATATCATTTATTTACGACTTGGGTTGAGGTTTTGTTTCGTGCAAAATGAATTTTTCATCAAGGCTTCAGTAAATGAGAATTTATTCTTTAATGTGCATGGATTTAAGAATTGACCGGTACAAAAGTAAAGTAGTAAAGTAGTTGCTCTGTTTAAGCTTACTATTTCTAGATGTAAATGTACTGCTTTGGATGACACAAATAAAGAGACTGAAAACAGACGCCATAGATGTACCAAACAGGAGCCAACTGAAACCATGAAGATTAGTGTGTCACTTTGAATAATGATAAAAATCACCAAAATAAACAAAATGTTTCTGCTGCTTTACTTTTTCCTCATTTACTTTGACACAGACGGGATAGGGGAGGGAGCTTCTGCTGCGTCTGATATGAGAGGGGAAACTGGCTAAACACAGGAAGTGCGACAATAAAGAGGAACCTATGGGAAATGCTGTGTTGTAAGTTACTTGGAGAGACTGACAAAGACAAGCAATTGGGTTGAGAAAGGGCAAAGGAAGAGTGAAAAACATATCCACTATATGAACACCATGGAGGAGATTTTGCTCATTTTTGTCTTTCTTTTTGGAGGTATGTTTCCTGAAATTTACTCTTTCTTCCCTCTGTGTTCTTCCTCTATCTACATATGTATGGTACCTTTGTGGTTGTTACTTGTGGTGAACTTTTCACTGTAACTCACCTTCCTGTCGCTGTTAGAGTGACCAGCAGTCGGCTTCCAGCTACAACTGTAAACTGTGTTGTCTTTTCATGCATTTTGAGAGTTTTGTAGGTGCTGTTCAGTGAGAGTGAGAGAACCTCTGAAGTGCCTTCTTACAGTACATTACAAGAATAACAAGATTAATTAAAGCCGCAAAATAAATTAACTCGGCGGCCCAGGCCCCCCGTGGGACCGGTAGCCAGACGTGGTCCGTCGCGTGGGCCGCCCCCGGATCACGCGTGTGAAGTTGCGAGCATATCGGACATAGGCAATGCAAAACGTGTCATTTCCTGCGCCCACAAGGGGGCGACTTGAACGAGGCAGCGGCCGATCAAATGGAGGCGTACAGGGCGGGCCTCTGACCACGTATGGAAAATGCGAAGCGGGTCATGTCCGGATTGTGAACCAATTTTCCGACGTTTCCCGTTACCACCGGGGTGCTATGAGCCACAACCGAAAGTAATATATCGGATCGTCGAGGATGAGGCCCTTATCATGTTCGGCAAGTTAGGAGCTGCTGTGATCAAATCTGTAGGCGTGTTAGCATTGCTAAGTTCTTAGCTGAATTCGCTAAACTTGGCCGTGCCACACAGAGCACAAGATAAGCGCAGCTAGGTCTGGAGATGTCCTGTACCAAATTTGAAGCAAATCGGGTGAAGTCCCTGGAGGAGTTCGTTTTGCGTCCAAGAAATGCTAACCAAAATGGCCGACTTCCTGTTGGGTTAAGGGCGTGGCTCCAATGCAACTTTTTGTATGGGTGGGTGTGATACATGTATACGTCGAGTTTCGTATGTGTACGACAAAGTAAGCGGAATTTGTCTATGGGGAATTTCAGAGAATCTTCAAGGGGGCGCTATAGAGGCATTTTGCCACGCTTATCGGAAACAACACTATCACCTGAAAGAGCTCGCCATGCTTGTCCTGTGGATGAAATTTCGTCACGTCACGACTTCGTTAAAGGCACGAAAAAGGCAAACGTAATTGGACAAAAGTCGCCAGTCGCCGCTGCGCCACACAGACGCCGTTAGACATAGCTTCGCGGCGTTCATAATGTAGCTTCAGCAACTGGTTTTGCATGTATTAGAAGTGAAACGAAGTTGATGGGGTCAATTCTGGATTTTTAATGAATGTTAACCTACTTCCTGTTACCAATGAGCAAGGCAGGAAGGCGATACATCAAAACGTTCGGGGAAGAGCCATCGTCATGTCCCTAGAGTTTCAAGTGGCTACGAAGAAGTATGTGCGCGTGAAGCGCAAACGTATTTGAAATTGGGAAGATACACTTTTGCGCCGCCGCCACATGGACGGCGTTGCTCGTAGGGTCACAGCGTTCATCATGTAACTTCACCATCCGGGTCTGCATGTAGTAGAAGTGAAATGAAGTCGATTTGGTCAAGTTCGTATTTTTAACGAATTTTTTTACGTTTTCCGTTACCACCGGGGGCGCTATGACGTAGGCAAACAATATGTCAAATCGTTGTGTGACACGCCTTCATCATATGCCCCAAGTTTGAAGCGCCTAGGATCAAGCATGTGGGCGTGAGAGCCATTCGTATGTTGCTGGCGAGGCCCGAATCAGTCGCCAAACTTTGAGGTCCGCTGGAGGCCCAGCCGTTTGACCTACGAACCTGGGGAGCACAAGATAAGCTCAGCTAGGTCAGGACTTGTTCTGGATCCAATTTGAGGCCGATCGGGCGTATCCCCTCGGAGGAGTTCGTTTTGGCGAAAATGAGTTTGAGGCTAAATAGCCGACTTCCGGTACGTTTTTGAGTATGTCTGTAAAGAAATTTTTTGAAGGTCTCCGGTTGATAGATAAGTTGAGCAAGTTTCGTAGAAATCGGTGCTGCAGACCCTCATTTCCAATGAGCGGTCTAGGGGGCGCTGTGGAGCCATTTGGCCACGCTAACATGCGAGACCACCACTGAACGCCGATTTCACGCCTTCCCCCCCTGCGTGTAGAGTTTCCTCCGTTTCTCGTCTTGGGAAAGGGGTCAAAATTGCGTCCAAACGCGCGGATCCGCAAAAATAATAATAATAAACATTTGCATTTCGGGGAATTTTGCGCCAGGTCTGATGAGTAATCTATTACCTACTTGGTTACTTGTTTCCTTGATACTTGTTGACTACTTACATGTCGACTCTTTTTGACACTCGAATTACAATAGGGTCCTCGGACCGTGACGTTGTCACTGGCTCGGGCCCTAAAAATAAATTAAAGCTGCTTCTCGGCAATGGTCAGGGCCAGGCAACTTTGGACAAATTTAGGCAAATCTGAGTAACAAGAGACAAAACAAACAAGAACACCAGCATTATAATGTCCATTCTGGTTCAGATTTGAACTTTCAACCTTTGACACTATCAATATATGTGCTAATTGGCTATAAATGAGACCTGTGTGTGGCTTCACAAATACACTAAGCGATACACCAGCTGTCAAGGCAGATTTCAGAAATTGTCTAAAATCTGATAATACATATACTGCATCTTGACAGCATTGAAATGTTGGTGATTTATTTTTGACAATAAGTGTTTTGCTTCATAAGAAAAAAAAAAGTTTGTTTAAATTACATTGACTGCAGCTGTTTTTTAGATAAAATTCTGACATTTGCTGAACTTCATCAACCATAACTTGTCTTTTTTCAGGCAGATTGAAAATGTATTTAGCAGGAATTGGCCGGTATGTGTTTACAGTCAAATGTTTTCATGCAATAGGCTCAATTTTTCAATGGTCAAAAAGCAGGGTGGAGGACGGTCTGAGGATGCAGCAAATTTGGTGTCAATTGAACAAAAATTGTTTGACAAGAAAGTTTTACAGTTTTTGAAAAAAAAACAACAGATGATGGACTTCATAATTTACACTGAGTTCAAGTGTATAAATGTTGCTAAAGTATTGGGGCTACATTTTAGTGAAAACTGTAGCACGTGCGGTTGGTTCTAATTCTTTAAAGTTTTTTTAAATTTAAACGCAACAGCTGGTTGAAAGCAGAACAAAGATCTGACCTGAATTTTGTTACTGTGTGTGTTTTGTGTAGGATTATGGGAGGCAGAAGCCATTTCAGTAACAGGAGAGATTCACAAGGATGTCCGCATACAGTGCTCTCATGCAAACGCACATTCCAACATCAAATATTTCTGCAGGGGAGCCTGTGCCGATGAAGATGTCCTAATAAACAGCAGAGAAAAAGACCCGCGGGGGAAATACAGCATTGAAGACGAAGGAAACACATTCTTTGTGACCATCAATGATCTGACAAAGTCAGACTCGGGACTTTACTGGTGTGGAATAGAAAGAGTTGGTGTGGACACACACAACAGAGTAGACCTCAAAGTCATAGAGGGTAAGTTTTACCATACTGTATAGAAGTGGCTTTTATGAAACTGTTATGGCTCATCATTTTCAGAGTTAGTTCTTTTGCGTTATTTCCTCTCATCACCATGTGGTCAGCATTTCACAACACAGTCTCAAACTGGGCCTTCTCTTTTTTTGTTGTAGCAGGAAAGGAACAAAGTGATTATAATTAATATTCTCATTTCCTTTTTTACAGGTGAGGGCTTTGACTCGCTACAGTCAAATCCAGGTGAGGCAGTTCATACAAAAGCTTAGGTGATGTCTGGTGTGTGTGGATATGTGTGTGTGAGGGACATAAAGTCCTGAGCGATGCATCTAAGAGAGGATGTGCTGCCTCTTTTTCAGAGACGCTGGTGTACATCGGAGTAGCCCTGGGTGTGGTTGTGCTGGCTCTGGCGACAGTGCTGCTCATATTCCTCAAACACCGAAACAGAGACAGCAGCGCATCTTCAGGTATAGAAAAAAAACACATTTTTCAAGAATATTTTCATAATATGATATTAAAAGGAGCTGTTGGTAGAAAACACCCAAAGTCACCACTACAGCTACACAGATCTGAAAATTAGAACAGGCACCTACCAGTCACCTGATGACGCTCTGAACAACTGCCACAGATGTCTATGGCAACCACTTTGCAACCACTGAGAAACACAGTAAGATGTGTTACTGGCTAGTGGCTCAAAGAAGGTGAAAGATACTGATGCATTTCCCAATTATAAGACAATACATAATAATTTATCAGTTGATAAGACATACAGTACATACTGAGGTAGGAATATAAAATATATAATATAATTAAATCAAGGGAGAAACTTATCTTGATGTTCTTTCAAGAGTTTTGGCTACACCTCTCTGGTGGTTGCAGTACAGCTAATGCACACAGACTGGCAGTGAGGCATGCGTGAGAAACTCCATAGAGCAGTCTCTACAGCTCTGTGCAACCACCGAAACAACAAACTCACACCTATCTTGAGACATCAGATCTGTCACCTTCATATCTGGTTGGCAACGAGTAATAACTTTGAACACGTAGCAACTATTTACAAACAAGCTATGGCTGTTTAACCCACATCAATAAGCCACATCACTGCCGCACATGACCACCATAGTAGAGCTGGTGTAATTGTAATCATTTTGATTTTGCCCATTCATTCTGACTTTTAAAGATTCTCCAGTTCCTGATTGTTTTATGGCGGCAAAACAGGTGATGTGCGTTTTCCACAGAAATAGAACCCTCTGCATCTTTCCACTCTTTTTACTGTAACTGTTAATATGCTGGGATGTCATGACAACACTCACTTTAGGCAGCTGTGGATGTGGTAGCTGAAAACAGAGAAGTGGGAAAGGTCTGTGCACGACGTCTGGTTTGTTTGCAGAATTAAAAGTGTGAGTGCGCTGTGACAATGACGCAGTGATATTCAACAAGTCTTGTCACAAGTGCAGGCAATCAATCACACACACAGGAAAGTGAAATACAGTACTGTTTTTGCACAGTGTTAAAATAATGTGTTAAAATTGTTTTTTTGGTGTTTTTTTTTTTTAAAGAAAAAGAAAATAAAAAAAAGTGTTTTTTGCAGCTATAACCAGTTTGCTGTCTTGTTGAGAATAAATCACAGGTTGTTTATCTCAGAGAGTTTTTCTTGTTTGAATCTTCATCTGTCCAGCACATGACACACTTGATCCTTAGAGTGCGTCATGTGCTGGACAGATGTTTCTACAAAAACAAAAGATCTGTAGGTTTTGTGCTATTTTTTTTTACTTGACTTGACTTTACTGTTATCATGTACTCATTTGGCATTTGTTTATTTTTTAAATGCCAAATTACAAATATTGCGTGTTGGTCAGAAAGTTAAAGTGAAAATGTAGTTTTCATTTCAGTGATTTCACATGTTCAACGTATCCTCTCTCCAAACAGGAAAGGATGATAACACAGTCTATGCAACACCATGTCGTCAAGATGCACGTCATATCGCCACTTCATCTTTACCAGCCAATGAGGAGGAAGACACAGATGGCAGGCCGAACAGCGTCTCCAGCTCAACAGCTGCTCAGCACCAATATGTGAGCAGAGACCAAGAGGACGGGGTTTTCTCCAGTGTCACCATCTCTTCAGAGGCTCAGAACCAACCGGTCAACCTCTTTTACTCCACCGTCTCCATCACTAAACATGCAGACAGCAGGACCGCCACACCTCGCCCTGCAGAGGTCACGTACTCCACCATTGCAGACGTGTCAAAAGATGAATCAGCAGTTTATTGTAATGTCTAAACTCAGACTAAACAACAGCAAATACTGTACTCTCTGCTCACAAACAGTATGTTTCTAAGGCAATATATCCATGTTATTGTAATTGTATAATTATTTGAATATTTCTGACTTAATGTACGCAGGACAGATAATACCAGAAAGAAGTAAATGACAAATAACCAAGAAATCAAAAATAATTTATGAAAGTTATTATAGTACATAATTTCTACTTAAAGGAGCAAAAAGCGATATCGTTTCGCCGCTAGGTTTGCTGTTGAGCACTGCCTGTAGACCAAAACAAAGTGTGCCATTAGCCACACCTCCCTCTACCTCTGCTCCCCCCTCCCTCCTACCACCACCGCCGCATGCACCCACTCGCCTCGTCTGCCGAAGAATATCTACAAGACGCCGAGCAAAACATCACCATCTTTTGGAGCATATCGAGTAACCAAGTAAGTAATTTATAATAATACCGTCTTTGTTAGCCGCTAAGAGCATTAGCAGACAGTTTACAACATGACGGCAGTGAATAGCTTTCCTGCAAGTTAGCCGCTAATAGCTGAAAAGTAATCTCGTAGTTGGTTGCTAAAACTGTCTAAATAAAAAAAAGTGTGCGTTTCAATTAATGTAGGCCTAACTTATTTATTCACCTTCCAACATTTGCTATAACTAACGTTACACTGAAAATATGATCAGACCAGCCAGGCTACGTGTGTTCGGCTAACACTGTGAAGTGAATTCAGCTAAGTAGGACTGCAAAGTTTATTTTACTACCACCTATGTTGACCGTATGTCATATTTTGATCAAACTATTTAGAGCGGCAGCAGCAGCGACGACAGGTCGAGGTCGAGGGGGACGTGGAGCCCGCGCCGGGACCGGGGGTCAGCCCACTGGTCAGTTCCGTACCCGCAGGGAGCAGGTGCGAGGACCGCAGTGGAGACAACTCAACAGGAGCAGCAAAGAGATGACCTGCGTGCTGGCATGTTGTTGGTCTTTATTTGTAAATAAATATATCTTCTAAAATCATTGTGTGCATCACATTCATTCACAAATAATGTTAGGCTATTGTAAAAGACTATTCTGATCTGTGGTTAACACAGGGTTTATGCATGTTTTCCAAAGTGAATTTGAGGTGCTGTTCAATCATCTTACTCCCAGTCAAGTCATTAGCTCAATATACAGTTTTTTAAAAATCTGTTTTGACATGATGTTTCTATGGCAGGATACACAGCTGAAACAATTGATTTTTACGATAGTTTTTCAGTAATTTACTGAACACAAATCAAGACTATAATGTTATTTTCAGCACTCATTTTTCACAAGTTCCTGTCATCTCCTTGTTAAGGTTATGAATGATGTAGGGCTTCAAGCAAAGATTACTGAGTCTATATAAAGCAATATCATAAACATACTTATTTTCACGAAAAAGATAACTTCAGAACAACCCTTTTACTTAGTTTTTATTTTTCATGTTCAGTGACAAGTGATGGTGATGTGGAAGAGTCTCCTGTTGGTGGTAGCTCCTGTTATCACACAGCATCTGTATAGTGAGACAACAAGTAAAATATTAATAAGAGGTAAGAAATTACATTAAAAAAGTTTGTGCTTTGACATTACAACATGAAGACAACTCCAGAATTAGGCTACTTACCATCACCTCTTCTGAGTTGTTCCCTTTTCCTAGGTGAACAGGGGAAAATATTATATCAGTAACAGTAATAAAAGCAACAGCATTTCATCACGGGCAAATAAAAAAAACACAACCTGTTGTCCCAGCATATGAGGACAATGTATGTGCAACCACACTGATCAATATTGCAATGACAATATTTCCTTGTTAGCAACGACTTTTGAACAACAAGGCTCAGTGAAACGTAGAGCTGGCAGAAGCGCTCCATAGTGAGTTACTCCAGTAGCCGATGGCAGCTAACTGCTATCGGCTGCTGGGCTAGAGCCATGGCCGGATCGGCTAGTCCTAGCATCGGGCGCTAATGCTAACGTTCCTACTCTTCTCCGTGACTGACAATGATGTTTCAGCTTGGTGACAGCCCGTGAGCCCCCAGGTTATCTGCTGGGCTTTATTTTACAATGCTAATTGAAATGTTAGCTGGCTGCCGGGCTTATCACCTAGTAGCAACTGACTATTGCTGAGGACCGAGCTGCTAACAACTAAAACTCCGGACACCCATGCTACATACCCATGCAATATAGCGACATAAGTGTATAGTTTGTAACACTAATTAAAACATACATTTGACTTTCTGTTGTTACTTGCCTGTTCAGGAGAATAAGAGCCAGCTCCGACTGTAGCCTCTTCAGCTCTTGCAGCGGTCTCCACTTCGGGAATGCAAGGCTAATGTTGATACGGGTTGAATCCCTTTCTTTAATTATCCGACAACTTCTTCACCAACGACCGTTGTTTTTAGAGGTAACGTTAATGTCAGGTCCTCCTCGTCTTCGGTTGAGTATTTCGTTCCGCTCTGGGTCATTTCAGTTCGAAACTGCATATGGAGGGAGGGGGAGAGAGGAGGGCGGAGGCGGAGTTTCACATGAACGCACATGAACGCGCGGCCGGACCGGCTTGTAAACATGAGGCTGGAGATCAACACAGGGAGCGGGTGTGTGACGTCATGCTCTACTCCAGATGAAAATACACCTCTTGTTCTTCTCGCAAAATTGCTCCTTTAATTTTAGAGGTTTTGTTTTACAATGAAATAAAACTGCAAAACCATATATAGATTCTTCCCCTTGCTCATTGAGCATATGTTGTAGAAGTGAAGAAGTGAAACTTGTTCACGCCCACCACCATCATAAGGTCACAATGTCTTACTGTAATTGCACTCAGTCAGATGTGACCAATGCAGCCAGAAGGTGAGACTCACTCACATCTGCTTAAGAAAAGACAGTGTGTGGATAAATGTGTCAAGATGACTACGGTAAAAACAAACATCTCATTAAAACCATGGGTAAAGGCTTGGCACAAAATATGAAATGCTTATTTGATAACACTCAGCTATAACCTGACCCTGGAAAATGGAGCAACACACTGGTGTAAATTAGATGGATTAATATTTGATCCTGAAACAGAGATGAAGCTCAGAGTCCACAAAGGCAAGGTGGTGTTAGTTATCCTCTCTATCATTGCAGCTGCAACTCATTCTTTTGCCCTGAACACCTGCCTCCTGCCTTTCTCTGACAGCTACTAGACTTTATACAGATACAGATACATACAGACTACTTAATTAGGCACAAGGTAAGTTTATTTACATCAGTCCATTAAAATTTACTGGCCTGTGGGTCCCATTGCTTCAAATGCATGCTGGGTCCAAAAATCATTGACATGACATTTGAGAATATATTGAGAGCCGAAATTGACTGAATGAACTTCATAAATTTTAAATTTAGATTTGCAATTGTCTCAAGTTTTCCATAATCAACATTTTCATCACAAATGTGACTTTTGGGAAGCTACTTTATTCTGAGGTAGGCTTCTTCGGGTGTTCTGTAAGAATATACAGTATACATACAGTACTTGTCTCCCCTCTGGTGGAGAATATGTTTGAGTTACTGTAGTTAACATATCATATACTGTATCTGTACAAATTTATAACTGTACAGTAAAGCTTAAAAAGCAAAGTTTTGAGCTTGCTCTTAATAGCTCCATGATTGTTAAGAGTGATGCAGTGGAATTTGTTCAGTGAGGGACAAATGCATTAGGATATTTAATGATTAAATGCAACAAATGAACCAGCACTCTCTATCTTACCATCTTATCCCTCCCTTTCACACTTGATGTCAGAGAATAAAGACTCACATCCTCATTTTGAAGAGCAGATGTCTCAAGCTATATAAAAAAAGCGGTAACACTGAGATAAGAAGAAGGCTCGGAGTGCAATATGTCAGAGTGAAGAGAATTTTGGCTAAATGTTCAATCTAAGTGGATTTAATCAAATTTAGTCACCTGGAAAACTGGACTAAGACAACGAGAAGATGCCACTTAAAGTCATTATATACTTAATGACAGGTAATATCATTCCTCTCTTTGTGTTTGTGACTTTGATTAGTGCAAAATTTAATTTTGCTATCTGTGTTATGGTGAAATTGCTCTTTTTTCCCTATTCACAACAGCTAGTGTGAGTTTACTGTCTGCAGCAGAAGACAAAGGTGAACAGGTCAGCGTTAACTGTAAGTGTAATACAGATGTAAGGCAAGCACAACTCAATGTGCTTCACAAAAACAAAACAAAGCACAACATCATATAAGCAATACTGTACATGTAAAATAGAAGAAGGCAATGTTGCAAATTAAAAACAATTACAGCTGAAAGCCTGTGAGAAAAGAAATGTTTAGTCTCCTTTTAAAAGAAGACACTGTTGTAGCAGACCAGAGTTCGTGTCGTAGGGAGTAGCACCAAAATGTCTGAAAACACCATGAGCTGATTTTGAATGTATTCTTGGAATAGTGAGTAGTAGACCTTAACTTGATGATCTCAAGGGTCTGTCTGGTGTGTACTCAGTGAGCATGTTAGAGATGCAGGAAGGAGCTGCACCCTTCAGAGTAAAAAATTAAATTCAGAACCTTTTGGTTCTTGTTAAAACTCTGGCAGCAGCATTCTGAATAAGCTGCAGTTTATAAAGTGCTTGTGTAGTTACTCCTGGGGAAAGTGCGTCGTAGTTGAAATAAAAGCATGAAGCAACTTTTCAGAATCTGGTAAGGATAAAATGGGTCTCGCTTGAGATGGTAAAAAGCAGTCTAAGAAATGTTCGAAATAGGCTTCTGAAAATTGAGATTGGCATCGACAGTCACAAGTTTCTTATAGTCACTAGGTTCCGCAGAAAAGGGAGTTAATAAGGAACAGATCGGTGCCTCAGAGTCTTCGGCCTTACTAGAAGAATCTCAGTTTTTTCATCATTCAGTTGAAAAAGGTTTTCAGTCATCCAGTGTCTAACATCATTAATACATTGAAAGAGATAATTAAATGGGCTTAGGTGGTCAACAGAAACAGATATTGTGTGTCCTCAGCATAGGAATGATATGAAATATTGTGTTTACGGATTATGCAACCAAGTGGGAGCATGTACAAATTGAACAGAAGAGGGCCAAGTATAGACCCCTGGGGAACACCATATGAAAAGCTAACTTGATATCACACTTCAACTCTCTGGCAGGTGCAGATACACCGGTGAGCCAGTTTGCGTATGTTGGAGATTCTGTTGCCATCAACTGCACATATCCAACAGGGAACCAAAGCGTGAAACATTTCTGCAAAGAAGACAAACAACTACAGTGTAAAGGTGGCATATCAGCACGGTCTTCAAACTACACAGAAACTGAAAAATTTTCTATGAAGGATCACAAATACCGAGGAGTCTACACGGTGTTAATTAAAATGCTGACTGAGGACGATGCTGGAAGATACCAGTGTGCTCTGAAAACTAATAAGCCTGTATGTTTAACGAAGATCCATCTCCATGTGCTGCGTGAGTATTGATCTGTTTTCAATCGTCCTGTTTCAAAACTAAGCAACATTACACAGGCTTTGAAACTGGTGTTTTTTCCTGTTTTTCAGGCCGGAATCAAATTATACCAACAAATTTAACTTGTAGTACTGGGAAAACGGCAAATCTTCAGTGTCCCTATCCACATGACTTTGAGAACTACACAAAATATCTGTGCAAAGGTGAAAATCCTTCCAACTGTGTGGAGTTAATACACACAACAGAGGAGGACAGGGATGTGGCTGTTGGCAGAATTAGTATAAGGGATAACAAAAGAAAGAAGTACTTCTATGTGGCCATCAAGAATCTGGACACAAATGACTCTGGAACGTACTGGTGCGGCTTCAACAGTTCCAGGGGCAAATGGCACCATGGTAACTTCACCAAAATCCACCCCTGTGTGGGTGAGTACATACGTAACACATACGGTACTGGCTTTTGTTGCACTAGATAAAATAATTTAATCCGAGCAAGAACTACAATTTCAGTTGAATATTTCATACTTGCAGTTACAGTTACTTTTCAAATCAAGACTGAACATACAGTATTTACTTTACTTATTTCTTTATTTGGTGGTTTCTTGGGGGTACATACACAAATAAGCAACAAATAAAACTAACATATACCTTTGCATACACACTCATTACCTTTGTGAAAGTTTTTATTTCCTAAACTCCATGACTTTCTACCCTAGATAGAAGACACGGCAGAACCAATAAATCCAGCATTTCAACTGATCTGACAGCAACACCTCCCTCAATGAACCTCGATGTTGCACATTCAAACTCTGGTAACTTTGCTGTACACTGATTTAAAAACAGACTCTCTCCTGGGAGGACAACATGCAGTGAAACTGAGTCTTTCTTGGTTGCAGGTGTGATCAGCGGTGTGTCGGCGTGTCTGGTCACAATAATGACAGTTGTGATTGTACTAATCCTGTGCAGACACAGACTCACCAGGACACAAGGTGAGGGATGGATGGATTGATCATTTTACACAAACTGCACATGTGTCTCTATGTTTCCTCGCTTACAGGTATCTGATACCAAAACAGATCCACTGAGTTCAAAAGTCAAAATGCAGACATGGAAATATCCTTTTGTTTACACCTTGTTTTTTTTGTCTTGGCGTGCTTTAGGGGGATCACCAGAGCGAAGCACAAACGATGGACAAAACACACGGGTTTGTGTCTCTGTGTTTATGTTGAGTTTGTTTCTGTGTACATTATGTGTGCTTCTATCACAATGCTCACCCTCTGTTCCTCAGGAAAACCATGAAGGCCATGTTTATGAGGAGGTACAGGAGTGCATCCAGCTCGCAGACCAGCTCCATTATGCCAGTGTCAGTTTCCAGAGTCACTCTGCCACAGGCTCAACAGACAGAGCTGCACTTTCTGGCACAGCTGAAAATGGCTCCTCGGCCTGTGACTACTCCTCTGTTAAACGAAGTGGCACCCCTCCACCTCTGTATTCTACACTCAAAGCAAACAACGAGGAATTGTAATGTGGTCAGTCTTTGTTTATAGAGGAATGTAATCAGTTTATACAATTTGTTTATGAAGTTTGGCAAAATTTTGTACCGGCTCGCTTCTTCTAATTTGTTTGTGTAACTAATGGCAGATGTGAATATTTCCTTAGATGTGCATCACTTTTCCAGAAGAATGACCACTCTGAGGGAATAAGTTACTGGTGGTTGGTTTTAGTATCAGTATCCTAATGTAAAGTTTACTTTTTCAGTGTTTCAGGATCAAGATAAGTTAGTTATATATGTATTTGGTGAAGCAGATACGAATGTGTTACTTCATACTGTACTTCTACAGCATCAGCTGGTCAATAAATCACCAGTAGCCTAAACTGACTAGTTCTGTCTTCATTTTATTTCACTTGCAGTAAAGCCTTGTTTCTATTCTCTCTAATTTATGTAAAACATATTAATGTTGTTATAACTGTTACATGCTTTTCACTGAGGAAGTAACATGATCTTAAGGTGAGAATTTTTTTTTTCTTTTTTCCTTAGCATTTTGAGGTAATGAACAGGACACCTTATCAAATTGTTACACTGAGGGATTTCAACCTATTGGGACCAAGGGACCGTCATTCTGACCAAGAAGCAACCTGGGGACCATGGTTGTGAGGTGACATTTTTCTCCCTTATCTGACAGACTCTGGACAATAACTGTGCGTTTAACTTCCACCAAAACTTAGAGAAAGGTCAGTAATATTTTTGGCAGCCATGCAC
Source organism: Decapterus maruadsi (assembly GCA_030347415.2). Lineage (NCBI taxonomy): Eukaryota > Metazoa > Chordata > Actinopteri > Carangiformes > Carangidae > Decapterus > Decapterus maruadsi. The sequence goes on along the minus strand of CM064901.1, from coordinate 25,787,390 downwards.
TTGGCTGTAATTTCAAGCTGCAAAACAGAGGGTACAAAGAATAGGCCGTAAAGGCACTGGCAGGCAGCCCCACTGTAATCTCACCAGTAAACGTGTTCATTCTAAATTGCATGTATTTGCATGGAATCTGATAATTCCTGCCAATAAATGAAACATGGAAGTGTATTTACAACTCCCACAGGGAAACTGCCTTGTTGAATGCACGCTAAAGGGCTGCAATGCTTTCAGAGACCACCAGGGGGAGGTGAAGTACTACTGAAGTTCTGCCCTGCAGCACCTAGAGTATGGCTGATTCAGAGATAGGTTTCAGTTCTCAGGTTCAGTGGCATCCACTTACACACTGTGTACAAAATCAGTGATTGCCATTACACATGTACATTTCATAGGATTTTGTATCTTGCAGGATATATTTGTTCTGATTTATTTGTTTTGCTAATTGTTAGTATTTTTAAAAAGTCCCTCAGCCCCACAATAATTAATGAAGAATTTAGATGTACTGTGTAAGCAGTTCCATTATCAGAAAGACAGTCAGCAAGACAACACAATGGCAGGCCAATGAGAATGTCAGGGTATAGTCAAACACCGGGCCGGTCAGGGTAAAGCTGCAACACAATGAAAGTATACACGTTCAAAACTACACACACACACACACACACCAAAAACATGCATATTCATACTGCATGCATTATACTTGTTGCCTGCTGGCGTGTGTGACTGCACGTATTTTTCTGTGTGGGCATAAGTTGTTCCAGTGTAGCTACTGGGAAAGCACCATTTGTTTACCTTTGTAACTGACACTTTCAACATTTGCATCCCCTTTAAAACTTAAGTATTGCTATATGAGTTTTGAATATCAAACATTATCTTGTAGACTATAAAGAAAAGTATGGTCACGTTCCTTAGCAGACAGAGAAAGTAGTAAGTAAGGCGACGTGGAAAAAATGACATTTCATTCTAAAGGTCAGGATATGCTGTGGTTTTTATTTCTATAAGTTTGACTCATTTGTCTCACCACTTTTCAGGAGCTTGTCATAATTGCGCATACGTGACATCCTGTTACTGTAAGTGGCACAGTGGACCATCAGCTCTTTGGAGGAGATACAAACTTCACAGAGCAATACGGCAGGCTCTCCGAGGAGGCAGTGGTTCACAAAATCTCATGACCTGCATTTCAAAACTAACTGGTTATTATTCAGGTCATTAGGTCTCCTCTAAAGCCCACATGCAATGGTGGCACAGTGGTTTAAAGTGCCTTCCTGTTGAACTGAAAAGTAGGCTATGCACCCACACTCGGAAAACCTGTGCACAATGCTCCATGTCTGTGAGTGTGTTAAGATGGTGTGAACTAACTCTTTTATTAGTTAAACTTTTAATTAACAACTAAACATTTAAACCGTTGGTCACTCAGGTTTCCCTTATTTACAGGAATGACACGTTTACAAACAGCACAAAGAGCATAAATTTACATTAAAAACAGTTGCAGGGCGATTTACAAAAGTTCCCATTAATTTAAATACAAACTTTCTAGGCTGAAAATTTTGTAGGTTTATAATATATACAGACTCTAAGTGTGCATGTAATGTTTACTGTAAGAAAAAAACAAGATCATGTCATAAAGTCTCCTTCACATATGTGGCTGTAAACACAAGGAAGGTTTCATGTTTCTCAACAACTCTTACAAGCATCTGCAGGCCTATGTGGTTGGTGGGCTTTACACACTTTCATTTTGATACTGTATGTAGGGCAGGCTATTAACTTTTATTATTATTTTATTTTTATTTAACTTTTTTTAAATTTACTATTATTTTTATCCTTATTTTTTGGGCATAAAACAAAGTAAGCCATGAGTGGTGCGAATTTAATTTATTTTTTTCCCAACATTGCCAAAATCGAAGTCCATAAACGACTGTCCAGTAAAAGAAAAACCGATGACATACTATGACGGACGGCCCAGCTGACCAATAAACTTCCGCAAAGCCTCTCGAGGAGGAGCTACAATCTCCGGCGGAGGCTGGGTGTCGCCTGACCGGATGATGACAGAAGTTTTTTAGTCTAATGTGGCCACTTTTATCATGCAATCATCCTGTGTATAACGTCCCCGAGGCTCTGACCGCTGTCAGGACTCTTGACTCTTAACCTACTTGAAATAAAGTCGCAGGCACCGGGACAGTGTGCAGTGATATCTGGGAACTTTTTGATCTGCTCTGGGGCGACCCTTTGGCTCTTATTTGACCGGGGATAGGAGCACGACAGAGCCCACTGGGCTGAGCGAAGTGCCGCGATGGGAAACCGGGGGATGGAAGACCTCATTCCCCTGATCAACAAGCTCCAGGACGCCTTCAGCTCCATCGGCCAGAGCTGCAACTTGGACCTACCACAGATAGCGGTCGTTGGCGGCCAGAGCGCAGGGAAGAGCTCCGTGCTGGAGAATTTCGTCGGGAGGTTGTACCGTTCATATGTTGCCTTGGATTCATCTGATACACTGAATGTGAATATTTCATAGTTTACGAATGAGGTTGCTCTTCTAATACAAACCAAGCTTTTGCGTCAAAGTCGCCAACTAAGCACTTGGTTACGCGCTGCGTGTGCTGGAGCCTCCCAGTTCCTAATGTTTCTTTTCTTTTTTTTTTCCTTTTTTTTTCCAACGGATTTTTTCCATTTTGGAGTGGAGCTATTCACGATCGATAAATACGTATTTTACGCAGAAAACAGCTGTTCATTGACAAACAAAAACTGTGGAGTGACTGGTTTAAAGGCGCCTAAGAGCCTGACAATCCATATCCATGATCAAATGCAATATATTAACATTAGTCTATACTGAGGGCTCCACATAAGGCCCTTTCTGTCAAACATTCACAAAGACTGTTGTTTCTTCAGATTGCTCTCCCGGTGTTGTAAATACGTCTTTATGGGCCTCACATTACATATGTCAGGTCAATGTTTTACTTTTCAAGGATGTGGTTGGCAGGTTTGATGAGGTCATTGTCAGATAAAGGAACTACTAGACACCAACAGGAAAGAAATTGAAAAAGGCAGGAGTCTACGCTCCCCGCATGCAAATACTGCTGAATGTCTCTGTGAGGTTGATGAATGAGTTCGAAGGAATTTCAATGAGCAGTTGTTGTGGCTCCTTCTTGATGATGCAAACCAACATTAATGCCATATGCTTGGCTCTGCTTGACCAGACTTGAACCCCTTTGGCAGTTTTAAAATGAAAACGTATCACACAAAGCTCAGGTTAAAATCAGGCCATGAGGAAAGGGAAGGGGAAGAAGACATGGCTGTGTTGGTGCAGTACAGGCCTAATCTACTGAAGACAGCTTGGGCAGCTTTTGTGATTTTATCTCTAAGTGAGGGGACCCAGAGATGAGAACACTTTACTTGTCTACACGTCAGAATGATTTCGCTTGTTGTCCAAAAGATAGAGAACGTTGATTAGGCAACCACGTCTCCCCTTTTTCCTGTTGCCTTTTGTCTCCAAGTCCCAAGCAGTGGCTGGGGGAGACAGTAGGGGCATTGATGTGTTTGTGCTGGGGTCATCAGTGATGTCACCAGCTGCACTGTCATGTGTATATGACACACTGGGTACCAGATACCCACAGAGGGGTTTTCATGTTTGTTAATTAGCCTGCTGACACACAGAAGTGTAACACTGCCTGTGACATTTTAGTCAAGTTTGCCCCAAACATTCTTTTCATTATTATTAAAATGATTATTACTAGTGTATTTATTTTTTCTTCTCAATAAGGATTCCTACTAGCGACCCAATCGTATGTGAGGTCTGAGAGGAGCTTGTTAAGACAGAAATGATTGGGGAAACATTTAGACTTGTTTTTAATAGTTCACAGTGTTACCTCTGTAAGGCCTTGAAGAATGACTCAAATGAAAAACAAAAAGTTAGACTTTGGTGGACAGCAGTGAGTCACAGGAGTCACATGCTCACAAGACTTTATTGTTTTAGTGTTGTTTAGCTTATGAAAAGTTTTTAAAAAACAGGCCTAAGGTAATGGCTTCTTGATGTTTTGTCATTCAAAACAACCAAAGTTACATTTAAGAAGCTGAAACCAAATTACATACAGTATAAGACCCAGTAGGGAACCACTGATTACAGGTCAAGGTAAGAAAAAACAAAAAACAAAATAGTCCATCACACATTGACCCAATGAATGTCAGACCAACAGAATTTAAGTATCAATTCTATGATTTAAAGAAATGAACAACGCCCACATTTGAATAGTTTTACAAATGTTTGTCGGAGATGGCCACTGAACGACTGTGATTTAATTGATCAATTGTCTAGTTGGTAATCATAGTATTTGTGATGTGGTTTCATAAGTGACAGGAAGAGATGAGGAAAGAGGATGGGAACCACAGTTGTGTAACATCCTGACTGCTCTGTCAGCAGTGGACAGCACAGCAGGCACTGGCTCTTCATATATGTTCAAATAAATGTGTGGGGGTTTTGTGTGTGTGTGTGTGTGTGTGTGTGTGTGGCCTGGTTACCTTACCATACAGTATGCTGAAACCAAACTGTCTTTTCCTCTGACCTGGCAAACACACAGACAGGCAGACCGACGGACAGACAGGGACATATTCTCATTGCTTGGAGAGATGTGTAGTCAGTGACCTGGAAATGATCACTATTCTATCGAACATGAGTTTCCATTCTCATGAACGTGTATGTAATGAGAAGAGGAAACAGAGGGAGACGTTTCTCTCTGCGTTATTTATAATGAATAGGATTGTAAGTCAATCTTGGCCTTGTATCAATAATGCATGCAGTCAGACTGAGGCCTGCATATAGTTAAGAGAGCTAAAACTCTTATTTTGTAAGAAGCAGTAAATGAAATGCCTTTTGTTTTTTTGTTTTGTGGTGGTTCCAGTTTGTTGTGTATTTATTTAACACATGTAAAATGATATTGTAGCACATGTCAGTCATGCAAAAATCTGTCTGATATGACAAAGTTGTGTATGGATGTGTGCTAAACTTTGTCTCTGTGTCCCCCTCAGGGATTTTTTACCCAGAGGGTCTGGTATTGTCACCCGTCGTCCTCTCATCCTCCAGCTGGTTAACAGTAAAGCAGGCAAGTATGACTCAATGCTTTGCTCTTTGGAAAGAGTTGCACACCATGCTTCTCAAGAAATAGAGTCAGGCATGTGTAGCGAAAGCAGTCGTATCGATCAGAGAACTGATAAATCTGAACAAAAAGTCAGTCATTGCCGGTCATTGTACGGTGTTGTTGACTTGTTTACCTTGGCTTCCATCTACATGTTTCATCCTGCCCTGCAGAGTATGCGGAGTTTCTGCACTGTAAGGGCCGCAAGTTTGTGGACTTTGATGAAGTCCGTCTGGAGATTGAAGCAGAGACCGATCGTCTCACTGGATCCAATAAGGGCATCTCACCCATCCCCATCAACCTCCGTGTCTATTCCCCTAATGGTAACACACACACACACACAAAAACTACCCATCAACGTCTTACTTTTACAGTTTGTGTTCAACTTCATCTCATTAAAAGACTATGCAATGATGATGTACTGTGCACTTGCAATAATTATTTGAATGATGAAACTGTTCTGTTTCTGAACTTTTGGTAATTCTCCCCCATGTTTCCCTGTACTTATTGTTACTCTGTTGTTGTTTTTTTTGCATGTTTGTGTAAATTAATTAACTATCTAACTTACTTACTAAATATCTCAGTGCTGAATCTGACCTTGATCGACCTGCCGGGGATGACCAAAGTTGCCGTGGGAGACCAGCCTCATGACATTGAGCACCAGATCAGAGATATGCTGCTTCAGTTCATCACCAAGGAGAGCTGTCTGATCCTTGCCGTCACCCCAGCCAACACTGACCTGGCCAACTCTGACGCCCTCAAAATAGCCAAGGAGGTGGACCCTCAGGGTAAGAGAAGTGTGTGTGTGTGTGTGTGTGTGTGTGTGTGTGAAGAGCTGAAAAATACGCATACTTTCTGCAGCTTTTTAACTACATTATCTTAGTATTGCTCCTAAGTGAAACCATCTTCTTTTTTGCTCTAATTTGGCACAAAGCTTATTACCATTTCCTGTATCTTGCGCCCATTAGCTCTATTCTTCTTTCAATTAATCTTTGCCTCAGTGCAGGCCCCGGCTCATCAGAATAATTAACAGTTACATTATTAAAAGACTTCCTGGCAGCATAGATGTATTGAATAAGATTAGCAGAGATATAATTAAATTGAATTATTGCTGCCTTTTGCCCTCTTTCATTCAATCCAGAGGGTCTTATTAAAAGTTTCAAGGTACAAGTTTGTAACATTATCCTGAGTGATAATATAATATAGCTACATCTGCTGCTGATCAACTGTTCAGTTCAACAGTTGTATTGAATAGTGATGTTGTACATTATAAACAGAAAGTGACTATACAGTATCCACTTTAACCTTAAGTGTGCATATTCTTCATAAAGTTTACATAATGACTTATTGCTGTTCTGTGAGCATTCAGTTAGTTATGCTGGTGAAGGCCGGTACCTCTTAGGATGAATGGTAATAAGTGTTTCAATGCTGTTATTTCTGCAAAATCTAATGACTGTAGTTTGTGTCGAATACCAATTATCAAACATTAGCATGCTAACGCAGAAAAAAAAAGGTGAACAACATAGTGAAAAACCTTATAGGCTACATAACTTGAGCATGTTGTGGCTACGGATGGTCTGGGTCATAATTTTACATTTTAAGCATCGTGTGCTGTAAGTTTCTATCAGGTGGTACAAGGTTTTGAAAGCAATCTGATTAAATAATATTATGAAATGATCCAGGTAAACCCTATTATCTTGCTTCCATGTATGAATGTTAGACCATCAGTATTAACATCGACACCGCGTTCTTCAGGTTTGCGGACAATTGGTGTGATCACCAAGCTGGACCTGATGGACGAGGGCACGGATGCACGTGACATCCTGGAAAACAAACTACTGCCACTGCGCAGAGGTGAGACCACACACGCACTGTAAAAACTTTAATCCGGGAAATGTACAAAATGGTTAAACATTTACAGACGGTACATTTTTAAAGGACAATGTGTAACTTTTACTGTTATCTACAGTATTCACAAAAATCGATTATTTTGTTCAAAAGTATGTTTTTCATTAATCAGTAATCGCCCCCATCACCAAACTGAAGTGTTCCTTTCAGTTCTGAATTTACCGTTCATATCATTCTTGATATCTACATTGAGCGGGTAAGCTCGGTGCTGGCTGCCATGTTGTGTCGCCATGTTTTTACCTTCAGTGGCAGCGTGATGGTAGGAAACCACGGAAACTCACTGGCGACACCGGAGCTGTCGGCTCAGGTCGAGGTGGCGTGTGTGAAAAGTCACCGTGGTAACGCAGTGAGGAGGAATGGCGCGTCACACTGATGCTGCATTCGGGCAAACGGCCGTCGGTAACAAACCAGATGTAATTTTAGTCACAGAAGTCGAGAGAAAGCCGGTAAAACGTGGGTCAGGTAAACAATACGACATCGTCATGACAACATTTGTTACGTTAATTGCTGACAGACCACTTGTTTACATAGAGGCTTGTTTACGCTGTTACGTGCAGCGGCTGTCGACCGTCTGCCCAATTTCACGTGAAAGCAGCATGAAAAATACGATTGAATTGTTTGCGATGTACAACTGCAACACTAGATGGGAGTAATTCCTACACAATGTCCCTCTAAAGAAAACTGTTATTATAACTGTTTGTGCCACTTGTTTCTGTTGCGATGGAGCAGCAGTTAGTCAATGCCCACAGCTTCTATCGCAGATATCACTATCACACAGACCCACACATAATGCATCCAAGCACTGATGTTCAGATATTTTATCAGACACACACATAACAACACAACACAAATGTTAGCAACATTCATGGGATATGTTTGTTACTTGTAATAAACATTTGAAATTTAACAGCTACAATGATCAAATATATTCTCAACAGTGTTAAAATCCACACTGCATGATCAGCCCTTGTTATATGCAGATCTCCAGTTGTAAGGATGAAAGGATAAAAGTCCTTTTGAAAGAAAAAAAAAGAAAAAGGATGAAAGAAACAATCAATATATCTTTACACAATTAAAACTGATACATTTCTAGGTCTGAACTGTGGGTGTTTTACCTTCAGTCTGGTCTTCAGGTCTTCTTATTAAACTATTTGTTCCCATTTTTCTTAAGGTTACATTGGAGTGGTGAATCGTAGTCAAAAGGATATTGATGGGAAGAAAGACATTGGTGCTGCTTTGGCTGCTGAGAGGAAGTTCTTCCTGTCCCACCCTGCGTACAGGCACATAGCAGAACGTATGGGCACACCGCACCTGCAGAAGGCCCTCAATCAGGTGAGACACGCAACTGCTCACACTTAAGACCCAGCATTAACGTCTGTCTCGGGTGACCAGCTCTGAAGGCAGGTATGAACGTACCCAAAGATGCATACAGGAGAACATTTGAGATCCGATCACTCAGACTGCATCAGGAGGGGGTCTGGGCCACATGTGACCATATTCCTTTAACAGAGTGAACACAAATGCCTCCACATTGAAGGACCACCTACTCTACTGAAGTCCTCCGCCATAATCCAATTATTCCCACCACAGTTACATGATGAACCAATGTTATAAATACTTAATTCCATTAAAAGAGCTGCGCGCAACGCATTAATTCACTCAGCCCCTCTGGCTCCTGCTCACTCACACACACAAGCACATTGAAAACAGACTTATCTGACGTTTGGCTAAAAACAGCCATCAGCTGATTTTCATATGAAGTGAGGAGGCGAGATCAGATCACAACCGGTCAATTGAGACGCACGTGGAGACGCATTTTAAAGCAGATGTGAACCGATGAAGCTACTTAGAACTCATCGCTTGAACCGGGCCACAGTGTGTGTCGTTTAGATTCACTTTAATGTATGTGGTATAGTTCATGGGGTTGGTAAATGTGTCTAAAACTAAAGTTTAAGCTTTTTGTGATCACTTCTCTTTTGTGTTTTAATTTGTGTTTCATTTCCTGCTCTGAACTGCATTGGATTTGCCAATTTAACAATTGAGGGCATTAGTTAATTAAATGCAAATTAGTCTGCTTTTGTTTAATACGCGAAGTGAGTTTTCTTTAAATCTTTCCCTCAGACAATTTTAAACTCTGCTGTGACTAATGTTTTGTTCAACATACTCTCTCTACATCAAAAAGGACCTGGGGCACACTTGTTATCTCCCTTATTGAGAAATTTGAGATCAAGCCTCATGCTCACCCACCACCGCTGCATGCGATGAGTTGACAGGTGAAAGAGCAGAAACACCAGAGAGACTCAGCCACATGTTTGAGCCTCAGTCAGACTCAGACTGTGTGCTGTGCACTTGCAGCAGGTGCGCCCTGCACTGGCAGTGTTTGAAGTTTCTGTAGGTTCACAGCAGTTTAAGGTAGAATTACACTGCCATGGCTTCGACTGCTTGTTTTTCTCATGTATCCTGTATCATATCAAAAACAAGCAAAGCAAGGCAAGGCAATTTTATTTATATAGCCCAACAGTTTGTCTCAAAGGGCTTTACACAGCATCATAACAACATCCTCTGCCCTTAGATGGACCGAAAAAAAACTCCCAAGAAAACCCTTTTAACAAGAAAAAAGAGGAGGGATCCCTCATCCAGGATGGACAGATGTGCAGTAGATGTTGTATACAGACAAAAAAAACAGTTTACAACATGGACTATGGGAAAACATGGATGGATGGCAGACTGGTTCATGGGCAGGGATGGCAGGCTTAATAACAGCAGGGGGGACGGGGCGATGCAGGGGAAAGGAGGTGATGCAGGCGGTAGTTGGTGCAGAGAGGTGGAGCTCTGGAGAGATCTGTGGAAACACAGAGACAGTGCGAGACACCAAGGCCAAACTACAAGGTCCAACAGATAATGACAGATCAAAATGTGCGAGAGGAGAGAGGGAGAAGAAGACAGGGCTCCATGTAACATGATGTGTCCCCCAGCAGTCTAATGTTCAAAAACACGATTTTCATTAGAATGGGACTTCAATTAATTTTGACTTTTTTCTTTTTCCTCCAGCAACTTACCAACCACATCCGTGACACGTTGCCAGGGCTGCGCAGCAAACTGCAAAGCCAGATGCTGTCGCTGGAGAAAGAGGTGGATGAGTACAAGAACTTCCGCGCTGACGACCCCGCACGCAAGACCAAAGCCTTACTTCAGTCAGTACTGCACACACACAGATTCAGGCACACAATAACATGAATTGAAGAAGTTAAGACATTTCCGTTGTACTGTTTAACATTTGCAGGATGGTGCAGCAGTTTGGTGTTGACTTTGAGAAGTGCATTGAGGGCTCTGGAGATCAGGTGGACACCTCCAACCTTTCAGGTGGAGCCAAGATCAATCGCATCTTTCATGAGCGTTTCCCCTTCGAGCTGGTGAAGGTGACTGGTGCTATGATTTTATTATTATGACTTATAAGTTTCATTAATCAAGTCAGTTTAGTCAAATAGATTCAGATTAGTTTGGATTTTATTTGGCAGATATGTGAAAGGTTGTTTCTCTAGGTGTAATATTGATATCATTTAGTTAATATGTTGCCTAAGCTCTCATAAATCCAGTAGTTGTAAGGAGCAAACACACATCCACAGATAATTCCTCTTGTCTGGTTTTGTATTTAATACCTAGCACTTAAAGGTCACATTAATGTCACACAGCAAGTAATCTTTTTCAATCTTTTTTAGATGGAGTTTGATGAGAAGGAGCTGAGGAAAGAGATCAGTTATGCCATCAAGAACATCCATGGAGTCAGGCAAGTTGAGACAAACAAACAAAACTTAACATTTTTCTGCAGACCTATCCCCCAGCCTTTGTGTTTCAGTCTGTCCTCAAGTCTCAGTGTACGTCCTATTTTTCATGTCATGTATTAAGTGTGCTGGTCAGTCTGTCTGTCCAGTTTTTTATTCATCCCCCCTCCTACTGTTGGTCCTCCACACAACCTCCTCCACTTTAACCTCCACTTCTCCTCATCCGGTCTTCCTGGTGTCTTTCCTGTCTGTCTCCTGCTCTTCCTGTCGGTCATTCTGTCTGTCGGTCATTCTGTCCCCCTCTCCTGCTCCATGTCTCCATGTCTGTCTTGTGTGTATGTCCTTCAGGACAGGCCTGTTCACCCCAGACCTGGCGTTTGAGGCCATAGTGAAAAAGCAGATCATAAAGCTGAAAGAACCGTGTCTGAAATGCATCGACCTGGTCATCCAGGAGCTCATCAACACAGTCAGACAGTGCACCAATAAGGTATCACTGCATGGTCTCCTGCCTGGCTGCCTCACCCTATACACACCACAGAGACTGGCTGTCCTCAGTGCTGCCAGGGGCCATTTGGTGCCTCACAGTTTTTTGTTTGCCATTGAAAAATAAGGTAGATGAGCAGAGATTATTTTTCCACCCCTGCTTTGAAATCTACATAATCTGTAGATACAGTTAAAGGGTCCTGGCTGTGCTGAGGTGGTGTCTCTGAGAGGCTGTGTGGTCAGAAGCAGACAGGCTGTTGCACATTCCTGTTAAGGTTCATGGCAAAACAAGCTGCAGACTTTTTCAGTTTTTCAGTCATAGCCTAATCAAGAGTCTATAGCCATGTTAGTGGGGTTATGAGCCAAGCCATGTTGCTTCAGGCATTATGTTGTTTTGAGCTAAATGCTAATAATTACATTTACACATCTGGCAGACGCTCATTACTGAGAAACAGCACCAAAGCTTCAGTGCAGTAGTAAGCCTTAGTGTAATATTGAATGGTAAATATATTCAGTAAGGCAAAGTGCAAGTCTGACCAGATGGGAGCAATAAAAGAAACGTTAAGTCATTAGCATTCGTTTTATGGGAACTAAGAATGTTACAGAAACATTTCAGGACAATTAATCCAGCTGTTGTTGTTGAGCTATTTCATTCTGGACCATAACGGTGTACTGACCACTAACTCTCTACTAGCGTGGCTAAAAAGCTGTAGGCTGACTCTGAACATAGTTCACTATACGCACTGTATAGGAATTAGAAACTGCATTGAAAATGTTTGAGAACCTGCAGCTTGTTTCTGTTCTGAACATGAAGTAGAAACTAACCAAATGCCTGTTTTTTTTCTTTTCATATTCCTCATCTTCATCTTTTTTTCCCTCTTGAAACCTTTTCTGTTCTGTCCCCAAACTATCCCATCCAACTTGGGCTTCCTTTTTTCTTTCTATCTATCACTGCACCCTATTTCCCCACCATGGCCCCTGCTACACCACCTCCTCCTTCACCTTGACATTAAACATCCAACTCCCATGATGCCTCACCACAGGACAGGCCTGTTCACCCCTGACTTGGCGTTTGAGGCCATAGTGAAAAAGCAGGTCATTAAGCTGAAAGACCCCTGTCTGAAATGCGTTGACCTCGTCGTCACCGAGCTTGTCACCCTGATCAGGAAGTGCACTGAAAAGGTAAAGGGGAAGAGAATTTAGATTTTAGATTTTAGAAAAAATAAATGATGAATAAGCACAGACACAGACAGACAGAGAGAAGAAAGCCAAAGACAAAACCATGACAAGCAAGAGTGAAAGAGAGCAGTCAAAGATTAGATGAACTAACTTGTCTTTGTCCAGTGTTGATTGTTACCCCTTTGTGCTGCTTTAAGGCTTCACCCAGCACCCACCTCACCCCTTGGTCCCCTCCTAAATGACAAATCTTCCCTATTCTGATCCTGGACCCCTACTTAACCCATCAGCACTGAGATCTGTGATTTAACTACAGCTCACCCCACCTCACTTATTAAATCAGATACCCACTCTCACACCAACCAATCTGATTGATCAGAAATGGCATAGATGTGGCTGTTTTCACCCTGTCTTGTCAAATTAGGTTTTTATGTATTTTGTGACACACCCTTTTATGCACCACTGACAGTAAGAAAATCCCCAACAAAACTGCACCATCCCCTGCCCTGATATTCACTTGTTTCTGCACTTAAACCTCAGTTTTCTCCTAATGCCTCCCTGATTCGTTGAGACTCACTAACAGCTTGAGATCATAAAATGCTAACACTGTTTTTTATTCAGTGTTTCTTTACACTTTCTTATGACAACATCTGCAACTGACAAGGAATCTCAAGCTGATAGGGATCTCATTAGTGCATGTGCATGCCTCCTGAGTCTTTTATGTGTCAAACGTCTTGCCTTACCTATTGTTTATACAGTATATTTACTGACAGTTGGATGTTCCTGCTTCTCTGGATACACAGTATGTTTAGCGTTGTGTAAGCCTGCATACATTACTGCATTACACGTCAAGCCTGCAGCAGTGCATTTGTGTGTTTTCTGCGTGTGCACGTCTATAGCTGGGCTCGTATCCTCGACTGAGAGAAGAGACGGAGAAAATCGTCACCACCTACGTAAGAGAGCGAGACAGCAGGACCAAAGACCAGGTGTGTGTGTATGTGTGTGTGTGTGACAGAGAGAGTGACAGAGCAAGATGCACTCTACCTGCACATTTGTACAGTTTCACTTTGTTGTGTACACAATATATGTGTGTTTTGCCCGTCAGGTGCTGCTGTTGATTGACATTGAGCTCTCCTACATCAACACTAACCATGAGGACTTCATTGGATTTGCCAAGTATGACATAGCTACAGATTCTGCTCATTGAGTTTCACTGGGACAGAGGTTTATCTGCAAACTGTGCTCCCACTTTTTGACTGAAGTCACTTAATGCAAAGTACAACCAAATGTGGGGACAGTTATGGTTTATATCAGGAATTGTTAAAAGGTGCTGGGCTGATATTTCATAACATTATAATCATTGATGGGGAAATACACTTGTCAGTGCTCTCTGGTGGCCAAACTATGTAACCACACCACTGTTTTTTTAATTATCTCAAAAATACCTTTTAGCATTTCGGTACTGCCAAAACTTGTTAGTCATTGATGGACACTTATTTTGTTTAGTAGGCTATAGATTAAAACATTGCTTACTAGTTACAATACTTCTTATCTAATCTTTCTGAGTTTTCCAGCTTTTCCTTAAATCGTTTTTTCCGATGGCCACTTTTCATTATTTTCATTATTGAAATATTAGACCAAACAAGAGAGTTAAGAACGTAATGTTGATAACAGACAATCACTAAAATTGTTTAGTCAGGCCCTGCTTTGAATGTTCTGTTTTATTTATACAAGAGTTGAGTTCATGTCATTGAATCTCTCTCCTGCAGTGCTCAGCAAAGGACTGCTGCTAACGCCACCAAGAAGAGAGTCATGCCCAATCAGGTAATTGAACAGACACTCTACACAGCCCATAGAAATCCTTCACACCACCGTAGTATCACAGAAGCTGCTTCTCCTGCTGTATGTTTGTCTTCTTCTTTACTTCTTGTTCTCTCTGTCGTTGTCTCAGCCCGTCTGACAACGCATGTCATTGTTGCCCTTTGTTGCTTCACATTTACGCATTTACATCCTCTTGTCTGTGCCCCTCTTGTCTCTTCTCTATATTTCCCTTTCCTCTTTCTCCTCTTCTGTTCCTCCTTTTTTTTATGCCCAGGGAGAAATTCTTGTAAGTACTGTACCCCATGCACGTCCAGTTGACACTTCCTCTTCGGGTGGGTGGGGGAGTCAACGGTCATTCAGACCATGTCGAGAAATAAGATTTGTGCTCCGTGATGAAAATACAGGGAAGTGAAACAGCTGCACTCATCGGCTTATTACGTGAGCCAGATGTCCTTTTCCACATGGTGGTCATTCTTTCTCAGCAAAACCCCAAAAGAAGATTCTGCTTTCTGCAACCTGCACTGCTCATGCACATTAGTGCCTCTTTCCCTGCCTCACTGACTTTGCACTGGGACAAAAATCTCAGTTCTAGAAAGTTTTACTTTAGTGTATAACCTCCATGGTGTCTCTACAGCACGAATAGAAGTGGCAAATTTCAAGCAGTCGCCAGAAAAAAGGGAGGATGAATCAGTAGCTACTGTACCTGTCATCAGCCTCGGTCACAGTCTCAGTGCCTTTGAAGTCAGCCGGGGCCTGGCTGCCACTGGGCCCCTCTGACTGTGGAGATTTGTGGGGGGAGCTCTGTGTGATGAAGGGATGCTGGAGGACTTCAATAGAAATAATCCTCTTGCTCAGATCCACCTGAAACATGGCTTTTACCCGTAGACAGTGAGAATGAACAACAGTCTTTGCATCTCAAGCAAACAGAATCAAGTAGATGAACGCAGCTACAACCTGCTAAACCACCTTATCTCTTTAAGATACCATATTGGTTTAAAATACCAGGATTCAAGCCCCTAGATCATTTAAATGACTTTATGCTAGAAATGTAACCAATATTCCCCAAATGATTACAGTGATGTATGATCTGTGGAGAAAATGATTTTAAGGAAGCAGGAGTTTTTTTGTTGCAGCTCTTTAGTTTGTCATTGGGAGAAATTCACCCAGACGAGATTGTTGTATTTGTCTGCTTATTATCCCTGTGTCTCCTTTCTTCCCTCTTCTCGTCTGTCAGTCTGGCAAAGAGAGGGATGCAGAGAAGGTGACTTTTCCTTGAGACCTGCCATCATTTGTTTTTACTCTCTCCCTATGTCTCTACTTTTTTTTAATGCTGAAGGAGTTGGTCTGACTTTAGTGTGAACCTTTTTGTTATCTGTATGAAACATACCATTGCTCTTGCATGGCTGATGATGCCGTTTTTACTGTTGCAGTGATCTTTCTTTGCACACGCAAAGTGCATTTTTTTGGAGTTTCATTTGTTTTCAGTGTTGTATTTGCTTGCTTTGGACAACCCCTCTTGTGGGGTGTGTAGTTCAGTCAACTCTTGGACTCTCATATGCAGGTGATCCGCAGAGGCTGGCTCACCATCAACATCAGTATCATGAAGGGAGGATCCAAGGACTACTGGTTTGTCCTGACTGCCGAGTCTCTCTCCTGGTATAAAGATGAGGAGGTGAGGCTCGTACAGGACAGACAAAAAATATATAGAACTTATCGTGGAATACAAGATTTGGTTTACCTCCCTTTGTATTTATCACTCCATCACTGTGCCGTTTGTCAGGAGAAAGAGAAGAAGTACATGCTGCCTTTGGACAACCTGAAGCTGAGAGATGTGGAGAAAGGCTTCATGTCCAGCAAACATGTCTTTGCCATCTTCAACACTGAACAGAGGTGTGGATTCTATCATCTCTTAAAACAATAATGTTTATGAGCATGCATTTTTTCTCTGGTTCATGGTCGTGCATCTGTTGTCTTGCAGGAACGTGTATAAAGACCTGCGTCAGATTGAGCTGGCATGTGACACTCAGGAGGATGTGGACAGCTGGAAGGCCTCGTTCCTCAGGGCTGGTGTTTACCCAGAGAAAGACCAGGTACACAGGAGTATACTGACGTTTTAATACTGTAGCTCATTCATGAATTGACATTGTAAAGAATGTCATTGTATTGGTTTCCAGGCTTTAAACTCCATTTCATGTGACATTTTTCTTAACATTTACTGTAAATACTTCTCTAACATTTAAGGATAGTCATTAGCAGCTTTGTGAAACAGATGTACAGAGTAGAAGTCTCTACATCTCTGCTTCTGCGTCTCTCATCGTCCTGTCCGTCTCCCCATGTCTCGGTCTCCTCCAGCCTGAGAACGCTGATGCATTGAATCCTAGCGACACCGTGTCCATGGACCCCCAGCTAGAACGACAAGTGGAAACCATCCGCAACCTGGTGGACTCCTACATCGGCATCGTCAACAAGTCCATCAGAGACCTCATGCCCAAGACCATCATGCACCTAATGATCAACAGTGTATGTTCTGTCACCTCTGTCTCTTTTTGAAGGACTCTCAGATGGTATATAGCTGCATACTGAGTCTGGTTTCCTCTCCCATCTCCAGGCAAAGGACTTCATCCACTCTGAGCTGCTGGCCTACCTGTACTCAGCAGGAGATCAGGGCAGTTTGATGGAGGAGTCGGCAGAGCAGGCTCAGAGGAGAGATGAGATGCTGAGGATGTACCACGCTTTGAAGGAGGCTCTGGTCATCATCGGAGACATCAGCACCACCACTATTTCTACCCCGGTGCCTCCACCAGTGGACGACACCTGGATCGCCAAGGAGCCAAGGTACCAAACATGAAAAAGTAACAAAAGGTTAAACAGGCCAGACAAAAAAGAAAGGTTCTTAATACAGATGTCATGTTCCCACATTATTCCCTTTTTTCTGTCATTTAGTGCTGGGAGGTCATGAGCTTATAGTTTAATTACATTTTGGAGAGGTTTCCTGGTGGTTCAGTTTAGCTATTCATTATATCACTATTATTTCTATTATATATTTTTATCATCTTTTTAAAATGATTGTATGATTACTTACTGTACCACATGCTCAGACAATGCATTTGTCAGACTGTCTGCACTGCACACTTTTGTACGGTGTATGTTGAGGAGCCAATGGCAGGTATTGCTCCATGTCATCATGGATGCATTTCCCAAATCTCAGTCAGAGGGAAAATCAACATGTCCATACTTAGGCAATTCTTGTTTACAAAATCAAAGCAGACACTCCAGCACTTTCCAATGAATAGTGGACTATTTATGTTATGAACTTGGTGTTGCATCATGTACATTTTAGACTTAGGGCCGTGATATACTTGCTGTAAACTACGCGACACAGAAGTATAAATAGATTTCCTCCTGCAACTTTTCTGTAGTTCTACTTCTTCCAGTTGCAGAGCTATTCTTTCTAAGAAGCTTCCCCAGAAATGTGCATGTCATTACAAAATGAGTTTATTCTGGAAGGAACCCACAGTAAGGCCTACACACTCTGCTATCACACAGAATTGACTTTATTATTCAATATATCCAGCAGGGGTCCTCTAGTGACTGTCTTATTATTTTCCAAGCCCTCAGACTACTGTGCCTGCTGCTTAGCTCTCAGATCTGACTCATACACAAGTGACTCTTTTGACTCAACCTTGAACAAGTCCACAAGGCAGGGAAACTTTTCAGGATATTTATCAGGAGTCGAGCAGATTCACAGAGAGTGCATCCTAATAAGGCTCTTTTAATAAAAGTTTAATCCAAACTCAGCTTTAAATAAAAATGGGTTTTCGATGGAAATGTAATTTCCAAAATAAAAATTCTTCCCCTAAAGCACCCTGTCCTTGTTTGTCAGTCCTCCGCCAGCATCCCGCCCTGCCTCAGCGACAGCGGCCCCTCCCAGCCGACCCCCAGGAGTGAGGGGGGCCACCCCAGGTCCTCCACCGCCCCTCAACCCCTCACCGGCTTTTGGAGTACCGCCTGTGCCTTCGCGACCGGGGGGTCACGCTGCTGATCCCAACTCTGGTGCTGTGCCTCTGGTCCCATCCAGACCGGCCCGTGTGCCTCCAGCGCTGCCGCCGGGAATTCCCAGGTAAAACCCGTCATGTACACACACTGGCTGTGGTGATGCTGGTGAAAGGTTGTGGCTTTTGGTGGTTTGGGATTGATTAGTGCATGACTATCTCATGATATTTTGCCTTGCATGTTTACTCCCCTCCCTCCCCCCCAATACCTCCCCTCCTCTCTCCCACCTCTCTTCCTGTAGCAGAAGACCCCCGGCTGCTCCCAACAGACCCACTGTCATACGTCCTTCAGAGCCCTCCCTGCTTGACTAGAAACACAAGACATGCGCAAACACATTTCACTTTTTATATTTCTCTTGAGCAGAGATAGTCATTAAACTTTGTTTTTTCATGTGTATTCCTATAACCACAAACCTTTGTCCTACTGTAACTGGTAATCAGATGCTGTTTCAGTCTGTGCATTTCAGAAACATTATGTCTGTGATTTTGACTTGTCCTGCAGGTAGCTTTTTTAACATGATGAAATTTTCTGCTTCCAGTATCATGAAAAGGGATAAATTAGATTATTTTATCGACTTAAAGGTTATGAACCAAGAGAGTCATGTTCTTTTTGTGTGTCATTTGAAATGAAATATCTATGATTCATAACTTTTTACATAATGGTAAGGAAAAAGCCTTCAGAGGTAAATTTTGTGAGTTGGATACTTGCTAATGTTTTTTCAGTAATCTCACACACTAAGCACCTCATTAAGTAAGCAGCACTTTTTGACAAAGTCCTTTTCCTCCTTGTTGTATTTTCAAAGTCAGCCTTCAATTGAGCCTATTAAAATTGGACTGGCCAATGAATTTTGTATGCTTCAACATTTTATCTAATTACTTTACTTCAAGTCTTTTTTTTTCTACAAGTAAACTTAGGCTGTAGCATTCCTCCTTTGTAGAACAATTAAATAATTAAACAACAATTAAACATAAGAAAAGAGGACGAGGGCTGGAGGAAGTCTCTGCAGCAGTGGAGTTGTCATGTGTTGTACCACTAATAATTACACACTTGTCGAGGTAAGAATGACACATTGCCCAGCCAAACGTCCTCTGACAGTTACCTCCCACAGCTTGGTGAAAAAAAAAAACTGCCTGGTGCACGAATTGTTTTGTAATCACTTCAACAAGCATCATCGTGAAAAAAAAAAATCAAATCAAATTTTAAAAAAAGCCATAGTGAAAAAACAATGTTCATGTAAGAGAAAAAGGGCCTCTCAATAAGAAGATGTATAAAGTGATGGAATTAATAAAAGACTAGAAAAAGGTGTGGTGGCTGGTGCTTCGTCTTGCTCTTATTTTTCCTCATTTCTTTTCTCCTGCCATGTACGGATGTTAAATCTACAGCAGATGCTTCCTACGCTTTCTGTTAAGACGCTCGGTGCATAGTTGAGGTCAAGACCGCCTGATTTGCATGACAGTCAAATGGAGAGATCCGTGCAGAACAAGAACGTTTCACTTTCCTCTGTGCAGCCTGGCATGACCTGCTGTATTTACTGTATGATGGAGCTGTGCATCACCATGGTAACCACGGTTGCCAGTAGCAACCTCGCAGTAAAGATAGTGTAACACATTGCTTTTGGGGCTGTTCGTAGGGCTGCACAGGAATGAATAAAGGTATGCAACCCCGCTCGCCGGTTTTTTCCTCCTGCATTGTGTTGTGGTTAGCTGTTTGATTACTCGCTGTGAGAAACTGACTAGAAATATTCTCATGATGCTTTTTCACACAGGCGACCTCCACAAGTCCCCTCTCGTCCCAACCAGTGGTGAAGGAGACGCGTTGCCCACTCACACTTGGCTCAGAGAGCTGGAGGAGCCCACTCCAGCTGATGCGCCTGGTATTAGAAGTTGTTGTGGTTAGACGTTTTAGGAAGATGAAGATGCAGACGTACTGGCCTTATATCAGGACAGTGGTCGTGTCTGGAAAGCATTGCTCACAATGTAAAAATGATCTCAACTGCACCAAAATGAAGGAAGACAAAATAACATAACAATAGTCTATGTACATTATGTATGTTATATTGCTTGCAGGGAATTCTTTGTATTTAATATGCTGTATATCAGTCATTGTTTTTCTCTTTGCATATAAATAATCCAGAAATATTTTGTCACTCGGACACTGCTTGCTTGAAATTTCTGTCAATGCTGAGGAATTAAAGTGAAATGGAAGAAAAATACTGATTAAAAAACTGCATCTTGACACAACCTTGACAAACAACGCTGCCAACATTTAAATACTACACAGTGTTATGATCTCCTTGTCTAAAAAATAAACTAATTTACACAGCACCTGCTGGCCTGAAGCCATTAGCACCTCTCTGACACCCAGTCACAGTCACTTCACTCTGCAAAGGTGTAGTAATAATAACTTGGTAATAAGTGGGTTTTTTTTAAATAAATAAATCCAAATAATCCAAATGGCAACAAGTGCAGTTAATTCATGGTGATTCTTTGAGCATCTGCTTAAATATTCCTTTTTATTTAACCTTTAAACCATCTTCAACTGAATGTCACTTAATATCAGAGTTGTTTTTGTAAATGGCTGGATTAGGAGTTTGATAAGGTCAGACATTTGGGGGAGCAGTATCTACAAGATTAAAGTGCACCTACACATGTTGGTCACACTCCTGATTGCTTCCCTCCACACGGCTCTGGGGAAAACACAGAGGCTGATAACCTGCGTTGTGTCTTTTAAAAAGTCTTAGATATAAAAATGACCAAATGTCTTCGGTATGAAACCGTGCTGTGGGCGGACATGATGAGCTGTCACTTTATCGCTGAAACACTAGCGTTCCTCCTGATTTACATGCACACGAAGCAACCTTTTGTTCTCAAGTACATGAAGAAAAGAAAAGCTGAAAACTACTTTTAAGACAAACCTGTTTTTGGTTAATGTACTGTTTGGATTGACTGTGATAAGTTATACAGAACACACTTTGAAAGATTATTCCTTTCTTACACTAAAAAGGCAGCTCACATAAAAAAAAAACCCTTCAAAAGTTTTCAGGGTGTAAAAAAAATCCTTTTTATTAATGTGAAAGACATTCATGAAAACCTGATTGTTTCAATTATTCTTTTAGACACATAATGAAAAGTCTTGTCATGGTTTTAAAAAAAATGACTGCATGGCTGCCGAGTACAAACAAATATGTCACATTTTGTCGAAACAGTAAACACACGTCAGAATAAAAGAAAGTTTGATCCTCGAGAAAACACAAACACACATCTAACAAACTGTTCAGACTGAATTATGTTAATGCATGTCTGAACTGCCATATACACACATATTACATGTGTCAGACACATGTGTTATTGGCAATCACATTGGAAATCACCCCTGTTTTCTTACTCTACATTCTTATTTGTCAACATGGACTTGTACTGGCACACGAAAACAAATCAATAACGTCTCAAACAAAAATAACCCAACTATCAATGAGGCTGTGACCAGGGACCCATCTGGGCCAATAGGGACCGATATAATGGCAGGATCTTACACTGTCAGGAAGAACTAATACGCCAACAACACTATTGCACATTGTCATCACTTGTAAACCGACAAACCAGGCCTTCTGTGGACTTGTTTTGGAGTGACGTCATATAACAGGGATTTAACCTTCATGGAGGATCATTTCATCTTTTGTGGAAAAAAAATCCCCTCTCCCTCCCCCCACCACAAAAAACCCCAAATAAACAGAGCACAGCACCTGCATTATATCTGTTGTTCCTCCTATATAGGTTGTGTTTTCGAAATGTACTTTTTGGTTTTGGTTTGTGGTAAGATTTGATATTAAAGACCTTCAAAGAAACGACCGACTTCAACTTCCTCTGTCTCTTCCTTGTCTGGTTACCCTTCATGATCAACAGATATATTATTCAGTTATTGCTCCTAAACTGAAAACAAAGTTTTGGATGTAAAAAAAAGAAAAGAAAGAGAAAGGTCCAGTAGAGTTGATGTTGAATGCTGGTGTTCATGTAGACAAAATGAGAAGTGATGGAGCAGATAACCAGTCGGTCGGCTTTCTTCCCAGCCTGGCCTGTGATGCAGCACGACCTCATCCTTATGTGCAGACCCTCCGCTTATCGTCAAACAGCTTACGGACTGTGTAGACCTGGGAGTGGAGAAGTACGATGTTGGATGTTGTGATTCAAAGTGCCTTGTCAGAAAGGTGATTAGCCCCAAACCTCGCCTCCAGCTCTCTATTTACCTGAGTGAGGGCCACGCACAGCATCACCAGCACACTGGCACAGGACCAAAATGAGACCCTCCAAAGGTTATCTTCCAGAAGGTTTCGGTCCCGCGCCTCAAAAGCTCGCAGCACCGTCTGCATCTGCCGGCTGCGCTCTAAGCGTCTGTGTAGTGACTCCATGGACTCCTGAGGAAAATTGAAGCAAAGGATAGCTGCGATGAGGACAAGGGGGGCACTGAGAGGCTGAGAAAACACAATGACTTGATGGACAAAACACTGTCAAGAGTTTTCAGATCCCCTGCTGAGGACAGAGGCTGTCAGTCTCAGAGTCTGACCGCTACAATCTGACCGTTACAACAGGTTGTGATTTTGTCATTATTTCCGATGGTAAAAGCTTAATACCGCCGCAGTTTGGAATAGCTGACGTCGGCTGATGTTACTGTATATTTTCGATATTGACAGGAAATCCCATGAGAAGACCAAAACCAACACTGCGTGAGTTGGTCTGTCAATACTTTCCCACTTCCTCTGTCAGTTTCCCTCTACTGCAGACAACAGAAAATTGGGTAAAAGGTTTCTTTTTTTGTTAAAATAGTAAGTTGCTGGTCACTGTATTTATTAGAGAAGTACATTTGCTGAGGACTTTGTTCCTCCGTGGATTAATACACGTTTTGTGATCTAGTGTGAGTATTTACCGCAGCAGAACTATCTGTACGTTTAAGAGTGATGCATGTTCACCGTAATGAAGGATCATGTCGGCGGGTGAAACGGTGTCGCTCACTGATGTGTAATTAATACATAATGGACAAGAGGCGAGGGGAAACACACAAAATACATGTTAGCAGGATCAGTAAATTGCTGGTTTTGAGAATAACGTCTATGTTATCCTGCGAGCTGCCAAATTACCGAGGTAGCTAAATAGTTAATGAACATACGCGGAAAATAATCATCTGGCTGATTGTTTTCAAATGATAATTAATGATTCAGAAGCAAATGTGACAAGAGCAAGGGCTGAGCTAATTAATTAAACCATGACAAATGTGTCCTGATTTGTACCTACACAACAACAACAACCCTGTTACAATTATCTCTCCTCCCTCGTCTTGTCTGGATGTTGTTTACATGTTGTTTGAAACTGTCATCATTCCCAGCAGCAGGGGTTTGTTAAAAGGTCAGCTGACATAAGTGACTAGACTTCCTTTTTCCCCCCCTAATTCATTTCTAAACCACAGACACGCATCTTACCCGGATGTCTTCCAGCTTGTACTCCAGCAGGCTTCCATCGGGCTCCTCTAAACCCACCCACTCCTCATCTCCGCCCACATCCCCTCCCTGACCCTCAATGATAATCTCAAAGAACACCATCTTCTCTGAGAAGCGACTGAAGCTGTTGTCAAAGCAGATTTGGTAGTCTCCCTCCTCAGTGGGCTCCACCCTGGAACAACAGGAGACACATGGAGTCAAACAGACAGGGCCAACAGTGGCCGAAGTGTGAAACATAATGGTGGTTTGAAGCGAGGCAGCACTAACACATGGACTCCGTCGGAGCGCCGAGACTCCACGATGAGCCGGATGCCTTCTGGAGAGAGGATGGTGAAGTCAACATCCATACCAGCACCTGCTATCACCTGGAAATAGACACGCAAACACATACACTCACTGAGCAGCAGGCTCGATAGCAGAATGGATAATTTTTCTTTGCTTTGAGAGACAGAAGCACAAAGACAAAAGGTCGGACATGACAAGTACGATACAGTTTATGGTATGTGTCTAAACCGGTAGGCCGCCACGTCGCCCTGACCCAAACAGCTTGAAGCCAAGAGTACATGCGTGTGTTGCAAGAGCGGATATGATGTTGTTGTCTCATAGACTCTCCCACTAAACAAATACTCCACTCACAGTGAGATACGTGTCCCTGCGTAATTACATGACTTAAGCTACATTCAGTAGTAGTTTGTTCAAACCACTTACGCTTTACCAGGTTGTGGATTCAAATTTAAAACAAATAAAAATGCTATTTTTGTCTACACTTAGTGACATGTTTTTAGAAACGTCTACGATTATTAAAAAAGCAGAAACTAAAATGTCATTTACAAGAAGTATTTAGTAATCAGTGCTCAAACTCTCTGTGGTGCCGCTGTGGAAGGTTCATCTATGGTAAACTGAGCTTATTGGACAGAGGCAAACACCTGTATAACATATAAAATTCAAACAGTGTTAAGAGAACAAAGTCCAGGAATAAAGTCTAACAAACGCTCTGTAGCCCTCTTTGATAAAAACTGTAGCTAGGCAGAGATCAGGACAAGCAGATTAAACCATGATCAGTGGCCTCACTAACTGTGACATGAACAAGTCAGGAAACACCAGGACGCATCACGGAGCTGGTTGTCCAGTCAAACCGAGAAAGGGAAGCATGTCCCAGGAGGGAGGGTTAGGGTTACATGTCAACCGGATAGATAGCGATTATTAATCAGAATTTAAAGGACTCATATAATGGACTGCTCATCACCTGCTGATCATGGGACAGCATCATGTTACGGAGGCGATATAGATGAGTACAGTCAAAGAAAGAGAGGACACTGAAGGAAACTGACTGCAAACAACCTGAGGCGCAGGGTGAGAGATCAACTTTGAACTCTGAGGACCACGGTCAGCATGAAGCTACTGTACAGTCTATGATCGCCTTAAAGTGTCCGAGCCCCTGAACATCTGTGATGGGAGATCACACAGGAGGAGCTGGAGAGGATCTGTCAGAGATTTCTGCTTTTTCTTTTTCAGTCAAATCATTTTGTCATGATAGGTTAATGAGTTTTTCTTTAGCTATTTTAATCTCCTGACATTTATTATTTTTTTCCCTAACTATTTTAGAAGTCTGCCTCCAGGGTATGGGGCAAATGAAGAATTTGCAGATGAGGTTTTAACTGTGCAGTGTGCACGTGACAATAAATGCTTTGACCTGACTTAGAGTGAATACTTTGTGAAGCCGCTGTTGCACAGTTTTGACAGTTGAAGAGCAGAAACAATTAAGTCAACCAATTAACCAGGCCATGTCTGGAAAATAATGACTGACATCTAATTTTTCACATTATAGTTTTATAGATGGATTGATTGAGATCAGTAGCTAGAGTTAGAGACTTCATCATGTAGACGGAGCTCCTGTCACAACTATGGAGGTGGACTCCTGTCAACATTAGTTTCTGACTTTAAAATTAACTATTTGAACTAACATTTGGGAAATCTAAAACAAACAGATATGTTTCCTGTCCTCCAACACTGTCCTGACCAGGACCAGGGCAGCATCAGGATCTCACTCCAGGACCTTTGAACTGCTTTATAACCAGGATGTGAAACTTTCTACAACATTTACATACTGACTCACTCTTGCTGCGGGTGGTGTGTGTGTGTGTGTGTAGTGGCGGACTGTCTCATTTCCTGTAGGCTACAATATTTTACAATCGCTGGTCTTATTGAAGCTCGTTTCTTTCGGGAATCAATCACTGCTGTGGCCTACCGTTTTCGCAATCTTGTGGAGATGGTGCTAGATATGAACTTTTAACTTGTCTGAACTCCCACGACGTGACGGTATGAGGTGTCACATCGTTAGCAGCTGCAGTCACAGTGGAGGCTTATCCACACGCACACGCACATGCACACGGCTCCAGTAGCAGCAGCCTGAGGGCTAGCTGTGGCACGACAGCTACTGATGGTCAGCATCGTGATTCAGCAGCTGTCCTGGACAGAGAGCGGCCGTGTCTGCTGACCAATACACGCACGTAGACACATACACACACAGTTACCTGATACTCGACCTCCATGCTGCTATTCTTTGCTGCTGTTTGAAAGAAACACTCGGATCTTCCGGCTGGCACCAGAAACGTGAACTCGCTGTCCTGGCTCATGCCGAAACTGCGCACGGAGCCCAGACACCAGACGAACACGACGGCGAGGACGTACAGCCGCCCCCCGCTCCCCTCGCTCCCCCGGAGAAGGTCCATGGTGAAGGTTTTTTATTTCCCCCAAAACACGACGCTATCTAAGTTCAGCCATCTCCTTCGCATCCCCTCTCTTCCGCAGCACAACTTTTGCGACGCTGTGATTGGTCGGAGGCGCGTGAACGACGGCAGAGCTGCGGGCCAATCAGAGGAGGAAGAGTAGCCATCCTCCTCCAATTAGCGCAGAGCTACGGCCTGCACGGCAGTATGTGTACGGTGAGGAATGTGCGGCAGTAGCAGCCTAACAAGAAATGACCAGTACTCAAAACTGTAAATGAAAAATAAATAAATAAATAACATAAATGAAGTAGAAGTGAGCATGTAAATGAGAGCCACTCATACGGAGAATGAGAACAATCAATTGAAAGTAAATACTCTGTGAATACACTGTGAACAATTTTGAAAGCCATTAAGAGTTTTTGCTTTAAATTCAGGACTCCAGCCTCTTGCATTTTGTCTCACAGAGATCAGGATGTGGCTGTTGGCTCACCGCTAGAGCTATTGCTTCAATCAATATAGGTTTCAACTGATAGCTATTTGCAGTTTGATAAAAGTGGATTCTGTGTGCATGTGGTTTCACAGGCTGCCACATTTCGGCTACCACACCACTGAATGGTATTTCTATATGGTTCGACTGATAGGCCACTACTGCCAAACCCAAAACTGACCAGAGTCTGAGAGTGTTGTTTTTATTTTATTTTTTAATTTTTTAGTCAAAGGCAACTATGTGTCACTTGAATATAAAATGCTAATTGCTGCTATGGCTCAACAACATAGTAGCCTATGCCTTTGTCAGTGTTACTTTTATAATAGACACCCACAGACTAAAGCAAATGAATTCAGCACTGTCACTATCATATGAATAAGCAAAAAAAGTGAACAGGAAAAAAATATGGTACTAATGTAAAATTGGGAATTGAGAGCAGCAGGGGGAATGTCACATGGCAAAAATAGAAAATCAGTGAAAGAGCCAGCGTAAGGGGGAATCCAAATGTTTTTTTCTTTAAAAAAAAAAGAAGAAGAAAAGGAAAGTACAGAAATACACTTTTTTAACTCTTGCAATTCTTGAAAAGTAATTTAACATACCATTTATTCACATTATGGCTTAAACAAACATTCATGACAGTCATCTCTGGGCTCCACAGCTGTGTCCATCTATTCATCATTTGATTTGTATTCAACAAGAAGCAACCACGTGCAGGCCTCTGACTATGGACTTCCGTCTGTCCTCCCTCTTCTTTATCTCCATTGAACACAATGTGTGTGTGTGTGTGTGTGTGTGTGTGTGTGTGTGTGTGTGTGTGTGTGTGTGTGTGTGTGTGTGTGTGTGTGTGTGTGTGTGTGTGTGTGTGTGTGTGTGTGTGTGTGTGTGTGTGTGTGAGTGGGTAACAAATGGTGCATGTGGTGCAGTTTCAACATACGGAGCGTCTCAAGTCAAACTGCCCCCTCCTACAGAGAAGAAAAAACTCCCAGTAGTGTGAGTTAGATGCAAAACAAAGGATGAGCCTCGTCTTTTGTCCTTGTCCAAATGTTGAAATATTATTTGATCTTCATTATATTTGACACAGCATTTCATCATCAGAGACAAGAAGTGAAAATGGCAATATTAATATGCACATGGAGCAAGCTGATAGCTAGAGGAAAATGAAAGGAACAATAAGAGAAAGAAAGAAAGAAAGAAAGAAAGAAAGAAAGAAAGAAAGAAAGAAAGAAAGAAAGAAAGAAAGAAAGAAAGAAAGAAAGAAAGAAAGTTGCTTACATTTCTGCTGTCTGTACATGCATAAAGAGGAATCTCTTCGCTGCGATGTGGCAAGTTACAAAGCGAGCCAAAACATGTTCCTTAAATCATAAACCAAGTATTGATAAATCGCTCATAATAAAAAAGGAAGAGGACTAGATAACTCAAAGCAACTAACCACAGCAAGCGTCAGCAGCATTGAAACACTTTTAATTAAAAAAAAAAAAAGTTTCCTCATTATGATACACATTGCCGTCCGCTTTGCTTTCTCGTGTCCCCTGCACAGTAGTCATCTTAAATCACTGCGGGATTTCTAGCTGCACCAGCGGTGCCTCAAGATAAAAGCACCAGATGTATACATGCAACACCTGAAGCATTTGAGAAAGCAGTGGCTTAACAGTCTGGGAAGAGGTTTTGTAAGTGTGATACTAATGCTCACTGTCCTTTATTGAAGTGCAGAGACAACCCACTGTGGGTGATGATGTGAGGCTGTGGTGTCAGCCAAGATGTTCAAGTGTGAATTTCATACTTTGACCCCCAAAGAGCTTCTTCACCATCAGAAATGACGTCACCCGGCATGGATCGGCAGCAATGAAAGCTCAGTCAGACAAAGCGATTGCACAAGTTTCTCAGAATCAGACAAAGAAAAAGCAGCTACTCAACAAAAAGTGTTGATCAGAACATGAGACACCAGGGCTGAGAAATAGAAGAGAGAAAAGGAAGTGTCAGCTGAGGGATGATAACTATATTCAGTAGTCGTAGGGAGTGTCCCACACACACTCACATGCACACTACTCACTCTCTCTCTCTCTCTCTCTTTGCCTCTTCCCCATGTCATCTTCATTTCCTCCTTACATGAGCTTGCTTTCAAAGCAATATTAGTGATAGCTGACAGCAGGCGAGAGAACACACAGAGGTGAGGGAGGAACGATATCTCTATATGGTGCACGTTGTGGATTTTATTTTATGTTTCCATGAAGGTGAGGCAACCATCGGCGTCAAAACCTGTAGTCATACTTCTGTTTTTTCTTTCTTTCTTTTGTTTTCTGATAGTTTTTAAGAACATAATTTGTTGTTGGAGCTTCCAAGAAGTGTGTGGAAACTATTCTTCTGCTGGATGCCTTGCGACATCTGTTGCAAATATAAAACCAAGGTAATTACGCAAAGCAACTAATAACAATTGTTGTAACACGTTTTTTTTTTTCCTTTCTGTTTGATTCATTGGACATGCCACAGCTGTCGTCTTGTATGTGCTTTCAGTAGTGTTGGTGTATGTAGTAATCACTTTGTTTCCCAGAAGCAGGTTGCATTGCATGTGCCTTTTGTAAACAGAGTAGGCAAAACCACTGTGGCCATGTCTCACGTCTTTTTCTCTGTTTCTGTTCTGTTTTGTTGTTTTTTTTACACTTTGCCTTTCTGTTCCCTGTGTCTTTGCTCTTTTTAACCCAGACCCTGTCTCTTTCAGAATCCTTGTCACATCGCACTCATTGACCTTTAGCCCTAGCGTTCCAGGTGGAGTGTGATGGCAGAGGGTGGCGCGGGCACCTTACCGCAGGTGTTTGTTGTGGACACTCACCTGAACTATGCCTCCATTCCCAGCAAGAAGGGACAGAGGTGGGCGAGAATTGGCCAAAAGCCTCTTCTTCTGTTGGTGGGGCTGACCATGTTGGGACTTGTCGTGCAGGGGGTGTTCATCTACAAGCTGTACAAAAAAACTGAGGTGAAGCTGATGTCTACTTGTCTGTCTGTCTCTCTGTCTGTCTGTGTCAGTGTAAATGAGCCGCATTGGTGATGGGGGCATTTGGAAATTCCTTTTCTAGAATTTCCCTATTTCGCTCTACGTCATAATCAGACAAGCAGACGTGTCATCGCTCGCTCCTATAAGTTGCAGGTTGATAGATGCAGATGGACTTTCTCTCTACTTCTGCTTCCCTTTCCTTTCTCTCTCCAGTGCAAACACAACTTAATTTTTCTAAAGACAGTCTCATTGTGCCCTGTATTCACACCTCTGTGATATTGTAAGTCATTACATAGTCTTCATATGCACGACTTGTCAAGAATTAAATCAAGGTCATTTTGAAAATAATTTGAAAAAGAATAGCAGATAAAATTACTCTAGGGCCTTTATCAGCTACTATATTTCTCAGTAAGAAAAATTAGCTTGCATCTATCTATGAATGCTATAAATGGCAGGACACTTCCTGTTCTTAAACACTTTTGAACTTTTGACACCTTTATTTGCAAACATGCACAGATTTTGTTGCATGGTCGTTCCAAGCTCTCATTATTTTCTTCCTCCCACTGCAGTCCTTTGGATCTAATTCAGTCAACAAGAGCCTGTCCAGTCCCACAGCATCTGGCCAGCAGGTAAGTGACAGGTGTACAGTCTGTGCATGTCTGCCCATTGAATCACTGTCACACTGCCCGATGTGTGCTGTGTTTTTGAGTTTTATCTCTCTTTTCTTTTCTGCTTCAGGGTGGAGTCATCTCGTCTCGGATAGGATCTAGAGGTATTGAGTCAATCTAATTATTGTGTATTGATGGCTCTTGAGGAAAAATGTGTGATAGATGAATAGATTTTTCACATTTTTCAACTGTCAAAACCAAATAGTAAATACTGCCACAGTGTAAAAAAAAAACAACAACCCTCAGAGCTATCACATGCATGAGTGATTAATCTGACTCTGTTTCCCACAATATTTCCCTATAGAGCCACCACACCCAGATCAGATCCAACCGAGGCCTTTTGCTCACCTGATGGGTCAGAGCTCTCTCAATATTCAAGCTGTAATATAGTATCTGACATAAATAGCTACATTTATCCCGTCTTCATCATTTTCTTTTTGTCAAACAACTCAAACAATTCATCTCTTCTTTATCTCAGGCTCTGATCATCCTTCCGGTGACAAGAATGTGGTGCAATGGATACATGAAGGTGGTGAGGCCATCATCCGCAACATGAGCTACAACAGAGGCCGATTGGTGGTTGAGAGGGAGGGTTACTACTACCTCTACTCCAAAGTGCAGTTAAATACCGCGGAGGAGTGTTTGTTTATCCAGCACAAGGTCATGAAAGACACCAAAGCCTATGGAGAATCTATCGAACTTATGAAATCAAAAAGGTTCGCCACCGTACCACTCCTCACTTCCTTCCTCTGTTCTTGCACATTTGTGCTTAAATGGGTGCAACCTGTTTGTAGCTTCACATCAATGCTGTCTTCATTACGGTGACAAGTTCTTTCTTTTTTTTTTCTTTCTTCTTTTTTTGTGACATCTATGATGTGTTCCCTCTAGCTTCCGCTGCCGGTCCCAGAAATCCTCAAATCCAAAGACTTCAGATGCAGAAGATCTGTGGAACAGTTTCTTGGCTGGGATTTTCCACCTGCAGGTGGGAGATCAAATTTTCGTCACACTTGAGGATATACAGAAGATGCGCACTGGACTCACGGACAACTTCATGGGGGCCTTCATGCTAATATCATGAAAGCAGGGATAGCAATGCCCTGCTCTGTGTCCATGTGAATTTACGCCATATGTTGTAGTATAATTTTACATATCTAATAAGATTTATGTGTCCTATAATATATATATATATTGAGATAATTTATGAAGAAGCAACAAACCGTTGTAAAATCATACAGAGTATCTGATATTCAGAACATATACTGCCTATAAATTGTTGCTATGTGTAAATAAATGACTTTCTTATCACAAATATTAAGTGGCATCAGTTTCTGATTCGATCATGTCTTTGATACACTGAAAAGATCAATGAAAAAAAGCATTATTGGGTAATCAGTGGTAGAGTTGTCTTACAGATTTCACTCGCAAACCAAACTGTGCAGACGTGCAACAGAAGAGCTTGGAGGATACATAAACTCACTGACACAAGCCACAGTTATGCAGTTAGAGATTGGAGATATGCAACATATACAGAATTGTGCATGTGGGGAGCAGGATGTGGTTGACTAAGGATGCACTGAGGAGAGAATGAAGGGGGTAAGGTTACTGAGGTATTAATGTTGGTGGCGCTGACTCAGCTCTTCTCACAGTGTACAGAGGAAAGTTTCACACACACTGCAGTAGTGTCAAATGGAAAAAAGAGAAGAGGCAAAGAGCTATTAAGTATAGGAGGCTTTAGCGGACAGAAAGGGAATAAGGTGGAAAAAGACACAAAAAGCTGAATGGAATAAACTCAGACGGAAATGAGGACCCACAGGAAGCAGTGTAGACAGGTAGCCAGACAGGTAACTAGCTCTCATCACCACACAGTTTTAACTAAGTGGAAAGACTGACCTCAGTTGTTGCAAAGATATTTGGGTCATTTCCTGCTCTGAGAGGCAGATAAACATCTGTGCACCTTGGTGAAACAAACACACAAACAAGATAACAGCTTTGCAGCAAGAGCATGACTGTTTTGCAAATTCACACCTCATGTTGTGGTTCCCTCCCTGCAGTGTGTGCAAATTATATTATTTCCATCTTAGAAGATATGCATATCGCTAATTGTGATGCATAGTTAAACTGCCCAATGATATGCAATGTAAAATCATTTACACTGAGATATTCATTTATTATCTATATACTATATACAGTATGTGTGTGTATGTGTGTGTACAGTATATACTGTATACCATGCATTCATCAGTAACAATGTAACAACAGCAGTAGGTAACAATAACATTGTGACCTAATTCCACTTGCAACATTTACAGGCTCCCTGTGAAGTTTTTGACATTTAAAAGGGGAATGGAGGTGTTGGGTCCCTCTTCTGAATTCAGACATACACACAAAGACACACATGCATACTGTAGATAACAAGATAACAAGCCATAAGCAGCAATGCACCATAGAAAACAGGGAAGAAGAGAAGGACTATGGAGTAGAGACAGATGGGAAGAACACCAATTTGAAATGCGCTGTGGCACTTTTTTGTGCATTCAGTGTTCCACATTGTGTGTATCCATTCTCTATAAAACATTTTCAAGGACACTTTTTAGCTCTTTTGAAATGGGCCAAGACTGTCCACATGTATGCTTACTATCTTGCGGTTTCATTCTTCACTACTTTATTGTTGTAGTGTTGTGTGTCCTCTTGGCACATTACCACCATTTGTAGATAGTGAGTGTGAAATGTTGAATTGCATGAAACATTACTCTGGGTATCATTGGATAATCTGGCATTCATTTGTAATTTAAACACAAAATTAAAATTATAGCTGCTGCGCAGCAATGGGTCGTGTCCGGGCAAATTTTGCACAAGAAACAGGAAGACAGGTTAATTGACCTTGGAATGTTCATTTCTGCACAAGCTGGGGATTGAACCCGCAACCTCTGGAACTAAAGACTGTTGTCTATCACACTGAGCTAATTGTCAAATGGCCGTACTGATGCTTCACATCCATTCACTGTTGTGCAGGCAACAAAAAAGATGTTTGTGTCAAACATCATCTGCTATGAGTCTAAATTTTGTTCAAAGAATTGGAATTGACAAATTTAATTTTGGAACCACAAACCAACACTTAACTCACTTAATTATCTGGAAGTGAGACATGGTGTGTGTCTTCTTAAACAGACTCATAGTTTGTTGTGGAGGCAGATTTCAGAAAAGGTCAAAATGTCAGAAATTCTAATATCTAAACAAAAAATCTGATAATACATAATTGTATCTAGACAACGGACATGTTGGTGATTTTGCTTCATAAGAAAAAGCTGATGTTTAAAAGTGTCAATTGACTGCCACCGTTCTCTAACCATGGTCCGAACGTTTGTCTTGCTGTGATGTTACCATGAGGATTCTGGCATTTTTATTGTCATTGTCACTGTTGGGTCTTGAACCCACAACCCCTCACACCACAGCCCAGTTCTTGAGCTAATTATCTGGCAGTAAGACTCTTCTCAAATACTCAAACATCAGTTCAGATTTTAAAAATAGTCAAAATGTCAGAAATTCTAATATCTAAACAAAAATCTGTTAATACATAAATTGCATCTACACAGCATGGAAATGTTGGTGATTTGTTTGTAATTTTAAGTGTTTTGCTTCTCAAGAGAAAATGTGATGTTTAAAAACATCATCTTTACATTGGCTGCATTGATCCCATGACAGAATTAAAAATCTAGAAAATTCAGTTTTTTACTTGTTTTTCCTTCAAAATGACAAATTTTTTTCAAAAGATAGAAAATGATCTTTTGATGGTATATGTTTACAGTAGTGTTTACAGAATTTTCAGGAAAAATCAAAAATCAAAACAAGTTTTGTGGAGGACATCTGGAGATGCTCTGGAGCAAGTTTGGTGACAATTGAGCAAAAATTGTAGGAGGAGATACATTTTGAAGGTTTTACACTTATTGAAAAAAACAGAGTTGGACTTTTTGTAATAAGTTTAAATTGACAAAAGTTTCAGCAGTATCTAGACTACATTGTGGTGAATTTCACAGCTATAGCATCTACTGTTGGCTTGGTACTGTAGGAATTTAAAAGTTTTTAATTTTAAACGCTTATTGTAAACCAGTACAAGAAATGAATCATGGTCTATTTGATTGGTCTGAAAAAAACATTTCTGAGTAGAAAGTTTCTTTATACATGCAGTTGTAATAGTCCTCCTTAGGCAAAATGCAATGAATTGGAAGACAAATTTTATTTTATTTTATTTTATGCTTGTTACAACAAAATTTGTTGTAACAAGCCTCTGATCTTTAAAAAAAATACAACAAAGATGCAAAACCACCCTCTAATCGCGGCCTTCATGCAGAGCAATTGCATGCACTGGTATCGGTTCTTGTACTCACTAAAGTTCACCGATACCGAGTACAATTACAACAGTATTGGACCGATACCCGATACCAGTATCGGTATCGGGGCATCCCTACACAAAATCATACATAAATCAGTTACTTGTTTCCAAAAGCAAACAAATAGAGATCTTTTTGGTGTCAGAATCAGGAAAACAAAATCAAAATTGCATAGTTTTGGTTTTCGGCAAATACTTTGATGATTATTTTGAGAAAAAAAAAGTAGTTAATAATGATTATAGCTGATCATAAACCAATACAAGAAATGAATCATGGTCTATTTGATTGGTCTGAAAAAAACAACAACATTTCTGAGTAGAAAGTTTCTTTATACATGCAGTTGTAATAGTCCTCCTCAGTTTCTTATTATTTGCTCCGAATGCAAAGATATCAGTTTCTTATTAATGTGACCTGAATGCAGTGAATCTTGTTTTATTTTGTGGGTCTTTATTTTGTGCAGTTTGTTATTTAGGCTTTTCACTTTTGTGAATATGCTCTGAATGCAGAGATGCATCAGAAGTCAAATATATCATTTTGTTGGTCTTTTGTTTGTTTTGTTTGTTTGATATTTTTTATTCAATTCTGTAGGCTACATGTACATGCAGTTGTCATGGTCCTCCTCAGTTTCAATCATGTGCTCTGAAATGCACTTTGCTCAATAAAGAGCAAAATGAGTTTTTAAAAGCTTAAAAAAAAAATCTTGGTTGAATTCTATATACAAGTGGGTCACGACTTAATGACCATGGGAAAAAGTGGGTCCCAGAGTGAGACTAGTTGAGAACCCCTGCTCTATACTATGCTTTACTTTACTGTACATTATATAATATGCATGTTTTAGCACTGCTCAAGGCGAGCCCAGTTTTCACTGTTTTAGTCCAGATTTGTTCTCCACCATCGGAAACATCAGCCTGTGAAGTTGCTAAATGTTCCACTATGCAGAAATGGAACATCAATGTTAAATACAGAGCAGGTGGTGTTTTTAGAACATGGTTGAAAATAGCCACAAACCGCCATGAGAGGTGTTAACAGAGAGTTGACACAAAACAAATACTGTACAATTGCAAGATGAACACGCACAAAAAATGAAATGCAAGATGAACACCCACGTACAGAGAGAGAGAGAGATCCAGTCTGTGCCACCTCTCCTGATGATCAAGTCAAACTATGTGTAGCTGTCTAATGTTTCAAATTTCATCCAGTGTTTGATTTTGTTGTCTGCTTCATGTGCTCTGACAAAATGAAACCAATAATTCACAAATAACAGTCATGGACAATATTTATTATCACTTGGCATCTTAGGTTCATGTAATACAGGAGGTACAATTAATGTGAGTTTGTTTGCAGGCCCACATGTTTTTTTTTTTCTAAACCACACTTAATGGTAAATAAACAGGAAGTCTATAACAGTTCCTGGTATAGACTGTGTAAGAGCAGAAGAGAACTTTCCCTTACATAAACATTTCATGTATTCCACCTGAAACTTTCTCACAACCACTTTTCACCACAGTTATTTTCTACTTTTCACACCAACTCAGCATTCACCATACTTCCATTTATGTCCATGTTTACTATGGATTACTATAAAATACATTCAAGAGAGTTTGTCCATAGGACTTACATGAACATGTTCTCAATTCAGTGCACATATTTAAAAAAAACAACATTCTAGTAACACTTGATCATTTTATGGGCCCTTATTATTTCAAATGCATAGTCTTACTCAGTACTGTTACTCTCCCGTTGCCAGAGGAGATTAAATGTCTCCACCTACCTACACTAGGTATAAATGTGAGGCTCTTGTTGAATTTAAAAAAACATAATGACAGTCACACAATTCTGTAAGCGCCAACCGTATGCTCCCAGGCTTTTATAAAATAAAAACAGAGCTATAAAGTCTGATACAACCCAATGTAGACCGCTTTAAAACGCAGTGTATTGCACATCAACACTAATGTAGTGGTATCTACATGAAAATACATTTACATATTTAAAAAAAATAGCAACACTATCATAAATATAAGTACATAAATATTTCAATATCACAAAATAAATATATCACACAGTACCATATATTCATATTTACAGAGTTTGAGATAAGTGTCAAGTCTTTTCTTTTTTTCCTGTTTGCACTGCAACTCCTGAGTGTCCATCTTAAAATCCTGCTGAGCTTCGTCATTGTACACCTTCAGTCTGAAGAATGGCATCAGCTCCTACCTGTTTTCACACAAACTGGTGTTGTTTCTTAGGTACACAGGTCACGGGCACATCTGCATCTCGGGGACAATAAGAACACTACATTGTCCACATTAGCCCACAAGAAACATCCCCAATCCTGAGCCAGTCTTCTCCAGTTTCCAGTATTGGTGTCCTACTGCAGGTACTGTCAACTGAGAGACTAGTTCCTGCTTGTCAATCCTGCTCACTGTCCAGCACTTCTTGGTCACAGGTATTGAGTCTGCCACAGCTGGGAGCTCCACCTCACAGCTGAGTTTATCAGCCACGTTCACTCTTATGAGGCTTGCACTACATTGGAAGGTGCAGGTGAAATTGAGCATGACGTACATGAAGTACATCCCATCTTGCTGTGGCTCCAGCGTGTGCGTCTTTGGGTCAAACTTGAAGTTGCTTCCTACAGACTGACCAGTACGGTAATAGACTGGAGCCCAATTCATGGTCACGTTGTTGCTCAATCCACCTGCAGGAGGAGACAAACACATCCGTTAACATCATAATTACACAGTGCAACATGCTTACAGTATCATCAGTCTTTTCTGGTGTTGACCTGCCTCAGGTCTAAACTGATTTGGGATCATTAAGAATAGTAATAGATGAAAGTTCAGAGAAGAAACTTTATGGTCCTACAGAAAGATCAACTCTATTATTTTTTGTTTGTTTTTAAATATTAAGTAGTATTGATATTCTGTCCTTAAACACAAGGATATCTTACGTTGAATGTCTGTATCTAGAAAATGTAAATTTAACTTACTTGTGTTGGATTGCAGGTAGGCAAAGTTCTCCATCTGTTGATAAAACCACAACATAAATAAGATTAAAATGTGCAGAGGACATGGTTAAGAGTAGAATATTTCAAAGAGAAGTAAAATTCAGTTCATGCAGATAAAACAAACAATGTATTTACCTTGTAACCTGTGTGAGGTGCAGCTCCTATAAATGCTGCCTTTGGCGCGTTACTACTATCCTGCAGTTTCTTCATCACCATTATTCCTCCGGCAACTATAGCTGCCACCGACAAGAACAGAAAAATGATGGATATGACGAGAAAAGCGTCCAGGCAGCTCCCGCGCCGGCGGCCGACCTTCTGAAGAGACTCCGGGTCCATGGTCTGTACTCTGGTGTCCAGTGAGCAGGGAGAGGGTCCCTGAGCTTCGGGGAGACGGTCCATACAGTCCACTTTAAAAGTTCAGCGTAAGAAAAAAGCGCAAAGCTCAGACAGGACTTTAAGCTTTGGACGTTGCACAGCTCCAGTTGGTGAGTGCTTTAGCTCCACAAGTCTTCTTTGTATCATACAGGCCGGTCGGGGTCTTGAAGTGAATGTCGCGACTGTCAGCACCATAATGGCTTTTATATCCTTTTAGTAGACGCACTGCTCTCAGTTTCAGACACAGAGGAAAATGCGGAAGTCATGGGTTTCCCTGTCGCCTCCTCACTCACGCCCCCCTACTTCAGTGCTTGTCAAGAAGGTGAGAAAGCTCGACGCGCAGACTTTCCGCAGCTCTCTCTACTATTGCGCAAGTGCGACCTGAAGGCTGGGCTGTCGGTGGAAAACGAAAGGGAGAGAAACTGTCTCCCATCTCGCAACATTCCGACACAGTCAAACAAATGCTCACATTTCCTTCTCCACGTTGAGCCCCTCAGGCCTGGAAAGGGTGGCATTAAGGAGACAGTAGTAGGCTGGCCACACATTATTACTCAGGCCTATATTGTATCCTCAGTGCAAAGGTTTTTTTTCTTTTTTCACACCTACA
The DNA here is from genome assembly GCA_030347415.2 of Decapterus maruadsi. Lineage (NCBI taxonomy): Eukaryota > Metazoa > Chordata > Actinopteri > Carangiformes > Carangidae > Decapterus > Decapterus maruadsi. The sequence continues at coordinate 25,748,315 of CM064901.1, read as the reverse complement.
CTGGGGATGAGGTAACACTGGGTGAGGTAACAAGAGTGTATTTCATCATCAGTCTAAATAAAGCTCACAGATTGACACATCCAGGTGAGACTTGGCGCAATTCTGGCAAAGCCACCTGACAAAAATAAATAGGTATCATACTGTATGTGTTGTGTATGGAGATCCCCCATTGTGTGTGTGAGAGAGAGACAGTGAGAGTGAGAGTGAGAGAGATAAGTTGGTTTCTGTAGACTGGATGAATGTGATAGGGATCTCAGGGAAGCTAACTTAGATTTTTCCATTGCCCAGAGCTTTGCCAGCCAGTCATATTTACTACAGTAGAAAGGGCTGGAGAAGGTGCCTGGAAATTCCCTACATCATGAGAGCAAGAGAGAGAGGGAGATGAAAGGTCTCAAGAGAGAGAGGAAAAGGAGAAGGAAGAGTGTTTCATGCTGTAGATGTAGCACAGCAGAAAGATCAACGTTTTTTCTTTCTTTCTATTTTCAATACGTCACCACATACTGTATGAAGGAAAGCACTGGAGCTGCATGAAGTTACGCTCAACATATGCTGCAACACTCTTTTTGTGCTTTTCGAGCGCGTCGAGTCCAGTACAGTAGGCGGGTTCTCGGCCGGCTGACCCCCGCATCACAACACAGACTCCCCAGACCAATGGGTGACGTCACAGGTGCTACGTCCATTCTTTTTACAGTCTATGTTTAGTACACAGAGGCCCTGGTTTCAACCCTTATGGGCAAAATGAAACGAGCCAGCTTCATAAACTCTCTGGGAACTCTTTAGGCACCAACACACACTGCTTACATAATAATAATAATAATAATTTTATTTATAGAGCACTTTCCATCAAAGTGCTGTACAGAACATTTTAAAAACATGTGAAAACAGACACAATATCATCAACATGATACGCACACACACCACAGACACACTGGACTGTTTGTTTGACATAAACTTTCATTCATTATAAAAATGTTTGGTCAAATCTCCACTTTGGTACACACTGAAATATTTGTGTCTTTTTAATGAAATGTTGTAAAACTATTTGAGGGATTCCGTACCGACATTGAGTGATTAACCAAATGTACTTTTGAGTTTCAGATATTTTTGAACACATGATACAATGAGTCGGAAATTGATCACCTGCAGTAAAAGTTCATCTGGTGTAATTATTGTCATGGGCCTTCCCTCAGCTGATCCATAAAAAGCTGTCGAAGTTTACGCTGTGATGTGTGGTAATGATGCCAAAAAAAGCTCTGTGTGATCAAAACACGATAAGCTGGTCAGAATTTGACAAAGGGAGAAATGTTAAGGGAATCTTTGTGGCCGTTCCTGAAAGGGAAGTGAACGGTTATATACAGTCTAACACGAAACAAGAAGTGACGATCATGACAGAGAGTCAAAGACATATTTGGATTACTGGTTATTTGTTCTGCTGAGGCAGCTTGTTACGGATGACGCAAACGTCATCAAAATAAATGACAATTATACATTTCACACAAAACAAATGTTTGGACTGCAGTAAGTTAGCAGTTTATTAGGAACCCCTGATGCCATCTAATCCAACAGGCCAGCTAAACCTTATAATGTTCAGTTTGTGTCAAGACAGTTGTTAGAGAGTTATACACGGTCATTGTGCAAGACAGCATCGCAAACTGCACTACGTTGCATTAGACTGCATTCATTTTTGTACCTGAGAAACTTCCAACACTGAAGCTGCATCTGTACAGCTCCATCTGTACATGTGGACTGGTTGTGATAGAAAATAACAGCCGAGCAGTTGATTATCACGTCGTAGATCTGTGATCATTATTGAACTTTCAATGAAACCATGAAGATGAATGTGCAATTCACGTCATTTCCTTCCTCTGGTAGATTTATTGTGCTCTAAGGCATTGAAAAACATCTGTTAGTCACTGCAAAAATATTCTTGGATCATTTATTGGCATTAATGAAAAACAGCAATTACCATATTCACTCCCACACTAAGAGTCTCAGACAAAATGTTACTGTTGTTGCATTTTTTTCTGATTCATTGGAAAGTGATTGATGTAATGAATTATAATTATGAACTGCTTTCATTTTGAGAGATGGAAAGTGATTGATGGAGTTACTGGCACGTGTCACAATGAAGGTTCGATAGGATCTAAATGCAGACACATGCTGTGATCGTCCTATGACCTGATTCAATAACTCTCAGGAACTCATGAGTGTAACGAAGGTGCACTCACTCACCCATAAAGGACGTGCTAACCAACTTGCCAAGCGGTTGTCAACCTATTGGTGAAGCAGTTAGCATCATCATCAGGAGACCAGGGTTCGAACCCCACCTAGGGCAGGCCATGAAAACACAACGCAGAGGGCCAGGTAGTGGTACAATCATCGGCTACATGAGCATGAATGAACAGCAGGAACTCACTGGTGGGACACAGGTTCAGGCAAACACCGGAAGCAAACACAAACAACACAGTCACATGAGGTCATCAAATCAAAGATAAGGGAAAGGAATTTCAAAATAAAACAGGACATCATGGAACAAACCCTGAAAGCATCAACATGAAACAGTATGGTATTTATATTGCAAAGATTATGGTGAACCTTTGCTTCATATCTCAGAATATAGAATTCAATCCAACTGTACATTTGTTTTCAGCAATTTTGCAACAGGTTACGCAGATTCTCCATCAGCACCATATTTTCTGCCCTGACACTGTCCATCTAACTACACATTATGTAGCCTATTTCAACTTCAGTTTGGAGCAGATGAACTGTTTTTTCCTTTGGTTTTGAACCATTTCCCCCCTCATGAGCAGTATGGGCACGGTAAGTAATTAATTAGTAACTGAATTACTACATTATAAAAGTAACTATTGCGTTACATTTTAATAAAATGCCCAAATATGGACCCTTCAACCCAACCCCCTAACTAACCAACTCACTCAGTATTCCTCCGCACATGGACTACTGAGTGAGTTGGTTAGTTCCAGATAAACAGCTTTTTTTCGGACTAGTTGATAGACTGAAAAAAATTTGTAAGTGACGTATGCTAATGGGTATTATTTTTTGACTGGATGTCTGTCCATATTACGCTGTTATTCCCATCACGAGCTATTATTTTGGAGGGTGTTTTTCATCTTCTTAGAGAGCATAGGCTGTGGTTCACAAACCTCTGCTGTTGCATGTCAGGAAAGACCACTGAGAAAAACAGTCCCTCAGGCACAATGTCAGGTAAAAGGTTTGTCCTCTCCCACCACATTTACCGTCCTGGGTGTGACATAATCTAACCTTATGCCGTGTGTGTCAGCTTCAGTAAGTGAAATATCATGAGGAATGACAACTGAGAAAAGGGTACGATTTGGAAAAAAAAGGCAGGGACTGTTTCTGCGTGGGAGTGATTGACAGAGATGGGGAAGCCGCATGGGACAGAAAAAAGAGAAATTTATCATCATGGATATGACAGTTTATGGAAGGTCATACGCTGCAGTGCAAAAAAACCCCATGTCCTCTGTTCCCTAATGAAACTGACTACACATGCTCAGAGCGTACACAACCACAATCAGACACAAACACACACAGATAAATTCCTCAAAAGATCCCATATTAGTTAAATAAAGCCTTATTTTGCCAAGAAAAAACATCACATCTGACATTCATGTTTTCACCTCTCACTCTCTGTCTCTGTCTATTTTTGTCTCCCTGGATGTAGTTATGAAATAGTTGTGCTATTATTTCTCATAAGGTAATCATTCTCATTAGTAAAAGAAAACAAGAGTTTTCCCAGCTAGGCCTTTGTTTTTCCAACTTTCATCAAAGGAAGTGACATACAGCATTACTAAGCAAAGTGCTGACATGTGTCATAATGAAGGAATGTCTCCCTTATCGAAAATGATGAAATACCAGTAAAAAAAAGGAATCAAGAAATATTTAACTGCTAAACTCATCTACTTCTATCTCTGTCAGCACACTCACTGAGCTCATGTCTTCCATTGCTTAGCCTCACCTCCCAAGTATAACCATAACACTAAAACCAAGACTTCATCCTCAAACAGTCAATATGAGGCCCAGCCAAAGTGTCAATGTTAGGAAAATACTCTTTGTGGTAAGTGCACACACAAACAAACACACACATGCGCACACACACACACACACACACACACACACACACACACACACACACGCGCACACACACACACACACACACACACACACACACACATATGGCTGGATTTTCTGTGGTTTGGATTACATACTGACAAACACACAAAACAAAACAGAAGTATCGTAATGGCCTGGGTTTTCTGACAGGGAAGTCACTGGATCTATTTTCACTTCAAGTCTCTCTCTCTCTTTCAAAAACAGAGGTGAGTCATTTACCACCAGTAGAGGACGCACCAGTGAACCTCCCTTTACTGCCCCCTGCAGCAGAATGCTCATTCATGCTAAAACCTCAAATGCGACTGCTGTGTCATTCAAACCAAACCCAGTTACGATACCTTTCCATATGCTCATTTTTTCACCGCACTAATGCACTCGGAAACACATAGTTGATTAAAGCACATAAATAACGTTATCTCTTCATCCATTACATTCAGTTGCTCTGGTAACTCTGAGAATTCAACGTATGAAAATTATCAAATGTACGACAAACTGCGTGGTGTGGGTGACTTTCCTCTCTTGCTATCAGAATTAAGGAAAATAATAATAATATATTATTAATAATAATAATAACTTAAAAGGGAAAAAGGGATGAACCTGTCTTGAGCACGCTTTCATTCCATGTCTTTGACCTCAAAAGTCACAATTAATGATGAACAGGCAGTGGAATTACCCATCCTCATATCTTGCATTTAAAGAAAAGAAAGGAAAAAGAGTATAAATAGGGGAAGATGGTGGGTAATTGACTGTTATATAATAATAAAGATACCAAAATTAGGTGGTGGCTCTTAATTCTCTCTGTCTCCTGCAGGATACAGGGTCACCACCTCCACTATTGCTATCCATCACTCTATGTCCTTGTCACCACACTGATCCTCCTCAACCCATGTTACATTAATCCATAGTTTGGTGAATCAGTGCAGACGAACTGACAAGTATTTATAGATGATCCGTTAATTACAGGGTGACTATTTTGAAAAGGGTCCCCGCACAGTGACCGGATTGTTGTGGGTCTCCTTTTCTGGGTGCACTGGCCACTGATCAGGTGGCAGCCGCAGGAACGGGGGTCCATGTCTCCAACGATTCTCCCCTGAGAGATCCTCTGGTACAACCTGGTCTATCCAGCTGGTGATTAATCCATGCTTTTTTTCTTCCTGTTCTTGGTGATCAAAAACCGGATAGAAATCGGGTGCGAGCGAGTGTTGGGAGAGAAAGTGTGGAGACACCGGTCCACGTGGTTCTCGGCAACACTGAAACCCTGGCCAGTTAGAAATGAAAAGAGGAGAATCATAGAATACAGTCCAGTAGCCTAGACTCCTCAAATGAACTGCATCTGCACACCTAAGCAGGTGTCAGCAGTGACGTAAAGATTTTATATTAGGTAAAGAGTTGAGGAACCCTGCAACCTGATCCATGGCTGGACTGACACTTTCACGTGTTGAGCATCGTGTGGTTGAGCAGCTGCTCGGACTCTCTGTGATCTCCTTGCAGATGGCAGAACATCTGGCGCAGCCCAGGGGAAGCCTCCCTCAGTAACAGCCCCCTCACAGTCCCGATGTCTTGGGGCCACATCTGGAGCAAGGACTTTGTCACTGTGATGGACTCAATTTTATATTAGGTGGGCCAAAGATTTTATATTAGTGTTTGCTGCTTTATTTTCTTCCTGTTCTTGCGTGTTAAATATTGCAATGACACTTTTTTTTGTCACGCTAACAGCCACTTACCACTTCCTTTTGTGCATGTTATCTTACTTTCCTCAAGTGAAGTGGTGGCACTGATATTTAAATGTAAATGCTACTTGAAATGTCACGGAAACATTATAAATTTAAAAGAAAAATCCATTCAAACACTACTGCTTCTGTTTTTTTGTGTTAACTTACTGTCTTTCAATTCATTTCCTTATCCTCTATCCTCCTTTTAAAAAAGTTTGGTGAAAAACAAACAAACAAAAGTCCATTTTGTGCATGTTGGTTTATTTCCTCAAGTGAAGTTGGACACTGATATTTAAATGTAAATGCTATTTGAAATGTCACGGAAACATTATAAATTAAAAAACACTAAACTTTCAAAGCTCATCCTCTAAAAATATGAAATAATGAAAATGTATTCATGAAGTAATGATATTGCAAATTCAACAAGAAAAAAATGTAATTCATTTCTTTTATTCTTTTATTATTTTTTCAGAGTGTGCTGCCAGTAAAGTAGTAATCAAATACTCAGCAGAATGTGTGCAGTCAGGAAACCCTGTGCAAGGACAGGCTGAGCAGTGGCCTGACAATGGCAAACACGTGGCTGTGTTAGAAAAAGATTCTGGATGAAGTTCACACAGACAGCTTGTAGTACTTAGCTGTCATTTTGTTGATTCAGTTCGTTTTTATGGCTTTTTGCTTTGTAGCGTATACTGCAAACTTTTTATAGGAAGTCATTCAATGAGTTGTTTCAGAGCCATGAAGTAAATATTGAGGAGTGATTGGGGGCAGACCAGGTTAACGTAAACTAAGGCTTAAAACTAGCATAAACTAAACTAAACAATTATTAAGTTAACTAAATGAAAATGACAGTTTAAAAAAAACTACAACAAACGATGCAAAAGTCACTAAAGCTAACCTGAATTGCAGATGGAATCAGCTTTGTTTTCGTTGTCTTTCTCTCCCTCAATTACTGTGTCCTGTTCAGTCTGACTTCTTGAGATAACAGGCTGTTTCCAGAGGGTGGCGGTATAGCGGCTGACGCATACTGCAAGAAGAAGATGCTTAATGGCGTGCATTTAAGGATTTGCTGGAACTGGTAATAGTTGCAGGAAGAAAACGCCACAGCCCAGTATGGGACTTCTCTTCTACAAATCTAGGCGTTTCTCCTAATACCTAAAACTAGCTACCAAATAAAAACTAAACTAAAACTAGTCAATTCCTCAAAATAAGAACTAAACTAAAACTGCCACTACAGTAGTTTCACCAAGATGAAACTGAATTCACATGCAACACGAAACATTTGACCAACCGTCATTAAAAGCATTCAAGACAGTGTTGATCATAGTTTTAAACTGATTCAAAGTACCAGATGTATTGAGTTTAAATGTATGTTGTAAATTGTTCCATGTTTATGCAGCAGAGTTTTACCAAAATTAGTGTTTGTCCAGGGAACATAAAGTGTTAGTGAATCACTTGAACGGGCTGGGAAGAGTTTCTGTGTGATGAACTGTGGATAATATACAACAGTGTGACATCATAAAATACATAGTATAGCCTATTTGAATATTTCAGTGTTTTTAAAAGTAAGAACTTCACCTCAAGTCATAATTTGACTGCAAAACAAATATAAAATCTTTGACTCATAGTGGAGCTGTACTTTGTCCAAATATGAATATGAATGGTAGCTGTGGCTAAACGCAAGATATCTAGCACAGACAAATTTACTTTAATACGGCCGGGGAGCCATGCTGTTAATGCAGCTTTATGCCACCGATTAGAATTTGGAAATTGTGAAAAAGTAATGGGCCCTTATTGGGCCTTCATGGAGAACACATAGGCTAATAAATGCACAACCACAACACTAACTGCATCTTCATGGATGAACATGTGACACCATTAACAAAAACAAAGTTTAAGTTTAAAATCTCTTTTCTATGTGGTTAAATGGTTTAACCAACCCCAACAGACACACTGATTTACAGTCTATGATAAATCATTAGTAGCCTGAATGTTTTGCTACAGTGTAAATCCTTAAAAATGGTAGCTCAGTCAGGATGATTAAATAGTTGGCTTTTTCGTCCTTTGTAGTTCACATTTTTACAAACTTTTTTTTTTCCTTTTATCAATTTGGAACAATTCAGGATGGTTCAAAGTTGTTTTTTCCAGTGTAAGTGTCTCATTCTTAAAATGTGTGTCCCTCTGCTTATTTTAGTGGTCCTTGCAGACTTATAAGTTTAAGTTACAATTAGTGAAAATGTGAAACCACGATGGAGAAATTCCACCCAGCGAGTCAACCATCGTCACCTGTGACACGGACGATGATGCATTTGATGCTCCAAACCCGATTTATAAGGTACAAGGGAAATAGTTTACATCTTGGTCACATTTACCCAATAAACCTGGTTGATTGGCACACATACAGAGAGAGAGAGAGTGAGAGAGAGAGAGAGAGAGAGAGAGAGAGAGAGAGAGAGAGAGAGAGAGAGAGAGAGAGAGAGAGAGAGATCTTATCCCCCGAGTGTTTGTTTCGCAACCAGTCTGGAGTTTTTCCGCTCCGCAGCGCTACATAGCTCCAAGGTGACGGGCACCGTGCAACGAGTCGGGACGAGCCCTGCAGACTCAGTGATGACATTAAAGATGCGTAAAAAAGACACATTACTCTGACAGCTGAGCAACAAGTGCTGCTGGGAGCACATTAAATACTGTGGCAACTTGCGGATTTGCCCTCAGTCCACCCGCAACTCTGCACATGAGTAGTTCAAGGGCGCTCCCAAGTTTCTGATGCCAATAAGTTTTGTGTTTTGTCTCTCAACTCCGAGCCACTACTAGTCATGTTGGATACATTTGGGTCGCAGAGCACCGGCGTGGTCGTCTCCAGTGCGGACCTCCAGCTCAAACTGACGGACAACAAGAGCAGCCTGGCCGCAGCGGCGGCGGGGATGGGGATGGATAACGGCGCTGGGAAGAAACTCATAGAGATCACGGGACCGGCTTTATCCAAAAGAAAACTTCTGGTCGGCTTAGACCTCCTGTGCCTCTTCCTGGGTAAATATCCTTGCTGCACCTCCTATAAACAAAAACACTTACCATGTGTGTTTATATGTATTGCTGAATCCAACATGCTACTACTGTGCTGTGTTGATTTATCATACACAGTAGGCGATACCTAATGGAAACACCTGTAGACATATCATGTAGCCCAACAACGTGTCAAGAGGAATATCTTAAGCTTATAATTACTCATGATGCAGTGTGAAGGTTAATGGGTCATTGTTTGAACTTGTATGCATTTTAATGTGAGGTATTTTCAGTTATTTTGTCCATTCATGCATATGTGAGTAGGCCTGTCTATTTAATTATGACTATGCAAATACTTGCACTGATTTGCTGAGTGGCTATTCATGCTGTTGCTGAAAAACCATTGTATTAGGAAGTAGCCTAAAGTCTAAAAATCAAAAAGAACCAGCAATGAAATGACCATTATATTTTATATAGTAGGGTTGTCATTGATTCTGAGTTGTATCCACTACAGGGGGTTCAGCTAGGCTACTTGTTATTCCTTCCTATTCAGAGACACTGTGGTGAGGGTTAACTTCAACCATGTTGAGTCCTGTTCCGCTTTGTCTTCATCTTCTTTTTTTAAAACTTACTTACCAAACACAGCCAGTGGCTACTTTCATGCATGGAAATCAGACATGTGGGCCTGCAGAATATTGTGCAACATTATGTGAAGAGACAGGAAGAAATAATGAAAGGAAAAGGACACAGGGAAGAAAGGAAAAGTTTTTTTTTCAAGTCCTCACTCTCTTCATCAACATGTATCACTGGCCATGTTTTTTTCCCACTCATGCGCGCTCTCGAGCTCCCGTGCCAGCTGGCTTGTGCATTGCCCAGGGAATTCTACAGTTTCCATGACAACCTCCAGTTCTCAGGGTAGAGTCAGGCCAGGGGGAATCGTATTTAGTATAAATAAATAAATGCATGATCCCTGTGTGTGTGTGCGTGCATGTGTGTGTGTGTGCATGCATGTGTGTGTGTGTGTGTGTGTACATGTCTGTGTGTGCGTGCATGTGTGTGTGGTTGACCCTCCCTCCCATGTTCCCTGTATGTGACAGGAGGATGGTTATGTAACACCGCTAATTGGAAAAAGCTGGACCGGAGAGGTAGTGTGCATTAACAACAGATTGGACATATGCAGAAGAGAGAGGGATTCCTGCTAGAAGTCTCTGTCTCTCCTTCTCTCTCTCCTCTCTTTACGCTGTGTGTGTGTGTGTGCAGGCATGCAGGACAGAGAGAGACTAGAGAAGGACACTCAGAGACAAACAGAGACAGTGAGAGGCTGGTTCTGGCTCTGGACCGCCGCAGCATTTGCTCTTTGTTTTGTCGGAAAGAGTTGAACTGGAGTCACAAACAACTCCCCTTTCTCTCCTCATCAACAGAAACGCACACATGCACACCGAACACACACACACGCACACACATGCGCAGTTGGAGCTCAGTCTGTGTTGAGCTCTTCCTCCTCTGTTTCCAGCCTCAATGAATCCAGTCTGTATTCAGTCAGGAAATGGGAGCTTTCTGCCTTTGCCTGGGCTTTTTTTGGTCCCGGTGGAGCAGTGTTGTGACCCTCACATTCCTAATAGTTGTCTGACTAGTTAGGTTCTCAAGAGAAAATTCTGGGTTCCCACCCTTATTTTGTTGTAAAACCACTCTTCATTTAACCTTGCCTCAATCCCCCCAATGTCATCTTTCCTGTCAGCTTTATTATAGCCCTGAATGTTTCTTATTTTTGTGTTATACCTTAGTAGTTTTTATGGTAACACTTTACAATAAGGATCCCTTAATTAACGTTAGTTAGTACATAATTAATCATTAATATATAAACTAATGTGTTCATTAATGCTGAGTAATGCATACATGATCAATTACATTAATCACATTATTCAACTTTTATTATTGGTTTATAATTTATTAACTAACTTTGAGTAGTAAACATTAATTAACTGCTTACTAATAGGATGCATGATCTGATATCACCAAGTAAACAACAGCCCAGGAGCGCCGTTCTAACCAACTGGTTAGGTTTAGGGTTAGATTTCGGTTTAGCGTTAGTCCTGGGCTGTTGTTTACTTGGTGATATCAGAGCGTGCAGATAGGATACATTAATTAATGTGTTTCCTAATCCCAAGTAATACATGATAATGATTGTTAATATATCTGTAAACAGTTAATTAATACTTAATAATGCACTAACTAACGTTAATTAAGGGACCCATATTGTTAGTGTTACCATTTTATTTGGGATCCAGGAGATAAGTGACATTCTTGTGTCACATCTGCACTGATGCTGGTTTTTCCTTTTGGTACCAACTGAAATGTGCCCATAGCACTGATTATCTATTTATCTCCTCTACCTCTGTGATCATACTTAAATCTATCTTGGATTTCCTGCTTTGCACACTTTTGAGAAGTTTGCCTTCTTTAGTTCAAGGCTAAGAGGCCACTGCTCAGGGCAAGAACTTTGCAGTTTTTCTCCAGCACAGCCTCTCAAACCTCCTCGGCTGCTTGTCCCCTCCCACGCCTCCTCTCCAGTATCTCATCACTAAGAGGAACTTCTGTATTCCCACTAGGGATTGTTGTATAATATCACATCATATCTTTCTTCATCTAATTCCTTTCATTGACATCTTACTCCTCCTCCTCCCGTGCAGCCTCCATCCCTTTCTTCGCGTGTGAGCTGAAGGCGGTGAGTCCTTACAGAAGGGGCTTTATGTGCGGAGACCCCAGCATCACCTATCCATATCTGCACACAGAGGCCATACCAGATGAATTACTCATCGCTGGTGGTATCGTCATCACCGGCCTCACAGTGAGTACGCATCATGCTTGTCAGAGCTGTCAGTCTATTATTCACTGTACACCGTGTCCCGGCTCATGATTTACAGGATGAGACTAAATTTAATAAGCTGTTTATGTTTTCTCACCTCCAGATCGCCCTTGGGGAGTGTTACAGGGTACGTTTCCGGGGCGTCAGCTCCAAGGCCTTCGTCAGGAACCTGTATGTGTCCTGTCTGTACAAAGAGCTGGGCTGCTTCATGTTCGGCTGCTGCGTCGGCCAATCACTGACCAACATGGCCAAGCTGAGCGTAGGCAGGCTTCGGCCGCACTTCCTATCGGTGTGCGGGGTCACGTACGCGTCACTCAACTGCACGCCGGGAAGCTATGTTGCAACAGTGAGCTGCCGCCAACCTGATCACCGGTTAGAGGAGGAGGCAAGGTGCGTGCCTATGTATTTCTGTGCATGTCACAAGTTATACTTTTGTTCTGTGTGATTCTGAACACTTCTCCTTTTTTGTAGGAAGTCCTTCTTCTCTGGCCATGCCTCCTTCGCCATGTACACAATGCTCTATTTAGCAGTGAGTATCTCTATCTACACACATACACACGCACACACGCAAACCCAATTTAATGTCTCTCCAATTTCCAATTACCATCCCTCTATAAAATGCAAAGACAGAATGAATGAAACAGGGACCCATCATCAGTCCAGTTAGCAGCAAAAAGAGAGAGAATGAAAGAGGAGAGGGAGAAAGAGGAGGATTGAATGGAGAAATGGGACGAACAGAGACAGCTTTGTTCTGCTGTGGGAGGAGTGTGACCTCGCCTCACCGCCTCGCTGCTCTACTCCATTGTGTGAATGTGAGTGCGTATGTGAGCTCCTGCATCTATATGTGTATCTGAAAGCCTGAGTGTGTGGATGCAAGTGCATGCATATTTGAGAGTGTGTATAGTAGTACATATTTGTGTACATGTGTGTGTGTGTGTGTGTGTGTGTGTGGGATCTTGGCTCGCCCGTCTCTGATTACTCTCCCCAACTGTTCCTAACATCCAACTTCTTCATGTTACTATGGTGCTCTGCCAAATCTAGTGAGGGAAAGACTCATCGATTTGCCAATTAGCAATGACACGATTGTTCATCTTCATTTTCATTACAACTCGAGACATTAGCAGCTGCATCAGTGCACTGATCACTGTATGTGCATCAGGGCGGATCTCACCGATCTAGAGCAGAAAAGAGGAGACAAAGATGGAGATAAAAATCAAATTTAAACCAATGTAATAAAGTACTGTTCCGGCACAAGCCCCCAGATTCTTAAAGTCTCTGGACGTTGCTGCAAGATGAACAAAACATGTTCCCTCATTTGGTGCTTTGATGATGATGATGATGAGTCATGATGTGTAGTGAGCTGTGATTCTAGCTATACTGCATGACGTTCATTACTTCTTTGCTCATCAAACCTGAACCATTTTCCTTTTATTTCTTACATTTCATATTTAAATACTTCCCCACTGACATATCCGAAATAAAAGCCATCATTTAAATACTTGCCTGTCGAATTAAGCAGTGAGTGAGGACAGTAAAAGCCTGACTCACAGCAACAGAACACAGGCATGAAATAACTCTAAAATGATGGAACTACAGGTAAATGAATTAAAACAGCGGGGGATCCGGAATAAAATGGAGACTCTGCTAATAAATGGTGAAATATACTTGTAAAGACCATTGTTTTATGCACTGAATAACATTTTTTTTTGTGATGCAGTTTTACCTACAGGCTCGGTTGACATGGCGTGGGGCGCGGCTACTGAGGCCGGCGCTACAGTTCTTCCTGGTTCTGCTGGCAGTCTACACAGGTCTGACCCGCATCTCAGACTACAGGCACCACCCGTCCGATGTGCTAACAGGCTACATACAGGGAGCCCTCACCGCTTACTGGGTGGTCAGTATTCCCGATCTTGCTTGTTGTTTACTTTTTTTTTCATCAGTACTATGTGTTCATATAGTCAATATCTGTTAAATACTAATACACACATGTTTTTGTTTTCTCTGTTTGCAGGCTTTTCATATCTCATCCATGTTTAAAAGCTCCAGCTCAGATCTGTCTCCGACTGAGACTCTGGACACCCCCTTGTCGCCGCACCATACTGTCTGCTGAAGCTCACCTCCACCGACTCCTGCCATCCACCTGCTGCCTGTGGTCTGGCTTGAAGAGACAAGAGATTTTGAAGAATGTGAGACCATTTCCTGTGAAGTCAAACCACATACCTCAGTATTTAGACGGAGAGTAGGAGAGGGAGAGGAGAGTTCTTGTAATACACATACTATGTGGCTCAAAAGAGAGGACATATGAACTGCGAGTAAGAAAGAGGGAGGCTGCTGAACGCTACGCCGGCTGCTCGCCTGGCGTGTTGTGTTGTCAGCTGCCTGAGAATGTGACCTTTATGTCCTTGTGACTGACCTTAACTTCACATTGTGATACTTACCTGTGAGCTGAGACTGAACACACAGCAACCACTACCACCTGTAAATATATACAGCTTTTGTACAACTCAAACAATACTGTAAAAGCACTTTTTGATTTCCATCCTAGTATTATTAATTATTATTATTAATTACCACTCTTATGTAGAATGTGATATATTTTGGACATGTAACATATCTTGTAGTTGTTTTTTTTGTTTGTTTATTACATAAACCCAGTGAATGTATCGATGTTGAGGAAAGCACATGGAAGAAAGCAAGAAACTCATTCTTCTAATGTGTACTATTTAGATGTGGTAGGATGTGTCCGTCCATGCAGAATGTTTCATATGTAGTTTGCTGATGAGATGTTGACTATGAGAATGTCTATAGAATTTCTAATATTGGAGGAATAGACTCCTTTTTTTTGCTACTACTGTAGTTGTAATAATAATAATGTATGTTAATGTATGTTGCTAGGCTACTTAACTGTCCAAGAGCACACACATCATTAAAAAAGGTGATTCTTTTTTTTAAAAAAAAACAATCCTTGTCTCCTTGAGTTCAGTTTATGATTTAAAAAATATATAACTAAACATAATATTCATGTTTGACAATAAACATTTAAAATGTTATTGCACAATCTTTTAAAAGACCACCACTGCACATATGGGACAAAATCCCATATCAAATATCCAAGCTGTAGCCAGTAAAACCAATACAGTGAGCTGAAAGAATCTAAAATGCTCAGTGGCACTGAGGGGAACTGCAGTCTGGTGACAACCATGTGTGTGTATTTGTCACTAAAACTGACAAATTACATGTTATTATTGACCTTCTGTATTTGTCGTATATTGTTAGTGCAGCTTTAAGTAAATACTTAGAGGAAGCAAACAGTTGCAGTTATATTTATTACCAGAAACTTGAATTTCTCTTGGTATCATTTTTCACACAACTGCTGTTGAACTTAATTATTTATTAATCACAGGTTTAATAATTCAGTGTATAGTGTTTGCCTTACTCTGCCTTTATCGCCCTTCATTCACTCCTCTGCCCTTTTACTTCGTTTGAACACATTTTCTTCCTTTCCCTTCTTCCTCATTCAAGTGAGTGCCTCATATATATTGTATGTGGTATAGTATTGAAGTGTCTCAGTTAATGAATGTAGTTAGTCTATTGTATCCCTGAACCGTTTCTTATCATTCAGGCTGCTCTTTTTGGAGTTCTTCTCCTTATTATACCCCTCATCTCTTCTCCTCCTTTTCTACTGATGATTTCTTTCTGCTTCCTCGAAGAGCCTCCAACCCTCTATACATCCACACAAACAGAAAGACAAAAACATTTATTTCACATGTTTACTTGAACTTCAATAGCAATACAAGACAATCAGAACACTTGAGGTCGATATGTACAAGGATCTCAGGGGGTTGCAGAAAAGTTCTGAGGTTTTATATGATCTCTGGCTCTGGAGTCAAGAGTCCTGTTGGCTATGACAAACTCCATGGCAACGAGTCCCATCACCAACAGTTAGTGTCAAGGTGGAAGTGGGAGGAGGGGGCGGAGCTTTTGGTATTGATGTGAGATGGGATTGGTCGAGAGTTCAAAATCAGAAGGAGGGGATGTGTGTAAGAAGCCCCCCAATTGATATTGATAAAATGCTTCACTGTGATACATTAATTATACAAGAATGATGTATATACACACGCACACACGCACGCACACACACACGCCCTTTCGCACACGCATGCTCAACAAGCTAGACACACACTCAGCATGTACACTCACACACACTTCAGCACTTTCCTCCTACAGTATGTAGCCTTGTAAAGCCACTATAAAGTCATGCACATGTTCTTTGAAAGGATTTTTTGGCAACACACAAGTGCTTCTTTGACACACTGTTTGCTTGCTACAGGGAGGGGCAACACCCAGCTGACGAACCAATAGAAACTTAGATGATGTTCCAATAAGGATAAGCACTGATGAGTCGGGAAGACACAGCAGGGTTTTCGGGAGAGAGGGGAGAGGGCGAGGAAGAGGAGGAGGAAGAGTTAGAAATGGATCACAGTCATAGAAAAGTAACAAAACATGGAAAGGGGGGGAAGTCTCGTGGTGATCGGGAGATAGAAGCAGGGAGGAGCCATCGCTGTCGCTATCGTCATCGTTACCTTCTTCATGCGTCGTCATCATTATCCTCTTTATCATCATATGCGCTCTAATTTCAATCAGTTTGATAGTTGTAATTTGTTGTTATTATCACCATCTTCCTTCTCCTCCTTGGTTTCTATGCCCCGATCACCACCGCCCTAGTCACAGGCTCGTCACCCGCTGCATCTGTCCATCGTCTCCCTCTGAGGTGGGCTCTGCTGTGTACACTGCTTCTCCGTTGGATGCCAGCGGCGGCGGCTGGTAGAAGGTCTGCAGGTGATTGGGCCGCGGGCCGAGCGGGGGTCGCCCCAGACTGTAGGGGAGTTCCAGGGCGGGCCGCTGGGGCGGGCCGGTAGGGCTGACCTCTTCCGGACCTTCAGGGCTGCTGTCGGGGTACGAAAGGGTCGGAGGTGATGTGCGGGTGTAGAAGCGAGGAGGGGAGCTGCTTCGGCTGTACACCTGGGGGGAGTGTCGGGAGTAGAGGTTGTTGGGAGGCGAGTTGGTGTCTCTCGGAGCGAATATATTCGTCGGGGGAGAGCTTCGGGGGAAGATGCTGAGCGGTGGCGAGCCTCGGTCCCCCGGGTAGAGCGGGGAGGGGTTCGAATCTCTGGCATAGATTGGTGAGGTGTCAGGATCAAGGTCGAGATCGGGCGTCAAAGGCAGAGCGAAGCTGTCTGAATCCTCTCGTTCACCGTGGTACCGAAGAGACCCCCTCTCTTTCCCTCGCTTCCTCCCATCCAGACCTCCGTCTTTGCTCTCAAACAGGAAGGATTCATCCCTGTCGATATCTATCCCTCCTCTCCACACGTCCAGTGCTCTATCCTTCTGTTTCTCATTCTCTCGTTCGACCCCGGCCCTCCATCCATCTCTGTCTTTTAAAAACAAGGTTTCTTCCTTCTCTCTCTCCACGCCGCCTCTCCATCCATCAATCCCAAAATCTTTCTTCTGGGTTATGAAAGTCTCTTCCTGCTCTGCCTCCGCTCCTCCTCGCCACACCTCCATCCTTCCGTCTCTCTTCTCCAGCAGATGAGGTTCCTCCCTTCCCCTTTCAATGCCACCTCTCCACTCCTCCATCTCCCCATCTCTCTTCTGAGAGGTAAAGGACTCATCCCTCCCTCTCTCAGCTCCTCCTCTCCATTCGTCCATCATTCCGTCCCTTTTTAACAGGAAGGTCTCGTCCTTCTCTCTGTCCTGGCCGCCTCTCCATGTCTCGACGCCTGCCTCCCTCTGTTTCATCAGCAGTGGCTCTTCCAGAGCCTTGTACAGGGGCTCAGACTCCTGTGGGGGAGGGGGAGGAGGAGGCGGGAGGGGTCTGTCCCGGTAACGGTCCCGCTCCCTCTCTCTGTCTCTGTCCGTGCCTCCACTTGACTCCACGGTGCTGCGGTGGCGTGACAGAGTACCAGGGGTGCGACTGAGGGTGGAGTAGGGCCGAGCCTGAATATCAGGAGGACGCGCTTGTTGTCTGTCCTGGAGCCCGCGGCGACCCAGAGTGCCTTGGAGCTGTGACCGATCCCCGTCTTTAAGCAGCTCGCGGGACTCGGAATCCCCGGCAACTCGTGCGTGCGACCAGCCGTCCGGTAGGCGTGACGTCGTGGTGGCGTGATCTTGGACGCGTGCGGTGGAATGTGTCTCGGCGTCTTGTGCGTGGTGCCTCTGCGTGTGCGCCCAGCCCTCTTGTGCGTTGTGGCGTGTGTTTGGCTGCATGGTGGCAGCCCAGCCCTCTTGCGGTGGCTGCTGTGCGTGTCGAGTTAACGTGGCAGTGTGAGTGAGAGCCGCCCTGTCATGATGATGGGGCCTCGCCAGGCTCCCGTAGCGCTCGGGGGGAACGGGCATGGGGACCGAGGGCCTCAGGTTGCTCTGCACCAGCTCTGAGATGATCATCTTCTCCAGCGCCGCCGCGTCAGACAGATTACGGCGCATTCCGGAACTGCCGCCCAGATCCGTGGCACCGTGAGGGGTGAGGAGGGCCGGAGAGATGTCGTCCCCTCCTAACCCAACGCCTCCCTCCCTCAGAAGGTCACTGCTGCCCACCACCCCAGCTCGGGACCCGGGGGTTGTCCCCAGACCATGCAGAGTGAAGGTGTTGGGGGTGTAGCCTCCGTTGAGACACACACTGTCCAACCCACAGGACTCCTGGCTCTGGGACACGCCGCCCTCTGCAAGGAGAAACAGGAGGATGCCAATTACAAAAGGACAGGGACACTACTAAGAATTTCCATTAAGATGGACATGAATGAATGTACAAATGAATGAGCAGAGTTTAGTTTTCGTGTGCCTACTGACGGTGCAGTCTCACCAAGAAGATTTAGGTATTAACAGCATTATTTGATGAAATGTTCAGTGTATAGCCACATGGAGGAGATGCAAATTATGTATTCATGGTCTATGAATAGCTACTGTCTGCAAATATTGCACGGATAGACTATGAATTGAACCACAGTGCACAAGGAAAGTGGCGCTCAATGATTCAAGTGAGCACAATGAAGGAGCTCGTACTCTGTTTGTTTCTGAAGGTTCCTACTGCTCCACGTTAAGACAGAGAGACAGAAAGGGAAATAGTCAAAAAAAATGAAAAAAGAAAAACATTTAAAAGACAAACAATTCACACTCAATAACTGAAATTAACATGACAACAAAAGCATTTAAATTCCAAATTGCAAAAGACTTGGACCACACCAAATTATAATAGCGAATATGATATTATTACCTTGGGTTATCAAAGACTTTTTTTTTTCTATATGTAACATTTTCCAGTGTGGCTTATGAGTTTTGCAAGGTACTGTGTACACAGGTAAAAAGACAACCAAATATAGCAACATAAAGAAGCAGAGCCAGAATAGTAACGAGTAACGAGAGGTACCTGTGGATGTGAAGGGTTGATTGTACCCCTGGGCCAGCATGGTGTCATACGGAGAGGCTCCAGGATGAGTCTGCAGCACTGGATTAGTAAGGAAATGGTTTCCCAAAGGAGCTGAGAATGGAGAAAGGAAGAGAGGGAATAAACAACCTATGCAGAGGGTACAATGCTGACATTGAAAGACAAATAAAAAATGACCCCCACCTCGGTTAAGAGTAGGAGTATTGTTCACATCTGCGGCGATGAAAGACGATTCAGTCTGTCTGCGAACAGTGTCGTTCCACATTCTCCTGATGCGACTCTGGAAAACAAATGTTTCACACGAGGTCAAATCTGACTCAGACAGAGAGACGAAGACACAGAGCGTTACTGAGAATCGCATTGTACCTGTCTGTTGGCGGTGGCTCTCCGACTCTGGCTGCTGGTGTACCGGCTGTTGGACCGTAGGGCAGAGCCCTTCACGGAGTCCGGAGAGCTGGAAGAGGAAGTTGCGCAGCACTGGGAGAGACGCAGGCAGCGGCCATAGTCCTTCTGGCCCTATGGACGATATTCCAACATGAAACATATTGGTGAAATCGTGCATGTTGACAGACGGAGGAGACACGTGCAGGTAAATCATAACACAGACAGAGCCTGACCTTCCTGGCAAGGCTGCAGTGCAGTATGGTGATGAGGAGGCCCTGGGCAGTGTTGAGGGAGGAGAAGAGATAAGCCAGGAGGAGAGACGGAGCAGACAGGAACATCAGGCCTGACGACCATGTGACGCTCTGCAGGAAGAGCAGCGTCAAGGAACCAACTGCCCATGCCCTGGAGATAAGAGAGTGACATTTCTGTATCATTAAGACGAACTAGTTAAACAAGAATGTACTTCACCGGCTCTGTCAGACAGTTGTTTTTTTTATTATTATTTTCTTCCGCTCTGCGATAATGAAGTACAGAAGATTCAACTGTTAAACTATTTCACAAGGCAGCTGAAGAGCTAGGTGCATGTAATTGATGTCAAAGTTTACAGACTCCAATTTTCCTGAACGTCACCATCACCAGACTCTCTTGTACTGAAAAGAAAAACTGAAGAAACTGAATAAAAGAGGATTCAGACAGATTAAGTGACATTGCTAACACTCATCCTAGCTTTCCTTTTATCCTTTCTTGAATGCAGGTTCTTTCCTCCATTTTACCGTTTAGACGGCTTTGCTGTAAAAAAAAATGTTTGCTTTACCTTGCTCAGGTTTAACCTTTTCTTCCTGAAAAGGATGCGGAGACTAAATAGTTCATAGTGTTGCCGAGATCCCTGCAGTGCATTTGACTCTGGCTTTTCAAAAGCTGCACTTGACTTAAAACTATTTGAAATGCCGCTGTTTACCTCAAGCTGGGTGGAACTTAATGAGACAAAAGAAAGGCTGTGTTACATGCTTTATACATTTGCATTGATTCACTGCCTCAGCTTGAGTCAGGGTTAAATATTCTGATGAAATATGAACCTCTCGGTGTAAAAGCTACCTCACACACAACAGACTTCAGTCCAAGAAACATTAATTTCAAACAAATCTTTATACTTTCCTGTCGTTTGTTTGAAAGCTATGAAACTACGAAGATATGAAACAAAACAGTGAAATGAAAAATGTCTTGCGACAGACAGGGAAGTAGAGAAAACATGTAAATTCTTATCAATCCAGGGTCCGTTACGGTTTTACATGTAACTTTTCTATGTTTTGCTAATGACTTGAGCCAAAGCTACTGAGACACAATGAGCTCTACGCATAATGACTAACAAAAGATCAACATGAGATGCTATACTTACCTCAGGTTGTCATGGCGACTGGAGTCTGGCTTCAAAGCAGCGGTGCTGTGCATCTTATGCAAGGTCATCACCAAGACAACGAGGTTCAACTGAGGGAAAAAGGGACAAATATTCATTCAGTAATACTGACTTATCATGATGATGATCAGGAAATATTGGAAATCTCTGTGTGAGCAAGGACTTTCACCGTTATGATGACAGCAACTGGTCCAAGGAAGCTCCAGATGAAGTAATTGTCTGTTCGCAGCCAACATCTACACAACCACACACAAACAAAACACACAAACAAATCACAGGAAAATAAGAACCTCCAAAATAACAAGGCCAGATTAGGAGCTGACAAAAGAAAACAGTACACAGATGGAGAAACTGTCTGCATACAAAATGTGTACACAGACACACACATCAGTCAACTTACGCAGTCTTTGAACCGTAGCCTCGGAAGTCTATGGCTGCAGACACGGCCACCACCAGTCCGGGAATAGAGTAGCCACACAGGTAGAAATATTTCCTCCTGGAGTTACGTCCTTCAAACACCTCCCGCTGCAGCAGGTAGAGTTCCACCCCCTCCAGACACAACCAGCAAAACACTGAGAGCAGCGAGAAGTGCAGCAAGCCAGCAACGATGGAGCACACAACCTGTAAATGTGAGAAAAGGAAGAGAGAAATAATGACAAAAAATCTGTCATTCTGAATTATAATAATTTATGGAAACAATTTAGGCAACACAACACAACTTTGTAAACTGACTACTTTGTTGTATCACAAAGTCAGATAACATTGTTTCCATTTTACTTTTTTATGAATCCAGGTTCTCACTGTGACTCACGGTATATTGTGTCTTGTTAGCGCCAACGAGGAAGAGTAGTTCAGTAACGAGCAGGTTGGCCCACAGGTTGCAGTGGATAGTGCTGTGGTCTGTGTGCCAAGGGGCCCCCTGGCAGCACAGGGTTGTAAGGCAGGTGGCCAAACACACCAGTGCTACAGAGATGCCAACCCATGACACCACATAAACCAGGAGCTCTTCTACCCCGGCCCCAAACTGATGGAGAAGAAAGAATTTAAAAATGGTTAGTTTAGATCATCAACAATAAGAGTATGTCTGTATGCAGGAGCGTGTGCGTTGATGCAGCTGTATGAGAATATCTGGATGTATCTTGTGATTTCAGCGAGGAGTGCTCATGTGTCTTTGCGCCAAATGAATAAAATCACACTCAACAAAAAGAGCATCTGACAGAGAAACACTTAAATCAGTTTCCTGTCAGGACAAACTACCCTGCAGCATTTCTCACTCCCTCTGTCTCTTTTGAAGAGCACAGTGGGGGTGAGGTCCAGCTGTGCTACAGCAAATGAGCAGAGGAATTTGGAGTCAAAAGATGGAGGTAGATTTACAAAGTTTAAGTTTGGCACCAGGCCATGTTTAAAAGAAACCAATAATAAAGTAGAATAGCAGACAAACTGTTCAATTATCACCTCAGGGAAAAAGAAAAATACCCTTTTCTTGTTTGTTTTGAGAGAAGACACACATATCAAACAAAACAGTGTTCTGTTTGCTATAAAGGTGAATTTAATACTTGTTTTTGGTGTGTGTGTCACTTACTGGAGGTTGCTGGTACGTCATGAGCACGGCATAGCTGGACAGGTGGTTGCACGCGCAGGTTGTGTGTGTGTTGTTGGTGTGTAACAGGCGGCAGCCCTGCGTAGACCACCTGCCACTCCCAGATACCCCTGATGCGTTCCAGAAAGAGCAGTTGGGGCCAAAGTGGTTCTCCAGCTGGGGAAAACGAACACACTAATGCTCAGTGACCGTATTCTGCACAATGTTAGGAATTTGTTAATTCCTGGTTTTTATTTATTTTCAGGTAAACCCACTTCCAAACGCACCTGCAGGTGCCTGAGAGTGAAGATCACCGGCTCAGAGAGGTACACCCTGTTGGATCCCCTGTGCACGGACGCAGAGATCACATGGGAGTTGACCACCAGGCTCTTACGCCTGACGTCCGACCCTTGGCCCAGACCCAGACCCAGCCGCAAAGTGGAGTTTTGTGTGGTCAGGAAGGAGCCCAGGTTCTTATAGAGAGACAGAACCAGCTTCACCTGACCTGCAGGGGAAGACAGGACACAGTGAGGACAGGAATAACACATAACACAAGAGTCAATGTTTAGATATTTATGTCATAGTTAGAAATATTGATAGAATAGTACTATCTGTGGTCTACTAGCTCTGCACATGTACAAAATGTTGATCAATTTCATATCATGCCACGGACCATTGTTACTGTACTGTTGCAGGGCCAGCGCTGATATCTGCAAGATGCTGTCACTGTCGTAGGAGTGAGGGAACGTCAGGTCCTTTATGTCTGCCTCTGTATTTAGCACATACACCTCCAGATCTGTGCACATACAGAAAGAGACGAGCACAAAGGGCTGGATCAGCTGCTGAATCCCACGAGATGTGAGGCAAGAAATGGTGAAAGACACAGAAATACCACGGCACGTACCAACGTTTGGCGCCCTGTCACTGAAACGGACATCATAGAGGTTGTTGGCCAACAGAAACGCTCCTTTCTCTACTGCGTCCAGCAGCAGTGATGCAGAGCGTGATTGGTCGGCACCGCTCATATCAGCCCAGGACACCAGAGCCTCAGGACCCAACAGATTATCAACTGTCTGAACGACGGCCTGACAAAGAGAATGCCAGACAATGAATGAATGAATGAATCACTCAAATCAATAAATCAATCAATCAGCCTGTCAGCCATAAAGTCAGACTGTCTGTCATGGTTTACCTGAACATAAGCTCTGCATGTGCGTTCCCTCTTCTGCAGCTGAAAAGCAGAAATGAAGCAGACGTTTATTGTTCCAGTCATCATCAATGACATTTCCGCTTTCATTTGCAGGAAAGGTCGAGTACACATCCACACTGACGACAGGAACAATTTACCTTGTTGTAATTGCGTGTCGCAGATTCTTTATTGGCTGGTCTCAGGGCCTGGAGCTGGGAGTCCAGGATGTCCAGGAGCTGTTCAATCAGCTTGACGGACATGCTGACATCACCAGCATAGATCCGCCCCCGCGTCAGGTTGACCAACTCCCCAGCGATGTTGGCTGCATTCTCCCCGCTTTTAATCTGGAGTGGGGGAGTGTGAGAGTAGGAGGCACATAATGTCAAATAGTTTAACATTTAAGAGGGGACTGCTTGCGGTTGGTTTTAGGGCATTTGCACAGCATGTGTGTGTGTTTGTGTGTGTATGTGTGTGAGAGAGAGAGAGAGAAACTAACCTTCTGTGCAATTTGGCTGACCCAGGGAGAGGTGCAGTTTGAAAGGTCAGGCCCTCTGGAGCTCCAACCCACGGGAGACAACATACACTGATAGGAGGCTATACCTGCAGAGACAGACGGGGGGATGTTTTACAGAACCTGAGATGGTTTTTGACTTCTGATTTTCCTTCAGTTTATTTTACCCTGCAGCTTTTACACTCACATTTACAGCCCAAAATCCATTAAAACAAAAGAAAGGTGGTGTAATGAATATAAACAGTTACATTTAGCTTTAGTAAAGATGCACCAATAATGTTTCTTGCCATATAGTATGTGTATAGAATAACTAAGGATAAAAAACCTTGAATAGCATTTTATAATGTTACAGTTAAAGTGTTAGAAAGCTTTAGAGATTCATGAAACACGCAACCACGTCAATATTCATTTGGAGTCTTGCTAGTGGCAACTGGATGAACCCAAGTTTTTAATAAATACTTTGCATTCACTCTAATTTTAGCTTTGGACAAAAACAGTTAACTTTGGCTTATTTAGCTTGTTCCATTTTCTTCATAAACATTGCCAACTGGCTGGTGTATAACCTGGTGATAAACTTGTTGCTGCTAGAAATGAGCTCTATGATCAAATTGTGAACAAATCACAGTAAATCTACTGGCAAAACAAAGCTATGGACTAAAAAAGGCAGAAAAAATCACAGTGTATGTTGAAAAAAATAAAATATGTTTTGTCATATTAAGTGACACAGAACTAGACCCTCTAGTACAGATTAATTCTGTAATTTGTGTACAAGTATCAGAGAACAGCTACACTTGTTTTCAGGTTGAAACATGATTTTTAGGATTACATAATGCCCTGGTGTAATTATCACTCTGTATTAAACCCAAGTCCAGCATAATTAGGGCGAGGCAAAATGCACCACAGGCTTATCTACATAATCTGCATAACAGCTTCTCTTCAGAGGCGGCACTGGGCTGAAGAAGACAGCTGCACAGCGAGAGGAAGAGTTGATGAACTCACCTCCTCTAAACACAATAACCTCTCTATTTCTTTCTGTGTCTCGTGTGAAGGTAAGTTCAAAGAAAGGACGACCGGCTACATTTCAAAGGGAAACAAGATACAGAAACACACACACATGCACACAATTACACAACAGAACTGGCGTGCTTACAGTACATCTGCACGCGCTCACAAGTGCTACACCTACCTAGTGACCCTTTAGGGCAGGGCCGTTCCACCGTCTCTCCCTTCAGGGTGGGGGGCCACTGCACACCTCGTGCTACCCGACCTTCACATCCGCCTACCTGACCGGGACCCCCAGGGGCCAAGGGGACACGCAGAGGAGGGCGGGGGGTCAGCGGGACCATGGCTGTGATCGGCCGCTGGTCAAAGGGCCCTCGATTGATGACACCGATCGGGTGAGAGGCTGAGGGCCGCACCGGGGTTAATGCCACGGTGGCTGTGTAGGAGCGGACGGTCGTCATGAGAGAGGAGAGGGGACCTGGGGGGAACAAAAGCACTGGTAACTGAATGGACTCGTCACATGGCGTGCAATGACACATCTGCACTTGTTCTGCAAACCTTTGGTGGGCGGCGGCGGGGTGAACTGTAGCGGGTATCTCAGCACATAGTAGTTATTCCACACATACAGCTGGTTGTCTCTGGGGTTGTAGTCTATGGAGGAGATGTACTGGTAAGGGTTGGGGAATGGTATTTGAACGGGCAGCTCCTGTCCACGGCTGGTGTCGTAGGCGTAAACCACCATGTCGCTGCCGGCCCGACCGTCCGCTTGCCCCTCATCGTCTTGGAACACGGAGCGAACGGCGTAGAGCACGCCACAGGCCATGAAGGCGTTGCTCGCACCGCGTTTGTCAAATCCTGTGGCCCACGTGCCCTCAAATCGAAGAGTGTACGGGTTCACCTGCAAAAAGGGAAGAGGGACGACATCGGGGGTTAGAGGACTGAAACCCTCCATTTTTCCGTCTCTAATTATTGATCTGCTATCACTGCACCCACCTGGCTGACCACAATGCGTCCATTATTGGCTTCAGTAGAGTAGATCACCCAAAGGCCGTTCTCATCCACTGCCAAATCGATGTCTGACTTCCCTCCCCAGCGGTAAGGCGAGGTGTCATGGTAGTTGGCATTGACCACCACTGCCTCGCCGCTCTTTATGCGAGTCCGCAGGTCATACTTGACCAGATTGCGTGTCCGCTCTTTGTTGTAAAACACGGCGCCGTCATACACCACGAAGCCTGTACCGTCCACACGGCTAGGCAACCTAGGACACACAGTGATGGAAAATATGTAGTCCACATGTGCAGCTGTACTTTTTTAAATGAAGATGTGAATTATACTGTATTATTGAGAAAATTTAATTTAGATGCATCATTTTTCTCAATTGCTAAAACACTAAACCCTATTGTCTGAACCAAATGCTCAGTTTCCTGAACCCACTGATTGAATCACTCTTTTGGCAAAACCATAAGCACTTTTCACCTGTTTAGACACAACTTGCCAACACATTTTCATTACAGTACTGTATGATGCACCTGTGTTGCATAATGGTGAGCAGAAGCGGAAAAAGTCAAACACAATTACAGTAAAGCACAGGTTTCACCGGTTGAACAAAACAACTCAAAATTGATCACGCTTGTGGCTAATGATGTGAGGGAACATTATGTATAAGCCAGTTCAGGATGAAGTCCTGTGGACTGACCCAGTATGGAGAAATGATGCTGTGGCGGAGTTATGCACTTACGATTGTATTTTCTACTTTATTTTTTACATAGGCTTACTGTATACAGGTGCTAAATGTACAGGATTTCTGTTTTTTTGTGCTTTTTTGCTATGTAAAACTGCTACTGTAATTGCACTGGCTTTTTGTTTTGCAACATGCATTTAGCCTACATTGAACAATAAACATTTATTTCTACAGCTTCATGTCTTGAGCATTATGTTTTCTATTTTTCTACAGTATGTAGGCTAGTGTTTAGACTGCTCAGTAGTGTTTTTGTCGGGGCATGATTTGACAACATAGTTCAGTTTTGAGCACAGATTGAACTGTTTTCAGGTGAAAGTTTGGTTTTGCAAGAAAAGTCTGAGGTTTTGGGAATGTAGCTTGAAAATTGGGGTTTGTGTTCACAGTTTAGAGAAAAGGACAGCAGCTTTCAAAAAATGTGTCTTAGCAATCGAGAAAAACTGTAAAACGTAATACTCACTTATAGGTTGTGGTGATTCTGTTTTGGCGGTAGTCCTCCCAGGAGGCGTATTCGTACAGCACCTCTGTCCTATACGGTGTCCACGGCATGACGTACAGCCTGTCACCAGCCTGCAGCGGGTCCTTGCACCATGCACCTGACTGATGCTCTGCCTCCAGAAGCGAGGAGGCCGGCTGGATGCTGAGCAGTGAGCCAGGACACACGAAAACTGGAAGACGGGAGTTAGGAAGGGTAACAGAATGTAAGAAGGAAGAGAGAGAGGAGGGGAGAAGAAGAAGAGCAGGGAAGGAAGTGAGAAAAAAGAGTGGAACGATAGTGGAGGCAGGTGCGGGAGGAAAATTGATTGATGCATGAAAAATGGATTGAGTTAGATGCAGTTGGTGCGGCGAGATTAAGAAAAAAGAATGAAGAGAAAGAGAGAGAGGGATTTAAAACACCTGTGCTGATCTCGAGAGGCAAGCAACAGAAGAGACGTAAAAGTGTAATCACACACTGTTAGTGTGTGTGTGTGGTGAGTAATACAACAGGGACACTGCAATGAAAGGTGTGTGAGTGTATTTATGTGCTTTGTGTGTGACTGCATGTGTGTGTGTGTATAGGGGGGGTTAGTGCAAAAAGAGTGAAGAGTGTGAGGTAGAATCAGGGACGCAGAAGGCGGGGCTAAATTTTGCCTTGAAGTGAATGAGAGGGCAAGTTAGTTACACTGAGCACAACAATTGGTCCACCACCATGTCAATAACTGTATGGACACAGTATGTTTACTGTACAGTCTCACACCGGCATGCAAATAGGCATGCACACACACTCACACACACACAGTAAGCGGTGCTTGGTAAGCACACATCCAGACGGATACACAATCACACACATTTGGTCTTATTTTTCCTATGAAGATAAATAAGGGGCTCTTCCTATAAGGGAAGAAAAGGGAAAATAAGCATGAGGAGGATGAGTGGAAGAAAGAAAGAAAGAAAGAAAGAAAGAAAGAAAGAAAGAAAGAAAGAAAGAAAGAAAGAAAGAAAGAAAGAAAGAAAGAAAGAAAGAAAGAAAGAAAGAAAGAAAGAAAGAAAGAAAGAGTGCTTGTGTGTGAATGTGTGAACAGGAAGTAGAGTAGAGAGAGGGTAAAAAGAAGATCATGTTCATGTTTGTGTGCACAGAGAGACCGAGGGAGAGAAACAAGAGACAGAGAGACCGACCAGGAGCGAGAGAGTAAGAAACTGGAGAGAAATAGAAAGAGAGACAAGAATAAGAGAGACGAGGTGCAGAACCTGGATAAAACTGGATAAAAGGACGGGTTTCCATACAACAAGAGATGGATAAAATGAGGAAAAAAAAGAACCAAGTAGGAAATGAAAAAAGGGGG
Source organism: Decapterus maruadsi (assembly GCA_030347415.2). Classification (NCBI taxonomy): domain Eukaryota; kingdom Metazoa; phylum Chordata; class Actinopteri; order Carangiformes; family Carangidae; genus Decapterus; species Decapterus maruadsi. The sequence continues at coordinate 25,719,507 of CM064901.1, read as the reverse complement.
GCAACATCCAGCATGACTACGAAACAACGTCCTAGGGTAAGAGGAAGAGAGAAATGGTAGAAGAGAGGAAGAGAAGAAGAGGAAAGAGAGGGGTCGGGGGTAAGGAGAGATCAAGATGCTACAATATATTGTCTTTACCTTTTTGGTCCACTTCTACTCAAGCATAGGAAAAAAAGAGGGAGAGAAAGAAAGAGAAGTCAGAGGGTGAAAGAAAGGAAGTAAAGAAAAGCAAGAAAGCAAGCAAGAGAGAAAAGAAAGAGAGAAAGCAAGCAAGCGAAGACAGAAAGAAAGAAAGAAAGAAAGAAAGAAAGAAAGAAAGAAAGAAAGAAAGAAAGAAAGAAAGAAAGAAAGAATTGCACAGATAAAGACTTCGGAACTCATTCTCACCACAAACATTATAGTTTACATAAAAAGAAAGAAGAAGCACAAAAGCGAGCCAGCATACTCCTCTTCTCTCCTCTCCTCCCCTACTGCCCCATCCTCCCCCTTTCCCTCCCTCCACCTCCCCTGATCTCTCCTTCCCTCAATCAGGCTCCTGTGGAGAAAAGAGAGCAACTCCTGTGGCGTGAATCTGGAAAAGAAAACACACACGCATGCACACACAAGTGCACACGCACACTCTCACATACACGCACGCACACACACACACACAGGACATACAGTATGCAAAAGTCCTATTGTTTCTCTCTTTGTACTTTCTCCATCCAACTTTCTTTCTGTATTTTTCACACACACAAGCATGCACACACACACACACGCACACAAAAACTCCCTGAGAAAAAAAAAATCTTTTCTACAATAAATCTCTCAGGGAAACAGCTGACATCAGAGGTTATGAGATAAAAAAAAACACACACACACCTAAAATGTAGCTAGACAAAAGTTGGTTAAAAGTGTTTTTCATGCACATACTGTACACACATTTGTGTGCGATCCTGTTTGTGTTTATATGTATGTGTGTGTTCATATATATACATGTGTATATATGTATATATATATTCATATATGTGCATACTCACTGTAAGGGACACACTCATACTGGATCTCCAGGTACTTGTATGTTCCAGGACAGGGGTCTGGGAACACATCCACCCCTGCAACCACCACACACTGAGTCCTGTTGTTACACCTGAAGAGGAGCAGACGGACAGATGGATGGATGGATGGATGGATGGATGGAGGGATGATGGAGTGAGAGAACAAATAAGAGAGGGAGAGTAATTAACAGACAGGAAGGGGGAAGCAAAGGACAATCCATTTGTCTACTCTCCCTCGCAGAGAAAATTGATCAGTTCTTCTAGGAAAACACTGCTGAGTACACAGCTAATGGTGCAGCCATGCACTCAGACTAAGATGGAGAGATTACTGCACTTGCACGTACACATGCCTTACAACACAAGCACTGTCCTTGTCTAGTGTTTCCTATGACATGAACCCATGTATGTTGTGCTGCAGTGTACACATACTGCAGGCCTGTGTAGGAAACCTTCAGTGGTCTCATTGATTAGTTGAACTGTTCTCAAAATAGCACAAGAATTGCTAGACAATAAGCATCTTTGCTGCATCATTTAAGCCATTACACGAACACTGTAAACAGTAACATGTGTAACTGAGCACGTACACACCTCTGGGCCATAATCTTTAGCGCGTCAGGGAGGTAACACTGAGTGTTCTCCATCTGGAAGGGGTCTGCATCACAGATCTTGTCATCAGTGCGTCCATAGTTGGCAGTTTCCACCATCACCACATCACTTCCTGGGCAGCGTAGCTCGATGGGGTAACCCTCACACGCCAGTTCCCTGCGCAGTAGCCCAAACGGCATGGCAGCCCGAGACATGGCTGCTCATGAAGTACAGCGGTGGGTGAGATGGGAGAGGGAGGACAAACACAGAGAGAATTTATAGAACATTTATATTCTTTTGACTGAACTGAGCAGAATTCATAGAAATGTTCTGGAAACCTAACCTGACCCCTGACAAAATAGGAAAAATAAAGTATATTATGTCTATCCATTATTAATAGAATTTGGTTGGGTTTCAAGGTGGGGGAATTTTCACTTTAACTTGCTCCTTGATGCTGATGACCTGCTTGAATACTGTTATTCAAATTATGTTAAATTATGTTTTAATTTTCTGAGCAATGCTTTGCTCAGAAGAGCACGGAAATCAGGTGTGGCAAGGTGAAGAGGGCCCGGGCAGGGATTGAACCCACACCTCCTGGGTAAGAGTCACGCGCACATGCCAGTCAGCCAAAGGGACATCACCTTGGTCATGTAGCCAGGGCGCATGATCAATTGGAGGCATAGTGACAGGAACCTCAACTGTCACACAGACACATGTTTACAAAATCACATTTTTACTAAGCATGCTCCAGCTTAATTGAATGCTGCGGGCTGTGGACTGACGATAGCTAAATTAGTTTCACTGTGAAGTTTTACTTCGGCAGTGGCGCTTCTGGCTGAATGCTAATGCTAAGCATGCTAGAGTTAATTTCATGTTAATGTTAAGTGTTCATGCGGTCTGTGTCTTTTTAGTCACTAATGAACTTCCTGTTTTATTTTGTTCTCACCTTTTCCCTCTCGTTTCAGATGCTGACTTCCTCCCTTTGTGTGGTTTTTCGCTGCATTGAGATCGTCAACCCTGATTGGTTTCACCTGTGTTCCCCTACCTCGTGTATAAATGATCCTTGTCTCCCTTGTCTCGTTGCCAGTTAGTTTTGTCTGTCTTGTTGATCCTCATGTGAGCATTTTTCCTCTGTGAGTGCATTTTGTTTTTTGAATAAATCCCTTTTGTTTTAGCTCAACTCAAAGTTGTGCGTTTGAGTCCTCCTTGTTGTGATGGTAACACGCTCATAACCTCTACTGTACATTATCAAATGTTTGCAACTCGCCCTGTAGTTGTTCAGACATTTGACTGAAAAACACAAATGTGAACCTTATGGTGTCAGCGCATCCGCAAAGTGATTAGGATTTATTGTTTTGGCACCATAAATGTCTGTGCAAAATTTCATGATAATCCACGTAACAGTTGTTGAGATATTTCAGGCAGGGCTCAGTGGTGGATAACCATCTGGCCATATTGCAGCAAAGAGCTATCCTGACTCCCCTTCTATGTGCCTGTTATAAATATGTGGTAAAAAAGAAAAAGAAAAAAAAGGTTGTGCTGACCTAACACTGATTACATCACATTTTCCCCCAGACTGAGGAGTAGCCTGTGATGATGGGACATAGCTTTACATGCAAAAATGTTTCCCTTTAAATGCCCGCTTTACAGATTAAATCAATGTTGACTCACACGCTAATAATTCCCTAGTTATATGTAAACACCTGACACTGAATCCTTTAATGAAATTATGCTCATGTCTGTATTTGATGTAAGCCAATAGCTATAACACATACCGAATGTTCTTGCACTGTAAACACCTGCTGGGTGACTTAATTTAATCTTTAAAATGCTCATGTGTGAAAGCATACACTGGAAAGATCCCTCGATGCCCAAAGAGTGTGATTAATGGCATCACTCACACTGCACCTCCACTGTGACACCTTCATGCGATGTGATTTGTGGGTACATCACAACATCTTGTGTTTTCAGTCACTGGGGAGCGTGAGGCTTTGTCTACTGGCTGTCAGGTGATCGGAAAGTGCAATTTGACAAGTAAAATACCTTTATTTTCTTTCATTTGAAGTCTGACTGTCACTCATCCACACCTCTGTGTGCAAAGGCACCTGACTGCTATATTAAGCTGCGTAAACCTGGGTTATTAGAGAAAAGCACATTACCATTACTTTAATCCGGTTAAGACGATGTTCCCATCATCTGGAGTATCATGTACACATGAAAAGGTTTTTGCTGTATCGGGATTAAACCCAGCCAAACACATTGGTGAGATCAGCATGATGCCAGTGCACTCTAAGTGTCTGTGGTGCTGAATGATTCGATTGCTTCTGAAACAGTCCCTTTGGCAAACTGCATACTTAAAATGTCCTGCTAATCTTTTGGTTATTTGGGTCAGAGCGCTTTCCGAACTTTGCCAAGATGACTTTGTCGTTCTCTGGAGTCAGAGGGCTGAGTTATACTTCATGTCTCGCAAAACAATGACTTGTTATATCTGAGTCATAAATCAGCATAATCTATCGCTCTGCTGCTTTACAGTGTTTATGATTCATCCTGCTGATTGCTGTGTCTGGATCAACACCTCAGAGGCGTCACGCTCAGCCTACCTTGGCCGGAAGGGGCGACGTGAGCCAGACCGAGCACACACACCCCCAGGAACCACAGTGACACAGCCATGCTGGGCGGGAAGAGTTAGCGCGTCACACCACCAGCCGTGTTAGGAGAGCCTGGAGAGAAAGCAGTAGAAGTGTGAGATTGAGAGTGAAGAGATGCACTATCTTCTGTGTGTGTGTGTGTGTTCTTGTACTTACTACGTTGTGAGGACTGGAAAGAGTGTTTAACCAACAGAGTGAGGACATTTTTAGAAAGTGAGGACATTTTGGCCGGTCCTCACTTTTTCCAAGGGCTGTTTGAGGGTTAAGACTTTGGGTTATATTAGGTTAAGACTCTTAAGGTTAGGCATTTGTTTTGGATGATTAAGGTTAGGGTATAAGGGGCCATGTCGATGAGTGTCCTCACAAAGATAGCGTTACAAGAATGTGTGTGTGTGTATGTTGGAAGGTCAATAAAACACACTGGTGAAAGAGTGCATGTCAGAAAACACAGCAGGGCAGAGGTACAGAATAATCAGCAGGTAGACAGAGAGGAATAGGAGATGGAGAAGAATAGAGATAACAATTGAGCAACCGGTGCAGTGAAAAGTCTCTCAATCTGTTGTTACCATGGTGATAGCACAGTGCAGTCCGAAAGAAAGCAAGAGAAAGAGAGAGAGGGGAGATATGCTGGGTGTGTGTTTGGGAGGGAAAGCACACACGTTTGAGTACGTGTTTTAAGTCCGTAATTAGCCAGGAGCAACAGTGGCCACTGACCCATAAAAGAGTCTTAATCTTTCTATCCACACACACACATCCATTTCACACACACAGGCAGAGGGCAGAGCTCAGCTTGGGCCATTTTTCAGTAATTCTAAATAAATGATGTTGTGGAGATGAGCTTTTCCACGGCAGGGCAGGGTAACGAGGTAAAGAGCTGACTGGAGGCACAGGTGATGAGAGGGCGATGCAGGGCTGTGGAGTTGTATAAGGGAACATATGGACGAGCTGTAGCATCCCCAGCTGAATAATGGTCTCACTCTGGATCCGATGATGCATAGTCCCTTTGATTCAACATTGACTCAACAAACCGTGAGCGGTAACAGCAAGAGAAAGCATACAAGAAAAACATTATTATCTAATTTATTTCTTCGGGGGTAAACTTCTATATAACTCACTTATTTTGATTTTATTGAGGCTTGAATTTCTGTATGAGTGAGGGTGTGTCGCTGTGACTAACAGTTGTATGAGTGTGTGCTTACCACAAGTGAGCATGCACCAAAGTCTGGGATACATAGACTTTGCCCCACCTCCGTTTTTGGGTTCACTGGGAGGTTGGTACAGACAGGTACCGACAAGACAGCACCGATGATCCTAACTTCCAAACTGGGTGACATCACAGAGGTTGTGTCCATTTATCTAGAGTCCATGTTGTCAACTCAGTGACAATCTCTGCTAGAAATAATCTCACGTATTTAAATGTTCATGTCAGATCAGATCTCATTGATGGTTAGACACTTCACTTTACAACCTCGACTGAGGTGCAGGGCTCTGTTCGCAGGCATTCAGTGTTCTTGCACCTTACTTTTTTATTTGCAGTGTTTTTGCACTTTATATTTATTTATATAGGTATTGATTTTACAGTACTACTGTCATTCATCTGTCTGTTGTTGATTTGTGCATTATCCATGATGATAATGTCATCATTGTATGTGTCTGTTACAGGGTTTGTGTCATTTTTATGTCCTTGTCTACTGCAAAACTAATGGCCCCCCTGGGGGACATAATGAATAAGCTGAGTTGAAGTTTCAGACTCTTGTCCACAGCAGCTCATCTGTTCTGTTGCTCCTTCCACTTCTCTAAATTGTGGGTTTGCTGATGCAAATCTACAGCACATAACGTGCGATCTTCATATACCTCACATAACCAAACGTCGAATAACCCATACTTCCCCAAACAGTCACTTGTTGACTAGTTTCTTAATATCTTTTAAAAGCATTAAAACCAAGGGGGCAGTTGTCGGCCTGCGAAGTGGCGCTCACTTCCGCGTTAAAACAACTGCAATCCCCTCTGCTTCCTCTGGGGGTCTGGTTCCAGAAGGGAGCAACTCTCCATTGACTGCCATGTTAAAATAGCCGACTTTACAGCTTAAAACAACATATTTACAGCCTGGTACATCTTATTTTTTTGGTCTCAATCGATAGTGTCTAGTCTGCACACACTCTGAGGGGGTTGAATTTATTTTTAACTCTACCGTTTTACTGTTAGGATAAGATTCTGACCAATTAGGGCGCGGAAACGTTCAGTGACAGGTCCGGAGCGGCCCGGAGACAGGCTGCTTCGAGGCCAGTGGGCGGGTTCTTGGCCGGTCAATCCAACATGGCGCTGTTCAGGCCGCCATATTTGAGTCACAAAAACGACTCCACAAAACCATTGGATGCTACCTCCATTCTTTTTACAGTCTATGGGTAAAACACATCATTGTGATGTCCTCAGGAAAAGGGCATCACACTGAGTAACAGTCTAGCCTTCACGGCTCCTCTGAGGGAACCCTGATAGCATCAGATGGAGCCTGAGGAGGAAGTTCTTCAACAGCAACTCTATGGCACATGTTGGTGATACAGGGTGAGTCAATGGTGAGGCAATGAGCAGTCTATAATGCTCCACCCTAGATCTGTGTGAACTGTGGAGAGTTTGTTGTGTCCTCTATGTTAAAAGACCATTTTTTCTGCTATTCTGCTTCAATGCTTTGCCATTTCAGAGGTAGGAATGTGTGTTTGATTTACTGGTATTCAAATTTAAATTTTATTTATTTATATGGCACCTTTCATGCTAAAAGCACCAACACAAAGTGCCTCACAGAGACTAAAAACAACAAAGAAAGAGAACAAAACAGAAAACAAGAAGAAACAATCCCAACCAATACACATAGTGACATAGAGACATGGCCTACAAACACAAAAACTAGAGGCATAGCAACACACATAAACCCACACACACTCACATACACACTCACACACTGTCATAAGTGAGATATTGTAGAGACATGGTATGCAATGTGGAGACGGAGGGAGGACACTGGAGCACACGGTCGGTATATAAGACAGGTTTAATGGTATGCAATCTTTGGTGTGAGCAGGGTGGAAATCAGGATTGTGGAGTTGTAACCTTACACTCTGAGCCCTTTCATTCTGCATAGCTGTATGCGTAATGCATCCTTTTTGTCTGTAAATGTTTCAAGTTATGTTTTGGTTTGCAGGCCACTGCTAACATCTCGGTTAATCAAGGACGATATCAGTGTGAGTGTCCAGCAGTGCACAAATGAGACTTTGCAAATTTGGATTGCTGAAGGAAGAGAGCCACACTGAAACGATCATGGAGATCGATGCTTCCTCGGTCTCCACACTGGGAGACAACATGGTAGCTGCTTTATCTGTGGTGCTTTGACTTTAGCCACGGTGATGTTGTCATGGCAGGTTTTCATTTTCACGTGAGTTTCTGGATACTGCACTATTTTCAGTCTTTCATCCAGAGGTTTCCCTGTGAACTCAGAACGGCTGTGTGTGATGTTTACTGTCTTGGCAAAACAACTCCAGTGACTTTGAACTTATTGTCTTTTCAACTTTCTGTGTATGGGCAACTCTCACTCCTCTTTTTTAAGATTTTGTTTACAGAGAATCTCTGCTTCCCTTAGCGTGAAGGTGACAAAGTCAAAGCTCGGAAATTCCTGCTTAAGTAAGATGGCGCTTCCACCCTGATGCTGCCCAGTCAGGTACGTTTTGAACTAATTTGAGTTTCTTTCTTCTTCTTTTATACAGTCATTCAGAATATCAAGACCTTGAACATGAGACATGGCTTCCTGACATGAATGTAGAAATGCCCTAAATCCTTTGGGTGGATCTTTGGCCAATTAGCCAGTTTTTTTCTGATGTGCTTGAGACCGTTCCAGGAATCTTCATCATCGTTTCTATAAAAACTGCCATCAATTGTCTTTCTAGCAGTAGTTACATACTTTCTCAAATAATGAATGTCCTGTGTATGTGTGGGCGTGTGCACTCGTCAAAATGCAAGTGTGTGTGTGTGTGTGTGCTTGCGTGTGTTTATTTGTGACTCGCTTTTCTCTCCGTCTTCTTGTTAGGTAATGATGGCAGACAGATTTAGGTCACTCCTCAACAAATGTCCAACATGCATTCAAAGACTCGTGCTCGTATGCGTCCAGCACACACACACACACACACACACACACACAGATAGAGAAAGAAGAAAGAGACCTCTGCCTTCTTTAAGTCCACTGAACCAACAAGACTGTAGTAATAAAGGCCCCAGGACCACCGTGATATGAACGCACACACAAGGTCTGCAGAAGAGAAATCTTTCCGTTTTTTTTTTATCTCACACACACGCATTAACACACATATACACACAATACGTCTCATCTCATCCAAAACCCTTGTGGCAGCATGTTCTTTTGCTTGCAACCCCCATTGCTCTCTCTCCCTCTCTTGTGCACACACACACACAGACACACACACACAAACCCTTAAGTGTTGATGCAGAGTAAGTAGAGCAAGGATGCTGATGGGCCTTGACAAAGCCACACACCCAGTCCCCCCTGTTTGCAGCACCATGCTCCCAGCTTGCAACCAAAATCCAGCCCCAGGCCACCAGCCGGCCTACTTGGAGCAGCAGCAGTCTCTAAGTGAGAGTGTGTGAGTAGTGGGCCTGGAGTGAAATAAATTACACTCACACAGGCATTAATGTACATGTACACCGCAACCACAAACATACAGGCAACACAGAGATGCTGCATTCACTGCACCGTGTACCTTTAACTTCTTAACTGTAAGTAACTGTTTAGTGATGCAATAGTTAGAGAAAATCAATCAACAGTAATTGCGGTTCGTCTTTTTAATTCAGTGGTTTTCTCTTTTCAACTATCCCCAAGTATCTTTAAGGTTCTGAAAATCGCCTTATTCAAAACTGCTTTAGCTCTAGCTCCCCATCCGAACTGAATGGTTTTGATCGCTGCGTGTTTTATGAAACAGAAATAGTCTAGATGTTTGTGAATAATTTTATTACAGCCTGACACATTTGGTACGTTGGGAAAATGTTTTAATCTCCTCTTTAAAATGATGATCTGTGGTTCTGAAGAGCGTTTGGAGTCACAGCGTGAGTTTTGTTATGACAGATGCCATTGAGCTTTAGGGGGTTAATTAATTTATGAAGGAAGACTGGCAAATATCTGTTGGCACCAGCTTCTGAAGCATGAGGATTTGTCATGTTTTCCTGTTCTATATCAATGCGAATTGAACTATTCAGGGATTAAACTGTTGGCTAAAACATACACTTTAAAAAGTTTTAAGTTGGAGAGCTTGTTATTGTCGTTTGACTATTTTCAATACAGAAAAAAAGAAATAATCCGTCAATAGAAAAAAATAACAGAAAGATGAAATAAGAATGAAAAGAAAACCTTAATGACAGAGGTCGATTAGGAGTCTCCCAAACACATCCTGCGTGGTTTAGCTCCTTGAAACTTTGAACAATAGATAAAAAAAGAAAGTCTGACTGACTCACTGCTGTGGAAAGAAAACGATACCTGAAAGCCATTAGAGCCAGCCTGCTGGAAATCATTCAGACTGACATGAAATCATGCCAGGTACAAAAGAATCACACTGTTAGAGGTGGAGGCCATGAAATCAACAGAGACACATCAAGATAAAGAGGGAGAGTAACCCCCCCCCCTCCCTCCCTGGTCAGAGAGCCATCAGTGCCTGAGGGTGGATCACTATGAAGCATAAAGTGACAAAACAGCCTTAAAGTGTTATGTTCCTAATGGATGAATGAATGTGTGTTGTGTAGTATGTGCATGATCATTTAATACAGCAGGGGCAGAGATTAGACTTCTGACAACACAATAAAAGCAAAAAGCTTTATTAGGTGTGAAATACTTCTTAATAACACCAATGGCAAGAATTTTCTCATTGCAGACGATTAGGATTAAGGACGGATTTTCAAACACACTACAGTGCCCTCTGTGACTCTGAGCCTGTTTCAGACCATTGACCTCTACAGCTCCCAGAGGGCCCAGGCCTGCATGCCGCAGTCAAAGCCACTTACGGGGTTTTTAGAGCCTGTATGTTTGTCTGGTCGATGCGTGACTCTGGGGAATGGAGGTGTCGCCCTCTGTCAATCATTCGCTTGTTGCAGGCAGGAAACAGCAGGAGGAGATTGCTTGCAGATATATCCAGACCATGTTTTTTTTTCCAAGTCATTTTCAAAGTCATCTGGTATCTCATGGCCATCCGTTTTCATATATTCTTCAAATAAAAGACAAAACTAAATGTTTACTAACACATGTAAAAATTAAGATTTATATTTTATTTTATTTATCCTCTATGGCCAATGGGCCATAAACCCAGAATGCAGCCTCACTGGATTAAAAGCATGTTGTGCATCTGTGTCCTACTGTAAAGGCACGCTCTTCGTCTGAGACTCGCCAGGATTTAAGGAGAGTGTTGCCAATTTATCACTGTTTTGTTTTCCACCTGATCAGCATACAGTGTGAAGCAGAGTTGTTGAAATCGGGGGGGCATTTGCTGGTTTAAGCTGCTCAAGGATTTGAACCTTTTGTGCAAAGTGAGGCAGAGTGATCCCTGCACCTTTGATTAATAAGGATATACATCTGATCGGCAGCTAACAAGGCTGGACTGTCACATTTTTGCCAGTCTGCCCTGTCTTCCTTTTTCTCTCTCTCACTCTTTAGTCCCTGTTGCACCGCTGCACTTGATCTTACAGGGTCCCCCGACCAAACAAATCACCTGATCCCTGCTCACACATGAGCGTAAGTTGAATATGCTTAGGTTTTGTCTGATAAACAACACCTCTGAAGATGATACTTTGCCTTGTGGCAGTTTTTTAGCAGGTTCTCTCGTTTCATTGACAAAACAAATATAGTCTTAAAGCTACAGTTGGTAACAGTTATTCAGTCATGTTTGTCAGTCACTTTATTCTGAGAGAACAACATGAAATGGGTTATTTAGGACAAAAAATCCAACTCCTCTGGCTCCACCTACAGCCTGTAATTGTATTTGCAAAAATCCAACGCTCCCAGAGTTGTTCCACCAGTCAGGTAGAGGGAGCAGGAGTAACAGCCAATCACAGCTCGTACACGCACAGCAAACAGGTACCCCGCCCCCCACCCCCGCCACAGAGAATCGCTATCACCGTTAAAACGTAATATAGAGCAGCTGAAAAATATAAAACTGCAGATGCCATCGCTGACAACGACTGCCCGACTGCCTACACAGCGAAAGCGAGTAAGTGTTCCGTGCTGAGAGAGATGCGAGATGGAGTCTCCAGTGGTTGCTATGGATACACCTGCTCCCTAGCTTGTGCGTGCGCTCCAGCTACCTCTCCTGTGGGGTACCAAGTGTAGCTTTAATTAACAAAGAAAACAGTAGCAGTAGTTGCAGACTATTGTTCTGGAACATTTGTACAAACAACATAATTGCCCGATTTGGCTGACTTAATTTTTTTTATTATTATTATTCTATTTAACCTTTATTATATCAGGTAAGAAGTTACACAGCCTGGGAAGTGTGATAAAACACTTGTGGGGCGACAGACAGAGGGTGGGCCAACAAAAAGGCAAACAAGTAGAACACGAGACAAGAAGACAAAGAAAACAAAGGAGAATGACTGACTTGTTTGGTGATGCCCATTTAAGAGTCAAAAAGTTGTTGTCACTACAACACGACATGACACAAGAGGCACTGACTGAGGCCCTTTGTTTATTGGAGCAGGCTGCAGATCTGCTACGCACGGTTTCTGAGTAGTTCAGCAAGATAAAGCTATGACTTTTTCATACCTCATGTTATGTAATTTAAGGACTTTTTATATATAACCAAAGTACGAAAGCATGATAAAAAGAATAATATGGGCCAAATTTCAGGACTTCTTAATGTTGAAATTATTTTTTTTTGTTACCTCTTCTCTTGAAATCATTGTGACCATTGTTAACTATTTTTCCAAACATAAGAAAATTAAAGGACAGTTAACCATTTTAAAAGAAAAAATAATTCCAAATTTAATGTATGAAAAGTCATTCCTGATACTGCATAAGTTGGCTATGGAAATTAATGCAACTTGGATGTGTATAAGAAGCAAAAAATTAATAGATTAACACATGAAAAATGATCAGTTCATATGGTTGTTTGTTTTTTTGCTAAAAATAAGCATGGTAATCTTCCTCGCTAGTTCAGGATGGTGAACAGTCTGCTGCAGAACAACCCATTGTCAGGTTTTAGGCGTATAACATCTCAACCAGCCTGCAATCAGATATGGAAATATCTCATAAGTAACATACTGTGCAGTCATGGTAATAAAAATGTAAAATAGATTTGAAAAAGCTCTGCTCCTAGTTTTAACATGCAGGTTCAATAAACTAGCCCAGATCCTGGAAAATCTAAATCCCAATATGTGAAGTGAGCTGGAACCAAAGCCGTCAATTATTCTTAATGTGTTTTGAATGTTAATCACAGGATGCACAGGTGCAGTAATGTATGAAGTAATGTATGACTGAACACATGTTGAAGAGATTACAACATTTTAAATGGATAAAAGGATAAAATACAGAAAAATGTATTTAAAGAAGTGGCACCTTTGAGCAACATACTGTATGTAATCTCAAGCTCTTACTTACCGCACACTAACATGGTTTCAGTTAAAATCTACTTTTCCAAGAGCAAGACAGTTATGAGCAAAACATACTGATAACAAATACTGAGGTGACATGTGCCGTCTGTTGTCCCTTGGTGCCCTTTTGTGCTGAATATGATTTGTGTGTCAGCATAACCTGTTACTATTCAACATGTCACTCAGACAAAACCCCTGGACAAAGAACAGGATTGTGATCCCGAGGCGTGACAAAAATGTCATGGCTACACAAACTGCTTCAGCTTCTTCTACAATTGCTGGCTGAGGTGTGACAGAGCAGAGCTGTGTGCATCCATAGCTTTTGTTTGGAAGAGGAAGGCAGAGCGGGAGAGAGCTGGACATCAGGTTTGAGCAATATCTGTCTCCTGTCAGGGATTTTGTCAGAAAGAAGGTCTGCTTTCTCGTATTTCTGTTGTTTTTATACAACTTGTACTGGTTTTTAATGTTTCAATCCTCAATTTACCCTACAATGTAAACGAACTCATGACATAATAATTTTACGCACCCTAGCTCACAATGTGAGCATAATTAAATTACAATCACACTGCTTCCTCAAATGTATTTTAACAAATACCTGTCTGTTTTTATTATTTTGTAAAGAAAAGTTGTTAAGTTGTGCGTTAACATTTACACACACACAAAGAGATTTTATGGATACGACAACCAAGCGGGCCGTCACTGTCTATAATCACTGAGCTTTAAAGCTGCAATCGGTCCCATGGAAACACAGCAATATCACAGTAACTCGGCTAACAATTGATTGAACAACCACTGTGGTGACTGAGAGCCGATTTTAGCCAAATATTTTCAATTTCCTGTGGGTCAGATGCAAGGATTTGCTGTCTTAATTTGTTTTATATGATTTTTCCCCCCCTTGTTTTCTGTCATATGTCATCAAGGTTTAATTGTTGGTCAAATCAAACAACCAACCCCTCAGGCTTCAGGGAACTGTGATTCATTGTGCCTTTCTTTTTTTTAAAACTGTAATCTGTTAATCATGAGAATAATTGGCTGGTTGATCGATGAGGAAAGTAATCATTTGCTTAATTAATATGTAAAATGCAGTCTCGTATCACGATGCTGATATTACACTGTTATATCCGCCCCCAGCTCTGAACCAGCCTGAAAGCCGACTGACTCAGTGTGTGTGACTGATGCAAGGAGACACGATAGGAACCTGTTTGAAGTGAAACAGAAAAAGGGACAAATATGTTGCATTTTACAAGTCAAATCATAGAAAATCCATCCAAATCTGTGTGTGTGTGTGTGTGTCTGTGTGTGTGTGTGACTGTGTGTGTGTGTGTGTGACTGTGTGTTTGTGTGCGTGTGTTCGTGCCTGTGATTGTGTGTGCCTGAATGGTTTAAACAAATCAGTTTCTCCTCAGTGGTTGATGTAAATGATCCCTACATGGAAACAAACCTTGTTATGTTTGTTTTCTCCTTTCCAAATATAACATGCACAGTGTGGCCACATGCACGCGCTCGCACACACAAACGCACACACAAACACACACACACACACACACACACACTAGGTGAATCACCGAATGTGCAATCAGACATTTTTTGTGTGAATCATTTCAAATCAGTCATAATTTTCATCTCTCATACACAAGACCATTATCACGCAAATTAAATAAAGCGAATATAAACGACATCCCTGCACTAAGAAAATTCAGCCTGACAGAGGGAGAAGAGCCCTGTCAGCCACCTAGCTATCTGTCTCCACTCTCATTAGGCATTTTCTTCATTTCCTCTTTTCTTCACCTCCTTCCTCCCTTTTCCGTCTCTCCCTGCATCTTTCCCCTTCACGGTCACTGCTGCTCTCCCTCCCTGGCCTCCTCCACTGACCCAGTCCTCTCTTCCCCTCTCTGAAATATTGATAATGGACTCTCACTCGGTGTGCGCTGTCTTTCTCTCCGTCTCTTCTCTCCTCATGCTCCTATCTGGGGTCAAACTGCAAAGCCAAGCAAACATCCAAACAGCCCCATTCGGTGTGCTGTGTTTACACTGCTTTTCACTGCAGCACACAAAACCACGGACACTGCAAAGAAGGTGTGTGATCATCAACATAATTCAGCTCCCACTGGTGACAGACCTCTGTGGTGGGGCCAGCGTGGGACACCCTGAGTCATTTGTGCCACTTTCCTCCCTCTGCACTCCTCAGACGCCCAAGAGGAGGCCAATCACGTGCCCATGAATATTTCACAGCACTCATGCCTCACACTCCTAGCCTACACCACTGACCCAGCTTCGCAGGACAGCCAGCAGTGCGAGGCCCAGCACAGCAGCACATCAGATCCCTGTCCCTCAGTGATCAAATGGCCCTTGACAGCAACAGCAGCAGCAGCAGCAGCAGCAAAGGAGCAGGGCACCTCCGCTGTCTTTCCATGCATTGATCATGTATGTGTGTTAGTAGGTGCGTGCGTGCGTGCGTGTAAAGAGAGAGAAAGAGAGAGAGAGGAGGGGCGGGGTGCATCCTTATAGCCTATATCCATATCTTACCGTCAATTCTCCGATTTCCCTCCTCCTCCTCCACCTCCTCCTCCTCCTCGCTCACTGCGTCTCCCGCATTCCGTCTCTCCGCGCCCTCACCCACTGTACTCTCCCCCTTTTCTCCCGCTCCGCTCTGCCCGATGCATGAAAGAAAAAAAATATATCTAACGAATAAATAAAAAAATAAAAAATATATTCAGCCGGGATAACGGTGATGGGCGCTACCTGCGGGGCTACTCGGCAGTCATTAGCGCGATATGTCCAACAACAACAGGGCGTCCTCTCCTGTGATCAGTGTACTGTGTAGGGCTCTGCTCTGCTGGACCTCACACCCTCCCTCCGTCCTGTCGAGGCGCGTTGTCTTCCCCGCTGTGCTGTGTGACTGTGCGTCACGTTGGTATCATAATTCCCACGGGTTTCATGCCCAGAGATGCGGGCTATAGGCCTTATAGCTCCGATGGACGAGGCGGGGATGGAGAGAATACACGATCATATGAAAACAATAATTAGACGCAAATTGACGCGCAGACCCTCGCTCGCTCTTCTTCCTTTCGTCGATTTCTACACCTCATCGAGCACACTTGTCATTGTTGATCGTGTGCTTCCGATGTCGTTCAATTACATCCTTGCATTTAATGGAAAATAACGTCGACGTGACAGCAGCCGCTTTGCATATCCTTGAAGAATCGTGATGAGGCGCAGCAGCACATCAGGACGGATGTGGGGGATATGTCAGGATTTAAAAAAAAAAAGAAAAGAAAGAAAGAAAGAAAAAGAAAAATATTTTTTTTTAAAGGGGGAGGGTTCGTGTTATGAAATGGTGCTGAGATAAAAAATAAAAAATAAAAAGACAACAGCTGGACAGCCAGGAGAGATAAGGTTTCCCGCTCCTAGCCTCGCCTTGCATCCGTCCTTCTCTCTTCTTCCTCTTCTCCTGGCTCTCTCTCTCCTCTCTCTTTCTCTCTCTCCTCTCTCTTTCTCTCTCGCTAGCTCGCTCTCTCCATCCGCTGGTCCGCTTGTTGCGCGTTCTGCACTCGAGAGCGCGCGACGCGTGTGTGCCTTTGTGTGTGCACGTGTGTGTGTTTGTGTGTACGCGTGCAGAGACAGAAAGCGAGAGAGGGGCAGAGAGAGAGGGTGGTGTATGCAGGGGGTGGTGGTGGTGGTGGTGGTGGGGCTTCGACTATATTATCAAGGTTTGTCTGAGTGAGCAACAATAAGGTGCTGTGTAGGCAAAAGGGATGGGGAAGGGAATAAACAGCGGCTCATGTTTATTTAGGCCTTGTCTTTTTGCACGTTTGACCAGCTTGGCTTTAGGTTGAACACTTGTATCACGAGAGCATGAGATAGGGGAGTTGTTGTGCTTCCTGCGTGGCCTGCCTGCAGCACAGTGCACGTCCAGCAGGCATTTGCAATATGTCCATTAACCCACAGATGAGCTTTGTTTGCAGCAGCCCTGACAGAAAACGTGGCCTATTTGTCAGTCTGTCTATAACACTGGATGCTTTGACATACATCATCATGTCACTGTCATTTACAAAGCCCACACCAAACCTACCAATCAAGCAGTCACTCTGTGATGACACACTCGTTTCATCATCTGTCTGCAGATGCTTTTTTTGCCCCATCTGCTCCTGTCATTACTACAATGCAAAAAGCACCGTGTTTATATTTAAGATGTAATGGCAGCACATCCTTACGAGGCCCAAGTCACCAGAAGGAGAGAAGAAAACCTCCCATCTTCGACTATAGTCTGGCAGAGAGGAACTGTTGCAGATAAGGATCCTGACTTATCATAATAAAAGCATAATCTATACAGTTTACATGTGCAGGGAAGTGTGCAAAGGCTAAATACCATCTCCAGGATGAACAGGCTGAGTCACAGTCAAAGGAAACTACTGATTATGCAGAAAAGCCAGTTTCTCCATCATTTCACTTGATTCCCTTTGAATGGCTCTGATTGCTTCTTGTGTAGTCTGTAAAGTACAGCAAGACTTCATAAACACTCAGAGCACAACAGTCGCTAACAAAATTATTTTAATGGTGCTGAATAATTCATTGATTTCAGATTATGCATGGCATGTTTTGATTGGGTGGTACAAAATTATCATGACGTGGGGGAAGAAAAAAAAGAGAAACTGTGTATTATGGAACTGTGTCGTTGAAAATGGAGAGATGGTTGGAATAATCTCCTGGGTGTAATAAAACAAGCCATTATGGTAAGGCTTGGCTCAGGCCTAACCTTGGCTTGTCTGTACACTTGGCAGCATTGAGAGGTGTAAAGACAGCCAATTCTACGCTATAAGGTCAGCACTGGTTAGCAGCATTCATTGTTTCTTTAGATAGTGTTTTACACTACTTTTTATTGTTTGTTGGCATATCCACCCACTTATACTGGGGCTGTGTTTGCAATAAGACCACAGTCACTGCATAGCACTGATATAGAAAAGCAAAGCCGACCACAATGACATCAGTTTGACATTTCTAATCCATGGACAGCATGAGAAATGTCTGTGTTTACTGATATTCAGTTGTGAAAGGGGTTTTGTCTGGCTAAACAATACAGTGTGACATGGGCAGCGGCGGTTGTGATAAAGGTTTTAAAAAGTAGATATTTGTAGGTTTTTTCATTAGGCCACTGCATAGTTAGCATTAGCATCAACATGTCTTGTCATACCAGTCATGCCAAGAGCTACAGTCGAATAATGCGTCAGCTGTCCCTTGCTGTAAGAGAGTGATGAGTCGGTCTGACCAGGCTGAAGCTAGTTGGTTAGCATGCTAGTAGAGGAAGGGGGGGGGGGGGGGGGCGCCCTTTCCACTGCAGGAGACCAGTCATGCTTGGTAGGGTTGTTGATACAGTAAGGTTTTCTACTGGTAAGTTAAAGAGCATCTATGCAGGATTTCTGTTACCTTAATTAAACAGCTTTAGAGTAATTGTGATGGTTTGATAACTGACTTGTAACTTGTTACAGGGGGTATGGAGGCTCTCTGCCAGCAAGATACTTGAGCAAGATTGGTACCTCCAACCCGGTGTCCCAGCTTGTCTCGGTGGCACCACAATACAAACACGCCCCGTAACCCATAATCTCTAAACAGATAAGACTACAATATATACATTGTAACATATTGTGTATGATATATAACGTTATCCACTGCTCTATGGATTTATTTCTCACCAGCCTCATTGAAAACAAATGCACATGGCCTGGAGGAGGGTTAGGAAAACAGTAGAAAAGCAACCAGACTTACATAGTTTCCCTTTACCAGTTGAGATGCAAACGCTGCTAATGCTTTGTATCAACAGCAAAACTTAGAAATAGGTCCTTTAATCACTAATGGCAACCTTGGGGGGAAATCACAGTTTTGTCCTCATGATAAGTCCCCATCACCATGACGCACCTCCTCCTTTTTCTTCTTTTCCATCTGCTTCTTCGTCCTCCTCTGCATCCCCTCCACCCCACCCTCTGCGCCTTTTCTTTTTCTTCTTTTTCTTCTCATCTTCCACCTTATACTTGAGTCTTCTCACAGGGTCAGTGAAGCTGCGCATGGACTTCTGCTCAAACTCCTCACTGATCATGAAGTTCCTGTCAATGAGCTCCGACGCCTCCTGCCAGTTGCGGTAGCAGCCAGTGCCCATGCAGAGTATCTCCTCCACTGCATTGGGGTTTAGGATGGAGCAGTCAGGACGCAGCACCACTACTGTGGGCAATTCCTCCACATTAAACATAGCCTCGAGCTCCCTGTGGATACACACACATACACACATAGAGTTAATAGATTTTTTTTCTCTTTTTACAGCTTGATATATTTACATTGCAATTATGCACCAACAGGTTCTGCAAACATTCAAGTGGCTAGTCTCACACACCTCCTGTAGGGGTCCTCATAGGCCAGGAACAGGCACTTCTTGGGCAGATCTTTGAGGAAGGTTTCTTGCTGGTCCTCTGATTCATCCAAACTGATGGATGAAAGAAAAATAACAAGATATATGGATGGCCTGATTTGGTGCATTTTACAATTTTACACTGCAAGAACATCTAATGCCAATTTGGACACTTCTAGTGGTTCTGACTAAGATAAAAAGCATGACTGAAAAGGGTTGATGTTAAAAGACATCACATTTGAGGATACATTGACAGTCCTTATCATCTGAATAGTACAGATTTAAACTTTTAGATTAGACACACACCTACAGTATAAATAAATAACATTGCATACACAAAACCATACACATACACACAAAATGTTTTCATTTTAGATTGAGGTAAATGAGTGTGCTGTACCTAATGTAGAGGAGAACCAGCTGAGCAGAGCGATCTACATAGAATTCATCTGTCAACTGTTTGAAGAAGTCAGTGAGTGTGGGAGCAAACTGCTGGCAGCTTTCACAAGCAGCAGATGCAAAGAAGAGCATCAGGATTCGGTTCTCGAGACGCGTGACGATTTCACGTTCTGTGTCCAGCTCATCCTGGTCCTTGTTGTTCTTGACCAGAACCCGATCAATGAACAGGTCCACCATGATGAAGGGTTACAGTGGTAAGGGCTGAGACTTAGGAGGCTACCAGGAGGGGCAAAAAGCAGTTCCTTTTCATTGGTTTAAGAGGGATACCGTAACAAGCAAGGTTATACAAAAGTTTCACATGCATATCATTGCCAAACATGAACACAGTTGAGAATAAATAACAATGAGAAGATCTTGACATCAACAAAAAATGATCTAGCTACTGTATGATTGAACGGTGCCCTGTATCGTACACACTTACCTATTAATCATATATAATCTTGCTTGCTGTCCAGTCAGATAATCCTCACAGTTGCTTACCTCCAACAGATATTACCTCTGCTTGAGACAGCAAATCCAAAAAGAGAGCAGCCTTCAAAATCTAGTTGTGTTGTTCTTTTCAACTCCTCCTGAGTCGTGCTTGAATCAGTTCCCAGCCTGTCAGTTTGTGTCACATTCACTCATCGACTGTGTCTCCTTCACCTTGACGCCAGTAGCAGTTCGCTCCGTCTTCCTTTGTGTCTGTGTGCTCCACCTACCCTCTTCTGTCTGGGAGGGAGGGATTGAAAGACAAGGTGACAGAGGGACACGGGACATGAAGTGCTCACAGTTATTGTGCATGTGTACAAAGACAGTGACTGAGGGAGCATGTATGTGTGAATGGGAATTTCAGAATGAAAGAAACGAGTCACAGTGAGACCTTTATTATCCAGTAACTAATGGAGGTGCAAACCTACAGAGAGTATCTAGTAGATACTCCCTGTCTGATTCGCTTGCAGGGAACAGCACAATGTGACAGACACATCTTTTGTTAGCAGATCAGAGAATTTATTCGTTTTGTGGGGAGTTTGGTACAGCATGTAAATAGCTATTAAATAATGAAATAAAAATATCAGGACACATATTTTACAAGAATAGAAAAATAATCCTAAAAATAAATAATATACATAGTGCTCGACAACATTTTGAACACCAGCAGGCGCCAGCGCCTAAAATTAGTTTACAGCTGCAACAACTTTTTTTCCCACTGGGGGGCACAAAAATGCTAACAGAAAACACGGACAAGTGTTGTCAAACAGTTCCCTGCTTATACATCTGGTAGACATGAAACTAGCGTTCATTTTGGACTTATTGTTTTATTTTTCAAACAGCTGCCTGATGCTAGATGGAGTTGAATTGATGATTTGAATTACTGGACCAGAAGACCAAAACAATCAGCTAAAAGAAGCTAAAAAAGAAATCTGTGAAGCTGGGCCACTGGGTTTATCAGTATGCATAATGTGATCCATGTATTTTTAAATATTTATCCCCATAAAATACATAATTATCTATTTGTCCAACTGTGGGGATCTGTTTTTTAAATTTTGCATAACATACTCAATTTGCAAAATGTTATATTGTATATCATATACAGTGTGTTTTAATACATATTTATAGGAAGTTCTGACATTTGCTTTAGTAACTAAAACTTTTCAGTCTCAGTTAATTTAATTATATGATAATACAGGTCAGACTCAATCATATCTTATACAGATTAATAATAAGAATAGGAATAATAAGTATGTAGAAGTGCAAACAACATTGGTAGCATATTTCTTGACATAGAGCAGCTCAACTTTATTTCATTTCTTTAAAGATTTTGTATAATGTGTGCAGGGAGACCGAGTTATGTTACGCTTCTTCTGCCATTTCACTTTACCTCTAGCAACCCGATAAGGGAGCTCTTGCCAGTGTGCTTTTTTCTTTTTCTTGTTTAGTTCTGTTGTACATGCCCTCGCAGGCAGTGAAAATACTTCCTATAGACCCTGTGAGAGAGCTGCAGTATCAGGATTTAAGAAATAAGCAATTGAGAGGCTGGACTTCATCTTCTCCTCCATATTCCTTTATCTCCTTCCTTTCCCTTTGTATCCCACACTCCGTCTCTCTCTTCCTCCCCTTCATCCTTGCCCTTCCCCCATAACTTCCACCACCGCCTTTTTCTCTTGTCATCCTCTTTCTTGTACTTGAGTCTCCTCACAGGGTCAGTGGCACTATGCATATTTAGGTTTTCAAACTCCTCGTTGAGCATAAAGCTTCTCTCAATCAGTTCTGCTGATTCCTGCCAGTCGCGGAAACAGTCGGAACCAAAACGACAGATGTCCTGCACAGCGTTTGGAGAGAGGATGGAGCCATCAGGACGGAGGACCACTACTGTTGGGATGTCCTTCACCTTAAACATGGCCTGCAGTTCCCTGAAACACAGAGAATACAATTTATGTGCTGTCATAATCAGGATTAATTAGTTCTAAAGCCCAGTGTTGCTTTGCATACACCTACTTTCTGTATGGGTCCTCAAAAGCCAAAAACAGAACCCTTTTGTGCATATCACTGAGAACTCGTTGCTGCTGTTCCTCTGATTGGTCCAAGCTGCAGAGAAGAGGTGGAAATTGAGTGATAGAACAGTGAGAGTTTATGCAATTACCTTGCCTGCATCAAAGAGATAAAGAGAACATAATGATGATGAGGAGACCTGATGAAGATGAGCGCAAGCAGTTTGGGGTATTCGATGTACGCTGGATCTTTCAGTCTCTTAAAGAAGTCATTCACAATCGGCACAAACTCCTGGCACTTTTCACACTCGGCAGATGCAAAGAACAGCATCAGGATGCGGTTTTCAAGGAGCCCAATGATTTCACGCTCTGTGTTGAGCTCATCCTGATCCCAGTTGTTCTCCACCAGAACTCGGTTTAGGAACAGGTCCACCATGATGAAAGACAGGGAATGATGAAAGTACTCTGTGGAGAGATGGGGTGATAAAAAACTGTCATCGCCTGCATCCATTCTGTCAAAACCCGAAAGAAAACTCAGCACTCAGACTCTCTTTCTTGAATATATTCTCAGCATATCTTGGCAGCTGAATTTACCATTTTGCCCACAATTCTTTTCAGCATCTCATGAACCCTCACTTTGCAATAGACGGCAACACAGTGTTAAAATTTCTGGCGAGCGAAAAACAATGAGGAAATGAGCAGCGTCTAGCCAAGAGGGTTAAGAGTAAAAAGCTACGTGGTGAAATGAAAGAGAGGTAAAACTGAGGAAGAGGTAGAAGAGGCCAAGCACATAGGCGCGTGCTCTGTGAAATTATGACCATGTTCTCGATTATGACCTGAGGCTGGGGTTGGGAGAAGAATGTGTTTATATCAGTCAGACATGGCCTGGCATGGTTGGTTTACAGCACAAAGCTTAAATGTGAACCCCTTTCAGGCTCTGGTGATATATCGCTCACATACAGTGGTGTGCAACTTTGTCCTGTTGATATTATTGCATCATCAGTCATCATCATCTTCAATCTTGAATGCAAAATATTGGTCATTTTAATTGCACTGACATGTTCATTGCAGTTACATTTCGCAAATGTTAAAGCGATTGTTCAACATTTTGGTAAATTCGCCTATTGCCATAGTCCCTATAGGGGTAGGTTCATTACTTGTAATTATCGGTGCATGTTGTTTTTAGAGGTGCGTGGTACTTTCCCCTTTCCCTCATCAAACTCATCAGATACACAATCCAACAACTCCAAAACGCTCTTGTGGAGAAGCTGTGACCTGCACATTCACAACGCTATGAAATAATCATGTAACATTACAAGACAGAGTTGTTTTTGGGGCAAATGCATAGCTGGAACTACATTCCTGACACGCCTTCTGGGCGGAGTGATTTCAAAAAAAGTAGTTCCGAGTATTTGCTTCGTATATACGCTATTATTTCATAGCGTGGCAAATGTGCAGGTCATAATAGAACAACAAAGACACGCACATCGAGCCCAGTTGGGATGGGTGCTGGATAAAAAAGAATCAGGTAGAAGAGAAAAGAAAAGAAAATCCACACACCAAAAAAGAGCTCCCTTCAGAGGATTTATTTGCATAGTGACGTTACGAGCGCTCTGGCTCTTTTTCAAACTGCTGTGTACAACGTGTGTATAACGTCACTACGCAAATGTGCAGGTCATAACTTCTTCACAGGAACATTTTCACATTGTTGGATTGTGAATTTGATGAGTTTTGGGGAAAGGCGAAAGTACAGTTTCATGAGCAGCTTGCATCTCTGCCCCGCTGATCTAAAAACAGCTTGCACCGACAATTAAAGGTAATGAACCTGCTCCTAAAACTACAGGGATTATGGCAATGGGTGAATTCGCTCAAAGAAGGCTCCCGCACAGTGTCTTAACTTGCATTGTCGTTTTAATGAAAGCATAATGTTTCTGCCCCTTGGACCTTCGTCAGTTTATAGGCGAATTTGCCAAAATGTTGAACTACCCCTTTAAAGATGATTTTAAAATGTACCAGAGCAATCGAGAATAACTGTATCTTGGGGTTTAATTTTTTAATGTTCAGCAGTAAAAATCTACTAATCTTAAAAAAGTCCACCAATCTCTATTTGACAGCATCGCATTTACAGTTGATGTGGTTGTGACACCTGTCAGTGTGTGATATTCATGTTTATGTTACTAAAGGACATCTACAGTAGTCTACACAATATACAACCGTTTTTGTAAACAAAACGATAGATAATCCAAATACAACAATGCAGCCGCTGCCAGAACCAGCTGACGATGGATTAATAGGGCTTTTATGAGATGGTGCTTTCCAAGAGCAGACTTATGGATCAGAACAAAACCCTACATTTGAAATAAATTTCAGATGTAGAAATAAAGTTCAGGCCTAACTGCTGAAATGTACTTTATCTGCCGAGCCCAGCCTGTATTTCACTGTCGCAGCAGTTGCTGCAGGCTGAGAATTGACAGCGATAACCTCACAAATTAGATTCGGCTCCCTGGCTCTGAGCTGTGCCAGATCTATTTGAGACTGCGGCTCTGGACTGAAACTTCCAAGACTGATGTACGAGAAATATGTTTGAAATTGAGTAGCAGTGGACCTTACCTGGAAAAATAGAGGATTTACTATTGAACACCAAAAGGTCAGAGCTTAAATCCTACATCTGGAAAACTTATTCCACAATCATCCAGTTTACCTTCTGAAGCTGATTGATCATATCTGGTATATACCAATACAGCAACACGGTCCTGTTTTGTTATAGTTCATTTAAAAGGCCATCAATCAGTGTACAGTATGTGGCAGCTGATTACCTCACCTTGAGACTCCTCAACTCCCACAAGAAAAGAAGTATATCCAGAGTTCTCTTCTCCGTTTCAAGCCATTCCTTTAAATCCTGTTAAAATTCGTTATTTTAGTGACACCTTTCACTGCCTCTTCAACCCTCTCTCTGTAATTTCTTCACTCTGCACTCTGTGGTCTACCAAGTGAGATTACAGGTAGCTGGAGGTGTGGCAATACTGTAATTCAGAGGCTGACAGTGCCCTCGTGTATGTGTGTTTGTGTGCGCATGCATTCACATGTATTGTGTGCGCGCGCGCCGGAGACCTTAAAAGTCCAGCTCAACAGCACCAATCTTATTACTTAAAGAGAAGAAAGGACGGAGCAAAGGAAGGATGAAGAAAGAAGACAAATTGGATTGCAAACGGATAGCAGACATGTAGGTCGAATGGCAGAAAGAAAGACTGAGAGAAACAGCAAAAAAAGAGGAGGAAAAATAGGAAAGAAAGAGTTTTATTGGAGCCCTCCTGACCTCTATCTTCCCTCCACTCATGCTGCCAGTGGAGTCTTACTAATTGCTGATGTCAATCTTTTACCCTTCAGAGTATAATAATGATTCTTGTGCATCCTGATATCAAGGTGATGTGACAGCCAGGATGTGGAGCATCAAGAAAATGAACTGAGAGAGTCAATACTTTGAGGTGAGCCTGGTTCTAGTAAACCCCAGCAGGTCCTACTGTAGAGAAAGTGGCTATTGATCTGCAGAGGCACTTGCAGAAAATACCTGGGTTAATCTCCGGGAGGGGTGAGGTAAATATAGAGGTGGGGAGAGAGAGAGAGATCTAAAAGGATTAGTCTGAGTCACACAGACATGTGCCATTGCACGTGGGTCCACACACACTTGTGCGCACACGCTCTCACAGGTCACCCATAACACAATAAACATACTGTGGACATGTGAAGCAAACACACACAGCACAAGCCAAACGTTTTTTTTAACCCATGTTTCCCATCAGAAGAATTGTAGCTTTTCATCTGATGCCATCATTGAAATCTGATTTATTCTGCTTGAAAATGTAGCTACATTATAATAATCCCATAATCCTCCATTGTGTTCAGTGCATAATTAGCGAACCACCACTAAACTGAAATTGTGACTACGCACAGGCAGGTGATGCTGCATGTTTGCATGCAGGGATCAGCAGCTTCTTCCTCTGTCAGACATCAAGAACATGCAACAGTCTGAAGAAGTGAAAGAAAATGAGAGGACTGTAGTGCACAGACAAATATATATATATATATAATCTTATTTTTATTTGTTTATTTTTTAAGGTAAGCTACTTCATGGTAACAGGAGTCTGGATTGCACTGACTGAAAAGAGCTCCAAGATGCAGACAGTATTGTCAAAAATGTTGCAACCATCCCAGTTTGACTTCAATCTGTGTGTGCGATACAAAGCAGTGACATTCTGTAGTAAACTGCAAAACTCATTCAATTATGTGATGAACCTTCAGTTCAATTTCTCTTACAGTATTCATCATACATTGTTGCAGTTCTTCTTTTCAAAAGCGAGTAACATTTTTATTCAAATATCAAAGCATCTTCGCCCCAAAAAAGTCTGAAAGCACTGGTGAAAAGGTTTTATTCACTGGTTACAATGTTGAAGCTATTCTGAGAACTACATTGAAAAAAATATTTCTGTTGTGTGAACTGCATAAAAGTGAGTGAGAAAAACTGTAAGAGTAAAATTCCTCTAACAATACTTAACTTATTCAGTAACAACACTGTGTGCCAGATGTAAATATAATGAAAAGTCTACAAGAGTAATTACAACAGGGTCATGCTTAGCAGGTCAGCAGTATATAATGGATCGTCTGCAGAAACACAGTGAAGGAGGAGGAGCAATGGTGGCCAAACTGACCATTATGCACCGGCAGGGAAGACAAACACCAGCAGGCACTAATTAAAAGAAACCTTTCAAACTGGGCTGTGGGTCGTTCATGTCTGTGCTAAAATTAAGTTGTTGCGTGCCAGAAAAGGAAACAGTGCAGAGCATGTCTTCATTCTGGGTAGAAATTAGCCTACAGTATATCTTTAGATTGCTACCATATACTTTGAGCTAAGCTAAAAAAACAAAACAAGCTTTTATTATAAGTTTTTTATTTGTTCTTTGGTTAAAAAAACAAAACAAGACACATTTTACACAGAGGAGAGACAAAACGTGAAAAGTTACTAAAGATACGTGTATCGAAATGCAACAAAAGTTGCAAGATTTGGTCAAAACTGCAATATGTAGTGAGGAGAAAACAGTGTGACACCAAACCTGCTGTAAAAGTGTAGAGGTAAGATAAAGAAAAACTGTGATACATTCATGAGCCAAAAACAGATTTTGTCATAACCACAAAAAAGGTATAATAAATAACATGAGCTACTTGGAACTACACTAAACAAGAGTCACTAGAAGAAGAAGAAGAAGAAGAAGAAGAAGAAGAAGAAGAAGAAGAAGAAGAAGAAGAAGAAGAAAAGGAGGTAGTGGTGTCCAACCTGGGGGTCAGGAGCCTTTCAAGGTGTCATATGATTAACAAAAGAGGAAAGCAGAAAAACGTTTCCTCCTTTTGTCCATGTGATTGAAAGGCCAGGTTGGGAACCACTGAGAGAGAATATACAGGTTGCACTGTACAGCAAAGGCCATGTTTTAGTGATTCTGTTTTCTTCCTTCAAACCTATTTTATTCAGTCTAAAAATAGATGTAATATGATGTCTTTACACTTTGGAAGCTCAAATTTTAAACTCAAAACATACTGCAGCTTTTACGTGTCAAGTTTTGGTGAACTGAAATTATGTTGAGTTGACAGATCTGTCAGATGATGACAACATATCTAAAACATTTTTTTGTTTAGTAAAAGCACTCAATTGGGAATTCACTTTGAATATTGTATGGAACTGTCCCTGTGACAGCTGGGACTGACTCCTCTGACTGGCCAATTGATGGATGGATGGATGGATGTTGTGGAATAATTAAAGGACCGGGCTGTGGTCAAGGGATGTCATTTGATGCAATAAATAAAACAAAAGCTACTTGCTGACTCTTCAAGAGTTAACACTACATCTCTAAAGAGAGAGATCAAATAGTGGAGAGAAATGTATCAGCCTTGTGTCCCTTATCAGCCTTGTGTCCATCTACTCTGCCTTTCCGCCCTCTTCTGCTTTTATTCCTTCTCTCTTATCCATTTCCCCCACGATCACAGCTTTGTTCTATTGCCCTCATCCTTATCTCTGTACACCAGAGTTTGCTCTTGCTCCCCCTTTCATTCTCTCATCCTCATCACAGCTCGTCCCGTGCGCTCCAGTTCTCCAGTTCAGACTGCAGCACGTCTGAGTTTTGGGCCTCGAAGCTCAGCTCCTCCTGCTCCTGAGTTTTCCTCGACTTGGCTCGGTCCCAGTCGGTCTTGACGGTCTCGTTGTCCCAGACCACCGACGTCTCTGTGTCACTGATGTAGCCGGCGTCTCCTGTGTAATGGGTCGGATAAACCAGAAGAGGCTCGGCAGAAAAGGCACGCAGGTCCCGTTGCTCAAAGTGGTCCATGTACTCTGAACTGATGAGTGAGGAATTTGGGACATGATTAGACTGACAAGAGCGCTACAAGACAGAAGCAAAAGGCAAAGGCAAGAGGAACAGATCGAAGGGGTTCAACTCACATGGGATGCTTGTCGTACATGACAGGGAGGAACTCGTCAACAGGAAGTGTCTTGCTCAGAGGGTCAGCCTTGAGGAGCTTGCGAGCGCCTTGTAATGACAACATGTAGCCGAGAGTCCAGTAGGAATAGTCAGCTTCCACCAGATTGTGTATGTTGGGCACAGACTTCTCCGAATGGTCCACCTGCATGCGCTTCCGTCCAATGTAACTGTACAACGTTATGGTAAAGGGAAACAAAAGACAGAACAAGCACAAGCACAGAGTTATGTATAACACCAGTGTGTCCAAAGGTCCAACATGGAGGTAGCCACTGTATGTTGTTGTGTTGTGTGTTAGTTGCACTGGACCAATTGGTACCATAAGTGTCATTTTGTTCTAGAGAGAGTTGCAGCTTCAGGAAGTTATTATATACTTTTACAACAACACTATAAGCTTAGGATGAGACCTACAGTTTGAATGATTTACACTGTGATCCTGACTAATTATGTTTTGTGGGATTGAGGTAGATGGCTTCAAATAATACAGTATCAATGATCTGGAACAAATGTTGTATTTTCCAAAACATCATTGCAGGTAGTAGTGCTGCTTTCCAAGGGAATCATGCGTACCTTCTCTAGTTGTATTTTAAAGTTAATAGACTTGCACCTTGTTCTTTTTATTAAATGGCTTTCTAATAAGGAACACACAGTGCTTAGTGGTGGGATGCATCACTGAGCATCAGAACAGTGGTATCTGAGATATCATGTGTGGCAGATGGACGGATTTCACTGCGGGGGGAACGATAATCCTCTCTGTTTACTACGTGGTGATTTGCTTCCGTTCACTGAAGCATGACTCACATGAGATCCCAGTCCAGCTTGTGTGTCGTCACCTCCTGCAGCAGAGTCTGGAGACGGCGTTTGAAGAACACCTCGAAGCGGAGGTCGTCCTCGATGACCAGGGAGGTCTGCAGACCGCGGTCCACGATCTAAACACACGCATATGGAATTAGAGCGTTGCCAATTCTGCTGAGAGGTTGATAAGCCTGATTACACATTTCACAGTCTAATCGAGCATTAGTATGATTGAAAAGGTTCTTTAATCCTTTACTGGTTTTAATTACATTTGGACTCCTAACTTTTTATCCTTTATGTTCTTGTAGCGTTCAGTTGGGACTTCTTCCCTGAAAAATAGGGCAGTAAAACCACAACAAAAACAATCCTGAAGAGCGATGGACTGGTACATTTATTGAAACAAATAAAACACGCTGTCTGTCCTCACACGAGCTGAGTTACTGTGTTTTTCAGCAGTAAACGTTATCTGCCATGTACAGGTAAAGCAAGAGGCCTGAGGCCCGTCTGAACAGCTCACCTCCTTCCAGATGTTGTAATGAGAGAGGAAACAACCAAGTTCACCCTTGGTGAGGGGTCGGCCATGATAAGGGTCTTTGTACCCCGGCAGCATCTTAATCCCCATAGACTCTATTTCAGACTTGTTCAGAGCTCTGAGAGAAAGAAGAAGGGATGGACACCAACATCAGAAGTGCAAATAATACGTTGAAGATGGGCAGAGGTTACAATGCATACGTAACAAAAGCCACGCAGGTGTTGAGTAGACATAATCAAATACGTAAAACACGACACACCATAATAACAGGGCGCGCTACATAAAGATTAGAATTGGATTTTATACAGTTGAGCGATAACTGCGTATTTGCGGTATCTTTAGATGACAGCGAACGTCCCACTGCTTTTCACCTGGTTGTTTGTCTCAGCCCTGCCTGCCCACATCACTCTACGCCGCATGTTGCAGACACACAGAGCAGGAAAGACACAGACAGTGGGGGAGAAAGAAGATGAGAAACGTACTTGCCATCCACAGCAGCAACAACCTTGCAGCTGATCTCCTGATCATGCAGGCTTCTTAGCATTCGCTCGCGACGGTCAGATCTCCGCACCAGATTTATCATGAACACCTGGGTGCACACAAATGCAAAGTCTCTCACACACCCGCACACACACACATGTTTGGGGTATTTAGTGTGTGTGTGTGTGTGTGTGTGTACCTCATCAAAGCCCATCTTGTTAGGCTGCTTGGGAGGAAGAGACAGGAAGCTGGAGGGCTCCAACGGAGGATTTTTCACTTTCAAAGAAAAAAAGGGGGAAGGTTACAAAGAGAATGTGAAATGTGTTGAAACAAGGGCTCACAGAATGTCTTCCAGGGAACCACAGGGAGCTCCCGAAAATGAAGCATAGTTTAACGTTTGCTTTGATTTTACAAGCTGGAGTATGTATAGAAACCAAATGTATAAAGTCATACTAATTGGCATTATCATTATTATCATTACTTATTAGGATTCACAGTGTGTTCTTCAGGTGTTTCCCTTAACCGTCATCCATACAGTGTTGGCTATACAGCAGAGCATAAAGCTGAGATGTATAGACTGGTCAATCTGTGATGAAAGATGTTTCTGGAGACCCAGATGTCTTAAACAGATGGATTGACTAAAGATCTGAGATAACACCCAATGCTGAAGGTCATGCTCCTAGTAAGGCATATTCAACACTTACACAACTTACATGATACTTCCTACATCTCCATATAAGGATATGAGCACAGTATCTAACCTTACAAATGTACAGTTTCTATTGGGGACCAAACCATAAACATGGCCCTACATTACCTGCTTCGCTTTGCATGAGGAATTTCGAGGACAGACGCTCTGTCCCTGAACTGAAGGGCGGTTGTACAGTATTATGATTCCCTCCTTGGACTGGAGTCTCAGTCCATGATATCATTATGACCTTGGTTGCTATGCCAACTGCCATTGGGGACTGGGCCAGCTGGACCATATCAGTGTCTTCCCAGCAATCCCAGAGACAGACAATAAACGACTGCTCTCATGACACGCTTATGGGTCTCATGAGCCTACACTAACCTCAAGAACGAAAAATTTCCTTTGCAGTGACAAAATGCGTTTCTTAAGAGTCAGCTACTAACACGTCACCTGACAATTCTGACAACACGGAAGTGATCTGCCACTGCAGTTCCTTAGCATTTTAATGGCATACTAAGCTTTTCTTACTCAAACACGTTTGTAGCATGTTTATCATGCCCAAAGCTTCAATAGGAAAAAAAACTGTCTCCAGAAACTTCTGAGCAGAAGTGATGTCTCAATATGTGTAATTAACCCGTACACAACACTTTACAACCTTTGGCCACTTCCAGAAAACGATGTGCTTTTTAAGAAAAACAACATTCAGTTTGATTATAGGCTGTTTTCAAAGCCCGAGATGAAAAAAGCCATTAAATGCAAAAGAAGAATGGCTGCATTGACAACAGATCAATCAATCTGAAACCAACACACTTACAATGTACAACCACAATCACAGTGCAGTGTCTGTTTACATGCTTCATCACAAGTAAACTCACCATTTAGCAAAAGCAGTGAGCACAAAGAAAACATTAAGGTCTGGTTTTTGACCTCTTGACTCACCCATGACCTCAAGCTGTGTATGTAGGAAACTCTCCGCCTCATCCTGCAAGGTTGCGTGAGAGCGCATTGGCACTGGGAAATAACCATAAGTTTCTTTGTTGCACACATACATCTGCACATCTGAGAGAAAGAGAAAATAAAGGACAAACAATGTTTTAACACGCACATACGCAGCGCGTCCAGGAAGGGAAGTTAACCTTCAGAGTCTTGTGTCTCTCTGGTGTTCATCTCACCTGCCATGCGAGCTGAGTAGGCAAAGACGATGACATCATCAAGGGACCAGCTATACTCTGGGTGTGGTGGATAAAACGCCAGCTGACGGGAGGCCTCTTTCTGCAGGTCCACCAGGTAGGTGGAGTGGACCATGGGTACAGCGAAACAACCGCGACGCTCCAGCTTACGGATGGGCATGTAGGCTGGAGTACGCTTGTAGTAACCCTGCAGTGAGCACAAATAAACAATTCTCTGTATAGTTTCACATGAAATAACAAAAGCTGCCATTGGGAACCTCATCTGTGGGAAACTGGCTGCACAAAAGTCTGAGCCTACTGAATTAATTTGAAAAGATCTGACATTTTATTGTAAAAAATGTAATACACTGGTATGGAGTCATACCAACTCATAGAAAAAGAGACTGACAACATGTGCTTATTGCCTTTTGGCTACAGGCCTTTTAACTGTCAATGTGGAAAATGTTGTGTGGAGGAAGCAGAGGCTGACACTGGGTTGAAGTTGGTTTATTTTGGGCTGCAGGATAGACAATGTCCGAATGTCTCCTCTGATTTGTAAAGAAGCAAAGATGAGTACTCGAAGGCATCCTGCTGAGACAGAAATAGATCACAGACGGCATGCGTGATACATCAGATATGCAAGTTTGATTAGTCAGAAGCATGCTGACACAACTGCGTGTGTGTGTTGTGTGTGCACATTCGAGATAACAATTACAATTTTCCACTCACACTATCCAAACATCAAAAAGTTTTTTAAAACATGAATTTGAATGACCTATAAGGCAAACAAACATTTTAAGACACCGAGGCCTCTAGTCTTTGAACAAACAGCAGTCATATAGCCGACTGATGTCATCCACTTTTATCAGAGTTTAATCTTGTGTTATCAGATCAGGCGAGTTTCAGTTCTGCTGTGAGACAAAGAAAAATCATTTGCTTTGATTTACAAATCATATTTACCACAGCATACAGCAGAAAACATCCCTCCTATGCTCTCATAAGAACTCACTTGCAGCATTTCTAAAGTGACTTATTTCACAAACTCAATTCCTTCATGCATAAGAAAAAATAATCAAGTGTAAAATTCCTTTGAGATTAAATCTGTGTGTTGTGAAGGTGGCAGGAGATGCGCGCGATTATTCAGCAGCTGCGCATGAAAATTGATATTTAACTCACCATCAGTGATGAAGAGATTTAATACTGGACTTGGGTTCATTGGGATATTATTATTCATCATTTCAGTCCCATGCATAACATTTGTTTAATACTTTTACAGAGACTTAAAAGCATCTGGCTGCTTGGATGACTTTAAAGTGACCTTGACTATTTTAAATATTTAATGTAAATTCTGATCAGTCACTGCAGGTGTTTTTTCTTTGCCATCTGGCTGTCACAGGTGTTACTACATTAGTCAAAGCAGAATATTTATACCACACCCATACTGTATCAGCCACTCCATACAGAAAGTTTAAATCTGGTCCAAAAGGATGCGCAGGACTCGGAGATGGAGGTGTCAGAGGTCAAGGAAAACGTGTGTGGTACCTGTGAAGTCATGCCGCACCAGAAGTTGGAGTATGCAGCCCTGGACTCCAGCATGGGAGCTACAATGGTCTTGTTCTCCTTCATCAATTTCCACAACACATCCTGATTGGTGAGCAGGTTGTCACAGTCAGCCACCTACACATGGAAGAGATGGCCACAGTATTGACGGCAATCACACTGGAGCACGGACAAAATGTCACCCACCGACTCTAAATGATTGATCGAGCCACGGCAGCATGGTGAGACCACAGAGCGGCGGTGAGCGCGAGCAGCTCCCCTCTGCATCCGCAACAACCTTCGCCAGCAGACTGGAACTGCATTTGCAGCACACTGTACTTTACTCTGCTGTGTTTTGAATAAATGCTCCATGTCCAGAGGAGAACAGTTTTGTCAGTGTCAGACCTTGACATTTAAAGCTTATATATGTTTGGCTCAGCGCATCTACAACAACAGCAGCTCCAATAAATAAAGGCTGCTCCCAAACAAACTAAATTTTCTTTAGCCATAATATTTTGTCCAGTGCATTTCCTGGTGCCAATTTAAAGCCGAGGCCATTCGTCGGCTGACATTTCAAGCTGTAACTATAGAGCCTGACCTGAAGCCTGTGGAAACGTCAGCTGGTACTTTGTTTATCCCAGACAGATGTGTATTGGCTCAAATTTAAATAACCCAATAAGAAGGGACCATATGCTCGAAGAAGTGCCGACAAACTGTTTAAGGATAAGAGGCTCCAGTGTTGCCATGACAAATTTGTTTATCACAAATTTGTTCCCAAACTGTAAATGTCTGACTAATTGTACAATTGATTTAAAAAAAAAAAAAAAAAGTTGCATTCGTGAAAGTAACTGACTGACAATTCTTTAACTCTCAAAAAACAATATCAACATCAGGCATAACCAGTTTTGCCTAGGCCTTATTACTGGCCACAGGCCACAAGTTTTAAATAAAACAATATTACTGTGGATGTTTTTTTTTGCTGAATTACTTGTAAAACTAATGAACCAATTTACTTTGTTTTTGGTTGGGAGATGAGACAATGGGTAAGTTTTTGTGCATAATGGAGCCACTGGCCATAAATTGGATTTCCTTTTCTTTCTTTTTTTTTCTTTTTTTTACCTCTGAAGTCTGACAGTATTTTGTTTGACATTGGCTTAATTGGTTAATTACAATATGTCATTTTAATTCTCCAATACAAAGCTATGTTTCTACATTTTACTCCATAACCCTGAACAGCCATAAGCAGACAGATGGATGTTTAAAGAGTGCTATGAAATCGGGTTCCTACATGATTCCAACACATAAAACAAAGATGTTGAGTGGATGATAATATACCAGGAGGTAGTCGGCCCAGATCTCGCGGGCGGTGTCCAACGCTGCTTGGCGGAGCTTCATTACGTGTTCATAACGGAGATTATTCCAGTGCTTAGACCCCACCTCGTCTTCAAAGGCACTGAGACAAGCACAGACAGACCAATTAAGCTACCTGTTCATCTCTCTCACACACACACACACACACACACACACACACACACACGCTCTCTGGCTCAGACAGACAATACCTGGGTTCATCTTCAGGTCTCCACTCCACATAGTGATAGTATTTCTGCACCTTGATGAGCCAGTCTCTCAGGACTGCTGTTGTGTTATCTATGTTGTGATCTGTCGCCACCCTGTGGGAGGATGAAAACAACCACAAGTCAAACATGTATGCACCTTGATCTGCAGAACTACCCGCTGTGTCAGACAATGAGCCACTGCTACTCCGGCTTGTAGGCAGAAATATGGAGAAAATCTTCAATCATATCATCAGCATGTGGAGATGACGGTTGTCCTGATACTGACCTTGAGATCAGACTCATGAAAACTGTTTTTTTTTGTACTGCTGTTAGAAAATTCCTCCTTCATTGCGTTGCACTGGGACACTGACTGAATTCTGGGCACCTCAGCAAAGGCTGTGCATGATATTGCCTTGGTTATGAATATTTGTCAGCAAGTATTATTCTCCCACTTACTGTATATGGCAATTGAAAAACAGGAACTCCATTGTTTCAGGTCCTGTCTATCCATTTCTTGCAGTCAGGTAAATGTCTTTGCATGAATTGTTACTTGAAACTCTGTAACTAGGTATGCATCAAATGTGCCTGTCTGTTGTTTATATCATTATAGATCCAGCATTTTTTTTTAATCTATTTATAGATGGCACCACACCCTCTGGAAAAATGTTTCATTTGTTTGTGGCTAAACAATTAACTGATTAATCAGAAAACAATGAAGAGATTAATCAGAAATTAAAATGTTTGTTCGTTCAATATGGTTATATAATGAATTATATAATGCTTATTCACTCTATCCCAATTTCAAAATAAACATGTAAATATTAATATATAACAGTAAATTAAGAATCGCTATTAGCTCCTTGGAAGCAGCTTACCACTCAGCCTAAAAATAATTTGCAATCTAAAAATGAAACCAAAAATAAATTGAACAATTTACTGTCAATAATTCTATTGCACGACAAATCACAAACTTTCAGCAGTAGCTCTGGCACGGTAGAAAAACAGCGGCTCATGTTCAGTCTTATTTTGTCACCTGGGGGATTACAGACTCATAATGTGACATATTATGGCATTATGAAGCTGTTAGGGTGGAGGTGTTGTCAAAAACCTGCCTGGTAACACATCCAACCATCCAGTCCAATGACGTTTGTATTCATTCGGTGTTTCCAGTCAAAATACACTCCACTGTTCGCTCTGTTTTGGCTGCACAGGTAGAAATGCGACTGTTTTTAGGTTGTTGTTGTTTTTAAACTTCAAACAGCTGCCTGCTGCCTGTGAGAAAATAAGGGTGATCTGCACAGAAGACGAAACAACGTGATGAAAGATGCTCAAACAGGCCGTAGAGCTGAGGGAGACGGCCAAGATGGGAGATAATTCTTTGTAGGTGCATCACTATGAATGAGGCCTTGATCCGTTGTTAATATGAATAATATAGATCAGTGCAGCTTAAGAGATTAGCGCAGTCAGACATGGACAAGACAACATTTAAGATAAACAGATAATAAAAAAAACAAATACCAGGCGATAATCAATCAAATATTATTACTACGCAGCTCTTCTACTCATTCTCTGAGGGGGCTTGCTGTCATTACAGCAGAGTTGCACATCGCCAACATCAGATGTGGACACAGAAGAACAAAGACAGACAATAGGGGTCGAGAAGGGGAGGGGTGGCATTCGTCTGCTGTCTGTGTTATCATAACAAATCTCAGTGTGTGTCGGGTGGAGGCGGGAGGGGGGACAAGGTCGGAGAGTGAAAGAATGCGTAAATGTGAGAGGAATTGATTTAGTGAAGACCCCTCCATGCAGTGAGTGACAGTCGGCGTGCTGCAGGTGTTATTTTCCCATCTGTCCGTGGTGTTTTAGCACAGCAGTGCCGCCCCAGCACCTACATGTGACTGACTCACCCATCCACCACTCACCCCCCCTTTCTCTCCCTCTCTCAAACTTTCCCTCTCCGTGTGAGTGAACTATGGATCGCTGTGAAGTTCTGAACGGGCAGAGGTTGTCAATAAAAAAAGGCTCAAGTAAATATTTGGGATTACTTGCATGCCAGTAGTGGAACCGTGCCTAACGGATATGAAAGAGATGAAGGGATAAAAAAGGGAAGATTTATGAATTGATAATATTCATCCTGCATATTCCTGAAGAGCACACCCTCACCACTGGGCAGTGTGTGTGCATTGCATGTGTGTCTGTGTGTTGCCGCTTGCCAAGTGCTTGATTTTAACTTGTCACGCTGATAACTTCAGGCGGGCGGCTACAGCCGCTCCGTTTATGTCTTTCACGCTGCATTTCAAAACATATTGTATCAGTTCTTCCACAGAAAGAGGGGACATGGTTCAGATCAAAGCAACCACACTGAAAACCAAACCCAGGCTGCCACATGGGCATAGTTAAGAGTCAGACACAGAGACTGAATTTCTGGCAAAAATACAAGGGGGGTAAAAAAAAAACAAAAAAACTCAACAGCAGGCTGGTTTATTTAAAGAGACACACGGCGGGCACTTGGAAATGCTCATTTCCATCTCTCACTGGAAGAAGTCAGTTCAACATGCAGAAGAGGTACAGTGGCCTCTTGGATCAAACTATCAATTAACATCTAATCCAAACTCACAGTCACATCAAATCCAACTCTCGCTTGAGGCTGTTGGCCTTTCTTTTGTGTGTTGGCACTGATTTATAATTAAACTTGTCAGGTGTGAATGAGGATGAACAGATTAATTCAATCTTCACAAACAGATCTGATGGCACAAGACCAAAATGAGAAGAGGAAACCGAGCACAGTGCTGGAGAAAAGAATGATCTGGAAGGAAGGCCGTGGGGGTGGGAGGGGGCTGGGTGACAGAAAGCAGCCCGAGGTACAGAAAGGTAAACCACGCAGAGTCAATGACACACTTTGTTGTATTTAATAAAAGTTGTTGGGGATTTTTGTTTGTTTGTTTTGTTTCGTTTTTAAAACAATCCTAATTGTGTTTCCTGCCGAGTCTGCAAAACAAGGCGAAGATGTGGAAGTGGAACAGGGAGGGGGAAGAAAAAAGGGGGGAGGGTGGACGGGGGGAAAATCCGGAGGGGTGATGAGAGACGGGATATGTGACTGAATGGAACTTTTTCATGGGCACGACCCTGCTGGCGCTGCCCGCCCTCAGTACACCGCCGCCGGGGCCCGACACCGCAAAATGCCCCCAGCGCGCCGGTGAAACTGGGACTCATTTGACCTCTGACTTGGTTAATTAACAGTGGAGATAAGGCGCTCGTGCGTCCCCACCACCACACACATCTTGATAATGACACAGCGTCCCCACCTGGTCACATCTCACCACATTATTAGCCTGCTTCTGCGTGGGTTTGACGTGTCTCTGTTTCTGTAATGAGCCCAGACTACCGTTAAATCACTATCGTAGCTACTTTATTACTCATTAAATATGCCTGGATACTTAAAGGGAAGTTTCATATATTCGCTCTGTTATTAACCCTCCTTTTTGTTTTGTTTTTTTTAAAAGGTTTACATTGATGACACTCACCACAACGCAATGCGGTCCTTCGGGTAGTTGAGACGCTCGATGGCACCGAGGAACAGCGGCAGAGAGTGCGCCGAGTTGCGGCAGACCAGCGCGATGACGACCCGGGGAGCGAGGAGCGGAGACTCTGGGCTCCAGCGCTCCTCGGGGAAATATCCCCGGCTCAGGCCCGGCAGGAGAACGAACAGCAGGGCAGACAACAGCGGGGCGACCCGGGGCATGGCAGGGGAGAGACGCTCGGCGGACAGAGAAGGGCGCAGGGGGATGTGGAGGCTGAGGGGTCCCGCTGTTGTGTTATGCCGACAGTGGATACATGGCGGAGGAGCAGCTGAATTAAAGGGCAGGTCTGGGCTGGTTTAAGGGGAACTTGCTGCTCTCTGAAGACCGTCGTAGGCCAGCCTCCGTGAGTTTACGCAACAAAAAAAAATCGCATCACAGGTTTAGGTTCAGGTTAGATTTAAATATTTCTTATAGGCTAAATGGCCTGCCGTAGCCACTAAACCCGACTGGACTATGAGGTGTCCGGCTACAATCTGCTGTCCTCCCCTTTAAGAACTGATCCAGCTGTAGAAAGCGACCAGAGCGCCATGGGCGTGTCGGGTTTCAGACTACAACAGGCCTGTACACCCCTGAAGATATAAGTTCCCTAATAAAAACAATGGGGATGGTCTGCCTCAACTATACAGAGGTGTTTCAACGTAAAACTGCCTGGTTTGTCCCCCTCATAACAAGAGCTGTGCACACTTGAACCATAGATTGGTTTGTCTTTCTTATTGCTTTTTCTTTATCACAAGAAAAAAGGCAACATCTGGGAAAATAATCTGAAAATGAATGGCCTGTGTGACAAATTATTTTAAAGATTTCAGCTCAGTTCTTTGAATCATGTGATTCCTTATGACATCATCACCCAGATGGGTACCACTAAAAACACTAATTATGTCTCTGTGATGTAAAGCAGAGGTTAATCCTCTCATATAAAAGCTGGTATGAAGTGATGATTGGTGGTTCTTAATTTATTCATTATTGCTTCACATATTTTATTATTTAACTCCAAAACTAATATGGCAGGTGACATGGTTTATGATATAGTTTCACCCTTAAACTTTGTCATTTAAATAAATAAACATTTAAAGGGTTGAAATAACTGTAAACCAACATTATTACTTTATGTGAAGGTTGTGGCCCTGCACTCCAGTCTGTTGTGCTGGGCTACCGTTTCTTCATGTCTCAGTGAGACGCACATATTCTCCTGCATCCAGTACTGGGACAATGTGTTTTTCCAAGTTGGTTGAAGTGTTGTCCTGGTAAGGCATGGTACTTGGTGAAAGTCTCTCAGATCGTGAGATAGAGGCAGAGATTTGACAGACGCTCTGCTCGCAGTCACCAGGAGGCAGCCGCTCGTTTGCAGATTCATAAAAAACAGAGCTGCAGGGATGAGTGGGACTGACAGGGAGAGGCACAAAGTGCCGTGGCAAGGAGTATCTCATCACTGCAGGGGACAAAAATAACAAAAAACACACATAGCAGTTGTTGTTTTGACCCAGCCAATAACTAAACAAAATCACTTTTCATTCACTGTACCTGACTGGATGTAAGAGGCCAGGCTGTGTTTAAGGATGGAGTGGAAGATAGTGTCGGGGTGGATGAAGACAGCTTGTTCTGAATTCACCATGGTATTGTAACATGACATATCCTAAAACCAAGAAATCAACTACAGATGAAAACCAAAAAAAGTCAAACACTTAATGCACAAATACATAAAGACAAATACTGTACCTGCTCACCCACACTGTGTATAAACGCTGCCAGTGTTATCTGCAGGGTCATCTCCAGAATTAGTTGAGATCGAAGAGCCAACAGTTCTTCATCCAGCTGCTGTGCATAAGAAGATTTTCAGTGTTAGTCGTAGGTCTACAGTAGCAATCAGATGATCAATTTCTCTTCAGGAAAAGGAACCTGGTTCAGTGAAGGTGCAGGCTCCAGCAGTGAAAAAAAAAAAATCAAGTATTAAGTATTGAAAATGTGTGCCATCAGCTAGCAACATTAGTTAGCTAAGTGTATTAGATAGTCACTATACAGTTTCTAGACAATGCATAGGGTCGGGATTTGAGAACAGAAATTTGAGAAATCCTTTATTGGTCTCCAATTAGTGACAGCAGCATTTTGAGATGTGTGTGTTTTTCCCAAGCTCACTGTTACACACCTTGGTCACTCTGTCTTTGACCCTACACAGCACCGCTGTGAGCTGAGCAGAGTCAGAGGAGCCACATGGATATCGAGAGACCAACCTGCAGAACATCACAGCACACATGTCAACCACCTGGAAGAGAGATGAGAGCAGATGGATGTGAAAGAAAGCACTGTAAAAAAAAAAATTGCTTTAACCCACACAATGTGTGTGTGCGTGTGTCTGTGTCTGTGTGTGTGTGTGTTTATATACCTTGTAGAGAGTGTTCTGGGCTTTGAGTACCAAAGGTCTCCATGCTCCACTGGGGACTCCCCATGTTTCCTGTAGCCACGCACATCCCTCTGAGCTCAGCTGCAGTCTGTTCAGGCACTGCCACATCCTGCCATCGTCTGGCCCCAGGCCACTCAGAGGTGTCAGCACCTCGGATACAAAACATCCCATGTTCAATTTTACCAGAGAGTGTTAAGCCACCCTAGATGTTTCCTGCAGGAGACTCAGCCGCTAGTTTTGCGGTTCTCCCATTAGACCAGAGGTGTCAAACATGCAGCCCGCGGGACAAAACCGGCCCAGCAGAGGGTCCAATCTGGCCCTCAGGATGAATTTGCCAAGTGTAAAAATTACGCAGAAGACAGAAGAGGGATATAATTGTTGAAATCGTACACATTTCAGGTTGTTCATGTTCAGTAACTGTAAATATCTTAATAA
Source organism: Decapterus maruadsi (assembly GCA_030347415.2). Taxonomy (NCBI): domain Eukaryota; kingdom Metazoa; phylum Chordata; class Actinopteri; order Carangiformes; family Carangidae; genus Decapterus; species Decapterus maruadsi. The sequence goes on along the minus strand of CM064901.1, from coordinate 25,677,582 downwards.
TGCACTATAAAACAAAGGGAAAAACTCAAAGTTTTTTTAATTTATAGGTTATTGTGCTATTATTTCACTGGTCTGGCCCACTTGAGATGAAATGACACTGTTTGTGGCCCCTGAACTAAAACAAATTCGACACCCCTGCATTAGACAATCTAATTCTGTGCAAAATCCTTGTATCTGGTGTAAAAATGATGAATTCCATCCTGGTTTAATTGAAGACGGTTCATAAGATATCAGTGTCTATAAAATATTATTTATGTTTCAAGAGAGCCATTATATGAGCTTACATCAAGGCATTTTATGCCTGAAGCCAAGTGAAGACTTCACATTCCACCACACAGCTCTTGAATTGTATTCCTGCCAGACAAGTAATGAAGTGGGCTAAAGACACTATAAAAACACCTCAGCTGTCACCTGAGGGAAGTTTTTATCACAGATCCTTCCTCCCTGCTTCTTAGTGTAAAAAAAAACAAACAAAACAAAAGAATTGGCAGCCACAACGTTTGAGTCTAAAGCAGTGGCTTGCAGCCCTTTTTGGACTCCTGTCAGTGGTCACCAGTTCCACCAAAAAGAGATGATGACTTTTCATGTAATGGTTTTCCAAGAATTATAAAAACAAAAAAATTAAAGTATTGCATATAAAAAGAAATACAGAAATTAGAAATAACTCATACAAAACATAATTCTCTTTAACTGTTGTTTTTTTAAAATATTTTAGGACCTCTTGGACTTTTCCACTGAGGTCGTAATACATAATGTAAATCTAGCAATTCTTAATATATTTAATCTTTGAAAAACAATGAAATGGAAGTTGGAATAAGTTTCACCATTACAACTACTCATTGTACCTCTTTTTTAATATCTTTTACTGATATGCTCATTGATCCAAGGTCTATGATGTCATCACATGTCTCCAGGAAGTATTGCCATGTTGATGCAAACCCATCACAGATGGGCGTGGCCACTTCCTGCACAGTGTGGTCGAGTCTTGGGATGATCACATGCTGCAAAGACTGTAATATGTGTCCACACATGTCCTCTGGGATGAGAAGAAACAGAGCAGCAAAGATGATCAGAATGACAAAAAGAGCTTCTTTCTGACTTCACAGACAAAAACACACACACACACACCTGTGATTGTGTGAGCGATGTGGTCGTGCAGCAGACTGGCCTGGTGCAGCCCTGCAGACATCTGTTTTTCCAGATCCAAACGATAAAGTGACAGCTCCTCCTTCAAAGCTGTCATCACAGTTTTTACCTGCTGATTCGCTTTGGTGTAGACCTCAGACAGCAGCTGTCAGGCAGAAATACACATACTAGACGTCAAGTGGAAGACACACAAGTCCACCTGTGTATAGTTATGTGTTTGCATAAGCCTAAATATGTTTCGTCCATTTCACCCACCCCTATCCAAGCTTGCTTCCTGCTGCTGTGATGTACGGCAATCCTGGGGAAGACTTGATCCTTCAGATAGGACATCAGTTCTTCCATCAGCATGCACACCAACACCTGAGGAGGAGCACAGAGCGACAGAAGTGGAAAGATGAGAGGGGCTCCTGTGTCGAGAAAAGAACAACAACAATTCCTTCATATGTGACAGCACACAGACGGCGAACCTTTTGTCTGATGATTAGGATTAGTAGATGGTTAAACACTAAAGACAACAAAAAGTATTGTTGTTTAAAGGGCAGGTGGAGAATCACAGATTAAGAAGGTGGCATGACAAGATTGTAATAAGATGATGAAGACACCAGATGACTTTTCTCACCTCTTCCTCGTTGCCCATCGGATGTACGTGTGTCTGACAGTTTTCTCTGAGCTTCTTCAAAGTAAACACAGCATCAAAAAAGGCCCTGGATTCTGGTGAATCTTCGCACCAGAGTGCTGGCGGGCGGCAGATAGCAGATATCAAGTCAATAGACAACAAAAGAATAACTTCAAAGAAGGTTTTGAAGCATGTCTAACGGTTGGAGAGATGTACCTGTGCTCTGATGTTGTGTTGCAACCCGTAGTATATTGGCCCACCGTGTCTGTTCCCGGTGTGATGCGGTAGCCAGACACACTGGGGCACTGTAAGGGTGCTGTATGAAGACAGGGAATGCTGTGGGGCAATCCCAACATGTCAATGTTCCACTTGATTTACCTGGAGCACACGGCCACGAAAAAGCACCAACATGCACACACATTATTAAAATGTGCTTATTGAATAGAATAATTCATCAGTGTCAGAATCTATGCTGATATTGGCTGTCGGGAAGATGCTGTGGTCTACTGGCACACCTGTGATGTGTCGGCACATGTCATCCACTAACTCACGGTGGTCTTCTATGGAGGTACAGATCTGACAGCCAGAGAGAACCAGTTCGGTCTTACACCCCCAACCACCTTCAAATACCTGGAGTGAAGTCACAGAAAAAAAACAAACATGTATACACATCCAGATCAGGCAACACAGTTCCTGGATTTATGTTTTTACCTGTCTGGCATCACGGCTCTCAACTGTAAAACTGCTGGTGACCTCTAGGTGGCGATGTGTCCAGATCCCATCTAAGTAATGAGGCACAGTCCCCTCCAACACAATCCCAGGATGTGCAACAACATCCTGGATCAAGAGGTCACGCAGGTTGTTAGAACTGCAGCACCAACACATGCACCGTGGAAGTTTGTGGCTTATTAAAATGACACTATAAAGATCTTCTCACAGGGCGCTGGATGAGAGGTCGTGGGACAGTGGGCTCCATGTGTTTGATCCTCATGTGGGTCAAGAGATTTGAGCTGTAGTGGCGTCGATAGAGAGGAGCCAGATTCTCCATCAGGTCAGAAATGTGCTCTGTTCACATAAGGAAAGACTAGATTTCACCAATATAGGAACAGCTTGTTTTGGACCGAGAGGCAACACTTTTTGGTAACACTTTACTTGAAGGTCTCATCATAAGAGTGACATGTCACAGTCATGAACATGTCATAAACATTATGTCTATGTCATAACGTTGTTATTAAGTGTCATTCAGTTGAGGCATGGATTCCTAATGTGTGGCAGGCTGCCACACATTAGAAATCCATCGACCCACCCCTAGTGCTACATGGATCCTGCCAACAACGCCAGAATGTGGCAAGGTGAAGAGGGCGGGGATTGAACCAGCACCTCCCGGGTAAGAGTCATGTGCGCTTGCCAAGCAGCCAGGGCGCACGATCAATTGGAGGCATAGTGACACACTGTCACACCTACAAACCCAGGTGTTATGACATTGGCATAATGTTTATGACATGCCCATAACTGTGTCATGCATGTCACTCTTATGATGAGACCTTCAAGTAAAGTGTTGCCGACTTTTTCAGCATCTCCACCAAAGTGAACCCTGAAATGTTATAAAGAGCTCTTCACTGCAATAATCCAGATTCTGAATGATGCAATGTGGTGGTTTTTTAGTTCATTTGTCACTTGCCTTTGTAGTAATATAGTGACCATTCACATTTATCAAGTTAATGACCTACGTGTTTGGCAAATTGCAGTATTCTGAAGTTACCGATCATGAAGAGAAGGGTTAAAGCCTGCACACTGAGCATACAGAGAGGGAATATGAGGATTACAGTAAATTGTTGAGTTTGTATCTCTGTGTTTGTGTTGATTGGATTCAAGCAGACCAAACCAAAAACAAGTGTAACAAACTCCATTAAAAAGGTGAGATAACTCTCATCTTGAAAGATAAACATGCAGCTGGCCTGTTGCTCCTGTCATTGGAGCTCTGTTAACGTGCTCCAAAATGCTTCACACTGCTTCTGTTTCCCTGCAGACTTACCTGAGATGTATCGGTGTTCTCTGGAGTTGAGGTGATGGGTGAGCTTCCCTCCCATACTCCCCTCATTAATCCCTCTCCTCTCGTTTCTCTCCTCTGCTCCCGTCACGCTCAAACCTCTTATTCCAATCAGTCGTGATGGTTTATTCTCACCCTTTGCATCACCCTCTCCACACCTCTTCCTTCCCTCGCATGCCATTCCACTGTGTTGGACTCAACAAATATGATTCATGTTGACAGTCAATACCCGAGACAAACGTGGCAAAACAACAACTAACGCTGCTGATGCCACCATCCTCTGGTTTATTTGCAGCAACATTAAACAATGGAATCAGGATGGGAATACCTATTCCAGGGAGAGAGAGAGAGAGGACCTTTCTCAGTAGCTCTGATGTTGCAGATTTTAATATGTTAGGCAAATATAGTCACATCAACAGCATCTGATGCAACAGTTAAAGGAACTGCAGGCAAATATTAAAAGTGTAAGAGCATCCTTTCAGACTCATGTCTCATCAGATCCTCATTTGTCTATTCTTGTTACATATAGCTTTTCATTTTCACCACTGTAAAAATGCCAGAACCTCTCTGAACCGCGACCTCCTCCGCCTTCATTGCTTTGACCCTGTCTTGCAACAGAAGATGAGTTAACAGATGGAAGGAAGTTGAATCTTCTGCTAAATGAGTGTGTGAAGGAGCTCGTCATGTTTCACACCCCCTCAGGTCACAGTTTGCACATCTGCAGCTGCGAGACCGTATGGACTGTGTGGGAGATGTCACTGACCTGACAGATATGGAGGGATGGTAAAGAGGACACAGGGGAATTGCTGTGCTTCACCCATTCTCTAGTGCTTCACCCTCTCATCACCTTGGAGCCAAGCCATAAAATCCATTTTGCGAGTCTAATGTGACCCGTGTTAAGTGGCGCAGCCCCGAATCAGCTGCTGTAATTGGGCAGACTGATGACAGAGCTGTGGAGTCAAGAGAGGAAAATTGTGCGCTCCAGCAAATGAACCACTCATAGGAGCAGTACACCGCAGCCTCTACACAGTAAATTTCGCAGTGTTAAATATGCAGTGTCAAAGTTCATTGACTCTTTCAGAGTTATTACAACAACAGATTGAGTAGAATGCCCCCTAGTGTTGGTGAAAATTTCCAGAGTTAACCGACGTCGTGTTGATTTGACTCTGGAAAGCCCCGCCCACCTCGTCCTGGCAGTTCAAACGGGGAAAGATTTTTCTGGAGGCCATTTTCTCGTCGTCGAGCGGCTGCGGTAAGTTTCTTATTTTCACATATTAACTCAATTTTATGTTGGCATTTCAACAGAAATGTTGTTTTAGAAGAACATTGTGTTGTTGGTCATCGTATTTGAGTGGGTTTTGTATCTTAACACCAAATTAAAGACGGCTAACGTGACCGAGTGAATACCTAGCTTAAAATGCGCTCGTGTCCAACTTGACCATGTCCGCAAAAGGTAATAAACTTGGGAATATGATGTGGAAAAATAGTTTTGTTTTATTAAACATGACTTAATTTCTGTTGAAAACTGACGTGGGTTGAGAAAACTGTAACGTTAATCCCCACAGTGGCTGTTCAAATTAACGGTTGAGCATGTTCGTTTTTTTTTTTTTTTTTTACCTGTTAGTGTGGGGAATTGCTGAACTAGCTAATGTTTGTGATAGTTTAACCTTGATATTAGTCTGAAATTACTTTGCTGCATAACTTGATATGGTAAAGGATGTGATGTAACACAAATATATTCGGGTTTTGTTATTTTTATGGATGGAGGCAATTTGACACTACACACATGCTAAAATAACACTACATATGTATCTGTGCAGGAATTGACTGAGTTGTTTTTTCACTGCAGCAGAGTAAATCATCAACACTTTAGTGTGTAAAACGAACACTTCTCAGAGTTATATTAGCCTAGTGTTAACCTGCAATAACTCACTGCAGTGTTAAAAAGCATTAGAATCAGAGTTAAATTGTCACCACAGTAGAGTAACCATTCTACACTGCTATAGTCATATTTACTCTCTCCAGAGTTATTCAACCTGATTTGACTAGTTCCTAGCTCACGTGATTAAACATCAGTAGAACTGATCCCTGCTCGTCATTTGTGCAGTTTTTCCTCAGTTGAGGTGAGGGGTCTAAGGGCAGAGGATGTTGTTATAAATTAAACTTGCTTTGCCTAGTTTATCATTTGTCTGCTGTTTGGTGGCCTGAAGAAATCAACTCGGCTTTCTTTTTTCTTTTTAATTTTTTTAAATTAATTTATGATTTAATATAATTCATAAAAGTTGGTCTTGTTGGCTGCTCTGTTTAAAACCATGCACTTACTGTTATATTTGTGTTTTGTTCTAATAAGCTGTGAATTATTCTTTGCAGGAGCCATGTTGGTGAAGGCCAGGCTTGGAGATATCCAAAAATGTGTGCGAGTAACAGAGCCGCACCTGAAGGACTTTTTGATTGCAGGTAAGAAATTGTCATTCGAATTATGTTTTCCATCAGAAGTTTTAAGGTGCTAAGAGTAGCCCAACTGTAACTTTTGAGTATTATCATCTCACATTAAATTACTCTAAATGCAAGCTTTTCTTAAGACATAGTAATGAGTAGTTTTATTTCACTTTAATTTATTGATGTTTATTCAAATGCAATGTTCAAGATTCATTGAATATATAGAACAACATGATCTATGGATGCACACGATTATCATAATTGGTATCATAATAATTAGTTAATGAGCATTCCTTATCGGTCAGAAAAAAAAATTCAAAATGTGCATCTAACATGAACTCATGAGTCTGGTTTACACAAGTATTTGTCTTTTCCTCTAGCATTTGCAAAGTTTGGTGTGCCGGCTGTGACAGAAGGTGTGAAGGTTATTGACAGTACGGGAACTGAGTTGGATGATGACGTATTTGAGGATGTTGTGAAGGATCCTTCAGTTGGAGTACTTACCATCAAATATGACACTGGTTCGTCTCAGTTACAGTTGTAATTTATAGTACAGTATTTAATGGACGTACTAGTTGTTTGTGGTTAATGTTTTTCCTTTCATCTGCTTCCCTATCATGATCAGAAGAATCTGTCTCCATGGCACAATCTCCTGAGCAGTCGGACCTACCATCCCCTGATTCGTCTGATTCTCAAGATACAGACATCCTTTCAGAGAGTCCTTCTGTTAAACGGCAGCGGCTGGACACAGACGCCAAGAATGTAAGAATTAACACGCAACACCAGAGCACAACTGGAATTATTTAAGGCCACCAAGGCTGTAAAAAATAATTAAGTGACAATTTAAAGGGACTACGAGGAGTTTTGGAAAGTGAAGTTTTGTCACTACGTTTCCCATGGGCCTCCGCACACACAGTCAGTGAAATTCTTGGATCAGCGCAAGACAGGTGAAAGCATTTGCATCAAGAATGAAAGTCAGAGGTTGAAGACGCTCAGATACCGTCGTAGTTCTCACCATAAATAATGGCTACTAGCGATCCGGCGGCGTGATTCCTATGACCCACTGGGCAGCATCCGGGAAACTGAAACTAGGAAATGCTGGGCGAGTCAACCACTAAATAACAACAAAAATAACCATAAAAATAAAATAATATATTTATCGAAAATGGATCCATTAACAATTGATAACGTAGATTCATCCACAGTAATGACACTTCTGTATAACCGAATACAAACTCCTCAGGGTCTCTTTAAAGACTATTTGGTTTTGACTATTTGTTTACTTATTAATGTGATGTATTCTCAACATGCTAAAATTGTTTTTCTCTTTGTTTGAAGTTGGTGGAATCCATTCCTACAAAGACACCTGGTGGGGGACGCATAATGACTGAATACGATCAAAGCAAGTCCCTTACAGATGGCCTGGACGATTAAAAGATCCACTGCTAGAGACAGGCGATCATCGTATGGAGGTAACACAATAATACTAAAAGATCTGAACTGAATTTTCTTTTGTCTGTATGTTTATATGGTTCTCAAAATATTGTATTTTTCCATATTTTGCAGCATCATCTGAAGGAACATCTCGTGAAGATGGGGTTGGAGGACCAGCTGCCAGACGAGAGACCCAGTTTGTTCCAGAGACTGTCCTGAGCGAAGATGAGTGTAAGGAAGCAGTTGCGCTGATGAAACATTGTCCTGATGAGGACACAATCAAGAAAAAGATGAAGCTGACGTTTGACTTCCGCCGCAACATGGTCCTCGACCCGCAGCAGTCAAGCAACGTTCTGTCTCTCTTTCCACGTTTCAAAGACTTCAGCCCTGTAATGGCACAGCAAGTACACTTTCACATGACCTTACTGTAACTGTTAGATTGTGGCATATGTTTGAGTGAAGTGAATGTTGTTGTATTGGGATGCCTGGCACGGCAGCACCTTTTTTTTTTTTGTCTTAATTGCAGAATGTGAACAGTTAAAGGAATAGTTCACCCTGGAATGACATTTCACTCATTATCTACTCACCCTTATGTGGACTAAGGGCTGGCAGCAGGGGGTCTCAGCGTAGCAGTGCATGTCCATGTAACGCTTGCAAATGGACACCAGCAGTCTTTGTCACAAAAAGACACACCAAAAAAACATCCAAATACCTCCATGCTGCTCGTATGTAATGTCCATCTTGTATTGAAGCGCCAGCATGAGAAATTGTTAAGAAAAAAATTAAATAAGTCCATATTTCAAGCTTGTTTGCAGTGGAAGCTCCTCTTCCTGGTCTGCCCAAGTCTCGTGAGATTTGCGTCAGCGTCAGTTAATCTTAATGATGTCGATGCAAATCTTGCGGGGCTTGGACTAACCGGGAAGAAGAGCTTCTGCTGCAAAAAAGCTTGAAATGTGGACTTATTTAATTTTTTTCGGGACAATTTCGCATTTCAGGGCTTCAATACAAGATGGACATTACATACGCAGCATGGAGGTATTTGGATGTTTTTTGGTCTTTTTGTGATGAAGCCTGCCGTTGTCCATTTGCAACCGTTACATGGACATGCACTGCTACGCCAAGACCCACTGTAACTCAGGGAAGCCACGGAGAACTCTGAAACTGCTGCCAGCCCTTAGTTGACATGAGGGGGAGGAGATAATGAGTGAAATATCATTCTGGGGTGAACTATTCCTTTACGTACACTTGTACTACTAAAGTTTCATTACATGTTGAATACATCGTCAAAAGGTGATTTTGTAACACACCCATGGCACAACTATTCACTTTTTTTTTTCTAAAGTGCAGAATGTGAACAGTTAAGTGCACTTGTACAACTAAAGATTGATTACAAATGTTAAATACATATTCAAAAGATGATTTTGTACAAATAAAAAAAGTGAGAAGTTTAATGCATTTTTGTGGTAACTTGTTTTATTTAAAGGTACATTTTCAAAGTATTTAATTTTTATGGATGGAGGCAATTTGACACTACACACATGCTAAAATAACACTACGTATTTATCTGTGCAGGAATTGACTGAGTTGTTTTTTCACTGCAGCAGAGTAAATCATCAACACTTTAGTGTGTAAAACGAACACTTCTCAGAGTTATATTAGCCTCCAGTGTTAACCTGCAATAACTCACTGCAGTGTTGAAAAGCATTAGAATCAGAGTTAAATTGTCACCACAGTAGAGTAACCATTCTACACTGCTATAGTCATATTTACTCTCTCCAGAGTTATTCAACCTGTAGTGTTAAGTTTCATTAACACTGTCCAGTGTTAGCCAGTGTTAGTGTTACGTTTTATTAACACTTTCCAGTGTTAGCCAGTGTTAGTGTTAAGTTTTATTAACACTTTCCAGTGTTCGCCAGAGTTAGTGTTAAGTTTTATTAACACTTTCCAGTGTTAGCCAGTGTTAATTTTTTACTCAATTTAGAGTTAATTTTACTCTGAAAATTTAACACTATGGAAAGAGTTAATTTAACACCAATTCTGATAAGGACCAAATACACTCAGAAACAGTGTTAAATTCAACTCTTTAAGTGTTGATTTAACACTGCAGATTTTACTGTGTAACTTCACCAAACATCATTTTCTGGAGGGAGGGAGACAGAGAGAGAGAGAGAGAGGGTGACAGATAGAGGTAACACTCAGCTGTCAGAGGATTATTGGAGCTGAGAAAGAGGAGAGCGGAGACAGAGCTGACAGAGCAGAACACGGTGCTCTGTGAAAGAAAGCTATAGGAAATACATGCAAACACATGCAGAGACACCTACTGGTGCGTGACGTGTTCCATCTTGTCTGAGCCAGTATACAAGAGGCCACTGCTCTGGCATTTGGCCAAATAAGTCACCAGCTTAGCTTTGTGTTGCAGCAAATCATTTACAGTTAAAGGCAAGGTCCACGTTTTTTTTCCTTTATCATTCTCTACGGTGTCATACAATGTTTTGTTTTGTTTTTCTATCCCAGCCGGAAACCTGGTGCATAATATGCAAGGCAGTTGTTACTGCTAATACCTACATCTATTCTGTCAAGTACCCATGTAAAGACAAACATGCATATCTATACACATATCAACACACTGCACCTCCAAACACACACACTCTTGTGCATATTTAAAATGAAGAACACAGGCCTATTGAAACGTAAGTCGATCATTATGTGACAGTAAAAGTAAAACATTTTAGTATTGCATGTTTTATGTTACCATTGAAGTAAACTACATGATTCAGTTGATGTTTCATTGACTTTTCTGCCTTTCCCATATAAACATTAAATCAATTCCTGCTTTTTCTGTGGAATAATACAGTATTTAAGGCTTCAGTAGCTCCAGCTACTCAAACAGATTGGAGGCTACAGCGTCTAGTACAAAATAAGCTCCCTTTGTGTTGCACAGATACAAAACTGACCCACTAACATTTTTTTACACTCATATCTGTTATGAATGTATAGATTAGAATGCACATTTGTGCTTTGATGCCTTGCTGATTGGCATTAGCAGAAGTCTTTTAGTTTAGTGGCTGTCAAGGATAACACGATAAACTAGAGGACTTATTTCAACTGATGGTGAAAAGGAATACATTGCATGTCTAAGATTAATGGTGATATACTTAGGGTCATGTCCATCTACAGTATATCTAGATCTGTCTCAGCATCACTTTCATCACTTTGAATCTCTTCACACATTTAAGTCTGACATACCAGAGGCTGAGACTAAAGACCTGTTAATAGTGGTAAGTTTACTGTTTTTATTATGTGCGTGTAAGTCTCTGGACAAAGCACCTGATCAGTCTGAGAACTCGGAATAATCAGGTTGCATGCGACCGATCATCTATTTCACTTCAGGTCACATGATTCAAAGAAATATGACTCAACTGTCAAAACCGATCTGTTCTACATGTGCTCAGAATCTGAGCAGCTCAATCTGTTAAAGGGCAATGAAACTGGATCCATTTAACATAACTCCCACTTGGCTGTCAGTACTGTATGCAGGGTGTTACTTTCTCATTCTTGCTATTAAATCCTAATTCAGACAAAGATATAGGTTTTAATTGAATGTTATGTAAAGAAAATAATCTGTATAGAATGTGCACATTAAAAAAAAATCTTCAAAAGTAAAGCACAAAATATCACTAGAACCCAAATACACCTGACTTCACTCATGCTCGTAAAATATTCCATTCAGTGAAAGAACTGCTGCACCGCCGTGAAGGGAAATGGGTGAAGTAGTAAAAATCACAGGGTACGGCACAGGAATGAATTTGGCCTCAGGTCGTTTGAATATCCCATAAATCACAGGGTTGTGAAAGTCAGACTGACACTGCAGGTGATGTATGGCTACATCTGGTGTGGGCACATCGGCTGAGCTTCAAGTTTGAGTCTGTAAGCAGATCGCCCCTCGTCTCGGTCCTAGACTGATGTATGGCAACTGCACATGCAACACCAACACCAAAACACATGGACACACACTTTATGCAGTCTCTCCTCTGACACGGTCTGACACAAACCAAACTGGCTTCACAGATGAAAACTCCGACCACCAGCAGCCGCTCCATGAGCTGCCAATCCCCTCTCCCTGAATCCTCTCCCGGACCAGAGGCAGAAGGCCTTGCCTCACCTCCCTGGTCGGCCGACTCTCCAGAGCAGTGTGAGGAACATGAAGAGAGCCTGTCTCTGTTCTGTTTGGATGACCTGGAGCCTTTATGTAAACAGTGTGCAGCTGTGAGCCATGCAGGACACAGGGTTTACCTCTTAACTGAGGCTGCAACTGACTGCAAGGTAGGATCATGTATCTCAAAAACTTCAACACATTTTCATTGGCTAAAAACATTCATTTTGCTATAAAGAATGTAATTATTTGAGCCCTTGAGAATATTAGTGTAAAAGAGTGGGGAAAATAAAATGCATAAAGACCAGAAACACTTAATGATTAATGTACTTTTCTTGTGACAGGCTCTTGGACTTAAGAGCTAGTTTAGTTAATACAGAATCTGTTTACTATTGATCTTCAATCCTCTGCTGGTTCTTAAGTCTTTAAATCTGTCATGATGAAAATATTATGTGACTGATTCCTCTACACATTTCTCGCAGTTTACTTACTCTACTTTAGATGCATTAATCATCCTTGTAATATTTATCTGCTATTTTTACTTAAGTCAAACACACTTTTTCCAACATTTTTCTTGTGTATAATACAACTCAAGAGAACCCTGTCGTAGTTGTATTTGTCCATGAGTCATGGGCAGTTCAAGCAAAAGTATTTTCCCTTTCAGTTTAAACTGAGTTTTGACCCTCTGTAAATAGAACTATAGTATTTTACAATGAAAGAAGAGATTAGAAATCAGGGAAAGTATTATGTGTATATGTAACCCACCGACCCGCGCGGGAGCTGCGCCCCTCCACACCCGGACTCTGCGTTGTGTTTTTGTGTTGGTGTTGTGGGTGTAGAGGAGGGACGAGTCGGACACAGGCGGCTTCTGAATTTATGGCTCGGACCACGCCGTCGCCGTTTATTTCTCATTCATCAGCTTGCAGTCAATCCTTGCAGTGAAGAAACAAACATATCTCATATAAGTAATAAAAAAAAAGAAAAGAAAGGTTCACAGTAGTGTCTGAGATACTTGGACGCTAGCAACCATTGATAACCTCGGATAATTTGCATTTTTACAGAGCACCGTTTATGCGGCTTACCTTGCAGTGAAGAAACAAACATATGACCAAAATGGTGCTTGTGCGGGCAAATCTCTGTAAACTACGGTGGCCTGCAAGGCAAAACGGCCATAGGTGCTAAACCGCTGGAGGCCACAAACATCATCATAGCGCCATCTATGGTCGCAACAAAGCAACTGCCCTACATCCACCCCTTCTTTAATTGATGGCGTCTCAGTCATCATAACAAGTTAAACATAATAAGGACCATCTACTAAACATAAACAAAGAGAGTTGTCCAAAATAAACATGTAAAAAAAATGAATAAGTGTGGTGTGCAGTGATTTATGAAAATGTGTGCATGTCCCCCCCTATTAAGGTGGGCGCACTTAATGTGTTAAGCTACATGTGTCCTGCTGTTCTTCTGGCTTTGGCCCTCTGCCACAACATCCATCCTCTCTTTATCTTCTGCCGATCCTCCTCTGACTCCACGGCTCGTAGCTCACAGGACAGCTTCTTGGGGGGACGTCGATTTCTCGGCGTGTTCCTCCTTGGAACACTGGGCCTCGGAGGCATGCTGGTGCCGCTGGCTGTTACATGTCCCTCCTCTCCTTCACTCACTCGTCCCGTCTCTGTATCCACTTCCTCCAGTTCTGTGTGTCCACTCCGTCCATTTATTGTCCCAGGTACACACTTCTCCACCTTTTCCTCCGTGTTATCCACTCTCAGGTCCTCCACTCTGTCTGACTCCTCTCCCTGTATTGTCCCCTCACCGGCCTGCTCCTCTATGTCCTCTGTATTCTCCATGTTCTCTGTATCCTGCATGTCCTCTGTATCCTCCATGTTCTCCTCTGTGTCCTGCTCTACCTCCCCTCTTGTCATCTCACCAGCCCGATCCACTGGAAGAAACATACACTGTGTGAGGAGATTGCGGTGGACCACTCTCTCTGTGTTGCCATTTTCAACGCGCAACACATACACAGGAATGTTGGGCTGCTTTTTCACCACAATGTATGGCCGGGCCTCCCACTTGTCTCCCAGTTTCTGTCGTCCCTCCACATGACACACTTTAACCAGAACTCTGTCACCTGGCAGGAAGACTTGACTCTTTGCTCTCTGATCATAGTACTTTTTCTGTTGTCCCTTGGCTTGGTGAGAGGTCTGATTAGCCTGGGCATAGGCTTGTGATAAACAGTCGTGCAGAGTCTGGACATACTCACTGTATTCGCATGGCTCAGTAGTAGTCTGCAGCCCGAAGATCAGGTCGACAGGGAGCCGGGGATGCCTGCCAAACATCAGGTAATACGGTGTGTAACCAGTCGAGTCGTGGCGTGTGCAATTGTAGGCGTGTGTCATTGCATCCACATGTTCATGCCACCGCGGCTTCAGATGAGGCTCCAGTGTTCCAAGCATGTTCATGAGCGTGCGGTTAAACCTTTCCGTGGTCCCGTTGCCCTGGGGGTGATAGGGGGTCGTGTGGGTCTTGGTGATGCCAGTACATCTACACAGCTCCTTTACAATAGCACTTTCAAAATTGCGCCCTTGGTCTGCATGCAATTTTGCAGGGAAACCAAACCGACAGAAAAAGTTTTTCCACAGCACTCTGGCAACAGTGTTGGCCTTCTGGTCTTTGGTGGGATATGCCTGTGCGTAGCGCGAGAAGTGGTCAGTGACAATGAGAACATTTTCTATGCCGCCCTTTGACTTCTCCAGAGTCAGAAAGTCCACACATACGAGCTCCATGGGGGCACTGCTGTGTATGCTGACCAGGGGAGCCTTTACTGCTGCAGTAGGGGTCTTTCTCAGGCAGCACCTCTCACACTGCTCACACCAAGCCTTAATCTCCTGGAACATCCGTGGCCAATGAAATCTCTCTCTTATCATCTGCACCGTCCTCTCAAAACCTAAGTGCCCTGAGTCGTTGTGAAGAGCCATTTTGACTGATTCGCGCAGCCTCTCTGGCAGTACTAGCTGCTCCATTGCTCCCCTTTGGCTGTCTTGGATGCGGCGATACAGGATACCATCTCTTACTATTAACCTCCTCCACTCCTTTAAGAGAAGGCACACCTGCCCACCACCACTGATCCTCTCACTGCGGCTCGGCTTCTGGTTCAGGCTCTTGTGGTGTAAGACAGGGCCAATGACAGGATCTTCCTTCTGCCCTGCACGGATCTCCTGTTTTGTCATGGCCGGCAGTGACTCCACTCCTACGTCTCTGTAGGGCTCATTAGGTCGGGGGGTTTCAGTCTGGGGCTTCTCAGAGGCTGACGTGCTCTGGGCAGTGGGGTTTGCTGGGTCCTGTGGGGGCTGTCCTACACCACGCCTGGGCTCACTGGACCTCACCTGCTGGGGCACATTTGCAGGACCTCTGTGACCTCCTGATTGGACATGCGGGAGAGGGCATCCGCGTTAGCGTTGCTCTGGCCCCTTCTATACTGGACGTCGAAATCAAAGGCGGCCAGCCGCGACACCCACCGCTGGCCCGTAGCATCCAGCTTTGCAGAAGACATGACATATTTAAGGGGTTATTATCTGTCAGGACCGAGAACCTACGCCCATAGAGGTGGTCATAGAATTTGTCTGTCACCGCCCACTTTAAAGCGAGGAACTCGAGTTTGTGTGCAGGATACCTCGTCTCAGCCGGGCTCAAACCTCTGCTGGCGAAGGCTATGACTCTCTCGGCTCCACCCTGAACCTGCACCAAGACGGCACCAAGCCCCTCCCCTGAGGCGTCGGTCTGAAGGACAAAAGGTAGGCTGTAATCAGGATAGCCCAGGATTGGAGCGGTTGTCAGCCTTTCCTTCAGGGCCTGGAAAGCCACTTCACAATCATGAGTCCACAAGAAGGGTGGGTCAGGTGCTGGATTTTTCTTCCCGCCCCTCTTTTTCTTTCTGGGGTCACCAGCAGTGAGACGGTATAAAGGAGCAGCCAGGGTAGAGTATCCACTCACATACCGCCGGTAATACCCAGCAAACCCCAGGAATTGCAGCACTTCCCTGCGGTTTGTGGGTCTCACCCAGTCCTTGACCCTGCTGATCTTCTCTGGGTCTGTCCGGACTCCCTCAGCAGACACCAAGTGACCCAGATACTGCACTTCCTGCCTCATCAGCTGACATTTGGAGGGTTTCAACTTCAAGCCATGCTCCTTAAGCCGGTCGAACACCAGCTGCAGTCTCTCCAGATGCTCATCAAAGGTTTTGGAGAATATGATGAGGTCATCAAGATAAATCAACAGGTGAGTGAAGTTCAAATCTCCAAAACAGCAAGTCATGAGTCTTTGGAAGGTGGAGGGTGCGTTCTGCAAACCAAAAGGCATTCTGTTGGCCTCAAACAGCCCCATCGGTGTGCTGAATGCTGTCTTGTGTTTGTCCTGCTCCGCCACCTCCACCTGCCAGTAACCCGACGTGAGGTCCAGTGTAGAGAAGAACTTTGCCTGTCCCAGAGCTTCCAAGGCCTCCTCTATTCTGGGCAGGGGGAAGGCGTCTCTCGTGCTGCAGGAGTTTAACTTTCTGTAGTCAATACACAACCTTAAAGAGCCATCCTTCTTGGTCACAACCACTACAGGTGAGGCATATGGACTCTTACTGGGCCTGATGACTCCTGTAGCCTCCATCTCGACCAACAACTTTCTCACATCTTGCCACTGTGATGGGGGGATCTTGCGATAGGGGAGCCGAAAGGGCTTAGAATCAACCAGAGGGATTTCGTGCTGCACTGTTTTAGTGTGGCCATAATCCATAGGATGCTGGGAAAACACACTTACATTTCTCTCCACAAGATCTTTCAGGAGGGAGCGCTGATGCTCATTCTCGACTGCTGCTTCACTCAAGTCCACTCCATAGCTCACCACAACCTGGTCCAGACTCACACATGCCTCTTTGCCCCCGCCCTCATGACTTTGGCCCTGCTTTTTGTCTGAAAAGTCCACCACGCTGGTCACCAGGGAAACCTTGGCTAGATGTGTGTGCGGCTTGATGGTAATAGTGTGCTGGGACAGATTCATTACTCTGACCGGGGCACAACCTCTCTTTACATCAGCGAGGACTTTGGCGACCAAGAGGTCTTGGGGGAGCTGCAGGGAGGGGTGACCTTCAATCATTGCAGTGTAAGTATTTCTTTGTGGGCCTGCCTTTATCTTGCACATTAAATCAATTTCTTTTCCTCCAGGAATGTGTACCTTACGGCCAGCGTACACAGCAGGGCCCACCACGTCATCCACATCATACGGTTCAGTGCTCCCAATCTCCAGCAGCGAAGTGTACCACTCTGGATGGCTCTGCTTGACCTGGTGGAGAAACTGCTGGCCATAAGTTGCTTGAAGATGGGTTCTGGAAGCACGAAGGACATTAGTTCCCACAAGCAGAGGGACAGAGGAGCGATACTCTGAATCAGTTACAACAAAAGCTGGCACATTTTTGAACTCTTTTCCCAACACAGTCAAGTTGATGCGCAGGACACCATGGTACGTCACACTCTGACCGGCTGCACCTTCAATGGGGATTTTAGAGGGCTGGAGCTTTTGCTTCTGGAGGATGGGGTGGTTGCGCCAGTAATGGTGGGTAATACTGGATATCTGAGAGCCAGAGTCAATGAGCGCTCTGCACTTCATTCCATTGACTTCCACCTCCCCCTCATTTCTGGGGCCCACTAAAGGGGCATCCTCTTCTCCATCACCAGTCTTATTCACCTGCAGTGGGGGGTCTTGCTGCTTGCCCATAGTCGCCCCGGTGACCATGGGCTCTAGCCGTTTAAAGGCCGAGCTGGATGAGGTGCGGTCCCTTCTGCAGGAGGCATAGGCTGAGGTTGCTGGGCCCATACCTGTGTGGGATCTGGGAACACGGCTCTGCAAACCCGGGCTATATGTCCTTGCTTCCCACACCTGTAGCATGTGACAGTTGCAGTCTGGGTCGTGGGTCCAGGGAGTGGGCGGGCTCTTGGTGGGGGGACAGGGGCTGAGAAGGGGACAGCAATTCTTGCTTCAAGGTGGGTCATCCTAGCCATCTGCTCCTCTTGACAAAGGGCTAATTTCTTGACCAGCTCTGTTAGCTCTGACCACTCTGATGTGTGTTTAGCTTTCTCTGTCTTCATATTTAAAGTACACTCTGATGCAACCTGGACCTGTGCATAAGTTTTCTTTGACTTGTTTAATGACTGGAACTTTTTTGTTTCTTTTGCCAGATTTCTGAGTTCATCTTGCAGCTCCCGGAAGCTCAGAAGTCGAGGTTTCATTGGAGCAATCCTCATGTACACCTCCTCATCATTTAGTCCTCTTAAAAACTGTCGGGTGAGCTTACTGTCACGGTCAGGGAAAAGCTTGCCACCTCTCTGGGTTTCTTCTACAGCTCGCAACGTTGCCTCCAGGGCTATGGCATAAGAGCAGGCGGACTCACCTGGCTTCTGACCACGCTCGTAGAAGTCGGCCAGTGGGTCCAGGGAGCCCTGTGTGTCACCGTACTCCGCCCTCAGTTCTTCAAAGGCCTTCTCAGGGGTTTGATTATGGGGGGGTAGATTCAGGACAAGCTTTCTGGCCTCACCACTCAGGTGACGTACCACAGTGGAGAAGCGGAGGTGGGGCGGGAGCTCTATTGCCTCCAGGAGATATTGCATGTCACGAACCCAGTCCTCTATAAACATTTTGCTATCAGCATTACCTGTGAAGATTTGGACATTTTTCACCTGATGAGTCTGCAGGAAACCGCCATAGGCTGCTGGTGGGAGGCTTGGGGTGGCTGTGACTCTGTCAGGGGTGTTTAGAGGTACATGCATGTGGTGGAGGGACGATGGAGGCAGGAGGGCGTGTTGGGGGACTGCATCAGGATACATGCTGACTTGAGGGACTGAGGCAGGGGGCTGTAGGAATACTGGGGCTTGGGTGTGGGGAGGTGGGTAGTTGAGAGCTGCGTGGGCGGGATTCAGAGAGGTGGGCGCAGCTGCAGTGGGGCCCCATACACTGGTAGCAGGTGAGTGCAGGGGAATCTGAGAGTGGTGTGCGGCGGCTTGAGACATGTGCAACTGGGGGATTTGTCCATAGTCTGTGCCTTGGGAGGTCTGCTCGGCTGTGGAGGGGTTATTTATAATGTTCATTGGGTGTGGTGGTGGGAAACTTGACGTGGGGGCTTGGGGTATAGGTAAGGAATCAGTATGGCTGGTGGGGGCCTGGGGGATAGGCTGATAAACCTGCGTTGGATAGGGGGAGACAGCGGGCTGGTTCATGGTCTGCTGCTGTATGACTGGTGCCTCTGGGGAGTTGGAATGTGAGAGACTTTGAGGTGGCAGGGTGACTGTGGGGGGCCTTTGCACGCTGGTCTGGGGCAGGAGGGCTGGGGGCATGGTAACGTGCACAGCTGGTTCAGCACTGGGGGAGTTGCACTTAGGGTCACAGGAGCTGTCAATGTGGACACTTGGGCTGGAGCTGCACGGGGATCAGTATAGGGGGACAGTACTGGGGGAGATGGGGTGAGGTGTGTGCCCAGTCCCAGGTCTGTGGGCTGCCGGGCTGGGGTGTGATACTGCAGCTGCTGGGTAGGGGACCTGGGGAACTGGGTGGTTAACTTTGACTTCACAGATGGCTGTTGGGTACTGGTGGAAGCTGTGTCAATGGAGGGGTGGGTATGCATCCTCCTTGGAGAGTCATAGCTTTGGGTTGTTACAGGCACAGGGTTGGTTGGGCCTGGTGTTGCTGCAGTGGGACCCTGCTTCAGTGGAGAGTCTGCACGGTCACTCATCATCTTCAATCTTTTCTGTCTCAGATTTAGGCAGCAGAGTAAAATGTAGATATGTGTATGTATTACTCTTTATGCTTGGCTGTGAATGAGTGTAGCTGTGCTTGAATGTAATAACCAAAATAAAAATGTGTGGCACAATTATCGGTTAATAACCCAAAAGCTCACACAAAATCTAAATTCAACTCAAAACGTCATTACACTACTCTATGTTCAGCACAAAGAATATGAATGAGAAAAAAAAACAACACTTGCTTAATATCACAGATTATAGAGAAATGTTTCACACAATATATTCATTTACTGTAGCTTTAAGACTTTTTTTTTTTTTTGTCTCACTTTTTTTTTTTTTTTTTTTTTTTACTCTTCTTCAGAATATCATGGAAATGTAGTTAATGAAAAACACAACAAAATAAGATGCACTTCAACTTTCAAAGGATATGCTGGAAGGCTGAATATGCTGGCAGCACATCTTCACAGGCATAACTTCTTCACACACAGAGTTCAATACGGCGGCGTAGTTGGGGCTGCGGCCAGCCTCGCTTCCTCTTCGGTCTCGGAGCGCCACAAATCCGGGTCACGGCACCAAAGATGTAACCCACCGACCCGCGCGGGAGCTGCGCCCCTCCACACCCGGACTCTGCGTTGTGTTTTTGTGTTGGTGTTGTGGGTGTAGAGGAGGGACGAGTCGGACACAGGCGGCTTCTGAATTTATGGCTCGGACCACGCCGTCGCCGTTTATTTCTCATTCATCAGCTTGCAGTCAATCCTTGCAGTGAAGAAACAAACATATCTCATATAAGTAATAAAAAAAAGGAAAAGAAAGGTTCACAGTAGTGTCTGAGATACTTGGACGCTAGCAACCATTGATAACCTCGGATAATTTGCATTTTTACAGAGCACCGTTTATGCGGCTTACCTTGCAGTGAAGAAACAAACATATGACCAAAATGGTGCTTGTGCGGGCAAATCTCTGTAAACTACGGTGGCCTGCAAGGCAAAACGGCCATAGGTGCTAAACCGCTGGAGGCCACAAACATCATCATAGCGCCATCTATGGTCGCAACAAAGCAACTGCCCTACATATACACATAGGAAAGAATAAAAAAACGTTTGATGACAACGTTTTTATTCTTTCCTACCCCATTAATTATCTTGACCTCATGAGTAAAAGACCTGGAACAGGCCACCCTTCACTGAAAGCCTTAAAGAATCATGCTGACGGATCAGAGCAGCTGGCAGGAATTCACTGTTTTTCTCAAGGACGCTACAGCAGGGCGGACGAGTGCCAACAAGAGCGCTTGAATGCTGGTTTTCCAGTTACAGTCGCCCTGCTGCCGCAAAGCCAAACCAAACAGTAAGCACACTGACATCAAATGACAGCAGAGCTCTCAACAGCGAACGCTCCTCCAAGATCTTAAGCCTATTCATTTCACCAAGACTAAGGGGGCCCTCTTGTGTCTGCTACTTTTTCATTTACATGCCTGCTGTGACCACAGTTAGAAGACATTTAGACAGAAGGGCAGTCAGGCATTTTTTCTGCCTCTGTAAATATTCATTTTCCTGCTCAAACAGATGCCGCCTTGTGTTAATCCAAGATTAGTTTATCCAAGCAGCATTTAGAGTAGGTTTTAGAGGCACCATGCTGAAAGCTAAGCTGCTAATTACTGTTGCTATCCTCGTATCATACATGTTAAGATCTCACAGCACATGATATTTGACCTATACACACACACACACACACACACACACACACACACACACACACACACACACACACACACACACACACACCCAAATGCTGATGGTGTGTGTTACTATGAATACTGTCTGCAATACATGGGTGGCTCATGAATATGTTGCATGCAGCTGTAATAGTCTCTGTTTTAGTCTTATGTTGATTTAGCCAGTGTTTAAAAAAAAAAAAAAAACTAAGGATGGTCACATTATTTAAGCAAAAGTACGAGTAGTGCTACACATACAGTACATCGTATTTGTAATATCAAGAGTATCATGTTGTAGCATGTAAGGATTGTAACTGTTTATACTGTTGAGTATCTTGATCTGTATGAAAGTATCTTCCTGCCAAGTGTAACTTAAAACTGCTGTCACATTTAACTGTAGTATTTTAATATACTGTACCAAGTCAAGTGCACTGATGGATTTAGTTGTGTAGTCATGTGGAGCATGTGCAGGATGAGTGATACCGGGTGAAATGCAGTCCTAAGCTTCTGTAATGTTTTCTCAAATGTAATTCTGCCTGTAACAACTAGGAGGAGCTCAGACCACTGTTAAATGGACTCAAGAAAAAGATGCTTCACGTTGAGAAAGTCACACAGACGTGTGAACATGCATCCAGACACAACCAGGTAGAACTTCTGAACTGAACTGCTGCAACAACAAAAAAACTCAACTGTTTGTCAGTTATGATCTCGTCTTCTCCCATTGTCCTCACTGTTTCCTCACATTGCATCTTCTCCAAGTTGAGGCCAAACTGACTGAGGAGCAGATGAAAAAGGAGTTTGAGAGTCTTCACCAGTTTTTGAGGGAGGAGGAAGCAGCCAGGATACTTGAGCTGAAGAGGGAACAGGAGGAGAAGAGGAGAGAGGCTGAAGAACGAGTGGACAGACTGAACCAGGTGATAAAGTCACTGCAGGAGAAGATCCAACTGGTTGAGGAGGAGGTTGACGCAGGAGGAGATGGAGCTGAGTTTTTACAGGTCATAGCAGTCAAATGATACATAATCAGTCATTGAGGTGTTGATGTATAAATCAATAAACACATAATGCTTGTCTTTTACAGCGGTATCAAGACTTTATGAATAGGTATGCAACTTTTCTTGTTGATTTTTAACTCACCAGCATATTATAAGAGATGCAACAAATTTCGTGACTGTTGGCCTGTCCATATTGTTTCCTGCAGTGCCTGGATAAGTCACAGGAAACCAAAGAAGCTTTGCAGGCCTTTGATAAATGTGGCCAAACATCTGGGTAACCTCCACTATGCTGTCTGGGAGAAGATGAGAAACATCACCCCCTACAGTCAGTTTATTCCCCTGCATGTTCTTCCTGTTCACCGTCTCCTCACTCCCTCCTTCAGTTGTTCAAACTTCCGTTGTTTCTTCCAGCGCCAGTGATCCTGGATCCCAGAACAGCTGGCCAGTCTTTGAGGGTGTCTCCTGGGTTGAATAGTTTCCAGATAACTCCTCGGCCCTCACAGAGTATGGCTGAGGTCGTCCCTGTCCCAGCCAACCCTGAACGTTTCCACCCTTATTCCTGCATTCTGGCAAGAGAGGGCTTTGACTCAGGAGTGCACTGTTGGGATATTGAGGTATTTGCATAATGTTTATAAAAGCAGCTTATATCAGCAGCACAGTTTCAATTGCACTTTTGCACAAAATATATATAGCCCGGGTTACCATTGAGAAATTTTAACTATCACGAGACAGAAGAAGTGCTTCTATTAACCTGATTGAAATTTGACAATATGAATCTAAAGACGAGTAACCTAATGGATAGATTGATAGGATGGATGGAAACACATAATCACTCAGACCACTTGCAAAAGGTGTTTTATTGACTTTTATTTTTATAGACTTTTGTAAGAAATAAAATAAAATGCTTGTTAGTGACCCTATTAAAGGTTGATTATGGAGAATGCTTATTAAAAGCTATATTTTTTTCAATTATATATTTATTCAATTAAATAATCTAAGAAATTTTGATAGGTTTGACAGTGACTTCCTGTTTATCATGTACCAGCCAGTAGCCGGCATTGGGGGTCAGTTCTCCACTGTTTTGCTAACCCTCCTCCCGATCATGTGCATTTGTTTTCAATTAAGCCTTTTGTAATCAATCGGTGGATCGATGGATTCTCATATACATGTTACAATGTGTTTATTAATGTAGTCTTATCTGTCATAAACAAGAGATTGCGATTTACGGGGCACGTTTGAGATGAGAGCTGTGATGGTCCGAGGCTCTGATTATGCAGGTTTGGTTTTCAGCCATGATGTAGAAGCAAGCCTCCACTCTCCCTGTAACAAGTTACAAGTCATTTATCTAACCTCACAATTAGTCTGAAGCTGTTAATGAAATAGGTAAATACCCTGCATAGTTCTTCTCCTCTGGTCCTCTGATCAGAGTGGCGTCCCGGTGTGTTATACTTAGCAACGGTTTGGCAACCGACTGCAGGAATTATTATTTTTTTGTTGCAATTCCTGTCTTGATCAATAGATGGTGATATTCTGCTTCTCCATATTCAGCCTTTAAAGAAAAAATAATTGTAGTGTTAAACGTCCTACCTATAAGGCCAGCTACCAATTTGTCACAAATCTGTCATGATAAAAATTTCCTCTCAAATTGTTTGTTGAGCCAGTTTTGCGTGTCTTTGAACAGTCAAATATCAGCCAATATTTCTCTTTTGCTGAGTACTGTAGAGATAATAATGCAAGCCAAAATGTATACGCCTTTCTGAGTCTTGAAGGCATTTGTTCTTACATCCACTTTGCCTGACAGACTCTCTATTGACTTTAACAGGTTGGTGACACCAATAACTGGACGCTTGGTGTGGCTGCTGAGTCAGTATCCAGACAGAATGAGTTTGAGGCCTGTCCAGAGGAAGGACTGTGGTGCATCAGCTTCAGAGACAGCAAGTACCAAGCTCTGACCACTCCCTCTCAGAGCATACATTTTGACAACTCACGCCACCTCAACAGGGTCCGTGTGAGACTGGACTGGGATGAAGGGACGGTAGAGTTCAGGAACACTGATACTGATACACATCTTTTCACATTTAGGCATCGCTTTGCTGAGAAAGTGTACCCATATTTTGAGAGTATCTCTGTGTGTGGGGGCCTTACTGTGTTATCAGAGAGCGTGCATGTCAGCGTGGGTCCAGAGTATGTACCTGTAAAGGGCCTTGTTATCACTGATGATCAATTGATAAAGAGAGAACCTTCTGCTGAGGGAGACATTAACACTGCATCGCCATCGACTGATGCCAGCAGCAAAATACCAGATGACTGCACAAGTGTGACAGAGCACAAAAATACAGCAATTTGTTCTCCGGGAGAGGAAATGAAAACCAAATCTCAGAGATCCACAACAAAGAAGCAGCTAAGTAAAGATAAACCAACTGGAAAGGGAAAAACAACAGACAGTAAACCAGCGGTGAAAAAACCGAGCAGCAAGATCAGGTTCAGTTTGGCCTACCATGTTTCACTGAATAAGACCTTAAAAAACAATGAATCTGCCAATCACAAGCAAATCCAAATGGATGTTGATGATCTGAAACATACTACTTGCAAAGAATAACAATTGTATAATAATAAATTATATTATGCACAATTTTTTACATTGCATTTGTGTATGGTTTTTGTTTTATCTGTGTTAGTGGTTTGGCCCTGGGGGTGACAGTGTTATACTTGAATAAGTCCATTTTGTTCCACACTGAAGTAGCTCAACAACTGTTGGACAGATTGCCAGGAGATTTTGTGCATGCATCCCATGATCCAATGATTGACTTTTCCTCCAGCACTATGTGAAGTTCATATTTGTGGTTGTGAATTTTTTTTATTATCTCAGCTCTCAATTAGATGATTATAAAACTTGGTTCAAACATGTCTGAAACTAATAACCAATGAGTTTCAGTTGAAGTTTAAGGCTGAATTTTCGTTTCATGTCTTCTGAGGTAAAACTATTGATGCTGTCATTTATTTGAATGACATTTACTGGAAGAGGTTGGGTAGAATTTTCTTTTTTAATTTAATGTATTATCCATTACCTTATTACTGTACAGGATATTGAGTAACGAAAAACATATGCACAGATGTAAGAAAATGTATTAAACTCTGTAAAGAAATTGTTTGTTTGATAATAACAACAGCAGGTTATTGTAGGGATATAGTCATTATTAAATCTCTGAAATACATCTGCATTCTTTTTCATATCCTTGTTCTCCTCATAGACACACTTTTCCCTCCACGATTGCATCATGCAGTTCATCGGTAACAGGCTTGTAACGCCCAGCATGACTGTCCAGAAAATAAATATTTTCACTGGGGTCTTGTGGCTTGTATCCTTCTCTCTGCAGTCGCATCTTCTGAATTTTGAAAGTACCTGAGGGCGAAGGTTCAGAAAGACTTTGACACAACAACAACAACAACTTTTTAAAATGCATATGCGTTTGCATGTCCTTGTATTGCTGTCTCACCTGTAGTGTCAACAGATGGCATGAGTCGAAGGAAGACTGGGCGTGCGTAGGATGGCAGGGCTTTCTGTACAGCAGTCAAGAATGCATCTAGGTCAAACTGGCCTCCTGCATGAGCTATTGCTGCCATCCCAGCCTTTCCTTCCACACCTGCACACAGACAGGCACGAAACGTAATAAGCAGAGAGGACATAATGTCACGCCCACACTGAGCTGTTAGGACCCTGAATCTCATTCCCACCTGGTACAGAAACTCCATAGACAGCTACATCAGTGTGTCCCAGCAGGCCACTGAGGACTCCCTCCACCTCAGTGGTGGAAACATTCTCCCCTCGCCATCGAAACGTGTCTCCACTGCGGTCCCTGAAATAAATGTATCCATAGTCGTCCATCACCAAAATGTCACCTAAAAAGACAGACAGACGGAACCAGACAGAAATAATAACAACCATCAGTGCCATCGTCATCATCCCTGCAGGGGGATGTAGAACAAGTAAGACCAACTTTACGTCTGTAGTGATGGTGATTCACCAGGACTGTTTTGACTTTGTTATTAAATGATGGTGAGTCACTGTGCCCTCTATGTCAGACAGGGCAGAACTGCACAAATATTTGGTAAAAATGGCTATTACGAAAGATTATCAGGAACAAAAACTACTGAAGTAGGATGTAATATTTCCTGCATCAAGGGAATAGCAGGGTCATTGTCTCCATTAATCACCAGTCTACATTTTCCACTCATAGGAACCTTGAGTTTATTCCAACACTAAATATATATAGGAAGGGTAACTTCACAGAATGGTTCCCAGTTTGTCATGGGCAATAGTGAATCACTCTCATTCACCTCTAGGCAGCTTACAGCCTCCAACTCTATTGTTTTATACCAGGGTTCCCCAATTCTGGTCCTCGAGGGCCACTGCCTTGCATGTTTTAGAAGTTTCCTGCTACAACACACCTGTGGCTCGTTATCAAGCTCTGCACTGGCCTGATAACGAGCCACTCATTTGAATCAGGTGTGTTGTAGCAGGAAACTTCTAATTGGGGGAACCCTGTTTTATACAGTCCATCTTCAAAACAGTCCAGACTGAAAGTTATGGAATAACACATACCTGAGACATAGGCAGAGTCTCCCATCTTGAAGACATTGTGAGCTATTTTCTTTTTGGTCGAATCCTGATTAGCGTATCCATCAAACCTCCTGAGTGGGTCTGTGTGGTTGATGCGTCCCACAAGCATACCTGGCTCACCTGTAGAGAGAGCGCGACGGGAGGAGAGTAAAGAGATTATTGAATTTCATTTATAGGATTTGTGTTTTTTGCCAGTTTGCAGCTCTGTGCGTGTGTGTCCTCACCAGGCAGACATGGTATACAGAGTCCCTGTGAATTCCTGAGCAGCTCTCCGCTCTCCTGTTGCACCCTCACCAGTCTGATGGGGTAAAAGCTTGGGAGGATGCGACTGTTGAACCCACAGGCCCCCACCTGGATGAAGACAAGGATACATCTGAAAGAAACCTCTCTCCAATCTGTACTTAAATCATTAAAAATAACGCACACAGACATATACCTTTCCATCTATGTTGATCAGGCTGCAGTTGCACTCTGTGGCGCCATAAAATTCACCAACTTTTTGGATTCTGAATCTCTGGACGAACTCTTGCCACACACAGGGGCGAAGGCCGTTACCGAGGGCAATACGGACCCCGTGAATGGCCTCGGATGGCCGGACTGGCTGGGCTAACAGGTAACGGCATATCTCGCCTATGTACTGGATTACCTAGACATGCACACAAACAACGACAAAGAACAGGTCAATATGATATTCTTTATTACTTTTTTCAAAATAGAGATCAGTCAGTGTTGGTTTAAGAAAATCAATACATTTATGACAGTGAATACTCACAGTGCAGTTGTGTTTTACGCAGTCATCCCAGAAGCGACTGGCTGAGAACTTCCTCCTGATTACAACAGTCAAACCAAAGAGCAAACACTGGCCTACACCCATAATGGTACCTGAAGGCATCATGAACACACACACAGCACATCTTTGACTAGTGTCAGTCAGGATATTGATCCAGCCATTATAATGCAGAAGAAGAAGTCATGTACTATAATGGTATTAATATTATACTTCATAATTTGTAAAGTTTGATATGTCTAATTTTATGTGGTCATATACCAAATAAAATTGAATATATGTCACCAAATTTAAAAACTAATATAAATATATATACACGTATAATAATGACTTTAATGAAAAAGCATACAAGTTACACCCTTTGGGTCACAAATCAAGTTTCTGTTCTTGTTACTTTGTTTGGAAATTAATATGAGCCAGAATACATTTTCATCTATTCATCCATTCAAATTTAAAACATATAAATTAGGGCGGTGAAACAGTGGTTCGTACCTGCAGAGTGATACAGGGGAAGGCAGTTGTAGATGACGTCGTCATGTCGCAGGCCAAACGAGTGGAAACCAAAGGCAGCGATGCGAAAATACCTGACAAGAAAGATCTTCAGCAAACTTCATCTCATTACGAGACATTGATAGTCCTGACTCAGCCTGAGACACTTGACTGTTATAACAACTCTGTTACTCTGATGTTATAACTCTCCTGTTTTGAATTATCCTTAATGTCAGTATGAGAATGGAAAAAAACTAGACAAAACAGGAAATTAAACAGTCTTGATAAAATCGCTTAGGTTTTGGTCCATTACCATTGCTCTGGTTCCTGCTAAGTGTCATTTAAACATGTGTAAGTTTCCTCCCTAAATAAACATAGCAGAATCAGTTCAGATGATGACAGATAAACTCACCGACTGTGCACCACCACAGCTGCCTTTGGCATTCCTGTCGTACCAGAGGTGTAGATGTAAAAGAGTCTATCTGCATGGACAGAGCCATAATGCTCAGGTGAATTTTTACAGGGAAACTTAAACATGCTTTTCATGCTAATGCTTTGTCTTTTGTTTATTTTTCAGAGTATCAAGTGCGTGGTATGCACCCGGGCTCCCTGTTTGCATCATCACATTTCTGTTTCTGATTCCATACAATGTATGACAGGCTGTGCAAGCAAAGACTTGAAGAGTAATAAGTTAGGAATGTCATATGATAAAACACATATAATACAAATAATAACACCAATAAGAGAAAGATTATTGCACAAATATGGCAGTTTAGGGTGTTTAGATATTGAAGTTTCTTAGATCAAATAAAAACAAAATTTGCTTTCACACTTATTGTTCGTGATTCTATATTTATTGATGAATTGAGCTGATGACTTGATTGACAGTCATGCGTGTTTCTTGTGCTATCAAGTGGATTAAGTCTCATGAGAAGATAAGGGAGGGAAGTCTGGCAGTTTTCTCTGAACAGGCAAAGACTTGCTAAGCAGAGGGAGGAGATGTTGCAATCAAATCTTTTTTATATGTAACATAAGAGCATGTTTTGGCAGCAAAGACGTACCCATGGCCTCGTGCACAAACAACAACACAGGGCCTCACCGTTGAATTCCTTCCTGAGCGTGTAGTTTGTCGGGTGCACGGGTGAGGCAGCCAGCAGGGCGTCCAGGCTCTGAACACGGAGGCTGCCGAGCTTCACCTCATTCTGCTTCCCACCACTGCTGAACAGAACCATGCTGGGCTGCAGGGAGCTGCTCACTTCTGACAGTGCTGAAGAGTAAATGTTACAAATATAAAATGGTACACAGACAATAAATTCAAAATGTATCACTTGCTGCACTTTTCCTCTGCTAACACAACATCTGTCTCCTTGTCGTCTATGACCTGCTCCCACCTTTAGTCAGCTCTGTCCCAAAGACCATGGCCCGAGCACCTGACACGCTGAGACAGTGCAGGAATGAGTTTTGTCGAAGGTTGTGGTTGATGAGCGCTGCCTCTACACCAACCATGGCAAGACCCAACCACAGAGCCACTACTAAAGGCTGACTTTCCATATATAAAGCCACAACATCACCCTCTGCCCAGCCTTGTGCCAGCGCCCAGTGTGCCACAGCATGGCATCGCTCCTGCAGCTCCCTGAAACTCCAAACCTAATAGAATAAACATAGAAATAACTGTTTTGTGTTTCATTTTCAATTCGGCAAAGGTGCTGATGCTGCTGCTTTTTTTTTTTTTTAATAATTTGGGATACATCCTCACCTCCCCTGTGGTTTCATAGATCAAGGCAGGTTTGTTTGGGTGCTGTTTCACCATTTGGGCAAACAGGGCAGGGATGGAACTTCTATTTCTCAGATTGCGATACATGGAAAACCTGACTCGCAGTATAACAGCCAGACACCTTAGGGAGGAATAGAGGTTAAAAATAAAACTGGAGAAGAAACCAGCAGGAGAAACACACACGTGCATCCTCATCCATACAATCTACTCACATTAGGTCTCTTTTAATGGTGCGTAGAGCTACATGAAGGAACTTCCAGGAACCCCTCCAGGCCAGGCAAAGCCCCAGCCCCGCCGGCAGGCTGCAGAGCCAGGGCAATGACAGCAACTTCACAGCCCCCAAAACACTGAGGCACACTATGACACCACTCATCAGATACATAATGTGATCTGTGGGAACACAAACAGTGGCTTCATTGCACCAAAACAAACAGAAAATGGCATTGTGATGTGGTGCGCAGAGGCTTACCCGCACAGGTATTTAAATCCTCATCCAATAAATTAGTTTCCAGCAGCAGGCAGCTCTGAAGCTTCTCTGCAGGTCCAGAGCAATGCCAGTTAACTTTTTAGTTGCTCAGTGTGGCCAGAGCAGCTCAGTCAGATCAGATGCTCTCAGCACAGCCGTTCAGAGTGAAATGCCTGATAAGCTTGAGCATGCAGCAGCAGAGAGCAGCACAGGTCTCAACTCACAAACGCATGCGTCGGTGAAGTAGCTGCTGCTGCTGCTGTTGATCTGAGCGAGAAAGAGTGATTCACTGCCCCACGGCCAAAATGTCAGGGTGTCAGTCTGGGTTATAAAATCATCAATTATATTAAATGTATGATAGAGACAATTTGTTCATTTTATGAACAACAATCAAAAATCACAAATAGTTTTTGTAACTTCTTGTTATATATTAATAACTTGCTTAAATAACATTAAAATATTTTCAGTGCAGTTAGCAGATCGTCCAAGGAAATGTTCAATACTTCAGCTGTATTCATTTTTTCTCATTCTTTTTTAATATGTATTTTATGTTCTTTTGCACATAACCCACCTTGAGTTGACATGTTGCTGAAATGTGCTGAAAAGTTTGCCTTGTGTGTTGTGAATGGTAAAATTTCAAGTGAGCTGTCATTTAAAAGTAGTCAAATAAATACCTTTATCTCCCATTTAAGTGTAGATATATATCATTGATACAAAAGGTACCTCAAATATGACTTGTGAATGACTAAATGTGAATAAATCTGCTAGACAGACGGACGCTCAGATGAAGTACTGTAGAAGCTTTAATAAAAATTTGTGTTGCATAATCTTTAAAGAAAACAGTACCAAACAACTTACAACAAAACAAAGTAGAAAAATAGGCTCATATACCTTCAAACTAGAACACATAAAGTATATTCTAACAATATTACATTCACAATATGCTGCATATTGCATGTAGCTTTTTCACATAAAAATACATTTTCAATGCATGAACATTATTGATGGTCGCAAAAAAAGTGGGGGCCCGCTTAAGAACCAAAGAACAGTTTAGTTGTTAAAACCAAATCATACAGTAATGTGAACACATTGAAAGGGAGAAACAAAACAACACCAGTAAAACACCAGTCATATGAACGTTCTGTAGATCAGTGTCTTTTGACCTGATCTACAGTACATCTATAAAACAGTAAGTTTAGCTCAAGTTAACTGTTCTGGTTCTGTAAGCGGGACTTCTCAAGTCTTCTTGATTACCCCATGCACCCTCTGGGTGAACATGTGCTGGACTATCATACTGACAAAATGAAAGTGCAATAGAATAATAAAACTCAGATCTGTACAACTCCCAGTAGACCTCACTGAAATGTTCCAAATTGTCATTTTAGGAATGTGATACTTACAGTCTCTGACAATGTATTGAGGCACAGGCTAACGGCTATAAAAAGAACATGAATGTACTCTTCCATAAACACAGTTTGATTGCAGGAAGCTGCTGGCTTATCAGAGGGGTGGGTCTGTTTTTGTGAACTGTCCAAGTAGTCTTTTCAGACCATCTCTTGTCTCGATTTATATTTTCAACAATAAAAAACTTCACGACGGTGAAAAAAGGCACAGCTCGATATCAAACCAAGATAGCTTCTTAAGAAATAGCCACAAGTGCTTTGAAAAATCACTTATTTTGTTCAAAAAACAAGAAACAACATGCTGCAGATTCCCACATGAGGTTTGCAGGAGGAACATGAGGGACCACCACAAACAATTCATGGGTGATTTGCATCCACACGTGGATGCAAATGTTTCTTACCATTACCACATACTGCTTACTAATACAGTACATAGGTATATCTGTTCTGTGAATCTCCCACAAACAAAAAGCCCCCCCCCCCCAAATTTTACATTAAACCTCTATATAAAATACAGCACAAATTGTTGCATTAAACATCAAGAGCATCGCTCATATTTTCTTGTAGTCTAGATAGACTTTGTATTCTGCACTTGAAAATAAATAATGTAGATCTTTATCACTTTTAATCACTTCAAAGGGAATACAGCTTATATGATGACTGTGATATGTTCTGGCAGAACTGATGAGCTACTAAATTATTTTCACTTTCTGAGTTCCTGAACAAACATTGTAAGAAGTGCAGTGAAGAACTGTATATTTTTGCCCACGATGTCAATAACATGTTACAGGATTACACATCACATCAATATAAAAATTCAGTCATTATCCATTCCATTTTAAAGGGCTGTATTATATTATTTTTTATGAAGAAAAATAAAAGGGTATCACGCAACTGCATGGTTTTGCTTGGTTACAATGTTTGTTGGATTCAGATGAATGGTTTGAGTCAGAATAACTAATACTGTAATTTGGTCTGAAAGGTCAGAGATTTAACTACTGATGTGTGTTTAATGTAGCGGTTTCCGGCCTTTTTGTCCTGTGACTTTTTAAAGCCAAGACATACAGTACTGCAGCCTGCTGGCACAGATCACATACTGCATGTCTATGGGCTTTAAGAGTTCAACCAGGGAGAGGTGTGTTTGTTTGGTGAACAAAGAGGCCTGAACTTATCAAGTCCCCATGTATTTCACAAGAAACAAAGGAGAGAAAAATACCCCCAAAACATTAACTTTGTCAAAATTCCTCAGATTTGAAAAACCATGTGTTAAACGTGCACATCATTTTAATTTTGATTATGATAATAAACAGTTTAAACTGACTTTGAGGTAAATATGTAATGACTGAATCTTTATTTGAGGATTTGAACCTTTCAGATCAGGGCCTAACTTCACTCCCTCAGGCCAAAGAAGTGACACTCTGTCTCTGGGGGCGGGGAAATAAAAGACACAGCTCTTCATATCTGGGATTCACCGGTCTGGTCCCCACTCCGAGAGGCCTGCACAAATACAAACAGACGAATGTTATTTGAAAGATGGTAAGACGATGTGTATTTGTTTACTCAAGTAAAGTAGCAAAACCTCAGTATAAATAATCATATTATTCAGTAAAAGTAAATAGTTTCAGCTAATTATATTAGTACTAAATGATCAGTGTTTAACAATGCATCGTGTTTTACAGTAGAAACTGTAACATGTTTTGTATAATCATAACAGAAATAAGAAATAAGTCATAATCAAGTAACTATTTACAGTGTGTGGCTGAATAAATGTGGTTGTGGCATATAGTCGTCACAGAAGGTGAGATCAGCTCAGACTTACTTGTGACTGACTGCTGGAGGGATTGGTGGTACTCAGGTCTGAGTATCTCTTCTTGGGTGTTATGCAGATACAGGAGAGGAAGTGAGCGTACTCCTCTCTCACCTGCAGTGGGCAGCAGAACATCAGGAAACAAAATCCACGGCTGGAAACTCATGCTGATGTACACAACTGTCTTTTATCATCACTCATTCTTGTCTTTGTATGTGTAACAAACTGAACATTTTTATCTCTTGTGTAAATCTCCGTCATAGCCTCACGCATTCAGTCCCAGTCCCACATACAGCCACACACACACACACTGAAGTACCCACCCAGCTACTGGATCCTACCTGTTTAGACAGGAGGCAGTGCATGATGAACACCAGCGCCCCTTGCAGGCTGTTGAGAATAGTGAAGATGTATGCGACCCCCATGTTTGGTCCTGACTGCTCAGTAAACAGGAAAGCACCAAACACCCACATAAGCCCCAGTATACACATCTGGGCTATAGCTGTCACTGTGAATGCTCTGCGGAGGAAAAAGGGGAGGGGAGAGGGGGGGGTTGGGGGAGGGGAATCAGAGAAAGGGCAACAGATAGAAAATGAAAGAAAAGATTAATGTGAGCTGAAAAGCACCGATGACTCAGTTACTACTGCAGTGTCTGGAAAACCCCTGAAGAGAGAATGATGTAGAAGAAAGGTCATGGGAGATCAAGAGGCCAACAAAGAATACAAAGATGAGTAAAAAGGATAGTTAAAGGAAGAACACCATTAGTAGCTACTACACTCCGTCTGCTCTCTGTGGTATTTTCTTTTTTCTTGATGACCAGAGAGAAGAAACCAGAGAAGCGCAGGATTGGTTTTGAATCAGGCTTCTCATAATTAATGACTGTTTCTTTCTACGCTCACCACCTCACCAACATTTATCACTCAGACAAGGAGAGAGTTGTGGACTGGAAGAAAACCTTTTTCCACAGACAGAAACCACATAAAGGAGAAGAGAAACCCACATGCTGTTACGGCAGCAGTACGTTCACATCATATTCCCAATTCCCAGAACTACGCAGCACATCTGATTGTTTATACAGTGATGTCTACAACTGGAGTAAAAAGTGAGACAGAGTTGATGGCGAATGGCAGGGTTAACCTATTAGAGAGCAGAGTCTGGGCTACGAAAACATTCCCCAAATGTTTCCCTCACAAAACTCTCACATTCCTTCCATCCATGCATTTCTCAGCTCCCAGATCTGTGCCATTGGACCAAAACTACATCTCAAGTCTCTGTCTGAGTGAGGGTGATATTATTTATGATGCACATAAAACAACACAAAAAAATACACAGGAAAACAAACACATGGACTGACTTGATTTTGTGTAGTTCGGAGAGATCTGGGTTGAGGCTGGTGAACTTCTGGGCAAGCTTCCAAACTGTGATGATGAAGAAGTAGACGTTGAGGATAATGATGACGCACACAGGACCAAAGTAACTCCAAATGAGGCCGTCGTCTGTAGACAGCCAGCAACTAGGTAGAAGGAAAAAATACATCATGTCACTGAGAGATAGCTAACAGCAGGTCTGCATAATCCACTGATGTAACCGCTACCACACAAGCTAGTCTGCTAACACACACATATTATTTGTAACGCACTTCATATTTTACAAAAAAAATCTCTAAGTGCTACAACAGCAACCAAAACAACAACAACAATAATGCAAACAAGAGTTATGGCTATCTTTGTGAGGGCACTCATTGATATAATGTATTCCCTAGCCCCTTATCCTAACCTTAACCATCCAAAACAAATGCCAAACCTTAACCATTACTCTTAAACTAACTTAAACCTAATTGTAATGACCTAGTTATAGTAAAATCTTAACTCTCAAACAGCCCTTGGCCTGAGAAAGTGAGGACCATCCAAAATGTCCTCACTTTCCCAAAATGTCCTCATTCTGATGGTTTTAAACTCAAACTCTCTTTCACACCCCATACACAACGTATGCTTTCTCCACACACTTACTACTTGTCAGTGCCATAACCCTGTGGTCTGCTGATGGCCGATATGATGACGATAACAAGAGGTGTTCCATAACCGGTGAGGAACAGGTAGAGAGGTCGAATGGTGGCATTAAACACCCGGACCACCATACGGTACAGCTGCACGCCTTCCAGCAGCATCCAGGTGAACACCCCCAAGAAGAAGTAATGGAGCATCGCTGCAACAAACCTGCAGCCGCCCTGTTGTGTGACATGACAAGATCAGAGAGTCAGTAAGTCAGTCAAATGTAAGATATACATACCCTCTATCTATCCACACAGTGTCACTGAATGCAGGACATATGTTGAATTGGTGCTAAATCACATCACTATTAGAATAAAATATTGAATAAATATTGTAAATTGGTCACATGTTTAGTGTGTGAAATTGTACCAGCAAAGCAACTACTACAGTAGCATTAAATTTTTAACACATAATTATTTTCCACCACTGGATGAAACACAGATGTTGTGTTGTTCCATTGTCTGTCTTGATGTTTTTGTTCTCCACTAATTGCCTATACAAGCAAATGTCTCATTTGGAAATTTTGGAATATTTAGCTTGGCTGTCTGTGCCTCCTAATGATCTTTTCATTATGTTTCATTTTCATTTTTGCGACTCTAGATAAACAGAGAGATTTTTCACTGTATTATTCACTCTGCTGTTGCAGCACAACAGGAAGCTAAGTGAAACAGGTCAACTCACTGTAAACACTTTAATGAAATTACATTCTTGTTCACAATGAGGTCAACAGTCAGATCGTTGCGCTCCATCTAACTGAAGTCATGATTTGCTTTCACAAACATACCTCAGGTTTGGTTTTGGCAATTCCGGCCAGGAAGACGACGTCAGCCACGAAGAGGCAGATGCAAAGGTGCAGGTGGATGGTGGTGCGGGTGCCTTGAATGGAGCGGCAGAACTTGAACGTCAGGATGCTCAGGATCAGACACAGTATTGAGATGACCAGGCCTATCTTCGTCAGCACAACGAGCTCAAAGGGGTGCTAGAAGAGACAACGCGGCAGATCCTGACATTAATGACTACACCCATATGGGAATCATTTACGCAATTATGTGAATGTGTTTACAGGGGCATATACAGTAGGGGAGTGAGCATGCAGCATGTTTTGTTTGGAAAGGCACACACAAATTCCTGAGGGAAGTATCTATCTTTTACATACATTTTACTGAAAACACAAAAATGGAAACAAGGTTAGTAAGAGTGAAACAATAAAATGGACTGAAGCAGCCCAGAAGATCAAATTGAGGTCTAGAAATTAGAGAAGGTCTTTTGGTTTATTTCTCTGAATGAAACCTTGTTATTATGTTGTAAAGTCAGGATTTTATTTATGGTGTGCGTGTTCATGCGTGTGTGTACTGTATGTTTGTTTGTGTGTGTGTGTGTGTTACCTCCATGGGGTACAGGGCCATGAGCACTGCAAAGCTGCTCAGATGTTCACATGTACACACAGTATGTGAGTCATTGGAGTACTGTGGATAACAACCATCTGTCGACCAGGCCCCTCTCTCGTTCCAGTACGCACAGATGTAGTTCACCTCATTGGACTCTGCGATGTCCTAATGCACAAAACAAAAGCAACATGTCACAGACAGACTGTGAATAATATTCCATCATCGATAAAGAACTTGATTAGTACGTTCACAACAAGTTACTGACAGAATGAGGACAAGACTACGGGACGGGGTGGACTACCTTTAGATGCCTGAGCGTGATGTTTACAGAGCGGGTCAGATGTTGAGTGGAGGGGTTAGAGACCACAACCGACACGACTCTGGAGGAGACGTTGAAGGTGGGGGCCGCACCACCTTTTTTATAATCTGTGAGCTCATCAAAAGACCCGTCCACTGAGGGGTCAAGGTTCTTGTAGCTCAACAATGCAGCAAGAGCAAAACCTGTAAAAGACAATTAGAAATATAGTATTTCACCCGCATGAAAATTGTGATCTATTTGTCAGAAGAGCAGGAGCAGAGCTTACCAGGATAGGTTCCTGCGCCGGTTGCCGTTGCCCAGTCAGTGTCAAGTTTTGCGTTCTCATTGGTCAGTTGGATTGGTCCAGTGGGTGGGGTCTTTCCCTTTTGAACAGCGATCTTTACCTCTGTTCAAGCAAATTACAAATTTCAAATTTTCTCACACAAAATGTTTCCGCTGTCATTCATTCATTATTATCACTGAGGGACGAGAACACTTACCTGTCTCAGAGGTCTCCAAATTGGAGACCCCTTCTTTAAGCTGAGGACCAATGAACATAATGGAGTTTTCCATCGTACTGAGCAAGTTGCTCACATCTTGGCTGCTGTTCAGGGGACCAGGGGACAGGATGGCATCAGTCGCTGTGAAAAGTTTCTGCCGAAGATATAGCAGAAAGAAGAAGAAATTACTCTCTAAGCCCTTATAGTTTTTCTTGACTGTCAGTATTAGGAGGAAGGGGAATCAAGGGAGAGAGTGGTGGGATCCTTGGGATATTTTTTGGACCCACTGTATACAAAGAATTCTGTTCAAAGGATCAGAGACTGAATCATCTCAACTCTTCTGTTCTATTGTGGACTTCTTTTTTATACT
This sequence comes from Decapterus maruadsi, assembly GCA_030347415.2. Taxonomy (NCBI): domain Eukaryota; kingdom Metazoa; phylum Chordata; class Actinopteri; order Carangiformes; family Carangidae; genus Decapterus; species Decapterus maruadsi. The sequence goes on along the minus strand of CM064901.1, from coordinate 25,639,312 downwards.
TTCTATTAATTTCTTACTCCCAGATGGGATCTATTTTTTATTTCCTTATCATTGTGTGTGCGTGTCTTTCGTATCTGATTTTCTAACCTCCAGTAGCACATCTCCATGAGCCTCGCCAGCGGTACTTGGGTTTAACAAATCCAGACAGCTGGTTCTCATCATGGACAGAATGTCTGCCAAGCCTCCAAGTGCCTGCAAGACAGAGAGGGAGACAGAGAATAATGACACTATTCAGCTTCTCCTAAATTTAAGTTCCTGTATGCTAAACCCTGCAGGGCTGTTGGATGGTTTGGTAAATGGAGGTAATGAGTTGCAGTTTGCTTCAATGGACACTGGTTTGCTGGGCGACAAAGTGCCTGAAGAGCAAAAAAAAATATCTATACGTATAATCTTAATATAATTTTTTAACTTATTAATGTTGCTGTTTGTCTATTTGGTCAACAATCTTATATGTTTAATCATGCAGCTTACCGGTGAAGGCTGACCCTCGTCACTGAATTCATCACATTTGAGCTCTAGATGGAACAGAGCAAAAAAATGACATTATCATCAAACCAAACAATTTCCACCACAATGTAGTAAATAAAAGATGAGTGTTGATAAAAAAGAAGCAACATTGTAAAGCAGCAACACTGAACACAAGTCATCTCTTTGGGCCTGTGAGAAGTACAGATTAAACATGTCACTGTGGAAAGTAGAGTGAAGGCAGAGCAAGTATTCACTGCAGCAACAGGAAACGGAGACCAATAAGATACACAGACAAGATTTATATTCCGTGTGTCTGGGTGTGAGTGTGTGTCAACACTCAACATAACATGTGTCAGAACTCTTAAGTTTAGCCTTAATGAGAGGATTTAAAGGTTGTGAAATGCACACTCAATGTAAAATGGGTCATTCGAGGAACAGTGTATGCCCACACTAACCTGTACATGGCAACGTGTTGATGCCATAATTGGTGTATCCTTTTTGACACTTGCACCAGTAACTCCCCTCGGTGTTCTTGCACGTGCCTTTCTCTCCACAGATTTCCTCTCTGTTATTTTCAGCCTTCTCGCATTCATTTATGTCTGTGTACAAACAGGGTGCAGACACATAAGTAATGACTGACTGACCAGGCAGATTCACATCTGAAAATAGCTGGTGGAGCCTTTAGTTTAAAATGGAACAAACATTTCTGCAATGTAACTGGGCCACGGTTGTGTGTGTCTGTGAGTAATGGCAGTAGGATCTTAAAAACAGGTTCGGATGTTCCTGGTAAACAGTGTCGTGAGATTCTGACATTTCAAGTTAGTTAAGAGCTGCAATTAGAGCCAGCATGGGACAGGAGATGGCTTTGTGGTTGAGGTCAGAGGAGGTGGAGTCGTAATAGCTGAATCTTGATGGAACAAAATCACGCAGGAAGACCTGTTCATAGCCAGTGGAGGGTAGGCAATGAGAAAAATGTACAATTTCCATGTGAGATCACTAAGAGTATTGTCTGAGAAGTTGTTTCTTTTATGTACTGAGTAGCGACAGATTTTTTTCACATGACATGACCAATGTGCTGCTGCTATAGTCATTATGAGTCTGATATGACCAGAGGCTTGTGGTGTCCAACATTAGCTCAAACCTTATTTAAGTATTATGTCTTGGTAGTGGTGTGCCAAATAGCAATATACCAGCTGTTACCATGCAGTAGGCCAACACTATTATCCATACATGGATTATTAAGATATGAATCTAATTATTTACAATTTAGAGACAACATTAATGTTGTGAATTATTAAGAGTTAATGGAGTGATACATGTGCTGCAGTAGTCAAATCAAACTATGTTGATTATGGTAAATATTAGGGATGCAACAATATTCGGTATTTTATTGAACCGTTCAATACGCCCTGTTCGGTTCAATGCATGACGGCAAACAACGGTATTTTCGGTACGTTTCCCCCGCAAAAAACTTTCAAAACATTGTGCAGCCGCCGCGCTGTGTGATCCCATCGGGAGCAGCGACTGAGATCGTTGTTCAGGCCAAAGCAGGCTCAGTGCCATGCGCTGGTCATGCAGCTTCAGAGCCAATCAGAACGTCTGTATCGACCCTGCACTGTGCCGTTGTGATGATCCGCATTATTTATTCATTCATTCATTCATTCATTCATTTGCGGCTGAACAGTTGCATCGTCAGGCAGCTGTTGTGGCATTTGCCCAATGCCCACACTAAACTATGGTCAATCTGTCACTGGCTTGAACTGTTAGTGCTTATATAAAAAAAAATATAGGTATATTTTTTCATATTTTAAGATAAGTTAATAAGTTTATAAGTTTATTTGTATCAGGGACTGTGTACCTACAGTTTAGTAGGTGAGTAAAATAATTACATTTGACTAAAACATGCACATTTGATTTAGAAAAAATCCTCATAAACAACAAGCAAATTTATGTTTTGGTTTTTTGGTTCTCTTACTGTACCGAAAATGAACCGAAACCGAGACCTCAAAACCGAGGTACGTACCGAACAGTGACTTTTGTGTATCGTTGCACCCCTAGTAAATATGACTCAGGATCTCACACCTATCCCACTGTATAACACGTAGCAGTTAGTTATACAGTCAGGCTGTCACATGGGTTGTTTTAAAAAGTGACAAATGTTGTTGGAGGCTTCGTGTGCCAATTTTCACTGATTGATCATTTATGATTCTGTTGAACTCATGTTGTTTTGTTATTTCAGCACAGCACAACCTCACTTCAAAGGAAAAGTGCAGACAGACAAAAAAAAAGAAAGAAAAGGCACTGTTCACCTCTGCAGTCTTCAGGTTCAGTGTTGGTATTGAAGTACCCACTACGACACGTGCACTGGTAGCTCCCAGGCAGGTTTTTACAGTCAGCTGTGCTGCCACAGATATCAGGAGCCTCGGTACACTCATTTACATCTGTCAGAAGTTCAGAGGGCAGTTAAGAACGATCGGACAGAGTCACAAGTTACACACATGCACACACACACACACACACACGCACACACGCACTCATACTGTAGGCACTGTCCAGCTGTGGGTGCCCAGGCTTGCACATTAAACATTATAGCTTGAGAGGTGTAGCGAATGAGCACATCTGTAATTCACTAGTACCAACAATAGTCACAGCCGTTACCTCAGGTCGTTGAATTATCCTTGTGTGATTTATATTAAGACACTGATCTACATGTAATTTCTTCTTTTATTTCCATTTTTGTTACAATTTAAGAGCGATAACAACATTAATATAATGTGAATTAAGAGTTAAAGCAGAAGTAAGCGTAATGTTTGTCTTAATATAAGTCAAATTGTTATACTGTATCTTCCGAGAGCAATCAATTATACAGAGCGTTTGGTCCCAAACACGGGTCTCTCAGTCACTCTGCTCTGCTGTAAGCAGAGGATAAAACTTTCCTTGTATCCTACAACCTTTATCCAATGAGGAGAGAGAATGGCATAAAGGAGCGGTCCTCTGTATGTGCACGCCAAGGGAACAGTTGCTAGACTGAGGACGATGCGCGTGCATGTGGTGACATAGGGACGAGGGCAGGGACTGCTAACTCCATCCGCTGACAGGAAGTTAGCCAACTGAAGCAGTTGTTAGTTAAAAGGCCCAAATCACTTGGTCAGAACTAACTGTCGTATAAAGGTAAATATGACCGTGAGGAGATTTAACCTCACGATCTCAGCATATATACTAATCCCACTGTATAACAGTTAGTTATACAGCCAGGCTGTCACATATTAAAACGTGACAAATGTTGTTGGAGGCTTTCACTGATTGATCATTGATGAATCTATTGAACTCATGTTGTTGAGTTATTTCAGCAAAGCACAACCCCACTTCGAGGGAAAAGCGCAGAGAGACAAAACAAAGGCACTGCTCACCTCTGCAACCTCTGCTACTGTTGGTGTACCCACTATGACATGTGCACTGGTAGCTCCCAGGCAGGTTTATACAGTCAGATGCATTGCCACAGAGACCACGAATTTGACACTCATTTACATCTGTCAAAAGTTCAGAGGGCAGTTAAGAATGATCGGACAGAGTCACAAGTTAAACACACACACACACACACACACTCACCTTGGCAATGTCCATCTAGTCCTGTGAAGTTAACACTCCCTCTAATGTTGAGGTACCCACGCTTGCACATACAGTAGTAGCTCCCATTGGTGTTGAAGCAGTCTGCATCGGGGCCACAGTACTCTGACTCAAATTCACACTCATTTACATCTGTAAATATAAGCAAAGATATAACATTAGCAGCAGAGGTGTGGACTTGGACTCGAGACTTGAGACTTGACTTGGACTTGAGTCCCGATTTTGATGACTTACGACTCGCTTGATCAAATCAAAAAAAGACTTGGACTCTACTTGGACTTGAGAGCAAAGACTTGAGACTCTACTTGGACTTGAGAGCAAAGACTTGAGACTCTACTTGGACTTAACCCTCTTGACTTGAGTCAAGTCACATGCAGCAAGCACAAATATTAAAATATATAAGTAAGTGTCACATCAATGTTATACCAAAGACGGTTTATAAACCAAGACCCTCCATGACGAGTCAGCTTCCTGTATGCATGTCACGTGGGCTTCTGCACGGCCACGCCCCTTTAGGGAGACCAGAGGCAGCCTGTAGTGTATTGACTCCAATGGGAAAATTGAACGTGAACACCGATTATGGTCGGGTCTTACTCCCCACAGTCACTGAAGAAAATTTTGGACTCATTTTCCAAAAGCCACATCTCTTCTGAACAGTTAGACACGAAAATGGTAATTTTCAGACGGACACATCAGGAGAAAATCCACTTTGTTCAAGACCTGTCTCTGGCTCTACGACACACTCTCGCGAGATTTGGCACAGATCTCCTAGGCAACATCAAACAAACGGCCGCGAACTCCCGTGAAAATGATTTAAATTATTTTTGTCATGCTAAATATGACTGTTACTAGTGTAAATATTTAATGTTATCATGAGAAAATATAAAGATCTCACTTTCATCTACCTACAAATTGTATAAATCCACACATGATCACAGCCGATGTGGGGTGACGGTTGGCCCCGCCCATTTAGAGAGACAGGAAGTGTATACGGTTTTCTATCATTGGAGCAGCCGCTCATGGACTATCTTTCCATTTATTCAGTATCTTTGGTTATACTTAAGCAGCCAGCCAGAAATCCCGGCCGTCAGTGACACCTGTCATGTACTCCACGTCGCCACGTCACGTACCTTACGCACAGGCAGCTAACAGACGACAAGACCACGTTAGCTAAAATGTCCATTCCAACAATAATTTCGTTTGCTTTCAAGCAGTATGAGGTGGACAGCAAGGGGCGGAAAGCCGTGTGCAAGGTGTGTGGTGCCAAAATTGCAGATGGGATTAAAACAACATCGAATAGGACTTGGTTGGGACTCGAAACAAAAATCTTAGGACTTGGTTGGGACTCGAAACAAAAATCTTAGGACTTGGACTTGACTTGGGACTTGAGAGCAAAGACTTGAGACTCTACTTGGACTTGCAACATAGGGACTTTCTCCCACCTCTGATTAGCAGTGACATTGTCTCAATCAATCATTAGTCAATGGGTAATTAGTATTTTGTCACTTAATGAGCTCTTCCAGTTCCTCTGTCCACCAGGAATATCATTCTGAGGTCACAGCACTGTTGTCAGAGCAGAGCGCTGGCATTTCTTTGAGCCAGTTGCTTGAAATTGCGTTGATCTAAGAATTCTACTGCTGCTGTTTTCAACGCCATCGCCCCGGGCACGAGCAGTTCTAAATTGCCTAAAATGGAAAAAGCTAGTTGACTGTCAGCTATACTTTAGTAGAGGGATGTGTAAAATCAGGGTATTACCAACACATCTCTGTTTGTCTTTGCTGAAGCCCGGGTCACAGGAGCGAGAGAGACATTTCCCCAGCATCAACATTAACCCTGTGGAGACAGAGAGTGAGGTCAGTTAGTGCAGTTTACAGTCAAAGCAAATGAGGAAGACACAATAACCACGTGAGACTTTGTGCAACCAGGAGGGCCCCTAGAAACTTACAGTGACCATTTCAGCCAAGTAAAATCTTTTGAGAAGCTGCAGTTAAGTTAGCCCATGGTGCTACAGTAATTTACAGATGCTGGTGTAAGATCAGCACTAACACTAAGCCCGCCTGCAGTTACACTTGCCTCCGCACATTAGAGCGCCTGCACAGTGCACACCCCTGCACTAATTGCAAGATATAACAAATGTTCCATGACGTTTTGCTGTTTTTCCTTAAGCTATTCCCTTACTAAAAAAAGAAAGAAATACTACACCCACTATATATAGAGAGAGATATTTAACTTTAAAGCATTTTAACCATTTTCTTCTTCTTTCTGTTTATTATTGCACTAACAATAGAGGTTTGACAGGAAATGAGTTGAGGGAGAAAAGGGGAACACAGTACAATAAAGCTCCCCAGCCATTCTCAAATTGAGGTCATTCATTGTGATTAACTAAACCCCCGCTTGCCCGCAAAGTGGCCCCCAAAAATCAGTCTAGACACTGTCAGATGGAAAGTGTGCTCTGAAAAGTTTGGAAATTGATTCTTCGCTGAGGAGGGTAATCTTGGATTCGCTCCACACCACTATTATATTTCCATGTATTGCCTTCTCCTAGCTCCAAACCTCCTCTGGATGAAACACTGTGATTTTTTTAAGTCACTACATGCAGAACATACAAATGAAGAGTGGAAATGTGGATTATGCTGCAGAGTTGTTGGAAAAGTTCCTGTAAACTTTTGAAGTAGAAGTCAATGTGTCGCCCCCCGACAACCTCCCCCCTCACACACACATACAAACACACACACATATGGTGTTTGTCAAAAAATACTCCCAGCTCCCAGTGCTTCCCCTCCCTCAGACACAATGAACCCTCTGTTGTTGTGTGATGAGCCTGGAGCTCCCACAGTAACACCACTTAAGAAAGACCAGGCAGAGTTTGACAGCGACAGTGAGCGTATGAAACACTGTGACTGAGTCTGAGTTTCTGACTAAATCACTGCAGACAGAAACAAAGCCGGACTTTATGCACAGCTGACTTCCATTCACCAGTGAGCACAGTGGTGAATAATAGTTAGTCTGTCACAGAAACGGTCCTGTCTGTATCTCACTTCTGCCTAACTTATCTTTTTTCTGAGCCGTAGGACACGTTGCTCTCTGTCTGTTTCCCCTCCTGTTGCATATTTGAGCTTGACAGAAAGTGGAAGTCGCACATTCAAACAAAGCTTTTGCATATATACTTGTTGCTACAACACCATGACGCACTGTACCCTAACCCTCACTCACGTGAAAGCAGCTGCGGTTTCAGATAATAATTAGTCAGGCTATTTCCTGAAAACTAGTAACTTTATTCTGATGATTAAAATTTAATCATATTTGTTGTCAATATAAGTCTCATGTTTATTGTTCAACACCTGTTTCAAATTTCGTTCATTTCATTTTTGCTACTACTGATCTAAGAAAACGCAGCACTGAAAAAAAAAACTTCCTTTTTTTGCACGTGTGTCTTTGTTGCTTGGAAACCTGTGTGTGTGCTCAGTAAACAGAGAAAATATCAATGAAGATTTGATTTACTGGCAAAAAAAACACAGCAAACACACAGTATTTCAAACTTGAAGTAGAGTAAATCAGGATGTAGTTTGATTTTGACAAGTTGATTTTGGTTTGTGATAATATTATTGTCATTAATAACTGTGTGCATGTGTATGTGTCTATGTGTATGTGTTTGTTGTTGCTGTTACCAAGGCCAAGGAAACAAGACCTTCATGGTGGTCAGTGGTGAGGAAACCAAACTGTGATATGATCACTGAGTTGGATATATGTGACACTTTTTGTGACAGATTTCAGATTATACAATGTCATCAATGCACAGTGCTATATTGGTAGTATGGTAGTTTGTATGTCATGTCATGAACGCTAATAATGGCAGGTTTACAGTTTAACCTATAACATCTCCACCAAGGGAAATTCACCTGTGGTATACCGGTTGAACCACTATGGCTTTTTATGATGATGTGGAAATCTGCTAGATGTAGATAAACCACAAATACTCTCATCCCCGTCGACCCCACTGAGGCATATTCAAAAACAGGTAATTGTGGCTCATCAGACTCTGTTACAACCGATTAAGGCTTTGGGTTTAGAGCTAGAAGGAGCCGCTCTGACTGACCTGGACAGACCGTTGACAGAGATTCAGTCTCTCTGTGACCTCTGTTCACACTTCACATTAGTAAACACAACTGGACAGCGTTCACCTTCTGAAAGCGTGAACATTACACATGTTGAATTCATTAATTATTAGCTTTCTAGAAATGTCACACCCTCTGTTATCAAGTTTACAAGTCGTTGCCTGTGATAACAGTGACCATATTAGCCAAAGTTGGAAACGAATGCCAATCTACTGAAGGGATACAATTAATTATTAATTTTTTTTCTTTTACACCTACGATTATAAAGCTGTCTAACAATTGAGTTAAAAAGTTGAAGTTATCAACTGAAGTCTTACACAATAGCTAAACTTCCCTTTATTTTGTGCCTTTTTCCCTCTAAAGGTTAGCACACCCATTCTTTCTCTTTCTCTCTCACACACATGAATAGCGCTTCCACTGACTTACCAAGAAAAAGCAGCTCCTTATTTCCAAACCCCATGTCCAAGGCAAAAAAAAAACCAAAGCAGTGACTCAATAAAATTACTGCTTAATGTCCAGAGATTAAAGCTCAGTTCATCTCACAAAAGTTCAGAAAAGATATTAGGATAGATTTTCAGACTTTGGTGTAGTCCAAGGTTGATAAAATCCATGCAGTTAAAATGAAACAAAAAATGAATAAGGAAAAGATTTCTTTTAATCCCTTTTGGTCAGGAAAAGTAACAGTGAACCTTCACCAGCCTTGTTCAGACTCAGAGTCACTCCTCAGACTCTGAGCATGCCTCTCTCTCGCTCCTTGACACTCCCCGCCCCCCCTCTCTCTCTCTCTGTCTCTCTCTCTTTCTCTCACTCTCCCGATCTCTCTTGCCATCCCCTCTCTTTTCCTCCTTTTCACTCATTTGTGTGGCCTTGTCTTCCACACCACACTCGCCTCTTTTCTTCCACTCCATATCTTTCCATGTGAACACATTTCTCACACTGGCACCGTATCACATTGCAGGCACAAACCCCGGCTCTGTCCACAGCGTCTTTCACATTTTCCTCTACGCTCCAGTGGGCTCTATTTCAGGAGCTATTCACCACACTCTCATGAGAGACAGAGAAGAGAGGAGAAGAGAGGCGGGAGGGGGTGGGGGTGGGGGGGTGATGACTAACACTCGGTCTAAACAGCTGCTGCTGTACTTGAGTTCTGCCAGTAAGTAATCTTATATCCCTTCCCCTACTCCCCCAATTCCTACTCCATCTCCTCCTACGTTTTCCTCTCTCCTCCCTTGAGATTTAGCCCTTCACCAAATTCAAGTGACAAATCTTATGAATATAATGATTACAGATTTACTGAAGAAATTATTTGCATTTCTCAAGCAGTGGTTTCAGACAGCAGCAGAAAAACAAACAAGCTTCCTCTGTATAACCTTGAAGGGATAGTTCAACATTTTGGTAAACTGGCCCATTGATCCCTATAGTCTTAGGAGTAGGTTTGTTACCTTTAATTGTCAGTGCAAGTTATTTTAGAATGGCGGAGCAGAGCCGCGAGCTGCTCAGAGCTACGCAGAGGCTCATGGGATTTCTTGGTTTCCCTCATCAAACTCATTGTGGGCAAGTTGTGACCTGCATATTCACCACACTATGAGATAATGATGCAATGCTACCAGACAAGCTTGTTTTCAAAGCAAATGCAGTATCTCATAGCGTGGTGAATGTGTGCAGGTCACAACTTGTCCATGAGAGCGTTTTGAAGTTGTTGGATTGTGTATTTGATGAGGGAAACCAAGAAATCCCATGAACCACCGTAGGGTAGCTCTGAGCAGCTCGTGGCTCTGCTCCGCCATTCTAAAAAATAGCTTGCACTGACAATTAAAGGTAATGAACCCACTCCTGAGACTATAGGGATTAATGGGCCAATTTACCAAAGATATCCCTCTAAATTGTTGAATCTATTGGTTATTGAAATTAGCAGTTTTGATTAGGTTTAGGTAGCTAGACGAAGCTGTGTGAGTTGGTAGAAACACATGCCTGCAGACAACTTATTTTTCAATTCGACAGTTAAATAGTAGTTTTGTGTTAGAGCCGACCTTTACTTTCTGTCATTTGGGACTAACTGCTCCTTGCCTATGTAGCACTCCCCTCAATTGATCTATTACTAAGGGTAGGCTTCTGGGTTCATATGTTTTATTTTAACCCTGATTTATAAGTAACTTTTCTTAAAGGTAATTTGGATTTCAGGTTTAATGCACACACCTATATAAATTAACCCTTTTTACTCTGGCAAAGAAATAGCACAAGACTCTTTTTTAGAAAAATAAACAGATCAACGATTTACTTTGATTTTCAAAGGTATTCAAACAAACATCCATACACTTTACTGAAGATAGATTTCAAATTAACCCATGAATCTGACTCACTGTCAGTTACTAAATTAACCAAACCTTTCAGTTGAATAGAACGCTTTAAGTTTCCCAAAATATACAGAATACCCCTTTAAGTTTCAATAAACTACCTTGAAAGTTTTAGGAATACCTCTTTAAGTTGCAAAATACCTTCAAGTTACTCAAATTATCACCTTTAAACCCTTTTAGTTACTCTCAGTTACTTTCAATTACTTTCAGTTACTCAAACACAACTCAGTGGGCCCACACTCACACACATACACACAGCCGGCAAGATAAAAATAACCCCGTTGCAGGCCTGATATGATGACTTTTGAGTGCGGTGAAATCCACTTTATTTCCAATGATCCAGGAACAGTTAAGGAAAAGTGTTACCTCCGATCCAAAGAACAGCTGTTTGCCCGGTCCAGGTCCGGCGGGCGGCAAGACCGAGGACAAACCAGTGAGCAGCCGATGCAGCCTCCCTGACAGCCCGGGACGATGTCCACCGATGACGATTCACACACACTGGCGGCGGCGGCGATTCACACGATGGCAGCCTCCAACGACGACGATTCACACACACTGCTGGCGGCGGCGGCAGCCGAGCCCAACCCTCATGCTCTCTCAGTGAGACCACAAGGCACAGCCTATGTCAGAAGCTGGTTTAGCTCCTCACGGCTAAAAGTCCGTTCGCTTTGCTAGCGAATGCTAATAACACAGTCCGAGTTAGCTCAGTAGCTTTGCTAAGCTAACAACAGTTCATCTTCGGCAGAAGCTCCGAGCTGAAACTTCTCGAGCTGAACTCTAATCCAATGTCTGGGTCCTGACTATCGAGCAGACAGTCTAGATAGACACGGAACACTACACACTTACTGCTACTTTACACTCTCGGCTATGAATCTCCATCGTGTCTTTTTCGTCGTCGTCCTCTATTTTTCTCTGTCAAGTCATTTTCAGACGCACACTCTCGCACCATGGATGTATATTAGTCTCGCACTTGCTCACATCCGGTTTACCTCTGACCCTCCCACCTTAACCAATAGAATGACCAGGATCACACTTCTTCTCGATCAGTACTTCCTGTCTCCCTATGAGTCCCTTCAAAATAAAACAAGAATATTTAATCATGTGTTGTTTTCATCTTAATAACTCTTAACCTTTATGAAACATTTCTTTTACCTTTTTAACACATTTTAATAACAGTTTAAACCATATATGAACTTTTTAACCCATTACTTATTTATTTTATTAGTAAGGATTTTTTAACAGGGTTACACCTATAAGTCTCAGCTGCAATGATGAAAAAGCCAGTCAAATGCATGAATCAGAATGATTGAATGAATGAATGAATGAATGAAATGTGAAATGATGTTGTTGCTGATTTTTTAAAACAGATACAGACTTGTCAAAATGTACATCAACAGTCGTAGTTAACTTAATTCTCCCCATAACACACTACTTTGGGCAATAAAAGTCGTATTTTGTTCAAACAAGCTCTGACGTCTTAGCTTAACACAACACTATTCAGTGCAGTGTTACATTGCATGATTAAACGTTGCAAAAGAAAGGACTTTTAGAATGGGACAACATGATAATAACAACGTAACACATTGCTTGGGTAATGCTGACCTCTGTGTAACTTCCCAAATTCACGAGCAGAGATCTGTGTTTGTAACATGTAGAATGACAAATAAAGAATCTGAATCTGAAACTATGTGCATCTTGGCGCTCTGCTTTGAGTAACACTAAGTTACTGTTGCAAAAGAGATGAAAACCAAAGCTTGTGTTGCTGGTTTTTAAAAAAGGCCGACAGTCACAATTGCTCCACAAGACTAATTCTATAAAACTTTGACGCACCACCCCTGAAGAAACAACCAACAAAGATGCAAAATGCAACATCACAGTACAGTAGGCTACAACACAGCATGTGACACAGATAACGGGTAGAAGTTATTTGGTGGTTGATGTGCAACTGCAACGCCTTTCTATTACCAGTGAGTAAAGCATACACAGCGTAGCCACAACATAGCTGTTGCAAACAGCCTCAGCAATCTTCGTTACAAAGCAGATCGTTTATCATCAGCCTTCGTCATACACAGTGAGAGAAAAGCTATGGCTCATCTGACCTCTTTTCCTCCCTTCAGTCTCTCATCGAGAGGGCCAGACATGAGGAGACAAATGAGCAGACGCATGGAGACAGACAAATCACCAGCACATGTAGGCAGGAAGAGGATGAGAGAAGTTCATGTCCCTTCATCATCTAGCAAACAAAAAGCTAAATAAAAGCAGATACATCTTGGTAATAAGGCGCCGGTGTGTGCGTGTGTGTCTGTTTGTGTGTTTATGTGTGGCATGTATCCACCAATCTCTTTATTTGTTTATGTCTGTGTCTCAGTGAGGCTGTGAAAAACAACATCATCTGCAAGACTGTAGCCTACCATTAAAGAACTTAGGTGTTTCCATATGGAGAGGTCTGCTCACTGTGTGTGTGCGTGCGTGTGCGTGCATGGGTGTGCGCAATCACGTTGGCTGCCACTGAACGTTAATCCCTCATGCATTTGATGGACGTCTGCCCATTGTGACCATCAGTCATCCAAGGGGAAAAACTTGCATGGGAAAAATGTGATCTGTCATGGGGAGTGTTATTTATTCAAAGGCTAACAAGTAGCAGTGAGCATATGAGGAAGCTGAACTTGTGGTCACAGTAAGCCCTCGGTTTACTTTCTAGTTGTGACCTGGCTGCATGTGTTCATGAGAGAGCGTGACACATTGTCATTTGATTAAAATAACTGAACTGAAAACCCCGACGTGATCATTGAATCCCAGTGCAATAGGAAGTGGTTGATCAATGTGCTCACTTAAGCAACTGGCTGCAACAATAGACTGAGAACAAAGATACAGTAGCTCAGAGTGGGCCATCCTGCCGTCTCTATGTTGCCAGTAGAAAAATTGTCAAAGGGGAGCGGTACATGTGAAGCTGTCACTTCAGTGAATGCCAACTAGGCAACTATGTCGATATGCTCTATGTTTTTAGAAGAGCCGCCTATGAACTGGTGTTGAAAATTAGCACATGTGCTAAACACACCCAAGCAAAGCATCTGGTCTGTCCACTGGAACAGTCTCAATGTATTTGTGAAGTCCATTTCAAATAAAATAAACATAACATAACTATAACTCATAGTGGCATGCTGCATATTATGCAGAACATTAAGCCTCTATAAAAATTTAATCAAGTGAGTTACAGAAAATAAAATCACTCCACGTACCGTTAGAGGCCAAAACACATTCAGCACCAGGCTGTAAACATTTTCATTTCTGCTGTAAATCTGGATATTTCAACAAGGGCGACAGTTTTAAGCTGCTATTTGAAGAAGTGTTTGGGACTTTGCTGTACTGTTGGATTCATTTTACAGCCAATTGGCTGCAACAGCCCAGACATAAACACATGTTGTGCAGATTTGTCTTTGGGAAATAAAATAAGGTTTATTTTATCCTTCTAGTTTGTGTCCTGATCTGAACCTTGGAAACACCCGTCCATGTGTCCTCACACAAAACCGTCTCCAACTTTGTAAGATCCATTCTTCATGATCATGTGTTGTGTAGATGTTGTGTACATACATACTGCACTAATCCTTACAAGCTTTACATCACAAGATGGACATTTCCAGGTGGTGACACAGGCACTTCAAAATAGTACCGTGAAAGAGGAACTTTGTAGTCAAAGCCCCTCAGTGCTTTATAAAAGCTGCCTCACACAAGTTTAGTTTTTACTCCATGAATGTGAGTCATATTCAGCCTGTGAAAACAGATGTGCGTTCAGTTTACAAACATGAAGTCTGTGTTACAAACTGGGGTCAGAACATTGAGTGGCATTGTGGGAATTGTAGGAGACAGAAGACTTTTGACTACAAATCAGACTATCACTTGTAAATTCCTTATTTGTTATTATTTGAAGCATAAAATAGCTATATGCAGTGTTTTTAATCACATTATTTGCCGTGTTATGGTTAAGTTTGTTCAGTTGCCAAGCCCTCAAAGTGCTGTGTGCAAATTCATATCAAGTACTGAGGTCACATGTCAGAAGATCTTTCTCTATGAAAAGTCAAACCACTGATGAAGACCGTGTGATAGGGCTGAAAGGTTCGCAAAAAGCTGGTAACATGTAGCGATATGAGACAGAACAGGACATCAGAGTTTCTAGATAATCAAAGTGGCCTCATTTTTAGTTGATGAGAACATGTTGTTTTTATCTGTTTGAAGGCCTTATCAAGTCAAGCATCACTTGAGCTCCGCAACAGCACAGACTTCAATCAGAAATATCTGATCAGATTAACATTACTGTGAAGTCAGGACACAAGGCAACAGTAATGCAGTAATGTGACCCATAATTTGGCAGTGTGTGTGCGTGTGTGTGCGTGCGTGCGTGTGTGTGACTATAAATTGATATATATTTAGTCAAGATGTTTTATGTATATTACAACTGTACAATCAAAGAATAGTCAGTGTTTCATGTCACTACTTTTTAAAATAAGGGTCACAGCCCTCCCCATGGGGTCATGGGAGAATTTAAAGGAATCCCCAAGGGGTCACAAATAAATGAGCTGTAAATCAGCCGTCGTCAGCAACAGGCAAACTCTCAGAGAAATATTTTCTTGCATCCCCTCAGCTGCACACATATTTACTTTGCAAGAGATATCCTTTGTTTATTCCTCAATCTCTGGTCAAGGATAAAAGAATTCATCGTCATGGCGTACGACGTAGTAGCGTGTGCAATAGCTGCTTCACTGTTGCATCACTGGTGTGGTGGAACGTTTCATTACTGTCTTTTAAAGCTTTAGGATACTGACAGATGCACAAATGTTGTGTGTGTGTGCCAGGAACCACTGGCACACACACACACTCAGACAAACAGGATCTTTCCATATGGAAACGCAGTCGGTGGATCATAATCACACATTTGCAGTTGCTGTTTACATCCTGAGACTCAGTCGGCATAGACGAGCAGTGGAAAAGAGCTTTGGAGCTTTTCAATGGTTTTTCACCAACTCTGGTCAACTCACATATTATTTTACTTTCCAACAGTCAGTGGTGGAAAGTGGGGGGACAGCTACAGTAAGTAGATTCAACTTTCTGTGTCACCATCCACATCCCCTCTCTTTCTCTTTCTTTCTCCCCCTCTATTTCTCTCTCTCCACACATAAATTTTGTCTTTACTTCTTTTCCCTCTCAAGTGTCATCACCCTGCGTTCAGTCCAGCTCCTTCTGCTTTCCATCCCTGTCACAAGGATGTTGTGTCTATCTCTGCTGTCCCGCTCCAATGGTCTTAACTCTTCACTTAGCACAATTTGTGAAACGAAAGAAAACTCAATATGGTTGTTGCAGAGAGTTCATGCGTAGCAGGTTGTGCAGGCTCCTAAGAATGTACAGGATTGACTCAACATTCCTGATGCTCATATCTTTTCTAGTTGAATTACTGTAAATGGGCAAAAAATGACTCCTGTTTTCCTATGTCATTATTATTGATGGTGGGTCGCTACAAAAGCAGTGTTAATCCCAATAATAGCAGTCAAAATTGCAAAGAAAATATGATTATATGCACTTGTTTTGTTGTTGAAAGCATTTTGTTTTATATGATTCTACACTCTGTATGCAACACTAAAAACAGAGGAAACAGGACACCGTGTTGTTGTTTATCATGTCATGACAACGATATGTTGTACATGTTGTACTAGAATCACTGTGCTGCTGTGGCTTTCGATCTGAGTCTGAACGAGTCCCTCTCTCTTCTGCTTTTATACCCTGTATTTTTAACCTGTAGCGATGCTCAACCTCAGTTTTTTCTCCGCCCCCAGTGGTTTTTCTCTGACGCCACAAACACCAGTGACATAATGTCAAAAGGAAGAGAAGTGGTCTCGTAAAAGTGCGCTTACCCTATGTGTGATTTATGGTTTGAGTTTCAGGTGAAGAGCTCAGAGCCATGATGATGACAGAACATCCTGACACTGGGTTGTGTTTATCGTGCCCAGCATAGCAACAACCAGCAGCAGCCTCTTTGTGGTCGGATAGATCTGGCTGTGTTACAACATGCTGCCTTACTATTAACTCTGGAAAGCAGTTATAGAAAAAGAAAACAGGAAAAAAGCTTCTTTTTTTTACACAGTAGAAATCATAAAAGTCATTATTAGTCTGCTAGAGGAAATCTGTAGCAGATGTCGAAAAAGGTGTGAAAATGATGCACAGCTTTAGAGCAAAGGTACCAGAGGAAGCTTGCAGTGCATGTGCAAGATTCAAGTATCAGACCGACTTTTACCTAATACGTTCATCCCTATATGTCTGTATTCTATCTTTTAACAACAGGTCTATCAAAGTTTACACAAGTACAAAATATCTAAATTAAAAACCTTTTTCGTCTACACGAGAGCTCCTGTCACAGGTTTTGGTGTGAAGAAAATAAAATTTGTTATTTACTCTGTGTTATGAATGCCTCACTCATTTTACCTATGAAGAACATCTCTACCTTTCTCTGCTGATTTGCATCAATCCAGCTCCAGGAGAGACATAGTCCTTCAGTTGACCATTATGCAGTCCCATAGTACTTCCTTCCTCAGAGATCTGTTTGGCACTGGGCCACCTTTGATGAAGGCCTTTCCTGTCAGAAGTTAAATCCTATTTTCACACACTCACTTCCTCTTTCATTGCAGCATTTGACCAAACCTTTTATTGACAAAGCGAAATCAGCAAAAGCAAAGTAAACAAAGTTTGTGACTTTATGCTGACACATCAGGCTCTACATGCTGCTCTGTATCACACCATCAGCCTGCCTTCCTGGAGAAAAAAAAAAATCTTATTTCTGCATAGCCTACCACTGCCGCGCCTCAGTGTATCTGAGTTCACCGAGTGGAAACCATAGCAACAGACTTGACAGGCGCCCCTCTTCCACCTGTCACATCCTCAGGAAGCTCTCACCTCATTGGTCCCTTCCTGAATGACCTGGTTTTCCCATAATTATTACTGCAGGGACATGACGTAAGTCTTTTAACAAAAGCAATACTATTTAATTATTACTGGGATATAGAGTGTGAAGAAAATTTCATCTCTCTTTGCTGACTTGATGGCCCAAAAAACTGGCCTTTTTTTTTTTTCTCTTTGCTACCCTCTTACGCAACATGTGGTCCAGAGTAAATGTAGCTCTGTTGTATACTCTTGCAGTAATATAAACTTAGGTAATGCTTCTGAAATTGTGACAAACTATCTGTGTGAGTGTGTGCGCAATTCCTATTTCTGGAGCGTCATCTGAACTCTTATGAATCTCCTTGTTTATATCAGACTCCATTAGACAGCATATGTCTACGTCCAGTTAATATGTATACAAAGGCCCACAGAGAAGAAAAGGGGCGGTTTTAATGAATTACGGCTTCCTCTCTGTCACTGATACACTCCCTCTCGTCTTTTACACCTCAGTGGTTCTTAACTCTTTAAATCAGAAATGCATGTGTGCTTCCCTCCTCTACCATCCTCCGGGGTGTCTTTGTTTTGTCTCCTTCATCTTCTCTCTGTCTGTGAAGTGAGGGGGTGGAATGAGGTGACAGAGGGCAGATGTTTCCTTCCCGGCTTTGAAGATGCTTGTAAAGATAGAGGGGGGAATAGTGGAAAGGGTAAGAGCCTGTTACTCGTTTGAGGTATTTCACAAGGGAGGCCCCAATGACACGCAGGCTTCTGTAACGCTCTCTTTCAAACCTTCTGCTGCAGCCACAAACCCTAATGCGGAGCTAACACCTCATTTAAGCGGAGCTGCTCCACATTCTTTGTAACCATCAGTGCCTCATTTTGCAACACATTTGTCTAATCAAACTGAACTTTGTCTGTTCATGAGTCTACAGTTAATATTTACTCATGGGCCTGCAATGATCAGCCAGATCTTTTGCTTTGTTATTATTATAATTGTTATTTTAATTAAGGATGACATGCAGTCATTTGGAAAGCAATAGCTTGTTTGACCGTGCAACACAACTGTCCCCAGTGGTTAAGGGTGTGAGGGCTCAGATTGCTTTTCTTTGGCCTGAAGACAATGTGTGTGCTGTAAAGCTGCATATTGCCACCATGTGGTTAAAGTGATGCTCAGTTGGACACAGTTTCATATGCACATAGGAAAATTTAAACATAGCGGGACCATGTGAAAATTATTGAGGGTGGAGGGAGGGGTGTCGTTTAGGACTTTCTCAGAATTATGTGTAAATTTCAAGTTCCTCGTGTAAGTTTTTTTAAAAAGATCTTTTGTGATCTATTCATATCCGACTGGTAGTGAGTGACAGACTAAGCGGTTGTGCCAATGCCAATTATTTTCTGACAAGATTTTAGGTTTGCCCATACAAGTCAAAAGGATTGTTCATGAAGGTTATATGACACGTGAATGCCTGGCTGTCTGAATCCATTTTATGAGTCATAATTTCACTGCAGAAACTCTGTATGGTCTTGTTACGAATGCTAAAAAAAACCAAAAAAACATTTGTAACACGAATCTTTTAGTATAAATATTTATGATTATCAGTACTGAAGGGGACATGCACATTGAAGAACAATTTTGTAATATATCAAAATCATCTTTATTGAGTTTGCAAAGGTTATTTTCAATCAGGTTTTGTTTTTGTTTTGTGCCCTTCTTTCAGTGTTGAAAGTGCAACAGTGTAAATTCAGCAGACAACATGAAGGGAGGAAGACATGGAGCAGAGGCATTCCTGCAAGAGAGAGACAACTCCCACGCACACTGTGAGAGCTCCAGAGAAAGGCTTTCCAAAGGCAGACACGAGACAGGAGCAACAATGGCAACAGTGTCAATTTTCTATAAAAGTATTCTATGCACAATAAAACCAAACAATTGAAACTTCTGTATCAATATCTTTCACCTTTTTACATACATATGAATTTATTAAATATCATTTCATCTGTTCTCAGTATTAACTATGATGGATCCAGGCCTGTGGAAATTATGAACGCTGTGTAAGTCAGACACAATGAGATCACACTGGATTAAGCTGTAAAAAAAAAAAAAGAGAAGAAACACAATTAGAGAATAAAAGAAAGAGAAGAAAGTCAGACCTGCCTGAAGTATAAAGCTCACCTTTTACAACGACTTTGACCGTTGCCTCACTGGTGCCGATGTGATTGGTGGCAACACACTTGTATGTTCCACTGTCACCCAGTTTAACGTGGGCAACCTGCAGCCTTCCGTCCTTGGTGGTCTGCGCTCCTGCGGGCATGTTCCCCCTGCCCACCCGGCTCCACACAAACTGGATGGGGTGAGAGCCGTGGGCGAGGCACTGCACCTGCAGGGCGTCACCCGGCCGCAGTCTCACCTGGTCGGGCAGGCAGGTGGCGTATGGAGGAGCTGCATGGAGGAGAGGACGGCGGCTGTGAGCCTGTGCAGTGATGAAGAACATGGATGTGCAGTGTTTGTCTCTGTCCACTCACTGTCCACCTCCATCTGCGTGTACGCCTCGCTGTAGCCGTGCACGTTGGTCGCATTACAGATGTACTGCCCCGAGTCTTGGCGCCCCACGCTGGTCAGCGTCAAAACACCGCCGGCCACTGTGTGCTTCCATGGCAACGGTGCCCGGAGCTTGGACCAGGCAATGACAGGTGTAGGAGAACCTGGAAAGAAGGATAGGTAAGGATAAAAATGAAAATGAGAAGTGAGAACCACTGGGACATTTTTAAGCGTGCTGATATCTCACCAGTGGCCTGACACTCCATTATGACAGTTTGTCCCTCCACTACTGTCATCTCTGTGTTGCTCACTGTAGCTACTGGTGCTCCAGCCCCGCCTTCAACAATCACGTCAATCTTGATCTCTGTCACCCCTTCATTGTTCTCAGCCTGGCAGATATAAACTCCTGAGTCCTCTGGACGCGCCGCAGCCCACTGGAGACGGACATGACAATTATAATGTTACATTATCCACTTAAAATGGGGAAATATACTGCAGCATTACTTAAAATCCATAATTCACCTGTATAGTGTTGACATCATTTGCTTCCACGGTAACCAGCTGCAAGGTGGAGCCCTGTCGTTTCCATGTCATCGTGGGGCGTGGCCTGCCTGTGGCACGACACTCCACTGACACGGAGGCCCCGATCCTGACCCGCAGGGGCCCCGCTGGTGTCAGCTGCACCTTAGGAGCATCTTAGAAAGGGACACAGGGATGTGACTGATAAGCCTACATTTAGCTATTCAGTATTTATTTGTATGGCTCCAAATCATAATACACATTATCTCGAGGCACTTCGCAGGCTAAGCTCAAGACCGAACAAGTAGTGAACACAACACTGACCCTCTTTCATAGTAAGATGAGATAGTGAGAGAAATATCTCTTTTGCTGCAAAATGTGTCACTCACCATCTAATACCCAGCTATATCCACCTGTTGTTGTCTAGCAGAAAAAGACCCAATGAAATAATAAACAATAAAGTTACACTATGCTGAAACTCACTACTGCAGAGCAGGGTTCCCCAGTTCCGCTGCTGGTTTTTGAAGTTTCCTGCAACACACCTGATTCAAATGAGTGGCTCGTTATCAGGCCACTGCAGAGCTTGATGACGAGCTGATCATTTGAATCAGGTGTGTTGTAGCAGGAAACTTCTAAAACATGCAAGGCAGTGGCCCTCGAGGACCGGGATTGGGGAACCCGGTGAGCTCTGTTAGGTGATAATTCTCTGTCTGTTCATCTGTATACCTTTCACATGGTCACACGTATGCATAGTTTAGGGTAGAAGAACTTCAACAAAACACAAAACAATACACACACACTCAGTGCAGTACAGCTGGAGGCGGGGTTTGTGGGAATTAATATTGCTAATTTTGTCAACTCCTTTCAAACCTAATCTTTGTCAAAATGTTAGTGTTGGTTGTTGTGTTTATTTTCATTCATAAGATGATTAATTCATTGTCAGTCCAAGAATTTCTTCCAGTCTTGTATTGCTGTTCCATACTGTGTGTCATTCTCATATAGTAGCCTACATTAAATATGTGAAACATATATTTTAAATAATAAAACAAATCAAATCAATACTAAAAAAGACCTTAACTGAACACAAAAGTCAATTTCTCTGATTTTGCTTTTGATGAAAACAGATCCCAGCTATGCAAGTGCAATGACAAATCTGCTGAATAGATACTAAGATATAAAGACAAGCTCACATTTGACATTCAGCACAGCTGTGGCAGTGCCGCGGCCTGCAGAGTTGGCTGCCACACAGCGGTACTGGCCTTGGTTACCAGGTCGAGCGTTAACCACCGTCAGCACGGAGCCATCAGGGCCGGTCTTTGCATTTTCTGCAGAAAAAACAGAATTAACTCTAACCCTAACCCCCTAACCCACAGTTAGGTTGTGATAATGTGCCAGCAGGTCTTATGTTTAGATGTGTTTCCTCCTGACCTGGTAGGGCCTGGTTGTTGGCTTTCTTCCACTCCAGCTGGATTGGCTGTGCACCTCTGCCCACTTGGCACCTGAAGCTGACAGACTCCCCTTGGCGCACAGTCGCAGCCCGGGGCTCCACCGAGATGACAGGGGCCTGGCCAGCCGCTGCACAGAAAGATGAGGAATGGTAACTCAACACACACACACAGATGCGCACAGTGCAAGTCTGTGGACCTTTAGACAGGCCTGGGTAAAATACAGTGTAAACAAACGCCACCCCAAAGCAAACAATGTGAGCAAACACATGAATTGAACAGAATCCATCTGATGACAAAGCAAAAAAAAATAAAATAAAAGGGAAGAAAATGAACCTAAAGCAACTACAAGGTTCTGTTGAAAGAAAAATACATATCTCTCTCAGACATATAATGTCTGAGAGGAATATGTATTTTCTTTGATAGATTTTTTTTTTTTTTAAAGGTTTTTATAATGTAAGACGGTGGTTTATCCAAGTGATGAAATATGGCGGTGATGCTGATTGATCTGGTTTTGTGATTTTGAGTTTTCTACTTTGTTTTGAGGGTTTTTGATTGTCACCATTATTCTGGATAATCTAGGAAATGCACTTTCATGGGAACATTTTAGTATTGAGTTGTTCTAATAATAATCTAACCTTAATACTAACCCTAATGCACACAAGCAGCAAAACAAAGGGATTATCCATGGTAAAGGAGAATCACAGTGGTTTAAGTTTTTCGTCATGTGCACACCAGTTTTGAAGTAGTTATGTAGTACAGACATGTTACACACATCTCATGAAGCAGATTCACAGAACAACCATCCAGATGAAAGACACATCTGCTATAGCAGCTACATTACAGCAGATGTTTCTCTGTTGTTGAGATTAAATCAGATGAATTACCTGCACATAATAGAGAAAACAGGATCACAGCCCCAGATGATAAATCCATGATGAGCGGAGAACAATCCCACTTTCACAACCTCTCTGTCTCTCTCTGACTGTCTCTGTCTCTTTTTCATACAATCACTTTCAACCTTCAACCCCTGGTTTACCATTACCCCCCCTCCCTTATTCAAACACTCCCTGCAAGGAACAGTCACGTATGAAGAGTATCACTGCAACACTGTGTTTTTGCAAAGGCTAAATAATACAGTTTTTGAGCAAATAATTGTTCACAAAATCAGAGCTCATCTCTTGCGTCTGAGCTGAGAGACAGCTGTAACCAACAAATCTCTGATGGCACTGATGTAGAGGAGTTATAGGACATATGTGGATGAATAATATAAAAGCTGGACTAATTCGCAAGCGTGTCAAACTGCTGCACATTGGGGACCATGATTTCATCACTTCAGTCTTCAAAGTATTATTCTGTTTTCCAAGAAAATGAGCTCACTCTCCATGTGTCTGTATTGACCACAGCAGTGATAGCAGCTGATGAAAGTGAATTCAAAGGGCACCGAGAGCACAATCCTTTGTTTTTGACCTGATTTTTATCAGAGTTTGAGATTTCAGGCATACTTAAGTCTGAATAGACTGAAATAATGCTTTTGAAGACGAAAAATTAAATACTTAAAACACCAAATTACACTTTTACAAAATACAGACACTGCAGCTTTTAAGGAGGGTGTTTCATATATAGTTACATAACACCCTTCTGTGGCTGGGAAGCTACAATGATACTGTATAATGCTAATTTTAATCACATCATCTAATTTATGCATTGCATTAAATACAATTTCAGCACGCAGAGATAAGGACAAATGTGTAATTTATCATTTAGATTTGAAGCTAGTTCTCTGTTTGTCAGGAATCAGCACTTGTTGATATTCAGCACTGATGATAAAACAAAGGGAGCTAGAAGAAGAAGGAAGTAAAAGCAAAAAAGAGAAATGAGGAAGCTGTTATTTTGTGAGCATACCATCACAGAATAATCAATAGCAAACAATCCCAAAATGAAGAGGATACAAAAATCCAATAAGTGACAGTGTGTGTATTTATTTTGATTTGGTTGTAGCACAGTTCAAACATGGTTGGCTGCCTGAACTAGCTTGCATGCTTCAGTTCATTTTCTATCACAATTTTTTCTTAAAATACTTTTAAAAGAAATGTAAAAAATGAAAACAAAAAAACTATTCTAATTCTATCTAGAAATTACTCTTTTTTTTGTCTCTTTCATCTTATCTTAATTGTGTAAAACAAAATGATTCATCCACGTCTGGTTCATGGAAACATACAAACCCTAACCCTTCACAGTGAAGCAGTATGTTTAATAGAAAAAAGTGACAATACTTTTTTATGTGAATACAAATATGAGTTATTTGGAAAAAGAAATAGCAGTGTTTACATATTTTGTGAAAATATGAAAGGATGAAAAAGGATCTGCACCACAAAGTTTTAGAAAGACTTGAATGTTTTGGGGGAATCGCTGGAGAGTCTGCTCACGGCTCAGCTGGAGTTCAGCCTACAGTCTGACTTTGTATCTAGATGGAGGAGCAGGACGAGGCTCAGAGAGGGGGCAGCACGGCATCAGGTGGAGGTGATGTCCCACCCATGATGTTGCCCAAGATGTTTGGATGAGGACAGGGGGGAGGAGGGTTCACCACTGTCCTGCCAGTCACCAGCAAACTGCAGAAACAGACATTCAGTACATTCAGTGGGGACATTGTGTTACTGTAATATTATACATTTATCAATTTCAGTGCATTTTACATTGAGAAAAAGTTGTTTTGTTGCAGCTGCTTTCACTGTATTTATGTACGCTTACATTATCTGATCATTAGAATAAGTAGCTGCTTTCCACTGCTTTTTTATTTCTGAAAATCCTCTCCACAAAATGAACAAATCAAATAAATAACAAAACAAATAAAGTGCACAATCAATAACCTGCTCTTTATTTTTAACCCTACTACATTTTAGTGTGAATGTTTTCTTGGTGCTCAGGTTCAGCTGCTACAGTGCAGTAGGCTATGTAGCCTGTTAAAGGACTATGCACACACATGTAATGGCGTACTACAAAAACTGGGAAAGGCTGTTGCCATGACTACTGAGTCAGGGAGTGTGTAACTATAGCAACAGTGTGTAAGTATGTAGCTACTCACATGGAGACAGTGAGAAGATGGCTCCTCACAAGCTCCAGTCAGGAGTGTCACACAGGGCTGGGTTAGGGTTAGCAGATTATACACACACACACACATGGAGAGAGAGACTTTAGTATGTGACAAACACGAAAACATGACCACAACCTGAACAGGAAGGGACGGCCCTGCAGGTACAAACTGACAGGTTTTATGACCACATGAGTCAGACCAGGTAACAGGTGCTAGTACGTAGCTAAGCACCGAGGGCCAGACAAAAGACAGGAATGTGGGACATGAGGCTCAAGGCAGGGAGGCCTGGCTGACGCTACACTGATACAGTCTGAAGGAACCTGTCCCAGTTGGCTCAGATTAAACAGGCTGACATGATTTCATAGGCTTACATCTCTCTCTCTCTCTCTCATAGTAGGCTACAGATGTGTGTGCATGTACCGGTACCTGAGTTTGGTGTGGCCGGGGAGGAGGCTTGGCTCGTCTGTGAAGACCCACTAGCACCATCCACGTTCGTTTTCATGGCATACACATTCGCCTCCTCCTGGAACTTCATGATGTTCTTTTTATATCGAATCCTCTTGTTTCCAAACCAGTTGGCCACCTCAGAGAGTTAAAGCAGTAAAAAATGAAGAAAGTAAATCACAAGACAAGAGATTCATCTTGATTCATTACACTAAACCACATCAAAGTACTAAATCTGTCCTTCATTCACTTTCTACTTAAGACTCCTTTCCTCTTTTAGATCCCTTTTTCTCAGATTCTCTTACCTGAGCGACAGTGATGGAGCACTTCTTGGCCAGCTCCTCC
Source organism: Decapterus maruadsi (assembly GCA_030347415.2). Lineage (NCBI taxonomy): Eukaryota > Metazoa > Chordata > Actinopteri > Carangiformes > Carangidae > Decapterus > Decapterus maruadsi. The sequence goes on along the minus strand of CM064901.1, from coordinate 25,613,444 downwards.
TTGGTTTTCTCACTGGGGTAGGGGTTTGCCAGGTGGGAGTAAAAATATTCATTCAAAATCTCAATTGCCTGCTTGCTGAAGTTTCTTCGTTTCCGCCTGTCAGAAAAGCACCCATTGCAACATGCGGATGTCAGGTGACGGCAAATGTGCTTCTGCACTGTGTCATACTGTAAATACACTGTGACACATTCTGGACGACTATGGTTAAGAGGAGGTTGTCAGGAAAATAGATAACCTGGCATCCAGGAACCTGGAGCGTAGGATCATGACAGCTTCACATGTGCTCTGCTTTAATTGAGTCTGGATGGTGCTGAACTTGCGGTGGATGATTTCCAACATTCTCTCGATCTCTTTGGGTGAGATGGGTCGTGTGCGGGACTGTTCCCTCAGCAGGTTCATCACATGGCCGGTGAATTCACTGCAGGCCTGCATGCAAGGAGGGGGAGGTAGGGTTAGGGCAGTGCAGTGTAATTATTCCATAGTTACTGTGCATATTTTCTTATCCTAACAGTTTTGCTGAAAATGTCCAAAATATTTAACCTGTTCATATTTCTCCAGCTCAGTGTGGTAGATCCGTCGTATCTGAGCAAGCTTCTCTCTGTAGTCTGCATGTTCATAACTTCCATCGTCAGGTGAACCTCCAGTCGCTGCTGCTGCTATAGCTGCTGCCACCGCAGAGGCCTCACCCCTCGCTGGACCCGCAACCCCCTCTGCCAACAGCATGTTGTCCAGTCTCATGATCTGAAGGTCTGTCGGGACCTCTTCTGTGACGCTTCGGATGCTCAGAGCTGTGGAGATGGACAGACACTGTCAATAGCCACATCTCATATTGATTGAGTCCTTGTTTCTTTTATATTCTACCTGGTTCGTCCATTGATCAATTTTATACACTCAAAGAGTGAAACTCATCAATAGATACAATAAAGGCTGAAAAATGAGAATCAAAAAATATGCTATGAATTGCTATGCATTCTGGGCCCCCTTTTTATTGCCACTTTGGCGATATTATCATTTTTAGTTTTTTTTTCTGTTACTTAGACATTCTTGACGGTGTCTGACACAATACAGCCATTTTTTTTCCAATTATCCACTCAATAGAGTTACTGGTTATTATATGTCAATTACACAACCTACTAGCAACCCACGTTTTATCTGCTTCAAAACACTGGAATTCCTGTTGGTAAGTAACATGTTTGTGTCTTTCCCATGTAAATGGATAAAGAAGATTATTTTATCATTAACGCCTGTCACTGCTTTTTAAATATTTGATTAAATGTTTTATAACCACTTTGTGATGAAGAAATAAAATAACAAATAGTGAATGTTTTCTCTCTCCTTTTGGCATAATTTGAGATATGTTTTGTGCAACAGGTGGGTATAAAGTGGGATTTGATGGAGTCTGCCTTTTCAACTAGGGTTTGTCTCAACCAGCAGAGGGCACAGTAAGTCACATACATAACACATACATAAACCCACATATTCTTTCCAAGTTACTTTCATAAAATATGTTTCTAAATGCACCTCACTGATGTCACTTCTGATCTGCTCAAGAAACCAGTTCTCAGACTCACATGCTTTAGACTTGCTCTATCTTGGTCCAGTCTCTTCCAGTAACCACTAACTGATCTTCTGGTGGAAACATTATAATCATCTGTAAAGAAATGTATCTATTTATCTGGTTTACCACTGGTTCAGACACACGACTGAAGCAGATGGTGCAGCTTAAGTTCAGGGAAACCCAGTTCAATAATAGCTCAGGAAGAGTCAACAATTAACAGTGGATGTTGTTGTGACCTGTGTGTGAGTGTGTGTGTGGCTGTGGGCAGTCGTTGACTTCAAGTCTAAAGCAGCATCTGTTCGTCTGTTACAGTAATTGGAGTGAGAGAGGAGAGGACAGAACAGAACAACAAAAACCCACTGACAGGGGGCGGGATTTAAGAACAGAGAAACAGTATCTGTTGCTGTGGTAGCGATGCAACTTTCACTTGGCATCCACACATCAAAAAAAGACACACATACACAGGTATTCCAGCCTGCACACACACACACACACACACACACACACACACACACACACACACACACACACACACACACACACACAGCCATAATTAACAGCAGTTAGCAAGGAGCGATTAACGACTCTGTGAAAAACGAGGGCCCATTTGAGACGTCGTTAATTTACGCTGTTATGCAAATTAGGTGGCAATTAAAAGGTAGTTCAAGGAATCGACTCACACAGATAATCCCATAACGATGGCAATGACAGCCTCCGCATCTGTCTCCCCTTTACACTGCATGCACACGCACACACACTTTTTTTTACCCCTCTATCAAACAAGTATCAAGTAACACAGCAGATACAGAATGCTTTATAAGACAGCAACACGCACACAAACTCGGCAGTACAGTCGACATATGTGTGCTGTATCTGTATGTGCAAATGTATAAAGCGAATCCTATGGCTCCACTACAGTGCTTATTCCTTTATCTCAGAGCAAAGAGGGAAGGTCTAATTTCCCTTCTTTTATACATACTGTGGCGTCATTGTATGACACTGACAGACGTTTGTAATGTGACAAAGAAATATGAGAAGGCTAAACATTAGAGACACTTCTAAGTTATAATAAAAGCAGAACTTTCACATTGTGACGTTCCCGTAGGATGTGTTGCTGGACCAATGACTTTCACTTAATAAACTCTCACACACAATGGAGAACAGTAAGTCAGAGAAGGAGCCGCGGCTCATTAATGTTAATTAATTCATAATTAGTTTGTTCCAGCCTCCGAGGCTGCCCGCTGACTGACACCGGGCAAATATCCACTGTGTGTGTGTACATCAGGAGGTGAGCAGCGGTGCAGTAAATCCAGCTCTGTGAGTCCAGTTTGGGCCGAGGGTGGTGAACCTGTCCTCACTGAGAGTCTGTTTACAGTGGCTGACTGACAGACTGACTCTGGAGATTATCAACTGCCTGCCAAACCATACAACACAACCACTCCAGCCTCCATGTCCTACTCATCCGTCAATCTGTCCATCACTGACCTTATTCCTCTGACGCCATCTCTCTGCTTTGAGCACTGTTACGCCTTCATGCACAAAACAAGGGATGCACAAAAATAACAGTGTGTTACCTGAGGATTCCCATGACAAAGATGTAAGGAAGAAGGGAAGAGAGGAGGAAATAGGAAATAAGCACATAGGCGGAAATACCCAGAGGAGTGGGGATGTAGTGGTGCAGGAAGTACAGGACCTGAGCAGTGTTTTGGACTGCAGCTGCTGTCATGTGACGTGTTTTACACTGACTGGTACAGAAGTAGGCGACAGAAACCTTTTATCACACAAGATTTGTTGGCCTAGAAATAAAAATATTTCATGGCAGAGTGTCTGGCGAGCTGCCTAATACTGTTTTCTGTCTTCATGCTGTGCTGTGAGAGTTTTGATTTCACTGTCATAAAAGCCAATTCGTAAGATTTTTTTTCATCCAAAATGTGTTTCTTTTTTTGTCAATACCTCATACACTGTCCTGCAGCCCTAAACACTCAGCTCTATAATAGTCACCAATTAATCCACTGTTAACTTTTGTGTGAGCAACACTGGGAGGTCCCCGCAGAAATCTGTATTTCTGACCCATTTTTGAAGAACATCCTCTGCAGGTACAAATTGACTTGGGGTTTTGTGCCACAGTTCTGTAAATTTCACAAGCTGTGAGTGTGTGAAAAAGCTGGCTAACAGACAACAAGTTGCACAGAACCTCCGTACCACCTGCTGCCAACCTCAGGCTCCCCTGTTTCAAGTGAATGACGTGAGTTAATAATGAGTTCCTGTGCAGCTCAAAAACCTCCCTGTGCTTTGTGTGGAAGAATCACTTCACTCAGAAGTGAAGTAAACCGCTGCCGTGCATCAGGATCAAAATCTAGTATTTAGATCTTCTTGGCCCTAAATGTTTGCTTCAACAATCCCGAGACTGCTCCATTTAACTCTGTAATTGACATGAAATCAGAGCTACTTCCTCATATTAATCACCCAGATTAGATGATCCTGTTGCTCCAATGAATTTCTCAGTCAAAAGCGTCTGTTGTTATGACGCCCCTCCAGCAGTAGCAGCCCTCTAGCCTTTTCACCATCTGAGCATTTGGAGGAGGACATCACCAAAAACCACCAAGGCAGCCAGCAGAGGATGAGTTTTAGAAAAATCCCACCACAAAGTGAAGGCGCGAGAGTGCGACACACTGAGCACAAGAGCAAGAGAGGGAGAAAGAGAGACAATGCATTAATAACAAAGAGCAAGAGGTGAATGAGCAGGTGGACTAATACAAAATCATCTTATCTGTCTCCGATCTCTCTCTCTCTCTCTGTTGCAGAGGTGTCATCATAGGACTCAGTGTCAAAAATACAAATCACAGTGAATTACATCTTCAAAATATCATGAAATTATTTTTTATTTTCCTTTTACAACCCCCACACTTGTATTCACTGTCCCTCATAGTCTGATGTAGTTGCTTTAAGCCTGACACTGGAGTACAGTATGTAAAGTGTGGGACCTATCTCAACTACAATCATGACTTTACTCAAAGAGCTTTATCTTATCAGCATGCAAACCTTTATTTCTTCACTGGCTTGTGCGGAAAAATAACAAACGGACAGCTCACCTGTTTTTTCTTTGATCTCACACAGCACACTGAAGAGGGCTGCTTTCATTCTGTGGCAGTTTACGGCGTGTTTCCTTGTATGGGAATGAAAAGCAATGAGAAACAGCTTGTTACACTATTTGGTAGCTTCTGCAGACCACATGTTACAGTCACTGACACACAACAACAGTAGATCTTGAATAGAGCAAGTTAGTGCTGAACTGAGTGTGTAACCAGACCTGACTGAAAACAGGCCTGAGCCTGAACGCACCTCAACTCAGTGAGGAAAGAGACAAAGGAGAGAAGAGGAGGAGAACAGTCACTGTCTGCAGACATTATGGGTTTGAGGGCAAAGAGTAAGTACTATGATGGTGAGTGAATTTAAAGGTCCCTGTCCGGTAAAATATAAAAGCCCTTCAGTTAGACAAGGATGACATCACTGAGGCAGAAGTGTTTGTTTCCTTCAGTACACTCTTATCACTACACACTATGACACTGCAGTTTTCACTCTAAAACTGTGGCTGTTTCCTAATGTAGCAGATGAACCTTAAAGATCTTTGACTTCCAGTTTTTCTTCGTGTCATATCATAGTAAATTGAATATTTACTGACTGACTTCAATGGCCTGAACAAACAGGATATCTGAAGATTTCATCCTTATTATAACCTTTATTTATCCAGGTGTGTCCCATTGAGACCCAAGATCTCTTTTACAAGGGAGACCTGGCCAAGAATTACAGCAAATAGTTTCAAACAGTCACATTAGTCAAAGACATAGATCAAACAAACAAACAACAACAAAAACAACAATTGAATCCTGGGTTGTGAGAAGATTAATAGTTGATTTTACCCATCTTTACTTGTGCATGCATTTCCCCCCTAATACAATACAAATCACAGTGCTGTCTTGTAATATTATCTTGGCACTGTAGCACCCCATAGGAACTTCAAGGTGTAATAGGGGGTATGTGTGACATAGGGATCATAAGTCAGAGTTAGAGCTCTATGATTAAAATCGATGAAAACCCAATGTTTTTGTGCTGTTTTGTTAAGGCCCTGTGAATCAGAGGTGGTTCTAAAAACAAGAAAACATCTGTTGCTAATATTAGAAATTGAAATATATCAGGTGTGTGGGGTTAAAGCTGTTTATTTGGGGGCAGGGATGGATACAGTAACATTATCCTCTATAAGGCTGTACCTCTGTTATTACCTGGCCTGAGCCTCTTCCAGACTCTCATTGGTGATGGTCATGATCTGCTGGAGGACGTCGCCGATGTCCTGCTGTGGCTGGCCAAGGTAACGATGTTTCCCCATGGCATCAGGATCACCTGCATCCCGCTGAGACAGTCCAGTTAGTCCAGCGTCAGGTGGCATCAGGTGGCCCTGGTCCCCCATAGCCCCAATGTGGCTCTTGTCCTAGTGTGGAGGGAGAGATGGAAGGAGGAGGTCTACAAAGCAGCCGGAGGAGCCGGAGGAGCCTCCCCAGGCTCACAGCACTTAGATTACAGAGAGCTGAAAAGTTTTTCAGGAAAACACACAGGTCTCAACAGTAGGAGCAGATGTTGCTTCAAACAGAGGGAGGTCTTTCCACACAACAGAGTAGAAATCTTACCATTTTCTTCAACAACAGGGTATAAAAATAAGTCAGCTATGGCTTTGCAGACTGTAGTTCTTCTTTGCCATGGGAGGGCACAGTTCACTATCCTACAATTCTGTATGATTGTGTTGCTTTGCAGTGAACTCGGTTCGGGAAAGACAACCAGGAGGCTGGGAAGAGCTGGAAGAACTGGAAGAGCTTCAAGAGGAGAATAAAAAAAAGACAGGTGGTGGGCACACAGGGAGAGTGGGGTCAGGTCTGATATGAGAAACAAAAGGGCAACAATTAACAAAAGTGGATGTTTTCAAAGCAAACTCAGTCCTGCCTTAGATGACACGATCCTTTTCCAGTTCTCTATCTCTTAGATATGAAAAGATGACGCTTTAAATAAACCACACAGCATTCTCCGAGTGGTGTTAAAGGTTATTATCTAATGGCCTGGGAGTCTCTCTGGTGCCGCCGTCTCTGCCTGCTCTCCTCCTCCTATTCATGAGTCCTGCTCGGTCATTAAAAGTGTAGGCCCCTACGAGGCGGCATGGTGAAGGTATTCCCCCGGAACTTCATCCACCAGGTTCGGTCCAGTGCTTCCACTGCGGCCTTTGTGCCATAAGATGGAGCTCAGTCCTGCTTTCTTTCCTCCACACGGCGCTGGGCTCCGCTGCTCCACTCCTCCCTGGGAAACACCACGGAGCGGCACTGTCCACTGTCAATGACACAAGATCAGTGGAGGTAACTTCCGCTCAAGTATTTCAAATTAACATTACGGGTCTAGATCTGTTTGGCTACATTGAAAACATGTGGAGGAACTTGAATAATGAACTTTAAATAATAATGAACTTGAAATAATAGGCTAATTGTGATATTGCCGTGTGTTTCTGTCATGTTAAATAAAAATAAAAATACTTGATACAGTTTTCTAGTGTTTGGGTTTGTTAGGCTACTTTTATTCTGAAATCAATATTGATTAACTTCCGGTCTTGTTGTTGGTGTTTGCTGCCACCTTGACGCAGCTCTCCATTAGTATGTCGGCGGGCTTGGGATTGCAGCAGTTTGATTTGAAACCGCGAAGAGGCCGTCATCTTATCATGGAGAGACTGTTGTTCACATAACTGCTGACCACTTCTTCACACTTTTTTTTCACTTCTCTAAATGTGAATAAAATTATATGGTCAGGTTATTGAAACTAAAGGTTCACGTTGTGGCTTTCTGAAATGTTACATAACTTCAACATTTTGTGGCTGGACTTTTGTGGTCTCTTTGTCAGTTGGCCTAAATTGTTCAGTGTATTGCCTATTTAACACCAAATTATTGCATGCTATCTTTGAAAAACAAAAAAAGAAAAACCATGTGTTAATTTTAATTAGGAGTTGAACTTGAACACCAGCAGTGTGACAGTGTAGGTTGACTTCATCCCTATGAGAAGCTTGTGCTTGAGTTCACATGAGTGAGTGCATGTGTGCTGCTCTGCCCCTGATAGGAGGCCGACTTAATGGAAAAGCTGAATGAAGCCCAACACTTGGGAAGGTAGTGGCTGATAGCCTACTGCTCTCTCACTCACTCTCATTTACTAACACTCTCACACAGGCTGATTCAGGATGAGCAGGAGGACACACACAAATGCACTCGCTGGCTTTTTGCCTCCCTCTCCTCCTGGTTTAGTCTCAGCAGATTGGCTCATTTTCATCAAAGTCAATCAACCAGTGAAGCTTAACACTCTGAACAAACACAGATTTCTTTGGTCATAATAAACATGGAACAGTCCCCCTGCTTCGACATCCCCCCCTACATCTGACCCATGTGGTCTGCTCTCTTTGTTGCCATGCCAACAGGGACCTGAGCACCTCTGGATGCTCCAATCAAGTGTCCTCTCAATTCTTTACGCTCACACATTAAAGAAGGTCCAGTCTGTGTCTGTTAGGAGTGTGTATCCTAGTCCTAATGGTATAAAGAACTCAAATGTTTAGATGGAGCGAGGGTGTGTACGCTGCTGCCTCCATGTTGTATGAGGATGAAGATAAAGTCTCTTCTTTTTCTATAGCTTTGGATATTTTTCATCAGATTATTCACTTTATTGGTTCATAATTGTGCTGTCACCATGGGAAGGATAAGAATGAGATGCCAAAAGTGTCCTCGTTTAATCCTCTCTGGATTTGATCCAGCTGCTCCTGTTATAGCCCACTAATATTTATTTATGTCTGACCATAAAATATTCACATGAAAACATAAAAAGATAAAGATAGCACCGTTTTATGTTTATTCTCAGCAAATCCCATTAAAGGACTTAAATCACCAGTCCATCTCTTTCAGTCTTCTCTCTCTGTGGCACTCAGCTCCATGCCTGCTGAATTTAGCCAGAAGCATAAATCTTTTAGAAGAGGTCATTTGGCGTCATCTCTTAAAGGGCCCGGTTTCTCCAAAACTGATGGACACTTTTTAAACAAAATGCTACCAAAGTGGATAATTAGCCTACACAATAGTGCCCTAGTGAGTAGGCTATTGGTGAATATTTACAACAGCAGTAGATATGACATACAATAAATGAATCAAGTTGATGAAGGAAGACGTCATGCAGATTCTTAGGTCTGTTGCAAAGAGGGATGACATCTTTTCCATTATTCTTCCTCTCACACTCTCTCCTAAAACCTCTCAGCAGCTGCACCACACAAACATCCAGAGCTTTCAGAGACAAGCTAAATCAGACAGACACGGTGTTTATTGAAGAAAGAAAGAAAGAAAGAAAGAAAGAAAGAAAGAAAGAAAGAAAGAAAGAAAGAAAGAAAGAAAGAAAGAAAGAACTCTGATGGACCCTCACACAGCTGTGATGCTGCCCTCTTGCGGTCATGTTTGAGAATGCATTTAAAGACACCTGAGGTTCCGCCCCGTGGTGTGACGGGACTTGGAGTCAGAATGGATTCAGTACTTCCTGCTTTGACGAGGAAGACCAAGAAATTTCGGCTGATAACTAAAAAGTTGTTTTCCCAGCAAAGCACAACACCTCGGAGAGAGAGAAGTGGACACGGACTCAAAGTAAGGGGATATTTCTGAGATTTTGTTCGTTGGCGCCTGAAACAAAAACATTTGAGCTCGTTTTGAACCAGAAACAGCAAAGTTTTGTCAATGGAACAATCGCTGCTGTTGTAAGGTGAACTCGTTTTGTCATTTAAACACATGAAATAAGACTCTAAAAACAGCCTCGATACTTAAGTAAATTTATTTTTATAATTGTGAATGTCTGGTTACCTGTGAAAAATATAACAAATGTTAACATTAGAGTGTCTGTAAAGCAGTTAAACTGTCAGTCAGGATTGATGACCCGCATCTGGCTGGTCCAAAAATAGAAATCATACAATTATTAGCCTAGCTAGCGCCACGTATGTAAGTAGCTGAGCCAATCAATCAATACATTCCTGATGCATTCACCTTGTGACAGAATAAAGCTGCCTCAGGCATATGACAGTTCAAATAGTGATAACACAGAAAAGTTCAGAATTGTTGCGGTATGACGATTTGATAGGCTAATCATGTGTTAATATTTACTATCAAATCAGTTACAAGGCCCATTTTGGATTTTCATGCGATTTTTACAAACGTGCTATGTTATTGTTTTATTTATGAAGTAGGCTATAGCACAGATTTATTTAGCAAAAATGTAACATAGCACAACATGCAGTAGATCACAATATGATGATAGGCCTATAGAATTTATACATACATTGAAGATTTTATTCATATCAGCCACCAGTACTTTCTACAAAAATGGGCTCACTCTGCAGAAAAACACATCTCATACAAAGGAACCAGTTGAACTTCCCAGAGTAAACTTCCACTTCCTCATCAGCTAATCTGGAGCTGGATTTAGGGTTGTATTCTTGTGCTGAACAGTTCCTCTCTGTCCTCCAAGGATAGCCTAACGATAACGCAACTATTTGGACTGAACTGGATCTCAGTCTTGACAATGCAGCCTTGGAATAGCATGAATTCTCAGACTGAATCGTAGCTCCTGTTTACCTCTGAGAGTCCTCCTCACTTTTGTCACATGGACACAATGGAGTTGGCCCTCGTGATGCCATAAGGTCCCACAGTGGGGACATTCCTCCACACGCAAAAAAATTGGGTCATAGATAGATAGATAGATAGATAGATAGATAGATAGATAGATAGATAGATAGATAGATAGATAGATAGATAGATAGATAGATGTATACATCCATGTTTGTTTCCACCATTAAAAACATGCATCTGAATCCCTTCTCTATTCATTTTTATAGACATTTGTTTGTTTTTCTTCCCCAGATGACGTCCATGATGGAGCGTGGGGGAGTCCGTCCAATTACATCGGTGGCGTGGACTTCCAACACCAGCACTTGCCCCAAAGACTTCACCATGGTAAGAACAGAGATGTAGATCAACAAATTATATCAGTTATATATGTACAATAGTTCAATGCTTTCATGCTGTTAGTGACTGACAAGATGAAATATCCACTCTGACATGTAGCCAGAGCAGTTCCAACCAGGCTGGTATGTCCTTAGCCTCAGCTAGTATGCAAGCCGCTGTATTTGCTTGTAACACATGTGTCAATTAATTTGTACATTTGACATCTGCTTCTCCAGATTAAAATTAAAGGAAGATGAGATTTTTAAATCTACAGTAAAAATCTCAAGATGAAAGCAAAAAGGGGAAACACATGGATCTGTTATTTCAGTGTTTCGAATTATAGACAAAGGACGGTCACGAAGATACTGTGTGTCAGCAGGACCCAGTAATAAGATTCAGTCAGATGTCGTTGGAAACTTTAAACATGACTGAGTGTTGAGCTCGACCTCTGGGAAACAGATGTTATTTAAAAGTGCTCCGGATGTGAAAGTCTTATTGTATATCAGTGAGTGAAAATGCACAGCCTCAGCCACGGCCTCATGCTTAGGATCAAAGTGACTGCAGGTAAATGGTAGTGCTGCCTGAAGGAAAGTAATACAAGTGTGACTTTGTAACTTTAACAGTTACACCACTGACATAAACAGCTCTCTGAATGCATCAACTTATCATGCTAATTGGCTACTTTTACTTTAATGAGGCACGCTGCTGATGCTATTTATAACTTTTCTTCTCTCTCTCCCCTGCAGATCAGCATCACAGAGGACGGTGCAGCGGCAAACTTCACTCGCAGCTTTGTTGCAATGAGGTCTGGGTATTACCTCTGTTACAGCAAGGTAACAGTGATGAGGAGCCCCGCCCACTTTTTTGAAACTGCAGAATCGCTTGCAAAACAAATCATACAGTGGAGAAAATACACATTTGATCCCCTGCTGATTTTTGTCCTTATTTCACTCGATCAAATGTAAATGAATTTATAACCTTTATATGATGATATCATTTTTTTGTTGATATTCTCTTAAACTATAGATGTCAGTTTCTTTGTCTGGGAGCAAATTTACAAAATCATCAGCAGTCATCAAATACTTATTTTCCCCACTGATTACTTGACGATTGTACGATTTTAGTTGAAATGGTACAGTAATACTTGAATTTCATTGTCACTGGCAAATATTTTTAAGATGATGATGCTGTGAATTTTGCTTGGGTTGGTACCAAACAAGCATGTTCCTCTTTTTTATCAGCCATGTGCAGCACCACAATGTTTCACTCATGTTTTAACTTTGCCGTACCTGGGATGTGGTTATTTCACTTCACCATGTTGAGATTTCAATTATATTTCCACTAATCGAGCAGCCCTGCTCTTTACTACTGTAATTATATTACTGTATCTTAGTTCTTATGTTTCCCACCACCCTTGCACTTGTCATACATGGACTGTGTCTCTGTTTCTTCATAGGACCTGACAGGTGGCATGGTAGTGTCAGATATTCAGATTATTTTAGAAAAGGACTCTATTCCTCATGGTTACTGCTACATAGCAGAGCACCTTGAACCCAGTGAGTACACACACACACACACACAGTTGTACACATATTCCTAAAATTTGATGCAGATTTTATGTGTGGCTTTTACTCACAGTTTTTCTCTCTTTGTGTGTGTGTCTGCAGGGGCCACCGTTTCAAAGAAGAAGCGGGTGTGTGTGCGCCTCGTCCCGGTCGGCAGTGTGGACTCAGCTGTGTTGGACATCAAGCTGACAGCCAGAAGCAAAATGATGTTGCAGCATTACACATATGTGGGGTTGGTACCACTCACACACACAGACATTTGACTTTCACATTTTGTTTATTTCCTTTGAACTATCCATCCACTATTATATACTGTAGTACAGACTTAAACATATCATTAAATGCCCCTTTTCTCTTAGAGACGTCCATGGTTACGTGCTATGGTGCAGAAAGGGCCTTTTTTCCAGTCCCGTGCCCCAAGCCAAACCTCGCAGTATGAGCTTAGACGTACAGAAAATGTCACTGGATCCGAAGCTTCCTCTACCACTGAGACCCAGGTATAGTACTTTACTTTAACATTGAATATACAGAGAAGTTCTACAAGACTCTTTCATAATCTTCTTTTTAGAGCTCTTCTTGTATAGACGTGTTAGAGGTGAAACATAATTTCACAGCAGGTTCCCCTTATTAAAGAATATATGTCAAAATAAGGAAAGAAAAATGCCACTGTTTCCACAGCAACCCTCCTCCACTGCCGCACACTAAACTGAGTCAGAGACGCCACAGCCTCAGTTCCAAGGACGAATTGGACAAACCTGTTGACAGCAGTTTCCAAGCAATCACAGGTCTGCTCTCAAACACAAGAACATTATTATTGATGTATCGCAAAATCCCTCACCTGCGACCTGCTTTCTCTCTCTGCAGCTCTAGATGGAGTTCCTTTTTCTCTGCACCCGAAATATGATGTCCAGGCAAACGGGATGGTGCGTAAAACATTACCCCTCTTGATTTATCTCTCCATCTCTCCTTGTAAGCATCAAATAATGTACTGTTTGTCGCAACTCCCTCGTAGAGTCGTCAGCTGAACTCCCCGTTGAGCAACATCCGTATAAAGTCTCTCCAAGACATTGAAAACGAGGTGGGCGCCTATGATCTAAATCTATCAGTTCTTAATGGAAAAGTAAGTACGTCACTTATCAACAAAGAATATACTCACTTTGTTTTGTTTTCATTTTTATTCAAGTATAACTACACGTTTACTGTGGAGGAATCTGCTGCCAAGAGAACCAGACCATCACTGCCAGCGGGAGGCGCCTCGTCGGCTCAGTGACATTTGCACATAGTCAAACTGTGCTTTACTCTGTCCAGAGAGTTTTATTTTAGGATGACACATCTCAAGTCACGGTACAGATGAAGGATGATCATGCCTACATTTAGGTTTATAATATGAAGCTTGAAAGGGCTTTGGGTGTAAAGAATTTGTCATAGCAGAGTCAATCAAAAGGTCATTAAAGGGCACTTCCTTTCCTCACGAGACAGACAATCACAGATGGTTTGGCTGTTCGGGTGCTACTCCATGTTTTACCCTTATTGCTTTTGTTTTGTTTTTTACCAAGAATTACCATCTTCAGACATTCCATATTTGTGTTTCCCCAAAGGAAATACCTGTTTGAATTATATTGTCTTAATGTGTCTGTGGCTGCTCACCTTGTGTAGGAATGCAGCCTTTAAGGATGTTACCAGGGTTAAAGATGTAAAAGATCTATGAATCTGTCGAGTATCCGCTGCGTGGGGCTTCTCATCTGCAGCACTAAACCCATTATCATCATCTTTGCTTCCAAAATGTAGAATAGCTGCTACAAAATGAAGATGCACTTACTGTTAGTTTAAGATGCCTTCTACTCACTATCTGTCACTTATTAACATTTTCTCAAAAAGTGCTATCATAGTCAGTCTGTATTGTTCTCAGCAGACACACATACAGTATGTATCTAATTGTAGGATATAGTGAATTTCTTATGTGATGCAGAGCCTATTATCAGGTTTGCATTTTTCCAAAAAGAATAATATATCCTGTTTTAAGGTGGAAGGATGGAGGTTATATATTTTGTTCTTTGTGCTTGTTATACTAAAACAAGATACGTTTGGTAAAAGGGGATATAATCTGTTTTTTCAACTGTTTGGTGGAATAAGGACCAAATATTTATCTGTCTCATTGTACAATGTAATATTTTTTGTTGTTCATATGACCATTTAGCCGTGTAACTTTTCTTGCATGGGGAAAAATAAAAATTGAAGAAATAGTACTACGCTGGGTTTTATGTACAATATCATTATTCTGCATTTAGGCAGATATAGAAGACTATATCAAGTGTGAAAAAACAATGAACAATGTGCGCTGAGAGACATGCAGTAGTAAAACAATCCTCTACCACAAGAGGTCGCAGTAGCACCACATCTGTCACTGTGGTAAAACAGCACAAGCTGATTACAACCATCCTTAAGGGATGATGATGGCCAAAACTGACTGACTCAATCACTGTACAGACTATTGACATTAACAATGACAGTTCAAGTCCCCCAATAATTCATAACAACATGTCAGCGAGTCATGATTCATCTCCTTATTGAAGATGATTATCATGTCTGCAGTGGTCGAACCGTTTATTGAAAGTGTCTTTCTCACAAACTGAGTAGAGCAAGATCCAAGTCATGCTGTGGGTGTCCCTGGCCTCTTTTACCAGAATTGGAGAGGTCTAATTAAATAGACAATGTGAAATAATCTCATTATCATCATGGGCTGCGTTACATTGGGTATAGGTAACTATGGCATGAAGTGAAATTGATGGTTCCTGCCCACTAAGACATCAGGTACCTAAAGCACCTGAACATTCTCAATCTAAATGCAAGGCAACACTTGACATATAGCCTGACAAGCCAGACTATCATACTTGCTGCCGCTAGTGCGTCTAGATTTCTAGGCTACTTGACTTATGCACAATTGACTAAAAAGAGATGACTGTGTGTTATTTATCATGGAGCATGGAATAAAGTCCCTGATACCTGTGGATCACGGACTGACCACCTTAACACTTGTTTTTGATTTAATCAAAAATCTTTCTTGATGACATTCTCACACACACACACACACACACACACACACACACACACACACACACACACACACACACACACACACACAGCACTTGATCTACAGTACATACCGGTATTGCACATTTATGTATCTATTCATTCACACACATACACACTCAAGCATTGGGGATAAATTTCAAGTTCAGTATCTTGCCCAAGGGTAGTTTGATGAAGCAGGGATCCATCCACCTCTGACACATAATGGAAATGATCATAACATAACAATGAATGGCTACTGTGTATCTCCTCAATGGGGAAAGTGCTGAATTTTCCACCATGGCTGGAATGCAAAGCATACTTTTTAGGACATTCAAAACAGACATAAACCAGCTCTTGGGATCACTTTATTTCACATTTATGTTTGTTAAATTGTTAAATTAAGTAAGGAATTTTGCATCAACAAAAGTTAAATGGATTAATAGGTTGTTAATTTTTTGTTGTTGTACAAGTTGTAATGAGATGGAGGTACAGAACAACCAGTGAGTTTGAGTGCTGTTATGGAGCCAGTGTCTTTTCACAGATCCAGTGGTTTGGTTCTTCACAACCTCTGTCATTCCATCTTCTATCACCGCCATAAAAGTAAGACAATGGTGTCACTTCTGCACAGTCTTCTTCTTTGTTTCCCGGGCCTCTATTGTTAGGCTCACGATTTGCCCAGTAGCTGAAACCAATAAACAAAAAAATGTATTTCTCATAGAAATATAAATCCAAGAAACATGTTGAGTTTTATCACAAGAAAATGTTACTCTTTCATGATTAGAGACTGAAAACTGTGTGAACCTTGTAGTCAGCGGAGTCCCATCAACCCATTTCCATGTCCCCTCCCTCTCTGCATCAGTGAGTCCAATCCACACAGATTTGGTCAATTGCCTTGTGAACTCCTTTTTTATACAGAGAAAATAAGACATCAATCACTTATCAATATGCTTTTAACACACACATAGACATACTATACCTGTTCTTGTCTGCTGTTGATGATCATCAGATGTGCACCTTTTTCAACACAGTCACTTCTACTCTCATTCCAGGACTTCTCAGTTGAAGAAATGTAATAGAGACTGTCGCCAAAACGCTGCCATCCTTTTTGAGCAAAAAGAAAAACAGGAACGTCTTGTTTACAAGAATTAACAAATTATTTCTTATTGGGGATGAGAGGGCAGTTTGTTATGTAAAAGAAAAAGGGGAGGCATCAACAGCTACTGGTTGAACTGTCACATATTGCTGTGCTGTTTTTTTGTGTATGTGTTTTTCAAACATCAAATCGAGCAGAAGCCTTATCCAACAAAGTAAATTCAATTCCTGACGTTTCACAAACACAGGCAGACAGCATTAAGACAAGACTTTGGTCAGCTATGACAAGTCAGAGAATCACACTCTGCTTGGTACCTCCAAAAAACAGTCTAACCTTCTACTGTTGTTTGGGTTAATCGATTATAGATAATAACTTATTTCCATCTCCTACCCACCTAGGGCTCTCAGTGTCCTCGTCAGCTGGTCTCTCTCTGCAGTCAGGGAATTGAGCTGTGAAACTGTTGATTTAGGAGAACAGGTTATCAATATTTTCTTAAGTCAGGCAGATGAAGAGGAAACATTCAAATCACACTTACCAGTGGTGCTCATCCTCCTCTCCACAGCTTCTTTCTCACCTCTCAGGGTATTACATCTGGTCTCAGTATCTGAAACAGAGGCTTTCATGAATCCATCAGGGGAATTGTTGGTTTCCTCTTGATGTTCTCCATGTAACTCTCAACTCTTCTCAAAAAATTACATCCATACAAAAAAAAACAATATTGTCTTTGTATCTATTTTGGATCCAGTCCATTAGTGTTGTAGCAGTTTCATCTTTATTACCATAGTTGATCCTTTTCAGCTGGTCTCTCTCTGCAGTCAGGGAACTGAGCTGTGAAACTGTTGATTCATGAGAAGAGATTACTATTTTCTGAAGTCAACCAGTTGAGGAGGAAACATTCAAGATTTGTGTACTCTGTCATTACACTCACTAGTGGTGTTCATTCTCCTCTTCACAGCTTCTTTCTCATCTCTCAGGGTATTACATCTGGTCTCAGTATCTGAAACAGAGGCTTTCATGAATCCATCAGGTGAATGTTCTCTACTATGCAACTCTCAATTCTTCTCAAAAAATCACATTCATACAAAAAACAATTGGTTTTGTATCTACAGTATTTTGAATCAAGTCCATTGCTGTTGTAGTAGTTTGATCTTTATTACCAGAATTGATCCTCTTCAGCTCGTCACTCTCTGCAGTCAGGGAACTGAGCTGTGAAACTGTTGATTCAGAAGAAGAGATTTCTTTTTCTTTTTAACTCAGTTATGTCATCAATAGTTCACTTAAACACTTTAATTTTCCATTAGGACATTTATGTATTTATTGTATCATCAGTATGTATCTATTCAGTTATGCAACAACATAGTTTTCATGTTTTTTTTATCATACAATGAGGTGGATAGAAACTATTCACTACAATATTTAACTGAGATCTTTCCAAATAACACAACAAGGCTTGCAGTTTCATACTCACCCAAGGTTTCCAGCTTCCTCTCCAGACCAGCTCTCTCTTCACTCAGGTTTTTATATCTAGCCTCTGTGTCTGAAACTGAATTTCCATTTGTTATTGATCCATCTGTGATCCTTGTTTGTTAAAGATTCATTTTGTAGTAAACATTACTGCCCCTGAATGCACAATACGCTATGTATTGTTTTTACACCCAAGTTGTCAAATAACTCGTACTTTGTATGTGAAACTGTGCTGTAACCTTCAGAGGGAAGAAGTCAAACTAAAAACAAAGATGCTTGTTAACAGGACTCACAGAGAACAAGGCACAGGGAAATGTTGACCACAGCCTGCAGGACACACAGGAGTCCAACACTCACAGCAACCAGTCTGTACAGTTTGACCCCTGTGTCACACAACATTTTGCAGTAAGTAAAATAGCATTGATATGATCATCAAGTGCCGACTTTCACTGATTCACTTATATTCCTGACACAATCATATTAGTTCAACTCCAAACATCTGAAAAAAATAGGAAGTAATAGTGCATGAAATTACAACAAATTGTGTCCTTTTTTTTAATCTTTCATAGAAATGTTCAACATTTTGCTGGAGTCTGTTCTCAGATGATATACTTACAATAATGTTATAAACACATTGTAAACAACAAATAAGTAAAACTTCAACTGGAATTAGACTTTTAGACTCAATAAGATTTTGTAGTTTGAACTAAGCCTACACATTGCTGAGGATATACAAAACACACCGCAGTCAGGCTTGTGTATTATACATCATCATCATGTTGTGTGTGTTAGCCACCACTGTTGACTTTAACAAATGTCTGAAGTGAGCATCACAGATATATGAAAATGAATAAAACAACAAGAACAACCAAACTGAGTCTCTCATTTTACCTTTATATAGGCTTCATTGCTAAAATTATAATTTTCAGTTAAATGCACGACATGAGTTTTTTTTTTATTGTTATCCTCGTTATGTTCAGTTATGTGAGTCAACATCAAAACATTTAAGATTTCTGTCTCACCAGGTGCCGAAGCCTGAACCTCACGGTCTTCTCCAGGACGATTCTTTAATGCGTCATTAACATTGTGGACATTTTCATATTCTGTGGATGTCTCAGATTTGTCATCATGGATAACCATCTCCATATTTCAGTTGCTGGTTTGTAATGAAGCTGTTGAACGTGGTAAGATGGAACTATAGAAGCCTTAAAGAACCTTTCTTCCTCATTTTCCAGGGAGCTGTCTTTCATGACAAAACCACATCAGCTTGTCTAAGTTCTCAAATAACTACACAGGTTTCATATGTGCTCACCACAATGTACTGGATGGCTCGGAATTAGACATTTGGTCCAGACCTTTCAGTTACCCTATCCATCCTCAGTTAACTCTATATTTGATTTTCACTTTGGCATTAAAGAATGAGAATGCACTGAGGGCTACAGTACGTGATGTCTGCAGGTGTAGCACAATTATAGTTTAACCTCAGATATACATGCGGCGTCACACAAGGAAGTAAAACCTATCTGGAGCTAGACAGGTGCAGCGGTTTGACCCCAAATGTTTAAAATTTCATTTTCTTATTACCACTAGTGCCAAAAAACAACATTGCAATTAGGGATTTACTGATCAAACAAATGTTCTAAATAGATAAAGAAATGAAAGGGGAAGGTACAATAATACCGCCTACTGTACCATGCTATAGAGACACCCAACTCACCATAGAGGGGGATTCTTAACTGCAACAGCCCTACTATACAGCATCTTACCCAAGGATAGTTTGATATGGACTGGAGGAGCCAGGGATCTTACCTTAAATTACATGATAGAAATACTAATAGCATAACAATGAATGGATGTATGTGGTCTACTCAGAGAGGAGGCTGCTGCATCCATTTTCCATCATGGCTGCAATGCAAATCAAACATATACATAGGGAATTCAAATCAGACATAAATCACCTCTAGAAGTTGAAAGTGATTATTTTATTTCACAATTATCTTGGTTAATTAAGTTTGAAGTCAGGTTGCATCAAGTAAATTTTTGTTTGGTTTTGTTTTACAAGTTGTAATGAGATGGAGGTACAGAACAAAGACGTCCAGTGAGTTTGAGTGCTGGGTTATGGAGCCAGTGTCTTTTCACAGATCCAGTAATTTGGTTCCTCACATACTCTGTCATTCCATTTCTTATCAGTGCCGTACAATGTCACTTCTCCACAGTCTTCTTCTCTGTCTCCATGGCCTTTATTGTTAGGCTCACCATTTCCCCAGTAGCTAAAACCCATAAACAATTCTCAATGACAAATATAACATGTTGACACAAGAAAATGTTATTCTTTCATGATTAGAGACTGAGAAATGTGTGAACCTTGTTGTCAGCGGAGTCCCATCAACCCATTTCCATGTCCCCTCTCTCTCTGCATCAGTGAGTCCAATCCAAACAGATCTGCTCAATTGTTTCATGAACTCCTTTTTTATACAGAGAAAATTACATCATCAATATAATTTATCAGTTATCAATAGGTTTTTAACTCACACATAGACATAAATAGGCCTACCTGTTCTTCTTTGCTTTTAATGATCATTAGATGTGCACCTTTTTCAACACAGTCACTTCTACTTTCAGGCCAGGATTTCTTGGTAGAAGAAATGTAATAGAGACTATCACCAAAACGCTGCCATCCTTTTTGAGCAAAGAGAACAAAAGGAACTTCTCATGAACAAGAATTAACAAATATTATAAATAATATTTCTCACAGAGGGGGTGAGGGCAATTTGTAGAAAAAGGGGAAGCAGCTACTGGTTGAACTGTCACCATGTCATGTGCTATAGTCATACTTTTGAGAAACTTCAAGCACCAACTGTTTTGTAGAAAGAGGCTGACGTCATTTAAAAAAAAAACTTGCTATGACATTTCAGAGAAACAGAAACAGTTCTCATGTTTTTTTGGACAATCTGACTTTTGAAATATAACCTGATACTGCAACACAGTGGGGCATCACACAACACAAGTCTTTTTGGCACTTTTTTAAATTGTAAGTAACCTCTGTAAACATGTTTGTAATGTCCCACTGTTATTGATTATAGATGATAACTCATTTCAGTCTCACCTGCTCGTATTGCCCTCATCATCTCGTCTCTCTCTGCAGTCAGGGAATTGAGCTGCGAAACTGTCGATTTAAAAAATGAGGTCACCATCTTCTAAGTCAGTCCAGTCAGTTGCAGAGAAAACACTCAAGACTTCTGTACTTTGAAATCTAAACTCTTATTCCTGTTATAGTTATCAAATTTACCAGTGGTGTTCATCCTCCTCTCCACAGCTTCTTTCTCATCTCTCAGGATATTACATCTGGTCTCAGTATCTGAAACAGAGGCTTTCATGAATCCATCAGCTGCAGTGTTGGTTTCACTCTGTGAACACTCTCTTCTCTACATGCAAATAGAAATTACATTCAATACTGTAACAATTAACAATTGTTTTTGGAGAAAACATTGTTTCACATTTTATAAATCACACTGCATTTTTATTTTTAGGTCGGAGAATGAGTATAATGTTGAAATGCTCCGGTAGCAAAACCAGGTCTAGTATTGTACTTGAATCATTTTGGATCCAGTCCATTAGTGTTGTAGCAGTTTCATCTTAATTACCAGAGTTGATCCTCTTCAGCTCATCTCTCTCTGCAGTCCGGGAACTGAGCTGTGAAACTGTCATTTGAGAGAAGTGATTACCATTATTTTTAACTCCAGTTATTTTATTCCCATTATGCCATATTGGTATCACTGCAACAACATATTTTCATGTTTCATGTTTTCATCATACATTGAGGTGGATAGAAACTATTAAGTAGAATATTTAACTGAGACCTTTCCAAACATAACAAGACTTGCGGCCCCTGAAGTCGAGTCTTTTATCACTGATGTAGTTTCATACTCACCCAAAGTTTCCAGCTTCCTCTCCAGACCATATCTCTCTTCAGTAAGGTTTTTATGTCTGACCTCAGTGTCTGAAACCGAATTTCCATATGTTATTGATCCATGTTGGTTTACTAACCCTCTGTTTTTGCAATTCTCAGGTCTTAACATTTATATGACAAACATAATTTTGTAGTAAACAAAGTTCTGCATTGTTTTTACACCAAGTTGCCAAGTAAAGCTTGTATGTGAATCTGTAACCAGAAAACAAAATGCTTGTCAGCAGGACTCACAGAGAACAAGGCACAGGGAAATGTTGACCACAGCTTGCAGGATACACAGGAGTCCAACACTCACAGCAACCAGTCTGTACAGTTTGACTCCTGTGTGTGTCAGACAGACAGACACACATACACACACACACACACTACATCACATTTCACTACGTTACATTACATTATTTTGCCGACGTTCACTGATTCTCTTATAAGTAAATCAGTGAAAGTAGCACTACTTGTACATACTTACAAATTACAACAATTTGTGTCCCTTTACTTCCTCTTTCATAGAAATGTTCAAAATTTTGCTGGAGTCCGGTCTCAAATGATATAGCATCATATCATACATGCTTTTGAACTGTAGTTAGACTTGCTAAAACGTAGTCATTTGAACTAAGTCAAGACAAACCTCACAGTAGTCAGGCTTGTAAATTAGCCACCACTCTTCAAGACTGAAGTGAGCATATATGTGAGAAATGCTGAGATTTTCATTTTTACCTTTGTAGGACTCATTGCTAAAATTAGAATTTTCAATTTAATGCACAACAACAAATTATTGTTAACCATTATGTTCAGTTATATGAGTCAACATCAAAACATTAAAGATTTCTGCCTTACCAGGTGCTGCAGCCTGAACCTCGCCGTATTCTCCAGGGCGATTCTTCAATGCATCATTCATGATTTGAACATCCTGGACATTTTCATATACCATGGATGACATCTCAGATTTGTTTGCATGATTAACCATCTCCATAGTCCAGACAATGGTCAGTTATGAAGCCATAAATGAAAGTGCTTAAATTGAGTTATGTGGGCCTTACAGAAACGTTTCCTCTTCCTCATTTTCCTGGGTGCTGACACTGCATGATCAAAACCACATCAGCTTGTCTCAGTAATTAACCGTAGTTTGGTACACACTGTTATGGAATATTTGTGTGAAGACTACAAGATAGTTTTGACACTCTTGCCTTGTTTCTAAGATGCTTGTCACAATACCAAAAAATATCAGAGTCCCTAATGTGCTTTACCGACAAAATGCCATTAACAGAAACACAATACACTCTCAAAGAAACCCAGACGGACTCCAAAGATGTGTGAAATGGCAACAAGAAGCTCCCCATGGGTTGCCCCATGAAGATGCACAACTACAAAAAAAAATTTCAAATGACAAAAACAAAGCAGACAGACATAAGACATGAGACTTATACCTAAATTACAGACACACATTCACACGAAATGCCAACACATCAAATTTTGTTTCATTTCTTTCTTCTTTTTAATCAGTGTTTGCATCAATTGAATAATATAGTGTCAGTGATGCTAAAATCATCAGACGGTTTCCCACTCAAACTGGTCTTAACACAAATCTACAATATAGACTGATTTAGTCTAATATAATACTTCAGGTTCTGATTAGACTTCAAAACCTAGGATGTTGAACATCTTGAAATGAACCATTTAAATGATCAACAGCTAATGTGTTATCTCATCCACTAAAGTTAGTTCTAACATTAACATACTTTTTTCTCATGGTGTTTCAGCTGAAAACATGTTGGTCCATTTCAAGTGCTTTGATTTCTGAAGTTGAACCAGTTTTACGTGTCAGTTCATCTGTAGGCCTAGATTATATCTTAAAGAATCAGAATCAGAATCAGAACGAACGTACAACGAAATTAAAGCTAAAAACCTTAAAGTGCGATGACAATTGCGGCAAAGTTAGTTCAGCACAAGACTTTTCTCAAATTCCAATATTTTAATCCGTCAAGATAAATCCCTTGTGGCCTCCAGGTGGATGTGGTAACAATCCTGTACCACAGGAGGCCGCAATAACACCAAATCTGTCACTTATTCATCCACTGCTTTTGCACATTGATGTATCACACACATTACAGTTTTTGGAACCAAGAATACTTCATGTGGACTGGGTGAGCCAGAGATCAAACCATATGAGTCAGACCCTTCCTTTGTACTTCAAAGAAATGATTTTCACTCAGAGGCCTGATTTGACATCCACTATGCTCTTACCACCTTCTTCCTGGCAAATTCAACCTGGGTCTATAGTTTACTAATATTTTACAGAATAAATCTGAAGATTTTCTTTTTGATTGCTCCTGTAATGCAGTAGTTCTGCCTGTCCCTGCATCACCACAGCAGGGTGTTTAGGTTATTTATATCCCACAAATTGTAATTTTTTTAAAGAGACAACTTTGTATTACAGCACTGTTTACAAACATGTCAGCTTTCTTGAAGTAAATCAACCCCCTCTGTGTATGTTGGAATAATCACTTGACATTGTCTGTGAACAAATAATTGCAGTTTTGTGGTAAACAGTGTATGATCCATCCCATTATACGCTGCTGTGGCGATGTGGGGACAGACTGAACGACTGCAGGAGACAAGTAAAAAGAAAATCTTTAGAACTAAAATAATTAGAAAACTATAGCTCCATGTTGAATTTGCCTGGAATCTCCCACTAACATTCAAAGATTTGAAACCAGTCGTTGTTTAAGCCAGACATAAAGCTTTTTTTTTTTTTACAACCAAAGCAGTGTAAACAGTTAAACATGTGTCGCTGTATGTGGCCACTCTCCCTGCAGCAGATTTAACAAAGACGTCGTCCAGTGAGTTTGAGTGCTGACTTATGGAGCCAGTTTCTTTTCACAGATCCAGTAGTTTGGTTCGTCACATCCTCTGTCATTCCACTCTCTTTTAGTGGTGTACGCTGCCACTTCTCCACAGTCTTCATCTTCTGTGTATCCCCGGCCATTGTTAGGCTCACCATGTCTCCAGTAGCTGAAATCCATAAACAAAAAATATATTTCTCATAAAGACTACAAACCAAGTAACATTTATCAGTCAAGTTGTACTGTAAAATGTAATGTTTATCATTGACAGATACAAAATTTCAACACAAGAAATTGTTATGATTAGAGACTGAAAAAATGTGTGAACCTTGTTGTCAGCGGAGTCCCATCAATCCATTTCCATGTCCCCTCCTTCTCTGCATCAGTGAGTCCAATCCACACAGATTTGGTCAATTCTTTTGTGAAGTCCTTTTTTATACAGAGAAAATAACATCAATATAATTTATCACTCATCTATATGTTTTTAAGTCACACATGGACAGTGTTGGGTAGTAACGCGTTATTAGTAACCCACCAGCCTTCTTTTTTCAGTAACTAATAACGTAACGCCTGTTGTTTTCAGTAACTCCGTTCCCGTTACTGCACTGCGTTACTCCGTTCCTTTCCGTTCCTTTTGATGAGATTTTAAGAAACACTTCCCATAACATTTCAGCGATCAATAAAGTTTCATTGAATTGAAAGAACAGAGCACATGTGAGAAACAAAGCGTTTGGCCCCCCTCTAGCGTCCCATACTAGTCAAACACGCTCCGGACTGGGTCAGAGCAGAGCAGGGCATGACCTGCTGTGCTAAGGTAACGTTAGCTAACGCAGCATCCGAGACCGAAGCTGTGTCTCCCGGTTCAGGCTGCAGCCCCTGAACCGGGAGACACAGCTCCAGAGTCACAGCGAGACACACCAGCACCCACCCACACCCGAGCAGCCGCGGCTGGAGTCCGACAGACGGACGTCTGAAACATTAAACACAGTCTGGGTAAACACAGCTGATCGATCGAAGTAAAAAAACAAAACAACCATGGAGTGAATTTATTTCAAAATTTCATTGTAACTTATGTCTACAGTATCCTCAAAATGTTTGCAGTTGTGTGGGTCAAGCTTCTGTAGCCTGCATGCTGACATCATGCAGCATGATAACATTTAACAGATAAAAACACGTTTTTTCATCAGCATCAGTAGCTACAGAACTGACATGGGGTTAGAGGGGAATTCATAACCTTTATTTAATGGAGGCATTAGAAAAAAAAATATTTTAAAGTAACGGAAAAGTTACTTTTTCAGTAACGCATTACTTTTTGGTTTAAGTAACTGAGTTACTAACGGAGTTACTTTTTTAATGAAGTAACTAGTAACTGTAACTAGTTACTATTTTTGAGTAACTAGCACAACACTGCACATGGACATACTATACCTGTTCTTCTTTGCTATTGATGATCATCAGATGTGCACCTTTTCCAACACAGTCACTTCTACTGTCACGCCAGGATTTCATGGAAGAAGAAATGTAATAGAGACTTTTGCCAAAAGTCTGCCATCCTTTTTGAGCAAAGATAAAAACAGGAACTTCTCATGAACAAGAATTAACAAATTATCTCTCACTGGGGGAGAGAAGGTTATGTAGAAAAAAGAGGAAACAGCAACAACTGGTGGAACTGATATGCTATCTACGATTAGAAAGACAATGAGAAAGACTTGAAAAATCTTCTCTCTCTTTTCAAATCCCACTGTGTAGCCTAGTTTTTACCTTAAAATAATGTCTCTAAACTAATAACTGAAGTAGTAGAAAAATGTCTAATAGGATGAATGGTGCCACCACTACAGCCTGCAAGTAAAGCTCCAGGACTGGAGGGAGGCCGCAGGGCGCTGTGTATGGGGGAGAGAAGGAAGGAGAGGAGGGGTCTGGAGCTCAGAGACCCCGCTCAGCAGGGTTAGGGTGGTCTCGTTGCCGTCGCCACCGTGCACCAGTGCGTTCACACCGGTGGGAGCGTCGCAGCAGCCGGAAGTCATTCATTTTCAATGGAGGCCGACATCGACAGGCATCGGGAGCGAGCGTCAAATAAAAGTTGAGAGCTGTTCAACTTTATGTAAATGAGGAACAGTTGCAGACTGGGAGTCTCACAGTGGGAGAAATTGAGAGGGCCTGAGAGGACTGTGGACCGACCTATGCAGGGAAGTTACATAGTGCAGTTTCAGCCGACGCGACCCGGCTCAGGCTGCAGCAGCAGCACCATTCATCCCATTAACCATTTTTCTACCATTGCAATGAGTCTGGAAACATTATTGTAAGGCCGAAAAAGATGAGGTGACCATTATCTTTTTCTAGTCACTTTAAAAGAAAACACTCAAGACTTGCACAAAATGAAATCCAAACTTATTTCTACTGTAGTTTGGTCATCAAACTTACCAGTGGTGTTGATCCTCTTCTCCAGAGATTCTTTCTCATCTCTACATCCAGTCTCAGCATCTGAAACAGAGTCTTTCATGAATCCATCAGGTGCATTGTTAACACTCTGTCTTATGTTCTCTACACGCAACGTTCAACTCTTATTACATTCATATATTCAAATAATTGTATTATAAAACATACTAAATTTGTATTAACTTGGAGAATGAGTAAATGTTGAAATGCTCTGGTAGCAACACCAGACCCAGTATTGTACTTGAATCCTTTTTATTTGATCCTCTTCAGCTCATCTCTCTGTACAGTCTGGGAACTTAACTGTGAAACTGTTGATGTAAGAGATTAACTCTAACAGTAAAGTCATCAACCAAATACTCAGTCCACTTACACAGTTTTATTTCCATATATTTATTTATTGTACCATTAGTAGCTATTTAATTATTCAGTTTCTGCAACAACATAATCCTCATGTTTTTTTTATCATTAACGTCATGGATAGAAACTATTCACTAAAACCTTAATGAGACCTTTACAAATAACATGACAAAACTTGCAGACTCTGAAGTCTGGGCTCTTATCACTGTTATCACTATAGTTTCATACTCACCCATGGTTTCCGGCTTCCTCTCTAAACCATATCTTTCGTCAGTCAGGTTTTTATATCTGGCCTCAGTGTCTGAAACTGAATTTTTATATTTGTCATTAATCTGTCTGCTGTGATATTGGTTTTATTAACACTCTCAGGTCTTCTAGAAATAACATTTATACAACAAAACAAGCTTCTTTTTGTAGTAAACATAAC
Organism: Decapterus maruadsi; assembly: GCA_030347415.2. Taxonomy (NCBI): domain Eukaryota; kingdom Metazoa; phylum Chordata; class Actinopteri; order Carangiformes; family Carangidae; genus Decapterus; species Decapterus maruadsi. Next base: position 25,585,618 of record CM064901.1, on the reverse strand, counting down.
TCCACTGAAACATTATGCGTACAATGCTCTGCACTGTTTCACACCCAAGTTGTCAAGTAAAGCCTGTATGTGAAACTGTGGTGGTAATCAGATACACTTCAGAGGAGAGAAGTCAAACTAGAAACCAATACGCTTGTCAGCAGGACTCACAGAGAACAAGGCACAGGGAAACGTTGACCACAGCTTGCAGGATACACAGGAGTCCAAAGGTCACAGCAACCAGTCTGTACAGTTTGACTCCTGTGTCACACACACACACGCACACGCACACGCACGCACACACACACACACACACACACACACACACACACACACCTTTTCAAGTTAAATTTAGGAAGAAAGGGTGTGTAAATCTCCATTTTTGTGTCCCTTCACTTTCTCTTTATTTAGAAATGTTCAAAATTTTGCATCTGGTCTCAAATAATACATACTTGTATATAATAACACTATAAATGCATTGTTAACAACAAATAAGTAAACGTTGTAACTGTAACTGTAGTTATAGACTCACAAAAACTTAGTGGTTTGAACTAAGTCTAAATGTGGGTGGCACCACTGATGCCTATAACAAGTAGTCTGAAGTGAGCATCATTTTAAAACAAAAAAAGAAAACAGAACAAGAAATAAAAAATATTTTAACTTTTCAAGTACATTATCTGAATTTAAAACAGAGATTCTCAATTTACCTTTGCAGTCTCCATTGTTAAGATTCAAAATTTCAATTTAATGCACAACATGAGATTATTGTTAACCTCGTTATGTTCAGTTATGTGAGTCACCATCAAAACATTTTCACAAGATTTGTCTCACCAGGTGCTGAAGCCTGAACTTCACTGTCTTCTCCAGGTCGATTCTTTAATGCGTCATTCCTGACTTTAACATTGTGGACATTTTCATATACTATGGACGTCTCAGATTTGTCGTCATGGATAACCATCTCCATATTTCAGTCGCTGGTCAGTAATGAAGCTGTTGATGAACGTGGTTAGGTGGTAACTACAGAAGCCTTACAGAACCTGATTTTCCTCTTCCTCATTTTCCAGGGAGCCGTCTTTCATGACAAAACTAAGTTCTCAAATAACTTAACAGGTTTCATATGTGCCCAACACAATGATCTGGATGATTCAGAATCAGTTATCCCTCTGACTGAAGACACCATGTTTCTCTAAAAAAAAGTCTATTGGAGTCACAAGTCGTTAATATTTTGGTAAAGTGAAGGTCATTTGTCATATGATAAATGACCTTTGCTTTACCCAAAAAACTAACAAACAAACAAAAAACACTTATTTTAATAGTAATAATAAACTTTATTATAGAGCACTTATCAGACAAAAATAAAAAGTGCTTAACAGAGAAAATGAGGATTACAGTTAAAAAAGAAAAGAAATCACAGAGGATGAATTTAAACATCAAAATGAAGATGAAACTGACCAGGCTGTATAGAAACATAGCGGGTAAAAGACAGTGAGAAACAAAGCAAACCAACAACTCAAATAAAATCAGGGAATGCTACACGAAAGAAATGTGTTTTAGGTAGAGACTTAAAAGACGACCTTGACTCTGACCACCTTATTTCCTTGGGCAGGTCATTCCAGAGCCATGGGGTACGGTTACACCCCGCCTTTCCGAAGCACCGCCTTTCCGACAATAGACTTCCATTCATCGTAATAGCCAGAGGTGGGTAGAGTAGCCAAAAATTGTACTCAAGTAAGAGTATAGTTACTTTAGAATAATATTACTCAAGTAAAAGTAAAAAGTAGTCATTCAAATATTTACTTGAGTAAGAGTAGAAAGTACTTGGTGAAAAAGCTACTCAAGTACTGAGTAACTGCTGAGTAACCTCTGATTTGTTCGTTTAATGATCAGCGTGTAACTGTAGGCCTAATCAAATACACAGAAATATAATAGCAATGAAAAAAATCAGATATTGCCAAAGAACAACATTTAACAACTACGACAATAGCCTAAATGACTTTTTTTTTTTTTTTTTTTTACAAAGTAACATAAATTAAGACAAATTCAGCCGCAACAACTTCCATAGGCCTATGAACTGTCTGAGACTAATGCCAGACCCAGGTATTTAAACCCAGAGTGGGTGGTCCTATGATTGGTTTCTAGTGAAACCAAAGTCACATGACCACACCCCCCGAGACTCGAGTCACATGACCACACCCCGACACTGGAGGGATGGTCATGTGACTAGGAGTCACATGTCTCCAGGTGTGTATGGGGTTTAAATTTCCTGGGGAGGAAGAAGAATAAGATGACCTGGATTACTGAGAACCTTCACCAAAGACGGTTTATATTGAATATCTTTGCCTTCACGGATGTTATCCACGACATACCAGCTAGGGCTGACGTCATCCTAATCATTTAGGCTACTAGCTGCAGCTTCTCAAATTTGAGGCGGAGTGGCCGTCCTGTTTACCGCGGAGATTTTGTGTGCGGTCACGTGACTGCCTGGCTCTGTCTGATTGGTTAAACGGAGGCAAACGTCGCGAGTGGCTACATCTGATTGGTGAAACGCAGTCATGTGACAGAGGCTCGGAAGTATCTCCATTAAAACAAACAATTTGCACATTAGATCGATAAGAAAAAGTAGCGAGTAGCGACCGGAATGTAGCTCAATGTAACGGAGTAAAAGTATCGCTTCTTCTGAAGAAATATACTCAAGTAAAAGTAACAAGTAGGCTGCATGGAAACTACTCTTAAGTACAATTTATCCAAAAAGTTACTCAAGTAAATGTAACGGAGTAAATGTAGCGCGTTACTACCCACCTCTGGTAATAGCAGGGTTTTCTATTTTTTCTGAAGATCCCGCTATGCCGAAAAGGCTATTGGGGGAAACCCTCAGTGCGCGTTGATCTTTTTTTCCTTTTTGGGGTCAAACGGATCAGGTGAATAATTAACTGCAAAACAAGCGAATACTTCATATTAATGACATATAGGCCTAACGTTCATTATGCTTGTGGCCTGTCTAGCCTCGACCTGTTTTTTTTTTTTTTTTACTAAACTTAACCAACTCCTTTCTTCATTGCCTATAAGCCCAACCAAAGCATCTCCTCAGTCAGCTGTCAGCACGAGCGGAGGCGCGCCCCTGTGAGCTCAAGCCGGGTTCAGCCGCGCTCGAGCAAAGCAGGGAGGGAGAAAAAAAGTGTGTATCTTTACTGTGTGTGGGAGATCAGATCTCCAACAACGGAGTCGGGGAGAAAGCAAGGACAGATCTGCCCAGTCTCTGAGCAGCGCACGTTTCACAGACAAGCCGCAACACAGAGTGTAAACAATGTCACGCAGTCCAGCACCTAGGACAATGGAAGGCTGCCGGAACAGCAGTGTTTCTGTGGCAAGGTGAAGAGGGACCCGGGCGGGCTTCGAACCCCAGACTCCCGGGTCGGAGTCATGCGCGCTAACCAGTCGGCCAAAGGGACATCCCCTTGGCCAAGTAGCCAGGGCCCATGATCAACTGGAGGCATAGTGACAGGACCACCACTGTCACATTTCGAAGTGGAGGTGTGTCGGAATGGAGAGCTGTCCCCACGGGGGTACATAAGGGTTTAAAGCACCTATACAAATGTGGCAAGGTGAAGAGAGACCCGGGCGGGCTTCGAACCCCAGACTCCCGGGTCGGAGTCATGCGCGCTAACCAGTCAACCAAAGGCACATCCCCTTGGCCAAGTAGCCAGGGCACATGATCAACTGGAGGCATAGTGACAGGACCACCACTGTCACACAAAGAACTTTTAACTATGCAAAAGTCTCTCGTTTCTGCTGATGTCTCAGTGTGACCTACAACAGCAAATGAGGCCATCAGTGTCAAGATAAGCTATTTCTAAGTATTGAAACCGATAGGCAGTGGTTGGATCAGCCTACAGACGAAATGATTTACAGTACTCAGACCTGGAGACGGCACACAGGGCCTAAGACCATCCCGTCCTCCCGGGGACGTAAAAATATGTGTTTGGGAATAACCCCCAGGGAACAGTCGGGACAAAGACTTCTTTCTTTCTTTCTTCTTTTTTTCAGAAAAATGCCCAAATCGCATATCCACAGCTGCAGCCACGGAGCGTGAAGCTCATCTGCACCGGAGACAGCCGAGGCAGGCAGAGCAGCTCACTGTCATCAACCTCAGCGGTCCTGGTACGTCCTGGTGCGCCACAGACCGAGAAGTCTGAGCTTACACTCACTGGCGGTGAGACGACACAGTGTTTTTTGCGACCTGAAGAGCAGACTGGCCAACCAAGCTTTGGTTCTCCTCATCCGTCGAGTTGCACACGGGTGAAAGCGAGACGATTGGTTTATGCTCCAAAGAGCCAGTCTCTCCACTCCTCTCACCCACACTGAGGACCCGCCCTGGGCTACAAAGTTAGCCTGCTCCGCTGTACTGCTAGTGGCAGTTCTTACATGTTTTAAATACTTTAACAAAGTAATTTGCCTAAAACTGCCAAACAGTTAACAAAACAGTTGACACATTGACAAAAAAAATTAGTCTGGAGCCCTGATGTGTGAGCCAGATAAGCGTCTTTACAACAATACACAAACGCCCCCTGTTAACCGTAATCTCTTGTTTATGACAGATACGACTAATACATGACAATCCATCGATCCACTGACTGATTATAAAAGGCTTCACTGAAAACAAAAGCACACGACCGGGAGGAGGCCTAACAAAACAGCGGAGAACTGACAGCTACTGGCTAGTACGATGTAAACAGGAAGTCATTGTCGAACACATCAGAATTTCTTGAATTATTTAATTCAGACTAAATATAATTTTTAATGGAAAAGCAATACTTGTATTCTGCACCCCTCTAAACGCCCCGTGGATGGTTTAATTCTTGAAAAAATATAGCTTTCAATAAGCATTCTCTATATTCAACCTTTAAAAATCATCCTTATCTGCCTTTTTGGAAACGTCCCCACCAAAATGATCAGCTAGCCTATAAGCAAGAGCTGATCATTATTAGTGTGAGGTAAAACTCTCACTGGGGGATTGAGCAAACTCCTCAGTTGAAACCATTACACTGGTACTTCGGGGCACTCAAACCATTTCCCCTACTCTTACAAAAGACCAACAAACCAGAGAGGGCAAAGCACAAGCCAAACCAACACAGTCATAACCAAATTTTTACACTAAGCTCATGCTGCAGGGATTCAATTGACTGTAATTAAAATGATTACATGTATGGACTTGCAAGTGGCTTAGATGAAAGCGACAGATAGAGGCACAGTTACCACAAATTCAAGATATAAATAAAAGACATTAAAAGGATGTGGTCACTGTGTGACAACTGCCTCTTTTGTAAATGGTAAATTCAAATGCATTGCATGCATTCATTTGACACTTTTCTAGTTTCTGCAACCACTCAACGCACTTCACACTACAAGTCACATTCAGTGACTACATTGATGTATATAACCATTCGCACATTAAAGTTTTTGATACAAGGATACTTCAACATGTGGACTGGATGAAGCAGAGATCAAACTGCTGGCTTGGTAGGGAACAATAAAATGTATAAAACAATACGGAAACAGAAATCAATCTCTTCATGGCCATGACAGGACAGCCAGTGAGTTTGAGTGCTGACTTATGATGCCAGTGTCTTTTCACAGATCCAGTAGTTTGGATCCTCACATCCTCTGTCATTCCAGTTGTTTCCAGGGTGAGAATGTTCCACTTCTCCACAGTTTTCTTCTTTGTTTCCCTGGCCTTTATTGTTGGGCTCACCTTTTACCCAGTAGCTGAAAACCATAAACGAAAAAAGTGTTAAAGCATAAAGCATACAATCTAAGAAACATGTACTGTAGGCATATCCGTCAACTTGTACTTGTACTAAATGTGTGAACCTTGTTGTCAGACGAGTCCGATCAACCCATTTCCATGTCCCCTCTCTCTCTGCATCAGTGAGTCCAATCCACACAGATTTGGACAGTTTTTTTATGAAATCCTTTACAGAGAAAATTACATCATCAATATAATTTATCATTTATAAATGTGTTTTTAACACACACATAGACATATTTTACCTGTTCTTCTTTGCTGTTGATGATCACCAGATGTGCACCTTTTTCAACACAGTCACTTCTACTTTCGGGCCAGGATTTCTTGGTAGTAGAAATGTAATAGAGTCTATTGCCAAAAGTCTGCCATCCTTTTTGAGCAAAGAGAAAAACACTAATGTCTCATTAACAAGAATTATTTCTCAGAGGGGGAGAGAGGGCAGTTAGAAAAAAAGGGGAAGCAGCAACATCTACTGGTTGAACAGTTATAATGCACTGTCTTCCCAACATCAAGCTGCCCCCACCCTTTGTAATGACTTAACTCATTCTAAGGTACGAGAAACCTTTCATCAAAAACATCACACAAGTCTTTTTGGCGCTGACAAGATTTGGCTGTAAGCAACGTGTCCCTAACATTCCACTGTTATTTAGGTTAATCGATTATACATAATATGATTTCAGTCTCACACCCACCTAGGGTGCTCAGTGTCCTCTTCAGCTGGTTTCTTTCTGCAGTCACGGAACTGAGCTGTGAAACTGTTGATTTAGGAGAACAGCTACCATTATTACATTATAAGTCAGGCAGTTGAAGAGGAAACATTCAAGATCTGTGTACTCTGTCATCACACTTACCAGTGGTGCTCATCCTCCTCTCCACAGCTTCTTTCCCATCTCTCAGGATATTACATCTGGTCTCAGTATCTGAAACAGAGGCTTTCATGAATCCATCAGCTGCAGTGTTGGTTTCACTCTGGGAACACTCTTCTGGGACCTAGTTTCATGGTGCAGGCAGCGTAATGTCACTTTGGCAGTTTGGTAGACTGTGGTGCGCCAAGATGGGTTTGGCGGCGCAGCAGAGGGAGGTGTCACAGATTCAGCTTGGTGCAGTGGAAGTTTCATGCCAAAAAGTCACACCGAAGGTGCACTGAATGCCCGCCAGCTCCTAGGGTTAGGGTTAGGGTCTCGGTGCAAGGCGAAGCACAGCACCGAGGTAGATTGGCTGACTGGTGTGCAGTGCACACACCTCACCAAGACCTCACAGGCAGGTTTCCACAGTTCAAGGCACATTTAAATGCAATAAATAATCACAACATTATTTAATGCAACTAATGGAATCAACACGTGAATTTACATATATTTGTCCCGTCACATCTGATCAAAGTCTGTTGGCAGCGTAATGGAAACTCGACCTGAATTAACAGCAGGGATGAACATCTCCAATCAAATCAAAAAAAAAAAGAGACGGACAGAGAGCAGAGAGAGAGAGAAAGAGATGCTTAGCAATGCATCCTTTACGCTGAGATGCTCCTGATTTCATGCCTGTTACGCATGGTGTTTGTTTATGTTGTGATTAGTGTACATCTCTCATCTTTCCTACACAGGGTTTAAATACTAAATGTGAGTTTCTTTATTAGTTTGCGCCAATAGGAGGGACAAGGGGAGTGCCTGCACTGGCCTGCACCGGACTGCGTCTTATGCGCCTTGACACACCCTGTTGGTGTGGCGCACTACGCCTGGTCTACATGTATGAAACAGGTCTTATCTAACTCTAAACTCTTTTAGAAATTATATCAATACAATAGAAACTTTTTTTCATGGAAACATTATTATATATACTAACTAACTTTTTGGTAACACTTAACTTGACACCTATCTCTATAACACATTATAACCATACTTATAATGTCTTATAATGCAGTTATACTGTATAACTATAATTATAAACATTCATAATGCTTTATAACAATAAGCATAACACACTATAAAGCATTTTATCATGACTTATAAGGTCAGGTATTATAATAGGTTGTAATTGTTAGTAACTCACTGACAATGACCACATCGATAACGCATTATCAATATAGTTATAATGTGTTATAATTATCATAAACGTGTATAACTATCATTATAAACACTCATTAATTTCTAATTCTTTATAGTGTGTTATGATTGTTGTTATATAGCATTATGATCATTTATGAGTGATTATAATACAGTGCTATAACTGCATTATACCTCATTATAAGTATGGTTATAATGTGTTAAAGAGATAGGTATCAAGTACCCAAAGGAATAGTTCACCAAAAATGAAATCCTTAACCTGATGAATACTCCCAAGTAGTTTTTTTATTACTGAAAGTGCACTTGGAGACCGGAGAGGGGGGTTCATAGTCCAACGAAAAACTTTATATGAGATTGATAGGGCCTGACACAAAAACGTCCTGGGGTCCTATTATGCAAAATCCACTTTCTAGAGGTTTTGTAGTGGTCCTACATGTATGTGTTCCCGTGGCCTTTCTATGACGCCTGGAGGTGAAAAAAGTCTGTTTACTCCCTCAATTGATTTTTACACTTTTTTGGGATCGTGTCTCCAAACGAGCGAATTGAAAGTGCTGGCGAACTTGACGTCAGGATGTGCTGAACTCAAGTGACTCCACCTCCCGGTACTTCCTTATACTCCCCCTGGGCCAGTCTGGAAAAACGTGAGCTCCGCCTGGTGAGCCATTTCCTGATCACGGACAGTCGGAACCCCCAATATATATTATATTTTTTCAGACAAGATGCAAGTCTCATAAACTTTTTTTTTTCCGGAAATCAATGCCCCCCTGCTGTCTCTATGTCAACATTGGCACATGTACCTGTAGTGAAAACCACACCCTCTCCCCGTGACAGCTGTGGAGTGGACGTGGTTTACACATCTTATTTGCATTTCAAGGTGCAGACACAGAAATGGCTCGTTCCAAAGCCCTTCTCTGCTCGTTCTCAGGAGAGCTCTGGAGAGACACTTTGAGATACTGAGATGTAGAGCTGCAGATTGATTTGGGGACAATACACTATAGGAATACAATATGGTTGGACAACTTAAAACCATATGAAATAGTTGAAAAATAGCATAATATGGGACCTTTAATATTTCTGTTTGTCTACTGCAATCCAAGTTTCCTGAAGGGATATAGTCCAGAGTTTACTCGAAATTATGTCATTTAAGACATTTTTACAGCCTAAACAGTCCAGTCTTGAATTTGCCTTGGGCGTGCACTCGATGCACGTGGACATGACTGGACTTGATGTTGTTTCGGGGGGGGGTTTATGACAGTGACATGTGCCTCCCAGAACTGAACGAAGGAGCGAGCTATTTACGGCCGACTTGCATAGTAGGCTACCACTTTAAATGGTTTTTGTGTAGTTTTATGAACGTTTTTGTGTCAGGCCCTATTAATCTTATAAAGTTTTCATTGGACTATACGAACCGATCTCACGGGGCTCCAGATGCACTTTCAGGAATAAAAAACTATTTTGGAGTACTCATCAGCATGCGAGTGACTCATTTAATTTTTCGGTGAATTATTCCTTAACTATTCCTTCCTTCAATATTGTACTTGAACCCTTTGGATCCAGTCCATTAGTATTGTAACAGTATCATCTTTATTACCAGAGTTGTCCCTCTTCAGCTGGTCTCTCTCTGCAGTCACGGAATTGAGCTGTGAAACTGTTGATTTAGGAGAACAGCCACTATTATTTTTTCAGGCAGTTGAAGAGGAAACATTTAAGATCTGTGTACTCTGTCATCACACTTACCAGTGGTGTACATCCTCTTCTCCACATCTTCTTTCTCATCTCTCAGGATATTACATCTGGTCTCAGTATCTGAAACAGAGGCTTTCATGAATCCATCAGCATCCTTAAAACTAGGAATATTTCAAGGTTTTTGTGTAGTTTTATGGACCTGTTTGTGTCTGGCGTGATGCACGTGTGCATCACGTGAACACAAGAGTGTGCCCCAGGCAAATTCAATACAGAAATGTTTAGGCTGTAAAAATGTCCTACATGACGTAATTTCAAGTAAACTCTGGACTATATCCCTTCAGGACACTTGGATTCCAGTAGACGAACAGTGTGGAGGAATATTAAATGGTTTTTTTTCTAGTTTTATGAATGTTTTTGTGTCAGGCCCTATTAATCCAATGAAAATTGAAAATCGTCACCCTATTAAAATAATGGCCTAAGTCATTTTTTCAAGTTTTCGGGAAAACACAAAAAACTTTGCCAAATTCAGAGGATATGATATTCATTAATCATTTCAATCAAAAAGGCCTTGACAGTGGATGACTGTTGACATACATAGAACGTTGTGTGTTAATTATGTAACATTAAAGAGTAAAGTGACTTAGGCAATTTTCTGAACATTTTCAGGTGACTTAGGCAACTTTAAACCTGGCTTAAAGTGCCCTAGCATTCCATAGTACAAACGTTAAATTAAGTTAAATTAAAGTTAAATTAACTCCTGTGTCGTATTAGGGTCAAAAATGACCTGGTTGGCACGTTTAAGAGCAGAAAAAACCTAGTAAGCAAAATTTTTTCGACTTGAAATTCGATGGCCCAGACTTCCCTCTCCCCAGACGCTTTCTCCAGCTCTTCCGGGAGGATACCAATGTGTTCCCAACCCAGCCGAGTGACATTGGGTGCGTTCGAGATGAACTGCGCCTTGCCTGGAAGGTTGGTGAGAGCAGGCGGCAGCAGCAGGGGGTGGTGACAGAAAGCTGCAGTCAAGTCGGACGGTTTCCAGCCATCGTCAATACAAACAGGAAGTCAGCGAAATATTTCTTATGCAGTATTGCAAGTGTCCAATAAATAACCAACATAGTTCTCAGAACAGAAGTTTGACTCTGTGTGAATATTTTCTAGCAGAACAACATGAGATTCATATAAGCTAGCATTATACAACAACACGTAGTGTTCACAGACCTAACTAAGAACCAACCAGCTCATGATCCGGTGACTTTCCCATCATGCCTTGAGGCTTGCAGGCGGTTGCAAGTCGGGAGCAAGTCGGACACAAATCTAACTGGCATGCATTGTGTGCTGGTCACCGGCGATTGATTCTGCGCAGGCCTGGATCATCTCGAATGCACCTATTGTCACTACTATGTGTCCTGGGTCTTCCTCAGGGTCTACTTCCAGGGGGGCATGGCCTTAACACCTCTATATAGGGACGTGTCCAGGTGGCATCCGATACAGATGCCCCAGCCACCTCAGCTGGTTCCTCTTGATGTGGAGGAGCAGCGGCTCTATTCCGAGCTCCTCCTCGGTGACAAAGCTCCTCACCCTATCTCTAAAGGCCCCCACATACTCGGGCGTACATGTGTCCGCGGACATCCGCGCGTACTGGAGGCGTACTCAAAGCGTACCCAAAGCGGACGTCCGCCCGACCCGTCCGCGCAAAGCTCAATATTTACGACCGCGCGTACTCCGCGTACGCGTACTCGGTGTCACACAATAGACTGCTCGGCGAGAAATCTTCATATCGACCTGTTTTTATTGTTGCGCCGTACGCCCGACTATGAAAGCTCAAATGTCCGCGGACAGTGCGCACTGAGTCCGCGCTGCTCACAGTACGTGCACAGTACGCCCGAGTATGTGGGGGCCTTAAGGGAGCACCCTGCCTACCTGTGGAGGAAACTCATTTCGGTCACTTGTATCTGAGATCTTGTTCTTTCAGTCATGACCCAAAGTTCAGGACCATGGATGAGGGTAGGAACGTGGTAGACTGGTAAATCAAGACCTTCTTTACCACACCATACCAATACCACGACCGCATTGCTGCAGCCGCTGCACCGACCTGCCTGTCAATCTCGCAGTCCATCCTTACTCATGAACAAGACCCCAAGATACTTAGGCCCAGTCCCATTTCTTTTCCCTTAACACTAGCACTTGGTTCTCAGTGGCCTCCAAAGGGACCCCTTGATGATGAAGAGTGAAGTGTTAGAAGTTAAGATCATACCCTACGCAATGGGACACCACTTAGCATAGCCGGCGTGGTCACCAATGTGACACGTAGCAATGATGTAAGAGCACTTCCCCTTGCTCTTGAAAGAATGGGCTCTTTGCACAGCATCACTACTTCCTGAATTTAATGCTGCTCCTTTGTTTCCTGTCTTACATTATTGGACAAACTGATTAATCCAGGTGTGTCTGAGTAGTCACAATGGTCAAACACACCTGGATTGATCAGTTTGTCCAATAATGTAAGTAAGCAAACAAAGGAGCAGCATTAAGTTCAGGAAATAGTGGAACTGTGCATAGAGCCCATTAGGACACACTACCCCTACATGAGAATGTGCAAAACTGAGTGCTTGGGTCAAAATCAAGTGGAAGTGGGTAAAGTGGGACAGGGCCTTAAACTCCTCCACTTAAGACAGAAACTCTCCCCAACCTGGAGGTTGAGAACCATAGCCTTGGACTTTGAGGTGCTGATTCTCATCCCAGGTACTGAATGGGTAATATGTATATGATAATCCATTGATCCACTGATTGATTATCAAAGGCTTTGTTGAAATCAAATGCACACAACCAGGAGGGAAGTTAGCAAAACAGCGGAGAAGTGACCAGACTTGCAGATTCACTGAATGATGCAATTTATGAATCGATAAAAGTCGTAAGCCATGTAATAAGTGGGATAATGAGTATAAATTAGATGTTACATTTAAGATGTTACGTGTATTTTACTTGAAAGTTTGAGTTTAAAACGTTCAATTTCAATTCAGTGAAGCACCAGTGCATGCAGGAAGTTAAAATCACACAAGCATTAAATTGCCTAAGTCAGACATTTTATCCTAAAGAATCAAAATTTTTTGACTTAGGCCAAGAATATAATGGCCCACCCTCTTGACATAGGCCATTGTCTTAAAGGACATAAAAACCATGATCCTCTCAACTAAGGATTAAGATTTTTTTTACCAGAGGTGGCCAGCATTATCAGGAGATGATTTAGGCCAAAAACTCATTTTCGTCAAAAAATGACTTAGGCCATTATTTTAATAGGGTGACGAAATTGGACTACGAACGGGTCTCCAGATGCACTTTCAGGAATAAAAAAACTACTCCGGAATATTCATCAGCATGAGGGCGAGTCACTAATGACTGAATTTCATTTTTTGGTGAACTATTCCTTCCTTCTAGGGCTGCAGGCCCAATATTGTACTTGAACCCTTTTGGATCCAGCCCATTAGTGTAGTAGCAGTATCATCTTTATTACCAGAGTTGTTCCTCTTCAGCTGGTCTCTCTCTGCAGTCAGGGAACTGAGCTGTGAAACTGTTAATTTAGGAGAACAGCTGCCATTATTTTCTTATGCAGTTGAAGAGGAAACATTCAAGATCTGTGTACTCTGTCATCACACTTACCAGTGGTGTTCATCCTCCTCTCCACATCTTCTTTCTCATCTCTCAGGATATTACATCTGGTCTCAGTATCTGAAACAGAGGCTTTCGTGAATCCATCAGCTGCAGTGTTGGTTTCACTCTGGGAACACTCTGTCCAGCCCTCTAAACTATTTTAGAAACTACATTAATGCAATAAAAACTTCTTTTTTAAGGAAACATTATTATACATTTCATAAGCCAGACTAAATTATTCTTTCCTGGGCTCCAGGCTCAATATTGTACTTGAACCCTTTTGGATCCATCCCATTAGTGTTGTAGCAGTATCATCTTGATTACCAGAGTTGTTTCTCTTCAGCTGGTCTCTCTCTGCAGTCACGGAACTGAGCTGTGAAACTATTGATTTAGGAGAACAGCTACCATTATTTTCTTATGCAGTTGAAGAGGAAACATTCAAGATCTGTGTACTCTGTCATCACATTTACCAGTGGTGTTCATCCTCCTCTCCACATCTTCTTTCTCATCTCTCAGGATATTACATCTGGTCTCAGTATCTGAAACAGAGGCGAGTAGTTTTTTATTCCTGAAAGTGAATCTGGAGACTCGAGAGGGGGGTTCATAGTCCAACGAAAACTTTATATGAAGGCCTGACAAAAAAACGTCCTTAAAACTACACCACACAAGAACCATTTAATATTCCTCCACACTGCTCGTCCATTGCAATCCAAGTGTCCTGAAGGGATATAGTCCAGAGTTTACTTGAAACGATGTCATTTAGGACATTTTTACAACCGAAAGAGTCCAGTCTTGAATTTGCCTTGGGTGCACTCTCACGTTCACTCGATGCACGTGGATATGAACGGACTTGACTAAATGACGTTGTTTCGGGTAAACTCTGTACTATATCCCTTCAGGACACTTGGATTCCCGTGGACAAGCAGTGTGGAATATTTCAAGGTTTTGTGTAATTTCATGGACGTTTTTGTGTCAGGCCCTATTAACCTCATATTAAGATTACGTTGGACTACAAACGGGTCTCCAGATGTACTTTCAGGAATAAAAAACTACTCCGGAATATTCATCAGCATGGGGGTGAGTCACTAATGAATTTCATTTTTTGGTAAACTATTCCTTATTTCTTCCTTCTAGGGCTGCAGGCCCAATGTTGCACTTGAACCCTTTTGGATCCAGCCCATTAGTGTAGCAGTATCATCTTTATTACCAGAGTTGTTCCTCTTCAGCTGGTCTCTCTCTGCAGTCACGGAATTGAGCTGTGAAACTGTTGATTTAGGAGAACAGCTACCATTATTTTCTTATGCAGTTGAAGAGGAAACATTCAAGATCTGTGTACTCTGTCATCACACTTACCAGTGGTGTACATCCTCTTCTCCACAGCTTCTTTCTCATCTCTCAGGATATTACATCTGGTCTCAGTATCTGAAACAGAGGCTTTCGTGAATCCATCAGCTGCAGTGTTGGTTTCACTCTGGGAACACTCTGTCCAGCCCTCTAAACTCTTTTAGAAATTACATTAATACAATAAAACTTCTTTTTTAAGGAAACATTATTATACATTTTATAAGCCAGACTAAATTATTCTTTCCTGGGCTCCAGGCTCAATATTGTACTTGAACCCTTTTGGATCCAGCCCATTAGTGTTGTAGCATCATCTTGATTACCAGAGTTGATCCTCTTCAGCTGGTCTCTCTCTGCAGTCAGGGAACTGAGCTGTGAAACTGTTGATTCATGAGAAGAGACAATTATTTTTAACATTAAGGGACAATTCCAGGCGAATTCAACTCGGAGGTGTATGTTCCTATCATTTTAGGTCTAAAAGAAGGAATATGAAGATTTTCAGTTTAATTGCTCCTGTTTTGCGGTAGTTGTGTCTGTCCCTAAAATGAATCAACTAAATACTCACATTTTCATTTTCCATTAGGACATTTAAGAATATTAAACTGTGACCTTTCCAAATAACATAACAAGACTTGGAGCCTCTGAAGCCAAGTCTCATATCACTGATGTAGTTTCATACTCACTCAAGGTTTCCAGCTTCCTCTCCAGACCATATCTTTCTTCAGTCAGGTTTTTATATTTGGCCTCAGTGTCTGAAACTAAATTTCCATAGTCTTTGTCATTGATCCATCTGCTGTGATGTTGGTTTATTAACCCTCTGTCTTTAGCTAACATGCAACTCTCAGGTCTTCTAGAGATAACATTTATATGACAAAATTACTAGATTAATTTTCTATAGTAAAAATAAGGAAAGTATGCATTCAATTTCAATCAACCCAAGTTGTCAAGTCACACTGTGGTGGTAACCAGAAACAAAGATGCTTGTTAACAGGACTCACAGAGAACAAGGCGCAGGGAAACGTTGACCACAGCTTGCAGGATACACAGGAGTCCAAAGGTCACAGCAACCAGTCTGTACAGTTTGACCCCTGTGTCTCACACACACATTTTAAAGTTACAATGAAGTGACTGATTTACTGATGTCACCTCATGTCCATCTGATAATAAAGCACAAAACCTTTATCTGTCTGTCTGTCTGTCTGTCTGTCTGTCTGTCTGTCTGTCTGTCTGTCTGTCTGTCTGTCTGTCTTGAGTCTAAAGACTCAACAAAACTTCTTAGTGTTCCTGAGGATATAGACAAACAACACAGTCGTAAGATATAATTGTACATCATCATTTGCACCACTGTTGACTTTAACAAGTAGTCTAACGTGAGCATCACATAGCCTACCAAAATAAAACAAAATAATAACAAAGGGGCACAACATGTAAAATGCAATGCAAAAGCAAACATGTTTGCTATGATATCTGCCTATACAAAGAGTTTAATTTTACCTTTGTAGGATTCATTGCTAGATTCTTTTACTTAGAGCACAACATTGTTGTTCGCCTTGTTATGTCCACTTATGTGAGTCAAGACCAAAAGATTCAAGATTTCTGTCTCACCAGGTGCTGCAGCCTGAACCTCAACGTCTTTTCCAGGGCATTTCTTCAATGCATCACTCCTGACTTGAACATGCTGGAAATTTTCATATACCATTTCAGATTCATCTTCATAGGTATCCATTTCCATATTTCAGGCACTGGTCAGTCATGAAGTTGTTGATCAAAGTGATTAGATGGAGCTATAGAGGCATTAAAGAACTGTTTCTTCTTCCTCATTTTCCAGGAAGTTGTCTCACTTTACTGTACATGGAAGGCGTAAAACACACCCATCTAAGTTCAAAAATAACTGTTGAAGCTTCCAGTCAGATTTTTGACCTACAGTAAATACAACATCCTTAACTCAGTGTTTGATTATTGTCTCACTTTGGAACTAAAGAATAAGAATGCACTGAGGGCTACATGATGGCTGCTGTATGGCTGGCACAATTATAATTTAAAGTGATACGCCAACATTCGCACTCGCAGTCTCACTGTATTTCAGAGGTGAGGCACAGAGCACCTCTGCTTCTTCTGCCCATATGGTGTGTATGTGGCTGTTTTTGGCATATTTGACTTGCATGTACGCCAAGGGAGGCAGAGGCTACGCTGCCTGCTAAGAAAAGAGACAATTCATGCTGTGGGTGCTGCCAGCTAAGACACTAGTTATAAGGTTTTCTCTAAAATAAATAGATAAATCTGAATGCATTAAGGCATGTATTTCATTCACATGATCACTACACTCTCCTGGATAAATCAATCACACTTAATCTTAACATCAGACTGACAAGCTTTATATCTCCCTTACTTTATATCACAGTCAAACCCAAGTTACAGTATGTGCTCTCAGCCTGTTCACATGCTGCATGGATTTCATATAGCCTACTGCCTTTCATCCTCGTTTATTATCCAAACCAAGTGCTCCTTCCTCTCTCTGATGAATTTTAGGTGAGAGATCTTTAAGTAAAGGACTACAATGTTTAAAAATGTAAGGCACACTGCCTGAATGCTATATAAACTTCCTCCTTTGTAAATGGGAAATGCACTTGCAGTAATTTGACACTAACAACTCAAAGCACTTCACACTACAAGACACATTCATCCATTCACACACACATCTATACAAGGCTCTTTTATATACATATTGCACATTGATGGGTAACACTACGTAGGCCTACATAATACCCCTGGTGTAAAATGTGTTACTGTAAGTGTACTAAAATGTAGCATACTTTTGTGTACTTGAAGCCACATTAACCATCATTATACTTCAAGTGTGTTCATGGTTAACTTGAAGAGTGCTAATTTGGAACAACTAATTTTGTACTAAATATATTTAAATTGTAATTAAGTTGTAGAAAAGCACAACTTGAAGTGTATTTAGTGTACTTTTGTGTGCTAAAGAAGAACAACTTAGCATGACTACATATGTAGGCTACTAAATAAACGGTATGCCTAAAGAGTTAAATTAAAGTGTACCTTGTTTGTATTATAAGTACATTAAAAAATGTGTGTCTTAAAAATATATATGTTTTATACTTGCTATTAGGCTAATATGCTTAATTATACTTTTGGCTTATTCCAATTACTAAAAAGCATACTTTGCAGTTAATAGTCAATCTACTTTATCATTACTTTTCTATTTCTACCTTGCACATTCTTGCAAATGTATTACCAGTACTAAAGGCTGAAAGACTTTTGGGACTAGCCTTTGTGGCAGGTCGGGTGTTACTCTGCTCCACCCCCTCCCACTCAATCGGCATCACCGGTGCTTGATTGTGCATTGGCATCACCTGTTCAGTAACTGCGCTCCTCCGGGGCGCATTCTCTCCCTGGCATTCACCTGGAAAGGCCCTGTGCGCGCTCCGGCTGTTTGGCGTGCTCCGGTTTGCTTGGTGTTGGCGTGATCGTGTGGTCGTTCGCAAGGTAAGCGTGGGTTCTTCATCTGTGTGCCACCTTATGGCACATAATGGTGTGACAACCGCCGTGGTTTTGTTGCTTTCAGTTTTGGCCGTGCTGGTTAGGTTGCAGCTGGAGGAAGTGTGGCGTCCGCTCTCTGCTATTATTGCAGACTGGGACTGGTTTTGAATGTTTAAAGCTCTCTTCATAGGTAAGCATGATCCTTTTATTAATCTTGGTCGGCTATAGTAGCCTTATGCTAACAGCTGTTGCCCTCTGCTCTGTCCTGCTGTAGCTGCTGGTTGGTTTCTGGTTCCTCGTTGGGCCAGCTGCAGTATTTTCTGTTTATTTATTTTTCTTTTTTGAGTTACATAGGTTATTTTGTTTAGTTCTATTTTGGTTACATTTCTGATTTTGTTTATTTAGCTATGGGTAGGCTTTAACACTACACCTGATCGCCACCCATAGCTGAGTTTATTCTTATTTAAGTAGTACATTTCTTTGGAAACATTTGTATTCGGTTTAAAATAATTTGTTTTCTTTCTGTTGGTGTGTATGTGAGTGTGGTGTGAGAGTGTTTTAGAATAGGCCATTTTAATTAGGCTAGTTCCAACCCTTGAATGTCGCTCCACCTAATTTTGTTTCTTTTCTCCCTGGACAGGAGCTGGTGTAGGCTAGTGCATGGCAGACTCCCCGGTGGTGGTCCCCATCTCACATCCCTTAAGTTTGCTGCACGTGGTGGTTTGGTTTGTAGTATTTTTGTGTGTTTTAAGTTTCTTTAGTCTGTCCGCCTCATGAGCTTGGCCCTGTTCCCCCTTTTTGTTTATTTCCCCTTTAACGTGCTGTGGTATAGCAGACACTCGGGTTGCAAAGAACATGTTCATTTTAACTCTAGTAGGCTAAACCATTGTTAAATAAAAATAATTTATATTTTTTGGAAGTCCGTCTCTCGTCCTCTTTAATCTTGGTGTAACGAATCTGTGTGACCTTATAGTAGTCCCAGTACAGGGTTGAGTTTATTTCCTGGAGTGCAATTCCCCAGGTGGCGTTGTTGGACAAATTTCTCCCTTTTTACTACGTCACGCCACACCTACTTTAATGTATTTAAACCATATCCAAATTATAATATATTGCAAATAATACAAAAACTTGTATCTCTAAATGTATAAACATATGGCTTTTAAACATTTTCAAAATAAAACCTTAAAGGAGCGGTATGTGAGAATGTGGCCAAATTGTTGCTGCAGTCAAATTCAAAACACAGCATCGCGTTGTTTCCCCTACGCTACCCCCCAGACTTGAGGTTTCCAGACAGCAACGCGCTATAACCTCTATCTGCTCACTCGGTTAGTCTCAGTCTCCAAGCAGAGTAAAAAGCTAAATACTCATCAACAACCTCACTATTTTATTGCTTTGATTCACAGTAACTAGAGTTGACGTCCCTCAGGTGATCTTCAAATTATTGTAACTTTTCACCACTCCAACGCTGCGTGTCTGTGTGCAGCGCTGAGAGACACACCCTGCATCTACAGGAGCCTTTGTGCGTGTTATTCACGCCGTAGATGAGCCAACATATGAGACGTCATAAACGACACGAGCCGCTCCGTTTCTCCTCCACTTTCTGACGTCGGATCATAAAACATGACGGCCAGAGACAGGCGACCTGACCTGGCCGGACTCATCTCATGAACCCCTCCACACGTTCACCGTCACTTAATTTACCATTGGCTCCATTTAGCAGCAGCTCACACTAGGGCTGTTTGATTAATCGATTTGAAATCGTAATCGCAATTATTTGGCCAGGAAGATGTTAAAAAACAAATCGAAAAATCGATTTTTTACTCTAACTAGGGTAATTACAGTAAACCCCCATTCATGAATCTGGGCTGCGCTGAATTACCGTAATGACTGCTGCCCCCTTCCTCGCATCACGTTCTCCCACTGCTCTCCCCACACACTGTAAACAAGTATGGTCATACGCTGCGCGTGCGACTCTTCCAGTGACAACGCTCTGGCCAATCATTGGAAGGCAGTCAGTTGACGTCACGTTTTTGGATGGATGGATGGATTTTTAAAAAAGAAATTAGACTCCAGGTCCATTTAAAAAGACACAAACAGCACACAAGATACACTTGCCATTTAACAAAAAAATCGGAATCAGAAATCGATTTTTGAGAGAGGAAAATCGAGATTTTATTTTTGGGCAAAATCGAACAGCCCTAGCTCACACTATCGAGAGTTACAACATACCACATGGTATGAGGGTGAATTATTTGTCCTAGACACACACACATACATTTTAAGCTGAATTATATTGCTTTACAATAGTAGTCAGGCTTGTGAATTGGCCTATATACGTACATGTCACCACTCTTCAAGACTGAAGTGAGCATATATGAATAATAGTGAGAAATGCTGAGATTTTCATTTTTGCCTTTGTAGCCCTGGTGAAAAAAAAAGTGTACCTTATTGTATTTTAACTTCAAGTATATTCGTATTTTGAATAGTACATTGAAAATGTACTTACACAAATCAGCCGCAATAACACCAAATCTGTCATCCAGTGCTTTTGCACATTTATGTATCACACACATTAAAGTTTTTGGAACCAGGGATACTTCATGTGGACTGGGTGAGCCAGAGATCAAACCATCATATGAGTCAGGCCCTCCCTTTGATTTGACGTCCACTATGCTCTTACCCACTAAGAGCAGGGATTCTTCCTGGCAAATTCAACCTGGGTCTATAGTTTACTAATATTTTAGGGCATAAAAAATAAATCTGAAGATTTTCTTTTTGATTGCTCTTGTAATGCAGTAGCTCTGTCTGTCCCCGCATCACCACAGCAGGGTGTTTAGGCTATTTAGCCTATATCCCACAACTTTGTATACAGCACCATTTACAAACATGTCTGCTTTCTTGAAGTAAATCAACCCCCTCTGTGTATGTTGGAATAATCACTTGACATTGTCTGTGAACAAATAATTGCAGTTTTGTGGTAAACAGACTATGATCCGTCCCATTATACGCTGCTGTGGCGATGTGGGGACAGACTGAACGACTGCATAACAGGAGACAAGTAAAAAGAAAATCTATATGTGGTGGTGACTATTCAAAAAACAAAACTTGTCACCTGTGGTGGTTTGGGATGGTTCGTTCTTGACTCGACTCCAGAGTGAATGAATAAAAAAGAAAGGTTGCAAAGTAATGTCTTTGGGTGAGGTTCCCGTTTATTTGAACAAAAAGAATAATGTAAATTGACAGAACAAAAAGGGATTCTATTGTCTCTCTGGCTGCCGTGTAAAAACTGTGTCCCACCACTCAACTCAAACTAATCAACACATCTGATCAACAGCAGCTGGGGCAAAGGTTGGGGTAAAAGAAAGAAACTAAAATACTGCACCCTAGTGGAAAAGCAACATAACACAACATAAAAAATGGCTCCTACACTAATTAGAAAACTATAGCTCAAGGTGGAATTTGCCTGGAATCTCCCATTAACATTCAAAGATTTGAAACCAGTCGTTGTTTAAGCCAGACATTTATTTAGTAATAAAGCTTTTTTTACAACCAAAGCACTGTAAACAGTTAAACATGTGTTGTTATATGTGGCCACTCTCCCTGCAGCAGATTTAACAAAGATGTCGTCAATATAATTTATCACTCATCTATATGTTTTTAAGTCACACATAGACATATACCTGTTCTTCTTTGCTATTGATGATCATCAGATGTGCACCTTTTCCAACACAGTCACTTCTACTGTCACGCCAGGATTTCTTGGTAGAAGAAATGTAATAGAGACTTTTGCCAAAAGTCTGCCATCCTTTTTGAGCAAAGAGAAAAACAGGAACTTCTCATGAACAAGAATTAACAAATTATTTCTCACTGGGGGAGAGAAGGCCGTTTGTTATGTAGAAAAAGAGGAAACAGCAACAACTGGTGGAACTGATATGCTATCTACGATTAGAAAGACAATGAGAAAGACTTGAAAAATCTTCTCTCTCTTTTCAAATCCCACTGTGTAGCCTAGTTTTTACCTTACAATAATGTCTCTAAACTAATCATTGAAGTAGCAGAAACATGTCTAATGGGATGAATGGTCCCACCACTACAGCCTGCAAGTAAAGTTCCAGGACTGGAGGGAGGCCGCAGGGCGCTGTGTATGGGGGAGAGAAGGAGGGAGTGGAGGGGTCTGGAGTTCAGCGACCCCGCTCAGCACTGCTACCAGCGACGGGGTCGGGACATGGGGTCGGGACCAGTGGTCTCATTAGGGTGGAAGCTGAAAGCTTCCACACTATTGTTGTTCAGGTCGGCCATTTTGTTTCTTTATACTTATTATTCTTACTTCTTCCGCGCACCTAACTACTCCTTCATACTTTGTGCTATTTCAACAATTCATACATCAAAATGTGCAGCTTCTTGAACACTTTTGTGCTATGACTTTTCTCTTTCATACAATTTATACTTTTTACAATATTTAACTTTTTCTGCAATTTTTTTCCCCATAGGAATGCATTGAAAACGACTTCAAACTTTTAAAATCGTTGTACTACTTTGAACGTCTAAAGCTCCAGGATACTTTCTCCCTCAGACTCCATTTTTCTTTTAAACTGTAGACAAACCTTTTAACTATTCAGCTCTAGCTCATCTTATTGATATCTTCAACAGTTTCAGCTGTGTGGCAGTTTTTAAATCATTAAGATTTCTGCCAAAATGCAGCTTTACAATGGTTGTGTATTGCGTCTAACGAGCAGAGCTTAGAGTGGGTGACATCATCACCTGAGTGAGAGGGAGCGAAAATCAGTCTAGATTTTTTCTGGATAAATTGTCCTAGATGGCCAGAAATTACACTCAGACACTTGATTTTTTCCAGGGTTGTAGCCACACTTGTCGTGTCTGATATGATGAGATCAAAACAGCAGACAGATTTACAGATTTGTCTGCATGAGCCTCTTTGTGCAGCTAGACCTGCTCCACTGGCTCATTGACTCCAATACAAAACTAGGAGCTGATTTTTTCAGAAAAGGAGAGAGGACCCTCTTTTCTAAACTGCCACAGTGAGAAAAGTATTTGTCTCACAAACATGTAAGTCACACAGCCAGCTCAGGAGGGTCTCCTTGCTGATTAATCATAACCACACTCTGATAAGAGGTACGGTTCTCTGTTTATAGGCTGTTTTGCGGAGGCTGCACTGAGCTGAAATCCCACTCTGCTCTGCTCTGCTCTGCTCTGCTCTCCTCTGTGTAGTGCATGTCACCAGCTGTTGGAGGAGGCTCGTTAAGACAGCCTCACACAGACATATGATAAAACAGACTGACAGGATGTCTCTAGTAAATTAATTGAACTCTGACGTGTGTATCATGTCAATCATGCACAAACACTCTCCTCTCCTTCTCTCCCTCCCTCCTTCCCTCTATCTCCCTCTCTTATCTCTCCCTCTCTTTCTATGTCTCCTTCTCACTTGCTTCTCTATGCTCACTGTGTGTGGAGAGTGTCGGTGGCTCAGTGGTTCAACCACTGGACTCTTGATCCGAAGGTTGCTGGTTCAAATCTTGCCTCACCAACATTAATAGTGATTTATTTTCTCAGTCATCCTCTTTTGACTTCTGATAATTTGTTTCATGTTCAAACTGCTGCTCTCAGCCTGATATTCATTTTATTACAAGTCTTTCATGACTTCTGCTGGACTTGAAGCTTTCTTGGTGTTGACTGTGTTTCCGACAGGTGCAGCTTTGGGCTCGTTAACTTCAGAGTGACACAGAGGGCAGCTCATTAACAGACAACAGTCTTTGCAACTGTGGCATTTTGGCATTATACTTTGTTTAAATTCACATAAAATAGTCAGGCCTGGCACAAAAGCCCTCAATTTGCACTTGTAACTGTTCGTTCTACTATTCTGCATTCAGTTATCATTGAATAATGACAACAGGGGTAGTATTGCTGTGTTCTCTGTGGTGCAGTGGTAGATTATATGGTTGGAGATCATGAGGTTGTGGGTTCGGTACTGGCCTCTGTCATGTTGTTTCAGACTTTCTTGCATTCTTTGTTTCTCTCTTTCTTTCAACAATTTCTTCAGCTCATTCAGCATTGCTTCAGCAATAGTGTTCAGCTGCTTTCAGCTTCCACCCCATTTCCATTCTTGGAAATGCTTTTTCTAGTTGCCTCTGCCGCTGTGCACCAGTGCATTCACACCGAAAGTGGTGGGAACGTTGCAGCAGCCGGAAGTCATTCATTTTCCATGGAGTCCGGCATCGACAGGCATCGGGAGTAAGCATCAAATAAAAGGGAGTCTCACAGTGGGAGAAATTGAGAGGGCCTGAGTGGACTGTGGACTTCAATGTGGCTGTGGCTGAGCTGCTCAGGGCAGTTACAAACCACTTGTAGTTTCTGCAGTTTCAGCCGATGCGACCCGGCTCAGGCTGCAGCAGCAGCGGCAGCACCATTCATCCCATTAACCATATTTTTCAACCATTGCAATGAGTCTGGAAACATTATTTTAAGGCTGAAAAACTCTGCCATGATGCTTTAAAAGATGAGGTTACCATTATCTTTTTCTAGTCAGTCACTTTAAGAGAAAACACTCAAGACTTGCACAAAATGAAATCCAAACTTATTTCTACTGTAGTTTGGTTATCAAACTTACCAGTGGTGTTGATCCTCTTCTCCAGAGATTCTTCCTCATCTCTCAGGATATTACATCCAGTCTCATCATCTGAAACAGAGTCTTTCATGAATCCATCAGGTGCATTGTTAACACTCTGTCTTATGTTCTCTACACGCAACATTCAACTCAATATTATTACAATATTATTACATTCATATATTCAAATAATTGTATTATAAACCATACTAAATTTTTATTAACTTGGAGAATTTAGGATATTTATTTATTGTACCATTAGTAGCTATTTAATTATTCAGTTTCTGCAACAACATGATTCTGTTTTTTCATCATTATATCATTAACGTCATGGATAGAAACTATTCACTAAAAACTTACTGAGACCTTTACAAATAACATGACAAAACTTGCAGACTCTGAAGTCTGGGCTCTTATCACTGTTATCACTATAGTTTCATACTCACCCATGGTTTCCGGTTTCCTCTCTAAACCATCTTTCTTCAGTCAGGTTTTTATATCTGGCCTCAGTGTCTGAAACTGAATTTTAATATTTATCATTAATCTGTCTGCTGTGATATTGGTTTTATTAACACTCTCAGGTCTTCTAGAAATAACATTTATACAACAAAACAAGCTTCTTTTTGTAGTAAACATAACTCCACTGAAACATTATGCGTACAATGCTCTGCACTGTTTTTACACCCAAGTTGTCAAGTAAAGCCTGTATGTGAAACTGTGGTGGTAATCAGATACACTTCAGAGGAGAGAAGTCAAACTAGAAACCAATACGCTCGTCAGCAGGACTCACAGAGAACAAGGCACAGGGAAACGTTGACCACAGCTTGCAGGATACACAGGAGTCCAAAGGTCACAGCAACCAGTCTGTACAGTTTGACTCCTGTGTCACACACACACACGCACACACACACACGCACACACACACACCCACCTTTTCAAGTTAAATTTAGGAAGGAAGGGTGTGAGAAATCACACTAAATCTCCATTTTTGTGTCCCTTCACTTTCTCTTTATTTAGAAATGTTCAAAATTTTGCATCTGGTCTCAAATGATACATACTTGTATACAATAACACTATGCATTGTTAACAACAAATAAGTAAACGTTGTAACTGTGACGGTAGTTAGACTCACAAAAACTTAGTGGTTTGAACTAAGTCTAAATGTGGGTGGCACCACTGATGCCTATAACAAGTAGTCTGAAGTGAGCATCATTTTAAAACAAAAAAAGAAAACAGAACAAGAAATAAAAAATATTTTAACTCATTAAGTACATTATCTGAATTTAAAACAGACTATAAATTTACCTTTGTAGTCACCATTGTTAAGATTCAAAATTTCAATTTAATGCACAACATGAGATTATTGTTAACCTCGTTATGTTCAGTTATGTGAGTCACCATCAAAACATTTTCACAAGATTTGTCTCACCAGGTGCTGAAGCCTGAACCTCACTGTCTTCTCCAGGACGATTCTTTAATGCGTCATTCCTGACTTTAACATTGTGGACATTTTCATATACTATGGACGTCTCAGATTTGTCGTCATGGATAACCATCTCCATATTTCAGTCGCTGGTCTGTAATGAAGCTGTTGATGAACGTGGTTATGGAACTATAGAAGCCTTACAGAAGCTTATTTTCCTCTTCCTCATTTCCAGGGAGCCGTCTTTCATGACAAAACTAAGTTCTCAAATAACTTAACAGGTTTCATATGTGCCCAACACAATGATCTGGATGATTCAGAATTAGATATATTGGTTCATGTGAGTTTTTGTACAAGGTTGAATTATGTAGCTACATAATGTTTTTTATGAGGTAACACTTTGGGTCAAAATCGACAGAATTGTACACAAATGTCTGATATAATGATAAAGTGATTTTTATATCCAAAGTGTCAAAAATGTTTGTCATACCATATGACAATCAGTTATCCCTCTGACTGAAGACACCATGTTTCTCTAAAAAAAAAAAAAGTCTATTGCAGTCATACAGTCAAGTCACTAATATTTTTGGTAAAGTGAAGGTAATTTGTCATATGATAAATGACCTTTGCTTTACCCAAAAAAACTAACAAACAAACAAAAAACACTTATTTTAATAGTAATAATAAACTTTATTATAGAGCACTTATTAGACAAAAATACAAAGTGCTTAACAGAGAAAATGAGGATTACAGTTAAAAAAGAAAAGAAATCACAGAGGATGAATTTAAACATCAAAATGAAGATGAAACTGACCAGGCTGTATAGAAACATAGCAGGTAAAAGACAGTGAGAAAACCAACAACTCAAATAAAATCAGGAAATGCTACACGAAAGAAATGTGTTTTAGGTAGAGACTTAAAAGACGACCTTGACTCTGACCACCTTATTTCCTTTTAGAGTTTAAGTTTACACTATTATTCTGTTAAAATGGTTATATCCTTACTTAACAGTTTATTTTGTTATTTTTTTATTCTTAATATTTTTATATTGTTATATTTTATTCTTAATATTTTTATATTGTTATTGTTATATTGTACTACTACATGCACCTTCATCACCATAACAAATTCCTAGTATGGGTAAAACCATACCTGGCAATAAAGTTCTTCTGATTCTGATCTGATTCTGATTCTGATTGGGCAGGTCATTCCAGAGCCTTGGGGTACATAAGGGTTTAAAGCCCCTACAAAGAACTTTTAACAATGCAAAAGGCTCTCGTTTCTGCTGATGTCTCAGTGTGACCTACAACAGCAAATGAGGCCACCAGTGTCAAGATAAGCTATTTCTAAATATTGAAACCGATAGGCATTGGTTGGGTCAGCCCACAGACAAAATTATTTACGGCACTCAGACCTGGAGACGGCACACACGCAGGGCCCAAGACCATCCCGTCCTCCCGGGGACGTAAAAATATGTATTTGGGATGATAATTAATAACCCCCAGGGCACAGTCAGGACAAAGATTTCACTCTTCTTCAGAGAAATGTGCATATCACTGTGACCACACAAACGACTTCTTACAGCACAAGACTCCGGCTGCAGACTACCATGTTGTCCACAGCTGCAGCCACGGAGCATGAAGCTCCTCTGCACCGGAGGCAGCCGAGGCAGGTGGAGCAGCCAAACATTTGACAAAACAGTTGACACTGACAAAAAAGTTAGTCTTGAGCCCTGATGTGCGAGCCAGATAAGCGTCTTTACAACAATAGCCTACACAAACGCCCCCTGTTAACCGTAATCTCTTGTTTATGACAGATAAGACTACACAAATACACACATCATAGCATACATGTATGACAATCCATCGATCCACTGATTGATTATAAAAGGTGTCATTGAAAACAAAAGCACACGACCAGGAAGAGGCTTAGCAAAACAGCGGAGAACTGACAGCTACTGGCTTGTAAAGTAAACAGGAAGTCATTGTCGATCAGAATTTCTTAAAATATTAAATTCAGACTATTTAATGGAAAACACTTGTATTCTGCACCACTTTAAATGCCCTGTGGATGTTTTATTCTTGAAAAAATATACTAGCTTTCAGTAGCCTAAGCATTCTCTATATTCAACCTTTAAATGTCATCCTTATCTGCCCTTTTGGAAACATCCACACCAAAATGATCAGCTAAGCAAGAGCTGATCATTTTTACAAGTGTGAAGTAAAACTCTCCCTACTCTTACAAAAGACCAACCAACCAGAGAGGGCAAAGCACAAGCCAAACCAACACAGTCATAACCAAATTACTTTGTACACTAAGCTCATTCACATGCTGCAGGGATTCAGTGGACTGTGGTTAAAATGTTTAAATGTATAAGGACTTGCAAGTGGATTGGATGAAAGCAACAGATACAAGCACAGTTACCACAAATTCAAGATATAAAAGGATGTGGTCACTGTGTGACAACTGCCTCTTGTAAATGGTAAATTTAAATGCTTTTATTTGACACTTTTCTAGTTTTTGCAACCACTCGGTGCAATTCACACTACAAGTAACATTCAGTGCTTCCTAGTCAACATATTGGACATTGATGTAATTATATTTGCACATTGAAGTTTTTGATACAAGGATACTTCGACATGTGGACTGGATGAGGCAGAGATCAAACTGCTGGCTTGGTAGGGAACAATAAAATGTAAAAACAGAAATCAATCTCTTCATGGCCATGACATGTCAGGACAGCCAGTGAGTTTGAGTGCTGACTTATGATGCCAGTGTCTTTTCACAGATCCAGTGGTTTAGAGTCTCACATCCTTTGTCATTCCAGTTGTTTTCAGGGTGAGAATGTTCCACTTCTCCACAGTTTTCTTCTTTGTTTCCCTTCCCTTTATTGTTAGGCTCACCATTTGCCCAGTAGCTGAAAACCATAAACGAAAAAAATGTTTATCATAAAGCATAGAATCTAAGAAATATGTAGGCATATCCGTCAACTTGTACTTGTACTAAATGTGTGAACCTTGTTGTCAGACGAGTCCCATCAACCCATTTCCATGTCCCCTCCTCCTCTGCATCAGTGAGTCCAATCCACACAGATTTGGACAGTTTTTTTATGAACTCCTTTTTTATACAGAGAAAATTACATCATCAATGTAATGCATCACTTAGCAATGTGTTTTTAACACACACATAGACATACTTTACCTGTTCTTCTTTGCTGTTGATGATCACCAGATGTGCACCTTTTTCAACACAGTCACTTCTACTGTCACGCCAGGACTTCTCAGTTGAAGAAATGTAATAGAGTCTATTGCCAAAACCCCGCCATCCGTCTTGAGCAAAGAGAAAAACAATAATGTCTCATTAACAAGAATTATTTCTCAGTGGGGGAGAGAGGGCAGTTAGAAAAAAAGGGGAAGCAGCAACAACTGGTTGAACAGTTATAATGCGCTGTCTTCCCAACATCAAACTGAGCAGATGCCTTATCCAACAGAAGCTCCAAGTGTTTCACAAGACAGGCTGACAGCATTAAGATGAGACTTGAGTCAACCATGACAATTCAGAGAAACACACTCCACCTGTGCCTTCACTGTAAACAAACAAAAAATCTACTTATGCCAACAAGATGAAAAACCATCAGTGGAGGAAGATATGGATTCTTTACTTTAGGGCGGCACGGTGGCACAGTGGTTAGCACTGTTGCCTCACAGCAAGAAGGTCCTGGGTTCGAATCCTGGGCCGCCCAGGGCCTTTCTGTGTGGAGTTTGCATGTTCTCCCCGTGTCTGCATGGGTTTCCTCCGGGTACTCCGGTTTCCCCCACCACCAAAACATGTTAGCTAATCCTCCAGTCAGCGCCCCTGACCAGAGCACTGGCTTAAATCTGGAGTTGGTCCCCGGGCGCCGCACCGTGGCTGCCCACTGCTCCTCAGGGATGGGTTAAATGCAGAGAAAGAATTTCACCTGTACACCTGTATATGTGACTAATAAAGTACCTTTACCTTTACCTTTACCTTACCTTTACTTTAGTAAAATTGTAGTATTACTTTCGTATTAATGTATTAACAGCATTTTGTGTTAAATTGTGAAATTACCTCTCTCTGGAAAATTATGGCAATCACAGTGTATCCCATACATTCATTTATTGATGGCTCCCCGCCATAAATAGATTTTTTAGCTTTTGGCTTATTATGCCGAGAAGTGACTGTTTGCTGAGATCTGCACACTATTGCGGAATTATGGTTCATTCATTACGGGAGGGATGCACTTTTCAGCACAGCAGTAAATTTGGACATCCCCTGGCTGTTTTCGCCAAATACACTGCTATTCATGTTCATATGCATAACACACCTGTGCGTAACCCCATTTGACCACCAGGTATCTGCAGTGAAACACATGGGGGATGCAATATTCGGCACACAGCTGTTTTTGGACATGCCAAGATTTGCACATTTATGGAATAAAAGTTCTTCCATTAGATGGAGTCTTTACGTGTTCGTGTGTGTCCAATCCCTAAAACGTCTCTCTCTCAAAATATTTCTAATGGTTTGTCATGTTTAAATTACGTGTTTCAAAGGCATCGGCCTATTTTGAACATAAGTGAGAGTGTGAATTAAAATTGTAATTTTCAACAGTGACAAGCAGTATTTCTTTGCATTCCCACATTTAAAGCACTTCATCAGGAGCAAATTTTGTGAAAAGATCAGCGCTACTAAAAGATTTATGAATGCAATTTCATGAATAAGACCCAGAGTATTTAGGTGTGTTTATGCATATGAACATGACAGCCAGGGGACGCAAATCTCGGCAGGTCCAAATACTGCATCCCCAAGCAATGAATGATCCGTAGTCCCGTGTTTGTTGTGCAGCATGCAGATCTCAGCAAGTAGACACTTCTCAGCATGTTGCAACCCCACGCCCCCCTTTGAAATCAAACATGACACTGCAGCACAATGTGTTGGCCTGTAATAATGCAACATAACGTTCTACTGTTATTTAAATACAGATAATAACTGATTTCAGTCTCATACCCACCTAGGGTTCTCAGTGTCCTGTTCAGCTGGTCTCTCTCTGCAGTCAGGGAATTGAGCTGTGAAACTGTTGATTTAGGAGAAGGTTATCAATATTTTCTTAAGTCAGGCAGATGAAGAGGAAACATTAAAATCCATGTACTCTGTCATCACACTTACTAGTGGTGTTCATCCTCCTCTCCACAGCTTCTTTCTCATCTCTCAGGATATTATATCTGGTCTCAGTATCTGAAACAGAGACTTTCATGAATCCATCAGCTGCAGTGATGGTTTCACTCTGTGAACACTCTGTCTTAGGTCTTCTACATGCAACTCTTTTAGAAATTACATTAATACAATAAAAACCTATTTTTAAGGAAACATTATTATACATTTTATAAGCCATAATATTTTTTTATTAACGTAAGTTCACCAAAAAATGAAATTCAGTCATTAGTGACTCACCCTTGCACTGATGAATATTCCGGAGTAGTTTTTATTACTGAAAGTGGAGACCCGAGAGGGGGTTCATAGTCTAACGAAAACTTTATTAATAGGGCCTAACACAAAAACGTCCTTAAAACTACACCACACAAAAACCATTTTATATTCCTCCACACTGCTCGTCCACTGTAATCCAAGTGTCTTGAAGGGATATATTCCAGAGTTTACTTGAAACAACGTCATTAGGACATTTTTACAACCTAAAAAGTCCAGTATATTGAATTTGCCTGGGGCGCAACTTTCATGTTCCCTGGATGCACGTGATGCACACAGACATGACTGGACTTGCCTAAATGACCTTATTTCAGGTAAACTCTGAACAGGTAAACTACTAACTATTCCCTTCAGGACACTTGGAGCAGTACGAATTCAAAAAAAGTTTTTGTTTGACTGCAAACTACGGTCTCCCAGTCTCCAGATGCACTTTCAGGAATCAAAAACACCTCCGAAGTATTCATCAGCATGAGTCATTAATGACTGAATTTCAGGCCCAATATTGTACGTGAACCCTTTTGGATCCAGTCCAGTGTAGCAGTATCATCTCAATTACCAGAGTTGATCCTCTTCAGCTGGTCTCTCTCTGCAGTCAGGGAATTGAGCTGTGACACTGTTGATTTAGGAGAACAGGTTACCATTATTTTCTTAAATCAGGCAGTTGAAGAGGAACGTTCAAGCTCTGTGTCATCACACTTACCAGTGGTGCTCATCCTCTTCTCCACAGCTTCTTTCTCATCTCTCAGGATATTACATCTGGTCTCAGTATCTGAAACAGAGGCTTTCATGAATCCATCAGCTGCAGTGTTGGTTCTCTAACTCTAAACTCTTTTAGAAATTACATTAATAGCCTACATTAAAAACTTATTTTTTAAAGAAACGTTATTTATACATTTTATAAGCCATATACTAAGTTAACTTAAAGCAGATATCAGCAGTCCGTCCGTTTCGGCTAATGCTGCGTTCAAGGCAGGCTTTTGAAACCGTAAGTTACAGCTTCAAGTCACAACTACAACTTTGTAGCGTTCCAGGCAACCCATAACTCGTGTTTTTACCGTCCTGTTGTCTGTGAAAGTTCCCTATAACGGCCACTCGTAACTTCCGACCAGTGAACTCGTACCAGATCGAACTGGTATGACTTCACAGGAAGGAAGAACACAAAGTACGAGTTTCCTTGAACGCACCATGAGTTAGCAGCCCCTGCCCTTGTCATGGATCTATTGGTCCTCGTGCTACATCACCACATTCACACGCATCCCTTGGTTGCACACACAGCCCTTCATGCCGTTCTCTCTCCTCATTGGATAACACTTGTAGGCCTATCCCACAAGGAAAATTTTCTCCTCGGGCAGAGTGACGGAGAGACTCGTGTTTCGGCTGAAACACTCCATGTAAGTAAGTGATTGCTGACGGAAAATGGGACTATTTAAGATTTATATTAACAAAAACATTCCGCTGATATCTGCTTTAATAGAGCCTGACACAAAGACGTCCTTAATACTACACTACAGAAAAAACATTTAATATTCTTCCACACTGCTTGTCCACTGCAATCCATGTGTCCTGAAGGGATATAGTCCAGACAGAGTTTACTCAACGTTTCGGGTCAACTCTGGACTACTGTATATCCCTTCACTTGGAGCAGTGTGGAGGAATATTTCAAGGTTTTTGTGTAGTTTTATGGACGTTTTTGTGTCAGACCCGATAAAGTTTAATTTGGACTACGAATCGGTCTCGCGGTCTCCAGATGCACTTTCAGGAATAAAAAACTACTCCGGAGTATTCATCAGAATGAGGGTGAGTCACTAATGACTTAACTTAACGTGGTTTTCATTTTTACTTCCTTCCTTCCTGGGCTCCAGGCCCAATATTTTACTTGACCTCTTTTGGATCCAGTCCATTAGTATTGTAGCAGTATCATTTTTATTACCAGAGTTGATCCTCTTCAGCTCGTCTCTCTCTGCAGTCAGGGAACTGAGCTGTGAATCTGTTGATTCATGAGAAGAGATGACTATTATTTTTAACTTTAACAATTATGTCGTCAACCAAATACTCAGTTCACTTTTAACATTTTTATTTTCCATTAGGACATTTATGTATTTATATTTATTTATTGTTATTTATTAGTTCTGCAACAACATATTTTTCATGTTTTTTCATCATACATTAATGTGGATTGAAAAGAATATTAAACTGAGACCTTTCCAAACATAACAAGACTTGCAGGCTCTGAAGTCGAGTCTGATGTAGTTTCATACTCACCCAAGGTTTCCAGCTTCTTCTCCACACCAGCTCTCTCTTCAGTCTGGTTTTTATATCTGCCCTCAGTGTCTGAAACTACATTTCCATATTTGTTATTAATCCATCTGCTGTGATATTGGTTTATTAACCCTCTGTCTTTGGCTAACATGCAACTCTCAGGTCTTCTAGAGATAACATTTATATGACAAAATTACAGATTTAATTTTGTAGTAAACATAACTGCCCCTGGAAATTATGCATTCAATGCTCTGCATTGTTTTTAGACCCAAGTTGTCAAGTGTGGCTTGTTTGTGAAACTGTGCTGGTAACCAGAAACAAAGAGGCTTGTTAACAGGACTCACAGAGAACAAGGCGCAGGGAAATGTTGACCACAGCTTGCAGGATACACAGGAATCCAACACTCACAGCAACCAGTCTGTACAGTTTGACTCCTGTGTATGTCAGTCAGTCAGACAGACAGAAAGACAGACACACACACACACGTGCGCTGGAGTCTGGTCTCAGGTGATACTTATTTGTATACAATGACATTATAAATGCAACAACAATTAAGTAAAAGTTGAACTGAAGTTAGTTTTAAAGACTCAATAAAACTTGGTGGTCTCGGTGTAACTGAGGATATACCGTAGACAAACAACACAGTCATAGGATATAATTGTACATCATCATGCGCACCACTGTTGACTGTAACAAGTAGTCTAAAGTGAGCATCACAACAAAATAAAACAAAATAACAAGAAGGAGCACAACATGTAAAATGCAATTCAAAAGCAAACATGTCTGTTATGATATCTGCATTTATTACAAAGAGTTTCATTTTACCTTTGTAGGATTCATTGCTAAATTTGTTTTCATTATTATTATTATTATTATTATTATTATTTAATGCACAACATAAGATTATTATTCACCGTGTTATGTCCACTTATGTGAGTCAAGACCTAAAAATGAAAGATTTCTGTCTCACCAGGTGCTGCAGCCTGAACCTCAACGTCTTTTCCAGGGCGATTCTTCGATGCATCACTCCTGACTTGAACATTCTGGACATTGTCATATACCATCTCAGATTCATCTTCATAGGTATCCATTTCCATATTTCAGGCACTGGTCAGTCATGAAGTTGCTGATCAAAGTGATTAGATAGAGCTATGGAGCTCTTAAAGAACTGTTTCTTCTTCCTCATTTTCCAGGAAGCTGTCACACTGTACATATAAGGTGTAAAACACACTGCATTAATAAAACCACCCACCTAAGTTCAACAATAACTTCTGAAGTTTCCAGCCAGACTTTTGACCTACAGTAGATGCCTGAGAATCAAATAGTTTAGTCATTTAGCTACACCATCCATAGTTAACTCAGTGTTTGATTTTGGGTAACACTTTACAATAAGGGTCCCTTAATTAACGTTAGTTGGTGCATTATTAAGCATTAATCAACTGTTTAATAATAGGCTACATGAACAATCATTATTATGTATTACTTAGCGTTAGGTAACCCATTAGGTAATTTTATTAGTAAGCAGTTAATTAATGTTTAATACTCAACATTAATTAATACATTATTAAGCATTAATAAAAGTTAAGTAATGTAATTAGTTATCATTATGGACTACTCAGCATTAGGTCATATTAGGCTAAGCCGTTAATAACGTCTCTAGTAATCATTTACTTATGGTGTTTATTTGGAGTGAATAACCGCTAACTAACGCATTAACCATGAGTTAGTGAATAGTGAATGCTTCTTGGACCCTTATTGTAAAGTGTAAACATATATCCCTTAGGAAATGCATAACAGTTGTAAATAAGCATTACTTAAAGGGCAACTTCGGGGGTTTTTTTTTCCTATATGAGTTGATGAGTGATAACACTTTTATTAAGGTGGCTCCAGTATTGAGCCAGGAAGGCAGCCTGCAGCCCAGCTACTGCTCTTCCATGGGGCAAGTGGCTCCCGTCAAAGTACACCGTATAAACGGGCATTTTTTTCAAACTGGCAGGCTCAGATAGTTACAATGAGTGTCCGACAACATACTAGACCCTGTGGTCGGCACGCCATCGCTGAAATTGTCTGCTGCCGCGCTGGAATCTTGGTTGAAACACGGTAAAGCTCAGCAGCGCTGTTTTCAACTTCAAGGAGTGCGTTTGATTTCAGCTCCGGGCCAGACCGCGTTGATGCGCGGCTTGCCCCATGCTGCTTGTGTGGCTCATTGGGGCTCCGCTCCGTTCAAACGTGGTGCTGAGTGTAAACGCACCCACTGGCACAGAGTGTGGAGAGAGAGAGGAGCACAGCGGCTCTGGAGAGAAGGAGACGGAGGGGTGCAGGTACTGTAGCCAGTTCCAAAGCCAAGCCCTCCTGTACTACATAGGTGACTCCGTTTTAACCCAGCTAGATCTCCATGGTAATTTATGTAGCCTACGTTATGTTCAGATGTCTCATCCTAAAACCGTCTGTAAAAGCGCGGCTGTTTCACTATTACGGCTGGCGTCAGCTTTACTTTTAAAGTCCAGTGGATCTGGATCAGAATGGAGCGTTTGATCGGAGAGAGAGA
The DNA here is from genome assembly GCA_030347415.2 of Decapterus maruadsi. Taxonomy (NCBI): domain Eukaryota; kingdom Metazoa; phylum Chordata; class Actinopteri; order Carangiformes; family Carangidae; genus Decapterus; species Decapterus maruadsi. The sequence goes on along the minus strand of CM064901.1, from coordinate 25,549,249 downwards.
TCACACGTACCCCCCCCCCCCCTTCTAGTATGTTGTCGGACACTCATTGTAACTATCTGAGCCTGTCAGAAGTTGCCCTTTAACCACGATTAGTTGAAATGTAGTTCAAGCAGTCATATATAAAGCATTTTACACCTTTTATTTTAAACACATAAAAACAGATGTAGGCTAGATAACATCTAAACTCACACAGGGGTGAATTTTAGCATCAACATCTGACCTCTAATTTAGTAAAGAACATAGAACAAATAATGTGCTGAGGGGACATGAGAATAGAAGTGTCTGTCAGTCTCTCCACTGTCTGTCTTTCTCCATACTGTGATGATGAGCTATGAGTGGCACCAGTTCCCTCCTGGACCTCTTCTCCACGAAGCGAAGCACCAGCTTCCTATCTTTGATGGCGCTGGCCTGGCTGTCTTTGCCCTAGTCTTATTTGAGTGTGTTGCACCCCGAACACCCACTTCCTCCAGTTCCAGCCCCCAGCAAACCTGCCCCTTCCATACTGTGTTTTGGGGAAAATGTTTTTATGTGTTTAAAATAAAAGGTGTAAAATGCTTTATATGGGACTGCTTGAACTACATTTCAACTAATCGTGGTTAAAGCAGATATCAGCGATCCAGTCGTTTTGGCTAATGCTGCGTTCAAGGCAGGCTTTTTAAACCATAAGTTACAGCTTCAAGTCACGACTACGACTTTGTAGCGTTCCAGGCAACCCGTAACTCATGTTTTTACCGTCCTGTTGCCTGTGAAAGTCACTATAACGGCCACTCGTAACTTCCGACCTGTGACCTCGTACCAGATCGAACTGGTATGACTTCACAGGTCAGAAAAACACAAGTTAGGCTACGAGTTTCCTTGAACGCACCATGAGTTAGAGGCCCCTGCCCTTGTCATGGATCTATTGGTCCTCGTCCCTACATCACCACATTCACGCGCATCCCTTGGCTGCACACACAACCCTTCATGTCGTTCTCTCTCCTCATTGGATAACGCTTGTATCCCACAAGAAAAATTTTCTCCTCGGGTTGCAGCAGAGCAGAGTGAAATAAACACTCCATGTACGTGATTGCTGACGGAAAATAGGACTATTTAGGACTTATATTAACAAAAACATTCCGCTGATATCTGCTTTAAATAATGCTTATTTACAACTGTTATGCATCTCCTAAGGGATACATGTTTACACTTTACAATAAGGGTCCAAGAAGCATTCACTAATCCTCTCACCCACACACAAGCGCCCTGTGCTGGGTGTGTGGCTGACCAGCCTCCAGAGCTCCAATGAGATCAGGAGGCTGGTCGGCACTCCTACCCACAATGATACCAGCACTGGTCCCGGTACTGATGACCTAATGCTGAGTGGTGCATATATAATGATAACTAATTACATTACTTAACTTTTATTAATGCTTAATAATGTATTAATTAATGTCGAGTATTAAACATTAATTAACTGCTTAATAATACATTACCTAATGGGTTGACTAATGCTAAGTAATACATAATAATGGTTGTTCATATATTATTAAACAGTTAATTAATGCTTAATAATGCACTAACTAACGTTAATTAAAGGACCCTTATTGTAAAGTGTTACCGATTTTTGTCCCACTTGGCACTAAAGAATAAGAATGCACTGAGGGCTACATGATGGCTGCATGTGGCAAAATTATATTTTAACCTCGGATAGATGTGATGTCAGACAAGAGAAGGAAAAAACATATGGAGACAAACTTTCTATATTGTTAATTACTTTTCATTAGCCATTACAACGACAAATAGTCTAAACTCTGCAAAAGAAGAAGTTGTGAGGGTTGTTCACATGTAATTACAAAGTGGTTGAACTGTAAGAACTGTGTTTCCCACAAACTGAGTCGTGCTGTGGGTGCTGCCAGCTAAGACACTAGGTAAAAGGTCTTAGATAACTAGATAAATCTGAATGCATTAAGGCATGTATTATGTATTTTATTCATATTATCACTACACTCTCCTGGATAAATCAGTCACATCTCTATTTTAACATAAGACTGACAAGCTTATATTTTCCTCACTTTATATCACAGCCAAACCAAGTTAGACTGTGCTCTTAGCTTGTTCACATGCTGCAGGGATTTTGTGGACTGTCTTTGATCCTCTTTTATTATTCGAAGTATTCCTTCCTCCCTCTGATGCATTTTAGGTGAGAGTCTTTACTTTTGTGATCTTTAAATAAAGGACTAAAATGTTTTAAAATATAAGGCCTTGAAAGTGACCGAGAGCAAAGCAAATTACACTTACACATACACTTGAATGCTCCTATACACAAACTTCCTCCTTTGTAAATGGCAAAATGCACTTACATTAATTTGACACTTTTCTAGTTTCTGCAACAACTCAAATCGCTTCACAATAGAAAACACATTCATCCATTCACACACACATTCTTTTTGTTATTATCTAGGCCTATATGACAAACACAGAAACAAAAACACAAACTAGAGGCAAAACAAACAAACAAATAGGTGAAAAAGCAATTTGTCTTCATTGACATTTACACACATATTTGTGCTTACATGCACAGAGATAAGCGTGCTCGCTACACATACAGGTAAATACATCCACCTAGTCAAACCTAGTACACATAGATATTACAAAGATACATTTAATATTAAGGTCTGCCCTGCTCTATAGGACACCTATTCAGGGATTCAGGGCAACACACACATTCATACAGGGCTCTTGCATATTGATGTATCTAACCATTCAAACACAATGAAGTTTTTACTTCAACATGTGGACTGGAGGAGCCAGCTGACTTGCTGATGCCCTGTTAGTGGACAACCACAGTCAACCATCAGTCAGAGAACTGATCCATTTTCATGTCTCATAGATCAGGACTTAAGTCTCTTAAGTGTTGGACAACATCCTGGGACACGTGTTGAGGGACTGTGTTCAGGAGCTCACAGGGATGTTAATAGGCATCTTCGACATCTCCATCTCACAAGCTGTGGAACATGTTTGTCTCAAAATGTCCATTCTCGTTCCAATGCCCAAAAGCTCAGTTAAATGACTACTGAATGGCCCTCATGATGATTTTATTACTGTAAATGCTTGGAATAGCTGGTTTTGGCCCAAATAAATCCTCAAAGCTTGAAAGATAAGGCCAAAGTGATCTTATTCCCAGAGGCTTTCAGGGGGATAAATTCAAAGCCTTAGGTATGTCCTCTGTACTTCACACTTTGCATTGCTGTGGCTTCTTATAGGTTATTTTAATTATTTGTCATTGCGTCTAATTTTTTAAAATGTTATTTATCCAGTATGCTGCTGGACCTGAATAACATTTAATTCCTTCACGTTTTAAACATGAGTGGTCATGGTTATTTAGAGACTTGGGAAATATAACAGTGAGGCTGATTTTATGCTCAGAGAGGAAATTTAAATTACCATCAAGGCACTGTAGCATATACTGTGACAGAAATGATAACAGCATAACAATGACTGGCTGGTCTACTCAAAGAGGAAGGTGATATCATCTACCATGACAGGAAAGCAAAGCATGTATAGGCTACTATTTAGAAAATTCAAATCAGACCTAAAGCAGTTCTTGGAAATTTAATTTTGGAGAGATGGTCTCAATGAGACAATGCATTATAGATATTTAAAGATTTGAAGCCAGTCATTATATGAGCCAGTATGAGACATTTATTTATTAATGTATCAAAGTATGCATAATGCACACACTGTTATAATGATGATAAAAGTCCAAATTTCAAAATTATATAGAAACACAAGTAAATCTCTTCATGGGCATGACAGGACAGCCAGTGAGTTTGAGTCCTGACTTATAATGCCAGTGTCTTTTTACAGATCCAGTAGCTCATTTCTTCACATCCTCTGTCAGTTGTTTTTCCATGGAGGATATTCCACTTCTCCACAGTCTTCTTCTTTACCTTCATTGTTAGGCTCACCATTTTTCCAGTAGCTGAAACGCATAAACGAAAAAAAAAATGTTTCTCATAAAGCATACAATCTAAGAAACATGTATTCGTCAACTTGTACTTGTACTAAATGTGAACCTTGTTGTCAGCGGAGTCCCATCAACCTGAAGAAGACCACACGGTCGAAAACGTTTGTGCAAGTGCAAATAAAATCACTGTGATATCCTAAAAGAGTGTGCGGGCAACCCTCTCTTTTTTCTATGGTACTTTTTATTGCCTTGCACCTCAAGACAGCATGATGTGCGTATTAAAAAAACTCAGGGGGGGAAAGGTTGGGAGCTAGTGGTTAGCCTGGTTCATCAATTATAGACACTAACTGATTTCAGTCTCATAGCCTATACCCACCTAGGCTTCTCAGAGCCTTCGTCATCTTGTCTCTCTCTGCAGTCAGGGAGTTTAGCTGTGAAACTGTCAGTTCAAGAGAATAGATAATTGTTATCTAAGTCAGTCAGTTGAGGAGAAAACACTCAAGTGTACTCTGAAATCTAAACTCGTATTTCTGACTTTCTGTTTCAAAGCCTTAAGACCAAAGCATCTGAATAGACTAGATCAGCACTGGCCCCATCCACTGACTTTGATGGGTGAGTTTGACAGATAAAATAAATCCATGATGCACTGCAACACAGGACCATGAAATAATAAATTAAATAGTGAAATAATTATATATGTTTTGTTTGTTTTGTTTTTTTTACACCAAATGAATTGGTATTTAGTGAATTAATTACTTATTTAATAACACATTTAGGCTATTATGTAGCTCCATCATGACAACATCGTTTGTAAATGGTAGCATTCTAGTTGGAAATTTGTGCAACATTACTGCCACCTGCTGTATGTGCTGTGTATTACATGTAGGCTACTGTACATTACCTCTTACATCACTGCAGTTCACCAGATGTCCAACATGAAGGGACTACAAAGACATGAAAAACAAATGAGATATAAAATGGTCACAGCCAGGGTGCAAAAAAGGCCTATCACCAAAAAGATGCATAACAATTACAAAACTTTGCCAAATGATTAGGAAAAAAGGCAACAAATATAGACCCAACCCACAGCAGCTCCAAACAAATAATGACCAAAAATGTCATGCTTACAAATTCACAAATCCACATAAAATGCCAACACATTATATAAAATGCCAACACATTATATTTGCCACTGTTTCAATCTGTGTGTGCAATAAGAGTGAGGCCTAAATCCATCTATGGATGTAATACTAATACATTTTATTTATAGCCTAAGCGCTTTTACAAATACTCAAAGACACTTTACATGTTACATGTAATGTTTCATAATATATTAGCAAGGAAATTAATTGAAGAATAAGTGGCATGATAAACCTGAAATCATACATCACACAGCCGGAGCAGAACATAAACAATTTCACAGTGGGTGGAAGGGGGACTGAGCCCATCCCATCACACATTATAACAACACCAGATCAAGATTAACCATTTATTTATTTTTCTGGCCATTTAATTACAGACACTGGGATGATGCAACTACTGCTATATTATTAGCTGTTTGTTATTTATTTATTTTATTAGCATCTGTTATCTGCCCACTTTAGTTTTTGTTAGCCTACATCTATTGATATTGGCCACAATTTGTTTGTGTGTAGCCTATTATTAAAACCAACGGGTAATATGACTTCAGGTTATGATTTATGTGATTATTGCATAAAGCATGATACTGGAGGTCTGTCATTAAAGTGAACCATTTAAATGACCAACATCTTATGTTATCTCAGCTAATATTCTTCTGACCCGTCTTATCACCACACAGTCACATATTCCAGTCCACTTCTTGCCGACATGTGCTCTGTGAGAATTTGATTTGTTCCAGTTACACACCGACTCTGGCTGGTTTGTTTGTTCTGCTTTCCGGAAAACGGTCTCTGATTCCAACCAGCTGTTTCCCGCCTCACACGGATCAGCTGCACACACACACACACACACACAGAGTAGTAGGCGGAGGCAGCAGACACACACAGACACAGACACGTAGTAGGCGGAGGCAAGAGGCCACACACACACACACACACATTGGAGGGAACCCCATCAGCTGTGGGAAGCAACACAGCTATAACTTACTTTTATTTTTCCGACTCTTCGCCGCTCAAATTCACAGATTTGTGAAGTGGTGTTTTTAGGCATACGTCACCGAGGAACACGGGGAGAGCACAGCGGCGAAAAACGAGCATCTTTTTGTGTTTGAACCAGAGGAGCGGTGGAGGGAGAGAAAACAGAAAACACGGACAAGAGACGGTGGCTGTGAAAGCATGGAATATTTCATGATGCCGACAGAGAAGATCCCGTCCTTACAGCAGTTCAAGAAGACGGAGAAGGATGTTATCGGAGGACTCTGCAGGTGTGTGCGGCCACCTATGTGTGTGTTGTTGATACCCGACCGCTTGCATAAATCATGTTTCATGTGACCGTAGCGCGTGTGTATTATGTGTGCGAGCGTGTGTGCGAGAGAGATGCAGTCTGACTTCAGTTAGCAGGCTAGCAGTTAGCTCCGCCGCGACACCTTGGCAGCAGGAGCGTGGTTGTGAAAATTAGCAGCTTGTTGTGCCAGCTGCTGGGGCTGCTGCTGCTGCTGTTGTTGCTGTTGTTGTTGGCGGCGAAGATAAAGGCACATTATTACTTTGCTTTGTAACATTTCCCGCCCCAATGTCACGAAAAGACCCAAAGAAAACATTTGCAACCGTTCAGCTCGAAAATATGTAAATTGGTGAGATGAAAAAGATACATTTGCGTCTGGTTGAGCACCAACCACGTGGTGATGAACGTGCTGCCCGCCGCCTCGCTGCTACACACATGTTTGTAACGACACACTTTATTACACCGTGTATTATCCCATCCCAAGTGCTTGTGTGTGTAGTATAGCCCGTCTGGATTAAACGGCGTGGTGACATATGAAGGTTTCTGCGGCTCCATGTGTTGTGTGGTTAAGTAACGCTCAGCCATGGCTGTGTCGTGTGCTAACATTAGCCTAGCATGGCTAACGGGCTAGCCATCACTGCGCAGTCGTTTTCTGACCGCGCCGCGTGCGCCCTCGTTTGTTTTTACCCGTCTATACCAGGTAGTGTGAGCCAAACACATCGACAGGGAGGTGTATTTTCGCACACACGGGATTGTATCTACTTGTAGCGGGCAGAAAACCCAGCGCTAGCTCGGTGCTGGAAGTGGAAAGCATTGTTCTCCATGATGCCAGGGGGCCTGCTGCTGTAGCGGAGTCACATTTCGCTGCTGCCGCCGTGCAGACGCGCCCTCCGCCGGCCATGTTGGAGGTCCGCAGCTCCTGGCAGGTACAGCTGACAACAGCTGATCTCATCCCTCCACTAGGGGAAAAAAAAAACACCCGACACGCTTCACCTGTGTGGGACAGATGTGGATGTTTTTCTGTGGCGGTGGCTGTCTAACCCAATATCTGCTACATCATTAAAAAACCACCCTACGATGTTAAATGGTCAGTGATATAAACGTCTTGTGTGAATGTATGATGTTTTACATTCACATAATCCCAGTTAACGTGGGTTTTTGTTATCAAAGTGATCACCTCGTGTGTTTGTTGTGGTTTTTACTTGACTTGGCAGTAACCCTCATGTTAAATTCCTGAAAGCCCACTGAATCATTTCATCAAGTCAATAAGTAACTTTTGGGGATTGAACAGTTGAATCCTAATGGGCCAAATTAAGCCTCAAATGCTGCTGTACTGGGGCCAGTACAGTGATAATGAAGGGTGTGTGAACCGTAGGTGAAGATATGCTTAAGACATCTTTAAAGAATCAAGGCCATGATTTAAGAAGACCTGGATCTTATTTTAAAGCCGGTGTGGGTGTGTTTTAAGGCTCCTCTTGACGTATGTTTTGGCTGTCTTTCACAGCTTTTGGGCTAAGCTGATGTCACTTTCTTGTAAACACAGTTTCAAAACAGCCCATTTAATTTTAGCTCTGAGGATGGCTGCAGAGCCCACACGCTCATCTTTTAAAGAGAAGAGCTGCTCGGAGCCATGTGAGCTGCGTCCTTTGTCAGACCTCACACTTTTGTAAACATCCCGATCTGGTTCTACGGGTTTGTTGTCGTCTTGGCGTCATGTCCATCTTTTGCCTTAATGGTTCACCTATTTCTTCCCCTGTGTAAATAGGACAGGGATGGTTTCGCCCCCATAACATCCAGCCTCGTGGGGTGGAGGTGTGTGAGGGGGCAGTGGGTTCAGTCACACTCAAAGACCTCCTGACAGCTAGACTGAGGAATGTAGAGAGGTCAGGACTAATTCCTGGTTAAGTTCCAGGTTAAAGGTTTAAAGTGTCAGAGATTGCAGCTGGTTGAGGATTTTATTGCTTGACGTCAGTTGTGTTCATTCAGCCCAGCGAGGTGGATTTCACCTACCTGGTGTGGTTCTAGGTCTCGCTTTATAGTGAATTGAATATTGTGGGGCTTTGGGCTGATGATCATGAGATATTTTGTCATGTTTCATATTTTGTAGGCGCGTTGTTACACACTATTCTTTCTCCTGTTGCTGTTAATTGCTTGTTTAATAATTTGTAAGAATAGTTTAACGCAAGGCACATAAAACAGGGCAAGACACATCAGAAAGTAGATTGTGCGTTCATATCAGACATCCATGGACAGATTAACAATCGTCTTTCTTCCTCAGCCTGGCCAACATCCCGCTCAGTCCAGAGACGGCCCAGGACCAGGAGAGACGAATCCGCCGTGAGATCGCCAACAGCAACGAACGCCGGCGCATGCAGAGCATCAATGCTGGTTTCCAGTCCCTCAAAACACTCCTGCCCCACACAGACGGAGAGAAACTCAGCAAGGTGCAGGAAGAATTGCATGCAGTCACACATAAAGAAGTTCTCGCTATAGTGATGTTGACTTAAATGACTGGGTACAAATGATAAGTGATGGGAAATTCAATTATACAATTTGCCTCATTGGTCTCAGATTTATTTTCCTAGAGTTTTGTAAAGTTTAATGTGCACTCCGTCTTTATGTTAACCTTCCGACTTCATCCCTGCCAGGCGGCCATCCTGCAGCAGACAGCAGACTACATCTTCGCCTTGGAGCAGGAAAAGACACAGCTTCTGGCACAAAACAACCAGCTCAAACGCTTCATTCAGGTAACCATCTGCACTGTTGTCTTCACCACATCGGTGTGTCCATGTGATTTGTTTAGGTGCTTTAGTCCAACACACTGTTTGTGTGAAATGCTGTGGCAAGTCTTCTTGTCTCAGGTGACTTCTTTTAGCAACAAGAAAACAAATAAATGTCAGGCGCTGAGCATGTTCATGTACTGCCACGTCCTTTCATATTTGGACAGCTTGTGGATGTTGGCAGTGACAGTGCACTCACTGACTTTGATGCCACGCTATGTGAAAAGTGTGTGTTTACCAGTCATCTTTGTTTATCATTCTGTTTGTTCACCTGGTGTTTTATTTTCTTACCACACTGTCTATCTGTCCAACTTCACAAGCAGCTCCTACTCTGCTGGCGGGAGTTGATTGTTTACATAGGCATCATGCACATTGACTGTTTTACTTTGAATTGCAGGAGTTCAGTGGTTCATCACCGAAGAGGAGGCGAGCAGAGGAGAAGGACGAAGGGATCGGGTCTCCAGACACGCTGGAGGAGGAGAAGGTGGAGGAGCTGAGGAGGGAGATGCTAGAGCTGCGACAACAGCTGGACAAAGAGCGCTCAGCTCGTATGCAGCTGGAGGAGCAGGTGAGGCCAGAGGTAGACCCAGAGTTGTAGAAGCTCTTCATTGTTCATCACATGTAATCTCAGACAATGTTGATGCTAATTTCAGTATCGGACGACGGAAATCTAGGACCATACAGATGAACAGAATGCCCCAAGTCATCCTGTTACTGCTCTGCACAATTACTGCGTGGTTGATTTTTTATGTCAAAACAGATAATGAATAATGAACGGTGGATATTAGGTGCTTAAACAAACAAGTTTCATTGCCATCTCAACTTTACGGATCCACCGCACGATCACAAGCTGATCTCAACAAGGTGGTGTTAGGGACATCTGCCAATTCCTCACATTCTCACTTTCTGGATTTGCCTGAACAGCAGGTTATGGCGGAGGCAACTGAACAGTTGGTGAGGGCAAACAAATTTCAGCAGGAAGTGAAAGAGGAAAGTAAACAGGAGGAACAATGCGGCGGTGTGAGATTTCCAAAGAGTGACAACTGAGCGGGGCAGTAATGAAGTATTTTCTGTTAACTGAACATAACGCTGCAAATCTGTCTTAAAACAAAATGGGAAATTCATTAGACCATGTCAATAAAAAATTCACACTGATATAAATTAAAGGGGAATTACAATTACAACAATCAGCAGAAAACATTCCTGACTTGTAGATCTTCATATGAGTGAAGCTGAAGAAACACTGGATGATGTTACCTTTTGTTAGAGCCTCTGCTACATTCCTTGTGCCAAGTTTGTAAATCTTTCTGTTAACAAGCTCAAGTCTCAAGCTCAATCCAAGATAACCCTATTGACATCCGGATTTCAGTATTGGTCTGAATAGCACTCCTCATGATGAGCAGACTGGTGTTAATGAGTAACAACAGTTGTGATTATTGTGTTGTAACTTTTTTTCCCCATCCCACAAAGTCATGGGCCATGGATGTGTGGGAGTTGGTGTTAAGTGGCTGCTGGCGTGGAGTTTGATGGAATTAACTCTTACCTCTGCGCTGTGCTTGTTTGCAGGTGCGCTCCCTGGACACCCAGCTGCACCCAGAGCGCCTGAAGGTGATCACCCAGCAGGTGGAGGAGGAGCAGGCGCTGATCCAGAGCCAGACACTGTTACGGCTGCAGCAGATCCACGCTGCCGACAGACAAACACAAAGTCCACAGGTTAGAACCACACGCACACACAAAAATATACTAGTCTCAACAGTAGCAGTGTGCAGGCTCATGCCCGACGTTGCAGCAGTAATACATTTGTCTCATGTGAAGGTAAGATAATCTCTTGGCATGGGAAACACCTTTTCATTTTATATTCTAACTTTGTCCTCCAGGTGCTGGCTCCTCCCACTCCACCTGCCCCAACCCATCATCCCACAGTCATCGTCCCAGCTCCAACACTAACCCAGCACCCCCACCATCACGTCACCGTGGTGACCATGAGCCCTTCTGTCCACACCAGCACTGTGTCCACATCCAGACAGAACCTGGACACCATCGTGCAGGTAAGAGCTCGCTGTCTTCTCGTGCATGTTTTATTGTTTCATAGCAAAAATGTTTGTTTCTTTGCCTCATAATTGCTTCCTTGTGGTTTGATCCATTGCCACAGCCTTGAGTGTTTCCTGTCTTGTTCTCTCAGGCCATCCAGCACATCGAACGCACTCAGGAGAGGAGAGCCAGTGCCGAGGAGGAGCAGAGACGAGCCGTCATCGTCAGCCCCGCCCATGTCGCCATGGACACTGCCTGCTCGGACACAGACACTGACACAGAGGGAGAGGACTGCTCAATGAAATGATCCACTCCACAAACATCATACACACACCTACAAACACACACACACAAACACTTAAGATACCTACTCACTGTAAGATTCCCTCCTGGAGCTTGACTACTTTCAAAAAAAATTCTGTCTTTGGCATTATCCAAACTCCTAAATCCAGTGGTTAAGCTTGGTGTCAGTCTTGTACTGTAAAATCTCTGAAGATTGAAAACATAGGATGGTCAGCGTGCAGAGGCCCCGTGAGGATTTCTAGAGGCAGTTTTTCAATGTCTGAGCCGCTGTGTCGCTACTTGAAAACTTTGGGGTGTCCTCGTGTAAAGTTCAGAAAAGAAAAAAAAAAAGCTATCAGCATCCATCCGTCCTTCATGTGTGTTTTATGTATGCTACATACAGTCACAGTATCAGTTACCCGTCGTCACTGGCACGCTGACAGTATTATTTGTGCTAGAAATTGATGGATTTAGCATAACAAAGTTGAATGTAATAACACAATAAGCACGCAGCTCTCGAGTCTCAAAAGGGCCACGGAGTTGCAGTTTCTTCTTCCCCAGTCTTAATTTTGTTTTTCTTTATGTCCTGGGTCATTTATTTGAGTGCCAGTGGCTGTGAAAAACCTAGACTACAACTGAGGGCATTTCTAAATTTAAAAGTTTGGGAAAAATACACACTTAATTACAAATTTCATTTTGAGGACATATGTATAAAACATTTTGTCTGATTTACTTGAAAAAGAGGTTGTTTTTTTGATATCTAAGTAAGCCCTTAAAAAAATAAGCTGTTGAACAATTTACATTAATCATCTTTTGGTTTTAATGTCGTTCATGTTTTTGTTAAGACTTTTCTTTTTCTGTCAGGGTTACTGAATGTTGAAGGTGAACATTTTGATATATTGAGATTAACGACTTAAAATTGGAGGTTTGTCAGGTTTTCACAGGGAACTGGAGGCCTTCAGATGAATTCCAGTTTCAGTTTTGAACCAACCACTTGTCGTTCAGTGGTTAATGTACCCCTTACTTACAAAAAACAAGAACCAAATGTTGGTTTGTTGCTTAAAAACATCTGCAGACATTTTCTTAGTGACTGGTGTTATTTTTGAGTCGCTCTCCAACAATTTCACTGAATCAGACTCACAAAATGGAAGGTTTGGCTGATGTGATAAAAAAAGGATGATTCACACGCTAACAAAGCACGAAGGCTTCCGGTGTCCCTACAAAGACTACAGTCTATCTTCTGGTCTTGGTTTGTTGATTTCAGTGACTATGCACTAGAGTTTTTGCTATTTATGCAATCCCATCTTCAGTACATTTTGTTGGTGTCGTTTATACATGAGGTGAAGTTATCTATGCACCGTTGATAGGTGTGCACATTACACCTACAGTATATGTATGAAACTTGACATGCTTTTATCAAAGAATGTAGTAGTCTTTACTCGCAAGGTGCTCTTTGTCAACCTGGTGCTCTGCTGACGAGCAGTGAGCTGAGGCCAAAACCCGTCATGTAACTTCACACTTGATCATGCTCCCTGATTGTTTTTGGGGGTTTTTTTGTTTGTTTTTTTTGAAATAATATTTGTCATTTCCACGATTTTGGAAATGCTCAAGAGAGCAGGGAAGCGGGGAAGAGACACACAGGTTGTGTTGTCTTGTTGTTGGGAAAGTAACATGCAGAACATACTAGGAGCACATCTTGCTCAACCACATCCCCAAAAAGCATCATTTTTGAAGAGGAGTCTGTAAAGAGTGAGTGGAGCAGCTTTAGTTGGAAAACTAAGCCGACGCTGACAGATCAGTGTGTGTTTCCAGTGCATCAAATGGCACAAAAAGTGCTAAATCATTGTACATTGAGAGTGAAATTTTGAATAAGAAAGACTGAAATGAATTACAGACCACCTCCCTCTCTTCAATAAGCACCAAATCTGCCCACCTCATGTTATGTTGCTTGTACTTCTCTTGGGAATTTGACTGGAAATCCCTGCTTGGAGCCTCTCTCCTGTCATACTCGATTTGATACGCTGACTTGATGCTGTAAACATTCCTTTTTATTTGGATTTGTATCTGTCTTTTGATCTCTTACATGTTCTGTTGCCAATTGAATGCATGTTACTAATTGCTGTTTCCTCTCATCTAAAGCGGGCTTTTGTTTTGACATTGTTTATTTTTTTTAGGGGGGGTTCCTTTTTTCTTTTATTTTTCATGATCACATGACTGATGTGTTCAGTATGAAACTGTCTTGTGTGCAACGTGTGGACACTATTCACCCACTGACATCAGTTTTATATCTGGTTAGATTAGTACTTTTCATGCCAAACAAGGGAGGGGAGGGTACTTGTTTTTTTAGTGACACGTTGTTAAAGGGTTTGGTGTTCTGCTGACTGATGTTGAGCCCCAGCCTGAGTTAAGGTGAGGTTTGTTATTGGTCAGACAAAGACATTATGCCCTCAAATGTTTCTGTACATTGTGTTGCAGCACTGCTGTCTTTTGGTGGAATTTAGAGATATTTGATATTAAGCACTTGCTGTTCTGTACTGCCTGAATCAGTGATGAGGAAGATTTTTTTTTGTTTCCATTTTATTTTTTGTAAGCTCTTCGCTGTGACGCAATTTAACATCTGTTTATTGTGTTCTGCTTTTTTGTCTCTTCATTTGTCTTTCTTGTCCCGTTTTTTCCATTTTTTTGGTGACAAGCATTTTTTTTTTACATATTTTTGTGTGATTTTTGTTTGTTTTTTTCCTTTCCATCAGTCCAGGTCGATGAGAAGCTGTTATATTTTGTTTATAAAAAAAAACTTGGGTAAACAGGCCTTTGTAAAGATGAAAAAAAAATAAAATTTGTACTTTTTTTATTACACTCCTTTTGTTTTACTGGTCTCCTTCAGTCACCCTTGGTGTCCACCAGGAGGTGACATTGAGCAGCTCCCCACTCAGCAGCCACAGCAGCTGAGCACACAGTTCATATAAACACAGGTGGCCCACAGGCCTCATTGTAATCTTTTCAGTGGGAATATAGTAACCGGAGAGAGATGTGTATATTATACAGCAACATTTAAATCTGATGGGTGAATGAAGACAGCATGAATGGTACTGATAATGATAAACTCTATACTTATACTAAATTATCGTTTACCGTTGTGTTAAAAAAGTATACAACTACAACATAACCAGCCAATCTCTTCCTGTTTCTTTCTGCTCACAGCCTTCCTGATTGGACCAGACAGCTGAAATGGGTGCAGTTGCTGCGTCCCGCCTCCACTGGCATGCCCTCTGACCTTCAGCCAGAGCAGTATATATAGCAGGGGCGGATGTGGAGAAGGCCCCTGGCAGTCAAAATGAAGTCGCTGGTGTCTGTGTGCTGCTTGGTGTCTCTGCTGGCCCTGTCTGCTGCAGGTATGGTGGAGGGCGACGGGTTTGGGGAAAATGTTTTCTGTAACAGTCAAATTCATTTAGGGACTTAATGAGACGTGTGTGTGAGATTGACATGGTGATCCAATGTATTTAAATGGCTACATATGGATCTGGTGAGTCTGTCTTTGAACATACCACAGTGTTGTGTGTCTTGCTGAGATTTAGAGAGACTGTGAACAGTGATTGGAAATTACACGACTTGCTATGTTATATAAAGGTGCAAATAAATGAGTTCCATTTGTCACTTATGCATTGATACTGCACGATCATTTTTGCGTCCAACCGGTTGTCAGCGAATGGGGTCAAGGTGAGATCCGTTTTTCAGATTTGTAGTGTTTCACACAGTTTCAGTTTCCTTGGAGAACAGTGTTGTTGATCTCTGGATTTTAAGCTTAATGGGACAAGAGATGCGTTGGATTCATAAACGTGTCCTGCATGTTACCATGTGATGCAGTGCAGAGTTTTGCGGTTGTACAAGTGGAAATGTCATGGCTGAGGTGCGACACCAGCTGATGGAAACTGTCCTGTGTGCTGCTTATTCTCTCTGCCCTAGAGAGCAACACAGTGACGGCACTGACAGAGTGACTTGGATTCAGTACAAAAGGGTCACACACTCTGCTGCAGCCAAAGCTAAAAGCTGGCTGAAATGATTGGTTTTCCCACTGGATCTCTTTCAGTTTGACCATCCCTTTACAGTAACTTCATGCACGCATGTAACTCCTTCCCAATGGCCGGTGCTTAAGCGAGGAGTCTGGCATTTCACTGTAGCTTCGTGTTTATAGACTTTATAAACTTCCCACTCTCTGACAAGCATGTATGATTTCTTTTTTTAAACTGAGCAAATTAGATTGGTTACACACTTGCCCAGGGTTATTACATCACAGTTGCTCTTTTGCTCCTCTGGTAATGTTGATACCTGGTGAAAGCCGAGGCAGAGAATACCCTTGTCTGTCCTTGCACTGATTCGTTTTTGGTCCCCACAAGTTGCCGTAGACAGGTGTCAATAGCCGGACAAAGTTGTCACCAGATACTGTGGTCATCAATGCCATGCAGTGATATGAGTCCCTTTTAAAAGTCACAGGAGCACACACACACACACATACATATGTTAATCACATACATTCACAAATATCACTCACATGCTTGAAACTATGATACTATGATACAAACAGACTCCACATAAACAGCTAAAGCCTCCATAAAACCTCATCACTGGCTCTCTGCTCCGTCTGCAGAGCTGCTAATCTGTCATTCCAGTCAGCAGGCTCCATGTCCAGGGGATGTCCCAACTAAAACAGGCATGAGAGAGCTCAGCAGAGGACATGTAGGACCAGAGTACAGTAGCCAAAGTTCTATTAAAAGTTAAGGTGAAGTTAATTCTTCTAGTTAGAGCTGTGGGTGTGGGAATGGATCAGAAAAAGGGAGATTTAACCAAAATACAGTTACCAGTAATGGGATATGTATGTGTTAACTTACAGGACAGTGACAGACATGTCTCAAACTCATGGTGCAGAGAGAGAAAATTAGAAAGGACCACATCCACTGAGGTCCATTCAGCCTTGACAAATCAGCTAACCAGACATGCAAAACCAATGCTGCTTCCATGTGTGCTGTATTCCATTTTAGTTGTATTTTAGGATCCGATGACTAAAAAGGAGAGTTCTGCATGTCGACGATGGTTTACGTATGTCATTGCCCCTAGTGCTAAGGCATTTACTGTCATTAGCATTTTAACAGACTCTGAGTCACCCACTGCCTGCACACTGTTGCAGGAATGTGAGCAATAGTGCAGCTGAACTGTGGGCCAGCCTCATGACAATCACAGGGAGGAGAGGAGCGTCACACTTCCTGAAAATAGGAGTGGAATTATCCCTCCTTCTTTTCACCCACTGACTCATTGTAGGACTATTTCTGTCTCGTAGATGTACCATCCAGCTCCAGCTCTAAGGCACCTGTCCCACTCTGTCCCCACAACACTGTGCTGTGCCCAGTATCTGCAGCAACAGCAGGGTTTTTCTTTTTCACTGCACACTCTTCATTGACTGCCCCTCGCTATTTCCAAAATATTTTATTAATGCCAGGAGAAATTTCATCTCTAACAATGTAAAAATGAAAACTGAAATGTCACTGATTAGTATTCTTCTACTCAGAGTGACTGTGTGAATGCAGAGGTGACACAGCCAGTATTCAAGGCATAATCTGCAGCTTGTGTCACAGCGTGCAGCTATACCTGCCCAGCAACAGCAGACAAATAAAGTCAGGAACTAGCTGGTGAACACAATCGAGCGTTCAGCAGCCAGAAAGCCATTCATTTTGGAGAACATAATGTTTAATCACAAACAATATATGAATATTCACAATATTGTTATTTGTCCACTACTATTACTACTGCTACTACTACTACAATCATTAAAGTGGGGTCATGACTAGACGTCCAAATAGTGGACCTAGTTTGCATGTCGTCCAGAATTGGTCTTGGACCGGCAGACACAATAGGCATGATCTGCACGTCTATCAGATGTCTAATGTTTGGTGGGAAGGGGCTAAAAGAGATTTAATATTTAACATAAAGCCTACTTGATCTTGCAAAAACAATGGGAATATGTTTTATGTTTGTTTTTAGCACAGTTACTTACACTACAGCCTGGTGTGTTATGGCATTATTTTAGTTTATAATAATAACAAGCATAAACTCGCACCAACACCAACCCAATGCTAATTTGCTAACGTGTTGATCTGTAGCAGGTATGATGATTAGTGTGGTCACTAGCATGTTAGCATGGGAATATGCATATTAGCCACATTTTGCAGGTAGTTAGTCATAAAGACATTGGACTAATTGGAATTTTGAGTCGATTGAGACGTTGAAGGATCCACAAAGTGACTGTAATTTATCCTAAACAGACGTTGTTTTACCAAATTTTATGATCCATAGCTGTTGAGATGTTTCAGTCTTAAACCAAAGTGGACAGCTGATCAACGCATTCTCCTCTTTATTACACCGTAACAACAATATAACTTTCACATGAATTGTCTAATATTTTCCTCCCCTGTTGGCACATATTTTCCCATCTTCCTAATCATGTTAACTTGAATTTAATTTGGCCATCACTCACCACTTGCCTAGCAGAAAATGTTCTCTCTGTTTTTTCCTCAAGGCATGCACTGTAGGGGAGAAACAGAAAACTACATTTTGGCAGTTGGCAGTTAGCAAGACAGAGGGCTTATTTCTATTGCAACATCAGCAGGATGTGCAAATATCTGCAATCAATGCATAGTTTATCACATTAAACAGAAATAACCTGGTGAATGGCCACTGGGGACTGACCTTGTTACGTGGCATCACTTAACTTTGGCAGCACATCTTCACCACCTCATGTTGGGATCTTGGCCACTGCTGCCGTTCATGTTACAATGCAAACAATGTGGTAGCGCTATGTCTTTGGGAAATATCCAAACCTGCCTCATGGCTCGATCGGAACAGCATCGGGCCGCTGTCCTCAGATTACCCCTCACTAATCTCCCTCTCGTTTGTTTCACCCAATTACTGACACCCACAGCACCCTTAAGAATGGCCAAGACACGTTTCACGAGCCCTGGGCCATGTTGAAAACCAGAGTGCTGGACAGTCGTGGCTCATACCTTGTCCTCTGCCAGTTACAACACTGGACTATACAATGTGCTACCGTCTCATCTAATCTGACGTACTTTCCATTCACTGCCTCCCTGTTCTATCTCTGTCTACTGTCCTCTTGGATTTTTGATTTGTGTTAGCCAGAAGCACATTTTACCATTGTGAGTTAGTGGTGGCAAAACCAAACATTGGCAATCCACTGCTTTCATTTCATTTGTTGATTGACTGGACTCGTATTGTGTTTATTCAGAAGTGAGACAAGCTTTGCTTTGTGTACAAAACATCATCAACGGTCCACACAAAACTTGGATGCTGTTGGAGCACAAGCTTGATGTTCTGATTGATCGCCAACGCTGACAATCCCCTCAGAAGGTGATAAGCTAACAAAGCATCCAGACATTAGACGTGACAAGCAACATGATGAGCACAAAATTGTCTGATGGTGTGATTCAGGGCCTTAAAATAGGGGAAAGAAACCGTCATGGGAGATGGTGCAGGAACAGGAGAGTACACGGAGTCCCATGAGCATCATTTAGGACAGATGATGGAGTGTTAATATATCTTTACTCAGAAGCAACTGATTTTGGTTTGATGGGATCAGCTTCAAGGCGTCTCACTGACAGTTAATAGTCATAATGCTGCAACTTCCACATAAGGAAAACGCATGATGATGCACCTTGTCGAACCATGCTTGTGATTAGAAACAATTGACTGGAAATGAAGTTTTAATCAAACACTGGCAAAGGCTGTCACTCTGTGATGACACAACCCTGATGATTAGTCTAAACTGCCATTTAGTTTCACTTCCACTTATTGAGAGTGTGTGATTCAGAGGTCAGAGCCTGGGTTTACAGAAATTTCATCCGAAACAACTTAATTACCTTCATAACATCATCAATGAACAGACACAGCCACCAAAACAAGAATGTATGACATAATTGTATGGCATGATTCTCATTTTACAGTCTTGCTGCTGTTGCTAGAATCAGTCAAAGTAATTGAAAACACTTGTGTGGCTGTGTGAGGTCGTTTAATAGTCAGGTTGTAGGCTTGTTTGCTGGTTGATTACTTCTGGTTCAATGTCTTTGTCGTTAATTATGTTACATTTATATATATAATACATCAATTTATATAAGGAAATGGAGTAAATTTAAAATAATGGAATTCAGGGTGTAATGTTTATGTAGTGGTTAAAATCCAGCCTTATCCCCCACTTTCTGAGCTCACAGTGAAAATGTTAAATCAATATTTCAGAAAAGAATCGGTTCAATACTGTGAAAGGGTTCAGTGAAGAGAACTACTGCCTCACAGTTTGCTTTGTCATGCTAGAAGCACAAGTGCCAGGTATTTCCCCCTGGGAGCTGGTAGGGACCCAAAACAGAGCTAAAATAAAATGTACATTTGGCATAAACTTGCAATACAAGTTTCAGAAACAACCCCGACTGAATGATAATGTCCATCAGTGGGTGTTAAAATAATCAACTATTCGCTGTCATGTTTGTCCTATCAACTTAAATAGTGGTGACAACTCAATACTGTGTTCACAACTTGTTTTTAAGAAATCACACATTGTAGGTGTTTGAGTATTTAAAGCTCTCATCACATGTGTTAGCTTCTGCCTTAGCGTTAGCCTGTGTGCTCATGACAGGCACAGGTCCAGAAGCCTTATGAACAAGTAAAACCACTAACAGCTGCGTCCGGCTATTAGTCTTCATCCCTTGCACTGACCCTATCTTGTAACATGAACTGTGGACATACATTTAGCTGCCTCATATCACACTGTACCCCACTATGCACCCCTCTAACTTAAGACCACACCAGCAGTTATAATTAAATTGAGGTCATGGCCTTGTGCCCTTTGTACACCGTGGTGGTGCAGAGTATTGGATGCACATGTGTGAATGTGTCGTAACAGAGAGGGAGTTCCCTGTTTAAGATGGGATTGTTTTGAAGCCATAGTAACTGTAATGTGCTGTATGATGCTGTGCAGTACCTCGATGTGATCTGGATCTGGACTGGACTGTGCACGAACCGCTTGTTAACTTGTATTTTAACAAGCCTAAAATATTTAATTTTGTCCTTGAGGAAATAGTATTATTTGATTGAAATCAAAATAATTGTTATCTAACCTTTACCAAAAATAAATGTACATTCGTTTAGGGAGAAAGCACAGATCTAAAGTGTACGCACAGTTAAATAGCATACAGGAAGTGAATAGTCTATGTCAGTGGCAGTCCTAAAGTTTATCTTATTGTAATATATGGAAAGGCATTACTTTTAATTTTGGTTTAGTGATGTTTAGGTCCAAAATTCCTTTTAATTAATTGAATCAAAACATGAAAACAGTAATAAATCAATGCAATGGCAATAAACACATTATTCTATTCCAAGCCATCCTGTCCATTCAGCTGTCTTCTTTTAGATCCGTGACACAACTGTCCACTGTACGCCGCACCTCAAATAGTCCATGCCTTGGCGTCCCCATTCAAGGAGCTGAAACCTGAGTCTTAAATCAGGGATGTGCTCAACTTCTGATCCACTCTTTTTGTGCAGAGTGACTGAACACCGGCACTGACGTAACAAACAAAGATGACAGCTGTTTGCAGATGTCCAGCTACTTTACGGCGTGCAGTGTGATTGGTCAGAAATGCATTTGCCCTGTGTCATGCTTTTTAGCCCCGTGGATGCATAAAGATGTGAAGAAAATATATTAGATTAGTCATTAAAACTGTGAAAGGGTTTGCAGTTCACCAAATCGTTGTTGTCTTCATCAACATTAAAAATGATCCCACTGAGCTAAACAACGTCCTGACTTTTTACTAGGTTTTGTAAGTGATTTGTAGTTATATAATCCTATTTGTTGTGCATAGCTTTTGTGTTTCAAGAAGGAATTCTTGTATATTTTTTAATCATCACCTGGCAATTAAAACAAATGGATGTAAAAGTGGATTAACACTAGTTTGTCTAATCAATAAGTCGTCTTTGTCCTCACAGATCTCCTGGCAGGGCCGTCCATCCATGATGAGGAGCCTCTGGTGCGTCTGCAGCTCCAGCAGCCAGAGGGAGACCTCTTCTCCTGCAGATGTGACACAACAGAGGAACACTCCAGCCAGACCTCCTCCAACGACACCCCAGCCCCAGAGAGGGCCATGTGTCAGCCCTGCAAAACAACATCACCTTTGAGCACCGGTACAGAAGAAGAAGAGCCAGCCTCCACCTCAGAGCAGGAAGAGAAAGCAGCTTCAACTGAGGAGGTGGCAACTGAGGGAGAAGAAGAGCAGGAAGAAGCTGCTTCCCAGGAGGAGGTAGTAGAGGAGGAGGAAGAAGAAGAGGTCACCTCCGAGGAAGAATCTTTGGAGGATCAAAGTGTGGAGGAGAAAGAAGCTGAGGAGGCTGTGGCATCTGAAGAGGAGGAGAAAACTGAGGAAGGAGAGGATGAAGCAGAGGAACTATCTCATGAGGAAGAGGAAGTGACTGAACCACAGGAAGAAGATTCAGATGAGGAGGAACCAACTGCTGAGGAAACCGTTGAAGAGACAGTGGAGAGGCCAGAAGGTGAGGACACAGAGGCAGCACCTGAAGAAGAGGAAAGTGTGGAAACAGTCCAGAGCGAGGCTGTGGAGGAGGAAGCTGCTGTTGCTGGAGATGCAGCTGAGGAGGAGGTTGCAGTGGCTGAACCTGAACCAGAGGCAGAACCTGAGGAAGTTCCTGCAGAAGACTCTGAACCTGAATCAGCTCAATCTGAAGCTGAACCTGAAGCAACTCCAGAGCCTGAGCTTGAAGAGATGGAAGAGCCAGAACCAGAACCAGAACCAGAGGTGGTTTCAGAGCCAGAACCAGAACCAGAACCAGAGCCAGAGGTGGTTTCAGAGCCAGAACCAGAACCAGAGGTGGTTTCAGAGCCAGAACCAGAACCAGAGGTGGTTTCAGAGCCAGAACCAGAACCAGAGCCAGAGGTGGTTTCGGAGCCAGAAGTTATTCCTGAAGTAGAACCAGAGCCTGTTGTGGAAAAGGTCATAGCAGAACCTGTTGAGGAAGTAGCTTTGGATGTACCAGTGGAAACAGTGGAGGAGGCCGTTGTGGTGGAGGAGGCACCGACTGATGCTGTTGAGGAGGAAGCCACAGTTGAGGAGGTGACTTCTGAGGAGCCCACAGAGTCTCATACCACAGGTAAATAACAACATAATACAATCTGACATCTTCAAAGACAAACTGCATGATAGAGGTAATTTATCTTCACACTGACACCTCAGGGCACTGTCTTGTCCTCATTCCCATGCTGCTCCAATTAAAGAGGGAGGGATCCTGTTACAATTAATCTTTCCCTATCCTGTTGATTCCTCTGTAATTAAAGAAGCATGCCATTATCTGGTGTCTGGGTGTTGACACCTGCTATAGAAGATGGGGGCTGAGTTTTGGAAGAGTTTAACATGCATCTCTTACCCTGATACCACTTCATCATATCATACACTGTACTAAAGGGTGAGGTTGTTCAGGCTAATAAATATCAGAGTTCGTTTTTTTTTTTTTTTTACTTGCTCCAGTTTTGAGTATAAAATAAGCCTTGTCGCTTATTTTACATTTTG
Source organism: Decapterus maruadsi (assembly GCA_030347415.2). NCBI lineage: Eukaryota > Metazoa > Chordata > Actinopteri > Carangiformes > Carangidae > Decapterus > Decapterus maruadsi. The sequence continues at coordinate 25,526,159 of CM064901.1, read as the reverse complement.
ATGTTCTGTGCACAGGGAGTTATGTAATCTTTATTTGATAAGACAGTGTAGAGAGACAGGAAGGCAGGGAGAGGGAATGGGGGAATGACATGTGCAAAGGATCGTCTCAGGCATGTTCTCTAACCACTCGACTATCGAGCACAAGAGAATCAAAAAGGTCTAAATAAAAACAACACGTTGCACATGGTTCCATTAATGATGCAACACATAACCCCACTTCAAACCACCATATGTGTTTTTTAAGATGGTATTCATTGATTAATTATCGGTTTTAATTGTGACCTCAGAAAGAGAAGGCCAGGCTAATTGTCTCTGCTAGGCTAGCTTAGCTAACGGGCTGCTGGCTGTGGCCTCATATATGACAGACATGTAAAAACAAAAAGAAAAGTGTCATTCCTCTCATCTAAGGCTCAACAAGACAGCAAAGCAGTGTTTCTTAAAAATGTCAAACTGGATGGACCATTCAGAGGCTGTGAACATTAGTCCACCCATAAATCTATAAATCCATAATAAATGTATTCACATTTACAGAGTCAAATAAAGCTGGAGGAAGATGCGCACCATTGAAAGGGATTTTTCACAATGTTGTTAAACACTCATAAATGTTTTATAAACCCTTAATTACTAACAACTTATAATGCTAATATAAAACATGCCTCATGAGAAAGTCTCATAAGGGAGTTTCCTCAAATTCCATGTGGAAATATGAATCATGCTTCAGTGGATTTCATTCAACTTGACATGGGTCAAGAAATGACAGCAAAGATCTCAATCTTTCTGTCTTCCTCTCTGCCTCTCTCGCCTGCCAAACCCCCAGAATATGACACTGTGTGTAGCTAAAGAGGAATTAGCAACAACCTCCTTGTTACAGAAATAAACAGACTGAAATAGCAGAGGAAAGAAACAGAGCAGATTGATGGACAACAGCATGATATAACAGTTGGGCCTGCTCTTGGCCCAGCTGGTCTGGTCACTCACAACTACAGAAGTCATTTACCTGGGGATCACATTTGTTTTGCAACCATGTCCACTGAGTTCTCACTGTCAATTGCTCTTGAAAACTTTGGTGGAGGTTGTAGACATTGATTCACTGTCAGTGTTGCTGTCCAGGCTTATTATGTGTACAAGCATGACTGATTCCCTGCACAGATAAATGCATGTTAGGGTCTTTGTCCTGAACACCTGACTGACAGTCTGACCCTCTGACCAGGACATGAGGAGGAGGAAGCAGCAGGCCCGATGCTGAGGGACCGCTCCCATATTGAGGACACACTGCGACTGGCTTCTACTGAACCCTCGGCTGAGTTCTCAGGTAAGAAACGTCACACCATCTCAAAATCAATGACATGTAAATATTTATATGTCCTCTTCTTACATGGGGAAGGGCAATAACGCCAGCACATTTGCACTGCAAACGCGTCCTGCTCAAAAACCGGGCCTCTAATGAAACACTGCTCTGCCTCAAATGTCTTCTGCAGCGGAAATGCCTGAAGTTCTGGGCTGAAATGAAAATGCAGCAGAATGTTTACAGCTACTTTGTCAATGGGAAAGGAAAACAGATGTTTTTGAATGTGAACAAATGGAAGTTTGAGACAATTTGGGGGCTTTTCTACTGAAACTATTGCGGAAAATTGCTTCATGATGTTTAGGGCCTGAGGGCTTTATATTCAAGTGTGTGCACTGCATGCGTGCTTGTACGCACGGGTGTATGTGTGTGAGTGTGCAGACATGTCTTGAGGCAGGTGATTAATCAGTGCAAATGTGCACCTCTGTCCTCAGCATGAAAGCCCTCTCTGTTCTGTTAAACCAGATTCATTTCAGAGAGGCCGGAGTGCTGCAGCACTTAATCCCCTCACCTCAACTCAGTTGAATAAAATTATTGAGAGCAATTCATCATCAAGTACTGCCCGAGCAGTTGTTGCAATCAGCAATAGCAGCAAGACCATTAATAACACTGTTGTCCAAAATGTCTTCTCTCTATTATTTTCCGATTATTACATTTGAATGCCTGTCTCTCTCTAGGTGCTATGAAGAAGCTGTTGAACATCTACCACACAGCCATCAAGCCGATGGAGCAAGCCTACAAGTACAATGAGCTCAGGCAGCATGAAGTCACAGGTAACAGGTTCCTCTGAGTGATTAAACAGCATTTACAGCCACACTTACAATTTGCTTGTGTAGGTAAATATCACAAACAAACATCAGCTTTTTATAGGTCCACCTCAGCAGTAGGTTTAAATCACATCTTGGTTCATGTCAGTTTATAGCTTTATCTTAGGTTCAGCTCATATACTGTTAAGTAACTCTTATTTACAGAGTGAGTATAAAACTCTGGCACCAAGAGAAGACATACAGGTACTACAGCACTGCAGTTAATTATCTGACATAAATAACTGAACTTTTCATTTTCAAACAGTCAACAGTCACGCATGAAAACTACAACAATGGTAATCCATGACCAACACGTGGTACCTGCTCACCTGTGTGGGCCTTTATCAGTGAACCACACTGTTAAATATATCCAGTACGTGGTTGCACAGAAACGGAGAAAGACAAATAAAGTCGTAATTAAGTAGAAAAAGAGCCAGGGCCTGACATTATTCAAACCAGACACGCAGAGAAGCACAATAAGATCTCTGTCTGCTGAAAGTTAAAGGGGAATGCTGTGTGGGCCAGACACCTGACAACTTTATTCCAGCACTTGAGGGCACAAAGTATTATTTAATGCTCAAGAGTATGATGAAGCAGGACGTGTCATGTGATACAAGGACACCTGGTGGTGCAGAATGGAAGGACACCATCATAGTCAGAGCATACAAATCGAGTCATTTAACCACCACTGTATTTATCTCACAGTTTATTACTGAAACCAAATGTTTCTGTTTATTTTGAACATTATTAATCTATTTGCCTTGTGCCTTGTGCAGTGAGATACAATGTGTGCTAAGTTGGCATTTTGGCCTGCGGGTGGCACTACAGGGGAGTATATAGTATTTCCACCGTCTGCACCAGTAGATGTCATAACTTAAAACTGGCGTGAGAAAATAACGTCTAGTCTCTATTTGTGTTGCAAGAATGTGGTGACGGACGAAAAAAATACAGGAAAGTGCAATGAATCAAAAGTGCCCCATTCTGCAATGTAGAGCAAGATGCTGTTGCAACTCTGTAGCATTATGAAAAAAAATCTGTGTGTTTTTTTTCTCTGTCCATTCCCTTTTTCTGAATTCTTCTTGTGTGTGCCTCTCGCTCAAACATTGCAGATGGTGAGATCACCTCTAAGCCCATGGTTTTGTTTTTGGGACCCTGGAGCGTTGGCAAGTCCTCCATGATCAACTACCTGCTGGGTCTTCACGGCACTTCACAGCAACTCTACACAGGTTCACTCTTTTAAACAAAAACTCAACCGTGGTGTAACTGAAAACAGACACAGCTACTACCCAGTGATTACATGTGGAAATCACCAGGGTTTCAGCAGCAGCAATAGCAAAGGCATTTGTTTTTGTTTTGTTTTTTTCAACTTTTTCATGAGTCAGTTACAGCAAAAAGCATTAGTCACAATAATGGCCCCAACAGACTGAGAGAGCTTGGAGCAACTCAATGCATTTTGTATTGAACTATGGGTTGCTTTGTTCCAAATTAAGTCAACATTTTATCTATAATTGGGAGAATATGTTAACTCTTCATCAGAGGTGGACGTGGTTTGAGTCATGAGTACAAACTTGAATCTGATAGCGGTTAAAAAAATAAAAACTCTTAAAAGTACTTTTTTATGTTTACACGCTGATACAATGACAGCAGTCATTTAAAATGAGAGGAATCTTCCTTTAAGTGTAAAACATGGACTTACGACAAAACCACAGTCTCTGGTGAAGAATCCTCTGCCTCATCTTCATCTCCTGTAGCCATCATCAAGAACAGTTCAAACTGAACAGTTCAACACAACATGACACTAATAACCTGTGAATAACTTGCTGGACTGCAGCTTATGTACTGACTTGAAATACCATATACAATTTTTTTTTCCATTAAGACTGATTAGGATTATGTGAATAAATAATATAGTGAAAGTGATTATCATATTGTTGATTAGTGAGGAAACATGGTATTATATTAGCCTACCTTTAGTATCAACTAAGTAAATAGCAAAATTATGAATTGATTCATCATATTTATCATGATTACATTTGAATTATAACCATATAGCAGGTAGAGTAACTCAACAAATATGTTTAACCCATGGATATGAATTATTTTAAATACTGCCTCTTCATTCTCCCGCCAGGTGCCGAGCCCACCACCTCTGAGTACACGGTCATCATGCACGGTGAGAAGTTTCGGTCCATAGAGGGCATCGTTATGGCAGCGGACAGCTCCCGGTCCTTCTCCCCCCTGGAGAAGTTTGGCCAGGGCTTCCTGGAGCGGCTGGTGGGCGTGGAGATGCCCCATAAGCTGCTGGAGAGGGTCACCTTTGTCGACACACCCGGCATCATTGAGAACCGCAAACAGCAGGAAAGAGGTGATCATTGCTGATGGAAATGTTTTCATCCACAATTACACAAATATTACAACCACAATAAGTAACACATCTAACCTTCAAGTTAAGGAGTGTGTTTTTAACAGATTTTCTCACCACCAACCGTAGTGCAGAAAACAAAGAATGAATCGCATGAGCAATTTTTAAGACTTGAGTTTCACCTTCGCCTCTGATCAAACATAACTGTGTGGAGGTTTCTCCATGTTGTGTCTGGTGTCTGTCGAACTGCATTTGGGCCTTTCGCAGAGTGAGAAAATGTTAATTCTTCATGTCCGTCTCTCTCAGGTTACCCTTACAATGAGGTGTGCCAGTGGTTCATCGATAGAGCTGATCTGATCTTCCTGGTGTTCGACCCCACCAAGCTGGACGTGGGCGGGGAGCTGGAGATGCTCTTCAAGCAGATGAAGGGCCGTGAGTCCCAGATCCGCCTCATTCTCAACAAGGCCGACAGCCTCACCAACCAGGACCTGATGAGGGTCTACGGGGCCCTGTTCTGGAGCATGGCGCCATTGATCAATGTCACAGAGCCCCCGCGGGTTTACGTCAGCTCCTTCTGGCCTCTGGACTATGCTGCAGACACCAGCAGAGAGCTCTTCAAGAAGGAGGAGACCTCACTGCTGGAGGATCTCAATCAGGTAGAACTTCCTGACTTGTTTTTGTTTACATTGAGATTCCTTGAGTAAAGATGCACAAAGATAAAAGGGATAATTCAACATTTATATAGCCATGTCAGCAAACACAATGGAGGTGGACAGTACAGGTCCCCTGTCCCTTAAAACTAAGGCAAATTTACCAAAATGTTGAACTATCCCTTTACATATTTAACTAAGTTTCTAAGAAAGACAGTAATGTTTTTGAACATTTAAAACCTGTCTGTTGAAGCTCAGGAGAAATCTTGCATCAACTTTGTGATTTACCTTAATGTAAGTAGCACTTGACGTGACCTTTTCTTTCTCTTTCTTTCTTCCCCCCAGGTGATTGAGAACCAGATTGAGAATAAGATCGCTTTCATCCGCCAGCACGGCATCCGTGTGCGCATCCACGCCCTGCTGGTGGACCGCTACCTTCAGACCTACAATGACAAGATGGGCTGGTTCAGCGATTCCTACGAAGTGTTCCAAGACATTGTCAATGACCCGGACAAGTACTACATCTTCAAGTCCATTCTGGCAAAGACCAATGTCAGCAAGTTCGACCTGCCCGACAAGGAGGCCTACCAGGACTTCTTCGGCGTGAACCCCGTTTCCAGCTTCAAGCAGCTCTCCTCCCACTGCAGCTGGAGCGGTGGATGTCTTCTGGAGAAAATAGAGAAGGCCATCTCACACGAGCTCCCAGCTCTGCTCAGCGGCATCAGCAAGGCCTCAGGCACACCCGCCCCGGCAAAAGCTGCGCCAGGAACCCCACCTCCTCTCCCTGGTACTTGCGAAGGTCCCGGGTGTGAGGAGAAACCCAAAAACCGTTGGAGGAGGCAGTGAGGTAGAGGAGAAGGATGAAGGAGGAGGAGGAGGAGGAACAGATCAAGGCAGATGGCAGCAGCAGTAGCAGCCAGAGGGTTTCCTGAAGTATTCCCCACTGCTGTGATTTTCAGGACTGGATGTGGGGAGACAGAGCAGGGAGAGAGAATGAGGGAGGAGGAGAATACAAAATGTGCAAAGGTCTAATGTACCAAGCAGTCTACTAGTATTTAAGAATACTTCTTAGTGCTTGTCCTTAGCTGTAAGCTGTACCAAATGAATGGGTTTTACTACACTGGGACAGTGCAGATAGGTTATAGATGATGGAAAACCGAGGTGTGACTATTATATAATGAGACTTGGCCCATGTAGGTCAAACCAGCATTAGTCTCATTATTTAATAGCCACACCTCCTATAGCCAGCTGATTTTCAAATACTTTTCTATGACTGTGCAAGAACACTGTTACACATTGTCCAATACGAAACCTACAGTATATAAGATCTGTGTGGGTCAAATCAAACAATGCAGGTGCAAGTGTTGGCACGTAGTATTTATGACCACTGTCTGTAAGAACAAGTGTAGAAAAGGAGACATGTAGACAACACCATCCCTTAGGCCACTTCTGGCTGCAAATGTAATTGTGTGGAGCAGGGAAAGAGGAGGAGGAAGAAAGTGGCCTTTATTTCTACATAATTTCTCGTGTCATATTAATGAAATCTGAGAATTCTCACTGTTTCAAGTTTGTACATTATTTATTCAAGTTTCTTTCTTCAGAGAAAGATGCTGGCGGTGACTACGCTCCTCCAGAGATAAATGCTGCCACTCTTATGTCTTCTGTGTTGTTTGCCAAGTCTGAAGATTCTGACAAATCTGCTGTGCTGTGTTTTTACAGTTAAACCAGTGTCTGTATCATGTCAGGGTACATAATATCATTAGTGGGACAATTGAATAGACTGAAGGGTATTCTCATAGTATTTTATTTATGGACGATTGAACCATGTTTAGTAACAGTATTGTACTGCACTGCTGTATCATGTAGCTACTATCATTTGTCTTTGTATGGTTCTATAGGCTAATACAGGTTCATGATAAAAACAAGTTTTGTTTTACCATTACTCAACGCTGCACTAAGGCTGAATACAGCCATGACATAAGACATCATCATTTAACAATACGTTTCTGACCATTTAAGCTTGTACTTGTGTCATTTTGAGCACTGTTGTTAGTTTTACCTCATCGTGACTGCATCCCATGTGGGCATTTCCTCTAAGTATGTAATCTCTTCCTGATTCTTTTAGGTCTATTTGTAATTGTCTTTTTTTCTTTTGTGTGACTTATTTTGAGTAAACCAACAACAACAAAAATCTGCAAGACTGTTTCTTTGTGAGGCTACAATGACATCACAGATAAAATCTCTTCCACTGAAACAATATATAATTGATATGATTCGCTTGTTTAGCAACAAAATTCAGTGAAAGAGGATTTTAGGATGGCGGGACATAGAAAAGCTAAAAACTGCTTCAGATGCAAGGTAGAGCAGTGTCAGGGTAAAATATTGCAGGCTAATTTCTTTACACATATGGATTAGAAACATGGTTTTAAATGTGTAACAGCTGGAGAAGTACAGATGTCCCCAAAGCCCAGTTAACAGTAATACCCCCTGCAGTGACATTAAACGGCCACCAGGAGGTGCCTTCATTCAATGTGTTGAACAGACATACTGTATGTTGCAAAATGTACATTCACAATACAGAACATTAAAACAAAAACATTATCTTGGTATAGAATTGAATTATGCAAGATAATTTGTAGACCTCAGAAATAATTTGCATTATAAATATAATATATAAATTTATATGTTGAGTTGTAATTCATCCAGCAATTTGTTATAGAAATGGCATTAATAGGACTCTCTTTGAAAAACACACAGTAACACAACATTAGAATGCATCGTTACCACAGATAACGTTAATTAGATTCAAAATATCACCCTTAGTGGTGAACGATAAATGTTAGATACATTTCACAACAGTTCATTTCATCCTTGAGGCTTGTCAGTCAATACAACTGTCTCAGCTGATTGTAAACTGCGTGTGCACACGCAACAATAAAAGTGGGTGCTCAGTGAGCGTGGCTCTGGATTTCAGCATCACCACCTGCATCTCATATTGTTCAGTGATTCAAAAAGAGGCGACAGTTGGCAGAAACAAAATCTCTCACTGCTGTAAAATCAATAGTTACAATCATAATGTCATAACTATATTCCAAACTATTTTTTATCCATATAGCCTACATGCAATAATACAAAGAGCATGTTATGAATACATTTTGGAAAGTTAAATTGAAGGTATTTTGCTACTAACATGCTGTCTCACTGTCAGTCTCACACAAAACTTCCCCTTATCAATACAGCATCTACTTAAAAAAAAAAAAAAGGGTAAAGAAAAACAGTAGATATAAAAGTATTACTGTTCTGACAGCAACAAGATACAGTAAAAAATGATACACTGTGCATACTGTGATCGACCACAGCACTGGACAAGTTGACAATTTGGCCTGATGGTGGCACTAGATGAAAAGTCAAGTTATCAAAGTTGTCACTTCATATCATGAGGGACATGAATGTTTGTATCATATTTTTGTGGCAATGATCCTATTGTAGTGGAGACGTCTCACTGAAAACATGTTAGTGTCATCATGGTGGCACAAGAGGAAAGTCATTTGAATACAGTGTGTGGTGGTGAAACAGCAACAACGAATGCATTTAAAGAAAAGCCATAGACAGTGGAGAGGGGTTTAGCCCATGTGCCACCATGTTCTCTTTGGTCTCTTGTTCCAACACAAAAACATATTTTGCACATCTGCAAGACAACCTGCACATATCCTGTAGCTGACCCTCAGCTCTAGCAAGAAGTTAATTTCCCCACAGAAGTCAATAAAAATCAAACCATACCACAAGCACATGTGGCATCGACACACCTGTGCACATGCAGTAAATATTATACATGTAAATATGTGTTCGAGCTCATATTCTGTGTATAATCTGTGTTTGCTGAGCTGACAGGCAGCACTCCCAGGTTTTAGTCACACTGTTAACACAGACTTATCAGTGTACCTTTATCAACTCTGCAAACAAACCTCTCTTGTAAGCTCTTCAGCATAAGCACGCACATGCACTCGCACACAAACACACACACTTGAATGACTCACAGAGGGTTACCTGCTTTATTGGATTCAAAGTTTAAACATTATTGCTTCTTCAAAGGACACGTACACACACACACACACACACACACACACGCACACACATGCGCACGGGCACACTGAATCAGCATCAACACTGTAAACCTGTGTTATCTTATTTATCTTCTTTCTAATTGCCAGCCGTTGACAATCTCATCCCAGTAGGCTGTTCCAGCAACTATGAAGCACATATCACCTTGGATACATGATGTCTGACATGACTTGGACATAAATACCAATAGCTAGGCCTACTTTCTGTTTCCTACAGTGTTTACCAGAAATATTTGTTGGGTCACAAGTCCCACTCCCAGCGCAATAAATCATCTTTCTTTCATTCTCCTTTTTTCCCTCTACTTGATAAACTTGGCTATTACAAGATACTTTCACTGCGTGCGTGATCATTTGCATTGCTGTGTGACTTCACTGGCTGTGTCTGCTGTAGGCTGCTTCCACTCCCCAGACAATACCTATTATCCCTGCCACTAACTGAATTTTGAAAGATCAATAGCCTATAGAGGCTTGTCAACACAAGTAGGCCTAGGCTATTCTGTTGTAGGTACAAATTAAGTGGAAACAAGGATCTATCCCACAGCACTATTTTTCCTCAATATAAAGAGAACATTGAATTATTTTGATTATTGTCACAAAAATGATTCTTTAAATGTGTTCCAGTAAAGTGTTTTGTTTTTGTTTGTTGGCTTGTTGTTTCAGTTCAACAAATTAAGTAGGGGAACCTCTGTGACATATAGGCCTATCTTGGTTAGTCGATCAGTTAAGGTTTAGAAATGCTTTCCCACTAAGTTTAACTAATGAACAACCTACTTCCACTGTATTGTGAAGCTATAGGCTATTATTTATTTATTTATTTTACAGGAGATTGGAAAATAAGAGTATGAACTCATACCTTGAACGCAACAAGTCCTACCCCACCCCTCCCTCCCTCCTCGCCGTTGTGGTTTGTACCTCATGTGTCATGAACGCAGCTCTACTTCAGACACCCAACACAGCCGACATGGACGTCAAGCTGCACAGAGACAAGCCGGAAAACACCGCAGGCCTTCAAATTAAAGGCGCCAGCTTCTTTCTACAGTAGTTTGTCCACGCGGTTTTACTAAACTGTTCAGTTTAGCTACAGTGTCAGAGTTTACCTTAGTTTTTAAGAGAATTTGTGGCTGCGGAGATACCTCGACCATTTGCTAAACCGACTGCACACCTGTCTTAAGTTTAATAACTAATGACAGACAGACTTGTACAACTTTACAGCGGTGAGTTGTTGTTTCTATCAGCTGCCAAGCCTGTCATCATCCTAGAGATCAGTATTTTAGGGTAGGCTACTTATCACTAGCAGTAGACTAGCTACTGTAAGCTAGCATTTGTTTAGGTGCTGGCTTCATACGTTAGAAACAGTGACGACGGCAGCGGCAGACAACAGTAAGAAGAAGACAATGTTTGTAAAATAAGCTAATAGCCGTAAAATAGTGTGCTAAACTTGGGCTAAGTTATGATAGAGGTAGCCTAATGTGAGCAAACAGCTATTATTTTGTTGCTCTTTTGTGTCCAATGTGTAATAACGTTAAGGTACTTTTGGTCAGTTGCCTTTTATTCGGCTGTTGTGTAGCTACATGACAGTTTATAGTTGCTTTAACTATAATCACATTTTTTGCAGCTCGCATACCACAGCTTTTTGCATTGGGCTGTTAGTTTTTTTTTTTTTTTAGGAATCAAATATGGAATAGTTAACTGGCCTCTCTTATTCATCTTGTTGAAACCCAGACCGGAAGCCGTGTCATTGAAAACTGCGGCGTGCTTGACAGGCTGGTCCCACAAACCCGCACCGCCACAACAGCTGGGGGAGGATTTCCGACCGAGTCACAGCGAAGATGGTGGCAGCTACAGGAGAGGAGATAGTGCGCTCGCCCGGATAAGACGGAAAGGCAGCCGCCAAACTCCCGCAGTACGCCCGTCTTTATTTCGCCCCCCCAACTCCACCAGAGGGATATATCAGGAGGAAAAAGGGTGGCAACCAGCAGCGGACGGAAGAGGACGCACCACAGTCAGAGCGCACAGTGTTGTATTTGTTGGACACATGCATGCCAGCGAAAACTAGAGCTATCCAGACCCAAGGAATTGGTTGAGATAAGGAATCATTGCTGTTTGTGGGGGCGGTTTTTGATAATCCCACCGAGGATACATCCAAGGGGTTTCCTTTATTGCTCTGGGGATTTTCTACTTCTTTGCTCTGGGGGGAATGTGAGGGGAGGAAATCCAGCCTCAGCTCCAAATAACCAGAGACTCCTAACTGGGTCTCCTCTCCAAACGCAGGAAATACGGCCTGGGAAAAAAAGTTTGGGAGCTTTTGGAAGCGAGAGGGGGCCTATCGCTGACGTTTTGCACGCTTTTTTTTACGACTTGTTTTTTAAGTATTACTTTTTGTGTGTGTTGGACACTCCTGCTATTCCACAGAATAAGTTGAGGAAAAACATTCAAATGTTTCACTTCGTTGGTGTTGTTATTGCAAGAGTTTTGATCATCACTATTTATAGACCAGCCTGTTCCGACCGAGGCTGTTCCTCATAGCTGTATGTTTTGCCAACTGCGCGCAACAAGTTGCAGACACTCCCAGCAGAGGCAAACCTACGCTAATTTGGGCCAGTGGATGGTATTTTCTGTGCTTCTCTTTTCGGATTACGCGTCTTTGAATAGCGCATACCCCTCCCCGACCCCCTCTTTGGAAGGCAGAGGGGGAATAAACGGTGGAGATCCGGAGAGGGAGTTCAGGAAAGGACGGGGCTGGATCCGTGGGAATAGGCCTGCCTGTCAGGCCTCTTATGATCTGATTCTTGGACTGGACAGAGCTCCAAAATAACTCAGCCTGGAATATTTGCAAGGGCCCGCTGGAATAAAGATGGAAGGCCAGTGTGTGAGAATAAGAACTGTAAAGCCTTAGGAGACTGAGCAGTAAATGAGAAGGGATAGTAAAATCTACTTAATTACACATCAACCGTTTTTTTTTCTTAATGAACGAAATGGACAATTAATTCCTGGATGTGAAGCGATCACAGTATGTAAAATTAATGTAAAGCAAGAATTATTCATTTTTTGAGCTATCTGATTGCTACTTCAGAAACAACATTTTTGTGTTGTTTTGATGCTGTATAAGTCCACACATTATTTCAGCACTAGCTGTTTATAACGACAAGACTTTGGGGTGTTCGTAAGAAGGGACAGGGCGCATAAACTGATTTGTCACGCATGTTGCAGGGATAAGAGACAGTGTAACTTTTGTAGCCACTTGCTGTGCACAACGCACAACTGTTGACATCCTATATCTTATCTGTGTCTGCTCATACAATGAAGCCCTGGACCTGAGCAACACTGTTTTTTTTTCTCCCCACACACAAACTGTTATTTCGGAATGAAGAGGAATTTGGCCGTTTTTCCTTAAGCTGTCTGACTCTGTCATGTCAGCAGTATCGAAATATTGCGCACATCCAAGAGGAGGTAATTTCCAGTCATGTAACGTCAGGACTGACTTGATGAAGGCATAAAAAAAACCGTTGCATCACTAACCAGTCCTTTCCGAGAAGGATGTTCAATTCAGGAGGCAGAAAGAGTGATGACAGTGTTTTTACCGCAGCTGGAGAGAAAGCCGGGCTCAAACCCAGAGCCTCTTTGGAGAAGGATACATGTAATGTGAGTACTGACGCAAACCCGGGGTCGGATAATGAACTGCTCAAGAAACTGGAACGGCGCGTCTTGTGTGAGTGAGTGTGCAGGCTGCTGTGTGCGTAGCAAAGACGTCTGTGCCGTGCTCACCATTCATGCAGTGTGATTATTCCTACAAACACCTTTGCTCTCTCTCTCCCCCTCTCTGTCTGCCTGCCTGTCACTCTCACCGCCGCCCTCTCCCTCCTCTCCGTGCCACATGTGCACACACGGCGCCCACGCACCGCGTGTAATTGCTGGGCGCCATCAGAAGATATTGTATTAATATTTAACACCTTTCCCCGCGCCACCACCACCACCCCCCTCGTTTCCGCGTCACACCAGTCAATATGGCCACTCTGCAACATCACCGGCAGCTTCTCATGCATGGCACGGAAGTGAGCTGCGACTCCAGCGGGGATGGCGCCGTCACCGTGCGGATTACCAACAGCGCGCCACACGTGCATCAACATGAGTCACTGAGAGGTGCCAACAGTGGAACGGGAGGAGCTGGAGCCTTTGGGGCTGTGAGTAAAATGAACCCTAACCTCCACAAATACAGTATCTCCTCCAGCTGCAGCTCAGCAGACTCCAGACCAGCTCTGACTTCCACTTCCAGGGTGCAGAGGAAGGCACCGCCGCTGTTTGAGCGCTCTGCTGCACAGTGCTGGGACCCCAAGTTTGACTCCTCAATCCTGGAGGAGGCGTGCCAAGAGAGATGCTTTCCTCAGACACAGCGGCGCTTCCGTTATGTCCTGTTCTACCTGGCCGTGGCAGCCGTTCTCTGGGGCGTGTACTTTGGGGTCAACAGTGACCGCTGCAACCCCCTGACCTTCCTAGCCCCCACCGCCTCCTTTTTGGTCCTCCTAGTGCTCCTGTTTTTGTTCACCTTCACCCAGCCTTACACACGGCTGTACAACCAAACCTCCCTACTCTTGATAGCGGTCACCTTTGCCATAACCTTAGCTCCACAGATTCAGACTGCAGGTTACACTCAGCTGGAGTGGGCTGGCGGTGGGAATACCTCATATCTCTCGCCAGATAAAGTTGCGCCATCTTCAACCTGTTGCATATCCCCTGTAGGCACCTTTTCCCTGTGTATGGAGGTTCTGCTGTTGTTATACAGTGTCCTCCATGTCCGTTTGTATGCCTCCGTGATGCTGGGGTTCCTCTATTCTATATTATTCGAGGCATTAGGATGGCTACCATTGCTTCAAAGTTACGATACAGGATTAGTGCGTCCAGCTTCTGACTGGGAAAGAGACACGCTGCGTTGGCTGGGCCCAGCCAAAGCTTTGCTCCACCTCTGTGCCCATGTCATTGGCATCCACCTGTTCATCATGTCCGAGGTGCGTTCCCGCAGCACCTTCCTCAAAGTGGGCCAAGCCATCATGCATGGCAAAGACTTAGAAGTGGAGAAGGCCTTGAAGGAGCGCATGATCCACTCAGTCATGCCACGGCGAGTCGCAGACGAGCTGATGAAGCAAGGTGATGATGAAGGTGGCGGTGAGAACTCTGGCAAACGTTATTCCTCCGGTGCGTGCTCTGCCTCGGCTGTCTCAGTGGGTGGCGGAGGAAGTGGTGGAGCTTCACAAGCCCCAAGTGCCGCTAACCCCAAAAATCACCCTCACAACAATCACAAACGCAAGAAGACCTCCATCCCTCGCGGACAGATAATATTTAGGCCCTTCAACATGAAACGCATGGAGCCTGTCAGCATTCTCTTTGCAGACATTGTAGGTTTCACCAAAATGTCTGCCAATAAGTCAGCACCAGCCTTGGTGGGCCTTCTCAATGACCTGTTTGGGCGTTTTGACCGGCTCTGTGAACTAACTTGTTGTGAAAAGATCAGCACTCTGGGCGACTGCTACTACTGTGTCGCAGGATGCCCCGAGCCCAGACCGGACCATGCCTACTGCTGTGTGGAGATGGGCCTGGGCATGATCCAGGCCATCGAGCAGTTCTGCCAGGAGACATGTGAGACTGTCGACATGCGTGTTGGTGTCCATACGGGCACAGTCCTGTGTGGGATCCTTGGAATGAAGCGCTTCAAGTTCGATGTGTGGTCGAACGATGTCAATCTGGCCAACTTGATGGAGCAGCTGGGTATGGCAGGGAAGGTCCACCTGTCAGAGGCCACTGCTCGATTCCTGGATGACCGTTACCAGAGGGAGGATGGGCGGGTGGCAGAGAGAGCTGGGCAGAGCGCGGTGGAGAAACTTAAGGGTAAGTTTATAATTGTTTGATATGCTTTTTTAAATGAACTGAAACTCGGTGTACAAAAGTTGGATATTAGAGAAAGAAAGAATCACTGATCCTGAAGACAAATTCATCATAAATGATTTGACATGTGAAAAAAAAGAGAAAATTACCTATGAGTATATCTACAAAGCTAATTGAGCCTGGCTTATGATAACACTCAACTTGTGATAATAAGGTGAAGAGGACAGCAAAGGCTAAATACACATGATAAGAAAAGGCCACAAACTCAAACATGTACGGGATAAAGGTTAAATGTCTACATTCTCTCAGTGTGGTCATCAAGATTGAGTGGGGTCACTGCATGCCTAGGCAGCACTAAAATATGTTATCTGACCAGTTAGTCCTGTTGAAACAGTCACCAAACAGAAGCAGATCAGGCTACAAGATCAAGAGATTAGAGCACCAGGAAGAGAGACATGTTTTGGTTTATTTCAACTGCCTATATTTCAACATTGACTTAATACTAACTGTCATTGTCAGTGCTGGGAGAATATCTCTCTGAAGAAAACAAATCAATTGAAGTAATGTAATAACATGTGAAACATAGGCCAATATAATGTAGTTTTGTTGCTCAAGGATGCTGGTTTTGCACAAATATACACTCTTAAGTTTGTTGTTTTGGAGTGAAACTTCACAGATTTATTTGGAGCTCCATATCGAAGTTACTGTCCATTAATAGTATTACTATGCAACAAATGTTACGCAGTAATACTATTAATGGATAGTTATGGCACGAGGATGGCCTGAGTGTATTTGAAGTAGTTATCATGTAGTCAAACAAGGTCAGTCTTACTATACAGATCATGCCTGCTCTTGGACTAAGTGCAGTTTTAAATCATGCAAATAGTGTATAACCTTCACAGGTTGTTTGTCCTCTTATCCCTGACTATGATTGTGGCTTGTTGTTGTGGTTGGCTAGAATGTTGAAGCAAGAGATCGCAGTTGGTAAGAGGAGGGCCGACCGGCTTTACTGTTCTGAAGCAGGTATTGTACTTGATTCCACTGGATTAAACAGTTGATCACCATATTGTGTCCGCTACTTGTAGGATAGGAATAGTAGGGGGATGGTGCAGACACCAGACAGACAGAGACCAGACAGAGGCTGGTAAAAGATATGGAAAGAAATTTGACTTTGACTGCTTGCTGCTAGTCCATGCATGGATCATGCTACTTGCTAAGTGGAAAATTCATCAATTCAGCTGTGCAACTGTTTGCTCGGCAGTAAACCTTTAAGGCCTTGCATTTAGTGCACTGGGATGCCATAGGTCATTCATGAAATAGAAGATAAATGTTTTGATGGCTACAGACTTTTAAAAAAGTGCATATTTGCTTGTTTTACTCTGCTGCTGGTCAGATTAAGTGTTTCTAAGACAGCACTTGGAGCTCTGGTGATATGATGGACCTTTGTTACAACACAAACACACACACAGACACAAACCCAGACACCAACACACTCAGTCTGTCTCAATAGTCTGTGAAAAGCAGCATCAATGGAGCTAATCTCTCCAGCAGGGAATTCCTCGTGGACCATCTAATCTTAGGTCTCTAGCGAACAGAGACTGTCTGTTCTATTGTCAGGCCTTATGTCAGAGTATATTCACACTTGGCTCTAAATGGTGCCATCACTCTCTATTTCCAGACTAGTGAACAGTGACAGAGTGAGATATTGACATGCAGGCTTTGTTCAGGGAGAGAAAAGGGGAGAATGGCATCTAGTTTCCAGCTGAAAGAGAGACCTACATTTTCCTGCTCAGAGAAAGAGATGACCTTAACAGTTAGCTTCTGTAGCAAAGGGAAGGTGTTTGGCACAGGTTTTTGTGGGTAAATCGTTCTCAGAAATCAGCATGCCCCCTCTTTTTGAGAGAAATAAACAGTTAGGATCATATACTGAGTGAGGTAACAGCTGTTTTGCACAGGAGACTGAGTAGCTGGAAAAATTACATTTTTGTAGGTGTTGATGGTGTTTGTTTGTTCATCTGAAATTGATTCATTTGCCAGTGATTTTTCAAACCACCTGAATGCGTTTGACTGTTTGATGCATCCCCTGAAAACCAAATCCATTCTTTTTGAAGTTTTGTGAATTGTTGTATCACTGAGCCCACTGTCATGTCCTTTTTCTTTTACAACAGTTTTAAGCTTTTGCTTTCTTTGCACATCAAGCCACTCCTCCATTTCAAAATTGAGGTTTGATAAATCATTTTATCAGTTTCATACTGAATAATTTGGTTTATTTCTTTAATTCCTCACCTCCCACTGGCTGTCTGTCTGCCCCCCCACCCCACCCCATGTTACACATCCCTCCCTCTGCTTGTGCTTATTCTCATGGTGTTATCACATTCATTGCCCCAGACTCTCACCTGTCACCCAGGCCTGTGCATGTGGCCTGTTGTGTAACTCTACTTTAGCGCTGTCTGCCTGTCTTAAGTCAAGGCTTTGCTCTAGATCCCACAGCAGGCTGAATGATTTGTCGCAGATAGCGTGCTTTCAACCTTTCGTTTTCTGTTAGTCCGTGAATACCCATCTCCCTGCTCTCCTTTAAACAAGAGCTGAGCAAACCAAGCTTTGTTTGACCATGAATGCTGTCAGTTGTTAAGATACTGTAGTTTCCCAGTAGTTGTTTCAGAATTGCACTTAAAATGATGTATGTAATGGATTGTGAAGGATGATTGAGCCACAAACAATCTCCCATCACGCGCAGTGCAGCGCATGGAAGGGATGAGTCATTTCTCTGTTGACAAATGTATTAATTATGCAGGTATGCAGTAAAGGGTTTAAGTGTGAGGCAAAATAAGCAATGTCCTCATCAAGGCTCACAGCACTCGAGTGATAGATGAGAGGTTTGGTTAAAGCTTGAACTGTACAAACTTCTGAAAAGTACATAAGTAGCCTACAGTTTACTTGTATTTTACAATCCATTTATGAAATTGAAATATAATAAATAAGCTACTCTAAGATGAAAAAAAAAGGTCAAATTAAAAATTACCACGGCTATTGGAAAACATAGAACAGTACTCATGCTTTCAGACTTACATTGAAATAGTTAGTCTGCACAAACAAAAAGCACCAACTAGCACTGAACGATGATGGAGTCAGGACAGATCGTCTGTAGATTGCAGCAGGTATGAGATAACTAGGAAGTTGTGGCAGATATGTCGGGGCCATTGCAGGTTTTCTAAAGCCATTTAAATAAAAATCTAAATAAATGAAGTAAATCACCAAGTCACACACTATTTACAAACACTATTTAGCCTAAGTTATAGCTGCAATAATTGGTCAGCAACATTCACATTTTTCATGGCGTATTCAGGTAACTGCATAAGTTTGCAATTAGTTTGCTGAAGCTAACCCAGTTTTTTGTTAACTTTTATTATTTGAGGGTACTTGTTTACACACAACACTGTTTTGATACACTAAGTGTACCATGCTGTTTATACCTCTGCATACGGGAGGTTAGCAGCTATCTGTTTCAATGTGGCTGAATTTGCTGCCGTCATTGTGGCAGCCTAGCTGCAGATATGGAGAGCAGGACAAATAGGAGCATAGTCTGCACAGATGTTTGTTGCCAGCCTAATTAAAAAAAAAAACAAACCCTCACCTCCAGCTCCCAATCACTGCCACTTCCCAAACTAAATTAATGACTGTTAGTGCACAATGTACTGTTAGGTGTAGTGTTTGAATTGCCAGCTTTAGTGTAGGCTATACACAGCATTACGCTACTGAACTCAATCTACCCCATTGGGTCAATAGATCAGTCTCTGAAAGTCAACAAATACACACTCAGGTGAACACTGTGTCACTGTGAAAAACATGCATTTCTCACTCATAAATCTTCAGATAACCCAGTAACCCAGTGGTGACCACACTCTATTCTTGCATACACTTACCTCAACCTCTGTGTTTCTCCTTTCTGTCTTAAAGGGATACTTCAATATTTTGGCAAATTGCCATAATACCTATAGTCTTAGGAGTAGGTTCATTACTTTTAATTGTCGGTGCAAGCTGTTTTTAGATCGGCGGGGCAGAGACGCAAGGTGCTCAGCTAATGTGACGAAGGTGCACGTTACTCCACGTTTCCCTCATCAACCTAAATACACAATCCAACAACTTGAAAAAACACTCGCGTGGACAGGTTGTCTCCTACACATTCACCACACTATGAAATAATAACATATAATTCTGTAACGTTATGACACATGAAGGAAATTCTCGGAACTACTTGTGCTTTTGAAGTCACTCTGCCAAGCAGTCGTGTCTGGAACGTAGATCCAGCTGTGCATTTGCCTCGAAAACAACTCTGTCGCGTAACATTACATTATTAATTCATAGCGTGAATGTGCAGGTCACAACTTGATGAGAGAACGGTGAAAATACAGCGCACCATGCAGAGCTCACGTCTCTCCTACGCCTATCTAAAAATAGCTTGCATTGACAATTAAAGGTAATGAACCTACTTCTAAAGAGATTATGGCAATAGGTGAATTTGCCAAAATGTTGAAATATCCCTTTTAAGTACATTTCAATTGGAGCACTTATGAGAACAAATAGTAAGCCTTGTTTGATGCTGTGGGATTTTTCATATCATATATCATTTTCCAGTGAGAGACTGTGATTTTACATCCTCCATTTTCCCGTTTGGTCTTGAATCTGAATTTCACTCGTGTCACTGGCTGCTTCCTGTCTCTCTGTCTGACTGCTTGTGTCTCCTCCATCCTCTCTAATCCAGCCCTGCCATTTCTGTCTCTGGCATACATACACACTTGTATTTCACTGCAGGTGGCAAGGACTGCTGTTTCGCGCTCCCAGTATTTTTTGTTTGTTTAGCTTGTCTTTATATTCTGTCTGTCAATGCTGTGTTAATACCTTTTCAGGCTTCCCTTGATGGATGTTGTAGATCGGGCAAATGAGGTTGTAGAGTTTCTCTGCATGCCTGTGTCTAAATTTTAACTTTACAGCAGGAAGTTGTGCACCTGCAGACTCGATATTTGGAGCCTGAACCCTTCTCACGGTGTCGGTAACACTGGCACCTTGTCGGTTACGATCTGTGTGAGTCCAGAGATACTTTTTGTGCGTGCATATTTGTATTCCAGTGCAGTGTGTTGCAGTGAGAAGTCCATGCCCTCAGGCTGGCTAATCTGCGTTAAATCAGACGTGTCACCTAAATATGCAGCACCAAATGGCAGATCCTTAATCATAACCAGGCCAGACCGCAGTGGGTCATGGGCTTTGATAGTTTACTCTGTGTTTGTCCCCATCCACTGTTTTTCTGTGAAATAATCTGTAAAAGCAAGATCATTGATGTGAAAAATATGTTGATTTTCAAGTCACTATATACTCTATTATAGATAGTGCCGGTTGGCAATTCCTTTTCCGCAGACTAACGACAGAAATCCCCTCACCTTCCTATTGTTTAATCTTGTGCAGTAATGGCAGTTTCACATAGATCATATAATGACTCTTATCTAAGTGGCAAATACAGGCATTCATCACTTGGTTGAGTTTCAAAGAACAGGTCAATACAATAACATCTCTGATGGTGATTGATGTCATGTAACATTCATCGAGGCTCTTCGTAGCAGGCCTCCTCACAGGCAACATCTTGACATGTCATAAGAAGAAAAGCACAGGTGTGTATAATGAAATGAATGATGGGTGAATTGCTTTTAGCTGCTTGAGTCTCAGGGTCTGGGTATTGTTGATGCTGACTCACTGTCACACTGTCATGGCCTCCAGGGACACTTGAGTAGGACAGAATCATTGTCAGTATATTTAGTAACACCTGTGCTTATCAGAAACTTCTCAGCTGACAAACTTAACAACATTTCAAGTAAATTCCAGGCAAACATACTGAAAAGGTCAGGTCTCATATTTTTGAATGATTTTTTGGATGTATGAAAAGCTCCTTTGACACAACAAAACTTGCTCTTGCACAAGAGTGTCTTGACGGCAGTAGAGGAATGAGAGTA
The DNA here is from genome assembly GCA_030347415.2 of Decapterus maruadsi. Taxonomy (NCBI): domain Eukaryota; kingdom Metazoa; phylum Chordata; class Actinopteri; order Carangiformes; family Carangidae; genus Decapterus; species Decapterus maruadsi. Next base: position 25,504,996 of record CM064901.1, on the reverse strand, counting down.
CTTGTTTACTTTACAGCCAAAGTTTATGCTGTTTTTAAGCAGATTCAGATTTTATTACAGAACATCAGAGAAGGAAGAGATGAGCTAAGAGTTAGAGCACCAGGAAATGTGTTCTTTCTGCTGTATTAACTGCCTCACCTTCAGATATCCATCTGTCAGCGAGAGCACTGCACTACATACACAGCTTACTCTACAAGTGACTGTGTTTGTGTGTGTATGTTTTACGATAGAGATAAAGCATCCAGGACATAAAACTAAATTGATTGGTGAAAGTCTTTGTGGCTCATATACATAGATGCTCATGTTATCACTGAGATTTATCACTCAGAGGTGAGAACACAGCCCTTAAAAAGACTTCCTCAAACTCTGTATGCATGTTTCATTTTCTTACTCTTTTTTCCCTCTCCCTCTCAGCTTTTTGCATTGCCTTCCTCCTTCACTGTCACACACACTATCTTAAACATACCCTCTGGTTCTTTGGATACATAAATTACGTCTTGCTTCCCTGTGTGTCTGTGTGTTGCATTCGTGTTTGCGAGGGGGCAATTTTTTTTATGCAGTTGATAGGAGACAGTTGCCCTCGGGCTGGTGACCCGTCATGGTGTTGCTTCGGCCCAGCTACTCTTACATCACTGGTTCTCAGAATCGCTCTCACTACGAGGTTCAAACGTCAACTGTAATCACTTGACTAGCTGGTCATGCAAGTGTGTCTCAGTGTCTCAGGCTGTGACTGGCTGCAAGGAATAAAAACTAAAATTCTGTCCAGCATCAGAGCAGAACCTGTGTCAATCAGACATAAAGGAGACAGAAAAAAATATAAAATGTGAGTTTTTGAGATGATACCTTTCTAGTATTATAGTTTTATTAACCGCGGTTATCATTTCATTAGAATGTGCAGTATTTTTGTCACAATCAAAGACCTTTATCCTATAAATGGTCATCATCTCAGGGCCAAGAGTGCTCATGTGTTCATGAGACCAGGATTCATGATTTATTGCTCACTTTCTTTTGCATCACTTTTTGATGATAATGTCCTGGGAGAAAAAATCTCTTGATAATTGACCTGACTGCCTTGTAAAGGTCCTCTTGGTGTTTCATATACACTAAATGTCCTTTGTTACATGACATGAGTCGATCTGATTGAATTCTTCAATGTGTATACTGTGTTCAGGTCTCTGAGGCAGCTGAGGTAAAAGTCTGACTGAAGGATATAATGTAGGGAATCCACAGCTTCTGTATTTCTTTTCACACAGGTCGCTGTTATTGCTACTTACAAGTGGTAATTGTTAAGACCACATACTTGATTTGAAATATTTAAAATATTTTATAACCCCTTACTACAAATTGCATATATTCTACTGATAAAGGTTTTCTGAGGAATTTCAGTTGCTTTCCAGGCAGAGTGTGTTTCATCCAGATATGAGCACCACCTCTTACTTTTGACAACAGACAACGCTACACAAATATTTTCTAAAACTGTAATTTATCTAGTTAAATAAAATGTAACCAAATACAAAGGATGGAAATGCATTACTTGACTGTCTTTCCAGTGAACACACACAAATACTGCACAACCTGCACAACTGAACCTACAATTACCGACATTATGCTCCTCTAACGATATTATATTAGGTACATCCTTATTCTATTATCATTAATACTGTTTGTTCCAGAGAGAAAAGGGATCATAGATCTGGCACTGAATCATAATTTAACAGTGATGGCAAGCTAACTAGCAAATGAAATAACCTCCAGAATATCAAGGGAGGACGATGTAGGTAGAGCTTTCTGAGGCGAGTTCTCTTTCTCCCTTTTCTCCTAATATAAATCCAGTTGCTCTTTTATCTTCACTTGCACCCAAATATACACTCTCGATAGATCTAGTAACAGTCAGTCATTGTGTCTCCCACACAGCTGTCTAATGGAGCTTACTTTATTCATCCACCCGACATATTTCACGAGAAGTTTGTCATTCCTATTGCTCAAGAATGTGTTGAGTCAACGGTGTTCATGTGTGCGTGTTCAGTGTAGATAAGCATGCCCAGCCCTGTCCTAGTCTGATTGCAGATGTGCAGCGTGTGTACGCACGCGCGCACACACATTTAACTGGTCTTTCCAGAGAGTTGTTGTCCATGCAATATACTGTGCTATTTCTGGGCGAAGTCTTCTGTAATTAAGTCAATTTTGAAGAGATGAGTCACCTGCTCATATTTAATCATTTTGACAAGTCTGTGTCCTGTCTTCCTAGAGTGTGAGTGTGTTTTACGTAGAATTAGCATGTGAATAGTCAAGTCAATTACACATATAAAGACATGTGTCAAATGTATTTAACAAACAATGCTATCACAGTTCTATCTCAAAGACTTTATCATCCACATGAAGCCATGTAATGATTTACCGAAATATGACTTGGTACAGGTTGATTCATTCACTCTCTGATCTCATTTACTGTTTTATTACACAGAAGGTGACTTGCGTTTTATTCCCATGTGCCACCATGCAGTAGTTTTAGGCCTGGCAGAGAAATGTGTGGCTTTAAATAGCCAGAAAATAGTTCAACATTAAGTAGATATTGACAAAGCTGACTTGCATCAACACTGAAGTTGTGTGAAAATCCTATGCGCTACCAACATGGTCTTTTTTGGGCAAAGTAACTCTCAGTTCAGAGCATGCAGCACAGAGGCAGGGAAGAGCTGTGGGAAAGGAGAACGAGAGAGGGGGATAACATTCATCAAGGTCTGTGCTGGGCTTTGAGTCATGGACATTACAGTGACATGTTAAGCAGCAGCTTGGACCACCAGGCCACCATAAGTGGCTTTTTTTGTTCAATTCCGGCAGGGATGATATTTTGGGTAAAATGTGGGAAATTTTGACTCCACCTTGGCATGCACTCATAAAACTTTGGAGAGTCCTGATACTTCACTTCCTGTGGACAAAGGCCTACCTGACACTCCTGCCAAACTGTTACTAATTGACTTGCTCACACAGAATGCTCAACTCTCAGCATAGCAGAGGTCGAACACTGAATGTGTGCTATGTCTAAGCGTCCCTGTTTCCATTTATCTGCTCCTTTTTTGGATTTGCACATGTATGCATGTACTTTTACAATTCTTTAACTTTTGTAGCAGCTTTTTGGGCAACATGGCAACAGCAGCTATTGTGAGTGTGCGTGCCAGCAACAGTATGCTGGAGATACTGTTTTCAGTGGCTGCAGTAATAGATATGGAGTGTGCAAACAACAGTTTGAGGGCATGCAGTGACATCTTTCATAGCTTACAGCATATTCATGTCATGTTATCTACTGTGTTGGAAAACAAAGGTTTCAAAGAGTGTCTCTCAAGACAGTCACTCATTCTAGACAAAATCAAAGAATACGACTGTGCATGTTTTTTGTATTTGGTAATAAGTGGCTCCTTCATACATACGGAGAGGGGTTATATCAGTGTTTTTCATGCTTTCCCAAACAATGTGTGTGAGACTTCACCAGTACCCTGTAGCGAGTTTGTAGAGGGGAGTTGTCTGTTTACCAAAGGGCCTTACTTCCTTGATGAACCCGCTTTTCCTTGTCCTGCCCTCTTCACTCATTTTTCAAGCATTCGCTTTAGTCTCAGCATCAACATGAAGGGGTATTCCGTTCAGCATTTGTTGGTGTTGAGTATTAGGAGCATATTGAGATATAGTTTAACATTATTATATATCATTTCATTGTATGCTGGTCAGTTGAGACAAAGTTTAGTGCTGAAACCACCAGCGTCTCTCTACCCGTGATGGATTTCTTTCTGAGTTAGTGTTGAATGTTGATGCAAAGTAGTGAGACTTTATGTAACCACTGGATTTCAGATAAAATACTGCAAATCAGTAATGCTTTAAAAGCGTATAAATGGGTGTTTATTTTCAATTAGTGTTTCAGCATTATTTGAGATGCCAGTATTTAAAAATACATGTCCTGGCATTGAAAACCTGTATCAGTCAAAGTCCTACCATAAAAAGCATGTAAAGCTCTGTTCCCTGGTGGTCTGTGGAAAGAGAGAATTGTGTGACATGAGAGGGAAAAAGAGAAGAGAGAGGGAGGGAGAACAGGAGGGAGGGAGAGAGAAGACGGAACATGTTTTCTGGTCATAACCCTTTCCCAAGGATTTCCCACAGTCTAGCTTAGGGTAGTGGGGGAGGTTTGTGTGTGTGTGTGTGTGTGTGTGTGTATGTTTGATGAGGGGCATCGTGAATCCATGGCATACAGCAGAATGAATCACCCCATGCAACAACCGTGTGACTCAAACGAGGCTATGCAGTTCAAGCACATTGGTGCTCACCTTAAAATATGTCATGTGGGGATAAAGCCTCAGCCAGCCTGCTGCATATGCATTACTTTAATACCATACACAGTTAACCTGCCAGTGTGCGTAGAGTTAATATGTGGCCAAGAGAGTGAACATGCATAAAACAAAATGACGTGCCAGTCGTCATTAGTGTCCTCTTTGCATCAGGGCCAAGGTTGGTCATTTCTTGCTCAAGGACTGTCCTCTGCTGTTGAACGACACATTCCCCGAGAGAAACTCTGAGCTTCTGTGAAGTGAGACACTAAAATGCCTTGTTAACAGCTGTGAGTACGCATGCATGCGTGTGTGTGTGTGTGTCTGTATTTATTCAAGTGACGCAGTGACACTTGGAGTGCGTCACTGCCCCTGTCAACCCACTACACTACATTTCGCATACACACACTTGGAGTTACAGACAGAAGAGTTGGTGGATGTTATAAAAGAAACATGTTCTTACAGCATATTGCTCTAATTCAATATACTGTATTAGAAATAGGAGGGAGTTGGGCAACTAACGTTTGGATATGGTTTTGATTTTACCGATAAAGAAATTCCAATTTGAGGCGCCGTGTGGGACAGTGGGTTGAGCAGGCATCCCATATTCAGAGCTGCAACAAGTCCAGGCTATAGTCCTCGCTGCAGTCGGCCCTGGTTCAAATCCTGCATCAGGCGGCCCTTTACTGCATGTCATCCCCCCTTATTCTGCCTCCCGATTTCCTGTCTCTCAACTATTCTAAAGGCAAATCAAGGCAAAAAATACCCTTAACAAAAAGATAATAATAAAATTACAATTTTGTTTATCAGTTTGTTGTTATTGATTCATGGTTCCAACTCAAGACCTACTGTGTTATCTGAGCACAAAAGAAACCAAAATATGTGTGGAAAAAAAAGTTTGATTGTTCCTCATGCTTTGCACTTTTGCACACTTTGTCTTTTGGAATTGGAACCTGGTCTCAACACCCTAACATCTGGGATGAGGGTCCTGTTGTAGGCCCCAACTCAAAGATTAATCTCATAGAGTAGTCTGGTCATAGAATAAGATGCTCCATTAATTCCTTGGAGTGTGATTAAAAGATAAAGGAACAAGGGGAGGAAGGAGAGGGAGAGAGCATGGAACTCCCTGGACTAAAATGATGGCACAAAAGAGGGAAGGGGGAAGGGATGGATGGATGGGAGGGAGGAATGGGAGGGTATTTGAAGGAGGATCGTGTGAAAGCCTCATCCCTCGGTTCGATCAGCGTGTCCAAATATGGAGGCATGCGCTATTGCATGAGGCCTGTAGTCAAGACCCACCACCGACCAGGGAGAAAACCGAAGGGCAGGGAGGAAAGGGGGGAGGAGGGGGCGGCGGTAGAAAGTAGAAGGAAGACGGCTGAAAAATGAGACAGCAGAGACAAAACAGACTAGGTAGATGTAAAGAGATGCAGTGAGAGGTGGCAAGAGATGTAAGGTTTGGCAAGACTCGAGAGGAAAAGTGGAAGAAGATGGTTAGAGATGGATGAGGACAGTTTGACAGTTGGAAGGCCATGTCTGTGAAAAGGGAAAACAAGTTGAAATCTATTTTTAGGGCTGAAGTTGTTTATTTTCGGACTGTTCTAAGCAGCCGGATGAAAGTGAAGAATGGGAGAAGAGGTTAGACGAAGCTTGAAGAGAAAATGGGGAGTTAAGCCGCCGTCAGTCTCGTCCCTCTCCTGCTCCGCTTCAGTTTTGAGCCTGACTGAAGCCGCTTTGATGCTTAATTGGTTTGAGTAAATGTTGGCGCATCTCCTCGTCTCCCTCTTGTCTTTCATATTCACACACATGCTCACTTTTCTGTGTGTGGGACCAGAAAGGGGGGTGATGACCTTTGGGTCACTGGGGATGGTTTTGATCATGTGGTTGGAAGCCGCCATAAGGTCAAAGATCATTTGTCAGGAAGTGCAGAGTCCAGATTGGGACGGCTCTCTGGGGATTATCTGAAATGTCAGCTTCAGTCTAAGACTTTCACCCAAACACACTCAACTAGAGGACGACTAGATGTCCAGTAGTGGGGAGACTGTCCTGCAGAAGCAGTGTATGAGTCTGGATAGAAAGGACGATTGTGTGATTATTTGTGTGTTTGTGCTTTTTGTTGCACAGAATTCTACAGTCAAGTCGTTTTTGCTTTTCTTTTCCGAGTCCTTGAGGCAGAACAATTCAGCACAGTGAATCCCAAACCCCAAAATATTATTTTTTACAATGACACAATGTAGAGAACAGCATCAACTCCTCATGTCTCTCAAATGTTTCATCGTTTTCGCTCAGAAAAAAATGACTTGAACGTATATGGTAATTAATTTAAATTAGGCCTATGCGTGTCAGCGTTAGGAAGGTGGAGGTGCATCAGTTAGAAAGTCATTCCCGTGTGTGTGTGTGTGTCCATGGTGCGCATGGTTTTCGGGTGTGCATGTGGAATTTAACAGCTCAGCTAGGCTTCCTTTCCATTCATCCTCTCTGTTCATTCATCGATTCATTCATTCATGTGTTCACACTGTCTTTTGAAAGTGACCGTGTGTGCGTGCACTGATGCAAGTTGTGGTAGTTTTCTAATATATGAGGATATGAGAGGCAAAGGCAATCACACTGCAGGATGAGTCACAACACAGCAAATGCCAGGTTTCTGTGTGTGTCAGACAGATCATCCATCCAATATAAACTCCATATTTTGGTGTATTGTGCGTGAAGCACTTTAGGTGGATGTAGGTTGTATATAACTCACACACACATAGTACAGGAGGACTTCTGTGGAAAGCAAGCGATAGATAAACAACATCTTAATTCGATTTGTAGTGATTTTTACAAGATAATTACGTGTATTTTATGATCATTAGCAGCAATGTGTTGTGCGGACTGTCTTTTGAATGACATCAACCTTTGTTTGAAGACATGTTGTTTTAAGTTATGTAAGAGCAATGTAACATAATAACAATATAATACAGTATTTTTGTGTCTGTGTTTGTCTGTGTGTGTGTGTGTGTGTAGCAGTACAGTAGTTGTAGCTGTCCTCAGATGAACCCTCTGTGCTCCAGCCGGATGGTCTACATCAATAAAAACCATTGAGCTACATTGAGACTTTAGAGTGCTGGTGTCAGTTTCTGTCCCAGAGTGCTGCCTTTACAGAGTCTGGAGAGGATCAATACCCAAAACGCACGCACACACAGGCACACTGGCTGCAAAGCAAAGACTCGGTTGTAAAGGATTAGCTCTGTTATGCCTTACAGCTTGAATAAACACACAGAAGCTACATGTGGTATTCTATCTAGTACGTAATTGACACAAAGGTTGTTAACACCTTTGCACTCAAGCATACACATTAACCTCCTGCGCACTCGAATATTAGAAAAGTAAAAATTTCGGCTGTTTTTTTGGTCAAGCCTTTCAACACCCTCACAATTCAAGGCCTGTTTTAAAGTTTAGCGCAGGCTGTTGATAAAGTTAGAAAGATGAAATGGAAGTAGACAAGGAATGTGGGTTATGTGAGGCATGCTAAACTCAGTGACCTTCAAAGTACTCTTGGTCTCTTCCTCCCCCTCAATGTGTCTCCGCCGTTTACCACTTTGCTTTCGCTATCTCCTTTATCACTGCGTCGTTACAGTCTGTCTCATTAGCATTTGCCTCTCATGCTGGACACATGCTAGAGTAAGACTGAAGATTACCAAAAAAACAAAACACTAATTACCTCCTTCCTCGCCATATTTTGCCAGATAAATTTGTGACCTTTACTGACAAGAAAGAAAAAAAAGAAAACACATTTGAAATCGAAGATATAAAATCATTTTAGTTTTTGCTGCCAATTCCAAAGCCGAACTCAAACTGGAAGTATTTCTTTTGTCTTTGAATTAAATTGAAGTTTTAATAGAGATTAGAACGTTTATTGCATCAGTTACTGTCATTAGAAGGTGATAGATGCGCTATACTTGATAGATTTTGTACCTTTGGTACTGTGGTAGATTTACTTTTGTGTAAGAGTAAGTAAGTTTTGATATCTGCTCAACGGATCTATTTCACATCAGACATGTTGACATGTCACAGTTGGAAAGCGCATTGAGTGAATGATTACTAAATTACATTTAGCTGCTTTGGTTTTAAGTTCCTTGTATTACACTTTTATGACTAACTGAGACACTTTAATTGAGCAGAGCCATTAAAACCAAGACCTAGCGCCCAAGAGAAACATTGCATGAAGCAAAATACATTTTTTATTAGTTATGTAACGAAAAAATTATAATTGACTGACCTTGTAGTTTAAGCTAATTCAGAGGTTTTCAAGCCAATTCGGTAAAGTTGGAGTTTGTTAGAGCCAATATCAGGAGAAGATGATATAAATTGTATCTTAAGCTAATGATTGTGCCCCATGTTCCTTCATGTTTTTTTTTGTCTTCTTTTTCCTTTGTCATCTATCCATATACAATTCAGCCAACAAACATCTGGTTTAGAAATCTTTGTAAAGAGAGTCAGGAGGTTAGGGTTTTTGCGTGAATGATCGTCCTTACACTCTGTATACAAGCAGACTGTGGTTTCTGACTGTGGCCAGGTTCAGGATTTTCATGGGAAAGAAGATGAGCAGAGAAAAATATGCTTATTATGATTTATTTTTCTGTGTCTTTATTCTTTCACTTCACAAAAAGCCTTCACAAAAGCCTTCGTTTTTTTTTACCTGCCACTCCTTTCTCTCTGTACAAACTCCATACGAGCTCCCCACCCATCATTCATTTGCTCCCGCTGTTTCCCAACGAGCTGACCTTCTGTCTCTGACAGGAGTCTGATGTGTATGTGTCCGTGTGACGGTCAGTGAGTGATTGGAGATCGAGAACAAACCCGGAAGAGGCAGACGAGCCCTCATTAGCCAACTCACAGTTGTATGCTTCACTTGTACAGAGGGCCCCTGTTCACATCCATTAAAATCTGTTTTGCCTAATAGCTAATGGACACCAGAGACCGGCAGTAAACCTATTCGTGACAGTGTACATGTGAGTGTGTGTGTGGTTTGAGGTCCCATAAATGGCCTTTGTTGCTTATTTGGCAATGGACTCAACCTCTAAGTTAGGACTGTTGGTGCCCTAAAGGCGTAGGACCTTTGCCAAATCTACATTGGCCTGGGGGCCCAGAACAAAACACACAGGACTGTACCTCCAGACTCCCAAGATATTCATTAGTTACATTTTCATGACTAATTTTATTAATGCAAACAAAGGGAGCAGCACAAACACTGTGAGGAAACTCAATCATGCTCTCATTCAAATCGTGAAATCACAAGGGTTTGATAGTTTTGTTCGACTACCGCATTTACTGGTTTTCAAAGCTAGAGGTGATAGTAGTGGTAGCTCTAGTAGTTAGATTACTAGGTAGTTGATTTATGTTACACCGACTCACTAAAAAGTGAAAACAGTGATGTAGTAGAAGAAATTGAGTAACCTGGACAAATGAAGGGAATTTAAAGTCATGAAAGAATGATGACAAGTGCGTCTGTCCAGTGAAAGTAGAGACAGGGGGAAGTTCACAGAAAATGAACTGTAGTACAGAGGCCAACATATGAACATACCTACTCATAATCTGACTGACTGACGCACTCACATCAAGCAGCAGCAGGATTTTATAAAATTATAATTTCAGATGATATTGTTTTTGTTTTTTTTTACATACAGTAAAGACTCTTAATGGTTGCTCTTCAAGTCATCAGTATGCTGACATGGGTAACGTCTTAAGCTGTTTGAACGAAGCCAGCCAGGTTACTGTGTGTTTGGTCAGGCTGATTGCAGCTGGATGTGGGCCACCACTCTAATCCACTGATTGTGTATTCCCTTGTTGGCCCTACAACAGTGTGACCATGGCCTGAGCTCTGGGCTGATATGCAAACATTGTTGGTGAAACACTGAGTATTGCCTTACCACCTGCTTGCCAGCATGCGTGTGCATGAACAAAGAGTAGCTAATGATTGGCTTATGAGGGCATGTGTGCAACTACCCACTATTTTCCAAAACAAATTTCAAGTCTGTTTTAGTCTGAGCAGCAAGAAACAGTGTTTATTTCATAATAATGTAAAACACGAAACACAACCTAATTTTAGCATTTGATGCTCTAACGGTACCAACACATTTTTGACCTAACCTTATTTTTATCTAATCGACTTAAGCAATTCAATATCACAATTATAGATCTGTAATTGCCCTGAAGACTGACTCATTGTTTCAGCACTAGATCAGAGTACACAGGTGTAACATGCAGCAATCTTCGCATTAGAGGATTTGTTGCCCAGTGAATGTTCGGCACAAACAAATTGCTCACTAGTGGTGGTAAAGCCCTCTGAGCCCGCTACTGGGCTGTCGAAAGGATTGCGTTCTCACTGTAGTCTAGCCATTGATACTCTGAGGAAGAGCACAGATGATATGTATATTGTATGTAGTGGTTGAAATTTAAACAAAAACAGCAAAAAGTCACAGTTATGCGGTCCTAAATGTTCTTTTTTCTGCTCCCCGTAGGCTTGAGGACCTACCTGATCTCAGGGAAGAGGGTGGAGCACGATGTGCAGTGCGGCTGTTCTCAGATGGGACTGCCAGGTGGGGATTTTGGGGGAGTCGGCCTGTCTTCCTGTCCTCAATCCCACACACCAGACCTCATCCCTGGAGGAGCTCAGGCTACAGAGCCCCTGCTGCCCCACCAACCATCACATAGGATTGGGGTAAGTGAGGTTAAAAAAAAACTGATGATGGTGTCCCAAAAACTAAGCACAAGGTACCACCAACTAACAACTAGTAAGAAACTCAAACTAACATTCATTCTGTGTGTCTTTGATATTGAGTGATTCTCCTTCACTCCTTCAGTTGTAGAAGAAAGGATGCTAAGCTCTGACATTGTGAAAGTATTTTTAAAATATTGGCTGGTGTGATCTTTTTCATCACTCCCAAATGTGGCTCATGCACCAAGTGATTTTGACTGTGTCTGTTCTGTCATGGGAGAGGTAAAGATATCAGAGACTACACCCTTTGAACTAGTCTGACTAAACAGTCAGTCATATATAAAGTGATGATGTTATAGTTAATTCTGTGTGATCTTTTTTTATTTGTCAACCACTTTCTCTCTCTAGCCTCCATGTGTGTCCCGTAGTGCGGCCTTGCCTGCGGGAGCAGAGCAGGGTGATGATGTGGCTGTGTTGAACGGCTGCCAGGAAGAGCACAAAACTAGCAGTGCAAAGGTACAACTGACATTTGTCATTTTGTTTTTAACCTTTATTTAACCAGGAAATCCCATAGAGATCTGAGATCTCTTTTACAAGAAAGGCCAAAGTAACAGCCACTTAAAATCAGTCCATACAAGATATAAAATAAACAATAAAACACAACTCAGATATTCACACACGGTTCATACCAGAAAAACAATGACACTCTTCCCTCACTGCAGTCTTTATGATAGAAGTCACTCATACTGTAGGTACAAATGAACTTTTTGTAAATTATTCCAAGACCATGGTGCATGGTCTGTCCTGGCCTGAGGTACACCCAAAAGCAACCACTTATGCACATGTTACAGATAGTAGCTTCTGGAACTGACAGAGAGAAGGGTACTGAGTTTACCAACAAAGCTTTGTAGATGTACCAGTGCTGCTGTCTGCGAATACTCAGTGATGTCCAGCCAACTAAATCATAAAGAATGCAGTGATGAGTGAGTGATGTTGCATTGGAAATGAAACATAGAGAAGCATGATAGTTAGTTAATTCATTCAAGAATCTCAGCCAGGACTGAAAGTTTAGAGATGCGACGATAGTTATTCAGATCAGAAAGGTCTTCACCTTTGTGTAGAGGAAGAATGTATGCAGCTTTCCAGATTGTGGGTATATTTGATTGGAGACTTAAATTCAATATACAGTATGTGAAATAGGCGCAGCAATAATATCTGCAGCCATCTTTAAGAGATAGGGATCCAGATTGTCTGGACCTGCAGATTTTTTGTGGTTAATGTCTTTTAAGGCTTTGTGAACTGGACTGAGACGGGTTTAAAATCTAATCTATCTATCAGTCCACTTCCTGGGGTGGGAGAGCATGGATCATAAGTATCTGAAAATAATGCAATAGCAGTGTTGCCCTTTACTTCAGCTGAACCAACCAGACTGTTGTCAGGAAGGGTTGAAACAACATTAGCATTAGACAGAGATTTAATAATTTTTCAGAATTTTGACGTATTATTCAGCTTCTCTGTGTCTCAAAATCGGATTTAGCTTTTCTGATCAACAGAGTACGTTTGCTCCTTATGGTCCTAAATTTTGTCCAATCAGCAGATGAGTTTGTGAATCTAACTTGTGCCCAACATTTATTTCTTAAATGGATTAGCTCTGACAAACTTTTTGAAAACCAGGGATTGTCTCTACCACTCACCCTGCACCTCTTGACAGGAACATGCCAATTTGAAATGGATAAGTAAATAGTGAAAATAATCACAAGAAAGGTCACCCTCGGTAATTAGAGTGACTCTGCTAATATCATTATCCTGTTATCCTATCCTACTATCCTGTAGGAATGCCTGCAGTGCACTTCAAACTTTTTAAATATTTGTTTAAAAATTAATTGTGGTTTTATTTGGGGAATTTTTGTATTTCTGACACAGGCAATTCCACAGTGATCACTGACATCATTACAGAAATTGCCTCCTGAGCAGTATTTATGAGATACATTTGTTAAAATCAGATCAAGCAAAGTAGGTTTATTTTCTGACTTTGGGTTTGGTCTTGTTGGTGCTTCAGTACGCTGCACAAGGCCCAGGGAATCACACGACTCTTAGACAATCTGAGGTCCAGGGGAGCCAGTCCCAGTTTGAGTGACCCATAAGGATGAATCAGAATCATTTAAGTCATGTAGAATATACAGTTGTGCTCAAAAGTTTACATACCCCGGCAGATTTTGTGAAATAATGGCTATATTTCAAAAAATATAATTGATAATGCAACAAAACTTTTTTTATTCAGAGTTAGGATCAAAAGTTTACATACCCTCAAAGTGTTACCCTGATAAAATACACACAGATCGACACAGACTGGTTTAAATGGTTACCCAGGGTAACTGTCCATGCCTGTAACTTGGTTGCTTGTAATTAGTGTCTGTTTATAAAAAGTCAGTGAGATTCTGGGCTCTTGACAAACACCTGCACAGTTCATCCATTGCTGCATTGACTTTGCTGGATTCTGAGCCGTGGAGAAAGCAAAAGAAGGTTTTTCAACTTCATAAAACAAACAAAGGACATTAAAAGATATCCAAAGATTTTAGAAAGCCAATCAGCAGAGTTCAAGCTCTCATAACAGTGGAAATTGTGGGATTCTGTTGATACCAAACCACGGTTTGGTACCATCAAAAATTTGTTCACCATCACTCATGTTTTCCTCAATGGAACACAGTTAGAACATCTTCCAGCATACCCCATGATGAGTGATCGGGAAAAACACATTTCTCTTATTTTTAATGGAATTGAAATTAAACAGTGCGACATTCCAGAATAACACAATCATTTAAAAAAAGAAAAAAGAAAATTGGGAGTCTGACCAACAAATTTTTGATGGTACCAGACCGGCTCAGAATCCAGCAAAGTCAATGCAGCAATGGATGAACTGTGCAGGTGTTTGTCAAGAGCCCAGAATCTCACTGACTTTTTATAAACAGACACTAATTACAAGCAACCAAGTTACAGGCATGGACAGTTACCCTGGGTAACCATTTAAACCAGTCTGTGTCGATCTGTGTGTATTTTATCAGGGTAACACTTTGAGGGTATGTAAACTTTTGATCAGGGCCATTTTGGTGTTTGCATTTATCATTAGGATTTAAAAAGATCAAACACAATTGTGTGATGATAAATGGCTTCACCCAGCCACTAACTCTGAATAAAAAAAGTTTTGTTGCATTATCAATTATATTTTTTGAAATATAGCTATTATTTCACAAAATCTGCCGGGGTATGTAAACTTTTGAGCACAACTGTATATGGATTTGAAGGCATCTTTTGTGTCATCGAAGCACCTCAACAATCACTCCCTCTGTCACTTCCATTTCATGTTCTTTCCCGTTTGCTCTTTTTCCTCATCTTCTCTTCAATTTTCTTCAGAATCTTGTTCCTCCCACCCTCTTAATTTTTTTCACCTTCTCCTCCTGCTCCTCCAGTTCATCCCTGGTCACAGCCCCAGGGCGGCCAACGGCCTCCTGAGTCCACCGATGGAAGACCCAGTGCGGGCCAGCCAGAGCTCCCTGTGTGACATGCTCCAGGAGAAAGAGAAGAAGACTAGCACTAGCACGGGGACTGGCACCAGTTTAGGCATGACTGGTGGTACAGGGACAGCGGGTCCCGGTATGGACCACTCCGCCCTGATCCAGCTGCGTGCCAAGAACTTCAGAGAAAAGAGCGACGTCCACTTTGTGGATGTTATCAGGGAGGACAGGTGAGCAAAGAGAGTAAAGGTAGAATTTGTGATGGATCGTAGCATTCAAGGATGATGGGTAATCTGATAAGGGTGATGGGGTTAATAGGGATGAAGGGACACATTTGATAAACATCAGTAATGTGAAGAATATAAACCTTTTCTATTAAGGGTGTGTTCCTATCCTTCCAAACATTTTTTTTAAAACCGCTTATGCTCAGGATTGTAGGGCTGGGGCCTCATTTATAAAACTGTGCATAGGAAAGGTCACAACGGAGGAAAAATGCATGCGCACAAAAACGTACAGATTTATAACAGTGCGCACGCACGTCCTACATCTGTTTCTATTTAAATCGATCAATTCTAAAGTTGGCGCATATGAGGAAGCGCTTAACCCCGCCCATACGGTGCCTATATAAGGTCATGGGAACACCCTTGCTGAGAATTATAATATATATAATATTATTTAATATAATATGATCTCTTAGGATGCTCTTGATAAAAAAGTCAGCCTGTAAAATCCCACAGTCGACTCAAATACTTATATTTTGATTTTACATGAAGTATCTTATTGTCACTAAAATATATTTACACTGGAAATCCTGTTACAATTTGCCAGTAAAAGTGTGCTTTTTCCGTGGGATCTAATTTTAATGCATGATCTTATATTTGGACTTGTGTTTTTCTGGTTTGCAGTCTGATGAAGGATTACTTTTTCAAGCCACCAATCAACAAGATCAGCCTTAATTTCCTAGAGAGACCTCTGGAGAAGGCCTATCGCAGCAGCTACAAGGAGGAGGTACACACAAACACAGACATGAACACTCCTACCTCGGTATTATTGCACTATAAATACTTCCCTGTCCGTCACTGTAACCTTCATCGCTGCCCTTAGAGAATTTTCTCCATCTTTCTGATCGCTGTGATGATGCTGGCTAAGTACATGGGTAGGAAAAGCAGAGCGCAAACTAACCACATACGAATCACACATGGATGGATCTTGGTCGTTGATATTTGTCTATGTGTGTTTAATGTTTGTGTACATGTTTGTGACTGAGAAGGGAGGGATGTTGTTCCCAGTATCCCACATTTTATGCCACATTAGTGCCACACTCACACACCCAGGACCAGTTCCAGTTGGCCTGCCCTGACCTCACAGACTTGCAGCCCCCTGCTGTCACACCAGTGTTACTACAGAGAGAAATGTCTTGGACACGTTGGCTTCAATTCAGATTTAGTTTTTCACAGCTTTCTTCTGCTTTTCAATTTGAGACAAAGTTATTACACCTGCCCATCATCCCAATCGTCATTTAGACTATCACTAAGGTAAATCAAAGTACATTACAAATGGTATTAGCATAAAATAGGGCAGCTATAAAGGTTTTAGTAAGAAACAAGATAAAAATGGAATGGACAATAACCTAAAATGCACTTACAGTAGAGAAGGTGGTATACATGAATAGACTTGTATTAAATATTAAGTTACAGCATTTACCTTTGATAACACCAACATCCTTTACATCTTTTATTTTAACTCACTTTATGTATAAATGGAGTTGGAAGGTAAACCTGGAGCTTTGTTGAATGTTACAGTCACAGAGAAATGATGAAAGGCAACATAATAAGATAATAAAGATAGCATCATCAAACAGAGGCAAGAACATGTGGACTTTGGATGATACAGGAAGAATAATGTTTTCAGTCTGAAAACCATTTCCTGCTCGATTTATCTCTAAACGGCCACACTGGTATGAATATGCATGCAATGTAAGCTGTAGGCCTGATTTCTGGGAAATTCAAGCCACTGTGTCTCCTCATTTTTGCATCCCTCTTCCTCTTTCAGGTGAAAAACCAGGCTCAGGTGGAAACATTTGCGAGCTCCACCTTCAGCTCCTTCCTGGATGTTCTCCTCAGCTGTTTTGTCTTCCTGGCTCTGACCCTGGCTTGCTTCCTTCCACCTCTTGTGAGCCCAGCTCCTGCTGCCCCAGCTCCTGCTGCCCTGGCCCTGGCTCCCTTGGCCGGTCTGCTGGAGCTGGCCTCTCTGGTGCTGTCCATACGGTGAGGAGGCTTCGGCAAATGACATGGAGATGGACTTTGTGTTAAATATCGTCTCAAACTTTGACTATTTGATGAAACAAAATGACTCTGGACTTAGTGTTTTCCACAGAGTTATTTTTTTCCTGGCATGGATGGAAAACCCTCTGTCATTTAGGCTTCTGTTGTCAGTGCTCTGCCGCTGGGGCCCAAGAATATGCAAGTGTTTGTATTCTATCAGCTGCTGTAGTTCGGTTGGAACAAAAACCTCCATCTCTTGGGCCTCAGACAGTGGCACATTATGGAAAACCACTGATAGACCATTCTGTAGCACTACAGCTCCCCACTAAAACCAAAACAAATTATTTTATGTGTTGGTTGGCTTCCACACCACAATGGATTAACTTCCCCCTGGTCAGATACAACTGGCTCATGTCCATTTTTTATGTGTGAGAGCATTATTGGCTCAGACATTGGCATAATGACACACTGGTACCAGGTACAGTCCCTTTGCAAACTTAACTCTTTTTTTTCCCAGTATTCCAGCGCAGTAGATTGGCTTTGGATGGCTCTCAGTGGAGAGTGTTTAAAAATGAATCAATTTTCACTTATTGCCACTCCTAAATGGGCAATAAATTTTCATCTTCTAGCTGGGAATTGGACAGCATAGTTGTGTTTTAATGTGTCTTAATTAAGGATTGACTAGCAGCCTGCTGCAGTGTTTTCCTTACTGCAGAGGAAAAGGACTGAGGGTGGGGTGAGAGTTATAGAGGAGACTAATATTTTCTTCTTTCTCTGTTGTCATTTTTTGTTGATTCTGACGTGTTGTTGGAAACTCATCTTCTCTGCCCTCCCCCCACTCTGCTGCAGTATGGCCTTCTATTTGGAGGAGGTGATGAACTGTACTCGCTCCCTGCTACTGGTGGTCTCTGGATGGATTCCTCGTCATGTGATTGGGGCTGTATTGGTTTCCCTCCCTGCCGTCTCTGTCTTATCCCACCTCACCTGCAGCGTCCACTTGCCCCTCCAGGTAAAGATGTGCGCTAGAAAACACTGTGGTCAGACAGACTCTGTGCATCCAGGATGTGCATGATGTCATTTTTCTTTGCCAGAAATTTTAAATTCCATTGTCTCAACCATATTTAGTTGTATTCAGGGCATAAACATGCAAAATGTGAAATGTGTTTATAAACCAACCAAATTAATTGAGCATTTCTCTTTTTTCATTAGTACAAAATTTTTTACATACTGTAGACATATTTTATATCTCAGTACATATTTTTATTTCATTGTATTTGCACAATTGTAGAATAAAAAAATAAATAAATGAAAAAAATTAAATAAAATGTGTGTTTGAGGTAGAAACCCACTCTGGTCTTATCTTTAAACCTCACCTATAAAAGGTAATACACAAATAACATAGCAAAACAAAAAGTAAACTACACTTGCTGCTGCTTCTGCACTACTACTAAAGTTGCCCTAACTGCCACTATTTGTCCTGGCACAGTAATTAATCTAACTAGTGCTGCGACTCTTAGTTCAGCTGTGCTGTCTGTGTGGTTACGGGGTAATGCTAGTACTAGTGATTTTCAAGCCGTAAGGGTTTACCCTCATTGATATCTCTAAGAGGAGTCAGAGAGGAGTCGGGTGGTTTGAAACCTTGCCCATCGTGGTCTGAAGCCAGAGATCCTTGGAGACCAGCATAGCCATTAGCTGGCATTAGCACTGATAGGAACTGTAGAAAGAAAACAGCTAGGAGGCTTCACGAGGTTTTAACTGTGGACCTTGGCACCACAAATGTTGACATTTCTTCTTCTTTGAGTCCTGCATGTGAGAAGATTGAGAGCAGCTATACTTAACAGTGTTTTTTTCCTGCTGTATTGAGTCAAGGCCACAACCAACTCTGTATAAGTTTGACTCTCGCCTTCCAGGTTTGAGCCAGCGGCTGCTTGGAAGATGTGTGGTGTTTTGATATCTTGTTTTTCAAGGATTTTCAACACCCAATTTCTCTATCCATTTCTCTTCCACCATGTTCTGTCTATCCTCCACTCTCGCCATCTCTTTGGGGCTTACAGATCAAAGCAGTTGTCTCATGGAGAGTTGTTAATTAGACATGCAGTTTTCTGGACTTTAATGCCTTTGAAGATATTAAGACCCAATAACAGTGCTAGAGGGAGGGCATGAATATGAGAAAGGGAGGACATGTGTAGGGATGAGAGGGAAAAGATTTTATCCTGTCCTTTGTAATCTTTAACAACCTGTGAATGTCCCCAAATTACAACCACTGTCTCCATGTGTTTGCACAAGTCAACCAGTGCTTATGGAAATCAGCTTGTTTCATATCAAATCCTATACTGACCTTGAAGAATCTTTTCCAGCATGTGATTTATGAAGAGTGTTTTTTTGCAATGCAATATGCTCCCAGTTTCACTGTTGGTTTATATTGCATCTGACATTTAGACTTTGGATACCCTTTGATTTGCATGAGACAACTAGCAGAGCAAATGTTACAGTCTAATCCCTAATAAGCCATACTTCCAACTACTTTGTTATATTAACACACTTGCAACCAGTGCTTTTATTGAAAAATGAGTTAGAAAAAAAGTAAAAACAAAACAACTTAGGACAAAACAAATCACTTTATTGATCACTGAGGGGTAATAAATTATGCAAAAAACAATGTTTGATATTTGTTTAGGTTTAAAACATTCAGGTCAAAATATTATATCAGGTCCATGAAGAAGTTGCCTGACAGTAACACAAGAGGCAGTGATTTCACTCTGTTCAAGCTGACAAATGTCCATGGAGGTATTCATTGAATTCCAATTTTTCTCAGTGTTAATTTATTTGTTTCATCCATCCATCCATTGTCTATACCACTTATCTGTGCAGGGTGCTGTAGTACTGTGATAACTAAGTATTAACTTTTACTACTAAAATGCAAGTGAGATTTGAGATTGAAAGTTCAAAGTCTTCATAGAATAACTTGCATTTTCACTTCTTTCTTAAATCTTGATAAACCATGTCTGACAGTATTAAAAAAACAAACGAAAAAGTGAAACTAAAACTGGTCAAAGGAATGAAAGTGAAAACTGAAACACACTCACGGAATCTGAATTGAAACTTGAGGTCCAACCCTTAACCTCAACCTTAAACCTTTACAAACATTAAACACGCCAGTCACCGAAACACAGTTTGCTGTGGAATAAAGAGGGATTTTAGCTAATAGATAAAAGAGATATAAGACAGATCAATTAGTCAGTAAAGTCGATGGATTGCTTGTGGCCAGAAGTCAGTTGCACTAGCATGAAAGAAAAAAGTTGTTATGTTGTTTTTGACTGAGTCTAATGAATCTACAACTGTATTTGTAACACAAAGCACATTCAGCACAGCAGTTACTGCAGTTGGACACATTAACATCATTTTGATCTGTAGTATTTTAATTGATATGATATCTTGCCATGTTAGCCCACATGAACTGAACCTGTGGAGAACCCTATTAAATGTTTCCCTCATCTCTACATCAACCTGCTTTCTCCTCAAGGTGACCATGTTCCTGTGCTGCGCCACCATTCTGGCCATCATCCAGTATTGTAACTTCTGTCAACTGAGTTTTTGGATGCGCTCAGTCCTGGCCACAGCTACAGGAGTCGCTCTGCTGCTGCTGCTGTACAGCCCCCTACACAGGTACAGGTCGACACTTATTTCCATATACTATGTTTATGAATACACATACAAAACAGCAATAGATACATATACAGGAGCACATGTACTCCTGTGAGTATACACACACACACACACAGCTATTAGTATCCATGGTATTTATTACTTATAGTAGCATTAAAATACTAATAATCCAGTCTGAGCTCTACAAGTGAAACATGTAATGATCAGAATTTAGTTCCACAAAATGTGTTGTATCTAAGGAAAGTAGTGCTTTAGAAGCAGCATGGAAGTGAAATCATTTTCGAATGTATTTTACGATATGTGTTACAAATGTTAATTTGTAATAAATAAAATAAATTTATAGATAAATTAGTTGTTGATAAACATTATAACTAAGTCGTGTGTACCTTCATCTATCTGCTACTCAGCCAGAAAGGGGGATTTGACCCCATTTGTATGTACATGTGTTCCTGTGTGTGTTGTGCATACTTGTGTGTCTGTGCATATATGCGACTGGTGCTTTCTCCTGACTGGCACAACTCTTGTTGCTTTCAGCTCCAGTAATAACAGCTTGCCAGTTCACGGGTGAGTGTCTCCGTGGAAACAGAGGGGTTTGATGGATGAGTGACATTTGAGGGGTCAACATGAACTATGTGTCTCTCTTATATTTTTCATAACTCCAACTCTCTCTGGCTTCCCTGCTGTTTTTCCTCCAATCCCTCCCTGTCTCTTCTCTGTCTCTCCTGTGTGCACCAGTAGTAATGTCTGCTAAATGTCACTAGTGGTAAAAATGACTCATGCAGCCGGTGCTGGCTTGAATTTTGTATTAGGGCCACAAGTTAAGTAACTACACTTCTGAGCAGGAGAAAGACGGGAGTGAAAACTCTCTGTCTTCACTAGGTAGCGTTTTGATTGAGGCTTTACCTGTATCACCACTGTATTACTGTAATAACATTTTGTTGCTTTGTTACTTGTTACTGCATACCAACATTTTTTTTCCTCCCATCTACTACAGTTAGTGATTTCCCAAGTTACCCAAAAGGTCATTTGACAATAACTGCAGAGAAATGGAATAAACATCACGTCATGCAATTAAAGATGGATATACAGGCCGCGTACAAGTGTAGCTTGGTATTCAAGTTGTAAGCAATTGGTGTAATTTAGTAAAGCCATTAAATCTCTGATTGGTCTGCTGTTTTTAGAGCATGACTGCAGAAATCTTGCTATCAAACTTTATTAAAGCAGGGCCAGAACTGTTCATCAAGATGACATGTCATTTAGATGAAACACACATTACAGTACATAATGATAGACAGGGCTAAGGACATCAATGTATCTTCCAGCCTTACCTTACCTTTTAATCACATTTGTTGTCCCACTGTTTGCTCTCTCAGACGGAACATCTCCACATCAGGTGATAGTGGTTCAGACTCTCGGGACCCTCCCCCACAGCCTCTGGACCTTTTGGTCCCAGAAGCCATCCTGGCTTTCTTCCTGCTTCTTCTTCTGGTCTGGTTCCTTAACCGTGAGTTTGAGGTCAGCTACCGTCTCCATTACCATGGCAATGTGGAGGCCGACAAACATCGCTCCAAGATCCAGACGATGCGAGACCAGGCTGAGTGGTTACTGGGCAACATCATCCCCATTCATGTCGCTGACCAGCTCAAGGTTTTTTGTCATTGTTGTTACAAAAATACAACCCCATTTCCATAAAAAGTTCAAAACCAAGCTGTTTAAAACATCAACACAAGAGAATGTGATGATATAGCCATTTGAGTTTTATGTCAGCAACATGTTTGTAGTTGGGACAGTGGCAATAAAAGACAGGAAAAGTTACAAAATACCAAAGTCAACACTATATGAAACATCTCACAATGAATCAGGTTACCTGCAACAGGTTAATAACATGAGTGGGTTTAAAAAGAACAACCCAGAGAAGCTGAGTCTTTTTGAAGTAGAGATAGCCAGGGGTCCACCACTCTGTGAAAGACTGCGCTGGATATAAAGTGCAACAGTGTAAGAATAATGTTTCTTGATGTTAAACTGTAAAGAATTTGGGGTTTGGTATCATTGTCTGCAGTTCATATTATCATTAAAAGACTCAGAGGATCTGAAGAAATTTCAGCGCTTAAGGGACAAGACCAAAAACCAATAATTGGATGCCTGTGGTCTTCGAGCCTTCAGAGGGTCCTGCATTGAAAACAGACATGATTCTGTGGTGAACATCACTGTATGAGCCCAGCAAGACTTTCAAAAAACCTTTTTCTGTGAACACTGTCTGTCACTGCATCCACAAGTGCAAGTTTAAACTCTACCAAGAAAAGAGGAAAACTGTGTGTAAACCAGCTCCAGAAGCTCCACAGCCTCCTCTGGTCCCACGCTCATTTACTGTAAGATGGACTGATGTGAAGTGGAAAACTGTCCTGTGGTCAAAATTTGAAATTTTTTGGAAAATCATGAATGCCGTGTCCACATATTGAATTATGAAACATGAAGAAAAAAATCCACTTTCAAAATTATAGCAATCGGTCTCCTCCGTTTCCAAACAGAGTATTGTTAAAAGAAGAGGCTGATGTAGTAAACATGACCCTGTCCCAACACAGCAAGCTCAAATTATAACTCGTATAATTGTCAATAACAATGAAATTTCAACATTTGATGTGTCTTTGTGCTATTTTGAATTGAATATATGGTTTGAATGTTTTTCCCATCATTTTCTGTTTCTATTTATGTCGTCTTTCTGGAAACAGGGTTGTGAAATAATGAAGAACAGTACTTTATACATACTTCCTCTTATTTTGTAATCAAGAACAGAATATTTTAAGGATCTCTATCAATACAGTCCGCTCTGAATTTTTCCTGAATGAAGTAGAAGAAAGGTGAGAATCCTAATCGCTGCATTGTCACTCAGTATTGGCTCATCTTTGTCTTGTCTCTGTTCCATCAGGTGACCCAGAGCTACTCCAAGAACCACGACAGCGTGGGTGTGATCTTTGCCAGTATTGTAAACTTCAGTGAGTTCTACGAAGAGAGCTATGAGGGTGGAAAAGAGTGCTACCGTGTCCTTAACGAGCTGATCGGAGACTTTGACGAGCTCCTTCGCAAACACGAGTTCAAAAGCGTTGAAAAAATCAAAACAATCGGTGCCACCTACATGGCGGCGTCAGGACTGAATGTCCGGCAGCTGGCTGAGAATGAAGATGACTCCCCGCACGCTCACCTGAGGGCGCTCTTCAACTTCGCTCTGGAGATGATGGGCGTCCTGGACGATTTCAACAAGAACATGCTTGGTTTTGGTTTCAAGCTGCGTATCGGATTCAACCATGGGCCCCTGACAGCGGGGGTTATTGGCACTACTAAGCTTCTCTATGACATTTGGGGAGACACGGTCAACATTGCCAGCCGCATGGACTCCACTGGTGTGGAGTGTCGGGTGCAGGTGAGCGAGGAGAGTCACGCTGTGCTTAGTGCCATGGGGTTAGAGTTTGACTACAGAGGTACCGTGAATGTTAAAGGCAAAGGTCAAATGAGGACCTTTCTGTACCCGAAAAGTGGGGAAAGTGTATATCAAGATCACACGGAGCAGGCCATCAGAGTCGTGGCATTACCAGACAATAAGACTTCAGGATCTGTTGCCCAGGCAGCAGCTCCTCCCCCTACTTCTTCCTCTTCCTCTACTCTTCCTTCCCTCTCTTTTTCCACGCCTCCTCCTCAACCCCAGAACGCAGCAAGGCCTCCAGGAGCAGGGCCTGAGCCTGTCCTAACAAAGTCCACAGAGGTGAGGGAGGAAGGATATAGGGACGCTCCACAACCCGTCAGGCAGTCACCTGCCACAGACATTCACACTCCTCCTTGCTCCGAACTGGGCTCAGAACCTAGTGCTGCACAAGCGGCCTCCCAGGTTCTGCCTGCTCCTCTGGCTCTTCAAGAGGAGGAGGATGAAGAGGAGACCAACGAGCTAACGCAACTCAATGAAGAGTTTTATGCTCGTCTCTGATCCCTCCTCTCCCCTTCCCCTGTCTTCTGCCCCCCCTGCTTGCCCCCAGCTGCTGCCTCTCCAGGACTGATTGCAGGCGTGGGCAGGATGTCCCTTCCAAAAGGAAAATGTTTTTCGGCATGGATGAAGAAGAGGGAGTTTATCACTCCAACACAAACAGTGGCTAAAGTGGCTAATAAAATGGCCACTGATGTCTTTCATGGGAATGTTGCCTGAGTGCTGGGGTGGGTTGGACATGTGTTGAGCACAGACGTTTATAGTGGCGAGCAGGTTGACAGAGGGTAATAGGGAGAGGAAGATTTGTTGGTGTTGTCGTTGATGTTTTTTTCTTATTCATTTTTGTTATTAAGTGCCTTCAGGACTAGAACAGTGAACAAACAAATATGAATACTGAACAAAGTTTTAACAATCTTAGACTACGGAACATGCTGTGGTTTCTTACTCCATGCTCTTATTTTCAATGCAAGTATTTCTTTAAAAAAAATTGTTATTGTCGTGCCATATCATTTGTTTTAACTTGATCAAAGTTTTGACCTTACTTAAGGGAAAATCATTTTAGATTCTATATAAGTGCCAGTGCAGCATGACGGGCTGAGCAGGGAACTAAGGGAAGAATGAGGGAATCACATGAAGCAGTGTTAATTTATGTATTCTGCTTTGACATGAGGGCTTAATACATTATTCATTTGTGCTAGAGTCTCGTTAAAAGGGGACATGCTACAAAGTAGGCTGCATAGATTTTAGTTTGATTAGCAGCTAAATGCACATTTTAAGCACGGGTCTTGCACAGCATTTTCTCGACCACTTGTATTTGGTAGTTATTACCGTGTGAAAGATTTTAAGATTTTAAACAAAAAGTTATTTGTCTTTCACAACAAGTACAACCAAAAGCACAAAACCAGATAAGGGAATATAGATTTGTAAGAAATGGTGGTTAAAAGTGAGATCGTCACAAAAGCAGGAAGGCACTTTAAATGTACTTAAAGTGATACTCTACATTTGAGTAAGAAACACTCACCCCATGTAGACCTGAATGGTGGCTGGAAAAATCTAGGTTTGTCCTAAAAAAATACCATATATGACTGTGATCAACTTAAGATGACAGTGGTTTAATTGGAATCTATAGGAATTTCTATCCTGCACTATAATCCACTTCTCTGCTGCCGTACATGTATTCCTACTAGAGTATGCTTTAATACTCTATTTCAATGTCACCCTGCTTTTTCATTGGGTCAGAACCACTCTGTTGGAGCTAACTCACTGGCTAAATTAAAAGCTATTAAGCTGTATAAAAGAGCAATCTAAAACCTTTTCACACCCACCCCTTCGGCTAACAGTAATGTTGCGTTTAACTTTTTGTTGTTGCCAAAATAATGCCATGAAGACCAAAACACAAAAACAAAATGCGTCTAAATGCATCTTGTAACTCTCAGACCTTAGTATTTTAGCAGGACATTTTACGCCTTTTAATTATAGCAGACAGCAAAGTGATGAAAGGGAACAGGTTAAGATAGAGAGAGATGGGGATTGACATGGAGCAAATGTCCCCAGTTATATATGAATCGGGGATGTTGTGGTAAATGTTCAGCACCTTAACACATAACCATCAGGTCAGTAAACAGTGCCAGATTTTTAAAAATAAATTTTTGGGGGGGGGGGAGGGGAGGGGGGTATTTTCAATCCCAATTTGGTGTAGAACTCAGTATTAATGGCAACGGGACAGTGTATGTGGGGTTAAGTTAAAATAACAGAGCCAATACTTGTTCTAAGGGGAACATGTAACCCTCACCTAACATCTAACCGTGGACAAGAGTGCAGCTCTGTGGCACAGAAAAGATTTGGATACTTGTCAGTAGGATTAATTCATTGTCTCTTCAAAGAGATACAAATACAGAATATCACCACATTTATTCTTTAAAACCTACAGTGGGATGAGAGTTTGATACCCAAAGGTTTTTGGATGGAGTAGCACTCGGTAGGACTGTGAGGGACAATCACTGTGTCATTCTGGATAAATGAAAGGGTGGTCCACATTACTGTTGGTTACAGTGTCAGAGCACAGCATATAGAGTTTATACAACACTGTGTGTGTAAAAACCACAGACTCACATTTAGTGACTTTCCATTTGTTGCCTTCGTTTGCTAGAATACAAAACAAACTATTGGTCAGTCCATCACCATAGATTTATTCAGTATTGTCTGCCTTTAGCTGTGTGATATGCTATTGAAGGGGTGGGACTTTTAACTTTGATCCTGTCACAGCCTCACCACTGAGAGGAGCCTCTACTGTATCAATATACTTAAATTGTGCCACTTTAATTGAGTGATCTATAGGTGCAGTGCAACCTAAACTAGCTGATTGTTTTTGTGGTGCCTAAAAGTATGACTGTATTTTTTGAGTACTTTGGTTTTCAGAAAGTTTTTTATCATGCTGTTGTCATAATTTAGGATAGATTATGATTGTATGTTTGACAAAATTATGGTCGTTGTGCAGGTTTTGCTGCATTTTTTTTTTTTGACAAATTCCATTATTATTATTATCATATTTTTTTCTTCTGCTCTTTTCCATTTTTCTCATTCTGATTCTGTTCCACCCACCTGGATTAATGTGGTGGTGTTCACCGAACACCTCTTTAGTTCCTTTTGCTTCATGCGTTTTCTTTACTCCTGCACTTACTTCCCACTTCTTTGACTGTGTGTGTGTGTATGTGTGAGAAAGATATTTAAGTTTTATTCAGTCAATAAAATAGAAGAGATCACTGTTAAATGATCAGGAAATCAGTCAACTACATGGCCACTGTTTAACTGTGATGATTTTTTCTGTCGCTGCCTTATATGTAGAGAAATTACATGCACAAAGTTGCATTATTTGAAAGGGAAAAAAGAAAACATATCACCACCACATCTTTTATCGACAGGTCAGCGTTTGGCCTAAGAATCTCTCCTTGAGAAACTACGGCCGCAGACGGACGCACAGGTAGTATGAGGAAAGAGGAACCATTTCTATGTATGTAGCTATTTACATTTGTAGCATAAAAAGCAAAGCTAACGAACATGACCAGTGCCTTTTGAATTAGGAATAAGTGAGCTGTGATTATTTGTATCAAATAGTCTTGATAACTGTAGCATACCATTGCATAGCATAAATATCCTGAAAATCCAAAGAAGTTTCTCGAGGAACTCTTAAGTTAATGATTGATGACATGAGATCT
Source organism: Decapterus maruadsi (assembly GCA_030347415.2). NCBI lineage: Eukaryota > Metazoa > Chordata > Actinopteri > Carangiformes > Carangidae > Decapterus > Decapterus maruadsi. Next base: position 25,477,356 of record CM064901.1, on the reverse strand, counting down.
ACTTTGTTGGCCAAATTTTTTTTTTTCTTTTTTCATTGCTTTTCAAATATTTCTTAACAATCACCTCTCTTTGTACTCTTGCAATTCATATTGTCAACATATTCTTTTTCACCAAACCTACTAAACAAATGAGACTATCATGTATAAATCATGAAGGAAGGTTGTATTTTCTTTGGCCCCCACAGGTCATAATCACCATATAGCAATCCATATCTGGAACGATCCAGAGTAGATTTGAGGTGTCGGACCCCACAGGTTGATGGGCACACCACCTCTCCAATAGCGCACATCTGTACACACGTACAAATAAAATATTAAAGTGAACACTGCTGACTTGATGGTCTGTGATACAGTTTGGGGGGGCGGGGGGATTGAGCGTGATCGAGCGTGATCTTGTTTGCATGGGAATGAATGATTGGTTTTCTTATTTTACACTACAATGTAGTTTGGTTCCGCACCATACTCCTCTTTTAATTTTGTTTCACTCACTCCTTTTTCTCTATACTTTCGTTGAGCATTAAGCATGTATTGCCAACACACAGGATTCCTCAAATCACCAAGCTTTGCTTATTTATGTATTTACTTGGATTTTGTCCCTCTCTGATGCGTTTTCTTTTAGTTCTGGCAGAGGGAAAGAAGTGTTCCTAGAAGTTAAGCACTCCAATCACAACAATCAAGAATGCATCTGAGGAAAAGTTTTAGGCGTTCAGTCATCGCAATTTATTAAAGTGTTATTCTGCTCGGAGACAGAAAAATAGGGAAGAGGTATAAAGGCATAAAGTGTTTTATGAGCACTTGTTTAAAGCATCACAGGAAAATAGCATTGCCTAATCACTCATTTAAATGGTGACAGCTCCACATGTTTTCATTATAAATTTTCTAGTAAATTCAACCCATATGTGTTTTTAATTACACTGGGACATGAGTTTGACAGAGTTGTTTGATTTCAAATCTTTGTGTATTTGTTTCATGTTTATGAATGAGATGTATTATGTATGTTTTGTGCACATTACCCATGTATCATTTATCAACACATGATCGTAATCTGTACACATTTGCACAAAGCACTCAGTGTTTGTACATATGCAGTTATTTTATGTCACATATGATTTTTTTTATACATGTGCATGTGTCAGATTTTGCCAGAAAACAATGAAAAGAGACACATATTATCAAATTGATTCAATGTGTGTCTATTTGAGTAAGTGTGAGTGTAATGATTTTATTATTCTTTTTTCCTGTATGAGAGAAATAAATCTCAAAGCAGAAAATAGTTGAGTGCACTGTGAAGTATAAAGTGAGGACAGGTTTATGTGAAACTGTTGGCTTGATTATCAGACTCAAGTGCCATTGTGTTTGTTTTGTTTTTGTTTTTTTAATCAGAAGGGTGGCCTGAAGGAAATAACACCAGTGGGATGTTGGCTTTACCAATATCATCCCAGTACTGACAGGAGGGTGGAGGTCTGTCTTTCAGGAAACTAATGACCGAAATGTGGTATACAGAGTATTTCACTGAATATTTACAGCCCATACCTACATAATAATGATAGTGTACATAAAAGTATAATAAGCTTTGCCTATCTGAAGTCATACAGAGAGTAAAAATAATACAGATCAGTAAAATGTGACCCCCAAAAAGTCAGTAATCTACCCAGCCACTAAGAGAGACTTAGTCAGAGGTACTTAACATGTAATACATAAAAAAAGATATAATTATTTAAACAAAAAAAGTGAGATTATTTCAAATGTAAGGATATACTAGGCAAACTTTTTAAATTAAAAAGTTATCCCATGATATCTGTCTACCTTTACAGTGAACCACAGCTGTATTGAAAGTAATATCAAAAGTAATAGATGTTTGCTGATACTACATAAAGCAGCCATAATGTACGAACCGATTTTTTTTTTTTTTTAACCATTTAATCAAACAAAAAAATACACATGGAGTTAATTATTAAACTGTGAAAATGTATTGGACTTGTATGCAGCTCTGGTGGTGCTGTAGCGCCCCCGGCGGTGAAGAGGAGTAGTGTTTTCACGTAGGGCGTGATTGCGCGGCCCCTCCCCCTCCACAGCCGATCTGGAAAAGAAAAAAAACTTTTTTGTATCGAAGGAATCAACAGCCGCCATCTTGTCGTGGCTCGGAATTAGGATTTCGGTCCAACACTGGTTTTTACGTAGAAATCGAGCATCCTTAACGCGATATGAGAGCGTCCTTCCCCCGAAAACGAAGTCTTAACACCGCCTCGGAGACATTTTGTGAGAAAAAACGGGAATTGGATCGGTGGTCGTTGGGCAGAAAAGCTCCGTATATCTGATTTCCCCTTCAGAGTGCGGCGATTCAGCCCCTGTCGCCGTCCGGGAGCAGTATTGTTTACCGTGGGCAAGCGGAGAGCAGATCGTGACTTTCGAAGTGATTTGCAAAAATACAGCATTTTTATGCAATTGTGCATTTTTGTGGAGCTTCGCGCGATTTTTGCATGAAGAAATTTGACGTCACGCAAAATGGGCACTTTGAACATCTAGTAATTACGACTTTAGCACCGGAATGCAGCAATCCACCTGATTTCACTGGATTGTCATTTTGAAGCTCGATTTTTTACATGGGGAATATTTTATCCTGGGTTATTTAACGATAATAATGTGGGTGTTGGGTGTTGGATTATCATGGGGTGAATGGCGGTGGCGGAGCGGGGCGCTGTTGGATCTCTTTTGAAAGACACCGACTCTCGCAGCGAGCAGTAGCTAAGGCTAACGGTTAACTTAGCTAGTAGCAGCCAATTAGCTACCAGCTATTAGCCAGTTAGTTAACGTTAGCGGGCTGCCAGCTTGCTAATGTGCTAACCGCCGGGAAGGGTCGTATCAATTGGAACAACTTCCCTGTCATAAAGTTATCATAACTATCACCTTAACGCAACCAGTCGGACAAGGTAACGTTAACAACAACCATGGCTGAAAACCTGCTGGACGTCGGACCTCCCAACTCAAAGCGGCCGAAGCTGAATTCACCTGCCCTGTCAGCGTCTGATGGACAAGGTAAAGGCCTCTGCTCTCCTCTGTCTGCACATGTAAACACCGACATCATTCACATTTTGCACAGAGCTTTCCTCCCAGGTGACATTGGCTCTCAAATGCACCGAGTGGCCAATGCAGCCAGGACTGAAGTTACCCAGGTCGGCTGAAGTGTGCAGTGAGCTGTTTGTTAGCATAGTTATTGTGTTTTCACTGCATTTGCTGCAGTGTTGTTTTCATGTTTCTGTGTTAAGCAGCAGGCAATTTGCTTGGACCTACTAGTCTATAAACTAATGCCAGGCTTATACGGCTCTAATAACAGTCCTGCAACTAATTCTTCCTTCATGAGTTATAACGCAATTCACCCAAAGCCAAACCAGAAAAAAGTAGTTTAAATGAACGCCTCATATGACATACAGTTAAAGCAACGCCAGCTCTGGGACAGGCATTAATGGAAGTCTAGTTTCTTGTAGCTCTAATGCATTAATGTTACTAAGGTGAGACTCATCAACAATTGAACACATGTGCATGTCAACCAAGAGAAATGTCTCTCAGGTGCTTGACTTGTAGTCAGTATCCATAAGTATAAGGCGATAGAGGTGTACAGCAGCCCTGTAGTGGTCCATATAGTAGCCTATACACAGTAACATGTTAGTTGTTTATTTCACTTACTCAAATGTTGCAAAGGGGGCTTCAAAATCACACCCGCATTTAAGACAGATGCCACTTCATTTCATTGCATGCTGTGCATCAGACATCTGCATCTAATGTAGCTAATCAAATTTCCAGGCAGGCCCTGCTAAAGTGGTTCCATTCATTAAACGAGAGATGAAATTTTATTTATGTAGTCAGTGCTCAGGTCTGTCTGATGATCAGGCCTTCGTAGCCAGTGGGAGGGAAAAGGTTGCTAACAAACAATCTTTAACATTAGCTTTTCATTCAGCTGTCAAGTGTAACAATGTCAATAACCAAAACAAACAAACAGACTGTCATCTGTATGGCCACTCTGATTATGCAGTTGCTGTTTTATCTGCCAAAATTCCTGACGATTGTGTTGCACTTTGTGCAAGGTTCTCTATGACATTTTTCTCCGTAGACAAACAAATCCCCCGGTATCAAGAAAAATCCCCCCTTTTGGAGTACTGGTTCTGCATAAATAAGACTAAAACACAATATGCCATACCATGACAAACATACTTAATGTGTGGTGTAGAATAACTTCATTAAAAATAAGGTTGTTATTTGTTACATACTTGTCATATATACATGGTCACACCCCTACCACACTGTCGGAGGTGGCTGGCTTGAGGAAAACATATTTCCAATGTGTCTCCTCAGGCTTGTCATTATCTGATATTCTGATATTTTATGGCAGGTGTTTCTCTGCAGCTTGACAGAGAATTCTTTGATATATTTCTGAGTTAAAAATGATGTTTGGAGTGGATTTTCTCAGCGGCAGCAAAACACGTAACTTTAGCCAACAGACCGATCGTGTATGCCAAACTGTGTTTAATGGATACTTTTGGGACTAATTTGCAAAAGCAGTTGAGATACTCAAGATGAATGAGTGGATGCTTTTGCTGACTAAATTAAGCCATCGGCAGCCCATAATACAACACTGTTGAACCTGCATCAGTCAGCTTTTTTTTGATATTAAAAGAAACTGAAATCACAGAGACATAACTGTGTGCCTCTCATGAGTTCTGGTTTGCTGGCTGTAGATTTACCGTCTGGTTGGGTTTCAGGTGGTCATGTTTAACCCTGTAGACCTTCATCATCACTGTGCTCGTGGTGTCCAGCGGCTGACAAAGTGGTTACTGGCAACAGTTGAATGTCTAACAGATAAAATTTTGGTTGGAGCTGCTGAAAAATGAAAAAAGGAAATAAAGACAAATGTCAATGCGAGTACATGTATGCATGACCAGAGCTGTTATTATGAAACAGTTATTGTAAATACAATATATGCCACAAATATATATTGTACGTACTTGGCTGTTTGTTAGTCAACTGGATTTGAAAATTTAATCCCCCCTACTGGTAAAAAAATGAGCAACAGAGCTTTAACCGGCCTCAGGACTTACTCAGTGTGTCGTAGTGAGTGCTTTAAGGTGTAGTCTGCAAATGTAATGGAGCCCTCATTATTCATATTTATATGTTTCCATGGGGAAAAAGTTTTATAGCTGTAAGGAAAGCTGCAGAACTTCTGCTGTACGTTCTTCGTAATGCATAGAGCAATATGTGTGTTTTAATATCTACTTGTCTGTAGGCGAATGGTTTTCTAGAGCATCACGTCATGTATCAAATGACACACGTTCATCACCGTTGAGTTGAATTTCGCCTGGTCCGCAAGAGAAATAATAAGCTGGACATCCGTTGAACAAGAACAGCGGTCACAACAACAACGAACGCCCAGAACACATGGCAAAGGCACCACATGTCTGCAGCAATCAATCATTGAACCTGCCCACCGCCGAGCGCTTTATAGTTTTTGCCAGTTGCAGTGGGGACTTAAAGGACCCCATGGGACGGCACCGGGCAACACTATCATTAGCCATAAATTACTGCAGATAAAGAGTCGACTTTCGCTCTCGGACGTCTGTTGTTGTGCCTGGAGCTTTGTGAACGGCATCCCTCTACCGTGACATTTGGCCTCTGCCTTTTGCAGTCGAGCCCGCTTTGAACCGTCTGTCCCACCGTTTTGAGGTGTAATGTAGCACATTCTATAGGGAGCGTTTGTGCTTTGCATACTTACGTGTAACACTTGCGCTTGCGTGGTTGTGGACGTAAGATGCTTTTTGTTTCATGTAGTTAAGTTTTGTGTTTGCTCGGGGAGGTTCCCTTCATTGTTGTGGCAGAGAGCAAACACGTGCCCCCTGTCTGTCTGTTCAGGCCATCTGTCAGCCTGCAGGGTGCCTCCACTCCCCTCGCTGCCCCGTCTTCAGAAAATACATTGGTGGTAGTAATAGGTTTTAGTATGTCTTGACATCGTAGTGACACATTTGAACTTTTGTCAGTGGCTGGTAGTGTTTAAATATTTATTAACACGCCCAGTCTTGCTGTATTTTGATCATATTTTAATTAGGCTGATGGTCAAAAAGACTTCTTTTTCTCTGACAAAGTTGGGCTGTGTGTGGGTAGCCCTGGTCTCTGTCCCCCCAATGTACATCTTTATGTCGATCAAAGCCACAAGTGCGCTAAAACGTAACTAGTGAATATTTGCTGCATGTCTTTGTGAGCTCTTAGGTCAACTCCATGTGTCATTCACGACCGCGGCGGTGAACTCCCTCCCCTGCATCACCCAAACGTTCACTTACTACTGCACAAATGGCATCTTTAATGCCTCGCAGGCAGACAGTAAGCTCATGACGCAGCCGCTAATGAAGCCATTTATGCTTCCGCCTGCGGCCAACCAGAAAAACCCTGAGCAAAATGAAGGGGGAGCAGACGAGGGAGAGGTGGAGGGTTGTGACACACCAACCCCCCCCTCCTCTTGTACTGTATAAAGTGTTTATGACGGCGTCTCCTTGTTTTGAGCTGCTTTAGTTTGCGGCACAGGCTCATTAGCAGTTTTGGGCTGGTAATTATTTTCAGTGCTTCTCATTTCTTGCGTTTTTCTTGTCGCAATACAGACGGTTTCTATTAGCCAGCGTTGCTACTGTTGCTTATGACACTTGCAGCAACATATAGAGATTGAGTGAGCATGACAAAGTACATTTTTGTGTTTGTATACTTCTTTTTTATGCACTTGGTCATGAAAAAAAAGGTGAAAGTGTCGAGCTGGTGAACACAACAAATGTCCATCACACTTGACACTTTGGCTAAATCTTAAGCATTTCTGTAGAGACCTTGTGTTTTCAACGCTCAGCTTTACAGACCATTATAACGAGTTTGAGCTCCCTTTTTAACTGCAACTTTACATTGTTCAACAATGATTGTTGGTTCACTCTCAACACTATCACAGTGTCATTGTCAGTGAAGGTAGCTGTTTTCTGTGAGGAAGTTTGAAAAACCCACTGTACTCTACCTGCTTTGCATCAAACAGGAATAAAGACACAAGTAGCAACTAGATTGTGAACATAGCTGACCGTTTAGCATCTAATAACCCAGATACTTCCTTTGGTAGAGACTCAAAAGGTAGCTCAGCCAGCCAGTTGTTGTTTTATTTTCACTTGGCCAACATAGTTTTGGAAGAATGGTGATGTTGCTCCATAACCGCTGGATGTGTAAATGAGCCCCTGTTGACTTTATCAGCTTGATAATACACTGTTCCCATGCACTGATTTATTTCCAGCATCCCATAAATTGCATTTATGGCCCTGTGTTTTCCCTTATAGTCACTTAGCAGCAGCACACCACCGCTGCTACATTGAGTGCTGCTGCTAAATTTCACACTATCATCAATAAGAATGGACACGTTGTGTGAGCACGACAACACCCGGTGTAATCTTGGAATTGTTTTGAGTTGTCAACTTAAGCAATAATAATAATAATTGTTTGTAGCCTAATAATAATTGTGTAATATTGCAATTGTACAACTATACACCGGGTCATGAGAGTAACGACGCAGAATCGCTGTTTATGGTCGGAACTACGGCGGTATCTGATCGTCTTCGAACCTCCGACTTTCATTCTTGACTAATAACATTCTTGGCAAATATTTTTGCTTTCATCCGTCTTGTGCCGGTCCAAGAATTTCACCGTGCGCGTGGAGGCTCATGGGAAATGTAGTGTGGAACAGAGTCCTGCACGGGCCCAATTTTTGAAACCCGCGCCCGACTCACCCGTGGTGTTTTAAACCCGTTACCCGACCCGTCACCCGTGATTATTTCTGAATACGAACCGCACCCGACCCACCCATGAAAAGTAAGACCCGTTACCCGGCCCGCTACCCGTGAGATCGCCGTCATCACCGGCGATAACGGGGACGTATTGAAGCCGTAGGCTTCTTTCGCTGCTATTTCCAAACGGAGAATGATAGAGACGTAATTCAGGATGGACCCACAAGCCGAGCAGTCGAGCCATGACAGGCTAAACTCCGTCAGGAAAGCTGTGAGTGGTCACCTATGGTGGTCACACGAGCAGCCAAAGATCGTTTATTTACACCAAGATGCTGCTCTGTTGTTGCCGCGTGTGATAAAAATGATTTTCTTCGCTGGTGCATGCATCTGCGCGTGAGTTTTTCTCTGTAGGCTTCACCCGCGTACCACCCGTGTTCATTTGAGTTCCGGCCGCGCCCGACCCGTGAATTTACACAAGACAGTTTATCCACCTGTTGAACACCGTTTTTGCGGGTTACCCGTCGGGTACCCGCGGGTATCCAACCCGTTGCAGGACTCTGGTGTGGAAACACTTTGCTTTCCAAAACTCCTCATTGTCCCTTTAACTAAAAATGGATATTTAATTGTTTTAAAGGGCCAACGAGGAGTTTCTATTCGGTTATAAAACAGTCTCACGTTAATGTGGATGAATCTACGTTACCCACACTTGTTAATGGCTCCATTTTCGATCAATATATCGTTTTGTCTCTATCGTTATTTTGTTATTATTAGTGGTGGCGGAAATGCTGGTCGAGCCGACCAGCGTTTCCTTACTTTCGGTTTCGCGGACGCAAATGAGAATAACGGCGATTCGGGCGGCGTTATGGTCGGAACTACGACGGTAACTGAACCTCTTTGAACCTCTGACGTTAATCCTTGATGAATGAAAACATGAGTCCGTCTTGCGCCGGTGGAGGAATTCTACGGTGCGCACGGAGGCAGCGTGAAAACACTTCGCTTTTCCAAAACTCCTCGTTGTCCCTTTAAATTAGAGTTTAGTAGCTGACAGGAACACTGAACAGGAGGTTGATTTAGTTTGTGATTTATTTTCACGAGTAACGTAACGTTTCTAAAAAAAAAGGATAGTTACCATGGAGATGGATACAACAACATGACATGGCGGAGTAATATTTTTAGTGATGAGTCAGGTGTGCTGTCATGCTGATTTGAGCACGTTCTAAATGTCTTGTTGACCAATCAGATTGCTTGGTCAAAACTAATTAGAGCTACACTACGGAGGTTAATGGGATTTCTTGGTTTCCCTCATCAAACTCATCAAATACACAATCCAACAACTCAAACGTTGTCGTCGACAAGTTGTGTGACCTGCATATTCACCACACTATGAGATAACAACGGAACGTTAAAAGGTGGAATTGTTTTAGAGGTAAATTCATGTAAAACCACTCTTGCGCATTCCTGTCAGGGGTAGTTTTTCAGCAAGCAGCCTCTGCATTTGCCCTGAAAACAACTCCATCAGGTAAAGTTCCGTTATTATCTCATAGCGTGGTGAATGTGCAGGTCATAACTTGTCCACCAGAGTGTTTAGGAGTTGTTGGATTGTGTATTTGATGAGTTTGATGAGGGAAACCAAGAAATCCCATGAGCCTCCGTAGCGTAGCTCTGAGCAGCTCACGGCTTGGTTCTACTGTTTTAAAAATAGCTTGCACTGACAATTAAAGGTAACAAACCTACTGCTATGACTATAGGGATGATGGCAATGGGCCAATTTGCCCAAATATTGAACTATCCCTTTAAAGGAAATCTGTTTCAGTAGTGTCGCTCCTATAGGCAATAGGGATGCACATGTTTAACCGTTTAACCGATAACAAGAACTTTGACCGATTAATATCATCGGTTATTTTTTAATTATTATTAGCTACTTAAGTCATCAACTCATGGGGGCGTATCGACACGTGCCGACTTCCACGTGCCTTCAGTTATATTTCGCAGCAAAAAGTTACACAGGAGGACTGACAGTATGTGCAGCAGCCCCCGTGAAGGAAGGTCAGACAATAAATGTAGCTACACAGACGTGCATCACCGGTAACTACAGCGCTGAAGAAAAAAAAAGAAAAAAAGACGTCGCTGCTCTCCAGCCTGTTCAACTGCAGCTCTCCTGCAGCTCCACGAGGAGCTGTCAGAGGAGCGCTGCTGTTCCTTCAGCCTGGTGTTTGGCTGCACTTTGTATAAAAACAGTTCTATGTTGGACGATCTGAGCACGACCAGCTGAGACAGAGCACAGTGGATGTGACATGTGGCGCTGATCAGCCGGCGCAGTGCACGAGTGCATTTAACAGCAAAAAAAAAAAAATTGGAGCGATTTTTTTTGGGCCGTGTGCTGCCAGCGTCTTAATCTTATCGGTTAACAGTTAATAATCGGTTAACGGTCAGGAAAAAAAATCAAAATGTGCATCCCTAATAGGGAATAGAGCCAAAACATGATGGTGAAGCAGTGAGTATGAGCAGAGTACTACCTCTGAGTCCAGTATTAAGATCCTTGGTTTGTAATTAGTGAGCGCCACAGGGTCTGGCAACTTACTTGACTAAGTTGACATGGTACTGCTTCACTTGCTTGTCCAAATAGCGAACATCAAGTCTAGACTAAACACACATTTGTCCTGCACACCTACATCTTAGTCTAATCATATTTTCAGTATGTCAAACTCATCACCTTTTGATCTGTTGTGAAGTTTCTATAGCATTAATTATGTAGAAATAGCTGTACAGAATGGAGTAAATAAAATGCCAGCTACATTTTGAATATCTTGTTGTCCAGTCATACAGGTGAGGGAGGAGGGAGCAGCAAGGAAGGGGGCGGGAGAGAGAAGGTGGAATGATAGTCATGAGCATGGCAGCGCTGTGCATACAACACTTGTATCTAGAGAAAACAGCAGAGTGTGGTGGTTCTGGTGGTCATGGTGAACCAGGTGAAGTAGACATGTCACCAACCACCTGCTCAACCAGCATTTACAGAAGTGTTTTGCGCTCAGTCTCCAGGCACGTTTTTCAAAACCACTGGCTCAGCTAATAACCTGGAGCCATCTGTATGTTGTCTAATTGATTGTCTTGGTTTGCCACCGATCTTAAGATGTGGCAGATTGTTGTAAACAGAGCTACTGGCTGAGACAAAACAGCCCCAGTCGCCCTTCCGGCTGTCCCTGCCGGCAGTGAATCATACCAGTAGCAGAGGGAGGACTGGGGACAGGGGGAAGGACCGACACTGACTGATGTCTGTGCTTTTGATTCTTTCTAGACTTTACAGAGTAATTTGATCAGATATGATTTACTTTACTGACGTTTTAGAGTTTAGCAGTGACTTGACTGTTGTCAACGTTGCTGTTGCTGCTGTAGAAACAGTCTTAACTTTTAGTTTTTAGATCATCAAAGTGCCACTTTAAGCAAACGTCATACTTAACATGTACATTTTGTAATTTAAGGGCTGAATTTTTAATGCACGTCTTAATTAAAAACACACTCCAATTACAGCAGATTTAAAGTAGGGCTACAATAACCAAATTGCAGGAGCTGTGCTGCAATAAACGTAACGTGTGGTGTGCATTGGTAGTATCATAAGGGATGGGTATCGTTTAGGTTTTATCCAATACTGCACAGTTTTCCCCTGGTTCTCTGGCGTCCTCCCACAGTCCAAAAATGTGCCGATTAGATTGAATAGCGATTCTACACTGGCCATAGGCATGAATGTGTGTGTGTTGTTTGTCACTTATGTCGACCCTGTGATAGTGGCGACCTGTCGGATCCACGGTGTAACCCTGTGTCAGCTGGGAGTCTCTGGGATTCTCTTCTGCAGTGGTTACCTGTTGTCAACCATACCGTTATAATCTTTGCAAGATCATCATCAGTCAGCAGACACAAAAGGCAGTAATGTCTATATCCTGTGTCAATCTGCAAGAATCAGGATTGAATTATGTAGTTATATAAAAGGTTATGTAAATCCTTCGTAATCATTTATGATCCCTTTGTTTGTCCTGGATACATTAACAGTCAAAAGTTGTTGATTTCCATTAAAACACTGGAAAGTCTGACAGTGTTGGGAGCAAGTGAGCCCAGCATCCTGCTGTTTCAGTTAATGATTATATGTCACTAAATGTCATCACGCATTTTCAGAAGACCTAGATAAAAGCAAAGGTCTATTAAGGTTACTATACCTCTAAAGTGTTGGTTGCAATATCAGTGTTTTGTTCCTTTATGAGAAAGATGAGTCTGATTCCCGTCCAGGCTCCCTCACTACGACAGACGCACATTGACACATCTCTCCGTCCAAATCTCTGATGAACATTTCCCTTCAACACATTTTGGACTCCTCACTTAGATGCTATCTAACATGAGTCTTAAAATACATCTTTGCTATACCTCAATCAAACTCATCAAGAATCTTAAAACAAGCATCTATGAAACACATGAAATAAATTTGTCATTAGATGATGAAAATGGAAACACTATTTTTTCCACACTGGTGAAAAATATATGATTGTGGTGGAGCAGGAGAAAAGCCAAGTTCATTAAATTTTCCTGTACAATACAATAAAACTTATCACAGTGCATTAAGTTTACGTTAAATGCTACCGTTCAGCATGATGGGACTGGGTTGTTGGTTAGGCAAAAGTGAAAAGCTTGTCCTGATAATAAAAAGTTCCAGCATAGTAGGATCCATCCCCTGGGAACCACGAATGCCTGTGCCAATGTGGTTTTGGTAATCAAGGTTTAACTTTTCACTCTGGGTCAAAGAGTTTGACTGGCACTGCTGCCATCCCATAACTGAACACAATAAACTGGACAAACGTGCCTCGATTCCCTCCTCATGTAGCTGCAATGAGCTGCTGATCATTTTTGAGGCACTGGTGTTCATTGGAAATAATCCCTACAGTGATAACTTTGTTTTTTAAAAGTATCACATTCAGTATAAATGGGACTGGAATTTGCAAAACTGCTCTTTAAAGACCCAATGACACCTTCGCTTTATTCCATACAAGTAATTAAAGTGAGAATAAGATCCATCACATAGTTTTAAAAGTAGTTGACTTGTCCACTAATTAAATGATCAAACAATAAGACTCAGAAGCCCTAGTTAACTTAAACATTTCAGTCAGTAAACCACTCCCAGATGTAATTAGTCTTTCACATTTGATGGTTTGAAGTTGATGTATACTTGCTGGCTGGAATGTAAACAAAGCCCCAGTGGTTCGTGTGCTGCTTAGGGGCACGTTTGCTGGAAGTGGTGTTGAGCCTTTACATGACTGGGCTGACCGGCCCGTGGAAAGAGCCTGAACCTGAAGTTGGATAGCTTATTAGCCTTTTCAGTTTTTTTTTTTTCTCCACACTTCCCTCCATTGTCACATTTCTTGAATAGGTAAACCACCTCAAGAGTGACCACTGACTCCAAGGACCCTTAGAGTTGTTGAAAAGCCAACATACGTACTTTCCCCTCTCAAAGTGGCTTCCTTTCTCCTATTGCTGTAACGGTGAACAGTAAGTGAAATGCTGCCAGGAGCCATGCTGCACCTGTCCCTCCCAGTCCAGACACTCTGCCCTAAGGCCAGATGACAGACAGCTCTAGTCTGGACCCCTGCTGGGGCTGCTTTTGCGGGTATTTATAGTCACCAACTTCCAGACAGGAGCCACAGGGGGATATAACAGGAAAAAAAGCATTGTGGCGATCAGTCAGTTGAAGAAGGATAATCAAGTAAAGGAGCATAAGAAGGAAGTGAATGTGAGCAGGGAAGGGGGGGGCGGGGGGGCTGCAAGAAGTTTCCCCTCCCCCTCCTTTCATGGTCGGGGCTCCCCTGACTGCATGTGGCGCTACCTAACCAAAACATTGCTTTGCATCGTTGGTCTCCAGCCAAGGAGCCTGGGGGCAAGGTTGCCGTGTCTGTGTGTGTGTGTCCATTCTGAAATGAATGCAGAGCCTGAGCACATGTGGTTGAACTGAACGCTGCTGCTCCGAGAGCGTCCACGTGCCCGCTGGTTGGAGAAGAGGGGCTGAGAGGAGTGAGTGAGGAAAAGACGGATGGCTCCTTAAACAAGCTCCCACCACATGGAGCCTCCTGTCGGCATGATGCAAGGGACAGATAACGGCCGAGCATGGCAGATCTGGAGGACTGTGTTTACTCAGGACAGTGTGTAGCCTAGTAGCCTCATTAAAGACAAGATCCTGACTCGGTGTAGACATCAGCAGACAGTAGGTGGTGATTCTCTCATCTTAGTCCTCTTTTTACATCAGACAACAATTTGTTGTCATAACCCCATTCAGACCTGATATTAACATCTGTCTATCAGGTCACAATCAGTGAGCTCTAAGTACCGAGTGTGATCACACCCAAGACATGTTTATGATCTGATCATTCAGAGGACATCAGGCGGTGGTCTGGGCCACATGTGACCATGTCTCTGTTTGTAAATGTGAACGCAAATGTGTCCTAGAAAGGACAGGACCATGTCCACAACTGATAGCCTCTGCCACTGTCCAATCACTGCAAATACAGCTGCATTATGAACTGAAAACATTGTACTGTGTTAAATGGATGCATCTTACCTGCAGAGCATCATTTTGCTCAGCCCCTCCAGCTTTTTCTCCCTCTCCTCGGACACTAGCTCCAACTCATACATATTAATTTGCAAATAAAGCAGGGGTGTGTGTGATCCGATCAGAAAGTGGTCATTTGCCTCATTTCCGTGCTGTGATGTCTTTCAGAGCACGGTCACTCTAAACAGACCGGCCACCTGCCCAACACACTGCTGTTAAACCAGAAACACAACGGCTACACCTTCTGCTGAGATTATGTTTTGCCTGGTGCCAGACCTTGAATAAGCTTCTAAAACACACAATAACAGACAATAACAGACTGAAGCTTCTCACTCTGATCCAGCACTCGCAAGAGTCTAAATAAAATCCATTTTACCAGTCTTTACTGCAGCTAGCAGCTCACCCTTTGAATCTTATCCCCTCCCCTTTGGTTTGTGTGTGTTCTGTAACTGCATGTGTGATGCTGCTCCTTACTGTTGTTTGTTGGTCTAAACAGAAAGGTAAACTGAAATGATCTGCATATATGTACTAAATCTGGTGTGAAGGGGCGTCTGTCTGCTATGTCCCATCCTGCAGGAATAAAACCGAGGCCCTGCTCATTATACATTAAGTGATAACTTGATTCAATTAGGATATGTCAAGGAAAGTAACATTCCTGAGCTCTTGCTACCTTCAGCAGCGTGACAGCAGGAAATTGTGAGACATGGTGCGACAAGCCACAGACATGAATGCTGATAATGGGCTCAGCTTTTTTCTCAAAATGGTAACGTGAAAAAGTGTCCGATTCTCCGAGTGAGATGTTTGGATCCACTGTTGTGTGTTTTTAAAAAACACGCTTTTCATCCTCAAGCCCTGTAGCTGCCTCTGCCACATTTTGATTGACACGATAATAAACCCGATGTGGCCACTACACGTGCATCTGGGAGTTGATGCCTCCACAGAATCAAACAAATCCAATTAACCAACCAAAGCAGGTGACCTAAACATTTCATGTATTAGTAAAAGTGGTTGGATTATTCCTTGCCAGTGTGTACTGCACATTACGGAATAGACATTTAACCTCTGGTTTAATAAACTTAAGAGCAGACATGCCAGCTCGATATCTGTAGATGAAAAGTGTCAGTGATCTCAGATGTCGCCACCTTCATCATAAAAAGTTTGTTGTTTGCAGTTGAGTTAAAATGGTCAACTTTTTTTTGTCACATATTAACACTAAACACCACTACTACTACTATTAAAGCAGATATCAGTGGAATGTTTTTGTTAATATAAGTCTTAAATAGTCCTATTTTCCGTCAGCAATCACTTACATGGAGTGTTTCAGCCATAACACGAGTCTCTCCGTCACTCTGCTCTGCTGTAACCCGAGGAGAAAATTTTTCTTGTGGGATACAAATTTTATCCAATGAGGAGAGAGAACGGCATGAAGGGCTGTGTGTGCAGCCAAGGGGTGTGCGTGAATGTGGTGACAGAGCACGAGGACCAATAGATGCCTGACGAGGGCGGGGGCTGCTAACTCATGGTGCATTCAATGAAACTCGTACTTTGTGTTTTTCCTTACTGTGAAGTCATACCAGTTCGATCTGGTACGAGTTCACGGGTCGTAAGTTACAAGTGGCCGTTATAGTGAACTTTCACAGGCAACAGGACGGTGAAAACACAAACTACTGAAGAACTTGAAGAATTCTTCAGAACATTCCTGATGTTTAACCTTTCACTCGGCAGTGTCTGAAAAAAATTAAAAGTGTTTTATAAATGACAAAATAAAAAGACACAATAAACCAGACTGTCCTCTCCAGTCCTGCTCATTGATTAGTCAGAAAGGTGGTTTTCTTGAACGAGGACACCCCTCATGCACACACACACACCTCCCCGGTCTCTTCTCGCTGTCTTAATCACTTAATCTCAAACAAATCGTGGCTCCGGAGGCGCTCGGCATTACGCTCACACCTCTGGATGGTGCGACACAAATATTCCACCGCCGCTCAGCAGGAACCTTGAGTTGCTGCTGGATTCTCTCCGTTGTCACACTGTGTTTGTCAGCCAGTAGCGATGCTCTTATTATCACACTGCGTCTTGTTTCTGTCTCGTGCTGTAGGGACAAGTTCACAGTGCACCACCGGATAGCATGTTGCTTCTTTAATACCCCCACCACTGGAGTGCTTGTGAACATTTTAAATGAGAAACAAGGAGGGTACTTGGTGAATTTGACACCTATCGTCACGTGTGGCAGTGCTTACTTGGCATAATTTAGAGAGCACTATAGTGAATTGCTTCATTATGGATGTGTACACAACATTTTCAGCGTAGCACCCTTGACATCACAAACGGAATACGGTTGTGCGGTATATGGGTTCATACCGAAAACCGTTTTTTATTTTTGTTATGGTATTCATTTTTCATATACCGCAATACCAATAAAAAGCACAAACACCACCCAGAGTGTGCACAGCAGGAAACTGTCAGCGGGGTAACCCTTCACCGCTGCTCACCAAACAGACGTGCTAGACAAACGTGGGGTAATTTGAACACTGTACAATTGGTGATTTAATGTGTTTAGCCAGGGGTTTTCCTGGCCAAAGTTTGGGCTGAGGCGTTGAACCTACACGGATAAATGTTCATCACCTGTAACTACGGCGCTGAAAAACAAAAAAAAGGACGTTGCAGATTTCCAGTCAGTTATCCTGCAGCTCCAGCAACTCCAGAACAGCAGGCTGTTCCTTCAGTCTTTTCGGCTGCACTTTGTGTAAAAAATAGTTCTACATTGAACGATGTAACCTTCATATAAGCGAGATCTGAGACAGCACAGTGGATGTGGGCCTGTGTCGCTGATCAGCTGTCTGAGCGCACATGTGTATTTAACAGCAAAAAACGAATAAATTCAAAATGTGCATCCCTAGTAGCTAGCTACCTGTCTCTCTCCAGCTGTCCTTTCAAAATAAAGGCAGAGAAAAAGAGCTGGTGTCTTTGACACACAAGCTGTTCAACTTCATACGGTAACCTCAGATAATTGGGACCGGTAGTAAATTGGAAGTCGGCTTTTACAAGTACCGGAGTCCTGTCACCAAGCAGCAAAGGACACCACCGTGTCTCCTTTCTCTCTTCGGGCTCTGCGCTGGTGGGGTGCGTTCACACTCAGCACAACGTTTCAATGGAGCGGAGCCCCAGGAAAAACCCTGCGTTTATTAGCGTTCCAGCGTGACTTGTGCACGCAAGAGAGAGAGAGAGCATTCAAGGCGGCAATAACACCTCTCGGCCATGTCTACCAATGATACTACATTGTACCATCTAACTTTATCCTTTATGTGAAGTGTCACCATCACAGTGAACAACAAATGAAATGTAAAAAAATCAATGGGATTGGTTGATATGGATTCTGACGTATTAAACTTGACTGGGTGCTGAATCCAACTTTTTCAGACTCTGGCTTTCAAACTGCATTTTCAAATCTGAAATGCTCAGTTATGGCTGCATTAGCGACTTTGCTGCTGAAATGTCTTGTAGCAGAACCCAAACACTACAGTGACATGTAGTGAATTTCAAAAAAATCCACTTTTGGTTTAGGCGGTCTTAAAAAAAGAAAAAAAACACTGGGGGGTCATGCTGCATTAACCTGTGTGTGGACATGAAAACAACACTACACAGTCCTTATGACAGAAGAATGGGCTATTTTAAGTGGATACTGCATTAATTCTTCTCTCATTAGAAGAATATGTGGGTAAGCCCACTCTTGCATGAAAAAAAGGTCAAAAACCATGAAACCGATATGATTTGGAAAAAAAAAACCTGACATGAAGATTTGGTCGTACCGCCCAGCCCTAAAACAAACTCTTCTGAAATGTAGTAAAACATGTTCTCTCTCTCTCTCTCAGATCTGGGATCCCTGTCCTGGGATGACCTGGAGAATGACCTTCCAGACGAACTGATCCCGAACGGCGGAGATTTAAGCCTGATGGGTGGGATGCCTTCAAACGGCGGAGGAGCACCGGGAGCCGGTGGACCAGGCGCCCCCGCTGGCCTCGGCGGTGGAAACCCCGTCGTCCCGGACGCGGCCGCCAAGCACAAGCAGCTCTCTGAGCTCCTTCGGGCCGGCAGCACCTCTAGTCTCACGGGCGCGGGGCTCAACTCGGCGAGCCCGCAACCAGGCGGTCTGGGGCCTCAGCTGGGCACACCGCTGGGAAAGAGCCCCCTCGGCCAAGGCTCCCCCAACAACCACCCGTCCCCCCAGGCCCAAAAAGCTGGAACACCAACTGGAATAGTAGGACAGAACAACAACAACAATACTGCAACAATGGGCCTGAACACAGCAGGCTTCAACCAGGCCATGATTAACAATAACCAGGGCCACGCCGGGCTGCTGACCCAGGGGGGGCAGCCCCAGCCCGGGCAGGTGATGAACGGTGGCCTCGGACCCGGAGCTGGCAGAGGAAGGGGGGCGGGGGTGGCGGGCATGCAGTATCAGGGACCAACAATGCAGGGAGCAGCACCAGGACCAGGAGGAGCGGGTAGTGCTTTGGCAGAGACCCTCACCCAGGGGGGGCAGCAGATGGGAGCTCACGCCACCCTCAGTGCAGCCCAACAGGCAGGCAGCATGAACAAGGTGAGTCACAGCCTTATTTTCAGTTCTGCGTTGGTGCATGTGCATTTCATGACTACAGAATTAAATATATAACTGCATCTATCATTTGCATAAAATTATTGATTTGACATGGATTAGGTAGTGGGTGGAAACTATTTAAACATTTTGACACTAATGAATCGGGGGCAGTTTGAAAGCGTGCAAACTCCTGACGGGCGACTGAAGTAATAAGATGGTTGATGGTGATGAGTTTTTGCTTGTTGTTGCTCTGAGCCGCACGCCTGTGCATCTTTGCTGATCCAGACTAACAAGTCACAGTCAAAATGATCTTGGAAACTTGGAACTCACTAGGATTTGTCAATCCTGGGTTAAGTAGTTATTTTGGAAAAAAAAAATAGTGCATTGTACCGTATTGTTTACAAAGTCTCGCCATCCTCTCCAATTTTATTGGCACACGCCTATTGGGTGCATTTCCACCATGTGAGTGATACCCATGAACTCTCAAAACAGCTGGTTTTCTCAGCAGCACCACTTTTGCTCAGAATCTAATTGTTACATTATGTAAATCATTCTCCTCTTGAGTTATTTGTTTGATTTGTCTTTTTACCAAAAAGATATGAACAGTGGTTCTTGTCACTGCTTTGCCGGATGATCTGCGGTCACAGCCTCTTGAATTTGAAAATGTCTTGCATGTCTCTACAAAGGCTCCGGACATATGGCAAACTGTCAAATCCCAATGAGTTATCCATGAATCAAGCAGCCTCGTATTAGGAATGAAGCTTAATCTGGATGTAGTGGCGTGTTTTTGAAATGGGGCTGCGACGGTGTGATAATTGCTTGCACTCAACTTCATGTCCAGTTATTGGGCTGGTTAATGAGAGTGGAGATGGTTCACGAGCAACCATATCATCACTCACGCTTCGTCTCAAATGACACACTATGGCAGCGAACCAAAACCTTAGAGAGCACTGAGGAGGACCTGGAGTTCCTCCGACATTTCAAATAGCTCCCTTTCTTTTCTGTTTGGGCTTTGTGCATCTGTATCTGTACATCTGTCAGTTGCTCTGCTGGTTCATATGCACAATCTTTTCTCCCTCTCTGCTCATTTCCACTACTCCAATGAGTAAGAAATGGATTGTACATTCCTCAGTTTGGCAGCTGTGCTCTCACTTTTGGCAAGGAACGGGATATTGACTCGGCTGTCAAATGCTCAGTCATTGTTAAGATTAATCTTGGGACTCTTCAACAGTCACGCGAGTGTGTGTGTGTGATTGTGTGTGAGAGAGTGAGTTCATAATGTCATGGGCTGCTTAAACATGAGCTTGCCACCAATGTGGTTTCACAGGAAATCAGTAGGAAGCCATCTACTCTACTGGCTATGTGTCAGAGCCAAGACACTAAAGCAGAACGTAACCACAACACAGACAGATGCCGCGAGCTTCTGAGAAGAGACTAGGGAGCGATGGTGAATGTGTGTGTTGAAATCCATTGTTAAATAGAGAATGTACATGAGCTGTGACCACAAGAGAGATTAGAAACCAAAGAGTAAGTGACTTTGAGCGGACTGTCAGCGTTTTGACTCTGGTGAGTGCATGTGTGTTGTAAGCCTGGCCAGTTTCCTGTGATTATCATGTCACCAACGGCTCCAGGGGAGAAAAACCACTAGACCCAGTGTGCAGCTTCCTCCATTGTGCTTTTTTACTTGCAGGTTGTAAATCTCCTTTTAGGCGTTTGTGTCGGGTCGAGGCTGCTGTCGCTCCTTCCCCGGGCCTCGCGCTCCTTTTGTTTGCTGTAAACGCGCGGACACTCCCCTTTGCTTTCTCTGGCTTATTGGGCGGCTGCTTGCCTCGTCAGTCACGTAGAGGAGGACAGGTATTGTAAACCACTTAATCAGTTAGAATGACAGAGGGCGAGCGCTGCGAGGAAAGGAATAGCGTGACCTGGCAGTAGAGCGGCGAGATGATAGGTGGCGACCGTCCTGCTTGCCGATGTGTGGAGTGTGTTGGAGAGCAGTGGGGCTGAATGGGAAGAGCGGAGAGCGGAGGGGGCGTGCATTTGTGTGTGTGTGTGTGTGTGTGTGTGTGTGTGTGACCGCCTGCTCAGCTGTGTTGAAAGGCTGCCAGTGTCTGGTCGTCTCAGCTGGGTCTTTTTTTATCTGGTCTGTTGGAGCGGTGTCAACAGCCTGAGGGGATACAGCCTGGCCTGGCATGGCACAGTCTGGTCTGGTCTCTCAGCAGTTCAGTGGATGAGAGAGCAGCAAGTTGATCAGTGTGTAAAGCATGGCACTAACAGGGGTTTCAATCCCTCTGGCACCTTGTAGCATGATTTATGCAGTCAAGGCACTTGAAGGAGGGCAATATGAGTAAACTCTTCTGTCACTGTTATTTAACCTCACTGCTTTTGTGAGGTATGTTTTATAAAATAGCAGCCAAGTTTTAATTCATGAGTCCTGCTGTAGATTTATGGTATATACTGTAATGTTCAGTTTTTGTTTAAAATGTTTTACAGATGTGCTGCTCAAATTTAGAACCGTTTATTAGGTTCTTATTGGGCTGTTTCTATTATTTTATCTCATGTGATCAAATAACAGCACCACAAATAACATTTTTTTTAAATTATCTTATAGTTGGATCAACACCTAAAAGGAATTGAAACAAAAATCAATCATTATTCAGCATTACAGTGTTGAAGTTGATTAATTGATCTACTGGATTTAGATTAAACTGGCAACTGATATTTTTGTGATTAAACTGGCAACTGATATTTTTGTAACTGACGTATTACGTCTCAGGAAATTAATAGCTGAACATTAAAAGTGTGCTTCAAATTAGGAAAGGGCATTTGAATAAATTTCCTTTATTCATTAATTGGGGAAAAATAACACTTCATTATTGATCTTAAACAGTGGTGGTTGAAATTGTTTAATAAAAAACCGAACAATAAAACCATGTGCAGCCCAAGGCTCTGAACCAAAGTACAGGTTAGATTCTCAGCCAGAGCCAAAGACCAGCCCATCCTGACCTGCAGCCTGGAGCTGCGTCTGCCCACAGGGGTGTTGGGCCTGATGGATACAGTTAATGGGAATGGTCACCCAGTCGAGATAGAAGGTATTTCCAGTCAAATGATTCCTGTTGAAGATGAGCAGGTCAAGGTGTTCAGGTGTGAGATGGCTGCAGCATAATGACAGTCAGTCCAGCAGCGGAAAACACCCACCATCCTGATTCCCCACACTCTCTTCCTGTTTACCTGAGATGCCTACAGTAGCTGGTACATCTGCAGCAGAGTTTAAGTTTTCTCAATAGAAAATTTTAATTGCATCCAAGGTTGGTTCCTACCAATTAGTTTAATTTATTTCGTTTTTCCAAGACGCAGCACACAACCTCATCGTTAGGTTGGCCAGGTTACACATGATTGGCAAAATTAAAACTATCAATCATGCTCATCCATAATCTTACCCACCCCTACTTCAAATGACAAATTGCACCAAAAGAATTTTGTAAACACTAATTCCATATGATCGTAACACAACACAGTTCCAGTAATAATCGCTCATCAGAAGAACGAAATTGCTACGGGCTCTTGATAAATATTTCCTTCCTGTGGGGCGACACTTGAGTGCAGGGAGTTCATTTATGGACCTTAATTAGCTGAAAACGTAATTTGTTCTAAAAACCCAACAGAATCTTGAGAATACAACTGCCAAGTTGTTCTTAATTACCTGTCTGGGCGGCTAATTGAAGAAACACGCCGAAATAGAACAGCATTTATCTGGCAGCTCCCTAAGCGACGCGCTGTAGTGTCAGGAATGTTTTTAACGGTGTAGTCTCAAGTGGAACCGCTGCTCGCAGACCGTCTGTAGCAAAAAGGGGAGGTGGCAGAGGAGGAGGAACAAGGTTGGTAATGTTTGTGTAAGGGTGAACAAGTCCTTCTTCCTGCCAATGGCTGGTGTCGTGCTGAGCTGACGTGGTGCCAGAATCTGTGCCGGGTTAGATCAACCCACTGGTTTCTAACCAGCATGGTTAGCCCGGCTCAGTTATGTTGGTGCCTGTATTGGCAGAGAGTCTTGTGTTGACAAATTGGCTTTTAAGTGGAGACAAAACCTTTGTTGGCAGGTCGGTGCTGTTTTGACAGATGTCAGTGTAAAGGAAGGTACAAGAAAATCATAACCCATCTAACATCTGGACTTTTTAGAAACACAGTAGTCTGCCTGTTTGCTGTGAAATAGTTGAGTTAACGGTGTCACATCATTTTCAGAAAGATGGTAACTGCTGGCAAGGAAGTAATGGGGGTAAGACTGGTGGGGACAGTGAGTTAAAATCACCCAGGTAAAAGTCTTAACACATCAAACCCCCAACTGATAACAAAAGACTAATTAATACTATCAGTTACAAGTGAAAACGTCCACTGTACCACCTGATCTTGGCCATTGGTCTGACAATTAACAGACTGTGCTCCAGACTGAAGTAGGCCTGGAATAATATCAAGGTTTCATGTCAGTCCAACTCTGTGTTACCTGAGCAGTAGTCTGGCTGTTCACAATAGAAGTTTATGTCTCAGCGTGGGTTAGTCTATGACAGTTTCTTCTAAATGGCTGGTTAATGAGCAAAATCATGGCAATTGACAGAAGACAAAAATGAACTTGTAAGTTCATTCATACTTGGGGTACTCAGGGTTGTAAAGCAGCTGTTCCTATCTATAAGCTAATGCTGCCATATTATTCCATTAACTTCTCTTCATCTGTCTGTTTTTTCCCCCAGATGAGCCTTGGTAGCAATGGGGGTCCGTTCGGAGGTCAGCCCTATGGCCAGGGGGCCGCAGGGCCGGGCCAGCAGCTAAACCCTCAGCAGCAGCTCCAGAACAAGGCGGCCCTTGCCAACAGTCTGCCACCCTTCCCCAGTGAACTCAAAGGGGCCGCTGTCACCAGCGTGCCAAACATGGTTAGTGCTTGTTACACGTAATCAGACATTACCATATAGATGATAATACAGTGTTTTAGACAAATGAATTTTGAACAAAATTAGAAATCTCTGTAAATTATTTATTCACATTTATGTCTTCCACATGATTTCACTGTCTGTGGTCAGAGTTTCAGTATGGTTAATATTCTGTATAACTTATATGTTGTTGCTGTTTCATAGCTGTAACTGGTGGTTTCAGCCCTTCGGTTGCTTTATACCTTGCTTTCACAGTGATTCATGATGATTTCAAGTTGATATATCACTAATTTGCTCGCTAATTAGTAGGGCTGACCTCGAATAGTCGCTGATTCGACAGTGGAGAGGTCTGATTCGAGTACGAATCAGACCATTCTGACTATATGGGGGTGCCCACGGCTGCTGAGCATTAATTGTTTCACAGAATGTGTTTTTTTTTTTCATTATAAAAAGCCCATTTTGATACAAAATCCGACTACTTTCTGTTAATAAAGCATTCAAAATGAAATGTGCGTTTAAACGGTAGTTTTAGCTTCTTACTATGTGTTAATAAATCACCCACTGCAGTTGTAATCAAATGCGCGGAGGTGAGCAGCGCGCAGACAGAGCGATACCGCTCTGCTCTGCACACAGGACCGTCAACGTCACGGTGAAGTCACTGCAGACGCTCACTGAGCGGCAGAAAGAGGAGAGGCAGAGCCGCCAAAGTTTAAAATCAAGTAGGCTATAATCAAGGCAATTTTCTCCGAGCCCACAGCACAGGCTACCGGTCTGACATCTAACTTTGTCAGCATGCAGGTTACATACGGAGGATGCGGACTTTGACCAGGTTGCATTCAAGATCCTACTTTCAACCACGGGAATTGGAAACCTCGAGCTGTAATTGTTTTTTCGATCGATCAGCTGTGTTTACCGTTTCATGTGTCGTAGTTCTGATGTTTAGACAGAATAATTAGTTATCTAACACATCCTAAAGTTTGACATGTCAAGAG
This sequence comes from Decapterus maruadsi, assembly GCA_030347415.2. Classification (NCBI taxonomy): domain Eukaryota; kingdom Metazoa; phylum Chordata; class Actinopteri; order Carangiformes; family Carangidae; genus Decapterus; species Decapterus maruadsi. The sequence continues at coordinate 25,452,478 of CM064901.1, read as the reverse complement.
TTTTTCAGAAGAGGATCGTTTTATGCGACTTCCGAGTTGTCATGAACGCACCATTAGCGCAGCTGTGATCTCGTCCCTCTGCAGCCTGTCTGTCTCTCTGCCGGTGTCGCGGTCACAGTGTATATTGATTAAGATTAAAACACACAACTACGGATTGTTGAGTCCTTGTGACCTCCGTTTGTTTTGTTTTACCCATGGATGTATTTGTTTTACCCGGTTTATCTGTGAAACGGGAAAAAGTTGCAAATACGATCTTGCTATTAGTTTAGTCGACTATTAGTCGACTACGGCAAAATCTGACGAATCAGATTCGACTATGAAAATCCTTAGTCGAAAACAGCCCTACTAATTAGATCTATTTAGTACAGTAAGACAGTCTCCAAGAACTTTTTTTTTTGTTTGTTTTCTACTATTCAATAGGAAACATGCGTGTATTGTATTTATTGACTTGATTGGTAATTTTTCTAAAACGTGAACAGATCTTAGATTAAAATAATGAGAGTTATTTCTTCACATTTCATATTTTGTCTCAAATTAACAAGTGAATGTACAGTTGTATAAAATGGAGAGACGTTTCAGAAGCTGTAACCAGTAAATGTCTCACAACTTAAAATCTGAAGAATCACCTCACCTTTGTTAACACAGCACCACAAGAAGAAAAGAAAAGAAGCTTCAACCATTTACAACAAATGTCTGCCTCTTCTTTGTCTACCATGCAGCAGCTCCAGCAGCAGCCTCAGCAGCAGGCAGCGATGCTTCCCCTGGCCGGCAGTGGAGGTGTGGCGGTGCCTTCGGCAGGTCCCACAGCTGACCCAGAGAAGCGCAAGCTGATCCAGCAGCAGCTGGTCCTGCTGCTTCACGCACACAAGTGCCAGCGGCGAGAGCAGGCCAACGGGGAGGTGAGGGCCTGCGCCTTGCCTCACTGCCGCACCATGAAGAACGTCCTCAACCACATGACCCACTGCCAGGCCGGCAAGTCCTGCCAGGGTGAGTTGGAATATTTGAAAGTGAAATCAGAGATCATTTTCAGGTTTTGTGAAAATGTGTTGTGTGGTCACCTTGTTAAAGGGTCAGGTCACTATAAACTCAATTCTCATCATGTGAGTCTTAACCAGTGAAATATATACTGGTAATGCTGTGCAATATAGCTATACAGATGTGTAATATATCTATACAGATGTACACCACCGTTTCAAAGATCAAGTTAAACTGTGACCACAAAATTGAAAACTTAAAAGGTTTTGAAATGCCATTTTAAAATTCCCTTCATGACCTTTTTGGCTCCAATCTGTTGGGGTTTCACACCTACCACATAGAGATGATTGTAGGCACAATAACACCTACTACACTGTATAAAGAGCAAACAAAGAAAAACTCACTACAGCATAAGGGGGAAAAAATACATGGGGATCTACCTAATGGAGCAATCCGGTGTGCAGTGGGTGTTAAGAGTGGGCAATTCAGATGAAATGCTGATAACGTTTAACCTCTAAATGTGGAAAAAATGTTTCTTGATGAAGTTGCACAATGATGATTTATTTTACACCATGATCAGGAGCTTTGATTCAGGAATAGATAATCTCACATTTCAGAACATTTCTTAGATACACAGCTAGAGAAGTTCTTTGTCCTTTTGTCTTATTGGAAAAACACCCTAATTAATTAGATCATTTAAACCTCAATGTTCGGCTTGGAGCTGAAAAGTTCTCTCTTGTCTCTTTTGGTTCCAATCTAAACTGTTACAAACATGATGGTTGAGTGTATGTATTGATTACAACTAGTGAAGTTAGTTTGATTAGAAATTCTATGGAAACGACCAGTGATACTAAATCCTAAAGATTAAATGGGGGTTGGATGCTAGATTTTCTTAAGCCATATTTGGTTATGGCTCATTAATTGTTCCGCCTTGCTTCCCATTATCTCTTGCTTTACATCCCTCCCTGATCTCCATGGCGAGGTCACAAGCCTGGCCAGGGCCGAGCATATGCTTCTGTTGACTGCTCGTCGGTCACACCACGTGTTTCTGCCCAATTCAGACTCGCATGGGTATTTTCATCCAATCAAAAGTTACTATCCACTCCCACTCATTTGGGTTAGGGTTAGGTTGGCCCTGGCCCTCCCACCACCAGTTTCTTTTATCTTGATTGGTGATGCTCCCAGTTGCTACTTGCTCTTGAACCCTCTGGTCCTCTCCGTCCTGTTTCACCGTCGGAGTTGCTGTGATCCCCACCCCCTCCTATTAAAAAAAAAAAAGAAGCCCTTAAGCTATGTTCAGTTAACTCCAGTGTGTTTGCGCTGCTCTTGGACTTGAACGCTCAAGTTAAATTTCAAGCCAAACATATTCAGAAGCTAGGGCGTGTTAAGCGTACAGGAGTCTGTGCTCCTTCCATGCCAGCTCATTTCCTCTCACTCAGAATCTCTGCTTCTCACTGAAATGAAATAACAATAGCGCCAGTTTTTTCCCCTAACACGTAGTTATCGTCTCTAAGATTTTAGATTTAGCTGATGTCTGTTGGCTTAGTTCATGTTCACCTGAGGAACCCTGGAGTCTATGGGCTGCTTGGTTTGGCTTTGGCCCTGCTCACTGACTCACAGAACGCCACCAACATGATAGCACTGCTGTGTTTGAGTCTTTGCCAGTGGTATTGGCGTTCTTACAAAGATAATAAGATTTAATTGTGTTTCTTTGTGCATAGTCCTTGAAGCTGTGTAGTAATTGCATATGGAGCAACACTTACCGGCACAGACAAAGAGCCGGGGCAGAAACAAATTTCTCCAATCGGTCATGTGGGCACACTGGGGGCTTGGGAAAACACAATATGGATCTTCATTTGGTTTATTGTAATAACCGTGATATTGATTTCAGGAGATACTGCCCATCCCCCAAATCAGTGTTGGCGAAGACTGAAAATTTGTCAGTGTATAGATTGTATACCTCGTTGCTCACTTTCCCCTCTCCTGGCCTGCTTCCCTCCACAGTGGCTCACTGTGCGTCGTCCAGACAGATCATCTCCCACTGGAAAAATTGCACACGACATGATTGTCCCGTCTGCCTGCCGCTGAAGAACGCCAGCGACAAGCGCACCCAGCAGCGTAAGTATGAGCAGCAGGCTTTGAGCCGCTCTCACTTAACCATTGTCAAATTGTTCATCTTTAACCACTCAACAAACATGAGGCCAGATTACCTCTATTGACTGTTGAATAAGGAGAACATCCAGGAATGGGTTCGTTTTCACAAAAGCCACTTTTTTTTTTTATCTCAGTCATGACGGTGCATTATGGGATACTGAACTCTAACAGTCTGGGAGTGACAGCTTTAGAAACAATCAGACCTGCTCGTTGCTCTTCTGAAACCAGCCAGAGACGTTTGTGTGTAGAAAGTGTTTATGTTTGGCCGTTCAAGCCAGTCAAGCAATTTATTTCTAGGCTTGTGCTCCTCCACAATGACTAAAAGCACTCAATGAGTAACAGTGTGGTCCTGCTGGGCTTGTAATCTGACACACAGAAGGAATAGGAGTGTGATGGAGAGAGAGAGAGGGAGACAGAGAGAGTGGAAACGGAGAGCGTGTGCTTGAGAAGTCCCACTGAGCCACTGGCTGTTTGGCTGTTTACAGCGACTCTCTGCTAGAACAGCGCAGAGTTTGACACTGTGCCTCGCACTAAAACTTCTCTTCTTTCTGTTTTGTTTTTCACTCTCCATGTAACTGTTGTCATGGGCTTATGGTCTGTTTTGTTTAATTCCCTGCCATTTCCTTTGCAACATCTCTTGATAACTAAAATTAGTTATTTTTATTAGATGCTACTACTATTTTTTTTTGTCCCTGTTCTGCTTTTTTTTTTTTTTTTTACTTTATTTCACCACTCTGCACAGCATCTTTCATCACTTAGAGCATTCCAGTGTTGGTCTGTCCCTGTTTGGCTCGCGTGTTAAAGAACATGATGCTGGGGCTTGTGTCTCTCCTGCCAACGCAAACAGAGTGCAGCATTACTTTGTTCTGCCTCCTCCGATTTTTGTCTTTGCACAAATGGAGCCCAACCCAAGCCTGAACCCAGAAAAATATGCTAATGCTCTGTCCCCTGAAGGGATTCATGCATTTATTCAGTTGACTGCTTTTTAAAAGCATTTAGCCTTACATTAATGTTCTCACTGTATAATGCAGCCATGTTATGACTTCATTTTGCCAGAGGTCAGAGTGTCCAAATGTGTTGTATTTTGTATTACCCGTTTTAACAAGTCGACATCTTTGTCATGTTTTCACCAAACCAGATTCTTCTCAAATGTATTTATCCTTGCACACAGCATGGATATTTGCCTGCAGTTACTCTCGATGGTAGTAGTACAGCAATGGTGTGATCATCATGGTCAATGCTGCAAGTTGCTGACAGTGTACGCAGCATGAGTGTGTTGGACTGATGGATCCTTCTCTTTCCCCAGCCATGCTGAGCTCTCCCAACGCGGGCCTCCAGAACACCATGTCTTCAGTCGGTGTGGGCCAGCCCAGCGCTCCCACCATCAATACCTCGGCCCCCATAGACCCCAGCTCCATGCAGAGAGCCTATGCGGCACTTGGGCTGCCTTACAGCAGCCAGGCCACTGGGCAGGCCCAGGCCCAGCAGGCCGCCGGCCCAGGACAGACAGCAGGAGCACAGAATGCACAGACCCAGCAGCAACAGCTTTCGCAGCAGATGAGACCCATCAATGCACTTGGTAAAGCCAGAAAGCTGATTCTACTCTTAAGTTTTCATTGAGTACTGTGTCTGGCAACATCGTATCCACTGTTGAATTTGTGTCGGAGTATATTGGTGTGTGTATAAGTATCTTAAATGAGCTTGAATTATTAAAAAGAAAAAAAAGTGAGACACCACTTAACCGTTGAAGTAAATGGGAAAAATGGTCTCCAGCTTTTGGATTCCAACCGGCCTTACGTCAAGGCTGTAAACTTAACTACTCGCAGTCAGACTGCTATTTTTACACATTTTTTTTATTTGCTGTGTAGAGTATGTATGTACTTAGTCCGATTTTGAGATTGGGCTGTGCTGTTTGCTCACTGCGTTGTGTATTTACAGGTAACCAGATGGCTCTTGGAGGTGCGGCAATGGGTGTGACCACTTCAGAACAGACAAACCTGCACACAGACTCCCTCCCCAACGCGCTCAACACTAACAAGTCAGTCTCTACCAATAAGCAATAATCTTGAATTCAGTGATCTGATATGTTTGTTATGAGCTTAGTTTAGTCGAAATTTGTCTTTGGCTTCCCCACATAAAATGACAGTACATTACACTACACAGAGAGCCCACACAAATGCACAAGAAATAACAACAAACAAATAGCAACAGCAAAAGATCAAATTCTACATGTAAGGGGTGTGAAGCACCCCCAGGTATCTGTCTGGCCTTTCTGAGCTGACATTTAGTGCATGATGTCACATTATATTTAAAAACATACATGATGTAAACTGTCGTCTTTGTTCCTCCTGTTTCACCTCCAGTCAGCTGCTGTCAGACGGGTCAGCAGTGGGATCAATGGGCAACCTACCCACAGCAGCACCCGTCTCTGCCACAGGCGCCAGGAAAGCCTGGCACGAGCACGTCACTCAGGACCTGCGCAATCACCTCGTACACAAACTGTAAGCACCAAGCCCTCCTGAATGTAACTGTTTGTTGCCTCTTCTTGTCCTTTGTTTTCAAGGCCACAATTTTCTATTCATTCCTTATTGTGATCCAGCACCTAGTTGTAATTGTTTGTAGGATATGTGCGTGTCTTTTGATTGCCTCAAGGCCAGAATTCACCACAGTGAAAGTTTCCAGAGTCATTTATTGCTCCAAATTCTGTTCTTCTGTAACAGAGTACAAGCCATATTCCCTACCCCTGACCCGGCAGCTTTAAAAGACAGACGAATGGAGAACCTGGTGGCCTACGCCAGAAAGGTGGAGGGAGACATGTACGAGTCAGCTAACAGCCGGGTAGGTTCTTACACAACACAACATTGAAGTGATCACCTATGAAAACCTTTTAACATGTGTACCTACAAAATACAGAGTTTGCTCATTAAAAAAAACAAACAATTCTGACAATCTCCTTCTATTACTCCCTGCCCTCTGTCCCACAGGATGAGTATTATCACTTCCTTGCTGAGAAAATCTACAAAATCCAAAAGGAACTGGAGGAGAAGAGGCGCTCAAGGATACAGAAGCAGATCATCAACCAGGCACCAATGTCGGCCCAGGGGACCCAGCAGCCCGGCCTCGCCCAGCCCAACGCCATGGGCCCAAGGCCACAGAGTAAGCACAAATAACTGATGTACAGAATTTTCAAATCATTAAAATGTTACCTGGTTATCGTTGAACATCTCTGCTATAAATTCTTCTTTGTTCTCGTGCAACAGTTCATTTTATGCAGTTTAATGTGGTAGGTATTCGTGTATTTAACATGTAGGTGTTTTGTTTTTGTTTTACAGACGGACCTGTCTCTCTGCCCAACATGCCAAATCAGATCATGAATCGAATGCAAGTTTCACAAGGTACGTCAGTGTTGCAGGTTAGACATGGTCATTTCAGACCCAAATTACATAGTGAGGCCTCAGACTGCAGAGCAAGCTGCAGACAAAAAGCTTCAAGTTGTATAAACCAAGATGAAATAGTACAGAGGAACAGAGGAGATTTTTATAATATATTTGGAGATGCTAAAATAAAAACGTGGATCTTAAGCTTCAAATTACTCTTAAAATTCTTTACCATGATGGGGTTGTGTAGAAATTCTGCACGTCCATTGTTTGACATTGTGGCCCACTCTTTTGTCCAGGAATCAACCAGTTCAACCACATGACGCTGCCCAACGCGCAGATATCCCAGGCGCCCATGGGAGCCCGAGCTGCCTCACCCATGAACCACCCACAGCAAATGAGCATGAGCTCCGTCCCAGCGGTGAGAAGGGCAGGGGGCATGCAAATCACAGTACACACACACACACGGAGACCCATTCCAGTAACATGAGCAAACTCTGCTCAAGGTACCCCAGGCTTATTAAAAATGTAGTCCACTGGTCAGTCCATGAGTGTTTGCTGAATTTTTAAGATGGACGAGTCTCGGCACCAGGGAGATGAATGAAAAAATTTAAAAAAGCAAAGAGCTGCTGTCAGCTTAATCGTGAACCATTACTGAAAAGATTTTTTCAGTGTGTTACAGCAGTGTTGCATTCAGCCTATTGGTGCTAGTTAGGCGCTGGAGGGCTTTTGCAAAGTTAAGTGAGGCAGAGGCACTGACCTTTTAAGTAGAAAATAATGCACCTTGTTAAAGAAGAGACCATTCGTGAAAAGAGTGTTTTTTTTCTTGTTTTGTTTTTAAATTACTGTCTTAGGAAAGTGTAAGGCTCACCAGTATCACACATTTAAATGTAAACCTGATATTAAAATTAGTGTTGTCAATTGATTAAAATATTTAATTGCGATTAAGCTCATAGTTAACTCTCGATTAAACACAAATTGATCGCACATTTTTATCTATTCTAAATGTCCCTTGAATTATTATTTTAATACTCTTATCAACATGGAAATGTGGACAGGCTTGCTTTATGTAAATGTTTAACATATACTGTAATATCTCACACTAACATTCTCATTTTGAGCAGTCATTCATATTTGAAGCAAAGTCTCACACAATGTAACACTGTCTATCAATAAACGGAGGATGACGGTGCTGCAGAGGCTGAAAGATTTGACTCTTTTTGTAAAAAAGACGAGAGTTCAGCCTTCAGCCTGCTCAGACAGCAGGGCCCATAGCTCCGGCTCAGCTCCAGCATTGTATACACGAGTATATACGTTGTGTTTTAATCAGTCCTGTAACACACAGTGTGACCGCGGTACCGACAGAGTGACAGACAGGCTCGTTGTTAATGTGAACGAAATTACAGCTGTCACTTTAGTTTCATCACGACACTTAAACCTGAGTTGCTTCTATACTGGAAAACTCTGACATGTCAATCTGTAGGATGTGTTAGAGACTAATTCAGCTTTCTAACCATCATAACTGACACCTGAAACAAACACAGCTGGTCGATCAAAAAAAATTACAGCTCGAGTGAATTTACTTTCCGTCATTGAAAACATCGGTCTAAGTCAGACGTATCCTCAAGATTTGACAATACCAGACTTCAGAAGTCCGGCAGATATTCATGATTGTCTGGCCATGGTTGAACTACTCCAGTGTGACATCAGAACAGAACATCAGTCAGAAACCACAGCTTATGAAAAACTTCAAGTTCACTAGGTCACCAAGAACGTTAATCTTACGATAAAAAAAATGACGCTGTTAAAATTTATTTGCCTTAACGCGTTAAAAACCCAATATTTTTGACAGCACTAATTACAAGTCATTGTAATTTGGGTTATGGCAGGTAGTTTCATAATGTTTGTGACCCCTCAGCACACCACAGTACAGTGTGGGTGTCAATTAGAGGTCGGCTTCCCCCCTCTGGTGTAGTCAGTTACATCATGTTATTGCACCAGATCCACACACAGTGGTGAAGCAAAGGAAACACCTTTTGTTACTGAGAAGGCTTAATTCAAGAGCTGAAAGAATCATAATCATTTTGGTTATTGGATAGTATGACTTAGATTGTATGATCCCTGCTGACCAGGTTTTTGATAATAAAAAAAAACTTTCCCCACACTCAAAGTGGTGAACTCAACCAGAGTTCATGAAGTGTGCTCATTGGTACTGTAAATAAGCAGTTAAAAACAAGTTAACAGTCCAAACTCACATGTTCAACCTGCAGAACCACAGGCATCTGTAACAAAGGTATTTTAGTCTTTTCCGTCTGTCACAGTTAACAGCCGCTGATTCAACAACATACAGCTGTCTCTGTGTCATCTAACCGTTTAACTTAGTTTGACACAAATCTAAAATGTGTCAAATACTGGCAAACCAATGCTGCTGCAAACACACACACAGAGCACGGTCAGACAGATGCTGCAGACCAGATGTAGACTTGGGGGGAAATGTGCGTTTTAGAAAACTGATCGGCAAAGATCTTCACTCAAAAACCTGATTGAAACAGTGAAATCACAATAACAATATTTAACGTTTCTGAAGTGTGGCGGGCCGCGGGAGACAGGAGTTGCCATGTGGCTGCTGGCCAGCGCTGCACAGCCATCAGCCACTCTCAGAACACTATTGTGCAGACGTTATGCTCTATCAATGCCATTAAATCTGTTGGCCGATCAACCTCTAGTATGAATACCCTGAGTAGCAAGTCCCTGGTTCAGCTGGACGTTTCCTCTGGTATTTGCATGTCCTGTCCAGTAAACGCACTAAAGCGGCCAAAAATATATGTAAAAAACAATAGAGCAAGAAGCTAACTGTTCTAAAGCCCCAATAAAAAGATCTGTATTAATGGCTGGATGGTATTGTAATGTCTTTCAGAGCAAAGCAACTGTACAATACTCAAACAATTCTATTGCATTCATCATAGTAACACTGATTCTCCTGCCTCGTAGATGGGCCTGTCTCCCTCCAGGATGCCCCAGACCCCAGGCATGATGGCTGGACATGGCGGTGGGAACATGGTGGGCCAGACAGCCAGCCAGGGACAGTTTCTGGCTCAGACTCAGTTTCCACCTGGATCTGCTGCCGTGGCTGCAACAGGCGCCATGAACGTCCCCGTGGGGGTCGGCATGGGTCAGCCGCAGGCACAAGCTGTCACCCAGGTGAGACATGAAGCAAGAATGAAATAGAACTGTAGCAAACTTGTTGGACTATTGATCAGTGTGATTGTATTTTGTAATGCCACCTCTTTAAAGGGACAGTCCAACATTTTGTCAAATTCACCTATTACCATAATCCCTATAGTCATAGCAGTAGGTTCATTACCTTCAATTATTGGTGCATGTTGTTTTGAGATCTGCGGGGCAGAGATGTGAGCTGCTCAGCAAACACAATGGAGTTTTGACCTGCACATGGCTGCTGGGCAGAGTGATTTCAAAAGCGCAAGTAGTTCAGAGTATTTGCCTCGTGTCATAATTATACATGATTATTCCATAGTGTGGCCTCCACGAGACTGTTTTGGAGTTGTTGAATTGTGTATTTGATGAGTTTTGAGGGACAGGAGACCTGTACTGTTCACCTCCATTGTGTTCATTGTGCTCTGCCCCATGGATCACAAAATAACATGCACCAACAATTAAAGGTAATTAACCTACTCTTATGACTATAGGGATTATGGTGATAGGAGAATTTGCCAAAAAGCTTGAACTATCCCTTTAAGGGATACTACAAAGTCCTGCTAATTCCAACTAGCTGCGGCGGACCTAAACACAAACTACTTTAACCGATCATACTACACACTAATTGCTCTAAAATTGTTCTTGTTCCGATCATAAGGTGCCCTCTAAACCCCAAATTATGTGTGGTGTTGTATTTGTCCGTTTGGTATTTCGACTGAATGTATGTTTGGGTCTTGTGTGTGTGCGTGTGTGTGTGTCCGTCCGCCCTCTGTGTGTATCCTTCTCTCCAGCAGCAGCAGCAGAGCGCTAACCTCCCCATGAATGCACTTGGCCCCTCGCTGGGTCCTCAACTAGCCTCCTCCCAAACCCCTTTGCACTCCACGCCTCCGCCTGCCGCCTCCTCCTCCGCCTCCTCCACGGCTGGGGGGGCCACTAACCTGCCACACCCCCAGCCCTCCAGCCGCAGCTCCACCCCCACCCTCCCTCCCGGCCCTGCCCAAGCCCAGGGTGCCACCCCGCCCTGCCCCACTCAGCCCCAACCCCAGGCGGAGCTCCCCGCAGCAGCCCAGACGCAGCCCCCGCCTCAGCCCCCTACCACGCCGGTGAGACTGAGACCCTTCGCATGCCCTCCATCCACTCTGAACCCCCCCTCCCTCCTTCCCTTCCAGTGCAAAACTCCCATCCCTCTTGACTGCCATGTGTCAACCCATCCCATCCACATCCACCTCTCTTGTCTTAAACCTGCATCTTCACCATCCTTTGTAGCGTCCATCACAATGGGAATGTTGCATCTTTCCACCTAAGGCAGCAATGACGTGAATATGGGACGTGTTCATCTGTGTCACAGCTTCAGTTCTGCATGCAGCAACGGAGTGGAGCTGTTGAACATGGCTAAAACTGATCTCTCCCTCCCCCTCTCTCTGTCTCTCTCTGTCTCCTGTGTTTCAGCTGTCACAGCCAGGAGCCAGTCTGGACAACCGAGTCCCCACGCCCGCTTCAGCCGCCAGCGCCGACCTGCACCCGCAGCACATCGGAGCCGACCTGCCGGCCCAGGAGGTCAAAGCGGAGACGCATCACGACCAACAGGAGTTTGAGGCCGCTGGCGGCAAAACCGAGCCCAAGATGGAGGTGGGTTGGTTGGGGGCTGCACGGTCAAATAACACCGAAAAGCGGTTCAGTCGGCTTCAAAGACGGCGCCTGTCAGATGTTCAAACGGCATCTGAAGCTCCCTCCGCACACACATTTCATGCAACAATTGCATATAAGGTGTCATACTGACTCACCAATGACTGCCAATCTTTCAGCCTGCGTTTTCTCAAAAAAAAAAAAAAGTAGCTTGAGAACTGCTTCTTTTGTTCAGTGTATGATCATAAATTAATCCACTTATTGATTGCTGTTTCTTCCCTTGAATATCTGTAACATGTTTGATTTTGTTAAGTCTTTTCATGTTGTGTTTGTTTTTTAAACATACTCCTGACTCCATGCTGTAAGGAGCCAGGCAGCTTATGTTTCTTTGTCAGCCATTTGCACCAAAGCATTGACGAAATGAGGAGACTTACTGATTGAGGAGCAATCATTGTGGTCATTGCATCAGTAGGGTTAGGTATAAGCATTTTTTCATTTATTTGCCCTTTTGTCTGTAGACTGAGGACGACTCTGCTGCTTCCACATTGGTGAAGAAGGAGGAGCCGGAGGAAAAGCCGGAGCCGATGGAGGTGGAGGAGAAAAAGCCGGAAATGAAGACAGAACCCAAAGAAGAGGAAGAGGGCGGAAACAACAGCACAACCTCCTCATCCCCCTCTCAGTCACGGAGGAAAAGTGAGTCTGAAGCCAAGGGATAAATAAAACCAACTGTCAGACGGTCGTGACTTATTTTAAGTTTCAGTTCAACTTGTTATTACATCATTTTTTAGTCTGGGACTGAGTCTGAACAGTTAACAAGCCTTTGATCAGCATTTCAGTGAGCTGGCTGTGCAGCTGCGAGTAGAATATCCTAGACAGAGCGCGATACCCGCTCGAAGGCCTCCAATCATAATGATTCAGTTAGGATTGATTTGTAAGCAAGTAATAATGCAGGTTAAATTTAGAAACAATTAAAACGCTCGCTCAGTCATGGAGTGAGTGCCGCTGAATTACTGGAGACGTCCCAGAGGGTTTGTACAGCTCACAGAAACACTCAGTTAGCGTAAGTCAAACTAAACACTACAGTCATGTCAAACATTCACCATTTTTGATTTGGTGCGGTGTTTCAGCTGGTAGAGAAATAGAAACCGGTGAGGCAATGCAGATCAAGATGCAGCAGGTTTTTGTTTTATTTTGTTTCCAGTGAGTCTGTACTTGTGAAGGTGTTTAAAATGATGTGACTGGGAACCAGACCAATGTTTTGCACTTAACTGTGTAGGTCAGGAAAAGTCAGGAGCCTCAGAAAGAAGTTGGACCATGTGAAATTCTGCTACATGCTTCTCTTGTTCCTTAGTCACAATTGTATTGTTTTTTATAGATTAAGATTTTTTTTTAGTTTAGAATGAGCTATTTGGAATAAATATTAAGGGTATTTGTGAGTCCAACAGCCAGGTATGGGCCTGACAGTCCAGCACTTCATTCAGTCTGTATTTCCTTTTCTTAAGTGTGTACCAGGCATTTCTCTCAGCTGGTCTGGTGGTAGTAGCAAATGAAGTGGGTAGCAGTTGAAGATGATTCAGTCATGCGGTCCTACAACTGCTGTTAGGAGCGAGGGGTGTGCACAGTTCAGCCCAAGAGGAGGGGCCCAAATTGAATGTTGTGCTGCGACATACCTACCCTGCTTTGTTTGCTACTACGACCAAGACCATGACTGGACGCCGCCAAGTTTGGAGGAATGACGGATACAGTCTTTTTTTTGTTTGTCTGTTAGTTTAAAGGGATATTTCAACATTTCACAAATGTTGAAATATCCCTTTAAGGGAAATCCTCCAGACTCTACCTTTAAACTTGTTCCTAACAGTTCACAGCTTAATGTTGGCACTCCTGTTGGAGAATTTGACAATGTAGCTTTGTGACTGTTAAACTTGTGTAAATTTATTTTATGCTGTTTTAATGTTTTTATTCATTGTGTTTTAGTCAGTATTTGGCTTTAAATGACAATCCAGCACGGAAATCAAAATGCCATCGCATTCACACTGTGTTTATTCCACATTTTCACATCATGGTATGTATGGGTCAGCATGAGTGTAACAATTTTTCTTCTGCTTCTTCTTTTTCAGTCTTCAAGCCAGAGGAGTTGCGCCAGGCTCTGATGCCTACTCTGGAGTCTCTCTACAGGCAGGACCCTGAGTCCCTGCCGTTCAGACAGCCAGTAGACCCCATGCTTCTCGGTATCCCGGTAGGTTGCACTTCATGATGGATGCACGGAATTCATCTGCATTATTGTAGCTCTTCGGTCGGTAACACAAAGATTTCCATTGTCCCACTCTCTCCAGGACTACTTTGATATTGTCAAGAACCCGATAGATCTTTCCACAATAAAGCGTAAGCTCGACACAGGCCAATACCAAGAGCCCTGGCAATACGTCGACGATGTCTGGCTGATGTTCAACAACGCCTGGCTCTATAACCGCAAGACGTCCCGTGTCTACAAGTACTGCTCCAAGCTGGCTGAGGTATTCGAGTCCGAGATCGACCCTGTCATGCAGGGCCTGGGCTATTGCTGTGGGAGGAAGGTGAGATGAACGTTCATGATACATAAATGTTTCAGGAAAGACTGAAAGACTATTGAGCTGTTTGCTGCCAAGTTACCCCCCAAAAAAATCTATTTTAACTTAAACTCTTTGATTTAGTCTGTAAAATCTTGCCCTGTGTGAATATTTTTTGGTATTTGTCGACATCATCACCCAGCAGTAACTCAAGACGAGGCGGATTTAGTTGTCAAACCAAACTTTAAATAACGACCCTCAGGCCAATTGATCTTCTGCTCTTTTTTTGACCATCTTTGTCCTTTCACTTGTGTCAACAGTACGAGTTTTCGCCCCAAACCCTCTGTTGCTATGGCAAGCAGCTCTGCACCATACCTACAGGAGGCACATACTACAGTTACCAGAACAGGTATTTGTGTTTGTGTGTGACAGAAAGTGTTTGTGTTTGTTTGTGTACATAATAAAACACCAGCAGGAATTTTATTCTCCATGAAGCATCTTGCACACGTCACACATGCACAGTTGCTTATAAAGGGTTTTGATGGGCAATAAATGCAGCCATCTAAAGTGTGTTGCCCTTTCCCTGCAGCCTGGGATCTGTTCCTCTGTTTCTCTGTAGGGACCACTGTGGTCCAGGCAGTACTGTCATCCCGGCAGCTACAGATTTAATGGCTCTGCCTCTCGGCCCTGGCACGGCATAAGACGGCTAAATGGGATTCGCTCACAACAACGTTTATTACCAGCTAGGTTCCATCATTGCATCCCATTCCCATAAAGGGAAACACTCTGAAAACCCCAAAAGAGTGTTAGACACTGAAAGCAGCAAAGCAGAGTGTTTATTGTTTTTCCTCTTAGCTCCCGTCAAGGGACAGAGTGGATTCAGCCCCCTCTCTTGTGTGACAGATGAAAATATAACGCTTTAGTGAAGGCCACAAACAGCATTACCCATCATTGGCTTTTCCTCTCGGTTGAAAGCCAGCAGATAACGATTTCCACCATGTTCCCTTGCACCCCCTGCTGTATGAACTATGTACCTGCAGTCCCTTTTTCACACTTGGACTGGACACTGTGAGAGCAGAGTGGCACAGCAGCAGTAGTGAAACAGCACAGCTTGACGGACAGCACGAGGCTCCTGCGGCGCAGTCCATTTACACTCTCAATGGGAACTCGCGAGCCTGCACTCTCTATT
Source organism: Decapterus maruadsi (assembly GCA_030347415.2). Lineage (NCBI taxonomy): Eukaryota > Metazoa > Chordata > Actinopteri > Carangiformes > Carangidae > Decapterus > Decapterus maruadsi. Next base: position 25,437,395 of record CM064901.1, on the reverse strand, counting down.
ATAGAACGTTAAAAGACAAGTGTTATTTTGTGCATATTTGTTTTGGACAAACACAAACAAATAGCCAAATACTAAACACTGGAATTGAAGTGAAACAGAACATTATAATATTCACCCGTTTTCACAGTGTTGAATGTGCTTGAACGTCCACTGTGTGTTCTTCCAGGTATCATTTCTGCGAGAAGTGCTTCAATGAAATCCAGGGGGAGAGCGTGACGTTAGGAGACGATCCTGCACAGCCGCAGACGTAAGTACTGTTGATGTGTCCACACACTGCTCCAGGAGACCTCTGCCCTTTTTGTTATTCCTGGGACGTAAAATGAATTCATAACACAGCGTCCCTCTCACTCATTAGAGCACCAGGTCAGATCCAGGAGCACAACTGGGCACCTAACAAGCTTTCTAAAGAAAACCATGTCAAACAACAGTTGTGGCCGCAGGCGTTGAGTTTACAGATTATTCTGTTCCCTTGAACACAGCGGCGCCTTGAGGGATTTTTCTTGAATTTTGGCACAAACTCATTGGATGTATGAATGGATTTGAATTTGGTGATCAAAGGTCAAGATCACTGTGACCTAACAAAACGTACTTGACATAAAAAAAGAATTCATACGCTACACATGACAAAATAGATTTTGGTTGGTTTGTGTAGTTTAATTAAATTCCTTCAGAGTCCTCCGTCCTAATATTGCGTGAGTCACGCTGAACATGGATGTAAACACCAACAACGTGAGACTGTAATTCTAGTTCCTCATGTTTCAACCCCCTCATGTATTTTGCTGGTGCTGGTCCTGAAGTATTGAATAATGTTAGAAACATGTCATTGTTGCATGTTGCTTGTGTGGTGTCAATCTAAACTGAAACTTAATATTGGCGTCCCCGGTCTTTTTATTGGACTTGTACATCAGATCCATCACTGCACACATTTCATAAACAGTGGATTAGTGATTTTAGGATGTTCAAGCATTATTGGATGCGCATGGCAGAACGGTCCACATGCCCACAAGATGAGTTTCAAGGCCATTTTCTGCAGTGTTGTATTTAAATAGTTACCATGAGTGAGCAAGCAATGAGAAACACACAGAGCTGAGAACAGAAAAACTGTCAGATTGTGTGCATGTGTGTGTTTCTCACTGACGGTCCCCTCTCTGTTCCTCCTCTTCAGGATGATCTCTAAAGACCAGTTTGAACGGAAGAAAAATGATGTTCTCGACCCTGAACCGTAAGTAGACACAAATCCCGCACCTTTCAATGAGAGGACCAAACTCTGACCGAAGGCGTCTTTCTTTTTTCTTTCTTTCTTTCTTTCTTTCTTCGTCGTCTTCCTTTCCAGGAGTTAGTTTCATGTGTGTTGAATAATCATTTCACTTGCGTTTCCTACTTTTGTGTTCAGGATCACATCTTTGAAAGTTATTTTCTGCCATCCACATCTGGCTTTGTTTTTGTGTGTTTGGTGCACAGTCTGCATATTTTTTCTCTCTGGAGCTCTCTGATCAATCACTTTGGTTTCAGCGGAGCCTCAGGGCAACTCAGCAACGCCACCTGCTGAGTGGAACTCAAAACCCAGTGTGTCCAATGAGAGTTTTTCCATCAGAGAGCTCTGGCTCCCAGTACTTTGACACACAGCGATTGCCTTTCTCACTGCCATTGTGATTTATTGTTAAACAAGACGTTGAAAACTGACTAACCCTCCCACAAAGGCGCACTTGCATTGGTTGGCTTGCAACTGCGTAACGAATGGAGGAACATAAACTTGAATGGAGATGTTTGTTCTGCTCGGTGCTTCGGCAAATGAGATATCAACATTCATACAACTGATCAGAAACATTTTCGGAGCTGTAACAGTGTTTTGTTTTGTTTTTCTTTTTTTGCGTTTTTGCTTCATGCACATGTAAATTCTTAGTCATCCATCCTCATTTAGTACGGCAAGATTTAGCATTTTGAACATTTGGTGTAATTTTATGTGTGAACTTTTGTTTAATCTCATATGTTTTGTTTCTCCTCAGGTTTGTTGAATGTAAAGATTGTGGACGGAAAATGCACCAGATATGCGTCTTACACTACGAGGTCATTTGGCCATCTGGGTGAGATATCAAACTCGGCTTCTTTTTTTCTTTTTTTTCTCCTTTCATTTTCATTTTTTGCTAACTGTTACAAACTTTTTACTTCTCTCTCTTTCAGATTTATTTGTGACAACTGTTTGAAGAAGAGTGCAAAAACACGGAAGGAAAACAAGTTCTCTGCAAAACGTTAGTGCTCCTCTTTTTGCCTAAAAATGACCAGAAGGATCCAAATAGTTGCAGTAGTTTGTTTTTACTTGTCGGTTAATCCACTTGTTGAATTGCTGCTGTTGGAATACTTGTATGTATAAATATACTTGATCCAGCTTTCACTGTAATTTCTTGTGTCAGTTGTTCCCTGCAGTGTCGACCTAGCTGTTTTTGTTGTCGGCCTTGTGGTTTCACTGGTCTTCTCAGGTGTTTATAGCCCTGGAGAACGTATCTGACCTTTATGGCACGTTGTACAAGCAGATGTGAGCTGTAATCATCTCGCTTAAAACATCTGTAGTGTCACAATCATAAGTTCTCATGCCCTTCTCTCGTTTTACTTGTCACCTGCTGCACGTCATGTTAGACGTGTTATAACTCTTTCTTTCTGTCATCCTGGATAGTTAACAGAACTGACTGTTTGAAATAATTTCTCCCGTGTTTGTCCCACTGTAGGGCTGCAGTCGACACGATTGGGAATGTACATAGAGGACCGTGTGAATAAATACTTGAAGAGACAGAACCACCCAGAGGCCGGGGAGGTGTTTGTGCGAGTGGTGGCGAGCTCCGACAAAACGGTGGATGTTAAACCAGGCATGAAAGCCAGGTGAGAGCCCCACTGACCGCTGGAGGTCAGGGAGACAATGTATGAAATCAGATTTTGATTTACAGCTGCCGATGCAGTCTCCAAAAACATGCTTCTGATGAACCGGTGTTTTGTTTTCTTAATCACTGTTATTACTTTATTCATTATATAACCTGGTTATTATTTATCAACTACAAAACAAGCGAGACCGTAATGTCATGGACGACCAAATTACCTGTCTCCGCTTTGATTTGTAGATGCGCTGGTGCAACTCGTATTTGTCCAGAGCTTATTTTTATTGCTGCTGCCATACAGAGCTGAATGCCCTCCATAAAGCTTTTACACCAATCAGGCTGACGGTGGAACCTGCATGTTTGACAAGATGGAGCACCTCAGATGCTGCTTCACCTTTTTTCTTACACAAGATCAAAGTCTGCAGTGCTCATCCAATCCTAAGGCAGCAAGCAGGCCCTCATCCAAAAACCTGTTATCTTCTGGTGGACTGATTTAAGGCTATTTGCCTTTTTATTGACTCAGGGCCACTTGGCTTGAATTGTCCCATTATGTTCTTAGGGCTCTCTAAAAGCAGCGACACACAAGTAAACAACCAAGACAGCTTGTGACTCCTGTTTCCTGGAAGCCTCTAGAGCCATATTAAAAAGGGGACATTTTTTTTAAGCTGCTATTATATAATGTTTTTACTTGCTGAATTATGTACCTATGAATTAATGTCTTAGAATTAGGTTTTCAGATGAAACTGAACCATATGCCCAAAGAAAGTATCATAAAATGTGCAGTTGTGCGTAGTCCACACATTGGTGTAGTGTTCAGAGCAGCACCTCTGAACTTCACATCACACCCCGATGATGTGTCACTTAATTTGTATTAACCCAAAGGCTGAATATGGCAGACTGTTGTACCATGTTGTGCACAGAGATCTTTTCACATTTTAATACTAGATGTTTTCTTTATTGCAGGTTTGTGGACGCGGGTGAAATGCCCGAGGCCTTTCCCTACAGAACCAAAGCACTTTTCGCCTTTGAGGAGATTGATGGTGTGGACGTTTGCTTCTTTGGCATGCATGTGCAGGAGTACGGCTCCGAGTGCCCATTCCCCAACACTAGGTCTGTACTCCTAATTCTTCCATTTAGAGAGAGATCACCTTTTCTCTCACCTGTGAAATTTATCATCGTCTCTCTTCGTATATCTGCAGACGGGTCTACATATCATACCTTGACAGTATTCACTTCTTCAAACCTCGGATTCTGCGAACAGCAGTATACCACGAGATCCTCATCGGCTACCTAGAATATGTCAAGAAACTCGGGTGAGCCTCTGCCCTCTGTTCTTTGTGCTTCAACTCTTGACACATTACATGGACGAGAGTCTTAGGACAACAGACGTTTTAACCTTTACATCGTCTCTCTGGTCTGATTTTTGGTGAATGTGTCTTGGCAGGTACGCACAGGGCCACATCTGGGCATGTCCTCCCAGTGAAGGAGACGACTACATCTTCCACTGCCATCCTCCTGATCAGAAGATCCCCAAGCCAAAGAGGCTGCAGGAGTGGTATAGGAAGATGCTTGACAAGGCGTTTGCAGAGAGGATCCTGCATGACTACAAGGTATGTTGGAGAAAATTTCTTTCACACTTCTGAATATGCAGTTTGTAAATTTAGTTTGTCGAGGTGTCTCATCGCATCCCTGTTCAAATTATGTCAAAACACATTTTCTACTTCGTAAAACATGTAAACGCACAACATGTTGGATTGGAGAAAACATGCAAAAAACATTTTTACCATATACATTTTTTTTCTCTCCCTCAGGACATCTTCAAACAGGCGACTGAGGACCGACTGACCAGCGCCAACGAGCTGCCTTACTTCGAAGGCGACTTCTGGCCCAACGTGCTGGAGGAGAGCATCAAGGAGCTGGAGCAGGAGGAGGAGGAGAGGAAGAAGGAGGAGAACACAGCTGCCTCTGAAACTCCTGAGGTCCGAAATTTGTATCATGTATTAATGACATTGTATTGGAGCAGATATAAAAACGCACATCCACTGTTTCATCATTTTTTGCATTATCTTCTGCAGACATTTTGCCCTTAAATTTGAATCATCTCCAATGAGAAGTTGTTAAATGTTGCAGTTGCATGTTGAGTCACACAGTTACCTGGGCCTCTTTAAGAGGACAAAAAACAATAATCAGAACAGTAGCAAAACATAATCACTTAATGCTGTTTTCTTTATTATCTGTCATTACATAACTCCCACAGGGTACGCCAGGTGACAGTAAAAACGCAAAGAAGAAAAACAACAAGAAGACAAATAAAAACAAGAGCAGCGTTAGCCGAGCCAATAAGAAGAAGCCAGGGATGCCGAATGTAGCCAATGATCTGTCCCAGAAGCTGTACGCCACCATGGAGAAGCACAAAGAGGTCAGACTTGGTTTGTCTTAAGTTGTGGATATGTGACAATACACACCAGTTGTTTTGGGTATGTTTGTTTTAGATGGTGAGAAATGGGCAGTAGTTTGACTGACTTGGAGTGTGGAGTTGTTTCCCCACTATTCATCTACACGATAATTATCTTTCTCTTGACGTTTCCTTTTTAATGTAAATCCCTGAATAAATTCTATCCAAATACTGGTTTCACTTTTGTTTGTTGCTCCTCTGACTCGTTCTCATCTGCTGAAGGTGTTCTTCGTGATCCACCTGCACTCTGGCCCCATGGTCAACACTCTGCCGCCCATCGTGGACCCTGACCCCATGCTCTCCTGTGACCTCATGGACGGCCGTGACGCCTTCCTGACTCTGGCCAGGGACAAGCACTGGGAGTTCAGCTCCCTGAGGAGGTGCAAGTGGAGCACCATGTGCATGCTGGTTGAGTTGCACAACCAGGGACAGGATCGCTTTGTCTACACTTGCAACGAGTGCAAGCATCATGTGGAGACACGCTGGCACTGCACCGTGTGCGAGGTGAGTTACCGCCATCGCTGTGTTGCGCTCCATTTTCACTCAGGGATTCCTTGTGCCTGAAACAGAATCGTACAGGAACAAGTAAATATAATGCAAAGCGTCCATTTTTAAATGCACAGAGAAGGACAAACATGAGGACGATTGCAAACACTAGATTGAAGAGTTAATTTGTGAATACTCCATTAGACCCTTGTTAATGACTGTGCCCCCCTCTCTTCTTCTTTTCAGGACTTTGATCTTTGCATCAATTGTTATAACTCGAAGGGCCACGAGCACCAGATGGTGAAGTGGGGCCTTGGCTTGGACGACGACAGCAACAGCCAGAGCGGAGAAGCCTCCAAGAGCCCTCAGGAGAGCCGGCGTCTGAGTATCCAGCGTTGCATCCAGTCCCTGGTCCACGCCTGTCAGTGTCGCAACGCCAACTGCTCTCTGCCGTCCTGTCAGAAGATGAAGCGCGTGGTCCAGCACACCAAGGGCTGCAAACGCAAAACCAACGGCGGCTGCCCCGTGTGCAAGCAGCTCATCGCTCTATGCTGCTACCACGCCAAGCACTGTCAAGAGAACAAGTGTCCTGTCCCGTTCTGCCTGAACATCAAGCACAAGCTTCGCCAGCAGCAGCTGCAGCACCGGCTCCAGCAGGCCCAGCTGATGAGGAGGAGAATGGCCACCATGCAAGGCAGAACCATGCCGCTGCCGTCCCCGCCGGCCTCGGCCGCACCCAGTACTCCCACATCCCACGCCCAGCCCAGCACTCCCCAGACGCCGCAGCAGCCGCTCTCCAACCAGCCGCAGACCCCCAACTCAGCAGGAGTCATGTCCCCCACTTTCCCCAACGCACCTCGCAACGGGCAGCCTCAAGCACAGGTGTCCCAGGGCAAGCCCGGGCCCCAGGCGTCCCCGCTACACCAGCAGCAGTCCCCGCTCCCGCAGCCGCCCCAGCCACCTCAGCAAATACAGCAGCAGCCGCCCCTCGCCGCCGTCAAGATGGCGCGGCACATCGAGATGATGGCGCAGGCCCAGCAGAACCAGCAGAACTACCGGGTCAACATGAACGGCTTGGCCATGAACCCTCAGCAGCCGCAGCAGCGCATGACCGGACCAATGCAGCCGCCCATGCAGATGGTGCCGGGGCCCCGGGGACCACAGGTCATGCAGCCCGGCATGGCGCCGGGACAGTGGCCCGGAGCTGCGGGGCCCATGCAGGCAGCTCAAACCCAACAACCAGGCCTTGTCCCGGGCCAGACGCCTCAACAGGCCATGACCTTGCAGAGAGCCATGATGCCTCCGGGGCAGCAACCTCAAGGCCAGAGGATGCTGATACCACAACAACCAGGCGCCCGGCCACAAACGCCCCAGAGACCCGGTGCTATACCCCCCAACGCCCTGCAGGACCTTCTGCGCACCCTCAAGTCTCCCAGCTCGCCCCAACAGCAGCAGCAAGTCCTCAACATCCTCAAGTCCAACCCTCAGCTGATGGCTGCCTTCATCAAACAGCGAACAGCCAAGTACCACGCCAACCAGCCACAGCAACAAGCAGGTCAGCAGCAGCAGCCGGGCATGCCCACGATGCAGGCCATGACCATGCCAGGAGGGGCAGTGCAGCGGCCGGTGATGCCCCCGCAGCAGGCCCAGCAGCCTCCCTCGCAGGGCATGGCAGCATTAGGAGCTCAAGGGCAGCTGCTCAACGCAGCGCACAATGCCAACCCCCAGATCCAGGAGCTCTACCGTCGACAACTCTTAAGACAACAACAACAGCAACAACAACAGCAGCAGCAGCAGCAGCAGCAGCAGGGAGTGATGCCCCAGGGCCACCCGGGCCAGTTCCCTGCACAGACGCAGGCCACGGCAGCTACATACTCCCAACTCCGCATGCAGCAGCAGCAGCAGCAGCAGATCGCCATGCAGGCGGGCGCGGGTGCAGCCGGGGGTCCGATGGGCCAGCTCCCACCCATGGCTCAGATGGCGCAGCCCGGCATGGGGATGGACTCCACCCAGAACCTGCTGCATCAGCGAATGCTCCAGCAGCAGCAACAGCAGCTCCCCCAGCAGCAGCAGGCCGTCCTCAAGCAACAGATCGGCTCCCCCGCACAGCCGAGCCCGATGAGCCCCCAGACCCATCTGCTGGCTGGCCAACCGCAGGGCGGAGCCCACCTCCCCAACCAGCCCGCGCTAGCCAACGCCCTCAGCAACCAGGTCCGTTCCCCCGCGCCCGTCCAGTCCCCCTGTCCGCCTTCGCAACAGCAGCCACAGCCGCCACATTCCAGTCCCTCCCCGCAGGTCCAGAACCAGCCCCAGCCCTCGCCGCAGCACCCGCCTCCACCACACTCGGGTTCGCCCCACCCGGGACTCGGGGGTCCGCTGCAGTCCATGGAGCAGGGACACTTGGGGACACCAGAACAGAGTGCCATGCTACCGCAGCTTAACACACCTAACAGAGGGGGGCTGAACAGTGACTTGGGGATGGTGGGAGACGCTACAGGGGACACTCTGGAGAAGTTTGTAGAGGGATTGTAGCATTTCTGCTGGGAACTAGAAAATAAAAATAAAAACACAATCTCTCTCCCAGGGACCCATCTCCCCACTCCTTCCTCCTAGTTTCCCCTCAAGACTCTTTACAGCGTTGGAGGGCTTTGTTTGTTCTTTCTAAGGTTGAGAACGGTTTTTTTGTACTGACATGTAAAAAGTTTCAGTTGTTGTAAAAAAGAAAAAAGGAAATTTGGTCAAGGAAAAAAAAACCAACAAAAAAACAAGTCAACACTTCAAGGAGATGAAAACCCAAATTGAGGGGTATTTCTTCCTTAGGATGTTGAGGAATTTGCAAATTGCTTCTTTAATGAAAAATTAAATCACAAAGAATATATTTTTTGGTTGAGACCAAATGTGTTCAATACTCAATTTATTTTTGGTTTGTTTTTGGTATGATTTCATGCCTTTCTCATTTCTTTCTTTTTCTTTTTCTTTTTTTTGAAGAAAATGTACAATTGCATTATATTATTCATATCTTTTTATTTTGTACCTTTGGAAAAAAACGTAAGCATTTTTGTGTTGAAAATGTAAAATAATTTGTCTGGGAATTGGGCCAGGTTTTTGTTCTCTTCTCAAACTGTCATTCCTGGCAATTGTACTCTAGTGTTGTACCATTACTCCGAGACGATGCGTTCAGGGACAGAGACTGCTCCCTTCCTCTTTGTGTGTATGAAGAGCACTCAGTTGTATTAAAATAGGAAACGGACTGCGCCAGGTTGTGTATACACGGGCATGTATGCAGGCACACATGAAGACACTGACACAAACCCTCACAGTCACTAAGAGAAACACAGCTGCGACTGGTTTCACCAACAACACAGACAACAAGGACTGCAGCCTACATTTCAGTGGCCTGGAATTTGGAAAAATCTGTCTTGCAGGTGTAGAAAATTGTTGCTTTGACATTAAAAAGAATTTGTCATACCTTTTTTGTCATACAAATGTTGTAAAGTGTAAAGAGAGTGTGAGAAAGAGACCAGCCCCCTAAGCTGAGGTGGAATGATCACCGGTTGTTTGTAGGCCACATCTCGGGTGACGCCCCATCCTCTGAATTTTACACTAAGTAGTGTGTTATCTAGAGATGAAGGGCACATCTGAGATTCACCCCGAGGAAAACTAAATCAACCCTCGTTCCTCTCTCACAGAAACTTGAATTAGGGGGATTTACTTTTTCTCCTATTGTAAATCAAGTTAAGCAAAATACTATAAATATAAGGAAGAGAGAATGAAATCACTGTATAAACTGGTAAAAGACTCATTTCTTACTTATATACCATATTGTTAAATAAACTGTGTGCAACAGAAGAACTCCAGTACTCTGTTGACTAAATAATGAGGCATCACTCCTCCTCTTGGTTTGTGTTCATTTGTTTCAACTCACCAGGGTTTTGTCGGCTGATCAGGAGCAACAGTGCGGAGAAATATTAGCCATGGTCGTCAGAAAAGTGTCTCAGCAATCCAGGTCAGCTTGAAGCCATGAGCCTGCACGGTAACATTTACTCCTGTGCTTCTGTTCTCCACCTCAAGCTCAACCGATTAGAAAAGTGACTTTGCAGGTGTTGTGACTGTTGGGATACCGTAGTTTACTTACAGTGATGCAGCACTTAGACAGCTCACATTCAGAAACAATGAAATTGCCATTGCAGGGTTTTCCTAATTAGTTGGCAGGGATGTGGTGAGGAATAAACATCTTTTGAGTGTTCACCCACTTTACCATTAATAAATGGTGAAAGACCACTAGACTACACCTATTGTAACTTTATTCCAAGTCAATCAAGCTTAGGACAAATAACTCCACTTATCAAACAGGATACTTTGAACCTTTAAATGGATTGCAATAGAAAAAGCATCCAAAACGTTGCATTAAATCAAGAGTCAGTGCCTCCATCTAACCTGACTCCCAAATTTTGTAAAGGTTTAAAGGGGATAAATGCACAGGTCTTTTTGAATTGAGATCAGTCGCAGACTTTGTCCAAGTCCTAAAATACGTAAATGTATGTCTTATTTAAAATTAAAATTTTTTGTTCATATACTGCAAATTTTCAACATGCAGAAGATCAGGCCTGTGTTTATCAGACATCCAAGAATAACACCTAAAGCATCAATTGGTCAGAGATTTTTTTAAAAATACTATTGAGTTACTATACATAATTTTCTAATATACTTTTTGGTATGTTTAATTGTAATGCCCAACATGAGAGATTAAGCACAATCTGATATATTTACAATATATACAAAGGAATAAGAAAAATAAATTAGAGAAGAGGTTTGATTAACAGTATGAACAGAGATGTCATTTATTTTTTATCTTTGAAGTTCAAAATAACAGTTTAAAATGCACACAGAGACAGTGTTTCAAAACTCAGAGTAATAGCAACTTGTCAATTCTCAGAGGCCTTACTGTACTGGTGACAGTCTGTCAGGCATTAGAGACCATGATAAGTGAAGAGTAAAGTATTTCTATTTTACCATTTGTGATAAATATACAGTGACAGCATTCACTCTTTTACTAATATATTACCCAGTTTTTCTAATAATTACTTGAACCTATATGTGGTATTGTCAGAAAAGCAATAACCAGAGGTGTCATAAATGACGCTACAGCTGCGGTCACGTGCCCAGTATGACAGCTAGTCATTGGTCCGCTGACCGTCACATGACCGGAAGTTCGAAATGAAGCGGTTGAGTATGAGTTTAAAATGAAAACAAACCAGCCGGGCTCCTGTTTCATCCACCAAATACCTTGTTCAAACCATTTAGTTCACAAATACACGAGACTTGCCGATGCCACGGACCGTGGGATCGACACGATGAACAGCCATGTGGCGGGAAGCTGAAGCAAAGGAGCAAATACATCAAACCTGGGTAAGAACAAGCAGCATCAGCAGCTAGCTGGCTAACTGATAATGTCACAACAACAAACACCCTCACGTTTTATCTCTCAAAAGTATTATTTCCAATACAGTGTGATTAATATGAGTTTCTATTGAATGATACATTTGCTATAAAACAGAGTAAAATAACAAAACTGTATCTTAAATGTTGCTCACATATTTAGCTGTAGCTAATGATGCTTCTCTGACTGCAGCTGGGGGACATGCCGAGACTTGCTGCCAGGGGCTTTTAATGTGAGCAGGAGCAGCGCACACCACCATGGATGACTCGGACCAGGATTTCGCAGAACTGTACTCAAAGCCGCTGAAACGAGTCCGTAAGAAAGCAGCAGAGTCCAGACCGACTCGGCCCTGCAGCCAAGAGGGAGAGGGCGACAAGAGGAGGAGAAACAACAGGAGGAATGGAGACATTGGCTGCAAAGCCACCGGGAGCCAGCCTGTCTGCACTGGAGCCAGCCAGCAAATGGTTAATGGAGGGACTGTACATAGTGATGCTGGGTTGTCGGCTGTGCTTTCTGCAGCAGCAGGAACAGGACCAGGACCAGGACCCAGAGCTGAGAGAGGTTTGAGAGCAAAAGACAAAGTCCTTAACAGAATGCAACAGTTCAAGAGAGCCAGTCCTCAGAGGATGGTGCACAGGTCCAACAGTCAGCCAGCCGAGCACGAGGACCACTGTGGACCTCTGTTACAGCCACAGAGACAAGGTGGGATGATCATGATGTTATTTGCACAAATGTCCAGTTCACTGCATCTTTGATTCAGGAAGTAGCTGAGATGAATATCTAGTTTCTCCCCTTCATTTTTAAAAATGTTCCATCATCTGTGATTGAGATAAGGTGGGTTGTTTTTCTTCTTGACACAGTTGGCTCTTGCCTGTGTTTTATTCTTTTTGCAAATAGGTTGAAATGCATTATCATGCAAAATACAGGAAGAAAACCATCACTTGTAATTTGTAATGGCAGTATGTTACAGTGCTGGTAATGGTGTTTTTTTATGTATACGTATTAGAATGTATTCAATAGAGCTTTGTGGTATAGGAAAAATATGTTTCTCAATATTTTTGACTTTTGTAACTATATTTATATTGGTAATGTGATGGTTCTTATAGAGGAGCTTATGAGAGGCAACAATGACCAAGAACACAAGATTATGCAACTTTTTAATTTAAGGCTACAATGTTTCTGTATAAACAACAGATGATGAATAATGTGGGCAGATTTACTTGTCATGACGAAAACCCAGAAAGAATTCAGTGACGCATCTTGGTGTATTTCAGATCAATATATTATCCTCAGTTTAACTGTTCTGTTTGTTTGTTTTTGTACTTGTCTGTGGTCCAACCTCCTGTCTGTGTGCAGATCCTCCAGAGCCCTGCACCTCTGGTCTCCACCTGGACAGTGATGAAGCTCTGGCCCTGCGGCTGCAGCAGGAGCTGGACAGGGAGGCGGGGGAGACTGAAAGGGTGGACCTAGAGGACGGAGGGCTGTTCTTTTGTCAGATCTGCCACAAAGACATGTCACACATGACTCCTGAAGGGCGAACGCAGCATCTGAACAGGTCGGGACATTTGTTTTCTTGGTGTTTGATTGATGCTCAGAGTGAGAGAGATTCGTGGAAATGTTCAAATGTCACATTCAAGTTGCAGACGACTAACAGACGGGTTTACACACAGAGTGAGGATGTCTGATTTCTCTTCGTAGGTGTTTAGATGAGAGTGAAGAAAGTGCCCCGGCTCCTCCTCCTCCTCCTCCTCCTGGTGTCCCTGACTGTCCCATCTGTGGCAAGAGGTTCAAGTCCCAGAAGAGTCGCTCTGCCCACCTGAAGCGCTGCTCCTCAGACATGGGCGTCCCTCCTGCCGTGCTGCTGCAGGTTCTGCAGAGACAGGCTGAGGAGATCCAGACCGTCCCCACGGGTAACACACTGTGAGTCGGCCTCAGTGCAACACAACACAACTTTGAGCTCAAGGTTAATGAACCTGATCCACACGCATTTTTGAGATGTAAACAATATGGCTGCTCATGATGATGATTAAACGTTTTGTATAACCTGTGTCAGGGTTCCCACATGTCCTGGAAAACCTGGAAAATTGTTAATTTTCAAGTGGAAAATGAGGGAAAAAAATGGAAAGTCCTGGAAAAGCTTGAGTAGCCCTGGAAAATTATTAATCAAATGGTGACATCAGCTACCAGAGCACTATCTGACTTTTTCAGACACCCACTAAGGATTTATTTTCCAAAGAAGTGCCTAGCAAGAAAACTAGCGACTTGGAGTTGATTCCAGTGTGATTCCAGTGCTGGACTACGAGCATGAGGGTTTTCTCTCTCGCAGCCACAGGCTCCTCTCCCACTCCTATTTGTCACTCCTCTGCTGAGTGGCAGACAGAGGAGCAGCAGAGGGCTGTAGTGGGCGTATTTAAAAAAAAAAAAAAAAAAGAAGTTTGTTGTTCTATGATAAATTTATCATAATTTCTAAGCTCTTAACATGCTAAAAAATATATTTTATAGATAAGTTAGAGTCATGGACTGCACAACTGTAAATCAGACTTCTGGGGGTGAGAGAGGAATAAACATAGAAACAATCAAAGTAAGGAACAACTGTCGAGAAGAACACTTCTCCAGAGGATGAATGGGATGGGAGATGTATTAGTGCAGTGTTTTTCAACCTTGGGGTTCAGACACAATGTGTGGTCGCCTGAAATTCAAATGGGGTCGCCTGAAATGTCTAGTAATTGGAGAAAAAAAAAAAATCTAATTATTATTCTTTTTAAAATTATGATTAAAAACACAACACACAATCTTAAACAACTATACTTTCACTCACTCACACAAAATGGGGTCACGAGTCAAAAAAGGTTGGGAACTACTGTATTAGTGTATGGCATAATAACATGTCTGTTATACTGTAGCAGCTGAAAAAGTCCTGGAAACTAATTTCCAGAAACGAGTGGGAACCCTGCATTGTGTGTGTGTGTATGTTGGATGTCCAACTGAGTTTCTTTAAAAGACTGTGTCTAACAAGGACCAAATCAGCCAAATCCACAATGGCCTTTATGAAGGACCTAAATCTTTGTGACGCCTGGAGACACCTCCATCCCACAACTAGGGATTATTCCTTCTACTCATGCCCACATAATTCCCATACAAGGATAGATTTTTTCCTCACATCTAACCAATTAACCCATAGGCTCCTGGATGCAGAATATCTACCTAGGATCATCTCAGATCACTCCCCACTGACGCTTTCGTTGTCAATCCCAGAGAAAGTACAGGGACCATATAGATGGCGGCTAAACCCAACTCTGCTCAAGAAACCTGATTTCTGTCAGTTTATTAGGAACCAAATTAAGTTCTTTTGTGAAACAAACTGTCCCTCCACCTCCAATAGCTTTATAATATGGGACACGATGAAAGCCTTCTTAAGAGGACAGATAATTTCTTACACCATCGGCTTAAAAAAAAAAACACATGACTGAAATTAATGAGCTGGAGAAGGAAATCGCAGACTTAGAGAAAGAACATCAAATGACACACTCCAGAGAAATATATCAATCATTAGTAAACAAAAAGCTCCAATACAATCTGTTGAATACCTACAGAATAGAAAAAAATATTCTCAGAACCAAACAGAGGTATTATGAATTAGGAGAGAAGGCACAGAAAGTTCTAGCATGGCAGTTGAAGGCAGAGGAGACCTCAAGAGCTATCAATTCCATAGAAACTGAAAATGGGAATGTGACAGGAAACCCAAAAGAAATTAATGATTGTTTTAAAAATTATTATTCCATGTTATATACATCGGAATCCCCAGATGATCTTAGCATGATTGATTCATTTTTATCAAACCTAGACCTACCAAGGTTAACCGAAGAGGACAAGGAAGAGATAAGTTCCCCCCTCACACAAAAAGAAATCGAAAAAGCCATCTCCTCCTTAAATTCTAATAAATCGCCTGGTGAAGACGGTTTCCCTCCTGAATTTTATAAGGAATTTAAAGACCTACTCGTCCCCCTATTTATGGATGTGGTAAATTTGGCAACTGAAACTCAAACCCTGCCAGATTCCTTCTCGATGGCCTTAATAACAGTCATTCATAAGAAAAACAGGAACCCCCAAAAATGCTCGTCTTATAGGCCTATTAGCCTTCTCAATACAGATTTTAAGATTATCTCGAAGGCCTTGACCAACAGACTAAACAGATTCCTCCCCAAACTTATCAATATAGACCAAACAGGTTTTATAAACAAACGACTCGAACTGATAATCTTCGCAGACTCTTCAACATTATTCATTTAGCTAACACCAGAAGTGACCCCACTATTGCAGTATCATTAGATGCCGAAAAGGCCTTCGACCGCCTTGAATGGCCATATCTCCTAAAGGTTCTTGACAGTTTTGGGTTCGGCGCGTCCTTTATTAACTGGGTGAAAACCCTATATCACAATCCACAAGCAAAGATAGCCACAAATGGTACAACTTCAGCTCCTATCACATTACAAAGAAGCAGCAGACAGGGTTGCCCGCTCTCAGCTGGGCTTTTTGTCTTGGCACTAGAGCCACTGGCACAAGCAGTGAGACAAGACCCAGACATAAAGGGTGTCCAAGTTGGTCAACAAATTCACAAAATTTGTCTATTTGCTGATGATGTCATCTTATTTCTTACAGACCCAACCCAATCTCTCACCAAACTTCAAGCTCTTCTGAACAATTATAGCATGATATCAGGCTACAAGGTAAACTATGAAAAAAGTGAAATACTCCCTCTAACTAAAATTGACCAGAGTGAATTACCCCAAACAAACCCCTTTAAATGGGCTCCAAATGGGTTTACATACTTAGGTATCCAGGTGGATAACAACTTAAAAAACCTGTTTAAACTGAACTACCCTACATTGATCCAAAAAATAGAAAAAGACCTTAACAGATGGTCAGACTTACCCCTCACCCTTTACGGTAGAGTCAGCTGTATAAAGATGAATATTCTACCCAAAATATTATATTTGTTTCAGTCACTCCCTATCCCAGTCCCCAATAGCATCTTTAAAACCCTTAATAAAAGCATAAGTGAATTTCTCTGGAATCATAAAGTACCTAGAGTGAGTCTAGATAAATTATCATGGGATTATAAAATGGGAGGCCTCAGACTCCCCAACTTTAAATTCTACTATTGGTCAGCACAAATGAGATTTCTCTTGCCATTGTTTGAAAGAGACTCTACCCCCTCATGGACACAAATTGAAATGTGTGACCTTGATGAAGAGGTGAAAAGTGATTTTATTTACAAATGGAATCCCAAAAATATTTTTAGTATAACCAAAAACCCACTCACTATCCATCTAGTCAAATCATGGTATGAGGTACATAAAATTATTGGGGTGAAGGCTGATCTATCACCAAAAACACCCTTGTGGAAAAACAAACTCATTCCAATGTTCTCTGATAACAGAATTTTCAAACTCTGGCATGATAAAGGGATACGGTATTTTGAACAATGCTATAGCAATGGGACTCTGATGTCTTTTGAACAACTAAAAACAAAATATGACTTGTCCAACAAACATTTCTTTTGTTATTTGCAATTAAGAGCATTCCTGAAGAAAAGTTGGGGGGAACAAATGACATTGCCTGACCTAACAAGGGTGGAGAAAATATTTCACAATAGCAAAGGTCCAAGGCATTTTATTAAACGTGTGTATCTAACAATAATGGAGGAGTATCCTAAACAAAACATACATCGATCAAGAGAGAGGTGGGAATCTGACCTAGGCATTACAATACATGAGGACCTGTGGTCTGACCTGTGTCAGAACAGCTTATTTGCCACTATAAATGCCAGATTCAAACTGGTGAACTACAATTTCCTTCACCAACTTTACCTCACCCCCCAAAAATTACACCGGTATAATCCCTCAATTTCAAATATCTGTTTCAGATGTGGCATTGCAGAGGGTACCATGATACATTGCACATGGCAATGCACTAAAGTAACTACATTCTGGTACGATATATGTGACACACTGACTAAAATCATGGATACACCAATCCCACTAGATCCAGGACTCTGTCTCTTAGGAAATACAACAAACTTGAAATTGTGTCAGAGCTCCAAGAAACTCATTGACATAGCTTTCACTGTTTCCAGAAAATGTATTGCGTTAACCTGGAAGTCGGATTCCTCCCTCTCTATATCGAAATGGATATCAGAAATGATGACTTGTTTACCCTTGGAGAAAATCACATATGTTATGAGAAACAGATACGACACCTTTTTAAAGATCTGGCAACCTTTTATTGAATATATAGAAACAACAGCTGTGGACTCTCTGTAACCCCTGAACTGGTGCAATTGTAAATTAACATTAATGTCCAGGTACAATGTTTAAAATGTTTCAGTGACATGTGTCACAATGTAATAGTCACTATTTTCCTTTTTTTTCTTTTTAATTTATTTTTTATTTTTATTTTTTGTTTCCTTCTTTTCATTCCATTATTATTATTATTATTTTACTTATCCTTCAAGTATTATTCTATTTCCTAACCATATTATCTTAATTTATTTATTATTATTTATCTTATCTATTGTTTGTCTTTATTTATACCATTTTGCCATGGGAATAAGTTGTACTATGTTTGCATATTTGAAAACTTTAAAATAAAGTATTCCAAAAAAAAAAAAAAAAAAAAGACTGTGTCTAAAGGTGGCATCGTTTCTATTAAACTGATAAGCAGAGAGAGAATATAACTTGCCAGTCTCCTCCTATCACATACATACTAATGTAATCTTCCTAATTTCCTATAATAACTCACCTAACTTCAGTGTATGAGTACTTACAAAGCTAAATCAAACCTCATTCTAGCCTTTGTGTATTTCTTTTCATCATTCAGTGTGCAGACTGGAGGCATTAAAAGGAAAGGCGCCTCTAAGCCAGGCAATCCAGCGAAGAGGAAACCCAGGAAGAAGACTGATCCCATGGATGAAGACACCATGGTGGCTCTGGCTCTGTCCTCCTCTCTGCTGGAACAGGAGAAGGAGATAAAGGTGCAACCTGGGCCTGCTGCTCCTCTCCCCTCCCTGATACCAACGATGAAGTGGAAGACTGATGCAGGTACAGTGGCATTGCTACATCGTCTGTCATCTCAAAAATGGTTTGTTAACAAATCAATGAAATATTAGGTTGAGTCTTGTTCATCGCAGCAGAGCACAGTATATCACAGTTCTCATAAAACGCCATCTTCTCATTTCAGTTCAGTACTTGTTTGTTTTTAATTTCTCACATTCAATCTAATCCAGTCTGACAGCGTTGGATTTCTCACAGTAATGCAATCTTCAGAAATAACTGGGAACATCATATACACTGCCATTGACTTAGCTTTATAGTCTTTGCAGCTAATTGTTCGGTAGTTATGTCAAAATAGAATAAATCACAATTCAGTAAATCAACGAAAATGTAGTTAATCATAAGTGAACAAAGGGAAGTTGAACTGGCTGGAAACTGGAAGTTACAAATAAAGACTTTGAGACGCAGGCAACACCTGAACACAGTCTCCTCCTCTTGGTGCAGGTACGGGACGTGGAAAGAAGAAGAAGGGTGCCGTCCCTCGGCCTCCTCCGCTCCTCCTGGTTCAGGATGCTCAGGAGGCCCTGATGAGGCTGCAGGAACGTGTTTCTGCTCTCCTCCTACGCAGTCGGGCTCCCTCTCCTCCCACCCCGACCCGCTGCCCCAGCGGTCTGCGTGGCTGGAGTGGTGCTGCCCCCCTCTGGCAGAAAAGCACACTGCTGAACGCCAGCTCCACCTGTCTGTCGGACTTCTACACTCCAGAGCTAAAAGAGTTCATCACACCGTGGGAATCGGCAACGGTGAGATTGACCCAAAAAAAGCAACTACATGCAGTGTTATGTCTGTTGTGTATATGTGAAATGGTACGAAAAGGGAGGTGCTGTGTTTTGTTACTTTACCATGGAGAATTTAATTTATTATTGATTATTTGTTAAGTCGGGGCTGCTGAAGCTCAGAGCGTTGACTGAATTGAGAATGTTGTTGATTGTGTACAAAGCAAAATGGACTTACCTGCAAATTTGCAGAAGTGTTTTGTTTTAGTTTCACAAGATGTCAGTCAGGGAAGGAAATGTAATTTCAAATATCGAATGGCAAGGACCAAGTTAGTGCCAAGTGCATTTCTGTGGTTGGTGTTAGCTTAACAGTCAAAGAGAAAAGTTGTTTGAATGTTTTTCAGTTTAAGAGGGTATATGAGAAAAAAGTGGGGAACTTATATAGAGCCATGTTGTGATGAAAGGTACGGGTTGTGGATTTTATTCATTTTTTTGTATATTGTTGGCTGTAAAATGGTATTTCATCTGATCTGATGAAAAAGGCCTAACCCTAAAGATAAAATTGTGGTGTTGATATGTAAATTAATTTAGTAAATGTCTTAAAATGTCTTGACTTTAAAGCATGCAAACCCAACATTGACAGCTGAGTGAAAATCAACACTGTTTTTTCTACATTCAGACAAACGCAGCATCCTCCAACGCCGGCAGCAAGCCCGACTCTTCTCTCCAACCAGGAATTCCCGTCACAGAGACCGGGGCCTCCGTCCTGTCGTCGTCCTCTCAGACTGCAGCCGTCCCCTCAGCTCCCTCCACCCCGGGGACGGGGCCGGCCCCAGTGGGGAGCCAGGCCCTTCGGGACCTGATGGAGCTGGCTGAAGACGGCCTGACCCTCACACAGTGTGGATACTCTACCTCAGGCACCGACAACAGTAAGACGCCCACATTTTACAAGTTGTACTAAATGATCTGTTTATCTTCTATAACCATATAAATGGTACAAACACTCACAGTGCCTGTGAGAACAGAGTTTCATATTTCTCATATTTTTATATTCAAATGGAAGAACTCTCTCGGTGACAAACAAATCTGTACTAATCATAATGTTGAATCAATTTCCTAAATATCTGAATGGCACAGGCAGAGATAACTGGTAATTATTTACCTTTTCAACTTGTCCCCGTAGTGAATATTGCTTATTGTATAAAACTGTAAACCTGGAAGTGCTTCTCTTGTGGCCTCCACTTAGTGTTCAGTCAGTTTCAAATAATCTAGTGCACATTCGGTTCCACTGAACGCTTTACTGTACATGCAGTGTTCACTGTTGTTGATACTTTAACCACTCAAATGAATGAATGTGACCATGAATTCTGAACAAACACAACAAAACTATTGAGATTTTATGATCAGCATTGCCTTGCAGCAGAACATGATAATGCTTAGATGGTCTGATCAACAACAGGTGCTAACAGTGCTACACTCTAGTAGCCTGTGGGAGCAACTTGTCAAGTCTGAAAGTGAAAATCTTAAGTGGTCGTAGGTTCTGGTCCTGAGTGTCTCTGTTCCCACAGACAAGCAGAGCGGTGCCTGTCTGTCCACAAACCTTCATCTCAGCGGCTTTGTCCCGGAGGAGGCAGAGGAGCAGGCTGACCTGTGTGTGAGCGGCTTCCTGCCAGAAACGGCACACACACTCTCAGTGGGCACCCACAGAAAGACTGATCAGCCCAGAGCAGATGAAGAGCGAGGAAGCCACCGATCAGTAAGAGCAGTTTAAACTGATTCTCATCACATCAGGTCAATGTACAAAGTCATTTGACATGAATTTATAACACCGTTGAGCTTTGAGAATCGTTGAGGTGTTTCCTGTGTGACGTGGCTGCTCCATCATGTCATCATTTCATTCTGCAATGATTTGACCTCCATGCTGATGTTTTCCTCTGCAGGTAGCACTGTCCAGACTGGCCTCAGACCTGAGCAGCATGGTGAACAACCCTCAGCTCAGTGACCTGCAGCTCCAGGTGGACACAGGAGAAGTCTACTTTGCCCATTCCTTCATGGTCTATGCTCGCTGCCCCCTGCTGGCAGAAATGGTAAAAATGATCACACAGAGAGTATTGAAAACATTAAAGTGACAACAAGGAGGATGTATTTGGTTATAAAAAAGTCTCATATTATTGTGGATGAGTCTACGTTACCCACCTGTTAATGGATCCATTTTTGATAATATCGGTTTGTCTTTATTGTTATTTTGTTATTATTATTATTAGTGGTCGGTTCGCCCAGCATTTCCTACTACTACAGTTTCGCGGACGCTGCCTGGCAGGTCATGGAAATAACGCTGTCGGATCGCCGTTTATGGTCGGAACTACGGCGGTATCTGATCGTCTTCGAACCTCCAACTTTCATTCTTGATGAACGAAAACATTCTTGGCAAATGTTTTCCTTTCGTCCGTTTTGCGACGGTCCAAGAACTTCACAGTGCGCGTGGAGGCTTATGGGAAATGTAGTGTTTCCAAAACTCTTTACTTTAAGGACAACCCTGATACTATGAGGCCAAGGGATAAGTAGGATATATTAAAAGGATTAAAAAAGCTAACAGCACTAGAAGTTTTAGTTCCTCTAAGAAAGATGTTCCATAAATGTGAGGTGACTTAAAAGTGATATGAGATGTAATGAATGGACAAATTGTGATTTTCTGAATCTGAAACCTTAACTAATCTTAGCCAAGAAATTCCCTCTTTTTTTCAACTGATCATTTTCTCTTTTCTCCCATCCTCCGCTCCTCTCACAGGTTCATGAAAGTGGTTTCAGGGTGCAGGAGGTCGACATGCCTGCAGCCCAGAGGGTGTTGATGAGTGACGTCCCAGGACAGGCAGTGTTCACTCTGCTGCAGTACCTGTACACGGCCCACTGCTCCATCCCTGCCTCACTGCAGCCTCATGTGCTGGAGCTGGCCTCCAGGTTAGTACGGCGCCAAAAGCCTCATCCGACCGACCTCACACTCCTGCGCAGGCAGCGCTGGCACAACACTATGTTTCTCGAGACCACGGGTGAAAGCAAGCAGCTGGTTTATGCTCCAGCTCTCTCTCAAGTCTGGGCTGCACAGTGTCGGCACGCTCCGCTGTCCTGTGTTTTATTCTATTTTTGTGAGAGAATGGAGCAACCAAACTTGCAACGTTACCAATGACTACTGAAGTTGATTAATCAAAACAGAAACTTGATTAGGTTACTTTTAAAAGGAGTCATCAGTAGGTTTAAATACTGTTCCAGAGGAATTTGTCCAAACTACTTCTTGATCCATACATAATCAAAATAATGTTTTAGAAGAAATCTTTGTTCTTGTATGTGTAATTTTAAGACTAGTAGGCTACATTTAGTGATTTGCATCATCTCCCTGGGACCTTGGGCCTGAGTGGAGACGCAGAGGACGGTGGGACACAGGAACATTTTAGTTCCAGAAAAAGAAAGTTCCAGGAACTAAATGTCCCTGAAACTTTTCGTGGAAAAGTGCTTCTAGATATTTGTACAAAGAGCCAGTTGTACCAAACCATGCATTTTGACTGCTGTGCAATGTCACCTTGCTTTTTCCTATTAGATGTAAATTTAACAACACACCAGTTGTTTGGAATAATCCTTTCTTTTCATGTCAAACTGTTGATAACTGACCCAAGATGTTATAACACTTTACAGGTGAAAGATAAAGAAGAACGCTGCAAAAATCATTGTTCAATTTCTACGCCAATACCTCTCTTCTCTTGTTGTGCTTCATTCAGGTTTGACTTGCAGGAGCTGCAGCAGCTTTGTGAGCTCCACCAGGAGGAGACGGACCACATGAACCAGGATGAGAACGTCAGCGACCAAACAGACCAGGCCTTCGTGGAGCTCCTTCGCTCCATGTGGAACGAAGAGGACGAGGATGATGGGGGGGTGGATACCGACGGAGGAAACGGCGAAGAAGAGGGACAGTTGGAAGAGGATCGTAAAATCAGCGATGTTACAACTGGAGAGAGAGAGATCTGTGAGGAACGAGTGAATGAGGAAGAGCTGGAGGAGATCTACGAGTTTGCCGCCACGCAGAGAAAGAGGGAGGAGGAGAAAGACAGTGTGGAGGAGGAAGAGAAGGAACAGGAAGAAGAAGTGTTCACAAAACCGACAGAACCTACGAGAGGTTTGAGTGAGAAAAACCCCAAGCTGAATGCTCAACCAGAGCCAGACCTCAGCCTGGATCGCAGCTACAGCCGCCTCTTTTCACACTCTTGGGGAGTCTATGAAGAAGAAGACCCCCCTGCCTCGCCCTCAAACTCCAGTCCACAAAAGACTCACACCCCTCAGTCCCAGAAACACCAGTCTCCTCATAAACCTTCACTCGAACTGTCCGGCAGAACTTTGCTTCTGTCCTCGCCAAGTGTGGTGGACGATCTCTCCACCAGCCCTCCGCCCTGCACGTCCAACCTGCCCATCGCAGGCCTGTCCCCTGGTCTAGTGGGAGACTGCGGCGGAGGCGGAGACAACGGACCAGATGCTGTTAAGCTGGACAAGCCTGAAGAATGTCTGTCCTTCAATCGGGAAAGCCAAGGTCCTTCTGGTGTTCGTTTTCCTGTTTCTCCTTCACCTGTGAAAAAGGAGGAACCTGAGCTCATAGTCTTGTCTGACTCCAGTGAGGAGATGGAGGTAGATCTCGCTGTGCTGAAGTCCTGCAGTCCTCCACCGCCTTCTCCCTGCGCCATCCAGGACCTGCAGCGCTTCACCTGCATCACACCTCAGTCGATCCCAAAAGCGACTCCTGATCAGAGTCCAGTCGAATGTTCTCCAGAAGTTTCCTGGCTGATCCCATCCACACCAATGCACCGTACCATGTCCACCCAGACCAAAAGCAGCATATGCAGGACGCGGCTGTTCCCTAAAGGCGATATTTCCTCCTCCTTGTCCTCGTCCTCTCCGGTTCCATCTCTGCACAACCAACCCGAGACGTCGAGCAGAGTCTCTGCCCACGCTGATCTGACAGAGAGAGGCGTTCCCGGGCTCAAACTGGAGGAATCAGTTCCCTGTAGCTCCAGCTCAGAGCTCGGTTCTCCCCCCAAAAGAATCGCTTCTTACGATGCGAGTAAGAACAGAGACGTGTTCGCAGTTCCTCAAAACCAACACAAGCCGTCACACCGCTCGAACTCGACTCACCATCGCTCCCTCGAGGCTTCCTTAAAGCAGGATACGCCGCTCCATCTCCAGCATGTGCACCCACAGCCCTGCAGCAGCACTCCCCTGCATACAGAGCTTCACCAGGTTCTCGTCCCTCTGGCCGATTCACCTGTGGTTCACAGCGAACACGACCAGCAGAGGTGGACCAGTCAAGAAAGGGACAGGTCTCCGTCTGAAAGCCCACAAGACAAGACCGAGTTGGCGAGCTTTCATCTCTCCCCTTTGTCCGATCGTTTGGATCCACCGTCCTCTTCGTCCCACAGGGGTCTTCAAAGTTCACAGAGAGACGGCAAATCATCTAGTGAAAGTCGACGTTCTGTTGAGTACAGTGATCATAGCAACACAGGGGCTGAGCTCAAGAGGAGCAGCGCAGGAAATGAGGAGGGAGAACGAGAGACAGAGTGTGGAAGTAAGGACATGTGTTATGAGGAAGAGCAGGAAGAGGAAAAAGGAGGAAAAGATGTTGCAGAGCACAGTCTCCTGCAGAGCTTCATGGACGAGCCTCCCATAGCGTTTAGTGACTCGTGGGAAGCCTGCATCGGAGGCAACCCGGGCTGCTTCAGTCTGAGGCTGGAGGACAGCGGAGGATCCAACCAGCTCGAGCGCAGTGAAGTGTCCAGGTCCTTGTCTTCTGCTGAGCGTCCACCTCCACCTCCTAGTGGCGGGATCCAGCAAATGAACAGCAGCAGCATTGCGACAAAGTCTTCTCCAGTCAAAGCTCGCAGCACACAGCCATCCACCAGCGTACAGGCTCCCACTCCACCAGCACCAGACCATAATAGTCTCCTGGAGTCAAGACTATGGGACAGCTGGGAGGAGGAAGAGGAAGAGGTTCTTCCTCTCTCTCAGAGGGTGAACCCTTCAGCGCAGCTCAAAACCCCAAGTATGAATATACACAGCATAAGTTTTATAAAGTGACTTCTTAACCAAGTTTTTTTTCTTCTCTATTTTGTATTTCATTCTTTGTTCATATGCAGATATCTGCAGAAAGCAGCTGCTTCTGAGGCAGTGAAGCTCCTAGATACACAGAGACACTTAAAGGAATAGTTCGCCAAAAAATGAAATTCAGTCATTATTGACTCACCCTCATTCTGACGAATGCTAGTTTTTTATTCCTCAAAGTGCACCTGGAGACCAAGGAAGCCAAAGCCAACCCAAAAAGGTCCATAAAACTACATAAAAACCTTGTAACCTTCCTCCATACTGTTCATCAGCTGCAATCCAAGTGCCCTGTATTGAATTTGCCAGGGGCACACACTCACGTTCACGAGATACATTCAATACAGGACTGTTAAGGCTGTAAAAATGTCCTAAATGACGTTGTTTTGAGTAAACTCTAGACTTCAGGACACTTGGGTTGCAGCGGATGAGCAGTGTGGAGGAGTATTACAGGGTTTTTGTGTAGCTTTATGGACCTATTGAGTCTCATATAAGGAAAAACTACTCCGGAGTATTCATCAGCATGAGATTGAGTCAATAATGACTTGAATTTCATTTTTTGGTGAACTATTCCTTTAATGTCCTGCTGCAGTGGGACAAAAAAAGCATGTTTATAACAATTTGGGCATCTGCCTTGAAAATAAAGCGCATGTGTGTCTGGACAGAGGAAAACAAAGAATAAAAAAAGAAACATGAGTGAAACCATAAGTGCAGAAACCTCAAAGAGCCTGCACATCAGTTATAGCAGCTGCAAACACCACGAGGCAAACTCGTCCAGCGCAGTGATGATCATCATACGAATATGTCATAGTGTGAGAGAAGCTGGATACAGCATGTGGTTAATTTAGTTTTTTGTTTGTTTATTTTATAATGTATCCAACCCTGTGGGTAGCCGATTTCATAGATGAAACTGTGGTAACGAAATCAATGCCTGTGGTCTGAAAAACGAAACTCTTCTTGGTTCTGTCTCATCAGAGTCTTCGTACATTAACAAACGCCACTCCCTGGTGCCGATCACTCCCATGCCCCAGTACTCCGACATGGACACGCCGGAGCTCAAGAACAAACTCAACAGGTCAGTCGGTTCGCCCTCATCCTGCGTTTAAGAGAGGTTAATGAAGGGCCACTTTTCTAAACAAAGCTATTAACTCATGAGCCTATGTGATTAGCTCCCCCAGGGTCGCTGTCAACTTATCCTGTCTGGCTCTCCTCTCTTCTCTCCCTCCATCTGTTCATCGGTCCGTCTGCCACAAACTCCTGCTACTTTCCCCTTCTGCAGGTTTGGTGTTCGGCCTTTACCGAAGCGCCAGATGATCCTCAAGCTGAGGGAGATCCACCAGTACACCCACCAGTTGGTCAGCAGCTCAGACTCTGAGGACGAGGCGCCCTCTGCAGACCGTGCGGCTCAGATGAAGCCCCCTGCCGCTGGCAGCAGACCAGTCTCCTGTGCCCAGACGGTGAGGTTTAAAGAGCCCAGAGCACCGGCAGCCATCTCCCCTCTGAAACATAAAGGAAAGGAGGAGGAGGAGGGAGAGCTGCTGTCTGCCTCACAGGGCTCCAACACCTCTTCAACTGCTGCCAGTGAAGAATCTGAAAGGTAGGGTGTGGGGGATGTAGCAGCACGCTCTACTTGGTGCATGTGTCTGTTCTTATACATATTTTCAGAGAACTCTGTCAGTTTTTATGTTCAATGAGGAGACAAAGACGGTTCCACATTTGCAACACTCACAATCACACCTCGCAACACAGTTGTAATTATTTTATAGAAATCCGACTGTGATAAACATGGTTCGAAACATCATGTTCAAGTCACTAAAAAGGTGAAACAGTAATAAAGCTTATGATTAGAACATAATTTGTCACCTGTCAAACAGAGATGCCTCACATTTATTTGCTGCCGAAAGCTTTTTAAATTCTGATGTTTTGGGGGTTGATGTTTTATTTGTCACTTATTTACAAGTAAGTATATATGGTCAACATAATTTTTGGCCAGTTTTAATAAGGGAGATGCATCATTTTCAATTGGAGCTACACTACAGTCAAATTATCACAGATATGGTACTTTGTGTAGTTCTGACAAAATCAAATAATGGTTGCTATCTGTGTCTAACCCCTTTCTTCTCTGTCCTCAGGTCCAACCCAGAGCTGTGCCTCTCTTCTGACGGCAACTCAGACAGTGATGGCGGCATCTCCGCCTCTCAGGCTGCGAACCGCCTTCAGGATCGGCTCCAGGCCGTGCGCTCCTTCATCCTGTCCGACCCCACGTTGTATAACCAGATCCTCCAGTACAAGCCGCTGGTCCTCTCCAAGCTCCAAGAGCGACTCAAGGCGGCCGGGATCCGGCTCGGTGCCGCCAAGCTCATGGACTACCTTGACTCTCAATGCATCACCTTCACAACAGCCAAGCCTGGCCACACCGCACCCAGCCGCAGGCGGGGCAATAGGACAGGCAGGGGGGCAAAGGCAGCAGGTGAAAAAAGAGCATACAAGAAAAAGGCTGTTACAGTGACACTTTAAAAGTAGTTTGGACCGTGTGTTTGAAAAACTTTCAGGGAAGTTAGAGGCTATGAGAAGATTAAATTATGACGAGTTCTAAAAAGAGATTGTGTGCTTGTTCCTGGAGAATCTGCACTGTTTAATCCTTAAATGTTGACTTGTGCTTTTACCGCTTTGTTTAAAACGGAAACATTTTCCTCTGTCTGAAGTTCCTTCAGGTTTTATTAGTTATTTAGCTTTAAATGTTGAACTCTCATTGTGAAAATTAAAATGGTAAACGCTGCCATGGTGGTCACAAAATGTTCTCTTTCATTCAGACACAACAGCCACAAGATGGATTTTATATTCCCCACCTGTGATGGTGCAATGTAGTACCATACACTGTATTAATACCAGGTCATGAATATGTGCAAATCAGTATTAGAGGAACTCATTTCAAAGAAATGATTCTAGACGGGAAGTTTTTTGCAAAACATTTTACTTTTTTTTTTTTTTCGCTCATCAGTAGATTTATATCCAAAGATCAGTCAAGACTTACAGCTGAGCACATGTGAGAAAGGAGGCGGGTTCTTCAACAAGAAAAATCTCACAACTTCTATTGAATACGTCATTCAAGTAGAGAGAGAGTCGGGTCCTTTGCAGCAGCACCACATCAAGTCAGCGCTGTGTTCAGTCGGCCCAGTGTTGTTGCATCAGAGGCAGTCTCGTCTTGTGCACCCAGTTTTCTCTACAGCAGCGTGAAGCGCAGGGCGTCAAATCAGATTCCAAATTACGCACGACCCTTTTGCACTGCAGATCCTGGAGACGGACTCTGCTTCTCTCCACTCCCGCGATGCCTTCACCGATGAAGCATCGACGCAGTGCTTCCTGTCCCGGCTCCGAGCCTCAACCAGTCATGACAGGTTGGCAATGTTGGCAAGGAAGCGCTGAGCCCACCACTCCTCCAGGTCTATGGGCACAAAGTCTGCAGAGAGAGAAGGTCAACACAGGACAAAAGAATTAAAGAATAATCTATTTTATGATTGATTCCTTTTGTTCATGAATTATTAACCTGTCGCCAAGTTAGATTTATAATCACAACAAGGGATGATTATCTGAGCAGATTAAAGATTTTAAAAAAATGTTAATCCCATTGACTGATTAAGGTTTTACAGAAAATAAACTACAGATGAAATGTTAGAATTTTAAAATATGTGATACAAAGTTGAACATCTATCTAGAGCTGCACTTTGAATTAAATAACACACAAGCATAACTCAGACCCTTCACCGTTTCCCCTCAGTACTCCACAATGACAAAGCAAAAAATTTAGTTTTTGCCGAGTCATCAAGAAGGGAAAACTGAAACGTCACATTTATATAAATATTTACTTATGAGCTAAATATTTAAATATCAGATAAATACTCATGGCACTAGAGGAAAAGCAAATAAATCATGTCACGTGCCATTAGGCTCTGTCCCCTCCTGGGACCATGAATGATTGTGCAAAAATGTTATTGCAATGCATTCCATGAAATAGTTGTATTTATATTCATATTTCAGTGTGGGCCACTGTGGTGGAGAAAAAACAAGCAAAACAGAGTCCCAGAAGTTGTAAGGGAACCACAATGCTCACATGAGCCGAAGTTCACTAGATTATTGTAATTCCCAAACTATGTTTTTAACTAATGCTCAGAAAACTCAGATTGTCCAATGAAATAACTGAGTGTGAAATGAGCCACAGGAGCAGAAAGGTGTGTGAATCCAGACGAGAGATGTGCTCGCAGTCAGCAGTCAGGGCTGGTTTATCTGGAACCAGCCAGGTTCTCACAGGCCAATAAGAGTTAAAAATTAAATAAAACTATTACAACAGTTGCCCTCTGGCTACAGATAAAAGCTTATAAAAAAACCCAAACATTTGGAGTGTGATCCATGCAGAGAGATGAGAGCTTCCCTGTGGGGTTTCAATAACCAGTGAGATTACTGGTTCAAAGTTCAGGGGGTCATGGAGCAGGAAGCGGGTTATCTGATCAGGTGCTGTAAAACTGTGAGTAGTGAGGTTAGATTTACTGACGGCGGTCCTACTTTGTTGTCGTATTCTTTGAAGTACTTTAGCAGCCAAGTGAATGGGAAATGCCTGATAATCGTGATTGGCCCTGAGGAGTTACAGCAGTGTTTTTCAACCTTGAGGTCGGGACCCCACATGGGGTCGCCTGGAATTCAAATGGGGTCACCTGAAATGTCTAGTAATTAATGAAAAAAATTACTGATAAAAATATTCTTTTAAAGGTATGTTGTGTAAGAATTACTCCCATCTAGCGGTGCGGTTGTAGATCGCAAGCAACTCAGTCGTATTTTTCATGCTGCATTCACGTGAAATCGGTTAGATGGCAGACGGACAACAGCCGCTGCAGGAAATGGTTTCAACAAGCCTTTATGTAGACAAGTGGCCCGAGGAAAAACAATACACGTGACAGTATGTTGTCATGGCGATCTGGTTTGTTACCGACAGCCGTTTTTCCGACTGCACCTGAATGCAGCGTAACGCTCCAATCCTCCTCACTGCACCGCGGTGACTTTTCACAGACGCCACCTCGACCTCAGCCGACAGCTGTGTCTCTGGTGAGTTCCCATGGTTTCCTACAGTCACGGTGCCACTGAACGTAACACGACATGTCAGCCAGCACCGAGCTTACCCGCTCCATGTAGATATGAATGATATGAACGGCAAATTCAGAGCTTACTGGAGCACCTCAGTTTGTTGATGGGGTGATTATTGACGAATGAAAAACGTACTTTTGAACGAAATAATTGATTATCGTGAATAGATAACAGGAGAACTTACACAATGTACCTTTAACTAATTATTATTAATTATGATTAAAAACACCAAACAACTGTATTCTATACTTTCACCTTCTCAAATATAAATAGAGTTATAACGCAGTGTATAAAAATATCTGAGTGGGTCGCCAGAAATTTCTGATGTCACAGTGGGCTCACGAGCCAAAAAAGGTTGGGAACCACTCAGTTACAGGTACTTACTCTTCATCGCAGCACTGGGGGTCTTCTCAGTGTACTGAACGGGCCCCTGGCTGCTGGTCGACTCCCCTCCGCCCCCATCCCCCAGCTTCTGCTCCACCTCCTGCCACGCTGCACACAAAATACACACAGCAGATAGTGAATTATCTTCAATGCCTTTAAATTTAACAGAAATGTTTTGTTTTATTGTTCAAAAAACTAAATCCATCTACTTTTTTCATACCTGAACTCATATTTTACACTCAAAACATCTGCAAGACACTCCATTGCTTCATAGCCACTTAGGATAATATAAATATTAAGGTTTTGCAAACACTAGTAGTGCCCTTGTGAGAGGCCTGGGCTGGTCTGTGATGTCAGCTGCTGTGGGTGAAGGTTTTTCCAGCTTCACTGAGATAAATCTCAAGGTTTCAGCTCACACACACACACACACACACACACACCGCAAGTAACACACTGTTTACCCTACAGCTTGTATAACTAATGCAATGATGTCAAATATGAAGAACAAATACCAAAAACCAGTTGTAAGGGGGGAGAAAACACTATCTAAATACGTCTGGAGGTGACATGCCCATGTGTGTATGTGGTGAGGAGGGTGGGGGGTTTCAGGTCCATCAGGGTGTCTGTGTTGAAACGACTCGACAGGCTGTGACGGAGGTTTTTCTGTAGGTGTGAGCGACACGCTCTCCAGCGGCTGAACTTCACAGTCACAAAGGAGCGACATGGAGCGGTCCTTACTGGCAGCCGTCCAACAGCAACACAGCTAGCCGCTTCGTGCCGATTCAGCGCTACAAGTCATTCATTTCCACCGGTGCATGAAGTGCCAGTCGGCACTGAGGCATGCTGGGTAAACACCAAGACCGGGCGAATAGTGCACAGTCACAGTTTTTAATTATCGTTAGGTTCGTGTTTTTTTTTTTATCCACTACGAGTTGAGCAGCACTCTCCGGTCTCTGTGGACGGTCTGTTGAATTCTTGCAGTGGTGCCACCTTAATCCTCATTTGTGCAGCTGCTGTTTGTTCATTAGTGTTGTTGTTTGTTGGTTCAGCCTTGTTTGTAACAGCCAAACACATTAACCCTGGGTTAATATGTGGCTGAAGCACAATGTGCACTGTGGTTTCTGAGCAGCACTTCACAGACCTCTGAGCAGTGAGCAAGGAATTAGTGAGTAACACTGATTAACAGAAAATTAATCTTTATCTGACAAAGTGTTTTGCACTCCACACTCTGGTGTTACACACAGTCCTGTTGCATCGATGTAATCTAGCACTGATAACCTGAAATAATGCTGCCGAGGCCTGTAAGGATACAATAAGGAATTGTTTTCATTATCAATTAATCTGTTTTCTCAATTGCTTTGTCTATAAAATGTCACAAGATCATGAAATATAGTCTGTCAATCTGTCAAACCACTTAAAATAGTTTCAGTTTGTGAAACCACAGCAACTAATCAAATAAATTCAATGAATCAAATTTGTCTTTACGTCAGCATCAACAGTGCAGCTGCTCAGTGTGTGTTGTGTTGTGTTTTAAAGAGACAGCAGAGAAAGCAGGAGATTATCTTCCACCCACAGTGTCCAGGTTTTGATCTTCACAACCTCTGACCTTGTAACCTAATAATCCTGACAGGGCGATCTGCAGACTCTCCTGGCTCCAGGATTATGCCCTGGATATGACCCAGTGCCTCATCACCCTCTCACCTACTCCTGCTGACCTCACCTTCATACACGAATCTGACGTTCTCCTCATGTGCAGGAGTGAACCCCTCCGCCGGGCTGTCGCTTTTCTGCGTGGCTGCACTGTGGTAGCGCTTCCCGTTGAGGCGGTTGAACACGATCTTTGGTGGTGGTGAGCTGCAGAAACGACACCGGGTTAGTAAAATGAATCATTTTGGGACTGAGGCAGCCTGTATGTCAACACAGAACATAAGAGTATGATCTCACAGTGAAGATAGATGATGCTGGCTCCCTGTTTCACTTTGGGCAACTTCATGGTTGACTGACATGTAGCTACATTTACTTTGGGTTGGATTATTGGAACTGAGGTGATGCTATAGCCTCAGGTTTAAACTAATGTTCCGAACAGCAAACAACAGAGGGACTGATGTGTTCATAGTTAATATCACTGGTTTTTCCTTTCATTTTGTTTGTTCATGCAACTGAGTATTACTTCATTCCAGAATGCATTTCATCATCCATTCTGGTCATCTGAGGCTTATTTAGTTGATGTAGTTGGTATGACTAAGGCAGATATTTCTTAACACTGACTTTGAAATCTGACTTTTACCTTACTTTTAAATTTAATTCAGTCATTGGAGTTCAATTGTACTGATGAGTACCTCAAACTATTTCCCCCCACTCCATTTATAATAGTGGGCGATGTCTTAGACTTAACTAGTTTCAACTAAGTTTAGCACGTTTAACTGGCAATTAAATCGACTGCAGGCGAGGTTTTGTATTTCCGAGCAGCACCTGAAGGAAGCACAACATATCCCTGCTGCTTTAAGGGGGCCACAGTGGTGGACAGGTGGTGGACCCTCCACGACACCGTGGCCCCCGAAATCCGGCGGTGACACGCTGTCACGGGCGACAGAGGGGCGTGGAGAAATACTGTTCATTTATTTACGTTCAACAAGCAGCGAGGAGCCGCGGGGGAGAGGAGACAAAGTTGTGTCCGATAATGGGCGCAGGGTCGTTACCTAAGTCACAACGGCGTGTTACATGATCGCACTTCACGGCGCACGTGCGGCGAGTATTTCGGGCCCACGCTGCTCAAACATTGGAAAAACAGTAAATAGAGACTTTCTTGAACACATGATGACTGAAAGAGCAGCTACTTACTTTGACGTGAGCCAAGACGTCGGCTTGAGCTTCAAGTCGCTGAATTTGCTCTCGATCTGTTGTGTGGGACCTGAGAGACACAATCCAGTGACACAGTTTTATATATTGTGCAGTTTGTACCGCTGACATCTGACCTCTGCACTGACGCCATGACCCCACACTCTCTCACTCTCAGCGTGATGTTACGTTGCATCATGTCGTGTTGGTGAAACAGTCACTCACCTGTCCTCCGTTGTGTAACAAGTTTGCTGGGACCTCTGGTGATTGTGTACATCATGTGAACGCCAGTAACCTCAAGAAAAATCCTCGTCTTTTCGTGTTAAAACCCGACCCGTCTCCTCGGCGATCGGCTGCAAACACCGACTGTCAACCGTGCAACTTCCAGTCCTGTGTCCGCTCCTCCTGACGCAGCCACGGTTGGAGGAGAAATGAGCGCAGCGTGTCTTATTTTGCTGTCCGGGTCAGGTGCTCCAGGTTTCGGCCTGAAGCCTGCAGGAGCCTCCGCTGTGACTTGTTGCCCGCTGTGTGTTGATAACGCTGCCCGCCGCTCCTCCTGCTGACCGGCAGGTGTTCAGCTGTAACGAAGCGACGTCCGCTGCTCCTGAGAGGAGGAGGTGCTGTGTAGGTCATCCAAGGAGAAAGCGGCTTCTCATGCCGGGGATCAGTCAGTCAGTCACCGGGGGAGGGAGGGCGCTGTGGTTCCTGACAGTCCGAGGACAGGGTCGCTCTGGGCCGGACACTCCGCTTCGCTGATGCTCCGGTTCGGGCTGATAAACCTTGGCTCTCTGACACCACACAAGGACACCGCACACTTTGATATTTTCATCAGTATGGAAAGATACCATGCTTGGCCAGCGTCAAGCCAACCGCAATTACGACTGCGGGCTTCCGGCTGTGGTTTTCAAAATAAAAGCTTGTCCTATTCGATGCCCTCCAAGCACTTGCAATCCCATATACTACACACGCACAAAAAGATATGCACCGCATTAATCAACATTGTGGTCTGTCATCATGTGGTCTCTGACCAAACTAAAACAGCACAAATTGTTAGTCTCATTTGAAAATGATCAAATATCCAACCCATTCAGTGATCAAGTAAGAGTGAATGGTTTGCATTTTTCAATAAAGAAATATGATTTTCTCTGATAATTTTAATTTCCTTCATAAAATGTTCTTCAAATATGGGAAGTTCATAAAAAGGGCTATGGGTAAAGCTAAAAATGAAAAATTATAGTCGATCCCATTAGGCATTGCAGTAGAAATCAAGTGCAGTTAAACCAAAGCCTGTGGGGAGCTATATAGATACACAGAAGCAGACAGATGAGGGTATTTCAGATGTTTTCTGTGGTGTTCATTGTTGTAGACAGATATGTGATATTAAATCTGCCTACACCGTCATAACCATTTTATTTTCTTAACTTTCTTAACTTAAATGTACAGTTGCACTACTTCTGGTTTTGTCGACTTTTATTTTGAAGCTGGTGTCTCCATTCCGCTCTCGTTGTATCTGTTTGTCTCTGGTCGGACTTCAGATGGGCAACCCCCCTTCGTGACGTCACAACACGCCCCTCAGACCGGCTTTTGGAGGAGGAGCTGGAGCGATCACCCTTCACCTATAAAAATAAATGCGCAGACAGATCAAGGAGTCATCAGCCTTTAAGAAAACTGATACAAAGTTGACTTTTTTTTGCAGCGTGCGTAGATTTGAAGGAAGCCTTATAACAACCATTTGTATTTCTTATATGCATAATTTAAACAAAAACTTACAAGTCATCTAGCCTACTTAATGCTGTGTGGGGGCCTCATTGATTTAGCTGTGTTCACTCCATATTGTAGCCTTACTGTAAGATACTGTATGTTAATATTAGGACCACATGTAGTTGAAATTCACCCAATTGGCCCAAAGTGAGCTGACAGTCTGCCTTCAGCAACTGAAGATCAGCCAGGACAAGTGGCTCAGACAGGCTTATCCAGGGTGATATCCAACACTACACCCCCATTCATTTGTACTATCTGGGTCAGTCACCTGAGTCTCCAGGACAAGAAGCTAATCATCAGCAGTCCAATCTACACAGGCCTGGTGCTAGCAGCAGAGAGGCTGCACTGTGGCCAATCGGTGGCTGATTTAAGCTGAATATTGTCAATTGCCCAACTATTAAACTTGTTAGGACCAGCATTTGTTCAGACCAGTGTGGGCAGATCAGATCAGTATAAACGTTAAAACAGTGTAGTAATGGTTCATTTTCATCAGCTCACAGCTTGTCCCTTTAAAATAATTAATTCTTAGAAAGATAATGCCAGACATCCCATAAAAAAACATTTGTGGTTTGAAATGTGGGTGTCATTTTTCCAGGCTCAGGGAATGGATTGTACATGATGATTACTAACACAGGTAATTTTAGCTGAAATCTACTACTGTAAATCTTTTCTGTTTTGTGTAGCATCAGCTGCTAAAACAGATCTTTAGGAGCCCATTTGGTGTTTCAAAAACAAAAAAACAAAAAACACCATCTAATGAGAAATAACAATGTCACTTTGAAGTCAGGCATTTCTGCCTTTTATTAAATTTCATAATTCATAACAACTTTCATTCATATGTAATCAGATGTTTATGATTCCTTTGAATGACACATTTCTTTTAATTTTAAAACAAATGATTTTGGACAATGAAATAAATCTTTAACTGTTTTGTTATCCTTGAAAATGACAAGACACGATATTGATTTCAGTACAAATCAAATGAAACTGAGGTTGATATCCGAGTCACAGAGCACATAAACTGAACTAGTCCAGCCAATTTCAGAGCACCATAAAATCTGAAAACCTTCCTTATGGTGAATTCAGCTTGAAGAGGTCCGTCCATTACATCCACTCTCTCATCATGCACTTTTTCATCTTTAAAGCTTTATATTCTCTGTACATTCACTCTTTAATCCCTTACTACAACCTATTACATTGCTGAGCCTGTGTTCCACTGACACACTGTATTACCCCATACAGTACTACCTCCTTAATTCTACTCAAGAGTAATTCTAACAGTAGCAGGATGATTGTTATTAGAGATACTAGAGAGGTACTGGAGTCACTGCTATCTGCACTACAGACACAGAGCTGGGTCTACGGCCGGAATTGCATTATCAATTAGAAATAATGTCAATATTTGACTATGATGTTGTTGTTATACTGGACTGTGTGCAGCCATAAAAAATGTAAAAATTATAAGCTGAAAGAACTCTGCATCTATCAAATGGCACCACAAAATAATGACACAAGCTGAAAAACCTTATACTTGTATATCACTGTTATTCTATTTAACAGCTCAGCTCCGTATGTGCATTTCTGAAAAGTACAAAAAATGTTAATTTGTGTTAGTTTCTAAACTTGCATTCATCTTTTATACAGTGGGGTGGAAAATTGCTCTCAGACTTTTTGACCCTACTATTAATCATCTCCCTGTTTTTTTTACTTAAGACCTTTACTTAGTAAAAAGCACAGGCAGCATACACACAGTAGTACTCGTGTACGTATATACAGAGACAATAAGACAGAAACTCTTACCAAGACAAAAAGACAAAAAAAAATATTGTCCTGAGTTGGTGAAAACAGTACATTTGATTAAGGTCTATTATAGACACACATTATCAAAATGTAAAATATTTATATTAAATTGTCTATAAATGCAGGGGTTCAATCACATCTGAGAGAATTTACCATCATATTAAAATGGCTTCTTATTAGTAAGTATAGCGCCCAGTTTGATCAGAAATAAGCATGGAAACAGAAGAGTGGCACACTGTACGCCCTCTTACCTCAGTGCCACATATGGTGATGATCAGTAAAATGTTCCTTTTGTGTGTGTTTTAGTGTGACTACAGTATGTGTTTGATGATATTCTGTAGGATTCATGTGAGTGTCAGTAATGGGGTTCACAGTCTTCCACCAGGCTGTCTGTGATGTAGTTGACTCGCAGCAGCTCCTCATAATAATCTTTCTCCACTTTTGTGTTGACCGTCCAGGACACCACCTCCACTCCTCTCTGGGCCCAGTACTGCACATAGTCTCTGCAGGCGGCACACAGCACAAAGAGACACACAGTTATTTAAAGTTAAGAGCAATGTGATCTACAGTAGAACTAGATCTATATATACAGTATTTCCTCTATCAATCAATTACATTATTATCAGATGGATCAGTGTACATTGAGTTACGACCAAGTTATTGACCAAAGAGACCAAATAATAATGACCAAGTAAAAACCAGGATTTAACAAAACAGCCTCCAAATAATCATAGCCTTGTACTGTATATATGGCATCTGTGTATATACCTGTAGTCTCTGCAGATTAGGACTGCACAAACACTTGAGTATTTTAAGTCTTTATTAAAAGCACATCGTTTTTCCTTGGCATTTTAGTTAGGTTTGATATATATTCACTTCTGCTTTTTTTAGTGCATGTTTTTAATGTACATTACCTGTATCCAATTTAGTTTTATTGTTATTATATGTTTTACTTGTGTTTTGTTTATATCGGACAGCACTTTGGTCAACTTGGGTTGTATTTTTAAATGTGCTATGATGAGGGTGTACGACTCCTTGACTGCAGCTGCACAAACTCACGGTGAGACAAAGTTCTTTTGTATCAAGAAGGCCGAGATGCCGCAGAGCTTCCACAGCACATGGTAGTGTGCCGTGTCCAGCATGATGTCCATCAGAGTCAGCCAATGGTGTTTCCATAGTGATGAGAAACGCGGGGCGCCGTCTCCGAATCGACTCAGGCTCCACGGCCTGTGGGTCAGCGCCGTGACCACCTCTGGGTCGCTCTGTCTCATCTGGGCCGGAGGAAGAATGGAAACAAAAGCTGACGATACTTGGCAAACATTTCAGTTTATTCAATCAGAACAAATATTTGAAAAATGGGAAACGGCAAGGGATCTAATTTTCCTGCTCTATCTGCTCATAAACATGTTGGTGTTGTCGTTTTAAACACACTATGACAAACAAGTCCATTGTTTGTGAACATGTGTGTGTGAGACAGAGAGAGAAAGTGTGTGTTTATAGCCAAATTGATTGAGTTCAGCTATAATACTGTGGGCTAGATGATAGGATGTGTGACCAGAAGACTTTGGTTTTGATCACTACAGTCTGTGGCAACACTGTAGTATCAAAATGTTCACAGTCTCATTTGGATCCTCAGTGCTTAGTTGCTGGAAAATCTTCATTTACATGGTTGTCATTTTCTCCCCTTTGGTCAATTTCATGGTTTTGGACAATTTTCTCATTAAAGTATTCTGTCAATCCAGTTATTTGGTCTTCCATCCCTTCACACTTTAGGGCATCCACTTACCCTGTAGATGACTTTAGGCTCAAAGGAGCAGACGATGCTGCTGTTGTAGAGGACTGGGTGCTTCTTATACAGTTCTTTAAGGGCTGCGGCCGCCTGCAGAGGAGAGACACATGGTTATTGTAGGTCAGTCAAGTGTTCACAGGGTGTGTAACCAGTTGGTGGTAACCAGCAGCTGTATATGTGCAGAGACACACTGTGGTGGGCCCAGAACTCAAGAATGTCATTGCCTGAAACAACAACCACAGCTCAGTCCTCACTCTTGATCGTAGTTTCAACTCAGCATTTTAATGTGCTGGATTAAATGGCATGAACTCTGCTGCTGTGTGTGTGAGAGTGAACTGGCACACACAATAAAAGCTGTATAAGTTACATATTTCTGGTGATGATACAACATTATCATGTGCACAAAACAGATACAAAATCTCACTGTGGCATCAGGTTGTGCGTATGTATTTTGGAGGTTTTGGTTCACGCACACAGTTTACACAAGTTGTTGCAAACTAGAGCATGTGTTTCCAGCACCCAACAGTATTCTTTTGTGTTTGCCAAATATGACTGGTTACCAATTAAAAAGAGGGATTTGTATTAGACTACATTAAAGAAGACTTTCTGCCTATGTATCCAGGAAAATCTGCAACAAGATAGTGTGAAGAACTGGTACGACCTTTATAAAGTAACGCTAAAGTAATAAGTGTGTTATGGAGTCACTTTCAACCCCAAACTAATTTGGAGGAACTTGATGAATAAATGATACTGACCAAACACCACAGCATTGAAACAACGCTATCAAACCAATGCAGTGATGATCCCTTTGTACAAGAACAGAGTAAACACC
Source organism: Decapterus maruadsi (assembly GCA_030347415.2). Classification (NCBI taxonomy): domain Eukaryota; kingdom Metazoa; phylum Chordata; class Actinopteri; order Carangiformes; family Carangidae; genus Decapterus; species Decapterus maruadsi. Next base: position 25,397,650 of record CM064901.1, on the reverse strand, counting down.
ACCTTCTTTAGACCATTACAATCACATCACCACACTGCCCTCGTAATGCAATGTTGACTGGCTACACGTCAATCAAATCAACCGAGTGTATGACAGATTGCATATAGCTGCACCTCATCTGGATGACCTTTGACATCAAAGTAGATGGTGAGTTGCAGTTTAATGCATTCCTCCACTGCCTCCTCCAGGGTTGGGATCTTCTCTCCAGCAAACTTTTCCCTGATGACGAGGAAAACAAATGTCATGGTGCCAAACATCACAAAATGTTCGACTGGGTAATAAAATCACCATAATTAGTGGCCCTGTGTGATTAGAATACAAATTACACCTTTAAAACATCTGTGCAGACTTTTTGCTCCCGTGTCATATTAAAAAAAAAATCTCCCATGTTCTGTTAAAGAGTCTGGTACACACACAGCATGTGACTTGGAGAACCCTGGTTTATTGCTGTAACAAAAATATCCAAGATGGTGGACACTGTCTTTTTGGTCTTCCTGAAAGGTCCTAGATGGTGTTTCAATGTGTGTTTATGGCTGCATCGTAACTTGCTTTCTTTATTTGAGGAGCTATTTTGCATTTTTTCTTTTGTTTGTTTTTAAGAGAGCTGTTTTAAGAACCCTCCCAGGTCACTTTACCTTGGCAGCATGCCTCTGAATTAATATTTTCTTGGAGATGTCTTGGAGCCCATTACCACAATCAAACATCTCCACCTGCTAATATGATCATATCAGTGTCCTTGTCACCAAACATTTTTGTATATCAAGTCAAAAAAGCAGGGAACTCTACTGCAAAAACTGCTATTTGCAAAAGAAAACCAGTCTTGATTTGAAGTGATAATGTTCTGACTTGCTGATAAAGCTCAGCTTTAGCTCATTAGCAAGCTGCAATTAAATTGCAGCTTGCTAATAAGCTAATAACTAATAAGGTGCAGGCTGCAGGGCACTAAATACATAATAGTACGACTCCGTTTGAGACTTTATTCAACACCTTACAAAACTTGTTAAACCTGCTGCCACCCTCCCAGGCTTTAACACATCGGAGACATTGGATAAAAAAAAAACTGTTTTCTGACCAGATATGAACTTTCTTGAATTTCTTGCCCCCACCACTGATCTACAGACTACGTACATCCCATGTGATACAGTATACATGATAAATATGTCTATAACCTGGCTGTTACCCCCCATCATACATTTTACTTTATCCAGAGTTTGTCAGATGAGTCACTCCACCTTAAACAGGGACTGGTTTTAAAAGAATTAGTCTTTCGTCTAAGTTTTAAAGGAATATTTCATTGCACCATATCAATATACCTGCTGCTTCAGATGGTTTTCATGCAGACAATATAGACTGCTGAATAGACTGTTGGTTGCATTTAAAAACATGCTGCTGGGGCGTCGTGTGGCGTAGTGGTTAGAGCGGGCGCCCCATGTGTAGAGGCTCCGTCCTCGCTGCAGTCGGCCCTGGTTCGAATCCCACATCGGGCGCCATTTACTGCGTGTCATTCCCCCTCTCTCTGCCTCCCTGTTTCCTGTCTGTCTCAACTGAACTATCTTAAAGGCAAAAATGCCCAAAAAATATACTTTAAAAAAAAACAAAAAAAACATGCTGCTATCAGCTTGGATACTAAAATGTAAACCATCTGCATACATTATTTCTTACCTGAGTCGATGTTTAGCAGCTGCGTCCAGTTTGCGCAGGTCAGAAAATTTCATCTGGGTGAGTGGTCCTGATCCGTTGGTGGTCCGGTCAACGGTGTCATCATGCATCAGTATAGGGACGCCGTCTGCTGAGAACTCCAGGTCCAATTCCACACCAGTTGCCCCATTTTTACTGGCCTAGTACGGAACAAGACAGTTGACAGATAGATTCAAACCTCACAAAATGGCTTTTACAGGAGAGTCCAACATTGCTTATGTGTGGACATCACAATAGATATGTAGGATGGAGAAATTAACTGCGGATTTGAATTACAAGGACTTGTTTGTTTCACATTGGAAGAAATGGATGGACTACATAACACCATGCAGGCCAGACTTTGACTAGTTCTACGTGTAGCAATAACCAGATACCTGACTCCCTACGTGTTGATGTTTTTGTTGTGTTCTTTTGTTGTTGTCTTTTATGTACTTTTGTTACAAGAAAAAAGGACATTCATGCTGGTACTATATGACTAACAATTGAAATTGATGTACATGTCATATTTGTTACAGAATGTCAATAAAAAAGGTAAATTTAAAAAAATTAAGTTTCATATCACAAAACAATAATTTTTCCCTACAGACATTGATTTTTAACATGGTGAAAACTGATAGCAAAACTACTTTAAGATGACAACACAGAGAGAATGAAAGTGAAACTTCAAAAGGAAAAGGACTGAAGTAAGAGTCTGTACTGGAGCTTTACCAATTAATTTCCTTGGCCAGTACTCACAATTATGTATACAGTATATCGTATGTTATAAAATATTATAACAAAAATAGCAGGTAATGTTCCGTCTCTACTAGTACTACTTTTGTGAGCTCAAGAAAAATCCAGTATCAGTCAGACCATGGAGGTTAAGTGTTGATTATGTTATCATACTACACACAGTCCTCCTATGGGTACAGTTAACTGGGTGACTGTGTATGTGTGCGCGCGCGTGCAGAGATAGTGGTGTATATTAACTATCAATGGTTAAAATGGACTTAATGTCCTCATGGAATTTATACCTGATATTTTCTGCCCTTATTTTTATTTAACTCCTTGCCATCTTCTTAATAGATACCTAGGGCAACGATTTACTTATATTGCTGTGACCTTTGTAACCACTAACTAACAGGGAAGTATAACCCCCTGACTTTACCACCCCCCTCCTGCTCTCACCTCACGGATAGCTGCTATAGTGTTTTCCGGTGCGTCGTGCCCACCGCCCCGGTGAGCGACCACCAACGCCTTGCCGGAGCCAGCCGCGCCCTTGGCCGGGTGCAGCACCTGCTGAGCTCGGCTGGCAGGTACTTGGGGGAACCGGAACATAGCAAGGAAGAGGTAGAGGGAGGCGGTGAGAGCGGTGGTCCATAGCGGGCTCCTGGTCCCCAGGAGGACCACCACGAAGACGACAGAGTACATAGTGACTTCTTCTCCCAGTTGCAGCATTGTTGTCCTCTGCTCCTGTCTTTCTGAATGGACCGTATGCAAACTCGGAGAGCAGCAGCTGGAGTCAAACCCACCGCTGCTGCTGCTGCGGCTGCGGCTGCCTGTCCCGGTGCCGTTAGCTGGCGTTAGCCTCAGCGAGCTTCCCGGATAGGTTCAGTGTCTTCAAGTGCCCCGTCTCAGATAAGGTCATACTCCACTCACCGGGGAGGTGGGTGACACTGGCTGGAGAAATGAGCAATTAAACAGCTCTCATCAGCAGCAGCCGAGCAGAGGAGAGGAGTTCCAGCTGCTCTAACGTCCAGTTGCTCTATGGGCGGAAATGACAGCTCAGTCGCGTGTTACGTACACCGTTAAAAAAAACACACACGCAAAAATAGATTTATTTTATTTTATTTTTATTTTTATTTTTACACATGTTTGAATACAGTCCAGCCATATATAGCTAAAAATATATAATTCACATACCTACAGAGTTACTGTTATCCCGCAAGGGGGCACACAAAAGAAACGTAAACCAACAACGTCAGCAGCACTTCCGGGTCAAAGTTTGCACATCATGCTAGCTACATGTTGACTTTAGTGTTGTCTTTGCTGTATCTCTCTCTCTGTTTTTAAGTGTCTCCCTCCTTCATCTAGTTGGTCTGTCGTCTGTCATGGTGAGCCTCTTCTTTCTCAAGCTTTGACACTGTGCACATTTTTACGCACGTCCTGTACAAGATGTAGAAATTGACTTATTGGTCACATAAGCTAATGTTAGCCAAAGGTTTGAATGAACAGCTCAGTCTGGTCCATTTGTATGGTAATACCATGGAGGGTAATACTTTTTTGTTAGTAGTTGCTAACCTCAGTTATAATGTTGTTCTGTGTGGCGTTATTTTTGATCGAGATACTGTTTGGAGTTTCTTACAGTGGATGTTGAAGAATAAATATGTTTTACATATGTTTGTGGTTAAAATGAAGGTACAGTGTGACAAAAAATCTTGTAGACATGGCAGTGAAGTGCCCTGCAATCTTTTTCCCTCAAATGTTTTTTATTTTAATTTCTACATTAGCCCTCACTTTCAAGTTTTTTTTTTTTACCTTCACATGTCCTGAACAAAGATGCTGAGACATGACAGGAAATCATATTTGCTTAATTTCCATTTCACTGTAAGAGACCACCTGCCACATTTTATGAGAATTGTTCATTTCTTTTATCTTAAAAGTGGTAGCCTAGAGTAAATAGAGTCAATACATTTTCAAGACTGATGACTAATGACGTTTTTTTGTTTTGTTTATTATTGATGAAAGAAAGAAAAATTGATGTCATGCCAGTCTGTCATGTTGTTAAGAAGGAAGTCAGTTCAGATGACATTGTCGAATAAGGGCTCCCTTGTCCTTCCATCTCTGGGGTTTTCTTAATCCCAGTGGCGTGCTCTTTTCCACACTGACTCCCCCTTTGGTGTGGTGGCCAGGTTATGATCTGCAGGTTCCTCCTGCTGAGTTGGGTGTTCCTCTGGATTCTCCTGCTGGGTCTCCTGGCTGGTGCTGCTGTCTTGGAGAGGCTGAAACCACTCTCTTTCAGCCAGGAGCTCCATGGTCAGCTTTTGGTTGCGTGAGAGCTGATTCTTCAGCTGAGTTTTCAGTCCATTTAGCTTTCTCATCAGGGCCAGCTTCTGCTTAGATGATCTTTGATGAGCAAGTGTGATCCTTACCACATGTTTTTCAAGGACTTTGATCTCAGCCCTCAAGTCTCTCTCCAGGAGAAGGTCCTCTGACACTCTGTCAGCGTGAGCCTGCTGCTCTTTCTCCAGCTCACGCTGCAGGTTCTCGGCCTGCTGCCTGGCACTGAGGACTTCAGTCTCATACCTCTGGATGACATCTTGGTGTGAAGCCCTCAGTGTCTCCAGTTCTTGTTGGAGAGCGGTGTTCTTCTCTCTCTCTGCATGCAACTTGGCCGTGAATTTTTCTTGGCTGATTACATGCGCCACCTGCAGCTCCTCATAGTCCGTTTGCAGGGGTTTCTTCTTCTTTTGCTTGATGGTGTTTCTCACCTGGGTGGCGATCTTTGCAGTGCCTAGGGTCTCTGCATCTGTATATTTCTGGACCCTCTCCAGCTCTTGTCTGGTCTCTTTTTCCCTGTTGATGTACATTTCCTTTAGGGACTTCTGTTTGGCCAACTGTTGTTTAGTTGACTCCAGCTCCTGGAAAAGTTGGCTCCTCCAGTGTTGCTCTTGCTCATATTTGGCCCTTTCCTCACTCAACCAGACACTGAGGTTGTAGACCTCATGTTGAAGTGTCCTAATTAGCGCCTGGCTCATGTCCATGACCTGTGGGGTGGTCATCTCATTGTTTGTTGACCTGAAAGTCGCCATTAGTTGAGTTGAATAATTCTCCAAGTCTTCTGCAAGGTTAAAATCACAGTCTGTAATCAGGTGCCTGTGTCAGTTGTGTTTGTGTCCGGAACTGTGAAAGTATTCTCTACACAGATAGAATTCCTGGCAGTTTATGATGTCACAATAAAAGAATTTACTTGTGCCATTTTGCCAGTTGATGAGGACAGTGGCGTTGGTGACATCATGATGTCAGTTTCTTTCTTTCTTTCTTTCTTTCTTTCTTTCTTTCTTTCTTTCTTTCTTTCTTTCTTTCTTTCTTTCTTTCTTTCTTTCTTTCTTTCTTTCTTTCTTTCTTTCTTTCTTTCTTTCTTTCTTTCTTTCTTAACAAAAAAACCCATTACCCTCTTGAAAATGTATTTTCTCTATTTACTCTACCACCGTTTTATTTCTCTCTTCAGTTCAGTATGGTTTCCTGTGATGTCTCAGCATCTTTGTTCATGACATGTGAAGGTAAAAACCAGAAAGTGAAGGCTATCTAGAAATTAAAAAAAAAAAAAACATTTGAGGGAAAAAGATTGTAGACCATTGCTGGGCCATTATTCTTCCTAGAAGACCACTTGAGAAACTCAAATCACTGCCACGTCCACAAGAATTTTTGTCACACTGTAGGCTACCTTCATTTTAACCACAAACAGGGACATGCTGTGCACTTATTCTTCAGCATCCACTGTATTACTGCAGTATCTCATTAAGATCAATAAGCTATGTATTCCTGTTTTAACTCTTACTATAACTGTTGTTTAACACACAAATGTTAAAATATTAATAAAAGTCCAAATCCAAACCAGTAAAAACATCTCTTAATGTCCTGCTATGTAGTCAGATTGAAATATTAGTTTGTTTTTAATAAAGCACTGTTTATTTCAAAGCCAAAACCAAAACCCTTGACAAAACATTGCTGTTTTGTACAATTGATAACAAACACCTCTATCTCACTTTTTGTTCAGTTGCAGTGTCAGTGTCGAAAACAAAAAAAGCTTAACATAGTAAGCCCACTGAGACTTGGAAGTGGAGATTTGGCCCTTTCAAATTAAATTATCTACATTTGCTTTGATTTTGAAAGTGCCTGTGTAGAACAAGTTTACATCTTCCTGCCATATCTAGGTTGTGTACGTGGTGACAGGAAATACTGTGGCCCCCTGGTAGCGCCCACCCCTGTCACAGATGAACCAATACATTGGTTTGATGAAAAATAGCTAGCCAGTAAAAGAGTTGTTATTGGTGTAATTGAGTTAGCTGTCTGAATTATTTGTGTCAGTGCTATTACAAGAGGTGTTGTGACTTGGTCCAGCTCCTTCATGCCCGTTGACGTGAATGTCAAATTAAATGTCAAATGTTATGTGTCTACAGATCAGACCAGTGCTGCTGCACCGTTTATCCTCTCACGTCCTCTCCTGCACCAGAGGGTCATGTCTGCTAACGGGTCGGGTACCTCACGGGGCGCAGCCTACTTCACCAGGTCATACCCGCGTCCAACAGAGCCTCCATCAACCCCTCCTACCAAAAAGCACATCTCTGCTCAGGTACTCGGACCTATCCACGCAGAAGTACACCATGATTTATACACTGCCGCACATTAAGCTCCTCAGAGCCGTGTCCAGACTCAAACTGCTCCAAACTGCCATCACCGTGGTCATCCTGCCCCCAGTGTACGTCCTCTATCTCCAGGGAGACGTCCCTTTTTTCCTTGCCAGCTACACAACCGGGATAGCGCTGTTTGCTGGCGCCATGTTATACACTGCCAGTCACTTTTTCAGGAGGGTTGTGGGTATGATGTACCTGGACCCGTCCCAGACTACACTCAAAGTGTCCCACCTTACCTTCTGGGGCAAGCGCAATGATATCTACCTCCCTGTGTCAGATGTTATGACCATCAGCGACACAGGAGACTCCGCAAAAGAGGTCGTCTTGAAACTTAAGAGGTACAGCAGTCCACAGACAATGTATTTCTCCACTCATTATGGACGTGTGCTCAACGAACAAGGATTTGAGAGGGTCTTTGGGAATTTTAAATAATGAATCATTCTTAAAATTGGTTAGATTTGGACAATGATTACAATGTAATGATGAGGAGTCTGTTCTCAACGGAGGATAATCAATGTTGTAGTAAATTAAACTTGTGATTGAAAAGTGAGGATGCACATATTGGCTGCTGCTTCTGTTTTTGCACTTTGTAGAACAACATGACATAACCAGTGCAATAATGAGTTAACATCATTTATTAAATAAAATCAATGTGTGCTTTATACAGGTGAGATTGTCATGCTTTACAAATGTAGAGTAAAAGGTTTTTTATTCAAATTAATTTCCAAACAATGATATGAAATACAAAGACTGAATTACATCATATAACATTCAGAATAGAGGCTCATTAAAATCACACACAAGATATGAAATACAATGTATAATCTTATATGATTTTAGAATTGAATCAGAAAATGCCTTGTAAGAACCTTGCACCAAATCAAATGCTGCATATTATGTACATGCACACAGCTCGCTGACTGACCACATGCAATGATAATAGTCACGGTCTTGAAGCAGTACAATCTTAGGGTCAGGATAAATGTGACTTGCTCTTGTGCTTGAAGAGGAAATCAGATCTTGAATTCTAGTAAGTATTAAGTATCATTATCAAAATATACCAAATGTACAATTTATGTATGAAAATGTAGCAAAGGTTGAGCCCCAATGCAGAAATACAGAAAATACATTGTTTGACAGTGTCTATCATGCATGCGTTATTTACACTAATGCAAGTAGCCTTTTACTATTATAGTTAGTGTGGCCCCACGATTCATGCCGTCACTCCTCTTCAATAATAGTGATTTTCCCACTTAAACAGGAACAGCTCTGTAACTGTAACTGCTTTGACTGAGATGAGACTGAGATGAAAATAACATGGGTGACCCATTTGAATGCAAGATGAGAGTCTTAAACATGTGTTTCCTGGATGTCTGCTGCATCATTTAGTCCAACTTCAGTTCTGGAGGCACTAAAGTGGCAGCAGTTAAGCCCAATCTTCTCCTGTCCTCCTGACTTCTGCCCCCTGGTGGCCTGGAGAGACATAGCAGGAGACCTTTTTAATGTTGTACAGTGTACACAGCTGAGCTATTTTCATCAAAATATACACTATACCTTTTTATGGAAATAAATGGCAGAGAGAAACAATGCCACAGTCAATATCAGGCCAAGTCTGATGACAAAAACTGCTGGAGAAGCTGAAAGAGATTCACAATAAACACAGCAAATCATAAACCTTCACAAGTACAACAGATCAATCTGTAGAGATCTGGGTTACAGAGAACAAATTAATGCAGATTTAACTCATAATTCAATATTTTATTGAATTGCTAAAATGCATTACTAACATAATATAGTGAAACAGTCATATTCATCTAATTGGTTCAAACTCCCAATGTCAGAAACAACCTAATACTTGTCATTCAAAATAGCTTTAGTTTAAATTGTGACACAGCTTTCCTTCCAGTTACCTGAGATTCACTGAGTTACCTGAGATACTGAGAGAGAGCAGCTGGCTCTGTGAGATGAAGGTATGAGAGAAGACATTAACATGATAAACACAGCTGTAGTTCCCGTGGTGGCTGTTGCGTACAGCAGGGAACAAAAAGTGTGCAGTGTGATTGACAGCTTTTTGGGTGTAGTCGTGTGCGGAGCTGGAAGTGTCGAAGACGATGAGCTGGAAAAAGCCTCCTGGATACTGTGGTTTAATGGAGCAGCTGATGGTGAAGCCGGAGGACGCGTCAACCCGATCGATGGAGGGTGAGATGGAAATGATTGGCTGATCAAGCAGATCTGTAGAGACAAAGGACAGGACTGGCTAAAGCTGCCTGTGATACCCAGTGAGGGTTTGTATTCTTGTCATGCGGTAAAGTTCAGTAAACTTGGTCACTGAAATTATTACCTGAGCAGGCGACCTGCAGGTTGTTAGAGGAGTACCAGGGCCTCATTGACACATACTCCCTCAGTGCAGACCCACTCTGAACCCTGGAGGGAATGATTCCCCACACATATTTTTTCTCAGATGACTCAATTTGGATTGAAGCCACAGAGCCGCATTTCAGCTGTCTGCAAACTAATGCTGCTGACTTCTGGAGCTCCTCCTCCTTGCCATCCACTGGCTTCCACTCACCGTGGAGCTTCAATTCGAATCTACCACCACAGCGGCTTCCTCCTTCCACCAACCTGACATTATCAGGCTCTGAACAGAGACACAAGGATCAGAGTTAAGTCTACACCAGGGAAACTGTTGGGAAAAGTACATTTTTGTGGCTTTTCTGGAGTTTATTTGTATATCCCATAGTATTCAACAGCAGTTGTGTTAGATATTTAGGTTGTTTTTTTTTCCATCTGTGCTGGAGGCAAGGCTCTAGGAATAGCAACGTATTGGATGGGGTTGCCATAAGGGTTGTGATGATGATACCGATATGTGTACCAGAACGGATTAATCCTTCAGCTTCCATTTAACCCAAAATTACAACCTGATGCTTGTCTTATTTTCTTAGAACTTAATGAAGATATGAAAGCTCCAAAATAGCTGCTAAATGGTCCTTTTGATAGGATTTAGAAGTAATCTGAAGCTTTTAAGAGAAGTTAAGTGACCTTACAACAGGGCATATAATGTGGCCTCTACCTGAGCAGGTGAGATGTACAGGTGAACAGGTGTTCCTAGCTGACTCGTATGTCTCACAGTCCAGAAGAGTGGACTCATTATCGCTGCACCGGAACTCTTTTGTCCACTCAGGAGCCTGTGTGTTTTCGTAGAGTGCCCTCTGGAGTTGTAAAGGAGCCCCGCATCCAAGCTCTCTACAGACCACCACTGCCTCCTGCCAGTCAAAATCACCCTCACACACTGTGGACCAGGACTGGTCAGCTCTGTGCTCCACTCTGCCTGAGCACAGCGTTGTCCCATCCACCAGCCTGACAGACTCTGCAGAGGGCGAGAGACAGTCTGAGAGTCAGTGATGGCAAAAACCAGACCATGTTTAATGACTGATAATAAACAGAGCTCTGACTGAATACTTATAAAACATTAAACAATGGCAACAAAAATAAGAAAAACACACTCCCCCAAAGCCGCTGCACATGCATGGAATCACTATTCAGGAAATCAACATAACAAAGGCTCGGCTCTGTAAATTGTACAATTACGAATCCTTGAATCCCTTTATATTGTGAAACTGCCCTCAATTCTTTTGTAAAGAACATTTTTATTGAACCACGGCGAGACATAGGTTATAGCAACATCCGTACAACTTTTCTGAACATAAATACCCCCACCCTCCTGGCAGCATCCCTCCCTCCCCTCCCAGGTCTCCCCTGGACCAGTTAAACATCAAGTGTCAACAGTACATTGTAGTGAGTGGTGTTCCTCTGTTCACAACCCAAGAAGTTAAAGGGACAACGAGGAGTTTTGGAGAAGCGAAGTGTTTTCACGCTGCCTCCGCGCGCACCGTAGAATTCCTCCACCGGCGCAAGACGGACTCATGTTTTCATTCATCAAGGATTAAAGTCAGAGGTTCAAAGAGGTTCAGTTACCGTCGTAGTTCCGACCATAACACCGCCCGAATCGCCGTTATTCTCATTTGCGTCCGCGAAACCGAAAGCAATAAGTGCTGGTCGGCTCGACCAGCATTTCCGCCACCACTAATAATAACAAAATAATGATAGAGACAAAACGATATATTGATCGAAAATGGAGCCATTAACAAGTGCGGGTAGCGTAGATTCATCCACATTAACGTGAGACTGTTTTATAACCGAATAGAAACTCCTCGTTGGCCCTTTAATCCTTGATCTGCACAGCTGCACCTGACCACGTCTCCAAAGTGTGGAGGCTTTGGCATTATTAAAGGGGTAGTTCACCCAAAATTCAAATTTCATCATTATCTACTCACTCTCATGTCGACTAAGAGCTCCATACTGCTCGTCTGTAATGTCCCTCTTGTATCGAAGCATGAGAAATTGTTCCGCCGGTCAGTGCAAATCTTGCACAGGAAGAGCAGTGAACTGAGACACTGGGAGATTCCGCTACAAACAAGCTTAAAGGAATAGTTCACCCCAGAATGATATTTCACTCATTATCTACGCATTGCAAACGGACACCAGCGGTCTTCATCTTCACACTTATGCAGAATAATTCAGTCATATAAAGATTAGACTACTGGGGGTTTTATGGGTCCTACTGGGCACTGGGCCCACTGAATTTTGGGTGAACTATCCCTTTAATCCGTGCCATAGACAACTCAAGTAACCAGAGCCGTTGCTAGGAATTCGTTTTTAGGTACTGTAGTTTTTGTATGTCCTCTGTTGGTTACATTATATTTCTATTTCAGCACATGTCAGAAGCACATATGATATTTCTATTCTTGGCAGCTGCTGTTACTTACTGGCTTTCCGATTAACATTTAAAAAACTATATTGATAACTAATGATTAAAACTGGCAATATAAGTTGCTGTGCCCTTTTACTTTTGATGCAGAAAGCACATTCCTCTATTAATTCTTTTTAATTGATTATGAATTTGAATGCATGACTTGCACCTGTTATGGTGTTATATTTCTACTTAAGCTTCTAATGATATATAAATACTAACTGAATATTTACATGACTGTATACACGAACTAGTTATTTCATATAAATTTAAATGAATAATAACCATATTAAACTAACATACCAAGAATACGTATTTCCCTATAATTAGCAAAAAATAAATCAGATGTAACCAGGAAATGTTCATTGAAATCATACACAATACAAGGTTAACTTACTTGATTTTTTTTTTCAAAAGAGCTAAGGATTATCATCATAATATAGTCTTACTGATAGTGGTACCTGAACAGGTGATCTCCACACGGGAAAAGGAGTGTTGGGGCTCCGCTGAGACATACTCTGTCGGTGTAGAATCAGACTGAACACTGGAAGTATCTACTTTCCATACAGATTTTGCGTGACCGTATTTGAGTCTTGCTGAAACAACAGATCCACAGTCCAACTGTCTACACACTGTAGCTGATGTCCTCAGGTTCCAGCCAAAAGCATGGTCATCCACTGGTTTCCAGACATTTTGGAGTTTCATTTCCAGGCCACCGACACAGCGGTTAGCTCCTCCCATCAACCTGATAACAACAGGCCCTGAACACAAACAGGAGATATTAGCACATAAAATGCCAAGCATGGCTGTTAATTCCTATTCTTCTCCCATTACCTGATGAATTCCTTTTTGCTTCAGTCTGGAGTCCTGAAGAGTGAAAAAGTAAAAAAATAAAAAATAAAAAAATAAGTTAGTGTAATAATTTCTTCAAAGCTAGACTGATGATAGCATATATGGACATATAAACATATAATATAAACAGACAAACTCAAACCCTGCTGATTGACACAATAAAATGTGCATAGTGTGCTGAAAATATTTTATGCACAAGCAGAGAACTCCACAGATGTACAGTAGCACTGCAAAGACAGAAAACAACATCAAAATCTTTTTAGTATTTTACTTCCTCTGGAGCCCAACTTGAATGCCATCAGACAGGTGTCTATCAGAGAGAAGTATGAAAATATTCAGTCACAGAAGGCCCAGGAAAAAGAATGTGCTACAGGGTGGTGGCTCATACTCTGGTCTTTGATACAAGCTCCTTTATCAAGATGGTAAAGCCTGTGTATGTGTATGTGTAACAGCCCTCATTTACATTAGACAGTATAGCCCAAATTTTACCTGACTGTAACTGAAGGCTGACCTTCACCCTGAAAGTCTTATTTCTTGCAGCACACTGCTCTTAAGACTTCCCAAAAGTATCACTAGAACTTTCTGTCTGACTTTAATAATCCATATCTGTAAATGATTGAGCAGATAATTTAGAATATGCATAGCAGCTGATAACCAAGCCAAACTCTGGCTCCTCCCTTCCATCTCAAAATCCTGCATTAAAAAACATGGTCCTACCTGAGCTCCAGAGCAAAATGATCCATTTGAATATAAAATCCATATCCTGTGTGTCTCAACTGGTCTGTGTCTTCTCCACTTTGCTGTCTGTCATTTGGTCTACAAGTCTCACAAACATCAACACCCACAGTATATTTCCTGTCTTTATCTCTGTCAAGTTCCTGTAGTTTACAGTAAAACTCAACTAATATCCAAGTTGTTGAGCAGTGGTTGAAACATTTTTTGCTGGTCATGACCATTTCATATGCTTAAACACTCCACGCCAAACGCCATTTGTTTGCATTTATTTCCTTTTGTCACATTGTCGTTATGAGGTAACACAAATCAGTTTGCAAGCATGCATATTGTAACTCTGGCCAAAAATTACAGTAAGATTGTTGCAGGTACAGGTTAGGAAGTGCATTTTAAAATAACCTTTTAATGCATTTTGTATAAGCACAAGAATTGTTTTCAAATATTTGCAAAGACATAAAATGCAGGAATTAAGAAAAATATGTCAGTGACAACAAATGACAATATGTGCAGATTGAACATCAGCGCATCTTCAAGCAGCCTTGAACACATTGTGCACTTCTCTTTCATATTAAATACATTCAACTAAAACTATAATTACATTACAGAAGGAGTATGCATTTAATATTTCTACTTAGCAAAATGATCGAGTCTCTTGTCATCGCCGGATTCAGCAGTGTCCTCCTCAGACATGATTGCTGTCAGAACAAGTGTCACAGAAGGTACCAGGCGGTGAACCCGGCGAGGACGGCCACCCAGGCAGCTAGCGCCACCTGACAGGGCGGGTGTCTGAGAAGCATCATGGCTAACTGGCACACATAGGTGGGATTTCCACTGGCAGCTGTAGAGGAAGTGGAGAAAGAGACACAAAAGAATCAAGAAATGAGACCAGACAAAGCACGAAGACTGGATTTGAGTCAATTCCTGGATTTTCAACCTTGTCACTGTAGCTTCAGCGGCCTGTGATAGATCTCTTACTGGACATGTGCCATTACAGGCAGATAATTTAAACTGCTGATCACCTGAGCTCACTCGTCTCCCTGTACATACAGTATAATGCACAGGGGTAAGACTATAAAACTACTGTTATACTGACACATAATGTTTGGTTTTAGGGTACTTATTTTCCCCGTTTCATATTTCTGATTTTGAGAATGAATGTGATTCTTTCAGACTAAAACCCCTCAAAGGACGTCTTACCCATTTTTGCTGCATAGTAGGGGCACCTGTTGATGTCACCTCCCTGCATGATCTCTGCATGACTGTGTCCAAGACCTGCATCTTGGACTTCCTCTTTGATGGTCTTCCCAATATCTTCCAGCTCGGTGAAGACCTGTTGTCAAAATGAAAGCATGGTTTTGTCATAATTTTATCTTTTCTCCATCAAACAATGTGTTTCTTTTTGACATTTTACTGCAGTATCTTGATCATTAACAAAAAAAAATCTGTTATCCCAACCCATGATGGTTCCTCACCATCATATTAAAGCCAAAGGCCCGGTTGGACTCGTCCACAATCTTCTCTTTGGTGGCTGCATCCATTTCCAGCTCATTAATTCTGCTTCGGTAAAGCTGCTTGAAGCCCTTGTGACTGTGGATACCCTCAAACTGGTAGAAGTTGATGCCCTCGCCCGTTGAGGGGAGCTTCAGTGCCCTCTGAGCCACTTTCTTGAGGATCTGTCCACCTGAGAGGTCACCCATGTAGCGGGTGTAGGAGTGGGCCACCAGCAGCACCGGGTCCTTCTCTCCCACCTCATGGACACGGTCCACGTAGGGCTTGGTGCCTGCAGAGAGGCTGATCTGTGACAGACAAACATGTCACTCGCTGTAATGTTTCTTTGATCATGGATATCAAGATTATTGTTTTGATTTTAGTCCATTTTATCAAAGAAAGCACACATTAAAAACTAAATGAAGTGAATATCTGGATTTGGTGAAATGCTGGCTGCATCAGGATTGAAACTTTTGCTTATTTTAGTTTAGGAGAGAAATACATACGAAGCCCTACAACCAGTTGTTAAACACATGCTGCATAAAGTAATACAATACTACACTGGTTCATATCTGAATTTCAGTGATGATACAAGAGGCAGCAGGTGATTGATGATCTATCATGGACAGCCATGTCTTAGATGCAACCATGTAAGCTTTCTATCATTAGGGTGACATGCGGCTTGTGTGTGTCTGCTGACCTGGCTCTCCCAGTCCTCCCCATAGAAATACTCGAGATCCTTGGCCAGGGCCTCGCGCCTGTGAAGCTCTGTAGGGAAGTATATGGGTGCGATGTGAGGATGATCTTTGTTCTTCTCAATCTCCTCCTCCATGGCCGAGTAGACAAAGTACAGAGCAGCTGTGCCTCTCTGGAAAGAGAGAGAGGTTGTTGCCATGTACCAACTCAAGACAGCAATTTGAACAGGCAAAATGGTCATACTGTAACTCCACATTGGGTTTGCCAGAATGGTTAACAATAGTTTACAGCAGATGTGTAAATGAACATTTTCTGTTTAGTGGGTTTGATTCAGTTTCACCATATTAAAACACCTTCAATATGTTTATATTACAGTCTCGGAAAGATCACAATATACTGTATATGAAAACCACGTAATAAACATCTGGATCTGCATTTAATGCAGCCAGTAAAAAACTAAATTATAAAGTGATGTGATTGTTGGTTTGGTGCCACTGAATGACATCATTAGAGGTTGGACTTGTTGTGTTTGAGTATGACTTGGAGCCCAACCTTAAACAGCTCTTTTTTGATGCGACCTCTGAGGAAATCTTTGACAAACTGGCAGTTCTCTGCTCTGTCGTGGGACTCCTTTGTCCCCTCTGCCAGCATCTCAGACAGGTCAGTTGGACTTAAAGGAGATCATTTAAAAGAGAAAGAGAGACATTTGTAATTTAAATTCTTTGAGATGAGTGCCAGGGTCCTAACAGACATTCGATCACAGCAGATTCCCTTCATACCTGAGAACTTCATCATCGTCATCCACAACAATCCTTGGCCCTCCATTTGGCACGCCGTTGGATTTTGGCTCTGATGACAACTTGGTGTCCATTTGGCTGGTTGTCACACTGTGTTTTTGTTTACATAAGCAGGAGAGAGAGAAATGTATCACACTTGGTGAAGACATGGCTTGAGAAAACTACTGTGATAAACTATGATCAATTCTTGAGTAAACATGCAACAGCAAAAGCATTTCGACTCTTATGATAACATTTTCAATTGTTGTAAACAGAAGGTAACTAGATAAAGCACTTATTCTATAGCAACCAGTTCCATAAGTGAGAGCCTATATTTTGTTAAATATGTAATTTCAAAATTATAAAGTCAAAGAGCAGTTAAATCATTATAGTAGCAGTTCCTGGCTCGTATTTTGGACAAAAACACTGGAACAAGTCGAGTCAAAGAGCTGACACCGGTCAGTTACAAAACTGTCATTGCACGTCTTCAGTGTATTGTGTAAGCAGCAACAAGACGCAGACACTTGAACACCGTGTTGACCTTATAAATCACCTGGGTCGGTGTACACGCACGAACACACCGAGTATTGTTCATTATATTCGCAAAATTAGAATAAAGCATGTGTTTACCTTGTTTAAAATGCTGCTGTTGACGTCCGTCAAAAGGCACACGGACCCCGCGTTCAGGGGGCGTGTCTCTAATGAGAGCTAACCAATCAGAGGACTCTCTGCAGAGACGCGCCGCTCTGATTGGATCGAGCTACAGATCGTTCACATCACAGAAATGAGGCCTCGTGCATGTTTTGTTGATAGATAAAGCTGCTGCAAGAAAAGAAAGTAGGGAAGTCCTGCTGTTTGATTGTCCTCAGTTAAACAATCTGTTTCGTTTTCAGATTCATCATTCTTTAAACTTGTATTTAAAGTTTATTTTACATTTTTCCTTTCAATATAAACCGACCTGCAGACCCTTCCGTTGTCCAATGGTTGCATTCACAGATCCCCCCTCATCGCCATAGTCTAGTGTAGCCTAGTATCTAATTTCGACCACCAGGTGTCACTGGACACCGTGCAACAAGTGGTCATACAATATTGTTTAGCAGCTCAACCGTGTATTGCAGATGGAGCAGGAGGTCGTTGTCTCTTTTCATAAACGCACAGTTGATTATTTTACAGCCAGCTACTGTTGTGTGAATGTTACTTGTAACAATATATTGGCTCATTAAACTCTGCAGGAGCTTTCCTCATTTGTAGATGCAAACCCTCATCGTTGTTATATCACCACATTCTTTACTTGACTCTGCTTCTTCTGTATGAGGCCACGGACATAACCACACGTCCGGCTCTGCCACCATCTGACAATGCATAGGAAGTGTACGGTTTACATGGCACTGTCATATTTTGTATAGCTTGTCCTCTCTTTGGCCCGTTGTTTACATATTGTTATCTATACATCTACTCCTGGCTGAAACATCCAGCAGATAGGGACTGCTATTGTGTGCACGGTCACACCCCTAGATAAAGAACATCCTCAGTTCACCTATTGGTTCCCAGATGAGCACTTGAGAACATGAACAAAGGAACAAAGGTACTGAACCTTTTACTGAGTTTTTTTTTTTCCTCTGCAAAACCTCCGTGCATTGAAAGGAATCCTGGCAGCTCGGAGGGCCTCTTTCATGTGTTGAAGGGCCTGGAGAGCCCAGCTCCACTGTAGGAAAGCCCCACTTCTACTTGTTGCTGTCCTGCTCCAAAACGTCCAACTACAGACCCACCTCTGTTTGTTGTTGTCATTGTTAATAACCGAGACAAGCTTCCTATGATCAACAATATTGCATTGACCTCAACTCCACTGCTGCCGGAATGATTTTGCTTTTATATTCAATACAATTTCCTGTGTTTATTAAAATTTTGGCTGCTTTTCTCTGACTCATTAGTCATTAACAATATATAGGAAGGTGCGTGCAGCTTTTTAAAAGTAGTGTGTAATATTCTTAAGTATGCTTAACGGCTTGTGTATTCCCCAAGAGGCATTTATCACAGTTGCAACCTAGATACGATCATGTTTGGATCACTCCCTATAAGTGCAAAACTAAGGCCACTTCTCCCTGGGGCTGACATGACGCTGCTATGGTCAACTGCCCTGCCATACCAGAGCCTGGTAATCACACATCTACCATGTGGGTAGTTTGTTCCCTCATTGTTTGTCACATTCCAGATTGTTTTTTGGCACAATATTTTGGATCTTTATTACACAAAAGGGAAACCTTCCTGTCTGTGAAGGATTTCCTCTTGTTTTCAATAATGAAAAGGCTCAGGCAAAAAATAATCCAAAGCTTGATTCATTCTGGCTCGGTTCAGATTTTAGAAGTGTTTTCTTCCTGTCAATACTAGTTGGTGATAGTAACCACTGTGGTGCCATTGATATTTTGTTATTTGTTTCATTCAGTGACTGTTTTCTTTTATTGTTATGGACATGTACAGTCTTTTAGCAACTTTATTATTTTTTATCTAAACTTAATTTAACATCAAGTACAATATATATAAATATATAGACTTTTCTCAGTCTGATTATTTAGTAATATGTAGGTATTTTAGAATGTGTTCTCTTGCTGAGAATTAGATCAGAAGAGAGGCTACCACTCAGCATGAAGGCTGGAAACACAAACAGCTAGTCTGTCTCTGTCCGAAATTATATCCACCACCAACTCTAAAGGTCACTAATAAATATGTTGTATCACGTTTATTTAATCATACTCAAACCAAAATGAAAATTTGTGGTTTTGGCGGCGAGACACTGCTTAAGCTGCTGTTCAGCACTGAAGAGTTAAAGCATGTAACTCTCTGTAAAAATGCAGTGCGTTTTTACACCTCTGTTTTTGTATGGATTAAACAAACAAGATCCAACATGTAGTATTTTCAAACTTTGGGGAGAGCCAAGCCAGCTGTTTCTCTGATAAATGAATCGTCTCCTGGCTGTAGCTTCAGAGGCATACGGACTTCCGTGTGTATTTCAGGGATATGCTGAATATGACATCAACAGCAAATATTCCTTGAAAATAATTCTCTTAAAACCAGTGAAAGACATTGATGCACCTGCCAATTGAGATTCTTGTTCATGCACCCACTGAGACATGCTTCAACATTGAGAAACCACACCAGAGCAAATAAAAAGGCATTACAGTGACATGTGTGTCTAAGAGTGCAAGGAGCAGATTTGTTTTCTCTCCTCCTGTTGGATACAACACTATCAGTTTGCAACAGAGTGTCAGCTACCGGCGATACTTTTCTGATTTACAGCCGCAGAAAGTGAACAGCTTTGCGTCTCTGGAGGGTTTCTGGGGTGCTTGGCCTTGGTACCATAAATCCTGGTGGCGGAGGTGGCCTGCACAGAGTGTGCTTAACCCTGCATGAGGTTTATAATTAGAAACATACCTAACTGCATTCACAGGCAGGAAACAGCCCAGGCCTCCATGTGTGTGCGAGGGGCTGTAGGCTAACAAAAAGAGGAAAGTGTACACATGGGGCAAGCATGCGATATGATCACGGTCTGGTGTTTGAGCGCTGCGATCACCTCGTTAGAATGTGCAGGTGGACGGGAGGGCAGGATGGAGAGAACCAGTGAGACAAAGTAATGAGACGAGGGAAAGGAATAGTCATCCTGTTACTGTATGTTTCAATAAGACATCAGTGAAGTACAAACGGCTCTGCAGTTGACTCATATTCAGGAAGCCATGAGATTTCACCTTTAAAAATGCAAATACAATTGTTTTGAACATATCTGTGAGCTTATGCAACTGTTCTCTGTTGTTTCCAGTAAAGAGTTTATTTATTTAACTCTGAATCTTGACCGTTGTTGATTTGCTCAAAGTTAAATCCCTCAGATTTGTCTGTTATATCCTCAATGTGTTTTAATTTATTAATTCGATTTTTAATGTTTCTTTAAGTATTTTGTGTAATCAAAGTTTTTTTTTTTTTATCCTACCACATAGTGCCAAAATTTACACCCTGTCAAAGATCATTGTTCCTCGATACAACCACTACATCCCACTTACATCCCACAAGCAGTGTGCAGGAAGTGACTGAAGCACAGAGTTATCCTCATCGCGGTTCGCATTGTTTTACTTTTGGACAGAGAAAGAACTCTTCAGGGATGAATAAGAATGACACATACAGCCTTCATTGTCTAACTTATTTTAGCCAAAAAAAAAACTGTTTCTGGGGACACAGTGCATGCTGGGGAGTAGATGCATAGCTAACAATATTTCTAAACAGCTTAAACTGCTTTGTTAACAATTCATCAAGGGAACACAAGCCAAATTTTCCTTTGGCTTTTATTCAAATGCTGATTTTCGGCCTAACCACCTCTTAGTGATATTCATGCTGATATGTGAGCTGCTGTCACTGAAAGTATGTTTCTTTATTTTCACTGTGGCCCAGACAGTTCTTGTGATGAAGAAGATCTTGCTCTGCCAAGCATGGCAATGTAGGATATTTGCTTTTTTCACCCTTGACATTGACTGATCCCCCATATACTTCATCTCATCTGTGATCCACTATGTCTCCGAGGAAATCTAAAACATATGGACTAACATGAAGTCTGATTAGAAACCTTATATATTAGTGGGAATGGGAAATCCTATTTTGTAAGTGAATACAGAATCCACAGAGGACAGGAAATCCAGATGATTCACACAAAACACCCAGTTTAATGACTGACTTTTTTTAAATAGACATCAGTTTATTTCTGTTGTAAACACAAATATTGCCCAATGCATTCTCACAAACTGGATTATAAAATACATTTTATTCCTATGATTGAGGAAAATAAAACAAAAAACCAAACAATGAATATATAAAATTTAAATCCAAAACCCAGCACTTAAAAAGGCCGTGAAGATATTGTGAGCAAGCGACAGATCCACTGAAGTGTCTTTAACCCGGCTGCTCCTCACTGACAGTGGATCACATGAAATAAAGAATTCATTTCTTTTAAAGGAACAGAAGAGGGAGAACAGACAGTCGCTAGTTAGGGCAGCCATGTTTGTGGACACGCTTCACGCCATCTTCTGTTTCATCAATTGTTTTTACGAAGTGTTGCGTCCCACCGCACTGACAACCCGGGCCGAGGCCAGACAAGGCCCTCGCTGATGGGATGTGTTTGAAAACAAAAAGAGTTAGAGATTCACCAGTTCACTCTGTGTTTTTTCCAGTAATAGTAGAGGGGATGTGTTGTGGGGTAACACAGGGTGAGGCTGGGGGCATCTGACAATAGACAATGGATAATCTGCATCACAACATCCATTGTGCTCTGGGCTGAAGTGTCTCCTAGTTTGATTCACGGAGCCCAAATATTCCCTCTTTTGAACCAGACCCAATTTTTTTTTCTTTCTTTTTTTCCTGAAATCACAGCGCAGCATTCTTTCACCAGAGAATCCGCAACAAAAATGCTCTATTTCTGTATCTGAGCCTTTAGTCAGCACTGAGGGGGCATTTAAAGATTGATTTCTTTTAAGGAAATGGAAAATGTCTACACAGCAAAGGGCAGGTCTCTGTTTGCAGCCGAGCATTCCCAAATGACGGTAGATTGAACGTATGCTTCAATTGCCCTTATAAGGTTAATTAAGTGTTGTACGATAGAGGACCTGCATGAAACACATTGCATTAACACCCTCACAGGGAGAGCCGGGAAAGTTCAGGGGTTAATGTGTACAGCATTTGCACCAGTTTGCCATGCTGAGCGTACTTCCCCCAATTGGACTGAATCTTTGTTATACAATTTCCCTCCCTAAAACAACACATTGAAGCCAGCATACCGAGCTGCTTCTCACACCCGACCTATAGAAAAAAGCCCTTGTGAGCCATGCTGCACATTTGAATTCTTTGAAAGCGATGCCTCACCCAGCGGGGGGTTCCTGCTGAAAAGAGAAGTGCGGCTCAGCCTAGACTAATACAGGATGAAGGGAGGAAGACCAACTCTGCTCCCAACATTATGTCCCCGGTGTTCCCAGTGCCATTCCCGATCCAGTTTTCCACCAGTGAGTACGATAGGTGAGAACAGCCTGCTTCCTCATTAGACAGGTGTCAGATGAGCACAGAGGGGGGCCGACTGATTGGCTAATTTAATGTGTTTACCTTGGCTGCACTCCTTAGACTGACGGTCTCCACCTGAGAGCTGGAGGGAATTTCCTCAAGGTCAATCTCATCAATACTGAACAATGCCACATTACTAGGGGAGCGACGGAGGTAGCAGGAGGGGCGAGGTGGGGTGGTAGGTGCCCTTCGGGTGCTGAGCGATGTAATCTGGTCAGTTATTGTAGCGCTGCCCCTGGAGGCTTCAGGCACTTACCTTGAATGCAGCACAATGAGCACGGCAGGAAGTCGGTATTTTGATATATATCAACAGCTGGCAGGTTTATAGCTTAATCGCACTGTTATCTACAGCTCCATTGTGTAAAGCAGAGTTTGAGATGTAGTATGGAGTAAATACAGTGAGAATAGATTATGAGCTATTCAACATGTAGGTGATGGAGTACATTGAGAATGCAAACAATGACAATGCCGAATCATAAAGTACATTTTAAGCACCAGACCCCTGTATGAACTGACCCCTTGTTTTGTGTGTATTGCTGTTGCTTCCTATAGTGATCAGCTCTGCGGTGGTGTGTTCAGGTTGATCGTATGCACAAGGCAAATCTGATAATTTCACACTGCATCGCTCAGCTTTTCCCTGTGCACAAATTTCTGCCATCAGTTTCATGTTTCCCTTGTGTAAATCTAGACATCATTTATAACTTTATAACAGCACATGCTTCCATACAATTTATTTCTCCAGAAACACTGAATGTCAGGTTTCATTGCAGAACTTTTTCTTACCTGAATTAAGTTGAGTATCAAGCAAACTACAGTAAAATTATTCAGCACTATTATCTCCACTTCAAATGGAATTATGCGGCCATCAGCTCCACTTACTCTTTAACAAGAAAATTCACTGCAGCAAATAAGAAGCTTTCATTTTGGTTTTGCTGACTTCTGTGTTACCCTGCATGAGTTCACTATGAATCGGCCAAGTTTGGGTCTAGGCATGGTTTTACTCTCTGCTTACTGTTAGTCACCTGACAGCCTCAAAGAAAAATAGAAATCTCTGCCAGAATATCATTCATCAAAAGCTAGTGCTTTTCCAGAGCCCGTGTTAATGAGACAGTGCGGCTGATTGCTGAGAAGACTAAATGGAAAAATCAAATGTTTCATTGTGTAAATTAATACTTCATAACTTTTGGAGGAGAGCAGCGAAACCACAGTCACAAATTCCCATTGTATAGAGAGAATGCTGTTGACAAATGAGTTCAATATGCACTCATTTCTCAACATCATCATCTCTAAAGAACTGTGGCCTTAGGGAAGAAGAATATCAAGGTAATAAAGATTACAGAGCAAAGATGAATGTATGTCTGTAATATTGCTTCATAAAGATGTAGATGAGATTAATTAGATTGGCTATAGCTCATTTAAAATAATTGTGTGTTCATTCAGATAATTACCCAAACATTCAATGGTTTCCATCATTTTAAAAGCAACAGTACAATTTTCTTTATTCTTTTTTAAATTTCTGATATCAAGCAACAGCACCTTTGTGTACAGTATGTGGTCTTGGTTTGAAAATCACAGATTTGATCAGGAAACATTTTCAGGGGGTACATGATTTATTATTTCATCAAAAACAAAAAATTACCTATTCAAAACTTACTGAAAACAAGTTAAAAAATTACTGATTACCGGTATGTGTCATGCAACAATTGCCGGATAACATAATAATATCATATTATTACAGAGTGAGGCGATAACTCTGGCTTTTACAGATATATCACAAAATAAATATATCATACATCTTAAACAAAGTTTTCCTTGGTCCAGGTCAAGGAAATGCTGAAACACGTGGTTTTCCATAATCTGACATACTTTCAAGGACTCCGATAAAATCTTGGTATTTCAAACCAGAACTCGAGGCCCATTTGTTCTGCCCAGACTACACCCTGCTATAACTATCAGCTCCAGCCTGTCATTCATTATTCCTGCTGTGGACTCACAGGGTGCTGCCTGGTATTTCCATCTACACCCACATGCACACGCATACACACGCATACAATTGTACCGCATAAGAGTAGAGTGCACACACAGTTGTTCTGCCTTTTGTTTTTCGCTCGGCGGCCTGGAGTGACTTGATTGTTCTTTAATTCACCAAAGTCAAGTCATACATCATTCACAGCAGAACGTTCAGCCAGTGAAACAGATATTCTGCAGCCTGGGAGTTGCTTTCTTATTATCCTTTGATTAAGATCAATGTATTGATGCATTGCTTTTGGCCATGCCAAAATGTGGTAAAAATGTGGACATTTTGGACCATCACCGCATTAAATGATTGGTATTTCTAATATTTTGTGTATAGCTCATGTCAACATTCTGATGACAGACAGTGTACCTGCTGACAATCAGCATGTTAGCATTGTTATTTGGCTGTAGATTCTTGGCCTGGTTAAATGTTGTTTGTATTATTTTGGGATGCTTCTGAATATTTGTACAAGGTGGCTTAAAGACACACCGTCATTGTATCCTAAAATATGCCTGCCTCATTCCCTAAGACTTTGTGGCGCTCTGAGTTTCTCCCACTGGGACCACTGGCTAATAACAGCATACAATCAGCAAGTGCATCACTTTTTTGTCATATTAGGGCATATCGAAAAAGGGAGAGAGAGAGAGAGACAGTTCCTCCTCCAGATTCTCAGGCCTCTGCAGGTCTGTCTCAATGGCAGAATGGACGGTTCCTGTGTTTGTGCCTGTTCCTGTCTCCTGCTGTCACCCTGAGGCGCGTCGCCATTGTTTCCTCATCTAGCGCCGGAGGTCGAGGCTGCTCCCTCACTGGCTCATGCTCTCTCTCTCTCACTCGCTGGACCTTGCCGCCCAGGCGAGGGAGGGGAGCGGGTCAGAGAGCAGGAGGCGAGGCTCCAAACAGGGCCGGTCACACCTAAATGAATCAGAGGTAGAGCTGGGGAGAGGCTGCTGACTTGGAGCAGTGTTGCTGCTCAGAGTGAACGAGGGCACGGGCACACGCACGCACACACACATGCACACACACATACAAACAAACACAGCTCACTTGTACAAGCACACGTCCACCTTTTGTTGTGCAGCAGGGGGATTCCAGGTTTCGTGTAAACATTATGCAGGTAAACAGACTCACTGTCTGGCACATTGAGATTAGAAGCAGCCGACTTCACTGTTCTTCTCTGCTGAACTCAACTGGACTTTGATTTTGTGACATTTCGTTTTGGTATTGTTCTTTGGGTCGTGCTGTTGTGCACATCACTATTCCTCTTTATGCATCTCCATACTGTACCAGTCCACTGTTTAGTTCTTTACTTTAGTTTTTGAGTTTTTGAAACTAATTGTGTGATTAACCAATAGTGCAAAATCCAGTTTCCAACAACCTGACATACAGAAAAACAGCAGATAGCAGGAACTTATTGTTAGAATTAAAGCCCGTGTACAGACTTTTCATTTAGTGTTGATTTTGGCGGCCCCTGTGGACAGAAGCGGTGGTGTTTTGTCGGAATGAAGACTGCAATTCACTGTCGTGAAGACGTTTGTCTGGCCGGCGCGTATAGATTTATTTTGGTAACATTGGAAAGAAGACGGGACTTGCTTTTTTTTTTTTTTTTTAGCAGCTACCTGCAGCGTGCATATGGACGAGGTAATTTATCTATTCATATCGTTTCGTCAGTGGTCCGACCCGACCATGCCTTCCAGAGGTATAGAATTAGACAACTTAGAAATAGCGTATGTTCACACTGAAGGGCTCATTTGCAGTATAGGTAACAGAGACACATCAGCAGAAACCAGAGACTTTTGCGTCTCCAGTTAAAAGCTCCGAACCGGGGCTTTAAATGTGAAAATGTGTTTATTTTTGTTTTGTTTTTTAAATTACTTTGAAATAGAGTTGCACAGCCACCTTTTGGCTTCTCCGTCATATAAATGTGTGAGTAATCCTGGTTCAACACCAGCTCTGATATTTCAATAAATACAGATTTAACTGAGCTGCTGTGTCTTGGCAGCGCTGCAGGATTCAGACTGACATGTTTACACGGTCTTCTCACCTCACTGAAAGTGTTAATTGGGGTAATTTACACATGAAATTACTATGATATTTGTGTTGGCGTGTGTATCGGATGCTCTCATCATACTCCCAAAAATAAATCCAGTGTGTTAGTATGATGGGTCATGAATTATTGCTTTTAAATAATCACTGTGATAATGGGGTGTTGAAGGCCTGTCATTATTGCTAAATTCATCTCTGTGCTGTATCAACTTGACAGCAGCTTTCTGGGCTGTGGTCATCTTTCACACAAGGCTACATGTCTTATAAGTTATGATATACACATGTGTTTATTCAAGGAAATACAGTGAGCACATCACCTTGCCTCATGTTCAGAGTCACATCTGCAGGAGCCTGAGAAATCCACTGTCTCATAGTTTTGAGCGGTCATGGAGGAGGAAGAGTCTCAGGAACATCTGAGCATTGTGTTTTGATGAAGAGTAGTTTATAGCTGCTGTGACGGGGTTGAACATTATTGAAATTTACAGCATATTGATTTCAATGTACAGTGTTGCAAGGCCAGATCTGCAACATCAGCAAGATTTCAAAGATATGCATGCAGACATGCAAGCCGTGAAGAAAAGCCTTGTTCTGCTGAATAATGGCCCTTTCAATCAGAGTAGAAATATTCCACTTAGAATATTGATATTGATCACTTGTGTGATTTACTGTAAAACCAATATTCTTCCCTCAGCGATCTCATGTCACTCTGCTCTATGTTGCAGAGACCGTAAAAAACAATGTCAAGTCATAAACTGATATGTTCATATCAGACTTAAATCAATTTACTTATACTGTATGGCCAAAAATATGTGCACGCTGTACAGCATGCAATTACATAATAGATTCTAAACTCCATTCATTCTCCATCCAGGTTTTGGGGAGAAACGCCCCGTTTCAGCCTGGCAACACCTTTAATTAAAGAATAGCTTTTTAAGGTTGTTGTGAAAGACCTTGACTGGTCGGCACAGAGCCCTGACCTCAACCTCAACTCGGCACTTTTGGGATGAACTGGAACACAGATGTGTATCAGGCCAAAAGTGCTGCAACGATGTTGTTCGTGCTTTTGTGGCTGAGGTTCAACCAGGATCTTAAAAAACAATTCCCAGAAGAGTGGAGGCTGTTTTAGCAGCAGATTAATGGCATTGTAGATGTTTAACAATCATATAGGTGTAATGTTCAAGTGTCCACATACTTTTGGCCATGTTTATATGCTCATTACACCACATGAATTACACCCAGCCCTCCATCCATACATCTATATATCTCTCTTAATGCAAACAATGAATAAACGCCCTCTATCTCACTCCACATCTCTTCCACTTTGTGTCCTGTGGTGTTATTTGCTCAGCTGGCAGCAAGTGCCTGGACTCTAAGCTATGCAGACCTTCATGTGTAAGTCCCCGCTGGCTTCATATGTTATACTGATGGACATCTTGAAAGTCTACTTTTCAGTCCTCCTCCAAATCATGCATCATATTTTCTTTTACACATTCAACACACATGAGACTAATTTCTCCTCACCTAGTGGCACTTTTTTCATGTCTATATTCAGCATGGCTACACAAACAGTTCAGGCCACGAGGTCGTGTAGCTCCGGGTCAAAATTAGCTCAAATGTGATTAATAACACTATCATAAATACTGTGGGGCATGTTTATCTTCTCTACTTTTAATATATGACCATTAGAGATGGGCAAAAGAGCATCTGTGCTGCATTGTCTTTGGCTGCAGGTAGCTCAGTCACATAAAGCCTAAGATTTGACTGTGAAATCCAGCATTTTCCAGCTGAGCTCAAGTTCTTAACTAATGGCTGATGCCATCTGGTCCTGATGAGGAAAGGAAACACCCTGTGAGCCTTACATGAAAAAAAAACGCTGCTATTTCACCGTGCATGGGGTGCAAGTTTGTCTAAACAGAGGCAAAGTGTTAGTGATAGATTCCAGTCATGATAAGGTGAGTTGTTTTTACTTTGACATTGGCAATCTCCTGTTGATCTCATAGCAGTTGAGACAACTGATACGCCACTTCTCAGACTCTAAGTATAATTCCTCAACACACATACACAGAATCTGATAATCCTATCAACAGCAATAGCTATAAACTGCGTAGTACATTCGCTCGGGGTGACAATGTGCTGAACATAAGGTGTAAAATTAGTTTGGGTGTGAAGCTCAATATGGAAACTCAAAACCTGACTATAATTAATTTTGTTACACTTAATAAATCCTTTCCACACTCTGCAGTTGTGTAAAGTAATGTCATGGGATTCATTTTGCTGTTCTGAATGAAATTGGTAATGCTCTAGTCTGAAAAATGTACTAAGAATAGAAGTTTTTTTGATGCCAGACTGATATTTTTTTATTATCAGCCCTTGTGATGTTGCATATATTCAAGAAATAGACAAATATGAAGGGAATAGTTGTCTTCCTCTGGTTGTATGTAGGCACAAGGGTGTTTTGAGCTATACACATTGTTTTATCCAGATTTTTGGCCATGAACCAAGATACTGGCAGCAGTTTAATAATGATCTGACGGTCTGAGCTAATATGCGTCATACCAAGAGGTACATGAATGTTTGCACCCAATTATTCTTGAGACATTTCATTCAAAAACACACGTCAATCTACTGCTGACGACTGAGTCAGTGTCTGGGAACCATGAATATCTGTTTTCCATCACTTAGATCAAACCTATGCTTCATTAACATTTACTTAAACTTCCTCATTCTTCCAGCTGTTGGACCGCTACAGCTGTGTACCACCACTGGCATTTTCTTGACCTTGCTGTCCATCTTTGAGCTGACACTGAACAGGAGGTTCTCCCGAGGCCCTACACTGTCGAGCGCCAAGCCTCGGGTGACGTTACATCAGGCAGCTCAATCAGGAAGAATCACAAATACAGCTGACATGAGCGCTGTACATGAAGACATATACATGTACAGTCAGTGCATGCATTACATACTGTTAAAAGAATGATCCCACTTCCCCTATACGTAATCTTGCTCTAATTTAATGTGTAACAGCTTGACCCTCTTAAGTCTCAAGATATCTTTTTCATTGTCCACGATGGGCTGATACGGACCTGATCCAAATGCATCTGCTGTTGTGGATTTAAGCTTTTGTTTGAATAAAGTGGTTTTACATTAACAGCAGGGTGCAGCACCCCTGGGATATGTAGGAACAAAGGCTGCTGTGTTGGCTGTTTTTGTGAACCTGACTGCTTTCAGATCACAGAGAGGACAGTTAAGGTGCAGTAGATATTTCAAAACTACTGAAAGTGCACAATTTAGCTATGCTGGATTGTGCATGTTATTCCCGCTGGTATAGTAAATAGAAAAGCTGTATATTTTAAGCTTTAAATGAGACAACTTTTTAACTTGAACTTCATGGTGATTTAAATGAATTGGCACAGTCAGTTACAATTTCTCCCCAGCCCAGTCATGCTTTTGGATGAAAATCAAGATTTTCACACGCTGTCTTGACAGAGATATGCAGATGGTTTGTACACAAAGAGAAAATACTGCCAGTATCTGGTATTTTCCATGCCATTATTACTTTACTGTGCCTTCAGACAAACAGAGACCTGTGTATGCAACACCACACTGATTCTCTGAAATGCTGCATTGAGGTAATTGTGTGAAGAATGAAGAAAGAGAGAAGTTTAAACCTGCAAACATATTACACAACCTAACAAGTTAAAGTAAGATTGTGCAACATACTAATGGAGTTGGCAGTAAGAACAGAAATTGTTTTGAAAGCATCTGTCCAAAGGTTGCTAACATTAGCTAACAGCTAACATGAGATACTGGTCATACTGTACCAGGCCAAATAAGGCAGTTGCATCAAAACCCTGAGTAATTATGAGTTTATCTTTACATCTACATGAGGAATGGTGAGTTGTTTCACTCAGAAGATCAGTGCACTAATGGTTACTTACAACTCTCACATGAAGGTCCCTGGTTTCACCCCCTATCATGTCTGTCTGGGAACTTCCTCTTCATGAAATCATGGAGGCAACAAATATTTGCAAAACTGATTTAACAATCGGTGTCATGACTTTTAACTAAGAAGAATCGCAACCATCTTTTCAAATATGCAAATAAAATGACAAGTGTAATGCACATTTGTGTTGTAGATCTCAATCTCCCACAGAATGAAAACCATCTAGCCCCAATAGTCAGACAAAAAATATGTGACACTTCAATATCTATCTACAACTATTGGTTTAAGTCTGATAATACCTCATATCTGATATGAATGTGATTAAAACTAGGATATTTTCAAGAAAGAGTTATCTCACTACCAAGATGCTGAGTAAAGTTGAATTAAGAAAATACATTTAAGAGATAAATGGATTTAATTAAAACGTTATTCAAACGATGCATCATGAATTTAGGATAAATGCTGCTCTGTGATAAATTCCTAACGAGGCGCCAGTGGATGTCTGGCTGAGGACACCAACATGTTCAGAGACAGCACTGAAGTCATAACTGAGACTCTCTGAGAAAACTCATCACATTATGTCATAGCTAACATTTACTCAGCAATTACATCCAAAGTCTGACTCTACTTGTGCTTATATTTGATACAACATAAACATGTAATGACAACAAGAAACCACTGGAATGTATTTAAACATTTATGCTGTTGTATGTAGTGATAATAAAATAATTCGTCTTGTCTTGTGAACATGTTTATAGGTTTAAATTGGCTTCCTAACCATTTATCTAAAGGGCTCATGTCAGGAGTGCATACTTACTTTGGCACAACAGCATGGCACAGCTCCTGTGGGTAAAAACTGAGCTCTCTGTGTACTTAACTCTGCTCTTACTGCCCACTTTCATTTTCATCTCTATTCACTCTGTTGCCTATTGCCCCATTGCATTCATACTGCAATAGGCTATCTTGAAGATAGAATATAGACACGTAGCCCGTGTGCTGTTTACTCTGCTTTTCAGGCTTAGTTAACCTGCCAGTCAGCATTCGCCAGACCAGACGGCAACATTTGGTTCTGCTCATTTTAAAGTGAATAATTACAAAGATAGCTAATCAAGACTAATGACTTTTTAACACGAGTTTC
This sequence comes from Decapterus maruadsi, assembly GCA_030347415.2. NCBI lineage: Eukaryota > Metazoa > Chordata > Actinopteri > Carangiformes > Carangidae > Decapterus > Decapterus maruadsi. The sequence goes on along the minus strand of CM064901.1, from coordinate 25,365,977 downwards.
TCCTTCAGAGGTGATCGCTCCCTCCTCAGTCAACAGATAACATGCGGTGTGAACGGTCATGCCGTGTTGACAGAGCTGTCAATGGAGACACTAAGGACTGGGCAGACACCCAGCATATGGTTAAATGCCCTGTCATGCTGGTGGTGATACAGACACACACATGCATATATGTATACTCACATCACCCTGACCCCAACTCTAATCATTGCCTTAAAACTCCTCGTCTTTGGTTAAGACACCAGAACACATTAATCATGGGTAATTGGCCTGGGAAGCAGCAGTGAACAAAACAAGCAGGACGGCTCAGAGTGGTCAGAGAAGACATAGATGGTCATAGACATTATAGTGTGGAGCCCTGGAGGTGCCATGGAGGAAAACAAACATAATTTGTGCTGTTTAGCAAAATCAATCACCCTCATATCGTTAGAGTTGTGTATTTCATTGGGTATTGGGTGTAAATTCCAACTTTGTGTTTTTATTGGCATCACTTACTGTACACCTAATTGAAAGGATAGCAGACTATTTAAACTTGTAATTTTTGATGGTTCTATGAATGTCAGGATTTTGGAGAATTGTATGCTCTAGTAAAATTTAACAAACAAAGATTAATATGAGTTGCAGATTAGTTATTTGCACAATATTTGAAACTGAAAGCCCTTCAGAGTAATAATTTTGGTATACACTAATACTTCTCCATGATCGTTACCTTAATTTTTTCACTATTTCTGTACCTATCATTTATTTATTTTTAGATAGGTATCAGATTAGCATGTTAACATATAAATATTAATATACTGTAATACCTGCAGTTGAAAGCACCAACTGTGTCCATGCAACACATATACCCAGGGTGTTACTTTTGATTTACAAATGATATTTTAGGGCACATAATGTACAATTTAAATTACAATAAAATCAAAATGTCTCTTAGTACAAAATCACTTGATAATTTGATATCTTGACTGACTTGGGGCCGTGTTTAGCTCAGTAGGTAGAGCACCCGCCCCATGTGTTGAGGCTACAGTCCTCACTGCAGGCGGCCCCGGTTCAAGTCCCGCGTCGGACGGCCCTGTACTGCATGTCATTCCCCCCATCTCTACCTCCCATTTCCTGTCACACTCTCAACTGTCATATCAAATAAAGGCATGAAAAGCCAAAAATATATACTTAAAAAAAAAGATAACTTGACTGACTTGATGAGACTGGATATTTTTAATCCCCACCAGCTCTACTTCCTTAGTGCGGCCTGTGTGTTGGCAAATACTTCCCAGATATGGCAACACAAAATTATGGACTCATCACTGAGGTTTGTGCAATATAATTTACTGTGGAATTGACAGCTTTATGATTATAGGCAACAGTGTTCAATACTCCAAAAAGAATTCTTCTTTAGGAAAAAAGAGAGATTACTCATTGGACTCACACACGTCCAGATCTCTGTCTTTGCTCATGATACAGACCATGCATGTCTCTGATGAATCTCTTAACTTCAAAGGGCCGTATTTCTCCAACAAAGAATGCACTGTTTTAGTGAATATGGCAGCTGTGGCGCTGAATTCTCATTTCTCATTCAGATTTACATCTCCATTCACTGTTTCTGACCTAAGGTCCTCCCTTGAATTTATCAGAGTGCTTCATGTGTGGCAGCAGCGGGCTATGTCTGATGCTGCCTGTCTAGCCCCAATGACGGCCTGTGCTCAGAGTTATGGATCTACCAGCTGTTTACAAGTGGCTATCGGGCCATCAGGTGAAGACTGAATGATGACTGAAGGTTTGGGGAAAGCACCAGCAGTCTTTATTTTGGTTTAGAGGCCTCCTGTGGCCCACTGAAATCCCCTTTAGACCAACCTTGCCCCGCCTGCAGACTCCCTCCCCTTATGTCTATTCAATATCTGAGAGATTGTCTGATAATTGTTCTGTTTATGTCCTGTGTTCTCTAAAAGGTACTTTGTTGTAAACCTGTATTGTTGAAAGCACTTTATAAATACATTCGAGGTGAATCAGGTTATGTTCACATACTCATACACACACTTGCACGTCTTCACACAATGCAACGGCAACCATGTGCATGGTTGCATACACCAGACCAGACATTTATTCTATACATTTAGGTTCGTGGTCAATTGTTCACCATATCCATAATGCATGCATATTACATTTGAACATGGCATTGGATCTGAAACCACTTATATTTCATTTTATTTAATTATAATTTTCTTTCTTTCTTTTAAAAAAAATGTATTTAGATTTATTTTTTGGATCTCCTCAAAAACGAGATGGCTGTTCATCTCAAGGGGCTATCCATATATAAAATCTGATTTATTTAATTCTTTTTTAAATTGGAAATCTTACAAACAGAAAAAAGTATCTGAGATATAAATTTCTTCTTTGCTTTTTGACTGAAAGCTTCCCAGCAGTGGTTTAAAAACAACAATTAAAACCAAAGCAATTTGAAAGCCCAGGTTAGGAGAGTCAGTGCAGTAGCTATTATGAAAACAGAAACATGCTCTAGAGCAACACACACTAATTGGCTTCATTTAAACTGAGTGAGTAATTATCAGGATCTGAACTTTACTGAGCAAATTTGTGCAACTGCTTATAAGAAGAGGAGAAAGAAGTTTTGATGAAGTGCATGTAGATGTAGTTCATTTTTTCCCATTGGCACGGAGAGGTCTCCCGTAACTATTTCTGCCTACCAAAACTCAGCTGGGCCGCCGTCGTGTCTATTCGCCTTATCTATACACTCCTCGTCAAAATCTCTCAGCAGCTCTCTCCCAGTGCACCCTGATGTTTAGCAGGGGAATAGTGTGTAGGTCTGGAGTCGCAGCAGGGTACTGAGAGATCACCGTGCGTTTGTCCTTGTTCACATCTATTATAAGTCTCCTCATGGGTCCCAGAGGGAGGATTTTGCAGGGGAAATCCAAACTATGCCACCCAAGGTAGTTCCACAGCCTCTGACCTATGTGACATCCCTCTCTGGCTGTTAAATCATGTGACCTGTCTCTCCACAGGAGGGAGTCACGGCTCAGTTCATTTTCACTGTAGCATTTTATTATGCTTTCCCAGCCACAGCGAGCCCGTTGAGTTATTTGTCTGCAAGTTGATAAACTCCACACCCTAAAATTACATGATGCATTTATGCCTGTCCACTTGAGTGCGTATACTGTACGTGACTGTTCATGCATTTTGCATTTTTGAATGGGCCTTTGTGGTCAACCAATGTCCCTCATGAGAGGAGGGATTTCCATGTTATGAATCAAGTCTGACCAACAGGGCCAGTGCCTGTTGTATTTCACTTGTTGTCACTTTAATGTCTGTAATGTAAAGCTGTCAAGCCATCAGTCATGAGTAGTTTTCTCATGACTGATGGAGCGGGGAAATGCTGCATTCTTATTTATAGCTAACGTTTCTTGGATGCCATGTAAGGAGGTGCCTCTGTATTGTTGCTTTACAGCCAAAAGATAACAGTGAACATTTAGATCAAGTTTTAACCTTCTATGGCTGTACCCTGAAGTTGGATGGAGCACATTGTCAACAACATCAATTTAGTGTGGAGTGAGATGAAATTCACAAAAAACAAAGTTGAGCTACTGGTTCTGTTGTGCGTCATTTGTTTCCTCTTGTTGTTAAGTTGGATTCAATCTTGTATCATTTATTCTACTTCATACACTCAACTCTGTTGGAACTGAAATCGATTACCTTAATTGTCTCCAGAGATAGTCATGTTTGAAATACATTATCATGTATTTCTCAAGATATGGTTTCTCTGTTTCATGTAAATTGGGCCACACAAACCAAGCTATTTCAATAACAGGCCAACAATCAAGCCTTGGGCTGAAGCTAAAGTAAACCTGTAATATCTTTACTAGCAGAGAAAAACCTTCCCAATAAAATATGACACACTGTATTAGATGATCATAAGTTGATTTGAAGGTCCACAAAATGTAATCCCCTGACTCCATATGAACTGTATTATGTAACCAAACTACAGACTGGACTCTGGACATGAATATGGATATTGTCTAATATTTTACTGTACCTATGTTGTGTGGTGGTAGCAGCTTCAGAACAAAGGAAGTCCGTTTCTATCTCAAATATTTTTTGATGGCCGTCGTAGTCATTATCATTATTGAAGCACGACTGATATTGTTTTGATATTCCTATTTAGCAAATACCTGCCTGTTGGGTCTTTTTTTAATGTTGTTGCAATATACACTTTAAACTGCATGACTTTTTGATTTTTGGATTGTGTCACGAAGACAAGCACTAACTTTCTCAGCGGCTTATGTTTTGAAAAATAGCTGCTGAACTTACACCAAACAAGTCTGCGTCTCTAAAGATGCTGCTACTGCTGCCCCTCATGGCTGAACTCAAACAGAAATACCAGAGGAATCTGCATGATTATGGTTCAGGTTCACAAAGTGGTGAATATATGAAGTCCTGGCAAACACACTGAGTGACCCTCCCTACAGTCATGAGAATTTCTCTATGACATACAAAAATGCAACAGACCTGTTGTAAAATGAGGCCTATGCAATGCTATGCTTAGTGCTGGAAAGACTTTGATTTGACATGATTAAATAACTGCTGCATCTCACTTTCCAGTAGTTAACCTCCGGTGGGAGTGTGAAGTGTGTGTGTGTGTTTACATTTGATCACTTCCTTTGGTGTTTGTGTCCCACCCATGAGTCCACACACTGTATTTAACATCACACCTACAAAATGAGGCCATATGAGACAGAAACTTATGAAACACATATGAGGATTTCACTGTGCCCTTTTCCCAAGTGAGGCAAGTTCACGATCTAAACTCCATACTGGGTATGAGAAAAACTTAACCTCTTGAGGGTCAGCCAGGAAAGTCCAGTCCAATATAATCTGATGTCTTACTCCAATAACCACACTGGACAGAAAACGTTGGGAGCTTGTTTGTCTGGACGAAAACCAAAATGTGCAGGAGGAATGGAGCTTGTCGTTACCTTGCTAAGATGGTTAGTTTTACAGTAACAGACACATTTGGTAATATTATGTATTTATCTTGGCTTTAAACCAAATCATATACTTGTGGCCAAACCAGTTAAATCTTCATTTAAATATTTAAAAATGAAATGAACACGGATATCTGTGGAAGAATTTCATTTTAACTGGATGCATGTTGTGCTTGTATAAAATATTTCTTTTCCTCAAGTCACAAGATGCAGCGAAAGTATTATAGTTATATATATATATATATTTTTTACTTTATTTATTCATCAATTTATTTACATTTTCAAGGATTTAGTTTGAAGGTGCTGTTGGTGGCCACATTATGAAACTATACTAAACTAAACCCCTTAAAAAACATAAAATGTTTCAGTAGGGGTAGGGCAACGTTATTGTTTGTACTCCCACAGCACATCAGTGATGGAGAGCTTCCTCACAGCACAAGGCAGAGATTTCGCACCATCTCCTGTTGTCAGAAAGTGTTACAAATGTGTAAAAAAAAATCAGCAGATGACACAGCAGATGGTGAATGCAATAATACGCTGAGAATGATGGTAAACAGTGACGAAACTGAGAGAAAGCAGCAGCTTTAATCTGTGGTTTTTCAGACTTTAGGAGCAAATTATGATGTGCTGTGGAGAAATGTTGGCGGATTTGCCTGAACTCTGCTCTCTGTGGTTCATCAGACTTCAGAGAAATGTGGCTTTCAAAGGCCCCAAGCTCACACTATAAAAAATGTTTCTTTCAGAGGTGAAATCTCCATTTCGATCTTCAGTCACATTTGGGCAGGTTATCCTAAAGGTGATTTTATGTGAAAACATTTTTCAGACACTGAAGTGGTGTTATCTTGACAATAAAGGAAATTAATTTCATGAATAAATTAACAGTTTGATGAAAAGCAATCACATTTTGAGATCTCTTATTTTGGCTAGAAGAATAAAAAATCCCACAAATAATCAGACCCCTTTTCTGGAAATAAAACTCAAAAATATAAAAATGCACAATTAGAAGTTGTAGTAGTCCTTCATTGAAGAGGTTAGGTCTACTTAAATAAAAGTGCAAAATTGTAAATACTCTAATGGAGGAAAATGTTTCTGTGAGTAGGCTATTAAACCTATCAAATAGGCCTACTAGGCTGGATTATCATCACTGATTAACATCTCAGTTGGTCAAGGTGGGCAAAGCTGAATCTGCATTTGTGCTGAACAATGATTAGTACCGGTAATTAGTCATCTTCCTTTCTTTCTTTTTTTTTTTAACACCAATCCCCCCCCCCCCCTTTTTTTAAAAGGGTGTACCTGCAGAGCTCTGACGTCACAGTTTATTTACGCCGCCATATTGTCAGGAAAACCTAATGGCGCCAGTACTGATTGAGAGCTGTCGGAGTTAATTGCGCACTTTAAATCCGCGGTAATTATGTGATATATCGCAAATTTAGCATTGCAGACCCTTCCACCCCGGACGCACTGCCCGTAGAAGCGCCTTCTCGGCCCGGGATGCTTTTCATCAGTGAAGAAACAGCCGGAGAGGACTTAATTACACACCTGCTTTATCTGGACATCTACAAGTGTTTGATAAACTTTCCCTCGTCCTAGCCTACAGAGTCTCTGAAAGCACACAAAAACCTGGAGGACTGCTGGACACAATCAGGATGGAGTCTGTCGGCGAGAGATAGTGACAGCGCTGTCTTCGTGGAGGGGTAAGTGTCACTTAACCATGTTACAGTACGTTAGCATAGTGGGCAGTGCTAGTAGGCTAAGTGCTGTGCTAACTTGTATGTTTACTTGTCTATGATTTGTCAATAATTGGTCAAGTTAGTAGATGCGTGTATAATGTGTTATGTTTCATGGCAGTAATCCACATGCCTTCCCTCTTAATCTTTGGGTATAGCCTCTCATTTTGCTTGTGTCAGGGCACAGCAGGTGTGTCAACCATGTTCACTTTTTGTGAAGCTGGTGAAGAGACAAGTTATCTGTTAGCAGTTGTTTGCCTCTATGTTGTTTGCTTGGCCTGTCATTTGAAAACCCTGCTTTCTTGCCAGTGTGGTGGTGTTGTTTTGATTGCGACTGTTGCATGCTGGATTGGAGCTCTATGTGTGATTATTTATTAGGCCGGTGTTTTAGTTTTTATGTCAAGGTGGGCCATTAACATATCTGCCTGTTAGAAATGTGAGCTTCTGTCTTTGATTGGTTGTTGGATGTGTGTGATGGATGGACGGGAGTTAGTCTGGTGTGTGTGCTGATGGGTATATGAGAGCCTCTGTGTCTACAGGCTATGTAACTATGTCTGTGACTCACTGTATCTGCTGTATGTGTTTTGTGTTTTATGTTGGACCCTCTCAAAAACGAGGTGGTTGCCCATCTCAAGGGAATATCCATAACATTTTAGTATTGATAGATGATAGTGGATAAATTGCGTAAGCTACTTGTTTGTCACTTCTTGCAGTGGAATCAGAGTGGGTCAGTAGGGACTGGCTGCAGGGCACACTGGCCTCACAAAAGGAAATAGCTGGGAAGTCAGCTCTCCTCTAAGTTAATGATGCTTGTCTGTTGAATGCCAGCAGAGGCGTCTGATAACCAGGCAACAAAGAAACAGTCTGCTCAGTCCTGCATCACAGTGGAATGACTCATTGAACGGGATCATTACGAGCCTTTTGTACGCGACGCCTCCCAAAATGAGCCGTGAATGATGACATCCTCGTTTTTCTCTCTCAGACCTTTTTTTTCTTCTTCAGAAAATGCTAATAAACAAAGATGTATTGCATCCTTTTCTTTGCTATTGAACAGTTAGGAGTTATTGCTGATAATTGATTACATTTATCTCTTTTTCGCTTTCTTTTCTCCGCTCTGCCTTGTCCATTGTTCAAACGTAAGGGATGTCCCTGCATGGAAACAGTGATCAACCTGTTTCCAATAGCATTACCCATGACCTCTCTCTCCTCTGTAAAGTTAGGGAAAACACTGAACAGGCATGATGGATCTGCTGACATCCTCTCGCCCCCTGGAGCTGTTTACACTAATTCCAATGGATTTGATAGAGAAGAAGTGTCTTGTGGGAAATGTGGTTTCTGCAACGCATGTTGTTTCTTGTGCTGTTTTCCTACAATGGTACTGCCTTTGACTCTTTCATAGGGGAAAGAGTGAGCACTGCGGGCAGCTCAGCCCTCGTCTGTCTTTTTGAGTCTTTGTTTGTTGATGCTGAAACTAAACTGTGTGTGGAGGCCTGTAGTTACTGGTCTGTAGGGGGTAACCAGGGCCCGTGCTTATGTGGAGGGGTCACCACACAGGCAGAGAGATGAGGGACACATGCTGGCAGAGGGATCACAGAGTGGTCAATTTTGGGGCAACTGCAGCTCAGGGGGTTGTTCATTTATTGCTGTGAAGTGCTTTGCAATAAACACTACACATGCTGCTGTTTCATATACTTAAATGGGCTAGTAGTAGTACTGTATAAAGATTTAGCATAAGAGAATATGCACAGTTGTATTCCTTAAAAAAAAAATTGGGATATGAAAATAGTCTCCATTTACAGTAAAAGATGTGTTAAACATCTCAGCATTGATAAAGGTCAATGGAATGTCAGCATTGATTACCTAACATGACACATAATTAACCTTTATGGAGCATAAACTTGTGTTTGTGTCTGATTTCATCCCGTTCTTCATCCACATTGAACAGTTGATGGCATGTTCCTGTATGTTTGACCTGAGAGTTTAGCCTTTCTGTCGTGCTGTGTGTGCACATGTGTGTTGGTCGGGTTCTTATATTCTGAACAGGAAACATCATGTTAGCAGCCCCCCCACTCACCCTCGTCTCTCTTTTCATACAACGACTTACTTCAGGAAACCAGAGGAATTACATTCAGATTCGTAAGTTGTCCCACTGACATCCTTCACTGTCACTGCACACACACACACACACACACGGCCTTGTGTGGTTTCACAGCCAACATGTTTCCTATTAACTGCCAGTCGGTGTGGCTGGCTATTAAGTTGTTCAAAGATGCACGACTGAGAGCCTCAAATCACACCGGATTACCCACAAACCACCACGACCAAATCAGCCGAGCAATTTGTTGTCCAACCTGGTCATGTTCTCTGTCTCAGGTGATTCGACCTGAAGGCCGCTGTGTTGAGCGAAGCTGCGTTGTTTTCATGTGGTTGCTGTTTGCTCTTCGATTTACGATGAGAGAGGATTAGCATATAGAAAATATCTTTCCACATGGAAGACGTTTTGTTGAACATCAGAGTCACTGAAGGAGTATTGGGTTTAAGGTTTCGCGTCACCGCTGCCAGTTAGTAGGAAAAGTCGTGAGAAGAAGTTGGACTTCTTGTATTTTCTCCTCTCTGAGGGACAGTCCGCTATTAAATATCAAGTTGACTCAACAAGAGACTTTCTTTATGGAGCCATGTAAAATTTTGTCCGCGCTATTAATTTAATGTTTTATACTTATGTCCATGGATATCGACATTTATTTAATGACTTTTTTTGTATTTCACAATAAGAATCTATAGGAATTGTATGTTAGCCTACATGGTTTATGTCTGGCATTAATCTCTGTGGCACTGGAGCCGTTTTGTTTGGCAATTGCAAACTTCACATGAGATGTAGAAGAAGCGGGTTTGTGGAAAGGTTGCATTTATTGACATATAATAATAATTATAAAAGAGAAAGAACACGAATGAACAGTAATGATGTGTGCCAATACACAAATTAACCAACCACTGGATATGATTAGTTAGTCATTAGTTAGAAGTTGATACATTAAAAACACAGGTAACAGGGAAGAGCAACATCTGCACTGCATAATTTTGCAGTATGTATTCAGCTGAAGCATTTGGTGCCCTGAAAGATAAATAAAAGTAGTGAATATAAATTTCCATGATAGATTCCTGTGATGTCACAGAAACCAGCTGGATATTGACAAAACATGAGAGAAGTGTATTTTCACGGGTGTAAGTGAAGCCATCCAACGTGCGTTGGCAGAGCTACATTGCCACCCACCAGACTGGAGTGTGGCTTTAGTTAGAGTTAGACGGCAGCTTGGTTGGGCGTAGGCAGAACTAGACATGAAGGCATCTGATTGGTTTTTGCTTTTCGGAGCGAAAAGCATGGATTGGTCAGAGATTGGTCCGTCCTGCAGCTGCCACAGAGGTCTGATTATTTTGTTCCTTTGTCTGAAGATAAAGTATTGACTACTCTCAGGATATAGCCTAAGGACGAACATGATTACCAACCATAACTTTAACAACTTATCACAGTTCAATACATATTACAATTTCTTGTTCATATTTTTACTAGACTGAATTTCCTCATCATTATGCCGCTATGTTCTGGTAAGTCCATGACGTAAAAATCTCAGTTATTTGTTTAACGTCCATAACTTCAAGACCACAAATCTGACTTTGATGAAACTTGGGGATAACAATGCATCATGCAGTCAACCCAGTGACCTCACACTGACTTCAAGCACCCACAGAATGACCTTTTTATACTCTGTAACACAAGTGTGCTGTGTGTTGTGCACCCAAATCAAATCAAATAACCTATACTTTACGGTCTCCCTGTGAGGTCCAAGTTTCCTGCACCGTTTGTATCAACGTTTTCTCTGCTGCCTCATCCGTTGATGTGTCTCTTCATCAGTCTCTGCTTTTATTGTCCTCAGTTGAACAGTGCATATCTGATTCAGACTCTAATTGGCCCCTGGACTTACTTTATTAGTCACAAGTGGCTGGTAACCTTTTATCTAGTTTTATTAAAAATATTGTACACACTGACCTGTGACCTTTTTGTGTTTGGTTAGAGTTTTTTGGTCTCGTAAAAATCTCCGAATTCCTCAGTTAACCTGGATCAGTTGTGTCAGTTAAAAACACATATTAATAAATATTCTTTACGTTTGTCAGCCACCTCCATCATGGCCGAGTCCCAGCTGACTAAGCACGGTATAGAAATCCCGTAATCATTTCTGAATGTGCCCAAAAGGCCCAAACATGCAACTCTGACCCTCTAAATGTCTTGGTCCGCGTCCAAACCGTGTCTCATGTTCCTCGTATGTATCTCCACAGAGGTCAGAGGGGAGAGCTGTACCATGAAATTAATCCGCTCTACATGGCTCCACTTTATTAGAGCTGACAGCTTTATAAAGCTACATGGGCTCCTTGGTGCTGTGGTTGAGTAATGAACCTGCACAAATGAATACTTCTGGAATCTCAGGTGTTAAAGTATCAGATATGGATGTTAATGGCCATTACATGTGCCTTTTGCTCTTCACGCCTTTACTGGAAAAGGATTTGCTGAATAGGTTTTCAGTTTGAAGGTGGAAAATGTCAAGTGATAGTCCCACTGAATTATTCATGGAGTCTCAAACTCACTGTTCATACACAGTGCCAGAGTGTTTTCCATGAGGTTTTGGCTTGTTCTTGCTTTCTGAACTGGTTTAGTCTGGTGAACCTGCAGCATAAAGTCTCCAGTGTGTTATTTCTCTCTCTGGAAATGGAGGTTGAATGGTCTGTGGTCGCTTATTCCACCTGTCTGAGGTGAGTTACTGCCACTTTTTGTTACCGTCAAAGTGAGGAGGTAACTCCTTGTGACAGATTTTGAAAGAGAGAAGTTTTTCAACCTGCCCAAACACTTCTGCTTTGTATTTTCATACCACTACAACCCACTAGAAAACTGCCTTAACGATATTTAAGATGTTACCGTTAAACCAAACCACTCCTTATAACGCTGTTATGCTGATGGTGTTGAAAGCACGACTTGTCTCTAAAGCTTTGCATGTAGTTCATTATTTGATTAATCCCTTATGTTTGAGCCTGTAATATGATATTTACAAATACCCTGATATCCACAGGCATCCATTCAAAGCAGCAATAATAACAGCAGCAGGTGTGCTGGACCTTTTTCATCATGGTTACAACTGGTAGTTAAGCTAAATAGTTACCGTTTGTTAAGGCACAATGATAACAAATTCTTGAAACGATCATGATTTTTGTTTAAAGGAGTTTTTGGCATTAAAGCAACACTGCTGTTTTTCAACCTTAAAACAAACTAATTCAAGTGTTAGAAAAATGGTTAATAGGATGAATGGTGCCACTGCTGCAGCCTGAGCAGGGTCGCGTCGGTTGAAACTGCACTATGTGACTTCCCTGCGTGGGTAGGAACACTGTGGTTAGATCGGCACTAGTACTGGCCACGACGATGGCTACTGGCAGCGGTGCCGGTGACACTGCGACAGCACTGACAACAAATTCTCTGGGAAAGACACGGTAGCAGACAGTTGTTCTTCTCAACCAGAGTAGCTACCGTGAATCCTACATAGTCAAATAAGAACTTGTTCTTAATGATTTTTTGTCTGGTTAAATAAAGGTTAAATAAAAATAGTGTTGCTTTAATTTCACAGAGGACCTTAGTTGTCATGGTTAGAAAAAGTGAACACATTGAAGGTTGTTCAACGGTTATAGTTTAAAGAAACAGTGTTTGTTTCACACAGGAAAGAAACTGTTTTCTGTCTTTATTATTACGACGTACGAAGCTCCTACTTGGGTTCAACACTGAGATAAGTCAAGGCTCTGCTGTATCTCAACTGTGTGTCTGCAACTTGTAATCTTCTGATCAAAAACCACTCACTGTAGCTTAAAATAAATGCAGTTTACATAAATAAAAAATGTGAAATCGTCAATAAACAGAGATTTTTTTTTAAATTTCATATGACTTTATTGAAAAAAAGGCTTGAGTATCATACTGCCTCTTGGTTTACAAACAGTGGAAATACACAGGGTAATACTCTAATACATTTCACGTATATGAAGAATATGTGTCAGAAGCTGCCTCAAAAGAAATAAAGTCATTTCACATTGTCTTGGGGTCCAAAGCAGAATACATACACCCACTTTGATGCATTTTTTTTCATGACACTAATGCACTAATGCAGTGTCAAGTGAGTGTGAACCTGAATGTGTTTTAACATGTAAAACTGTTACGGACATTTGGTCTAAAATACACACTTTCAAAAGCTCTGGTGGCAAATATGCATAATAATAATCTTGCCTAAATATTCAGCTGGTAGTTCAATCACACTATTGACTGGTACTAACACTGCAAAAGATAAATGGGACCCTGTACAGAAACTCCTTTAACTCTGTCTAGAACAGCTAATTATTTGTTGTTGCAAATGCATGTCATTAAAGTAAATCAATAATGAAACAAATGCTGCTAACAGTGTGGTAAACACATCTCCTGTTGATTTAATAGAGTTCACCACTTTTTAATGTTGAAACTTTTTGCTGGTTTTGATTTATTAGATTATAGAGATTGGACTTTACACAGGTAACTACACAATCTTCCTTCTAAACAAGTTAGTTTAATAATATAAAATTAGTGTCCATTAATTTCTATTACACTAATGGGAAATAAATTACACTTAGAGTATTATTGCACTATTAGCTGCAAATTGATAAGATTATCACCTGTAAACCAGTCAGTCAGCAAAAGAGACCACATACAATAAACCAAAACAAAACAGAGACCATAACAATTACTACAACCACCAGGACTTCCATTACAACTCTAGGGGAAGAAAAACAGACTCTAATTTTTGCGGCATGGCAGCAGTTGAGTGAAATTGAATGAAAGCCTGAGGGATGCTGGGAGTGTCTAGATTGAAAGCACATGTTAGTCGCCTGGCTCTCAGCTCAGAGGTTTTGTTCTGTTTTGGCTCCGTGGCCCTATTGACACATCATCTGTCAATACGTCAAGTGTCTGATGGGGATGGCTGGTGGGCCGAGCTTAATCACAGTGTGTTGGATTTGATAGATTTTATCCAGTTGACCCATTTTACCTCTGGGGTAACTACAAAGCAGAAGGAAAATATTTGTCTTGTTTGGCTGAGTTTTGTATCCCCACTGTGAAATTATGTTCAGGGTTGGTGTTTTATTCCTTTGGAGCAGGAATCTGTTGCATACTGTGCATAACGACTAGAAAGAAACCATTATTGCATGAAACCATAAAAATGTATTTTAATACTGTTTCCTTTTTCTTTTTCTTTTTTTTGCATTTTATGGAATAACCTTCATTTAGTAGCTGTCTACTGTACATTGCATTAAAAAACATTTAGTAAAATTATACAGACAATATAAAAATAAAACCATTACTTATAAAAGACACATCTGATAATAAAGTGGCTCAAATATATATATATATAAAAAGAATGATCAAAAACTTTCCTTTTGCCAACATCAACATTCCCTTTGTTACATTTTATCATTCAGCTTCATGTTTTATATAACAGTTTATTAGCTTTTCATTCCTACCAGGGACAGGTGTTGGTATGAAAATACTGCTCTGTTGTCATGACGACGTACGATTACTTTGATACCTCTGATAATGTGTAAAAAAAAAAGTAGCCCAGAATTACAATTGTGTTCTGCTTTTAAAGTAGAAAGCCATTCACAGGTTTTTAATCTCAAATGTTTTACTGAATAAATATTTGGTCTTTTTTCGCTGTTTCCACTGATAGGTGTTTTATTCCACTTGTTTATCATATGTATCAGTACAGTATGGCCTTCACATAGCATCATCTTTCCATTTCACTTTTCACCTCAGACTCCAACAACAGCACTTGTGTGACTGATAAAAACACACAACTGAGTTGACACATAAGTCACAGCATCCCGTCTTAAATCTTGCATAAAATAAACAGTGAAATACAATTATGTCTAAGGCTCTGACCCCTTATTATGAATATATAGCACCATAAGATCAGTGCTTGTTTAGGAAACAGTTTCTGTTTTGTTTCTGCAGCAAGCTCAAAGACAATGTAAGACCTGTGGCAGCGTGGCCTGCCCTGACTGGTCCCCCCCATGTAGGAGGTTAACCCTACTGGCCAGCCTCCATGTCTGTCCCATGACCCCTCTGTCTGAGGGTAACGCCAAGTTCATCGGGATCTTATCTTCATTTTTTAATGAATCTTCATTTTTTAATGAAGATAAGATCAAGGATAAAAAGTTAGTAGGATTCACTCTTTTCTTTGCACCGCTGTAAAAACAACTTTTTTTCAGTTCACTTGGGTGAATTCCTGATGCACCTCTTCAGTTTGCCAAACACGATTTGGACCATTTAGATGGGACCATGAATGCAGCATTACCCACAAAACATTGAGTGTGAGACAGAGAGGTCAGTTTGTTCCTTTATAGCGTGTGAAGTGAAAAAAACATATGTAGACACACATTCAGAGTTAGTTCATGAGACGCACATTCAAAACACACACATACACTGTGTTAGGACATTGGGTCAGCACTCACACAAACACACACATCTGACATCGACATCCATCCCGTCATCCCAAGGTGTAACTGCATTTTGGTGCTAACGTGGAGGGTTGGAGGTAACTGCGTGGTGGAGGTGGTGGTGCAGGGGGCCGGGGGGGTTTGGCGGTGAAGTGCTGGTTTCTTCGAGCGGTCCAGAGAGGTGGACAGGTACATACAGCGTGTTTACATGCATCCGTAGCAGTGAGTGGGAGGTATGCTGGTTGGACGCAGGCCTGACGACATACACGTCTTCACTGGTTGTGTTTAGTTCTTCTTGCTGCTGCGTCTTCTGGATTTCTTCACCCTGGAGAGAGATTCAGGAGGATACGCATTCATGAGACTGAAAGCAGCTACGTTTCTGTAACATATTCTCTGAACTTTTGGCTTGTGACTTCAAAGCAAAGTCTGTATCAACCTGAAGCCTCTTATCAGGTTTTAAGCTGTTCAACAAGAGAAATAGTTTCATTTAAACAACTATATGAAGCCCAGAATTGTCAAATTCTACAATGTTTGATTTAGAATAATAGAAAAGATTCATTTTTATAGTCGTAAATGTATGTGATGACCCTCTGGAAGGGCCTGAACCTTAGGTTAGGAAGCACATACTGTAACTGTGTGTTGCTCCACCTCAACCAGTCAGAGCAGAAAAATGATACTGATGCACAGCAACAGGATTAGGTAACAATCTGATCGTGTCATATGTGAAACTTGTATTGTGTTTCTGCGTGAGAACTTCTACTTTTGGACTTGTGCTGATGATACTTAAATGTTTTTCTTGAATGGAGGACTTTTACTGGAAGTGGAGTGTTTTCCCAGTGTTTTATTAGTGCTCTATACTGAAGTCAAGCACCTGAGGATCTATAAATGTAGAGATTTAGAAAAAAAATGCTGTTGAGGAACAAAGTCCAGCAGCAACAACGATTCTTTCCAAAAAGTGTTTGGAAAGGAAAGTGATGTTGTTCTCAGCAGAGCAGTCATCCACATATTAGCATGTCAGGGGCCTCAGGTGTTGGCAAACAGCTCTGTTTGGCAAACACCACAGCATGTAAATGTAATTGTACAGTAAGTGAACACGAAGATGGTGATGCTGACAAAGAGCAGCGATGCTCACAAAATGTCCAAAAGCAGTATTGGTTGATGCTTAAATGCATCACACATATCTGGAGTCATTTATGACTACCATTTTCAGCACTTAAAATGTACAAGTGTACTTTCAAACACGTCGCTAAATGTAATTTTAGACACTGTCACATTCTGCTGAAGTTAAGACCTCGATGAATAAGCTAAAAATGTCTGGAGCTTCTCAGTTGACACACTGGACATTTTTCTCTTGACAGTAATGATGTGTAATAAAAACCCCACCCTCCTCATACAGTGCCACGCAAACAGTGAATGTAACAGGTTTGAGTTTCCTGCGTCTTTGCGTGATATTATTTTCATATACAACTAAACAGCAGCAGCAAAGCTATAAAACAAGCTGCAAATAGGGTGCTATTTGACATATCAGTAAACTATTCAGAGACAATGTGTTTCCACCAAAACATCTGACCTTCCAGTAAAATATCCACTGGTAGTGCCCACCACCTCATTAAACCTTTATATGGTTGTGTTTAGACTCTCACAGCGCTTTGTTAAGTTTAGGGAAAGATTGCAGTTTGGTTTTTATACAGAATAAGTTCACAGAGAGTTGTGTTTGTTGACATTTAACCAAAACCAAGATCTTTCCTGAAGCTAAAGCAGAGCACTTTTGGTAGGGGGCACTGTGCCACAGACCGGACTCTGATTTGTACCCACTGATTGTACTGTGGGTACAAATATCCTGCGTGCTCTCTCACTATTCAACACAACTGCTTCCTGGCAACTCCAAGGCTGCTAATAAATGTAGGATTATTCATTCAATCACTCTTTCATTCAAAAAACCCCAAAACCCTCAGAATGTACTTGTTGCTTGGTTGTTTATAAACCAAATTTGTAGGAGACAGTGTTGGTCTGGGAGACTGTTTGCTGCTGTGCCACATGCCAGCTTCAATGAACTATGACAGCTCCCATGATAAGAGCACATGTTTTAAAATATTCCGTATCCACGCAGGTTCCCTCACTGACACAATAAACAATAAGTCGTAACTCCTCAGAAATCACTTTATTGTTTGTTTTCACATTGTGCACTTTAAGTGTTTATGGTTTTTTAAGAAGCGGCCTGGCGATAATCACCACCAGACATGTTGGGAACATTTTTTTACGAGGAACTGCACACGTTTTAACTACAGAGCTCATTAAAAAAGTGAATGAGCTGCCGCTGCGCTTTTTTACTACCATGAGCCTGTGACCACAGTGCTGCTCCACAACCAGGACAGCTCTGTCTCTGATGTGCAGTAAGTGATGAGAATTATTTGGAAAGTGGTCTTTAGAAAAGAAAAAAGTGTTATAAGACGCATGTGAACGTGCAGAATAAGAATGATGAATGGCTCATTCTGGGCTCTTTGCTAAAGTCCCAGACGTACCGTATGCTTATGAGAAAGACGGAAGCAGAAACGCCAGTGGCAGATTTATTGCGACTCTTACTTGATGCTAATTGTGTCACAGATAATAACTCAGCTGCTTACATCAACCTTGTCAGTGGTTTCTGAGCAGCAAACCGAGAAATGGCTACTTTTCTTTTTTTAGCAAGGGTTTATTTCTTTCTTTGCAAGCTGGAAACTGAGAAGAGGGTCGTATTTTATGTCTGTGTGCGTCTGTGCAGAGAGAGTGAGCAGGTTTCTCTTACTTGTTGATGGCGTTCTTTAAGTACTGCTGCAGCCACTTGGTCTCGGGGTTAATGCAAACTTCACGGTTGCTCTTCAGCTTGGCACTGTAGGGGAAACAAGAGGGATAAGACTCCACATCCCACTATACATACAAATGCACATTTGCCTGTATATAATTTCCACACGTTCACACAGAGGAGAGGCAGCAGAGATGAGGAGGAAGGTAAATATCTCAGGAGGATCTAAATGCTCATGTAATAAATCAGCTTTAAGCTCATACGTCCTGCACATTTCAGATAACACTCAAACTTAAGAAACTCCTGTAGGTTCCTCGCTTGGTTTCCATTTTAGGCGTTTTGCTAAATTTTCCTGTGGACACTTCAACAGGAAAGCAAAACTGTTGTCGATGAGATAAATGATCTTCCCTGGACCACACGAAAGACTGATTTCCTGAGCACACTAAGTTGATTTTCCATATTTTGGGAGCCTGCAGTTTTAGGTCAGCACTCAATTAATCAAGTTATAAAAACTTGGAACAAAGGAACGAGGTAATCCATCACAACAAGAGTCTATCACTTATAGTCTTTTAAAGGCTACAATGGCCATTTGGGAAGAGGGAAGTTAAGATGCACATTATGAACTGTGTTGTGCTCTGCGTTGTTGCTGATCAGTGATCTTGAATCCATCACTAACATATTTTTTAATACTGACCACCAGCAGGCAACAAACATGAATTATGATTTAAAAAAAGGTGACAAATTACTGACTCTCTGATGCATAAAGTGCTGAAACCTATGGAAACGAACTGTGTCTTGCAAGGTGGGAAAATTGACATAAAAACTCACTGAAGCCTATAATTTAGTTAATGATGGTCAAAAATGTAAAAATATAAGACATTTACACTTGTTAAAACTAAATATGCAAAACCACCATGGTCTTTACAACTTAAAGGTTCCAGGCAACATTTATAACTCCCCACAGCACCGTTAAGACCTAATATACATTGGTGTGGGTACTCAAGGTAAAGTTGAAGAGATAATAATGCCCTAAAGATGCTGCAGGTTGAGCACAGTACATCTGTGTCTGTGTGGCTAATAAATCACAATAATGTCATCTATTTATTTATTTCTTGTGAAGCCTTGTTTTAACAAAAGCTCAACTTAATCTTTAATCTCCTGAAAAATCACGCTACACATCCCAGTTAAACCCAGAGGATTACTACATCTTACAAACTGTCACCTTAATGCCAAGGGTGATGCTTCATTTAACATCAGGTCACATGCATCATTTGTAGCCATAAAAGCAGCAGTGCATATGGTAAGATCAAATAAAATCAACTCTTGCTGAACAAATCAAAGGACCTCGATGTTGAACTGAGTGCAACACGTCAGGATAATATCTGATGGGGTTTATGAAAGCTGAGCTCAGAAACACCTCAGCTAAGCTCTAAAAACCTCAGCACATCCTACAACACATCCAAGCTGAAAAAGCGGAGGATTAAGTGCACATAACAGGCTGTCACGCTGCGGTCGGTGGTGAAAAATCACAGCTCTCTGTTTCCACTCAGGGACAGCTGGGAGGAAGGCACACGCCGCAGATTGCACTGCACTGTAGGTCCTGTAAAACTTTCTCTGTGGCTCAAAGAAAATCTTAACAGGTATTTTGGCCAAAGATTTTATTTTTTAAATACTTAAAGTCCCAATCGAATGTTGACGTTGGTCTTTATGAGGGGATACATCTCACATCTCACACCAAAAGGTGCATTTACAGTGATTTTACAACCTCCTCTGTTCCTAACACTTTTTTAAATTAATTTTTATTTTGGACACTTTTAGACATTTCAAACTGCAGTTATCAAAAAGTTGCAAGTGAAGCATGAGTGTGAATTGTGTTAGGATGACATTTTAACGTTTTAGAAATGTGATTTATAACATTGTTTTTCTGTGTATTGCAGCGTTATCTGATGATTTCTGCTACCTCTTAACCCTTGTAAAGGCTTTCTGGGTCGTAGATATATGTTTCTTTTTTTCTGTTAAGTGCAGCGACGTCAGATTGATCCCACATTATGATTTACATCCCTGTGGTCACAGAGAGTGTGTGTTCTTGCGAGTGATGTGTGGCCTGTTGATGGAGAGCTGAGCCAAATATTTAGGAGAGGATTTGTTCTGTTATCAGACTCTGCTCCGCTGGTCTGAGCAGGGCGGGGGTTGGGGGGGAGGGGGCTGGGGGGTGGGGGTCTAAACATGTGGGTCTCACACCTCGGTGGCAAAAGGTCGTGTATGAGAGTTAACAACTCAGAGGTGTAGCGCCTCACTGCTCCTCTTTCTCCTCCCTCCATCTCTCCATCACACGACGCTGCAAATTAAACACATTCCTCTCCGCCTCGAACTGCTGCCTGATTCAATTTGTGCCCCGCCACCTTCTCCTGCATCCCTGCTACCCCTTTAATGTGCCACCTCCCCTATTTCTCACCCCATTTAGATGCACACACACACGAGCAAATGAGCAAATGGCCCCTAAACTTAAAAGAGAGGTAGAGGAGCATCAATCCAAGCATCAGCCCCAAAGCCCTCAAACCAACATGAGAGTCAGGAGGCCAAACAGCTCAGTAACTGGATCTGTGTTTGCTTTTCCTCCAGGGATGTCCCCTTCCTCCCCTCCTCTTTTATTTTATTAGGGATGGCCAGCTCATCCGCTGAGGAGCCCTCTGCTGTTTTGATGTGTCTCCCTTCATCCTGTTTATCTGTCTGCTTGTCTGGATGACCAACCGAGATCCTAAACCCTAATTGACTTGGCTGGAATTTGAGGGCTGGAGTTCCACAAGCAGCAGGTAGTAATTACTTCACAGCAAGTTAATACCAACAGCATGCTGGGATAGGTCGGGTGGGTGGGGGGTAGGATGAGGGCGCACGGCGGGACACAGGGAGTTGGTGCGGGGGCAGAGGAGGTTTGGGGGACAGAGGCTATAGTGTTACTGGCTTTCTTTCATCTGCCTCAATAGAGATACAGGAGCTGCGCTCTGCGGGCGCTTCGTCTCAGTGACTTCTTGACTCCTCACACGGTTTTCTGAAGGGAAGTTAGAGGGAGTCTGTGGCCCGGCCGGAGAGCTGCGTGTCCTCTCTGACCTTTCGCCATTCAGTCAACCCCTTCAAATAGCCTGCCCCCCACCCCAACTCCATTTTTTGGCAGAAGCCCCACGGACTTTAACCTTTTGGCTGCGAGGCTTCTGCCATCCCATTTTCTATAGCGGACAAATGAATGAAGCTGTTTAGTTAATGTGTTCCAGACCACTGACATTATACTGCAGTGTTGCTGGGTTGATGGTGAGTTGGGAAATGAAAAAAGGAAAAGTGAATGAGGGACGTGGGGGGTCAGTGGAAATACAAAGGTAATCACTTTGACCTTTAATTATTGCTTCCTTTGCAAAACAGAAATGGCCCCCTTGAGTTCTGGCCGCCACCGCTTCCCTCTTTCTGAGTGGATCATGTTTTTTTTAAAGTCAGGCATCTCATTCAGGAAATCATGGAAGGATATTGACATTATACTTCACACATCCACCTCTCATCCACACTGTATTAAAATAACATATGTTTTTTCCGGTTCTTTGTTTAATTGGTGAAATGAAATTGAGACGCTAATGAGATTAAATGAAAATTATAAATACTTAAGGATAATGATGTAATAATGTAATAATAATGTAAGGTAAAATGTCCACTTATTTAAAATGATGCTGAATTATGAGGGTGGAGCAAATGACATCAGCTTAAACATAAAGATCAGTCATTAATGCACAGATGTTCTTCTTTTGAAGTACAGTATAGAATAAATAACTGATATAATAGGAATAATCACTAACAGATGAGCACTATTTACATTGCAGTAATTCCTCCACATTTTGAATTGACATTTTGAAATTGATTTTTGATAATTGCAGTCCTTTGGTCTTTTGCTGCACATGTATGTCTGTACATGCATGTACAGGTGCATAGATTTATTTCCACTATTATTTAGAAGCATTTAACCAGATTTTTGTTTGATGTTATATTTGCATATATGTACAAATAATTCAACAAAAATATATATCTGAAGCATTAAGTTAATAACTATTTCTATAGATATCCTGTTAAAATCACCTTGGGCTCTGTCACTGACCAACCATGAGTGTCCAAGAAAAACACAGACTTTATAGATGAGGGGGCCAGGGTCTGTATGTCAGAGGGCTGCAGGATACTAGGAGCTCGACTTGTCTTTGATCAGCACAGTCATTAAAATCCAACTAAATACACCAACATGCGAAAGAATGAACTTAAACGAGCCACATGAGAGACAGAGTAATTGAAGTGACCACAATCACTGCAGTCATTTCATTCTTATTGACTTACATGACTTGGAAGGGGCAGTTGGGCGTGTGGAGGAACTTGAGCTCTTTGATGGAGCGCTGAGGAACCGTGTTAAGGGTGGAACGACACCAGCACCGCTCAACCAGGCTGATGGGCTTTGCTGCAAAAACACAAGGAGAAGGACAAATGAGCAGAAATGTTACACAGGGACAAGTAGCCGACCGCGTTTGAACCTAAGTAGCTGAATGAGCAGATCAAGCGACTGCAGCGAAGAACAGTGAGGGGTTCTTTTTGAGGTCCGTTCCAGGATTTAAATATTTACGCCAAAATTGATTAAAATGAAAATTCAACCACAGTAGCTTCGACTCCATTTCAGTTGCAATTAAACGCATCACTGCCCCCTGAGCACAAATTAAAAACATGCTTAATCTACTGTAACAAGTCTTTAAAAAGCATGGGAACGTATGAGTTTACCTGCTATAGCTCTGAACAACATGTTCATTAAAAAGAGATTAGCCCTTTTTACCACTCGTACACACACACACACAGACTCGCACACATTGAGATTTTTAGCTTTTCACTCCCAGACCATTCAGTCCTGCTGCTCTTAAGGACGAGGGCCCTCAACATTCAATTTCCAATATTCGCCTCTTTTATGAGGGAGCACTTTGCGGCTCAGACGGCATCAACGGCCTCTGTGGAAATCACCTCGAGTACATTCTTAAAATGATTACAAATCACCTCTGCGCCTCCATGGAGGCTTGTGGGGGCCCAGAGCAGAGCAGATGCACACGAATAACTCCAAATACAGGCAATTACAAACCAATTGTAGTTTCTTCGCTTATTTGCCTTATTGAAATATAGTTTCCAGGGGAATAGTGAAAGAGGTTGTGAAAATGTCAGTGCTGGGATTAAAAGCTACACCCTGCAATAAAACTCTAAATGAATTAAGAAATCAGCTTAATAGCCGTGACTGGAATCCTAATAGACTGGGTGTGAGTGGAAAAAACAAAACAAAAAACTGTGGCGAAGCTGCAGTGAGAGTCAGGGAATTTAAAAGGTCACAGAGCAGATGCTGATCTTAACTGGATGGATATTTAGACTCGTTCTGTGTGTTTCCTGTCCAGATAAACACACACATCAGCAAAATCAAGTGCATCAAGTATAACTAACAGACCTTTGTCCGGGGGTTTCAGCATATTGCCATTGATATGCATGGTAATCATGCCACACCAAATGTCCTGCCACAAATGGCTAAATCCTCCAGTAATATCAGCCTAATGATTCACACCCATTCAGGCTCTTTTCTCATGCTAACTAAGGGATCATTATGCAGCACGCAGCACCAGGGCCAGAAGCGAGCATCCACTGCTATCACCACCGCATTGTTTATCCCTAATTAGAAACTAATGAAAAGAAAGCAAAGGGAAAGGACAAATACACACATTTAGACCTAAGTCTTTAATGTGCAATCAGGGGTCTCACTGGGGCCAGAACAACAAGCCTGGCATAAACCAGACCTGACTTGTCCCCTGTCAGGGTTAACATGAGCTGCTATTCAACACAAAGGATCTTAGCTCAAAATATTAGCCTACACATAGTGATTATTGGAAACAACAAAATCACTTTCAGTTATTGCCTCTAAAAACGATGTCAGTAAAATGTTACAATGAAATGTTACAAAAAGACCCAGAAGTGATATAGATCAGGCATCCAGGGCTGGGACGAATGATTTGTGAGTATTTAAGATCTAATTTGTTGTTTCCCAATCAACACTTTAAACTTGCTCAAACTCAAAAGAGATCTCAGAAAAGCAGCAGGAATTTAACATTTGTGACATTTGACATTTGTCAAGTGAATTAGTATTCGCTCTTTTGCTCTGAGAAAAGCTTCAACTATGAAACAATTCACAAAATCTTAAAAGAAATATTTTCTACTCATCCATTAATCAACTAATTTAACACAAATGAATTGATGGATGAAATATAATCAAAAGACATGTATAGATATAAAAAATAAGAATCATTATCAACTACAAGTCTACTCGTTGCTCACTAACTTTCTGCTCACTTGCTCATTCGTCCAAGTCTCCCGAAACATCAGATGTGATTAAATAGAAACAAAACAGGGAATTAAAATCCTGGAACTTACTGCAACAACTAGAAGAGGACCTGCACTACATGATTTATTAAAAAGATTTCTTTCCAGTGAGCAACAACTGAAAGCAATCAATCATCAAACTATAAAAACTCGGTAGGATGAAAGCAGACAAAGTATGCAGAGGGATTTCAGAAGTGAAGCTGTTGACAGTCAAAAAAAGTAAAAAACGAAAGTTGAAGTTAAGATAAAGCCAACTCAAATTCTTCTACATGTGGCTGATTGTCTAATACAGTCAGTGGCCAAATTCATACTGTATGTCAAATATTATAAAAACAGAAGCCGATGCATCCACGCTGTCCAAGCAGCCAAATCCTCTCCTCATCTTTTTCAGCAAAACATCTCATAAAATCTATGTAAACTCCCAGTAAAGATCAGACTGCAGCCTCTGCTGGACTCACCGTTGGCGGTTGGAGTATGTGTGGCCACGGCCAGCAGAGTCATCAGTGCCAGTAGTTTGACATCCATGGTGGTGGGCGACCAGGCTGCAGGAGGGCTGCTCTCACTCTGTCTCCCTCTGCTACAATCCAGGGCACAACTGTGACCGCCAGCTCCGTTCTGCGCTGTGTTAAATCTTCAGATGGGAGAGAGAGAGAGGGAAAGGGAGGGAGGGAAAGGAAGGGAGGGGAGAGGGAGTCCCACTTTCTCAGGAGGGAGGGGGGTCCCAGCATGAGAGGAGAGGAGGTGAGAGGAGGGGAGCGGGAGGGAGCAGCGGCAAGTCAGTAGAGACTTCCTCGATTGTAAATGTGTTGGCTGAGAATCAAGGAGAAAGTCTGAGGGGAATTCTCTTTCTCTCGCTCTCTTTCTCCTCCAATCTCTGTCCATTTTTCTCAGTTTTTCAGTTGTTCTCTTTATTGCTCTAATTTTACACTTTCACCCATTTCATCCCTATTTTACCATCCCTCTTTCCCTCCTTTCCCACTCAGACACACACAGAGACACCACGGGACACACAGCTTTCACCAGGGCCAGAGCTCCCTGCTGTTGTGCTAATATTGTTGTATAAGTAAGCAGTGTTGTGTTATTGTTTACTGGGACACAGACTGCCCCCCCTCCACTCCTCACTCTGTACGTCTTTGGCTGAGTCTCTGTCTCTTTTTCCTGCTCGCTAACTCCCCGTCATCTGCCTCGGCTCCCGTCCATAAAGCCTGCTTCATATCTTTATCAAGCTCCTCTGGACTTTTATTGTTCACCCTGTGATGAGACCATTTAAGGACTGTTTAGGCTTCACAATTATCCTGTCAATACCAGAAGGAAAAAAGCTGCGTTGAATGAAAATGGGAAAATGGGAATAATGGGAGATCTTAATGTAACTGTGACAGACGTCCGTGACCCTGCTGGTCTTTTCTGTGGCAGACCGATGATTAGAAAGAAGCTGGAAGTAAATGTTAGATGAAATGTTAAATGTGAGGCCTCAGCAATGGGCTGCATTGTTTGTCAAAGCCAGAAAACTAAATGAAACTGTATCTCTTCCCAACTTCACAAGCAAATTTCCAATCAGA
Source organism: Decapterus maruadsi (assembly GCA_030347415.2). Lineage (NCBI taxonomy): Eukaryota > Metazoa > Chordata > Actinopteri > Carangiformes > Carangidae > Decapterus > Decapterus maruadsi. The sequence goes on along the minus strand of CM064901.1, from coordinate 25,339,948 downwards.
AAAGACAATGACATGAAATACTGGACACTGTCAGGACAGACTGCAGCTACAATAAGAACAGATTTTTGCATCGTTCATTATTTTGACCTAAAATAAGATATATTTGCACAGAGTTTATGTTGCCTATCAACAAGTCAATGAATAATAAAACTTTTGATACTTTGATGTGAAACTGTCTGGCAGAAACTTTCTGTTAAAGACAGTTAAAGGAAGTTTGAAGCAGTTTGATCTCAATACAGAACATTAATCTAATAAATACAATAGGCGGACTCTTTTTGGATAAGACACAGGTCCCATATTAATTTTCTATTTGATAATTTTCAGGTTTTTTTAAAACTATAATCAGATTTCAAAGCATCAACTCACTGCTAATCGTGTGATACTTCAGATGACATTAAATATTTGATAAACGTGTGCTTGTACTGAAAACCTCAGAGTTAATTTGATCTCTGTTAATTAATAGCAGCGTGGGAGTCGTAACAGGTGGGAGGGTAAATAAAATCCTTCAGACAGACACGAGCTCCCACATGTTCCTCCAGCACTTAGTCTAACCGATGAGCCGGTGGCCAACGTCCAACTTCATGTGGAGAAACGGGACTGAAACAGTGAGCAGCGATGTAACAGGACACAGATGTGTGCGTAGATGAGGCCGAGCAGTCAGGAGTGTACATGCATGTGTGTACTTGTCTGTACATGTGTGTGTGTGTCGCTGTAAAACATGTATGCAATTATGCATGTTTCTGTCTGCTAATGCATCGTTCTGCTGCATTGAACCCAGCAGCTGGTAAAGTGAAACTGCATGGTCTTCATGCCAGGACTTGACGCCCTCTCTGTTGGAGGTGATGCAGCCACGCCCCCTCCACCCGCCGTCACCTGCAGCCCCCTACCTACATTACCAGTAATAAAACCATATACTGCTAAAGACTGCCTGTCAGTCCATGCTCTGAATCTCCTCCCCTGCAGTTTACAGGCCTGTAGCATGGCAGCGTGCTGAGAGAGTACACGCAGGTCTGCGTCCTGCTGTTGGCTGTAAACCTGAGAGGGTGTTTACTATTAGCCACAGACTCAGCCGCTGTAACTGCTGTTAACAGTGAGGGGATGAAGCTGAACTGAGAGGAGACAAACATCAAATTATCTTGGAGGAATTTGCTCTGCTATTTTTAGACAGACACTGAACTTCTGTTGTTTTATGGCCCAGGCAACAGAACAATTCACAATTCAATAAGGCAGCAGCTGTGTTTGTGTGATCATGCTTTTTAAAATAATGTATTACAAAATAGCTTACTTCCTGTGGTATCTCACTGTACGTACACATAGATGTGATTTAATTCCCGCTTAAGAAAACTTAAGAGATTTCATTTGCTACCTTTTTTTAAAGCAAAGATGAATTTTGTTTTTAAAATTGTGTCAGCAATTATGCATTTTAAAGCAGTGTCTCACTTATTCGGGATCAGTCACAGAGCAGGGAGTTAAGTGTGGAACAGGGTAAGTGTGAAGAGCTCGCAGCCAAAACCGAACCTAATGCAATAATTTGTGCATTGGAGCAGGGCTTTAAAAAGGGACCACAGTACTAGGTATTCGGGGTAGAGCTGGGAAACAGATGTGGGTTGAAAAGGTTTGATTTGATTAAACACAGTCCATCCCAGTGAAGCTCAACCTTGCTATGAGCTCCACACCTTCAACATGCAGCAGTGTTTGGATTGGCTCCACGGATGTACCGCTTCCATGATGGGATGTTTGGCAGCGTAAAATAAGTCTGTATTATGTTTCGTGCAAACACTAACATTTACATGTTAGCTCGGGTAAACCCCAAATCCCCAAACTACCTAAACCCATGTCAATCTCACCACCTCAGCGCCGAGGCCTTGTATTTACTGAGACGCAAAAACAAATGTCAGGAAGGTTTGAGCCGCTCACGGCTAACACGCCACAGAAGCGTGGCTGCGATGGAGGCCGGGAATGCGTCTGGCATGTTTACCGCAGATCTGTGGGACAACACCGCCACTTGTATCACACGTGGGGTCAAAGGTCAGCGTTTCATGTCCTCGGATTGGGTTACGGCGGTAGAGCTGCCAGGTGTTTGTTGTGGACCAGCCCGGATAGACGAGCATGCACAAATGGCTGCCATGATGAGGGATATGATGGAGAGCAGACGAGTGTTTGGTCTGCATCGGGTCCACACATGCAGTGTTTGCCACATCATCCCATCTGAATTAAGTAATTGCCCAAATAAAGATTATTATTAGGTGCAGTAAAGGTGTTTGTCACTTAGAAAACAGGACTGAATAAGTAAGGATGTGGTTAAATAGGAACTAATGGGTTCTTTTAATGAGAGAACAAAAACATGTGAATGTTCTTTTGCTCTCTGAAAAAGCTGCTGTTTTCCCATCATGCCGCTTTTCAGGGCTCGCACTGAATTTGAGTGTTAGAGGAAAACATTAACACACAAGTTAAAATCTCCCTGAAATAAACCAAACTGTATAATAAATACCCTGCGTCCACTTCAATAGTCGTCTCTCATCAGCAGGTGTGTCGTGGCACTTAAAGCAAACTCACCCAAACTCATTATTAACATCTCTCATGGCCTTCCGCGTAAAAATGAACCCAAATAAACACAGACTAATCTGTTCAGTAATCTCCCACGCGACGGCAGATCCCCACTTTCCTGTTGGGATCTCTGTGAGGAGATTGCTTTGTGGTCCGGTGTTGATTGTGTTTGTCCAGCAGTTTGAGTGGGTCTGGTGCTGAGTTTGATTTTATGGTGGCAGAGCAGATGAAAGGTTTTCCCTCCTCTGGCCTTAGATAAACAGTAGTTCACAATCACTGCTGGGTCAGTATGAGAGGCTCAAAATGTGCAGTGTAAACACACATTAATCAACATGTGGAAAAATTCTCAAGAGCATCAGATTTATCGGCTGCTGGATCATAACAGGAGAAAAGTGTTGAGCGAAAACTAATCCTATTCTAGTCTGATGGTTTACAGAATGAAAAAATCACTGGATTTGATTTGGGGGGGAAGGTTGTTATCAGGTAATCACTTTTCCTTAGGCAGCTGGAAGACATACACACACACACACACAAACACATACACACACTGCTGCACAGAGAAAACATCTTAAACATTCAACATTAATCGGTAATGGATAAAATATTCTCTCCAGTGGCCAAAGTGATTCTCAGTCTAATTATTTATGCATCAGAAATGCTGCAGCTCCGCAGAGGACAAATCTGTTTCTAGTTACAACAGTGTTTTGTGTGGAAGTGTGCGAGTGTTGTTCAGTGTAATCCAAAAACAGTGAAGGCTTTCGTGCAAGAGAAAGCTTTCGTGTTTTATTTCTTTTAGTTCATTGGACTGATTTGTAGTCATTGATGTTGAAGTGATTTTTATGATTGTATCTAGGGACACAAGTAATATCTTTACCCAAAAATCTGCCGGCAGACATAATATTTATGGAACAATTTTATTTTCTGATAATCAATATGTTAAACTGAGCCATTTATAGCTGGTCTTTGTCTTACACCACAGTCTTATACCCTTTACCACCAAAATTAGTTGATAAAAACCCTAATTTTTTCATCAGTACTTTAACTTTAAGTTTGTTAATTGTCATTTCTTGAGCATCGTCTACATAAAAAAAAAATAAAAAAAAATTGATCCCCTCAGAGATTTCGGTACAATACCACATAGAAACACAAAACCATAACAGAAGAATAAGAACAGATAACATAAAAACACAAGACATGAACACAGTATGGTAAAGTGCTTTAAGGAAAATGCAAATTTTAAATAAAATCATTTTTTAGAAGTAAGAATTAAACCAGTCTAATTTACACACATGTAGGATGTTCATTTCTGTAGTAGACGGTCGACAAACAGAGACATCCCAAATATAATCAGGACTCAGTGTAAATGAATGACTGGTGACTAAATACATCATCATTGAACAGAATAGCCTTTCATTCACAGCAGTGATGCAGCATGTCAGCCTTTGACAGCACTGAAGGTAGAAAACTTCCAGTTGACAAAACGCCACCATGCGTATCAGAAATGTTGCTGGCAGCTTTATGTCACAGTTTTAATGAGCAATGTTGAAATAATAGACCATCTTTATATGAGGCTCAGAGGGCAGCAGTCTGCTCGCAGCCCTGAAGAAACAATGATTAAAGACCGCTGAGGTCTTGGCTCAACAGAGCACGGAGAAAGCTCCTCATTGACTGAGCCTCTTGACCATTTTAATCCTGAACTTCCCATTCACATGTACAGCACATACAGTCAGAAAGCTACGGATGCCAGCAGGGAGTGATCATAAAGGCATTTCCATTTGAATAAGTGTCTGGTCTTTAGGTAGAAACGTCCTGAATGCGTTTGAAGTTTCCAGCGCTCCTTGGCTGTCAGTTATGGGAGAAAGGCCTCTCAATGACTAATCCAGTTTACTTTGTGCCCGTCTGTGGAGGAGAGAATCTGGCATGACACCAAATGCCACTCTATAGATGCTTCCACAAACAAAGGCGAAAAAAAAATGGCCGCCCCTCCCCTGCTCTCCTCCTCCTCGCTCTCGTTTCCTGCTTGACAAGCACATTGAATCTGTCTGGTCTTTCATATATTTGTCAAGAGCATGGTTTGTATCTGACCCTGTTGCCATGGTTTTCAGCCCCCTGTATGGGGCAGTACATGTGTTTACTGTATATATTATTCAACGTTAAGAAAAGAGAGGGCGGTCTGGAGTGTTGGTGCCCTTTTGGTGCCACATTCAAGAGTGTGAGACTGAGTGTTTTTAATGCCGAGCAGTTGCCTGCTCCTCTGCTCAGAGGGAAGCTGGGAGCACCCGGGAGGCCGTACACAAGGATGGTCATCACAACTCAAACTGTAATTGGATGGGATGTACCATGAACGCTAAGTGACCACAGGCGTGTGGTCAGACCACATGGGTGTGGTTCTGTGTGTGTTGTATGTAAAGGCCCGTTGCGGACTAGAAGAAAAAAAAAGAACAAGTGCCTGAGAGAAAACTGCCCTTAACAATTCATCAAATCCTTAAATACCCTTGATAATTCTGGAATGCACCCTATTCATATTTTCTTAATTATGTCTCTTATTTAATAGAATTATCTTGTCATTTGTGGGAGCATATGGTGCAGAGCTGAGGTTTTTTGCTCAGTAGACCGCCATGTAAAGCATGAGGTTGAAGAAACGTTTGGCCAGCGGTATGAGAAAATACTCATACTCAGACAAATTACAGCAACAACAAAAAAATAACACAATTAATAGTGTAAAAAAAAAAAAAGAACAGTGAAGATTTGTGTGCAGATAAAGAGCAGAAAATTGTGAAATAGCACAAGAAGGATGAAAGGTGAATGTAACTTAAAGTAGAGGAATTTACATCTGTGTTTTGTGACATTGTCCACAGATTCACATGTGCACTGAGCGTGATAACACACGCTGTTCTCCCTTTGTGCCACTGACACAGCCACTGATACAGACTTCATCTGGAAGTGACAGTTTTCATGACATCACTTCTAAGATTCTTGTTAGAAAAGACACATTAATGGCAGCAGCTGTTTGCCCCCCACCCCCCACCTCCTGCCCCTCTAGACGTCCCACGACGATGTCTGATTGAGGGGTCCGTTTCAACTTGACAACTTTAATTTCCATGAGTTTGTCCTAAAGCTGAAGCTGATGGAGGCCAAGAGGCCTTGGAGAGAGACGGAGATAAATTGAAAACACCAGGTTACATGGCAGAGTTTTAAAGAACATATTCCTCGGAGTTGGCAAATTGCATCAGAATTGGCTCACACAAAGCTTTCAGAGCTCTTGCTTTGATAGTAACAACTCTGCAAACAGCAACGTTTTGTTGCGTTCAGGCTGCAGTTTGTCTGCTCTGAAGGGATTCACTGTGTAAAACCTGTGCAGTCAAAAGAGATGGATGCTGTCTTTGTGATGTAAATTACTTATGTGCTCTGAGGGCTTAATGGGATGTATGCCTGGCACATCAGGAACAAATCTGTTGGCTTTGGCGCATACCCACATAACTTTTATTGAAACACCCCACACACAGACGACGCACGCATCCACATTTTTCTCCAGCACCAGCTTCTCTGTGCGTCTTGATCGACACACAAACGAGCAGAGCGGCGCTGTGGAACGAGGCCAGACCGAGGCCAGGCACAGACAAGAACCTCGGTGCAGTGGGACGGAGCTGGGGGTCGTGACCCCGGCAGATTGGACAGCCAGCGGTGGAGCGGGTTCTCCCCGCTGCTCCCAGTCTGGCCAGAACTCCCAGTCTGGCAGGTGGGGGGCTGACAAGTACATTGTTGTTTAAAACTGTTAGAGTCACAATAGTTGACAGATTGTTTGTGGCTCAGCAGCCAACACATCCCTGTGTTAAACAGAGGAAGCCTGTTCTGGATAGGTGTTTTATTCCAAACCACCTGACAAACACAACATTGCTATGGGGAGTTTGTTGGTACAAATTAAGACTGTTGGCATGGTTATTGTTAACAAAAGGCATTTTAATTACATCATCCCACTGTATGGCTAAATGGATTTCTTCAGTATAGGAGACTTCTGCATTCTGCACCTCGGGCCGAGAGAGAAAATCTAAATATTCAAATGCAACAATTTGTTCTGAGTTACGCTGCTGCGCCAAACACAGGTTTGTGATTTTTCCTTAAACTTAGCCAGCCCATAATGTAGGCTACATCCGCCCACAGTATAAGATTTTAATTTTAAAACAGTGTCCATATACTGTACTGTCACACCTGAGATGCATTCATTGCTTTATCACTGACGTATAGTATAATGAGCATGTGTGAGTCGGTGAAAACAGGAAGCAGATTATTTACTCTGCAGTGGATTAGTTGCAACAATTGATACTAAATAGGAGGAGCAAAGACAGCTGCAGATTTTAACAGGACAACAGCAGCTGGCAAAGACAACAACATCGCAAACACTTTATTTCATTAGTCGTGTTGTGTTTCACAGTCGAGGCTGGTAAGACCCGGTCAGTGAGCAACCGTTAGTCAGTGCGTCACTGTTATCAAATGTCTTAGTTTTCAGGCATCCAGACCACAACGCACCCCCAGAGTTTTCAGACTGAAAAGGGGTCTCCCATGTTTCCAGAACATAGTGTGGACAGGAGGCCAAAACATTGCAAAAGAGATGCATTTTAATGTGAAAATGTAGCAGTGAGACGTAGCAGTAGCGTCTCTCTGCGCTTGCTGCATAGGTTGTGAAAACAACTGCAGCCAAACTTCAGTCAGCATCTTTTTCTATTCAGTGCTTAAACACAGAACGAATGTGATCAGTTATGGAATTATTGAAAGCCCAAGTACACAGTCATGGTTGTTACTCGGTTAAAACACAGGAAACCTGAGGTCACGTAAAACCTGCATTAATTCACACAGTACTCGGAAGCAAAGGGTTGGAGTTGGAGTGAAATATGTTCAGTTAGAGGAGTGAGGGAAGTTACAAATCATCAAACCTTGTGAGCTTGTTTAAACGGTTTCTTACCTAATGTCAGCAGCTCTGAGCACACAGCTTCTCTACTGAATGCACAGAAAGCATTAGTAGAATAAATGTTATTTAATTACTAAAGTTCAAATTGAAATCCCCAAACAATACTTCATTAACACATCATTGAGTATGAGCTATACGTAGTAGTGTGCTATTACCAACACTGCTAAACCAACCACTCAATTTCAGTTACAAAGATACAAATATAGTGTCAGTGCGACTATCACAAGCTATGATATACAGTAGGGCTGTCCCGAATATCATATTTTGGTGATAGAAGCTTCACGGAAAAATCGATAGCGTGATCGTAGTGGGAATAATGAAAGTAATGGCAAACAAACACTGCATATCTCTAAAATCAGGCAGGTTTCCAGGATGATTTCAAACAGTGCAGTTTTAGATCCACCATTATATCAGACATCTCACTCAGATAAATGCCAGGCCTCCAGATGAGACAGATTATTTCAGATACTCTGGGCCTTCTGAATGGCCTCCTCTTATTGTTTCCTTTTTCATGACAAGCAGTTTCACTTCACACTTTCCCTCAATTTGCTCATTTTCCATGTCTTCACTCACCACCTCTCCATCTCTTTGAATTTTCTTTTTTTTCCTACCCTAAACTTTTCTTTGCCTCTTCTAATGTTACCAGTCATTTATTCTATCCATCTACAGTCTGCCCCACAAGCTTGTTTTCAGAGCATTAAAGGCCGTTCCTGCCGTCAGCAGAGAAAACCATGCGTTTGATACGACCTGGGGCTTTAGTGCCAACACAGTCTGGAGAGAGAAAGATAAAAGTGTGCAGAGTCAGGCCAGCCAGACTGTGGCTAAACACATGGAAACACATACAGTAAGTATGAATCCACACCCTGACACACAGAAAAATACACTAGTTGTCATATAAAGGTTTGTAGAATAACAATACACATAAACAGGCACATTTATTATTATGTTCACGTGTTCATTTGCTGTTTCCAAATCACTGGTCTGGTCACTACTGTGGACACAAACACATCATGCTTCAAAATCACTGACTGTCTAGTCATGTCCAATCATATTGCAGGGAATTTATTCTTTTCAACAAATATAACCAACAACTGTTTTCTATTGCTTCAAGTGTATCTGAGAAAATTAGAAGAAACCATTCTTCAACAACCAATTAAATATTTAGTGCGTATAGGTGAACATTTCGACATTAAGATTTAGACTTGTGTATTTTACAGAGATTGGTTTCCTTGCACAATTCATACACGGCCTATAACTGTATTTTATTGTTAAATAACTTCTACATGAGGTGACGTAGTGCAGTGACAAAGTCTGCATTAGGAGGAGGTTGGGTTGGACGAATGAGTTGACAATAAACAGGACTTTGGCTGATGTTAGTCTGAGTGTAAACCCAAACTCCACCGGCTACAAAGTTTCCTCTTTTAGAAAAAAATAAGTGTAACGAGATTATAAATTCACTCTTGACCTTGGAAACAGTAGTTTCACAAAACACTCTCACCAGAAGTTTTCCACTGTGTTGCACAAGCTTGCACAGTAGGTGGAATTTGAGTGGTTAAAACTTCACCCCTTGTACTGTTGCTCTTATATTTCTTCTCGGTAAAAAATGGCTCCAAAACAGTCACGGTGACCCTTTGAACCGTCACTGTTACCTAAGATTAAGAAGACTAAAGTAAGTTATGGTTGCTGAGCTTCAACTGGACAATGGACGTTTGATGTCTCTGCAACAACATCTGCAACAACCTTGTCTGCTTGTTTTAATTCAGTCATTCGAGACTGAAGTGAGGAAGTAAAGAATAAACACAGATGTTGCAAAATCTCTCGCTCAGTCTCTTTCTAAATTCTGCAGATCTCTTCCCATCTCAGTTTAGATGTTCTTTTATGATTCAGCCCTTTGAAGAGACATAGACAACAAGACAACATAGAAAACAATATCAGTGAAATATCTAATCTTTTATCAGTGAATGTTTTGAATGGGTTTCATGTATTTTTAGATTGACAAACGAGAGTGATGTGGCAAAACTGGTTCCATTAGAGCTGAAAGGTCCTGAACTTCAAAACAAGCTTTCTGTAATAAATATAAAGACTTTTGACTCTTGCGCTCTCGTGTAAACATCCCCTTTTTAATCGTACACTACAACCCAATCACACTATCCATTACAATAAATATTTTCATGTCCAACATTGAGTTGAGTTGCATCTGAGACCAAAAACTGGCTGCTACTCAAAACCACTTTTGGCCACTCAGCTTTTTGCCGGAGAACCATTAACTGGTATTATAAGTCCCCTCGTCTCAGCATCGCCAATTTATGAGCCGTCTGTGAAAACATGACGGGACTTTCTCTCTCCTTCCAGTCAGAGGGGAGAGCCCCCCCCCCACTGAAGCCTCTGTAAGATGGTTCCCAGATGGAAGAGAGGTATAAATCCTGATGCTAAATGTGACGTGACGGATCAAAGTCCACATCACTTTCCATAGAAACCGTGGCGCAGGTTGTGTCGTAGGTTTCCTCTTGATCCTTTTGCTGAATAAAAACAATCCTCTCATACCCAGATGAAAATGTACAGGGCATCACAGATCTTATCCCCGCAGATGGAGGAAACGTAGATTTGATTTTTAAAAACTTTGATGGTGAACAGATCCAGTGGAGATTTGTGCCTGTATCTCTATCACCACCTGACAACTCTAGTAAAATAATGCATAATATGAATCTGACAGTTTGTCACTTGGTCGTTTATGTCATCAGCTCACTTAGGAAGTTCTGTATATTTACTCACTGAGCCAGATCAGACTCCTTAATACTTGATATCTGTCTTTGAAATGACACTGCATTCAAATATTCCCACACTACACTCTAAAGAATAAAGCAAGGTGACAGTAAATTCAACTTAAATAAATATGCAATTTCAATACAAACATTTAAGTTTGCAGCATCTATTTGTTTAACTAAGTAACCAACTTTATTCATCTAGTTAAACTAAGTCAAAAATAAAAAAATGATCCATACTCATTTTCATGAGTATTTTGAATGGATAACGGTGCAATAGCTCAACAAGACACAAATATCAAGTTGGCATTATGCAAACTTTTATCCTGAAATTCAAAAGATGCGTGGGCGTGGTCTCTCACGCACCAGACGAGAGGCTCCAGGTGCAGCCAATTTGGGAAGCTGAGACACGCTGTCTGCTCGCAGAGAACACTGCTGTTCGCTTAGTTTGAACTTTCACGTCTTCAGTCTGAAGAGTTTGGAACTGCTTATTATTGTGTACCCGGATTGCTACGCTGCCAAAGACGTCAGGTCCTGTCGGAGGTTTCTTGCTGGACGTCGTGGGGGCATATTTGACGCGGCACCGGTGGCTGCTGTTGCTGCTTGAAAGGTAAGCTCGGCTGCCATTTTAGCATTTCGTTAGCGTCAAGAGCTAACGTTACTGCCGTTTGACTGATTGATTCTGACTTGTTGCTCGAATCTGTTTATGAAGTAGTTTTTTAGAAGTCTTTCACCGAATCTGGGTAATAGCATACATTTTTGCAATGAATTGGTGCTGTAAAATTTGCAAATATGAAACTCCCAGAAAGACTGAGCTTTTAAAACACTACAGGCTACGGCACGTGCATGGTGGGCAATTTTTGCCGTGTCTCCATTGGGAATGCTATTGCTCTTTCAAAACATGGGCCAGCCTTAAATCACACATGACAAGAAGTCATACATCTTATAAAACAACACAAGTTAATGATGTCCTGTCTTTTAAATGTCCATGTTGTACCCTAAGCACCATCACCACAGAGAGGGAGTACTTTGAACATATTGGCCGTCACTTAAAAAAACAAGAAACCGTCACATGTGTGTTTGAAAATTGCCATTTCAAAACCAACATATATGGTACATTTGCCTCTCATAGGACACGGAAACACACCTCACTCACTGGATGACTTCAAGCCTGAGCTCTTACACAGGTATGTGAATCCTGTTAATGCAGGGGATGATCCTGCTGATGAGGAAGATGTTGAGTGTGGAGAGAGTTATGATGAAGAAAGAAAAGAATTGCCTAACATAATTGAAGCTAATCTTGCCCACCTCTTTCTGAAATTGGAAAGCATATCTAATGTGCCCAAGCAGTGTATTGATGAGATGGTGGAAGAACTAAACTTTATTTCAAGTTCAGCATCAGGTCCGATCATGAAAGGAATTTTGCAGTCATGCTTAGAGAAGCATAAATGTGAACTTGATGATTCTGTGATCACTGACATGGTAACAGAACTCTGTGGATCCAACCCCATCAGCCAAGCATTGAGGAGTGATGGCCCTCTGTCCACCGCCTACAAGAGAAATACATATTATAAGGAAAATTTCTCTGTGGTGGAGCCAGTTGAGTATGTGCTTAATTCCCAGGAGCATAAAAGCTTCCAGTATGTACCTATTCTGAAGTCATTATCTGAGATTTTTAAGAAGAAGGAAATGCAGGATTTCCTCATGAACAGTGATAAAAAAGCACTGAACACAGAAAATACAGAAACTCAGTACACAACATTTTATGATGGTACTCACTTTAAAGCGAACAAATTATTCTCTGAAAATAATCCGGCAATAGCTCTCAATTTATATGTGGATGAATTTGAAGTGTGCAATCCACTTGGAACTTCGAGAAAAAAGCACAAAATCACTGCTGTCTATTGGGTTCTTGCGAATGTCCCACCATTGTTCCGGTCTTCACTGACCTCAATATTTTTAGCCATTCTTTGCAAAGCTGAGGACATAAAACAATATGGATATGATGCTGTGTTAGAGCCACTTCTCAAAGATCTTGGTAGTCTTGAGGAGGACGGACTTTACATTCCCTCTCTTGGTAGACGAGTTAAAGGTACTGTCTCTTCTGTCATTGCAGACAACCTGGGTGCTCATTCCATCGGTGGATTTGTTGAGAGTTTTTCAAGTTCATACGTATGTCGATGGTGTCTTGGAGAACGCGCCAAATTTCAAGAATGTGAGGTTCGAACAGGAACATTTCCTCCCAGGACCAAAGAAGGCCACACAGTTCACGTTCAAACTGCACAGGTGAGTGGGTGCCATAGCTATGGAGTAAAGCGGCTGTGTCCACTAACAGAAAAACTAAAACATTTTGACGTTATTTCAGGCTACCCCCCGGATTTGTTGCATGATCTTTTTGAAGGCATTGTACCAAAAGAATTAGCATTGTGTATAGATACCTTCATTAAGAACAAATATTTCACTCTTATAGAACTGAATAAATTGATTGCAGAGTTTCCATACAGGTGGACAGATAAGAAGGATGCACCACAACCAGTACCCCTTAGTTTTGCTGTTAAAAAAACAGTTGGTGGGAATGCTCATGAAAATTGGGCTTTGCTGCGACTCCTTCCTTTCATTATTGGCACAAGGATACCACTGGGTGACCCAACATGGCAGGTTCTTCTCAACCTCAAGGACATAGTTGAACTTGTTGTAGCCCCTGTCCATACAGATGAGACAATTTGTTTCTTGGACAGTAAGATATCAGAGCATCGGCACAGATTCTGTGAAGCTTTCCCTGGTCAAACACTAATTCCAAAGCACCATTTCATAGAGCATTATCCGCAGTTGATAAAGGCTTTTGGACCACTTGTGTCACTGTGGACGATGCGGTTTGAGGCTAAACATAGCTTCTTTAAACGTGTTGTCAGACATGTACACTCTTTCCGCAACATTCTTCTGTCTCTCTCAGTGAAGCATCAGATGATGATTGCGTATCATCTTCATGACAGTAAGGTTCTCCAACCTTCATTGCAGGTGACCAAACTGTCAGAGGTAGATTTGACTGTGCTGAGAGAGGACATCAAGGGAGCAGTGGAAGCCAAGTACCCTGGTAAGTCATCTATTCACTTGGCTAACACAGTGTGTTACAGTGGCACTAAATATGCCACTGGAATGATCTTGGCTAATGGTTCAACTGGTGGCCTTCCAGATTTTGGAGAGCTAATTCAGGTTGTAGTTGTTGATGGTAAACCTGGATTTATTGTGAAATGTTTCCATGCTTGGTATATTGAGCACCTTGGCAGCTATGAGCTGGAGAATACAAGTACTATTAAAGTTCTTGATCCAGCTCAGTTGTCTGATATATTCCCTTTAACAGCATACACCATTGCAGGGAAGCGTATGGTCACTCTGAAGCGATACATCTACTTGCCATAGATGGCTTGGTGATAGCTTGTGTGTCACATTTGCTGGATTTGTAGTCAAGGCTTTGGCACGATGATAAAATTCTTCTTTTTTTAGATATAGAAAAACAAGATGGCAGATGTCACAAGAAACAAGCAATCTCGAGACAGAGGAGAACGTGGTACGAACTCTCATTGTGCTCAATAGCATACAGTATGTTGTTAACCAATGTTCTGCAAATCTGACACATATTAAAAGAGAAAGATATGATGCAGATAATAAGAACTATTTGCTGTTTTTTTTTCTCTTTATGCATTACATTTTCAGGAAATATTTCCCCTGCTGAAAGACTGCTGAATGCAATATACAACGAGGAAATGGATGTTACTGATTTTGATGTTCCTGGTATGTTGTAATCCTTAATGAGGTTCTGCTAATATCATAGCTCAGAAAAATGTAAAATGTATGCCAAACAAAACCTCAGGCCTGAGATGTTTACAATGTTCACATATTATGTCAGATCTACATAATGTCTTTTCTTTTACAGATGTTCAAACGCATCCGAATAAACCTGCTGCACTTCGTGTCATTCTTCAAGACCATATGATTGACAAGCTTGTACTGCCTTGTGGAATACCGGAGACAGTGGATGAGCTACAGTCTATTGTGCAACAGAAATATAGTTTGGAGCCAGGGAAGTTTACCTTACATTACAAGGATGTTGATTTTGGAGGGGAGTTTTTTTCTCTTGCATCAACAAAAGATCTTAAAGACAAAGACACAATTAAGGTTGTCCATATTGTTGAACTCTCCTCAATCCAAGTAGTTGTAACTGACCTGGATAGTTCCAACACAAGTGCAGCCAGCAGCTACGACACAAGTGCCGCCAGCAGCTACGACACACGTGCAGCCAGCAGCTCCACTAGACCTGCCAGTACTACTTCATCTGATTCCAGTGATACAGTGATCCTGTCATCACCTGATCATGGGAATCTGCGCTCAAAGTGTTGGCCCTCTGAATTTCCAATACCACGTTTCCGCAATGACACAGAACTTGTGCTAGCAGCAGGTAACGAAGCTTTCAATAAAGATGGATGTCCACTCAGCTCTAATGCCATCCTGCCAGACATCCTTGAGAGATTAGCTGAAAACATTTTTGAGTATGTTGCATATCCTACAAGCGCGCAGTTTGCGGATGTAGCAGAAGCATTAATTCGAAAACATCCATGCCTGAAGGAACCAGGGTCCTACAATGGATGTTATGGATGGCAGCAAAGACTAAAATTTAAAATGGGCAATTACAGGTCTAAACTTAGGGGTCTTGGGTGCCCTGAGGTTGATGTTAACTCCCTCCGAAAAAAGAGAGCCACTGAGAAGACTCCTGCAAAGAACGTGAAGAAAGCTCGGAAGGGTGAGGCAAACTACCTGCCTCCTCCTCCTCAAGGGGAAACAGAAGAAAGCCTTGAACAAGAAAGACTGGAGCTTCTAAGTGAGGTAAAGAAGAGAAATAATTCCCAGATCATCAATGACAAAATGGAAAAGACCTTTTCCATTCGGAGACAAGAAGTTGTCACCCTGGCCCCACCTGTCAGTGACTTGAAGGAACGGTGGCCTGCTCTATTTCTCCCAGCACAGGTTAATGCTGTTTTTCTTTTATTTTGTTGTATTTGGAATACACAATTAAGCAGGAGTGTGGTTTCAACTGAGTAATAGGTTAATTCAGATATCTTGTATACCATGTTTTATTTTGTGTCATACAGATCAAGGAAGAATATAAAAGAATCACCACTGCCAATCTGGAGTCAACATTCATGGCGACTCTGGACCAGTGCATACCAAGCTTGATGGCATTGGTGATGTCAAGAGGAGGGGCTGCCAAATATAAGATCCAGAAAATCATGGAACTTCTGAAGGTGCATGGTTTGATATTTACAATAGGAGACACTAAATTAACCACTGTTAAAAATGCATCTATTTGACCTTTTTTTCTTTTTTTGAATTCTCTATCAGAACAACACAGTTGAAATTCGCAGAGAGGTTGCCATTCGCTGCTTGGTGGTCTATCTTGGGGAAAACGAGGATGATCTTTTCGAATATGTGGTAGGTAAAACCGAATATCCATGCAACACCTTTCCCATTGTGACACAACGCAGCTCATTGACATGCTTGATTGTCTGATAAATTGGTCGTTAGACATTTCTATCTTGGAGTGAAATTGAAGTTATGAACTTTAAGCAAAATTTAACTTTCCTTTCATGCTGTCTTTGTCAATCACTCTCCTGTATCTGTCTCTCTCTTAAGCGCATGTCCCGAATGGAAATGCGGTAAAACAGGTTTTCCTTGTCTCCAGAGCACTGTTATAGAATTTGCCTTCCACTATGGTAACCCTCATGCTGTCCTCAGGTCAAGGAAGGAAAGGAGGATGAAGGAGGGAAATGAGTAAGGGAGGATGGGAAAAAAGGAGGGAGGGAAGAAAGAGGTAGAAAAGAAAAAGGGAACGAAGGAGGGAAGAAAGTTAAGAGAGAATGGAAAGGGGAAAGACATAACAAAGGAGGACGAAGGTAGGAAGTAGTGGAAGAAGGAAGGTAAAAAGAGAAATGGAGCGAGGAAGGCAGGGGAAGGAAAAGGAAGGAGGGAGGGACGGAGGAAAGAAGGAACAGTAAAAATATATGGAGTCAATTTGACGTGAGAAGACAACATGAGGGTTAAAAAAAAGTAAAAGCAAACATAGGTAGCTAGGGGTCGAGTTTGCCAGCTTAATGACAATGAATACTGACATGTGTTTCTCATATTCTTGCATTCAGGATTCTGAGGGCCAAAGTGGAGACCTTGAGAGTCGGGTCATGAAGATCCTAGTCACCAAAGGCGGCACAGCATCTCATCCAGCCAGTGCGACCATCATGATAGAGGGCACAGAAGTCCTGCAGGGGCTGGATGTACCAAGGGCCTGTGCTCTGCTGATGGGCCTCATCTATGCCCTCAATCTGAGCTACCCACGAGAGCTGAAGTACACTTGTGAGGTATTTCAGAAGGTATTCCTGAAATTAGATGGTCAGAAAAGCAGCCCAAAAGTCACATCTCTAAAGCAAAAGCTGCTAGGAAAAGCCTTTGAGCCTCATGACTGAAAATCAAACATGGACACCTCATTTGTGCTGTGATGGACTTGCTGTTCCAGTTGTTTTTCTAGATTACGTGGTTAAATGTCATCCAGCTTGCATCTGAGATGGTTGCTGCTTGTGTTATTCCAGTCTTTGAAGTTGATTGTCGTTGATTGAGAGCTGGAATATTGTGGACTGTATTCTTTTCAGCTGACCCAGAATGTCGTTTTTGATGGCGCTTGTCAGCGATATTTGCATTTGGATCCACAACCATAAAGGCATAGTTCATGAGTTTGCCAAAAAAAAGTTAGTTAATGAAAATGTACGTTTTATCCTTGGTCACAATTGTGACTGGTGGGAAACAGCATAGTCAAACCCATTTACCCATCAGAAAAACTTAAACAGGTGCAACATATAACACCTAGGCACACTACACATACACACACACATACACACATACACACACACACACACACACCATACAAACTTAAAGGGAAACTTTGGTTTATTTTAACTTGTCATGTGTGCTTCATGTGACTAGTGACGTGAAAATATTAGTTGTCATGGTAGTCGTTGCCTAGATACAGACAGGGTGCAGCTACTAGCTTCAGACCTGTTAAAACCTAAGTGAACGGGCATACTTTCACGGGCAAAGTTAGTCCACTAAACAAACTTTTTTTCCACCAAGACCGCCTCACATCGTTAGTATAAATGTCAGAGAACATAATAGAAACCACATGGAAATGTGTCGTGTTAGCTTACCCGTTTTAAGCCATCTTTGTTTACATGTTTGTTTGAGCTAATTACCTCCACTCGTCTGCATGGTATTTGTATGGCAATCAATGAAAGCTGCACCGGATGACGGGTAAGCTAACACAACACATTTCCATGTTGTTTCTATGTTCTCTGACATTTATACTAACAATGTGAGGCGGTCTTGGTGGGGAAAAATATGCCCGTTTACTTACATTGTAACAGGTCTGAAGCTACTAGCTGCGCCCCAGTTGTATCTAGATGACGGCTAACATGACAACTAATATTTACACCTCTAGTCACATGAAGCACATTCATGACGATAGGAGACAGGTTGAAATAAACCTAAGTTTCCCTTAACACACTAGTATACACACTAACACTACAGACCCACACTAAACACACTCATTAACACACTACACACTCATTAACACACTACACACACTGTAGCACACTACATACACACACACTACTGACCAAAATGGCAGCATCGAGATCAACAAATGGAATTTGATGTTGTTAAACAGCTCTTGATTCAGACAACTATGGGTAGCAAGTTTTTGATAATGTTGTCGGCAATATTTGCACTTATATCGAATCCTCAACCATGCATAGTTGATGAGTTTGCCAAAATGTAGAACTGTTCTTTTACTTCTGAGGGTCACAGTGTTTTGACATCACTGCCGCAACGTACTACTGTTAGGTCTGTTACAGATGAATGATGTCAAAAGTTTAAAGGATGGTCACAAAATAAAGTATTTGAATTGTAAATTGTGGTTCTTGTTTATTATTTGCCCCAACTTGAGTAAAATGAGTTGCATATACTATAATAAGTATGTTTACTTTTTGCATGGACATTTCTGAGTAGAAAACATTCACTAAATAAAGTTAGAACAACTTAAATTTGAATGATGAGATGACAACCTATTTAAGTAAGCACTACTTGATTTAGCTCTTGGATATATATAAAAATCATGGTCATTGTACTTGATTTTATCTTGTACTCAAAACGTATATCAAGTACAATCAACGTGAAAATTCAAGTAGTATATACAAAAAATCAATTAGATTCAACTTAATACAGCTTTAGATTTGTGTGGCTATTTAAGTTCGCCTTACGATGCTGGACTAGTACTGATTACTAAATTAACACTGAAGTTAGGACAACTCAAAAAGATCTATGCAAAAAGTAAACATACCTTTTTGAGTAAACTCAGTACATTCTTTTTTAGAGTGTACTTAAACAGAAAATAGTATAACTGTATGTCATAAATCCCTTTCTGCTTTCACCAGAAACGGCATAATATAAAAAGCTTGTGCAGTAATTCATACACTACATCACAGTTCCATGCATTACAGTTTTAGCAAAGGAATCAAGCCAAAAATGTGGCAGTGTGGCAGTTTTTGAGGGTTTCATCATCTGAAATGACATAAATGTTCAACTATGTGGCTCTTGAACATTTATGTCTTCATTTTTGACTTTATTTGAAGTCAGGCCAACTGAATGTAGAGATTTAGTAATGTATGCTGACCAAACAGCTTCAAACTGTGAATAAAATTAAATAGTTGTAGTTTTATTGTTCAATGAATGTGTGATATTAAGTTGCATGGACTGTTAAATCACAGTCGTAACAGACATTTTTACATTTCTCAGTTTAAAGACTGTTTTTCCCTCAAAGTTGAAGAACAACTGCAGTTGGCACAAGGCAAGGCAATTTTATTTAATATTTATTATTTGTATAGCCCGTTTTTATAAACAGTTTGTCTCAAAGGGCTTTACATGGCATCTCAACAACATCCTCTGCCCTTAGACCCTCACATCGACTGAGGAAAAACTCCATAGAAAACCCTTTTAACAGGGAAAATTGGAGAAACCTCAGGGTGAGCAACAGAGGAGGGATCCCTCACCCAGACACATGTGACTGTGGCTGCTCATTGTGGTTTGCCTCATCATGAAACAAGCAACCGTAACTTGATTACACATCAAAGACAAAAAGACAGTATCCATCACAGATGGAAGTGTGCTATGCTAGTTTTGTTCATTTATGAATGAACAAGTTGAATGAGAATGAGAGCCGTACGTGAACATGGTGTATCGCAGACACAAAATCAAATGAGGTGTGTGAAATGACGCATGGTAAAAGCTTGCTGGCATGTTAGGTCCTTCAAAGCTTTATCTGGTAACGGTAGAGTTGTCCACTACTGAGCCATGAAGGAGCACACACAAAACGGAAAAGCCTCAAGTGTGTCACAGCTCAGCCACCCATAATGATCTCTCCTTCAGAAATCAATGAGAGAAAAGGTTAGAATTACTCTGGGAGACCGTGACACTTCTAGCTGTGGACTGTTTATATTGATCAGAAGCTCATCTGTGCAGCTTTTAAGGACCCGATCCCCTTGTGTATGGAAAATGATGGATAGATGTGTGGATGTGAGTAGACAAGGCTCACACAGAGACGGACACAAACACTTAACGTAGACTAAAAGGCACACACATAAATTCCATCTTGCTCTCACCTCTCTTTGCACCTAACACCCATCTTGAAAGATGCCTACGGACTGGTCGCGGTGTAAGGTCTCAGTCAGTTCTGTTTGAAGTGTGTGTGTGTGTGGGGGTTTTCCGCCTACCGACACATACACACTCTGACCTTTGGTGCCAGGCCCGGGGCCGAAGCCCCCGTTGAATAAAAGAGCAGATGGTCGAGAGGTGGCTTCAATAGAAACTAAAAGAGAAAAGAAAAACAGTGCAAGGAGGAGAAGAAACACTCAGATTAGGGATGGCTGAAGAGAGGGCAGGTGTGTGTGTCTCTCTCTGTGTGTGTGTGTGTGTGTACTCCACACTGTCTATTTGTTATCTGTCTATCCAGGACCATTTACAAATGAAACTTAATACCATAGTGTTTTTGCAGCATGCACGAATTCCCAGGGATGGTCCTACTGTAGACCACACACATCTGAACCAGATCTGGTTGTGTGTGTGTGTGTGTTGCTAAACTCCCTATGGGGAAATACTGCGGAGACATCTGCCTCTATGGCTAGCATCACTTATCAGATTCAAGGCAACAGCCTTACCCGAGGGTCCACACACAAAGCTAACACACAGTTACTTATCGATTATCTGCAGCTGTTACTTTACAAAATGCGTTTTATCTTTTTTCTACAAATCAAAAGCCGTTTTCCTCCCAGGTTAATGCAGAAGTATTTTCAAATCCCTTGAGTCATTTCTGTCATAATATTTCATGTCAGAAAGGACACAAGGACCATGCCCCTGCCCCATCTTCGTTCCTGTACTCATCAGCAGCTTCTATAAACAGATCCACAAACCAAGTTTCCATTAGATTTGTAACTTTTAAGCCCCAGAGTGAAGAGTTATGCATCAGATGATAAAATGTGCCTAAAATAGTGGGAGGCACTGACCTTGGATCTGCCTATTGGTACAAAGTTTCCGTAGCCTTGGCAATACTCCGGGGAGTTATGGGTTTCCCAGATAATTGAGTTAAGCATCAATGCAGAAAGTTGAGGCCTAAGTATCAAAACCATTTGCATGTGAGGTCAGATTGTATAAAGATACCTGAAAAGTAATGGTTTCTTTGGAGATGTGCTGCCCATTGGGATTTGAAACGTATCATGTGCACATGAACTACTGACTGAGGATTAAAGGGGGGTCACAGGGACCACTGTCATTTTCAATACATAACAAAGTTCAAACCAGGATATCACAGAGGTGCAGTGGAGCACTAACACTGTGCAAAGGGTCAGAATAAGAAGCAACCAGACTGGAAATGTGAGACAACCACATGAGAGGGAGGCGTACCGTGGGTGCTGCAGCATCCATGTGCCTGACCTATGCCGTAGTACTGGATTTTCCTGTATTGGTACTGAGTCCACTCTCCAGATGATGTCACATAGCAGAAGCCTGGCGCCCTGGCTTTTATATATTTAACAAGAGAAGTAAACCTGCCAAACGAAATGCATTCACATCAGGAATTCAATCATCCCGAAGAACGGTTTGCAATGATTAATTGTGATTAACCTTCAGTGTCACATTTGTCCAGTTCTTTGGTTTATAACCAAACTTTGAAAACTGACATTTCCAGTGAGCCAAATAGATTTACAGTATGTTTAGTGCTACAGTAATTAGCCAATGTTAGCGTGCCAACATACTAAACTTACATGGAGCACATGTTAAACATCAGCATCAAAAACTTATTTAAACTTATTAAAACTCATCTTTTTCAGATTGGATACATACATGGGCTACTTACAGTACCAATAACTTATTCTAATGTAGATGCGGTTTGTCCACCAGTGAAGGCTCTCCACTGTTTAGGACCATTCGTGTCACCGCTGATTTAGATAAATCACCACATGGAAGTAGAAGATGAAGAAAGGAAGGAAAGAGGAGAGAGGTGAAGAGAGGAGACACCTGGTTTGTTTTCACATCTTTGACTAAATCAACATTCACCGTGTGGGACCAGCCATCTGTTGACAGCTCAAGTCACTATAGTGGAGGCTGAGATTACAGGGGTGAGGGGAGGGAGAGGGGCGAATGGCTGGAGTGTGGCAGCAGAGGCTGAGGTGCGTGTTTGCGTACATGCACCACGTGTTATGTGGTGGTCAATATGAGCACATGTTTGTCACTCATACATGACCTCATCCTCCATCAGGTCCTGCAGTCTCTTAAAAAAAATCTACCAAAAACATAACACATCATTAAAAGTGTCTTATTAGTGAGGCAGATTATGGGATACCAGGGCAAAGTGGAGGTTCAGGTCATCAACATGAACGTTTACAGAAGCTACTGAAGAATGAGTTTGCTCCATGCAACCTCCAAAACAAACACACCAGAAAACACTTGACATGTTTCAACATCTGCTTGTCAACATGTCGGCTGCACATTGACGCGGCTTCCTCCGCCATCTGAAAACATTCGGAAGCGTCAGTGAATCACTAAAGTGTTTACTGTTGGGATGAAGAGGGCTCTGCGTGTAGCTTTGTGTGTGCGCGCGCTGAAATGCCTGCCTACGTGCAGCAGCATGTACACAGAGCGCGTGTGACAGGAGGAGAATCTGGTAGACATTATCACCACTCGGCTCTGTCCACAATCAGGAGGCACTTAACCGCGTGAGACAATCACTGTAGGGTTCGCGAGGTCACCACATCAACCGTGCAGCAGCAAACAAAAGGAGAGCATGTCGGAGGCTGTAACACAGGAGCCGGTAGCAGCGAAGACACCACTTACACAGATGCTCAGAGAATGGAAAAAAGAAAATAGCTGCCTGGATTACACGGTCCAGCTGAAAGTGTGTTTGCATAGTGGGCGTCAAACTACTTCTTGTCATTTTAAGTGCAAGACTTTTGCCTTTAGTTTACACCAGCTGACAGTGGCAGGGAGAGAATCTGTATCTATATTAAACCAGAAAAGAGATTTTCCATTGTTTACACCCCCAGTTGTCTACTGATCAAAAACAGACCCTTTTTTTCCGCTTACACTCCCATTTTGGATCCACCACAGTCACATACAACGCACCATGAGGGACAGTGGCTGTTTTCCCATGTGAATGGTGAATCTTCCTTGGCAGTGGAATCAGATTGGAAGATGACCTCCTATAATTAGCCCAGAATTTTTTTTATTTTTTATTTTTTACAACATTTTTTTGCCAATTATGTTTTGAAGAAAACATAATTGCTGCCTGAACATTTTTCTCCCACAAAAGGAAATGCTACATGTGCTGCAATCTGTAGGCAGGTGGTCAGGGCAAATGAGGCGAGGTTTAGGAAACAAGCTAGATTTTTGGTTTAATAATAATAAATTGAATAGGTCCTATTTGACCTCTACTGACGTCTTCAACATTCAGGACACAGGGAAGGTCAGCAAGGAGAAACCATTAACACTTAATGGGCAGCATAGAAAGCTATCATCCATATCTTAAAAATCATATTGTTTATTTTAAAGGCAAAACACCAATGACAGTAGAAGCTGCTTATCACCCTGACATGCTGGATAAGACAGTGGCAGCTTCTTAGAACAATTTTATTTCATTTCTTTATGAAGCTCTTTGTGAAAAGTCCTGAATGAATAAACTTTGCATGATTGTGTGGTCATCAGCATGGCTGAAATATCCCTGATAAAGACCCAGTGTTGCCCCCAGCTCTGGGGCTGCTGCTCCACAGCCCATCCTGTGGTCTGTCTGACTTCCTTTAATAGGAACAAGTAAATAAAGAATTTTCCCCCAGGGATCAATAAAGTAACACCTTGTTATTACCAACAGGAGATCTAGTGAAATCAGCTGATGGAAAGAACAGAGCAGTATTGTGGATTTATTTTGTTTTACTATTTTCTTCTTTTAGGCGGTGCTCCTTGGCATAATGACACATTTTGTGAGATTTAATAAAATTTCTCCTGAACAAAAAATCGCAAAAGTTGTGTAGAGCCCCACAGAAAAACTGTAACAAAATCTTCCTGTGATGTGTGATTGTGTTGGAGGCATACCTGGAATAAGAGAAAGATGAACTGAGGAACTGAAAACTAAGGAATGTTTTTAGATAAAATGTATTGGAGCATTTAGAGGAAGAAGATGTGGGAGAGTGGAGTGTGACTTGGAGGTATGAAGTGGAATATATTGTATTACTGGTACATGGCTTAAAAAAATATCAGTGCTACTGATACCCAAATGGAATTTTATATTAATTCATCTATTTTGAAAATGTTTTGTGAAAGTGCAGCTTAACTTTTCCCATCCCACAAGAGTTCTGGACCAGAAACGTTTTCAACAAGACATGAAAAATCACAGTGTAATCTTTGTGTTACTGTGTTTAGTTCTCAGTGATATCAGCTGGTCCATATATCAGCTTAGGCTCAGATCTTTCCTCCAGTTTATCTTTGTTGGCTCAGTATCTGGTCAGATGGCAGGGGTTTGATAAATGAAGGTCCATACATGCATCATGCCCTCATGTCCTCAGATGCACTACAGACTCTCCAGACATATGCACATGTAGTTCTGTAAGGACGTCACGCACGCACGCACGCACGCACGCACACACACACATGCACGCACAGATAAGAATAAAATTTTGCAGCACAGAATCAGAAATTAGTGGAAGTTGACAGGTTTTTTCTTAAATTTTCTTTATTTTCTCAAAACACCAGGGAAATTATAGGTGATAAAACCATCAAATTGAAATCCACAATTGTGCTTTTGTTTTGTGCTTAAGTTTATGGCCAACGTACGCACATGTGCACACACATTGACAAGCATCATAAACTTTGACTTCGTCCTTATGGCAAACCCTGTAAAAGAAATCACCTCTAAAAAAATAAAAAACAAAAGAAGTATTTTTCCAAATGTGTCCAGAGTGTTAGCCTCCAATGAGCTGTAACACAAGTTTACGCCAAAGCACCAACCTTCAGCTACTTCACTGTTTTCCATCCGGCTCAGCCAAGCTGAACAGGTTAGTAAGCCAAACAGCGGGACCTGTCACCCAGGTGGAGAGCTGAACACATCCATCCACAGCAGGCGGAGCCCAGACTGAGTTATGGAAGGAGACGGAGCTCGGCGGGGCGCCAGCACTCGCTTTACTGTTTATTTACCCTCCTGTTTAACGAGCTTTATGATTCATAAGCCACCGCTAACGGCCTTTATGGGACCAAATATTTATGTAAGTTAGACCTCTGGTCACTGGTGAGGAAGCTCACAAACTTACACATGCGCAAACACACACGCACACACGCATGCACACACACACAATCTGTTTTTGACTCTGCCCAGGAGCTATTTCTCATTATGAGCACGTGGCCCCAAAACACCTCAAAGCAGACAGCTGAGATTAGCTGCTGATGAATGGCAAAGACACAAGTTTCTGTGGTGTGTGCGTTTGTGTACAGTTTGTGTGTGTGTGTGTGTGAGAGAGAGAGAGAGAAGAAAAGACAGAGTAGGAGCTTACAGCAGGACTAACTGATGGAAAAAGGGGCACAACAAAGAAAAAAGAAGGATGGTGACTGTGAAGTAAAGGCTTAAGAAGGATGAACAGTGAACGCAGCAGAAGCCAGCTGGGACTAAACTCAGGCCTCGTACGAGCAGAAAGAGAGAGTGATGGGTGGACACAGTGACGGAGCGATAGTGCTGCTGTCTTCACCGGTGGCCATGTGTGATTAGCTGCAGAAGCTCTGGTTCCCATTACCACCCAGTTCATTCCTCTGGACCTGTCTGGTGTACAACACAATGACATAGGCACAGGGCTGGATTTAGTGATTTGGGGGCCCCAGGCAAACTCACACACTCTGTCGTGCCCCTTTCACCCTCTCTCTAACTGAGAGTGTTGGTATTGGCACTGGTTGCAGGAGCGTTCGGATGTTTAGATTAAAACCGTTATAATTTATAATTTTACAATAGTAATGTAACAAATGACATTATGAAAATAATGTGACAGTGCAACTGCACTTTTGTGTTTTTACTGCAGATTTTTTTCCAAACCAAACAGTGGCAGAGACAAAAAAAACAAAAAAACAGTAACACATCATTTATTTTAAATGTAACATTTGATCTTTCCTCTAACTAACTGTCTGGTATTCCTTGTGGTCTGGTATGTGGCCCTGAGTTGATGTACACAGCTGCAATGCTGCATACAGTATGAAGATGTTAAATTGAAGCACAAAGTTGGTTACACATTAGCCAAAGTGACTTCATATCGGTCTGTTGTGTAGATTTGTCGTGTGGAATCTGGACTGGTGAAATTTTGAGTGGTAGTGTTGGTTAATCTTATCCAGACCTGTCTCTATAACCCTTTTCGAGGCCTTTATAATCCTTTAATAACCTCTGACCAGAGCCCTCTTTATGGCTTTAGTCATGATGGCTGGGGTCAATCCACTTAGCACCAATATCTCCTCCATCACTTCCTCTTTCAACTGGCTATCACGAGGGCATAAAAATAAAACCGTGCTTGTTTTCTCTTATCAGATGTCTGATCAAGTTGTAAAGTCTTTCTTTGTGCATACAAAGGTCCCTAATCTATAATGATGATGACCTGAATAAATGTACTGTATATCACTTTATCTCTCTGTTAGTGACATTCATCTCTGAAGCAAATCTGGATGGCGAATAAAATAAAATATAAGATACAATAAAATTAAATAGAATAAATAGAATTATATCAGATGATGCTAAAGGGCCCATGAATGACCATTTTCCCTGTTTTACACAAAATGCTCTCACACAATCAAGTGGTCATACATCCTTGTTCAGTCCAAGATGAATGTTGCAATTCTTAGAGGATAAACAATTGAATTTGGTGATTTGCATTCAAATGCTGCTCTGGGGTTATTAGATTTATCCGCCATGCAGCTGCACTGCAGATGGATCCAGCACACTGTGATCGAAATGTATGGTCAGTGTGGATTTTCATTTGTCTAAAGTGATTAATGTAATTGTCTTCCCTTGCCAAAATCATTTGTCCGTGATTAGCTTAACAGAAAACACCCAGCTGTATCTGTAACTGGTCCAAGTTAGTTTTAGGATAATTTGAAACATCAACAAATCTGCATTGTTTTAACAAAGGAGATGTTCCATCTTCGAAAAGAGAGATAATTGAAACAGAAAAAACAGATCGATGATAACAATTTAACTTTTTGATTTGTTGATGAAAATTGGTAGCAGTTGGGACCTTCTTGTTTTCAAGACGCCTAATGCGAGGCCGCACATATTTTACAGAGAGGAGATCGAGTGTTGTGGACATGAACCCTCTTTTGGTGAGAGCAAACTCCCCCAGGCATATGGCTCACGCTTAACCACATCATTTACACCCCAAACAGCTAATGCCCACCCGCCTGGAGGAAAAATGCGCACCCAAACAAAAACCAAATCTAAACGTCTCAATCACAGTGTCAATCTGTTTGAGTTTAGACTCAGTGCGTTGGGAGTCTCGTCATGCCTCCCTGTCTGAGGATTAAGGGGTCTGTTGGCATACAGGGTCTGCACTCCTATAGTCTTCCATACTCTCCTTTTTTTACACCCCAATAAAGGCCAGTTTGCTAAGAGCTGAAATCCCCCGTCATGAGCCTCCTCTGTTATTCTCAGATACCCATGTTACTTCCTGATAACTCAATAGGCACACCTGCCAAGACAAATTATAAGTGTGCTTATAGGAAGACGTTATGGGAAACTCGAACTAAAAAATAAAAAAGCATATCAAATGTTTTGCTTGAAGTTTGAGATTGAGTTAGTATTACCCCAGCATCGACCGAGCACCTTCAGACCGCTTAGATTTTGTGTAATGAACTCAAAGGAAACTGGATTCTCTCTTGAAAAGAAAGAGAAAGAATGTAACAAACGATTGTATAGACAGATGTCCAAAATTCAAGCAAAAAGTACAGGCTCGTCATGATACCAGAATTTCAGTTGTCGATACCACGATAAAATTTAAAAAACAGAACTGATGGCCCTTTAAAGTAACATTGCGGAGTTTTTTGGCCTTAAAATAATGTTTCCAGACTCATTGCAATGGTAGAAAATCGGTTAATAGGATGAATGGTGCTGCCGCCGCAGCCTGAGCAGGCGGGGTCGCGTCGGCTGAAACCGCACTATGTAACTTCCCTGCACGGGTACGAAACACCTCCCCCTCCCCCTTCCCCTCTGCGTCGAGAGAGAGACGTGGTAGGTAAAAGTGAAACTTACGGTCCCCCTCCAGTCGTCGCCACTGCCGCCGCCGCCCCACCCTATCCCCCTCCTCCCCCGACCACCCGCCACACAGTCTCCTTGCAAACATGTGGGAAATACTGTCGTTTATTAATGGGAATAAACGCTGGATGCGCTGGCTAGTATGTTTCGTTTTCGTCAAGTTTTGTTTTTCCCCCCAGACAATAGCGCTTCTCAACCAGATGGTGGAAGCACTGAGCTGAAACTCCGCAATGTTGCTTTAAATTTACTACTACTTGATTGAAAAAAACTGTTTCACATCAAACTTTCTTGTATTTAAGCCCACTGTGCTTCAACAACCTCTCAAATTACACTGAATTCAAAGAGCAGGCAGCAACATGAAGTTAAGAACAATGTTAAAATAGTAAATATGGCTCAACACAAACAGAAAGTATGTAATGTAATCATCACACATAGTCAATAGTTTCATCCTGTACTCACTGATACCGGGAAAAAAAAAGCAGACATAAACATGTTTTTTGCATGTTGGCTTCGACTTGGTACCAAAGTATTGGTTCCCATGGCAACCCTAGGTGACACACTCGGTTGTTCTACATATAATCCATATTATCATAGACGTGAGATTCTCTATGTCATTTACTTGACAATTCTTCATTATCCTGAGTAAAATGAATGTCTGCAAACTTTCATTCTTGACAGGGTTAAATAAAAGTGGATGTAGCAACACAGCTAACACACTTTAATAGCTTTCTTTGTGTTGGACTATCCTGCAAATTAAGTACCCTTATTTTTCTCAACAATGATGGGAAACATTTGTTCACAGTGACCTTTCCCCTATGAGCAAAAGAAATCCACTGATTGTGCCAATTCCAATGAAGAGGATTTATTTTGCTGCAAAACTGAGAAATTTTAAATGTTGCTGTGACCAGGACTTACAACAACAGAGTTTTCATGTCATGACACTGTCACGCGATAATCTCGGGTTTCATCAAATAGATTTTCGCACGACGTATCGCCAGTGTTTCACAGTTCTCATCTCAGATACCGAGGCTGTTAACTATTCTTAATTCTTGTACAAACACAGATGAATACGCGCTGATCGACACCGACACAGGAAAATGTATGGACACGCACACACATGCAACCGCAGAGTCAACAAGGACCACTTCACCACACAGAGCATGCAACTGGGACCCAAGTTCCTCCAGAATAGCATTAACCCCATGACTCCCAGAGACAAAAACGTTGGCTTCTATAGAAACGGCTCTATAGGATGTTAGTTTTGTGAAGTCTCCAGGCAAATCACAAACAGGAGTCCTCTTTTGCCCTCCTTTTCACTTCACATTTTTACCTCACACAAACGGACAGCCATCATTCAAAACCCATCTCGTTCCAGTGGCCGACCCACAAAGGCTGGGAAGCTGCCATTGAGGGGGTGAAAAAAAAATCGCAAAGAGGGAGAGTTTTCATGTCTCTAAGTCCATGGTCGACCTTTGAGCGCTGGACTGTGAATGAACCTTTGGTGATGTTCAGGCTTTTGATGAATGTCATTAACAACATCTTGAGCGGCACCAAGGTCCAAAGGCCAAGCAAAGACCACCTCTATTCACTCAGGGATGATAAAGCTCCTCGGATGCCCTCCCCTTGTTTCTAGATCACCAACCTCTCGGTACCGCGCCTTATAGAAACGCCAACTGGAATCAAAGTAACTCACCCACGCAGACTGTCCATCTGCAAAACATACCTCCGCTTTGGAGCAACACTCGACAACTGTGTCTTTGACGCACAGATGTCATTGTGTGACCGCTTTCCCGTAAAAGGTAAACATGAAAGATTACGGTGTGCTTTGCGCTGCAGTAAAAAATCCTCAAAGTGTGGATTCTGTTAAGGAAATGAGCTCTGTAACACATCTGCTGCAGCGTTTTAGGACAGTCCCCTTCATACCTCTGGATCTGGGCAACAAAGAGGCAAAGAGCATCTCAGTAAAAACCTTTAAGAGGCATAAAACACGGCTGTTTTTGAAAAGCAGAGGCATTTCACTGGGAGTGTTTCACCCTCTAGTCTTTCATTTACCTTCTGACTGAGGAAACAAGTCTTTGGCTGGATCAACACAGAACCTGAGAGTTGATGCTTTTGTGCTCCAGGCACTTTACATTTATACACCGGGAATACTTTCTGTGTTAAAAAAAAAGAAGAATACTTTCACCTAGTTTCCAATGAAATGAAAGCTGGCAGTTCAGCTGTGTTTTGTATAGATTGAACAGATGTGATAATTATGTGCTGATCAGTGAATTTCAGAGGAGTTGACGCTTGAACAGACACATGCCAGCTGTTAACCTGGTCACTGGCACAAGCCACATAGTTAAAATACTTTATACCAACATATTTCCCAAAACGTCAAACTAATCTCTAACTTTTTAATTTAATAACCGATAGCATTATTTACTAATGTGACTCACTAATATTGTCATTTGACTTTAGGCAGATCAGCACTTTTGAAAGATCACTAATGAGTTGAACTGTAAGCACTCTTTTCTTTTCTTTTTAACCTTTTTAAAAATATATAGACAATAAGACTTCCTGTTTGTGTCTTGAATTAGACAGTTGATTTCTCTGGTTTCATCCTCGACTTGGTCTGACCTCCAGCTGTACACGCCTTGGACTCAAACTCACTGATGTAATTTGATTCTTTCTTGTGTGAGAGAGATTTACAGATAGTTTAAAGACACCATCACCTCGGCTCATCGCCTCATGTAGCCCATCAAACAGACCCCCACAGCTTCTCAGCTCTGCTCTAATGTTTTCACAGACACGTCTGTTTCACTCCCTCGTCCCCAGTCTGTCTTTCAATATCTTCTCATTCTCTCCTCCTAAACATATTATCGCTCCCCATCAGCTCTTCATCATGTTCAGAGATCAGTCTCACTCTCTCAGGTCAACAGCTCCGTCTCATCCTATCAGCGAGACCATCTGAGCGCTGTCTCAGATCGCTGTTACATCGTTGACAGACTATGATCACAGCAAAGGAAAAGCAGCACCTGCCTAGATCTCCTTTCATCTCTCTTTCCTTGAGTATGGTCCCTGAAGGTAAAATAGTGCCAAAAAAGGCATTTAAGGATTGGAAATGTCTTCACCATTTGCTGATTTTTATTGCTGTCTGACACATAATAAAAAAAATCCTTTTTCCTGTTATTTTTTTATTGGCGTTAAAGCTTGATTATCAGTGGAGAATTGTTCTAGACCTCTGTTTTATTCATGTCTCTGTTCTCCCTTTCCCCCCTCCTTGTCTTGCCTGACTTTTTAAGTCTGACTTTGTGCGATATCACAGATCCACATGACTGATGCCTGTACAGAGCAGCAGATAGTGATAGAGTTAACAGTGCTCCATCTCCCGCCCCCCCTACAGGCTGTAAAGCAGACCAGATGACTTTTAGATGAGAGTTATCGTCCACTTAGAGGGAGCGAAGGGTCAGGCTCTGGGACACACACACACACATTTAGGAAAGTGTTATTAGCGGCTTGGCATGTGTTTATCATGGATTTAGTTAATGGATGAGTGGATTATGTTCTGACAGCTGAGGTGCTGTGGTACCGGAGGCAGCTGTGATGTCAGGTTGCCACATACAGGGCAACAGCAGAGCAGCTTATAATTTGAAATGTATATATACAGTATATTGTGTTGATGGAGGAAATCAAAATGTCCTGGACTGGATCTGTTGGATCAACATGGAAGGAAATCTCAATTCTACACTTCTATGATATCAGGTCAGTGGTTGTATGACCTTTAGTCAGATATGGCGTTTATTCCCACAAGATAGTGATCAATTCTGATTTTAAACCTGAAATATATAATTAGATACCAATGTGTCAATATGGCCTCCCTGAACATTATGTCACATAGTTACATGGTTGAGAAAAGCTACGTCAGCCAAAAACCTTATGCTGCATTTTATGACTTTGCACAGATAGTTGACTGAGGCGAGACGGCAGCCAGAGTTCATCTCTGACCATTTCAGTTTGGAATGAATCCTGGGACGTCTACGTAGATTGAAAGTCTCTCCTCTGTGGCTCAGTAGGCTCCTGCATCGTCCTCTTGTGGAGGGACAGTGTGTTTATGCTTGTAATAGCTTCATAACAATAGTAACTTCTTGATACATAAACATTAAGTAGAAACAATGTTTACATACAGACAGCGTGCTGAGTTCTGGCTGCTGTGCAGAGCTGGACATAACTCACTTCAGTTCACTTAATGACCCGCAGAGGGACTGAGAGCCGGAACGTCTTTGAATCATCCAGCATATGTCAGAGAGACAGTACGAATGAGGTCAACAGGATGATACAAGCCTGTGCCGACAGGGCTGTCTTTGAGGATAATGTTGCTTTAGATCTATTTGTTCATGTGTGTTCATGCAAAATAACATGCAGTCACTATTGTATGTTATAGTTGCTGCATTACTGTAAATGTGTGCATGCCTCATGTTGGATCTTTGCACTTCCAGGATCATTCTCACCTCAGGTTCCTGTAGAGAATGAATATCATTTGAAATAAATAGTCCCTCAGCGGGGGCCCAAACTTTGTTTTTACAGCTGTACAGGAGGGAACATGCCTGAGTGAAGCAACTTCATTAAAACATTAAATCACTGCTCTGCTAAAAGCCCGGAACAAGATTTTTTGCTGTAATGAGGAAAGAGAATGAACTTGCTCCGTAATACAAAGAAAACAGGTGAAGTGACTTCCTGGGGTTGTTCAGTCATTTGAGGCCTCATGTAGAGACAGTGTACACTTGCATTTAGAGGTTTTGAGTTATGTTTCACCAGGCGTGTGGGCCGCACATTTTCTGCACATTATGATCCAGTGGGACCATTAACCTGAACTGATAAAGGTAATATTTACATCTTTCCGTTGCTTGTAAAAACTTCCACAAGTCTGTTTAGATTAAGATTTTCATACAGCATTGTTGTACATTTGAATTTGACAAAGCTTGTGAAGGCTTCATCTTATTTTGAGGCATTTTATCTATATTTTTCTTCAGGTCTTAATTATGCCTCCTGACATTTGAACATGCAAAAATGTCATTGGGACATATAAAAGTCTCCTGAGATAAATTGAGTCAGATTAAAGTAGAAAAAAGTAGAAACCGGCAACATGAAGTGTGTGACTTATTGTAATGACTGATGATGCTAAACATTAAATAAAAAAAAATAAGAATGTAAACATTAAAGCTACTTTTGTTGATATTTCTAATTTAACAGTTGAACATTTTAAAAAGATTTCCTTTCCCATTTACCTTTAGTAACTGAGCTACATATGATCCTTTTTTGGAACAGTTGTCAGATTCAGACACATTTTGATTTATTGAGAATGAAAATGAGGAAAAAATTTAATAAAAGCTAAAGCATCAGAACATCTTTGAGCAACCGTGGGACTCAAATTCCGTGCGATGACAAATCCTCCCTGCCCTGATGTGTGTTGGAGACATGTTGAGTTAGCTGTAACGGCACCATCTGTCATGTAAACCATAAGCAGAGATGCACTGACCCCGGCAGCTTGACTTTATAGACGGCCCTGACCGTGTTTAGCTGTCCCCGCTAAAACTGTCACCTCCAATTTGTGGGTGAACAGGTAAGAAAACAGCGGAGTGTGTTTGCTTTGATGGACATTATGAGAGAGGAAGGGTCGGCCACCATAAAGTTTGACCACCGTGAGGCACAAGATAGAGGGTGAAAATGCATTAAAGGGATAGTTCACCCAAAATTCAAATTTCACTCATTATCTACTCACCCTCATGTCAACTAAGAGCTTTGAGAATGAGAGTCCTCCGTTCCTTCTCTGCGTTACGGGGCGGGGGGGTCCGGCAGCAGTATTAGTCCCTAATGGTTGTCAATGGACACCAACTTTCTTCGTCCAAAAAGACACACCAAAAAACATCCAAATACCTCCATACTGCTCATCTGTAATGTCGATCTCGTATTGAAGCCCCAACATGAGAAATTGTTCCGATACAGTCTATATTTCAAGCTTGTTTGTAGCGGAAGCTCCCAGTGTCTCAGTTCACTGCTTTTCCTGTGTGACTGGCGGAACAATTTCTCATGTCGGGGCTTCAATACAAGAGGGACATTACAGATGAGCACTATGGAGGTATTTGGATGTTTTTTGGTGTGTCTTTTTGGACAAAGAAAGTTGGTGTCCATTGACAACCATTATATGGACAATACTGCTGCGTGGACCCCCCCGTAACTCAGAGAAGGAACGGCGGACTCTGAAAATTCTCACAGCTCTTAGTCGACATGAGGGTGAGTAGATAATGAGTGAAATTTTAATTTTGGGTGGACTATCCCTTTAAATACCATGTTGCCATGTGGAAAGATGCTGTTAGTGATTGTTTACATGTTTAGATAAAAAACTAAGATTAAAAAAAGAAAAAGACAAAAAGCGAAATCCAATCAACTCCCTGAATTACAATCTGCAGGTTGTTGAACAAACTTTGCAAGAATTGAACAATCTTTCCTCATTGTAACGGCTGTTCATGTGACTGTGAAGCATCAGTTATAAAACATGACATGCATTACCTCAGCTGTCTCTGCTGGTTTGAAATAACAGACAGGACATTGTTTGGATGTTATGTGACGTTTGCACTTGACTGTGAATGTTTGGAGCTTCTAAGCTTCTCATCAGCCAAGTCAACCATCTGATAAAACAGATCTTCAGCTGCTCAAGTGAACTTCTGGGAAATGTGGTCTTTCTCATCATTCTTTTATCTTTTTATTGTATTTGGATTGTTAGATGCTGATGTGAAACACGAGTGAGAGCACGGAGAGGAAAATATACAGATAGAAATAGACATGGAGATACAGACACAGAATATATTTAGTCAGTATTTAGAGCAACAGACGTAAAAGGAACGCTTTCACATTTTGGGAAATAACATGCATTTGCTTTCTTGCAGAGAGGGAAAGTCATGGGTACAGGAGATCTGAAGCAATAGCCAATCGTAGCTGTCGGCTAGGTGGCAGATATTATATTATTTATATACAGATATAATATTATTTGTGCAAAAACTGCAATTTAAAATAACACATTATGGTTTTACAACCTACTTATGTTTAGCCCGCTGCAGCCTCCATAGTGATGATAAAACAGCAGACAGACACTGAGGTGG
Organism: Decapterus maruadsi; assembly: GCA_030347415.2. Classification (NCBI taxonomy): domain Eukaryota; kingdom Metazoa; phylum Chordata; class Actinopteri; order Carangiformes; family Carangidae; genus Decapterus; species Decapterus maruadsi. The sequence continues at coordinate 25,304,623 of CM064901.1, read as the reverse complement.
TGATGGAGTTTCCCTCAGTCAGAACCAGGCTGTCTGTGTGAACAGAAACATGTTGATCTAGAAACCAAACCTGTACTGAATAGCTGTCTTGAAAAGGTTCATCTGAATGGCATAATTTATATATATATTTTTCATTTTCACTGAAAGTTCAACTCTGTTTGCCAAGGAGGTTTCATCATGGAGATCCAGGGACCAACCATACTGTATTTTCCCACACAGACATGAGAGCGGTCTCAGTCCTCTCATCTAAGTCTTGCCAAGGAATGTGAATATATCCTAAAATTTGTTGAATTATTCCCTTGAAAGAAAAAATATGATGACGGCAGGATTCATTTGGTGTCAGATGATTTAATTTATAGCGTGCACCGTGGCAGCTCTGTGATGATAGGAAACATGACTGTCACCGAAAAGGCTGAAGTCATGGCCTTAGATAACGTGGGAGATGATGCAGGAGGCAAATGTGGGAGTAGTAAGAAGAGGGTGGTGAGTTTATTGGGGTCTCCTCTAATCTCTGGAGAAGGAAGAAGGAACTGGGGGTTGGGTTTTGAAGAGGGGAGATGAGTTAGGGAGCTTCCGAATCACAGCAGCGGTTTTATTGTCACTCGTAAACCGCTGATGATCCTGGGGAGCGCAGGTTAGCAATAAACCGCCATTTAAGAGCGTCCGGGAATGCTCTGAGCCGAGACTGAGGCCAGGTAGGTAAAAGGACACCGTCGGGCCCGACAGGTTTACGAGACCTCCCAACCCTCTTTAAAACAGACAGGCTTTTAGCTGTCTCGGAGGACGGCGAGGATTCTCTTTCCTGTTGATCTGAACAGGGAATTCCAGACATTGGTGACCCAGAACAAGTGGGATCAACGCTTTTCTGCGTCGACCCAACGAGCTGGAGACGGAGAAGTGAGACGGGGGGTGATGGGATGGAGTCAGGAAGACAGAGGGGAAGAGGCTCTGTGCGTTTAACTCCACGCATGGCTGCACAACATTGTCGACTTGTCAGCTGGTCGAGAGCGGTCAAAACGTCCTGCCAGTTACACACAGCCCAGCTTTCCCATGGCGTGCTGTTGGTTTGCGTAAATAAATAGGGCTCAAGAGATTTACATGGGCTTTAATACAATACAACAAATTAATCTTTTCGTTTTGATAGCCAATCGTAAGTTAATTTAATCAGCCAGACGGGTCTCGGTGGACAAACAACGAGAAATCCAGGCATGTTCTGTCATTATTTTATGAGCTTGAAAACTACCCCTGAATATTTGAGCATCTTATGGGAAAATAAACCATATTCATCCCTTGTGTGTTTACATTAACTCCGTCACCTTGCGGCAGCCGCACGCTGACGGTGTTTTTCTCATTTCTCACTTGGACACAGTGCGCGTTACACCACAACAAGGAAAAGAGGAAATAATGTCACATCAGAGCGGCCTTAATGGATGTGTTATCTGGACGATCCTCGTGTGATACTTTGCGTAGGCAGCCAGCCGCGATGAATGATTTTTTAAACATTCAAGTCAAGGTCATTTAGCGCACTAATTCTCATTCATCAGCTGCTCATTTACTGTAGGCCAAGGCCAAACTCACAAAACATCCCAAACACTGACTAAGCAGCACTTGATTAAATGATTCTTTCTCCAGAGTATCTTCTACAAGTTGGCTGCCATTTACTGTAGGAAATAATCTAAATTACATGTTAGATATCATTTCTCTCTGGAATTAAATCTGTAATAGGTCATTTTTTAAGTGAAACTCTCCATGTGAGAGGAGCTGAGAAAAACATTTATATCACTGTGAAAATTCTCCCCACACAAATGCAGAGCTACTGCACTTGTGGTGTGTGCAGTGCAACAGGACAGTTTTGTTTTTCTTTCAAGTGGGGAAACCTGATACACGAAATGAAACAAGCACTTTGGCCGCAGAGTCTGCTGTTATTCAGAAACACAGCGTTTATACCATTACATTCCTGTCTCATCGATAGGAATCAGAGGTCACTCTTGAAAGTGGCTGAGCGCAGAACATTACAGGAAAAAAAAGAAAAAGGAAACCAAATCTGATCGCTCTTTGCACTGGACTATTTCCACACCCCACTTTATTGAATCTAAAAAAAAGAAAAAATAAGATCACAGTTTAGCCCTCTGGGTGTAGAAGTTGGATTGGAGACACGCTGAACAAAGACATTATTAAAAAATGTTCCATAAAAAAAAGAAAGAGAGGGACTAGAGAGTTTGTCCTGGTCTCCATAACCTTTTTGTTTAATGAAAGTCATGTTCAGGTTGTTCATATGATGTGATGACTGATGGAGGTTGACCAGGGAGGGCGACCTGTGTGTCAGACATATGTACTCATGTCAGCAGATGAATGTGTGTATATTTGCACTCATATGTTTAAGTTTGGGGAGTAACAGATAAGATAATAGGAAAACACATCTCTGATCACTGAACATGGCAAAAACAATCTGCTGCTTTAATTTGTCACTGAGGTCCGTTACTGTAACAGTTTGAAAAATAGATGTTGATTCTTTGAAATGTGCCTCAGTTTTAAAGCTGATTAATACTGTGAGAACGTTCGTGGATATTAATCAGATTTTCATTTTGTTTTCACTGAGGAGAACTTTAACCCAGAATAACTTCTGTGAACCTTATCATCCTGTTACCGCGGTGGCGAGGAGAGCTCAAGCTGCATTGCGACTTGAGAAAACCCACGCACAACAAGACACAAATGGTCTTGACATGTTGAAATGGAAGTGAAAAAAAACATTTTCATCAATTTGAAGCAAACATATGATCTGAATGTTCAAGAAGTCCCAGCAGATTTCTCACTTTTTTCCTTTAATTCTGATATTGAGAGTGACAGAGAAGAAAGTCAGGGAAAGTTGGAGAGAGGATGATATGGCACATATTTGCTTTTAAACCTTGGTTGGTCAACAGGTTTCACATTTATTTACACAATTGCCTATTGCTAAAGCAAACGAAATGAAAATGAAATAATAATGTAAATGAAATGATTCCCTTTGCAAAACCGAATGTCAATGATCATAATTTTCTAATGATTTCACTCGCATAGAAACAGACCCTTGTTACCTGTTTTTGACGAAGGTCTGTGCCGTCGTTGGTCTGTTCACCAGCTGTGTTATTATAAGGATTAACTCCAGTAAACATTCTTTTATTTTTTCTTTTCAACATATTTTACAGACCACAGCAGTAATGTATATCTTGGCTTCTCTAGGAGAGAAATAGAGGAGTGACAGATCCAGCGTCCTACCCGGTAACAACCGAGCAGAGCGGCTCCTTGCAGACAGGAGACTTGTTGCCATGCTCATGCCATTGTCTCTTACCGCAAAGCTACCACCACTATAGGCTGCAGACTCGTAATTCGTAACAGCGCAGTTGCGGGACGTTTTTATCACTTCTCATGTGGTGTTGATGAGAGATCACAGAGTGCTCCTCAGTGGAAATAGAGCCACAGGCTGTTTATTGTTCTGTTAAATCCACATGAGCAAGTCAGCAGACAGCAGTGGGCACCAGATGGAGCGCTGTGGAAACACACATCACAGCCCGCTCAAGGTGACTTGATCCCATTTTACTTCATTCATGGAGATCGGACTGTTCAGTGAAACCCTAATGAAATATAAAGAGTTAAATGTTCAAACAATGTGCATGAAGAATAATTTTTAGTTTTGTGTATTCATTGATTTTGATGCAATTTAAACAGGGGTGCACAGAGAGTGACAATCCTGAACTCCATTACCTAGTTGGGCGTCTGATTATTACAACAGTCAATATCAAAAAACACAACACACAATACAGATAACACAATACACACTACAATTAGCTAAAAACAGGCATTAAGACTCAAAAGAGACAGAATGTACAACAATGTGCAAAAACAATTACCGTAACAATAGATACAACAGACTAAATATGGGTACAGCTCTGGGTTGCTTAGCCAGCACTTGACCTTTGTTGTGAAGGAATCTCTGTCTGGAGTTAATTTGTTGTTAATGTGTTCCAGTTGACATCTCCTTTTTAATCTCCAAGTTTAGATTGTATAACATGATCTGAAGCTGATAGAGGATTGCTTCCACTTACATAGAACAAGTATTTTATTTGTTAATTAATGAGAAGTACAACATTGATCTAACAACAAACTTGATAATACATTATTTTGATCATCATCATCAAAAACAGCAGCACAAAACTGTATGTTCATCGGTTCTCAGACAGAAGAAGCATCTCTGATCATGTCAAAAACATGTGGGAACCCAAAACTCTCTGTGTTTTGATGATGACGATGATGTTTGTGATTGTACGATATCGACAGAGGCCTTTCAGATTCCCATCAGATTCCCATCAGATTCCCATCTCCACACTATGGGCCAGTTACACGACGTACAGAGGACACACTGTGCACAGTCTTGGTGGTCAGGGTCAATACCTCATATCCTCTTGCATCTGCCCCCACCGACCCCTCCGGTTGGGTCATCACGACTATTTACTGACAGCCTTTACCCCCACAAGATAGTTGGGGCCAATGGGGATATTTGCAGTTCCTATGAGGTCAGAGGTCAGCCTCAGCTCCCCTAATGGAAAGTTCTCCTTGACGATCTAATGTCTGAGCCAAGTCTTGTTTCCCCGCTGGAACTCAAATTAAGTCCAACCAATCCAAAGTGCGTCTGGGAGCAACGAGTGGAACAAAGCTGCTCTGGGTGATGATATAATAACTGAAGTGCTATCGCTGCAGAGAGAAGATGCACTCATGGGAATGTGTAGGATGTACTGGTGAGTTATTGCTGTAATGAAGACAAACCAGACAACGCACTTTAAGGTACATATTTGGCACACTAGCTCATATGAAGTGATCTAGGAGTGTTTAGCTTCTACGTAAACCTGCTCATCTATATTGTTTTTTTTTTTATCCCATGCATTTACTATATGGTACATTAACATTACACTGTAGGTTGAGCTGCGGATTCACTACATCCCTGTGCTTCCTCCACTTAAGCTTCTTACACAGAGGGCAATAAACATATTATTACAGCAATATTAAGTCTTTGTGGAAACTCAGACGGGGGGTCTTCCGAAAAAAGATTAGCCAACATGCATTCAGCACCGGGGTAAAGCACAGGATTAAGTTTCAATATAGTTAGAAACAAATGAACGCGAGCCAAATACCTGACACACACCAGAGTATGAATCTGTGCGTCTGTGTTTCATAACACAGCAAATCATTCGACTCGTTTTAAAAAAGAAGGCTGACTGATTCTCTCTGGATAGAGATCAGAATTTATTAATTTTCTTAGTTGATCAAGAAGCCTGCCAGAATATAATTCAATGAACTTCTTAGCCAAGTGTTTTTCCCCAAGCTGCAAGCTGCAGTGTGGATTTAATTTAAACATCGCCGGGGAGAATGCCAAAAACTACTATTTGGAAGGCTAAGGAGACATTTCACATAAAAGTGAATTTTTTTTTTTAGATATTTTAATTAAATGAATAACACAGTGAGAGATTTGACCACGTTAGATGCTGGGAAATCAGCACATGTCAGTTTCCAGGTAGAGCATGCTGAGAGCTGATGAATGGAAAGCAGCTAGATTTGATTCAAACAGAGACGCGGACAGTTTGATGGAGCACGTTTATCCGGTGATGAACGATCCATCATCTGACAAAATCAAACAGCCCGAACATCTGAATACACAGCACTGAACATCCCTGTCTGCCATGTGTGTGGCTTTTACACGGAGGTGTGTGTGTGTGTAAGGGTGTTGAGCCATGGTTTGATTTAGACTGAAGCAAATCTGTAGGACATTGGGCACCTATTGATGCATACATGCCTTGCGCATGTGTGTGTGTGTATATATCTATGTGTGTGTACATTACATATCTCATATGGAAGTGATTGAGCCACTAAAACCTGTTTCTCTTTAGGAGGCAACATTTCCATTCATCATGATTTATGGCCTCTGATGGATGTCAGATACCGTTCCTTGGGTCTTTTTCAAAGTCTAAAGTGTAAAAAATGTACAGATATTTGTAGTAGATTTAAATGGTCGAGGTGAGATTAAAGTAAGCATAGTGCTGCCTGTAAGTAATTCAGATCTCAGATTATCCTGAAGGTTTTATTGGCTGAAATGTTTAGAATTACTGAAACACAAAGAAAATCATTTTTTTAATATGAGTATTTCACCATTGCCTTTAACTGCTCCATATGATCTAACAGGAGGTTGTAAATTTTTGAAAAATGAACGTGAGCATAAAAAGTATCAAAATAAAAGATCAAAGTGTCAGTCCTCAGAGAAATGCATAAAGTGTTTCAAAACTGAGCTTAAAACAAGTCATCAATACTAACGTAACTTTGTGATGTCACAATAAACACTTTGAATGTTTACCTGAAATCTGCAACAATTAATATTTAATCACTAGGAATACTGTCAGCCAATCAGAAGATTGATCCAGGGCCTCCTCTCTTCTGATTGGCTGACACCAACTAGTCATTACAAACATTTTATGTGATTAAGAACTTTTGTGATTTAAAACAACAAAAGCATAAAAACATGGGTCCTCTTAAGAATTTGTTGTGATGAAATGAATCACATTTTGATAACCATGAAGTGAGATACGATGACTCAACACAGAGACATGTCATCATCGCCTCAAGCACAAAAATGAACTTCCTTAAGTGCACAGCTCTCGGAGTAGCCCCTGCTCTTTGATAGAGAGGACAAATTGATGAATGATCTGAGGGGCAGATACACATGAACCATTCACCAACATAAGATTGAAATCTGTGACTTTCACATTAGCTGGAGGCTGGAGCGGTGACTGTAAACCAAATAATTCAGTGCATTAAAATCCTCTTTACAGCTCAGAACTGTCTATTTATTTTTGAGTGGATGGAGCGCTCCACCTCGTCCGGCAGCCGTCTGTTTTGTCTGATTTATGATAAAGATCTGATCGCGTCTGCCCCAGAGTTATGTGTTGTGGTGAAACCTTGTGGTCGGCTGTTTATGGTTTTTGGCACTGAACTCTCTCATTCAGCTGCAGATATGATTTTGTCTGGTTGGTCACAGGCAAGATTTTTTTTCATTTGCTGTAAAGCAGGTGCAGAGGCTGACTGTAGTGCTTAATCAAACTCTCTCTCACTTTTCATAAAGACATCCATTGTGACCTGAACTGATACTTAGGCAATTATGCCCGTGGTAGTCTATCATAACAAAAAGAGTCTTATCCACCAAGGATTCTGTTAAAAGACACCAATGACCATAGTTTGTTTTCACACAATTTGATTTCTTTTTTCTTCTTTTTTTAACCAAAAAAACAAACTTGTGCTTCAGGACAAATAAAGAGGAACTCCCCAAAAGTCAAAGCATGTGTTTGGATGCTGGAACAGAATTACTAAAGGATTAGTGCAGATGGGGGTGTCACTTGTGATATCACTGAAAAACCACAGATACAGACTGACGATGAGAGTGTGGAGGGTCGTTGTTTTTCCTCTTTAATCACAGCTCCTCTCTGCGTTGCTACCAGTTTTTCTGTGTTTGGAATTAGGGGGGTGAGGGAACTGTGCTGTCCCACAGAGTGTAGCCTTTGGTTGCATGTGACAGCAGAGGGATTGCAAAAACTGATCATCATACATTCAAAGTTGATGTTTTTACTTTTCGTCTTCCCTTCTCTCTAATTGAAGGCAGTGTCCTCTCACATTCACACTTGTCCAGGGTCTTGTCCAGATATTTTCTGAGACATTATTAGAGAACAAAGCCAACTGCCAAATTCTGCCAAATCTCTTTTTAGGAGTGTAGAAAGGCTGGGGCTACTAAGATGAAAAAAGTGGACATATTGATCATACTTGTGGCCATAATTAATCTAAAGAAATTACATCCAGGGACTCTGTGTAAAGCCGAGTTGTTGATAGCAAGCAGCCGAGCGTTTGGGAGGTAATGGAGAGGACAGACTGCAGAGAGGGAACATGCTCCAGACAGTCATTCATCAAAAAGGCAGAAACATCAAGACATGGTATCCCGCGGTTGAAGAGGGGGTCTCTGGGATATGTTGCACTTACAGAAGGACTGGTATTTGAAAGGAGGGACAGAAGAAAACTTAGCCTACCCCAAAAATTTAATCTTTGCACACAAGGAGTTGGAACACAACGTGGTAAACGTACATCGCATCTTGAAAAAGAGCGAGACGTAAACCAACTGGCCCTAACGACCGACGGTCTCCCAAAGAGGGGTCCTCGGGGTCCTAATTCAGAACGAAAAAACATGTTTATCAACTCAATCAAATTAATACCTCTGGACCGCTGTGATTCGCTCCATGTTTTATTTCATTACTGCAGTCGTGCAGCTCCTCTGGGCGTGTGTTTGCATTAGAATGTATGAAGGTCCAGGTTAGGGTGTGTGTATATATACGTTGGTGTAAGTAACCCTCTGTGTGTTTGTGTGTTAGCCTGATTGGATTTGTGTGTGCGTGCACATATGTGGCCGTATGTTGGGTTTTGTGTGGCCTGTTTTCAGTGGGGTGAGGTAGGCAGGACAAACACTGGCTCTAGTTTATCTAGTGTAGTTAACACTGCAGGAAACTCAACCACGGCAACAAGAGAAGCCCAGTGGCTTATTTCAACGTCTCGGCCAATTTCATCACTTTCAACTGGGCATTATTTTGATAATGTGTAATCGGGTGATGCAAATTAGAAAAGACAAAACAAATATGTCACTGCAACTTTATATGTGTGAGTTAAAACTATATTTCACAAACTTAATTTAGGAAAATAAAAGCAAGGAGATAAAGAGAGAGATAAAGCAAAGCAGAGCAAAAGGATCTCCCATTTACAGCTCCACCCTGACCCCTTTCCAGGCATCCTCAGGGGCCTCCTAAATTTCCCATGGGGTCCTCCTCCTTCTATCAATGTGTTCATTGTCTGTCTGCACTGGTATGACTGTTTTGCCATGCTAATGATCTACAAACTGATATTGGATAAATGGAAAGTGATCTGCCCTCACGCCCTCATGCTCTTGTCCCGCAGGCTGCGTATCCAACCAATCTGCTTGGACTCGAGCCGTCTACACGCCAGTCAGTTTATTGTCAGATTTGTCATGCTGGTTTTGCAGGGACGGCCTGCACGGAGTCTGTGCTTGATTTATCTCTGGATTTGTTGGTTATAACACATCATGATTCCTAAAGACAGGCACATGTACCCCAGATAGTAGCTTTGCAATTATCAGGGCTAATGTGGAAAGATTGCGAAGCTGCTCTGCTTGATAGTGGGGCGGATTAGCCGAACAATCGTTCACTTTGTGATAAAAGCATGAAATTTGGTGGATATGTTGGTGAATATGTGTGAAACAAATCTGGATATTGGGCCACCTCAAAAGCGCCCCCTAGTGGCCGTGGCAGGCATTTATTATGCAAATAAATGAATTATAAATAAATACTGCCCCTTTAATAATACCAACTGGTGATGTATTGTATATTGTTGGAAAGCCTGATTAGTCCCCTTTACAACGAGGTACAGCTTGTAAGGATCGTGCATTCATGGAATGAGCAACAGGGCTAAACGTGTGGGTAGCGCCCCCCAAAAACCTGCATTCCGTGTGGGGCAGATTAGCTCAAAAAATCACAAGAATGGTGTGTTGTGTGATAGAAGAACAGCATTGGTGGATGTGTTGGTGGATATGTTTCAAACATTTTTTGGTTTTTAAGGACATATAAGATGTCAACTTCAGATTTTTGCTTGTTGCCGGGTCAACCAATGTTCCATGGGAGTTTTTTGGCGGCCATTTTGAATTTATGTCCGCACGAACAGCGAAAAACGCCAATTTTCATAACTCCTAAACCAGACATCATACAAAGACAAATGAACACACTTTTTCTGATAATTATGACACCAGAAATCAGTTGGAAAGGTCACTGAGATGGTAAAACCACTCTTTATCAGAGAAAAATTTACTCTCAAGTAGTATTTTAGTATAAAATAATTGGTCGCTCCAACATGTATAGTTTTGTCGCTCATTCCATTAATGCACAACGCTTACAAGTTGTACCTAGTTGGAAAGGCAACTAATCAGGCTTTCCATCAGTCTAAAAGACAGCACCAAACAGAATTATTAAAAGGGAGAAATTATGGACTGAAAAAATATTTCCAAACTTTTTAAAAAGTAATTTATACAAAAATACTGATAAAGAGTGGTTTTACCATCTCAGTGACCTTTCCAATTGATTCCTGGTGTCATAATTATCAGAAAAAGTGTGTTCATTTGTCTTTGTATGATGTCTGGTTTAGGAGTTATGAAAATTGCAGTTTTTCACCGTTCGTGCGGACATAAATTCAAAATGGCCGCCAAAAAGCTCCCATGGAACATTGGTTGACCCGGCAACAAGCAAAAATCTGAAGTAGACATCTTAAATGTCCTGTTTGAAACATATCCACCAATGCTAACACAACACACCATTCCTGTGATTTATTGAGCTAATCTGAACACCCACACGTTTAGCCCTGTTGCTCATTCCATGAATGCAGTGAGAATCAGGCTTTCCAACAATATACAATACATCACCAGTTGGTATTATTAAAGGGGCAGTATTTATTTATAATTCATTTATTTGCATAACAAATGACTGCCACGGCCACTAGGGGGCGCTTTTGAGGTGGCCCAATATCCAGATTTGTTTCACACATATTCATCAACATATCCACCAAATTTCATGCTTTTATCACAAAGTGAACGATTTTTACAAAACATTGAGCTAATCCGCCCCACTATGAATAAAATATCTGTCAACATATTTCTTCTCCGTTGGTGGAAAGAAAACAGTTAAGATTAATTTATAAGTGAAAGTGTTGTAATGTCCAGCACTACAACTGAGTAACCTTGACTTTATTAATTGAATTTACAATATGAGAAAAAAGATTAAGTATTACATGAACCATCCACTCCAAAATGAACTTGAAATGAACACATTCAGTGAGATGACAAGTGGCACTTGCGGTTGTAAATGGCTGATGTGAGCCATGATGTTGCAGAGGTGAACATTTTGATGCCCCTTCAGGGACAGGGACAGGGAATCCTGTCCCTGTAAAAGGTCAGATTACGATACTCCTGAGCTAACTTAACCCCGGCTTCAAGGCTGGAACCAGGCTCCAGAACCGACCGCTTGTTTAACTGGCTCCAAGAGCTCATTAACCATTTGTCAGGATGAGTTGTATTGTAATTAGGCCGACTATTTATTCAGAGTCTAAAAAAAATACCTTGTGGTCTCATCTGTGAAATTTCAGCCCTTATTTCCATCTCTCTATCAAGGCCTCGGCTCCATTAATAGTTTTCTCTGAGGACCCAGAGATCACAGTCACACCTCTCCAGTAATCGCTGCTGCTCGATTTATTAGCCGGACAAAAAGTTTATGTAAGCTTTAAAGTGCCAACTGTGCGAGGTGCTCAGCTGGTTTCCATTTTTCTGTCATCGCGGTGGTTTGTGTTTAAACACAAAAAGGCTGCAGAGCGTGGCGAAATCAATACCTCACGACCAAATACCATGACAATTAATGGTCGTTTTGCTTTCCTCCAGTGGAGAGTACAAGATGTTAAAGGCCTTACGGGGACCGGGATATTGCACTTCTGGAGGGCCTCAAGATGCTCTTCACTTCTTCGTGTTGGAGATAATTTTTCGATGTTGTTACTATGGAAACAACATGTTTCTGAATTAGCCCACCTACTGTAGTGTACATCCTGACAAGTACTTGATACGTTTAGTAAACCAGATGTCTCTGCCATCCTCAATTACTCTGATAAGGAAATAATTAATGAGGCACTTTGCCTTCCCCTGAATTGAATACAATTTTGTATTTAGGTGAGGAGCTAAAAAACAGGCTCTTTGGCAGATCAGGTTAAGCTCTAATTGAGTAGAAATAATAAACTCTCTCCAGGTTCATGACTTTGTCTGAGGGGGAGGTATGGTAAAGATAACAGAGCCCGGGGTCTCCACACTGACAAGCTGAGCGCAGCATTTACCACGACACTGAAAAAATGTTTGGGGTAACACTTTGTGCACTTCTGAGCTGCACCGTGACCGGACTCTCAGAGAGGCGCTCAGAGAGTCCTTGTTTTTCCAGAGTGGGCAGACTTTGGGCGGTGGGTTTGTGTCTGAAAGATGTGGTGGGAGTGAGGCCCTCAGATGCAGAGGGTCACTTCTGCTTTATGTTCGCCCAAACCTGCTTATATAGGCCTCATTGTATTCCGGAGAGGTGAGGATCCATGTGATCGCTCACTTGTCCAGAATTAATCATGTTTCGTCATCTCTTGCTTCTATCTGGAGCCATGTGTGCGCACTGTAGCGGACACGCACTTTTACAGATGCTCTGATCTTCTTTGACAATACAGTGACACGGATTCATGCCTGATCTTGAGTTTCGCCATTCAGCTATGAACTCATGGTGGAATTTAGCCTTTACAACCTGATGTTTGACCTTGGCTTCTCAAAACAAACCCTCTAAGTGGAGATAGTCATCCCGCGGGTCTGTGGCTGCTCTGCACTTGTCTTGTTGTTTCAGAGAAGTGTGAGAGGAGAGTAGTTAGGGCCAAACCAAACCACTGTAGCAGAGTCTGCAAATTTACGATCGCATCACCCACTGATAAATCACTTTAATGTGCAGAAACTATTTAGTGAAAACAGGTCAGGTCAAGTAGCCTTACTGTATACTATTTAAATAGTGACAGTCCTAAAGCATTTCTGTAGCTGTGTTAAACAGGTTGTTTAACCTGACGGTGAAATAAAATTTCTATAATCTTTTACTTCCACCAGTTTCCTCTCCATGTCAGTATAAATACTGTTTACAATTTACAATCATGTGCACAACTTAACATAGCTGTAGGCCAGATGGAGGGCACAGTAGGAAGTCGCACAGCTGGACATATACTGTTACTCCATAAGTCATGAGCCACATGAGTTCAGCTTCTCTCTTGTTGCTCAGAGGTGGAAAATAGCTAAGAACATTTGTCTAAGTACTATCCTGGGGTACTTAGGTATTTTACATGAATATAACCCACTTAGAGACAACACAACAGGTAAAATGAACTCCACTTTGCCCGGCTTACATTTTAAAACACCAGTAATTTCACATAGTTCTGCTATGATGTAATGCCATTGATGATATCCTTGATAATTACAGTATCTTGATGACCAGTGTTAGGCCTTGGACTTGGATCTTTACTTCTTTTTGTATCAGTTCTTCTGTTTTCACTCTCCATAAGTCACTGAATACGCACCTCAAGTCATTATGCCCTGCGTTCCTGTGATTCTCTTCAACTGCCTGCACTGAGCTGGGGAAAAAGTATTTAGTTTTGCTGGCTCCTCTGCATTAAACCTGCTCCAAAAGAGGTTGAAACTGCCAGATCTAATCTCCTTCAAGGTCTTCAACGCTTATTTTAAATTGCAGACAACGTAGGACTTTTGGACAGGGCCTGTGTTTTTAAATTGTGAACAGTTTCTACAACATCTACTCCTACCTGCTGCCTGCCATCTGCACTGGGATGTATCGTTGCCCTCTTGGTCAGGTCATCCTTACAGAGGACGCCTTAATTACAGGGTTACAAGTTCATTGAAATAAAAATGTGCAATGTGTAAATTTTATGTGCACAATGGGCTCTATGCACAGCTCCACTACTTCCTGAATTTAAGGCAGTTCTTTTATTTCCTGTCATTATTGGACAACTGATTAATCCAGGTGTGTCTGAGTAGTCACAACGGTCAGACACACCTGGATTAATCAGTTGGTCCAACAATGTAAGACAGGAAATAAAAGAGCTGCCTTAAATTCAGGAAGTAGTGGAGCTGTGCATAGAGCCCATTAAGGTAAAAGACTCTTGCAGTCTCCCTTCACATGAGTTTGAGTCTAATTAATTTGCCAAAAAAAAGACAAGGTGAATTTGACTCATACATTATTTTCTTTTTTTAAATTTCTTTTTCCATGAATTATTTTCGCAGCACAATACATATAAGAGACTATAGATATGAACTTGACTACTCCTCCCACCTGTTACTACACAAATGATTTAGCTGCATCTCATAAGATAAAGCCATCTGTTTTTGCACGCACGCACGCACACACACATACAGTACACACACACACACACACACACACACACACACACACACACACACACACACACACACACACACACGTGATAGTAGCAGTGTTAGAGTATGTTTTTGTGCTACAGTATGAAAGCAATTATAATACCAGTGTCGTGCAAACACTGATTCATGCAGCAGCAGCAGCCGTCATCACTGTGATGATTCAGATTGGTGCTAAATTCTCCATGAAGACAAATATGTACTCAGGCTGCTGTAATCCATCATCACTGATTGTGATCAGATGAAGCACTTAGAGAGCAGAATGATAACACAGATATTAATTTGGAGTTTGGGAGTTTAAGTGCTGCTCATGTAGTGAGGCATTCATGTACCTGTTAAACTGTTAGTAATGCAGCTTTAGTCACCTTGCTGGATGTAAGAGTGAAGCTGTTGAAATTGTATTTAGGTTTTCTGTGATTTATTTTTCTCTGAGAAAAATACCTATAAATCAAAAAGAAATAATATGACATCTTCACTTCAGCTGTTGACAGCATGATGCATTATCACTGGTAAACATGTCACACTGCAGCAATCTGCACCTGGGCTTCAAGGCAGGATAACATGAATGTACATTGTTAAGTAAAATGTGAGTACTTGACCTATAACCTTCGCCAATGTTAGAATAATAACAATAGTCTAAGGCTGAGCATGAAAATACAGTATCTATTAATATGTAAGCCCAATTTGATTTACATTTAATTAACTGTGGTTGTGGATAAACAAAACATGAGAACTTACTAATAACTTACTATGCCGACTAACTTCCTTGCCAAAAATCAAAAGCGTTTGTGCAAGTTTCATCTTTCACATGGGAAGTCTGATGGTTCGCTTTCACCAGTCTGTTTGCTCTAGACTTGTATAACAGCTGCCTATACAAGGCATATGTCTGCACATCTACATCTGAACTCCCTATAGTGATTTATTGGCAGTTTTCAGTAAAAGCTGTGCAATTGAGAACAACACCTTAATGATAATGTGTTGACAATGGGACATTTGACCTCAATGCACTACAAATAGAAACACATGGTTAATAAGGTCCAATTCAGCCATTGTATTCAGTTGAGATGGTACAACAATTTATACACAAAAGTGCATTATAATATAATAATAATATAATATAATTATACAATATTCTGCAACATATTGTTGTACTCGGTCGTTCTCAATTTCCATCTCAAAGGTGGGTGTGCTGTGGTGGTTAAGTCATTTTGGAATTAGACTAATTAAATTAGTAAATGAATATATTCAATCCTCTCGGTGAAGACTTTGAAAGAGGCCCTGCTCCAGTGCTCCAGTGGCTCAGTCATCAGTGGGACCTGCGGAGTGGACGAGCTCCAGCGCGCTGCAGGCCCGTACAGCTGGTGGAGGCCTGTAGCCTATAGCGCCTCCGGTGTGTCTGATCTCTGGGGAGGAGAACCTAATACCTCCCTCCCTCCCTCTTCTCTCCACGCTTGGACGAGTGCGCTCACTGTACCATGAGCCGCAGAGTATGTGATTTCACTGTTTGGGTTGGCAGCCCAGACCCGAAACTGTCCACGTCCTTAAGAGCAGCCTGCTGGACTGTGAGGGAACAGACAGGCAGCACAGACGAGCTATTTGAAAAATTCCCTGTTTAGCTGCATGGAGCTGTGCATTGTGTTGTGGTAACAATAGATGCATAGTTCATGACAATCACCTCGTTTCAGTGCTGTTGTGTCATATGCTGCTTATGTTTTTGATGTTCACAGCTGAATTCAGTCACTGAGGTCATATCTGTAAATGGGGATCACAGACAGAGTCTTCAGGGTTTCCCCCAGTGCTTTATAAGCCTGGCGGGCCGCCAGGCTTTGCTTGCCCCCCCCGCCAGGCTAAGCGTCGCTTGTTTATTTTTTTTATTTTTTTTAATGCACCAGAAACATGATACGAAAGACGGTATAGAGCTTTTAACCGCATCTAGTGATACGGTTGACAGTGTTTCCTCTACATTCATTTAGCAGTGGCGCCCAAATCCTCGCAGCCGCTCCTTCAAATGTGTTTTTTTTTTTTTTTTTTTTTTTTTAATTGTCGCTAATCCACCACCGCCACATGCCTCCACCTTCACAGCAGAGTCCTGCACTGCACCTCGCGAGTAGCTACTAAGGTAAACTACAGATAACTATTTTGCTCAGTATCTACTCTTTGCACCCCCTCTGCACCTGGATGACAGACCGCAGCGTGTTTTCCCGCAGAAGCATTTAACTCAGGTGACAGAATGACAACAGACTCAGGACAGATCAGTGGTCGCTGTTGCCGGTGTGTTTTTAAAATTAGCGGGTTTGATTCTCGTGTCGGACGTCGCGCTCAGTGCTGGTGGAAAAGAAAAAAACCCAACAAGTGTGTGTCAGTCCGCTGGGCTTTTAATGATGTTATTGTAAATAGCCTAAGTTTAACAGGACATAGCCTCTTCTGCGCCGTAACGTAAACGTGCATAGCTCCCCCTCCTCCCCCGCGGCCGTCAAGGAGGAGGGATGACGGCGGCGACACCGACGACGCAGACGGCCGAACGATCCTGTGTAGGAGCTGTCCGTGGGGTTAGGCTACTTAATCAAAAGTCTCTTGAAGTGGCCCAGGTTATCAAACTAAGAGAAATATGATCTGTGGTGGTTTAAATAGTCAAAATACAGACGTTATCATGACGTGAGGAAAAAAAGAAAAAGAGATGTTGATTCGGTGGTTTTCAGTCAGATGATTTTTTTTTTATTTTTTTTTGCTTTAACCCCTGAAAGTGGTTAAAGTGGTTACACAGCATACTTCCTTAGGCCTGAGTTCCCTGTTCCCCCTTGGCCATGTTTGCACTTTTTTATTTATGTTAATTTATTTTACTTTTAAATTTGACCCGAAATGGCTTGTTTTCTTAGATTCACTTGGATTTTACTTAAGTTTAAACAATTGATATTATTTATTTTTATTTTTATTTTTTTGTGTTTGTTAAAACTGTATTAGGTAATGTTAATAAATGGCTTACAATAACATACAATTTTTTTTAATTTTTTTTTTTACAAAACCGCCGGTGGGCTTCTCTAGCGGCCCTACCACCAGGCTTAGCAAGTTTTCTGGGGGAAACCCTGGTCTTTGTTGACAGTATGAGGTGTTTAGACCAAACTCTTACAGCAGTTTAATGTGTTGACTACAAGCACAATAATTAGTTAGAAATTCTTGTCTATCTTTCATTTTTATTTATGAATTGTTAGCTTGTAAATTGTGATACTTTGTGATATTGCAACTGCTTGAAGAAGCACAACTTGATTAATCAATTTATTTTGGGAAGCAGTGCTTCAAGTTACAAAAAGCAACTATATTTTTTTACTCTCCAGGGATTAGGCCAAAAATTCCCAAATTTGCAAAACTTGAAATATGTATAATGAGAATGAATGATTCTGGTTCTTCAGGAGGATCTTTGCCTTTTTCCCGTGACCATCCTGTGAAACTAAGTTGACGGGGGGGCATTGCATTCCTCTCGCCATCCCCAAACAAGAGATCTGTATCTATTTTTGGGAACAGCTCCTGCGTCCCACACATGCATGATTCCCCTGGAGTGTCTGGCGACATCTTTTTCCCAGAGTTCTATGTATACACGCGTCCTGGGTCATCTTTATTTGTCATGTAGGCGCTCCCAGATCAAGTATGTGGTTCCCAGCGACAAGGTTTGCCCTGTGGAAGAGGGCAAGGTAGTGAGAAAACCAACAGAGAGACAATAATGTTCATTACATCAAGATAAATCAGTATTTAGCGTTTGGCCTATATAATGCGATATAATAAAACATTTTTATTCAGTTTTATTTAAAACATCAGAATCAGACCTTTAATTACAGAAAAACATAAAAAGCTCAGCTTGTTTTAAGTTTCCAATGTGGTTTCAAATAAACATGTCACATTGAATCCTTAAGATTCATCAGCTGGTCGGCCACTGTTCGTCCTCTCCAGAGGACGATGGTGGAAAGTCTCGCAGAGTGCAACAAGGTCTGGATCTTCTCTAATAAGACACTCTGACAAAGTGTCAGATGCAGTATCTTCATGTTTAGTTCTGCAGAAGTACAGTATCACTGATGTCCAGGGTTAATGAACAGTCAGATTTCTTTTTTATTCATTTTGCTTCAACTGTGAACAAAACTAGAAAAAATAACATCCTTTTTGTAAGTCGTGCAAATAGTTTAGGGCAGAGATGTAAGATCTATGTTTCTCCTGAGACTTCTGATGCAGACTCGGTGCAGCAAAAGTAAACTGAAATTATTTTGTAAACAGAAAAGAAAGAAAGGGTCGTTGACTGCGGCTAAACCGGAGACACACTGGACCACAGTACAGTTTATCTGCAGACTCTTTGTCTTTTTTAAAAGTTGAGGCATCACTTTGAGCTGATCCTGACATATTGTTTTAGGAGTATTGCATACCGGTATAGATACAAACTCTGATAAAAGTGTAATGCTTACATTCAGCTTGGGCTTGGAGCCACCCTTCTACTATGCCTTCAAATACAAGATGAGATGAAGCTCCCTGTAGTGCTGAGAAAAGCCATCTGACTCCTCCTATGACAGGTCATGTTTTCATCTTCCTTGGTGCTGCTGCCAAAATGCCTATTCTTGGCTCAATATGAGAGGTCATAATTCCATTTTAAGAGCACTTAAAAATAGACATACACTCCTTCTTCTGCAGATAACTTAACTATTGAACAGAATAAGTGAGCAACCCATATAAACAGTCTGAGACTGACCAAACAGGCTGTCCGCTCGATTCCATTAATATATAGGGTTTCAGGGTTAATGGTCAAGAGATGCTACATTTTCTCTGACGTTTGGTTGACAGATATTTGCATTATTTTCAACTTGGATGTTACTGAGCCTGTCAGTGAGTCAGCAGTCATCCTCTGCATCCTGCATCGGTCAAAGGAATGATGCCAAATACCAGTTATAATAAAAGAGGCGACTTTTTCTCAGGCTTTGTATGTTCAACTGGGGAAAAAATATGAATAAGATGCTCATTGAGTTCAGATCGGTATGAACTGGTCCCAAAAATGAATCAGGGAGGGACCTACTGAAATTAAAGGAAACTAACACCACAGCTAACCTGCTGCTGTGTGGCCATTCTGTGGCAGGATTTCCCTGCAGGGATGATTGATTTGGTACAGTGAGAAATAGTTTTCAGATGAGTAAGATGTTGCCCAGGGAAGAATAATGACTGTTGTATAAAGCAGAAACACAATCATCTGAATATGGTTTGAAGTTGGCTGGCTCAGTGTACACGCCCAGTCATTTATCAGACAGAGGGCAACAGACAGGAAAGGAAAATCCCTTTTTTGATCCAAAAAAGAATCAATCAGTTTGACTATCTCCTGTAATAATATGATAATTTGTGTGTGCTTTTGAATTGTAAAAACTCATCACAGGAGATTTCAAGCTGAGGTGGGTGGTAGGACAGGCTGCTTAAGAATACACGCTCGTCCTACACATCTGCTTCCCTCGTCCTCATCATAGATCTAATGAAAAGCAGTTGCGTGACAGAGGAGGTGAGTGTGTCTAAGTGCATCGCTCCCTGACGTCATTCACAAAACTTTTAATTCCTCTGTGGCATTAAATCTGATTGTAATAGCTTCTTTAGACATCTTGAGTCTTTCTAAGCCTGACGAGGGTGGAGGTCCTGATCTTGAATCCTCATAGAACTAGTTTAGATCCAATGGAAAACATTCGACATGAGTGTGGGATCCAGTTTACCTTAATAGATTATTTTACAGAGCTCTCTTACCCCTGCAGTCTTCACCTGCAGTACACTGAACCCAGCAGGTCTGTGTATGTTGTAATTGTAAAATGTGTAATATAAACACAGCAGCTACAAAGAAAGTGGTGTGAGTAGCACTGAATTTTAGGGCCTCGGTTTCTTTCTCTTGATGTCACCCACGCGTTTCAAAATCTACATTTGGTCAGCGAGTTGAAGCTTGACTGGGGCTTATTTGGGTCAAGTGACATTGACCTCTGCTGAGTGCTGAATCTTGACAGACAAGTACTGACTCTGATGCACTTTGTATTTGGATGTTGGAGGTTTGCCTGTCATTTACATTCAGCCAGAGGTTTGAGACTATGGTATCAGTCACATACCTGGTCTGACAGTTGTTATGCATAAAGATTTCTTTTGTTTTAAGATGCATTCAAGGTTGTAACCCTGAATAACAATGTATTAGGCTAATACATTATAATACAACACTTCAGGTTAAAGAATAGTTGAATTGTGATTATACAGTAACACAGTCAAACTTAACATGGGTGGTCCCAACAACAGTCCTGCAACTACTTACAGTAACTACTGTATGTATAATGTTGAAAAGCAAGATACATACTGTATCACATGCCTCATAAAAAATGCAGTCATTCTATGCAACTTATTTCTTAGCATTAGATATGTTGTAAACTCAAGAACAAAGATATATTTCATCATTTGGTCAAATATAAACTGTTATTGTCTTGTGTATTTTTAATGCATTATTGTTTATAAGTCTGATTTGGGCGTATAGTTGGCAGAAAATCAGGATGTCCACAAATTCTGTATTTGTATTTCAAACTAATCAAGTTCATTTTATCTATGTTAAAAGTGTGTTTATGCATCATTTGCACGATATTTACAATACTGAGGTAAAATAAATTGATAAGGCAAAGATGAAATCAAATGGAGGTGGAATTTAATTTAATTTAGCGAAGCCACTTTTTCTTTCTTAGACATTAAACAGGTTGCTAAGAGGTCAACAGTGAAATTCAGCTAACAACACATTTCCTCAGAAAGCGCACCGCTCATTAATCTTTCTTCAGATTCATGATAAATGAGTCGTTAATCTAAATGCAATCTACCCTTATGTTATTTGGATTGTTACCTCATCCAGTGACACCATCACTGTACATTTTCCAGCACTGCTTTTCCACAAGTTCCTTATCTCATCTGGAAGCCGCTCAGAAATGGATAACCCGGTTTGACTTGATGGACTGCAGATAGTAGAATAAAAATTAAGAGGTGGATGATCAACACAGAGGCCCTTCCTGGGTAGGTTTGATTAACACACTGCTGTCAACTACATTAAATGTGTGGCCTACTGTGGAGTTGATAAGGTGAAGTGTAGCGATAAAAGTTAGGAGAGGAAAAGTTATGAAAAAGTGAAGGAAAGAGAGAGAAACATCCTAATCAGGAAATGTCAGCAGGACTCTGTCACATCTATGTTTCTACATCATCAACGCATGAAAAAATGGTATTGACAGGGGTAAATCTCCGGTAGTTACATATTTCCTTAATGTTGTCTTTTACTCCTCTCGTCTCCAGAGAAGGACTCTTTGGCCTCGATTCCCCTCTGCAGCCACTTCAGACATCTTCTGGCCAACAGCAGCTTTGGCAGGAGGAGATTGTTTTGAAGAAACTGTTTTACTAAGACTCCCCAGTCTGCTTTGACACACAAACCAAGATAAATAGATGCCTGATGGGTTTTGTTCAGATAACAGAATTGACTCACTGCTGGGACCACTGCATGATCTACACACAAACACACAGATATGTACATGTACAAGTGTGTGAGTGTGCTGTACTAAACATGTGGTCAAGTGCATCTTACAGTATGCAGTTTTCTTTGCTAAAGTTTACTGGGGATTTAAATCTTCTGCTTGTGTTTGTGTGTGTGTGTGTTTTGCAAAGGACCACACAAACACTTTTTCTGGATAAACTCATTAAACTGTCACCTCTTTTAGTTCAAAGCTCAGCCAGTGTTTTGAAAATGTGATGAATACAACATATTTTCCCCATTATGACCTTCTGACTTGGTTCATTTAAAAAGAAGTTGAATTGTAAACAACATTAATAGGAAAAGAAAAGTAAAAAGGAAATAGCAGTGGTATTCTTAAAATACATTTTTGTCTTATTTATTGAACGAAATTGTTGTTTTGCATCCATGTTTTGTTTCTACAAACCTTTTTTTTTTTCACTTCCCCTTTCATCAGACTTTTATGTAGCAAGTGACCAAACCTCCCAACAATTATGATCATTAATCACCTCAGCACCTTTAACCCCAGTCTATTAAAGTGACAGCATATTTATATTGTAATGTTGTTTTTGAGGCTGAAGTGAAGCTATGTTGCAATCCCTTTCCCCCACTGTGTAGGGGAGAGACACTCGGTGGTCTGGGTTTAAGGGAGCGTTTTCTGTTTTTCCTCATTTTAACCTTTTGCAAATTAAAGAGAGTGACATGCTGTGATGAGGGACAACCTTGCCAATAGATAGAGAAATCTTCAAATAAATTCTCAAGCTCAAAATTTGAACAGGCTGTTGTTACAGTAAGTGAAGTGGTAGATCTCTGTTGACTTTCCACCAGCACTTTCACTCCTGTTGGAATCTGTTGCTGTCATGTCACATAGCCTTTTAACAACATGTATCAATGGTGCATGCACCTGTGGAGCAATGAAATTTAACAGTCACCTCTCATGACTTTTTAAGGACAGGGTTTTGACAAATGTCGTATGTCGGCGAAAAAGTAGCATTTTATTTCTGCTATTGTATGAAGTAGAATCATAGGTCATTGTTGTCTGTCAGCTGCTCCTGTACTATAGCCTATAGACCAGGGCCCGTATTCCTAAAGATTCTTAGTGTAAAGAGTTGCTCCTAGTGGCCAAATTCTAAGAAAATTCTTAGAATCATGATGTTTTCTTAGAATTTCCTCCAAAAGTTAAGAGTAGCTCTTAGTAAAGATAAAAGCTATTCCTAAAGCATCCTAGCTCTTAAGAGAGCTCCTAAGGTGGGATCTGTTAAGAGCGGCGAAGAGGACTTTTAGTGGCTTAGGAGTTCCCTAAGCAGAGGACAACATGGTGGACGGGAGAGGCAGGAGAGATATTCTCCAAACACTGGATGACAGTGAATTAATGAAAGGCTACAGATTGTTCCTGTTCCTCTGTCCACTTGGGTTTCCTTGTTCTTTTCTTCTCCATTGCTGGTTTGTGGTAGATTTTAAAGCCAACCAACACTGCTTCTTATCGGCCGGTCAGCGATCACAGACACTGATGAAAGCTGAACCATTTTACCCTTGTTAAATTGAGTTGAAATGTTGAAAGTTCAAAAATTACTAGCATGGAAATAAATATAAGCAAATAAATATAAGTTTCACTATGTGAATACTATGCAAGTTTTCACACATTTTGTACGATAATTTAAAAGTATAGCTCACTATTCATTTAACAGATATTTTCTTTTACGTGAAAATTTTTTTTTTACAATTACACAGTCTGATAACATTAGAATATGATTATCGATTGGAGGGTCCATCCTTTGTAGTAGTATCACCAAAAGTATATTTTTTACCTAGCTTTTTTTTAAGTATATTTTTTGGGCTTTTTGGCCTTAATTTGACAGATCAATTGAGAGAGAGACAGGAAACTGGAGGCAGAAAGAGGGGGAATGACATGCAGGATAGGACTGCTCTACCAACTGAGCTGAACACCGCCTCTTTATCTAACTTTTCAGGATCAACCAATCACAGTGTTTGAAATGATGACTCATCCCTAGCAACGGGGGTCAACCACACCTCCTCACTAAGATAGGAGTTTCTGTCCACTCCTTGCTCAGAGTGCTCTGAGAGTGTCCTGGAATCACTCCTAAGCTAAGATTCCTTGCTAGGAATTTTTAGGTTAAGATAGGAGCTCTCTGAGAGGATTCTTAGAACCTTTAGGAATACGGGCCCAGGGTTCCCCAGTTCTGGGAACAAATGAGTGGCTCGTTATCAAGCTCTGCAGTGGCCTGATAACGAGCCCTCATTTGAATCAGGTGATTAGGAATAGGTTTTTACAATAGAAGCCCTACAACCTGGGTTTGAGGGAGCCAGGGATAAGCAGCCAACCTGCTCTGCCACCTGAGCCGTGGCCCCTGAAGGCAACATACAAACCCAGACACACATTCATTATATGAAGTGCTTACATAGTAAATCTGCTGAAGGCCT
The DNA here is from genome assembly GCA_030347415.2 of Decapterus maruadsi. Lineage (NCBI taxonomy): Eukaryota > Metazoa > Chordata > Actinopteri > Carangiformes > Carangidae > Decapterus > Decapterus maruadsi. Next base: position 25,280,543 of record CM064901.1, on the reverse strand, counting down.
AAAAGTTTTATGTTTTGTTTTTTACTCCAAAAGGCAATTTCTGAAGAAGTGAATGAGTTCCTGCATTTTTGGAAAGATAGCAATTTTGGACAGGCAAAAGCACATGTTTATAAACTAGTCATGGGACACCGTAAGGAGAGCTTGATCTGATGAGGCATCGTCCTTTAGGGAACGTTTTTTTTTAGGGTCTACATGTGGATTTAGTTGGGTTTGACAAAAACACAGATGAGGTTGCACTGTTTAACAATTTGCATCTTTCAGTTTTCAGCCCCAGTTTTCTTGAAATCTCAGTGAAAAATTGCACACTTCCCTCTCAGATTGTGTTTTTTATTCTAGCTCCCAGCAACAGTGTTTACTGACCTTTCCTTCCCCCGAATTTCACTCAAATTAATTCACTTCAAAAACAACTTACTGACTGATATGCACTGTCATATTTAGACGCTGAACTTCCTCCTCTTCCCAACATTCACTCTCTTCCAACAACCACTTGCAAATGATGCTAAAATACAGCCCAGACAAAGAATATGTAAAAAAAAAAAAAAAAAAAAAAAAAACCTCCAGCAAGTGTTGCAGTTTCCCACACACACAACCTACAAGGCCCATTTGCCAAACTGTATTTACTACTGGCAAGCAACCGCCGAGGCCTGGACATGCTCAGGGGTGCAGCAGGCTCTTGGTGTCCAGCCAGTGGTGCAGAGAGGCCGGCTGAAAGTGAGCTCTGAGCTGCGGGGGATGAACCATCCCGCTTCACAGTGTTAAGTTATAAGAGTGGGGTTTGTTATAATTCATGATTTGAGTGACAGATGTGAAATTGCAGGTGGTAGTTTAAGAAGATAAGACACTCCTCTGGGATTATGAGCATTTTTTAAGCATTGTTGCCAGCGGAGAAAATCAAGATGTCAGCTTATTCTACTCACTCCATCATATTTACACACAGGATAAACAGAGTTTTTGCTTGATTGATTTTATCAGGTAATTTTTTTTTAATGTAAAATTGTGCTTGTTTTTTCTCATACATTCATCTCTGAGAATAAGGTACAGAACAGAAATATAAAAATAAGGCAATTTTAATAGTTGCCACATGTTAATGCTGTTTCTCTGCTAACAATAGCTTGGCACAGCAACTGCAGACAAAGTGAGCTCGACTGGTTCGTTGAAATTCTACTAAAACCAGATGACTGTAGTTGAAATGTTGCCTAACTGGGTTCTTTGTCTATTAAGATAATGTGCGAATGAGTCCATTCCTGGATTTATTGGAAGGTGCATCTCCAAGTCCAAGTCCCCCTGCAAAGTTACTTGTCTACTGAAAATTATTTTTACACAATCACTGCAAAGAAAGAAAGAAAAAAAAAAAGGAACTGTATTTGCACAAAAATGCAATTTTGGCTAAGATATCTGTGAAATGAACAGATGATGTGCCTATCTGTCCTATTATATCATTCTGCTGAATATTTTTACTACGACAGAGAACAAATGTTTCACAAAATGCTGACGTGTGCCTGCATAGATCAAGTCTGTTGAGTGGGTGCCAGGCAGCAGATACACAGTACAGTAGGTCCCATATCTGCATGTTACTCACCGTTTGGACCCAATTCTTGAGAAACACATAATGAGTAAGTAGCTTCTTATTGGGTAAGAGGTTGATACAGTATCTTAATAACTAACTTTGTTTTAACTTTAATAGTCAACATTCACCTAAATTTGGCAAATTAACCATTTCTGTCAATCGTCAATGTACCAGTTCTAGCTACCTACAGTAGCTTATTTCGTAGCAGAACTCTAATCAAAAATTGATAATTGAAAAACCTATATGTTAATACCAAAAATGTTGATTAACACAGGTTTGAAAGCTTTGAAACAAGCTTTAGGGCCTGTTGCACAATTTAAAACTTATCTTTATGTAAAATAAATGTAATTTTCTCAATTGTTTAAAGCGTTCAGATATTTAAAAAGTGTATTTTTCCAGAGTGATTACATATAGAAACATGCAATGCTCACTGAAATCTTTGCTCATCCTCCCACTCACACTAACACAAGTTAAAGCCCAGCCTGAGGAGTTACTACATCATTAGAAAAGCTGACTGCACCAGGAGCCACGAAGGCTCAGGAGCAGTAACCCCTGATTTGAAATAGGGATTTTCAAAAGCCTTTAAATGATATTGTGAGGTTACAGATGGGCTATACTGTTCATGATAAAAACATTTTTTTAAAGGAGAAAGTACATAACGGAGAGTAAAGCTCTGCTGTAAATCAGCAGGTCAGTATGGAGAGACCATAAAAGCTTAAACAGACTGTATGCATGCTTTCTGCTGCAGTGCACACAAGACACTACACACACAGACACATACTATGACCCAGTAATGTTCTTAGTGTTGTTGCTTGTTGCCATGAATTGTGTTTGTTAGGAGCTTCTGGTAAATAAACGGAACTTAATCTGGCTCCGAGCACATTTCCTGTATTGTACAGTACAGGGGTCCAGGGTCAGGCAGAAAGAAGGAAGTAGCGCATTAGCATGTTTTATGGGTCACGCACCGTGTACGAGCCTCTTTCTGATACTGCTTGGTAGAGTTTCACAGCCGTCTAATTGGTCAGAGCAGTGATGACAGCTAGGCTCCTTAAATCGCACAAATTTACGCGACGTCTGCCTTCTCACAGCTATTTGATGTCTCCCGTCTCTGACACTTATTTTAACACACGTCGTTCTCTCTTCCCCTCATTGCCAAGATATCTTTTACCTTCACGCTGCCAAGAAGGCAAATCATTCCAACATCCGACAGGACGAATCATTTTCCCTCACACTCAGCCTTTAAGACTTTTCACAGGCCTAGAAAAACTTCCGCTAACATTTGTGTAATTTGTGCCAATGCACTTGATCAGCGGACTGGGTATAGGCTCCTGTTTGAAATGTTGAAGTGTGATTTTATTCTTCTTATATCGTACATGTGGTTCTCTGAAAAGAGTATTCATACAGGATTATCTTGGTAATTTAGAGACTGAAATAGACATTACACTGATGAACTGAATACACAGGCTCGTATTATTCAAAGACTATTCAAGATGCTCATTTCATTTACATAATGTACATTGTTAGTCCATCATAAAGTGCCTATAACTCAGGAAAAAAGTACATTTTTACTGTCACGCGAATCAGGCACGTACAGTTAAGTATGTGCAATAGTTTATTTTGTGTTTCTGTGGGGTTTGTTTTAGCAATAGGGTATCAATTTTCATTGTTAATTATTCCATTATTATCTTAAGATTGTTTTTGATTTATTTTCAGTTAATTAGTTTAATTTATTAATAATTTTGGCCAGTGGTCAGAAAAAAGCAAATATCTGTTGGTTTTCTAAGGATGACGCCTTTAAATTGCTAATTTTGCCAGAATTGTGTCACGATTTCTTCAATTTTAGTTGAAGTGATTAACGGTTCACTTTTGGCTCAGTAGTTGGCACCGTACAGTGAATCAGATCTTAATATGGAATTTAATTTTTTCATCTAAAATATAAAAACAAAAAAGACAAAAACCTTTTTCTCGAATCCAGTGGTGTGTTAAGCAAAGATTGTCCCCTCATAATAATAATCATGCATTTCGTGTACGTATGTATTTCTCATATTTAGCTTTCTGTACCATTCTTTGTAAACTTCCGTCAACAGAGTCTGACGTGATCACTGATACAAAAACCCATCAATCAAATCAGAGAGAGACAAAAACAGAACCAACACATGGTACCCAGTCTTTGTGTCCGAACATGCACCTCCAGAACTTTAACTGACAGGTCTAATAAATCAAGACTGGACCTTCCCGCTGAACCACATCAGACCGAATGGATCACGCCAGAATGCTAATTCCCCACCAGCCTCTGTATAAACATAAAGAGGGGGAGGCAGAGGAGCCGAGTGGACCAGAGGGTGAGGGAGGGTGAGGCCGGGCGATGAAGGATGGTCTGGAATTCACTGGCCAGTCAAAGAGAGACTGGGGAGGGTTTGGGGAAGATTAGAGTAGAGATGATTGATTGAGTTTCCTGCATTTATATGAGTTTAAGAAAATAAGAAATAAAGGAATCTATTGAAAAGCCCACTGCATAAAATATTACCCTCGGTGGATCCCCTCTGTTGTAGCGTTTCAGCGGTCGACTAAAGGCCTTTTGATACCATTACAGGAGGCCAAACCTAAGTATAATGGTGGGCGATCAATGGTTTTGTCGGACAGATGCCAATTTAAAAAAAAAAAAAAAGTAATCGCATTTGGAACCAATACAGGACAACAGAGCAGAAGCCAAAATAGGGGAGAGGAAAGAGGAAGAGGTTGAGGAAATGAATGAAGGAAATGGTGACTTATCTTGAGTATATTGGGAACCAGCCAGTATGTCTAACAACTGTGAGTCATCGACCAAGACGCTACAATCTCACCTGCTTAGTCACTGCAAGCTGCTGTGCACAGAAACACCACTGAATACATAAAACAGAAATGAAAAACACAAAATGCTGATTCTGCCTGATAAAGGACCTTTTGGGTGCACATGGGAGAGACTCAGTAAAAGTTATGAGACATCATATTAACAGCGTGTTTCACTGATGCATGAGGTGCCGGCTGTGGATGGGCTGTGAAAATGTGAGCACGCATTAACGCTGACGTTAAATATTTTATTCACTGTGTTTCCTAAAGCTGACACACTCACAGATACGCTTCTTATTTAACACGGCAGGACATCACGAGGGTTCACGTTATATAAACAGAGTGAATATTTTTCCTCCTCAATACTTAATTTCTGTCCGCCTCTTGAATGGAAGCAGCCTGCATTAGCAAATGTTGGATGTGGCAAGGCCTGAGATTGTGCAAGGCAGCATCCTAATGCAGAGGCCCAGTCAAATGAAATTATACAAGGAACGTGTTTCATTGCATTAACTGGAGACGAGTTGATCGAAGTCAGATGGTTGATAATTGGAAATACAGGACCTATTATCGTCTGTGTCATCTTGTTCTGCATGTATTCACCATATTGTCATCTATCTTATTGTTGTGTGATCTTAGTCTATTCATATTTTATATCTCTATATGTGTTTGATTTTGTAATTATTATGAGGTAGTGCGTCAGGACACTCCAGCAAAAAGAAAATTGAATCTCCTTTCCTCTAATGGGTCAAGCATCCGGAGGTTACTCTAGATCATTTTAATTAGAAGTCAATTCAGTAAAGTTCTCAAGCCAAACCAGATGACTCTCATGTTTTTTGTAGCAAGAACATTGTCAGATTATAAGTAAAGAGGGGTTTTCCAGCACCGGTGCTCAGTTCACCTTTGGTCAAGGTCAAAGCCAATAACACAGTGTTTATGATTACAGTGAATATTGATCCAAACTATTCAGATCTCCCTTCCTTTATTCATTTCATGTCAATTGATATCATAATAAAATTTCCCTCCCATGATCTACCATGACGACTGGCGAGTAGTTGCATGAAAAAATAAATTTTATTATAGGAATAATAGTGTAATACCACAGGCATTTAAATGATATGATCAGTTAAAATAAATGTTATCAAATCTGGACTCAACTGTAAAGTACTGTAGAGGAAGAAAAATACAAAAGAAAATGTAATTATTGTACTTTCTCAGTTTTACCATCATGATAAAAGTTGTCATTTCCTCCACAGAATTAATATTTAAGTTCTTGGTGAGACTGGAAAACAATCAGCCTGGAATATTCCCATTCCCATTCCCATGGTAGCTGCTACAGACAGAGTTGGTTTATGCATACTGGTCTGCTCAAATAAACCATACCAACGTAATGCCACCCACATGCCCCGAAAATCAAAACAGCTTAAGTCCAGGATGGATGTGAAAGTTAAACAGACTTTAAAGACATTCAGGAGGGTAATAAACAGATAGTTCTGCCTCTTTGTCATGGTGTATTTCCTAATCAGTAGATCTCTCCCTAATTGATGATGGAGCTGTGCTTCACTGGGTTATGTTGATAGCAGACTGTGGCAGTCACACAGGTGAGGTCTGACACCTAGTGGAGGACTTGTTGCAGACCGATTTTTCTGTCTATGACCAATAGAAAAGCTGTTAGCTGAGTTTAAATTCAGGCTGTCAATTTATTATAAACATGCCAAAAATAAAGTATACCAATAGGAACAGACTGGAGAGAAATAGATCACACCTACAGTAAGTAAAAGAGAAGAAGACACAATGTAAGGAAGTAAACATATTAGAGGCACTCAGAAATGAATTGAAAATTAAATTTGTAATAATTTGGTTTAATAGTATTTGAGTTCATTTTGTGTCAAATATGGAAGTATAAAGTGCTATACTGTATAACTCAGGTCGAATATAATGTTCATACACATCTAATATTCTTAAATACTGTAGCTCTTCATTTTGGGAAACACAGAAGAAGAATGTTACAGGTTAAGGTACTTTATCCCCTTGTCAGGCAGTAAGTTTTTTTTATTTAGTTATAATCAGTATTAATTATTCTACATTTGACAGTGAAAAACATAACTAAGATCAGTTATGCAATAATAATCTGTTTGAGTTGTTTTTTGTGGGATAAAAGCAGAATACCTTAAGTAAACCCACAACAACACAGGAACAAACTCCACATGCCAAAGACTGAGGTTTTTTATCTGACCTTGACGTAATGTGGCCCTGGATGTTTGTCACTGTGGCTTTTTGACTTGTGCAGCACAAGTTGTATCAACCGCTTATGTGTCAAACACTCGTTAGAAAGATCAATCAATGGGATCCATCTTGACGGAAATACATTTTCTTGGTTCTGGTTTTCTCGTACCAGTAAAAAAAACTTTTCCATGACAATCTCCACCTAATGAGATCCACAAACTAACTACAAGTAGATTTAGTTTTTTATTCTCAGGAGCCTTGACTCTCAACTTGAAGGACTTTGTTGAAGCTTTCCAGACTGCTGAGAGAAACCTGGCAACTTCCGACTTTCATGGTGGGCTGAGGCCGACTAGTCAGACATAATGTTTGTAGCAGGTGCCAGATAAGACTGACAAAAAACTTAAACCATTATCTTTGATCTTCGATATTTTTGTTCGAAACCAGAAAAGAGAGAGTACAGAAGACTGAATAAATAGTCCCATTAAAGTAAAAGAAACCTAATAGAAACAACCATTTACCTTCATTGCATGAAAGGAGCAGAAGATAATCATGATGATAGTGAATGTGGATTGACATGGACATACTTCTCCTGGTGATAGGCTATGTATAGCTCTTATTGTGACTCATCCTATATTGAGGGTTAACTTCATCCCCCAAAAAGGTCACTCTCTACGCCACTTGTCAAACTGAAAAACAGAACCCCCTTTTAATTAGAAGCTCAACTAATTGCATAATATCTCCCATGGTGCTGCTGGGTGAAGTGAGGCATAAGAAGAAAGCAGAATGCAGCCATTGTTGCCTTTTTTGCTGGCCTTGGTTCTAGTAGCTCTTTGGAAATATTGGATCTGGTCCTGGCTTCCTGATTCAGGGCAGTTGTTTCACTTTTCCCAAAACACACGAAACATCCAGTAAGAAAGACAGCGGGTTTAAAAATAAACCACAAAGTTGTGGCACATGGTTTTGTTCCACTTATTTCCTGTCTTTCTTTTCAATTCTTGGCTACTTCCTATAATGTTCTGGATAGATTTACGTCAATAAAATGCTCATTTGATTATCTTCAGGTGACCTGTAAGACATAAACATTTGCAAGGTGACACTGACTACAAAACAATGGAGTCTTACTGAAACCTACTCTGATTTTTTTTAGTCTGAACAATTTACTCAGTTGTTAAACGTTGTGGTTTGATTTTCAAACCTACATAACAGGGCACATGAGGCACTTGAAATGTGGTGTGATTGCTGAAGGCAACAAAACTTCATAACTGATCTTTCATCTGTCTCACAGAACACCTCTGATATAATGGAATATCGTTTACGCTGCTCTAAGAACAAATAGTTATGAAATACTGTATTTCAAAGTGTAACCTTGAAACTACCTTTGAATCCACCCGTTTCCTCTTGCACATTTTCACTGGTGGTCTCTGCAAGCTGAGAGCAATGAAACTCTCTGTTTTGGGTCACCACTCAGAATATAAAAGGCCCAACATCTCCTTCCCCTCAGCGCCCCCCTTTCCTCCCGAAAAAAGCAAGAAAAAAAAGCTGCACAGAATAATGAGCAGTAAACAAGCAGAGTGGGGGAGAGGGATGGGAGGAGGGGGCTTCCTACTCGAACCGAGGGGTGACAAAAGAGGGGGTGTCTCCACAGCAACTCAGTCAAGCTGTTTGGGTCACATGGCCCAACTTTCTATTGAAACCAGTGAGAAGAGGCTGGAGGCTCAGCCTTTAGTCCATGTTTTCGGATGCCAATGGCAGCAACATGAGTGCAGCCCAACAGGAGCGAGCGATGACAGCAGACGGCCTCCGTCTGAACAGGACCGCAGCCTTAGGCCTGCATGACGAGGAGGCGAACACAGCTCTGTTCGGTGCGTTAATCTGACAGTTATGTTTCTCTTGCTAGATTTACTTTCTTTTGTTTCACAGCCAACAAAGGAGGAAACTTCTCCTTTAAACTCAATCTTCACGATTGAACTGTTCTCTTCTATATAAGAGCAGCTCTTTGCACAGTAACTTTCCACACTTTGTAACATGTCCTCCTCCAGTTTTATCTTAATGAATCTTGTTTTGTTGGTTCTCTGGAGTGAAACTCTTGTCTTTTCTTCCACTCAGATGTCAAGGTGTTCAACATTGTCATGATTGCTCTGGCCTTGTGTGTCCTCACCATCACCAGCCTGTACTGCATCACTGTCTGCTACAGCCGCACCAGGTGAAGATCACATATCATACTTTAAGAATTAGCACAGCAAACTCTCGGTACAGATTCCTGGTGTGATGTTATGTGAGATAAGTTTATCATATCCTGATTACTGATATATATATACTGGACGATTCAGAGAGAAAACTTTGAGTGATTGAGCTGGTGGTTTTCAAGCTACTGTTAATTCAGAAAAGGGTGCAGCAAAGTGACATGACATTAGATCCATTAGTGCACTCAGTACCGTCTCCTTCATCAGGCAGTCAAAGCGAGCCCACGTGTATGAGAGTGCAGTGACCCGAGGGGAGCCGGCGGACCCTGTGGCGGTCAAAGCAGTGAAGAGGTCGACCAGCTTCATCAACCCTCTGGCCTTTTTCAGGAAACCAGAGGCAGCGAAGGACAACTCCAGGATCTATTACATCTACAGCAACCCGCTGCCCATAGGAGTGAAGGAGGAGGAGGACGAGGAGGAGAAGAGGAGGGGGATCGAAGTCCCACAGAGACCGGAGGAGCAAACTGCGCCGTCACTGCCCCTGTCGTTTCAGGAGTACGCCAGTGATCCAAACAGTGGCGTCATCCTGGACCCTCCGATATTTTACATGCAGCTTTAGAGGGAAGTGAGGACTCAGGGTGAAGGTGTGGGTGCACGAGGTGGGAATGGGGGGGGCAGTTGGGCAGGAGGCACTTTGTCATCAGTCTGAATGTCTGAGGTTCAAGCTCTGCAGCTGTGTCTATCAAAGGTTAGACTGTGCGTAGTGCTTGTAGTTCATAGACCCGTGGAAACAGTGTTATAATGTCTTTAATGGCGTCTAGAGGAGCTTTGTGAAGCCTGGGAAATGATGTCACTGTGATGTCATTGTGCATGTGTTAGGACTAGAAAAGCAAAATCAGCTGCTTTAGAAGCATGGGACTAAATGTCAAGATATTTAACCACGACTTCTACATCTTTTCTGTTTTTTTTAATCAGTCTGTTGTGAGTTCAGTCATAAATTGCTGGTGTTACCCTTTAAAACCCCAATGAAAGTTCAGAATCTATCCAGAGTAGTTTGTAAAAGTATCTTTGAAGTCGCTGCTTTGATTTTATGGGTGGGCACAAGAGTAAACAGGACATGTGTCTGATGGTTCGCATCATCCAGTTTTATTTTTGTGCTAATTACCTGTGTTGGCATCACTGGACTGAGGAGCAAAACTGTTCTCAGGCCCAGCTCAGCAGTGCAATACTTTCTGGTGGATGCAGGACTTCATTTGAAAGATTCTATAGTCAAACCTAGTAACTTTGTATATATACTGTACTGTAGCAAGCAAAGTCGCTTTTTGTCATCTCTTTGAATAGTGTTTAAAGATATACTTTCGTGGTTATATGCGATCCAATTTTAATGTACTTCATGTATGAAGGCTATATACTTTCCATAGTACTGCATTTTACAGAACCTAATTGGACAATCAGATCATCTCATCTGAGACACAAAACATTAGAGACGTACAAGTGTTTCATGATTTTCATTGATCTTTAATAAAACTGCTGATACGATGTGCTTTACAAAAAGAAGCAGAGTGTGAGACACAGAGAAAGATGAGAAAAATACAAACGATTATCACTGCAGAGAAATCGATCGTAAAAGTACTTCTTCCAAACGTGACTGGATTTGCGAAACAGTCGGTCCTCAGGCGATTGGCTCAGTCTCTCTGATCAGCCACTCCAGAGCCACCTTCCTGCCCTGCCTCTCCAGCTCCGCCCCCACCACCTCCCGGCACTTCCTGTGGTACTCGTTCACCCAGTCCCGCTGCAGGACAGTGAAGCGAGAGTCAAACCGTGAACTGTGTTTAAGCAGCACATTATGTACTAGAAACAGCTGCAGATGATATCGAACATTCAAAACAATTGTTTCTGATTTTAATATACTAGGTCATCTGAAGCTAATCTGTTCGCATTGATCCACCTGCTCCTGTTGTTGTATTTCAAGTGTTTATCGCATTGCCAATAAAATCTTGTTGAGATGAATATATTTGTGGATCCTACTTACCTCTTTCTGAGTGAGCAGCTCTGTGTTCATCATCTTGACTTGGATAGGGACCAGAGTGAGGGGCTCGAATGTCAGACTCCCTCTGTTTCTATAGTTGTACTGCAAACACAGGTGAGAACAAATATAAGAATGTTCCTTATCAAGTCATTGCAACTTATGTACAACTAATTAAGCACAGGACAGAACATTGTCCGATTATGAGTTAAATACGTTATCCATACTACTTGAAGTTTATAGCATTGCGGTGTCAGTAGCACAGCTCTCAGTTTCTGAGTTTTTCCTCTGGTTTAAACACCTACTTTGGGTTTAGCTGGTACAACAAGGACCACATTTTCCAGGCGAATGCCAAAAGATCCATCTTCATAGTATCCTGGCTCTATAAAAAGGCAAAAGAAATAAGATGTTGATTTGGAACAGGAAGAGTTTTCCACTTCCCCATCAGTCATGGGATTATGAGAAATACCTTTGGCCATATAGTATTGCTTTGAGTATAATGCATTGCTTTCACTGAGCCTTTAAACAACCCCTGCCAACCCCTGGCGTACCATCACTGACGATCATGCCGGCCTCCAGTGGTTCATCAGCGAAGGTCTTGTAGCTGATGCCGCAGGGCCCCTCGTGGACGTTGAGGAAGCAGCCCACACCATGGCCGGTGCCATGGAGGTAGTCCAGTCCTGACTCCCACAGAGCTGCACGGGCAAATGAATCCAACAGGTGGCCTGAGGAGAGCATGGGAGATCAGTTAACAATCACACTGCAATACACAAGTAAACCACACTCGCTTTGTTTTTCCATATTTTTAAGGTAACAAAATACTGAAATCTTGTTTTGCCTAAATATGATCCTGAATGTATAAGTCCATGTGCTGGTCTTGTGCTGTTCTGATATTCTACCCACTACATGCTGGAAAAGTGAAAATTAATTCATGATGTCAAACCGGGAGCTGTGATTAGATGTATCAGAAACTATTCTACTATTCAGATTGTATTCAAACTACTTACTGTACCATGTCATGTTTTATCATGACTTTATTTCCACTGGACTCGTGTGACTGCTGTGATTAAAGGGTCAAGTTCCCTATTGGGGGAATTATATTTGTTTGGGGTTAAAAACTGTCTCTCCAGTCACTGCATGACAGCAAATTTCTGTCTGCACATGACAAGCTGCTGATTCACCACGGGGATGCCTGCATTTATCTTCAACATGTTTACCGATGACTTGTTTTTGGTCTGAGACAGCATATATTTACATTCAACACGAGACGTGAAACTGCTGTTTAATGCTGGTACAGAGTGTGCGGTGTGAGGTCAGCTTCATGTCAGAGAAGAGGGTTGTACCTTTTGTTCCATTGGGAAAAACAGCAGCACTGACAGCTATGTGTCCCTTCAGTACGTAGGTAAAGCATTCCTTCAGGAAAGAAGAGAGATTACACTATGTTTAATCAAAGTGCCATGAAGTCAGTCAGTGTATAATGACACTGCACTGGTTCTTAGTTAAATTTAATTTTACATGTTGAGAAGAGGAATAATTGAATCAGTTTAGGTCAATTGATTTTCAGATTAAAATCAAAGCTCATATTTACCTTCTCAAAAGCAGATGGTGTCCCAAAGTGCACGGTGCGTGTGACGTCTGTGGTTCCATCACTGCCAAAGACACGATAGAGATGCAGATATATTTTTTGTACTGCACCAAAAAACACAACTATTTGTATTGTACAAGACATCAGTGGATGGTCTACATGTATTTGTATATATAAATGATCCTGTTTACACATATTGGGCTCCAGAGTCAATCAGGTAAACTTCATTCAAGCTGAGGGTTCTGTTGGTTTCAGGCAGCGGTCTAAAGGAAACAGAATAAGTCAGAGATAACAGATTATTGAATATTTTTTTAAGAACAACAACAAAAGCATACTGTTACATTAATTATTTTCTTTCGCCAGCTGACCTGTAATGTATGATCGCTCCATTTGGACCAACGCTGGAGATTGTGGGAAAACTGAGGCCAACAAAATCTTTCTGTTGACTGAAAAAGAAATAAAGAATATAGAAATATCTATATAAAAAGCAGCTCTCGCACAGGGTGTCTTAACAAATAAATGTTAGCACAGGCGGTGCACAAGGATAATACAACAGTGCGACAATGAATAGACTGTTTTCGTTTTACAGCCTTCAATAGTCACTTTGTCACTTCCATGTCCAGCAGAGGGCGCTACAACTCCACAGTGGTCACTTGTGGCAAGATCGCACACAGCATCTTTCACACACAGCAGGTCAAACAGAGAAGCTGAGGCGGAGGTTAAAACTGGACGAGCTTGTCAGTCAGATGATGACAGCCGTTAAAACTTGATAGTTCCACAGAAAAACAAGCAAACAAGTACCACATAACACGCAACACATACCTGCGAAGTTCTTCAGCCTTGTCAGCAGCAGAGATCTCCGTCACTGTGCCTTTTGGAATCTATAAAACAGAAACCACAGTCACGCCAGAGGGTGTTACCAACGTTCAAATCAAAGCTGGAGCTACATCCGTCTCTGACACTGGCAGTAGTGATTTTAACTCTTGGGCTGTTGCTGTATATTCTAAATGGATGAGTTTTGGAGGATTGGTCAAAATATAGATTACTGATACTGTAACATGGTGAATGAAAACAGAGGTCAATAAGAACATACTCTTTTTAAATAGCCACTTCCTCAAAGAGTTAAATGATAGGACAGAGAGATTTTAAGAGTTGTTTAATTTTTTCCATTCAAACTCTGTGAACACGGGCAAATAAAGAAGAAATTACCTCCTTCTCCAACCAAGCAAAGAGTTCACAAAGGGCAACTGCATCCTTGATCTGTTGGTTAAATTGCACATGGTGGATTATCAGACCTGAACAGTTCACAAGAATGTCATAAACCAAATATAAGATATGGACATGCTAATGTTGGGCTCAAAGGTCCTTACATGGGCCATTTTCATGCCTTGAATCTCAGTGGCATTCTTCACAGCCTTAGCAAGGCAGAGTGGAGTGTAGGGAATTGGAGTCCTGTGAGCCTGAAACCAATCAACAGAAAATGTTTACAGGTTTTAAAGTAGCTGATTTCACCTTACAGTTTCATAAACATATTTTATGAGTAGTGCCTGCTGTCAAAGCCAACAGAAAAGGCCTTGGTGGTTCAGTACATTAGCTATTGACTGTTGTCATATGAGGAAACATCAGGGTTCAGTTGAAAACCAAAACACATAAGAATGTGTCTGCTTCAAGGATGTAATACTACAATCTTGTTTTTTAAAAGTATGTGTAGTTTTCTAGTTTTTTGTACTAATAGTTTCAGCAGGTGATAAAATGGTAATTTATAAAATTTTAGGTTTGTGCGAATAATGAGATGTAAAACTGCAACACAGACTGAGAGTGAGAATGTACGTATGTACCTCATTCATTAACAGGTACAAGGATACAGATAATGAGAAATGATAGGAAGCAGTTTCTCATACTTCCCGAGAGAGAAGCCAAATTTATGAATTGGGAAAAACACAATCGAGACATAATCAAGCAATTTTTTAAATTAACACAATTAATTATCTTCTCACCTTGGGAATGACCTGTGTGAGAGCAGTACTGGCTTTGTCACAGATCCACACTTTGTCCTTGGGGCCGAGCGCAGCGCAGATAGCCTGGAGCTCGGTGTAGACCGACTCGTAGGGGAAGGTCTGGATGGTCAGCTCGGGCTTGCTGGGAGAGTCCAGCTGCAGATGGGCTCTCAGAGCGGGATCAGAAAGGCGGTTTCGGTCCACAAAAAGCCTGCCAGAAGGAGGGAGCTCATCAGTGAGAAATATCGTAGCAAAAGTCTTCGATGGCTTTCACAATATGTCTAGCATTATGTGCCTCAGTAATTAGTTTATTTGGGTGGGACAGTGCACATTGATAGACATGTAAACATGAAAATGTGCCGGATTGTAGCATCAATGCTAGTTTCCATCCGGTGTCCCAGAACATTAAAACAATACAGTGACAGAAACAACAACATAGTATTACAAAGAACATGATGCAGAATAACAATTAACAACTTTAACAGGATAAAACACTGACATTATAACAACACTTTTGTTTGTAGGGGGACCAGAAGAGTTTCTAAGGGATTGAGGGATAAAGTGCAAAAGTGCAGTGTGTCCAGTGTCCAGTGTGTTAATACAATATAGCTCTTTTTCTATTTAAAAATGGATGACTGCAAATTTGGATGCTACTTTATTTGTGCA
Organism: Decapterus maruadsi; assembly: GCA_030347415.2. Classification (NCBI taxonomy): domain Eukaryota; kingdom Metazoa; phylum Chordata; class Actinopteri; order Carangiformes; family Carangidae; genus Decapterus; species Decapterus maruadsi. The sequence continues at coordinate 25,265,467 of CM064901.1, read as the reverse complement.
AAATTAATAATTGGGAGATAAAAATAAAGGTTATGACCAAGGTCATAGTATAGTTACAAATTTAAAAGTGACCATGTAAACAAAAAGGTCTTGAAAGTTCCCTAACAGCCAGGGGAAATATAAATAATTAGAAACATAAACATGTTGTTTTTTAATCAAAAAGCCACACAACTTTATAGGATTTCATGAAAAGAACAAAAAACTGTCATTTTTTGTGAAGCCTGTCATTTAAGGCAGTAGTATTAAGGTAATTAATCATTTATTGATCAACTGTGCTGTGTTATATTCCATTACCTTAATGTGTTCATTCCCACAATGGTGTACACGAAGAAAACTGGGTTGTACTCGATGTCGGCACCACGAAGGTTAAAAAGCCCTGAGAGAAGGAAATAATAATAAGTAGTAATAAACAATATTTTGATAACATGCAATAATCATTAAGACAATGGCAATTTTATTCATGACGGAGATAGTGTCAGCAGCCACTTGATCTGTTGTGTTTTGAGTCATTGCCCTGCTCACATTTGCCAAATACTTATTTCTTGGGTCAAACCTCCATGCACACTGTTTGGTGTTAAATATCAGTGTTATTATTAGACTGTCACTCATCCTCTGTAGATTCCTGAGCAAATCCCCTTCACCCACTGATAATTCTACTTCATAACAATCAAAATCAGCATGACTCTAATTAACACAAGCTCTCAAACAATCAGACACAAGAGCTCATTAGGCACGGTGAACAAGGTGCTCAAACCGCTATCTAGAGGGACACCCGTGTATCCCTGGGTCCTTGGATCGTGATCGTGTATCAAAACGGATTTACGTAACAGAAGTGACAGCAGGTACAGTATGGTGTCTGTTGGTTTTACACTAATAATAACTAAAAAATTATACAAACTCTGAAAAATGTAGAGCTTCGAGTTTTTATCTTGTGTTCACTTGGGCAACAATGTTTGGCCTTGAGTTACAGCTACACTGGACTTTCACACATGGCTCAGAGCTTAACAAACCACACCGTGGAGCCTTTACTGTGAAGAGTAGCCTATCCCAAAAAAAAAAAAATACACAGGGTTAAGTTTTCTTTTCTCCACTACAAATGCAATGTCATGCTTGTTGTCTGACTCAGTTAATAACAGCTTTCAGTCCTCTGAGGAATTTAAAGGTTAGAATTGATGATGAAAATGAAACGTACAGGCGATTTCGTCCAGTGCCGTGGCAACAAACCAGCTGATCTTCCTCTCTGTCATCTTGGCTCGCAACGTGGTGACTTTATCTTGCCAAGACATACCTGCAAGTAGAGAACATCATTAGTTTGTTCTGTGAGTGAGTTTGTACGCCTCCAAAAACCTGTATCTCTAGTTGCAGTGAATTAAAGCCTTTGTTTTTGTCTTGATTGGAAACCAAAGAAAACAAAAGTGATAAAACTGAAAGGGTTGAACAGAAATAACAGAAAGTAGCTCTGCCCACGCTCAGATATTTCACAAGGCCAAGTAAGGTCACTAAAAGTAATTTAAGGATAAATAATAGGTAAAAACAACCAATTTAGCATGTATGTAATCGTGGTGTTGAGGCAGCGGGGCACTGACCGGTGTAATCTAATCCCAGGGTGCGGAGCTGTGTGCTGGGTCTCTTTGGGCGGTCGCTCCAAACTGCATCGATCAGGTTATCCTGCACCGCCACCAGAGAGTGGCCTGCACTGGTCAGCGCCTTGGACATGTTCTTCCACTGGTCTAAAACACAACATTGCAGGTTTTTAATCAAGATGTATAAACACCTATTAAAAACACAGACATTTAAATTGACAACAAGAGAACTGATGTGTCATTGCGGGTGACTAAAGTTCAGTTCCTTGATGCAGAAGATAAATTCCTTTTTTAGAACAGCTGATGATTTCTATTTTTATACTGCGCATCTGAAAGCAGCAAGATGTACCATGAAAAATTGTGGCTCCGTGTGATGCCTTTCTGATGACGCAGATTCCACTGTGCTTGAGGAGGAAACGAAACGCTATAGTAGCTTACCAGCAGCAATGATCCAAGGATCGACTCCCACTTTTGAGTTCTCTGGCAGGATGCTGATCAGCCAGTCCTCCTGAGAGGGCGTCTCTTTCAGTCCTGTACATTATACAAAACATGAATGTAACACAGAGATGCAGCGTGAGTCTGGTTTGTACAGTGCTAACATTTATTTTTGTCTGCAGGCAGCACAAACATAATCTTGCATGAGACGTTTGTTCCTCACTCTCAAATCACTTTCTGATTTGCTGTGATTCATTACTCTGATTTCATTGCAATGGTGACAGCACTTGGCTTTATACAAAATCTGGAGCGTAAATCTGCGATAATAGGGTGTGAACAAGGACTTGGAAATATTAACAACCTAACCAAAACATTTAAAAATAGAAGAAAAAAAAAAGAATATTAACAAATAGGACTTTTATCTATAGTGGGACATTACCCATCTTCATGAGGGTCCAGTTGTTGTCCATCTGCTGGCTGGCTTGGAGGAAGTATCGGCCGTCGGTCCACATTGCAGCATACTGCTCTGTGACGATGGCTGTACCTACACATCACAACACACAAAGCACCTTTGAAAATACCGCTTTAACGCTTTGCTGGGTCCAGTTTGCATAGTGGAAGATGGTTAAAACCTGCAGAAAACCGGTATCAATTCTGAGGCGGTGACACACTAGCCTATTACTGCTAGTTGTAGAGTCGAGTGTGGTTTCATCAGTATCGGTTTTAATGAAGCAACATTCAGTATACGCTTCTCAAATTACAACAGTGAATGGTCTGGGATTGAGTAAACTCCCTTTCTTAATCTCCTATTAAACTGATGTAACGTAAGAGTATCGGTTTTCATAGTGTTTTATTACAGAAGTAGGCCATCTCCGTGAACATCATAAAAACTATCGAGTCCTGTATTGTTTGGACGACAGTGAACCTGAAAAGAGATGGAGAGGAGGATCTGGGTGGCTTTCCTTGAATAGGTCACCACAACACAATAAAAGTTTGGTTTTCTCTGCAGGTTTGATTATCACACTTTTATTCACAGTGGAAATTTGATCTTGGCCTCCGCTCCTCCCAACTCACATCTTTGGGTGACTCTTCCACTCATGTGTGCTTGTGTTGTGTGTATTTGTGTATTTATCCACTGGCACAAAACATACCTGCTGAGCCATTAAATCCACAGATGAATTCACGTCTGCAGTCGCACGGTGCGATGTATTCACTCTGAGAGACAACGGGACAGAGGGAGAGAAAGAGAGGCAGAGATCAGCTTCATTAACAATCAGTGTAAAGAGTGCAATCAACCAGTCAGCCATTTTAAATGCCACCTGCGCTGCTCTTCTCACATCATGTCTTGCGCATGGAGAGGGAAAAGGGAGGAGTGGTGGGCAAAGGGCTACAATTAATTGCGAAGGTCAGACGAGTCGATCAGGAGTGAAACAACACACAGACAGACAGGAGCAGTGGATCCGACATGGTCATGATGAATGTGTGAATATGTGTCTGTTAAAGGATTTCTCAATGATATGAACAGATATTACCTCGAATTAATGTATAGATGTAGAATGAAGCATGTTGTGTTCTTGTGCGTGGTCTTACCTGGTGGGCATCTCCAGAGGGGACGATGTAGGCCTGAATGGGCTCTGCGAAATATTTGCAATTCTTCATCGCCTGGCGAAGCTGCCTGAGCAGCTCTCCAGTGATCTTTGGAGACATGGCTGCGTCTGAATCTGGAGAAGGAATGACGACTTGCTTTAAAAATGACCATAAAGTTCAAATAGACGGAAGTTACTTGATACCAGGGCTTTTCAAATGCAATAAAATGCAAGTTATTGAATGTCAGAAGTTAATATAAAAGCTGTCAAGTGCACGGAGAGTATCACAGGTGGACATTTTATGAAAGGAAAACAAGAGTTAGTCTTCAAAAAGCACAAAAAATCACCTTGATATTACCTCAGGCATTAACAGTTTTAAATCCACACTAATTATCCAGAGATTACCTGACTTTTGAGAAGCCATGAAGACTTCAGGTGCCTGCAGCTGGACAGAGCCTGACTATTAACGTGGAGCTCAAAGTCACAGTCCACACCTGGATCTGTTACCAGCTGTAAGATGCTGATTAAGCAACTGTCAAAGCAGCCAGGGTTAAACATTAAAGAGATACAATACAGTTGCATAATTGACCTATTTCCACCGCCATAACTTACTCACACGAACCTATGAAAACAGTGCTGAGTGAGTGATGGATTCCCTGAGACAGTCCACTGGCTCTGAATGGCGTAGAATCGCCACATCAGCCGCAGATCGACCAATCACATTGCAGGGTTCCTCATCGGTGAACTCTCCTATTGGCTACAGGCTCCGCATGCGATTGTTGTTTACAAGTTGCCCTATGGATTGATTCAGTGGTATTTCAAGGTTTAAATAACCAGCTTATCAAAGTATCTACGACGAAACGGAGCATTTGTTTCTGATGCTCTCGAAGGAAACTACATTTCTGCATGTTGCTTGTTGTTTTGAGTGGACGGGCGTTTTCTTTACTCGCACATCATTGTTGTCAACAGGCCACCCATTATACAGCCTACACATTAAGTAATTGATTCAAATGTGGCTCTGATTAGGTGGTGGGTGGGTGGGTGTGGTGGCGCGACGGTGGGATATTTATACAGTTGCTAACCAACTCGCCTCGGTGCAAACGTCTGTGTAAACGCCTTTCTGTCAGCTCTGCTAACAAACAGCAGAGATGGGAGGACAGACCGCTTCCCCCCTCGCCTCAACACAGACAACAACATCCCTGTGCGTTGCTCCTCGTTGCCTACAGACCAAAGCTCACCTACACGCTGCTAGCTAACGTTCAAGTCCACCCCCAACACATGCAGCCAACGACACGCTGAATACACACCCGGTGTTTCCGCCTCGGAAAAGTGATTCTCGGGTTTACAGAGAGAAAACGACGCGCTCCTTTACCAGCCCGGACCTTGTGTTAATTTACAGAACAGGAGGCTGCCATTTCGTTGTTGACGTTTGCGGTCACGTGACTGCAGTGTCTTCCAGTGAACACAGAGGGATCGAGACTCGCCTCTTTTTCTCTTAGCAATCATACACAAAGAAAACAACATAGAATATGCTGTACTGTTTTACATAGAAATATGCGTAGGCTATTATGTGCAGCGATGTTGCGCAGTATAAAGAAAACAAGTTTACAAATTTATACTGCATTGTAGTCTATCCAAAGAAAATAATCTCACATAGCATATCTGCCGCGTTTTTCTTCCACTGTAAAAAAAGATTCTTAGGCTACACAAAATACCATTGCTTTTTCCACCATAAACAAAGAAATCAATATTTGCATTTTTTAAAAATCTCACTGAGAAAACAATCATAATCCATTAGGCCTATTCAATGTTTCACTGTTTTCACATACAAAAAAACAACAAAATAAAACAATCAAAGACAGTGTCCATCACTATTACAAAGATGCAAACTGTTGTTATTCCACGTGGTAGGCTACCTAAACTGGGCAAAGCTCTCCAACATTTTTCAGGTAACAGTCAAAAATGTAACTACACCAATAATAATTGTTTCTGATTTTAATGTTCTACTCCTGTAATTGTCTTTTTAAATTTCTGTTTCTTTTATTTTGTTTTAATTTCCATGTTTTTCTAATAGCCTATTCATGTCTTAAATTTGTTACAGGCTACAATGCTTTAGATCCTTTTCAATAATGTAGGACGTAATCAATCAATTTTATGGTGACAGTTTGTGGATTTTATTAATAACAAGACTTTGCAACACTTTTCCAAAATGTTGGATTTCAATCAATTGGAGAAGTCAAATTTATGATCTAAAGAGTTAAATAATAAACCAAGTAAGGGTTATTCTGAAGGAGGCTGAACAAAAGTAAGTGAGTTTTTGGCAGCCATAAGGTTCACAACTTGTCTATTTAGTGTTGAAAAAATTATTTTTTAAAAACCAAGTGAAAACTAGCGAGCTCTTTTTAAAGGAGAGGCACCAATGTTTTGTATCAATGAGTGTACATATTAATTTGTGTGATTGTTGTTACAGATTTAAAGGAAGAAAAAGGTCACAGAGATTGTTGGCACAAGGCATACAAACATTATTGTCTTTTATTCATAATTTTCCTCATATTTACACAACATCTGGCATGGATTTTTAGACAGTGCATACATAAATGTTAGAAGTCTGGAAATCTGAAAATGCTATACATTAATTCCACTCATTCATTTAACAGTCCAAGAGAATGAAACATTAGCAATACTGTATCTTCAATGCAGAAAATGAAGCCTCTAAGAATTTACAGTGGACAGTTAACAAACGGCCTGTTCCCTAACCTGGGGCCGGATTCACCAATATGTTATTAAGAAAGATCTTAAGAAATGTCTTAAGAAGAAAATTAAGAAGTTCATTAGAAAGTTCAATTTCAAGTGCAATTCCTCAATATTTTATTAAGAGCTGTCGTAACAACAGTCATTTCTTACAAATTTCCTATTTCTGGAAATTGCAAGATCCTTATTAGATAGACAGAGTTTGTACAGCTACTTGTTTGATAATTAATAAGATGACCATCATACCGCATGGTGGACCACACTTCATAAACATATTCACAGTTTTACAACATTAGGCTCCATGTATACCCTCTGATGATGCATGACATGGATGAATCTCTGAGTTATAGATGAGTTGTAGATGGCAGCAGGCAGAAGGCAGCAAACATCAATCCGATAAGAAAACTTCCTGGAACCAGCGACACAGCTGCACTTTCTGAAGGCTGCGCATCTGAAAGGTGTTCACAGGTTATGCAAAGACAGAATAAATCAAGTGTATGAACAATAAACAATATGAAGTAGGTTAACTGTACCATCTTGCTATGGGAAAATGTGAAAAAATCAGATAGAGCTTGCACCAGATGAGTAGATATTGTGCTCTACTTCAGCAGGAATTTTTTTGTTTTAGAGACAATCACAATAATTTCCTTTTCTCATCAGGGTAACACGTGCAATTTGAGCAACTATGTGGTTATGTGATTATGGAGTATACTTACTTAGGCATGAATCTGACTCTCTGAACATGCCCATCAACTCACTGGTTCTGACAGACCTCAGAAGCTCTGCGCTGACATTCCCTGAAAGACACAGACAGAACTGAGTCACACACACATTCGGTTGTCAAAGACACTTGCATTTCTCACACTTAAGGCCTCTTAAAGCAGTTATTGACTTGCTTTTCACCAGACTCTCTCAAAATGTATGAGAGTGTATTTTTCAGTCAGACACTGAGGAGGTCTTCTTGGGAATTATAGTAAACTCTTCACATTGTGGGAGTCTTCTGAGGACATAAATGCCTGTCCTGTGCTATACTGTGTGGAACCTCTACAGATACCTCTCTGTTCCCCCTCCTGGGACAGAGGAAGGGACAGAAAATGAGACACAGGGACACTCAACTCCAGCGTCAGGTTACTGAGAAATGTTTCAGGTTTTCTAAAGATTTTCAATGCCCATAATTGTTCATTGTCCTGATGAACACAGAACACAGCCATTCTAGGCACACTACTTGCCCACAGAGCTCCTGAGGCCTGAAGCATCTGTATTTATCTAATATACATGTTATACACACAGTTCATGTCATGCCACAAGCAAAAGGAATAGAACTTGACCATAATGCAGACATTAGGAAGTGGTAATGTAATAACTTGCTATGACAAAACGTTTGATTTAATTCCTTCCCCATTTGCAAATTAGCTTTTTTCTATGATAAACTATGTGATCTTACTGATACATATTGAGGTTGCTTTTTTTCTGACTTGTCACTTCCTTGTTTCAGAGGACTTTTTTACAGCCAGATGACCTGGAGATAAATATTAACTTCAGTGGTCAGAGGGAAGTTAAGTTTATCACTTTAATTATATGATTTACAGAGGTCACATGTCACTCACTGCCTTTTCATTGCCAATCATCGTGTTCATGTTGTGTTCATAGGGGAACATTCATAGGGAAACATCATTTTTTAGAGGTCTCCTTTCTTACCTGACACCATGAAGTTGACTTGCTGGCACTGTCCACCTGCAGCAGAGAGAGGAGAGCCTGGCAGGATGGTGATTCTGGTCATGTCCAACTGCAGGACTTTTGCAACCCGCATACGGAAGTCAAATCTGGGCAAAAAAGAAATCAAACATCAACTCTGGTCACCTGGGGTTACCAGGAAATGTGTTGTTTTCTATTCATCGCATTTTCTCAAATCAGATCTGTGCGCACTGTGCAGTCAACCCAGAACACTGTGAAGATTATAATCATAATTCTATGGGAACAGGGAGGTTCTGATGAGTATTTTACATAATCAATACATGAGCGTTAGGGTAAGTAATTGTAGTTAAAGTTAATGTCTGTCTTGTTTCTTCACTACTCAACAAAGTAGTTTCAAGATGCTGTGCCAGCCAATCAGCCAGAGCGTGTGTTTGTGCTTGTGCACAGACAGACCTGCCACCATCCTCATACCTGCCATCAAAATGTGTCTCCGCATACCTTGAGTGGCTTAGGCTACTGTGATCAGATCTATAAAAAACATGCAATGTTTATCTGACAGCGACAGACAGGTGCTTTGTCAATCTCAGTGTGACAGTGAGAAAGAGAGATGAGTGAAAGGGTTTCGGGCATTTTGGAAAGTAAAATAGTTTTGGTTTATAATGAAACTGGACTGAGTAGTGGTGCCTCATTGTAGCCCAGGACACAGTGATGTTCACACTGCCAAAATACAGTAATGAGACCAAGTGAATCTGTCTTCACCCCTGTATTTAGAACTATGCACTTGTGATCAGATAAGCTGAGGCTGATGTTAACATCAGGTCTGAACAGATCCAGTGCGAGTGAGAGATGGTAGATGTGATACGTGCTAAAATATAGCACCGACTTCAGGATCACCAGTGGAAGGATGTGTCCGTGTTAAGTTGTGAATGGGATTGATTGGACGACTGGTGCAGAGACCAGAGGTGAATGTGAGCATTCAGAATAAATTTCCACAGATTGGAGAAAACACTTCATTATCAGAGTAGGTTTGTTGTGTATTTGTCAATTATTACAAGTTGCATCTATTTTCTCAATTTTTGAATAATTTCATAAGAAGTATTTTTTTTTAAAAGTATATTTTAATCCTAACCCTAACCGTTGGGCTTTTTATTGCCTTTAATTGATAGAACAGTGAGGGGGGGGACAGGAAATGAGGAGGCGAAGAGGGGTAATGACATGCAGAAAAGGGCTGGCTGTTGCGGGATTCCAACCGGGGCTGCCTGCAGCGAGGACCGTAGCTTCAACACGGGGCGGCAGCTCTACAAAGTGAACTAAACGCCGCCCCAATTTCATAAGAAGTCTTGACAGAAATATCTATTGTGCAGCATTTCCAGATAACAAGCATAGTTCAATTGTTTCACAAGATATATAAAGCTCTTACAACACTTGGCAAGTACATCGGAAAACACACATTATTGTGTTGCATCTGTTGCCTCAATGACTGGCATACTTCATGATGATAAGTCTTGACAGATTAATTGACTGGCAGTTCAAAAGCCAGGGTGAGAACGTGACTTTCGCTTTTATTTGCTGTTCCTTTTACTAGAATCACAAAGTTCTATTGTAAAACACTAACCAACTCAATCATGTGTTGGTTTACAAGATTTGCGTGATACAAACACATTGTACTTAAATGACTCATGCCAGTAATAGAAACTGCAGTGCATGTCTACAAACTATTGTTTGACACTGCACACTACTGTAATTTTATGAAGGAACAGGGCCATTTTTGGACTCGGAGGGCTCAGTTTCAGCCTACAGACTATGCTATAACAAGACAATATAAAGTACGTTTGCTCACTGGAGGGATCAATATTTCAGACAGATACAGAAAATTATCACACACTGTGACTGTTGCACGCACCTGCTGAAGTTTGTCACTCTGGGAAAGGTCTGCTCTGCTGAGGGAGACTCTGGGAGGATGTCGGCACACGCCATGATGCTGTCTCCATTCTTCAGCACTAGAGACCTGTGGACCACTGAAAACACAGACACAACAAGTTCATGTTGACAGTATATAATTATTATTTTTATATTATGAAAGTGAACCAGTGTGAGAAACTTTTTTTTTTCCTCTCTTGAATTAGCATTGCAAGTAAAGTAGAACTTTTACGTTACCAAGTTGGGGAAACACACATGCGTCGTCATTCACCCAGAAACCTCTGTCTGTCTATTACCTGTGTTGTCTCCAGAGAGCTGGACGAGGCTGTCGGTGTAGAGCTGACCCTGTGTCAGGCTGACTGGACCTTGCCTCATGGATATCTCCCCCACCACACAGCTCAGAGGGTTTAGAACTGAACACCTGCTCTGAAGGGGGAAGAGAAAGAAGGAAGTCATTTTTTTCATCATGATAAATATACCTAGTTATGTACATGTGACTTCCTTGTCTACTTGCCAGTGTTTGCAGTATTACATGCATATAAGGGCTTCAATTTGGTCTTAACTTCTTCCTCCCTGACCAGTTGTGTAAGATAACTATTGTGGAGGGAAGACAATGGTGCTTTTCTGCTGAAGCTGCAAGCAATAGTTTAAATCCATTTTGCTGATCGGTTTCATGGATGATTGACATCGCATTCGTGACAATTCATGCAGAGCAGGTGTTTAAGTACTGTAAGTGTTTAATTTCTGCACACTTGTTCTGTTGATTGTAAACTACACCTTCAAAGATGCTAAAACCTCACAGCAGCTCAGAAAATTTGGATTATGGATCTGATTTTAAGACACCATTAAAAAGTCCATCGCCCAAGCCGAAATCAATTTAACTGGTTATAGTCTAATGTCTGAGTAAACTGTTTGAAATACTTGCTTGTATGTGTCTAAACTCAGGTTTGTGAAAGTACAAAAATGACAGTAACAAATATTTTGTACATAATTAATGCATTAAAATATTACAAAGATATTTGAATTTCGTCCAAGTTAAAGTAAAAAGTGCTGTGGACTCACTGTTGATGTCATGTTGAAGGGATTGTATGTGTCTCCCACGTTACTGCACTGGCTGTCAGCACCCATACGGTTGTTGGTGATGAACATAGAAACCCCAGACATCTGCAGAGAGGGAATAAAATACAAGAGTGAGTATGTGTATATAGTGTACTGTGAGAATGTGCCACCTTTTTCCCTTCAGATCAAAGGTGTTGGTCACATTGTGAGTCAGTGCAACTTGTCACTGAATTCCGCTCCATTCCAGCAAATGCTGAGTATATCTGCAATTAAAATAAACAGCTTCCTTTTGTCACTGTCAAAAAGCCCAAACTGGCACTGCCAACATGGATCTCTGTACTCTGAGTGTTTCCTCCTTCTCACTGGATGTTAATCCTCAACCCCCTACTCACTTTCCATGCCACACTCCATTTCATCACCTGATATGGCTCAGGTACCTGTCTCATATTTTACCTCTCCACACTCTCTTGTTTTAATGGGCCAAGACGTTATTCTCATTGGAAGTACATTTTGTTTTGTAATTGATAGTTGAAAACGTAAAATTCTTCCTGCGTGTTTGAGTTTGCTTACATTTTCTCTTGACACTGCCTCAAGGACCACCTCCAGTGTGATGTCACTGCGACTCCCGTCTGGAAACATCTGCTGGCGCTGGGGGCGAGAAAAAACAACTCAAAAATTTCCCCACACAATGCATGCTTAAGTATTAGGATTAAGAAACAAATGAACACATGGCTGATTGACAGATAAGGAAGTGAGGATATGTATACCGTACCGTACCTGATTGTACAATACAATGTGACTTAAGTGAAACTTGAACTGCTCAGAGTGTTGAAGCAGACCAGACTGTCATTATAAGAATGCTACTGGCATGTTATCACCGCAAATATGAAGGCAGTTAAAATGAATCAGTATTCTTACACTTTTGTTGTGACTTATCAGTTTTTTTTTGTTTGTTTTTTTACAGCAGACTAAATTTCAGAGAAAACAAATTTATTCTGATGGCTCTCCTTTTGCTCTCATTAATATGGTTGTCTTGGTAGATATTATGGGTTGCTATCCATATATGTAGTGCAGAGCTCAGTATGGGGCCTCTGGAGGACGGCTGACAGAGACAGCTGCTCCCTTAGTGAGCATCCTAGTTCGAATGCCTGTTGGTTTTACTAGCGATGGTAGGCGCGTGTTAGGCTAAGCTAATGATCTCTCCTCTGCTTCCCATAGCTCACTGCTGCAAGTCGCCACAGGCATAATGCATTCACTGTCTGTCCAGCACAGCAGAAACACTCTGTCATGTTTTTGTGGCAGCTTGGCTCCTATAATAAGTTAGCAAGAAAGAAAACCTTGAATGTGTTCTGTGAAACCTTGTTTATTATTTGCTGCCGGTAAAGGGCTGGGATGGGCTGGATGATTTTCATTCCAATACATAATTGGCTGGTCTCTCAAGAATTACTTGGACTGGGGAAACACTTTCAAAATCAAAAGTGAAGTTGAGTTACAGATTCTTATGGAGGGTGATATATTACAGGGCTTGATTTCACAGTGGTGCCATCTTCTGTGGTGAAGAAACAGGTAACATATCCTCTTTGAACACCTGCCACCTGTTCACAACACCTCAGAAAAGATGGGAGAAAATTTGTTTTTTCACTGTACTGCACCGCAGAGAACTTAAGCAATCTGAACTTGTGAAATGAAAGTTCGATTGAGTTACTGTTACTAATTCTGTTGGTGTTAACCGCCCACAGAACTTGTGGTTGAGTAGGGGATCTACTGTTATTTGTCCTAAAGGGGAACCACTCACCAAGTGTTTAGAAGTTGTTCCAGAGGAAGCTGAGTTACATCTATGACTCCTGAGAGATAACTTACATGTGTGGTTTGATCGTGAACCATATAGGACCGCAAATTTGAAGTGGTAGTCATAAGTCTGACAAGTGCAATACAAACTGCTCACTTGCTCAGTTATATCCACCAGAACTTACATGTACAAATCCTCACATAATAAGCAAGTTTGCACACATTGCTCATTTACTTGTGAGTGTGTATGTGTCTGGTTATGAGTGTGGTTGTTGGAGGAGGATGGGGATAGTTGGACTGTTATCTGTGTATTGTATGTGTTTGGATGTGTGATGAGAGTGGGAGAGAGTGTATGTGCTGACTCTGTTGTACACTTCATGATCTGGCGCTCTTGTTCCTTTTAAGCTTTTATTAGTGTATTCTGTCAATGTTTAAAACATTATGGTCATTTGTCTCTTATGTCCTATCTCAATTATTTTAATACTGCTGCTCCCACTTTACCTGCCCAATACAGGCGGAAATTAGCAGTTGTTGCTATAACTCGGCTCAGAGCATCTCTTCTTGTTTTACAAGATTAATGTTTTTTGTGCATTGTCCCTGTTTTTAAATAAATAAATAAATTCATATATTTGTATCTTAAAATAACTTGGCGATTATTCAGTGTCGTTAGTGGGTTACAGGTGAACGAATAAATGAATATATACAGTAGAAAGATTATCACAAATACTGCTGCAGCATAATTTACCTGTTGATAGCCATTCATGAATAAGACATTGGTTTTTGTTGGTTCTTACCAGGCGGACCGTCCCTTTGACTGTACCACTGAAATTAGCTTGGGCAACAGTCAATTGTGCGTCTGTATCTGTGTCAGCTGAGATGTCGGCACACCTAATTCTGCAAAGGAAAAGCACATACACAAGCACGCAAGAAGACAATCAAGATGAGTAAAATATCTCCAATATATCTTTGATGATTAACCTCGAGGGCACAATATTTTGTTGAGTCATTTTTAGTGAATGAGATGGACCAGGGAAACCTGTCTGTGACATCCCAAACCTATAATTGCAGTTGTCTTTTGGCTGCAAGTCTGCTACTGTGCCCGAGGGCTGAGCATAAAAATTAAATATCAGGTAGAAGTGATAGACGTATCTGGATGCTGTTTCTGTATGTAACATAATATACCTAGAAAGACAAATACTTCTCTTTTTTTGAAACTTGACCATAAAGTTCAAGTCGACACAGTATTACATTTCCGAAACCATTTCTGCTTAAATAATAGGAACCTGTGGTCAGGTGAAATATTTCATCAAACGTTTGTCTCAGTTTCACTTTGACTCCAATTTTTGCTTTTTATTTGTCTAATGACATTAAACAGGTTCTCACCTTGATCCGTTGGCGTGGTGAACCACCAGTGACCTTCCCACTATGCTGTAGGGGCCAGTTAATGGCATATTAGGATCCATGTACAGAGCCTCACGCTGGTTTAGGTCATTCAGCATCCCAAACTTGCCACTGATATCTCCAATCTCATACTGGTCCACAGTGCCAGTTCCCGGTGGTGGAGAGTTTGATACATTGACGGCTAATGGGTTGAAGTGGCCCAGGATGTTTGCATTGGAGCAGGGCTGTTCGCTGCCAGGTTGGAGGGGCAGTATGTGAACATGGTAACCCCCAGCTATGGCGTTCAAGTCCATCAGGGATACGTTTATATTTGTGGGGCCGTGTGGGACAGCCTGGGAGAACCGCACCTGACCAGTGGACATCCCAGGGCCAAACCAGCTACCTAAGCTTGCTTTGGGGACTCGCACCATTGTGACATTTGCGCAAGCGATTCTTGGCCCGCCTCTTTCTGCTTGATGGATGACCACAGAACGGCCAATAATGCCTGACCCGGGCAACCAGGATGTGACATCAGTGAAGAAGTTTTTTGATTCCACTCCACCCACTTCAGGGCTGAGGTCGATGGTACTGTGTTTGTTGGACATGTCTCCCACCTCGCAAGATGAGGGACTGGACGGGGCACAGTGGAGGGCATAGCTGCTGTCATCTGTGTCAATACTGAAGGGGTTCCAGTGTCCACCCGTCGTGCTGCAGCGCCTTTCCTCATCATCCCTCTCTGAGCTAATGGGATAGACATGGACATGCCAGTTGTGGTTTCTGGTTGTTGTCATTGTGGGATTTCCATATGACAGATCCATGAAGATGGCTACATCAGACAGAGGGTTGTTCTCCAGCTGGGTGAACCAGATGTCACCAATCACAGGGCTCTGAAACCTGGCTCTGGCAACAACGACTTCACCAGGAAAGCCGATGCCGGCACAAACATATCTGGCACCGTCTGGCTGGTGGATCACAACTGAGCGACCTACGATACTGTTCTGTCCAAACAGAGGGAGGTTGAAGTCCTTGAACATTACAGCCACCTCATTTCTACCGGCAAGGGACATATGCTTTGCACTTAGATCACCGACCTCATACCTGTCATGTGTCTCTCCAGGAGCTTTTGGGTATGATGGGTCACTGGTGTTGACTTTAAATGGGTTCCAGTGGCCGCCCACATTATCGTTTGAACACTGGCTTGATGATGGAGACCGGACTGAAGGGAGAGGAAAATTGTGCACATGGTAAGGTCCGACTCTGTTGTCTAAGTTGGTCAAGTTCACCCTCAGCTCTGTCAAATCAAATGGGGAAGCCTGACGGAAGCTGAAGTATCCTTTGATTCCTCTCATATTCACAGGAGCAGTCACCTGTTTCTCTGACACATGGTAAATCTGAGCGCACTTGTGGTCTGACTCCATGCGGAAGAGGAGGAAGCTGGTGTTGATGTTGAAGCTGGTGGGGTCGACACGGGATTTCACAGGTTGCAAAGGGGTTCCCACCTTCACCACACCTAGACTTGTCAAAGCAGAGGTATCTAAGCTTCCAAGTAGAACAGTGCAACTTGCGGCCGTGCTTGTGGATCCAAGGAGAGTGATATTGGTTTGTGAAGCATTAACCTGACCAGTTGTCACTAGGTCTACCAGAAGCCTGGCAGTGGTTTCTTCTGTGTGTAGGCGGATATAAATATCACCAGCTATAGTTCCCCTAAACCTGGCCTGACGAGTTGACACTGCTTGACCCCGAGTTACGACCGTGCATACTTTTGTGTTGTCACATGTGTGCAAAGTCAGTGACAAGTCGTCCAGGTTCTGTCTCTGTTCAAAGAGACTCGTGATGTCGATGGTGGTGTCAGATCCAGGCATAGCTGTGAAGTTGAAAATGCTTGGGCCAATATTTACCTCTGAGCAGGGTTGAGCAAAATGGCCATACATGACAGGGAACTCACTAAGAAAAAAGTTAAGTGAACTGCAGGATCCAGCACCAGACACATTGACCGTGGCTGTCTTTGCAGTGGAGTTAAACTGCACATAGCCTGTGACTCCTCCCATGTTCAGTGGTGCCAGAAACTGAACACAGGAAATGGAACCTGAAAAGGAAAACAAGGGAGAGGTGATGCTACGCACAAAGCATCTCTGATGGACAGGTGATAATGGATGCAATCCCTGGATGCAAATCCCTGCAAAACTGCAAACATTTAATGATGTTCTCCGCTCTTTGCACATTACCATGTGGTCACACAACTAAAACAGTTGGTTGTGTTATGACGTCCAAAGATTATTGTACTGCCTGGCACAATGATTTGCATCCAAGCTGTCCAGCCAAAACATAAAATATGTGACCATGTCTGCTCCCTCAGACCCTGTATATTGTTCTGTTAAATTGGACATGCTTCCACTTCATACTTCAACATCAAGTTGAATACTGGCTCCCATACCAGTTCAGAAAAGAGTTTTCATTCCAAATTTCAAATCCAAAAATGGATAAACTGTTTTCACTAGCTGAAAGAGTCGAAGAAGTTGAAACGGTGGCAAAATTAAAGTGATAAAAATGCAAAGAAGTAAAATGCAGAGAAGTTCTCGAAGGTCTACATTACACAATAAATACATTAGATTTCTGAAAAATCCTAACTAAAACAATGAAACATTAAAGTTAGAATGATATTTCTGTGTGAAGTTTTCAATGTGTATGACAAGGTTCAAGGATTTATAGGCTACTGAATGGGCTTTATGCACAGCTCCACTACTATTATTGGACCAACTGATTAATCCAGGTGTGCCTGACCATTGTTGTGAGGTCAGACACACCTGGATTAATCAGTTGGCCCAATTATATAAGACAGAAAATAAAGGATCTTGCTTATTTCAGGAAGTAGTGGAGCTGTGCATAAAGCCCATTAAGTTTCCAAATTTAAGTAAGAAGGTAAAAGCCCTCTTGAAAAGCAGGAGACGCAGTGGAAGAATATTATAAAATTACATTTTAGAGTGTTTAAGCCCTGAAGCGAACACACTTATTAAACCTGTTTCTAAATTAAGCTGTGACATTTCATTGACCTTAGACACCAGTAATTGGTCGACTAATGAACCTAGACACAAAAAACTCTCTATCGCAACTTTATACATTTTGTTTGTTAGACACAGCTTTCTACAGTGACAGTTAAATAACACACACAAAAGTACAAAATCACTTGATTATGCTGCTGCCTGCCAACATTACTCTGTATTTTTTATTCAGTTTGCTCCACCTCTTCACCTCTACACTGTTAATAGCCACTTTCACTTCTTAAGCCCAGCCATGACAGTACGTAATGGAAATTCAGCTTTTTCAATGAAACCACAGCACATGTCTAAAACGATCTTCATTTAGATTTTTGATTT
The DNA here is from genome assembly GCA_030347415.2 of Decapterus maruadsi. Taxonomy (NCBI): domain Eukaryota; kingdom Metazoa; phylum Chordata; class Actinopteri; order Carangiformes; family Carangidae; genus Decapterus; species Decapterus maruadsi. The sequence goes on along the minus strand of CM064901.1, from coordinate 25,247,896 downwards.
CTGTTAGATGAATAGAAAATGTACAGTATATTGTCTTGCTGTGTTCTCTGTGTAAGACAACAAACTTCACCTTATTAATAGAAAGCTGTATGAAATGTGTCCACCACCATAACTTTACCAAAAGCTATGCATATTTGGGATTATAGTTTTAAGTGGCCTAAAAATCATTTTTCTGATAGCCCAAAACATATTTTCATATCATTGTTGGATGTTCAGAAGGAGGTGCAACCTTCATCAATAAGACTGATCCTCTGCACTGCAGTCTCAAAACAAGTTAAACATTATAAAGAAAGGTAATCAATTTTAACTGAACCCGGCGGTATCTCTTCACATGACATTGAGTAACTGAGTTAAGTTCCTAAGTCTTCCCTCCAGAAAGAAGAGAAAGAGAAACAGAGCAGCTGATGTCACTAACAACATTATCCAACTTCTCAGTGAAATGACCCGCTATGAGAAGAAAACGTGCAGACTCTGCCCACAATGACACATGGTTTAAAAACCCCGGTTTACACATCACACTAGTGAGTACATAAATCATCTATGAAGTCCATGTGGGACGGTAAGCAAAATAAAAGATTGTGAAATACTTACCAAGCAAATAAAACAGCACTGTAGCTGTCAGAGGGCACATGTTGCAGATGTGTGAGAGTCACAGCAGCAAAGAAAATGTGTTCTTAGACTGGCTGCGTGGCTGCAAGGCTGAGTGTAACCACACACACACACACACACACACACACAAAAAAATTCCCAGCTCAGTTACGGCATAAGAAGTTCAATGACAACTAAAAGATTGTATCTATGTGTGTCTGTGCCCAAGTGTGTTCCCCAGCAGGATGTCATGCGTGTAATGTGTAGCTTCTCCTGTGCTTCTGGTTTTTAAGCTGCAGTCTGTCTCTGTCAGCCTGTGATTGGTCAGCAGGACAAGTCTTTCATGTATGGAGGCAGAGGAGGGAGGGAGAATATTTGGCAGGCTGGATGGGAGGTGGCCTGCCCTTGGTGTGGCCATACACATATTCAAGATTAGAGGCATTGAATAATTTTTTTTATCAAGATATTTTCACAACATTTCCTTGTTTGGAACTGGTACCTCACATGTTTGGTTTGCAGAAGGTGTTAAACACACAGAACAGAAAGACACTGAGGACAATTAAAAGCAGCAATCTATGGCCAAAGACACAAAAGATAAGACAAATATTGAATTAATTAATTAATTTGAAAAAAAAAGAGATAAAGAATGAATAAAAATAATCAATTAAAAAAAAGCTGTTCAGCTTGTAAACCCCACAGGTCCCAAACTCAATGTGTGGTTTATATTTCTTCTCAGTTGGTCACTGTGAATCTTTTTTTAAAAAAAAGGTTCTTGTTCCAATATCTGTTCATTTTCTTTCTCCTTTTAGACCCATTGAGTATGCCTCAGCTGTCCTTGTGACAGGGTTGAAGACAAAAAAAAGGGGGGGAATGAAAATACCTGTTCCAAAAATAGCAGCACAATGGCCCATCACTGTGATCTGTTTGGGGTAGGCTACACAGCTATTTACACATATTGGAGGGTCAGTGAAGTGGATCAGGCCCTTCACTCAGCTTGTTCAGATCACTGATTGCAGTAGGAGCTGGAATCATGATGTGACTGTGTCTTTGTTGCTAGACGTCAGTGGCGTAGCAAGAAAAAATCCATTGGGTGTGCACCAGGAAAGACTGGGTGTGCCAAATCTTCAGCAAACTGATCGTTACACCTCCACAAACATTCAAAAGAATGTATCTCTCTCCATTCCAACATTATTAAGTACAAAACATATCCACACGACGTACTCAGGAGTTTACCCTTTTTTTCATACACATACATGTATCGCGGAAGTTCATGGAATTAAAGGACAATTCTGGGCAAATTCAACCTGGGGCTATAGTTTCCTAATATTTTAGTTCTAAAAGAAGGATTCTGGCTATTCAAACATACATACTTGCACAAGTTTTATCAACAACATCTTCTTAGCAGTAAGAGTGAGTCTGGATATTGTTTATTCTACCTGAGTGCGTCAATTTGATTCTCGCGTGAGACTTTGCGAGACCTATAGTATTCCAGCTTCGTATACAAACATTTTAGTTTTCTTGAAGTAAACAAACCCCAGTGTATGATTGAATAGCCATCTGCTGTCTGTGAAAAAAAAAGTGGTTTTGTGGGATGCAAATAGCCTAAACAGCAAAAGTATGGTCTGCTCCCATTATACGCTGCTGTGGTGATGCGGGGAGAGACGGAACTACTACAAAACAGGAGCAATTAAAGACAATCTTCAGAATCTTTCTTTTAGACCTAAAGTATTAGGAACCTACTCAGGTCAAACTCCAGGTTGGTTTTTGCCTGGAATTGTCCTTTAAGTATCTGAGCTGTGACAGCTGTGACGAGGAGCAAAATAAAGTATCCACTCTATATCATTTTTATTGACACTGCATTTCCATGTGAAAAAATGTTAAAAAAGAGGGTGGATGGCTTTTAAGAGGATAAAGAAATGACAGAAAGACAGAGAAGTCTGTGAGATATTCTCCAAACACTGAATGGCAACGACTTAATGAAACACTATAGTGCAGGGGTAATGTCGGGGGTCAACCTGATGAGAGATGAGTTTATGTCTCAGGGTTTCAGGGTGGTGTTGATTTTTTCCCCTTCCCCAAGTCCAAGACTTGAAGATTTTTGTGTCATTAAATATTCCTTCATGCAGTGGCCAAACCTCATTAATCCCTGCTATCTGTTAACGTTAGGACGGTAGGTAGCGTTACCTTATTAGTGTTAACCTTTGCTTTGACAACATATCCCTAGGTAGTTTTGGGTGGTGTGGTCACATGTGGGCATCTTATATTTTATTTTGTTTATTGTCCTGATATAGACTGGTTTGTGTAATCTTAACTGTCATAAACAAAAGATTGCAGGTTACGAAGCTCGTTTGTTTTTGCAGTCTGCGGAGACGAAAGACACCGGGTGTACTACACTGATGTTGCATGTTTGGTTTTCAGTCATGAGACGCCAGGTGGAAATCAGAGGTAGTAGTTAAAGCAGATATCAGTGGAATGTTTTTGTTAATATAAGTCCCTAATAGTCCTATTTTCCGTCAGCAATCACTTACATGGAGTGTTTCAGCCGTAACACGAGTCTCTCCGTCACTCTGCTCTGCTGTAACCCGAGGAAAATTTTTTTCTTGTGGGATACAAGTGTTATCCAATGAGGAGAGAGAACGGCATGAAGGGCTGTGTGTGCAGCCAAGGGATGCGCGTGAATGTGGTGACGTAGCACGAGGACCAATACAACCACCCCACAGAAGTTAGCTGTAGAGTGAAATATTACAGAACAGACAGAATGTGAGAACCCATTTTAATTTAACAGCACAAAGTGAACACATCAAATTTTAGAATTGAGAAATTTCATTGTTTCTTGAAAATGAAATGCCCATTTTGAGTTTGATGCCAGGAACACTTTTGAATAGTTGTGAAGTTGTGAAATGCCTGACGAGGGCCTGCTAACTCATGGTGTTCAAGGAAACATTTCTTTTTTTGCGTCCATTACTTGTGTTTTTCCTTCCTGTGAAGTCATACCAGTTCGATCTGAGTACGAGTTCACGGGTCGGAAGTTACTGAGTGCTCCCCAGGTGGGTTACGTTATAGTGACTTTCACAGACAACAGGATCCCTAGGTAAAAACACGAGTTACAGGTTACCTGGAATTTTATTTTGTTTATTGTCCTGAAAGTTTTGTAGTTGTAACTTGAAGCTGTAACTTACGGTTTTTGCAGCCTGCCTTGAACGCAGCATTAGCTGATGTTGCATGTTTGGTTTTCAGCCAACCGCTGATATCTGCTTTAAATATCACAATTATTCCAGAGTTTCTTTGTTTTTTAAATTCAATTTAAGATGTAGCATAGCTATGGGAAAAAATCTGCTTAGTTCCTCTTTAATGAGTCACACTCTTGTGAACGAACTGACACATGCTGAGAGAATGAAGAATAACAATTTGTTCGTAGAACAATGTTGCTGTTGGGGCGGCAATGTTGCTTCAAGGATACAAGTGGAGTTATTTTTTCATATTGCCTGTTCATTTGAGTTTGGCAAGTGTATTAATGACAGGAAAAACCCTTCCTTCACCTCCAAAATGACAGCTGTACTTTTGAAAGCTTTTGTCTTGGCTTTTAGGCAAGAGATTCTCTAGTTGACCAAAACTTGCAATTGTCAGTGTATCTTTTTTTCATGATCAGTGAGATAACCTAAATAATCAAGGGTTGCTAGATGGGGAAAATTAACAGGTCTTTGTTGCTACTCTGTACAGAGTCTGTTGGACGTGTCGTAGCATTGATGTTTGTTAGACAGATGGAACCAAATACACTGGTGTACGTTTGTGAGCAAACATTTAGTGTGATGAACATCAACAAAGCGTGTCACACAGCCAAGTTTACTTATGAACCATTGCAAAGATGACATTGCAAAAACCAGCAACACTTTCCAAAAAAAGAAACATCTCGACAGTGAGGAACAAACATCACTGTTGTGTAATTTAGTTGAGTTTTGACCCCATCAACAATAATTGCTTTCAATTTCTAAAACCCACTATGGCACTTGAGTCATAAAGTTTGCCCATCCCTGGTTTATTCACAAACATAAAATGCTGCAACCACCCCATAGTCCAAGTTAGCTGTAGGAGTGAAATATTACATTGTGTGTATGTGTGTGTGTGTTTGCAAAGTTGGGATGCTGTGTAAAACATGAACAGACAGAATGTGAGCAGAACACTTGAACCCCATATTTAATTTAACAGCACAAAGTGAACACATCAAATGTTAGAATTGAGAAATTTCATTGTTTCTTGAAAAATGAAATGCTCATTTTGAGTTTGATGCCAGGAACACTTTTTGAATAGTTGTGAAGTTGTGAAATGCTAAAAGAAAACACCTGGTGGAACATCTCATAATTAAAAAAAAAAGCAATCCTAAAGTAGAGATAGCCAGATGTTTACCACTCTGTGAAAGACTGTGCAGTTCTCAATGTTCAACTAAGAGTTTTGGGTTCAGTATCATTGTCTGCAGTTCATACCATCATTAATTAAAAGACTCTGAGACTCTAAAGAAATGTCAGTGGTCCAGGGACAAGACCAAAAACTTTCAAGGGTCCTGCATTGACAACAGACATGAGTCTGTGGTGAACATCACTGTATGAGCCCAGCAACACTTTAAAAAAACATTGTTGGTGAACAAAGTTCATCACTGCACCCACAAGTGCAAGTTAAAACTCCACCATGAAAAGAGGAAACTGTATACAGATCCATAAGCCCCAAAGCCTCATGGTCCCAGGTCAAAGTACTAATTCAAAAGTGCAGTGATATTATTGTGACAGTTGAGCTTCCTGTCACTATGCCTCCAATTGATCATGCGCCCTGGCTACTTCAAGGCCATGTCCCTTTGGCCAAGTGGTTAGCGCGCATGACTCTGACTCGGGAGTCTGGGGTTCGTAGCCCTCTTCACCTTGCCACATTATCATAAACATTTTTAAATTATCAAGCAGGAAACTGCTCCCTGTTACTACTGATTATCTGAATGCATATTATCTTATTGTATTATAAATACTGATGCACCAGAGTGTAGTCAAACTTCACTTCAGGCTTTCTTACTTCATAGACAGTTTGCTAGTTCCTTCCAATGCCAGTGGTCAAAATAAAATGAGTAAAATACACACACCCTGCTATTCAAATACAATTTTTCCATTCTGTTCCTTTTAGTCACTGAAATGAAAGTGCTGTGTGTCTTCCCTGTTGCTCTGGGCCCAAAATGCAAACCACAAGACGTAGGGGGGAAAGCAAACACCAGTTTTAATGGGGCAGAGGGCAAAATGGAGTTGAGATGGCGTGGGGAGGGCAATGCAGGAAGTGGAAGGAAGCAGGTAGCCCAAGAAGCTGAGATGCAGGGGATGTGGATGGTCCAAGCGCTGCTGGAGGGTGTGGAGGCTGGGCAGTGTAGTGGGGTAGGTGCTGGATTCTGGAGGATCACAGATAACACAGATAACGACTCTCTAGGCCGATCTACCACAGAGCGGACACAGTGAGTGCACAGGAGGACAGCATCTTTATGCTGTTGATGAAGATAAAACCCAGGTGCAGAGCCACCTTGCAAACCACACCCAACCTCAGCCTAGAAAACAGACACACACGCTCACACGCACCAGGAATGAGGGAGTTGCCACTGGTATCGGACAGTTTGAGGAAATAAGCTGAATATGATGAATGAAGTCATGCTGCAATTGATAAGGTGTTATTAACCATATGTCAACATTTACACAGTAACTTACCATTGTAGTATTCATTGTATATATTGTAATGTCTTTATTTACCAATTGGTCCATTGGTCCATCCATTTCCGTCATGGATGCAAGCACCTGCACAAACTCTCACACCAGTACCAGTGCCAGTACACGTGAATAGTCTACATACTGTGTCTTGTACAGAAACACAACTATTTGAAGGCGTGCTGACATAAATCATGTTGTCACAAAGCAACATTCAATCTGTCTACAGTGAGCATCCTGTTAGTTTATTTTTGCACACTCTGTTTCCCAGAACTGAGAGCAATTGAAAGAACTGCATGCCTCTATAAAGTATCTAGAATCTATAATGTCTAAGCATGTGTGTGTGTTTGAGTACACCTTGCTAGTGCCTAGTATTTGCCTTCAGCACTATGCCAGTATTCTTCATGGCATAGATTCAACAAGTTGCTGGAAACATTCCTCTGATGTATTGGTGTGTGCTGATGTGATAGCATCACACAGTTGCTGCATATTTGTTGTCTCTACCAACTCTACATCACATACGTACTCTATTGGAGATTTGAGATCTAGTGATTATAGAGGCCATTTGAGTTGAGTGACCTAGTTTTCATGTTCAAGAAACCAGTTTGAGACGATTTGAGTTGTGTGATGTGGAGATTTCTCTTGCTGGGGGTAGCCGTCAGAAGAAGGTGGTTCATTGGGGTCACAAAGGGATGAGGGAAATCCATAATAATAATAATAAATATTACATAAAAGTCATAATAGATCCACAATAAATAAAATAATCACACATTTATATGTAGGACGCCAATGGCTCCACCTCCACAGTCTTGAGGTGAACCTGACTGCACTCATAGCAGGGTGAATGTAATTATTCATTAGCTGAGGCAGACAGCCTACATATAGGCTACATAACATTCCTGAGGACAGCAAGGCAGGTGGATTCTCCAACCCTGACAAACATTTCACTGGCACTTCTCCAGCATGACAGCAGTAATTAGGTTACACACTAAGGTGTCTTGACAGATGATGAACACATAGCCTACAAAATGTTCATACAAAGTACAGTCAGTAAATGTCTACCACCAGTCAAGCACTTACAAGACATTACCTCAATGAAATCATTCAGCAAAGAAAGAGAAATCCTTACAGCAAACCATCACGGCCAGCAGATGGAGGCAGAGCAGCAGCTATAACGCATAGGTGAGCTTTCCATGATGGTACACTTTTAGGCCTAGTGTAGGTTGAGCTTATTTGTTTGCACGTAATGTTATATTTGACATGACCATAGGCTATGATAACTAGGCCTGCTAGGCCTACAGACAAATTAAAATGTTATTTTAATTATAGTAAGAACATTATGTTGTGTGGCTGTTTTTTTCACAAGTCATAATTAATAGATGTGCATACAATAGGCTAGGCTACTGTACCTGTGAATAATAACAATAATACACAGAATATACGCAATCCAAAACAATGATGCCAAAACTAGCCTGCTTTTAATCATTTAGCTTTTAGCCTACATGTTCATGTGGTTCGATGTAAAATATGTATTATAAAACTACACCACGCCATAGCTCAGGATATAACCACATATGCTGCTTTCGCACGAATTAGGACAAACATAAATAATAAACATGAACGGCAGCCAGCCTGAATCACGTGGGATTTGCGAAAAAATGCGCCTCGAGTCTCAGTGAATGGGAGCTCGCTTCCTGTCACATTGTGAGACGCAGTTTCCGCCTCAGCCGGCTCAGCAGATCTACACGGCATGTGTGCAGCGGGCCCAGGCTGCACGGAGCGAGCACACCGCAGCGTGGAGACTGAACATCAGTGAAAGTGCTCGGTCACGTCGAGCCTGAACGGAACCATTGGATTCAAACAGAGAGAAAAGTGTCCGGGGACACTCGCGTGCGTGCGTGCGTGTGTGCGTGCGTGCGTGTGTTTACAGGTCGGCTGTCAGCTCCTCACCTGGGACCTCCTCACAACAGGTAGGCTATGTGATGACTCTCCTCATAAATCTGACCGTGGGTCACATAACATGTCAACTCGTGTATGTGTTGTGTTGTGCCTGCGTGAGTAGAGACTGTGACAGCATCTTCACTCACACTGAATATAGTAAACTTATCATTCGTCTCTACACTATATCATTTTTGCTCATGTGATCATTTAGGGTCGTATTTTCTCATTCAAGTGGAGATGGCTGCATATTTATGAATCACATACTTTTAATAGCTGTCACATTTTTATGTAGCCTGTCTTTTCATTGAGGGGTGGGGGTCGAAGGTGAGGCCACAACCTTGGGGAGATGGACAGTTTTGTTCTAATTTACAGTAGGCTATGTTAAAGCTGAATCTTCTTTGCTGCCCTGTGGTGTTTAGGGTGATGAGGCAGTAGGCTACGTTTGTCACACATTTCATACAGAAAACAGGCCTTTTCTTTATAAGGGTTGTATCCAGCATCTCAGATAGATATGTTTTTCTAAGATCAGGGAGCAGTTAGTTTTTCTTGGGCAAAACCATCCATAACACTTATTAGGCCTATATGTCTTTTAGTTGTCTGTGTTGCAGAGTTTATTGTCATTTGTTTAGAAATGAATATCAGGATTAGCTAATTATGTCTCAGCGTGGAAATCATCAGTAGGCTATAGCCTGAGCCTGGTTACACACTGTTGTCATCATACAGGTCAAAGGGATAGTTCAACATTTTGGCAAATTGCCCCTTTGCCATTGAAATAGTCATAGCAGTAGGTTCGTTACCTTTATTTGTCGGTGTAAGCTATTTTTAGAACGGCCGAGGACAGCCGTGAGCCGCTCTGAGATACACTAGGCTCATGGGATTTCTTGGTTTCCCTTACAAACACAATCCAAAAACTCCAAAACGCTCTGGTGGACAAATTGATGAGTTTGATGAGGGAAGCCAAGAAATCCCATCAGCCTCAGTAGCGTAGCTCTGAGCAGCTCGCCGCTCGGCTCCGCCGTTCTAGAAATAGCTTGCAAATAAAGGTAGGAACCTACTGTTATGACTACAGGGATTATGGCAATGGGCCAATTTGCCAAAACGTTGAACTATTCCTTTAAAGTAGTTTTGTTAGCAGGTTTATTCATAGTAACAGAGTGTCCCACAGTGTGTGTAAACTGCTCTGCCCTGAGGAAAACGTTAGCTGTTAACTGGCCAACAACTTGCTGCTTCCTCTTGCTTCTCTACAGCTTCCCGCCTTCTCCCTATTTTTTTTCCAACATTTTTTCTTCATGTTCTACAAATCAAACGCCTCGCAGTCAGACACTAAGGGAGGGAGGGTCTCCCCTTTCTTCTCTCGTATTGCATGTTACCTGCGAGAACGTCCTCGGCACCTCTAGCTCTTGGATAGTTCACAGCCTGTAATGACTCTCTCAGGATATACATTTCCACACCAAAGCCTGGCCCAGACAAATATGATAATTGCCTCCAAAAGCTCTGCACTCTGACTTACTTTGTTTTTCATCTGTTTCTCTTTTTTTTCTACTTCCTTTTTTTTGTTCTGCAGAGCTCTGTGAAAAACTGTGAATGTTCGCCATATGGATCTGAAAATACTGTTCTCTGATTTACTGAGAGAAAAGGGGGCCTAATCCACAAACCCCTCAGGGACTGTCCATAATGTGCGACATTTAACCCCGAGCTAATGATGGAATAGATAGAAAAATACACATACTCCATTTTTCTCCACCTCCGCTCCTCTTTGATGAACACTCCATTTTCTTCCTTGTTTTGCTCCAAGTGTTTCATAAGGCCTCCATGAATATTGCAGTTGCTAAGGGCTCGAGGGGCATGGCACAGAGAGGTTTCTGGTTCTTTTAGCCATGAGGAAGAGGAGTGAATATCACCAGTGTTTTGAAGCTAAAACATATTCCAATTTGAAAACCTTATTCAAACAAAACAAACACAAACTGATCTAAAATCAGTAATTTTATTCAATAATTGATGATAATCTCACTTCATACAACTTTGTTGCCCTGCTCCCATTGGCTTAAAACACTACAAATTTGCTCCACGCAGCTGCTTCTGATGACGAGGCATCACCACTAGTAAATGTAAAGTGTGTTTGATACAGTGATTTCAATACACTGTGTTGTAATAATTTATTTGTGCTACTTGGGCATTTGTATTTATTTAGAACAGTCAAGGGTCATGCAGCTGTTTCATTATAATGCAATCTGCATTTTGTATTTATTACAGAAGGCTGTTTGTATTTGTAACAGGCTTTTAGAGTTGACCTTTACATTGCTCAGAGCATAACATGGAGACAGGGGCGAGTGGAGGGGAATCTTTTGTTCCAGCACATCTGCTGAGGTCTTTCTGTCTGATTCATGTTTATTTTCTCTTGTTTAATAAATGGTTTTATAATAACCCAAGTCACGATGGAACTCAGTGAAATTGTAGATCCATGCAGAGACACAGGAAGTACAGTGTCCTTGGTGGTTTGGGAATGGACTGAGAGTCTATTGAGCCCTGCCTGTTCACTGTTGTGTCTTTAATCCACCTCGCTGTCCTGTATAAATGGTACGAACACGGAATGGGTGGGCATTGTTGCTCTGCCTTTATGTCAGCAGCGGAGGTCATCTGAGCTGAATCAACGCCCTGTGTAAAAGGGAGAGCCGGCATGGAAGGACACATGACCACACTTCACGCTTCTGATCGTGGAACGCTGGCGTGTTATCGTAAATCACGCAGTCAGCTGGCGTTACACCGACCTTGTTGGGCTCAGCGTAAACAAGCCAAGGCGATGTAGTGCGGTGTCTTTGTAGAAAGGGTTATAGATGAGCTGACTAATAACATGGAGGCAGTGACCAGTTGAGTGGATGCAGTCTGCGCTGACTGTTAATGACCCGTGTCCATAGTAAGACTTGATTGCCTGGGAATGTTGTACGGAGCTGAAAAAGGAGGGGAGGGGTATCGAGGAGGAAAATATTTGAGCGTTTGAGTTTTTCTTTGATGAAAGTAGCTCAGATCTACAGGTGTGTAGAAGATGAGGTAGCTCCCTCCAAGTTGCTGCTCCTTCACTTCTTTTCTGGTCTTGTTACCAAAAGTTAAGATTTTTTTCCAGTCTTTTTTTTAATAGCGCACCAAAAAGTATGGAAATGCATGTGTGTGTGTCAGTGAGCCTGAAGCCATTTAAAAAAGCACACGGCCCAGTGAAGTTGAACCTGTCCAGAGGACAGAGATGACTTCATCATTACCTCACCCTGCTCTGCTACAGAACTTATCAAAAACATGTGGCTCCGCTCTCCCTGCGCACTGCAAATTGATTGAGTCTTGGATTCCAATGTTTTTCCTTTGTTAGGGGATGTGTGTTTGCGCGCACCCAACCTTCATCTTATTATGCTGGATTCGACTTGTCTCTCCCTGGGTTTTGACTTCATCTGTCATTCATTTGGCTTGTTTCAGCACGTAGCTCTGGGTTTGGTCAGACAGGGCCGCAGCCTCCAGAGCTGGACAAGATTATAACTGCATGCCTGAGCGGTTGAGCTTGTGTGTTTCTGTTATACTCAATGATATAAAATGAAAAAATGTCAGATATGTATAACATTTTTACTACACAACCATATACATACAGTTGGACTCTTAATCACTTTCCTGCTGAGAGCTGTAAATGAAGACAGATATACTCTCATACAGAGCTGCCACTCTTGACTCTTGTTGCTAAAATGTGATAAGATATAAATTGGAGATATTACATCAACAACACAACAAGGAAACAGTATGAATCAACCGTTGTGTTGACTCTCTGACCTGTCTCATCGCTGCCAAAACACATTCCTCTTTTATGGAAGAGTTTACACTCCAAGACACGAAGTGAAGTTAAAGTGCGACACAGTGCAACACAGCGATTATACACTCACCGCTCTATCGGAGGTCAACACTGTCAGAATGACTCGCTTTTGGTCAACAACACAACAGAGTTGAGAAACAATGTTCACTAGTGGAAAGCACCTCATTGAGATCATTTCTTGTGGTTGCTGTTTACCTGTTGTGTCATAGAGCTGCTCTGCTGAAGTTCATCCTCAGAGAATTTTTTTTTTTTCATGCACTGATTCCTCCGACCGACGAACTCAGACAAAGCTGAACAATCTCTCATTTCATGCTATTGTGCATCCACAGTCAGGCTGCTGTTTGATGTGATGCATGTGTGGGCTGAGTGTTTAGATTCCAGGATTGTTTGGCTGCCAGAGCCAGAGGTCCCAGCGGGGTGGGGTTAGAATAACCTTATTATACACTTGTGGGTGGATGTATTACAGAAAGCATCCGGCCCGACGTGGAGCACAGCTGACTTCTGTCCTGCTTGGAGAAAGTGCGTACATCCATATGCCATCACTTTGGATGTGCGTGTGTGTTATGATATATGAATGTGTTTGTTTTGCTCTAATATTATCTTGGTGTTTGCACAGGACTTTCTCTGTTTGTGAGGGTAGAGTGGGTGGGGGCCTGGCTGAGCATCAGCCCTGGTCGGCAGTGGGTCTTCCCATGCAGCGAGAAGGCGTTTGCATAGATATTAGAGTGGGGTTACCACGGCAACGGGGTCAGCCTCTGACCATGGGAGAAGGAGCGATGCCAAATTTTGGGGCCAAATGAGCTTTTGAAGCAGACAGCAGCTCTTTTGATCCCTGTGGTTGTCACCTTATTAAAGTGTCTCTCTGGGGGCTCAGACGCTCCAGATCATGAAAGTTCGGATTTGACTTGGGAATGTCGAGACAGGCTCGTAATTATCTGGAGTTCTCGTGAATGAATGAATATCTTGTATCCCGTCTAAAAGCAGACAATTGTTATTCAGTTACTCAGCTTATGACCTTGTGCAGATGTGAGCTGAAAGTCATGGAAATGTCAGTGATTTGATCTTTGAACATCACATATAATAGAAACAGTACAATCTGTTGATTCTGTCCTAGCAAGGTTCGGTCCGCGCGGCCTTGAATCCTTATTCAATCATCAATCTTTATTGTTGATTTTACTTTTGAAGACCGATAAAATGCTGCCATTGTGAGCAGAGAATGGCACTGACTTGGTGCTGCTTTGCCTGGGCTGCTTGCCAGTCATGAGAGTGAGTGTGCAGCCACTGTTTGTGGAGGAAGGAGGGGAGGGGGGGCTTCTCATTACTGTGCCCCTCAGGGTCTGTGTTAATATGGAGATTAGATTAGGATTCTTCCAGGTCAGCTCATCCTCTCAATTAACAGACTGTCATTTCTCATATTTACTGGCAAAAGGAAAAACACTGTCCCGTCCTGTACAGCGAGCCATTCAAGCTTGTCTTCATTATCCCATGTGAATCCATTCCCCACAGCGTGTTCATGTGAGCTTCGTTTATAGCTGAGTGTGCGTGCGTGTCCGGCCACGTGAGTTGCGTCTATGGATGCCTTCAAATTGGGTGTTGATCCCCTCGCTGTTTGGGGAGCTGGCAGGGATGCACTGTCACTATTTCTGAGTGTGATGGAAATCTCAGCTTGCATGTGTGTGTTTGTTCCTCTGCTCTAACTACTGAGCCATGTAGCTCTGCAGTTTTATCACCCTGCTATAAAAGTCCTGCTGAACAACATAACTCTTCTATACATGCACATGGACATAGAAACACACGCAGCTCAGCCTCAGCTCTGAAGAATCCTGCAGCTCAGATGTTGTGCTTTGTTCACCCTGTCACTGAGTGCGCCTTTTGTTTTGTCATCTTACTGGAACATGTATCACCCTCTACCTGAATTTATTGTCACACTAGTTTGTTGTTGTTGTTGTGTGGTGTATTTTCCAAAGGGACACTCACTGCGGTTTAAAGTCATTCAATGTGTCAGTGTTGAAGCTGGGCTGGTGAAAAGCATTCTGGGTGATAAAAATAAAATGTGGAAGAACTTGTTGCGCCCATTACTTTCTCACTTGGTTAACCACCAGCTGGGCAACTTTGGCATTTCCCAACATGGCATCAGTTTACATCACAGCATTTGAATGAGCAGAAAGACCAATCTGCAGATTTTTCTCTTGATTCATTTGTTTGATGCATAAAACATTAGACTCTTACCCCTTTTAAACATGACAGGCATCTTCTTTAGAGATGATGACTATTAATATTAGGGCTGACCCCCAAAAATCAAAGCTTCATTCGTTGCCATGGTAATCGATCATGAAGTCCATGATCGATTGTTTTTTTTGTTTTCCTTTTTGACACTGGTTCTCATCGGCAATTGTTAAATTAAAATGAGTAGGCTACTTGGCATCCTGGAAACCTGCCTGATTTTGATGCAGTGTTTGTTTGCCATTACTTTCATTATTTCCGCTACGATGGCACCCCCTCCCACACCCCCACCGTCGAAGCTTCGATTTTGATCGATTTTATGTCCTCGAATAATCGATTATCCAAATATGATAATCGGGACAGCCCTAATTTGTATACATTTATTCATTGTTTTTATTTTATATATATATAGTCTTGTTTTGTCTCTATGTTGAGTTTAACACAGGCACAAAAGCAGTTAAGCTTTAATCATCATTGTGCAATGACAAAAAATTACAATGACAAAATAGTTTTTCTTTTGCTCACCTACGTGTTGCAGCTCTACCTCATACGTTTAGTCATGTTTTTCAGTGTTGGGTTTACAGTGTGTACATGAACTCCTGCCGGCCTCCTGTGTCCAGGAAACACGCTTTATTGCCTCTCTGACCCAACATCTACATTTACCACATCATCTGCCACTGTTTTAGCAGGCACACCCATGCCTCGGTTCCTGTTTGTGGACACACACAAACCACACACACACACACACACACACACACACACACATACATCATGGTATTGTCACATCACACACCCAGCGACAAATCACAGTTGGCAGCGTTGAGCTGAGTTGGCTGCAGAGTCCTGGTGCTGGTGTGGGTATGTACTGTGCTGCTGTGTGTTGTCTGCTCTCTAACTGGGTCAGCTTGTGTACTAAACGATGATTCTCACACTCGGTGCCGCGGAGCTAAAACGCTGTGTCAGCGCTGCCGAGTGTGGCCTTGTATTGTTGTGTTTTGGCAGGTATTTGTTTTTCCTTAGTCATGGTTTTCGAGCTTTATCTGGATGTGTGGCGTGATGGTTGGTAGCAAGACATGGCATAAGTGTGTGCGTCTATTTGCATGCTTATTGTTGACAGAGCTGGTTAAGTGATGGGGGTGCATTTAAAGGTACAGTACGTGGCTAAATGGTGTTGGTGGTGGCATGTGAGATATGTGTGTGGAGAGACATCAGATCCATGGGACCACCTCAGTGCTAATGCACAGTTTGTTTGTTTCTCTCCCTGGCTGGGTCAAAAATAGTTGTGTTGCCCTTGCTTACTGAGTTACATTTGCTCCTGTGACCTCTCCTCCTCGCATACCACTCAGGACACGATGCATCCAAGAATCCACCATAAGTCACCGTCTGTTTTCAGCGTCCTATGGGCTGCAACTGACAACTTTTCTCAATCTTAAATTATCTGGCCTTTATTTTCTTGATTCCTGATTATTATTTTTTTCTATAAATAGTTTGTATCAGGGAAACATTGTCATTATTAACTGCAGCCCAAGATGACATCGTCAAAGTAAGTTAAAAGATTTTCAGTTTAGAAAAGCATCAAATCATCATGTTTGAAAAGCTGACACCAACAAATGACCAAAAACAATCATGCTGTAGATGAACTGACCAATCAGTCGCTGCATCTCTGCTGGATTCATTAGAAAACATGTCGATGTTGTTTTCCAGAATAATTAAAGTGAGTTACAATAATGCACATGAGTGATTTCTAAAGAGCAACTGTCAGTCTTGTTTTTTTCTGACCTACAGCAAACATTGCACAAGTGATGTACACAGTTCTTCAGGGCATGACCACACACACTGTAAGCAGGGTGTTGGGTGTGGTCAGCGGTGAAAATTGCAAACTGTCAGTGAGAGAAAGTCAAACTCTGCTTTCCACCATGCTTATCTTAAATGTGCTCCATATGTGCATTGTAGCTGCATGGAGTATGAATAAATCTGATTACAATAGTACGGAGTGATTATTAGAAGGGACAAGCATGAGCGCCGCCCTGTTTTTTGTCAGCCTGGGCTCATGTATGACGTGATATAATAAAAATTACAAGAACAAGACAATCAAGCTTGTAAATGTTAACATTTACCTGTAGCTGCACATTTCCCTGCAGCGTGTGCAGCTCCTGAGGATACCGTTCAGAACGTTAACATAATTGAACACTATTAAAACGCTAAATGAACAGAGACTTTAATGGACTCCTGGCAGCTCTGAATCATTACCACCGCTCTTCTCATTCACAAATCATGGGCCACACCATAAGAGGTGCACCTGTTGTCCTTAATAATTTATCTCTCCCATACTGTGAAGGATGTAAAACAGTGCTGTGTTTAACCTCAGAGACATTTATCCCCCTTTAGATTGTGTATTCAGGTCAATGTTTCTGCAAGACAGAGCTCATCACTGTATAGGAGTATATGTGTGGCTGTGACATTGCCGTGCTTCTCCTCTGCTGCGGGGCTGATGCGTGTCATTAGTGGTGCATGTTGTGTTGTGTTGTGTTGTGTTCAGGAGCCCCCCGGGCATCACAGAGCAGCCTGTAAGTCCGGCTGTGTGCGCACACTGCAAGCTGGTTTGTGTTTGTGTGTTTGTTGTGCTAATATGTAGATGAGCAACCAAGCAAGTTCCTGTTTGGTGTTTCTTTTAATACAGATTAAATGCTCCTTATTGTCCCAATAGTGAGACAATCTGTTGCTGCTTTTCTTTGTTTGCATATTGACACAGGTCAGCGGTCTAAAGTTTTTGTAAAGCCCTAGTATTATTGTGACTTCATCGTTGTTTGTTTTGAACTGAAGATATGAAAAGACTATTGAAACAAGACTCTGAGATGCTTCACCCATGAAATTCCTAGTGTGTGTGTCGTGTTGCACCACTGAGCCTTCTCCATCTGTCTCTGCTCCCACCGGCTGTCAATCATCGTCATATTAGCATCTCAGTCATTATAAAGGAGAAGCTGAGGCTGAGCTGATATTTTTTTTAAAAAGATCGTTTGACAGGCTTGTTGTGAATTCACTTACTTAATGGGCGTTGTTGCGTTATGTCCTGTGATTTCTGATGGCAACACAAAAGAAAGAACTTGCCCTGAAAGATCCTGTAAGAAAACGGCTTTTTGTGGCTTGAAGTTTGTTAGATTTGCCGACAGAAGAATTGCTAAGCATTTTTCATCCCTCTGAGGTCAGATAAGATTACATTTAATTGATCTAAAACTCATCCTATGTTTTACCTTGTTCTCATTCAGTTAATATGAAATGTAAAAGTGAGTCTGGTTATCAGATTGATTCGACAAACATTTTTAATCTTTTATTTTGAAGGGAGCTCCTGTTGTACTGACAGCGGCTGCTTCCACAATTTGATCAAGTTTTCCTTCAAGCCAACAAACAGATTCTCATGACAAATACACTTTCCGCCTTATCAGTTCCCCCTCCGGATGGATGGACGCCTACACACACACACACACATGAACACGCACACAGTTTCCATTGAGGATGTATCTGGTCAGGGAGAGATACCCTGTCAGATGTGTGTGTGTGTGTGTCACATGTCTCGGGCTCATGTCGCAGGATGGGACGTATGGGAAAGCAGCATTTCCTTCACCTCAGCAAAGGAAATCACTGGATAGGATCTTTTGTTCTGTCCTTCCAGGACGGTCACTGATTCACTTTGAGTGGGAGGTTAGACAAACACGGCACGTAGCACAAGGCCATGTGATATCCCCACATCGTGTGTTCCTGTGGCCTTTGTGGGCCAGTGACACAGTGTTGTGTTTCAAGAACAATTGTTTACAACTTCGATGAGTGATGTCATTCTCTTCTGTGAGTAAGGGGAGTTGTGGTGGTGTGTCCTCGAGATGATGTCATCGGTGTGTGAGTCTAACTCAGATGTTGTTTTGCTCCAGAAAAATCTGTTTCATGGCCTCTGGGCTGTGACAACAGAGGGAAGAGGTGGTGCACATTTGTGTTAGAGGTTTTATGGGTCCAAAACCTCCTTGTTATGGGCTGAAGAGAAAGAGCTGAAGTTAATTTAGTACCTGCGGTAACACTTTTACCACCTATAAATCACACGAAACTATCAGTTGTTGCAGCTCTCCTTCAGTGATTTTGAACATTGCTGTCTGTACAGAAACACACACACAATGTTGAGTCAGTGCTGCTGCCACGAAAAGCCTGAATTACACTGGTGCTGTTTTCCCTGGCGCAGGCAGAGCTGTAGCATAACAGCAGTGGGAGTCCGAGCTGAGCTAGACTAATAGATGTGCATCATAGTGATAAATGTGCGGACGGACAGATTTTACAGCCAGCCACAAACTTAAATCACAAATACATCAGAATTTTCACAGACCTGTAGTGTGTGTGTGTGTGTGTGGATTTACACTAATCTCTGTCAGGGTTATCATTAAAGGGATAGTTTGATGTTCTGTCATGTCTGGCGGGTAAATAAGGAGCCGGAGGGAGAAAGAAAATTATTATCAATCATCTCATCTGTGTTTCTGAAAGCTTATTTCCCGAAACGCTCCGACATCTAAAGGATGTATAGAATACACGGAAATTAATGTTGTTGACAAGGTTAATACTGTGTTATTTCTAGGCTACAGTTATAGGTTTAGTGTTATCGTTACAATCGCGGGTTGTGATTGTTAGGTTTAAATAGGGTTCATGTTTGGGTGAACTTTCAGGGATAATGACGTCAGGGTTAGGGAAATAGGATCTGACCCAGATCTTTGGGAAGCAAAAGAAAAACAAGCAAACAGTATGTGTGTACAGACATGTCTGGCCTCACAGCTCTACAGGCGAGTGACTCATCATAGCCTTGAAGCTCGTCTCGTCAACTGCTTCCTACGATTTTCACATTGATCTTCATTGATGATTTTTCATTTCATAATTTCTGGGACCAGCACAGGTCTCAAGTTTACAGGCTGCAGACAGACGGTGTTTGGACCTGCCAGTTGTGGGTTGGACACCAATGGTCCATGTTTAAAGAAACATTAGGGTGAATAAAACTAACATTGGCCTCATTCAGTTGCTTGGATTGAACAAAAGCCATTTAGACAGTCACAGAATAACGTCTAATGCAGTTTCTAGTCCTTGCATGCGGAGGCTGTACATGAATGTAAAATAGTGAACAGTAGTTGCAGTAACGTCTGCATATATAAGATTTAGCCTAAAGGGGAACTTTGCAAGTTCAGTCATTGAAGTTCATGTATATTTTCAATGAAACCGTCGAGAAGAGTGATGGATAACACTATAAATCGTATTTGGTTAGGGTGTGTCTACTTATGTTGTCTTATCTGTGATCAACAAGAGATTACGGGTTGTGGTGCTGCCGAGACGAAGGCGGAGGCTTTGATCTTGCAAGGTTGATTTCCGGCCAATAGGTGCTCACCCGGAAATCGCAATTTCTCTTGGGGAAGTTTTTTTTCGCTTCGGCTTCTTTTTCCAAACAGAATAGCAACAAGTAGCAAGTCATTTAACCAACACAATCACTCCAAAGCTGTTTAGTAAATTAATAATTTAAACCAAATTTGGAGAAAAATCTTGCATTGTTCCTTAAGCTTTCTTTCCCACTGCTGTGGGCAGCACGGTTGGTTGTCGTATCCTTCAACTACACTGACCCAACTGTGTCTGACTAACGGCTAACGGAGGCGTTGCCGTCCGGCTGAGCGCTGACCACTGACCTCCCCGTGGAGGAGCCGTGCCTGCAGGGACTAATGGTGTATCACATTTTCTAGTTGTTGTTATTATTAATAAAAACAAATGAAAACAAAACCGAGTGCCTAATGGGGCTGCGTCCAGGCTAGTGGTGTCATGTACTCTGTCTGAACTCATCCTTCAGTGAGGCTCTTTTCCTGTTAATACAGCTGTCTGCGTGTTCTGTCCAGAAAGGCTTTGTAGAGAGTGGCTCGCTGCCAGAACCGAACACAGACCAACCTGAGAGAAAGAGCAGCAGAGGACTGTGT
The DNA here is from genome assembly GCA_030347415.2 of Decapterus maruadsi. NCBI lineage: Eukaryota > Metazoa > Chordata > Actinopteri > Carangiformes > Carangidae > Decapterus > Decapterus maruadsi. Next base: position 25,227,590 of record CM064901.1, on the reverse strand, counting down.
CATCTCACATGAACAACAGATTATAGATGGTTAACATCGTGGCCGCAGCTGTTGCACTATTATGAATCTAAATCAGCGATAAGAATCTGTAATGAGTTTCCTTTATATCGTCAAATTTTACATAGTGATGAAAACGCTTCAGCCCACACGCTACATTAGCTTGTGCACATGTGTAAGTCGTGACCCTTGTGTTACAGTGTCATCTCCGTGCACACGACAACCCCAGCGTTTCTCTACTGCTAAAAAAGCAGGATCCAGCTTTGAGAAATGTTTGCGCATGTTCAAATTAATGGACCTGAGGAACGAGTTGGTTTCCCACAAGGATATTTATGATCGGCCGTTTGCAATATTTGCTTTTGGTTTGTTTGGGATTATGTCACCACAAATCAAATGTCCCAAAGCTGTATACCAATTGTTGACGCCTAATAAAGAGGAGCTGCAGCGCTGTAAATGACTTTATGTGTGAGCATGGGTGGGATTTCCCTTGCAAAATGAGAGAGGTATTAAATGTACACTGTTAATTCTTTGTTGGGTACAAGAGGACTTTTACTGGTTTGGGTTAAAGTCATTATTTATACATGATGTAAGACCTAGGAGCACAGGAAGGAGGAAGGGGAGACGTAGCCACAGGGAAGAGAACGTCTACAGTGAGTTTGTGGGATAAAGTGGGGAAAAGATGATGACAGGAAGCCAGAAAAGAGAAAAGCAAATGTGGAAAAACAAACTTCATCACAGATAGAAGTTTGTATTTCAGTGCACAGGGGTTTATATTTCTCTGTATAACCATAGACAGTTGCATTAACCTTTAATATGCTTAAATCTTTTTGTTTCTTTCTGTTCAACGAAACTTTAAAGTTTCATTAATAGAGTAGCCAAAATGTATAGTCTGGCAACGACCGGTAGACCTCGGCTCCATCCAGGGGGCGGGATGAAGCCTGTCTTTCAAACTGCCTCTGCACGCAATAGGGTAGTGCTACAACCAATCAGAGCAAAGAGCAGGACGACGTTAACCTGACAAGCCAATTAAAATGTATGTCGTCATCGCGTTAAGCCCGCCCAACGACTCTCTAAACAGATAGAGCGCTGTGATTGGTGAACACAATCGGTGTTCGAGACTCAAAAAGTTCCTATGGTTCGTTTCTAGACCCACCTACGAAGCAAATATATTTGCTGCCACTAGGGCGCGTCTAGATTTCTAGGCTATTACTAGAGAGAAAAAACAAGTAATATCAGAAATAGGTGGTGGGTGAACCTCTCTGGAGAAGAAATTTAAAGTATATTTTTTTGGCGTTTTATGCCTTTATTTTGATAGATCAGTAGAGATAGACAGGAAAGGGGGAGGCAGAGAGAGGGGAATGACATGCAGGAAAGGTCTGCCCGATGCGTGCTTGTCCACGAGTGTGTGTGTGTGTGTGTGTGTGTGTGTGTGTTCGTGTGTGTCTATTCAGGTAGAATGCTGTAAAACTGGTGTATAGTCAGTTGTAGCATTCTGGTGGACACACACACAGAGAGACACACACACACACACACACACACACACACACACACACACACACACACACACACACACACACAATAAAGCAGAGTCAACAGTAGTAAGATTAGAGGGCTTTTACTGTACAGTGGACTGCGGCACAGACAGAGTCACACCATCTGAAAAACTGCTGCTACCAGGTAGAAATTCAGCTTTTTGTTGCCAGCTGCTCTTCTGCCAGGAAACATCCTACTTCACTTTTAATATTAAAAGTATCAGCTTTCATCCCTTAACTCAATAAGGGATCATCAAGAGGGAATGTTAAGCAAATTTAACGTATTTTCTGACCAAATTTGAACTGATTGAATTATAGAAACGATGAATTTGAGTGCACTTCAGGTCACTTTGCCTTTAACATACAGTACTTTAACTACACTTCAGTGTGCGTGGTAAAAATGAAAAGCAGGCTTGTGTCACACGGTGTGCAGATATGATCTGAACCTGTCATGACGGGACGCTGCTGCGTCCATGAGAGAATATTTGGATAATTGGGTTGATTTTCACACCCGAGCAACATTTAGCAAAATGTCATCTGCTGATGTTTCCAGCTGATCGAGCACAGTCCTGACAGCCTGTCTTATCAGCCATCTGCTCTGGCTGTAATATAAAGCTAAACAAATTCTAGCACATTCTGCTTTAGGCTCAACTACAGTAAGTGTTTTTCTTCTCGGCTCATGGTTTGACCTCTGCCTGAGCTTTGCCTCCCTATATTTGCCTTCCCCGGCGTCTCATCTCACTCACTTATCCTCATTCAATTGCAAAGTCACAAGATAGACAAATCAGCTCAGCTGCATTGAAAGGATCATCTAACGTCCCCTTCATACCTCTGAACTAAGTGAATCTCCAGCCGCCACGCCATCGGAGAGTGACGAGAGCTAAACAGACTGGACGTTACGGCTCGCACACCATCTCTCCAAACTTCTCTGACAGAATCAGATTCATGAGATGTTGGGGTTGTTGTGTAATAGTGCTGGAACAAGCAAAGTCAAATCTTATTATCACCTCCCTGAACTTATATGTTTAATAATAAAGTGGTGTCTTCTAGAGCTTAGGTAACATCTCAAGACAAATGATGAAGACCAGGGGCAGTTGGGGTCATACTGTGTGGCAAGTAACATCCATCAAATCACCTGAGGCCATCGCAGCCATCAGTAGAGACAGATCTTATGTAACTGTGCTGGTTTTTCTTGTCTCTCTGCACCTTGCTCAAAGACAAGAAATGATTAGTGTCAAGTGCGGTTCCTGACTCAGTGGATGGTTTGAAGCCCAATTTGTTCTGATTGTTCCACTTTCTCAGCTTCAAGGCATTATTACTGCGGACAGTAAGCTCGGTCACAAGACTGATGTTTGAGTTAGTCGTAATGACATGATCCTTGCTGCGGTTCTGATTGCTCGTTGGCTGGAGTGTGAGGCATCATTGTAACTAGCAGCGGGTTGACCACAAGATGTGTGGACGACTAGAGAGCTACAAACTGCTTTGACCCCCCAAGATGACTAAATTATATCATTTTGACGGACTCAGACTAGTTTTTTACTCCATGGCCCATGTCCTGCACAATTAATCACAATGTAATACGTGTAATAACGTAAATCGCAGTATGGCCAAGTACAAAATCCTTTTTCTTTTGATAATGACAGAAAAAATTGTCATTGTTTTGCATTGTTAGCAGCAGTAAGTTTACATTAAGTGAAAATTAAAAAAACAAAAATGATTTTTCCAACTCGAATTGTGTATCTTCCCATGATGCATTTTGCATATTGTGTAGCCCTAATGTACTGTACTGTATGTACTTTTTCTACCACAGTACATACAGTACTGGGTATTCATGAGATAAATAACTTTTTGAGTGATTAAGGTTACACACAGATTTATGAAGGGATTTGATACATGAGACTAATTGGTGTGTTCAGTCGTTCATTCACTTGCTCCTGTCAAGGCTCAGACTGAGTCTGTGGCACCATGCGATTTAGTTTAGCCACATCAAAACGAATTCTGAAAAATAACTCCTTCTCATAGCGTTCCATTATTATCTCATAGCGTGGTGAATGTGCAGGTCACAATTTAACCACGGGAGCGTTTTTGGAGTTGGATTTTGTATTTTGTATTGTGAGTTTGATGAGGGAAACCAAGAAATCCCATTAGCCTCCGTAGTGTAGCTTTGAGCCACTCGGAGCTCGGCTTGGCCATTCTAAAAATAACTTGCACCGACAAATAAAGGTAATGAACCTACTGCTATGACTATATGGTATTATGTGCTGTTTTTATCTGTGTTGTTTTAGATGAAATTTGTATATATATACACACCTCTTTCTTTCAAACTGATATTGATATAAGAAAGACATAACCTATTGTAAAATCAGACTAACTTTTAAAATTCATTTATAGGTATCATTCATCAACACTCTCTGCCTACTTAAAATGTCAGTGTTTGTGGTTTCTTGCTCATGTCTTTCCATCTCAACTTGATCAAGGCACAGTCTGTATCTGGTTACAGGAAACCAGGAACTGTGTGTGGGTGCGTAGATGTCCAAGCTGATCTTCAGTCTACCTTTGTGTTGATGCTAGATTTCATCACTGGACTCCTCTGTCAGGCAGCTGAGTGATCTCTTGGCTTCTTACTGCTGGTTGTATGGCCAGATAGGTCTGAGCTGTGAAAGGCTGCAGACTGCAGACACACCTGTGGACGAAAGGAAAATTCATTTCTACGTCTCCAATAACAAAACATTCCTGCCAGATTCGGCAGGTGGTTTCAATTCCTTTTTATTCAGCCAACCTGGACAGAAGTGTGTTTCCACAACTGCAGTGCCATCTAGAGCTTTTCACGTTTCAGCTGCTCTACAACCTCTCGCACAACCCCCAGATGTGGAAGGCCGAACGCTGTCACTCATTTTATTGCATAATTTTGACTGAACGAACTCAAGCGAGAACCGCCTTTAACCTTTTTACTAGAGATGAAGTTGATGATTTTAAAGGAGCCAGAGCTGCTCGTTTGAACTTCTTTCTCTCACTCTCTTTGTTGCACAACCATCTCTGTCAGTTTTCATGTGAACAATCCAGTGTAACACTATGAATGACTTCCAGGAGTGACTATATCCCCATATGGAAGTGATATCATGTCTTCCTGCCTTTTCATTCCACCTTCCAGTGTGGTCATTTTTGATTTTTGATGCGGTTGCTCAACAGACCTTCTGACTTTGATTAACCAAATCCTAACGATAATGGTTGTGCAGGTTGTTCTCTAAGAGAACAACCTGCATGGAACAATGTGGTAAGAGACTCTTACCACATTGTTCCGTAACTCTTTCAGGCGTAAATTTGGAATATTTTGACGTGTTATTTTGGGCCAATCCCAAAATTCCCAGTAGCCAATTATCATTATAATGGAATGCAGGCGTAGGTCCCTCAGCAATAACAGCAATAACACATCTCAGATGCTATCAATAGCACTCGTGTTCTCCTACAGTGAGCTGTGGTCCCTGGTGTTGACACAGTTGGTGTTTGTGCAGATGACATAGATGACTATCAAGGGCAAACCTCCCGCTGCTGTGTGCAGCCGCCAGTACGGAACGGAGGAACTGCTGAGGGCTGTGATCAAGAACGGACAGGCAGAAGCTCAAAGAGTCATGAGAGATGTCTAGGGACATCATAATATAAATAAATGCACTTGGACAATGTGTCCATTTGCTTTGTCTCTGCCCCTGAAAATGGTTCATATGGTAGAAGGGCATTTAACATTTCCTTTGTAAGGAAGTCTGGACTGCTGTATCGTGAAATAGGGCTGCTGGGTTGTAATTTGGTTTGTGTGCATGTGACCGATGTTGTTCGGTTCGGACTTGTCCCTGGCGAGGATTGAACCCACGACCTTCCGCATCGGAGGCGACGATGCTAACCGCTTCGCCAAGAGGTTGACAACCACTTGGCAGGTTGGTTAGCACGTCTTTTATGGGTGAGTGAGTTTACTTCTGGTACCGCTACCGCCACAACCTGTCACTTCACCTCACTGGTCCCTCGTGACTGTGGCACACCCGCGGACCTCCGTTACATGCATAAAGAGACTGCTCAGGCATAGGATGTAAAAATGACACTCCATGTCAAGCAGTTGATAAAGATGAGTTTCTATCCCGTAACAAACAACCCCACAGGTCGTCTGTGTTGGCAGTTACTCTCATAATGATCAAGCTGTTGAAATCATAATGGAGAAGTCAGGTGACATAACGCACAGAGTGTACTCACATTAGGTTTATAATTGTCACCATGACAACGAATCAACTGTATAACCACAATTTGCAGTTGTGTTATATATTTTTTTCTCAATATATTGAATATGTTGAATTACAGAGCACACACATTTTTAAAGGGTAATGAAATGGCTTCATTCTTGAAGATATGAATTTGACCTTATTGTGGCAGCCGTCCTCTTTCATTTCAGGTTTCACCTCACTCATACCTGTCTAATTTGGGTTTTCATACCCTGGTATTACAGACTTCAAAAACGCACAACGAGTAAATAATATTTAAAGCAAATATATGTCTGCTTCTAATTGTGACAGATTTGTTCACCTCAGACACATAATACAGCTCAGAGTTTCACTGGTTAGCTGTGGCAGCCTCGGAGGACTTGGATGCTGAAAGTAATAATGTGTTTGTGTCTGTTTTTGTCCTAGTTGGCGAGACGTTGTTGAGTCAAGCAGTCCCTGGTGAGGTAAGACTTTCTACGTCAACACACACAATTTCAGCTACTGCTCCAGCTTTAAAAGCACCTGTTGATCCCATCAATAGCACAACACTGTTTGGAGTATTATTTTATGCCGTAACACTCATAGTTGATGGGAAATAAAGTGAGGGGGGGGGAAAAAATCCTGAAATGTAGTGTTGACTGAAGTGGAAAGTTTTTGTCTGTCAACCAAACGCCTCCGCCCTCGTCTTTGGGCTTTTTTTTGTCAAGGACTCAGAGGTACATGGAGTGTAATAGTGAGCACTTCTTGGAGAGCCTTGAATAAATGACACAGCTTTGGTCAGTGGTAAGCTTGCAAACTGCTTCTGGCCAGACTTTTTACTGTGCTGGAAGCTATCCTGCAAAGGAAAGAGTGACAGGACTCTCTCTCTGCAAATATATATAATCAGGAAAACTAACCAGTTTTTTGTCACATGACGGCCCGTATATTAAGCATCATTTATATTGTTATAAACATACTGTGTACACACTGCAAATTGAAGACAAATCATGTCAAGTGCCAGGACACGTGCAACACAGCTCTGTCTGCTGTGAAGTTTCCTTTCTTCAGAGACTGTCAGCTTGTTGTTTCTCCCTCTTTTTTACTTCCATCTTAAGTCTTTTCACTTGCACCTTAGCCTATTCAGCTCGACTTAAAGTCAGTCGTAGCGCCTCTCTAGTGGAAAAAACACCTGTATATATCACTGTCGGCCTTCAGGATTTGAGAATTTAAGAGCTGTCTGCCGCACATGGCTGCACAGACGACTGCTGCCATGCTTCATTTCCACTTTTTGATAAATGCTGCACTCGTTTTTTTTGTACAAATTTACTTGGAGCCCACACAAACTCAACTGAGATAATCTCATTTGCTGCAGCAGTTCCTGCTTTTTGTAGTATAACGTCAACAGGCAGCAGCTGTGCCTGCTGACGTGTCTCATAATGTGTCAAATATCTCTGTGTGTACTGCTCTAGTCTGAACTAGGCGACAGACGTCCTCATATCAGGGCATTTTATCCCTGCATGGGACTGTTTGACCTTTCACCAGGTGTTGCAGCTGCAGCTTAGGCTGGTTGAGCTGATTTAGATCAGTATGTTGGATAGTGAGATTGGATGCATGGATACATTTTATTAGAGAATAGAGAATGAGGTAGCTAATACAGGGGCACTTGCACCTACATCCATTCTTATGTTGGACTGTAATCGTTTCTGTTTGTGACACTTATTACCTTGATGGGTGCATTCAGATTTTGCAGTTTATTCTAATCTCAATTGAAGCAAACTCTCAAAGCTCAACAAGTTGACTCAGGTGTGATTTTCAGCATGGCCTCTGTCCTCAGGATTCCCACTGGAGCTGACAACTTTGAGATTTGGACACGTTTGCCGTTTGGAGTGAAAACGACAGCTCAGCCATCTGGCTAAGCTCCTAATGCTCCATTTATAAATTACACCACAATAGAAAGTGGATTAACAGCTGTTGATGTAATCCCTTAATAAGTTTCGTAGTGCTTTCCGTGATTTAGTTTATCCTGCACTGATAGTGGGAGTAATACACAAAATTGCACCGAATTAGGTCTTTCTGGTCTCAGGGCATGTTGACTTTTTCATTTGTTCCTAAGGTCAAATTTTTCTTGCTCTTAGCAGCTGCAGTAATATTTTTTTTGCACATCGACCACTGACTCCAACCAACTCTTTACTCTGCTCAGCAGCAAGGCAGTGAAACTTTCCTGATGAAAATGGCCTTAATCAGGTTTGGTAACATGAACCAAGCAGTGAGACTGTGGAACAAAGTTTGTCAGAGTGACTACATTAGGACCAAGGACATGGCTGGATCACTAATGAATGTATGGTGAATTTCGTTAGATTCCCTTCACTGTGTGACTCATTTGGGATTAAGTTGCACTGTTCACACTGGGGCTGCCAGTCACATGGGATTGGGATCGGTTGTTTACCACAAAGATTTCACAGTTTGCTCTTTTTTTTGTTGTTGTTGGTATCAGTATTGTCTCCTAATCCTAAATCAGCAAACACCTGTCAGTCAGTCAGTCAGTCTTTACATATGAGGACTGGCTTTGCTGTTGTGGTCCACCCAGAAACATTGACAACAGCTTTAATGTGTTTTCCCTTCTGTTTCTCCCTAGTTGGGTAACTGTTAACCCTGTTTAATGTGACTAATATAAATGAGCAATGTTGAAAGTGAAAGAGCAAAACACTTGGCATCCCAAAGTGTAACCAGAAAACAGACAGAAGCAGGGGTACTGTAGGACAAAAGAGAGGTGCAGGCGTTGCTGAGGGATTCGAGGGTGTCTGCACAACAAGGAGAGCTGAAAGACAAATTGAGAACTATCCAAAAATACAAGGGAAGAGAACAGAGATATAAAACAGTCACGGCTGCTAAACCATTTACTGGAGAAGGAAAGCTAAGGTCAAAACTTTCCATTGGTCATTTTCTTTTTCTGAAAGTCTTTGCTTTGTCTTTTTCTTTCCTTTTTTCTCTCTGTACTTTTTTTCCATTTTTTTCCATTCTTCTGCTTCAACTATATGCCACTCTCGGTTTCTCTTTGTGTGACTGTTTGTCATCTATTCTCCTCCTGTTTCCCTCTCCCCATCTTTTTCCTTCTTCATTTCCCTCGGTAAGACAAGCTGTCCTTTACCCAGCAGGACAGTAAAGAGACGTCAGCGTCTCCCTCTGCCCTCATTTAAAGTCTCCTCGTACTCTGACTCTGTTAAATGGCTCAGCATGCAGCTTCGTCCTGACTGTCTCGCCCTCATAATGTCATGCACCAGGTTGTAATGTCATTATATTTCAGTCCTTGCAGAAGGAATATGAACGTTTTGGAGTATTAAGGCAGTGACATAAATTTAGATTTGGGAAATTTAGTTTGCTATTTCATGAAGCAAAATTGTAAGTAAATGCCATTTGTTATGGTCTGCTTCAGTCTGGCAGCAATAATAACTTAATAATAATGGCTGCATAAGAAAAATATTTTGTCCAGCTTTTTATTTTCTTGAACATGAAAATAGAGGCTTGATGATGAATAATTTTAAAATGTTAAGAAGATGAATGTGTGGGTTTGGGTTAGATGTGCCACCATTGAAAAGGAGCCTCTCAACCGTCCAGGCTCCATGGCCACAGATAGATTTCCTATGTTGGATACATGGTGCAGTTAATCAGCCCTGGGACCTGAGCCGCTGGTTTGACTTGGCACCGACTCTGACTGGCTGCCGTCTCCTCCTCACACATCTGGATGGCATCACAGCTGCTCTTATCTCACCGGGTCCAAACCACACATGCCCACTGCCCACATAACTGCCTCTGTATAAACACACATAGACCAACTGTGTCTCCTAGAAATTACGTTCATATACTACTAAACTGTTTTTCCAATTACGTTGTGGCTGCAGCGTAATCACTGGCTGGGGTTATGTTCAGAGGCTGTTGTTTCTTTGTGCTCCAAAGTTGAAACATTGAGGTGCACATAAAGAACCTCAGTGGCGCAGTTGAAACTGATCAGACAAGATGTTTTTCCTCAATAAATAAAGGTGAGGAGACAGAAACCAGCACAATCATTTAATTTCTTTCAATACAAAAAGGTTTTTTAACATTTCTTTCTAGATAATTCTGAGGTTAATTTCCATGTTGATACTCAACAAATTCTAAAGTTTCTGGTTCCAAAATATAAAGTACATGTGCTTTAATATAATATGATACAATAAATATGACATTCCCCATGTTCGCTGTCACTTGCTAATTTTCACAGTAGGGTTATAGGAAAATCTGATTGAACCAATAAGCAGGACATGAGGTCCACTGTGAGCTCAGCCAGCTGTCCACAGCTGCACAGTCGGGTATTTGAGATTTCCCGACTGTTCATAAGAATACGAAGCAGCAGCAATGATTTGTATTGTGGAAACACTGAGGCATTGGTGTGGATACAAAAGGCACAACTGAGGTTCACTTCAACCGGCCTGATTAGCAGTCCCACCTAGATTTAAGCAAGAAAATGGATATTTCTGGAGCAGGTGTCTGATTTTACTTGTGTGTTCTGTAGCTGCTGCTATGTTTCATAGAAAATGTATAAATGGTTGTAACATACTTTCTAGGAGACAAGGCTACATGACAGCAACATGGATATAGTACAGGAGTTGATAGATGATAATGTTCACACAGTGTATAAATGAAAGTGTAACAATTTACAGACACAGACAGTTGACTCAATATCAACCTGATTTGTTCTCTAAATACAGTACAAAAAGTAAACCAATAAATCAATGCATTTTCACCTGTTAGTAGAAGCCTTGAAGTTTATTTACAGCCAGTTTAGTTCCAGACAGAGTTGTCTGAACACACCTGATCCTCACTGAGCCGTTCTCAGGCTGTTTTTTGTGAACCAGCAACAGTAACGGTCATTCATTTCTCAGACAAATACAAATTGAGTTGAGACAAGTCTTTGCTTCTCACTCACTCGCTCACTCACTTAGGAAAAGACAAGTCAATACACACGAGCTGGCTCCACTTAGAGACGACTGTGGGAATCAGCAGGACAAGGAGGTTTTGAATTATTGCAAGTTTTACTGCAAAGATGAGCAGCTGTTGGTGGGTACGGACAGTGATACGGAGACACACAAAAGGCATTCAGCCAACAAGAGAGATTTCATAGAGGGAGGAAACAATAAAAGGCTTACAGTTCTGCAGAGAGCGTTTGGTTAAATCATAAAAGGCCGGGCACATCTGACACGGATAATGGTGTAATGATGTTCAGCCCAGCCCTCCAGCATAACAGAGGTTGAGTTTATTACACGTTTATACTTGTTAATCTTGTCTGTTGTGTTAAATTTATTGATTTTAAATGTGCACATCTGAAACGAATTGAACTAACTAGATATTTTAATTTAGATATAAGACTAAAACTAGATTATAAGAGATATCAGGCTATAATTTTGTTTTTCTACAAGAAAGACCACAGGGTTTGGAGATGAAAATCTGAAAGGTCAAGTTCACATTCAGACTAACTGCTCTCTCTGCAGCACACACAGACACACAGATTTTTGGTGGTTGTGTAAACTGATGATGAATCAAATGGGATGTGACACATAGTAATTTGTACTTCTAATCTGTTTTACTTCCAATCAGAATGGGAGGTTCCCTGATAAGTAACAGCTGTCTCATTGGTGACTCACTGGTCCTGAGAGCAGGGATATGGTTTGTGTGTGTTGTGTCCAGGCCTGATTGCGCATGTGTGTTTTGTGTGTGTCTCATTGCTATATTTGATCTGATTTGTTGCCCTGTTGTTTATACTTGTGTCATGATGGAAGAAAGAATTCTGAGCTCCGGTCGTGTTGCAGGGGTCGTATATCTTTAGCTTTATGGCTGTCTGTCTGGGTGCCATGGTTTTGTGGTTGAGTTTTTGTTGTTGGACACTGGTTGTGTTGGACTCTGGCCACATGATGTGTCTCGTAATCATTTTGGCGCAATATCCCAGTGGTGACTTGGGTGTTGTGGCCACAGCTTGACCACATCTGCACCATGCACACATTCTCATATACATGAGGCAACATGAAAAGAGCTGCACACATGCAGATGTTTGATTCCTTTGCTCAAAAACACACATATGCTCAAACAGATTCAGTCAAGCACATATGGCACGAGGATGTAGACACATACAGTCAGAGACACACTAACTCGCACAATTTCACTTACAGCTCTGGTGGCCTTGTAGGGCTTTTGTAGTGCTGAGAGGCCACAAACGACAGCTTTGTGTGCTGGGAGGCTGGGAAAATTGGACTGCAACAGACACACACACACAAACGCACACACACACACACTTTGGCAGTGTCAAAGGCAGTGCACAGTTCTGCCAGGCTCAATAGGCTGATTCATTAGAGCCTCCTCATGACACCAGAAGAGAAAATGGACTTGCAGCGAGGGGAGGACAAGGAGACAGGAGTGTTACAGCTCAGTGCTCTGTGGCTGAAGTCTGACATGACCTGACAGTGGTCAGGTCACTCTTAAAGGAAAAATGCAGCTGAAAATGCTTTTTGTTTTGTGTGTTTCGAGCTTCTAGGCAAATGTACAGTGGAAAACCATTTTACCTCTTTTGGAGCAGACATATTTTCAACATTTGGTTTGATCTAGCCTCGTAAACCAGCCTCCCCCGGAAATGCAGTTCATTTCATTTCTGAGGGGGAGTCTGGCCTCATCCCCACTGTGAGCGTTTGGGGTGGGCGGGAGTAGTAGCGTTGACAGACAACCGATTCAGCCAATCAGCAAGTTGCTATATCAAACTTTTGCCGAATCCAGTTGGAAGAACAGTGAAAACGTCTTTTCCTTCAAGAATCTCAACAAGCGCCGGCTCTTGCTCTTGTTTAATTGCTGTAATGGATGTAGTCAGAACTTCTCTTGTTGCTGTTTTTAGGCTGCTACTGCTATATTGAATATCTTTGCTGCTAGATAGCTCCGCCGTGGTAAAAGTCGCGCAGTGTAGCGACGGGGCTTTGCACCAGTCAGTCCCTGATTGGCCAACGTGCTGTGTCAATCACAGAAATCTGAGCGGCGACGCTGATTGGCTCGTCCTTCTGAGGATTTCAGGCCAAATGCTCACAGTGGGGATGAGGTAGGGCTGGGCGATATGAGAAAAAATCCTATCACGATCATCTTTTTCATATCAGTTGATATCGATATATATTACGATATGACTCAAGTCACTATTTTTGTCAAGCCTAAATGTTCCATCATACACACAAGTGAGATTTGAAGATATCAGAAGGATATTTTTTTATTTAAATATTTATTTCCTGTCAAAAACTGAATATGCAGATGTAATGATGAACATTTATTTATTTATTTATTTGGTTCATTTCGGGCATGTCAATTAGTCATCATCACACATCATCTTAATCCAATAATGCAATACACATGACCGAAAGGGAAAGCGGGAGAAGCAAAAGCTTATCTAGTCCCGCCCCCAATACTCTCATATTCATTTTTTCTTTGTCTTCTGCATGTTACATTTTGACATAACTTTTTTCCAGTATTTTCGAAACTTAACAATTTAACAATTTAACATAACACATTTTGTTACATGACATTTCTCAATTATTTTTAACATTTGACATTTTGACATAATGTGTTGCAGCATTAGGCAGTATGTAGAGTTGAAGAACATAATAAAAGCAACGAGTTATAGCAGTTTCTGGTATATAAAACTGGTATTATAATTTGACTACAGTCAGGAGACATTCACGAGTGCTGACAGTGGCCAACAGCACTGGGACTTTTCCAGACATTGAGAAGAAACAAACGATGTCCGCACAACTGCTATAATGGAGCTCCCAAGAATTTATTATAAGGACAACGTTTCGACCACTTGGGTCTTCATCAGGTCATCCTTCCTGTTACTTTTCCAGACATTATCACTCCACTGTTCAGGCGTTCTTTAACATTACATCAGAGCCACACTCCCCATACAGGAGCTGCTCCATCTCTCTGCTGCTGCTGCTGCTGCTACAGTTAGAAACGGGCGTGATGATTAAAACTCGGACCTGACGTGGTCCGTCTAATTAGCGATCATTCTCAGCCTAAACACGGCTGAAAAAGAAAAGGGAAGAGTAATCGCCGCTGTTCGCGCTTGTTTCGCCAGTGACCAGTGTTTGGGTCGGATCGCAGTTGAACAGCTGCGGTGCGTTTGTGTCAGTGTGAACACGACAGTCGCTCCAATCAGCAGCAGCAGCAGCAGCAGCAGCAGAGCGGCCACGCGCTCAACGCGCTCCCTTTGATGTGTGACGGCGACTCTTTTTTTTTTCCCGGCGATGTCCCGCTGCAGACGCACACACTGCTGCAGCAGCCCAAACATGTGTTGCTGTGTTGTCTTGAACGTCTTCCTGTGATGTTTCAACCTAACCTGACTGGCTCAGCCATTGGTCCAGCGCGGCGCAACTCTCGTTTTAATTGGCTGTTTAGTATTTTCTGTCAAAACATGAATGAAACCTATCGACTCTTCTATCGACTGCGTTTCATATTGATATTGAGTAACGTTCTATCGCAATACATATCGTTATCGTTTTATCGCCCAGCCCTAGGATGAGGCCAGACTCCCCCTCAGAAATGAAATGAACTGCATTTCTGGGGGAGGCTGGATTACGAGGCTAGGTTTGATCACCAGATATTTTATCGATAGAACTTTGCTTTGCTTTATTTCAAACATGTAACGTAATAAAGTAACCTGAGAAACAGAGAAAATGTGTCACAATGACGCAGGTCGTGGGCTGCATCAGTAAAATGAATCTCATTCACTTCAGTTGTAATCACCTTAATATTATCTATGCTTTGCCCTGAAAGGGAAGATTCACACACCTGGAGCTCCAGGCAGATAATCATAAACCTGCAACTTTATTTACCGTCTCCATCGTGGTCCAGTTCTTCTCCGAGGCTTCAGATATATGACAGAGAATTTCATTAGTAGTCTCATCATACCGTGGCTGTCATAAATGTGCTCTATGTAAACGTCATTACTCTTTATTTTACTTTCTCATCCATCCAAAAACGGAAAAATTTAGAGTCTACTGACGGCCTCCATTACAGGTTATTATTCACAACGGAGCCGCACGGTGCTTTAGAAATACTTACACTCCTCAGTCATACCGTCCTCATGCAGAAAAACACTCTGAAAACACAGTGAAAATGTCCAAACCCTTTTGTTTCCAATAGCACATCTCAAATTAATTTTATTTTCTCTGCTGGAGGGAGAGAGAGGCTGTTTTTATCTAATATCATCATTACTGAAGCTGGCAGCCACTAGTGGAAATGTGCTGCGTAGAGGAGTGGGTGTTGTAAGTAACGATGCTTGGCAGCGAGTTGTGTTTGTCTGGATCTCTCCCTCGCTGTCTCCACTGGAGTCAGGCAGGCTTAGAGCCCAGGCCTCCTGTCCATGAAGGGCTCACACAGCCCGAACCCCCCCTCTCTCTCTACCCAGATATGTTGGAGATTTACTTCACGTTTTAACTGCTCTCTCTGGACCTTGCTGGGAGATTAGGTTGAATTTTCATATTTTTATTAACAGTTGTAGGTAGATGACTTTTATGGTCTCACTAAAGCTTACATTGCGATCACGAAGCTCCCAAAATGTATGTTGCTTTTCCATGTTAACCGATCCGAAGTCGCTTTTTAACAACATCTCCTCCTCGTCACTGCTTTTAGGAGCTTGGATTATTGAATCGAAGTCAGTGCTGTGAACGTGTTCTGTCCCTGTCACAGTGTGCATTTGGACCATAATGAGCACCTCCTGACCCTGTGCCAGACATGGACTCATTAGCTGGAACACTATGTTTACCTCTGTCACACGGTGTTACAGTCAACACAGGGAATCAAAGACCCCCACCCCACCCACCCACCATACGTAGGCTGTGAGTTTCCACACCCGACACTGTGGGGGGCGCGGAGGGTCGCCTCAGGACAGGAGTTGACCGAATTCTCTGAATAAACACAGAAAAAAATCAATCTGGATGATTTATGAAGCTGAGTGCTTGGGGGCTATTTTGTCAGGATTATTTATTACAAAATATGGCGTTTATACATAATTCATGACATGTCAACATCTAGAGCTGAAATTAAAAACCTCACAGTCACTTCTGGCCTATTTTTTTTCTCCTTTGAAACAGGTACAGCTGTCCTGCTGTTTGTTGCCATGTAGGGTCACTCTTCTCTTCTCTTATCTGTTCAGATAAGACAACATCTTGCTCGCATTTATCGGTCACTGTGACGTAGGTCTTCCTGCACCAGCGGCACTCTACTCCATATAGTTTATTTTCAGTGCTGGGCTCAGGCCAGTAGGCCATTGCGGGCTGCTGCAGGTGAATCCAGCACTTCCTGTGGCTTTTTCAGGGGATTTGAGCTTGCGTCAGCAGCAACATTGCTTTGCTATCCTCTCGTGTTTGCAGGGTGTGAAATGGGTTTATTCACTCTGCATGCACAGAGTCGGATTCTTGGCTGAGAAATTGTGATTTTCTTTGTACCCGCTTGATCTGTTTCTTAGGTACAACATGTTCTTTTGCACAAGAATACATGTAAGCAAATAAAAAAGACAACTGTTTTTATTCTTGTTGATGCTGCAATTGTGTGGCTTTTTTTCCAATACTCCTGGCCGGTACTACTGAGTTGTTTCTGATTACTGAAAACTGCTTATTTGTCACATGTAAGAGTGGAAAGAACTACTGGTGGTATCCAAGAGTCACTTATTGTGGGACAAATGACAGATTAAAACAGATACAATGTCAGCATGAAGATGATTGAATGCAAAACAGTGGTTCAAAATGTCAGCAACAAAAACACTGCAGAGTTCATATACTTTCAAAAATGCTGGTCCAGCATCTCTGAATTCGCTGTTGACAGGGAAATTGATGAATGTCTGTTTAGACTCTGTCGGCTGTTGGGTAGCAATAACATCAAGAAAACAATTTTCAGTAGCTTTTAACTCTCCAGGATCTCTCTGTAAAGCCTGTCACACAATGCAGCTGTTGTTGTAGTTGATCTTTATGTTTTTTATGTCGCCATGGATGTTTAACACTCATCACCAGATGTCGACTGTGATGTATTTTTGCCAAATGAGAGAGAGAAGAACATCTGCTGTTGTTGTGTTGTTTCGTTGTGAATGAGATAAAGACTTTTTGAAAATGAAATACATCCTAAGTCAGTAGTCGCATCTGCAGCTGCTGTGATTTTTAAACCACAGGTTGTGTTGGTGAGACACAATACAAGATCAAACACATACATTGCAAACACACTTTGCTGCTCTGTTGCTGAGTGTGTAGTTTTAGGGCGGGTAATAATACTCTGTCAGCAGCTGTTAATGGAGGGACACTGATTGATTTATGATACATTGATTTAACTACAATGCAGAGAACATGTATAACCAGTGTGGATGTATATCTTAACACTGACTTTATAGCTCATTCTGCTCTGCTTGCACCATATAATTACCTACTAGCATGAGTGCTTATTAACGTATACACTATACGTACACCATCTGCCCTTTGCAAAATGCGCCGCTCCATCTTCCTCCTTTGTCTCCTTAACACTAGAACCGCCGTGAGGTCATTTTGACCTCTCTCGCGTCTTAAAATGCGCGTAACTCTGTTTACGTAAAACCCCTATGTCTCCCAGTCGGTGACTTTTCCTAAAAGTGTGTTCTACATCATCTTATGCGTTTTCACGATTCTAGTATAAAAGACAGCGAAAAAAAGAGAGGTTTTACCTAGAACCGCCAAGAGGTCATTTTGACCTCCATTCATTCTAATGCAAAAATGCTAAATGGACTGCATTTATGTAGCTATATATATCATAAACCCTGCCAGACACACAGTTCAAAACACTTTATGGTAATACTTGACATTCATATACTGCATACTTTACCAAAAATAACAATAGTGGTTGCTAGGCAACCAGTATAATCTTTATTTTTCCAGTGTGTATATATAAAAATGTATAAAATTAATTTTCCAATGATTGCAATCTGGGCTAAATAATGTTCAAGTCACTCAGTTTGTCAGTTAGTTATATATATAGTTAGTTAGTCATTTTGACCTCATCCCACAACAAAACACCTGTTCAGACGTTAGAAAAATGTCAAAACGGGTAAAACAGATAAAGAATTAACACTGCCAATAAACATTGAACATAACAATGACAATCCCTTGTTCTCATGAGAAATGGACATGAATTCAGAAATTTGTAACAATTTTGAAATTTTTTATGTACACACACTGTTCAAAAAATAGACAAATAAAGAGTAGTCTATACTGGTTGCCTAGCAACCACTATTGATGTGTGTGAATATGAATGTGAAGAATTACTATAAAGTGTTTTGAACTGTGTGTCTGGCTGGGCTTATAATGTATATGGCTACATAAATGCAGTCATTTTACCCTTTTTGCATTAGAGTGAATGGAGGTCAAAATGACCTCTTGGCGGTTCTAGGTATACATGGAATGTTGGCTGTTCTAGTGTTAAAGGAGGTATTGTAGAAAGTTACAACTGGCAATCTCACTCATAAATAATGTAGACATGCAGCCTTTTTTAACCTGTGGAGAGTGCTGGGCCTCTGTGCAGTTCACTCAAATATGCGCTAATGTTAGACCAGGCATCCAGCTCCAGTTATGCTGCAGGAGGCCAGAGGGCGAGGTTTATTCTGGGACAGGTATGCACGGTCTGAGAAAGCTGGAGGGATGCACTCCTGGTTGTAATATGCTCTTTAATAAATGCACGTGTGAGGTGTTTGCATCCGAAGAGTCTGTGGAGGAATAATACGTAGGGAGGGTTGAGATGTTTCTGTATAAGCACGAGCCATTTGCTGTCAGCGAAGAATGATTCCTGCCAACACTGAAGATATCGTTTATTCCAGTGCAACTTGAACACACCACAACTAAATAGTTTCCAGTGTGGGAGATTGGCTGCTCTCAGCCCTGACGAGAGATTGATCCTTTCGTCGAAGACGTACTTTGATAAACCTAAAACCGCAGTCACTGCGCAGACAAGCGGAGTAAGAAGGGAATCCCTTCCACTTAGAGATTGACAGCTGGGTATACAGTAGCTTGGCCGCACCATGTCTCGCCATAACCCCCATCTTTGAGCTTGAATAATTGATTCTGAATTGATTTAGGCTCATCTGGCCCCCTTGCTTTTGGAGACTTGCTTGTATTTTTGCCGCCTATAATTACTGTCTGTCTTGTTTTTGTGCTGGTCAGCAGTAAAGCCCGAGCTTTTACCCTCCAAATGGAAGCGTTTTTGAGGAAGTAGCAATTAAAAATTCATTAGAGATTTGTTTGTTGCTCCGCTGACCATAAATTACACACACCAACAGTTTAAAGTGAATTTAACTCAGTCGATGGCTTTGTCATTCTAGGAAATCTAAGGCCACATGGAAAATGTTTCATTCTCCCTACAAGCTGTTGAAAACCCACTAATGAAATGATGTCCATAAAAGCGTGTAATGTGCAGCAGGGCTTTTGTTTTTCTCAAGTGAACACACACAGGCCTTAAAACAGAAAAGTGTTTGAAGACATGAGAGGAAAGAGGGAAAGACTGCGGCAGTGCCTCCCCAGCTGAACTTTGCATGGACAGCAGAGTCAGTGTGTGAACCTTTCATATGCTAATTTAATGTCACTCTCCTGGCCTCTTTTTATAGGAGCCCAGTTAACAAATTGCCCTCATCACAATGATGTGACACCACCAACATGTCTCCAAACTATCTACACTAAAGCAATCTATAGAGCTCCCAATGCAGTTCACCTTATAAGAAAACACATTTATTCACTTTCTTAACAAGGAAGAGATTGACACCACTTGCGTCTGTATGCTCCATATGTAGCTCTAGTTAGCTTAGCTGAGCATATAAACAGGAAAAAGAGGGACACACCTTTCATGGACCTCTCCAAAGGTGAAACAAGCCAATGCAGCAGAAGCTCCAATGCTCCTGTTCTTGTTTGTGAGGCCGTATATTGATTATCTGTTTTGTTTTTCTCTATAGAAGCACTAAAAAAAGTTGAAGCCCATCAGTCTTTTGGACAAATTCCCCAATTTTTCAACGCCATCACCTCCCTTGTTTCTTTGTTTCGGTCAAATCCTCCTTCACACTCTTTTGTGTGCAGGAGGATTCCTCACATGAGGAGGTTGTTAAGCTGCTATCAGGGGAAGCACTGCATGTCTTTAGGAGGAGTAATGTGGAGGGAAGGAGGGAGGGAGGGTCCCTTTATTGGAGGGAAAGAAGGGGAAGGCCCTCTTGTCAGACCTCTAGTTGAAAGAAGCTGAACATTTTTTGAACCTGGCCAAGGTCTTTGGAAAATCTAGCAACAATGGTTTGAAGCGGAAGAGAAGAAATGAGGGATTTGATTGAAAGTTTGGTTTTAAAAGAAGGGTGGGTGAGAAGGTTTGGGCAACAAAGACGGAAGGATGAAGGATGAAAAGAAAGTGAAAGAGTGATAGAGGGAGTCATTTCAGAGGGTACTTTTTTTGTATTTCAGAGGACTTTTACTTTTCATTTGATTCTGATTAGTCACTTTGGCGTAAAGTCTGAGCCAATCAACAAACATTTAAGGCTTTGTCACAAAGATCAGGGAGGCACCCTGGGGGCCAAAGACTGTGTGTGTGTGAATGTAAATCAGATTTACCCCTCCCCCTTCCCCGCTTCACCCCCCCAGCACCCACTGAATTGAGGGCCCACCCCTCCTCCCTCCCTCCCCCAGCTCTCTGCATGCTGCTCCTCTGCAGCAGATAAGTTGTGTTCTCTATCAGTGCCACTCTCAGTCCGCACAGATAACGCAGAGCGGCTCCTGCTTCAGTCGGGAGAGAAGAAGAAGCTCTGCAAAAACAGAGGAGATACTGTAGGAGGAGCGTGAAGGAAAAGAGGGCAGCAACAGTTTCACACTGCTACAATGGGAGAGGCGTGTTAGAGGGAGAGAGAGAGAGAGCAGCAGAGGCAGAGGGACTCGCTGCAGTGCAGGTGGATCGCTGCCGTCTGGTGAGGAGGAAGACTCAGCCAGCACTTCAACTCTAAACCACCGTCCGGCAGGTTTGTACTGCAGCTTTCTTTACAATGCTAGCTGATTGTTGCCTGGTTTGTGCCTCTGTGTGCGTGTGCGTGTGTTTGTGTGTGTCTACCCTGTGACTGATATAATGGATGCTGTGTTCCCCACCATCAGGGCTGCTGTATCTCACAGCTGCAGTTGCTCCACGACCCACAGCTGACAGCACCAAGGAAACCAATCACTGATAAACTCATTTGAAGCAGGGATTGTGTTCTTTTTTTTCTTTATTTCTGCTGGTTTCACACACACAAAAGTTGAGGCTACATGAGAAACTTTTACGCGGCTTAGAGAATAGAAGACTTTCTGCGGCGGATTGCTTGGTGCTAAATGAAATAGCAGAGGCCCTCTTCCCTCCTTTCACATCAAGGGCTCTTTTTCTGGGGAGAAGAATAGAGCAGGGAGCTGTGAATGGGCCTGAGATGGCTTTCTGTGTGCAGAGGAGAGGTGCCGCCCTCTCAAGTGTCAGCATGCTCGGTGGGTAGGTGGCAGGGAGGGAGGGAGTGTGGGGGGGGGGGTCCTATGTGCTTGTAGTTTGCAGAGGGGGCTGGGTTTTATACCACACTGATATGTGGCCAAAATCATCCGTGTTTAGTTCTCTACATGTTATAAAATGAGTGTTAGGAGTTGAGGATTTCAGTTTGTTCCCTCCCTGTGACTCCTGTCCTGCTCTTCACCCCCTGAGGGAGAGGAGGAGCGCTGCAGTCAAGTGCTTTAGTCACTCCATCTTTTCATAGGTGTCTGCTTACTATTGACTGAGCAGCAATGAAAAGCCATTACTAGTTGCCTGTTTCTATTTCTGGGCTTTCATTCTCCTGGTCCTCCTATTCAATGCACCATTTCATACTTGACGGGAAAGTCTTCGGTTTGATTGCAATGTGTTTGCCAGCTCTGAATTTCCTGCTGACAGCTGCTGCAATCTGTTTGATATCGATGGTTTGAGTGATTGAGGCGTTGCGCACTTCGGAGGTTATGGAGCGTTTCTTCTTGTTTTCTTTTTCTTCTTTAAGCTCAACGTTAGAGCGAGTGCAGGAATCTGTGCGCTATTTCAGCCCAATCACCTCTGATTTCAACATAACAGATTTTTTCGCCCCTCCGTTGAGCAGTTTATCTGACAGCAGACTGTAATCATCTGTTGGATTAGGAGTATGAGGGAGATTTGAGTCCAAGATGAATCTTGTTTGTGCTAGGTTGGTTTTTTTTTGTGCTGACACGAGTTGTGATAAACCAACAAAGCCTCATGTCCATATTATAACACATTTACATTTCATAGCCTGGAAACTGTGCTTATGGGATTTCCTCTCTCCCTGTGATCTGACTGTTCCTCCTGACAAGTGCAGCTGAGATATTTTCCCAGCCACTGGCAAATAAATCCTGACCTGCTGTCAAGTTTGTTTTCTCTGTGCTGAAATGATGAAGTCTGACGGATTCACCTCAGTGACACCTGCGTCCATGATGCTGCTGCCTGAAGACAGACACCCCCCATGCATGTCTTCTGTTTCTATTGTTTTCAAGAGGTACATCGTGTTTTGTTTGTTTTTTTTTCTATTTTTTCCTCTTTGGCTGTTTGTATGTGGATTTTGCCATATTGTGATACTGTAATATTGGTGCTGAAGACTTTTTCACGTCAAGCCCATGCAGCAGAAGCACCAGTGCTCCTGTTCTTGTTTGTGAGGCCTATCTGTTTTGTTTTTCTCTATTCTAAACTATAGAAGCACACAAAAAAAGTTGTCAAAATATTCAACCACTTCGTCCTTTTGGACAAAACTACCCTCTGCAGCCTCAGCCGCTGTTTCTCTTGCTCTGCAGATGTTTAACCAAAGCGTAGAATAATCTGCTCCGAGATTCGACTATGTCTGAGGAGGACAGTAACAATCTGCGTACACATGCTGCTTCCATGGTGCTCGTTGCTACGGTGATGGCCTTGGTCCTCTACCAGATCCTGAAACGTCTAATCAAATATTTGTCCAGGGTTCTTTTTGAGCAGAGAAGTAATAAAACAGGACCCTTGCAACGGGCTTTGTTTGGTCTTTATCTTTTGGCCATTCTCTGAGGTTTTCTCATTGTTTGAGGAATGACTCCGTGTGCCGAGCTCTTGAAGAAAATATTGCTGCTTCAGGCCGGTTGATTTGTAGTCCTGCTGGCCTTGATTTCCTCTCCCAAGGAAATTTTTGTATCCAACTGAATTCAACACGGCACGCCTGCACTCAGGTCAAGGATTGGAGATACATCTTTGTGACAAATGAAGACGGATTTCTCAGTGTTATGTGTGATTTTTTCCCTCCTTTTTACACATGTAATTCAATAACATTTTATACGTTACTGAGGGAAGTTGGTATTCCCCCACGCTGAGTGTGAGGAGGTGAACACTGAGTGCTGCGGTGGTGAAGTATTGTTCTGCTGTCTCAATCAACCCCAGTGACCCTGAGCACCTCTGTGGCTCCTCTCCTTATGTTTCCATTTAGGAGGGATGACAGACTGTGTGGACTGGTTTTAAACAGAGCTCCTACTACAGTGCTGTTAAGAAGACCCTTCATTACTGCAGCTTTGCTTGTTTACGCTGAACCAAACAAAGGCGACACGTTGCTGCCCCAGAACACAGAATCATATCTTTCGTAGAGAGTGATGGGGTGGAATAAAGACACAACAACCCTGCTGGGACAGGCAGAATGCAGTAGACATGTGTGGATATGGGACAGATGTGGGTGCGTGTGGGTCTGTGTGTGGGTGTAAGTGAGTGAGTGTGTGTTGTACAAAAAGACGAGAAAGGGGGTGCGTTATCATCCTAGAAATGGGTGTTGCTCTTCTTTGTAACTTGTGTTGTAAATCACTGGTTTATGTAATGTGTGTGTGTGTGTGTGTGTGTGTGTGTGTGTGTGTGTGTGTGTGTGTGTGTGTGTGTGTGTGTGTGTGTGTGTGTGTGTGTGTGTGTGTGTGTGTGTGTGTGTGTGTGTGTGTGTGTGTGTGTGTGTTAAATAGCTTGGCTAGCCTGCTCATGATTATGTCATACAGCATGGTTTCCAGCTGTCCGAGTCAGCTGCCTTTAATTTTGCTTTCAAGAGAGTCATCCCCAACCACAGTGTGTCTGTGTGTTGTGTGTTTGTGTGTACACACTGTATATATTTGTAACTTTGGTATTGTTTATATAAAAATGCACACTCAATAAACTCTGTGGAGCGACATTTGCTGGCCCACTGAGTAAAGAAATCATTGCTGTCGGTTTCAAGCTAATGAAAGCTCTGAAGCTTTTCTTTTTTTTCCCTCCACTTTCATGATTGTGATTTGGGTCTGATAAAACGCTGCGGTCCAGCTCCTAAGTTAAACCAAATGTATTTGGGTTGGGTACCTCTGAGGGGCTTTAATGTGAGTTTTGACAAAAATTCGACACTCAACACAGCTTTAACGCAGGTGCAGACGCAGGGCCCCCCAAACTGACTGTAATCAGAGAGCGTGACATCACCGAACCAGCAGCATGGAAAAGGATGATTCTTTGCAGCTACAGTCATTCTGTTTACTAAGCACTGAGTTTTAAGGTTGATATTCACATGAACAAGGCAAAGTGCCCCTCAGTTTCCTCAGGACTTCCTTATTGAAGCTGATTGAGTCATTGTTGTCGTCTCCCACAGATGTTACACGTCTGTGCTTCTTGGAAAAACATCCAGAAAAGAGCGACGGATGCTGGGAAGTTGAATTGTTGGATTCACTGAGGATCTCTCATCCTGTCCCAGTAGTGGATCCATGACTGAGAGGGTGGTGAGACAGGGTCCGTGCTAGAGGGAGAGTATTGCATAATCCTCTAGTCAGTGATATCAGCTCCTTGTATAAATGCCAAATGAATTCAAATGTCTGGATTGGTCTGCTTTTTGCCCAGCAGTGGTAAGACCCCTCGAACCCCCGGGCTCCCAGTCATCTTCAACTGTTTAGTGAGATGGGTCTTGTAAGGTGAAGCCAATTATGTTTTGAACTTCTTCTGACACTTTTTATAGATGTCTCTGGCCAGGTCAGAGTTCATGGGAAAGCTTTGCTTAACTTGTCTTCACCAAGTGGCTGGATCTGCTGACTGGTTTCTCATGACTTGTTTCTAAAACAGGGTCTCACAGTTACATGTTTAAGAGGAGAGCACCTGTCAGACTCACCGAGGGATCTCAATAAATGGTTAAAAGCAATGCCAATGCAGTGGTTCAGGAAGAGGATGCGTCTCGGCCCTCAACACAATCAGTCGAGGCTTATAGGTGTGAGCCGACCAGCCAGACTAAGCGGACCGGTTTTGCTGCTTTTGGAGGACAGATATCCATCGTTGTCTGATATGGCAGTGGCAGTGCATCTTCATGTCTGTGCGATTTGGCTCCGTTAGCCTTGGTACAAACAAAACAAGACAAGAAAGGGCCAGCCATGCTCCCAAGTGTCAGGGCTTTGGTATCTGTTCAGAAAGCTGCACCCTCCTACTGCTGCCAAACACTACAAGTTCAAATTTCCAACGAATGAAATATTTGGCAAAATTCACCAAAACCACCAGATGACTCAGGCCTTGGGGACACGAAGCAACAGGACATTTCTCCCCAGCAGTTATGACTGATCTTTACTTTCCATTATGCTCAAGTTCCCTCTGGGCTCATGCCATTCACTGTCTCATCTGTAAATATGACTCTACTGTACGATCGATGGTCGTTATAAGATCTGTAGTCTTTGATCAGAAATGTTTTTTAAAAGATGTTGTATGTTGTTCTCTTCTGATAAACACAGCACCATTTCTATTCAGTCTCCTCTTTGTTATGCACAGCCTCGCTCCCTGTCTTGGCAGTGGTACTAGCAGACTAGTGCTGAGTCACAGGCGTTATCATGTGTCTTACACCAGATCAGCTGTTTGAGAGGGGGGAATGTTTTTTTTTGTTTGTTTAACACTGGCAGCAGATTGATAGTGTTGGATAATGATGCAGATGTAAGTTAGTCATGTTAGAAACCGCTGAAGCCATTTTAATTTTTTGGTAGCCATGTTAAGTGGAGGAAAAAGGTGTTTTATGGGCTTTTTACTGCAACGGTTAATGCCCCATTGACTTTCACAATTGCTAACAAATGCCAGCCAATACCATATGTGCTAATTTCCCCAACCCCCCCTGGTATAAAGTCTTAAAACCTCCTAAAGAAAAGAAAACAGGGAGGTAACAGTTTGAGCTCCGAGGGGAAAATGACCATTTCAGAGGAAAAGGAGAATGTTTTTGATGAATTGTCGGTTTGTTCCAGATGTGATATTTGTCTGCAGGGATTTACAGCTCTGTGTGATGTGATGTGTGGCAGGTTGAGGAATTGTAAAGGAAGAAAAAGGGGGGAGGGAGGGAAGGAGGCAGGGGGTCATAGAGGAAAGAGGATATTACTTTACTTGTCTTGGCCTTGTCAGATTATACATAATACATAACTGAGAATCATGCCAAACAACCACTGCAAGCACACAGGTGCAAACTTACAATATATCTACGGACTACACTGCAAAACCCCACAGAACCATGTTTATGAAAATCCAAAACCAATGAGTCCATTATTCAGTGCAGCTTCTCTGCCCCGGTAAATATTGACTCTTGTTGTGAGGGGGCAGAGCACACAGCCTACCAATTTCCTCTCAAATCTCCCTCCTCTTTCTTTTTTCTATCACTTCTTTCTTTCTCTCTTCCCTCTTTCTTAACTAAAACCTGGAAATCATTTATGAAGTCAGGATGGGGTTTCTCCCGTCCAGAAGTGGATATGCAAGTAGACCTCAGTGAGCAGGGGCTCCAGTTTGACGTCCCACGCCTCCTATCAAGGGAATTGCATCATAGTGGAGCTGTAGATCTTAGTGCTGGAGCCAGCTGTGGTTTTAATGTTAGGCTATAACCAAAACTAGTTACTAAAGCAGAGGCTGTGTTTACCACAGCCCCAGTCTGTTTTAACAGATCCTCCCCTAAATCAGGAAAACAGGTGCAATTTACGTCATGGCTTTGGCGTAAAGACACTCCATATGATACTGCATGAATATGCTGGGATATTGGTAAATGGCTTACTTCAACACCAACTTTTATACTGTGTATTATATTTTATTATGGGTTTTTGTTACAGCAAACAATGGGAAGGAAGAAATTGAAAGTTTACTCTCAGGATGTTTGGTAGTGGTAAAAAAGAGGGGGAGTGCTCTTGTGTAATTTGAACACATCAAATTGTTTGTGTTACATGATATTTGAAGGCACAGTATTCCAGTGGGCAACTCCTATTGTTTGAAATCTAGTTGAAGCTAAAAGAAACAGAGGATCTAGTCGCTGCTGCAGGAATCAAATCCAGATCTATAATTCAAAAAGAGGATAATTTCTCTGAGAACATCCAAGTTTCAGTTCCAAACTCCATCCTCTCTCAGTTTATGTTGGTTCCCATCCTCTGTGAATCCTGTTATTCTTGAACCAGCTGTGAGAATTTGCCTCCTCTCTTTCTGTCTCTTATGTCGGCTGCACAAACTGGATTAGAGCTATAGGAGATCCAGTTGGTACTGTCATTGTACTCATTTGCTGGAAACAATGCTATTTTGATATTTCCGTACTCTGTGGTTGTCTCATGTCTCTGTGCTTCTTTTGTCAGGGAGAGAAAAATCAGAAGGAATGAAAGTAAATTGGTTAAAGGAGAAGCTGATTTTTTTAAAAATATAAGAACAGTCCAGGGCTTATTTATGAAAAGAATATGCTTTATCCACATAAAACTTTCAAACATTCAAAACATAGAGGACAAAACTCTTTAATGCGGTCTGCTAGAATGATCCAACATCACAAGTTTGGGAGAGTTTTGTGGGTCCACACCCGAAGGCACACTAATCACTGTGGGCTTGAAAGTTAGAAAACACGTCACAGATTCCTTGTGCATGAGAGAGGATGGGGTCCAAAGAGGGAAAGGAGGAGAGGAAACAAAATACATGAGTGTGTGAGCTTCCTTAGTCTGTGCGAGACAGAGTGACGTATCAATTTCATGGGTTAGGGGTCACAGCCCTGCAGATGAAATGAGTAGAAGTGCAGATTGAGAGGTGGGGTGGGAGGTGGAACAAGCCGAGCGGACAGAAACAAAGATACATGAAGGGAGAAATGAGTGAGTCTGGAGTGTGGGTAGGTGGGAGGAGATGTTATTAATCTCTGTTGTTTTCAACTCTTATTGTCATTTCCTCCGCAGCTGGTCCTGGGTTTAGAGGGAAAGAAAAACACAAGTGAGGAGATCAGAAATCTAAACACCGGCCCAGCGAGTGGGCTCGGTCCTCCCTTCTGCTGACATGTGTAATAAAACACATTGTCTGATTTTGTAATGTGCTGCTAATGAAGGTGAAGAGAAGGCCAAGCAGCAGAGGAATGCACACATACACATACGTAAGAAAAGAAAAGTTGTGTTTACCAAGTGAAAAACTGGGCAATGTACAACTTCACATTAAAACTTAGTGGTTGTGAGACTTCATTATTGTGGTGTGAAGTTATAATTGGCTGTTTACTGAGCCACTTCATGCATTTTGTTTCTCGCGCTCTTAAATAGGTCTCAATATTTAGTCTGACAGGAGTAATTCCACAGATTTATTGCGGTGTCTTGGCCCTCGACAGAGACCTCCATCAACCCCTCGTCTCCTCTCAGGTCAGGTCAGTATAGTTCGACCCGAGAGCCCGCGGGTCATGGCCCCAGTTAAAACACTCTCCCAGCAAGAGTTTCCCCACCTGACAGTCAATCTGCCTCTTCTGGTCCTCAGTCACTGCAGGCTGGAGGTGCTTACATACCACTTCATCATAACCCCACCACATCCAACTATGTGCAAGAACCACATGCACACTTTCGGAAAGGTTGGGGGACACCCACTGTACGTTTTACTCTACACAGCTCCCGCTGCTTCACACTAAAAGTCCTTCCAGTGGTTTGCAAGTTGGAAACTTTTTAATGAGAAATAGCAAAAGCACAAAATGTTTGGTCGATGTAAAGGTGTGTCCTCACCATGGCCAATAATGTTTGTAATTTTCCATAACCAGCATTTCCAGTGGTCGACTTTGCAAAGGAGAGACCTCTTTTTTTTTCATCGTACATACAACCACTTCCACGACTTCTATCTTACATCTGGATTTCAACACCGGGACACAGAGAGGATTCACTCCCCCTTTGTGTGGACTTTCTGATCAGCGATGAACGCATGTGGTGGTTGGACGTCAAGTTGTCATACAGACTTGGTTGACTGTCGCCTCGTAAAGAACAGTGGGAGAGAAAATAGCTCCATCAAAATAAACATAGTTACTCAAGACTGAGGCGGACGACAAATTCCAAACCACAGAGAAGCTACACAGCCACAGAAGTGCGACCAGTTCACCATCGGAGAGCTTGTTTAATTAATGTCTCCTATCGAATGTCAAACCACTTTAGTGCAGTGACACAGCTCGGTTGAGGACACAGATAGTCATGGTTTGGTCCTGCTCCAAAGTGGTGCCATAATATCATGGGTCAGTTATCCTGTGCTGTGAGGCTGAACTAATCACGATGCAACATGGCGCTCTGCATCTAATATGTGCTAAACCAGGCCAATGCAATGGGGCGTTCAAGGTCCTACTCTTCCGCTGGTCAGTATTGATGACAGTGTGTGTGTGTGTGTGTGTGTGTGAGAGAGAGAGATCTGCACTGTTGATTTTCCATGCTGCTGCTCAACTTTTTGAAAATGATGAAAGATGTGACGTGTTGTAGTTGAATCTCTCAGATCATTGATTTGACTATATTGTTTCTAGCTGGAGAGAAGTCCAGCCTATTTAAATGCTGCTTCAAAGGATACTACTTGGCCCAAGCTCACAAAGCTTGTCATCCGTGCTGCTAAACTGCCTTGTCCAGAGTCCACTACTTCCCTCACTCTGCCTGGGGTTTGGCAGGTAAAGAAGCAAGAGTTATGGAAGTCATTAAAATTCCTCGGGAACATGTGGACGCTTGTTTATTTTTCCGCCCAGGCTTCGAGGGTGGAGAGCTGCCAGGACGCTGCACTGTCCTCTCAGCGAGGAAAGAGAGTGGACAGAGTGTGAGCGGGAAGGAGGACCTGATGGAGGACCGAGGAGATGAAAGACAGATGAGGGGAGAGGGTAGGAATGAGCGAAGTAGAGGACGGACGGGTGGTGGGGGAACTGGGGGATGGAGGGAGAGCGGAAGTGGTTGAAAGAGGGAAATGGAGGATGGAGGGATGAATGGAGAGTATGAGAGAGAGAGGAGGGGGAGAGGCAGACACCCTCTACTGGATGCCAAACAAAGAGTCGCACAAATGAGCGTTGAGGTTTCAGTGAGCCGTACAGGAAGAGGATTAGAGACGGATGGATTCACACTCGGGCTGGAGGCAAGAAAGGAGCAGAGCGAGGGCGAGATGTGAAGACGCAGATCGGCTCATTTTAGAGCTTAGTCAAGTCACCGTCTCAACTTTAAAGAAGAACTCTTCCTTCTTTCTTGTGCAGCGACAATGCTTTATCTACTGTCTGATGTCACAGTAGCAGGATCAATTGGAAAACCTACGGAGGCCAACTGTTGTGTTCTGCTTCCCATCCGCCCTTCCCTTCATCTTCCTGCCGTCCTTTATCTAATAACCAACAATAATGGATGAGGAGATTGTAAAGACACCACAGGGGGAGGGATTGAGGGATGAGGATGGTGCTGTCAGCCGGGGAGGATGAGGAGGGAAAAGGAGAGTCGTGGAATTTCTTGGTGCATAGCTGTGGTATCGTCTTGCGCAGCTGAAAAATGTATCAAAGTGATTTTTCTCACTGCTGATACTCCCCCAGTCGTAGGCCAGGAGACAGAGATTGCAGCAACAGGCCTCAGTGAGGTCACTCCCCATCTCTGTTTCTCCCTCTTTTTCTCCCTCTCTTCCTCTCTTCATTTCCCTGTGTTTGATCGTGTCTAATTGAAAGTGACACTGCAATGTGGACCCTGGGGGTGATCCCGGCATTTACCTACCTCGCCAACAAATCGGTGGCTAATTGAGACGTAACGTGAGACCCTGCATTTTCCTCCCGCCTAAATGTTCCCTGCCGGAGGGTGGTGGCGTTTGACATAGATCAAGTATCAGATTACATGTCTGTGATGCCAATTTAATTTATGACAATGCATGTCTGACATTAGTGCCGGGGGTGAGCTGCATCGCCTTTAAACTAAAGTCAGATATGTTTGGTATTACTTGGAGAGAAACATCTTTTTCCTCATCTTTGAAAATATGAAACGATTTCCACTTCAAGGTTCATCTTGGGTTTGGATAAGTAAACTGTTGGAAACATCATTCCCATGTGCTGAAGTTCCCAAATAAGTTTAACCATTGATCAGTCAAAGAGCCTTGGAATAGCCTTTCCTTGATTTCATGTGTTTTTAAAGATTATGATGTCAAGGGAAAAAAAAGAAGCTGTGCTCACTTAAAATCACGAGTTTTAGTTTGAATTGCAAAGACTGCTTTGTGCTTCACTTGTGAGAACATCTAACAGTGTTTGCCACATCTTGTCCAATTCTGAAATCGTCCAGAACAGAAAATTTGACAATCATTCCCACTTCATGCTGTCTAGACTTTGATGGAGGGGATGGATAGAGGAGACAGTCGGATCTGGCCAAGAAGAACCTAGAACCCTGGTTGTGGTTTCACCCTGCACTTTGGGGTGTGGCCATTCAGAACAAGTACTTAAACCATTCAGGTTAGACCATAAATAGTACATCTGAACCACTCTGAGGCCTTGAACTGTAGACATGAATGTTCAGCAAATTGGTTCTGTTGACACTGCAACACATTTCTTCTTTCTGTGTATTGTACACATTTGAGCTCATCCTCCTGTGGTTTTCATTGCAGTCCTCCCTGGATGAGAGTGGGAGCCCAGCAGGTGCAACTGGTTTGACCCTGGATGACTTTAGTCTCAATAAAATGCTCTTGTCACACTAAATGAGGAATCACATTTTTAGAAATTCCCAGACCAGTGAGCCAAGCCAATTTGAGTTGACGCTGATGCGTCGTGACAAGCTGTAGTTCCTAACCATTAGTCCGCAGGAGTTTTTCTTGAATTAACATCTGAGTGATCTTTCTCACAGCGGGAAAAAGATCAGACTTCTAAGACTGAAGGTTTGAAAAGATAATCCCTGTGCTTTATCATCCGCCATCAGTTGTGTAATCCTTCCTTTGCCTGCTTTGCTCTTACTGTGTCTTTTAAGAGGCCTCCGTGTCTATTGTGGCTTTAAGATACCTGTAATTATATCCTTTGGTGTGTTCCCTTCCCTGTCTGTCTGAAGTGACAGTGACACGTGTGGTGATCAGCCATGGAGACTCTGTAGATCCCTCTGTCATCATGCCAAGTAGAGAAGAGAGCAGGAATGTGTTTGAGACAAAGCAAGTCAGACATCACGAGTAAGCACCTCTGATGTGCTTTCTATGAGTTCAGAGCTGGACCACGTCCCCTGGCATGAAAATGGACATTGGAAAGTGTTATATTAGTCTTCAAATGAAAAATGTAGTGCTAAGCTCCTGGATGCTACACCAAAAGACACAGTGTTGATCTGTGTCATTGGGCATCGGGTGCCTGTATTTCAGTTTTGACAGTAGAGAGATGAAAATTGTGGAAGACAAAGAGTGATGATGTGCAATGAAGGTCCAGGGTGGTTGCATGATTTTGTTGGTTTTAATCACGGATTTCAATTTGGTCTTTGTTACGATCTTGGCTGAGATGGGACAAGCAAGACGGAGTCTGATGCCAAAACATACATCCGCCTTAAATTGTCCATTGTTTTTTGACAATTTGAGGTAGATTTGGAGGTACAGACATATTAAACAGAAGATGAGCCACTGTAAAGACTTTGACAGAACTAGTTGTTTCCCTTAGTGTCCTATAAGCGTAGTCGCAGGGGAACAGCAGTTTCAGGCACATTTACTCTAGCACTCAGCTGTAGCGGTTGTCACTTGGTTCACCCATGCTTTAAAGTTTTCCTTCCTGATTGCATCACTAGGCCTTGGTCTCTGTGGTGACTGTGAGTCATAAGACACACTGGTTGTCAGGAACAATACGCTGCCACAATAATACACTACTTCTCTTCCCTGGATATCCTCTAAGCTCTTTCTGACCGGGAAGGACGGTTGTTTGTGTGTGCACTGGTGTGAGTGGGAATGTGAAAGGCGTGTGAGGAAACAGCTGGACCTTCTTGTGCAAACATAGGTGGAAAACGCTCATCCACATCTGTAACAGTCGGTAATACATGTGAGGTCATTTGTACGATTGTGAAGAAATGTGTTTGGTCTCTGGTGACTAAATAGTTCACACGCCCACATGCCCAATCCAATTCCTTGAAAATGCAGCTGGT
Source organism: Decapterus maruadsi (assembly GCA_030347415.2). Lineage (NCBI taxonomy): Eukaryota > Metazoa > Chordata > Actinopteri > Carangiformes > Carangidae > Decapterus > Decapterus maruadsi. The sequence continues at coordinate 25,194,446 of CM064901.1, read as the reverse complement.
GTCAGATGGCCAATTAAAGTGCGATTGCGCCAATGATGCCAACGTCATTGGAATCCGCTTTCAACAACATGTGATAGTGGAACATTACCCATACGCTCCACAGCCATTGACACTGACTTGCTTCAGGAGAATTGTGATTTCACAGTATTTCGCTGTCACTTAAGCCCCAGGTCTGTCCTGATGTGAAATGCCACAGTTAAATTTCGTGGTCAATAAAGCGTAAGCATGAGAGATTGTGTTCCATTTTCTCTATATTTAGACAGGTAGAGAGGGGAAATAAGTGGATGCGAGCATGAATAATAGTGAAAGGCAGAGAGAATGAAGGGTGAGCTGGAGCAGAGGCAAAGGAGATGAAAGTAGCTGGTTGAAATGAGGAAGAAAGAGGCATCTCTGAGGCCCAGGCTCAGGAGAATTATTCTCTTCCTTGGTGGTCTAATTATCTTTGTCCGTATAGACCACTGAAGCCTTCCGCTATGATGATGGTGCAGGGTAGATGCTGATAAATTGGCTCTATTTGGGATTAATCTGAGGCTCTGCTGTGTCAGAGTTGATGAATGAAAAGTCTGATACTCTATGAATCTGAGATGTCTTTGATGTCTGCGAAGAATTTCCAACAGTTGATGAAATGGCATGTATTTGACTGCTCAGTGAGTGGTCAGAGCAATCAGGACACGGACAATTGCACATGAGTGCATGCAACACACACACACACACACACACAAGGACGCACAAACATACTCCACTCGGATGCACTTGGTTTCAGCAGAAAGTTGTGACTTCTGGCTACGTGCCACTGTCTCCCTGCTGGACCTCACATCCTGACAGGAAGCTTGTCCTTCCTTCACACACATTTGGACAGCCAGAAAATAACTGTGATAAGAAGAATGAAATGAAAAAAGGATGAATAGAATTAATTACACAGACCACAAATGGGGAAATGGGTAGCCTAAATGACAGCAGGATGTCTGACCACAAGTCGAGGCCCTGGCATCCCAGAAGTGTCTATGCACAGTAATTACATATGGGGTTCAAGTAGGTCCCATGTGCTCCAAAAAGACTGTGGGAAGAAAACTTACAAAGCTGGAAGTCAGTTTCATCACATTTACTTCTGCCACAAAGAGTGATGAAAGAAAAGCTTATAATAATTCTTTTCCTGTTTAGATTTAGATTTAGATTCAGATTCATAATGCTTTATTTGTCCCAGAAGGGCAATTCAGTTCTTACAATCACTGACTTAAGACAAACATACATTCTCAGACAAGAGAGCACAGTGTGCGGCAAGTAGGAAATAAAAAATCCAAATATGCAAATAGAGTGAAAACCAATTTAAAAGAGTATAATAAATAAATAAAAACAGCCAGGTAAATAAGTAAGTGCCGTGTATTGCACAAGTTTGTTGCTCTCAACTAGTAAAATGAATAAGTATATTGCACATGGGAAACCTACAGTACTTCGCATTCAGCGGCTTAGGGGCTGAACGACCTGGAGTAATGGTTTGTCTTCCTGGGTGGTGGCAGGCAGCGCCGACTTGATGACATGAGACTGAATTCTTTGGACAGATCGCTGTTGATACTTCTCCTGTTCTCCAGTCTAAGAAGTTGTCTTCTTGTTGCGAAATAGAAGTGCAGTGAGATGTTGGTCAGTAAACTCAGTTGGCTGTGATAAGAAGTACAATACAGCAAGTGATTTGACACTTGAAGGAGAGGTCAGTGGATTTTTAGTGCCACGACTTGTCACCATCGTTTCCGTCTTTGCGCCGAGACTCTTGTACTTTTGACAGCTACAATAAACACCAGCTAAATGGACCTATTTCCTCCTCAAAGCTCAAATTCTTTCATCTTAAGCCATGTTTGTTGGACTCTCCACGACGGCAATGCTGAGTGAATGAACTGTCGACGAGGCGAGGAAGAACCCCGGGGGCCGTGCAGCAAGAAGGCTGACCTTCTGGATGTCATCAGCATCAGTTGCTGCCACTTTGCTTTTCCATGATGGATGCTTTGTATGGATTCGTGTCGCAACCCCTGAGGCTTGAGCCCCGGTAGTCCCGGAAACACACACACACACACATTCAGAGGGCTGTCTTTTCCTGGTTTTCTGACAGTGTGTCATTGAGCGGTCAGATGTGATAGAAAGGGTCAAAGCGCAGCACAGTGACAGTGACTCTCTGAGAAGAACTCTGCTTGTTTCCTTTCCTGTTGTGGTAGAGACGTGCTGAGATTTCCTTTCAAATAAAACAAGAACTCATCAAAGCACCCCTGGCTGAGCTCCAGTCTGTGGAGACCACACATTCGATCCACATGAGTCCACGCTGCAGTCCAGAAAGTCCTGTGAGTAGTTTTTTGCGACTTGGAACACAACTGTCAGTGTATTACTTTTGGCATGGACATGTTTATCTTAAATGTTTGAGCTTATTGAACTGATCTTGCCAAATGAGTCAGCTGAATGTTCATTTTTGTCGGTCATTAGTCATTACTTGCATCACGGTTGTGTTTGGTTGTTTGCATCTTTCCACTCTTTGCTGTTATGTGCACCAGCATCAGCAGGCAATAGACATTTGATGTTGATGCCATTGGAGATAATGTAGATGGATTTATTGACAATAAGTAAAATATGGAGTTTCATCCTGCATCAATGGAAACCTATGTGAAAAGACAGATAGCCCATTTCATGTGAACTCTAGTAAAACATAAGTGACATCAGTATCCTGGTATCCAAGCTCTACCGTATTCACACAAGTGTAACAACATCAGTGAAACACATAGAGGTCTGTCATCAGTTCTTACGACCAGGGTGGAAGCTGTGACCTCTAACCTTTCTCCAGCAACGGTCACATGTTTAATATAGGCAGGATGAACTTTGCAAAACACAGAGGAAAATGCCAAATGTGGTGACTTTTGTTCAGCCAACAAAACATCTAAATGCCAGCGTCCTTTTAATGTGCGGATGTGGGCGTGCTCAACCTTGATTGACCTTGGAAGTTGGAAAGCCTCAATAATCGGTCTTCGCTTTGATGCAAGCTGCATGTCTATTGTTGGTTTGTTCCCTTTTCTCTTTCTGGTCCTCTAAGGTGATTGAACAGGCCTTTTGTGAGGGGGGTGGGGGGGGAGTCGATGTGTGGTCGCTGTGTGTTCAGGATCTGACCTGTGTGGTGAAACAACATAAGAGGCCCGTGGGATACTGGTGGGATGAGGTTATTTCACAATTCCCCTGCGTTCTTGTGAAATCGAGTCTTTCCGAGTAACTAAAATGAGAGAATCTGTGGGTTGTGGAGCTTTTGTGTTTGTTTGCGAATTTAGGAGCAATTTTAAGAATATGAACGCATGGTTAAACTTAAAGTTCAACACAGATTAGGACCTTTATGTGGAGGGGTAAGTGGTCTCATATGGTGAAGGGTTTCTTTGATGCTTGTGATGCTTGTGATGTTTTCAATGTCTTAGCTGAGACTGAGACACCAAGCATGCATCAAGTGAAGCATTGGAACTTCCTCCCCAAGCACATCCCAGACACCACGGACCCTTAAGCCACTACTCAAAACCCACCTATTCTGCTCTGCTTTTAACATGTAGTCCTTCTTGATATATATTGTCGTGTTTGTTTTAATCTGTATTCAAATGTTTTCTATGTTTTAACAAGTTTTCCATTCTTTCTGGATCACTATTATACTACTTATGTATAACTTGTATTATCTGCTGTCTTCGTCTTCTCTCCTGCTTCTTTTTTTGCCTCACTGCCTCGGTTTCTCCCTTTTTTCTCTGCTGGGGTGGGGTCACCACCACATGCACGGACTGTTTGTTTGGAGTTGCTATGGAAACCCATGAGAGTGTGTGACTGTTTGTGTGCTTATGCCCCTCTGCGTGTGTGTGTATGTGATTATTGCTGGTGTGATGGGCCTGCAGTTCTGCTTTATGCGTAATGACCTCATCCAGACACAGACCCCGACATATCAAATCCGTCTGCTTCCTCGGATTGTGTAATGGATAGTCCCCAAACACACACCAGCTCTGTGGCCGACGCCCCCTCAGTGTTGTGCTTCATTGCTGGAGCACAGGGCAGCCATTGAGCCCATATCCCCACCAACAATGGTACAACTCCATTTGACAACAGGAACAATGAATGATTGCTCCATAATTTGATTTCATACAGTGAGTTAAGTGGGGAATTAGATTTACATGAATGGAATTCTGACGTGTCTCCTGGAAAAGGAAAAGAAAGTTCATGAACTGGCAGCGAACCCTCGAGGCGCACTGCTTTTTATATACTGTACGCATTATGGGCTTCAGTATTTCATGTTGTTACAAAACTGCTGCTACTCCCACCTTATCACCTGGGGTCAAACGCTTGACGTTCCTCAGCTGCTAATCTCCGATAGTGTGAAAATGTGGAACTCAGCCCAACTGTTGATGTGCATTCATTTCAGCTGCGAGTTCAAGTCAGTACTAGGAAGTTTTTTTCTGTGTGGAAAAGAATGCTGCTTTTTTTTTTTCTTAAGGGAAAAGTTCTGCTTCATTTCACAAAGCATAAATGTACATAGTTATTAAAGGCCCTCTCATTGATCTGCCATGTGACTGTGGCCTTCCACGAAAAGGCTGTGCTCACTTTCAAAAGGGCACAGACAGAAACACGGCCTCAGTGCATGCTTGTGGTGATGCATCACTGCTGCTGCATTCAATTTGTCTTATTGGTTGTTGTCACTTCTCCGTTTTATCACTTTTGCATAACTGTGTTTAATAAAGCAAGAAAAAGAAATCAGTGACATGTGGATACGGCTACACATGACAACTGATCCTACATGGCTTTACAAACCTGACTCCAATGTTCAGTGTTTGATGTTGGCACGAACAAGTAAACAGTTGACTTCACTTGATTGTTTCTGAACCTCCTGAGAGGTTGGTGAGGGGATTTGGGGAATAAAACCAACATGCATCAGCTCAAGCAGAGCTGCACAGAAAAATCCCCTGCTGTGCTTGATGGGTAATTTGCTTATCTGTCCCCGCACGTCAGGTCAGGCAAAGTGTGTGTTCACCTGTTGCAGACGCAGGCTCAGATTGGTGCGGAGGAATTGGCGGAGAAACCATTTGCCTTGGAAATGAAGAGCTAAGCTTTGTGGCGCCACGGGCTTGCTTCAAGCTGCTGCTGTTTGTTGTCAGTTGTCTACCATGGGGCATCAAAGACAAATCCCCCTTTATTATTCCCTGAATCCCACACATTAATTCATTTCCCAAAAGTTACAAAACAAAACTTGTCGTGCCAACATGAAATGTCTGCTGTTGTTACAGGAATAACGGAGAGTTCTGCTCAGAGCTTCACTCGGTACAGCTCCTGCCCTCCAGAGTGCCACTTCAAAAAATAACTCAATTATCTGTCAGAAATCCAGGACAGGAGTGTATTCTTGTCCTCCACTGCAGTGAGCAGTGCAGTGTTTAAGCCACTGCAGCACAGAAAACTCTCCAGGGCTTTTATAATGTTATAAAAGTTTCCTCTGCTGCTCAGCCTCTGTGCTTCCAACCAAAGAGAAACTGCAGTTCGGTTCATTAGTATTTTAGTTTCCAATAAAGCAGTCAAATACATGACTGTCTCCATATTTAAAAGGATTTTGGCAAATTCACTTATCGCCATAATCCCTAGGAGTAGGCTCATCACCTTTAATTATATTGTTTTGAGATCTGCGGGGCAGAGACACAAACTGCTTATGGAGGTGAACGATACAGGTCCCCTGTCCCTCAAAACTCATCAAATACACAATCAGTAACTCCAAAACATTCTTGTAGACAAGTTGTGAAGTGGAATATTACAAGACAGAGTTGTTTTCGAGGCAGATGCATAGCTGGAACTACATTCAAGACACGGCTGCTGGGCAGTCAGTGATTTCAAAATAGTTTTGAGCATTTGCTTCATGTGTTGTGTTATATTATACATGATTATTTCATAGCATGGTGAATGTGTAGGTCATAACTTGTCTAGAAGAGCATTTTTGGAGTTGTTGGATTTTGTATTTGATGAGTTTGATGAGGGACAGGGGACCTGTACCGTTACCTCCTCCACTGTGTTCGTGTGGATCTCAAAACAATATGTAGTGACAATTAAAGGTAATGATGAACCTACTCCTGTGACTATAGGGATTATGGCCAAAATGTCGTTCATCAGTGCCGTGGTCAGTGGTTGAACTGAGGCTTTGTGTGTTGAGAGGCTGATCTAGGCCATGATGTCAATCCCAAACGGTTATTAGGGAAAACCTTTCCAAAGTGATTTTATAGCCATCAGGTGGTCATTAAGGAAGAAACAGTGGTGTCAGTCTGAACCAGTCCACATGCTTTTCCCAGTCACTCTCAATTAGGCATGGTGTCCTGTAAAACTGTTTTGTGTTTGCGCTACCGCACAGCGGCTCAGGCTGTTCTGTAGTTAGTCCTCAGTCCGCAGTGTCTGGCACCGAGAACATACGGTAGCAGTTTGCTGCTACAACACTCGGAAATGGATTGTTTTTGTTTGCGCGGCTGAAACAGCAGGGGCCTGTTAAGCTGTGTCTATGTCTCTGTCATTACCAGCTATAATTACATGGTAATTATCAGCCAGTGTGTGTGTGCGCACTCACTATTTATCCCTGTTTCACTTGAGTTTATTTGTTCGCTTTATTTGAACTATGCATGGTCACCTGACTCATGATGATAAACTTTATCTTTAAACTGTAATGAGTGTAATACATCCTAAGTTGTTGTAGATGAAGCGTATGATGTAGACAATAATCGATCATCATATATCAACTTTATGTAAATTCTTGAAATAATAGGGTCAGCATTGGCACACACACAGACTTGGGCCATCCATACATGTAGAGACATTAAAGCACACATTCTCCAGGTTTAAAGGTCACTGGCTTCTGTCATGCTACATGCACAGCAGCTCTCAGTACCAGAGATTAAAGTGGGCCGTCTCCTCCCTTCATGGCTTTGATTCACAGGAATTGGCCTTTGGGATGTAAAGCTACAAAGCACTTTTTTGTCTCCCGAAGGTTCGTGCAAGTCGCAGAACTTTGGCTTTCATGTCCCCGCTTCATTGAGTAGTCATGAAACCGACTGCTGGGTGTGGAGCCTGCCAAAGACTTAAATCTCATTAGCTTCAAAATAATGTAACATCATCAACTTTGAGGATGAGATGAAATGACAGACTACTGAGCAACACTCATTTACAGTCTTGCTATTGCTTCCTGCTGTATCCAGACTTTTTGGGCTAAAATCTGAACAGGAACATTTTGTTAAATTAGGCCCCAGCGGCTTTGTCAAAATGTGACCACTGCAGGCCAGCCTCCAGAACCATCGTTCTTACTTAACATTTTCTCCTTCCTTCTTTTCACACTTAATTTACATTTCATAAAGTAACATTATTTCTTTACCTGATCAAGTGGTAACATGAAAACCTACTGAAAACAGACGTATGAAAACCTGTATTTACAGCCAGAGGGAGTGATGAAGTTGTTAGCTCTTGTCTTCTTGCTGTGTTGATTCAAGGTGTGTATGGTATTCTGTTGTCAGTGGGGAGTGGAAAAGGTGCATGTGTGTGTGTGTATTAGGTTATCTGATACGCTGTGATTGCTATGGGAGTGACTACAAGGCACAGGTATGATAGGCTCTGTTTAAAATGGGTCTGGGCCTCCTGAGATGTAGAGCACAGATAAAGACATCATGCAGCACCTGAATGACCCTGTGTTTCATAACAGCCTTTGTCAACAAGCCTCAACATCATAAATCATATTAATGTCCAAACGTATACAAAATATTTAAAGAGAAATGTGATGTTTTACTCCCACCTGTTCTTTCCTTAAGGTATGCTGAGGTACTTGTGATAGTTTACTGGAAGCTACGTTTTGCCACAGCATTCACTGAATTCTTCCACTTTTCAGCTTTGAGAGCAAAAAAACAAAACAAACAACTTAATTATTAAATAGAGGCTCGTCCAGCTCCATGTTGTGATTATTTTTCAACAATGTGAGCTTTATTAATTATGGAGATGTGGAAGCTGCACACACCGACAGTACTCAAGTGTCAAATGCAGTCAAGTGTGTAAAGTGTTGGTGATTGATCAAAACAGAACATAAATGTCACACTTTTCATGAACAGGAAAAAGAGGGAGAACAAAACCCTGTATTGTGGTCAAACCTAAAATATCAGCATCATGCTCTGAAATGAAAATGTAACTGAAAGAGAAAGAGTCATTTTCTTTGCTCTTTCTTTATCTTTGTTTTAATCACGAGAACTTGGCAGGTTAGAAACAATTTTGGACCCAAATAAGCAATTTCTAAGCAGAGAAAAATTCTTCTTTATGCTCAGAATTCCTAATGAGAAATCCATCACTGAAGTTCTTCCCGGCCGCCGTTCAACTTGACCTGGAATAGCACATTTGACCCAGGTTGCTGACTTCCCATTGTCGTAACCAGGCCTCGTTTCATCTGCATCAACAGAGGAAATTAAGTAATAACAACTTTTAAGGACCTTGCTCTCTTCTTGTTTTCTCTCTACCTGAACCTTGAGGCAGATGCAGAGGCAGAGGCAGACCACCCCCGGTCTCACTTGAATACATCTCTATTATGCTGCACTTGTGTGTGATTGTTTTGCTCCTTGCTGAGTCACACAGAGCTGCTCAGACGGTGACAGAGTCGTTCCCATGAGCGCTTCAGGAAGTGAATGTGAACGCGTTAAACATTAGCTGCTCTCTGAACGCCTCTTCACCCCTCAAACATGGATTAGTAGCTACTTAGGATCACTCCCATACGGGCGTAAAACTAGACAGTTGAAAGACCGTTGAAAGCCAGATAAACAGTGGAGTGACAGCATTATTGTGTGTGTGTGTGCATCCGTACACCAGGTGATGTGACACCTTCTTCAGCCTTGCAGGGCTTTAGAAAAATGGGACATTGGAGCCCAAACTTTAAAAGCAGTGAACCTGTTTTCTTGCTTTATGTCACTTTCTCTAGAACTTGAAGAAAAAGAAAAAAACACAAAGATTTTTCTTTCACCTGTGGCTTATCAAGAAATCCATAGTGTTCTGTTTTCCCCATGTAACACATATAAGAAGATGGATGGTAGATTAACTTCCTCGAACACTGAACTAGGACCAGGTGATGTGATGATCTTAGATCTCACGTTTAAGACAATACACATTATGTCATTAAAAGCTACTGTATTAATTTTTAACAGTTCAGTCGTTGCTAACCAGCTGACTGCTAATGGTTACACAGCTAGCCTGCTACAGCTGGTGACAGCAGCCTTTGTTCTGCTCTGCAGCCTCTGTGAACTCTGGTATAGGCACAGCACTAAGTGTGCGTCAGCTGCACTGTGGCTTTGCTTAGTTACTTAATTTAAAATATTAGAAATTTGATTTGAAATGCAAAAACTTGCTTCTGCGAATGGTTATACAAATATGACTGTATCTGTTCTGTCGGATGTACAGTATGTGAGATGGATGGATGAACGATGTGGCTTTTCGTGCAGACGTGTATCATTAGAGACTTGTATATAGGCACAGTCATGTCTTTGTTGGTTCAACAGTAACATCTCATATGTGTCTTTGGGCCTGCACCACACAGCTACTCAACTTATTTTATTACTGTACTGATTAAAAGTAATTTAAATGGGGTACTGATGTTGTACCTGTGGCTCAGTTTCCAGGGTGAAAACCTTTAGGTGACAGGTATCAATGTCTCCGTCAGCTCTCTCAGCTTGATTTTTCTGAATGTCTCCTCTCTCAAGATGGAAACACGTTACGGTGACTGAACAGAGAGTTATTTCGGAGGCCGTCGTGCGGCTTTATACTGTCCTCCGGGGATCAGCTCGACCTCCGTGTCATGTGGGAGAAAAGCGTTTGAAGTCAAATAGTCAAAACAAGCTTTGTGAAGAAAAAAATACCTCTCTAATGTCAGCGAGGTTGCCTCACAACCATTAACTGAATGGGTTTTTATTTTCTTAAGAATTACCACATCTGTCAATTTCCCTTCTGTGGGGTCCCCGCACCAATCAGCAATTTTCTTTTTCTTGTTCCCATTCTGGGAGGTGGGGGCTGAAAATTCCCAATAATGAGCTAAAGTGTTTGTACATTCCTGAACGGTTAGCATCAGTGAACGTGCCCCTCGCTCCTCTCCTGTTACTGCTCACCGTTTGGTGGGAAACACTGACAGAACGCTGATAGCACGGATTTGGCAGTAAATGGATACCAGTGCGCCTTTAGCCCAGCCGACGCTATGATCTTCCTCTCTGTTGTGTTTTGTTTTTGTCCACAGCTTATCACAGGGGTCAAGGAGGGGATGACTTCAACAGAAACATGGGATTACTTAAGAGCACCGCACTGTGCCGAGGACTCATTAATCATCAGACTTGATAACAGTTGGAGACGGAAGAGTTCTCTAGAACGTATTCATCCGCCTGCTTTAGTCTAACCTTGTCTGTAATGTGTCACATGAGTCAACCTAAAGCAAAAACAGTAATTTGGGTTTTCTGCATTGCAACACAGAGAACCTGCTGTTATCAGACAAAGCTGCCTGGACACCGTCCTGAGGCTGTTCCAGCTTGATTGTTCACTCTTTTTTTTTTTTTGATAGTTATGTCATTTCCTTGCTTAAAGAAAGAAGGTTTTGCAATTACAGATTGTGTTCAAGGTTTACACACCAGATGTTGTATTTTACAGTGGTTGTTTAAATCACTGTGGATGGTTGCTCACCTTTTGGATGGCCATGTTTATGTGTGTGTGGCTCTGTTCTCCTGAGTCAGGCTGGCAGTGACAGCTGGGAGTAGTGTGTATGTGTGTGTGCAGACTGGAGCTCGGTGGAAAGTGCTGAGATAAGCACCACCATCCAGGAGGGCAGGCGCAGGGAGATGCCAGTCTGAACTTGGCATATTCACTGCACTGCAGATGAGAATACAGTGTGCAGACAAAGGGCAGGGCTGCACGAAATAATGTCAGTCAATATGTAACTGAGCCTGGTAACATAATGCAAAGTCACATATTTAACAGGCAAATTAATAGTCATTACATTGGACAGTGCGATTTACATTATTTGTGAGACCAGATTTGTGTGTCAGAATTCCACTGTCTCAACCCTTTGCAAGAGTCAGAAAGTCTTTGAAATGTGCAGAAATGATGATAGTTTTTCCTTTCCCCTGTCACGTATTACTGACAATGTCATTGTGAAATTGTCTGATATTATTGTTTTGGTATGTTGTGTAGTGATGCTCACATGTCAAAAAGTCAATTCATACTGCAGCAGGATTTCCTGGCACGATCTGATACCACCAAGTAAACAACAGCCCAGGACTAACGCTAAACCTAAACCTAACCAGTTGGTTATAACAGCGCTCCTGGGCTGTTGTTTACTTGGTGATATCAGATCATGGTGGAAGCAGTCAGAGAGATCTGCTCTGTCAACATCTGGTTGTTTATTTCAGCTCCGCAGTGTGTTTCTCCACATTTCCCACCACCACCTCTGCACATAAACAATAATGATAGTCTCTTTTAAGACAATGCTGCAGACGATGATTTTCATTCTGAAATAAACAGTCCCCCACAGCTGCTTTATAGGTAGGCTGTGTTCGATAAAAAATAAAACAAAACATAGTGTGTCTTTTCATATAGCAGCACAACAACTATTTACCATCACTGTAATTTGTGCTCAGGGCAGAGTTTGTGGGAAAGGACAGTAAGTCATGTGGCGACAGCGGGATGATAGTTCTTGTTTGTTGGTACACTCTAAAGAATAAAGCAAGGTGACAGTAAATTCAACTTAAATAAATATGCAATTTCAATACAAACATTTAAGTTTGCAGCATCTATTTGTTTAACTAAGTAACCAACTTTATTCATCTAGTTAAACTAAGTCGAAAATAAAAAAATGATCCATACTCATTTTCATGAGTATTTTGAATGGATAACGGTGCAACAGCTCAACAAGACACAAATATCAAGTTGGCATTATGCAAACTTTTATCCTGAAATTCAAAAGATGCGTGGGCGTGGTCTCTCACGCACCAGACGGACGAGAGGCTCCAGGTGCAGCCAATTTGGGAAGCTGAGACACGCTGTCTGCTCGCAGAGAACGCTGCTGTTCGCTTAGTTTGAACTTTCACGTCTTCAGTTTGAAGAGTTTGGAACTGCTTATTATTGTGTACCCGGATTGCTACGCTGCCAAAGACGTCAGGTCCTGTCGGAGGCTTCTTGCTGGACGTCGTGGGGGCATATTTGACGCGGCACCGGTGGCTGCTGTTGCTGCTTGAAAGGTAAGCTCGGCTGCCATTTTAGCATTTCGTTAGCGTCAAGAGCTAACGTTACTGCCGTTTGACTGATTGATTCTGACTTGTTGCTCGAATCTGATGATGAAGTAGTTTTTTAGAAGTCTTTCACCGAATCTGGGTAATAGCATACATTTTTGCAATGAATTGGTGCTGTAAAATTTGCAAATATGAAACTCCCAGAAAGACTGAGCTTTTAAAACACTACAGGCTACGGCACGTGCATGGTGGGCAATTTTTGCCGTGTCTCCATTGGGAATGCTATTGCTCTTTCAAAACATGGGCCAGCCTTAAATCACACATGACAAGAAGTCATACATCTTATAAAACAACACAAGTTAATGATGTCCTGTCTTTTAAATGTCCATGTTGTACCCTAAGCACCATCACCACAGAGAGGGAGTACTTTGAACATATTGGCCGTCACTTAAAAAAACAAGAAACCGTCACATGTGTGTTTGAAAATTGCCATTTCAAAACCAACATATATGGTACATTTGCCTCTCATAGGACACGGAAACACACACCTCACTCACTGGATGACTTCAAGCCTGAGCTCTTACACAGGTATGTGAATCCTGTTAATGCAGGGGATGATCCTGCTGATGAGGAAGATGTTGAGTGTGGAGAGAGTTATGATGAAGAAAGAAAAGAATTGCCTAACATAATTGAAGCTAATCTTGCCCACCTCTTTCTGAAATTGGAAAGCATATCTAATGTGCCCAAGCAGTGTATTGATGAGATGGTGGAAGAACTAAACTTTATTTCAAGTTCAGCATCAGGTCCGATCATGAAAGGAATTTTGCAGTCATGCTTAGAGAAGCATAAATGTGAACTTGATGATTCTGTGATCACTGACATGGTAACAGAACTCTGTGGATCCAACCCCATCAGCCAAGCATTGAGGAGTGATGGCCCTCTGTCCACCGCCTACAAGAGAAATACATATTATAAGGAAAATTTCTCTGTGGTGGAGCCAGTTGAGTATGTGCTTAATTCCCAGGAGCATAAAAGCTTCCAGTATGTACCTATTCTGAAGTCATTATCTGAGATTTTTAAGAAGAAGGAAATGCAGGATTTCCTCATGAACAGTGATAAAAAAGCACTGAACACAGAAAATACAGAAACTCAGTACACAACATTTTATGATGGTACTCACTTTAAAGCGAACAAATTATTCTCTGAAAATAATCCGGCAATAGCTCTCAATTTATATGTGGATGAATTTGAAGTGTGCAATCCACTTGGAACTTCGAGAAAAAAGCACAAAATCACTGCTGTCTATTGGGTTCTTGCGAATGTCCCACCATTGCTCCGGTCTTCACTGACCTCAATATTTTTAGCCATTCTTTGCAAAGCTGAGGACATAAAACAATATGGATATGATGCTGTGTTAGAGCCACTTCTCAAAGATCTTGGTAGTCTTGAGGAGGACGGACTTTACATTCCCTCTCTTGGTAGACGAGTTAAAGGTACTGTCTCTTCTGTCATTGCAGACAACCTGGGTGCTCATTCCATCGGTGGATTTGTTGAGAGTTTTTCAAGTTCATACGTATGTCGATGGTGTCTTGGAGAACGCGCCAAATTTCAAGAATGTGAGGTTCGAACAGGAACATTTCCTCCCAGGACCAAAGAAGGCCACACAGTTCACGTTCAAACTGCACAGGTGAGTGGGTGCCATAGCTATGGAGTAAAGCGGCTGTGTCCACTAACAGAAAAACTAAAACATTTTGACGTTATTTCAGGCTACCCCCCGGATTTGTTGCATGATCTTTTTGAAGGCATTGTACCAAAAGAATTAGCATTGTGTATAGATACCTTCATTAAGAACAAATATTTCACTCTTATAGAACTGAATAAATTTATTGCAGAGTTTCCATACAGGTGGACAGATAAGAAGGATGCACCACAACCAGTACCCCTTAGTTTTGCTGTTAAAAAAACAGTTGGTGGGAATGCTCATGAAAATTGGGCTTTGCTGCGACTCCTTCCTTTCATTATTGGCACAAGGATACCACTGGGTGACCCAACATGGCAGGTTCTTCTCAACCTCAAGGACATAGTTGAACTTGTTGTAGCCCCTGTCCATACAGATGAGACAATTTGTTTCTTGGACAGTAAGATATCAGAGCATCGGCACAGATTCTGTGAAGCTTTCCCTGGTCAAACACTAATTCCAAAGCACCATTTCATAGAGCATTATCCGCAGTTGATAAAGGCTTTTGGACCACTTGTGTCACTGTGGACGATGCGGTTTGAGGCTAAACATAGCTTCTTTAAACGTGTTGTCAGACATGTACACTCTTTCCGCAACATTCTTCTGTCTCTCTCAGTGAAGCATCAGATGATGATTGCGTATCATCTTCATGACAGTAAGGTTCTCCAACCTTCATTGCAGGTGACCAAACTGTCAGAGGTAGATTTGACTGTGCTGAGAGAGGACATCAAGGGAGCAGTGGAAGCCAAGTACCCTGGTAAGTCATCTATTCACTTGGCTAACACAGTGTGTTACAGTGGCACTAAATATGCCACTGGAATGATCTTGGCTAATGGTTCAACTGGTGGCCTTCCAGATTTTGGAGAGCTAATTCAGGTTGTAGTTGTTGATGGTAAACCTGGATTTATTGTGAAATGTTTCCATGCTTGGTATATTGAGCACCTTGGCAGCTATGAGCTGGAGAATACAAGTACTATTAAAGTTCTTGATCCAGCTCAGTTGTCTGATATATTCCCTTTAACAGCATACACCATTGCAGGGAAGCGTATGGTCACTCTGAAGCGATACATCTACTTGCCATAGATGGCTTGGTGATAGCTTGTGTGTCACATTTGCTGGATTTGTAGTCAAGGCTTTGGCACGATGATAAAATTCTTCTTTTTTAGATATAGAAAAACAAGATGGCAGATGTCACAAGAAACAAGCAATCTCGAGACAGAGGAGAACGTGGTACGAACTCTCATTGTGCTCAATAGCATATAGTATGTTGTTAACCAATGTTCTGCAAATCTGACACATTTTTACAAGAGAAAGATATGATGCAGATAATAAGAACGTATTTGCTGTTTTTTTCTCTTTATGCATTACATTTTCAGGAAATATTTCCCCTGCTGAAAGAATGCTGAATGCAATATACAACGAGGAAATGGATGTTACTGATTTTGATGTTCCTGGTATGTTGTAATCCTTAATGAGGTTCTGCTAATATCATAGCTCAGAAAAATGTAAAATGTATGCCAAACAAAACCTCAGGCCTGAGATGTTTACAATGTTCACATATTATGTCAGATCTACATAATGTCTTTTTCTTTTACAGATGTTCAAACGCATCCAAATAAACCTGCTGCACTTCGTGTCATTCTTCAAGACCATATGATTGACAAGCTTGTACTGCCTTGTGGAATACCGGAGACAGTGGATGAGCTACAGTCTATTGTGCAACAGAAATATAGTTTGGAGCCAGGGAAGTTTACCTTACATTACAAGGATGTTGATTTTGGAGGGGAGTTTTTTTCTCTTGCATCAACAAAAGATCTTAAAGACAAAGACACAATTAAGGTTGTCCATATTGTTGAACTCTCCTCAATCCAAGTAGTTGTAACTGACCTGGATAGTTCCAACACAAGTGCAGCCAGCAGCTACGACACAAGTGCCGCCAGCAGCTACGACACACGTGCAGCCAGCAGCTCCACTAGACCTGCCAGTACTACTTCGTCTGATTCCAGTGATACAGTGATCCTGTCATCACCTGATCATGGGAATCTGCGCTCAAAGTGTTGGCCCTCTGAATTTCCAATACCACGTTTCCGCAATGACACAGAACTTGTGCTAGCAGCAGGTAACGAAGCTTTCAATAAAGATGGATGTCCACTCAGCTCTAATGCCATCCTGCCAGACATCCTTGAGAGATTAGCTGAAAACATTTTTGAGTATGTTGCATATCCTACAAGCGCGCAGTTTGCGGATGTAGCAGAAGCATTAATTCGAAAACATCCATGCCTGAAGGAACCAGGGTCCTACAATGGATGTTATGGATGGCAGCAAAGACTAAAATTTAAAATGGGCAATTACAGGTCTAAACTTAGGGGTCTTGGGTGCCCTGAGGTTGATGTTAACTCCCTCCGAAAAAAGAGAGCCACTGAGAAGACTCCTGCAAAGAACGTGAAGAAAGCTCGGAAGGGTGAGGCAAACTACCTGCCTCCTCCTCCTCAAGGGGAAACAGAAGAAAGCCTTGAACAAGAAAGACTGGAGCTTCTAAGTGAGGTAAAGAAGAGAAATAATTCCCAGATCATCAATGACAAAATGGAAAAGACCTTTTCCATTCGGAGACAAGAAGTTGTCACCCTGGCCCCACCTGTCAGTGACTTGAAGGAACGGTGGCCTGCTCTATTTCTCCCAGCACAGGTTAATGCTGTTTTTCTTTTATTTTGTTGTATTTGGAATACACAATTAAGCAGGAGTGTGGTTTCAACTGAGTAATAGGTTAATTCAGATATCTTGTATACCATGTTTTATTTTGTGTCATACAGATCAAGGAAGAATATAAAAGAATCACCACTGCCAATCTGGAGTCAACATTCATGGCGACTCTGGACCAGTGCATACCAAGCTTGATGGCATTGGTGATGTCAAGAGGAGGGGCTGCCAAATATAAGATCCAGAAAATCATGGAACTTCTGAAGGTGCATGGTTTGATATTTACAATAGGAGACACTAAATTAACCACTGTTAAAAATGCATCTATTTGACCTTTTTTTCTTTTTTGAATTCTCTATCAGAACAACACAGTTGAAATTCGCAGAGAGGTTGCCATTCGCTGCTTGGTGGTCTATCTTGGGGAAAACGAGGATGATCTTTTCGAATATGTGGTAGGTAAAACCGAATATCCATGCAACACCTTTCCCATTGTGACACAACGCAGCTCATTGACATGCTTGATTGTCTGATAAATTGGTCGTTAGACATTTCTATCTTGGAGTGAAATTGAAGTTATGAACTTTAAGCAAAATTTAACTTTCCTTTCATGCTGTCTTTGTCAATCACTCTCCTGTATCTGTCTCTCTCTTAAGCGCATGTCCCGAATGGAAATGCGGTAAAACAGGTTTTCCTTGTCTCCAGAGCACTGTTATAGAATTTGCCTTCCACTATGGTAACCCTCATGCTGTCCTCAGGTCAAGGAAGGAAAGGAGGATGAAGGAGGGAAATGAGTAAGGGAGGATGGGAAAAAAGGAGGGAGGGAAGAAAGAGGTAGAAAAGAAAAAGGGAACGAAGGAGGGAAGAAAGTTAAGAGAGAATGGAAAGGGGAAAGACATAACAAAGGAGGACGAAGGTAGGAAGTAGTGGAAGAAGGAAGGTAAAAAGAGAAATGGAGCGAGGAAGGCAGGGGAAGGAAAAGGAAGGAGGGAGGGACGGAGGAAAGAAGGAACAGTAAAAATATATGGAGTCAATTTGACGTGAGAAGACAACATGAGGGTTAAAAAAAGTAAAAGCAAACATAGGTAGCTAGGGGTAGAGTTTGCCAGCTTAATGACAATGAATACTGACATGTGTTTCTCATATTCTTGCATTCAGGATTCTGAGGGCCAAAGTGGAGACCTTGAGAGTCGGGTCATGAAGATCCTAGTCACCAAAGGCGGCCAGCATCTCATCCAGCCAGTGCGACCATCATGATAGAGGGCACAGAAGTCCTGCAGGGGCTGGATGTACCAAGGGCCTGTGCTCTGCTGATGGGCCTCATCTATGCCCTCAATCTGAGCTACCCACGAGAGCTGAAGTACACTTGTGAGGTATTTCAGAAGGTATTCCTGAAATTAGATGGTCAGAAAAGCAGCCCAAAAGTCACATCTCTAAAGCAAAAGCTGCTAGGAAAAGCCTTTGAGCCTCATGACTGAAAATCAAACATGGACACCTCATTTGTGCTGTGATGGACTTGCTGTTCCAGTTGTTTTTCTAGATTACGTGGTTAAATGTCATCCAGCTTGCATCTGAGATGGTTGCTGCTTGTGTTATTCCAGTCTTTGAAGTTGATTGTCGTTGATTGAGAGCTGGAATATTGTGGACTGTATTCTTTTCAGCTGACCCAGAATGTCGTTTTTGATGGCGCTTGTCAGCGATATTTGCATTTGGATCCACAACCATAAAGGCATAGTTCATGAGTTTGCCAAAAAAAAGTTAGTTAATGAAAATGTACGTTTTATCCTTGGTCACAATTGTGACTGGTGGGAAACAGCATAGTCAAACCCATTTACCCATCAGAAAAACTTAAACAGGTGCAACATATAACACCTAGGCACACTACACATACACACACACATACACACACACCATACAAACTTAAAGGGAAACTTTGGTTTATTTTAACTTGTCATGTGTGCTTCATGTGACTCGTGACGTGAAAATATTAGTTGTCATGGTAGTCGTTGCCTAGATACAGACAGGGTGCAGCTACTAGCTTCAGACCTGTTAAAACCTAAGTGAACGGGCATACTTTCACGGGCAAAGTTAGTCCACTAAACAAACTTTTTTTCCACCAAGACCGCCTCACATCGTTAGTATAAATGTCAGAGAACATAATAGAAACCACATGGAAATGTGTCGTGTTAGCTTACCCGTTTTAAGCCATCTTTGTTTACATGTTTGTTTGAGCTAATTACCTCCACTCGTCTGCATGGTATTTGTATGGCAATCAATGAAAGCTGCACCGGATGACGGGTAAGCTAACACAACACATTTCCATGTTGTTTCTATGTTCTCTGACATTTATACTAACAATGTGAGGCGGTCTTGGTGGGGAAAAATATGCCCGTTTACTTACATTGTAACAGGTCTGAAGCTACTAGCTGCGCCCCAGTTGTATTTAGATGACGGCTAACATGACAACTAATATTTACACCTCTCGTCACATGAAGCACATTCATGACGATAGGAGACAGGTTGAAATAAACCTAAGTTTCCCTTAACACACTAGTATACACACTAACACTACAGACCCACACTAAACACACTCATTAACACACTACACACACTGTAGCACACTACATACACACACACTACTGACCAAAATGGCAGCATCGAGATCAACAAATGGAATTTGATGTTAAACAGCTCTTGATTCAGACAACTATGGGTAGCAAGTTTTTGATAATGTTGTCGGCAATATTTGCACTTATATCGAATCCTCAACCATGCATAGTTGATGAGTTTGCCAAAATGTAGAACTGTTCTTTTACTTCTGAGGGTCACAGTGTTTTGACATCACTGCCGCAACGTACTACTGTTAGGTCTGTTACAGATGAATGATGTCAAAAGTTTAAAGGATGGTCACAAAATAAAGTATTTGAATTGTAAATTGTGGTTCTTGTTTATTATTTGCCCCAACTTGAGTAAAATGAGTTGCATATACTATAATAAGTATGTTTACTTTTTGCATGGACATTTCTGAGTAGAAAACATTCACTAAATAAAGTTAGAACAACTTAAATTTGAATGATGAGATGACAACCTATTTAAGTAAGCACTACTTGATTTAGCTCTTGGATATATATAAAAATCATGGTCATTGTACTTGATTTTATCTTGTACTCAAAACGTATATCAAGTACAATCAACGTGAAAATTCAAGTAGTATATACAAAAAATCAATTAGATTCAACTTAATACAGCTTTAGATTTGTGTGGCTATTTAAGTTCGCCTTACGATGCTGGACTAGTACTGATTACTAAATTAACACTGAAGTTAGGACAACTCAAAAAGATCTATGCAAAAAGTAAACATACCTTTTTGAGTAAAC
This sequence comes from Decapterus maruadsi, assembly GCA_030347415.2. NCBI lineage: Eukaryota > Metazoa > Chordata > Actinopteri > Carangiformes > Carangidae > Decapterus > Decapterus maruadsi. The sequence continues at coordinate 25,174,389 of CM064901.1, read as the reverse complement.
TCAGTACATTCTTTTTTAGAGTGTACAAACCAGCTGCAGCCCCCTGCAGTAATCACTCCACTTATTTCCCCCACATGCATGTGATGCCATTTAGAGAAGCCTGTTTTACATTGCCAGCAGCAACCAGACCACGTCCGTGGAATACATATTGTTGTTTGTGTGTGTGTGAGAGGGATGAGAACTGGTTCCAAATTGTCCAAGCCATTAGGATTGTATGCGTCTGAGGTAATCGGTTCCTTTTATCAACATTGGCATGTTTTTCAAACTGTTTCATACTGGAAAACCAGTGACGCCAAATTCAAGAATTATGCTCAAAAACTTGCAATAAGAAGGAGTTATGAAGGAGAGCTAGGAATAGTCAGGGCCTTACTTCATTTCACCAAGAAAGGAGGCAATAACGCTGCCTGTAACATCTGTAAAACAGCATGTTTCATGTTAAGATAAAGGTGAATGAAACACCAGCAGTACACTGAAACATTAACTTGTGCTTTAGTTCCAGGAATGTCATGTATTTGAAAATCTAGTGCCACAGCTTTGTAAATATCTCATGTTAGCATTAGATCTATGCAGGCTAGGCATGTGCAAACTACTTCTTTATCACAAAACTGACCAGGAATCATCAAGGGGAAAAAGATCACACTGATAAGCAAACCCCCTACCTATAAAGATGATATTCTCACAGTAAGTTAAATCCATTACAATCCACAAGTATTTCATCAAAGTGTTTATTGTGATAAACGTCGGGAGACGGCCAGCTTAGAGGTGCAACAGTAGAAACTCTCAAGACAGAAGAAAAGACTAATAGAATCAGCATTGTTCAAATCATGAAACTTATTTAGTCCTACAGCTGTCACTTGTGGTTTTGAACTCAATAGTGTAAAATATAGAGACTTGTATTGTTTCACAGCTTCATCGCTGAACCATGAACCGTCTCCCGTGTGGAGCTGTCAGTCACACAGCCCCTCCTCATTTGGCTCAGAGAGACATACCACGCACACCTCGAAACTGACAGCCATCCCACTTGGGGGGACATTAATCTTTACAAAGTCATTCTCTTGCCAGCATTATTGCCTCATCTCATCCTCTGTGACATTCATTGACACATTTATTTTTACTTCTTGTCTGAACACATACAACTTTGTTCAATACTTGAACAAAAAAAAAAAAAACTTCGTCACGTTGTATTTTTTCCATGTCAAAAGTGAGTCATTGAAGCTGCAGGAGAAAGTTCAGATTGTTGTACGGATACAGTTTCATTCTGGCAGATTTTCCGCATCAGTGCAGATCATCAGATGGGTTTGGCTTGGCGCCTGTTGCTGCAGTGTTGATACAGTTCCTCTTGCTGGAGTCTAAATAAAAACTCCTTATCTTCTGTGCTATCAGGTGATGGCAGTCAACATGTACCGCTTTGTTACCCAGGAGCTCTGAGACAGGACCTTTGGCACTAAAATCTCCAGATCTCCCCACATAAACTACAAGTCATATTTTATGATGGGGTTTCAGGCCAACGTTAGATTGTGACGTACTTTTACAGGACAGTTCAAAGCTCAAAATGAGCCACACTATGAGAGAGTGAAGCCAAGTAGACATGCTTGAATTTAAACCTAGATGCATCAGACCTGTAAAAGCACATCCTCAATGTCATATTAAGTGTAATATGAATGTTATTACACAAGTATGTGCGTTATAGCCGTGTGTAAATTTGTAGAACAGTTGAGGTGAAACAGCATTACTCATGACTGGTTTGTTTGTTCTCCCTCTATACAGTATGTGTGACCTATGAGTTGGATCACATCCAAGTATTACAAGAGAAAGTGTGTGTCATATACTGTAGGCACCGTTGGTATAAACATGTGTCTTCAGTGATGCTATAACAAGTGAACGGCTTTGTGTGCCTCACTTCTCACCTGACTTTAAAATGCATCTCCTTGTGCCTCCAATGACCATGTGTGACCAGATCTCACTTCCACGGCGCTCCATCTGCAAATAAACATGTGTTGTTGTTTTCAGCCAGTCAGGCCTCTTGGGGCTGAGTGAATCAATACTCTGCTCACAGCTCAACAATGAAATAATAGAATATTTCTGGGCCATTATAAAACTAGTCGAGACAGACGTCAGTATGGGTAGGAGGTCCCTCATTGCAGCCCGGGGCGCATTTGCATCGACACTGCTTAAAGATTGTGGCCACATGTGGCCCAGACCACCTCCAAATGTGGTCTGTTTAGCATTACATTTTCTATATAAATCATAAATGTATAAATCATGAGTATTGCAATTGTAAAATATTCCAATTGGGCAGAGCGGCAAAGAGTTAAGCAGTAAAGGAGCAGATGGAAAACCCTCTGACAAAAGTTTAATTCACCTGTTTCTTTGCATTTTTGTGTAGAGACAAAAGACCTAAAGAAGGGAACAGAGGACGGAAGGAAGGAAGGATTAAAGAGAGGAAGGAAAGAAAGAAAGAAAGAAAGAAAGAAAGAAAGAAAGAAAGAAAGAAAGAAAGAAAGAAAGAAAGAAAGAAAGAAAATGCACGTCAAGCAAGATGAAATTTTGCACTTGTAGCTTTGGTGAGACACAATCAGCAGGGAGAAATGAAAAGTCGACTTGGAGAGATGAGGTCAGATTTAAAACGGAGTTTTGCTTCAGGCGAGTCTCTGGATCACAAACAGCTTTTATGTGGCTCACTCCGACCTCTGACCTGGGATGTGACCTGGGATCATTAGATAGTTTCCATTTTAGAGCGGTTTGGACAGCGTCCTCTGACGTCTGGTATTCGACTGCAGCACAGAGCCAGATTACTTTGGTTCTGAGGGGCAGCGTCGGCCATCAGGTTGGTGCTGCACTCCCACCGCTGCCAGCCAAACTCATAAACACTGACCTTTAGTACAGTCGCCTGGAGGCGGGAGTGGGGTGGGTGGGGGGCGGGGGGGGGGGGTAGCAGGGGGTGTGAATCAGAGACATAAAGAGAGAGAGAAGGAGAGAGAGGGTTGAGGAATGTGGGAGAGGGAGACCAGAAAGTGAATGGATCAGAGAAAAAGGACTAGACTAGAGAGAGAGAGAGAGAGAGAGAGAGAGCAGGCAGGGAGGAGGAGGGGTGGTTAGTGTGTGTGAGCCTGAGCTCTGATTGGTCGAGCACCCTGTGTATGTGTGTGTTTGCCTGAATCCGTCTGTGTGTGTGTGTGTGTGCCAGTGGGCGGAGGATTAAGCCTGCGTCACGTGGTCCCTTTAGCTTCTTTTCCACACAAACACACACCCTTATTCGTGGAGGATGCACACACACACACACACACACACAGACGCACACACACGCATATACACTCACAGCTGTTGATACTTCTCTCTGTGCGGAGCGCCGGGACGGCCGAGGAGCAGAGCCTGCAGGAGTGTGAGAGAATCTGCTGTCTGCTGGCAGCTCGGCCTCAGAGCATCTGTATGGAAAACCTGGACGGACGAGTGGAGCGACCGCTTCTCTGATCGCTGCCTGCCTCTCACTTTCTGTCCTTCACCTCCCGCTCTTTCCCTCCGTCTGTCTCGTCTCTCCCCCGGCTTTCTCTGCCGGGACGCTGTTGGAATTTTGAGTGCAGACCGCGAGCGACAGAGGGGAAGAAAAAATAAGAGACATGTGTTTTACCTCAGCCGCCTACTACTACAGCCTGATTTCCCCCATTCACTGACCAAGGAGGAAATACAAGGTTGGTTGTGCTTGGCTTATTTGTTTATGTCATGGTGTCTTGTGTCATAACCCGGCCGGGCGCTGGGAGTACTGTTAGGGAATTTGATTCCTCTGTATATTCTCTCTTTTAGATATCCCACTTTTATAGGAAACCTTGTCCCATTCAGAAGGATCCAGCTTGTCCTCTGGTTTGTTCCCACCACATTTGCATCACTGATACTGATGTGTAGTTTTAGGGAAATTCCATGTTTGTGTGGCTTCCCGGGCGCTCACACTTTGCCAGCACTACACTCGTGCACTATAAACACGCTTGGCAGTAACAGTGCAGTGAGTGTAGATCCTCTTTGGCTATTATCTCTAATGTGTGCAACACTAGAGGCTCTATGGAAAGTAGGACAATAGTGAGTGATTTGGACTCGCTGCTACAATCAGACTTCAGCTTCTCTTGACCATATTTGTAATTTCAAAGAAATCTGAATCAGGTTTTGTGTGTTGCAACCTGCAGGAGAAGCAGTTTCTCCACTGACACACAATAAGCAAACACAAGAAACTGCGATCAGATGCTTCCATGTGCGGGTTACAAGACAAAACAGTGACTGCGGTCTGCAGAAGGGTCTTCCCTCGTCTCATGGTAAAGCCGCTGGAGGATCTATAAGCTGCTGAGCGTTTGGCTTCCCCTTCCGCGGCTGAATGTGTCGTGTAGTCATGTTGAGACACGCACACACCTACTCCTCTTGTTTGCGTGTGCATGAGTTGCGCTCGCAGGGTTTACACTGCAGGTCACAGTGTGCGGATTTGTGTGTGTGTGTGCTCACTCTGCCACTTACAGCGTGTGTGGATATAATTAGCTCACATACAGATTCTTTCCTGGTATTGTTGCCGTTGGGGTTGAAACACAACCCAAAAGGGCTGTTTGTCTATTTTTAGGGGTGGCAGCTTGTAGAGAATCGAGCAGCCACGCTTTGAAGCTTCCTTCAGGCAAGATAACGATATGAGTGGGTGGTGCTGTGCAGTGTCCCTGCCTGCAATGTTAATCAGCATTATTGTGACTTTGTTTTTGTTTGGTGTATTTGTCTGTGAAAGTTTGCACACACCAGGCTTCTTGTTTGTTATTAGAAGGACAGATAATGAACAATGAAGACGCAGATAAAGTCAGAGAGAGAGCTGCAGCAAACCTGAGAGACAGGACCGGACGGAGAGATGCAGCCTCAGATACACCGGGCGACATACGTCTCCTGATTAGCCAGTTGTCGTCAGATGAAGATGGAGAGTTGTGTTTTGTCTGAGCATCTGGCTCTCGTCCAGCTCCAAATGTCAGAGGACTGCCGAGGCATCATGGGCAGCGAGCACTGCGTATCCGACATATAGTGTAAGCTCTCGTGATGGAGATGAACAAGGGAAAGTAACTCTGTCAGAGGGAAATGAAAGAGACTGGAGCGTGTCTCACTGATGCCTCATGTGACTTTGAAGGCAGTTAATATGCGATTTGTGTCCTGACTTGTACGTAAACATCCTCAGCCTAAATTTGAAACGCTTACACACTCACACTGTTACGTCAGCACATATTACAACTGCAAGCACGTGCCAGTAATTTTTAACCAGTTAGTTGATTGACAGAATTGTATGTAGTTATCAATAATGTTGTGAGAATTTGTCATCTTTTATTCAAAATTTGTGGGGACTGTTGGTCAGTTTTGACATCACATTGGACTTTAGACCAAATAATCAAATAATGTTTTAGATCGACCATTAATGACAATGCATTTATTAATATTTCTCAATGATCCATTCAGTGTATAAAATCCTCTGTGTCTCTCATCCCAGGGCAGGCTATTCTTCTCTTGCGGTTAAGAGCAGGTTAGATTGACATTATATGCGCATGTGACTCGCACTATTCATCAGTAACTCCTAGTAACCAAAAACGCGTTAAACAGTCTTTAGTTTATTGCTGCGATTGGTTTTATGGCGCTCTTTAATTGACCGTGTATAGATGAGAAGGCTTTCATTGAAAGCTTCCCCACAGATGAAGACGGCCTCTTGCCTGCAGAGCTGCTGAACACGGGTCAGAGGGCGGAGGGAGGGGAGGCGAGGGGGGTCACTAAAGGTCATGGGGTGAGAGGTTGCGCTCACCTTGCCTCAAGCGACGGTCGCAGTCTAGCACCCCTCGGTAAAACCCGGGCCAGCCTCGCCGTAATGGCGCTTAAATCAATCACAGTGCAGCGCTGTCTGTCCTCTAATGCCGTCTCTTTAAAGAACAGCCATGTCTCAAATTTCCGGTCGGTCACTCAACTCGGTCTAATCTTCGGGCGTTGTGGTGGAATGTGAACGTGTCTGAGTCGAGAAGCGTTTCAATGCATCGCAAATGAGCACCCGCTGTGTGGCCTGAAATCTGAATTATAAACATTGATGCCGTCCTGCGAAGATCAAGTTTCATTCTTACTCTGACTAATAGTACACACACAAACACTCAGTCACGCACACACGCCTCCCCCCTGCCCCCCTCACCCTGCCAAACCTCCCAACCGTCGATCTCTCTGGATGTGACCAGACCAAGAGGGTTTGGGACGGGGGACAATGATCTATTGAAAGAGACAGAGGAGCAGGGGAAGGGGTGGTGGTGGTGGGTGGGTGTAGGGGGGTGAGAGGGAGGGGGACCATGCTGGGAACTGCTGGAGTTGTGTGTCTTGTGACAGTGTGATGGGATGGTGGCCTGAGAGGGGAGGGCTCAGAGCTCGGATGGGGGGTGTGTGTAACTTTATTTTGGTGAGGCTACAGCTGTCGGACATGGCCTCGAAGAATTCCACTCATTCATCAGATTTCAGGCATGAGCTCCGAGCGCCAATCAAAGCTCTTAGATGTATTTCCAACTTTATGCTCCACATTTCGTTTACTTTTAAAGAGTTTGGCAGCGGCTCATCCTGAGGTACAAGTTCAAACCACAGGCCTGCCCTCTGCTCATTACATGCTAACCTTCAGTTGCAGAGCACATCACGATACTGCTTCTCATTACCAACCAACCCAGCCTTTTACAGCGTGTCCAAGCCTTTGGTTTGTCCATACCTGCGCTGTGCACAACCTCTCTGTTAGCAGAGCAGTGCAGGCAGGCAGGCAGGCAGGAGGATGAATTCAATATCAGGTTACATAACTCTGCACTGCCCAGCTGCCTTCAATTAAAGAGGAGTTTTCATGCAGCTTTTATCGGTTTCCATAGTATAAATCACAGCTTTAGCAGGGGGATCAGGTACAGAGCAAGAAGTTTCCTGTTGGTCTAGTGGAGTCCCTGGTTTACAGATAACACACCATATAGGAAATGATGGATATTCAAATAGATATTCTGGCATTTACTGAAGCAAAGATATTGCAGTATTATTGCTGTAAGTTTGTTTTTCTTTCTCCTACTTCCTGTGTTTTTTTAAAACTGTATGTCTGCGCCTTTCCCCATTTACAAAAAAGAAAAAAAAAGAAAGAAAGAAAACATGGAGAACATCTGCAAAGAGGGACGGAGTTGCTCATTCAAATTCCCAGCTGGGAACAAGTGTGATACCACAGAACTGTGAGCAGGGCATTGAACACTGGGCAGTGGTTGTGTTGGAGTAAATCAAAGGCCTGAATACTGGATAACCCGACATCTGTTTGGAGATTTGCACTGGAAAACATTAAATCACTTCCACCAGTTGAACTTAAATGGGCGATAGAAGGGGAAGTCAGATGTTGCTGCTGACTCTTGCATATTGGCTGGTGCAGCATGGATACAGTAAATGTCAAATCTCAGCAAAGAGGAGCAAGTGGCGAGAAATCCCACTGGCCACGCTCCGTGCCAGCGTCCCGGGTCATCAACTTGGAAGGATTTCTTTAAACTCGCTGTTTGTTTGGTCTGAGGACATTCCCTCTCTACGCTGAGCTGTGTCTCTCTCCACTAATCTCAACCATCTTTTTAAGTGGCATTTGACCTGAATGAGTAGCTTAGCAGCATGTGTCAGGCCCAATCACCCCTCCGACTCCCTGTTGAAAGGGTTAAAAGGGGAGCGGGAGATGGTTCTGGCAGAGTGACCTCTAAATTTTTGGGCCCGCCTGCTGTTCGATGACCACTGGGCTTTTGAAGACACAAAACAGCGGGATCCCTTTCTTAAACTCTTTCTTGATCTCTCTCTTTCTCTCCGTCTCTGCTCTTCAAGCCAAGGCACCATCTGGTAGAGATCCCATAAGCCCCGCCCCTTCCTAATACACCACCAGCTTATGGGCCGCTACTGTGACTGCGGCCGTGCTGCAAGGGATCTTGGAAAATGCAGTTTTATATGCTGTGTCTCTTTCAGTGAATTCAGTTTTGGTCTGCAGGAAAAGTTCAATTAAAATTTCACTTTGCTCAAGTGAAGGTCCATTGTCCATTTTATTTGAATGATAACTGCTGCACTTAAAATCAGCCTCTTCTAGGTCACACTGCATTGTTTTATCTCTTAAGTCAGTTCTCTCATAAACGTAATAAACTTTGGCGTATTTTCAAATGTATTTCCCTCTGCTTTTATTGGCCTTGTCCCTTGGCCAGACATCAAGGCATTTAGCAGGTCAACCGCACTTGTTGGTTTTACTCGAACAATTCTTGCATCCTGAAAAGTGTTTGTTGTTGTGCCAGCTGACCTGAGAGTGAACGGGGGGAGTGAACCACCTTACCAGTCAAGGCCTGGATGTTACAAACAAAGCAGCTCCTGTCCTCCTCTCTCGCTTTGTCGGGTGACGTGTCACTGTGACCTGGCTGTTGCCTACGTGCAGTTGTGTCCACACGAGTGAAGATTTCTTCACTGAAGGCTTTGTTGTTTTGAGTAGAGATAAATACACATTGTCATGCTTTAATACCTTTGGTCTTTTTTTTTTTTTTAAACTTTTGCCCATTGTTTTGAGTGAATCTGAAACTGACTGAATCCTTATCAGCTCTATTCTCTCTGAATCAACTTCTTGTGCTATAAAACCTGCCTGTTTTTTTTTATCATTGTATGCCTTGACTTGTTTTCTAACACCTCTGATTTTTCTTCCTCTCCTCTTCCTCAGGTGAGAGTCAGCGCGGCAGCCCTAGTGAGGTGAGCAGAGTGAGGAGAAGCAGGCATGAGCGCGGAGAACCATCAAGGGGTGGTGACCACCCCTCCCCCATCTGGAGGAGGAACCAAGGAGCGCTACTTTGACCGGGTCAATGTCAACGATCCAGAGTACATCAGGGCCAGGAACATGTCACCTGACCTCCGGCAGGACTTCAACGTTTTGGAGCAGAAGAAACGTGTCACGCAGATACTACAGAGCCCTGTAAGTTTGACCTGTCCAGAGATTATTTATAACCAAACAGGGAGTTGCTCCTTATCTTGAACAATTTTAGGGTTCAAAGTTAGAGTTAAGTTGGAGTAAGGAATAACTACAGGAGAGCAAGAACTTCAGATGTTGGCTGATTACCTTTGAAAGTGGCTGTGATTAGTACCAGCTCCAAAGAGTCTTGTGTACAGATGCAGGTGCATCATCTTCACACACATACAGTAGTAACACAATGAGTCCTGTTAAGGGAAATTAAAGTGAAAATGCTTTGTCATTTGCATATTTTATTGGATAGAGCTCAGACAGTCCGGACGGGTTGATGGGTCTGATCACAGAGCAGATGAGTTTCGTGGAACTGAAAGTTGTAGAGCTGATGTAAATGGGAGTAAATGTGCCACGTGTCTAGGTTGTTTCCCAACTGTTAAGCTATAGGTTCCCACATGCCTGAACAGGATCCACAGTTTTATTAAATTGTTGGATGAGTGGAAAATGAGCAGTTAGAAAAACAGGGGAGGTGTTATTCTTATTAGATGTCACAGCCGAGTTATCAAGATTTCAGAAGACCCAATGGAGAACTTGCGGCAAGCAAAGAACTTTTAACCCCAGTGACTAACGGTTTGGGTAATCAGTTCCCATTTTTCGCTTTCTGTCCGTTATCATCATTTTCCACCCGAGCGATTTGTAAAGAAGCCACAGCAGCGGGATGCATCACATGTGTCATTGTGCTTCTGTTAATGTTGTGACATTGGCCACAGTAACACAGCAGTCAGCAGCCTGCTGAAACCCTAATATAACCAACCACCAGCCACCACGCCCTCACATAGTCTGACTGCAGATGCTCTCCAAGCGCCCTCCAGGCCAGCAGCTCTCATCCAGGGTCAGGTTTTGCTGCGGTAAACAACTTGGAGAGCACGGAACAAATTTCAGCCGACAAGTACCGTTGCTCATTTCAAAGCTCGTTCTGTTTCCCTGCCGGGCTGAATTCTTGAGTATTACTGTCACTCTGCCGGTCGCACATGAAAGATGCTTTGAAAGGTACAGTTAGAGGGGTTGAGCCTCATTGGGACCACACATACTAATTATTTAGGCACTTAAAGTTACTGTAAAGGCAAATTATGGTGCGATTGTGTCTTTGCTGTAGGTTTGTTGTTTGCTGCAACCTCAGCCAGGATCTGAAGGCAGAGCAAAGACTATGATCATAACAGGGAGGAGTTCAAAGAGGCACAAGCAGTTATACACAACAATGTCTGACTAGAAACACATCATATAAACCGTAGCCCTGATTTCAAGATTTATTAAATATTTTTCATCAGTTTGTCTCCTCTTCGGCCCCGAATGCACCTGCAGGTGTCTCAGGAGCTCTTCCCCCCAATGCTTCTAATAATAGTCAGACACAAAGTAAAGCTCGTGTTGAGAGAGCACACTGTTGCTCTTTGTGTTGTGCCCTTTGAACAGTTGCATCACCTTGTGTGGAGATTTTTACAACAAGCCCCCAGGCCTTTCAGTTCAGCCTGCACAGTATTAGGGATATTTACTGTGCGCTGTTGACACAAGGTTGGCCTCTGACTGAAGTGCTCCTCTCTGTTTACACTGGGATCTTACCTGTGGCACTGTGAGGTGTGTGCGTACGTGTCTGTATTTGTAGTTGTGAACTACTTGAGAGTGACACACACACTTTGAAGGTTTTAGAGGCAGCAGTGACAGATTTATGACAAAGTTAGATGATAGAAGTATAAGGTTAGATGTTACTGAGGTAATGAATGTCCTGAATGCACATTGCACGTATGGGTAATATAAGCCTGGAAGAGTGTGTGCATGACTGTATGTGTGTGTGTGTGTGTGTGTGTGTGACTGATATTGGGTAGTGGCTGCTCTGTGGCTTGGCCCGTTCTATTTTTTAGCTTTAAATGTGATCCACATTCTGCACATGCCCATGGTTTTCTTAGCCTGCCGCGTTTTGTGCCAGATGTCTGGAAGGGCAGGAGCATAGTGCTGCCGATGCAGGTTTCCACTTGATACTCTGTCCTTGTGTGTTTGTGATTAAGTACCATAGGCACAGTTAGGGGTGAGCAAATGAGTGAGTACATTTAAGAGCCTCCGTCGAGCGTCTCGGCCCGACCATCACTGGGATGTTTTGTGGTGAGTCTGGCACTGAGAGGGTGGATGTGCAGAACTTTGGAAGCGATGTTTGGGTGCGGGTCGGATTCAGTCGCGTCTGCCTATTGACGGGTAACCACACGTGTAATCAGGGTAAACAGGCACAGGCTGTGTCCATGGCAACAAAAACTGCGTGACAGGGTAACACAAACTCAGTGCTTCAGATTACACTCACACTGTGTGGGGCTCAGGTTAGGTTCAGACAGATCTCTGTGGCCTGACACACCTGGTCTGGCCACACTTTATCCTTATCAGCATGAGTCCGGCATGTTGAAGAGGCCGACGCAGTCAGAGAGAGAGAGAGAGAGCAGTCTGACTGGCTGCTGAGAAAATGACCTCAGCCTGACAGAAGCAGCGTGAGGCAGCGGCAGAGACTGTCAGACATTTCAGGTTTTGTTATCATCACACATTGTCTTTGCATTGTCACACTGTTGTAAGAACAAGCTGACCATAGACTCTAGTCTATTCTGGTACTCATACTATCTAAAAATGAAATGAGATTTCAAATTTCATTTCCGAAATGTACAGTACTGTGCAAAAGTTTTAGGCAGGCAGCGTGAAAAAAATGCTGTTAATTCAGAATGCTTATCCATCATGCAGTACCAGCAGTGAAGCGTCTGATTGGACCCAAATTTATTCACAACAACCCCAAACATTCAGCCAGTGTCATTCAGAACTATCGTCAGCATAAAGAAGAACAACAAGTCCTGGAAGTGAGTCTGTCTGGAATTACATGTAGGGACAGAAGGATCTGAGGAGCTCCAAGATATTTGGAAAAAACACCAGCCCAGGTTCTTCAAAAACTGTGTGCAGGTGTACCTACCTAGAAGAACTGTTTTGAAGGCAAAAGTTTGTCACACCAAATATTGATTTGATTTAGGATTCCCGTCTCTTTATTCACTGCATTTTGTTAATTGATGGAAAAAAATGAACACTTCCATCTTTGAAAGCATTCAGCTTTTTTTTCCCCACACCTGCTTAAAACTTTTGCACAGTACTGTAATCCAGGAAATCATCATAAATCTCATTTTAGCCACTTAAATGAATAATTTATACTGAGAATAGAGTGCATCAGTTGGCTGGGAACACAGCTCACAGTGTCAAGTGTTTGTGTGTGATGCATCTGCATACCTTTGGTTTCAACTCATTGAGGTTGTTTGTTATGACTTGTGTTAACTGTTATTTCACCAATTGGTGGAAGCAGCATTATTCACCACTACACCACTCTGCTCGTTGCTCTGTGTGTGTGTGTTATAATTGCGGTCGTCTAGTTTGATGTGGTTTCCAGTAACAGGTGGCTCCCAGTGGGCCCCAGAGCGTTTGCAGCCCTCGCATCATGTTGGCTTCAGCGTGTGATGTAGTCATATTCAGCTACAACAACAAAAACAATAACATGTGTGTGTGACCAGCTGGATGGGGACACGTGTGCTCGTTCCCCATCCTCTCTCTCTCTCTCCTGTCATTTCCGTTTCTTCTCCACCCTTCTCAGTCCATCGCTCTCGTGTTCAGCTACAACAAAAACAACACAATATGCCCGTCACCAGCTGGATGTCCACACATGAGCTTCTCTCTCTCTCCCTATTGCTTCTCTCCCTGTGTTTGTTTTGATTCCAGTGTTATGGTACCCGCGGCAGCTCCAGATTACATGTTTTCTAGCGCTCAGATGGCAGGCTGTATTTAAAGTCGGACCAATATAGAGCAGGCGGGACTGCATCAGCCCAGCTGACTTCATCCACTCACCTCATTCATGCAGCCATGTTTACCTTAAGCAATCAAAGGCTACAGCTGAACCTTGAACCCTTTCAATGTCTTTTTTTGTTTTTTATCATGTAATCCCTTCCTGGTTCAGTCTCAGGTGACATAAAGTATGTAACAAATAAGAATTACTTGTTTAAGTATTGAACTAATTAATTAAATACATCCTGCACAGTCAGTTAATACATTCACTGTACAGTAGTAACACAGCCATACATTTTTCTACTGAAGGCAGGAAGTGTTTTCAACTATTATTAAATAATGCAACAAAAGGCTCATGATTTCAGATGCGGTTAGTAATATTTAAAATGCCCAGAAGGAAATCATGTTTGTGGAAGCATTTTTCCCTTAGTAAGCTTCTGGTTAATCAGTCAGCTTCAATATCAGTTTTTCCATTTAAATGTATGGAGACGGAAGAAAGAGGAGGTGGACTAGAGAAGGCCTGTTATGTAAGACATGAAATTTGCCTTGAATGTGGTGTTTTAGACACACTGAGGTAGTTCTCTGTTGCTTTTCATCAGCAAGAAGGAGCTTGGACAGAGACACTGGCAGTAAATCCAAGTCTCATTATGTCACGGTGGATAAATCACAATATTAATTTGTTAGTGTTAAATTCTGCAGTGAAGACTCCCTCTCCTCCGCATTTCTCTGTAACTGCTGCTAACTGGGCTGCCGTGCCTCTATTTGGGACCCTACATTTCACCAGGTCAGAAACCCTCAGAAGCTTGAGATTGAATTAGATGAAATTGAATTTGAGTTGTGCCTCCACATGCTGCTTCTATTTTCTGCGTCTCCGCTCATCTTGGTCTCTCCCCTGCTATTAGGTTTTCCTCTCCTCTCCTCTCGTCTCCTTCTCCAGTGTGTGGCACAGTTTGCTCATCATCCACAGAAATGATTTACTTAGTGGTAAATTTACTCAGTTTCATTTGCAGTAGACCTGTGGTTTTCAGGGGAAGTGCACATTTTCTCCTCTTCCCTCCCACTTGCCAGAAAACACAAGTGGATAATTTATGGTGCTCTGGCAGGTCCTATTGAGAGCCCCCTCGTGTGAGACAAATGTCATGGCTGCCTTCTTTTATGTCGGTTCCTTTTTCTTTTTTTGAAACCCCGAAGGCTATTTTGATAGAACATTAGTGGTTGAACTCGCTCCAGAGACTTTTTAATTCCACTGTCTTTCCTCTCAGATCCCATGTTTAACTTTGGCATTTCACAACAACTCCTCAAGCAGCAGAGCAGTTACCCTCAGGATTAGAGGGCAACAGACTGAAATATTACTAAGTCCACTTTAGCTCATGTGCAACCTTGAATGGATACCCTGCAAGTCAGAAGAACACTCATGGTACTTAAGATACAAGACTTAAACCAGTTTCAACATCTGGTAACTGAAATCAGACATGAGACAGAAACAGTCACTAAACAAAAAAAGGTGTATAGAAAGTGTTCTTGTTGAAAATGGTCAATGAACATATTTGCAAATGTAGATGTGCCAATCCAATAACAAAGGGGAACTAGGCAAGTCCAATCGCCTCTCCACTGTTTTGCTAACCCTCCTCCCAGCCATGTGCATGTGTTCAATAAAGCCGGCGGGAAATCACTCAATAGATAGCCATAGACCATAACGTTATACGCGTTATGATGTGTATATTTGTGGTCTTATCTGTCATGAACAAGAGATTACGGGATACGGAGCCAGTTTGTGTCGCGGTGCCGCAGATACGAGAGCTGTTTGTTTTTTAGCCAAGAGATGATACATGGAAAGTGAAGAGCCTCCATTCTCCCTAATAAGTTACAAGTCATTTATTAAACCATAGCAATTACTCAGAAGCTGTGTAGCACAGATAAGGTAAAAATGATGCATAGTTCCTCTTTAAGTGGATCATGATGTGACCAATACACATAATCACAGTTTCACTATTGTTATAAAATTCAGTTTTACTCAATTCTGGCATCACGCTATCAAAAAAATATACCAGCGACCTCCACTCTGTGCAGTAGCTTCGCACATGAGGCTAAATTTAGCTGCAAATTCTAGCTCTTATATTGACACACAGGATATACACCATATTCACTCACTGACAGAGTCGTCTTTATGTCCTGGCGCACTTTCCTGTCAGTTTTAAATAATGCAGTCATTGTAAATGATCTCCTGTGCTCAGCCTCTCCTGAACCTTCTGTCAGGGTGAACAAGTGCATCTCTCAAGAAAAAGGGGCAGAGAGTTTATGCAGAGTAGAGAGATGTTGCAGCCGGAGTCGGGGACCAATTTCACTGACGCACTCTGAGGTTGGGTGGGGAGGGGGAAAGGTGGCGATCAATAGCATTGGCAAACTCACAGACAGGCACTCTCCTACTTTGTAACACTATCGTGTTGGCAGTTTGAAAGAGCAGCATTGTGCTGACAGCCGTGGAGGCTCTGACTGAAACTGCAGGACCCACCTGGCCTGTGTGTGTTTTTGTCTTTTTAGTACAATGTGTGAGTGTGTGAATGTTTATTTTTCTGTCTATTTCCAAAGAGTCTGTTCATGTTTAGCATGTTTGAAAAGGTTTTATTCAGTCTCATGGGTGGTTACTTGTTAACTTTCCATTATCTATTCAGCCAGTTGAGATGAAAGAAATTAATCACCAAGACAACTTTTAAAAAAAACAGGTCACTATGGTGAGCTGTGAAACAGTTTTGTTTGACTGGACACACGCTTCAGCTTTGCTCTGACAAAGTTATAGAGGGTCCTGTCTTCCTTTCCCACAGAACAACATGCAGCAGTTTCAGTGTCACCTGAATCTACAACAATAACTGCAGCAGAAACAAGGGAGTCGAAACAAAGGGAACTTCTCTGGAAGTCCGATGACACAAGCTCTTGGAAATTCTAGAAACACCCTGTTACTGTAAGAGAGCAGTGAAAAGTTTCTATTGTCCCTCAAAGGACGTGAATCAGATGATCTATAATGCATGTGAAAAAGTATTTTTGTTTCCCATCCGCCCAGTAGCAAAGGACGTAAGTGGTCCTGTTATGACGTCTCTAGGTAATCCTGACAGTGGAGCCTGTCTGCAGATCACTGACAAGCTCCGGTCTACACGTCAACTTAATAGTCTGCGGACCACCACAGTTCCACTTTGAAAGATTATCTTCTGCCATTTTGGAGCAGTCAGGGAGACACTTCCTCATTTCTCTTTTCCTCCACTCTGAGGATGGCATGGGCAGACGATTTGTGTTATTATTCTCTCCAGTGATGTTGCAAAATGACAGTTCGGTAACATCATCTGACTCCCTGTCTTTGGCTACAGCAACCAAACACACAACACACTTGACGTGTGATGTTATTTTTATTGGTGCAGATGTGGTGGTTTTGCCTTAATATTAATGATACAATCCACTTTAGGCCTGAGGATTAATCTGTTTAGATGATGGGAATCAAATCCCTGCTGTCATAATCTTCTTGGGAAGCAGCAGATGCCTGCTAGAGAGAGAGAGAGGGTTGCTCTACAGTATGATCCTGCCAGAGAACTATTTAATGTTTCATGTATATGTTATATATATTTAATCATGTATAATGTTATATGTCCCTATTGAGCTTTTTGGAGTTTTTCCATAACTTAACTGTTTCCGTTAACTCTTACTGCTTTCATAGCATTGTTGCTGCTGTTAGCGAAAAAGCTACAGTAGAAAAACCAACTACCCAGCACCAAATACCAGATAGAGAAGGTTCACTATAACTGGTGACACAGTGGAGTGTCTGACAGCAGATACAGCCCTCAGCCGTAAGTGAAAACCAAAAAATAATCAAACTAGAGAGTAAATATTGGTTGACTTCAAATGAATGCTAATGATGTTTTGTGTCCACTGGCTGAGTAAACAGGCAACTAATAGCTAACAAGGTTGCTTTATTTACGCAAATATGTCAGTGTTGCATGTAGAAACTCTGACCTCAAGGGCAAAAAGAAAGACGTCGAGACCTGATGGGATCTTGTTCATGACGGTTGTTATTTGGTGACAGAAACAGCGTCCAGCCAGCTGGCCATGTCAGGCTCAGGGAAATCCTCTCCAGCACCGACCCAAAACAGAGACCTTTCTGGTCGAGTCGCACAGAATCCGCCTGAGCCCGGGCTTCATTACACTGTGTCTGTGTGTGATGGCCCAACAGTCTCTGAGGCACAAATATCCACAACAACAGCACCAACAAATGAAAAACCAAAAGAACCCTGACCTACCACCATCAGACATCCGCAACAGACCAGTTGCCAGAGCAACCTCGCCGTTAGCGGTGTAGGAATGTCTGGCTGGTGTTCAGAACCAGCGGTACACCGGGGGCTGTATGTGTCCTAACACAGAGGATGAGGATGGGGGGGGTTAGTGGTTGGGGTTGCTCCAGTTTGAACAAACCCCCCCCACATGGGCATAAAACCAAAGGGCTCAACTCCATTTGTGTAACACTGTCCCATGGGATGACTCAAGGGGACGTGGGGGGCAGAGACGAGGGGAAGTTAAGTGTCAGAGATGCCTGTGTGCAGAGACACAGCTCTATTGGAGATATGTTGAGCACTGGCATTAAGTAAAGGCATGAATATTCAATGTTGCCCTGTTAGTGTCATCACATGGAAACAGTGTCATGGCCTATTTTAGATTCCCACCAGGAAGTTGAAGCACCCAGCTTGTCAGAAACCGTTAACTCTGGCAACCTGGGTTTCAGCTAAGACAAGGATTTGATTCTTTAAAGTGCAGTGAAAGATGAAAGATAAAAAAAAAGAGGGACCAGATGGTGAAGACATCATTAAAATGTCCAGGAAAAAAAATTGTCAACATTCAACTGTGAGTAAAACAAAAGAAAGTCTCAATTGGATGATTCATGCCGACTTAAATTAGCACAAAAAAAGAAGAGAAAACTAAATGTGCTGAGGCTCTGAAGCAGCCTGTGCTGATCAGTCCTGGACATCAGTCATTGCTTTGCAGCAAAGGTTTCATTTCATGTGCAGGCAGTAAGTACAAATGAGTAATGGGTTGGCAGGTCTTTGTTATTACCATGGGACTTGAAAGACTTTCAACATTATTATGAATCACTGCACATTATTAAACAAGCGATAACCACAGCATAACACTTCTTGTTGCCTTTAAACTGGCTTTGCAAACAGAGATGAGCATATTTCTGGTCAATGGACATGTTATAAACATACAAAGTGATGCAGTGGAGGAAATCCCCGCTTTCATGTCTTAGCTGAAGGAGAAGATTAAAAGCAGAAAACAGAAAAGAGCACAGCTGTGGTGCTCCCGAGGCTCAGGGCTGAGGTTGTGGTCTTTTCTTGCATCTTTTCCTGTCACTGTTTCTATCAATTAAAGGCGCAGTATGACTCCAGAGTATTCAGTTCTAATGGTTATATTATTTTATTTTTTTCCTGAAGTGAGTTCATCTCAAACTTTCAAACTGTTAAACTTCAGCCCAGGTGCGTTTTTGCAATGGGTTCAGCGTGTACGATACGTTTGTCTGTTTGGGGCCGCGGCTTTAAAATCCTCTGTACTGGTCGCAGCTTTAATTACTTTAGCCGGTAGAGAAAGGTGAGTGTGCCCCCTGAGAGGTTAACAACCTTATTAAGATTATCAGGAGCTATCCGTACAGTATTACCTCAGCTGCTGCTAGCTGCTGCAGCCCGGCTCTGACTGGAGGGAGTTCTATGAATACAACATCGTTGCAGCAATTAGACAGGCCCGTGCTGAGAGTCCTTGATGCTGTATACAAACTGAAGTCATGTGATTTCTATTTGAACATTTGATTTATGAGCTGCTTCAAGACGAGGAGCATTTTACTCTGCAGGAAGTGAGAATAATAAATCACACAGTATTTGATATGATGTAATGCATCCAGCTGTGTGTGTACATCTGGTCTTGCATAAGAGCATGCTAGCATGTATTGTATTGTGTCTGTGGACTGAGCCGATGACTGAGGTCTGGGCCTGAGGATTAGCCACACACTCTCTCCCAGTCACTTCAAGTAGCCAATCACGATGCAGACTGCGAGCTAGTCAGACAGCCAGTCCTGACTCAGCTTCTTGTGCTGACAGCCTATCGTGGTCCGGCTTCATGGAGCCCTTTAAGGACGATTCAGATTGACACCCGGGGAGCATGTCTAATCTGTGATTAACACGTCTCCCTCTTTCTTTCTCTCTTTACTCCCACTCCTCCTGTCTCTCTGGATGTTCCCACATCTTTACCCATGTCATCCACTTGTCATCACAAATCCCTTGCCCTCAACAGCCCCCCCTACTCTTATCTCTCTCACCATCATCTCTCATCCTTTTACATGTGAGTTCAAGAGCGTTGAAGCTCAATGAACCACTTTTTAAAAGTTTTAATGCCTAGCTCTCAAAGGCTTTGTCTTCATGTATGGCACACAGATGTTGATGGCTTTCAGGCTTGAGAACATTCTTTAAACACCATAAAATGAATAATATGCTGCACTTCTTGGTGTTGACAAAACTGCTTTGTTTTCCCAGGGCATTGTGGGAAACCTAGGGTTGTAGTTGTAGTTTCTGACACGTTGTCAATCTCAGTGTCATGTTATTTTCTCTGTCTTCTTAACTCTCTCACTCTCTCGTCCTTTCCCTCAGGCCTTCAAAGAAGAGTTGGAAAGTCTGATCCAGGAGCAGCAGCGGAAGGGAAACAACCCCACCGGTCTGCTTGCACTCAGACAGATCGCTGACTTCTTCATGGCCAGCTCAGTGGCGGGCTTCAACACCTCCCCCCTCAGTGAGTACACACAGTGCTGGCTAGAGCCCGTTACCCCCGGCAACCAGACACTAACATTTAGCAGGACATGCCACCCTTGCCCAGGATGTAGCCACTTTGAACTGTGCTGAAAAACAAAAAAAAGAGAGGAGATCCATATGCAAACTTGAGCTTTGCGCGCTTAAGGGCATAAATACCCTAAGACGACCCAACCCCAGACTCCGGAAGAGCCGTGCATTTTTCTCTAGGTTTTGATCCTCCGTGAATCCTGTCCAGGAGTCCATATGTGAAGTCTGCTTCCAATCAGAGCGCTGGAATGCACAGCTAATACTGAATTACATGTCAAAGTCAATATGGCAGTCCAGTGCAGCTATTTCTTTAAATACTCACTGATCAGGCCTAATGAGGTGTGGCAGTAAACAAATTTTCAAAGGATGAAGTGTTGCTAACAACATCTCGGTGTGTTCATTAATAATCTGTTTGATATGAAGCCAAATGTGTCCGATAGCCTATAGTACTTAGATAAAAATCCAGATGTTGCGCAGGGGTCCCTGTGTGGTAATCACTGATTCTACTAGGAGTCCCTGTGTAACTGAAACACACATTATGTAGCCTATCTGGGGGTATGTTTATTCACACACACACATACTAGCCTAACCTCTACTCCGATGGGGTCTCTCAATTAAATCAATAACAACAGATGGAGTTGGATAACATCATGAAATAGTATCATGGGAGTTGTTGTCTTCACCGCCATTACCACAAACTCGGATTCCAGTGTCAGTTGTTCAGGAAGTCAGTCAGACTACAACTGTTAAAAACACTCAGTAAAACACAGATTTTGTGTTTCGGCATGAGATGTCGGGGAAGGGACGGGAGTTCAGCTCGCTGCTACACTTTGGTTCATAAGTTATCAGAATCAAAACAAACATTCACACGTTTTCTTCCTTTTTTTACCAGCAGTTTTTCCTCCTCTGCATAACATACTTAGGTGAATTAAAGCCAGTAGAAACACCCATAAACCATCCATAAATTCAAGTCAATTTCAAAATATTCAGGATGGCTCAGCTGCTAGAACTCACACCAGAGGTCCTATCTGCAGAAACCAGTGTCCCTGTCTGTTCAACAAAGGCCATATAACAGAATGGTTAACCAACATCTGGGATAATGTAATTAGCAAACTCAAAAACACATAGGACTAATCTCATATACTGTAGATATTTAATGTGGGAGAGTTACATATTACAACTTTGAAAGATTACAAGTGGTAGAGTTGTTGTTGTTGCATACAAAGGAGATACAATAGTTTTAACATTGTCCAATCAATTATCATTATGAGAGGTGTTATTTACCTCTAATTTTTACTCTGTCTTCTTAACCTTTCCCAGGTTTGGGGATGGTCACACCCATCAACGACATGTATGGAGTGGAATCCACCACGATGGTGAAAGGCGAGAAGCTCACGCGCTGTAAACTTGCCAGCCTCTACAGACTGGTAGACCTGTTCAGCTGGGCGCACTTTGCCAACTCTTACATCACAGTAAGTCACCAAAGGATTAAAGAGTGTTGACAGCTGAGATTTATGAAAACATAGTTGCTGGATATGTTGGTTGGTTTGAGATTTACAGGTAGTTTCAATATTTGTTTATTAGAGATTATTAGAGAGAGTTGGGACAGTGTTTAGAGAAGACATTTTCAAAAACAGCTGATCCTCACCTGCATCAGTTGCTATTTTGCTTGAATCTGAAATTCCATCACAGAAAGACATGATTTGACCTTTTCTTCTCTTAGGGCCGGGTCAGTAAAGAGCAAGACCACATCCTCATCATCCCTCGAGGTCTGTCATTCGCCGAGGCATCTGCATCGAACCTGGTAAGAAAAACTGCGCTGCTGTGGACCCCTGCCAGTGTAGATACTTACCATTAGAAATGTAATTTCATTAAGGTAGGAGAACAAAGACATTAGCAGATAAAGTGAAGTAATTTCACTTGACTGGATAGAAAAATATAATCATTTCATTTAGGTTAAATTTCTAACAAGTGAAATTCAGAATTAGGAAATAAAGAAAAGTGAGACTGACGTTTTTATTTCGTTTCATCTTGGTCCAACCTGAGAATTGAAACACAAAGAAGCACACAGACCTTTTGGAAATGGATTTTCTTGCTTGGCTTGGTTAGGTTGAAACAAATGAAATGGCTTTTAATGTCCGTCTGTGTCAGTGTCCCTTGTTTGCCAACAGCAGCACTCGGTGTATTAAGGTTTTGGCCTTCAGAGGAGAGCGCTAATGCTCGCCCACTTTGTTTAATCAGCCATTCACTTCCTTCAATTTACTTCCTTCAATTGAATACAGGATCCATGAAGCATAAAAATACAACATCTCTCCCTTTCTCTTTGTCTCTCCGTACATGGTATTTCACATGTACACCATGTGTTGACATTAGTCCGACTGCACCGTACCTGCTTCCCTGAAACAAGTCAGCAAATATTGTGGGTGGTTCAGGTTGTTTGTCTACTTTCGGTTTAAAGAGTGCACATGTTGTCACAATGCTCAGCATGCCGTGCTGGTAGATGTCTAATTAGTTGTTGCCATCCCAGTTTTGTCTGCTTCATATTTAAACTTAGTTTCTATGTTTGTTTGTTTTCCCCTTTCTTTTGCTAATCTTGTCTAATTTTCACCCAAATGTCAATTTCTGCTTATTCTAATTTGTTATCAAAAATATGAAAAGATCAAATCAATAACATTTTCACAATTTATATGATATTATTCTGCTCATCAAGCCAGCATGTGTGTTTTTAACCTCTTCATTCATTCATACATTCTAGGGCACATATAAACTTAGGTATAATCACAGATGGAAAAATGAAAACATGAAATGGCACTAAAGATAATACAAAATTTCCCTGCGTATTATTTGAATGTTCTTCATGCTATTCATTGATATTTGATATTCAAGCATTTTTATTTTCACCCACTGGTAACTCCGGTACTGTATTACAAAGGTTTACATGAAAGTCTTTTCACATTTTAATCATGTATTCATATCTAATCAAATAATCCTGTTTTCGATATGGTCTTTTTCTCATTTCTGTTCTGTTTGCCTTGGTTTCCATCTGTCACATTTCTGTCCTCGGCACCTGTGCAAACACACATACATACTGTACATACATACACACACACACCTGTGCTGCAGGTATTGGTCTGATACTGGTGCAGTAGCTTAACTGTGGACAGATTTCACTGTTTGACAGGTGCCTGATAACAACATGTGTTCCTAACTTTTATCATAGGGAACATAGCTTCTTTCATAAGTTACAATACAAACAGAAATAAAGAGCAAAAAAGTTATCTGGCAAAAAAAAAAGTCTAAAAACTGTAAATCCAAAGAGCTTATCATGGGGAAGATAATTGTTACATTTCTAGCTTTTAATATTTATTTGTTCAACAGCTTTTCTCAAGTTTACTGCCATAAAAAACATAATTTCAGTAGTAAACTCCATCTTATTCACTATTCTAATGTCAGACACAAGCACTGTAACATGGTTCACTCTAGCTAAAACCTGTATAAAATGTTGTTGCCACTGAACTCTGAAATCTTTTACTGTAGCTATCTTGCTGAAGCAGCTTGTGTCGATGGGGATGGTCTAAATACTACAAACTAGGTTCAGCTGTGTCAACTAAAATGCTCTTGCACTATTCTTTAAAACATAGTCAAACATTCTGTAGCCCCAGGGTAATAGCTCCAAGTGAAGCTTTTGCTTATGGAAACTTAAAGTACAAATAATACAACAGATGTCAAAAAGATACTGGGTCATCATTAGACATGTAAAGCAACGTTATCTAAAACTGCAGCATTTATATTTTTGCATCTAGGCCATGTCTTTTCTCTGTGGCGTGAGTAATGGTAAATGTACTTTAGAGCTTTTACATCTCTCTGAATGTGTTTTAGTCTGTTTTAATGTCTGTCTGTCAGTGCTGTGTTTCCCTGCTTCTCTCTTCCTCTTCCTCTTCCCTCAGCCTGTTGTGATGGAGTGCTCTCTGTAGTTACTGTATGGGCTGAGGGCCAGTGTTTAAAGAAGCAAACAGATTGATTAAGAGTCATCCAGAATAAAGAGCGTCCGAGGTTGTGCAGGGGTCAGCTGGGTGGAGGCTAGAGCATCGGAGGAAAGCCTGTAGTGCAGTTAGCTTTGGTCAGTTTCCATCTGCCTCTCCCTCTCTGTGTCTACGCTGGAGCTCTGAGGTGAAGGTAGGGTCATTTGAGTTCGCCGGAGAAATTCACAGTTCAATCCATCTCTGTGCTTGTGGTATGTTTGGTTTTAATTTCATTTGATGTCACTGCTGAGTTTATGGCTCTGAATAATCTGAGCAGTGACAGAGAGTGACTGTGTGTCAGAAGTTCAGAAGTCAAGCTGTTCGATGTGAATTATCCCTGAAGGAATTCTGGGATTTCATGTTCCAGGTTTCAGCTGCCAGCATACCTTCCTCAGGCCCCGCTCGCCTCCCGAATTTACGGTGGGCTTTTTTTAACAATTCTTATCACTTACTTGACATCTGAGCCACATTTCAGATTCTTCCTGACACGTCCTTTGGCATCTTTTTATAATTAGAAGTGCTATGTTCTTCAGATGGGCCCCTCAGCTGTAGGGCTGTTTGACAGGCAGGCTGCTGCAGGCAGGTTTTTGAAGGACGTGACAGGGTGAACCCACACTGTGCCGGACATGTGATGTAACCCAATCGATGCTTGATC
Source organism: Decapterus maruadsi (assembly GCA_030347415.2). Classification (NCBI taxonomy): domain Eukaryota; kingdom Metazoa; phylum Chordata; class Actinopteri; order Carangiformes; family Carangidae; genus Decapterus; species Decapterus maruadsi. The sequence continues at coordinate 25,150,056 of CM064901.1, read as the reverse complement.
GTCTGACAGCTGGCTGTGACAAAGATGGTGGTAGTTAGTAATGCTCGGCCGGTGCCATTCACTTTCCTCAGCTGAGCGAACGATCAATAGACTGACAAGTCATTCATCTGTTAAAAGGCCCAGACATGTCTGAGGATTTTCAGCCTGAGTTCATCCAGAGATCATCAACAAGTTGTGAGCCCCACCCCTTTTTATCAATGTTTTCAATACTCTGTGGAAAGAATTTTTGCTCTGACTCATAAGTTAGGTGTTGTGTTCAGTGCTCATCTGGAGGTCCATGGGAGGTCAGAGCCAGTTATCCCAGCTGACACTGGGTGAGGGCGGGGTGCACCACAAACAACACACACTCACATTAGTGCGCTCATCTTTGGACTGTGGAAGCTGGAGAACCCACAGGCTCAGGGAGAACATGCAAGCTACCTTGTGCCGCTAATTTTGAGGTGTCAACAAATAATGCGTTTGTGGTGTTTCAGGAAGGAAACTGTTGTTTTGAACATTTAGTGGAAATCTGATGCTAAATCATAGGGTAACCATAATAACACTGGGGATTTAGAGAGTGTAAGTAACCATGTGATTTGAATTGTGTTAATCATTATTCAGGACTTAAAATCAAGTTAGTCACATGTGAATATTTCTGTATAAAATGACAATTAACAACAAAAAAAGGTAAATCAAGTATAAAAATCTATTATAATTATTTATTATCAGCCTTGTGTGATATTACCAAGTATGAACCTTCCCCTTCGGGAAAGGACTTTTTTGACTGACATTGATGAGATTCAGAGACATTAAGAGGAAAGGTGCTGTATGTTTTAACTTTGTCCTTGAAATGCAGTTTTTATATTATGTTACTTATATTTAACCTAAATGAGTTTTTGCTGCACCAGCTATTTGTAATCTGCTTTAAAAGTTTTTCCTGGAACAGTTGGTCAGTTTGTCTTGAGGAGCAAAGTGCAGCATAAATGCAGCAGCAGCAGCAGCACAGTACAGGCGCCACTGACCCGGGTGCATTTTTATCAGCCTCAGACGACATGATGGATGCCCTTTCCTGTTGCGATAGCACACACTTGGACCCAGTATAGTGAAAGAGAAATGTGAGCTTGTAGGTTCTGGTTTGTATCACAGAACAACATGTGGTTACAGTGATGGCAATTTTGTACAAGGTCCGAGGCAAAGCTAGGATTTCTGTTTGTTATTAGATTTTTACTGCACGGCCTGACATCTGCACTCGGTTTTGTTGTTGCTCTTCGCTCTGATTTCATGCCTCGGTCTCTCTGTCCAGTTAACTGTCTCTTTCTTCTCTCTTTCTCTCCAGTCATCCAGCTCTCCTCCCTCTCCTCCAGCTCACTAGCTCTATTTCCCTCTGTGGCTCTTCCCTCCTGTCATGTAATCTAATAACTCCTAACTGGCTGGTAATGAAGTTGGCATAGTAAAGGACATGATGTCCACTCTATGACTGCATTATGTTTCCTGGTAATGTTCCAATTCATTTCCTGCAGAGGGGTGGACAGAGAGAAGGAATCATTGTTAATGTGATTTCCGTCATCACGTGCATTGGTTTTGAGTTATAATAATGTCTTCCTAGGTGACGTTGGAGGGTTATTATCTGTATGTGGCTTTAAGGGTGTGGATCTGGTTATGTGTCAGTCTCTGGATGGGCTTTGATACCTGGGTATATTTAATTACATTGATTTAATTATAGTTTTACAGTCCGTCTCCTTGTTTGCTCCTTCAGCGTCTTTATATTGCTCTGATCTCAGGACAGCCGTCTGAATGATGCTGCTGTCGAACTTTCACCAAGCTTTTACAGCTTTTGTTTGAGTGTCTTTGCAGCATTTTAGAAAAAAGAGAGGTTAGAGAAAAAAACAGCCTCAGATCCAAATCAGAAATCCTCGAAGCATCCACTGACTTTAGTCTCCTCTCTTCGTTTCCCCAGGTGAAGGTCAACATCCTCGGGGATGTGATCGAGCAGGGCTCCACCAACCTGAGGATCGACCCTGCAGGTTTCAGCCCCCACGCTGCCATCTACTCCATGCGTCCAGACATACGCTGCATCATACATGTGCACACTCCTGCCACGGCTGCTGTAAGTTCACCTCACACAAGGCAGCAGGTTTCAGAGACTGAAACGTCACCACCCCGATGAATCTGAGGCTCCATTTTACAGAAAATCTGATATTGCCGATCCTCATATTGCATTTTTAAATGAGCTCTTTCCAGGAGGTGTTGAAATTTTATTTGTGCCGTTATATCACTGAAATAGACTTTGACATCACTACTGAAAGGGAATACTCATCCATGAATATGCACTGTCAACAAAGAGGCTCCTCTGCATCATCAGAGAAGTGCAGCATTCAAAGAAACAACCAAGAGAAATGTCAGCTGCAGAGTCAGCATGAATGAATGAAACAGCTGGAATACACTTCTTATCTGTCATGTCTTTGCTGCTTTCCTCTCACCTCTCGGTGCTTTTAGGTGTCATCTATGAAGTGTGGCATCCTGCCCATTTCCCAGGAGGCACTGATCCTGGGGGATATCGCCTACTACAACTACCAGGGCAGCCTGGACGACCAGGAGGAGCGCAAAGAGCTGCAGAAAGCCTTGGGACCAACAGCAAAGGTAAGAAAGTGCCGAGCCAGGTGTTCTTGCTCATCATTCTTAAAAGAACAGTTCAACATTCTTTCTTCTCAAGCGCTAGATACAATGTTTGATACAATTGTAATAGCTGGATGTTCAATATGAAGCTACAGCTTTATCTGTGCATACTGTACACAGGAGGAAACAGCTAAAACATTCAGCTGAGTTACGTACTTGGATATTTCTTGAGTGGTCATAGTGATTTTTCTATGAGATGAGTTGTTAATTGAAGTATCAACAGTAACAATATCTCTTCTTTTATCCAAAAAGCTCAGGGTGTAGGCAAAACTTATGAAAGGAAGTGAACCTTTCAGAGCACTTAAAGAACAATCGAGTCAATATTTGGAAGTAAAATTAATGAAGGTAAGGGTGTGCCCACATCTTGTCCTTACAGCTATGAAAGAAAAATGATCTAATTATCAGGGTGTGGTGTATTTTGAACAGGAAACAGTAGCAAGACAGTCAAACCAGCACATCCTGTTGAAATGTCTGTGCTGTGTTTGGGTTGCCTTATTCACCTCCTTATTTTTACCCCTGCATGTGCTTGGCCACGTGAGCTTCTTGCACTCAACTTCTTCTGAAATCATCACTGATGAGCAGAATTTAAATTGGCAAAAATTCAGGGAATTTAAGGGAATTTCCGCCGGTCGGTCCGTGGCCAGGTTCTGCTGCTGCAATCAAGTGGCCCAGCCCTTGTTGATACAAGGAATCAGAAACGTTTTGATGGTTACTTATTAAATAAAAGACTTGCCACAAAGGTGTCCAGTTTTATTAAACACAAGTTCAACAAATAGGCCTCTTAGTTTCTTATCAGTGTTTCATGATGTATGTGTGTGTGTGTTATAGGTTTTGGTGCTGAGGAATCATGGCGTGGTTGCTCTTGGAGAGACCATTGAAGAGGCCTTTCACTACATCTACAATGCCCAGTACGCCTGTGAAATCCAGGTAGGTGCACACACAACACAGACACACACAAACTTACACACTTACACACCCAGCTACTGCTGTTTTGGGCACCCGGCACATTCCAACACCACTCGTTCATATGAATCGGACCCGCCGGGCGGCAGCTTGTCCTCTAAATCTAATCTCTCTGCAGCCGCTGTCACATTTCCCCACTCTGACTTTTTCAACAATGCCCTATAAGTCATAATCTCTCGCCATGTGGACAATGTTGGATAAACACAGTGCTACAAACAGGCTATTAGGAGGTTGATGAAGGGAGTAAAAGGCTGATGTGTTGTTGTTGACGTCAGTCCAAAAGCAGCATTTAGTGAGAGGTGTTGTTCTTGTTCTGCTCAAAGGGGAAAACTGTTAGAGAGCAGGTCTAGATCAGAAGGGAGGCTGGCTGTTTATTCAGCAATTATCATTAGCTAATATTAATATTTCACATTCATATTTTATGTGTAATATTTGAATGTCTTAGCCAATAAGACAATGACACATCTGTAGTCTAGTCTGTGCAGTTGTCACATGAAGACTTGATTTGAAAAAAGAAACAGTTGCAGATACACCTGAACACAACATGATGTCACTGAGTTAGAATAGTTATCTAAAAGTAGTTGTTGAAATATAGTTAAAAATTAAATTTGGCATCACTGCAGATGAAGGGAATGATACTGAATGCAATGTTTCTACCAGCAGAGATAATTGACAGACTTTTAAAAATGATACAGAATGAAACATATGAGCTGAGAGATGTTGGGACATTCACAGTGTGAAAGTGATTTCTCTTTATGACTCACTGTTGGATTCTTGTGTATCTTTGTGTTTCACTTGTAAATACGGTGGGTTTTAGAAATGTTGTTGTGTCCCCCGCTGTAACAGGCATACCAAATCTCCTGATTGACTCTACCCGGTCAAGCAAAAGAAAACATTAATCCATCCTGCAAAGCCCCAGCTTAATTTCTATAAATAAATCCCCCCCAACCATGTTTGTGTATGGCGTGTACTATATATTCCATGGTGCTGTGGTGGCTTTAGATTGAGGGATATTTCATTTAGGTTTTACAAAATGACATCTTACTAGTGCCAGGATAATACTTCCCTCCTACATGTTGTCATCTTGGGTGGATGGTCTAATGCCACAGATGTTTGGCGATTCAAAAGGCCTTTGTGTGTTTTTTGTGTTGTAAAGCCATCAGTCTGCATCAGGGACTCACGTGCTTCTTCCACCGTCTTTGCTCTGTGGGTTTAGGTGAACGCCATCTCCTGTGCTGGCGGCGTAGACAACCTGATCGTGCTGGACCAGGAGAAGTACAAATCCCGAGTGTTTGCCGTGGCCACAGCGCAGGCTGTCAACATGGGTGGCCAGTACAAGTGGAAGGTCGGGGAGCTGGAGTTTGAGTCTCTGATGAGGATGCTGGACAACCTGGTGAGGCCACGCACACAGAAAAGAACGCAACATGTACACTGTATATCAGCTTCAGGCCCATTCAATGACAAAACATTACATAAACGCATAGCTGTTTATCATTGTGCAAATAAGTCATATAAAGATAAGGGCACTCACTATGCACATTGCGGCTTACTGATAGAACTACTAGTTACATGGTTAGAGAGTTGCTTGATATTTATTTGTCCAGCACTGATAAAAACTATAAGTGATGCAATCTGTCTGTATTTTATAGGGCTGGTTTCTGACGTCCTCTGGTCAGTTTTACGTTTCTGTCTGCTTCCAATGAGGATGGACAGAGTTAGAAAAACAGCGCCACCTACAGAAATCAAAAAGGCACTTGCAGAAAATTAAATCAAAACAAAAATAGTGGGTGTTTGTGCAACTGGCAAATGTTATTTAAACAGACTGCAGATGGAGAGACAAGACAAGACACCATTTGTAACTGGGGGGTGAAGGATAAGAAAAGCAAGATTAAAACTCAGTTTGCTCATCACCACAGAGAGCAGCTGCATCACTTCAGTGTGGGGGATTTGGTGAACGTAGTTTACCCGTCTCGTCTCTCCGTCTGAGCTTCTGATAGCCTCCGTCCTCCTTGCGTCTCTGTTTCTGTCTCCTCTTCTCACCTCTGTCTTCCTACGCTTTCTATCTTTCTCCCTGTTTCCCTCTCTTCCCCCTCACCTCTTTTGCTGTCTCCTCTCTCCATGAATCATCGCTTCCCATCCGGTGGAGACTCTGAACAGCTTGCCTCCATGCCTCCCCTCCTCTCTCCTCTCACACCTCATAAACATAGCATTTGTATCAGATAAGCTCTGCTTTTCCGTCCCAGACCCAGGCCCAGTGATGAGAACGACACCGTGTCTCCTTTGACAGCGAGCACAGATACGCAGCGAGCTTCCTGCCGAGAATGTGCAGAAACGTGTGAATGTAAAGCAGGATTCGTAGAGCCAGCTCAGATGACTGCTTCCAGAAACATAAAAAAAAGGGTGATGAATTCGAGTGGAAAGGTCAACTTTGACCGTGGAGCTGAAATGAAAACAGAGAGGAGAAAAAAGAAAGAGAACGGAACTCCGCTGTCAAATCGAGTGTGAGGAGAAATGTGTGAGAAACAAGACGGACCATGTGAGAGGACAGAGGAGAATAGAAAAGAAATGATGAGGATAAAGAGGGGAGGGAGACATAGGGAGAGGGGGCAAAAGAGAGAGAGAGAGGGGGTCAGGCAGGAAATGACTCTCAGTCCTCGGAGCTGCCAGAAACCATGCGGTCACAGCACTGTTTCTGTCTTTCCTTTTCCATTTACTGAGCGTGAGACTGGCAGCTCACCCAGCATCACAGGAAGGAACGGCCACAGAGCAGGACTCGTTTCTGTGCAGCAAGCAAATGAAAAATAGGATTTAAAATTATATTTAACGAACGAACTGAAGTTGTAACAGAAACAGAAACACACGACCTGCACAAACGAATGAATGAGCTTTGTGTGAATTTTGGTGGTTTTGTTTCCTTTGGGTTGACAAACAGTTTGTGTGCTCTTGTCTTCCTGCCGTAGGGCTACAGGACAGGTTACGCCTACAGGCATCCCATCATCCGGGAGAAGCCGAGGCACAAGAGCGAGGTGGAGATCCCCGCCACCGTCACAGCCTTTATGTTCGAGGAGGACGGGGACAGTGCCACGCGGCTGCCCTTCAAGTTCCTGCAGCAACGACAGCAGAGGGAGAAGACGCGCTGGCTCAACTCCCCCAACAGCTACACCAAGGTCAGCGTGGAGGGAGCAGAGGAGCGCTACAACAGCCGGACAACCACGGTGAGACATTTCCTGACATAAGGACATGAAACTCAGGTTTACATTCTTTTGAAAGTGTTATAACATGGTGTTTATTTGTGCGTTACCATGTGAATTTGCTGCATCAAGGCCTAAAATGTCATCCAGTTGATGTACAGTCTGTGTACAGTGCTGGGATTGATGCTTCCCTAGTATTATAAACTTGGTGTTAGACCGCCCTCTACTGGCTGAACAGAGGACTGAATGATGTTATTTACCTCTGAGACATTGAGCTTGGTCACTTTACAGTGATTCAAACCTTTATAGGATCTCTGTAGTGATATACTTACACCGTGTCGGCCCCCTAGATTTTTTATCCCTGGTAATTGTGACTTTTGATTAGAAATATGTGTATTAGATAGACTGAAGAATAGATATGTCACTGACCTGCAATACATAGAGGGTGAAATGATGTCCTTGATTGATGCCAGTGTGTCCTGCTTAACTTGTGATGATAGCATTTTTAAACTGCCATATATGTGATTAAATGCAATATTGATGATACAGTTTTTATATATTCTTAAAGAGTTGGCAGCATTGAGCTCACCTGTTTTCACCTTTTACAGTGGATGAAGGCAGAGGAGACAGGAACCCCGATCCGAATTGAGGACCCCAATCAGTTTGTCCCTCTCAACACAGACCCCAGCGAGGTGCTGCTGAAGAGGAACAAAGTGAGTCTGACTCCTCCCTTTCAATCTGCATCACATCTCACATGTAACACTAGCGGTTAGCTCACATGAGTTGCTTTGATCATCATCATGGTGAGAATCTGAAAGTGTGTATATTCTTGTGTAAACATAGTTTTAAATTGTCAATCATTCAGAGTCATTGTTGGTGTTTCCCACCTCCTGATAACATCATTGTGTGTTTTCTCCTGCTACAGATCAGAGAGCAGAACCGGTTCGATGTGATGTCGTCAGGTCCTCGCTCTCAGCACCTCGCAGGCATCCCTGTTGATGAACCACGACGGGTGAGAATGAACCCTCAATGACGTTCACACTTAACTTAGAAATGTGTGAGGTCAGACGTTGCCACAGATCGCCTTATGTCTACAGCTGATATATTGCTAGTTTGTATGTATTCAGATATGTAGGCAACAGTACATTAAGAAATTAAGAAATCTAGAAGTTAGCTCTGGTGTCTTTGGTTTACAGTAACCAGGGTTCAATCACAAAAGTCTGAAGGAAACACAAAATATCTGTTGATCATGATACAGGTCAGACAGATCCGCTCAGTTATTTAAAAAAAGGCTTAACTGTCAAACTACAGTCAGATTTTTAACTTGAGTTTAGCTGTATTTTTATTAGTTTGTAAATTTCATAACACATATCCCATAAAGGTCTGTGTGTCTGTTTATGGACACGTAGTCAAACCACCTGCTGTACTGAATAGTATCAATAGTTTATTGAGTTTATCGAGCAGTGTGTTTTCTATTATTCTGGCTGATTAGATATCTGCTCATGTTGCAGTTTTGCTTAGGGTGACTGAACTTTGTGAAGTAGAATAAGGTGATGAATCAGCAAAACAAGTGTTGCCTATAAACAACCACAGAGATATGAGATCTGAGGCCTGCACCATGAAGTAGGATTTGAGATTATCAAAGTAACTGCAGGTTTAAGCCTGAGTTTTCATACTGCTCTGGGGTAGGTTAACTTTAGAGGATCAAATCATGACCTCTCAAAAGGCAAACTACTGACTGACTGAAAAACTGAGTCATCATTCTTACAGGATCCTGTAAGGAACAAAAGACTTCACAATTGATCGGTGAACAATAAGACATGGTAGATATTTTTATGTTGAATTGTGTTTCTATGTGAGTCAACACATGCCAACTCTCGTTTTAAAACAGCGCTTTTTATAAACAGAGGGAGGGCTTATAAAATTACATAACCACATAATAAATAACATAATGGTAGATCCATTAAAGAAGAACACTTAAATCCCAATAGGTTTCATGACAGTGTCAATGCTTTTACTTTTATTCCAACAGTTCAGGTCAGAATAATACTATAATAAAGTTTATTATGATATTAAATCCTTATACCATATTAAGTCTTTTATTCATGGTCATTTTCAGCTACCTCAGTTGTTCAGCAGATGTCACTGTCACTTTAATGACTACTCTTGACCACTAGGGGGACCACTGTCAACATTATGCTAAGGCAGAATGGATCATGCTGACAGCCACACTTATGAATAAAGAGGAAATAACAAACATATAGGAAACGTCAAGTTAAAAAAAAATCTCATCTAGACATTTTAATGTTGACCGTTTGGTGTCTTGTCTTGAAGGATCAGGTGCAGATAAAAGTTCTGGTAAATATCCACAAGTGTTTTCTAATTGTTCCTGTTTGTAGTGGTCTTTTTTTTTTTTATTTCACTCTCTTGTATTTTGTGGATTTTATTTGACACCTTTTTGCCTGCGCAGAACAGAAAACACTGCATGTGTTTATCAGAGCTGTGTTCTCAGATTGACACGTGTTGTTTGTACGTTTGACAAATTTGCACTCCCCTGTTGTTCTCATGTGAGTCACTGAAGCGTGGCGGTGTGTTAAGACGGAGACGGGCCCTCGGACATATTGTTACACACAAATCTTTGTTTTGTTTGCATTTGTGTCACTTGTTTTGTGGGTGTGATGATCCTCTTATGTAATGTTAATTGCATTAGTTTGTGTGTAATACATTTGCTTTGTTCATTTTCTCCAGTCTGCTGTAAAGATGTTGGGGTTTTCAGACTAATTGGATGAGAAACTCAGCGTAGAGCTGGTGATTAGATGTGTTCTTTGTGATGTGGTCCACGCTTGTTTTATTTTAATATGAGCAGAGTTAGTTTTACTGTCATGAATGAGAGCCCCCCTCGGATGCAGTGGGGGTACAAGTGTGTACATCATTTTTTTATACCTTTTCTGTGGGTATACATTACAGAGAGAGACGTTTTAGTGCGTGCATGCATTTATGCACTGTAGGGTTCATGTGTTTGTGTGTATGGTTGTGTGCCTTGTTTTTTTGCATGTGCCGCCAGACTGTCTTTGTGTGAGTGTGTGTGTGTGTGTGCTCCCATGCTCACCCCTCTCCCTGTCTCCTCCCCAGCCATACGTGCCCACAGAGGAGGAGCAGATGGCTCCCCTGCCTCCCAACCCCTTCGGTGAGCTGTCAGAGAAGGAACTGGAGGAGTACCGCAAGAACGTGGAGAGGAGGCAACTGGGCCTCAGTGGTAAGACACACAAATAAATAAACATGGAAGCTCGCACACACCGGTTCATATGTGCATGAACACTGGCGTGTGGATTAACTGAACTCATTGATGTTCAATCTGCAAATACTGCAGGGGCCCAGTCACACTGAGAGACATATGGACTACACACAAACACACACACACACACACACACTGTGACATGTGCTCAAAGCCAATGTCGCTCGGTGTCAGCAGCTAACAGCTCTACTAGTCTGAATGTTAATTTTGCTACATATTGCCATACATATTCACCAAGCTTGGTAAAAACCCGATCAATAACCAATCTGTAAAGTAGAATGTGAAAGCAGCCAACATGAGATTGAGTTATTAAGAGAGCGTGTCGCACTAGATTTGAGTGAGCAGCAGCTCTTTGCCGTCTTCAAACATGTGTCCTTTCAGTTTGAGCAGTTTGGATTAGAGCACAACTTGATGCATCAGCAGGGTCAATATTATTAGTCAGTATGTCCTTGATATAGCTGTTGGCAGAAAGGAGTTGCACTGCAGTTAATTGTTTTCTTGGCAGCAATAATATATGAAATCTTATAGTGTTGTAATGTATTTTTTATAAGTGATATATTATATGTATTTTTTTAAATATATTTTATTTCCAATAGTTCATGTTTAGCTTGTTTTTCAAAAATACTGTCATGCAGAAATGACTGTTGTTCATGTCTGTGACCATTTAGGTTAAAACATACTCAACTATAGAATCAACTTCTCCTGACACTCAGCATCTTCATCATTTAATTAGATATTTCATTTCTTTCATAGGTGAAAAGACTTTGAACAGTAAAAAAGCAATGTCCCACTGCAGCCTGTTAACATTGTTAACAAGCACCATCTGATGTTGTGAAGCGTTCAAAATTGGCTAAAACAGCTGGAGTAGATTTCAAGCTGAGCTTTAACTAAATCAGGATTTCTTTTAAAAAAAACATGTTCTTTGTTCATGAATCTGTGCCTGGTCCCGCTCCTCAAACCTTGACAAAGAAAACATCCACGTAATCCAGGATCTGTAAGTGCTGTCACCTCAGCAGCAGTCCCATGGGTATTCTCATATTATAACATACAGTACTGCCTGGAGTTTCACACACACACTCACACACACACAGACTTCTACATATAGTACATTTCAGCGGGGGGTTTTCCACATGGGCTCCATTGACGTCGTCATCTGCGTTAACCTTAAAGATCACACAGACACACACAGGCCAGTCGATGCTAATCATATTAGTCCTCTGTCCCACTGCCTTTCAGAGGCAGAGGACTAATCAATAGTGAACAGATAGTGAAGGGGGTCGTCCACCAGTCCTCGCTCTGCTCCTGCCACGTTGGACCTTATTAACATGTGTATTTGTGTGTGTGTGTATCAGCATGCACATGTGTCCATACGTGTTTATGGAACGGTTGACGTGCTTATGAAATATTGCTGAAGAAGTGCCAATGTGTGTGTGAGCGAGAGGGCCGGTGTGACTAAGATGGCAGACCGAACAGACAGCAGGTCTTCGCACCCGCCACATGAGCGGAGCCTGTTGCTATGACACTGTTGCCCCCACAGCCCCATGAGTCCCCGGTGACCAATCTGGATGCAAGCTGGAGACCGTCTGGAAAGGCCTGATACATGCCTGGGCCACACAAACACACACACACACACACACAGAGAGACTGATATCTTTAACCTGTGATTAGAAGTGCCCAGTCCATTCCCTTTATTCACAAAATAAAGGAAATTGTGAGAATTTCAAACATTAAATAACTGAACTGATTGGACTGATTTGCACACAGTATCTGTAGCCTATATCCTATAGCTGTCAGTATAAAACTACCAACTGTAAGTGATTATAAGTGCTTTAATATTCAATATGATGATGAGGCTCATGCAGCACATCTCTCAAAAAAATGTCAATTTTTTGCATGAAACTCTTTTTATCTGTCCCCGTCATACACACACACACCATATGAGCACTTTCACTGCACAGACTGGGTTGTTATGTAATCACGTTCTATATGCTGTGCATGAAGGAGTTGTGAATGACTGAAACATCTCAGCCAACTGAATGTATAACCCTCAATGTGCTAATCAATGTGTTAACGTGGTAACGGAACGGCATTCATTTACACTATTTAAACTCTAAAACTAATGAAGCTACTAATGCCGAGCTGGATTTACTACATACTATACAAAAGCTGTCCAGAGCTGCTGCTACGAACTGTTTTGATCACGTAGGAAATACAATGAGCCGAGGGCTCGATGAGTTTTCCCTGCATTAGCCAGAAGCCATAATGTGTGCCCGTTGAGATTTCAGAAAGTGATCACAAAAGGGAAACAAAACAAACCTTCTCTTAGTAGAGAAAGGAAATGAAAGGCATTAAAAGAGTTTATTTTTAGGCCAGATTATGGATGAAAATGTCATTTAGAATTGAGCTTACTCGTCAAGATAACATCTGGGCGATTGTGTTGACATCAATTCCTCAATATTATGAAAACAGAAGTGGTAACATCTACTCTAAAATCTTTTCCTAAAAGGTATTAAACTACTTTATTTGTGCAGGTTGTGTATTAGCATGTTGAAGGAGGATATACCGGCCGGTCAGGGGATCAAAGCCGCGGTGCCGGAAGTCACTTTGTTACATGTTACAGTGCATTTTGGGGGTGGAGGAGGGGGGGTATGACAATCAACAGACAGGGATTTGGGAAATTTTGTGGAAAAGCAGCTGTGCATGGCCTGATTCTAACATGTGTGTTACCACTAATCTCTCGAACCCCACCCCCACCCCCACCCTCCGCTCCCTCACCCCTTTCTGACCCATCATCCCAAATCCTCCAATCACCCCCTCTCATCCCACTCACCCCTGCTGTCATCCCACTACTTCAATCCCCACCATCCTGCAATCCTCTCACCCCCCCCCCCCACCTCCCTCCCCTACCCCCCGTCCTCCCACCCTCACCCCCTGCAGATGGCGAGCACGAGCTAACCTCCGACGACGGCTCCACTCTCTCTCAGTCTCTGTCTCTCACGCAGTCTCCGCAAAGCACTCCAGCTAAAGAAGGTATCACTCACTCACTCACAGAGAGACAGAGACACCTCTTCTTCACTGCTACGCTGTGTGTCTTCAGGATCTGACGTGTGTGTGTGCACGAGAGTCCAAGTTTAACTGGATGAAATGAAATTAACAAAGATCAGTGTGCGATGACATAACTACTGACCTGTGCTACGAGTTTATTCGGCACTAATTGTTTTTCATGTAAAATCTCAACATTCATATCAGTGAAACTCAATCAACGTCCTGTCCTCTACACCCAAAGACCTCTTTTGTCCCTGTTCCAAAATACTGTTTGTGGTGTTGTTTATGAAAGCACATCCCAAAATGACGAAGCACAGGTTCATATATGTGGATTCACCTCTTGTATTCCAAAGAGCCAGTGATTTCTACACAATGCAGAACAACATTGAGTTGTGAAAGTCTCCTTGTTGCCACAAAGAGAGCCCAGAGTGGTATAGATGATGTGTGACGACAACAGACGATAAGGACGATAGCACCTTTACTCGGATCCTTTGCCTCTCTCTTGCGTCACATGAGAAATTTGAGTCTGTAACATGATTTCTCTGTATTAAGGTATTACCTCTTGCTGCCACTGGGAACTGTTTCTCTAGTGCAGCATCAGCGTTTCACACAGAGATGATTGTGTCTTTGACATTTGAAGCTAGTTGGTGTATCTCCAAGAATGACAAAGATCATAGCGGCCTCTTTACAAGTTATAAATAATGACGCTATGAGGTGGACTTCCTGTCAGCTTCCCTCCAGCACAAACACGCAAAAGCCGCACAATGAGTAACAATTAACAGCGCACAGGCTCAGGGGACACTTATTGTCTGACGCCACCACTGTGTTGAAATCAGGTCAGTCGTTGGACAGAGTCCTTTTTAATGTCGCTCTACGTGTGCTTTTTAGCTAAGATGAAAATAACCTGGGTAACATAATGCCACTGCCCTGCATTGCAGCCCACAGAAAGGGATGTGACACTAGTGGGCCTGTTTGTGAACAGCCATTAAGGAAGTGGGTGTGATCCACTGTTCAAAGCCCTATTTTTTTTTTTTTTTTTTAAGTGAAAGCAGGACAGACTCTCTGGGCTATCGGGTCACTGGGGTTTTACAGGGAGATATTATGAAATATGTAGAGCACGGGGACAGTGTGTCTCCGTGTGAGCAGGAGTTCAACTCACAGTTCAAATGGGATTGGTTCGTCAGGGACAGCAGGTCTCACATTAGAGGAACATTCAGCCGTAACACTTGTAAGATTTAATCTGGCCCACGTCCATGTCCCTTTAGTCTCAGTACATCCTTCCCATCCTTTATGCTGTACAAATCAAATTCTGCTAGATTTACTTTCCAAACTGTCTTTTCTTCATGTAAATATTTGATTAGAAAAAATGGCATTGCCTTTTTTTTGTAATAAGATCAAGACCTGATGACTAAATTATTCACTGTACCACAAAATAATGAAGTGTTTGATCTCCTCACCTAACCTGCGTCTCACCCCTCCGTCCCTCAGAGAACCACACGGGCCTGCTGAACGGCAAAGACGACCACGGAGACGCGGACGAGGAGCTGTCCAAGCGCGTCAGCCAGCTGACCACCAGCATCGAGAGCGTGGAGATCACGGTGCGCTCCGGCGAGAAGATCGAGGAGGCGCTGTCCCCCGAGAGCTCGCCCTCCAAGTCTCCCAACACCAAGAAGAAGAAGAAGTTCCGCACCCCGTCCTTCCTGAAGAAGAACAAAAAGAAAGAGAAGACAGAGGCCTGAGATTAAAGGAGCAGCAGAGGCGAGGCAGGCAGGAAAAGCGTCTGCATAGAAGAAGAAAGAGGGGCAGCAGCCACCTTTTCTGTTTAATGTCTGTGTTTTTATTTTGTCTCCGTTTTCAATGTCCTTTTATGTTTTTAATTTTATTTGATTTTTTTTTTTTTAACAAAAGGTTTTAATGTACAAACGGCAGATGAAAGGATTACAGAAAAAAAAAAAGATTTGATTTGTAACGATAAGAATGTTTGGGGTGGGTATTTGGGTCCACAAATTCAAACTGCAGCAGATGTGGGGTGACTTATTCAGTGTTGAGCATCTACACACCTGATCACCTATGCAGTGCTCTAACAGGTCATTTGAGGCCATTTAGATCCTGAATAACTGGCTCCTCCTGTGTCATTTCCCAGGCTGAGAACAGAACTTGAAACCACATGGCGTGTTTTCCTGCTTCGGAATCCAATTTTATGAAATGATTGGATTGCAACCTGAGTGTTGTAAAACTGCACACGTTAAAACTAAACCTCTTATATTTCTGTCAAGGCTTCCTGGCCTTTTAAAGTTTTGTTCATACATCCCGGTCACCTGACTTTGCATCTGGAACCGAGAGGCCACATGGAATTAGAAGTCACACTGGAAAGGGTTTGTGTTGATTTATTTACTGTGAGAGAAGTTTTTCTCTCCGCCTCGCTCGCTTTCACTCTTCAAGCTTCTTTAGGCTTCTGATACAAACCTTCTCTTCAGCTGATTGTGGCTGAACTGCAGATGTGTTAAGAGTTTATCAGACTGGACTAGACGGTCGGGATGAAGGCTGGGCAGCCTATCAGAGCTTAGTTGACACGATCTCAAAGAGCTGTCGACCCACTCAAAATATTTATGTAGCATTTCCTTCCTTTTCTTCATCTCAGTGTTTTTGCCAAACTAAATGAAAGAATGGAAAAAAACAATCTCATTTTAGTAAAGCGTCACTATTTGTGTCTAGTTTGTCATCTCATGAATTTTTTTTTCTTTTTTTTATTGAACACAGATTTGGTATTAGTCGACTCTGTTTTGTACTCATTTCTAAGCTTTTACAGAGAATACAGATGTTACGCATGTTTTCTCTTTTTGCAAGAAGTGAATTTTCATGGCTGACTATGTTCTGTAGTGATGCCTGATTGGTCAAATTATATTCTAATCCTCAGAGTACGCAAATTTACTATATAGTACATGAAAACTGGATATGTTGGCTATAGATTTTTTAACTATATATTTTTTATTTTATTGTGCTGCACTTTTCTTGTGGTATATAACACATTTTAGTTGCAGGTGGTTTCACCAGTGAAGGAGATTGTGAAGTACTTTGGTAAAAGTTGTGCAAGTAGCAAGCAAGGCATGGTGTTGGAGAAAGGTCGGGACCCAGAAAGTGAGTCGTATGAAGACAGGAAGAAAAGTCTTTCATTGGTGCCACACATGAGAAATCATCTCTACTTCTCAACACAAAACAAAAACAAAGCAGCAGGTGTAGTGCTGAACACTGCGTCAAACTATCTGCAGTCACTAGCTGAAATGAGAATCATGGGTCGCGGAGAGTGGAGCTTTGTGTGGTGTGTTTGTGTGTGTTTTTAAAGCCATATTGTAATATTTCCTCCATTTTTTTTAATAATGAGACAAAGGTTGCGATTCTCGTCCGCCTGCTCAGCCATCAAGGACCCTAACAAGACTTCTGTTAAATCACCCCATTGACTGCATCAACATCCCTCAGGCTCCCAAAAACTTTATTTCCTGTAGCTACAGTCACAGCAGCTAGGCTTCCTCGCTTAATTTGCCATTTTCCTCCTCCTGGAACTGGAACATTATAAGGAGGACACATGGACATTTTTATTTCCATTTGATCACTCTGCGAGCCCAGCCGTCATTTCAGTTTTCTAAAGTCTCCCCTCATGTAATTTCTCTGGTAAACACGATGGTGTTGTAACTGTCAGATGACCCACAGTTGAACTCTGCAAAGCCAAAGTGTGATGGGTTGCCGGCGCATATCCTCCCCCCGCAGTTTAACCAGATGTACCAATATCCCAGCTAGCAATGTGAAGTATTGGATTTGGAGGGAGGGAGGAAGGGTTTAGGGACGCAGCTTTCGCCGTGTCAAACGATAGCTTCTGGCTCTGGGCGAAGAGCTGAGGTCACACAACTGAGAGATGGAGAGGGGAGGTGTGAGTTTAGAAATGGAAGTGCACATGTGTGTGTATAGTAGAGATGGGGCAGGGGGTAAGGACAACCTGACACTAACACACCATGTTTGTATCGCTCAGACTGTTTTTATTTTCTTTCATACCATCTCTCCTCCTGGAAAGATTTTTTCATCCTCCATTTGTATCGCAGTAAACTCTCTTTTTTCTTTAGTTTGCAGAGAGCACTAGACTTTTTTTTTTATTAACCATTTTATGAGCATACGTTGCTCCCAGATGAACTGAATGTGCATTGCATCCTTTTTATTTTCTCCTCTTCTGTTTCCGACTGTTTGCACCTTGCTTTAATAATGCCTCTCTATCCACCTTTTTTCTGTTTTTTTTAAATAAAATTTAAAAAAAGAACGAGTTTTGCTTTGGCATGCCAGAATGAGCCAAGCTACTTTGTGACCTGTGAAAATCCTATATAAATGGTTATCTAATGGAGTTGCTTTTAGATGTATTGCTAATCAGTGTAAATTCACAAATAAAACTGTATTTTAAGAAACGGAAGCTCATTTCATGTTTGTGCATCACAGTCCATGTCATTCTTCAAGTTGTTTTTCAGTTCAACATAATCCATGCACTCATTTTACTTTATATCATTTGACTTGAGAATTAAAGTGACAAAGTGTAGATTGTCAGAGGAGGACGAGCTAAAGGCTGCACTTTTCCTAATAATTTCACTGTATTGTAGATCAGATTTATATAGTGGGACCTATGCTGCAAAACAGTATGCTTCAGTGTGAGATGAGCAGGAAGAAACAGTAACTGGTGCCTTCTTTGTCTTTGTTCCTGATGTTAACAGATGAGCATGAACGGATGAATGAATAGTGAATGAATGAAGCTACTGAACATGTATTGCAATGACGTCATGAATGCAAATGAGACTGACAATGATCATAACAGGCGCAGGAAGTGAAGAATCACTTGGCAGAAATGGTGTCAAGTGGAGATTGAACACACTGACGTTTCTGACACACAAGTTATGTATACAGCTCTGTCAAAGCAAATTGTGCCTGTGGCCATAAAAAGAGGCCATGGAGTATAGAGAGATACATGTGTGAGGAGATCTTTGTCCAAAATGCTGCGTATCTATACAGCATATAGATTATATGACCACAAAGGAGCCCCTCTTCATCCTGAGAAAGAATATTTTGTTACTGACATACTACAGTGTGAACTTTTGGTTAAACCAGTGGTTTCCAAACTTGGCCTTTTACAAGGAGACAAAACAAGATGAAAAAACAAGGAAAAGCCTGAATAAAGCTATCCAATATCATTCATATTTTCCAGAATTCTCCAGTTGATGGTTCTTTCAAGTTAGATACTGTAAGAAATATTCAAATAGCCCAATAAGGGAAAACTGCATCGAAGTTACCATAGATTTACCCATTATCTTCCAAATGCTATCCTCTGGTATTGTTGTGGTCATTGTGGACAGTTTTGAATGTTGCAAAAGAAGAAATACTAAATACAAGCATTCTTTGTGCTCCAGAGTGCCACTCAGCTGCAGCTCGTCCAATCAGTAATTTGGGTGTGCTATGTTAACCAGTAGCTTCAAGTAGAGATGAGTGAGCTTCAAAGGAAGGCTCACTTCTTTCTCTTGCCACATCATATAGGCTATATGTTTTCTCACCCAAATGAAATCCCTCAAAGACATTTATCAGGTTTCACACAGCTTTTAGTTTTACCCTTGTAGCTACAACCTGTAAACAGACTTAAATCAGACTAAAAATCATTGGGCACCCAAGGGGCAAAACCAAACAGGGTTGGGAACCAGTGGTTTAAACAATAATTGTGTGTTCTAGTTTTGACTTTGTGGTTTCACTTTTTTTTGTGTGTGTGTCTACAGCTACGGTCTTCTTCACTCCTAATACCCAAATCAACTGGACTATCTGTCACAATATGGCGTCTTTGGTGGACAGTGAGTGTGGACTGTCTAGCACATTTTCCAGGCAAATAGAGGACTGTGTGTGCATAAGAGCAGCCAATGTGCCTTGACTGCATTTACATGCAAAACCTAAAATATGCAAAACCTATCATGATAATGTGTGCTAACTTCCCTGTAAGATGTCTCTCTTTCTGGTCGGTTGATTAAATATTAGCAGAGTTTTCTAACATATTTTATTTGCCCCTCTTTTGCCCTTTTGCATGGGCCTCAATCAAGAAGAAAAGTATTCAAAATTGTTATCTTTGTTATTGGTAAAGATGTCCACTGTCTATCACCTCTTAACTTGCCTCCTTTTAGATAAGATTAGAAAATTAAAAAGTGACGATGCCTTTTCTAACCTTGGCCTGTTTGCTACAGTAAGTTGCTATCGGAAACTTTAATAAAGGCCCAAGTAGTTATAGAGAAAATTGTTTTAGTGTCATCCTCACAAAAAGCTAACTCTGGCACCCTCATTATGTAGTTAACATAAAAATACTCACTCGCCAAATTTCATTTGACTGGATCTTCATCATCTCTCATTTTCTGCCCAGTAAGAGACGTCTCAGGGGTTGTGTTGAATGGAGAGGATGAGATAAGAGAAACTGGACTGGCCCCTTCTTATTTTTCTCCTCATCCCTCCTCCCTGTCTTTATCTAGGATCATATAAATTTTATACATGGTAGATGTAGCTTCCATATATAGTATTTACAAAACTGTAATCCTGTCCTGGCGTCAGTGAATGTGATACCGATATACAGCACTTTATTTGGCAACGTTCCTGATTAAAACAATAAAGGCCTATGAGCAATCCTGTGACTCAGTGAGTTGTGTGTTTGTGAAGGCTATGTCCAGTGTCTTGTACATGCACATTACATCTGAAGTAATTTAATTTGTTTGCCATTTGTTCTTTAACCCTGGTTCATATGGAAAGATAAACAACAATATGAGATATGAAATGATAATTCTCCTTCAGGAAATTGTGTTGGGGGTATGATAAAGCTTATCTTTATAAATTAATCTGTTCCAATAGTAGCAAGGAGCAATACAAGATAAGTGAAAAATGTATATTAATTAGAACTATGTTACACTGTCATTTCTATCGAGTCAGCAAAACAAATGAAGTTAATAAACCTGTCTTAAGTCAGAGGCAGAAGAGTTATTACAGCTGATTAAGTGAAGCTCTTCAAATTGACCAACTTCGATACACACTCATTCGTTACATACTGATCCATCATGTACAGCACAATTAAGGGAGGTGAAGAAGGGTCTCTCCTCTCCTCTCCTCTCCTCTCCTCTCCTCTCCAGACAGCACCACGCTGTGATTGTCAAAACAATAAGTCTACTTGCGTCCAGATGGATGCTCTGCCAGGGGAGTGCCAAAACCATGATAGGCCTCTTTTTTTTTTTTTCAGGGCAACCCCCCACACCCCTCGAAAGACAAACACGTACACACACAGACTACACACCCCACTACTCACAGCTACAAGGGACTGGTGATACCCAGATGCCACTGGGATGAATTAGTGACTGATAAACAACATAAGGGGTCAGTTAGGTCTGAGCCGAAATGCACACCCCATGGGACCACCCACACAGTCATATAAGAAAAAAACTGTGGCACATTTTGTTAACCTAGAATGTCTCCTGTGTGAATGAGAAGATGAAAGGAGAAAGAGGAAAAGCTATAATGTCTTGTTTCTCCTGTTAATGCCAACACCTTTGTCCAACATGCAGGACAATGAGAGCATGTGCCTTTATCAGTGTCGAGTGACATTTTAATTTTTGTACACGCTAAAGGAATACTATAGCTTGTGAAATAATCATTTGGTTGACCTCTGATAGAGTCAGGCTTAATCACCCCTATTCCTGTCCCAGTTATTATGCTAAGCTACTGTAAGCGTAGCTCTAGCTGGCTTTAGCTACAAAGTCCTGTTACAGTTTTGAATTAACATAATATTAAATAATCTATATAAGATTAAATGACATCTTTTGGCAAGCATTAAAGGTCTTGGTGACCTGTAACCAACTGAGCTGATGAAGTGAAACTTTCACAGCAAAGATGGGTCTGCTAACTAATTAAAGCTCCAGCCAGAGCATCTTGTGATGAGGTAATAGATACTAAAATGCATTACGCTGTGATTATAATGCTGCTGCTATTGGCTTTCTTGGCTTGAGTGTATAATGGTCCCCTCATAAAACTGTCCTTTATCACTGAGCAGCTGAAAAATGCAAGTCAGTGTGTGTGTGTGTGTGTGTGTGTGTGTGTGTGTGTGTGTGTGTGTGTGTGTGTGTGTGTGTGTGTGTGTGTGTGTGTGTGTGTGTGTGTGTGTGTGTGTGTGTGTGTGCGTGTGTGTGTGTGCGTGTGTGTGTGTGTGTGTGTGTGTACTGGTAGGGGTCGATTATTTTGTGGAGTCACTGTTATTGATCAACTGTTCTATCAAATCCTTGAAGATGTATTATGTTCATTTTGTGCTATGGGGGCAGTAAGGGTCTCACTTATTGCCCTTTAATCTTTAATTCATTGAAGGCTGTTGGACAGAGATTATAGATGTTGTTTGGGGATCCAAGACAAGGAAATCTGCTGACCAGCATTATCCCAGTGTTTTCTCATAGGTAACCCAGTGCTATTTTCTAGCATCGACATTCAAGGGCAGGGGGACACAATGGAGCTCTCAACAATGGCCTGAGGGTTAGAGAGGCAAGCTCGTGAGTGAGTCAGTGGTCTGAATACCCAAATTGGCTGGGAAAGTCAGTATGAGAACCAATCTGGAAAAAAAGAAGAAGTCATTCATTCACTTTGTACAGAAACGACTGACTTGTTTGTTACTGTCAACAAGTTGGAGTCTCACACACTATCCTGTTTTCTGCATTTTGGAAACAATTTAGCTTCATAAATAGCATGTTTGCCATTTTTATGTATTTAACTTTGAGTGGCTTTGTCCTGTTTGTGGCTCAGGATGTACAAGGATGCAAAGCAATGCAGCTGCTTGAAACTCACACTTTGCAAACCTATGGAATTCAGTATGCTTTATGTAATGTAGGCTACCATGAAAAACTGTACATTTGACTTAATTCATTATGAATTTACCCTGTAAGCATTCACTTGTAATTTTAAATTGGAAACATGTTACCCAGTGAAAAGCTTTCCATGTCAAGTAGCACTTGAAATGTCATTGGAATTCTGTCTCCTGCAGCAAACCAAAGAGTAGTCTACTCACTTGGGATGAAGGTAGCTGGTTTAGCAGGTGGTACTTTACCAACAGGCCAACATGAGGATATGTGAGCTCACTGACTTGCCAATGTGTCCATAGACATACTATCAGAACACAAAACATTATGCATGCAATATTCATACTGTAAAGTTAGATGGGGACTGTTTATTTGGGTAACAACACAAAACACACAGGACATTCTACATTACACAGCTCAACACAAATATCATTACCTCATATCTACATACATTCACAATGACTATACAGGCAGTTTATCACCTTCAGTATAAATGTTTACCTGCCACACATAGAAGAACTGGTCAAAATTGCTTTATCAGGTTTTTTGCACCAGGACAAAGGCTCACGGCTGATAAACAGAGGCCATATATTAAATTGTGCTGCAAATCAATGTTGGTAGCACAAATGTAAAAGTTTGCTGTAAGAAGCTGATGATCTCCCTACAGCACATGCATATACACCTCCTTGACTTTGTGAGCAAGGATAAATTAAGTAAAGCAACCTCATGAAGGGCAAGAGGACAGAGAGAGACATGAAATAAGTGCTTCTTGTTCTGAGTTGAAAGATTCAATATAGACACACAGAAATATGACATACAGCAAAGACCTACAGGGTATGAAATGTGATAGAATACAAACTAAATTCCTTTCATAATCCAGTTAATACAAAAATGTACTGTAACTGTAGCTAACCAGCACTGATGGACATGATGCTGTACAAAACACCTACAGGAGCTCCCGCTGGTTTCACTTCATGCTCTTTCACACTTAAGAGATCTTTGGATGATAGCGTCTGCTTAATGAGTGAATGAGTGAATGCAAAGAGATGCATGTGACAAATGCAGCAACTGCAGAGAGGAATTAGTTGTACACATTGCCTTTGGCCACTGTATTATTTGTTCTCCTAGCTATTGACTCCCTGCTATGGGTTATATATAGGGCACTCATATGCTCCTCCCATTGTACACAGACACATGTATCCTTTTGCGACTGGAAATCTAATCCTCCATTGGAGATCAATAGCATCCTATTTCCTCTTCACTTGTCAAGGATTCCACACAGTAGTGGCGTGGACTTCTGCTCAATATATATACAGTTTTGTTTTGTTTTTTAATCAGGATTTATCTGACACTGAACAACTGGTTAAAAGCTTTCTTTTAATAGCTGTCATTTAGTAGATGTGTTAACCTGTATGAGTAATGCTGATGTACACAGCACCACATCAGCGTGATCAACCTGACCTCTTAATGTGGCTTTAAACTGTTTTATGAATAAATGTTGTTTGACAAAGCATGTGATAGACGGGTGTGAGTCTGCACCTTCAGCAGAAAAAAGAAGAATTATGGCTACTCACTGTGATGTATTGTGTCTTGTCAAGCACAGCCACGCACAACGCCCTTTAACCTCCTTATCATCAGAAACCAGGGATCCAGGAAGGAAGAGACAGAGAAGGGCCTGAAGTGTGCTGATCTAAGCTGGGCTTGGCACAGCGTTACGCTGTTTTGTCATGAAGGTTAAGCTGACAGGGTGAACTGGCAAGAGTGTTGCAGGCTAAACTGGGCCAGGCCGCTGGGATGGACTGAAGTGGGATAAAGTAGGCTAAACTGTGCAGGATTTGATTGCCCTGGGGATGACTCCACGCAGGGAAATTGAACTGAAGGACTGGATTGGACTAGTTGACTGGATTTTGGACAACTCTGATCTAAGACAAGCGTGATTTACTGAAATCAAGTCATTTCATTATGGATTCAATTTAAAGGGAGCATCCATCCACACACACAGATAACATTTTGTAGTTAGAAATTCATTCATCACACCAATACACACCCAGTTATACATCAACGGACGAGCCATCAGGGGCAATGTTGGATTCAGTGTCTTGCCTAAGGGCAGTTGATGAGGGCTGACTGAACCATCAACTTTATAGTTTGAATCCTTCATTAAACAAGATCCTGGTCAAAGAATAGGACACAAATACCAAATACAATACAGCAGGGCATGGTTTGTATCTAAGGTGTGAAAGTCTTGAAAACTCCAATTTGATACAGCCTATTCTGGTTAATTGGATTTTGTGCAAATGTTGAATGAATCACCTCTTTTCTCTGACTACCAGGAATTTTAGCAGCTGTGCCACGCCTTGACAAATACTTCACACATGTCGTGTGTGTGTGTATACATCACCACTGTGCTAAATACTAGGGTCACGAGGCATCCTGAAAAGAGAAAGTGATGTACATGTTTACTGACAATGACTTAATAGAGACACTGTATCATTTTCTTTTCTCTCCAGTCCTCGCTCTTCCTCTTCCTTTCTCTATCTGCCACACCCCATTAAAGAAAGGGGAATGGGGGAGGAGAAGAAGGCAGCCAAGACAGACGCCTATCTCCTTTACCAAAAGGGGTGCATCTGCCATAAAGGGGGTCAATAAGGTACAACCAGGCTACTGTGAGTTGTGTCTTGTGGGCTGATCCTCCTCTTTTGTGTCAGCCACTATCTCTACAATGGAACGCTAATGGGAGGCTTAGATTTCCCTAAGTGACACTGATTAATGACTGAGAATGAAGGCAGATCCTTCTCCGCCTTATCAGTACAAGCCCATGCTTATCTCGCGTTCAAGTATTAAGGGAAGTGTGCCTTTGAAGGAATGTTTTGACTTTTTGGAAGTTGAATGAAATTTCTTTGAAGTGCAGAAAAAATGTGCTGACAGTTTACAAAAGAACCCAGCTTTTATTTTTTGTGATGCTTTATAGAAGCACAACAACAAGCTTTTTTTAAAACCTATTTTACTCAATTCTTTTACTTTATTACTTTGTCTTGATTTTATCTGACAACAAGAAAAACACCATATTATGTAATCATGGCTGTAGCGCTTTATAGATGAATATAAAGAAATGCCCCATCAGTGCAGGGGGTACATCCCTTTGGAGGCTGCATTTGAAGTCCAGTTGTGTATGAAGTTTCAGCTCAGTTCAATGGTAACGTTACAACAAACCCCCAAAAGGTTAGGCCTATGTGCTGTCTGGTTGCTAGGCGATAGGACCCACACTTTGCAACACAATGGTAATGGTGGACACAACTGGTGATGCACAGTGTAAATCCTCCATAGACCAGACCATCATACGAAGAAGGATGTGGCCCTGGCTGACACAGCCATTGTTCCCAAAAAAGTTTGCTCTTCAATGCTAAACGTAACCCTGGCTTTCCAACATGGTAAGGTCGCCTTGTGGAGCGGCCCAATCAGGCAATAACTAGGCAAAGAATCATCCATATTTGTTTCTGAACGTTGCAGCTAAGTGGAAGTGTTTGTTTGAGATGATCGACGTTAAAGGAGGTTCAGCCACTTTGACCAACTCAGGTTTTCCTGGCTTTAAAGACAAAACTATTAAATCAGAAATTCAAAATCATGGAAGATGGACCTTTCACTGACCATTTAGTTAAACTTTTGTATCAGAAATTCTTATAAGTTTTATGTTTTAGCTTATTATTGCCAAATGAGGAAAGCCAACAATAGTAAAAAAAAAAAAAAAAGCCAGTCAATTGAGAGGATTTCCAGGCTGAATTATTTGGACATGTTGCTGGTCATATTTCATTAAGAGACTTATTTGTCTTGCTGGAATCCAAGTCGTAAGAAATAAGCTTTGTTATTGCAAGAAAAAAAGAAAAGAAAAACAAAACTTTCCAAAGAGAAAAACTCATAAACTCATTAGTGTTATTCATTACAGTGGTATTACTGAACAGCAAAGACATACTGTGTGAATCTCATAATGCTATTCATTTCCAGCACTTGAGATGTGTGTTATGTACACAAAGACACCAGATCGTCCCCCCGGGAGCCGCCAATCGTTTTGTCTGGCCTGGATCCCTCTTTTGTCTCTCTTCCCTCTCTCTCTCCCCACTTCTGCCTTCTTATCCTCTCCCACCCCGTGGTCCCAAACCTGATATTAAAAAAGGATTACTGAAAAACAACATGGGTAATTTCCTGCCGTCCTGAGAACTATCCCCCTGTTGCGAAGACTCCCAAACCTCTCCTTCCCTCCACCTTCCCTCTCGGTCTCTCCATATCTTTCCGTAGCTTGCCAGCAGAGATTCAGAGGGGTGACAACAGCAACAATAGTGGGGGATGGTGAGGTGAGGAGGGTCAGGGGGATGGCAGAGGTCTATATGTCTTTCTGTCTGCCTGTCCTGCTCTCTCCATAGTCTGCCAGCTGAGATTTGGATGGCAACAACAACCACAGTGGGAGATTTTGAAGGGAGGAGGGACGAGAAACAGAAGTGTGACTCCTCAGTGACCACGTCTCTGCCAGGGCAGGGAAGAGAAGAAAAAAAGAAGAGAGAGGTGGATGGAGGGGATAAAGGGCACAGGGGAGGAGAGGTAGCAGACAGAGGAGAGACATGAGATGTGGAGAAAAGCTTGAGGACTGCAGAGAGAGGAGAATATGGATCAGGATAAACTTTCTGCTTAGCTATATCTTCATGCATTTTTGAGCTACTTGAAATGTGAGAGGCAGAATGGTAGTAAAAGAGAAGACAGCACATTGAAAAGTGCTTTGCATTTTCTAGGTAAACTGCAAATTGAAATATTTCAGTCAGAAGATGTAGACATTCAAAGGAAACAGTCAAAATGAGGTCTACAGTGCCAGTGATCACTTTTCAAATGGTGCATGTCTCTTTTGACAGCCAAACACTTAAAAGTGAATATAATGCATCAGAATCAATTATTCTCCCTCACTAAATTTGCATGTATATTACCCTGATGTTGAGCTGATGTGGAGAGACTCATGATGCAAGAAATATACAGCCTGAGATCACTGTGGTGATAGATATACATAGATACATATAGCTGTTTTCCCAGACAGCAGACGTAATAGAAAATAAAAAATAGAAGAGGGAGGGAGAGCAGGAAAGATGTTAAATATTACCCTCTAAAATTAAAATTAAAAGCACAAAATATGCAACATTCATTGTGAATCATGTGAATGTGATGGGAAAAATTATGGTAATCACATTTGCTGGCAGAATTTGCCCAATTTCATGCTTCCCACAGGGGAAATCATCTTAATTTGCTGAAGAGAGCAACATCACTTTCACACAAAAAGCTGTGCTGTTTGATGTAGGATCATGCACCGGCTCCCGACACACATCCGACCAGTCCCTGTGTCTGTTCACCCTTTTCTACCTGAGCAGTCAGTGACCCTCACTAAACACAGGTAGGTGTGAAGGAGTGTCACGTCACGGGTCAGTAGGGATGTTGACCTATTTAGCACTGGTGTCAAACATCCAGGGTCACTGCTGTGGCCTAAAAGAGGGTGTTAGGTTATATACTTTTCAACATTTGGTCATGTTCATTTCACAATCTTCTTTGTGCGACTACTAGTGCTTAATCTTTTGTTGAGATTTAACCATTACAACAGCAGCAGCAAAAAATCACTTTTCCTTACGCTGTTGTTGCATCATACTGCACTACAGAGTGCACTATTCTAGTGCTAAAAAGCTATAGGAATCAATTTGTCCTGCTATTCACTCATCAGGTTACGCATATATTCATATTTAACAGTGACACAGTAGTAATTGAACTATTAGTGGTTACAGCACAGCTAGGTCCCATGCTACTTTAAAACATGGCTGTGGCTGGAGATGGAGGGAGGAGAGTGTCCAAAGGGGGATGGGAGGAGAGGAATGGTAGTTGTTGGTTCATCCTCTATCTGTCATGTTGTCCTCTCTCGTCCCTGCTATTCAGAGTCACACTGACCTCCATTCACCAGCTAGTAACGAGGGCTCCACCCCTACGCAGTGTAACCCTACACTCTGGGACTGTATACGCACACACTGTACAACTGCAACACAAAACCTTTTCTTACACACTACTCCCTCATTCCAATTACACACAGTGTTTTCATGCTCACAGCCTTGACAACAATCTGTGCTTTATTCCTCACAGTCTGCAACACAGAGACAAACGCACACCAATGCACACATTCTGTGTAGTAGCCTATACTCAGAATTGCTAATCATCACCTGGGTCTACATATGCCTAAATGTTTAATATGTATGTGCATGTCCTCCTCCCACCTCACCAGGAGTTGGTTTAGGCCGGACACACACACACACACACATATGTGAGCACTTAAGACTTTCCTCATTTTTATATATTTCACACACGTACCCACACACACTTATGTAGATGCCCACAGGCACACTCTTACACCATATATGCCACACAATGCATGCCCCCTTTGACTACCAAACAATATTCTCCCGCCCTTTCAGTCTTTATTACACACACACTTAGACTTGCAAACAGCCCTCCCTCTTACCCTTTCTTCCCCCATTAACACACACACAACCACTATACTTTCTGTACAGTGTATGGGACAGCTGCTGAAGCCTACATACATCCCACTACCCATTATAATGCACACATTGTGGTCAAATCCCTCTGGATGAGGAGTGGGCTGACAAGCGCGTCACTGTGCCTGAGGTCCCTCCAGATAAGCCATTGTAAGCCTTTCAGTATCACAATATAGGCTCCCCCTTCTACAAGACAGGATATGGGTCATTGGGTCAAAGGGACTAAGTGCTGTGTATTACATAGGAATTATGAATGTGCATCGCCTCTCTTCTTCACTACCACAGATAATCACCTGCAGATTATCTCTCAACAAATTCTGTCCTTAATCAAACCCTGCTTAGGGAAAGTAGACAATGTATGTTTTCATGTTCTGGTGTAGCCTAAACATGAGCTGGATTGGCTCACTGCTAATCAGGCAAGTTGAAACAGTTTGACCGCGAGTTATCCTGAAGGACCTGCGAGATCTTCTGAAGGAAGAACAAGCTATCTGAAGTAGGTTAAATTAAGAAAACAAGGCAGACAACTTCTGTGAGTCATTAAGGAGGGATGTTCATATCACAATCATGAGACGCAAAAAAAAACTTCCTCAAAAGATAAGAAATAAGCTATTTGAGATAATATTTGAACTTTTTTCTTCCTTCCTTGTCTGAATTACTTGAGATTTTACCTAAGACACATTAAATTATTTAGGCTACATA
The DNA here is from genome assembly GCA_030347415.2 of Decapterus maruadsi. Classification (NCBI taxonomy): domain Eukaryota; kingdom Metazoa; phylum Chordata; class Actinopteri; order Carangiformes; family Carangidae; genus Decapterus; species Decapterus maruadsi. Next base: position 25,120,757 of record CM064901.1, on the reverse strand, counting down.
ATATTTCAAAATTTATGATCAGAAGCTTGATTCCTCAATGATGAGTGAAGCTAGAGCCAGTAGAGGTTATCTTAAAAACAGTGGGTGCATGAGCTGGCCTGACTCCATAAGGTGAAACAAATAGCCTAGAACTACAACACTTTTAGCCATATCTTTTTATTTAATCCAGTAAAAAAAATAAAAACCTCATTTATGCAACACTTTTCTGTTTCACAGGGAGTTGGAACTATTTCTGGACTTGTGCAGCGAAGCCAACCTACATGCATACATGTGCCACACTGCTGAAATAACTGTAAAATACTGGTTGTCTGACTAGTTTCTTAGTTATGCGCCTTTTAAAGGAGCCATTTGTAAGTGTTGGTATAGCAATATAGCCATCATTAACAGCATTACAGCTGTTTACTCACCAGTCTGACCAGGAGCTTCAACTATCATTAGGTTTACAAGATAGGTAGAGGTTGACCTCTGAGCAGGGCTATCAGTGATGCCACTGTGACTCTTTGGATACAGTCTATGGTGACAGCACTAGTGGCTGACCAGGCTGGGGCTAGCTTGTTAGCATGCTGACTTAGGTTGAAGAAAGGGAGTGATGCAAAAAGTTGCAAAGCAAGAAGATGGCTTTCCAAAACTGGACACAGCTCTTGGTGAGTAAAGAAATAAAGCTTGAGGTTAAACTTACAGCACTTCTGTTAGGCTGCAGGCCCAATTACTGTAAACAGCTGCTAATGCAACAATAACCAAACCAACAAATAGGCTAGTGAACTTACAAATTTGACAATTAAGTCAACAAAACGTGAAATAACAGCATTTATAGTTGGGTTAGGTATTAAGTAACATCTATTCTTACACTAAAGTTAAAAAATGCCTGCAACTTCTATCAAGGTTTTCAGCTAAGTTGATCTCTAGCCACATAATTAGAGAACCTCTTCAAGGCAAGGGAGGTAGTAAAATTCACAGTATGTTTTACTCATTAGCTCCCATATCTCTCTTACAGTACAACATAAAAGAGTTTCTGTTTCTCCTTAAACTGTCCAGTTTTTATGGCACAGTTGTGGTCTCAGTCTGGCTCTCTCATGTTCCCTCTTCTGCTTTGGCATTCCTCCCACCTTTGTAACTGTGCATGTGACCTGGTGAGGAGCAAGGGTCATGGGCCAGTGGTGAGGGGGCGTTGGGGTGTTGAAGGGGGTCTCTAAGCCCTTCTTGTTATAAGTAGGGCCCCCCTGTCTGCCGTCTCTTTCAGTGGGGAACTGAAATGAACTCCATGGGAGGGCACGGCGCTCCGTTGCAGGCGTCTGCTCGCACCACCCCACCCCAAAGCTGAGGAGGGCCAGCCATCTGCGCCCTTTGTCTAAGGAGGGGGACAGCCACCCCATTTCTTTTCTACAAACACACACACACACACAACCACGAGTAGGGAAGCCTGCAAACGAGGGACAGAATTAAAGATTTTCTTTAAGGTTGAGGAGATTCACCTCTTTCTATCTAATGGTTGTCCTCCCATCCCTCACCATCCTGAGAAAGAAAGAAAGAAAGAAAGAAAGAAAGAAAGAAAGAAAGAAAGAAAGAAAGAAAGAAAGAAAGAAAGAAAGAAAGAAAGAAAGTCATTTTTTTCACTTCTTTCCCTCTGTGACTGGCTCAGTTCAGCTCAGCCCCTCCTCTCACTCACTCAGTATAAAATATCAACTTTTTCCCCTCTTCTTTCTTCTCAGTCTCTCCCATCTCACTGGCACACAATGACCGGCTGTGTTTGCCTGGGAGTTGCCGATTGACTCGCCGAAATTGTTCACATAGCTCATTGTTCCTGCCCAGACTTTTTTGGGGGGAAAAAAAGACCAGACACCCCCTGAAAAGATAATGTTTGAATAATTCAACAGAGCAATAACTTAGAACTCACCAAAGTAATTTTCACCAAACAGTGGATTAAGATTTGTACATTTGAATATCAAACATGATGCAAAGAGAAAAAAGAGAAAGGTGGTCTCCCTGGTGACAGCCATAGCTTCACTCATAACTCATTTTAATGTCCAATGAGAATACGAATGCATGAAAGAGTGAAAAAAGGTGACATTTGACATGTAATCAGCCATGGAAATGCAATACTAAAGGCCCATTTCACTTTTTAAAAAAAGACTCCCAGGGAGTAAAATATCACAGAGCAGGGTTCATGACCAGAGGGCTGAACAATAGACATCAAATCACCATTCACAAGCTATAAGAGTGCAAGATGAATAAAAGAGAGCCCGTTGCATCTGATAAAGCACAGATGTTCAATAGGCCGACATATTTAAACTGCAGAGAACCCATAACTTGGTTGCAGCTAGGGGCTCTTTCAGTCTGTGTTTATGGGCATGAGTGTGTACTTGTGTGTGAAGCTTATGTAGATCGGTTCCTCTCGAAAACAAACAAACAAAGTGCTCATGTGCCTACATCTTAAGAAAGTATGCATGTGCTTGCCTGGTACCAGCGATCTCAACATGCCCGTCAAGTCCTGGCTAACTCACTCGCTCATTCACTCGCTCACCCCCATCCAGCCCCCATTGTCTGTAGAGAACAGCTCAGTGAATGGAAGACCTAGTTTTGGCTGTGGAGGTTGGAGGACCCTCTCCACCACTCTTTCTCTATGGATCCCATTGTTTGTTTGGGCCTCCACCTCACTGCAGGCCCAGCTAAAGTATCTTAGCCGTAAATTACATTTCATAAAGGGGAATTGCAGTTTTTTACAATCTGAACCTTATTTCTAGCATAAAATACGATCATTTACTCACCCAGATAACTTTGGTGTCATTACAAGTCGTTCTGACGAAATTAGATCCATCTGAGAGCCGTGTATAATGTGAGTCTATCGGACACCAGAATGCAGCCTCTAAATAACACTATCTGCCGCAAAACCCGTTCATTTCACCAACATTTTGTTATGATAGTGCTGCTATTCCCCTCTGAGTCCGGGGTTAGCTGTTATCAACATCCGGGGTCTGTAGGTTGACCTACTGACCTCTGACCTAAATGATATCATCTCCGACCGCTGCCCAGCTCATTCTGATGGCAATGACTCCACTTCGGCATTCGGGTCCATTTTTAGTGCAACTAGCCAGAGCTTTGGTGAGTCCAGGCTGCGGAGAGAGGAAGCCTGTGGAAGCTGAACTTCATCCAGCTGCTCATTTTGTTATGACAATTTGGAAACACGCAGAAACGAACCATAGTATTAGTAGTAGCAACTTTCAGAAGCTCTGTTTGCAGTGTTCAAAAACACTGAGGTAGTGTGGACAGGAGGTAAGAGAACAGTGGAGGAAGCACACTGCCTACTCTGCAGTAGACTGTCTGCTTCCTGTTTACACTGGCTTGTGCATGCCAAGTGTGCATGACGTCTCAGGTGTATCTGTGTTTTCAGGTGTGTTCAGATTGCTCTTCTCTGGTAGAACAACTGAACAGTCCCATCTTGTCTATGGCAACCAGGCGTCCCTGTTTCTCCATGATTATATCACAAGTCTTGACAACTATATGTAATTTGTGGTCAGAAACAGACAAGCTGCATGATGCTGGTGGATCTGTCTAATAGAACCAGTCTGTGTGCTCACAGCAAGTATTCATACTTAAGATACAGTGTTTCCTAAAGAGCTCCAGAAGGCTTACTTATTCACATGTTCAACACTTGGTGGATATGAACAGCAAACACATACATGACTTGATAATGTTGTAGTGAGTGGCATTTTAATCCAATAAGACCTGTATGATTGTTAATGATGATGATTGTTGATCCAGTATTCACTCATTTTTTAGTTCTAGATCTTAGATCTTTCTCCACCAACTGCGGAGAGAAGGTACCTCTGAAACTGTTAAATGTTCACCAGCTAATTGTGTATGGAAACCATTCAATGTTTAACAGGTAGCATACAGTGTGAGCTGAAAACAGCAATGGGAGCAAAACAATAAGCAAAAAAGCTCCACAGAGCTGCGGGGAACTGCTGAGTTGGGTCCATCTGTGGGGTCGTTATTTGGAGCGACTCTGTGACATTACAGTTTTTTGATGTTGTTTACATACTGGACTGATTTGTTGCAGCTTCGTGAAACCAAATCCCAAGAGTGTTTTAGCAACCTCAGACAGTGTTTTTTCATGAGTCACATCCAGCTGCTGCAGAGCATGCCATAACAGCACTCAAGACTTTGAATTGTTCATTTATTTTGAAAAACAGGATGAGTCACCCAGTAATCAGCAGCGTTTGTGTCTTAATGTTCTAGTCCTTCTGTTTTTCTGAGGGTCTGATGGAAATTTAAATCTTCACATTCATTTCTGTGGCCCACCTCTTCACTAGTTTCTGTAGCTGGAGCTTGGGGTTTTGATTAAGTTTGAAGTTAAGATTAAGCTGGGATTTGAATAAGGATTCAGATTTCACATGCAGCGCTCTTGGTAGGTTTACGGAATATAGGGAATTGTCGGGAGGAGATCCTCAAGAGGATCGTTCAAGGAAGTCTGTGTGTGTGTGTGTGTGTGTGTGTGTGTGTCTGTGCGTGCATGTAGTGATGACACTTGATCTTAATCTCCATGGTTACCAAGAGGATAACAAACAGCATGTTGCTGTCTCATCCCTAATTTCATTATTGAGCTTTTATCCGCGTGCAGTCCCTCCAGTCTTTTCTATCCTGTTTGTATGTTTAGTCAGACTTTGCCAGATATCAGATTGGAGATTGGGCACCACAGCTAACACTGCACATACATTTCCTCTGATCATCACTTGCGTGACCCAAGCATCCTGTAATACCAAATTTGTGGCATTGCGGCCATTTATTTTGCTGACAGCAACATCAGAGTATTAGAGTCATAAGGATTTAGCAGCTGTAGGAATGTGTTTGGGGGCACGGGTGTGTTTGAGTCAAAGGCCATTATGGCGCCAGGTGGCTACATGTGAATGTGTATGTATCTGTGACTCTGCAGCAGTGGTGCCATTTATTGTGTTGAATGTACTTATATAGGGTGCAGTACATATGTGTTTTCATTCCCTTATGTTGAAATGAGGCCCCTCAGTCCTTCTTCCACCCCTGCTCCCTTTGCACACTCACACACTCACAGACACACATGCACAGACATCCCACAGAAAGGGCACTAAATGGGGCGTTTAAGCTGTCAGGGTGATGAGTGCAAGGCGGGAGTATGGCTCCCGCTCCAGATGATGATGTTGTAAGGAGGCCACTGAGGTTCACACCCCCTCACTTTCATGATGATTTATTGGCTATTACGCTCCTCTGCGCCCTCTGAGCCTCATCAGAGACGCAAGTAAGCAAAGGGATGTGGCTGTAAAATGATAGCCTAGTGAGAAATGAGCTTTGTTTTCCTGAAAACAATAATAGCCATTGCTCATGGATTCATTTAGAGGCAACAGCTCTGAGTAATAAGATCTTTTTCAGTAGAACATCACACAAGAAATATGGGTTAACATGAGATCACCATGAGATGAGAGAAAATAAATCACAAAGGCTGTGTTTCAGTTCACGCGGTTTCATACTTACACTTGCTGCTTTGAGTGAATAAGTGTGTCCACACTTACAAGTGTGGACACATGCAGTGCACTACGAAAGTTGAGTGCGAATCACTGTACACTTCTCACCCGCTTTGTCAACCTACTGAGGAAGGAGGTCCGTACCAATAGCTTTATATCCACGATACATGTAACAGCAGGTACACACAGGAAGGTGAAATGTTTATTTTTATGTCATGTGTGCAAAGAGGCCAAAGTAAGGGTTTCTGTCTGCTTCTCTGTATACAACATCTATTGCACGTCTGCCCGTCCTGGGTGAGGGATTCCTCCTCTGTTGCTCACCCTAAAGTTTCTCTAAATTTTTCCCTGTTTTCTTGGGAGTTTTTCTTCAGTCGATGTGAGGATCTAAGGGCAGAGGATGTTGTCATGATGCCCTTTGAGATAAACTGTTTGTAAAAACGGGCTATACAAATAAAAAATGCCTTGCCTTGATAGTCACAGTGGAACGATGCGATTGTAATTTCCAGTGAGTGCACAACAGCACAGTGTTTGATTTGAGACAACACTACCCAGTTGAAACTCACACAGTACACCAACAGTGCGGTGTATACAGTGTGCTATATACAGTACCACTGCCCTAAAAAACAAGTGTGTGACATGGTCTCCAGGTGAAAGTTCATGTATGTTAATTGGATTAGATTGACACCCGGTCACATACATTAGGAGACCAGTGCTATCCACTTAACCCAAAGACCTTTCACCTGGAGCCACATTAAGTGTTCTTGCTCTCTCTGGCATCGTGTCTCCCTCTCTGCCCTCTTTTTTTGTGTGACCCGTTGATCCACTGGCAGAGATCACGTCTTTGCCACTGTTGTTGCAGTAATCACAGAATAAACATCGGTTCCACAGAAGACACTGAATCAATGTGCATTGATTCATGGGAGAAAACATACCTGATCCACACTGGCTCTTAACTGGCTTCTTAAGATAGAAAGGTTTTCAATTACTCTGACTGTTTAAAGTTAGAAGTTACTTTATATTAATCATGGAATACATGGAAATTCAAAACTTAACATTTTTCTTGTTATCCTGCAGCAGGAGTTGGTGATTTCACTGATGTTTTTTGTCTTATTATGGCAGTTACAGTTTTGCTCATGTAAAAACGTGATATTAAATCCAATTCATGTGCTGAAACGATGGAAATATGAAACAGTGGCTTGTATTTCAACAAAAACATTCCACTGACTTATGCTTTAAAGTTGAACAGGCAACTATCACAACTGAGACATACAGTATATAATTTAGACCCCCTGACAATCCCGGTGAACATAGCCATGCTTGTAAGTTTATTCTCTTATCCTGCAGGACACCCACACCATAAACTCACATCAGCACGTACACCCGATACCCCAGGCAGCACGCCCTCTCCTGCTGGGCCCCGTCTTATCCTAATGGGATTGCCACGGTGGAAGTCACCCAATAATGAAAATAATGAAATCAGCGAGGACCTAAAGAAAGGTTACTGCTCCTCCAGCAGGCAGCATCCCCAGCCAGACTGCCCCCCCTCTCAGAAAAGAGACAGACAGACAGTAAACCACAGAGGGGAGAAGGAGGGGAAGGGTAGGGGAAGATTTGCAGACAGAGCCTAGAGGAGGAGGAGGGGGTAACTGGGAAACTAAAAAAACACCAAAAACAGAGGCAGACAGAGAAAGAACAGACAGAGGAACAGAGGCAGGCAGGTGAAGGGAAGATATGATAGAGGGGGGGGTTACATCTTTCAGTGTGTTGATCTAATCAGATCAGTCATGTGCATAGGAGGCTCTTTGACTGCTAAACATGACAGCGCTTTTAACAAGAGGGAGATCAAACTCAACACATGCTTCTTCAAAACACAGTCTCGTCACAAAGAAACTAAGAATTGTCTGTTTGTTACTCATGAATTCAGACAGAAATACCACAGACCACCCAAAATAAAAACGTGTTTAGTGGCCCAGGCATGGGAGATAAACACAAACAAAGAGGAGAATTACGGGATGTGCGTGCTGAAGAATAGAGGAGTTCCTCTGGGACAGGAAATGGGAGCAGTGACAACAGGAAGCCGGCGTGAAAAAACGACAGAGAGAGGATTCCCACAGCATCTCTTCTCCTTGTTGCTGTCTTCCCCCCCTCCAGCTACTCTTCACACCTCCCCAACAGCTTTTCTGAGAGCACACAGTCATCTCACCGTGGTGTCTCCTGAGGCTAAAGCTACAGATACATGAAAGATGAGCAGGTGTGTGTGTAATTGTGCCTGCTTTTGCATATGCTTATATGTAAGTCATGCTTGTCATGTGCTGTGTTTTTAATCTAATGATTGCTACTTTTATCTATAGATGGAAAAGAATGAAATGCACTTGCTGAAATTAATATACAAACGTAATGACCCTGCAACCGCAGGGAGCAGGTTGCACATGGAGCGACATCTGAGATTTCTTGTTGGCAGCCACAGATTCCACATCTGAACAAAGAAATATCTATTTGTCCTGCAGGTAATGCCAAGTCTGCATGGTTATTTACTGCCCAAATGCAGCTCCAATGATACACTTTAGGAATACTTCTAGTGATAGTCTCTACTTTTACAACTCTCATATACAGACTTTTGATAAATTGACCCTCACCCATTTGGTGAGGATCAATTTCATTGATATAAATACAACATAAAGTTCATATTGTGACCTGCAGTGCACAGGGTAGAGAAGTCTGGATGAGGTATTGACATGGAAAATAATATGCTGTTGGATTTTGTCCTTTAGACATTTTATTACTTGATACATCATAAAATGAATTGTCTTTAGGGCCCAATAAGAGCAGCATTTATAGCAGCACAGAAGTCTTTTCATTTTAATTGCTGTTGCCCTCTGAAGTGAATTCAATGCACATAGCAAAGTTGAACTTTGGTAAAGTTTGAGACTCAAAAGCCATTGACCAAATGTACTAGTTATCTTATGACCTTTGGATGAAGAGACACAATCAGAAAGTCCAAAATGGAGAAAAGTATGATGACTTGTTTCATATAATCCAATTTCATACGGCTTTGCTCTGCTTAACTATGAACTGCTCCACAAAAGGGACGCAGCATGGTTTGGAGTCAGTAGTGACTTTAGACAATGGATGATGCAAATGCATTTCCTTAAAAAAGAACACAGTATTTATTGAGCGGGGGGGCTTCTTGTCACCACATTTACAAGTTTCAATTGCCACGTATTTTGTGAGAAAAAGAGCAACTGAATGTCATTGTGCCACTTTCTGGTCTGATCAGGCTAAACAAGCAGGAGGGATGAGGTCATGTCTCTTTCTTGTCCTAATTCTCCACCGACTCCCCCCTGCATTACTCCCAGTACTCTGCCCCTCCTATGCAGGTCATTAGTTCTTTGAACCTGCAGTCCTCTCTGTCTCTCTCCCTTTCACACAAACACACACACACACGTTTCTCTCTGTCTCTCTTTCTCTCTTTTCCTCTTTCTCTCTCTCTGCCCCATACCCTCTCTCTGGTCTGCCTCTGCTCTCCTCTCTAATTTTCAGAGGAGACACATACACATCGCCCCAAGGCCCCCCTTGCTAATTTGGCAGCATCCCACATCAGAGACACGGGGTAGAAGTGGATGGCTGCAAAGAGACGGGGGGGGGGTTGTGCTAATGTTTTAGGGGAGTGTGGTGCCACACCTCCGGGGGAGCAGCAGAGGCACAGAGACAGCAGTCTGAGGCCCCTGTGGATAAATGACAGGTTAGCACGACACCTGAAGCAAACAATATTGTTACTGGTGGGTTGTTTCTTGTTGCTGGATAGAGAAAGGACATGCTGGATGTGTGTTTTTCTCCATTCTGTCCTGCTGTCTAACTTTCCCCTTCAGCTGGGACCAAGGGTGCATGACTGCGTATTTGTGTGTACTGAAATTGTGTTATCCCTTAAACTCTTAATAAGCATTTACTCGTCTGACTTGTGTATACATTATTTTGTATTGCTCTGCATGTACCCCTGTGTGTGTGTGTGTGTGGGTGGGGTGTGGGTGTGGGTGTGGGGGTGTGGGTGTGTGTAGGTGTCACTCTGTATCTCGCCCTTCCCATGCCTCAGGGAGTGTCTGTAATTGCCTGCAAATGTTTATATGTTATCATTCATTTTTGTCTGTTCCAGTTCGGTACGCACCCTTGTTTGTTTGTTTGTTTGTTTGTTCTAATGTCTGTAAGTGTGTGTATGCATGTGAGTTTGTATGTAGGCATTTGTACATGTGTGCACTCACTTGCCTCTTTCCCGCCATGGCCATTGTCACCAGATGTCATGTGCCTGGGAACAGAGGCAAACAATGGTCACCAAAAGCCAAAGGGCAACCGCCTGGGGAGGGGTGACACCAGTCTGTCATCTAACAGGTTTATGTTTCACCCACCCTGTCGTTTCATCGGCGTGTTTCTGGCCAAGTGAGTGCTTCAGATATCTTCTCTCACCCTAGCCTAGCACAATGAAATTACTGATGAAAAAATGCACCAAAGAGAGCGATGAGACAGGAACTGAGAATAGAGACCGAGAGGTGCAGTAGTAGTAGTAGCATCAGCAGCACAGATTTGAGGAAGAGGGTGCGGCGCAGCTGTATAATGTGTTGTTTTGATACTGTATCTCAAGGAAAGGCTGAGAATATCCTGGAATGGAGATAATACCCAGGAAGCCTTTCCCCAGTGGCCACATGGTTCAAGCCAAACAAAAGAAAAAGCCTGACTGCAATCTTGATGGAAGACAGATTAGTATCTTGGCTAGAAAGCCCTGACAAAGCAGAGAGCCACACAGCTCGGGACCCTTGAGAAAATAAGCACACTGACAGTAGTACAGCCTGCGGTGTCAACATGAGGTCAGTTGAAGAGGCTCCCACGAAAAGAAAAAAAGAAGAAAAAAAAAAAGCTTTGTCACCACCCCCCTCCTACACACAAACACCCATACACACCCAATCATTTTGCTTGAATACGTGTTTCCTCTATCTGATTGACGATGTTTTGAGCAGGCAGCAGTAACGCACAGACACCTGTGCTAGCTTGCTGTCAGTTTGCATAGTGAGTTTTGTAAATAAGACGTAACTGAAACACAGTTAAGACCTATTTGTTGTGCAGTGGGTCAGTTCAACCTGGGATTTGCATGTGTGTAAATGTAAAGAACCACCAGAGCTGGTTCAAGCCAACAATTACAGTAATTGATCTGGGGGTGGGGGGGCAGGTAGGACATGTATTCAGTGTGTGTGTGATCAGGCCTGACCTCCCATGGAGAACAAATACCTATTGTGCCTGATGAGGAGAGGACATAAAGGTTAAGGATGAGGGTCTCTTTCAGAGGCCTGGTTAACCACACCAGTCGACAGAGGCCAAAACAAAAGGGAATGGTTGATTTAGGGGTGGTGCTATCCTGCAACTGACACTCACATGCTCCATCTTCACACTTAGGACAAATGTTTTTAATGTTCCTTAATGCACGTCGTTTAGTTTGACATGCTCGCAGTGCTTAGCAATTGAGGTATGCTGCTGTTCTTGTGTTTCGACTCGGATTCCCTGATGAAATAGTATAAAGTCCGTACTTTTACTCATTCACCTTGTGGAAACAGTGTAGGCTGAGGTCAAAAGGGCGACTGGGTGAATGGGAAGCAGAAGGGTGCTTCTGGTGTTTTGGAAACCTAAACAGACAGGAATACAAGGCTGTAAAAAGGTCAGCAGTATGAATGGCAACTCTTCAAATCCCTACACCCTGCTGCCAGGACAAAGGTTTCGCTCTGGAGGGCCGCGTGTGTTTATTGTATTGATATTCAATGATATTCTCTAAACTATCACCGCGTTTCTTTAAACCCCCTTCCCTCCTCTTTATACCACCCAGTTCCACTTTGTTCCCGTCCCTTCCGCCTGCTCTTCCTCCCTGAGAGCTGAGGTGCACATGGTGGATGTTGTCTAATTACCCATGAACACCAGCAGCTGAAGTGGTCCTCCGAGAGTGATGTAAATCGGTGACATTTACGAAAATGTCAGTGAGTTTTCAGAGGACGCAATAACGGACAAGAGAGACCCATTATAGCACAGCATTTTTATTGTGTCGATGCGTCTCCCATCCCTACATTACCACCCTCAGAAGATTTGAATTTCATTGTGCTGGGGTACTTAAATTTGGCCTCAATCCACAGAGGCTAAAGTAGATGACACAGGAATGACGTGAAACAGCTACTGTAAAACAAACTGCAGTTTCTTCCAGTCAAAATGCAATCAGAGAGCTCGGTGGGTATTTTACATCCGTTGATTTGGGGAAAACATCGTCCCCACCACCGACATCATCATCATCATCGTTGTCAAGATCAGCTTTATGATCCAAGTCATTTCAGCTCTTCAATTTTTACAAGTAGGCCTACTAAATGATCATTTCATTAACAAAAGTAATTCATTTCAGTTTACTTTTTGACGTAATTGTAAGCATTGTGAACAAATTGATGTATAGAAGGTTTACAAACACACAAACCATAGAAACGAACATATTTGCCTCATGGTGGCATAAGGAAAAGTGTATCGCCCCAGTGTTTGGTATTCATAGGGACCATGGAATGACTGAGCAAAGTTTCCTGTCAGTCATTTCCATAGGCCTACCACTACCAAAGCTAAAAGTCCCAACATTGTCTTGTTAGAGTTGCTCCAATGTGAAGATTAACTGCTTTTCTCTACTTTTCACCAGATTAAATTGAATCCTTTTGGGTTTTAGGCAACTGGTTGAAGAGACAAGCAATTAAAGAAGAAGTAAGTGGTCCGGTCGTTTTCGCTAATGCTGCGTTCCAGGCAGGCTTTTGAAATCGTAAATTACAGCTTCAAGTCACAACTAAAGAGGTAACCCACTCGTGTTTTTCCGACCTGTTTTACCGGTGAAAGTCACTATAACAGCCACTACCGGTGAACTTATCGAACTGGTACCACTTCACGGTCGGAAAAATACGAGTTTCCTTGAACGCACCTCGCCACATTCACGGCGTTCCTTGGCTGCACACACAGCCCTGCATGCCGTTCTCTCTCCTCATTGGATAAAAACTGTAGGATACGATAAATGTTTTCTCCTCGGCTCAGAGCAGAGCAGAGTGACTGACAGACCCGTGTTTTGGTCCAAACACTCTATGTAAGTGATTGCTGTCGGAAGATATAACTATTTAAGACTTATATTAACACAAATATATCACTTACTTCTGCTTTAAAGATGCCGCCGTTACAGAGTAAATTATTCACATTTCATAGACTAAATGATCAATCTGAAAACAAAAATATCAACTTCTTTAACATTTAAATATGCAGACTAGATTTGTACTAATACTTCTGTTGATGGTCAAATCCCCGTTGCACCACCACGCCATTCCTATTTAGAAGATATTAGCATTCCTTTTGCAGTTTAGCTGGTTTCCCCCTTTAACTCTGATGAGCTGTTGGTTGTTGTGGTTTGCCCCCTGGGCTTGGAAAAATGAGCTTGTCTTATTGAAAATGTTTGACCTCTGTTTCTGTCTCTCCTCTAGACATCTGAGCTATTTTTTCTATGGCAGTATGACTAAGCTCGGCTCCTTGTTTTGACATGGGTGATGCCTTTTAATTAAAAAAGCATGTGGCTGCCTTTAATTGGAATGATAGCGTGAAGAGGAGTGATTTGACTTATGTAGGGGAGGGCTACACACAATGTGTCGGCAGGACATCCATTACCCCTGAGCTATTGTCTCTCTTTTGAATCTTTACCTTCACACTATGACCACAGTTGCCTACTGGGACACATGACTCCCTCCTGCTTTGCAACATTCCTCTATTCTCCCACTCTGCAACATGTGACCTGACCAGTCCAGTAGATTGTGACCTGTTGAGCTTGTGACCTCCAGTTAAGAACCAGGAAGATGGAAATGTGCTGACCGGGCCTCGACAGCTTCTTGTGGTATACTGTTGGTACATAAAATGTGTGTCTATTGGGGAAAGTTGTCCAATGTAGGAAGACGATACAAACTAAAAAGCAGAGCACAAAGCACAGTCCAATAACCAGCACCCAGAAACCAAATGCATGGAGGCTGTCCTAAGATCATACAGAGGATGTGGCTGAGTGCTTTTCAAAACCCACTTGTTTTGTCAATGTGCTGGCAGTGGCACCTTTCAAATTCCAAACAGGGACGCTCTTAAATGGGTTTCCTTCCTCCACAGCTATCCCTGACTGAGGGGGGAGAGGTGTAGCAGGGGCGGAGGGGACCTTCAGAGATTCCCCCGTGTGTTGGACTTGAAAGTTTCTGTCTCTGTGAACTTTACATCAAACGGTCATGGGCTGCTGTTGGCTCTTTGAAGTGGCAGGAGGGGAGGGGGGGGTGCTCTGCCTCAACATGTTCTGCCTCAACATGTTCTGGTTCAAAATGGACCTCGTCGCAGTATAAAAACAGCTCTGCTAAAGGTCTGCTGAGAGTGGCACAAGATCAAGGCTGAGGACTTATCTCTCAGTTATCATTCCTGTCACATACAGAAGGATCTATAGACACACTTTAGTGCTATACAACACAGTTATTGAGTTCCCCCTCTCTCAGATTAGTGTTTTTATTGGCAGAAAATGTAGCAAAGACACTGTAGGTACTGCTACTACTGCTAATTCAACAGCATATACTGCCCCTTCTATTAGCTACCACTTCTATAGCCTATTAGTAATACGTTATTGGGCACTTTGAGTAGCCTAAAATGTGAGTGAAGTTTACCTTTACTGAAGTAACGTGCTTCACAAACACTGAAAACAGGACATCTGTGCAGCTAGGCTATTTGCAGTAAATGCTTAGCATTGTGATTTCACAACTAAAAGTGATGTCTATTTTCCCCACAAATCTAATTTAAATGTTGTCCGCTCATCCCTTTTGCAGTCACAGAGATTGCACTATGCTATTTCAGTTCATTTTAGGCTACCTTCATTTTGTTTCAGTGTCACCCTGAAATCCTAATATACAATGACGCATCTAATATTTTTAACAAGGTCTTTTTAAATGACGCAATTACATGTACTATAGTCATTGTCACATTTTACATTTCAGTATAACTGTATGCCTTTTGTTTTGCCTATATTGCATAGTAACTTTCCCACCCATTAAAGAATGATTCATGTGAACTTCTACAGTAGGCTAGTTGTTTACTTTATGTAATGTAGGCTATCAGTACAATAATAGTAACCTACCCATGTATGCTGCTCTAACTGCTGCCATCTTGATACTGCAAGTGCAACTTTTAGTTTATTGCTGTCTCAACTACATTGCATGTAAAGAGACAAAAAAAAATTAAATTATGTACTTAAAAAAAAATGAAATAACTGATTACAGTGTAATGTTTACATATAAAAGTTGATTTTTGCTTACAGAGAACCAAGGGCACTAGGACCATGGGGACTCCTTAAACAGAGGGGGCCGGGCTCTCGTTTTCCCATGCACCACCATCTACTGACATTGGCCACCGCTCCACATTAAACACCCCGCATTCATAAAACAGAAAAAAGAAAAGAGGGACCATCTGACAAGAGCAGTGTCCACTGGTATAGCTGCCTCACTGTTTATTGCGCTCAGCACGTCGCCAGGACAGAAGCCACACAAACTGAGAGGAAAAAATGGCCAAAAGTGAGAGGCAAAGAAGAAGTTTGAAGAGTGAGGAGTTCTTTTTTGACTCCGAGGCATCTCTCTTGGATCAGCAAGATTTCGAGATGTCTAGTTGCCCTTTCAATGACGTCTTCAACTCCAAAGACTCCCACATGGAGCAGATCAACACTTTTCTGAAAAATGTACAAGTTTTGCTGGAGGCTGCTAGGTTTCTTGAGAGCGCCGAGAGGAAGGACGGAAGTGAGTTTATTTGTGCTGCGTTTGATCCTTTTCATTTGCCTCTAAATTTTCAGGAAAACAAGACTTCATTGTCAACAGACTCAGACAACAAAGGGCTGAGTTCATTCAACTAAGCACCACTGCCTGCTATAAAGCTCATCCTATGCCTGGGACACCAGACTAATATCAGTAATGTACTCATTGCAATTGCAGCAGAGTGTAAACGTAGACGCTTTCATTATTTTCCGGACTATTTTTATCTGCATTGTCTGCATGATGGGCACTGTGCATCGCTTTGCGTCTGCACAACTCTCAACCCAGCAATCTGTAATTTTCCCCCGCAGCATAGATAAAGCAATATGACATAATGACGAGGTGTGTGGGTGTGTATATTGGCTACCACTCTGATGTGATAAATCTGACCACATTGCAGCGCCCTCCAACTCAGTTTAGGATGATGTCATTGTGTTCCTGCAGACTCGATCAAAAAAACCCAGAAAACTTTATAGATAAAACGCTCAGAACACAATTGAAAGGTGAATCGGACGTTTATTCAAAAACATCGGTTCACTTAAAGTTGCTCGTTTATCATTTTGAGCCTGCGAGGAATTAAGCAACTCGATGTGTGGTCGAAAAAAAAACATGATCTCTCCATTGCAAGTATAGTCCCTGGCCTACATATAATTAAATGACGGATAATTTTGTAACAACACTGTGGTAAAACGAATTTAAAACTATTTATTAACAAGGTTCCCGTTTCTTTTTAAAGCCATGCCTTTCACGCACATAAAAATAGACTGTTTTTACATCACTTCTGGATGTCTGTGCATGCAGGGCTCTTAACGTGCAAAGAGACAGGGATAGGAGCTAATACGTGCTGCAAAAGTGTCATTAATATCATCTAATAAGACATAATGTGGGAGTTTTGCAGCAGCAGACCGCAGCGCCTACAGCTTTCCTCCACTCGATTGTTTGCTTCCTGCTATCTGTGGGCGTGCCGCACTCGTTTCCACATGGCGCAAAGCTCCTCTGTGGTTGGTCAGATGCGAGCTCAACCCTCGACGCCTGTCAAAGCCATCCGCCAATGAGAAGCCCGCTCGGGTACTACGTCACGTGTTGCTGGGCCTGGCTTAGGTCGGCAAGTACAGCCCCATGGTCCCAATGAATCACGGGATTTGTAGGGTGGCAAGGAAAGAGTAGCATGATTACTCATGAGGGGAATAAAAGACACACAATGAATACATCTGTTTAGTTCGTAACTTAACACCACCAGCCTTATTTTATCATTACGGATCACCAGTGATCTGTGTTAGGAAAGATTGCCTTTTCAGGCAATGCAAAACAAAGTAACAAACACTATGCATTCGTGAAAGCAATTAAGTGAACTGTAACTGGCCTTAGTGGGGATTTGCCCTGTCCCTTGAAATTACTAATCAAAGTATCCTGCTGTGATAACAACTAAATCATCACGATGTTTCAGTTGGTAGATGACAGACAGGTCAGCTGAATCATGACAGTAACGCATCTAGTGGATGTTTGGCAGTAGGTTACTAATGCACCGAAAGACTCAGTTCCCCATAATCCATTGCGGTTAGACCGGCCTCTCCTCCGCCAGGTCCCCGCCTCTCAGCTGTGCAGCTAGGTAAACAAACAGCAGAGGAGAGGAAACGAGCAGCGGCAGGCACTTTGCTGGCTCTGGGTTCCCCCGGGGAAGTTTTATATTCTTTCTATCCATTTTTGTAAAGAGAAAATTTTAATACCGTGTTTCCTAGAAACTTTGAATACTTTGATACACTGCTTTCGACATTTTCTAACAACGAAACCTGGCAAGAATTGGCTGTAGCTTGCTAGCTTGGGAAACACTGGATTTTTCCCCCCTCCTTTGCTTTCGACCAAGGCTGTTGATGAGCCAGCGAAGACACTCAACAAGACAACTAAACGGCGTTTTTAAAGCACCAGTCGGTGTCGTAAACGACCGATGCACTGTCTTCCCTGTAGTTAAAAGCGACCGGTAGTTACTGCTGTTCGCGGGGCGAACGTTAAACGCTGAAGGGAACAGAGCTAACGTCAACGGCAGCAGTGAGCGTCAGGAGAGAATGACGGCTGTTCAGCTGATCAATATCCAACTGTTACTGGAAGCTGCGGAATATCTAGAGAGGAGAGAGAGAGGTAAATTGTTCACTAATGTGTGGGAGAAGGAAAAAAATCATAGTAAACAACAGCATCCTCCATGGTGCGTGTTGACTGTTTGGAAATAGGTAACGCTGTTGCTGTTTTTACATGATGTGTTCACATTAAGCCGGAGGGATCGTAGCATACGGTGTAGTAAAAACTCACCCCAGGCTGACTGTCTGTGTGTCTGTCTGTCAACCACTTCTCTTCCAGAGTGTGAACACGGATATGCTTCGACGTTTCCGTCAAATCAGAACACAAACTACCAGAGGCAAAGAAAATTCCGAAACAAGAAGTTCAGCAGTAACCACAACAGGTAAGAAACTGCTCCTCTTCCTGGTGTGGCATCCCTGGGAAATTTTGCGTGCGTGTTTTATAAAATTATGGCCGTATGTTTTACTATCGACCAATGTCATTTAGTCAAACTGTCCTCTCACATTGCTGTGATGATGAGACGTTTAGTAAACAAGCAGGCTGTCTATATTTGCACGATCCAGACACACTTTCTATGTGAAGAGAAAGTTGGTACATTTAACGTTAAAGTTAGGTTTTTCCTCAAACTTGCAGGGGCGTGTTTGATTGTGAGGTGCACGTATGGCTCGTCCACACCGTTGTGTTGCTGGTTTGGGGGGAGGGGGCGGCAGTAACGGCTCTGCTAGCTTTTCATCAGCTGATTGTCAAACGGACTGCAGTGGCTGAGGTTAGGGATCGTGGTGAAACTGACGGCTTCAAAACGAAGAAAAAGCCTGTTCCATCGTTGTGTAGTTTGTACATCCCCGAGGAAACAAACCAATAATATACCCTTCTGTATTCATAAGTGAGTTTAGTTTTTTTTAGATCATGGTTGTAATCGTGCTTTTTCTCAGCATGCCACGTGTATTCTACACTGTGGGAGAGAGGGTTAGCTTTGTCTTTTCCCCTGAAGGGGAAGGCTGCTATTTATGGCCGGTGTTGTTTGCAGACACCCAAAGGTGAATACGTGGAGCCTTTTTTTTTTTTTTTTAAAGACTAATGATGTTTAATGTTATCAGTAATTTGCAGTGGAACCTCTATTACAGCAGTGCCCTATAAAGACACAGGAGGTGGATACTCTTTTTATATGCATCAATTGAAAGCTGTCAATGTGTTAATGTTGCAGAACATAAATTTAACAATCTACTCTGTGTGTCTCCTTGTGTACCACTGTCTGATAATCACGCCATTAGCCGCCACAACGATTAGAGCCCTTGTTGAACATGGTGCTTTCACTGATGACAGAAACGTGCATTTACAAGTCAGAGAAGCAGCCCAGAATCTCCCAACTTAATGCCGGTGGCATTGTGTTTTCTCTTGGTGCTAGGCTGCTTACATTAATCTGTCCATTGACAGTCATACATCAAACGCAAGCCCCACACTCTCTCTCTCTCTCTGTCTCTTTCTGAGCCGTTTAATATTAATGCAAGAGCAGGCCACAAACAGGAACTGCGTATTACTCATCACAAGCGCATAATGCTGCCTACTTCTGCATAGCAACAGTCACGATCAGATATAATTCTAAGGCCAAATTAAAAAAACGCTTCTGCAGGTTTTGTCCTACTGGCGAAACTCTATAATAAAGCGTTCATTAATTGTGCTTTGGAAGGATTTACTAAATGAAATCATAGCGGTAAGATGTCAGTACAACCGTTTCTGTGGTGAGCAACTTTAAAAGTAGAGAGGAGCACTCATGAGGGATTTTCAAATGGCTGGAACAAGCACAGACTATGCAGTAATGATTGAGGTTTGTTGTTGGCCATGCTCTCCATGGAGACATTTTCACAGCTCACTTAGTGAGGTAACACCATTCAACATCTAACACCTTTTTTGTATTGTAATGCAGTTTGTGTCATACCCACTGGAGTTGCACACTTTGCAACCCAATAAAACACCATTATTTGTATACTCCTGGTGCTGTCAAGCTCCTCGATGGGACATGCCTGTCACAAGTGGTCTACTTTTGACTCAACCGTCCTATTCATGGTTTTCCAGCATGGGTGAGAAATCTCGCAAATTAGTCCGAGCTGTGAGCCATATTCACCACCTCACATGTCAGATTACAGTGTCCGCAGAAAAGAAAAAGCATCTCTAAACAGTCTAAGGTTTTAAGAAAACATCTACTGTTCCTAAATCAGATGAGGATTTCATTAATGGAAAATAATGGCACCAAATAAGAGCACCCTATACATCTCTTGTTCATTTCTCACTTGCAGTTGCTCCCCTGTTGATGTCATCCTGGGCTTTTAGAGATTATGAAAATGCACTCATTATAATAATTACATTAACTTGACATTTTGTTTAAACACAGCTTGCTTTCTGCCATTAGCTTGCTCCAGGTTTAGCTACGTTCTCAGTGGTGTGTTGAGGCTTAAAGTGATGAGCTTATCTCACTCTGTCCTCTCTTGCCTACTGTTTATAGCAGGGTTGCTTTATCTCATTGACCCACTCCGTATGCGTGTGTATACATGCACATAAACACACACTATATTCAAGCATGCCTACATAAGGAGACATGCTCCAGTTGTGTGTGGCCTGGAGCCAGTTTATAATCTGTAATGCATTGTTACTGAGGACCAGACATGCAGATATCTGATTCAGAAGGCAGGGAGAGGGGTTTCCAATCATAAAACTGACTTAGAATCATCTCAGAAATGCTTTCAAACTTGTACGTTTTTACCTGCTGTTGTTATCTCTGATGACACATTTCCAGTTCGTCATTCTTAGAAACTGACCATCAGCCAAAACACATTTAGCATTAACATTATCTTTGAATCACATTGTGGCAAAAATGTTTGGAAAAGATTACGAATTGGGATGTGGGTTACCAAGCAACGCAAACATGCACATTAACAGCTGATGATGCACTCTACAGTACTCACCTTCTGTTAGCAATACTGTTTCTCTGAGTAATCTAAGTATAAATGATGAATTAAGTATTTATTAATGCTTAACTAATGCTTTGCAGTGTGTACTTATTACCTAAAGGATAATGTACAAGATTGTGACTACATTCATGTCCCACTAAAAGAGTCATCCATGCCTTTCAAAATGAAGTTTTTGAGGGTAGTAGCTGACTAGAAAAGCACAAACGTGTCTAAGTGTATCAGTTGTGTGACTGTCGTTGGATGTACATGGATAGTGTGGTGCACCGACATGCATGACTACTGCAGGGATGTGGAATATGTAAGTTGAAACCTGTCAAGAGCATACGTGTGAGCACTTAGGCTCTCGCAGGTTTTCAGGAAATGGCGCATGTGATCCCCGTGTTCTGCTGTGATAGCAGCCACTCTTCGTGGCCGTAGACCATGTCATGTTAAATCAAACGCCACATTTGACTCAACATGCGCTCTTGCATACACAATTGTAGGGACGGTAATGTATTCTAATGGCGCCACATGGTGTTTTTATTGGTGTAAATAATTAAACTTGAATAAATAATTTCCTCTGAGGCAGGGTCCATTTTTTTTTACAGACTGAACTCCGGCCTCGGACAGTCTGTCTCCAGGTCCTTCCCATCCCGTTCTTATCTCTTGTTTTCAGCATATTTCCTGCTTCCATTTCAACAAGATGGCAGCTGAGCTCGATGTATTGCACTATTGATGATGTTTAGAAATTGTGTGCATGACTCAGGAAAGACACAAACAACCCCCCTCCCTCCCTAAAAACCTGTGCCTCAAGACTTAAGTGGAGTGGTGCAGCTTGTGTAGATGGGAACCTGGTCATTAGAGTATCTGGAGAGCTGCTTGTCTCCCTTTTAGTATGTTGCTACACAAAGACACTCTCAGGAACCAGCTGATTCGCTTTACATTATTAACAGAGCACTGAACCCTGGCTGCTGCATGTGGAGGAAATGTGTGTGTGTGCGTGCATATGTGGGCATGTAAATTTTAGTTGACATAAGTGGCTGCTCCCCCCACACACACACACACTCATACACACCCTCCCAGGGTTGTGCTGTACATTATTAAGGAAGAAGCCGTATAGTGCCTGGCTGTCAGGTTTTAGTGTGAAGGCTCCAGTGCACTGGGTCGAGAGTGGGTCTCATTTGGGATTAATCAATAAATTCATAAATCAAATTGGACAAGCTAATTCTCTGAGTCTCTCAGCCCCTGTTTGTCGACCTCATGCAGTTATTATCCTAATATTAAACCTCATTTCCCCTGAGTACAGATAGCGTAGGTCTGCACTTTGCTTGTGAACCACGTGGCTGTTTGTTTAATAACGTGCGCTTTCTGTCTTCGCAGGTCCACACATAATGAGCTGGAGAAGAACAGGTGAGTCGGCATTAAAATCTCCAAACACTTCACCTTTAAATCAGAGAGCACGGCCTCCACGCACATGCATGCCCTGCCCTGACATGTGAATAAGTTCATCTTGTCCTACTTTCATTTTGCTCCACAACACATTTGCCCTTCCTCAAGTAAGCACTTTCTCTTTAACAGATCCATAAAAAACAAGAGTAAGAGGTCACACAGTTGTGTCCAGTTAAGGACATACCCTCTTCTCCTTTCACCTTGTTTCCCCCCCTCTCGTGCACACTGGCTTTGCACCTTGAGTTATGCAACAGTTTGGCTGCTCAGGGCTCCGAGTTCCATGGGCAGGTGAGGGTGCGTGTAGTCAGAGCTGGAGCAGCAGGAAAAAGTCCAGTGCTTGGTTTTAGGTCTGTAGTGGCAGCAGTAAAGTCAGCCCTATGTCCAGACAAAGTGTCCCTTCAGTGGCTTTTATGCCTGAGCATAGTTCTATACTGAGTTATATCTCTCCATTCAAGATAGTATCTACAGTGGAAGAACTGTGGGGTATTCAGGGCCACCTATAGGCTTGTGACGGTTTTCCACTTCTTGTTCTGAAAATGTTCAACACTGGTTTCTAAGGCTACGTTCACACTGCAGTTACAAGTGACCTGCATCTCTGAAAACTCTGTCGCCTGGAAAAAAAACTGATAACGATATGATCAGAAACTCTTTCAACTTTGTGGACTGGCTGCATGTGAAAACTGACTGGAGTGAAGCTGACCTCATGCTCCATCTCCAGTCCTGAACGGACTCCGGACCGGAGCAGAGAATAGGGAGTCAAGCGCTACAGCGCAACGGTGACAGAGACCCAGGTCCGACAGCGCAGCGAGGAGAACAGTAGGAAGATGAACTAGTGAACTAATGAACGATGAGCTTGGTTTCTAATGTGTAAAAATAAACTGAGGGATTTAGAAATAAAGGCCATCGGCCGTGGCCATATGTCATACTGAGCTGTCAGATGATGAGCCAGGCAGGCAGACTGCATATCACGTCAAAAGTCGGACATGTATGATCAACTGCACAGGAGTCACTCACTTCAGGAGCTTGAGCTGTCCACACAGCAATCCATAGACAGGCCACATTTAAAAACGTAATGTGAACAGCCAAACAAAAAATCGTATTTGAGCAATAAATCGGAATTGTGCATTAAGACCTTTTCAGATCAAGTCTGCCACCCACATAGGTGGCGTGTTCATGTCCTGTGACTTTGCAGGCTTCACGAGTCGAGCTGTAAAGGGCTCGCTTCAACACCGTAAATAAGTGCGACCAGACTTGCAGGATTTATGGTAAATAGAGAAAAAAAAAGGCTTGCCTTCCATTTCATTATCTCTGAGGGTGTGGGTACAATGAAAGGGTGTGGGTGGCTGGATCCATTCAGTGTAATTACATATCACCTCGGCCTGTTTTTCTCGCCATTCTCCCTGGCAGCCTCTCCTAAAAGGATGGGAACATTGGAAGGAGAGGCGTCCAGTGAGTTAAATATAGACAAGAGTTGATGTGTCATCCTGGTGCTCATATGCGATGCCACGCAAGGCCAGCCGGTCGGCTGACTGGGCCCCGGCAGATTGCGGCACCCATGTGGGGTAGCTTTTTTTTTTTTTTTTCCAGTGTTCCACCCACGCAAATACATTTCAAAAAAGGTGCCAGAGCTGTTGTTTGTTCCTACAACACAGTGTGGAGGCTTTTTTTTTCGTCACTAGTTCACATCCTTGCAGCCGTTCTAGTATGGCCTTTTTCTATGGCCATTTACGTCCTTTGATCTTCTCGGCCAATCAGAGCAGCCCGATGCAATACCTGCAGGTGGCAGCACGGAATGAATGCGCCGTGTTGTTAAAAGAGTTACGATGCATCAGGAAGATTGTTACTTCAGCGGCGGAATGAAACTTTGCATAATAAAACGGATGGAGCCAAATGTATAGAGGCTACCATACTCATTTGTGTATTTAACTGCAGTTCATTTCCATCATACAACATCCTTTGATACATGCATCCTGCACCTCCTCCTTTTCCCTGGCTCCACCGTGCTGGTCCGTGCAGCCGTGCAGACTCAAGAGAGAGCTGCAGCAGAATAGAGTGGGCCGGGAACAGGCCGTCCTGTACCACACTGTACCTCATCCAGATACTGACACCGCCACCACCCCTCCCACCCCTTCCTCTTGTTTTTGTTTGCAGTTCAACACAGTGCGTGGAAGTTGACCAGGACAAAACTAATTCGAATTTCCATTAGCAAAGAAAGAGGGAAGAAATTGTAATCCATCTTTTTAGACGCACACTTAAAGTCAGAATCGTTTATAATCCTCCCTTTTTGCCAAGAGTTAATCCAATTCCCTTTAAGCACATGCCCCACTGTAAGCTATATGTATCAGGCATAGTTGTTCACCCAAGTGTGTCAGGCTTATACTATGACTCTACAACAACAGCAGCAGCAGCAGCAGCTTTCGTTCCATCTCAGCAGACTTCCAAGTCTTGTAAATTGGAGGCAGCTCCTTTACGGCCCAGTCGGACTGAAGCCTTTTTCTTTTTTCTTTTTTTTTTTTAAGACTTATCAACCTTGTATATCTGCTGCTGGCATGATGATTTGCCTTGCATGGCTGCCACAGGTCTTGATAACCTCTGTGGCGAGCAGACTCGTTGTGACAGCAGAGACCACAGGACGCGGATAAAAGGCAGCGAAAGACGAGGGGGGAAAAAACACATTCCAGATTCTCATACTCTGTGGTGGGACCAGATAACGTGGTGGCTCTGCTGCTTTGATCATGTACCTCCTAACAGCCCCTTTGCACTTCCACATGTCGCTACTAAATTACACCGTCTTAGTAGGGCTTAACAGTAAAAAGCTAGTATGCCCGTTAGTCCTTTTTCTTTTAATAAACATGTTGACAACAGCCTCCCCAGCTCAGGTTAGTTATTGGTTGATCAATGTTAGTTATATTAGGGGTGTGCTACAGTAAATGAGTGGGTACCCGTGGCTCAGACTGGAATATATTTGTGTTTTTTTTCTATTTTGAGTGATGACTCTGTTTATAATCTTTATAATCAATACAACAGGCTTTTACTTGCCACAATAAATCCACAGGAACGGTCACTTATCATTTACCCACCTCCCCCAGCGCAGCCTATTCATATCAGTATTGTTTATCGAGACAGAGCTTATAATACACCCAGCAAATCATTTCTACCCCCAGTGCCCAGACATTGGAAGCAATGTGAGCTCTTCTGCTTTTTTATGTGGAGAGCTTGGGCAAACAATGTGTGTTTAACACCTTTCAGTGTGTGTGGAATATTAAAAAGGCTCACTGTTACCCATCAGACTCAAGAGCCTGATGCCCTTGGGTGTCAAGGAGCATCCACGATGTTTGCCCTCTCTGGATTTTTTTCTTAGCTGTGTTGTTTGTGAAAAGGTAAATGAAGGTAGTTATGCCTCATTTACAATTAACGTTGATGTGGGTGTGGGTTCATACTTACACAGGTGTGTTCTTCCTGCTACAGTGCAACTGTTACGTCACTTAAAAATATCAGGATAGTTTTTTTTTTGCACATATACACTCCAGGCAAGCTGAATATCGCTATAATAGGTGTCACATTTTCCAAATGGTACATACCTCTGTTGGCATTGAAGGCCTTTATGCTTTTCTAGTCGTTCCAACCAAAGGGATATAAACACACTACTACTGTTCCAGCCTTGGGCTTGAATGAGCAGTCAAACATGAATAAGCCTGAGCTGCATTTTCTCTGGCTGTGCTGATGCTTCCTTGAAGAAAGCCAAACTGCTTCACCGGTCTCTCTGTTGTCTGCCCAGTGAGTGCAGCCTATTCTCAGGCTCTGCTGCAGGGCCTAAAAGTGGGACCATTTGTTCTGACCAACGTGACGACTTGTAAGCTTTTCTTGGCTCAGAAAAGCAGCTTAAGGGACTTGATCTTTGGTCTGGTGAGCCCAGCTAGAGCACGCACACGTGCTGGGGCATGCACCTCGCCCAGGCCACCCGGCGCTAGTCCTTAACAGCCTAGTTTGGCTCTGGCTTAGCTAACGACGGAGTCAGAGGACAAGGAAGTAATTGACAGGCTGAGGGGGATGAGCAGAGGGTTAGGTCAAACACACCTGACTAAGGGCTGCCTTGAGCAGCACGCAAGCCTGATCCGCGCTCGCACAGCGTGTGAGTGTGTGCACAGCGAGCATTTCCACCCTGTAATTAACACAGTGAGGCATGAGCCCGGATCGGGGTGGGCATGTTCGCACCAGCCACCACAAACAATCGGACGGTGACAAACTGTGGTTGTGGATTAAAGTCTGCCACCTCTACCAACCAGTGAGACAGGTGTCCTGCTGTAATGAGAAGATGAAATGTTACGTTTTGGGTTTTTTTCAAAATGTAGTTCACTCATCGTAAAGTGAAAGTCCTACAGGCACCAAGTAAAATGCTGATGCAAAACAGGAGCACGTATTATTAAAGTCAGCCAAGACAGCTACTGCGCTTCGACAAGATATTTGTGTTTCCTCTTGTGCCATGTGGGTGTTTAGCTCTAGCTAGAGTTGTTGTAGAGGAGTGCAATTACCCTTCATTGATTTATCCCATAATTGCACCTGCAGACACGGCTGCCAGGTTTCTGACAGTTGCAAAGTTTATTACAGGTTGGTATTCGCAGCATGCCAGTCACATAGCTTTCGAGGAGAGTCACTCGTCTTTCACGTCATGAAAATTAAAAAAAACCCGAACAGAGCAATGTGGATCAGATCAAGCAGGTTTCTTAATTAGTCATTAAGCCACAATTAGAAAAAATGTCAACAAGATGAAACCAGATGGACGATGAAGCAAGATATGAAAAGAACGCTTAGCAAAGTTAGCATCATGTTATTTAAGACCAACACTTCCTGTAGCTTCTTCTTGCTGTCCAGATCTTTATAAATGAACATGTTACATGGAGAAGCATTATTTATTATCCACAAACAACAATTTGCTGTAGTATCTATATCTGATGTTCTCCACTTCTGTGAACACATCCCACTGGCTCGCTGTCAGACAGGTTAAAGACAGTCAAAGGTAAACAGAAAAGCTGTTGTTTTGCCTCGTGTTCCCCTCCCACACAGATGTTCACATTTCATACAGATGTAGACAGGTGTAGAGAAGGTCCCGCCCAGGGGACGCCATGTCGGCACTCGAAGGCTCAGCCATCATTCACACAGTCTCACTCCCCTGACCCTTGACTCATCTTATCTCGGCGCCGTCTTGTTGTGCCCTCATCCTGCAAAAGTGCATCCATACAGCTTTCTGCGGAAGGACAGTGTAACCAAAACGGAATCAGGCCGGACTGGCATGCGGGCTTAGTCAGCAGATTTCAGCCTGGACAGTCTGACTCAGGCTCTTTTTAAAGGTTTTTAAATCTTGCAAACTGAAATAAGAATATTTCAGTCTAATCAATGTGTTTGTAGGTATTCAAATGATGCTTAAAACCAGGGACTAATATGTTCAGGCGGTACAATATGCTCTGCAAAGCTGTCATTCCAGTCTGTCTGCCATTAACAACATCCATGTTGGGCTTGTTGATAAGCTTCACTATGGGACGAATGGACGCCGCCTCAGTTACAGGCTGTTCCAGGAAGAAATGCTCCTGTTTTCCTTCCTCTTTCCTCCTTCCTGGAGCAGCCAAGTTAACTTAATCTGTACCTTAAGGAGAGAGAGCGAGAGAGAGAGATGAAGATATAAACGGGGGAAAATCTGATGCTTGTTGAAGACACAAGACAGACTCAATTAGGCTAAATCTGACTACGGCTTCTATTTTTAGCCGTACAGCTGGGGAAAAAGGGGGAAACACCACTGCCTTCTGACCAATCGTAGAGGTTAGCGTTTCACCAATGACAGTGCGGAGATGAAGAAGCAGTAGCAGGAGTCCCCGCCCCCTTACTCCCACAGCAGCTACCTCACATTCTTACTCATCATCATCATCATCATCATCGAAGCACACACACACACACACGCACTGAATGTCGTTGTTTTGCCATTTCCGTGTTAAGAGCTGAGGAACGAGCTGCGTGCCAACTGGGCTAAGTAACTTAACAAGATATGTGACATTCAACCCCGCTGAGGGAGAAAGTGACTGAGTGCTTTTTTTGAACACATGAATGTGTATCTATCTATCTATGCATTAAAAGGTTGGTGCAGAATATTTGGATTACCCGCCCTCCCCCCACCCACACACATCCACATCTGCAAAGAGGATGTGGACTGACAAGACAACCCCCTCCCACACACACACATAAACATATATACCGTATGCCCCACCCTGCCCTGCCCCCAGAGTCAACATCTGGCTGTACGGCCATGGCTTTACACCAGGCCCATTTTAGGAGCCATGCCATATTGGAGTTTTAATCCAAAGCCTTTAGCCTCAACCTCGTCACACATACATGGTTACAGAGGAAAATAGAGGAAATTGATGGTGGTGGTGGTGGGGGGGGGGTATCCCTGGTTTGAGTAAGTTGGTATGTTGTTAAAAATGAAGCCAGAATATCCTAAGAAGGAGAGTTTGGTCGATGGACGGACATGTGTTCATTTTCTCTGTGATGTATGTGTGAGCGTGTGTAGCAAAAGGAAAGTGGGTCACTTGCCCCCCCTCTTACTCCATTGGTGGTTCTGTTTTTTATGGTCATCCATTCCAACAACTCTGTCTCTCTTTGTCGTTCGCCTTCTTTTCTTTTTTCTCCCTCCCTCTCCTCCAACCTTTGTCAGTGGAGCAGATTAAAAGGCAGTGTGTGCACGTGTGAACTAATCCATGTGTTAGTGATGGGTTTCAGCCCCAGAGTCTCTTGGCCCTGCCATACTGTGAGCTTTCCCCCAACACACACACATACACAAACTCTACTCCAGTGATCTCTGCACGTGTGTGTGTATGAGTGTGTGAGCACGTGTTTGCGCCTGTAGCTGCTTGACGAGGGGCAAATTGCTGCACTATTCTTTCATCCTGTTTTTTTTCCCCTCTCCCGTTCGCCAATCTTGTGCATCATCTTTGTTTCCTCTGTTTCCACTTTATCCCAATCTGTCCTTCACTCCTCATCCCTCCTCGGCGCTGTTGCTACGCGTCGTCGTGACGGATGCTGTTTGTGTCCGGGAGCAGCTTCAGCGGGGTTTTAGTATGACAACAGCACCGGCCTGCCTGGTAATCAAGCGTGTTTTGGTTTTATTTCCCACTCGCAGCCTCGGGATTGGTCAAACGCGAGTCCACATTGATTTTTGAACTGCCATATGCATTTTATTGGCCCCAGTTTCTAGTTCAGTTTCAGCCCCGAGTCCATATGCAGTTTTTTTTTTCTCTCTCTTTCTGCCAATCAGAAAGATGCTCGCTCTGCTTTCCACACGCTGAATCTCTTTTTTGGGATTGAGGTCACAACTGCCTCAATGCTCAGAAATATCAAAGTCCGATTCCCCACTCAGCCAGCCACCCACATGCACCGTTGCATTTCTCCCCCCTCTTTTACATTCCTTTTTTGTTCGCTGCCATCTAACGAGAAGACAGTTATCATCCCGCATAGTTCCCATGGAATCCCAAGTCTCGTTAATCAGCGTTTAATTCCTCGGACAAGAGAGTCGTTGGTGTGTGTGTGTAGGAGGGAAACGCACATTCTCATCATTCCTCGGCCGTGTTTGTCAAATGTAACAATCGGCCGTCAGTTTGGACAGCGTAGTAAAACCCTCAGTGGATGATTGAACTGTTAGGACGTGTGCCACGGGCCGTTACGCCGAGAGTCACTGGACAAAGTTGTGTTTTTCTACATTATTCTCTGTTATGTGGATAAAGGGCTTGAGATGACACGTGCGTTTTCTTCCACTTACAGTTGAAGCATCCTCATGAGCACTTCTCTGCTGTCACTGTCAAAACAAACAGCAGAAGCGTTACCAGCCTATCGTAGCGCCGTGAGTAATAAACGTGGCTCTGAATCTTTCAGGGTTAGGGGTTCAATTTCCACCGGTGGCACCCATGCATGGAATAACGCACTCGTGATATTTAGAGTGAAAGCATGCATGTCTTTCACATGGTAGTTCACCGTATTTTTGAATAAACATGTCATTTCTAGAGTTAAACCCAGTGGAGCTCCTGACAGACTGGCTCTGGTTTGTTGCCTGTGGCTAGTTTCTGGGCAGACTACACAGACAGAGCACCCCCCCCCATCCCTCTCCTCCTCCCCCCACACTCTATATATCTCTCACCCTCTCTATGCTGCTCCGACTCTATCTGCATCCATCCCATCTGCCTGTGTTTCAAGGAGAGGAGGGAATCATCGGACTGTCAGAGAAAGAGAGTGCCTCCAGTCGCTGTAGGGCATATATTGCTCTAATCTTGTGTGTGTGTGAGTATGTGAGTGTGTGTGCTCAAAACGTGACAGACTGACTGACTCATCAAAAGTGGACAGAATAGATCAAGGGTAGCCTTCTACAGATCTTATATTTGTTCGTCATTGCCCCAGTAACAAGAACATCATTTTAAGGGTTAAACTCCTCATAGGTTTCTGGGCTTGATTGACGGAGGATTCTCCAGTGAGCATTAATGACTTTATGACACGAGTGATACGTCATGTGCCATCCACGGGCTGATGCTTGAACATCTGTCAAAACATGAATCACTGCCGCGAATTCTGCCTCAGGAGGGGGGGAAACCTAGAATCCAGACCTATTGAAGGTATATTATAAGCTCGTCTCTATCTGCGTTTGTCATATCCTGAGTCTGCCACTTATAGCTCAGATAATAAAGCTGTAGTCGGCCAAGTACATCAAGCAGGCCCCAGTTTTGCGGGCAGGCTTCAGGCTCTTTGATGACTGTTCCAGCAGTCAACTTCCCCTATTAAAAAAAAAAAAAAAAAACCTATTCAGTCAGGTGCCACTGTCTGTACGGATAAACATGTGACCTTGGCTGCAGCTCGACAGCAGTCATGTGAGAGAAAGAGGGAGAGAGGGAGGCCCCCCACCCTCCCCCACTTCCATTAAAAAGAGAATGAGAAAAAGACATAGGGTGCATGAAAAGAAGAGAATCCTAGAAGAGGCATCTTAAGCAGAAAAAACAACTCTTTGTGTTAACCCAGTGAACCAGTAAGCAAACATAGAGAGCTAACGTGTTGGACTGTAATGCATAGGCTAGATTTTTTTTTTTTCGTAAGCTTTTTCACACACTGCATCAACTTTGAGATGAAGTCCAATTCATTTTTTATGTCGGCATCTACTGAGTATTGAATGCAAGTCACAGCAAGGCATCATGGGGGACAAATGTACGGGTTGCCATGTGGCTTGAAACCTGCCCCTCTCCATGTATGCAACATGCCACCATCTGCAGAGTATGGATCAGTGTGCCACATGTTCACATGCTCCACTATTAATGATCGGGAGAGAAAGAGACCTTTCCTGCGATTTAACAGTGCGAGCGGTCTGGAAGCAGCCAGGATCTCACATGCGCTATTTTTAACCATGGATAATAATGGATTTGGAATGTTTGGTAAAATAATGCTCAAAGCACAGACAGGGGAAACAAAAAAGAAAAAAAACAAAAACGCATGCCCACATTTTCTGTGTTTGATTTAATTTCCCTCCTCCACATTGCAAGTTAATTTACTATTGAGTCGATGTAGCGCTCAATGGCCGTGGCTTAGTCTCCTCTAAATGAGGCTTTGCATTACAAAATACTCTAATCACTCCAATAATCTTTGACATCACTGTTAATCATGATTTGCGACTGCCTTAAATGAACCTCGACACC
The DNA here is from genome assembly GCA_030347415.2 of Decapterus maruadsi. NCBI lineage: Eukaryota > Metazoa > Chordata > Actinopteri > Carangiformes > Carangidae > Decapterus > Decapterus maruadsi. Next base: position 25,089,228 of record CM064901.1, on the reverse strand, counting down.
AGAGAAGGAGTAATGCAGAGGAGGAACAATAGCAGTCCCTCATAAAGTCAAGTTCTTTTCTCTCTCCCTAAGAGGCCCAGTGTGATGATGTCTTAATTTCCTTTTTGCGTGTCAGTTTAGGAGATTTACCACTGAGACGGTCATTGGTGATGTGTAATTAGTGTAATAACTGGGTGTAGGGTCAGATTTCCTCTCCCTCCGCACATATTAGAAGTAGGTCAAATTGGGAGGGTGTATGTGTATATATGTGTGTGTGTGTGTGTGTGTGTGTGAGTGGGGGATTTGCCAAAGAGAAGTGTATCGACTGGTATCTGGGCTGGAAATCTGACCCTCCCCTTTAAGAGCACGTCCAGTAATTATGTCAGACATCTTGGATGGCCTGAGAAGTTATCCATTATTTACGTATTCACAAGTTCGGAATCTAGGGCAGCCATTTTTTTCTCCCTCCGTTGCACAAGCTTTGGACGAACAGTGTCGGTTCCAGGGGACTTTGCATGAAAAAATAAGCAGAAACCAGCGTTTTCTTTGTCGGAGCTGTTTTCAGCTGCTTTTGTTTCCTGAAAAGAGGAAAAAATAGCATTCTCTCTCTGTGCCATTCTTCAGGCCCAGGTGTTCTTTTATTGCTATGTATTTTATACAGAGAACTCTTACATGAATATGCATTTTCCTTTTTTTCTGCCCCCCCCTTCCTCTCCTTTATACTCTTTACTGAACATGTCGAGATCCTAGTTTTATAGACATTAGTGTCTGTTGTTCATGTTCACACAAGCTCAGCTTTGAGTTTGTTTTAGTAGCAGATTAAAGACTTGTTTGATTGTATCCAAAGACATCAAGTGATGTAAAATGTGTAAATTACCGGCGGGGCACACATAAATGCACATGTATTTAGTCTATAGATTTACCTGGGAAATAACATCTCTGCTCAGTAACAGTTTGAGGGGATCAGTGCGCTATGAAACAATCGATAACACACAATCTCAGGTTTGTGGTTGTTGGACTGTGAGTTTCTCATGTGCAAGTAAATACGTGTGACTAATTGCCGGTAATGGTTTACAAAAATGCAGCTCGTATCCAAGCAATTATTGTCAGACAACCTAGTGGTTTTAATATGGAGGCAGCTGGTTCTTCTTATGCAGAGTGGATGAATCACTCTGGAGGCTTGTGTTTGACCAGAAAGATCCTCGACCTTTAGAAAGTTTTGTTTTCAGGAGCAGGACGTATCATCTACGGCCCAGCTGAAAAACTGGAACAAGGTTCCTGCGGTCGAAAACACAGGTGAAGTTTCCTGAGTTTGAAAAGAAAAAAAGAAAAAAAAATCCTTAGCAAAAAGTCCCTGTGCTTGTAAAGACTCACTACACAGTCATGTGTTGGTGATTTAACAAGAGTGAGGACGTGTTCAAATGGAAATACAAAAGCGGCCTGTGTTTGCGACTGTACACATCTGGGCTTTACTTTGAGCTTGCTGTTCACAGCATACTCTCACTTCTCTCTCATTATCCCTCCGGAGACACGGGAACATTTTCAGGACACTACGGTGATGAATGCTCTTGTCACAGGGGTGATGTTGGCTTTACAACTCGTTGCTGTTTCGTTCTCATCACACTGATAAAAACCCAAAGAGGTCTTTGTCCGTCCGTGTGTCTGACGGACAAAGGCTGGTTTTGGACTTGAGAGTTTGTGACTGCAGAGCTGTCATATATCAGAATACGTGGGTATGCATATGTTGCAGTGTGTTTGCCCTTCAGTGTGTCCAAAGGCACATGTACTCTGTGTGTGTGCGTGCTTGCATGGCTGTTACAAGGACAAAGGAGGATATTGCAGAGCTGTTGGCTGTGCTGACAAGAGATGTATGATGTGTGTAGGTTCAGTAAGAGCTGTGGTGGGCAGCTCTCTCATACCATCGGAGAGCGCTTCAAAGTGCTTCTTTAAAAAAAAGCGACTCCACTTCAGTCACTTTGGGGGCAGTGTGACGCATTTCAGCAACAGATGAGAGGGAGCGCACTGCAGAATTCACAATAGATATTTAGAAGAAGAAAAAAATACTGTATATATACAGCTCTGGAAAAAATACCACTCCAAAATGTTCTTAATAAAACAGCTTCTCTACATGTATGGCAGTGTCTATTGAACTCCAACACAAGCACACCTCACTCTACTCAGCTGATCAATGAAACAAATCATATATTATTTCCAATTTGGGAGAAATTTTGTCAGTAGGTTATAGAATAAAAGTGTTCATTTTACTCAAACCCATACCTATGAATAGTAAAACCAGTGGAAGTGATTTGAAGTTGTCTCTTAATTTTTCCAGAGCTGTATACCAATCCCGATATGATAAATGAAACTTATTGAATCAGGGAAGAAAAGGCAATGTGTGCACACGGTTGATGGGGAGTCAGGAAGAGGAGGGAAGGTGTGGTGCAGTGACCCGGGGCCGGCTGCTCGCTCACATGTCAAAGCCAAAAGGCAGAGCTGCCTGCCTGCGAACCCATCTGGGGCCCATCAGGAACACAAGCCACAGGAACACACACACACACAAGCTTGAAAGAGATACACATGCATGCACGCACACTGGTAGAGTGGAAGTGCCCCCACTGTCTCATGAGGAGAGGGGAAGGCTGGCTGAGTGTGAGTGGAAAACCTTTGGGATACAGCATAGAGCTGAAGTTTATGGGTTTGTTTGGGGGGGGGGTTTACACCTGAATCTACTCTCTTTTTGTTAGTTGTGTAATACACGCATAATTAACCTCATAAACAGGCTGCATGTTGATTGTTTTCCTGTCGATGGGCACTAACAAGACACCAGAGATGATATCCGACGTGCTTACATGACTCGCCCGCAGAGGCCTGCAAGGATCAGTAATCATAATGAAGTACAGGAAGAGGAAGTGATGGGATACGACATGCAATTTACAAACAAATTAGGATTTCCATGATGGTATCTCTTCTGTACATTCAGCTGTAGTGCAGAATTTGCGATGCCGGAATCACAGGAGCATATGTTTCCCCTTTTATGAATTCTAAAGTAGTATTATGATGCTTCAAGGTCATTTCTGATCCAAGCCACCATTTTTTTTGAGACTTAACTGTATAGGAGATGCATAAAATCACAAGCCGCCCATAAAACTGTTTTATAACGTTTTTACAAGCTGTAAACGTTTACTCTGTGAGCTCCAGGTAGCTCCCATGAACCTGGAGGGAGATCGGCAGCAGCAGCTTCAGATGTGGTTTTTTCCTTTGAATAGGCAGTTACGTTATACATCGATCTGTATTAAGGCTCGGGTTCACAGCAGCTCACTGCCTCGTGGCCAGAAAGAGCGTGGGATTTCAAAAGCAGCCGTTTGCTAAGGTATACCCGCAAGGCAGGCTAAACAAACAAGAGCGAAAATGAAATATGTTTTTATGTTCACACAATATACAGTATATCCAGGAGTCTCCCTCTGCTGAAAACAAGGAAAACGCTGTTGTTTTTGCCTGCGTTGTCTTATTATCAGTGAGGGATTTGATGTCCCTGCTGTGCGTGACAGTTCAGAGCACAGGTCCTGGTAGCAACTGGCCACGTGTTATGTAATCCGCCACAGATGGAGAGTTCCCCCATTCAGGCAACCTGCAGCCTCTCATGCCATTCATTAAACACCACAAATATAGATTAAAGACCAACAACACTCCTTACATAATAAAGAAATCTGTATTCATGTATCACTCACATTTTATTTCCTCTGTTCTCACTAGGTTTCAGTATTCATTCACATTTTCTCAGATTTGGGGAGCAGCTGCAGCAGCCCCCCCACTGACTCCACCTGTCACTCTGTGATGTCACATCCTTTAACCAAGTTTACTTAACCTGTCTTTAGCCCGTGCAGCTGAGAACATGGAAGTTACGGGCTTACACAGTAAACCTGTAGCTGTTTATGTAACTAGCACCGGCCTTTTCTGAGAACTCAGGGAAACTAGCTGGCTCTGCTGCTGCTGCTGCCGCTGCTGGTCACTGTGTTACGTGGCTGCAGGAGGGCAGAGGCAGAGAGAGATTCTGGCTGCAGCATGCAGGTATTTATGGTCACAAGCCACCACTCATATTGTAAGCTGCAAACGGCTAAAGCTCTTTGGCTGTGGGTCTACATGATAAACAAGCCTTTTCAGGGATTAGGTACTTGTCGTGGGGGCATCAGTAGTAGCTGTTAGTCTCTGACCTGTAACCTGTTAGTGAGATAGCAGTGCTGCTGCTACAGGCATGACATGATAAATGTGTCTCCCCCTTTATCTATAGCAGGGAGACAACACACAGGTTTTTGTTTAGTCCTTTATACTGAAACTCTTGGTAAGAATGAAAATTTCAGTTTTAGGCCTACTTTCCATCCCCAGTCAGTCCGGTGACGTGGCCGCGTGTTGCACAATAGCACACACTGTTCGTACTCGGTCACTCCCTCTAATAGTTTTTCGGAGCTTCTTCTTCTTCTTCTAGTTATCAGAGCGTTCCACAGCGGAGCGTGTCATGCACCCGGAGATTAAGACGAACGCCACGCAGGCGTCTCACATGTCTGCCTATCAATAAGAGGCACAGCGAGGGTGTTTGAACGCTGCCAACCAATAGCTTATGTCGCTCTAAAAGGAGGACACGGCGTACATAAGGCAGCTGTTAAAAGGACTGAATCAGGGCTCTAAGTGTTTGCAAGAGGTGACTGCGTGGCAGACTACTTCTTCCTCCCCCTCATCATCATCATCACCACCATCATCACATGAGTGTAGAGTGGTGTTTTCGGTTCACACCGACTTAGTGGAAAGTGGTAGTTCAGCAGGCCGACAAGTGACGCCTCACACCGCACTCACTAATAGAGGCCTCGGCACCGAGCGCCACGATGGGATATTTTCGGTCGAAGTGCTCTGTCAGAAATGTGTTGATGTACTCCGTGCACGGGTTGACACACTGCCGCTTCCTCCCTTCCTCCGCACGTTCGTCACACCGGCGGGACGGATGACGGAGGAGGGAGACGGGGGAAGAAGAACAGGAGCGGCTGAGAGTGGAGGTTATCTGAGGTCGTCTGCCGAGGTGGTCGCTGTAATCTGGACAGGAGTAAAGGAGAAAACGATCTCGGTCTCCGGCGGCGTCTGGAGTTTGTTAACTAGATGCCAGACACACACACACACATACACACAGGCCCATACATGAACAGTGTGTCCTGCACTGCACTCTCATAGCCTCCCTCATTAGGCAACCGAGGTCCAGTGTGTGTGTGTGTGTGTGTGTGTGTGTGTGTGTGTGTGTTGTTTGTACTTGTGACAGAAGAGTACATGTAAACAGGACGTTCTGAAAGTCCACGGAAGTTTCTAAAAGTTAAAAATGGGACGCTCTTGAACAAGTATGTGTTTGTTCCTCCTGTAATTTGAAATTATATCATCTTCAGCTACAGCTGCACGATAAATAATTTACTGGTGTATCAGCGCAGTTGAAACACCCAGTGTACACAGCCAACTTAATGTGGGAAATTGCTGTAGTAAACATGGCTAACTGCTGTAAAAAAGTGTGCTTAATGCCTTGTTTCCTCATCTTAATTACAGTGTTGAGCATAAGAGGCAATATTGTCTGTTAATCTCATGCTAATATTCAGCCATGTTGTCCTGTCTGTCTCGCAGGTGGAGCTGCCTGCTCTCCCCCCAGGCTGCTGTGAAAGAGTACAATGTGATTAATTGCCAGCTGATATCTGCTGTGTGTGTGTGTGTGTCTGTGTGTGTGTGTGTGTGTGTTCGGTGGTGTTGAGATGAGACAAACACAGAAAGACCTTTTACAGATAAGAAGCGAAGGTGGGCCCTGCTCTCTGCCATGAATAGAACTGATTACCCAGACTGATGCCCTGAGCCAGACTGATAGTCATCATGCAAACTCCAAAAATGAAAGCGTGTGTGCGGCTGTGCATGTGTGTGTGTCTTGTGACTTGCAAACTTTTAGCACCACAGACTGAATCGGGGCCACCTCCTCCTCCCCCCCTCCTCCTCCTCTCACCAGACACACAGCACTCGTCTTGTTGCCGTCCACACTTGCGCATACTGTACTGGTGTAATGGCTCGCTCTTCTCTCGTGCTCTTATCAGCACCATCCGTGCATAGCTTAACCTCCACACACACAGACAGATATACTCTAGCGAGCGCTCACATGTCTCCACCAGTCTTAAAGCAGCAGAGCGTATCAAAGGGAGCAGTCTAGCCCCCCGTGAAAGCCGGTGTGGTGAATTCCTGCTCCGGTTCCCCTGGGTCCGTCTCCTTGGGGCCCGCCACACAGAGAGATAGTTCCTGAGCACCGGGGTCGCTCCGCCGAGTTCACTCACTGACTCTTAATGTCTCCGCGCCGTCCGCTCCCTGCAGGGTAGCTGAAAGGGCAGCTCCTGCTAATGGAGCGCTGATTGTGTTATAGCCACAGTTATCTCTCTTTACCTCTCGACTCGGGGGCCATTAGCAGGATAGATAGTACACGGGGCCTGTGTCCAGTAACAGAATAAGGGACTGTCAGGATGATGGAGCGCACGGAGCAGAGCAAGATCCAGGAAATACCGTCACAGCCCCCCGACCCCACTCTGATGAAACTTGTTCGCAACGTAGGTGAGGATCGGGGTGCGAGTGCGAGACGAGAGGATAATGTATCGTCTCGAGGCTTACAACGAAACGTGAATCACACGTAACCTGCCGTGTTGTTATAAGTATAAGCCGGGATTTACAATACATGAGCTGGGTCTGTGGCGCCTCGGATTTTCAGGAAGTAATACCGGTTTGTGTGAATGAGCCGACACCACAAGGTGACAGGATGCTGCTGTCTCACGTTCTGTGAACCACAGGAGAAATACACAAATACACGCTCTCGTGTAAATCAGTCACCTTTACTTGAAGAAGTGGGTTTACAGTTATGTATCGCTTCATGTCTGTTGTTATCCAAAAAATAATAGAGGAATATTAAACATGATGGTGTAAGGGGAGAGAAACGTTAGTTGTATCATAGTTGAACACCTTGTCATGTTTGATATCAGGCTGGAGTTCTGGTCAGGAAAAAGTGTGCAATGAACCCAGATCTGCCTCAACAGCCACCAGGCCCTGCCCTGCTGTCCACTGTGATTGATCTCATCATCTTCTTCCTCTCTGTGTCTCCTGTGCAGACGAGCTCACCTGCGGCTGTGTCTGGAGCGGTTGAAGGCCCTCATACCCTTGGGACCCGACTGCAATCGCCACACCACCCTGGGCCTCCTCAACAAAGCCAAAGCACACATAAAGGTAAAGGACGCGCACACATTGATGCAACTGCCCAAACATCTGGTCGGATGTATTTTCTTCTTACCCTCTGCTGCCAGATACGACCGCCTGCCGCTGGCGTCAGTGTTAACGTGTAGTTGATCTGTGTTGCTGCTGAGGAGATCATCCACGCAGTTATCGACTGTGTGTGCGTGTGGATTTTTATTGCAGCTTTGTTTTCAGCCGTTTTCATCACAACACTGATAAGAATAATTTTAGCCTATGAACATATAAGAATACAATTAATAACACCTGTAGTTGTTCATGCCTCTGCATTAGAAGGATTAGGCTATTTTTTTCCTGCTGAGATGGAGCTGTTGTGAAATTACGTTTTTAATACGAGAGCATCCATAAATAAATCAGTTCCTAATAGTTTGACGAATACATGTATAATTATAATACATTATAGATAGGAATTGGAGTCAAGTTTGAACCAGCGTTCATCTGGTGGCAGCCTTGTGTGAGTGTGTAACACGTTAGGACAACCAGCTTCACGCCTTCCCATCCACTTTAAAAACAGGCATGTGACCGCCTGAGATTTAGCAGCCTGCATGTGAAAAGTCCTGTGTGGCGTGCATCACGTAACAGAGGAGGAGGGGAGGGTGGGGGGGGTGCATAAAGCCGATATTGTTGTCGTGGTCTCCCCCTCCCTCCCCCCCTTACTACTGCCCCCACTCTGCACTTCTGCTGCTGTCAACTTGAGTCTCTTCAGCGCTTATTGATGGCCTATTGTTTTGGTCCGTCGCCGGGAGTCACGCTCGTCACCGTTGGCAAACCGTGACACGAGACTACAAGGTTAGAGCACAACGCGGCTGTATCGGTCCCTGCCACGGCCTCTTCGCTTACATTGTAATGGCACCAGGAGTAAACAGAGGCAGTGAGTAAAGGAAGCCAACACGGTGTAAACAAGGCAGGTGAGGAGAATCGTGTATAGGACTTTTTAGAGCCGGCAGCAAATAAAAGACCTGAGGGGAGACGGTGGCTTTTAACAGCGGCTACGTGTTCAAAGGGCCGTTGAGGAGTGTTTGTATTTTGACAGACTTTTATATACCAGAGGAATTTCCCTTTCAGACAAACAACATCCATCTATTCAGTATGTCTGCATTCTTGCGTCAGGCGTTCCTCCAGCTCTCTATGCTGCACTGCTCCATCTCCTCTTACGTTGTCTCAACCTTTTCTCCTCCTCTCCTCTCACATGCGTTTATCTACAGATTCCTGTCCCGACCCTGGTTTCTGGGACACATAATTAACCTTTTCGCTGTCTCCCCCTTCTCTCGCCCCTGTCAGAAACTTGAAGAGGCGGACAGGAAGAGCCAGTACCAGCTGGAGTCTCTGGAGCGTGAGCAGAGGCACCTCCAGCGCCAGTTGGAGCTGCTGAGAGGAGGCAGCAGTGCTGCAACCCAGAGCAGCCCAGGAGAGGGAGAGAGGATACGCATGGACAGCGTGGGCTCCACCCTCTGCTCCGACCGCTCCGACTCTGACCAAGGTGAGAGAGGCCACAGTCTGTCAACACCACTTTTAATTTGGCGACGACAAGGCCATCGAGACCCTCGAGCTGCTCTCAGGTTAATTTTACAACAGTGCGGTTGTACTGGTCAGAGTGAAGTGAAGTGGATAATCAATGCAGGTTTGTTTTTTTTAAAAAGGTAAACTTTAGTTAACTGAGAGAACCAAAGTGCACATACTCAAGAGTCACACTCAGTGATTTTAAATGGATCTATATTTATTTGACATAGAGATCAACACATACTTGAGCATTTTAGAGTCATGTAGATTATTGTTTCACAAATGCCGTCTGACCTATTTTATATTCTTTTGCTGAAGCCATACCTTTACAGATAATCTGTATTTTACTATCAAACCAAGAGAAAATGATCTGACATGTGTTACCGGAGCCACAGCCTGATCTTATCTCCTCTTATCTTATCTTTTATGTCTGTGTCGCACATTTTTAAAGCGTTTTTATCTCCGGCACCAACAAACCAGCCTGGAAATTCCACAGACAGGTTCTGAGGATGAGAGATGGTCAAAGAGATGGCCGGTGCATTATTGGTTTCTATCTGTTCACAGGATTCAGTGACATGAAGAAAAGTATTTGATATACTGTAGATGATCCTGACACTAGTCCGTTGTTAGAAACATCCTGCTTCCCAGTAGTCACAGTCTGTTCTTCTCTTTTTTCTCTCCCCGTTCTCGGCTGCAGAGGAGATCGAGGTCGACGTGGAAAGCACGGAGTTCTCCCATGGAGAGCTGGACAGTGTGAGCACGGCCAGCACCAGCGACCTGGACGACCACAGCAGCCTGCAGAGCATGGCCAGCGACGAGGGCTACTCCTCCTGCAGTGTCAAACTTGCCTTCTCCTCCTAGAGCCCCCACATCTCCAGCAGCACCACCACCACCACCTGCCCGCCAAAGCCCGCCGGCCCCTCCCATCTGTTTCTCCATCCAGCCATGCCTACGTACAGACACCCATTCACCTCAGACAACGGCCAGGCCCCAAGCTATCGGCGTTGCTCTCGCTCTGAGCAGCTCCGCCCTCCTGCTCCTAGCCTTTTAGTTGCTTTTAGTCCGCGTCCCCTTCCTCACCCCCCTCCCTGTGTGGACACCAGGGACCCAAACATATTGACACAGTGACATGAGACTGCCACTTGGTTTTCAATCATTTAAATTTTTAAACCCCACCCCAGTTGAATTGAATGATTGATTTTACGTCTTTTATTTCCTCGAACTGTCAAATGTCTGAATTTTTTTTTTAAAGAAAAAGAAAAATTCACAATCCCTGATTTGATCCAAAATGCACTTAAAATTCATGTGATATTGAAATAATTTAGAGTTTCTGTTGAGTTCTCCCTCCTGTGGGTGCTTGTGTGTATGTTGAGCTGATCTGCATATCCCAACTCAATGTTGTGGTGTTGGGCCTGGATAAACGGGAGCACATCCGATCTGGACTGTAACGAACACTGTGGGTGAACTTTGAATATCAACACAGCTTGGTTCCTGACGAACGTCCCTCCAGACCTGAATTTAATCCTTTTCCTTCTTTTTTTTCTTCTTTTTTTTCCATTACCTCTGCTCAACACCGCAGAAGCTTGGACACTCGAATTGGTGCTATTGTGAAACAAACCAACAGGGAAGCAGATCAGATCCACCACCACTAAGCTTTTAAAGCAAACAAAGTGTGTCTGCCGTGATTGTTTCCAACCAAGCATGGAGGAAAACAACCACAAAAAAAACATGGAGGAAGGAAAAAAAAAAACATTCCTGTTGAATGTGGGTGCTCAGTGAATTTTCAAAGAGTGGAAAGTGTAACTTTGTGTGTGTTTTTTGTTTTTCCCCTCGACAAGCAGCTACAACAAGCCATCCTGCACTTGCCTACTTTACAGCTGTCCATAGAAACGGCACAAACCAAGAAGTAAAAAAAAATAAATAAAAAAGAAAACCCCAAAAAAAGCAAACAACAGCAACAAGGAAAAAGTCCAAACAAATACAACAACAACACATTTTGGAATAGATGTCCATCCTTTTTCCAGCAGTAACAAGCAATAACTCTTGTAGTTGTTTTTGTCCCGTCAGTTTGAACTCCTTCCCTCTTTTTGTTTTCTTTTCTCCCTAAAGACAAGTGTGTGACCGTCCAAACAAGCTAATTTTTCTTCTTTTTTATTTTTTTTTTGTACATACAAATAGCTTAATAAATTACACTTTAAAAAGGAGTTTAAAAAAAAAAAGGTAGAGCTCATGGATAGAACTATTGCCTCTGTTGCTGTTTGACCTGTGTTTATTGTGCATTTTAAAACTGAATTTTTTGGAAAGATTTTGTCCTCTTCAGAGTGGCAGTGGATGTGGCATGGATACCATTTGATTTTATTCAGTTTTGTTAAAGGAAACGCTCGAACGTCGAAGAAAAGTAAAGTTCTTCTTCAACGTGATGAAAAAAAAGAGTAACTTCCTGAAAAAAAGCGACTTACTAGGACTTCTGTTGGAGAATGCTGAGTTTGTGTGACACTCTTAATTTATTAGACTTTTTCCCCCCTTCTCTCTATTTTGTAATGTTCACAATTGGGGGACAAAAAAACAAACAAACAAAAAAAAACGCTGCACACGGCATTCCACTGGCGGTCAGGTGATGTGTGGCGGACACGTCTGAAGTGTGGGCAGAAGAAAACGGGTTGTATGATGTCACTGTTCGCCATCCCAGCTCCACTGGTGTTAAGGATTGCACGTCAACCACACTTCTGTTTTGTTATTTTTTCTTTATCTTCCCCACTGTCATCAGCTCTCATGACTCCTTTTTGTGTGTGACAGAAGAAAAAAAAAGCACCGCCCTTTTGAATATTTATTTTTCGATCCCTCAAAGAACACAAGCAGTGGGGAAAAAAAGAGGTTAACTTATTTTGGTTCTGTCTTATTTTACTCCTCGATGCTTATTCCTCATTCCTTATTTTAAGAATTGTATATTTTATGGGTTATTGTTATTATTATTATTTTTGCTTTTTTTGGGGGGGTAGGGAGGGGGGGTTGGGGTGCGGGTGGGAGGGGATAAGAAAAAAATGTAGCTGTTTTGTTTTTCGTTATTTCTGATGTTTTATTCAATGGACACTTGAAATGTAATTGGCCCCTAAGCTGCTCCTAGTGCTGAGCCTCGCCTGTTTAGAGTCACCAGCCTTGTCCAGAGCTGACCCCCCCCCCCACCGCCCCGCTGACCCCCACACCTCTTATACTCTGCCTGCAATGATGCATTTGTATCTAGTGTGGTGGGACGGGCTGATAGACGCTGGAGCTCATTGGGCCGGTCTGCTGGTAGAAGCCCGTCCCGTGGAGTTGGGGTTTGAGCTGAGGGGGGGAGGGGAGGGGGGGTTCCTCTGCACAAGGCTCACTGATAGCCAAGACTTTACTGGCAAATATAGAGCCAGCTACTACACAATAAAAGGGGTCTAAAACTCCACTTTCCTCCTTGAGGAGGATTGTAGTCTCTATTAGACTTGTGTTTTAGTTGACAAAATGTGTCTTACATTTACAAGGCCTCTGACTGAGGATTTAAAGAAAAAAAATAAACAAAGAAGAACAAATCCTTTGGTTTCTCTGAAGGACATCATTAAGGTGTAGAGTTTGACACGTCAACTCTCTGCGGAGCTCCGTTGAGGTAGTTGGACTTGGCACTGAATCAGAAAGTCACCACGTCTGGTGCTTGATTATTTAAAAAAACAAACAAAAAAAAAAAACTAATGCCAAAACCACCTCGGAACACCTCAGTGTCCTCTCTGTCTTTCTCTCTTTCTCTGAGGGACAGTTTACATTTATTCTGCCCTCGTTTAAGTTATTAACCTTCATCTTCTCTTTGTTTCTGTTTTCTTCTTCTTCATATGTTGGTTTTATGAACCTGCACTGCTGACAGGAAAAAGGTCCCACGCCTGACAACAGAATTTTCACTCCTTGTGCAGAGCTGGATCAGACACTTGTGTTTTAAAAACTGCGTAGAGTACAAAAATATTTTTACTACATTGGGACAAATCTGACAGTGTTGGGTCTGTTGTTTATCAAAAAAAAAAGTGAGAAAAGTGTCTGGCACTCATTGTGTTGTCTCCTGGGGCAAACTATTCTGATTATATCCCAAAACGGGATAAAACCAACCACAAGAACTGATTCGACTAAAGCCAGGCCTGTCCTCTCTCATGTGAGTGTGTGAGTGAGTGAGTGTGTGTGTGAGTGAGTGTGTGTTTGTTACTAAGGCTGAGCTTTTGAAAGGAACCTGGTCCGTGATCACTCTGCACTGATCTCACTTCTCCACCTGCTACTCGGTACATATCAGACTCCTGCAGAGTCTGTCTAAGGAGACGAGTCAGTCCAGTGTGAGCTACACTAAACTGGGTGTAAAGGCTGTGTCACATAACCTGCAGGTATAATTTTGCATTGAAAGCTAAAGGATATGTTAAGAGGTTCAGTGCAGACTGGTCTAGGATCAGCCCAGGTTATTTGGGAGGTGTAATAAGTAGTTTCTGGCTATGCTGCAAATTCAAAACAATAGCATATCTTCATAAACTGGTGATCACCAAGCTATATTTTTACCTCTGTGTTTAAGGTCGGGTGTAGGTGTAGACATGCAGTCCAGGCTCTGGGATGAACTTTTCCAGGAGTGTTGAGAATCAGTTTTGCAGCTTGGCCAGAAGTCGTACCAGCACCGGTAAAGTGGAAGTCGCAGTGTCTTTTGTAAACCACTCTCCATTCTGGTGTCGGTCTCTCAGGAGGTTGACTTTGAGCAAACGGGTCCATGAGGTCAAGATAGTCCAATCAAAACGAGCAGCCCCCGCGTATAGGGAGTCCTCCTGTTGTTCTGAACCTGTGGCCATCCTTTGTAAAACATGCACTCTGATGATGATGATTCAAGCCGTGTAAGTTGAAGATGCAATACTTACAATAAAAACACTGAGATTTTCAAACCTGAATGACTAAACTGGTCTGTTTATACCTCGTGACTTATCAGTGCCGCATGCACTGTAAAGCATTGACTCATGCTGATGTATCCAAAAATACTTTTAAGGTCAGGACTTCACACTGTTCACCATACTTTTTTATCCACGCAAATCCTACTGACCACAGCTACAAATAGCACCATGTCACACACACACACACACTGCACTTCCTTTGCCTTACGTGTCCTCTCTTCATTCATGCCCGTCTGTTGTGCTTTAATAGTGACAATAGTGACATAACCGATTGACACTAACTCTAAAAGTCTTCAGTTGGACTGGACCAAGTTTGTGTCATTTTGATCCAAATCCTAAAGCAGTGATAGACACGAGTAGTAATCCTGAACCACAACCTTTAAAGTAGTGATAGACACTATAGTAGTTTTACCAGTAATGGTGATAATTAGTCAAATTTAAGGAAAATATGTGTGTCTATGCTCTTGCACAACTAAATGTTAACCATTACCATCTCTTATTTTGAAATAAAACATCTTATTTTGAAGGTTGACCGTCACAGCCCTGCATGTCTGAGGGTCTTGATGTAGTGGTGCCTTGTTACACTGTAATACTTTCATCATGTCACCAACCTATTTATCAAACTGAAGCTGTCACATTTGTCACAACAGTGTCAGCGGCACGTTGCACTGATTCCAGCGGTCTACATGTGCTGGTAATCTGTCGAAGATCACATGATGTCTGTGTGATCAAAGGAGACTTTTTTTTCTTTCTTTCTCCAACAGACCACATGAGTTTCCACCACATCTAATATTCTTCTCAAGTGGTCACAGCTCGTGAAAGAGGCTCCAATCTACCCGAGTTGTACAAAACCACCATGTTACACCGCAGCGAGAGGCGCCATGATAATGAAGATGCTTCTCCCACGCTGTAACTACAGATAATTTGACTTTGGTTAAAACTCCACATCAGCTGTCACTGTACATATCAGCATTTGGCTTTGTCTGTCTGTTGCAAACACAGACAGTAAAATACAATATGTGTTGAACATTTAAGCAAAAGAGAGTGGACACGCACATCCCCGTAAGGGCAGGTGCAGAGTGAAAAATAGGCAAAAATAGAAAAAACAGAAGCACTTGCAGCACTGCAAGACTCAGCGTATTTTATTGTAGTGATGTACGTTTCGAGCGGTTAAGTAATGCTCTTCATCAGACCAGAGCATTTAAGCACACATGACAAGACAGTTACATAGACATTTAGGCTACAATAAGTGTTTTCAGATTCACTCTGAGTAGAATAAAGAGTTCAAAGAAATGAGTTCAGAAACACATGACCAATCTCAACCAAGCATTTGTCTCAGTTACACTCTGATCAAGGAGATCCTACTCATGTCTTTTGACAAAGCTACATAATTTTCACAGCAGCATCATTTAACATTACATTCTGTGCAAATAGGTGATGAGTGATGTGTTTTTTGAGAGGCAGCGGATCATCGTTGTCCTAATAAACACGGTTCAGCTTTAACTCCATGCAGCAGGAATACTGAAACACAGCCACTGTGATGACAGTCAACCTCCCATGCTCTGTGCAGGCTGGTTTACGTGTCATACTCAGTGAATTGCTGCCTCCCAGAGGACAAAAACATACAGTGGGCTCTGTTGAGCAGCTAAACTCAGATTATAGATCACTAATTACACTAAGAACAAAAAAGAAAAAGCAGTTTCTTAGTGTAATTCTATCATGTGCAAATAATGGTTCATGTTCACAGAGGCCATGATTAAAAATGTCACACTCAATCTGCTGTTTCATGTGGAAAAACCATTGACTGCTTCCTTGTTTTTAAACCAATCAAAAAGAATAAAAATCCAGCATATGGAGTGTAGAAATCACTAAATCACCACTGGAAAATAAAGACCTCTCCAGGGTGACATCACTACCTTCAAACCATATTCCTGTAATGCAACAGAAAACAAACCACTAGGGGGCACAAGAGGCGTGGAGATGCTCACTAACACCCACATAACTGGCCTGCCTGTGTCTGTTGTTGTCTGTTGTGTCTCTACACTGTGATGGTGCCGGACGGAGCCAGTGGCATTTTAACTAGGTCAATATTCACATGCAGTTTAGTTTAATATCTGTAGCTTTATTTTATGCAAGTGTGATATAGTGTGTTATTAGTGTGATGTCACAGACAAATTATTCTCTGTCTGAAAAAGAAAATTGGTAAAATTCAATTTCAGATGTTCAATTCTGTGTCAATTTCTTTTGTGGTCTTATATGTGCACTGTGGCAGTTTAGTTTAGTTTATTAAGATGCCCATTAGCTGCAGCAAAACCACAGCTATTCTTCCTGCGGCAGTGTGACTCTGGATATATTGAGCATATTGAGCATATTGAGAAAAGATAAGATGGTTTCATTGACATTGACATCCTGTGTGCATGTTTGGTTTGGTTCTTTTTTGCATGTGCAAGTCATTTTAGAAAGCAGCTACAATGAAAAACGTTGGAGGTGTGATAAAACGACATCTGACCTTTTGTGTTTCAAGTCACTTGTAACTGAGAGTTTGAGCTACACAAAATATGCCTCTTAAGATAAAATGTACTCCTACAATTTCATCTTTGCAGTAACGTTGCCCTTTGTGAGCAGAACTTGACAAAGGAGAAGAACAAAATGTTGGAGAACTGCGAGGGCTGGTGTAAAAGCTGCAGTATTGACTCAGACTCATCCAAACCTTGTGAGTTTGTCCGCTCTTTCTTGTACCACTAGGCTGCACAAAAGCGCTATGAATCATGGCTCCTGTGACGCCCACGTTATGTGCCTGTGTCAGGGAAAGTTTAAAAAAAAAACAGCAAGGCTATAAATGCTTGTGTTTTTTATACAAATAAAAACAGAAAATAGAGACGTAACTGTATGAAATCCATTAATATGTTCGTCACTGTAGGCCCCGTGTGTGAACGTCACGGAAAATGTGCCCAGAGTTAGCTGGAATTTCTTCATCTAAAAAAATATTGAATGTTATTTTTTTTCTTATGCAATTCAAGCTCCTGCACATCAGAGGAATCCCAGTGAGCCCCGTCATTTCAAAACCTACGCAAACGTTTCTGAGATGATACTGATCACGACTATCACAGTGATTCTTCTTTCCTCAGAAAGAATGTGACACATCATTTGCTTAGAGTGAGCTTATATTATAGCTCAGCCCAAGAAGAGAAATGCCAATAAGTCAGTAACCAGGCTCAAAATCATGCATTTTATTTGCATATCTCTTCAACTTTTAAGCTTCTTCTTTGTGTCGTTAAAAGATCATCACAACTCTTCATCGTAGATGTGACCGCCTTTCATCAGCTTCACCATCTGGCACATGGGGGTGTTTCAGTGTCACTTCTTTGTGGAGACTACTGTCCAATCAGGGAGTGATTACGCCCCAGACTGAGGCTGAACTGGCCGCAATGAAACAGTAGCTAAATTTAGATTTAAGGGGGAACTGAAAAAAGTGTAACAGTGTAAGATTGCGTGCGTTTGTGAGTCAAAAATAGAAGTGTGGTTTTATTTGGCACCTTCATTAAGGTCAGCGCCAGTTGTCCTTGATTTCTCCAGATGACCTTAACTGCATGTTTTTCTACCACCTTGGACAAACCTTACCAAAATACTGACATTGCCTTTTCCTTCATAAGATCTTAAATTAGAAGAACTGACAGGTGGCGGTTTTCAGGGTCACGTGTGTCAGGTGTGCGTGGGAATTTCACACAGTCCCTGCTCTTCATTGACAAGTGGATTGCAAATAGAGAGAGGCCTAATTAAAATGTTTCTGGCATGCTTTGGGTTTCCTGGACTGAGATCAGAGAGAGTGACTGTTGGCTGGCTCTGCAGCTTGTGAGGGATGTCACAGGAGGAGCTCTGCTCCGCTTGCACTTGCCTCATGACTCATACTCTGGACCTCATCTCCATATTGTAGTTGTTGTTGTTTATCAACCCCCCCCCCCTCGACTTCCCATGCAGAGAGGCAAACCCAAGCAGTCAATTACTGCACTGATGTGCAGCAGTGGGAATATGAGGAGGTAAAAATGAAGCAGGGCAGTGGGGCTGACTGTGCGTGGATACGCTAGGGGGTATGAGGACGGGCTCCTCCGGTGATGAGTCATCGTCCCCACGGTGACTGGGGCCTCTGACATCACAGCAGCCTTATCAAAGGAGGAAAGCAATTCCTCACAAATGTCCTTCAGTGCTGATGGATGAGGGAGGAAGGGGCTCGCAGCAAAACAAATTATGCTTCATGTCTCTCAAGAGACCGGCGGCTTGCAGTCAAGACCTGAGGTGTGTTGTAATTCTGAAAAGAGGAGGCAGGTGTGTGTGCGTGACGCTGTGTCCGTGTGCATCAGTGTGACAGACACTGAGGGTAATTGTAGTTGCAGGGAGAAGGGCTGGTTTGGAGACTGGTCAACACTGTGCCCTGACCAGGCCCCCCCCCCCCCCCCGGCCACCCAGTCATTACAAGTCCCCTCTCCCCTGTCTCTGTCTCTGTCTCTGTCTCTCTCACTGGCTGTGGGCTTTTAGTCATGCTGTCAGGATGAGGAGACCCGGTGGGATGGAAGGTCCCTCCCTCGCCTCACATTATAGTCCAGTCTTGTCGGTCGTCGTCGGCGAGCACAATGTGGAAAGCTCTGGACGGAAATATTGCACGTTATGACCTGTGAGTCATCCAGACGAGCAACAAGCCATCAAGAGCTTTCACACGAGCTTCTCTTTAGCAGCTCGTTTGATGCTGTTGCCTTCGAGTAGTTAATCCAGCTGGAGGAGAAGAGGCTCTGACACATGGACAGGGTGTTTGAAAAGAAAAAAAGAAAAAGAAAAAAGACAATTTCCACCATTTTCTTCACCTTGGGAGAAAATTGCATAGATATGTAGTGGCTGTGGCCTCTGGGGGCCATTTCACCACTCAGACAGCCAGAAACTCATTTCGAGACCCATTCCAGTCTGTGTACAGCAGACAGTCAGTCACTTATGATGTTTCCGTCTGTCTCCAGCTGCATGAACAAGCATCTTGCACAGAAATTACTGAATGTACTTCTTAAATAAATGCGATTTCTGCCATTTGAGCGTTCATTAGCGCATTTGGGGAGCCAGCAAGCAGCTTAATAACACAACAACTGATCTCAGTGTCCCATTTAAACTCCATAACCATACATCCCCTGTTCAGCATGCAGAAAAGCTGAGGAGACAAGTGGACTGTTTGTGAGGCAAAGCTGTTGTTATTGTTGGATATACAAATAAAATCGATGCAAACTATTTTCTCCATCTCCTTCAGGGAGATTAACAACAACATCTCAACTTCATGAGTGTATCTTTATTATGCCCATAGGGGAATATAACCCTGTAGCCCAAGGTATTTATTATGAGATTAAATATTACATGTAGCCTATGTGAGGTAGACATAGCATCTTCTGTGTGAGTACTCGTGGTAATACGAAGTGGGTCTCTGCAGCGATTCAGTGGGTGATTCAGAAACTGGCAGGCCGGCCGTTCAAGCACACTTAGAAAACCAGAAGTGACAGCTGTTTCCATGCTATCAGCGAAACCCATCTGAACCTCATTTAAAAGTGGGATTGTGGTTGCTGGAGATAATTAGATCACTCACCAATTTAATACCCCTGAAGAAATGATCATACATCACTTTCTGACACTGAGTCTTTCTTCATCAGCACCGAGACTTGTACAAGAACGTCTGTATCGTATCCTCCTGTGCTGTGTTTTATTAGAGAACAGCCGACACTAGATTTCAACGCTCAAGAATGAAGATGCCTCGCATGCCTTCAACCGTGTGATCACACATTATTAACATGTTTCCCACTCACTCAAACAGTGTGAAGTTACTTTCATTATGTCAGCTATGCCAGACGCCCCGGAAATTTCATTTAAAAAAAAAAAGAGTGACAGAGAGGAGGTTGTTGTGTGGGGCGATGATGCTCCGTGTATCATCTGGTTTGTAGGAATTTGATTCAACATGTTTGTGAATCTCTGGCAGATCACAGTGGAGACGGAGAGGATCTGCAGGTAGAGAGTGAAAGGGATGAAATGCACATGGTAAAGACATAGAGGCCACACGCAGTGGGACACCTCAGAGCTAAGTGTTTCTACATGTCCTGCTTCTAACAGGAAGCCCAATGTTTGTGTAAAGAGGCCACGTGTGTCAGGTGTTGTCTTTGTGTTGCTATCTGACTTCTCCTTTTATTTGATTCATATTTTAATAATTTTATCATTCTAATTATATTCAAAACATCAGTGGTGCTGTCAGCTCTTCTCTGTAACTCCGTGAGGTTACAGCCACGGGACATTTTCAGCATTTCCAGATTTTCTGGACATTTGCTGAAGACGAAGTCGTCCTGCTGGAAACAGACCACCAGCCGGGCAGATCTGGCAGCGTTCTGAATCTTCAGGGAGTGATTTGGCCCCAGATTCATTTTTTTAAAATGACAAAATACATGGTTTGTCCAAAGTCGGATGTTCTGTTGAAAACAAACAGATTGGGCTGATAGCTGTTTTCCTTGTTAGGCGGATGGTCCTAATAAAATCTAGTTTCCAAGCCTCTGTGATTTTCAATTTACATGCCGGTCACTCCTGAAAGACTAATCAAGTTATCATTAACTAACTACTAACTAATGCATGTACAATGCAAAGGGCAGGAGAAACACTGTGAGCCCACTGCTCATGTTGCCCTGAATACAGAGGTAAGATTCAAACTTAGCTTCAGATGAGGTGAAGTGACGCATCATGTGTTTCCATTCATTTACAGTGTCTTTTATAGTTGTTTTTTTATGTATATATATATCATCCATCTAAAGCCAATCCCAGACCAGCTGATATGTGGTGTGCGTGGGCTCCTGATGCAAAGGACTGCACAGCAGAGTGTCGAGGTCCTTCAGGTTACAGGAGACAATCGAGAGGTTCGTATGTGACTAACAAGCAGCGCTCGCTACCTTCCTGTTCCCCCTCACGGCTCGACAGATGGACGGCCGTGACGAATCTTGGTTAAGTAGGAAGGTCTTTGTCTGCTGACCCCCCTCTCCTCTACTCCCTCTGTTTTTTGCTGAGCACTTTGTCTTTACATGTGACTGTAAAAAAAAAAAAAAAAAGGGAAGTTGAGCTTTGCTGAGAGAGATAAGTGTCTTTTCTGCGGCACAGCTCCACACGTCTACACAGACAGAGAGGAAACAGCCACTGACACATGTAGGTGACACACACACTTCCGTTGCGCTGACTCGGTCACCATGTCACTTGCCACCGTGACAGGCTGCCCTGGACGAAGGTTGGCTGTTTGTATGTTTTTGTAATTACAGTGACGTAAACACAGAGTGACTGTTTTTTATTGTTTACTTCTCTTTCACCCTCCTCCTCTCTCTTTTACCTCTCCATTCCTGCCACTATTTTCCTCCATCTCTCTGTCTCTGTCTCTCTCTCTGTTTGGCATGATTTCCTCCTCTCCTGTGTGTGTCTTTCACATCTCTCTCCATCTCTGTGTCCTGACGTATGACTCAGTCACAGTCTGCCGCCTCTGGAGAGGTGACGGCTGCACAGCTTTTGGAAGAGGACCACAGGGATCCATCCTCCTCGTTTCATTTATCCTTGAATGTGTCTCCTCTCCTCCCATTGTCCCATCACTCTTCGTGCGCTCTGAATGAATTGCTGACAGTGAAGCATTGCAGCAAGCAGAGGCTGTGAATGGAAAGGGCTGGGAAACTCTTTATTATTATATATTTGGCTCAAATAAATCAATAGGATTTTGGGGGAAACATGTCATTTCTTGTTTTATAAACCAAGCCATTGGTCTGGAAGCCAAGGATGACACTGTTTTGTTTACATTGTGTTCTGTAAATGAGGGGGCAGAAACATAATGGTGCAACTAATCACATTAATGAATTCATGTCAGAGTCCTGCTATTGTGTGCAGCCTCATTGTCATGCCTATACTGGGAAATTCAAATGGCATTATTAAGGTTGGCCTGCACATAACAAGTCAAGGTGTTGTGGAAAAGGTGCATTGCCAAGAGGAGAGGCATGTCCAAGAACTTATTCTTTGGGGCACTGTACATATTGCATTTACTGAATCGAATGTTCATGAAAGTGAATGTATTACATTGAACTTTTCAGTCACATTTACTTCAAAGCTGCTTTAATAATTAAAAACCAAGCCTTTTTTCTAGGCCTTTTCTCGAAAATTGCATATGTGACAGTTGAGGTTCCTGTCACATATGCCTCCATTTGAATCATTTGTGTCCTGGCTAAAGGGAATAGAAAATTGAATAAATGGCACTGTTATCTAGGCTCCATTAAAAAAGTCACATTTTAGATGAACAAATCTTCAGAATGTGTCAGATGACACCTAAAACAAAAACAGGGCTGTTTTCATTTAGCAAGAGGGCAACACACCTACATTGGAGTGAATGGGTTTTCTTGGCGCTTTTGCAATACCCATATCCTGCCACTCGGGGCGCAAAACCCTTACCACGGGAGTCAATGGTGGTGTCGTTAGTCCGGACCGATTTAGATGGAACACAGGTCAAAGTTCAAACTGGAAATATTGTGGATTTACCTTTTTACAGTCTATGGGATTTACCCATAAAACAAACTTTTCATGGCAAAACAGCAAAGGTATTTTACAACAAATTTACAAATTTACAACCATGTTTTGTCCAAGCAGTGTCTGTGTTTGCTCGACTTTGCTCGTTGTTAGCTTCTCTCTCTGCCTGCTTCTGTGTAGCTGCTGTGTAGCTTCTGTGTAGTATTATAATACATCCATGGTGTAGCCGCGGGTGCTAGCCATAATACATCCATGGTGCTAGCCCATGCATTGTTCCAATCTTCGTAGCGGGCCCTTTCATGAGTGGTAGCTGATGTGTTAGGTTTTGCATAATAGCTACAGTAGCCTAGTATACGAGCCAGAAATGTGATGTGGCGACTGGGTCCACACAGAGGTGCTTCATGTAGTTTGATATTTAGTTGTTTATTTGAGTAGTGTTTGGGTCCTAAAAACATGGTTTTTACATGTTGTACCAGCTTCTGCTGTTGAATTTGATGTAAAATATATTTCATAATAAGTGCTGTAGAGGCTCTGTGGTTGTTCTGTATGTCTGACAGTTCCCCAAATGGGGGACTTTGGTGTAGACTATAGCAGGTTTTTAAACTATTATCACTCTAAAACAGAGTGAAAAGGAGATTGAATGCAGGAATTACATTTGAGGTTGAATCAATAATGTTGCTGTGACTACTGACTGTATGAATAAGGACCTGTTTGCTAACACTTTAGTTTAGCTCATGCTTCTGTCAATATTTGGTTTTCAGCTTGTTTCTGAACTTAAAGGTATAAAAAACAGTTTATTTACAGAAGGATGAACCACTCCGTTGATCTACTATCATATAATGGACCAATGCAGTTACAAATTGTATTTGTGTTTTTTGTGCATGCCTGGTCATTAGCTATACAATTGAGTTAGGCTACATCCTGTAAATCCAAACAGTATCTTCTATATATTTTTTATTTATTACTTACTAACATTGTTTGATCTAATATTCACTTTACCCTGAGGTCTCTTCAGATCTTTGCCCTGCCTTTCTCTGGCGTCATCTCCTTTGTGTGTAACTCACTATGAGGAGATGCCACAGTCTCTATGATAACAGAAATCTAACTTCTTCTGTGCAGTGCTTCTGTCCGTACAGGCCTACATGGCATGTAGGAGTGGGATTGCTGAGGCGGAGGAAAGTCCTGTAGTTTTAAGGGCATGGCAGGCAGAGAGGGCTGAGCCAGGATCAGCAGCTGCCCCTGGACATGTCTCAGATGATAATCATCCACACTCATGTTGTTGACTCAGAATTTAAGGGCTTGGCAGGTGATGTGTAAAAACCACAAGCCCATTTAGTATGAACAGCACTCTGTCAAGTACATTATGTCACATAGTTTCATCAAAGAAAACAGAGGTTATATTCTATATGTGTATAATGATTTGGATGTAGATTTGTTAAATTACATTCCTATTTGTGTGGTTGTTTTGCTTTTTTTTGAAAGACCTCGCTACTTTCAAATTCAAAAATAGCCAAATGCTGAACATGCAAATCTTGTTTCTAGGCCAGCGTGAGTGCTGTTGCCGCCTCACACCTGGATCTTCTCACGTTGATTCACCAGTCGTGCACCTGGTTTGTTTTTATGAAAGCTGATTTATGAATGCAGCTCTGTGTTTGCGGTACAGGGAGTGAGCGCTCTGACTGCAAATATGTCAGCGCTGAGACAGGAGCCCGTCACGGAAAGAGTCAGCAGCTCATCGTCCACAGGCATCTGACTCCGAGATTGTGTTTGTGTGTGTGTAGGGGAAAGATATTTGAAGGGCAATTGAAAGAGCCACATGACAGAAACAAAACAGTTAACAAGTAAAAATGAAAAAAACAAAACAAGCAGCTGTGACAATGTGGTAGCTTAGAGGAAATAAAAGAGAAAGACGGGGGCTGATGAGTCACCAGTGTCGTTGGTATGTATGACGATACACAGCATCAGCCCAGTCATGTCTCCATCAGTCTGTCTCACCCTCTCTCTCGCTGTTTCTGTCTCTCTTAAATGCACTGGACCACCCAATGACACGGCCGCAAGTCCCGAGGGTGTGCGGCAGAGTGAGGGCAGGATCTGTTGTCTGTTGTATGGTGGCCATAATGGACAGTGTAGACGCTGCTTTGTCGCCATTCGAATATTACTTCAGTAAAACTGGCCTCAGGCTGTTGTCAAGACTTGTTATTGTTATCATCAGTCAACATCTCAATACAAGTGAAACGCACAATTCCAGGCTGGAGCGTCACTGAGCACTGGCATGGTTTACTATGAGATGTACTGATTTGGTGTTTTTATTGAAATAAATAATTAGGGTTAGGGTTAGGGTTATAAGAAATATGAGGATTAACATGGATTTGACAGCAAAAAAATGCACTTGTAAATAAATTGTAGAGAAAAACAGACACTATAGGCTACAACATTGTATACTGGCTGAGTAGTTCTCCACTTTGAGAGTAATTTATTTTGATGAAGATCCCCTTGACATGTTTGGATCTCTAACGCATCCTAAATGAACACTTGTTGTCTGATGCAACTTTGAAATACTGCATTGAGCTTGAGAAGCAGGAAATGATTTGTGGACATGGTAGTAACTGTAACTGTTTAGTGGAGCATTTGTTTAATCAATGATGTTGTTGAAACTTGTGTTTAAGGAAATGATTTATATGTCAAAAGTACATCAGTACTGAAACTTGAATCAGCCAAATTACAAGAATCGTCCCACTTCTTTGCGTAGGTTTGCAGAAACTTCCCTCCACGGCAGGATACCATGAAGGGACGGTAAGAAAAATGTAAACTAGCCTTTTATTTTTAGACTACATGCAGGTCACATCCTGCACCTCGCCACTTTGTCATCTCCACCTTGCTTTACATGGAGAACGGACAGAACTACTGGAATACTATAAAAGTTTGAATCCTTTGTAGTGTCTCTCAGCCCGTTAGTGAAGGTGCCTGCCTTTATCAGCTTCATCGCAGCTCCAACCCCTCAATTAACATATCTGCACAGCAGATGACTGCTATGATGATAGAGATGACGCTCACACCAGGATAATGACTAACCCGTCTTCTTCTGTGCCCTTAATCCTCGAGGATTGGCTATAATACTGGAGCAGCACGCGTAAGAATAATTGCTACGTCAACACCGGCACCCCCACCCCAACCCCACCCCCTCCTTCTTCCTCCCCTTACAGTAAAGGAGGAAAAAATGTGAGTGGAATTGAAATTGAGTGTCGTCCCTGTACAGAGTTTACAGATTGCAGTGGTTGAGTGTGTGCATCAGTATGTTGTTTTTGTGTGTCTGTGTGTTGTTTGTAAAGCTGGAGCTCATGCTGAAGTGTATTTTTGTGCTCATGTGCGTGGGTTTGTGTTTATTAGAGAGTATCACAGACATTTCTTTGTTATTTCATGCTCGCTCATCTCCGCCTCCCTCAACAAAAAAAAACAATAACAACAACAACGACAACTACACCAACACGAGTAAAGCTGCCACCAGAACCAATTAGACGTGAGACTGCGACAATGTAAGACCTTGTACGCCTGACACCCGGCGTCATTCACACCTTATCATATCACACGCTGCCACTAATGAGAACAGTCGAAGGCGACGTCGCTTGCGATGATGATGAGGGAGTCACGTTTACACTCTGATGCGCTCTGTGGCTCCCTGAATGTGGTCAACAGGAAATGAGGAGGGGTGAATCACACCGGGAACGCTGCATTGTCATCATCACACATCTTAATGAAGTCTTTGTGACAAGACTTGATGCGTTTTCTAAGAAGTCTCCAGCACTTCATAAAAAGCACCAGGACAGGAACAGAGTAAACCGTGACCGTGATCACAAAGGAAGTTAATTCATGTGTTGTCACTGTCATTACAGTGTGTTCAGATAGCTACAACATGAGCCAAATTCTTTTTCTCTCATCAGTCACATGAATGTGACTTCTGGATATTTTACTTGAATGTGCGTGAATGGGCCCTAAACAGCCCGACCATCTGTGAATTAATGTCCGTGTCAGTTTCCAGCAGTTACGCATACGCACCGATCTCTACGAGGCTGATTCATGAAGTCCTGGATGATGGAGACAAAAATGTGAAACACTTAAACCTTTGCATTAATTCACACCACACTGAGCAGATCATTAGTTTAAATCTCTCCTTCCGGCCCATATGCGCTCACAGTGCCTCTGAAATGCATTGCCAATGAACCGCGTGGTGCGTTGTGGCCCTTAGGGTTCAGTTCGCTGCAACTTGCAAATAGATAAAACACAAATAAATTCAGAAAAAACATTTGTGTCAGTGTGACAAAACGTGTGGTGCGAATACAACACAAAGGATGTGTTTCTAGGGAACGCTAAAAGTGTCGAACCTGGCTCGGATGTTCTGTTACAGCAGTGAACAAAAAGTGTGCATACACGTATTATGGTTCATCTAAATGTTTCCCAACCAATTTTTTAAAGTTACTTTTTAGAGCCTCAACACAAACTCAGTGCACCACAGCAAAGATTTCCCATTGGATTATGATTATTGTGTAGACATACACCGAATTACATTTATTGGACTAATATGACTTTACTGTAACATCATAGACTTCAGACTACACACATGACACAGTCTGATATGGCATTGTTCTGCTGAAGTAAAGCCAGCCATTGTTAATAAAAAACTGTCTTTACAAAGTAGCATTTCAGCAGGTACTTGTGGGAAGAGCTCTCCCAGTGCTCCAGGATTATGTCATTTGAGGAGCTACTTCATAATATAACAGAAGGTCATGATGACCAGAGCATATCACTTTCATACACAGTTTCATACTTTTCTTCTATTTACATTCTTGTGTCAATGTCAATAACTGTTTTGTAATTGCCCCTTGGGTAGGACTTGAATTGATTAATTGAATTGAGTTTTCACTGCAATGAATGAGCTGTTTTGTTTTGATGTGTTGCTCTCGCCATGTATTTTAATCATGTCTCTGATTGAAACAAAATGCTGTATGCAAATTTAAATTACCACATTTACAACACCTTTTTTTTAATAACAAATAATTATGTCACGATACAGAGAGAGAGAAATGTCTGACTGAACCATAGGAGCAAGCATCATCTGTTTCTCCCCTGGCAGCCAATCAGAGGATGCTGTGGCAAACAGCAGGGTGGCTCTTGACTTTTAGAGACTAGCTTTTAGTTAGAGGCAGAGGAATAACATGTGAGCATGCTGGAGTGACGTTTGGTTTGTCGGCCGGTGGATGACACTCAGAGGAAGGGTTTTGATTTTGGTGGGTCAGCTGAGTGGGTCACATCCTGTTACATCAAGCCAATTAGGGCTGTCGGGTCACCCTGCCATCTCCATCATCTGCTGCTTGAAAAGAACTGAGGGGAGAACCACCGTCAGACATTTGTGTTTTGATACACAGTTGTGTGTGTGTGTGTCTGTGTGTGTGTGTGTGTGTGTGTGTGAGTTAATGTCTCCTTTGGTTGTGTGAACAAATTATAGATCAAACCAGCGTGGCGAGGAGAGGAGGTTGGTCTTCACAACTTCAAAGTGCAGCTTGAGGGTAAAGACTTGGTTGTAGGGCTGCTGAGGTTAGGAGGAGGTTTCAGTCGGGGCAAAGGCTACGGAGGAAACTCTGTCAGTGAGTGTCCTCACAACCTTGTGTGTGTCTGTGTGTGTGTCTGTGCACTTGTGCGTGACAAGAGTATGAGTCACCATTTGATTATATATTAAGCGACATCTTTGGGTGCTCTGCATCCTTTCTTCATTTGCTATATGTATATGCCATCTATCTATCTATCTATCTATCTATCTATCTATCTATCTATCTATCTATCTATCTATCTATCTATCTATCTATCTATCTATCTATCTATCTATCTATCTATCTATCTTTGCTCCTGTCTCCTTTTCTCTTTTTCATCATCCATCTGTCTCGCTCTCTTTGTGTTTGTGCCCATAGGCGTCCGTCTCCCCGTCTCTCTCTTTCTCCCTCTGTCTCTCTGTATGTGTGTGTCCCTGCAGGCTTGTGTGCGTTTCAGTGTGTCATGACTCAAGTGTGAGTACATCCCTTATCATATTTTTCACGTCACCAGATACACCTTTAAACACAATACTGTAACTTGGTGTTGTGGTGACTGACATGAACCAGAAGGTTTGAGTTGTAAAAGATCTGTTTTTATTCCCTTCAAATACTGTTCTGCTCTAAAATGATTTGCACTCTGTTCAACCAAACCCAAGCTTTAATTTTCAACACTGAATTTGATTCTCAGAACAAAATCTTTTTTAATGTTTGTTTTTTTCTTGTGTGCTGAAGACAATATCTGTATGGTAATGGATCTCTTGAGTGTTGTAAACAGCCCACCATCCTCAAACACACATGCACACACAATCATCATGCTGTCTGACGTCGATATGCAGCAACAACATGTTTTGAGGCAACCAGTCGCAGACAAAATGCCTCTGGAATGACATTAAGAGGCGGGGTGTTGATGCCTCACTGGACTCGTCATTACACGTGTAAACTGTGACGCCGGTGGGCAGGTGTCCTACTGTGATGTCACTGACTCTGACTTTGCGTCAAGCAAAGGGAAGCAGACAAAAGGAGGAGGCGGTGCCTATGATGTCTGATGCTGCAAGGCTGCAGCCACTGCTGCTTTGAGTTTGACAGCTTTGAAGTGTCCACCGTGTTTACTCCCAAGAGAAGTCATCAGTCACGACCTTTGACCTGTAATATTTAAAATGCAGTTACAGTTGTTTGTTCGTTTAGGCACGATTAACAATCAGTTTAATAATTTCCCATGTAGAATTATGAATGATTGATTAGGGGAAGTGAATTATATGTCACATTCCTGATTTGTTTAGCAATTCAAATAAATCTGATGTTGAACTCACTGATGGTTCACCACACTTACTGTAATAATTGGAACACAACCTTCTGTCTTAATAGACACAGAGAAGTGACGGACATGTGTAAGCTCTGTGCAGCTGTGCCGTGTTAGACATTTACTGTAATTCATGTGTATTCATGTACATTTGTCTCAGGTGTTGTGAAAATTTTTGAAGTAGTTGCAGCAACCAGAAACACAACGTACGTGCTGCTGACTGAAGATGATAGACAAAGATAAGTCACTTACTACTGAGTGGAGAGTAGGAAAATTAAATGCTGAATACGAGAGAAACTTCAGTTCAGTGTCAGTCTGGTTATTGGAATAGGAGCACACGTTTTGCATACATGCATTAGCCTACGAGATTGCACTTGAGGAACCAAATAATCACATTTTCTCTCCTTTTCTTGTTCCTTTGTTCCTATCACTTGGTTTAAGAGGTCTAATCTTTCCATATAGTATGTCCAACCTTCCCTGATGTTATGACGCAGCTTTTTTGTCTGTGTTTGTTTAGATTACATTCCTATGAAATGACTTTGCCAGCAATTTACTATGGAATTTAACAGCACAACCAGCATGTTATTGTTTGTTTGTGTGCGTGCGTGCCTGTGTCGTATTGTGTAATGCACTGTACATAACAGCTACAGTATACTGAAGCAATCACAAGTACAAAATAGCAACTGATTGACCTAGTTACCACGGAGCCCAGCAGATACACTCTGATTGATTTAATGTTGCATACAGCCAACATATACTTTTCCATACAAAAATAGGATGCAATAAATGTCATTAGCTTGTTGATCAGTTGCGCAGTCAGTCACTGCAGCTTGTTCAGTTATTGTTTAAAGTTGTTGCAATGTTGAAAATGGACCCACTGTGTTTATTGACACTAAAAACCATTTCAGGAAGAAGGCGTATGAGCAGCAGCAGTAAGTGTTTGTTGCTTTTACAGCATCTTACAATTATGGTTTAACAATAAGATTTAACAATAAACAGTCATGCTGATATCAATGTGACCAAAATGTGCTTTTACGGGGGCAATCTGAATCCAGACCAGCCTCCACCACCACCATGGGGGCTATTGCTAAAGAATACAGTCCATAATATTTTCAGAAACTGGATTGAATTTCATGATAATTTCAAGGATGGTAGCTTTAAACACAGAAACACTGTGAAGTTCAAACATGTTTCCATGTTGGATTCTTTTTTTAAATTTTTTTTTAGATGTTCATAATATAAAAATAAAAGGCAAACAACACGATACTATTGGATATTGGTTTGACATATTTTAATGATCCTATCTTGACAGGTCACAGAGACTTCTCTCTGACCCGAGAGGTGCCTTTTGTGATGTGCGTCATCACAACAAGCGCCTATTGAAGTGTCATGCAGTTCATGTATTGACAAAGAGGCAGGAATGACACCCACCCACATACGCGTCGACACACACACAGAAACACACACCCTTCTGCTGCTTTCACACATATTTCCTCTCCCTCACCTGTTCTGTTGAAGTTTCAGACACAGACACGTTAACACGCTGGGGCAACATAGACTTAGAACTGCTGGCAGAGCAGGGAGTGTTTACTGTATATGATTCAGGCATTAGTTCTGAAGAATACTGCGTACGTGAATATAACCACTCGACTTTGTCCGACTCACGCTGCCGACCTACTGCTGCTTTTATACGATGATGGTACACCTCCATACGTAAGCAAGGAGCTGGAAATAACACCCCGCCCTTGAACTCCCACGGTGGTGCAGCGGTGGCGATGCTTGTGGCCTTAACCGAGCTGCTCTCAGGAGAGGCAGAGATAACAAAATTGTTTTCCCAGCTGGAGACAACGGTATCTGGGTTTGAGTCACTGAAAGGCCAGAGGGAGAGGGCCGGTGCCTCAAGGCGTCAGCGCAGGTAGTCGCTGTTGCCAAGGACGGCGCTGAACAGGAAAGGTATTTGAATCTGAGGGCGTGTGTCTGACACATGATGACTTAGAGCTTTGATGAGATGTTATTATTGGAACAGTCATTCTTATGACTTATTATTGAGATCACAACATCAAACGGTTCCTGTTTTCTACACCAGGGTAGACCTGAGAGTTTATATAAGAGGTTTGGGGGCGGATATTGTTTATTATCTGTGATATAATCTTCTTATAGGTTGCTTTGGGACACTTTTGCCTCAAATTGATGGTGTGTGATGAAGAGGTGAACAAAAATAGAGAGAGGGAGGATGATATGCAGAAAGGTCACGGTATGTGTCAGTGGAGTTTTCTCAAGATCCAAATAAGAAGATCTGGTTTGAACTTGATACACAAAGACAGCCTATAAGAAAGGCTGTAAAGGAAGAAGGAATGTTAGTAACAATGTTAGTAACACATGATCGTTTAAATGATTGATTGATTGACGAGGAGGA
Source organism: Decapterus maruadsi (assembly GCA_030347415.2). Taxonomy (NCBI): domain Eukaryota; kingdom Metazoa; phylum Chordata; class Actinopteri; order Carangiformes; family Carangidae; genus Decapterus; species Decapterus maruadsi. The sequence continues at coordinate 25,057,665 of CM064901.1, read as the reverse complement.
GGAATGTTGCACTTCTGTCTAGCAGCTCCAGGCTACTACAACAAAACAACGCTCACAACCCTCGCTACGTAAATGTTGACACCGAGTCCCATGAGCATTTGCTAAACAACAACTCAGCATGGTGTCATGTGGCACGTAGCGATGACACGTATGACTCTACCCAAAAACACAAATGTAGCTGATTCACCGGAAAGGATTGTGCACACACAACAACACAGTGGGCGTGGCCAGATGAATATTTGAAGGCGCACGCACCCCTTTCATTGGTTTGTGTGGAAACAAGGGGCGTGTCCACAGAGAGTCCTTTGATGATCTTCCCTCTGCCGCTTCCTGTACATGACGACAAACTGGATTCATCACACGTGTCGCATCATGTATCACTCACCCGTTTGTGACAGAGATGTTTACTCAGTGATCTCAGAAATGTCATGTGAATGAAATGTCAACAACAAAGTAGTCGGACTTGAATCTTTTCTTGAAGTACATCTGACATTCATGCAACATACTGTAGATACCAGATCATAATTTTACTCTAAACAGCAGAACTATGACAACTTGAAAACAAAATACTGGTAAATAAATCAAAAGGATGATTAGGTCATTGGGACACTCATGGGAAAGTAAGGCAATTAGTAGGAGTCCTGTTGATGGCACAGAGCTGTCATGGCTGAGTCACAGATCTGAGCCTCGCCTCCGAGCAGCACTCCCTGCCTTGTTAATGGAGGTGTCATCGTTTCTGCCTGCAGGTTATGAAAGTACATGCCTCGTGAAACTGAATATACAACTTCCCTGTCCTTATTTAACGAAGGATGTTTTTTTTAACACATGCTCTGTCATTTTGTAATGTGTTTATTGTGTCTTAGTTATGAATCTGGAGCCACAAGCCTGTTAGCTTAGCCTAGCACAAGGATAAAAAAAAAGTAAACTGTTGGCTCTATATCTATATATTCATTACATTTCTCCAACTCAAGTCTTAAAACAAGAGTAAGTCTCTGCATAATACATTTTTTCACCATCCCGCTCCACTGGTCTCCACTCTAAAGGTCATAAGCATCACCACAAAAGCTGACTATTGTATCCCACTTGTGTAAAACTAAAATGTAAAAACAGCATGCAGAGGGTCAGATTTTTAGTAACGTAGTGGTGCTGCTGCTGACCATATTCACAGCATCGCCATCTTTCCTTACGTCATTACTCAGGGTGAGTAAACAAACCGTATTACTGCTGTGTCTCTGCCTGCAAGCCGTACAACTGTCGGGAGTCTGATACACTGCTTTCCTTTTATTGCTTCCTGGTTGATACAGATTTAAGGAAGGCATGGGTTGTTAACGTCCGAAGGGACATTGGGCCATATTTTAAAGTAAAACAACATTTAGACAGGGTTAAATTGATTTGTATTACTTTAGCCGGCATTAGCTGCAACTAACGTTAATGTTAATGTGACGGCGTTGAATCTTCACCCCAAGTGGCGACATAAGCAAAGATGGCACCATTGTGATTCTCATTTCACTCCAGGAGTTAGTTCATTAAAACAAAGAAAGAAAGAAAAACTACTTAAATCACAGAATTTGGTTTCTTTGCATTAGCTCAATCTCTGAAATTTTGAAAAATGTCTGCTTCAACAGCAAAGTAAAGCTGAGAAAAGAGGGAGGAAAGAGGAGTTAAAGGTGATTTCCACCGTGCGTTTCACTTTCCCACACATGACTTTTTACTTAACCACTTAATTAGTAGTATTAGTATTTCTCTCACTTTCCTGAGCAAGGAACATGTGGTTTATATGTTACCACACCGAGCAAATTACAAGTGACTCTCTGATCGCACCTGTTAGTTGCCACGGTATGACCACATCTTTGTTGGCCAATCAGCTGTTGTCGCTGTTTAAACCGTATATCAGCATCGTCATCGTCAGAATCATCCTCACTAGCCCCTGTTATCATCATCCTTGAAGCTCGCACCTAGTGTAACAGCCAGGTTGGATGCGTGTGCACACAGCGCACCATCCTCCCGCCCGGCAGCGCTGCGTGACGCGATTTGAGCTCTTGGCTGAGGGCTGCGGCCTGCTGGGAGGAAGCAGAAGCCAGAGAAGTGGTGGAACAGACTGGGCGAGATTACTCACTGTTGTCTGCATCTGAGGCCTGTTTGTGCAGGATGTTAGTGGGTAAACAGGGGGGAATCGGGGGCCTGGACTGTTTGGCCCAGCTACCACCTCCCTTCACCTTGTCTGCTTCCTTCCCCCTGAGTAACATTATATAATAAACATCCATCTCAGGTGATACAATGAAATACATGTGTGAACACACCCAAGATGCACTGAGGATGCAGTTGGGCTGGGCCACATGTGGCCATGACTCATTTATAAACATATTGGCCACTGAGGGATCAGCACTACATGTCTTCTGATGAAACAGTGTAATTACTGTAGTCCAACCACAGATTCATCATGAACCGAAAATGTTTTATTCGAAATAGATTAAACCTGATTCATGAAACTCATCTGTACTAGAAAACTCAGATTTCCTATTTGCATCTTTCTTGTATCCTGATTAAAGCTGCTGTTTCTAAATTTTGCTGTTGCTGCATAGCCAGTGTTAGCATGAACGGCGAGAAGAATCTGTCCTGCATTGTAGTCTTGCTTACCGAGAGTTGCCTCAGCGTCTCCAGTGGTGGAGAGCAACACCAAGTTTCACTATTATTTCTCATGTTCCCTTTCCTCTACTGGTGTTTGCATGCTAACCATGGCCTGTCTCATCCAACCATAACTCCCTGTAGTCTGCCCTAAGGACGTATCTTTGATCAGAGGACACATTAACAACCTCTTAATGAATAAAGCTTGTTTAAAGTGATACCTGCTCCTGGTGATGTGCCTTGATCAGGACAGAGAAATCTTACAAATAGTCCCTTTAGTGTAATTGTGAAATGATGTTATTAATAATCTTTTAAGATTTTGTAAAACAATTTACTTTCTCATGCTCTGGTAGACATACAGTACAATTCTCTTGATGTAGTTGTCAAAGAAACTTGAAAAGATGAGAGTGAGAAGATCAGCTTCACTCTGAGGTGTGTATTAGTGACTAAGCTTAGCTTAGTTTAGCATGATTTATCGTAGCTCCTCTTATATTTTATTATAAAGACTGGAAAATAGCCTGGTTCAGATTAAACAAAAAATAACATGTGGATTATTGATCATTTAGAGGTGCAGGCAGGTTCTACTTTTCTTCCTGTGTTGGCACTGTTTCACTTTGTTGCCATGGTTGCACATCACACAGTTATGAATTACATAAGTTAACAGAGCATGCATTAATGACATAGAGCATTTCACAATACCCACATGCACTTGTTCAACCATGGAAATATTCAGCAAAATATTATTTCCAAGAACACACCTATTTGTTCAGAAGTGCACCACTCATTATAGAAACACTTACTAGTGGCGCTCTGCTCTGCTCCCCACTGTTTTTGCATACAAAAAATATTTTTAACAGACTACTTTGCCTGAGCAGGCATAAAATAGGAATTAATGCTTCTTCAAAGGAAACAGGATCTGCCTGAGGAAACTAGAGCCCCTTGTTTGTGTTTGACGACAGAAGCACAGCTCCGAATGTGGGTGTGATTGATGCAAAAGAGCACACACACCGACACACTTGTATGACGTACATCATACAGTATTACTTTTCTCCCAATCACCTTTGTTTCTTTGGTACACACGTGCCAAAGAAACTCTCTCACACATACTAACACACAACCTCATGCAGGCTCACACACACAGGTGTATGTGAACTTACTAATTAACAGGAGTGAGTTTTTTCAATCATGCTGACAGGCACTGAACTCAACGTGATGACTCAAATAAACCATTTGGTGGTGAAATCTATCTGCAGATCTATCTGCACTGTGCCATCTTAATCTCTTGCCAAATGACTTTATTTCCAAAGAAAAACGATTTTCCTTTAAACAATTGTCATATAAATGCCTCTGGTGGTCTGTCAAACATTTTAAGCCTCGTGAGATAAATAGAGGTTAGATTTTTTTGCCCAGATAAGCAGTAAAGCTGAAATGCTGGAGAGGCTCGAAAGTAGGACACTGGACAGTCATGGTTGGCCTCGCGGGACAGGACAAAGCAAGATGGCAGGATGTGTTTGTAGCATCCATGCTGCTTTCTCTACAGCAACGTTGCCACTCTGCCAGACATTCAAGCTGCAGGATAAAAAAAAGAAGTCTGTTTGCGCTGCGTCGTCCATGTGGCACAAAGTGCTCACTTCAGTCAGTTCTTAGTCAAATCCCTACATTTTAGTCATCCACGCAACTGAGCGTGTAGGAGAAAAGTTCACCACCCAGCCTCAAAAACCTCCTGACAAAAGTGGGTCCATTTCCTGTTTTAGAGGAAGTACATATGGCGTGTCACTTGCCAACAGGGACAGGAAGATTATGCTGGGCAACAGGAAGCTGTTCCCCTTAGCATGCCAAACATTGTCCACAGCAATGTTTGGATGACCTTTCTAATCAGGGCTGTTGGTGCTGAATCCACAGTTTTGTTTTACACATGTTAAAACCTGCACTTGTTGAACCTGTAGATCCACAATGAGAATATGAGATGAGCCTTTATTGGGTGCATTATTATCAGTAAAACATGACTCACTTTCTAGAAAAGGTTAGTTAAATACAGCATATTATTTTATAAATAAACGTATTTTGCTTGTCATGTTTAGTGACTATAATAGTTTGTGTTTTTGTTCCTCCATCAGTATGTTGGGAGAATCTAACCTTCACCTAATTTTTGTCTGATGTCATTCTGCGTCATTTTGAATTCAGAGCTCAATTTACGAAGCTTAATGCTGCTGTGTAGATAGATAAACAATAGAAATAATTCTGTCAATGGTCCAAATTGTACTGCCAAAACACTGCACTATAACATTTTGTGATGTATTCAGCAATTCTTTTGATATTATCTTGGTTGACATTATTTAGGTGTGTTTGGGGTCTGTTTTCTCTTCTGGGGAAATCACTGAAAAAAAGAAAACCACCTGCTCAGTGTAAAGGGGAAGTACAGTCAACCGTTGAGTTTAAGCTCTGAAACTGAAAATCACACAGTCATGGTGTCTTCCATCATGTACCTCATTAATAACATTAAAACATACGCACTCAATATTTTACATCTTTACACATTTACAATCTATCGCAGTGCATTGAAATTGTTCAGCTATAAATCATACCCAGCTCATATCTAAGTGTGGTTGGTAAAGTGACCTGCTAGTTTCTTTTAAAACTATACACAGCGATGGGGCTTCAGGCCTTGAAAAGAAAAGGCTGATTGTGCAACGATTTCAGGAGGATAATTATTAGATGAAACAGTTATGAAGTACAGATGTTAAGATTTATATATTATACATATATATATATTTGGCCTTCTCTGAAAGTCCCCCAGGGTTCTCCACTGCAGGTGGAGGCGTTAAAAAAAACAAAACTACTTCACTGTCCGTGTAGTATTCAGTGTTTTTGAAGTTTGACCTACATTAGGGTGTAAAGGTCAGATTATTTTTTACCTCAGCTGCATCGATTTTGACTGTTCTTTTCCTGGTCTCTCTACGCAAGTCCATCAGAATACACTGAATACTGAATACCACGAAACCCAATAGGAGAACTTGATGTGACTACTTCAGAAAATTCAAAGAAATCCCTTAAAAAAAAGAGAACATGAATCATAAGTAATAAGTGACAGAAACCACAGGCTCAGGCTTTTCACACATTGCAAGGCCATCAAGTTGGCCGTAAAACCACAAGCACTTTCTGAACGCATCCTTTCATTTTCAGTTTTCCTCAGGAAGTCCGCGCACGGATGACAGTCGAAGTCTCAGGTCATGATGGTGTCACTGGGTTTGGTTAGAGAAGACAGGATCATATTCATTCCCCTTCACCTTCCCCGTCTAATGTATGTGCTTGCTGTCACAGTGTTGACATGTTCTCACACACCCCCCCCACGACCCCCACCCCCACCCCCACCTCCTACCCCCCTGCTGACACTGAAATCACAGTAAAAACACAGCAATCTGCTCGGCGGAGCCTCAACGTGACTTCAGACAGTCATCACCACTGAGGTCAGCAGCATCATTACCACACTGACTATGGCAGCTGCTAATAAGAGTGTGAATGCAGGCAGGCGGCAGCACGGCGGTGATTCATCGGGTGGTGCCCGACCCCCCACAATCACACAAAGTGGACTCTAGCTTAAAGAAAAAAGAGAGAGAGCTAGAGGATTGGTTGCATTGGTGCAGTCACAGCAACCAATTAGCAATTTGACGTCAGGTGGAGGTGGCAAGCTCCAACCAGGAGCGCACAGCAATGAAGTTAACTTTTGAGGATGGGGGGAGGGGTGAAGAGTGAAGGCTATTTGAGTTGACATTTATCAGGTTTGCCGCCGGAGCGCAACAAAGTGCAAGTTGGGAGGATGAGTCAAGAGGCAAGGTAATTGCCGTCAAATGGGATAAAATAAGCTTTTAAAGCATCAGCTGTCACTGAGCAAAAGTGTTGGTGAGGTGGGGGTGGTCATTCCTCTGACTCATTCGATTTGTTCACGAAGGTCTTTCAGCCATGCACCGCGCGGCGCACGTGGAGGCTCTTTCTTCGAATCACCTCCTTTATATATTAGTCAACCACAAACCAACAGCGTCTTTAGGTGTGTGTGGGATTGTATGTTTCAGTTATGTCTCCCTTTGGATATATGATGCACTGGTGCTTTGTATCTAGAGGCAACATTCAGTACCAAAACAGGAAGTAGAGTGACGTTTGAATATTGCACTGAACGAACACGGTGGAGGTGGTTCAGCCACAATAGGCTGTTAGTCATTGCTTTCCAAGGTGATCTGACCCCCAAATGATTATTAATGAGCTTAATATCCATCTTGACCACAGTCTTACAAAGCTGTGGTTTCACATGAACATATAATTCATAAGAGATGTTTTCTCATGTGACTGTAACCTCTTCCCTGTTGAAGGCCCTGAAACACCCAACACCACGGCGCATCTCTCTAAGGAGCGGTCTCCACTGTGGGCTGAAACATGATCGTTATATAGTTGCCTTGGTGGTGCACTCGGTGGGAAGTGTGGGAGATTACCTGATCACTGCAGGGAACGTGCTCCAGCAGCGGTCAGCAACCAAAGACCTGGACAAAAGTGATTAATGTCTCAGCTGAACGGGTTTGTTGATAGGTCCGGGTATAAAAGTATAATCCGTTTGTTCTCTCAAACAAAAAACAATAAATGAAAAAAACAGAGCCGTTTTTCCGTTTTTGGTTTCGGAATCAAAAACGATAAACGAGAAAACCACAATCAAATAACGACCCAAATTTGTTTTTTGTAAATTCATTTGTTCGTTTTTCCATGCATAGACTGTATCACGGACCGGACGGAAGTGAAACGTAAAGTTCCGCGTTTTGAAGCGTGTTGGCTAGAAAATTCAAAAGAAAAAAAAAACCCCGAAACGAATTAAATACAAACTCATAACAAATCGCCTAAAAAAACCATTTTATAAATGATATAATGTGATATTTTGAACAACTGTCAGGATCCCTGGGGGATTTTCACAATAAGACCGGGTCGCACTGGGATGCGGGGTCAACGAAAATGAGTCAAACTTTGTTGTGGTTGAAATCACTACTTCACTCATTAAGTAATCAGACGTTATGTTGTTTTTCATAATTTCACCTAACTTCTCCAACCAGTGAAAGTTGTTGACCTGTAGCTAACGGTTAGCTCCAGAAGATAATCACGCCAGCAATGCTAATGTTTACAGGTAAATTAGCTAGCGGTTGTAGCTAACAAACAGCTGTTGGATGCTAACGCTCTTTGGTTATCAGCTCTTTAACTGCACCTCATTTGAATATTTTCTTCTCTAAATCTGTGAGAAATGTCCTCATTTATGGTAGAAGTGAATAAATACGTAATCAAACGTTAGTTGTGTTCACAGAATGTGGGTAACTTATACCAGCATCATGTTTATCGCAACCTGATCTCACCGAAATCCGTGAAATGACCACGAATACTTAGCACCAAATTCCGTTTCTTACGTGCCTCCGACACGGAAACAAGTCTCCACTGAATGAGTCCAAATTCATGAGATGGCCACGCAAACCGTTGCACAGTTTTCCTTCAATCAATCAATACATTACGTGAATACGACAATATTTATTCAGCATTTTGGCCGCAAAAAACAACAATTCAACATACTTTTATGACATTTATAACGAGAAATGTGTGTTTTACTTTCAAAATCAATGTTGAGCAATTCAAATTATGTTTTGTTTGGCAAATTGAATCAGTAAAATGTGTATATTGAACGTTATATTTATTCAGCTTTCTGGCCGTAAAAACAAGCTTTCAGGATATATCTGGCATTGTTTGAGGACATTTCTAGACAAATATATGTTGAATGAAAGCAAATTGTGTTTTATTTGTCCTGTTCATATGTGCCTGTCGAGCCGCTTCGTCACCTTCCAGAGACCCGTTCCGGAGTCAAGACCATGGATGTATGTCGATCGGCCGTGATGACGGATGTCACAGCCTGCTAAGAAATGTAAACTGTGATGTGACCTCATTTTAACCGAAAGTATTTCCATCAAACGAGTTAGCCTACAGCCTCCACCCATTTCACCAGCCGACCGACCGACAGCTTCCGTGTGCTCGAGGATATGACGTCACTGCCATGGCGCCAGCTGAACACGCCACCTATGGCTCTGGAGCAGAATGCATCCGTGACCATGGTCTGGAACTGTCACCATGAGGTCACAACAAAATGTGAATAAACAGTGAGGAATCAGAGTACTTAGGAAGCTCTTTATGAATAAAGTCCAAATGATTGAAAGTTAACTCAAGTCCTGTATATTTTTTTATTCCAGAAAACACCCCCCCATCCCCCCTTCTCCTTCCTAGGAACCTAAGCTTATAATACAAGTCCAAAGCATGAACCCATCCACTGTAGCAATGTTTATGCACAGCTGCACCACTCCTCCAGCTCCTTTATTTCTGGTTTTACATTGGACAAACTGAGGCCTACATTTTCAGGAGACATATTTCCATACCTTCCACATGCTGAAACATTCAGAGGCCTAGGGTCATCTAGTGTTTGCGATTACAGATCCGTCTGATCTTCACAGTGGTCAAAGGTCAACTTTTCATGTGAAATTTGACAATTTTAGCACTAATTTTAGGGAAAAATCACCAATGCTTTGAGCTGGGAAGGTGAGCTGTTAGATTCTAGTTCATACGGTGCATGCAAAAAAAAAAAAAATCAGAGCTCTACTCCATTGGGTCAAAAATGGCCAAAAAGCAATGGTCATTTCTAATCAGGTGTATCTGATGAACTCACAACAATGGTCAGACACACCTGGATTATTCAGTTTGTACAACAATGTAAGATCAGAAAGTAGGGGAGCTGCGCATAAAGCCAGTTGGTCAAAGGTCACAGGGGTCAAACATCAAAGTGAATCCAGCCATTTCCTAATAAAACACACACGCTTTAAGTAATCATCATGAAATTTGGGTCAGTTGTATATCAGAGAGTCCTCTATCAGAATATTGTGTTCCCGTTGCGCTGGGGCCCCCAGGGGGCCCCTGGGGGCCAATTAGCTTTCCCATGCTCTCACAGAGTTGGGTGTCGGAGTGATGGATAAAGGCGTCCCCATGAGTCCACAGACCAAGTTTCAAGTGATTTGGTTGGTTTCTATGGAAACAGCAGCCTCAAGTAGACAGAGGAATGCGGCTGTTAAAAGCCCCGCCTCTCAAAAAGTAATGGCTCAATCAGGACCGAAAGCACATCAACGCGTTCGTCTTGGGCCCCCGGAACCACTGATATCAAATTCAGAACTGTGCGACTTTTGGAAATGTGTTTTTGTGTTTTTTTGCTTTTCAGATGCAGAGCCTGTCAGACGTATAGCCTGAGAGACCGTCTGAGTCAGAAAAGCCAAAATGGATGAAAAATATTTCTAAAAGTCGCACAGGTTTGAATTTGATATCAGCGGTTCCGGGGGCCCAAGACGGACGCGTTGATGTGCTTTCGGTCCTGATTGAGCCATTACTTTTTGAGAGGCGGGGCTTTTAACAGCCGCATTCCTCTGTCTTCTTGAGGCTGCTGTTTCCATAGAAACCAACCAAATCACTTGAAACTTGGTCTGTGGACTCATGGGGACGCCTTTATCCATCACTCCGACACCCAACTCTGTGAGAGCATGGGAAAGCTAATTGGCCCCCAGGGGCCCCCTGGGGGCCCCAGCGCAACGGGAACACAATATTCTGATAGAGGACTCTCTGATATACAACTGACCCAAATTTCATGATGATTACTTAAAGCGTGTGTGTTTTATTAGGAAATGGCTGGATTCACTTTGATGTTTGACCCCTGTGACCTTTGACCAACTGGCTTTATCAGCTGTCTTTCTGATCTTACATTGTTGTACAAACTGATTTAATCCAGGTGTGTCTGACCATTGTTGTGAGTTCATCAGATACACCTGATTACACATGACCATTGCTTTTTGGCCATTTTTGAACCAATGGAGGAGAGCTCTGATTTTTTTTTTTTTTGCATTCACGGTCTGAACTAGAATCTAACAGCTCAACTTCCCAGCTCAAAGCATTGGCGATTTTTCCCCAAAATCAGTGCTAATATTGTCAAATTTCACATGAAAAGTTGACCTATGACCTCTGTGAAGATCAGACGGATCTGTAATTGCAAACATTGGATGACCCTAGGCCTCTGAACGTTTCAGCATGTGGATGATATGGAAATATGTCTCTCCTCAGTTTGTCCAATGTAAAACCAGAAATAAAGGAGCTGGAGGAGTGGTGCAGCTGTGCATAAACATTGCTACAGTGGATGGGTTCATGCTTTGGACTTGTATTATAAACTTAGGTTCCTAGGAAGGAGAAAGAGGGGTGGGGGGGCAGGACAGTTAACTTTCAATCACTTGGACTTTATTCATAAAGAGCTTTCTAGGATTCCTCACTGTTTATTCACATTTTGTTGAATTAAATCAACATGGCTTAATTTTCACTCCTCATGGTGACAGTTCCAGACCATGGTCACGGATGCCTTCTGCTCCAGACGCCATAGGTGGCGCTGTCGCGTTCAGCTGGCGCCATGGCAGTGACGTCATATCCTCGGCAGCACACGGAAGCTGTCGGTCGGTCGGCTGGTGAAATGGGTCCGGTGGGCTAACTCGTTTGAAACCTACGGTACTCAAAATGAGGTCACATCACAGTTTACATTTCTTAGCAGGCTGGAAAAGCGTGCAGGTACCTCATCATCCGTCATCACGGCCGATCGACTTCATACATCCATGGTCTTGACTCCGGAACGGAGTGATCTGACCCCCAAGTCATATGAACAGGACAAATTTTGCTTTCATTCAACATGAGAGTAAAACATCATTTCTCGCTATGTCCTCAAACAATGCCAGATATATCCTGAAAGCTTGTTTTTACGGCCAGAAAGCTGAATAAATATAACGTTCAATATACACAACTGATTCAATTTGCCAAACAAAACATAATTTGCTTTGATTTTGAAAGTAAAACACACATTTCTCGTTATAAATGTCATAAAAGTATGTTGAATTGTTGTTTTTGCGGCCAAAATGCTGAATAAATATTGTCGTATTCACGTAATGTATTGATTGATTGAAGCTCAAAATGCGTGCATCCACCACGACACGGTTTGCGTGGCCATCTCACGGAATTTGGACTCATTCAGTGGAGACTTGTTTCCGTGTCGGAGGCACGTAATTTTAACACATTACGTGAAAGGAGCACGGAATTTGGTGCTAAGTATTCGTGGTCATTTCACGGATTTCTGTGAGATCAGGTAAACATGATGCTGGTATAAGTTACCCACATTCTGTGAACACAATTAACGTTTGATTACGTATTTATTCACTTCTACCATAAATGAGGACATTTCTCACAGATTTAGAGAAGAAAATATTCAAATGAGGTGCAGTTAAAGAGCTGATAATAACCAAAGACGTAACGTTAGCATCCAACAGCTGTTTGTTAGCTACAACCGCTAGCTAATTTACTTGTAAACATTAGCATTGCTGGCGTCGATTATCTTCTGGAGCTAACCGTTAGCTACAGGTCAACAACTTTCACACTGGTTGGAGAGGTTAGGTCGAAATTATGAAAAACAACATAACGTCTGATCTACTTAATGAGTGAAGTAGTGATTAAGTCGTCAACCACAACAAAGTTTGACACACTCACCTCACGACGTTGACCCCGCATCCCAGTGCGACCCGGTGCCCTTATTGTGAAAATCCCCCAGGGATCCTGACAGTTGTGGGGAAAGTAGCCAAAATATCACATTATATCATTTATAAAATGGTAATCCTGGATTTGTTATGAGTTTGTATTTAATTCGTTTCGGGGTTTTTTTTCTTTTGAATTGTGATTAAAACGCGGAGCTGTCCTCAGCTGAATCTATGGAAACGTGAATTTACAAAAAACAAATTTGGGTCGTTATTTGATTGTGGTTTTCTCGTTTTTCGTTTTTGATTCCGAAAACCAAAAACGGAAAAACGGCTCTGTTTTTTTCATTTATTGTTTTTTGTTTGAACATAAAAAAGGAAAAAGGGGCGCTGTTTCCGTTTTTCCGTTTTCCCGTCAAAACGAACAAACGGATTATACTTTTATACCCGGACCTTGATAGTCCTACCTATGTGTAAAATGATGTATTATTTAGCTAGCTGACAAACTTGTGTCTCAAACAGTGAAAGGTTGTACACCTTTGAACAAAACTGAAGTGTTTTTGTGTTTGTACACAGACATAATGTAGATTACAGGTGCAAATACTGCATACTGTGAATCATTTAGCTATCACATGTGAGCCTTGTGTTGACAAAGCATTGTGAGGTAGCCTACCTCTGAAAACCTCCTGGCTTCGTGCTCCTTTCTAGGAATTCCACTCTGAGGGGAAATGCCTCGCTAGCAATAGCATCCAGCCCTGCCCTGCTCCTCTCGATGGGGAGACGTCTGCTCGCCTCGTCCCCTTTCATCAGTGCCAGAGGTACTTCATGATAACAGGCTTTAGCTCCGTCACTGATTGAATTCAGGCAGAAGGACTCATTTCCAGGGCATTGATCTCTTCCCTAATGAACAGACACCACGGAGCCTTCCGTATCAGGTCTCCTAGCTTTACATTAATAGTGGTGCAACTCAAACAAACAAAGAACATAGATAACCTGGTTTTGAGTATATCTGCTTCCATTTGTATCACGGGAGGAATCGTAGCAAGATGCTCCATCAGTAGCAGCCGTAGATTAAATGGCCATTAGCGTGCGTCAGAGCCTTGACTTTCAGGAGACAGGAAATTACCCTCTGATCTTTCCTTTTACCTTTCCACTAAGCAAATTGGATTTTTACAACATTAAAAACAAACACAAGATGATGATTTGCTTGCTGCCCAAGTGGCTGGTAGAGCAGAAAAACAAATTATCGCAAACAATTTTCCAGCAATTCTGACTAGTCACCACTGTGTTCATGCTGCAGTTGCTGTTTAGATGCTATTCTCTGGCCCAACTGACAATACACCGTATGACTCACAATGAGATGCTTAAGTGCATTTCTCATTTAAACCTTCATGTGTTGTCTTTATAATGTGCGTCAAAGGGAGATGAGAGGAAAAAGGAGGGAAATGGATGAATGAGAAGGAAGTAAACTGACATGACTGGACATTACTGGGAAAAGCAAGCAATGTTCGCTGTAATAGTTAAAAGAAAATGATGTATTCTTCTCTATCTCTCTCACTGCTATTTTCCAGTCTGTCTTTTGTGCATCAATTCCTACCTCACCCTTCCCATCCTGGTCAAGTGTAGCTTTGAAAAAAGTAACATTTCCCTATTCATGTTTTTTCAGTTGGATGTTGCAATAAAATTGTGACTGAAAGCCGAGTCAGTCCCAGTCAAAGCCCTTGGTGTTTTTAATTCTGAATGAATCTAGGCCAAGAGCTGAGCCATACATAACCAAGAGCAGCGTTAAGATGGATTTTTACTTTCATGTCTGAACCCTTTGTGCTACTGGTCCCTTCAGTCTAGCTCAGTATCAAAGGGAGCTGTGTGCCCGCTGTCCTTTTGTAGAAAGAGAGATGACGGTGTGAGGGTATTCCCTGGAGACGTTTCTTGTCTTATGTCTTTCTGTGCATGTGAAGAGGGTTCGGGTCCTGTCCATCGTCTGCGATGGGCTTTTGTTGCTCATCGTTTCCTGAGTGACTAAGGAATGAGGATTATTTTTCACCAGGATGACTCATCCATAGTGTTTTGATCGCCATCTCGATAACTGTCACAAACTGTCGAGTGAAATAAAAGCTCATTGTTTCTGACAATGACACTCTATGTTCTGCTCTTACTGGTCATTTTCACAGTAAGCTTCTCATTTACAGAGAAATGAGGCAAATCCGTCTTGTGAAAACTTTTTATATGTCAGTGTCTGTCATGATATATTTATGTGCCTCAGATTCTCATCATACATCAGCCCAGAATGTACGGAGTTCAGGTTTATTCAGTCTGAATGTTGAACATCTGTCACTTTCACACTTTTTTTAATGTATTTTCAGTATTCATTATGGACACCTTGTAAAAATGACAAACCTAAAACTGCCAGGTTGTAGGGACCAGTCATGGCCAGTGTCAGGTGGTAAGGGCTGCTATAATATGACAGGATGTTTTTAGGCAGCTGGAAGCCAAGCAGCTGATGAATAACACCAGGAACACAGTGCCTGCGCTGCGTGAGCGACAGCTGACGTCGAGAAACACGCATGTGTTCACACCGGCTGTGACTCTGCTGCGTGGCTGCTCCTGCCAGCTCTGTCTCTCCACAAGGAGTTTGCAGGTTATGGGACAGTTGGATTTCCTCGTCTTTGTTTTTTGTTTTTTTTATCAGTAATTAATATTTGATCAATTCTGACTAAAATGTCGCGGAAATGTCACTGTCTCCACATGCAGGTAGTTAGTGGTCAAAGGTCAAAGGTCAGTAAACCTCAGAGGTGCTCCTTCCAGCCCAGTAATATCAATAGCAATCACAAATAACAGCATGTTTGATTTCACTTTTCAATCCAAAAATAAATAGTTGTTATTAGAAAAAACCTTGTTTAACCTTGTTCAGACAGACAGCACTGACCCACATGTCTGCCCTCCTCTGCCTGTAGAATTCTGGTGGATGAATGATATTTTGTCACAGACGTTTCTACACTCACAAACACATACTCTCACAACACCACCACTCAGACACACATACAGCACATTTTGAGGTTTAATAATATTATAATACAAAAAAAAAACACCTAAATGTATTTCCTAGTGGTGCACAATTACCTTCATACATAAATATGATGAAACTATTTGCCGCATTATTGGCATGTTGGTTGATACATGATGGTGACTCATTTCCTCTGAATATCTCTTGATTCGAGAATCACTTTCTGGGAACATGCTGGGACAAAACAACTTTACTCCCCTTGACATTTAAAAAACACTCCCAGCGCTGATGTTCGTACTGAACGTTGTGTCATGGAGATGAGCAGGTACAAACCTCTCACCACACTTTCATTGCATTAACACAACAGTTCCAGGATCTGTCGGGGCACTCACTACTGGCTCAGGATCAAGGTTGCAAGAGATGGGCTCATACCTGGTTTAGTTTGGACCGTCTCCACTGCCCACATACTTGGCTCCTCACCTGTGACTCAGACATTCATTACTGAAGTGCTCATCACTTCAGACCACGTTGCGCATGGTTCGTGCCGTTATGGTACAAAGGTCAACGTGTCCCCTTTTAAGAAAAATGTAGGGCGTCATTGATTAACTTTTTCACTATTTGTGTTGAGTGAAAAAGCTTAACCACAACACTATCACCTTATAGTATTGCTATTTGTGCACAGAGCAGGCGTGAGATGAAATGTACTTAATTTTTAAACATGGTTGATGTTCTATATGGCAAAACTATCAGTTTTGTTATTAGATGATTTTGTGTATTTTACAGTTAAGAGCATGACAGTTAGTGTGTGTCTGCTGTAATGGAGTGCTCAGTAAATAAATAAATAAATAAAACGTCCCTCCAAGAATGACCATGAGTCATCAGAGAACATGGACCAATGACACATTTTTAGTTGGAGGTCTTGAGCACAGACCACGTACACTCTTGGACTTGATCACGCTTGGATATTCTTGTGTAATTTATTACCTTGTCTGTGTCTCTCCTCTTCAACACCGTGCCAACCTCCCACCCCGCCCACCCACAGAACAGCCTCATCAAGGAGCAGCGGTTCCTCCTAATCAACGCGCTGGGTTATCCAGATAAAATTAGTCCCTCATTCTATCTGTTCGCTCTGTGGGAAGGAAGGAAGGAAGGGGTGAGATAGAGAGAGGGGGGAAGTGGGGGAGGAATGCCTCTAGCAATAAGGGATGTGTAACCTTCATGTTCCCAAACTCATCTCTCTGAGTCAGTTGGTTGAGGTGGCAGCCTGGGGAGTTAAAGCCAATATAAGAAGAAGAAAAACACAAGAAATTGAGAGTCAAACCTCCCACATCCTCCCTCCCTCTGTCACTGATTGGGGGAAGTTAGATGGAGACAGACAACGTATGAGTCACCAACCCAGCCCCAACCTCGTCTCCTCTGAGAGGCTGTTAAAGAGCGATATAGAAAGAGGAAATACCAAAACCCAACCGACTCTCTGCATAAACTCATGACCATCGTCAGTGAACTGAATCACATCGGTTAAGCCGTCATGTTTCCAGGCGAGTGATCTGCATAATAAACACACAGTCTGCATGCAAATGTCTTCATGTTTAGTCTATGGTGTGAATACAGGGGCACGATGAACACTGAGGAGGAAATTATAGATGAATGAATGTCTATGATGTAGACACGATATTATACGATATAATACATGATAATATGTATATATATATTGCAAAAGCAACAGGTTGTATGAGTTCAGAAAATAGACAGCACCATGATTCGTTGTTATAGATGGATTTGTTCATCCCCTGCCCTCATGAGATAACCTGCATGACCTTGCACAAGTAAACATACACTCCACACTACAAAATATACAAATATGGACATAAACAACAACACATAAGCAAGCTAAAATATACTGTGTACCATGCTGGCTGCACATGACTATGAGGTATATACTGGACCAAAATTGAATCTTAAAATTAGGCCGTGTGTGGCTATAACTTAAACATTACTTCGACAAAAGAAAATCTAGCATATTATCTATACCAGAAAATAAATCTATGTGCTAACATAATACAACATAGTCAATCAACTCAGTGTGTCATTTCAGACGTGGCTAACTGAGCCTGGAGCAAGTTAGGAACCAGAAATGAACCAGAAAACTTCCTGTAAACTGACCCTGACCTGCAAGGATTCCAGGAAACATATTCCATGTCGTGCTTATCATACAAATTGAACACAAATGATATTAATGAGTGTGGAGACAGGGTTGCATTTCAACACAGATGATAATTGTACACGCAGACATTCATTAAGTCATTTATTTGACTCAGAGCCTCAGAGTGTGAATGTGACCACAACGCTTGTCACAAAATACCAGACACTGCTTAGCGACTGTAAACAAACGGTCTAGCTATACTGGCATTTTTGTCTGTGTCGTCACCACTGGCATCACGGGGAAAACCGTATTCGTTGACAGAAAGCACCCGTGAATGACAGGAGAGAATAATTTCCCTTTAAAGTAGTAGAGGTGCCGAGCAGCAGCTGTCATTTAGAGGGCAATGATGTGTGTATGTGTGTGTGTGTGTATGTGTGTGTGGTATCACGCTATCATCTCTACATGTCCAGAATCACCACATCCCTCGCTGCAAATGTTTTCCTCCATGTCTGCAACACACTGACACCTGCTCCCAATGATAACAGTCTTTTTTGTGTGTTTTTGTGCACACCAATGCCATATATCCTGTGTGTGTCTATGAGTGTGTGTGTGTGTGTGGCATGTGTGTGTGTGACAGTGATGCTTGCACCTACTTCCAATGACGTGGGCACTCCCCAGTCGCCACCCGCTTCCAGCGCTCCTATCTATTACATCTTTCCATTCCTGCCTCGGTCTTTCCATCCGCTGAGTGGGAGAGCATCTGTGTCTGTGTCTGTGTTTATGTGCAGGTGTGTGTCTCTCTGTGTGTGTGTGTGTCTGTGTGTGTTGTATGTGATTAAAGCATAGCAGTGCAATCTGTAAGGTCCCAGTGAGTTTAATTCCAGCTGAGTGGATTTGGCTTTGTGCCTCCCACACAGGTGATGAGAGGGGAGGATAGAGAGCGGGGAAACAGGCTGGACAACAGGGGATGAGAGAAGAGGATGGAAGTAAAACACAAAGCTAGAGGGGGGGTTGGTATAGACAGACAGACAGACACTGGGAGGGGTGGGCGGCTGCAGGAGTGACTCTCAAGTTCCGGTCTGTAATGAAAATTAAAAAAAGAAAAAATCCCTTATCTCGGTGCATCTGTGCGGGGGAGGATTTTGGAAATGGCTTCCCATGAAGGTCACATACTGTTTGTTTCCATGATGATCCACAGTCCTATTGCCAACCCTATTGTGTTTAGTAAAAAAAAAAAAAAAACCCAGCTGGTTTGCAGCCACTAACTTGTAATTTCCCAGAGGAACCTCAACATTTGCATGTCCTGACACAATATACCATTAAATTATCTATTTGCTGTTTTATATTCAAAGTATTGTGTTCCACCTGTTTTGCTGTGCTATGCAATGCCTCACTGTACCTGCAGCTTCCTGGACTGTTCAGGTGGTGAGTCACTTCAGTTATGTTTACTGTAAACTGACAGGAACTTGTGGTATTGATGTGACATTTACTGTGCTGTCCTGCACTGTGTCATTTTTAATGAACAGTGAATGAACAGCATGAGTTGTGCATGCACATTTAAAGTAAGTGTTGTTTAATTCTTTTGTTTTTATTTTACTTCAGGGCCTCACTACTTGCACGCGTTCACCCTTGGAACGCACATACAGCAGCAGATGCAAACATTCCATTGTCTGCAGCAATGTTTTTGAGCTTGCAAGAGATCCTACTTCCTTGAGCTGCTGGTCTGCCAGAATATCGGGAAATCCTCAGTAGATGCCGAAGGCTGCGCTGCTCGTAAATCAGCTTGATTTTTTCCCCGAGCTGACAATGCCAAACCACCAACTGGTACTCTGTCTGAAAATTTTATCTCTCCAACCTTGTGGCTTAGTGAAACTATCAGCAATTTGAAACTCTCTGGGCCTTTTCTTTTTTTCTTTTATATATAAATACATTCATTTCAATTCCATACATGAATATGGGTCCAACAAGTTCACGGTCATTGTGACTGGAATGAGTTCTCCACAAAAGCCCTGATATTAAAAGCTTTCATGCCCAGTCCTCCTGTATTCACACACTCACACGGATTATTTTTTTTCCATCGACACTTGCCGTACACAGCCATACATAGTGCATGTTGATAATCCATCGACTGACTCACCACCAAAGGCTTAAAGTGATATTTATTGCTTTTTCAAAGTAACATTAACACCCTCAGAGAGGCAAGCACAAGCTACATTTTCAGCGCTGCTGTGTTTATTTGTCGTCTGGCTTCCTTCTTCCTTTTCATCTATGACCCACTGTGCCCAGCGGAAGTGAAGCCAGATAAAAATAAAGTGACATATATGCATATTTATAAAAGCTAAAATGAGTTAGAGAGCAAAGCCAAGGAGGAAGGCATATTTTTGCAGAGGCATTGTAATGTATAATGCCGAGAGGAGAGTTAGAATAAATGCAAAGCAGGAAGAAGCAAGGCTGAGTGTTTCCAAAAGCTCTCAGCTTGTGTTCTTAACTGTGGCCATGAGGATTTACACATCCAGGAAGACACAGAGAGGTATTACTATTTTCTACACAATATGACTGATAGGCCCACCTATAATCACCTCTCTCCTCAGAAATGAAACTTGCATTAGTCACTATTTCCTCAACATTAACAAATCCTGTGAAAACACCATCAGTAGAGTGGCTGCTGAATACTTCCTGGCTTCAGTAATCAGCTCAGCTGTAAGTCCATTTGTTCCCAAAACGAGGTCCCACAGAAATGGTTTCTTATTGCTTATAATTTGTTTCAGCTGTAGATTGATACACTTTTAAGCGCTGTATTGAATCCTTATTAAAGCAACATAGGACTGACTGTAGATAAACTACAGTGGCCTTTTTATGAGATGGAGCTGAGAGTGAAGTCCTATAAGACTTAGTGTAAACAGACAGTATTTGTTATTAGTGTGAGTTTGTTGTTCGTTTTTATTTTTTTCATTTAATTTACTGACAACAACAAAATATATTTTAAAAATCCTATCCTTGGCTGCTTCTATTGTCCTGGAGCACAAACTCTTCTTCACCAATTTAAAGACACCTTCAGTTTCATCACTGTGCTGCCAATACAGGATCACTTATTGCAACACATCTTGTGCGAGTGCAAAATACCTTAGTTGGCAGCCCAAAACAGGAAATGCTGTCATGTATTTCATAATTTACTTATTAATTTCTGGAGAATATGTGAGGAAATGGGGAAACATTTCACTGGGTTCACATTTCACCGCTTTTGAATCATAAGTGAGAGCATTACAGTGAAGCCGGTGCAGAGCGTGCACTGCTTCACATTCTGTCGCAGTAGCAGCTTTCGTAGATCTTTATGCACACTTGTGTTATTTTAAGAGATGTGATAAACGTGGGCTCCTCTATAAAACTCCTCTGCAATAACCAGGTCAGGCTGTGATTCATAGTACAGTGCAGTGCAGAATGTAACTCTGCTTTCCAGAGAGAGGCTACAACATCCCAACAACCAGATATGCTGTTTTGTGGAGCATCTCGACACAAAATGACAACATGGATTTTAAAAAGCGGGTCTCCTCAGTCAAGTGGGTTTGTTTTTTTCTTTATTGTTAACACGTCATAGAGCAGCAGCACAACACTGCCTCGAGCTCCACTCTGAATACCCACAGCACTTTCATCTCTACCTCAGAACAAGACAAATGTGTCCCTACCTGAGGTCACAACTATTTTTACGCAATGAAAATTTCGCTAGAAGACCCAGCTGCGTCTTTTCTTTCACACAATAACTGGGAAATGCCTTCTGTTTACATGTAATCTGCCTATCACACACACATACATACACACCCTCATCCTCCATGTCTTGCCTAAGAATTTTTCTTTCCTCAAAGCGTCATGACTTGACACTGAGCAGTCGGTGGAAATAGGGGTGTGTGAGTCAAGCATTTGAAGTGTGTGTGTCTCATGTAGGCTTCATCAGGAATGCCAAATGTTCTTGCCTCATATTGGATTTGGCAGCAGAGTTCAACTCCTGTATTGGATATGATTGGAGTGTGTGGTTACTCACAGTAGTGATCATGCACTGCATAAACAAGACCCAACATGTTCCATCGTACCGAGAGCATTGCCTGATATCCACTCATAACACCTATAACCTATAATCACAGTATTTTTGCTAAAAAAAACAAAACTCTTTGCACACTGACATACATTTCTTAGTGTTCAGATCTGACCACCTCGTTGGGGACTGTTGGCAAAACAGGAACCAAAACTGACAATTTCATAATAACGTTTAATAATATATGAGTCATGGGGAATATTTTACAGTAGAACAAGTCATTGTACTTTGGTATTGAAGCTTTGTTTCATAGGATTTTTAGCTGTGGGATTCCTTACTGAAATGAAGTTGTACTAAAACCAAATCACTGGTTGTGAAAGTGGGGTCCAGGGACCTTCAGGGGTCACATTTGCACATTAATTATTGTTACGGGAAGAATGGAGGCTCTCTGCCTTCATAGGGTCTCTTGGCCGAAAACCAACCTTGTAAGATCAGTGCCTCGTCTCATGAGAAACATGGATTGCTTTATATGGCGCTATGACACAAACACACTCCATAGATTGCCCTCCCTCCGGCTTCATTGAAAACAAATGCACATGGTCGGGGGTAGGGAGGACGATTAGTGGTGAGTTTTGATGACAGTGAAACTGTGGTATCATCTGTGTCAGTTTATAGGAGTCCTCAACGTGAAACTGTTTGAGAATCACTGATCACATTCATTTAATCCAAAAAAATAACACAAAATACTAAAGAAAAAGGAGCTTAAAAAAACAAACAAAAAAACAACAACTAAATATACGCCACAGGACCAAAGGTTTACTATTTAAAAGCCAAATAGCCTCAGGGAGTGTGAAGATTTGAAGCTGTTGCCTTTACTTCCCACCACATTTCTCATGATGCCAAGAACTTTTGGTTGCATTGTTGTGATGATTTCCTATCTAGTTCCCTGGGAGATGTTACCAGAAAAAATTGTTGTCATTCCAATGAGAGTATTGCAAACTATTAATTGTAAGTTCTGCGCTGAGACTCCTTCTCTGAGTCATTTGTGGTGCCTGAGTGAAATTCCAGCCCGCTCTACTCAGTGGTCAGCTGAGGTGAGATGAGTAATGTGAGCCTTATTGGGAAACAGTATCATCATCTGGAGGCTCCGTCAGCAAACCAGGAAGCACCTGTGCAGCCGAGTGGGGGGCAACGGCGAGTCGGGATACGTGTCCTAGTGAAGGCGGACTATTGTGTTTGGGATCTTTTTATAAGTCACATGGCAAAAGGGACATTCTGGACAGGAAGTGACTTGACGCACTCGCATACCGTACTAATAGAGTCGGGCCAACAGTTATTGTCTGGTGTAAATAGAGTGTTGTTGCAGGAGCATAAAATGGCAGCGGCCTAGCCCACGAAGTACTCTGTCAACAAACAGTGTAAATAAGACATTATGCAGAGAGTGAGGTAGCCATGCCTCTTCCTATAAGCCATACATCACGGTTAAATTATCCCCTCAACACCCTCAACAGAAACTGGAGCTGTAACCTGCAACCTTAGGAAAGATATGTCCATATTTACCATTGGTTGTTTTGTTTTTTTCCTTGTGCGGTTCAATAGCAGGACACGTTTCCATTCTGAAAATAGTACAAAACAACATTAAAATTCATGGGTAAGAATCAAAGACGAATGGATCAGTTTTCAACAGTGAAACAAAAACAGCATGAAATCAATCATAGATGAGACAGAAGAAGTGATTTTTCCACTGGAAGGAGCCAGTGGCCAGACTTGAGGCCAGCAGCGTTTACATCACTGGTAGTAAAGGTATTTGAGAGGCTGCTCGGGAATCGGTGTGTCTCAAGGTCTTCTTAACACTCTGGGTTTTTATTCTGCTTTTAATGAAATTAAGCTCCACATTTGGGCTGATAATAGACTGTTGAATATTTTTAGAAGACGTTCTAAACAACATTTGTCCTCCAGAGTCTCCCCACAGGGTCCACTCTGTCCCACTACTGTCCCAGGACGGGCACAAAGTTTCAAAAGACACAGAAGTTGTAAGTCTGCTTCATGAAAGTGAGTCATCGCATGTATGGGCAGTGATTTTACACAACGATCTCCTTCTGAGACTAAACATTTTGAAAACCAAAGACACGTCAAAGACAGAAAAAAACATCACTTTCTTTTCAGACTTTTCTCACGTGATTTCAGGAGTTATACGTAGCTACCACTGATATGAAACTGAGCACTGACATAAACACTGAGACAATAATGTAGTGGCTGTATGTGCTGATTTGGTGCATGATCTGGTGAGATCCATCAAGTAATCAGTTCTTATTTTCTCAATGATTTGTTGGTGATTACATCCACAATAGTTACATCCACAATAGTGTCACTTTAATGAACTGGATCTTCTTGCAATAGGTTCAAGTTTTAATGTGTCCTTTCAGTTAGTATCAACTGTCTGTCTCTTCATTCCTCATGCATTATTAGCACTTTATTCTTCTCATATTCTCTTCATTGTTGTTTCCTTTGCTCTGGACAAGCTCGTCAACTGTGTATAGTTTTTCTGTGTTGTGTTTTATATGTTTGTGAACTGACTTTAACTGTACCACAGACCAGAAGAACAGAAAACGCTCAGGGTTCAATTTGTCTATGACCAAAGTTGATGCAGTTTTTCTTGGAAACAAATTGCAAAACTACTTACATGGAAATTGACCAAGCAGGTCGATAGAAAGCAGGCAGTAAATCAAACATTGTTTTGCCGTGATTAAACACTGAGCATCATCGGCTGACATCTAAAATCAGCTTGTGTTCATCCTCCTTTGCAGCCCATCTCAACAGTCTGTTTTTATTTCCCCCCTTCAGGATTACTGTACTCACTTCACACTGAGTTAATGGGAAAGGTACACATGGAAACAAGTGACCTTGAAGATATGGCTCTTAAGGTAAGATCGGAGCTATAAACTGTTTCCATTTTCTCTCTATTTATTCAGCACTCCTTTTCATTTAGCATCATCAGTTTCATGTAAATCCTTTCAAATGATAGATTGTTTCAAATCCTGTCATAAATGTGTTTTGCTTTGTGTTTGTGTTGTGGACAGAATATTATGAGTAAATACTTGTTTTTGTATAGAGATGATGGTCATTCTCTTAACATCCGTGGCACTATGGACCCTGTAAGTGAGCAGAAGTTCAGCTGAGACTGCTCAGACTGTTATATCACCTAGTCATTTGATTATTTTCCCCATTGATCAATGATGTATTTGGTCTATGAATGTAAGCAAATAGAAAAGTGTCCATTATAAATTCATAGAGTCCATTTATTAGTCTTATTGCATCTTGTTCTGTCTGTCCAATAGTCCGACAATAAAGGGTTAAACAGCCATAAATATAAACGGAAAACCACTTCAATAACACCTTGACTATTAGAATAGCTGCCAATCAATATTCTGATTTTTTAAATTCTGATTCAAGAATTAATTATATGAGCTCTACATCCAAACAAGGAGTTGCTCAGTAAAAAAGAGGTTTGTGGAGAGAATGCAATTTTCTATTTTTAAGTGGATCTTTTAATTTTCATCCTTTTCCTTGTTTGTGTTAATTAGCACTGCTGGTGGCCAAACGGG
Organism: Decapterus maruadsi; assembly: GCA_030347415.2. Classification (NCBI taxonomy): domain Eukaryota; kingdom Metazoa; phylum Chordata; class Actinopteri; order Carangiformes; family Carangidae; genus Decapterus; species Decapterus maruadsi. Next base: position 25,032,653 of record CM064901.1, on the reverse strand, counting down.
AGCACCGAACAGTCATGGAAAAAACAACTGACGACTTGCATTACTGACCCAGTGACATCACCACACAGATGACACACTTTGTGAACAAACCATGTCAGACACAGTTGACGCATCGATCTTAATAACCAGTCGGCGTCTCTGTGAGTGGGATTGTTAGGGGCTTAAAAAGTGCTTTCCTGCTTCCTAATGCAAACTGCACCAACAACAACAGAGCCACTGATACACTGAAGCAATCTTGTTACAGAGATATAGGCTCAAACCACTGTCATGACAGGGAGGGAGGAGAGGAAAGAGACAAACAGACCGAGAAAGAGGAAAAGATGAGAGATATGCAGGTGAAAGAAGGAACACTACACATCGTGTTTATTATCTGACTTGTCTGGGTCCACTGTTGTTAGAGCCGACGCTAACAAACCCCATAATGAAATGACCACTTGGAAACGGATGATGGGCCTCCCTGCTCATCAGCCATGATGTCACAAACCCAGATTAGACTGGACCATATGGCACACTGCCTGCTGTCCTCCTAATCCTCAGCCTCTATCTATCTATCTATCTATCTATCTATCTATCTATCTATCTATCTATCTATCTATCTATCTATCTATCTATCTATCTATCTATCTATCTATCTATCTATCTATCTATCTATCTATCTATCTATCTATCTATCTATCTATCTATCTATCTATCTATCTATCTATCTATCTTCATTTTGCCAACCACTGACTGGCTGGTGTCCAGGCACCACGCCACATACGGTGTCCTTTCTCCACTACTGAATGAGACTCTCATGACCGAGTGGACTCTATTGTTTGCTTTGTTACAGTATTGTTTTTATTTGAGTGTGTGTGTGCGTGCTGTCTGTCCGTCTGTGACCGGAGCTGTTGCTGCGTCTGTCTGTCCATTTGTCATATTTTTGTTGTTCGCCACCACTCCGCTTCTCTTTATCTTTCTGTTTGGCTCTCGTTGTCATTCCCACGCATCCCTGCAGCAGACACAACATGATGTAACACATAGTTGTTGGATTCATTTCATCAAAGAGGCTTGTAAGCATCTCTTGATGACAGTGTGTTTACATTCGCTAAACACTGTTTGGGCCTTGTGTCTTTGACTTTCAAATACAGTAAATGAAACTACGATGAAGTATTATGATTTTGAAGTCTGACAACCAGTGCATCCCAATAATACAACATGCAAGCAGATGGACAACAGGTAAAACTGTTCATCCTTGAAAAAGTGTATGGCGGTCTGGGTTGTTTTTTTATGAATGGGTGGTTCTTTGATTACATAGTAGCATAGTAGGCCAAGTGAATTAATCCATGGAGGCCTGTATGTAAAATAATTACAATGTCATCAAACCACAAAAAAAAAAAAAAAGTCCATGGAGGCCTTACATCTGTGTTTGAGCTTTCGATGAATAATTGACTGCCATGTACCCCAAGTGGCTGTGCTCTCACCCTCTTACTGTGAATGTTCTTCACTGTATGACTTCAGTACGGTTTCAGATGGATTACGCTCGACAGTCCGTCGTTTCATATTGAAATCCCAACAAACTCATGCAAACAAGAGCCAAACACAGCCTTGAACTGCATGTAAGGATTGATTGCCTGTCATGTGAGCGGAGGGAGTGTGACGTTTAAACCTGTTAATTCATCTGGGGGATTAGGCTTACACGCTGAGGGATATAAGGCAGGTTCACTGGGCTATACATGGGACTAATCGGAAGTTAGAGGTTGCTTTTGTCAGCTCCCTGTCATCCAGCCACTGAGCTCATTGCAATCCCCCATATCACTGAGTAGTACCAGATAAGTCATCCTCAACAGAAGCACAACCTGCAGCCAGGGATTTACAATATAGAGAGTGTGGCACTCACAGATGTGTTTATAGTGTGGACATATTACATCATGTTCAACTGCAGTTCTGTCACTGTAAATACTAGGCTATATTTTTGACCTGTGGTGTGTCACTGGGACTCCTTTTCTTAATTTCCTATAATATCACTGTAATATAATATAATAATTTTCTGTAACCTTCTGTGTGTGTTTATGTGTTTGAGTGTTGTAGTTTTTTTTTTTTAAGTATATATTTTTTGGCTTTTCATGCCTTTATTAGATAGGACAGTCCAGAGAGTGACAGGAAATGGGAGGCAGAGGGAGGAGGGGGGGGATTGGGTGACACGCAGGATAGGGCCGTCCGACACGGGACGCGAACCGGGACCGCCTACAGCGAGGACTGGGGAGGGTGCTCTACCAACTGAGCTAAACACCACCCCTGTAGTTTGTTTTGGTATGATTTTGTTATGATACTTGCCATATAAGCCTCTCATTGTCCAGCTTCCTATTGTTGGTGTGTTGCTGGCATGGTGCTCTCTGTTTTTCACCATCCTGTCTGTCATTTTAAAGATCCATGTAATAATAAATCAATCAAGAAAATAATCATCTGACTAATCCATAATTAAAATGAAAAAAAAAATCTAATCTATCTATCTAATCCATAATTAAATGATCTAATAGTTAGTCACAGACCTGTTTTATTGAGGGCATGGTATCACTATGATATTCCTGTGATAGCCTACTTTCTGTTTGGATTTACAGTAATGTGTGTTTCATTCATCCCACTGTCTCGATTTCCTGGACATGTCATTCTGGCCTCACTGCTTTCAGCATGTTTCGTAAACACGGCATCAGTTTCAGTCAGTGGTTTAGTCCTATTTATTTTCGCTAAACGTCAGGTGAACATGAAAGGAAAGGTGTGTGGGTGCTGGCGGAGGACTCAAGGGGAGTAATGAATCAAGCGCACAGCAGTAGTAGGGTGTTTTTGTGTTATATTCACCAGGGCCGGGGGAGGAGTCACGGTACAGTCATCGTTGTGGGCGGGCTTTTTGCTGTGATCACACCTCGCCGGTGTCCATATGTGGTTCGTGACGTCACGCACCGGAGGTCCCATTCACATAAAACTGATCGGCCGGAATCCCCTTAGAGGAAATGTAGGCACAGACGCGCACGGGGCTCTACTCTCGCCCGTATCCACCGTTTAGGTGTAACCCAGTTAAATTCTCCAGGCAATAATATCAACTCTTCAGCGTCAAAATGAAAGTCTCCAGCATAGACTGCCGGCGTCTGAGGAAAATCATCAGGAAGGAGTGTGGAAGCTGCCTTATTGTGGATTGTCGACCTTATTTCTCATTCACGAACTCCAATATCAGAGGCTCTGTCAATGTCAATCTCAACTCTGTGGTGGTCCGGAGATCACGAGGAGGACCGGTGCCTCTGCAGTTTGTCATCCCGGATGAGAGAGCCCTGTTTCGGCTTCGGGAGGGGAGCATATCGGCGATCGTAGCTCTGGACGACCGGACGTCCCACTGGCAAAAACTGAAAAAGGACAGTGTAGCACAAATAGTAATAAACACTCTGTCGCATCTAGCGAGCGGAGCAAACATCTGTTTCCTGAAAGGTGAGAGCTTTTGTGAAATTCAACTGTTTTAATCCGGGGAGGGGAAAACAAAGTTTTCTTTTCATGACTGTCTTTTTATTCAAATAATATAAATGTTACTTTCGATTCAATCTTATGGTTTCATGTTGTGCGTCTGTCACGTCGCCTATTTTCTGTCATATGTTAGAATAACCTTCTTTAGTAAAATAGGCTATAGGGCTGTATGATTTTAATTTTTATGAGATTGGGCCTCTAATAATAACTTAAATTTCGTGTAGCTTTATAAATTATTTTCCACTTTAGTTTTTAAATAGGATCCGTCCCTAAAAACATCCAAACAGTAGCTATAGAGCCTAAGTCTAAGTCATTTTCTTCACACCTGTGTTGAGAGCTGTCCATAGCAGCCTACATTTTTCTTCCACTTCTTGGGGAGATAAACGTCCTGAGTGCGTCAACGGAGCGAATGAGTCAGTGTGGGAGAAACGCTCACAAATTGGTGGTGCAATATCTTTCATTGATAAGAGAGAAGAAAGAGAAAGAAAACTGAATCCCCCCTCCGAACTATTTTCTGTCAAACTAAATAAATCCCTCGAGGTTGGGATAATGTGTTGAAACGCATCCATTTCCGCCTGTCACCTCTGCGTCCTCGGGATGTTGGCCTAAAAGGATTACCGGTCCTTCTACCGCGGGCTCCTTAATTACGCGGTTATAATCAGGTTATAAAGGTTATAATCCGCCACAAGACTGTTTCATAAACGCTACCATTTCACAAGACGTGTATGTGTGTGTCAGGGGGTGCAGGTGGTATTATTCTAAGAGTATTTAGTCGTGAGTATTGTATTCATGGTTTTTCCCCTTTTACCCAGGAGGATACGAGAACTTCCACTCTCAATACCCTGAACTTTGCACTGAGGTGAAAACCATCGACCAGAGCGGAACTGAAACCGAGAAAAAAGTCAACACCCACAGCGAGAAGCTCTCTCACCACAAACCAGATTATGATCAGGTATGGAAACACCCTGTATAAGTACTTCCCACCCTTTCTCTCATTGAGCCGCAGGGAAGTCATCCACTTTCAGTTTTTATTTTTAACCCCATCAAATAATAGCTTGAACAAAAAACATCAAAGCCCTGTTGACATCAGAGAGACGTATTTGGCATCAGCCCATCTAAACATTTTCTCGGCGTAGCCTACATTATGGTATTCTCTGACCTTCACTGCTCCCCAGACATCTCATATTTGGCTTTATAGTTATGCCCAACTGACATCAGGACAGCAACACTTTCATCTCTGACCTTTCCTCTATAACCTCTGCTGCCCAAACAGAAAGCATGAGGCTGAGAACACTCTTCTGTGTCTGTGGTTTACATCATGCGTCATTTCATTTCATGGTTCACATAAATCCTCCAGCTGCATGTGCCCATGTTTTGTCTGTAGATGAACATAATGCTCTGCTTTCAGGTGATGTTGTGGCTTGGACCATGGGTGCATTCTCTCAGAGTTGTATTAAGGATGGGCTAAAGCAGATGTAGGCTATCAAGGCTTAGAGAATATTGTGTTTTGTCTTATTAGGAGGTCTTGTATCATAGATTATATTCCTTATCTGTTGTCTCATGTCTCTTTTTTTCTCTCCTGTCTGTTTCTCAGGGTAAACCTGTAGAGATCCTGCCTTTCCTCTACCTCGGTAGTGCCTACCACGCCTCCAGACTTGACTATCTCAGCGACCTTCACATCACGGCCTTGCTCAACGTGTCACGCAGGGACATGCAGCCGGCCAAGGGCCACTACGACTACAAGTGGATCCCAGTGGAAGACAGCCACATGGCTGACATCAGCTCCCACTTCCAGGAGGCCATAGAGTTTATCGGTGAGTTGAAGTAAATAAACATCGTACCCGTTTCTCCTTCTGTCGGGGACACTATTTTATGCTTCACAGGGTCTGCATTTAAAGATTCGTGGCAGGGTGGTGTATTTCCGTTTTGTTATCTTATAGAGTTGCTGATTCACGAGGCTTTATACCAAAATAGTTCACTCACTTGAACCAGCTAGAGAGGGAAATAAATAGGCTACACCACCACCAAGCAAGACATTTCCTGGAAGACCATCAACTGTAGCATGTATGTATAGAACAACATCTCGTCAAGAGCGTCCAAAAAAACACTAGAGCTGACTTAGAGAGACACCTATACATAGGTGTGTTTATTTCTGAAATACGTCTTCAAATAAGCCCCCTTTATCGCTGCCACTCAACTGCAGCCATTCACAAATAGAGGGCTGTAATCAGTTTAACTTGATCGCCTGCCTGCAACCTCAACCAACCTCCACCACCCCCCCACCAAACAAATCCAGCCTGTCTGCTTTCATTCAGGATTTACCCACTTCCTCTTCCGACCTCCCTCCCTCCCTACCCCCGTCTTAGCTTGGAAAAAGACGCTCGTATGCTGTCATCGCCTCCAAGGCCTAATCTCAGTGGCTTACTGCCGGGTGTGGCCAGTCAGTGTCACAACTGGGTGAGCTGTCCATGTTTAGAAATGGCGGGGTAGAGGAGACTGGGGGCTGACTGACACGCACACAGTTGTTTATGATGGCAGGGCGGAGGATAAAAGCCAGCTGGATGATACACAAAAGGTTGTTGGTTGCTTACAGGTGGGAATCATTGATTTACCTGTGAGCAGCAGGACAGTGAGTGTTACCGTGGAAGAGAGCGTGTGGGAAGAGAGAGGTGCTGGATAATAGCAGCAGCAGCAGCAAGAGATGTACACAATGTGCTGGTGGCTATTTATAGCCACGCATAACCAAGGACAAAGCGCATCCACGAGCAGCTTGGCTGACCTGTATTGGGTGGCTGCTATTGTTGGTATTGTGCATTGTTTGGGGAAGCAGCCTACATTTACAGTGACTTTAAGCCTGTCTAATACATAAAGCAGCAAACTGTTCCAGGGGCAGGTTTAGCCTACATTCAGGGAGGGCCTTGATCAACAATGCCAAGTGATTAGAAATGTGCTGCGCACAAATCCTCATCCAGCTGTGGCCGGTCCCCAAATGAAAATCAATCACCAATTTGCAACTCCTCTGACAGATGGACAGTTTGGGTGGAGAAAATAAATATTATTGACCTCCTGGATAAAAACAGCTGCTAAAGCGTGTTATGACACATCCAGCCAATAAGGGTGAATCAATCAAGGATGGTCTTTAAAACACCCACTGTCACATCTTTTTTTCCACCCCTCTTCCCTCCTCCACTTACATCCTCCACTCCAGATGGGAGGCTCATGATTCATTCATGTGGTTAATTGAGAATCTGAGATGTCAGAAATCATCGTTGTTTGCCCCTCATCGTGGCTCTTAGGACCGGACAGAAGTGGCCCTCAGTGTTTCTATTTAATAGAGAGAGGGAGCTTAACACACGTAGGTGTTTGTGGTGACACTGTAGAACTAAGTGGCCGTAGGTAGATCAAACTGACACACACGACAGACAGAAAATGAGACGTATGAATAAGCAGTAGCTCTAAGAACGAACAAACTCTTGGAAGATGTCATGGGTGACACTTGTACAGATGACAGAAAGCAGGATTTTCATGTGGGAGGTATAACACACACTTAAGCATGTGGGAGTGCTGCAGCCCTAAGTGAGAACACACGTCTGTGCCGCAGTGAACTCTTCAGCATCACCCAGACAGAGCAGAGTAGGAGAACGAAAGTCTCATGTACAGCTGCACTCTGTGACTCAGACAGGACTAATTAGTGTCTGTGGTTTTTGTCCATGTAACCATGTATGTTTGTGTGTGAGGGGGGCAGATAGATTGTGTGATGAAAGAAATGTGACTTTTAATTTTTTTAAATGTTTGCTGTTAAGAATATCAATTGCAGTCAGACACACAAAATTAATACAAAAAACAAGAGAAAAAAAGAAGTTTGTTAATCATGCAAGTTTGATTCTGTGTTACAATTTCACTGCTGACCAGAGAAACTAAGAAAAACTGCACATATCAGGCTTGATTAGTAATGCTGGCTTGTCCCTTCCTCCTTTCAGATCACGTGAAGCAATCAGGGGGAAAAGTCCTTGTCCACTGCGAAGCAGGCATTTCACGTTCACCTACCATCTGCATGGCCTACATCATGCGGACACAGCAGCTGCGGTTGGATGCAGCCTTTGACATCATCAAGCAGCGCCGGGCAGTCATCTCACCCAACTTCAGTTTCATGGGTCAGCTGCTGCAGTTTGAGTCTGAGGTCCTCTCAATGGCTCCAGCTCACGCTACCACACCTGAACCGGCCACACCCTGCGCCCCTGAGTCAGCCTCGTTTTTTGCCAACGACTTCACCACCACCTTCAACACCAAAAACTTTGAGCCATCAGTGATCACCCTCCCTACCTCTTACCTGCAGTCCCCGGTCCACCACCAGTTCAAACTGAGCCCAATAACTGCACTGCCTTAAGATGAACTATGACTGCTTGTAGTTTTACTTGAAAAAGACAAAATGGATAAAATAATGCTCTCTGCGAGCCTAGTGTTGAAACCAGCAGAGCAGATTGACTGGAGATCAGCAACATAAACATCAAAGCGTCAAGATAATAGTGTTCTGCTCAAGGGACTTGAAATGAATGGTCTACAGCAGGCATCGATGCTGGTTTCCTGCCAACACAGGAACAACACGGCACAGTGATAAACTGCAATATACATGCCTTAGATTGATATTGTGATTTATTTGCCTATTCACAAATAAAGTCATGCATTTAAACCTACGGTAATTTATTTGAAAAACTACAGTCTGTCTGACTTTTTTCCAATAATGTGGATGTTAATGTGTTTAATAAATGTTTTCACCACTAAAATAAAGTTGTTGTCATGTATTCGTTGTAGCATTTTCAGTGGATCTATATCTGAGAAATCAAATGGTATTGCAAGTAGCTACAATTACCCACAATTATTAAGTGGAGGACCTACAATTATTCATTTGCGGCACATCACTAACAGCAAGAGAGGGAAACCCTTTCTCAGTTTCGGTTTGACATTTTGTTGGGACAGGCTTCAAAACAGCAGAAGAGACAACAGTGACACCTGCAGTGAGCCAGTAACTTTGAGTTGGCCTTTAGGGGTCAGCTTTAGACAGTGCTTAATTTGTAAATCATGAGGTGCCGGAACGCAAAGTACATATGACAGCGCTCAGGGATGACGAAATGACGAGACGGGCAAAGGTCCCGGAACGCATGTGGGGGGGGGGTCTGTAAATTAACTGAGAATAATGTCACATTTTAGTTGTGTTCTTGCTGTGTTTTATTTCTCTGTTAAGTTAGGAAGTACTCATAGATCGCCTGTTTGGAGGCATTTTAACCCGAAGGAAAAAAGGAAAGAGGAGGAAAGTGATTGATCTGGGCGCACGTCAGGAGGAAAGCAGGAAAAACAAAATGACATTATAAATACTAAGAGAAAAGGAATAATACTGGGAGAAGGAATTAAGGAAATATATATAATCTATTGATAGTTTGCGGGCCGTTTTCAAAGGTAAGCCTACGTTATGATATTTCCTGCCGTATTATTGATTAGGAGCGATCACCGTCGCGTGTGTCATGATACGCGCATCAGTGGTTGTAGAGCGGATCAGGGGTCGAATGTGTGACTGCACGGTAGACAGAGCTGTGTGGTGGTGGATGTACAGTAGGCCTGTGTGCGTGAGTTGAGCATCCCTGACCTGTCGCTGGACGTTCAACACTACTCTCCATTCTCCTCTTCTTCTCAGTCTCCCTGCTGTGAACGGGCTGATGCCAGGGTCCCCGCCTGTTGCTCCGGCCAGTGGTTCCCATAGTTTCACATAAATTACGTCCGCAAAGAATAGATTTTTCGGCAATATCGTTCCGTTCATTCATCTCGTGCACGCACGCACGCACACACACAAGCAGGCAGAGAGGGGGAGAGAGAATGGCGAGCCGAGTGCAGCAGTGCGCGCGGTAGGAATACGGCCTGATTAGTGCGTCAACTTCAACAGATCTCCGACTAAATCTTAATAAACAACGTGGAATTATGGAGATTTGTTCGGTAAATGAATATATACATAATATTATTTTCTTTTAAACATTTTAAAACGTTTTTTCTTTAATGAGAGGTGCCGGATCTGCCCAAATAGGTACCGGAACGCAGGGAGGCCAAAATTAAGAGGTGCCGGATCTTGTTCCGGCAGGATCCGGCTCAAATTAAGCACTGGCTTTAGATTAGCAGCTGCTTGTGGCTTTACAGTTTATCACTCAATGTGTCTGTCCATTGTGTTATACAAACTATAAACCATTAAAACTTGCATGTTGCATCACATTCTGTTAATTCAACCCCATGGAAAAACAAGTAAAATACAACATGTTACAGTTTATAGACACATGCTCTGCAATCAGCTGTAGTAGCCTTCATTGATACAGTATATGACTTACTGTAGGCTACTTGTGTGCTCAGACAGCGCTTTCAAGTACTTTCTGTCTTTGGCGCCTAGATAGTTAGCCTGCCTGAACCAACTGCACATTATCGGTAGGGAAACAAATAGCAAACATGTCAAATTAGTTGTTTACGTACAAACACATGGTGACTACGAACTCTACCTACCACATTAATGTGACCACGTAGCCCCATTGTGGAAATTTTAGCCAACTTGAATACTAATATAAATTACATTGTAAATGTTTTATTGCTACCACCCTGTTTTCGCACAATGGTATGATCCATTCTCGCCCGCCCCCGCCGCCATTTTCGATGTTATTCTCTTTAGCCGTACAGTGTTTCGCTAATTTTTGAATGCAACAATTTGTAAAATATTGTTGAGAATTGGGTTATTAAATTCCCTGCTTCTCCAGTACAGCGGAGAGGGGGGTTTTAACTCCACATTCATCGGAGGAGACGCCCTGCTTAGACAACCATGTACATCAAACAGGTGAGCTAACATCACCGGACTTGTGCGTGTTGCCGACTGTCATTAGCCTGCCGATAATTGTGCTAACTTAACGTTATTCTGCTGAATGGCTGTCCAGGACATCGATGTGTTGCACATTGTGTCACGTTTACTGTGTTGCAACGCTACGATAAACCCCATCAAGGATAGATAAATGCTAAATAGTTATCTTTCTAACACTACTATGCGAGAGTAGCGCTAGCCCGCCCCCCCTCTTAAGATGCTAAGCTAACGTTAACAGTGCAAGGCTAGTTAGTCCACACACGGCTCTCTCGTTGTCGTTAGTGTGGCATAAAACCACCACGTTATGGTTTCATCGTATTTACATATGAACATAAATGTTATTGCTTGCTACCGTCTGATTTAATGCCCACCGTGTTAACCAACACACAAACAACTGGTAGCGCCCTGAATGAAAGCTAGCCCGGCAGCTCAGGCCCTGCTGCCGGGTACCGTGTCCCGCTCAGGATGCATTTGTTGCCCAGGAGTTGCACACGTTTTATTCACTGTAGGACAGAGGTGGCAAGTATGCTACTGTATTCTGTGATAGATCCTGGTTTGCACCCGGTGTGCTTTCACCGTGCCAGGTGATGTTGTGAGCACAGCCTTCTTAAACAGATTGCTGATTGTTGTAACGTTATTTGCACATTTATTTATTTATGGCTGTTAGCTGCCAACTGCGCATTGGGATAAATGAAATTTTCTGACTGACTTATGTGACCGACTCTGTGCTGTCCTGCAGGTCATCATCCAGGGGTTCAGGAGTTACAGGGACCAAACTGTGGTAGATCCGTTTAGTCCAAAACACAATGTCATCGGTGAGTATGCACCTACTTTATTTCTAACCCACAGTATTAACCCCCATTATACTACATTTCCCAACAGATAAGTCACTCATGTCCTCATTATATGCTTTTTTTTGTCTTACAGTTGGAAGGAACGGGTCAGGAAAAAGTAACTTTTTCTATGGTAAGTGAGCCCCAGTTCTCAATAATAGTGAAACTTTGTTACTTTCATTGTGTGATATTGTTTATAACTGTAGCTTCTTTCTATTTCCATAGCCATTCAGTTTGTGCTCAGTGATGAGTTCAGCCACCTGCGACCAGAGCAGCGCCTGGCCCTGCTCCATGTGAGTGCACACACATAACTGATGCCAGCTGATGCTTTTTAAAAGTGGCTCTCAGACAAACTGGTTGTGTTGTTTCTTATAAGACATGCTTATGTAGTATTAAAGCTTGTGTAACCTCATAATAAGTAGTGGATTACAACAGCCTTAATAGGATTGGTTGTATTTTTGTTAAATAGTTAGAAGTTTGTGTTATAGAAGATTGAAACACAGTGGGAAACAGATTTTAACGCGTTTTTATTGTGTTTTCCTTCCCTGTCACTGTAGGAGGGAACTGGTCCTCGGGTCATTTCAGCTTTTGTGGAGATTATATTTGACAACTCTGACAACCGGCTGCCGGTAGGAATGGCAAACACTTCATTTTGATCCTATTAGTGCAATTGCTGAGGTTGCACTGCCTTTCTCCAACTTGATACTGTACAAACTTTCAGTAAGCCTATGTTATAGATGTATAGACAGTTTATTTGTTTAAAACTAAAAAACACATAAAAAAGAATTATAATTGGTACAAGTACCAGATGTTGGAATCACCTTCAAAACAATTTGGCTCAACATCCTTATCCAGGCTTCAGTCTGTTACGTATGAATATGTACTAGGGCTGGCCTAAAAAAATTGAAGCTTCGAAGCTTTGTTCGTTGCCATGATAATCAATCATGAAGTCCGTGATTGATTTTTTTTTTCCCTTTTTCACACTGGTTGTTACATTGAAATGAGTAGGCTACTTGGCATTCTGGAAACCTGCCCGATTTTGGAGAAGAGCTGTGTTTGTTTGCCATACATTCATTAGTTCTGCTACGATTGACCCCCACTCCCTCCTTGTCAGACGTTACAATCGCACCCCCAGCCCTAATATATATACCCTCTATATACAGTTGTGTGTGTGTATACTGTATATGATGACTGTTTTGAGTATGACCACTGATTGTAGGTACACTTCTTGCAACAGACACCTCAGCACACACACTGCTTATTATTCTGATGATTGATACTGGATGTTAGAGTGTCTTTACAAATCCAAGTAGTTTTTAATCTGGTGTTAAAATGTAAACCTGCATCCTGCTAATATTGTTGCATAACCAGCCGGTTCTGCTGCTGTGTGATGCTCTGTGATGCTCTGTGATGCTGTATGATGCTGTGTGACAACAATAAATGTCCCCTTTCCCAGATTGACAAAGAGGAAGTCTCCCTTCGCCGTGTCATTGGTGCAAAGAAGGACCAGTATTTCTTAGACAAGAAAATGGTGACGTAAGTATTTCTGTAGCGTGACTGTCTGTGTCCCTGTTATCACAGGAAATTACCACTCTGATTTTCTCTCTTTCTCTCTTTTTTTTTTTTGATGGTGTCTGTTATTATTGCAGTAAAAATGATGTCATGAACCTTCTGGAGAGTGCCGGCTTCTCCCGCAGCAATCCTTATTACATTGTCAAGCAGGGAAAGGTGAGAAATTAGTGGGTGGCAACCTCACACATACACACAACATGTAAGGGTCTGTTTTCTCTGCTATGTTACTGTATGTATTACAGTATCTGAGTGGGACCGTCAACACAGAGTGGATCTCTTGGCTTCCTGTGTAATAATACATTTTATTAGTAGACTATTAAATTTGAGAAATTAAAAATTGATATCTGCTAAATGCAATGTAGACATTTTGTCTCAAGAACACTTTAGTGGTATATCTTCTTATGCTTTACCTATGTTTTCCATTCAGATCAACCAAATGGCCACCGCACCTGACTCCCAACGTCTCAAGCTGCTGCGAGAGGTGGCAGGAACACGAGTGTATGACGAGCGCAAGGAGGAGAGTATTTCTCTCATGAAGGAGACAGGTAATGGCTTGTTAACATCATTGTTATTTAAACAATAATTCTTAGACCTCTTCCACTTTAAACAATTTGTTTTAAATGTTCACATGTTCATACTATACCATACATTGAACCTAAAGCTGAAAAATATGATGATAATTCTTTGACATAAATGTGGAAATACGACAGTTTTCATCGTTTTGTGGTAAAAACATGGTATTAAGTTTGCACTTAGTCATAGTTTACATTTTTAAAGACAACCTGGTGTGTGTCTTACCCAGAGGGGAAGCGAGAGAAGATCAATGAACTGCTGAAGTACATCGAGGAGCGTCTGCACACCCTGGAGGATGAGAAGGAGGAGCTGGCTCAGTACCAGAAGTGGGACAAGATGAGAAGAGCCCTAGAATACACCATCTACAACCAGGAGCTGAATGAAACCCGCGCTAAACTGGATGAGGTAATGAAGTCAAAATCCTAAACTCAACATGCAGAGGAAAAAACATGATGTGTTAGACTTAGTAGTTGCACACAGTTTGTTGCTTAAGAAGGTTTATTGCAACCTATAGGCAAATTTGTCAATTACTTCTGTTTATTGTTCACTTGCGTCAAGTACAAAGTAGATTTTTGTTCAGTAATTTGTAGAATAATGATTGAATGCATCCAATTAATTTTTTAAAATCTACCTAATAAATGAATTGAGAATGAACCACTGTGGCGTGCCCATTAAAATCATACCAAGGCTTTCTGTTTGATATTCTGAATGTGTTTTTTCAGTTGTCCTCCAAGAGAGAGACCTGTGGAGACAAATCAAGACAGCTGCGTGATGCTCAACAAGATGCCAGAGACAAAGTAGAGGTATGCAACTCTCACACAGAGCAGTTATATTAATATTAAATTAAGTCTGTGATTAAGGGATGAGTGAAAATAAACATTGGTTTTTTTTAATCACAGCATTGTCTCGAAGGGACTAATCAAAATGACATTGGTGAATGTCACATTTGTCCCGCAGAGATTGTCATACATTTGTCTAATCCAGAATTGTGCGTGATGTGGTGGTTTTTGATAAAATTAGACATATGTGCAGAAGCACTAACGGTCAAAAGCCACTGACATTAGTGACCGCAGGTAGAGTATAGTATAGTGTCCAGTCATCACGGTCGTTGGTTGGCAAAGAAAGCAACAGGAATTCTACAACAAAGGAGTAAGCTGTATCTATTCATGCTCCTCTGAATTAAATCTCATTGTTTGTTTCTTTATATTGGTTCCTATTTTGTAGGAGACGGAGCGCGTTGTGAGGGAGCTGAAGTCCAAGATCTCTGCCATGAAGGAGGAGAGAGAGCAGCTGTCGGCCGAGCGCCAGGAGCAGATCAAGCAGAGGACCAAGCTCGAGCTGAAGGCCAAGGACCTGCAGGATGAGCTGGCAGGCAACAGCGAACAGAGGGTACGGAAGCCTCCCATCTGCGTCACTCCGCACACGTGATGCTGCACCAACAGCACTCTCCAACCCCCTTCCCCTGCATCATCACTGAACATGTAGAGAGTGATTGTAGTCTTTTTTTCCCTCTCTTTTCATCTACTGCACTTGCCCCCTGTTACAGATAGAAAAGAGGAATTCATGGCTGGAATAATGATCTTTTGTGGCTTTCACAAATGTAGTAATTTAATTTTCAATTTTGTTTTGCAGTTTTAAAATAGAGAATGACTAGGATGACCTGACTGGTTTTTAAAAACTAATTATGAAAACGATTGTTTATGACCAGCTACTAAAATGTAATAACAAACCAAAAAGCACAATTTGTAAATTTTAGTCTTAATCCCCTCGAAAACAAGAGTTGAGAGAGTTGATGCTGCATCTTTCAGCAGAATCAAAACAGAGGAAGCACCAGCCTGCTTATCAGACTCTTTGCCATCAGCTCCACTATACATCACTCTTGGCACAGAGATTTGTGTACAGAGCTGGCACGGAGCGCTCTCCGTATGGCCTCATGTTTAGTGTGTGTTTGTGTGCACGTGTGAGTCTGAAGATGATAATCATACATAACGGCCGCATTGGCTCAGTCTCTGTGTGAACCGTGATGGGTCCCAGGCAGTATGCTGGCTGGTGGTTGGATTAAGCCCACCTGGCTATGGCTGGCTCAGCATCAGCCAAAAGTTATTGGAGCAAAATGAAAAGCAAGGGAAGCAGAACTGCGTCACTAGCTGCTGATGGTCCCTGTTTCATCAGGTTTGAGTTGGCTTTGGCATGCAGGGGGTGGGGAGAAGAGGTTTTTCATACCTGTGGGATGGCAATCACCCATACAGAGAAATCTCAGAGGCAGTCGGCAGGTCTATTATTCAAGTAATCTACCTGGGATCTCAGATCATGAATTTTGTAGAGAATTTATAAGATTATTGTTAAGTGATGCAAAATAAATGGTTACTCAAACAAATTATATAATTCACAATTAAATATTAAAAAACCTGCCTGTAGAAATACAAACACATGGTGAAACTGTGCAGAGATCATTTTATGAGATAATATGCCATAAGAAATAAATGCTTTAGTGAGCCCCTCTCAATATAGTCTCATTTAATTTAAACTGCCTTGTTTAATAATCTTTCCACTGTTCACATTGAATGAATTTAATTTCCTCTTCTGTCCCTTGATCTCTCTGATAATCTGTAGTTGCTGTAAAATGTCATGTTCTTGCTCCTTCAGAAACGCCTGCTGAAGGAGCGTCAGAAGCTGCTGGAGAAAATCGAGGAGAAGCAAAAAGAGCTGCAGGAGACCGAGCCCAAATTCAACATGGTGAAGGAAAAAGAGGAGCGGGGTATCTCCAGGTAGGGATGACTCATCCTCAGTCACGGCCCCTCGAGCACCTGGCGACCAGGCATAACTTGATGAGTCAGACATCACATTTTGAACACTTTTTGATAGCGAGAGATCAAGAGGTGGATGCAGATGAGAACATACCTTTGAAATTATTATATTTTTTCTCTGTTTTTGTGTGCCTATTTAAAGGTGTTTTTTTGTTTTGTTTTTTATTTGGGGTGACACTTGGTAACCACCGTTATCCCATGTTTAATACCATAATGTCATGAACTCCAGGTAATTCACTCAGGCAACGTCTGTAAAAATGCAGATTTGTAAAGTTGTTTATAAAGGGGCCAAAGACCCCTTATGCCCTCCTTTGATTGACAGTAGGACGGCACTAAGCCCTCACAAACTGACCAGGAACAGGCCTCAGAGTCTGTGAGGATGTCATTGGGGTTGACCTTCACCTCTCTGCTCTGTGTGTGGTCCCATCTCCTTGCAGGCTGGCCCAGGCTACCCAGGAGAGGACAGACCTGTATGCCAAGCAGGGTCGTGGCAGCCAGTTCACCTCCAAAGAAGAGAGGGACAAGTGGATCAAGAAGGAGCTGAAGTCTCTAGACCAAGCCATCAATGACAAGAAGAGGCAGATTGCAGCCATCCACAAAGACCTGGAGGACACAGAGACAAACAAGGAGAAGAACCTGGAGCAGTACAATGTAAGATAAAGCTTACAGGATCACTTAGAGACAGAGATCAGTTTAAAATGGAAGTATATTTAGTTGTTTTGCTTGAAGTTGTGGACTACAGTTTCTGCAAAATTTACAAAAAATACCGTGGTAAAATTTCCTCCATCAAAACGACCCCAAATTGACTTTCAAACACTGGGATAATGTGTTGCATTTGTCTTTTTTTTTTTTGGTTTGAATAAATTAATCCAACCTCGATGACAGGAGAATATATCTGATCTACTTTGAACTTGTTCTTTTTAGAAACTCGATCAAGATCTTAATGAGGTCAAGACCCGTGTTGAGGAGCTGGACAAAAAGTATTACGAAGTGAAGAACAGGAAAGACGAGCTTCAGAGCGAAAGAAAGTAAGAACCACATCACATCTTTGATTTTAAGTTCAGCATGTGCTTGTGCTTTTTGTTTGTGTTACCAGGCTGAATTGTACTGTCCAGTGGCACATGGTTTAGATGAATCTTTACAGACATCATCCCTCTGTCTTGTATTAAAACTGAAAGGTTGGGTTGCTCACCCTTCCTTTGAGCTAATGTGCTGTTTCCGGTTGGCAACCTTTAGTTACATATCGGAGTATTGTCTGCTGTGAATGTCACCAGTCCTTCCTTTTCCACATTACAACGTAGTTTATGTAACAGAGGACGATGCCTCAGGCCACTGATGCCAGACACTCTCTTGCTTGTAAAAGGTCCCTACAGTGGACAGATTTTGAAGTGAGCTAGCAGTGAAAATATAGTCCGATTCTGCTCTGCTTCTCGAAATACATCAAGTCACAGTAAAATGCATATTGGTTTTTAATGTAACAAGTGAGCATTGTCCATTTTTGTGAACTAAATTCCATTCATTCGAATAACAAACAATTATCAGCGCTAAATGAAAATAAAATTCATAGATGTGTTTGTCCGAAATTGGCTTCATTGGGGAGGGGGGAATAATCTCACTTAGGCAAGGTAGCTGAGTATTTTTTTTAAAGCTAGTCTTCAGTGGCTTAGCAAGGAGCCACTGAAGCTCAGAAGAAAACAGTCTGAAGTCCATAGAGGTCAATTTGTTCTACAAAGACATCTTTGAGAGATGTCTCCCTGATCTATCTGAAAAGCAGTTTGTCATGGAACATGGACTGTTGAATTTGTTAATTCACTCTCTTTACATAGGCTCCATATGGGAACTTAATTATTGTTTTAGAGAGATATTAAAAATATGTATTTGTCCTCTTCATTGAATTTTTGTGTTTAGTTGAGAATGATGGGAACGTGTCTCATCCCATTTGTCTGGAAATTATTTAAATCATGTGAAGATCAAAGGTGTGAATACGTATGAATATCAGTGTGTTTCCTTTTTGTATTAACAGGTTTATAATGAATCTAGAGAAGGAATTATCTCCTTTTCCTTTTTAAGATTTTGTATGAAAGGGTTCTTGAAGAACAATCATTTATTTTATCACAGCATCTGGGGCTGTAAAGGGATGTAAAAAATATATAAAAAAGCCATTGTTTGGTTCCAACCCAATGTTGTTGTCATAGCATTTTGCTTTCACAGCTCTTATCCCACTTAGTTGCAGTATGAGTGTGCTTCATGTGCACTCAGGTAATCTTCAGGTTGTGTGTTTACTTCACTGATGCCCTGTGTGTGTCTGTGCAGTGCTGGCACACGCACACACACTCTCTGCCATAGGACCCTTAGTGCATGTTCTTCACTCCGGAGATGAGCCAACATATTGGCGTGTCACAGCTAGAGCAACACGACTTGGACAGTATAAGCTTCATCCACCACTGTCGTCATTCTCATCATAGGTCGCACTAAATCCAACATCTTCCCACACAGTGGAACAGACTGAGATGATGCTGCTGGAGCCTCCTCTAACCCTTTTCCTCCATGACAGATGAAATGAAATATATCTCAGGGTTACTAGCACAACGCTTCTTTGCATGTGACCTGAACCGATCAATATGCGCATGGCCTTTTTTCGGAACCTAAGGCTTTTTTTTTTCTTACTGGCCGACTCCCGTTCATGTTAGTATCTTGGCTGCAGTACGGTTTTGGTGTTCCTGGTGACATAAGTGTAACAGTGTGTGGCTGTCTGTGTCTGTCCAGCTACCTGTGGCGTGAGGAGAACGCAGAGCAGCAGGCCCTGGCAGCCAAACGAGAGGACCTGGAGAAGAAACAGCAGCTCCTTCGAGCGGCCACCGGCAAGGTCCGTGTCTGTGTGCATGACTGCATAATTACTGACTTGCATAACTCAGCTACATGATACCCGATGCTTCCGTCTGGTCACCAGTTAAAGATGTTTGTGCACACAGGACAGAAAAGAGGATTTACATTGATTTCAAATTTATCACACCACCTAAATTATGTTGTTTGCAAACACACATACTCACACTCCCCTTTTAGTGAGGACGACACTCCTAAGCCAGAGGAAAAGTTGCCATTCTGCACATGCATTAAACCGTTACACGTTACCTTAATTGCTGAAGAGGAAGAGAGGAAATGGGCAAGTGTCGATAAATAAAACCGCCGAGTGAAAACGTTACTGATTCTTCAAATGAGCCCACCTGAAAACTGCGAATGACTCTCTTTGTGACTCAGACGGCTGTCAGGTTAGCCTGGATGTGCCTCGCTACAGGCACCTTATCAGAGCTGGCTAAATTTACATATGACTCACTCTCTGTGCCTCATCCACTATCTGGCAGTCTTTTCTTCTGGGTTGATACATCAATCAAATTTCACTTCTGAATAATGTCTGCTGACATAAAAGGAGCATGTTTATGGCTTCATGATGAACAAATGCCCTGCATTCATTTTTCATTCATTGGGTCTGGCTGACTCATTCAGTAGTGTGGACCCTAATATCCTCTATACAGTACAGACCATAGTGGTGCACCGTACTGCCAATTTCTTTGTCTGCATTTGTCACAATTTGAGCTACCATAAATGTATTTATTTAAAATGAGCAGTATAGATGGGTTTCTGTGCAACGTCATCGTAGGTGTGCGCGCGCAGCCAGGGGGCAGAAAGCGAGACATTTCTCATTATTTACAAGCGGAGTCAAGCAGAAAACAAAAAGGACTAGGAGTTGTTGTGCTGTCAACTGCACAAACCAGCAAAAGGATGGATGGAAATTGTATAATAAACCGAGGGGATCTCATCCGTTTGCCAAAAGAACATGATTGCTCCAGGCCATTAAATTGGGGACCCAAAGGTCCTATAGGCTGTGCAGCACTGGTGTCATAAACTAAAAATAATATAAATAAAAAAGATTTTAAAAAATCATGAATCTCCTCCCTGCAAATCTGTCTGGATCTCAAACAGGCTGAAACGCTCAAAATGAAGTTGTTCCATCAAAACATTCAATAATCTCTGCAGAAACAGTCCAGTCAGTCCCTGCATGTTCAGAGCCTCATAATAGTATTCTTCTTTTTCTTTTGCTCCTCCAGGCCATTCTCAACGGTATTGACAGCATCAACAAAGTTCTTGAGCACTTCCGCCGCAAAGGAATCAACCAGCATGTTATTAATGGTTACCATGGCATCGTCATGAATAACTTTGAATGTGAGCCGGCCTTTTATACCTGTGTGGAGGTGACTGCTGGGACCAGGTGAGAACTCTACTATCATGGTGATTCACCGAGAAATCCTGATAATGATTTTTAGTAAACATATCGCCTATGTCACCCAGACTATTCTACCACATCGTGGAGACCGATGAAGTCAGCACCAAGATCCTGATGGAGTTTAACAAAATGAACCTGCCCGGAGAGGTCACATTCCTGCCCTTGAGCAAACTGGATGTCAGGGACACTGCCTACCCAGAGACCAACGTAAGAGACGTGCATTGATTGCACTGTTAATCGTTGTGTAGACCATGTTCTGTTAAATGATGCTGTGGGAAAAATTTTTTACCCACTGTGTTCACACCAGTTTGCTTTTGTCCCTAAAGGACGCCATTCCCATGATCAGCAAACTGCGCTACAGCGCCAACTTTGACAAGGCCTTCAAGCACGTGTTTGGGAAGACCCTGATTTGTCGCAGCATGGAGGTTTCCACCCAGCTGGCCAGAGCTTTCACCATGGACTGTATCACTCTGGAGGGTAAGCAGAGAAACTGATGACAGTACAGTGTACATCACTACCACCTGAACATGGAGGGAAGCTCGCAATTTCTACAAAAAGCAGATTTAAGAGTTTCAGACTGAAATTGAGCCAACAGTGTTGTTTAAGCAAAAATAAATGAACTATGCAGAAGATATCTGGTAGGTATTTACATAAATTTGTCAGTTGTTTAATATACCACAAAGCGAGCTTGTACCTGTTTGGCCCCCTGTGTATTTGTTGAATTGACATCCACAATTGTATCTTGTGTATATGTAGTATTTGTGGTAAATACATCCATCCATCCATCCATTATCTATACCGTTTTATCCTTACGGGTCCATCCCAAATCAGAGCAGTTGTAAGTAGTAATACTTGAAGTTTGAATTGTGTAATTGTTAATTCAGTTTGTAAAAGCCCTTCCAGATAGTCTGGCGAATGCAGGCTGTAAAAAATGTTTAGACTATGTACCACTCACCTTAGCTGAGTTGTTCTCCATAGCCAAGCTGGCCCTTTGCAGATGTTGAGAGGCTTAGCAGTGTCTCCTGATAAAAACGCACTACAGTGTTTGATTGGCTGATGGTAGAGCTGTAGTTTCCTAATGAATACAATATAATGTGTTGTGACTGTCACTTCCTAGGTGACCAGGTGAGCCACCGGGGAGCGCTGACAGGAGGCTACTATGACACCAGAAAGTCTCGTCTTGAGCTGCAGAAAGACATGAGGAAGGCTGAGGAGGAGCTGAGCGAGCTGGAGGCCAAGCTTAACGAGAACCTGCGCAGAAACATTGAACATATCCTTTTTTAACAAACATGATGGGCTTGTTAATCTATATAATGTGGCGTTATCGATGCCCTCAGGGAAATGTTGCTCATCTGCTGGGACGCTGCAGCGTTGACTTGGCTAGCTGTGCCGCAGTAATCTCTACAGTGTTGAGGATTGTTATGTCGGCCAAGTCTGGACCGGGTGTTTATTTCAAAGTGACTCAAAGTTTCTCTAGAAGCTTCACCATCTGTTCTTCACTTTATCAGAAGATAGAAGAGAGCCCCCAGCCCACCCCCACCGTTGACATACTTTCATATTTTGTGAGATGAGTCACACCTAAATACCAAACAGTCATGATGTTAGTGTCCATCCCGTTAGGCAGATGTGCGTAACCATGACTGTCTAGGAACCTCTGTACTATCTAGGAACTCCACAAAGTTGGTGAACCTCGAGCACCAATTACAGGCTGATGTCATATGGCTGAGCCTGTATTTTAAATGTGGATTAAATCCATCCGGGCTGTGGAGCTCCCTCTAAGCCAGCAGCAGGCTGACTCGGATGCAAGAGAGGGTCTAAGCAGGTCAAGAAAGATTAGTGTACGTTAGGTCATATCGGCCAGAGCCATGACTCACTGCTGGACAGCCCATGAAGACAAACTAGGCGGATCAGAGAGGATTTGTGTTTGCATGACATGTTTATGAATACGGTCACTTCCGCCCAGGTATGATTATCTGTGTGTTTGCGCACCTGTGTGATTGTGCATAGCCTCTCACTCACGACCAGTTGTGCGTATGCAGGTTAATGTGTGCACCTGGCGATTACGTGAATGTGTGAATAGGCAAGGGAAGTGGATGACTGAGCCGATGACATGGTGCTTGTCCTTCACTCTTGCAGCAGTGAGTCAGTCAGCAGATCAATTATTTAAAAGCCTCCTGTTGTTCACTCCCCACCTCTGCCCTGTCGATAAGCATGAGATTATGCTGGTGACCCCCACCTATCCCTTCTATTTTAAGTTGCCATCTTCATTTTGCCAGTATTGAGGTTATGCACTGACCTTGGAATCTGACTGCCTGCTGCGCCTGTACCTCTTATTAAGGCGGCCATGTGAATTTTGTTTTGTTTTATTTATTTATGTTTCACTGAGATTATTGCACTTTTCTTTAAAAACGTGAAGTGACCTGGTTTGAGCTGATCCCACTCTGCCCAGGAACAGCAATAGACCGCCCTGTCCTCCGACTACCAGTAGCCCATTTTAACCTCAGTGTTTTATTGAGTCCCATGAAACCTCAAAGGACCAGAGGTGTGTTGCAGTCCTTGAAGATCAATAAGCCTGTCTGTTAAATTAGCTTAATGATGAGTTTGTGCAGTCCTCCTCCTGCATCCGGTCTCTGTGAATATGGGCCTCTATAAATATGGTCCCTGTTTCCTTCAGTTTTTTTTTTCCGTTTGTGTATGATGCTTTTTTTATCCTGCTTTATTCTGGGGGCAATTACAAAATGCATGTTTTCAGCCATTTAAGTAAATCAGGTAAATGCACATGGTCAACTCAGAAAGTATCTTTGCCGAATCAGTTTCATCCAACAGTAGCGTTGTACTTCCTTAATGGCTACCTCCACGCATCAACAATGAGATTGACCAGCTGATGAACCAGATGCAGCAGATTGAAACACAACAGAGGAAGTTTAAAGCCTCCAGAGACAGTATTTTGTCAGAGATGAAGATGCTGAAGGAGAAGAGGCAGCAATCGGAGAAGACGTTCATGCCCAAGGTGATCACCGACTGATCAAACAGTTGAATCTCTAATGATGTATTGTTTCAACTCTCAACAGCTCAAACAGCACAGTAAATGGTCTATGGATATTCTCATTCATCCAGGTCATCGTTATCTCTGGGCAACAAATTGAATCGAAGGCAACTGGACTTGTATTTGTCTAGGAAGACATTTTGTGTCTTATCCAAGGGGCTTCATTCTTCAGACTAGAGAGGACTAGTCAGACTGATGTGTTAGGGTTAGGTGCGAACTGATGAAGCCCCTTGGATAAGAGGCAAAACGTCTTCCTAGACAAATAAAAGTACAATTGCCTTCGATTCACTTTGTTGCCCAGGAACAAACAACACATTATTCAAGTACAAAGTTTAGAGCCATCCTGTGTTATCCACTTATGCCCGTTTTTCCACGTCTGCTTCCTCTTTAGCAACGTAGTCTCCAAAGTCTGGAGGCCAGTCTCCACGCCATGGAGTCCACCAGGGAGTCACTGAAGGCCGAGCTGGGCACAGATCTGCTTTCTCAACTCAGCCTGGAGGACCAAAGGCGTGTTGATGACCTCAACGATGAGATCCGTCAGCTCCAGCAGGTCAGTTCGAGGACGGGGCAGAGAGTGTGACAAACAGTCGCTGGGATTTCTGTCGACATAAGAAATAGTTTTGTGCTGTGAGCTACTGCTCAGGTGAAGTCTGGACCATTCGCTTAAAACCCACCTGTGTCTTGCACCCCCCTCTTTTATTTTACAGTGGGGGCAGGATGTGAAGGATGTCACTATCCTTTTGTTTGTTCATTTCCTCAGACCCCGGCCACAGATTGGATCATTTTAGAAACGTGCTGTTAAACTGAAATAGTAATACAGAAATATAATAGTTCATTCCTTTACTTCTGCATGCTCCTATGTAGTTACACCCATTGCCCATGTTGCTCCCTCATTCCTCTGCCTCCTGATAGTGTTTTCAAAATGACCTGATTGAGGTGAGAGCAGCAGGCAGCATCTGTGTGTGGGATGTTCCTGTGATCCAGTGTGGCCCCCCCCCCCCCCCACACACACACACACACACACACTTTAGCTGCCAGCTGCTCTCAGCTCTCACCTCAATGAACTCTCAGCCATTTCCGCTATTGTTGCACAACAACTCCACCCCCACAACATGGAGCCTTACATGTATGGCAGTTGGCATGGAGGCATGACACCTTTTCTGTAATTACAAGTTGTTGTTGTTTTTCCCAATAAGGTATTTTCCCAGGATTTATGTAGTTCAGAGATAACTATGTACATGTATTGCAAATATTTATCATCAGTGTCAGTGTAGTGGCAGCTTCTTTCCTGTGAGAGGTGGATGTTTTTTTGTTTGTTTTTACATTTATTGACAGGTGTTATAAAAAGTAGTTTCTAGATCAATTATTGCTATGCTTCACATTTTTAGTGTGCGGATGGCGTCATTCTGAGCAGCTTCTTCTCCATCTGATACATAACTGTGATGAGCATTTGCTAAAACCTAACATTGTGTTGACCCCATTGATCGACCACAGGACAACAGACAGTTGCTGAATGAGAGGATCAAGCTGGAGGGCATCATGACCAGAGTGGAAACATATCTCAACGAGAACTTACGGAAGCGCCTCGACCAAGTGGAGCAGGTACACATTTTAAACTCTTTTGAACTCTGTAGAAAATATCCAAGCTCTGCATGTCGCTTTTTTATATCATGTGATATAGATCAATATATTCATTTAAATTCTCAAACTAGTAAATTATTCATCATTGCATGCATAACCAGTGCTTCTTGTGCAACTTCACTGTGTTTATTTGCAGGTCTTAGATAATATAGTTACTTTAATGTGTTAAAATTATGGTCTTTGTAAAGGGAGAGTCTCTGATTCAATAGTTTTCATTCATACAAGTCAGAAGAGGGGCATTTGAATTTCCATGACCCTCTTTTTGATGTGGCCTAATTTGCATTGACACAGGAGCTGAATGAGCTGCGAGAGACTGAAGGAGGCACAGTGCTCACAGCCACAACATCTGAGCTGGATGGCATCAACAAACGTGTCAAAGACACCTTGTCTCGATCAGAAGGTACGCAATGTACTAGAGATGCAACGTGGTGGTGGTGGTAGTGCAACGTCTGGAGAAGCCTCTGAAGGGTGAACTGTTCAGAAAAGCATGAGGGCAGTTTAAAAACTCATACATTTCCAGTTCTCACAGATCATTTTGCCTTGGCCTGACTGCGTCATGCACTGCAGTCAACCTTTCAGATTTTATTCAGATCATCACAGACACATAACACAACGGGAACTGTTGAATATCTACCTCTTAATAGAGACAGATAAGACACACAGTTGAGATTAGCAAACTTATGCCCCTTACTCTTCTAAAAAAATATATTGTGATGCATCTTAAATAACTAACAAAAGACATTGATTTAGTCTGGCATTTACAATCTTTATTTATTGTCTGCATTGAGAATTTGTAGACTTGCCAGCAGATGGTAATAATTTATGTGTTTAGTTTATTTATTTGAACCATAAAAAATAAGGAAAATTACAAAAACAAAAACAGAAATGAAATAAGGATAGTAATGTGGGAGAGGTTAAAAACCCTATATGGGCTTATGAGAAACACCTCCCCAAACAATATGCAAAAATTCAACAATATTTTAACAACAACAAATGTTTGACTCCATTTTGTACAATATGTTCCTCCAGAGCCGGCGTGGTCACACAGTTGTATAAATGTTCTAATTACTGTCAGTCTCTTACTAAAGACACATTCACAGCACAAACTCACTCCTAAGACGGTATCATATTCTCGTAATATTCTCATATCTAACCGCTTCAAAACAGCAATTTTCTATTCATGATTCAGGGAACAATCTGATTTTTCTTTTGTCTTTTTCAAGAAAGTGGGAGAAAAAGCCTCTAAATAAGTAGGTTGATGGAGAGTATAAAGGCAAATGGCATAATTGCAGACACTGAATGAAAATGTAGCTTCTTTTTAGTACTAGATGTGCTTGTGCGGTCTGTTGAATTAGTTAATTAACTTTTAACTTTTAATAACTAACCTTTAAAACCACAAATACGGTAACAACAAGGTCAGTTCTCGTCTTGTTGTTACAGTATTTATCATTTCAAGTTAGTTGATGTATGCACTGCATTTGGTTTGAGACTCCACTCTCCTCCGCTCGACCCTTATCACCTCCTTCAACGTGTTCCCTAGATCTGGATACTCTCATTGACAAGACGGAGGGAGAGATCAAGGACCACATTAAGAGCATGGACCGCTGGAAGAACATCGAGAAGGAGCAGAATGACGCCATCAACCACGACACCAAGGAGCTGGAGAAAATGACCAACAGGCAAGGCATGCTGCTCAAGAAGAAAGAGGAGTGCATGAAGAAGATCAGAGAGCTCGGCTCACTGCCTCAGGAGGCATTTGAGAAGTACCAGACTCTCACACTCAAACAGGTGCGCGCGCACACACACACACACACACAGAGCCTAATGACAATGCCTGTTGGCCTCCTAATAGGCAGTTTTAATTTTTCTACCAGGCAACACCAGCATCATTCACAGGTGTAATATTACCAATGTTAATGTTTAATGTGGATTTATATGTTACAGTAGATGCTGTCCTTGATTTGACTTGAAATCTATTAGGGCTGCCCCAAAAAATTCGAAGCTTCGAAGCTTCGTTCGTTGGCCATGGTAATCGATCATGAAGTCCGTGATCGATTTTTTTTTTTTTTTTTTTTTTTTTTTTTTTTGGCGCGGAGGCAGTTACCTTAGTGTAACCTAATATAAAATCTTCATTCTTTACCTAATATAAAATCTTTACACGTGAAAGCACTGTCACTGCTGCATCTGCACACCTGCTTAGGTGCTTAGGTGTGCAGATGCAGTTCTTACCTGATCCACCTCCCTCTCTCCCTCCCGTCCTGAGGAGGCTACTGGACTGTATTCTATGATTCTCCTCTTTTCATTTCTAACTGGCCCGTTTCAGTTTTTCCGGTGCACGCCCGGTGTCTCCCCACTTTCTCTCCCATGCGCACGCTCGCACCCGATTCACATATCTACCGGTAAAAATAAATGTGATAGTAGGAAAACTGATCGCTCGTGAAACGGCCCGGATGCACTGCCTGTGAAACCGCAGCGCAGCGCTGGAGCAGAGGCAGGTTCTGATGGTGTCTGTATTTACGCGAGCCGCGAGCTCCGTCTGTCAAGCTGGATAGACCCCCCCCCCCGCTCTGGCAGCCGTCAGCCGTCGAAGCTTCGATTAAAATCGAATGTACGGCCTCGAAGCTTCGATTGTCAAAACATGATAATCGGGTCAGCCCTAAAATCTATATCCCCTATTGATGCCAGAGTGTGTGTTTACAGCTGTAACAAATTATTTTTTGGACCACTTGGGGGCGGTGAAACAAATGTAAACACAACGTTGACGTGTCGTTGACATATAGAGTTGATATCTGGCAAAGATGCGAGTGAACAGCTAATGCGTGAGCAAATTGTAAATTCAGAAGCAGTAAAACTAAAACAATGAGCCGAAAGAGGGTGAAGAGCTTTGTCAAGCTGATGGGGGGATAATACAGATAATACGCTGTCAGATTGTCACGACGGCTCTGTCGTCACACATACACAAATTAGGTTGGAAAGTTTGGAAAGTCAGTTCCCAAATAGTAGTCATGAAGCTGTAGTCAGTCCTCCTGTTACCACAGCAACGTGACCTTTGGATAAACTATTTGACTTCACATCGATGCAAAATACATAAGAGCAGCAGCGCTAACAATAACCATGCAGGTCTACTGGAGATGAGCAGATCCTATCTCGCCACCGGAGTCACAGTCACGGTCTCTGTGCCCCAACACAGACAGACCCAGATAGACACAGGTCTCCTAAGGAATAAGACCCAAGGCCATCACATCCCACCCACTCACCAGTGACTCAGACACTAGTTAGTGCTCTGCCTGAGTTTTTTTCAGCCAGCTGCCTCTGGGAGCACAGACTGCCAGTTGAGTGGACTTGGCTGCATCTTTCATAAGTGTCTGAGCATGTGCATTGTGTGTGTGTCTGTGTGTGTGTCTGGTTCTGTGTCTCATCTCCCCTCCTTGTCAGTGCTGAAAATAGCCTCACACTTTCTCATAAACACTCCACATAGTTAATCTTTCTCCACAGGACCCTGCTAGGGGCAGGATGGTGCCATTGATTGCACAAGTGGATTAGAGTACCAAGTAATAACGGCTCTTGCTCATGTTCCCTTGGTCATTAGTGATTCAGATGGATGAATTTATAGTTTGAGAGTTTGGAGAATGCGTGTCACATTTGAGACTAAGCTAGTTGTTAATTAATCAGGTCATGCCATTTTCAGATATGAATAGAATCTGGCAAAGCACTTTGAGTATCTGAATTTATGCCCCTGTTTAACTTCACAAGTGTTCTTGATGTACACATTAATACAACTATCTGTCAGAATGATACTCAGGTTTGTTGTCAGATTGTAATTATATTATAATTAATTTTAACAACAGCATATTTTAAATAGCCAGGAAAAACAAAAGGGGACAAATTATGCAGAGCAACCACTGACAAAATACAAAATGGTCCTATAAATATGCATAAGAGTCGAATGTATGAATAATAAATTATTGGTGATATGCTTGAAACAGAATTGTAAACAAGGGTCATGAGTGTATTTTGAGAAAGCATTTTCATCACCTGAAGCTAATCAATAATAAGAACAATAATAACAATGATATTAATAAATTATTTTTCCTCTTTCCCAATAGTTGTTCCGAAAACTGGAGCAGTGCAACACAGAGCTGAAGAAATACAGTCACGTCAACAAGAAAGCTCTGGACCAGTTTGTCAACTTCTCTGAGCAGAAGGAAAAACTCATCAAGCGTCAGGATGAGCTGGACCGCGGCTACAAATCCATCATGGAGCTCATGAATGTCCTGGAGCTGCGCAAGTACGAGGCCATTCAGCTCACCTTCAAACAGGTACATGGTCACATCACACTGCAGTTACAGTGTACGGTACATAAACACACCCAGGGAAGATCTGTGATATCAGTAGGTGTGTTTTGGAAAGTCACTTTCACAAGATGCGACAAGTTTTGCAGGATGTTGGTAAAATTGTTTTCCTCTATGTATGTAAACTGACTTCCTGAAAAGTAAAGTACAGGACCATAAAGAGAAGCTTTCAGTCAACCAGATGTTACTCACATCTTAGGCATCTGCACTAAACTGTGCTAGGTAAACTGATAGAAGTGACTCATGCAAACTTCCTTTACATCAGTATCATGTCAGTCATTTATTATTATTTCATGGGCTTAAACAGAGAAGAAGAAGAAGCATTTTTACGGAGCTTATGTTTTTTTGTGTTTTTTTATATGATCAGTCATTTGTATTTCATCTCACTAGTAGAACCTTTAGGAATCTGTTGATATCACCTTCAGCGTCATATTTCTAGTCTATCTTGGCTAATAATTGCCCTGTACTCCTTCTTGACGGGTTTTCTCTCCCCAAGGTGTCGAAGAACTTCAGTGAGGTTTTCCAGAAATTGGTGCCAGGCGGCAAAGCCACGCTGGTGATGAAGAAGGGCGATGCTGAAGGCAGCCAGTCCCAGGATGAGGGTGAGGGCGGAGCAGACGGCGAGAGGGGCTCGGGGTCACAGAGCAGCGTTCCTTCAGTGGACCAGTTCACTGGAGTCGGCATCAGGGTAAGAATCATTGCTTGGTTATTAATTTTTATTCCTTTTGACTTTTGACCAAGATTAAACTGGTCATACTATCAGCAGCTCACGATTCTCGTCACTCCAGATTTGTCTCCAAAGTTTTCATGATGGCACGGAAGCATTTTGGTTGTTTGTTGGATTATCTGTCTTCCCAAAACAGAGAATCTGATTAAACAATACCACACAACCAGAAATGAGCTCAGCTTTCTTTCTCTCCTTCTTTCCTGCTTTGGGTATAATTTGACAATCCAAACTTTGTTCATGTGTCCCGCACAGGTGTCGTTCACAGGGAAGCAAGGGGAGATGAGAGAGATGCAGCAGCTGTCTGGAGGTCAGAAATCTCTGGTGGCTCTGGCTCTGATCTTTGCCATCCAGAAGTGTGACCCCGCCCCTTTCTACCTTTTCGATGAGATCGACCAGGCCCTGGACGCCCAGCACAGAAAGGCTGTCTCGGGTAAAGACCTACCATTGATATCTGTAAAGAGAAAATGTAGTTAATGTGTACTTAATCTATGAATTAATTGCTAAGAGGAGCAGATAAAATAGAAATGTGTTAACAGAGTCTGCACTGTAAGGCTACGCTAGATCATGAAGCGTAGAACAAGTTTTCTTGACGTTGGGTTTTACAGATTTGAAATTTATGGCTGCTGTGCTATGGAAAAAAAAAAATTAAAAGATATGGTTCCATTACAAATTCACCACAATGAATGTGACAGAAAAGTATAATTTCCCTCTCTTTGTGAAGAAAACCATGATACATCTTCCAATCCTTCTCTGTTAATTTCAGACATGATTGTAGAGCTGGCTGGCCACGCCCAGTTCATCACCACCACTTTCAGGCCTGAGCTGCTCGAGTCCGCCGACAAGTTCTACGGTGTGAAATTCAGAAACAAGGTGAGTTTGGTGTTTTTTTGGACTTTATTTTGTCTCTGTGCTCGTGTGTTATCTTATGTTTTTAGGTTTGTCTGTCCATCCCATTCTTTTGGGAATTTCTTCGAATCTGGCTCAGTGAAGAGCTGTTTAGTATTTGGTTGTCAAAGTTCACAGCAAACTCACAAAATGTTTATGGCCATATCTCACCAATTCATACATTTTAACTACACAATTTAACTAAATGATGTTCTTCATGTTTGCCAGTCATAATGTTCTGCCAATACACTTCCAGCCCTTATTCAATGCTGTAACTGATGACTGGGCAATGGTGACCATGTTTCTTGCAGCTCAGTTGTTTGAGGAGTACAGTGGTGCAATAACTAGAAAATCTAGTTATTTGTAAAGTCGGGCTTTTTAAAAAACATTGTATTAAACTGCAGACCTGCTGTTTTGTCCTCAAGAAGAACACCAGTAATTTAGAGCCTTGTCTGTTGCTCTTGTTAATTTCTCTTAGTGCTGATTCAGTTCAGCCGTTGCTTTCGACACCACTGACCTCCACATTTTCCCCCTGTAGACCAGGTTTTTCCGCTGAGCTGCCTCTGTGAAAAGAAAATGCTTCCTCTTGAGTTTTGAGATTTCATAACGTAAATGGTAGCAGCTTAGTCAGATCGGCTCAATGGGGGCATTCATCGGTCATTAACTGTGTGTTTGTGTTTTAGGTGAGTCACATCGATGTGATCACAGCGGAGCAGGCCAAAGACTTTGTGGAGGATGACACCACCCATGGTTAATAGTCCCCAGCTCTTCATCATCCCCCTCATCCTCCTGC
This sequence comes from Decapterus maruadsi, assembly GCA_030347415.2. Lineage (NCBI taxonomy): Eukaryota > Metazoa > Chordata > Actinopteri > Carangiformes > Carangidae > Decapterus > Decapterus maruadsi. The sequence goes on along the minus strand of CM064901.1, from coordinate 25,000,770 downwards.
TGCCGACTCTACAGTGCACTGCGTAGCTCAAAGCCTTTTACAACAGGGCCCAAAGACAGAAATGTGTTACTAAGTCCACCAGCCATTTTTAGTGCGCTCTGTTCAAGATAAACTCAGACTTTCTCTGGAGGTGGAGATTTAATTGGAAACATGTTCAACATCGACACCATTTCATGCTGATTAAACTATAAATGTGAGAAATGTGCTGAAAGTCTACGATCGGGAGACGTTTGTTGTCCAGTACCGCTATGTGGATTTGGCAAATAACAGAAGTGCAGTTCTTTTACACTGAAAAAAAAAGAAAGTAGTTTTGTCTGAAGAGGTCCTGAGGAGAGCACTTGTTACTTTTTGTGTTACTGTGATGAATCTTTCTGACAGACAGTAGTTTTGAGCTGAAAGGTAATATGCTATTTGAAAGGAGAAGAGCCCGAGAGGCTCTAAAGAGTAACAGACCCTCAGGACCTTTTCAGAGAAAAATCTTCCCGTGTACAGTAAAAACACTTTTGATATGACTTAGATGAGCATTGTTAATCTGAGACCTTAAAATTCAATGGAGATGGGCGGGTCTTGAGCTGAGAGGGTTTTTTTTGTTGCCACCCTGCTACCTGTTCACTCTGAGGTTTCTGTAATGTATACTCTTTGTACTTGTGAATTAATGCTAACCTTTATCTGTCATAACCAGCCAGTCGGCTTAAAATGTTTAAAGATTGTTCAATTGTTGTTACTATGCTATGTATTTTCCTGTATGTTTTTTTTTAGGTCATTTGAATATATGAAAAGTTTAATTCCAACATCAGATATCTGTTTTAGAAATCAACACAGCCCCTGATTTGATTTCAAAATCAAAAGTGATTCAGTGATGGATAACTGCTTCTATTTGGGTCCTGAAATGACCCACAACCTCTGTAGTAAGTCGAGTTGTAATTAATCTTTTGTCTGTTTTCTAAATGGATACATTGTTTGGGATTAAACTCCTCATATGTTGTGCCTAGTTTCAAATCTGCTTTTTAAATGTTTTTGTTCCTTTTTATGTAATTTGAAAACAAAAAAAAATTAAATAAAAGGTTTAAAAATAAACTGAGACATGTTCTGTATTGTATGTTATTCTTATGGACCACAAGGGGGTGCTGTGTCACTGATACCCGATGGTGCTTGTCACATGGTGAAAGCAACATATGTACTCAGCATTGGTCTGAACATTTGTGTTTCTAGTTCATACACAGCAAATATTAATCCATTTGATATTTGTAAACATTTGATTGATTTTTTTTTATATAAGTGCTTCATCTACTTGCCAATGTTTGGTTTTGTAATTTATGCATTTTTCAATAGCTTACCTTCTTTTAATATCATATGCATGCCTGTATTTCATCCTTCAGTATCAACACCAAATTAACACAATCTTTTCAATTATAACTCATCTTAAAGTATTCGGGGAAGGAAACTCCATCCACAGCTGCTGCGGCCCCAGTGTCGGGGCACGGTAGACACAAGGTCAGCAACTGTCAAGCGGCATCAAGGTCAGACTCTGGCACACATTACACAGCCCTTACACCTGTGATATATTTTCTTTTTAATATCAATGACCCTGTTGAATTACAATGCACCAGGGAGATCCCACATAGCGTGGCTGTCATTTTGGTGCAACATCACCTTGCACAGGCGGCATGTTTGAAAGGCTGTGATCTGCCGAGACGAATTCGTAGATCCCTTGTTGTAATACGGCAGACCTCCAGAGCATCCCACTCCACAGGGTTCGCCAGGGCTCGCATGGCGCTTTGCGTCAGAATGCTTTAACCTTTTCACAAGGGAGTACCTGCAACTGTCTTTTCGTGAGCGTTGTGACGTACTTGATGGCAGCAGTGGTAGATGTGATTCAACTCGCGTGTGTGAAGTTTGTGGGAGAGTTGACTCAAAAATCAATTTTACATTTTACTTTAGACTCTGGCTCTGCTGTATTTCTGGAGCCAATATTGCTTCACATCTTCACATCTCTGCTGTACTGTTCTCCTCCAGCTTCTCCCACATCTAATTCACACTTCTGAGGTTAAAATAGAAAAAACAACCCTTCGTCCCACAGCATCCCACCAGGTTCTTCGCTGCTATTCCACTGACGTTTTCTCCACCAGAGGCAAAACTCTGGTGTTTTGAGAACATGTATTTACATGTATTCACCCTGAGTCTGAGGAGCACTAACTGACATAATTTGACAGAAGGTGATTTCAGATTGGCAGTCAGGACGTTATTCTAGATGAAAATCTAGTTGCCTTAAATCCAATAAGATAACCTCTTTGTTATAATTTATCATCTAAAACTACCATTTCGCTGTGAAAAGAAACAGGAGGGATAGAGTCACAGAGGCAGCCGTACAATATATCATATATGTACTTCTTTTGTTTTGTTTTCCTTTTTGTGCACTTATGTTGTTTTTTAGTAATGTTATCGCCTCCATCATCTTCAGTCAATATAGCTCTGATCTCATTATAAATGAACCGAACTGCCCCCAGAGAAACAGGTGCCAGCACTTCACCCAGTCGCCCTTGTGTGATACCGACAGCACACCTCATCCCTCAGTGTCCTGGACAATGCCAACGGAGAGCAGATCTGTTCTGTCTGCCAGATATGAAGAACCCTGCACGCTATCTGTTACCGAGTCAGTTGATGGATGATAAGGCTCTGAAAGACCAACGCTACACTTTCCTGCCTATTTCAGTTTGCTTCATCCTCATCCACTGTGCGTCAGTATCTTCCCTGTTCTCCTTCTGCTCCTTTTGATTTCATCCATCAGCTGCACATTCTTGCTGCCGTTCCCCTGTTGTACCACATCCTGACGATGAGCACTCACTCTACAATTCACTGTCAAAGCAGTTTGAGATTATATGTCCTTTGTGTCTTGTTGCATTATCATGCTGGAGGTAGCCATTAGAAGTTGGATACTTTGCCCCACACCATTTCATTGCCACAACATGCCTGAACTGTTGACACAAAGCAGGTTGGGGTGGACCAAGGGATGGTTCATGCTGTTTTTTTTGTCAAATTCTGACAGCCTCAGCAGAAATCCAGATTCGTCAGACCAGGTTGCGTTTTACAGTCTTCAGCTGTTCAGTTTTCTTGTTCCAGGCTGACAGCGGAGGAACTTCACATGGTCCACCTCAAGGCTCCATGTTGTCTACTCATCATTTGTGAAGTAGTAGTCGTGGTTAGTAGAGACGTAGTATCTATCTATCTATCTATCTATCTATCTATCTATCTATCTATCTATCTATCTATCTATCTATCTATCTATCTATCTATCTATCTATCTATCTATCTATCTATCTATCTATCTATCTATCTATCTATCTATCACATCTTCTGTCTATCATCTTACGATCTTATCCGATGACACTTCACTTCATCTTATGTTCTTGTCTTACCCATACACCCTGTCCCCTCCTGCGTGCTATCATTCCTGGCATCCCCTCTTCTTTCTATTCTCAGACAATAAACACCATATCTTTTCAACCATTCGCCTGCCCCTCTGCCCTCTGGTATCAGGATGTGGCGTACAGTAATGAACAGATAATACTAGCTCCCATAATCAAGCTCCTTATCATAAAAAACAGGCATAAAGCTGTCTTGGTTTTTACAGTCAACAAGTTAATTTGTTGTCTAGCAGGTGTTGGTGTCTCCACTGTGGTTGAGTGTGGGAGGAGAAGGAGGAGGAGTAGGGACGCCTGTGAACAGATTGGCACTGTCCTTGCATTTCATGGTGGTCCATCTGCCGCGCAGGCCTCTGGGGCCGACTGGCTCTCTGTCGCTACTGCTCCAACGTCATCTCCATATCATCTGTCAGGTTTATCTGCTTGTCAGCTGATCAGTCTGTCTGTCATCTGTCTGCTTGTCTCACTGCTTATCACAGCCATGTGATGCTGGTGTGTGTTGAAGTCCCTATATAAACATGTTGCCGTTGGAACAGGCCTGAGATGGAGACAAGTGGTCGTGAGGGAAGAGCAGCAGGCTGCCAAGCAAAGAACCACTGATGACAGATGCGGGTTTATAAGCAGCACTAGGGGAAAATAATCTCTTTAATTAAATTTAATCTCAATGAGCGTGGCCAAGGTTTTGTATCAACATACATTTTTAAATCTCAGAGTGAATAAAAACTATCCTAAAAGTATTATTCAACTTTCATATTAGTTAACAAATTTGAAAATGGATGGATGTGGGCTATGGATGGATGGATGGATGGATGGATGGATTGGATCTACATACACTGAAGACATAAACTAACATTGGTGGAGTTGGTAATTTATAGAACCTAATGTTAGCCTACCACTTTAGATAAATATGTCATTTGTAGGAAACAATACCTGCAATCTGACAAGGTGTTCTCCATGTTCATACAGTATGTGCCTAAGATTAGCCTACATTATCTAACAGTCTGCAACACACCATCCAGAAGTCTAAATTCCGTGGTCCCGTGAACGCAGCTCCATGAATGTCCAAAAAATGTTAGCATGACCCGGAGACTTTCGCCACAAGAAAACTTAACGCAGCTCTGTTATTCAACAAATTAAGCAACTACTTATAAACTCTTACTTTATTTAGGTCTCTTGAGGTTTGGTAAGACCTTTCTATCTACAACTTGGACCAACAGAGCCCTTTGTTTCACTAGTCGAGGACCGAGAATGAAGAGTTAGCGACCTGTGATAATGCTAGCACTACTAATTAGTGCACACCTGGTGAGTCCAGCTCATCAGTCTAAGAGAAAAATAAAACAATTCAGCAATTTCATCATCAAATGAAGAATGAAGTCCTGGTAAGCTTTCACTAACAACAGTCACACTCATTCCTCATAGACACTTATTTTGATTTTACCGCCACATGCAGTGATAATGTTGACTGACTTTGATTAGAAGTACCTAGTTCACGTACAGTAACAGCAAAGAACATTTGCCAAGAAGAAATGATGAAATTTAATTGAATATACTTGTCATTGTCACATGTACAGCGAAATTAAAACGCCAAACCAGCCAGTGCAACATTCAAGTTCAAGAAAAAGAAGACAATATCGTAATATAGTATCTAAACTCATTTATTTTTGCTAGAATAAATACTAGCAGCTAGAAACAGGTGAATTAGCCATTAGCCTGACTAGCCATAATATCTGTTTTGGCAAACTTCTTCAGCCAGTTGCCTTCCATGGTTATATCAACTAGTAAGTCAGTGAGTGAGTTAGCCACATCAGCCTTGTAGGTCTGTAATCATAGGGGAAAAGCATTGAAGTTCCCAAGGTCTCGCACAATTTTGTAAAAACCAGCATGCAGCTTAACACCATCATCTAATATGGACTAAAACACAGAGAAAGGGTTAATTAAAACACAATATTAGTTTTGCTTGTCCGAGTAATGTTTATTTAGCTGACATGAATCAGCTGACAGGCAGACAGACATTAACCCTGCTGGCCTGCTGCTGAGCTGCTGGAGCCCTGCAGGAGGCCCTGGCTCAGACTCCCTGGAACCAAAGGTCACCAGCCGCTCTGGCAAGCCCAACTTCTGGCCTGAGGTAAAGTGTGATGGATCAATGTTGTTTTAGCAGCTTATTCTGTGATTTGCATGGCTTTTCAGTCTTAAATTATTTTTCAATTGGTGTAAAATCAGCAAGGATTCTTTAACAAAGTGTGCAAAGGGATGTTGCAATGTGGTAGGCCTATTGTTGATAACACATTGTTCATTCGTGTAATTATTTTCTATATCCAAGTATTTATTGTGGTACTTTTGCACATTACTTTGCAGAGTAGAAGAGTGTCAAGTAACATGGCGTTTGTCATAAATTGTAACTTGTGATGTTGAACTGCGTTATGCGACAGGTGTCTATTAGCCTATTTCGCCCATCTCATTTATAACAGTGAAAGTAGTCTATATAAGAGAAACACTTCCTTGTATGTTGATTTGTGATTCACCCGCTTTACAAACTACAGTGTCACAATTATACAGTTCAATTTACAGCTCTCATTACATTGCATTAAATTACAAGTACAACCTTCACAGAGGATGTATTGCTGCTGTGCATCTATTGCATCAGACTGTATTAGATCTAACAAGGTGTTCCTCCTAATTAACTGGCAACTCTGGATAAATGTTTTTAAGATTACATTTTGACAATTAAATCAGAAACATTTAACTAAGTGACTGAATTCAGCCTTCAACACAGCTTTTGTAACTTTCTCTTTACAATGGTTATTTAAATGTGCTGATTGAGTAATATAGAGGGCAGGTAGTAGTCCTTATACTTAAGAGTAATGATCTGATTGCCTTTTCATCCCTGACAGGACCTTTGAAGTCTAAACTGTCTCCAGTCATGTTTGCCTTTCAAGGGGTTATTGTGGCAATTTTAAGGTAAGTGTCAATTCCTCGACCAATATATGTTCAAGACTGTTTACAATCTTTTTTTACAAGATGTGCCATTTAGTTGCTAGTTAATAAAGCTGCTATTCATAGTCTATAAAATGTGACCGTGTTAACAAACTCTCGCAGTCTCAGCTGTTTAATGATTCTCAGGTTTGGGGTGAAATCCTTTAGCACAGAACCTGATAAAACAGAGCATCCACCGCTGATGTTAGCGTTGTGAAGGTCTATAAATCATAAGTCTTTGTAAACTTGCTTCTACTTTTAGCTGCTTAAAATAGGCGCTTTTCTGGTCTCATGAAGCCAGTATCATGATTGGATGAGCGCGGCTCTGTGTGCTGTAGCAGGGCTGTGTCACTGTGTAATTTTAGTTCAACAATAAAAAAAAATGCAACTGCTGTGCCGTCGTGAACAATGGAATTTACAGGCCGTTGTTGTCAGCGATTGCTGGTGCCTCATTCCTTTTTTAAGCTCTTTTTATGAGGTCATATGTTCTCTGGATCCTTGGCCAAATGCTGATGGCTGGTCTTTACTTCTCTGAAGTCTGCGAGAGCCACATAGGCACAGATATCTATACTTACAAAGTCTCTTTTTATAGAGGTTTTAAATCAACATTTTTGAATGGACGTTTGCGTCTATGTACTCTTGGCTGTGTGTACGTGGAATTAAATGTGACCTGTTAGAGATTTGCTAGAGTATACATTTCTATTTAAACCACCGATTTTAAAAAATCATTTATAAGGATATGTTTTCAGCTCTGACGGAAAACCAGATAGATATGTCTGTGCGTTTGTGTGCTGTACTGTGGGAAGTGTGTCTACTGAAATAGATACCTTCTTCTCATGCAATGGCCATAATCGCATTTGACCTTCAGTGTGTATGTAAGCGTGTCACATGTGTTCTTGAATGAATTTGTGAGCATCGGCTTGTCACATACTGTGGCCTGCGAAGTTCTCAACATAGAGGTCTCACTGTAATGAGGCTAAAGGTAGAGTATTAGAACGGTTTTAATTAACAGACTAAGCCATCTTAATAGCTTCACACATGTCAGCTTAAATCCTCTGCAAAATAAACATTCCCCACTTTATGGGAATGCCCAGGTCCAGAGCGGCATTCTCAGCTGCACTATGGGAGCATTTTGTGGAAAACTGATCGCATGGAATGGGAGCTGCTTCTCACTTAGCACAGTCTTATTTCGGCATTTGGCAAGTGGTTTTGATTGTGATAGTTGATGTTGTTGCTTCACTGCATTATTGTGTCCAAAAATGTGATGGTAATACTGATATGGTCAGTTTATATTTTTAATCTAACCAAATTAGCACCTAAGACAAACCGCCTCCCTGGTGGTCTCTTAGACATAGTGCACTGATTTCGAATCCAATTTGGCCATGAATGCTGTAGTCTTCTAGCCTGACAAGCCAGACTATATCATTAAAATGTATAGCCTGGCAATGACCGGTAGACCTTGGCTCAATCCAGGGGGCGGGGTGAAGCCTGTCTTTCAAACTGCCTCTGCACGCAATAGGGTAGCGCTACGACTAATCAGAGCAAAGAGCAGGATGACGTTAGCTTGACAAGCCAATTAAAATGTATGTCGTCATCGTGTTAAGCCCACCCAACGACTCTCTAAACAGATGGACCGCTCAAAATATTTCCTATACACAGACATTTAAAATGGGCTGTGAATCCTATTTTTGATCTAACTAGTGCTACATTTCTTCAAATAATTCTCAATATACACATTAATAGGTAAACGACTGACACAACATAGGACATATTGAAAAACATTATAGTTAAACATGTACAACCACTTGTTTGCACCCGCATGGTTTTGTAACTGAGACTCGGTTTGAGAAGTCGTGCCTTGGACTCACTCCCTTTGTCAGTAGTTAGGTCTTTATAAGGCCTCTTGCCGCCACTCTTTATCATCAAAAATTACTTTTCATCATTCGGCTTTTCACCAACAGCTGGCTTCTCAAATATCAGTTCGCATGACAGAGCTAGTTGGCAAGGTTGCAGTGGTGATTTATGTGAAATTTGTGTGGTTTGATGGCAGCCTTTGTTTAGAGGGACAAGAAGTCTTCACTAGTACTCTGACTACGACTACAAACAATAGAGACAGGAGAATTTTTACATCGAAAGCACACAGACTGACAAAAGCACGCAGGCTCCGTCAGATGCGTGAGTCGCGACTATAAAGTTCTTTCACACGAGTGTCGCTGTGATCATTTTAAAGGTTGGATTAGGAGCAGTAAAGTGGATCTAATGTGTGTATGTAGGTGTTAGTTCTCCTCAAATGTCTGTGGCTGACGTGCAGTGCTGTGTATTTCTTAATTTCAGAGGAATGTCTCCAGTCCAGTATGTAACCATGTAGAACTGCAAGAAATACTCCCAACAAATCGGTGGCACTGTATTACCAGAAAGTCAATTCCTATTGTAAGAAATAAGAAAATGCACTTTGTTCAGACCCTCCTCCCCTTCCTCTGTGTCATAGTCCGGCTTCCCTGCCTGTCGGCATGCTCACCTTGACAAATCTTGGCAGGCTACTACATAAGTGGCACAAAGTTTTTACCAGCCCTCTCTGTACGTGACTTTTGGGGTGCACACAATAGTATGTGTATTACTCCCTTGCCAATTACAACCAAGTTTCAGCCCCCATGCGTATGTTTAGCTAATGTTAGGTTGAATAAATCTACCGTCATAGTAGGGCTGTTGGTATCATGTTGCCAAAATCCTCAGGGATTGGTCAATAATGTTTTCTTTCCCAGAGAGCAGCAAGTTAAACTTGAGACAGTCAGAGACAGAGGATTGCACCGGCTCGCAGGCTTACAGCAGCGTACTCACAGTTACTATGAGGGACTGAGGCCCACAGTGACTATTGTGTCTTTCAGAACAAAGTGGTGAAACAAGATCGACCAAACCAAGGCTATAGCTGGTCAGCTTGCTAACTTAGAGAGATGTCTCTACAACACTACCTTTGACATAACATCAAAAGTGTTGATTCTATCATTGTTCATTTTTGATGATTAAACTAAAATACTTTCAAATTAACCCATTAAATTGTAATTCACCTCTGTTACTGGCATGCTTGACACTGAGTCATTCAGGCATGCACCATTATAGAAACCACTTCATGCTACAGTGGTATCTGCTTTCTCCCAGCGCCAAAAATAAGTGGGGGGATTGTTATGCGGACTTGGGACATGCACATGCGTCTGCACACACGCATCAGTTCTGCGGTGGTTGTCAGCAAGGAAACAGCTTTTTAAAAAATGTTTCTGAATTTTGCCATTCATCATAGAAGCAGATTGTGAACATAGAGAGGATGCCTCCTGTCTTGGCTGTCAAAGAAAATATCCTTTGTGTCAATTCTATCTCAAGTGAGGGTGGCTTTCCCTGAGACGTCATGACACACTTCTTGCTGCCACTTTTACTCATCACACTTATGTTTGCGAAAGACCATGAAGGTGTTATCAGGCAGAATGCAATCCAAAACCTTGTCCTTGCCTTGACTGTATGTGCCGTCTGTGTTTATCCACCTCAAATGGCTACATCAACAGATGTTGGCAGTAAGTTAGCTAGCAATGCACAACCACGTGCATGTGCATGTGTGACGGCTCAGTACGAGTGATCTCAGAGCTTATCAGGAACACCACTTCTTTGTATTTTTATCTAAATGTAGTTATGTGAGCTAAAGCCATTTTTCATGGCAGCGATACGTGCTTTCACGTCGGAGACTCCGAACTGTAACAACATCGGAAAAAGTCGCCTTTTGACAAAAAACAAGAAAAAGAAAAAGAAATAAATAGGGACAAACAAACAACAACAACAACAAAAAACTGACAGCGAGTGAGTGTCACGACTTCCTTTATCTGGCCCTTCAAATTAAAAGCCCTAAAGCCTTTCATATTTACAGTTTGGTCATATTGATTTTGACTTAATTTTGACTAGACACGGCTCCAAATGTGTTTTTTTTCCCCGTCTTCATAGGCTCTACGAAGAAGCTTAATGTAATGCTATTTTGTGAACTGGAACTGGATATATCCTACGTAATCTATCCTTGCTACTGTGAAAGATGGTAATTTCACATGATTAAATTAGCATACAGTAGTCAAATTAGCATTCCCAGACTGGTCCTCTGGAAACAGACCTGCTTCTCAGCCATTAACCCAGCCAAGTGACAGTTTCCTATCCAGCCTAAGCAAATAATTCAAAATCTGTGAAAATGAGAGACCTGAAGCTACGGACCATTTCTCTTCCTTATGTGGTCTGGTGCACCATTCAAGAATTTCTGACATGCTCTCACTCAGTACTATTCTTCCACTAACATTGATTTATTACCAAACCCTGCCTACCTTTTGGCTCACAGATGTGAAACCCCAGACTGCCAGCCCATTACAAAATGTGAATAATCTGACACTGTGCTTCAGGGGCTAGAGACTGGACCCCTCCAATGATTCAGCAGCTAAATTGATCCCGACACCTACTGAGTGACTGATGGCATTCCCAGGACCCCAGTGCATCCCTTCATTGGCCAGACTATGTGAGGGTGCGTGTGTCTGTGCGTGTGTTTGTGTGTGACTGTAGAGGTGATAATCAGCAGTGGCCTGAGGGACTTTCTTGTCCCTGTTGTTGTGCCGCGTGGAGCTGCCCAGGACTGGGTCTCCCAGTTGGTCCCTTTCAACTCACCCCCCTTCTGCTATCCCCTGAGCCCACCTCCTCTGTTATTCCCTCTTAAACTTCCCTCAGTCATCCTCTTGTTTCCCTTTGAAGAGACTCTGCTTTGATTTCCACACTTTTTTGACACTAGAGACGTGGGGCAGCAAAGGAAAGTTGTGGAGGTGTACGTAGTGTAATTTACAGGGGGAAACGAGTTGGAAAGAAGAGGCTAAAGGGGCTTTGCTGCTGTCGATCAGGAGTGGCTTTGTGGAAGAGCCCCTGCTGAAGCGCTCAGCAGCCGATCTTTTCCCACCTGCTGGCCTTTCTGTCATCTGTCCATGTAGCAAGGGGAGAGAAAACCAGAGCAGGCTAGAGAAAGTTGCCTCATCAGGATTTGCTGTCTTTGGATCGTGGTAGTTATTTTTGAGGGGGAGGGTTTTTGGAGGTTAAGGGTGTTGAGGCTGCAGGTGGTGCTAGGGAGTTTGTTTTGCCATGCAGCAATCTTGGGATCGGACAAGGAGCTTTGAGAGTGTTAAGACAGACCATACAAAAATGCCGGGGAAAGGACAAAGTGGCGGATATCCGTCTGAGACAACCGGTGAACTCTTGCAGAGGTAAGAGGAAATCATGTCCACCATAAAATCAGAGAGTATATACAGTACATGCACATGCCTGGTGCTCACATTGCTGTATGAAAAATGCATTTGTTCCACAGGGATTTGGGTGACACCATTCATGCATACACATAATTTTCAGAAGTAGCTGCCGTGGTGAGACGTGTCTGTGGGGGATGAATTATATCCAGAGAGTGACTAATACAGGCTTTGTGCTGGACACTACTGTCAGTCTTTAAGTAAAAAGGCCAATATGTAAAAAAGTATGGACAAAAAGTCTCAAACTTGAACCTATTTTTACTTGTGACTTATTTTGTGTGTGAAAAAAAAAGTGAAATTATTTATTTCCGTTTCATTCAGTTAACCACATTTTTGTGATTAAAAATATTTAGGTCTTATCCTTTTTAAAATGTTTTGATTTAAAGTAAATTTATATCTGTAAATCTTTGTGTATTTATAGATATATAATGTATTTTCAATATACTCAGTTGCAGTAACTCATATGTTTCTAATTTAATCTGCCACTAAATAAAAAAACTAAATCTTCTGGATTCGTTGCAGAGTTAAGTGTTTTTTTGCTTTTATGGTAGTTACATGTATTACAAACATCAAGAAGAATAAAGAATTTATTGTATTAAAAACATGCTATAGTGGTTTAGGTAGTAGGTAGTAGTTCGATAATATTAACAAGCACAAAACAAAACAAACACAAAATTAAAACAATTAGATTTTAAATGTTTAATGTTTAATTATTAGCCTATATTGTAAAATAAGATGACCAAAATTGCTTGCTTATCTAAAATTGGCATATTTATTGAAAAGTAAATCACATCTTCATACAAAAGTGTCTATAAGATATTTTTGTACCTTTGCCAAACACAACCAAAGAGGAAATAAAATAAGATGTTTATCAGTACGTAGTAAGACCACTCATTAAACGTGGGTCATCCCATACCTTGCATCGAAGACATGTAGATTTTGTTACAGTTTTTTGTGTCTATCCATATTTGGGAAATTCTGATGTAACCCCTTTAGGACAAAAATGCAGCAGGTGAAGTCATCTGAATCAGGCCTCTTGCTGTGAAAACATGTCAAGGCCCTATATTCAATTTCTCAGCTTCACTGTCAGTGCTGGGTGCGGCTTTACACTTTCACAATCGAGCCACGATCCAATAGTCGGTTACAGTGCTATTACAAATGATCCAACAAATTTCATCCCTGTGTTGTATTTTTCCATATTTGTATTCAACAGATGTGTTGTAAGAGTTGAAGTATTGTGTATTAATTGAGGTCTGAATTTGCCTTCTTGAATTAGACTTCTCATCCGCAATAGCAAACAGTGATTAGAACAAGCAAGATGTTTGGTATAATTTGTTGTTGAATATCGAATTGTCAGGATTTAAGAGAGTGTATTCACTTGCAGTCTTACTGTGTTTCCTAAGCAGCAATAAATTAATCCATACATGGATTTAAATCTGCTGCTTTTAATTAAGGAGGTACTGCCCAACTTGAAGCGTCTTCTGTAAGCCTTTGTATCAGCCAGTCGTCTTTTGTGCCTATCTTCTCTGCATAATTGCTTAAAGCTGTTGGTGTAAAAACTACACGGTAATTGATTGATTCGCTTTGCTAGTACTGAAGATTAATATACTTACGGTACTGTCAGTTACTGAACAAGTGTTGGACTCTTTATGCAAACTTACCCACACAATTTAAATATTCTGCTGTGTACTAGATTAAAAAAAAATATATAATTCACAATTAAATTTAGTTTTATTTAGTTAGTTTATTTTATTGATACATTTGCATTAACAATGGTTGGAAAAATTGTAGAAACTTCACTTAGCTAAATAGATGAGATACCTGTTTGAAATATAAAGTATTGCACATAAAACGCTGTTTGTTCTGTATGAGCCAGCGATTACGTCTCACAGTTGCCGTATCAACACCTGTTGGAGTCTTCTACTGATACAAGATAATGTGTGATCTTAACTATATTATATATAAAGATATAAAGACGGTATAAAAAAACTGTTCTTTTTAGTCATTCTCTGGACAGTTCACCCAATGGCATTTAGTTTACATGTAATTCCAGATGTCCATAGGAAGTTACCAACATACAGCATTTTCATTTGCTTTCCACCACTTCTTGGATTAAAATGCAGGACGATCCAAGTCCTTTGTAAAATACAACTCACATCTAAAGACAGCTGTTACTACTGATAGGTAAAGCTAAAACAATTTACTTTTTTTTTGTTCATGGATCTTTTTTAGGGTTTTTGACCATGTCTGTGCATGACTATGTATGTACGTTGCTGATATGCTGTGGCTCCTACATACATGAACCTTACTGCTGTAAGGTTCAGGCAAAAGAAAAAGAAATTAAGCAAAGACTTGTGTTATTATGAATGAACCCACTGGTTTTGAGTGTGTTATGTGTACAAGCTCCTTGTTATGGGTACAAGGAATCAAGATGTAAAATCAAAGACGTGCGGGTTGATGAATAGTGACGGGACTGAAGGATTCTGGTGGCAAGAGTTATGGTTGGATAGTCTTGCCTTTGTCATGAGTTTCTGTGATGGATTGTTCTTGAACAGATTTGTGATCTGAAAGAGATTAGTAAAACATGGTGAACATGTTGAGTTCCACTATTTTCATATTAGTGTTCATCGTAGTTCACTTTCCTCTTCTCGCTGTTGCTTCCCACCTGCTGGCTCTATATCACTTTGGCACTTGGGGAAGTTGTCTAAACAAATTTCACTTTGTATCGCTGATAATGTCAGAGGAATGGTAAACCCTATAGAATTGTACTTCTCTGTCATGCATTGCGCTTTATTTGCAGTCACACTATATGTGGTTAGTTTTTTTTTTCTTTTCTTTATTTATGTTTTCAGGAAAGTCATAGCCAAGTTTCATGACTTAAACTGAAGACACCAAATGTTGTATTGCCTTTCTCACACTTAATTTAGTAAAAGGTGCAATTTGCAGTAAAGCAGTAAGTAGGGCTGGGCGATAAAACGATAACGATATGTATTGCGATAGAACTTTTACTCAATATCAATATGAAACGCAGTCGATAGAAGAGTCGATAGGTTTCATTCATGTTTTGACAGAAAATACTAAACAGCCAATTAAAACGAGAGTTGCGCTTGGCTGAGCCAGCCAGGTTAGGTTGAAACATCACAGGAAGACGTTCAAGACAACACAGCAACACATGTTTGGGCTGCTGCAGCAGTTAAAAAAAGAGTCGCCGTCACACATCAAAGGGAGCGCAGCTGCTGCTGCTGCTCACACTGGAGCGACTGTCGTGTTCACACTGACACAAACGCACCGCAGCTGTTAAAGGGCCAACGAGGAGTTTCTATTCGGTTATAAAACAGTCTCACGTTAATGTGGATGAATCTACGTTACCCGCACTTGTTAATGGCTCCATTTTCGATCAATATATCGTTTTGTCTCTATCATTATTTTGTTATTATTAGTGGTGGCGGAAATGCTGGTCGAGCCGACCAGCACTTATTGCTTTCGGTTTCGCGGACGCACATGAGAATAACGAAAGGGCGGCGTTATGGTCGGAACTACGACGGTAACTGAACCTCTTTGAACCTCTGACTTTAATCCTTGATGAATGAAAACATGAGTCCGTCTTGCGCCGGTGGAGGAATTCTACGGTGCGCGCGGAGGCAGCGTGAAAACACTTCGCTTCTCCAAAACTCCTCGTTGTCCCTTTAAACTGCGATCCGACCCAAACACTGGTCACTGGCGAAACAAGCGCGAACAGCGGCGATTACTCTTCCCTTTTCTTTTTCAGCCGTGTTTAGGCTGAGAATGGTCGCTAATTAGACGGACCACGTCAGGTCCGGGTTTTAATTATCACGCCCGTTTCTAACTGTAGCAGCAGCAGCAGAGAGATGGAGCAGCTCCTGTATAGGGAGTGTGGCTCTGAACAGTGGAGTGATAATGTCTGGAAAAGTCCCAGTGCTGTTGGCCACTGTCAGCACTCATGAATGTCTCCTGACTGTATAGGCTACTAATTGTTATATACATATATAATACCAGTTTTATATACCAGAAACTGCTATAACTCATTGCTTTTATTATGTTCATCATTCTGCATATTCAGTTTTTGACAGGAAATAAATATTTAAATAAAAAAGTATCCTTCTGATATCTTCAAATCTCACTTGTGTGTATGATGGAACATTTAGGCTTGACAAAAATAGTGACTTGAGTCATATCGTAATATATATCGATATCGACTGATATGAAAAAGATTATCGTGATAGGATTTTTTCTCATATCGCCCAGCCCTAGCAGTAAGGAATAATTCCTTCAGATGTTGTGTTTCCCCTTTCTTCTTTGTGGCTGGCTGTAAAAAGTAGCCAGTACTCCAGTGACAAATTTCAACAGTATCAGCACAGTTAAGTTACTACTGTATAGTCATATGGTCCACCATCACCAATATGGCCATATTACAAAAAGAACTGAAAGAAACAGTTGATTTAACCCATATTGAACTGCCCACTGGTCCACTTAGCTATGTCTGTCTGGTGAGTGTGTTGGTAAATCTTTCAAAAATATTACAAATCTCTATAGGAAACTTAAGCTGACGGGTGAAGTAAGAGTTTCAGTCCTGTTCCACCAGAGGTCACAGGCTTTGTTGTCTGGACTTAGATGTGACGATTGATTAGTGAGGTGGCTTTACAGCTCCGTGACGGTGGGGTACTCCTTTGAAATGTGTGATGTTTGCGTGAAAAAGGTCGAGCTAAACAAATGCCATGAGTATGTTATTTCAGAGAAGGACACATGTTGTTTTTGTTGTTTTGTTTTTGTTGTTTTTTATTCTCACACCTCAGTCGTGGTTTATAGTTTATCCTCACAAGCTTGTACTAAAAAGGAATGGCAGTGTATACGCAGTGTATTTGTTGCCTCCCACAAAATGTATTTTGAAACACCATTAGGAGGATTTTGTGGTATTAACATCTCATCCTCACTTCCCCGGGGACTAGATTTTATCTCTTCTTCAGAAACAGATCTCGTCACCGCCGCTAACGACAAGTGGCAGTAGATTAGTTTTGTCCTGGTCGTGAGAAGATTTGTCTCCCCTTTGTTTTGCTTGCAGGAATTGTCATTTTATTGTGTCACCTCCTGTAGTCTTACAACCACATCCCTCCCCCACCACCACCTTAAGCATGTGTTCATTGCTGTGTTGACACATGGCAGCAACTGCTAATCTTGATGTTAAACGGCTGACAGTTGCATGGCACCAGGCAGGGGCCTTTGAGGCCTCAGAGTTGCCGTAGCCACGTTGGAGACCACTTTTGTGGTGACATAAGTCAATCATGGGTCCATTATTTAATTAGATGAGCATGCAGTTGGTATGTGAAACACAGCCATGATATTGGCCTAAATCACAATGTGCAACGAGAAGAAGAGTGACCAGTTACCTCTAATTCAGACACAGTGAACTTGCCATGTATGCACAAATGAAATTTGGGTGGCAGGTGCATAAGACTTGTGTATAATTCAGAGTGACGGAGCATACCGACAAGACATTTAAGTGCAAGTCACCTCTCCAATATAGTGTTGCACATCTAATTTTAATGGCATCTAGCTCTTGTTCCACTTGAGCTTGAATGCACCAGTTGGAGTTGCTTTAAACAGAAGCTGGAGTGTACAATGTGCAGTCTTAGCAAGCATGTTATGAAGGACAGCTAAGTAACTTGTGAAACTCATTCTCATTCAGCACTCCCAAAATTAAATTTGCATGAACGGAGTACAACCTTCTTCACTGGATCTTCACTATATGGTTGCAGTGTTTTTTGTTATATGTATACACACATCATTTTACACCTGCTCCATTTCCAGAACTTTTAAATACACATTCTTAAACAATTTTAGCATACAGTCTTTGAAGGTTGTTTATAAAAACCACCATTGAATTTGTGGAGTCAGTCTTGTAATACTGTGAGAAAATGCAAGTGCATCTCTGTATAGAAATCTTGGATAACAGTGCTGCAACTCTTCTTCTTCTACTTTCAGTCTTTGGTTTGTTTCAGTTGATTTGCTATATAATGGTATTCATCAAAAACAAACTATGGTCAGTTTTTGCCAGTTTGCTTCCTTTTTACTGTTATACCAATGGTTGTGAAAAACTGTGCAAGGTTTTATTAGTGAAAGATCTACTAATGCTGTAGATTTGTGTCTGTGTTTCACATCATGCATCAACAAGTATTGCATCTCAGTGGAAAAGGGTTCCCTGGCGTTGAGTTGGTCGACTTAACAGGGCCAACTATCTGGAACAATGGGAGTGGCCAGAGTTAAAGAGGCTTAAATGTCTTTATACACTCTATCAGCATGAAAATAAAGCAATGAGAAAAGAGTGCTGTCAAATATTTCCATCTGTATGTATTTACCGATGAGATTTGCACATAACCTGGACAGGCTTGAGTGGGATACACCAGTTAATCCTAAAATCATCACAGTTTCAGGGTTTAGTTCTGTTGCTGCTATAAATGACACTGTAATGTGACTCAAATGGTCTGATGGCCTTCTGATATGATGCGGAAAAAAATGTCATCTTGCGCAGCATTAGGTAAAATGAGAACCTGTGATATAGTTTGTATGTCTTGATCACGGTTACCCAGTGTCATCAGTACCAGCAGCAGTGGCAGGTCGTTATCTATTTATGCTTGTGAACTCTGACAAAACTGTGTTGAGTGTCGTCTTATAACCTTGCCCCCTGTTGTGACTGGCTACCCTAAAACTGGTGTGGATTAACAGAATTATTTGAAGTTTTGTCAGTCCAAGGCTCCGAATAACCTCAATATCCACCCATAATGAGTTCTACGCTGAAAAAATTTCCTTCCATCTACTTTTTGACTGAAAATGGTAGTTACAGCTAGAAGGACAAAGAATTAACTTTACAATATTTTGACTTCCTGGAAGATTTAGCAGTATTTGACCTAAACGACAGGACACAATCAATCAAGTCCTTTGGGATCATCTCTTCATCACTGCCTTACCAGTCCTTAATGCTTAAATATATGAGCTGGCAGAGTTTAAAGGTCTCGGTGTAAACACAATCTAAATTTAAAGGCTTGTTCATATGAAACTAATGAAGTGCTTTACCCCTGAGGGCACTTTATCGTGCAGGCTGCACCACTCATTAAAATGAAACTAACTTGTAACTGTGAAATGTTTTAGATTATAGGAAAGATCTTAAATACTCTGTGTCTATGTATAGTGACTCTGTTTCTGTTCATGTGTATGTTTTCATACTACTGTACTTGTCTTGGGTTTTAGAGTGTTTGTGGATTTTATATGAGATATAGTACACATTCTACAATTGAATTTTGAGTCTTTTGAGAATACAACAGCCCGTGGTCCAAACTTTGCATTTGTTGTTGCATGGTCATCCCGTTAGATCGTCTATGCTTTGGTCAGAAGCACAAGACTAAGATCTTAAAAGTGGCCGGCAGACATGACACCAGTTTTTCACACTTCCAAACCATATGGTGCAGGTATTCCTGATGCCGCATGCAGAACTTCACGCATTGTCGGATTAACAGAGACCAGATGTCATTCATTCCAACAGAATGAATACATGGACAGTAATGGACTAGGATCCCTTGTGGCCATTTTGTGGACTGATTTTATGAAGACAAATTATTGTTAAAACAAAAATTCCCTCTTGGTGGGTTTCACTTGTAATGGTTTTAGTGCTACGATGTGACTTACCATATTGTAGTTGGGCTCACATGAATGTATAAATACATAACACTTTCCACTTGTTGCTTGAACCAAAAATATCCAAACAACGAGCCACACTTTGATCAAGATAATTGTTTGCTGTTGACAGTGATTACACAGTTGGAAATAGATGGATCCAAAGTTTGTACTTGTTGTTCTCTTCACAAAATCTTTATCAGTTATCCAGCTCTTCACGAGGAACCTCCTTCTTTTGCGTGTATTTGTGAAAGGTGTAATATTGTGTGGATCATGTTTCCTTTTCCTCAAACTGGTAAGAGCACGTATGTAACACAGGCTTCAAAAAATAATGCAAACACACATTATTTAAGGAAAGTGAAAGTCTTTTGGAGCAATTGGAAGGGATTAGGTTAACTAGGTAGAAATAGGGTATGTTTTGTCAAAACTTTCCTCTTGAGTTATTTTGTTGATGTAGGTAAGTGGCAGTGTAGGTGGGCTTGGATATGTGGGCACTTTGAATTCAGCGTTATCAATACCCACGTTCGTTTCCATGAGTCATATGTGAGTCAGATACAGCTCTAAGAACTTCAATACTGCCACTGCTGAGCTATTTTCTTTCGACAAGGCTAACATAAGTACTGTAGGGGGCTTCAGCGCCGTGTTGTCCATGGGTCGTTAATTAGTATTTGTATACTCAAGGGAAGGGAGAGGGAAAGTCACACTCTAGACATTGTGCAAAAGTTACTTCTTACATTTTAACCCTCTCACATTGTAACACCGAAACTGACACAGACATAAGCAGATCACAAGATTTACATGTATATCACTTTCGCCCTCCCCAACTATAAAAACTACAAGAATATTACACTTACATAGACAGATCCTTTACAAAATTAAAACCTGGGACATACCAGACCAGATATTTTTGTGATTTTTAAACAGCCTCTTTTGATTGCTCTAAAAAATCTGTGAAAATGAAACAAGCTGAATTTATTTAGTTAAAGCAGAAGTAAGTGATATATTTGTGTTAATATAAGTCTTAAATAGTTATATCTTCCGACAGCAATCACTTACATAGAGTGTTTGGACCAAAACACGGGTCTGTCAGTCACTCTGCTCTGCTCTGAGCCGAGGAGAAAACATTTATCGTATCCTACAGTTTTTATCCAATGAGGAGAGAGAACGGCATGCAGGGCTGTGTGTGCAGCCAAGGAACGCCGTGAATGTGGCGACGTAGGGACGAGGACTGTTATGGTGCGTTCAAGGAAACTCGTATTTTTCCGACCGTGAAGTGGTACCAGTTCGATCTGGTACGAGTTCACCGGTCGGAAGTTACGAGTGGCTGTTATAGTGACTTTCACCGGTAAAACAGGTCGGAAAAACACGAGTGGGTTGCCTGGAACGCTACAAAGTCGTAAGTTGTGACTTGAAGCTGTAATTTACGATTTCAAAAGCCTGCCTGGAACGCAGCATTAGCGAAAACGACCGGACCACTTACTTCTTCTTTAATATTTAATATTTCCACTGTGTGTGTCAATCTAGATGACATAGCTAAGTTTGACCTGGACATAAGATGATATCTGAGACAAGAATTACAGATATTATTAATAATAGGTCAGTGTTGGTGTGTTAGGTCTTTTGGAGATAATTAATAGAAATAGGTATTTGTTTTGATCGTCTTTCCATAGAACTACATTAGCCATCAGCGCAAGGTCACACATCATACACACGGATCAATGAGCCGCCACAGCTATGAATTTGGAGAATGTACTGAATGCATGTTGCCCTACAGGTTTAACAGTAGGACATTAGGGGTGTCTAAGTGACACATAAAACCCACCTCCTGTTTTAAGTCCCACACAGTCGCCCTGCTCTGCTCTGTTAGGCCGGCACCAACAGCTGAGGCCAGGGGAGATTGCAGCACGTGGCCTCACCCCAAAGGCATCTTGCTTTCGTCTACATGGCGAGAGGGCCAGAATACAGGAAATCAAATTTGCTGTACCTCTGTTGAAGACAGGTGCAGTGCACATGCACAGCAACACAGAACGACCAGAAAATAAAAACAAATTGAATGAACATATAGACAGACTTGTTTATCTTCCAAAGACAAAATTATTTGAGGTGACCAAATACTAAGTCATTGAATTACTTTTTAAAGCACACTATTCATCAACCCGCACGTCCATACACGTCCATGTTTGCCTAGTCATATTCACATTAATTTTTGTCACATTACTTAAGTTATTTGACAAAAAAGTTAGATGACAAAAGTACTCTTTTAGCCCAGCCTCTCTTTTTTTTTGCATATGTCTGTCTGTGTGTATGTGTCTGTACTGCAGTATGTCTGTGGATGTTCGAGGTTGTGCAGTAGAGGCAGCATGCTGTAAACTAATCTGACACAAAGTATTACTGACAATGAATGTATGTCATTGCATGGTGATAATCAGTGTTAATACAATCCTTTCTTGTCTTGGAAAAGACAGCGCCCGCTCAAGAATGTGTGACGGGAATGGAAGCAGGCAGTCTGAAAAACAGATACGCAACACAGAATGTCAGAGGCAGATACCACGCCTGATATATTAAGGATTTACTCTAACTTTGTACGCATAATGTGAAATTAGTTGGTGACATAAAGAGGTTGACTGTTAGTGGTTATTGAATTAAGGCTTGAATTCTATCACTGTGAGGGTGTGGATGAGCAAGTGGCCTCCATCACATCGGCAGGGCTCTGGCTATGTATAGGCCCCTAATAGCAGAGATGCCAGACTCAGCCTTGTAGTCCAGAAAGAGAGAGGCTGCTCAGTCGGGAACACCAGGCAAGCAGAGAAGAGGCGAGGGGTGATAATTACCTACCTATAATTGTTAATAATCACCAGATAAATAATCTGTGCAAGAAACATGATTCATTCATCCTGACGTCAATAGGTAGAGTGGCAGTGTCTGATGTTTTTGCTAATTGCAGTGAGCCAGGGAGATGTTGATGTGTTTGTCTGGCCACTAAGCTTTTAATTACACTTTCATAAGAGAGAAAAGTCAGCTGGTCTAGGATTTAGCTGTATTAAATGGTTAATATAATGTCAAGCCTATTCATTACTTTATCAAGTGTTAAGATATTGGATTCATGTGTTTGATGCAGTGACAGTGTGATGTACTGTGTGCTAAGAACTTTGACATAATTCAGTGTGAGGCTCTGTGCGCCCCTTCAACACTCAATTACATGTGCCGCCAAGTGATGCGTTGACACACATATAACAGTGCCTTTAGGTCAGGAGTGGGTCTGCTGGGATACACAATTCTTACTGACAGATTGACTTTTATGTGAAACAAATATGTTACCCATGGGAGAAGGTGATAAACATTGGTATTTAACCCGAGCATATGGCCTGGCCATGAGGTTAACAGATTTATCCACAGCAGCTCGGCAACTTCTTAAAAACATGTTTTTGCACCAAGTCAGCTATGAACGTAAAGCCCCAGTATGTGACATTTACCCCCATCTAGCGGTGCGGTTGCATGTCGGCACGTATTCTTGCTGTTGCGTTTACGTAAACTCGGGCAAACAACAGACGCTGCATGTAACAGGATAAACAAGCCTCTATGTAAACAAACGGTCCGCCAGCATGAGGCAAAACAATACCGGCGTGACAATATGTTGTCATGGTAATGTCGTATTGTTTACCTGACCCACGTTTTACCGTCTTTCTCTCGTTGAGTAAAATAACATCCAGTCGGTTTGCCGACGGCGTCACTCACGGCGTCATTCAGGTGTCTGACTGCACCTGAAGGCAACACCAGTGCCTCCGTCCTTCCTCACACTAGCCTACACAGTGGTGACAGTTTTAACAGGCGCTGTCTGGAAAACTTTCTCCCCGAGCCGAGAAGCTCTGGTGAGGTGAGTTTGTGGTTACCTGCGGCCACGCTGACACTGAACGTAAAAAATGGCGATTCAACATGGCAGCCAAGGTTCTGTGCACCCCCCCTTGTATATTTGTAACGACTTGTAACAACTCATTCTAAGGTACGTGAAAGCGCTCGTTTGTATGCGGGTGTGATTCCACTTCAGTGAAATACGTATTTATGAAAGCAATATTTGATTTTTGTCAATAAAAAGCCAATAAAGTCCCATACTGTCCCTTTAACACAACATTTTAAAACTGACCTTATCAAATCAATGTGTTATTGTCACCAGTGATTTCCCCACAACCTTGTAATTATAACATCAAATGTGTTTCCATCAGGAAAACTGTATACTCTTGTGTGCTGTTCAAGAGTCTGATATTTCTCTCAGTGTTTTTGAGCGGTAAATAGCTTGTGGTTTGTGGCCAGATATTGAGCACGATATCAGTTATTGAGTTGAATCTGTCACATGTCTATCTTGTGTGTGCAAAGCGCATAAGCATCACTCATCTGACTTGTTTGTTGTTTGGGTAGTAAAGCAGCATGTGTAGGTTCTAAAACTAGCTTTTGTATCATGTTGCTTGTCATAGTCTTACAGATACAGATTTATGGGTCTAGGGTCAGCAATACCTTTACCATCCAAGGTAGGACATTGCCGCTATTAGTCATACTCAGTCTAATTAAATCCTTCTGTGTTTTTGCCAGATTATTGCACGGAACTCTTGTGTAGCAAAGAAACGCTCAACGGCACTGGTCCCATCTCTGAACGCGTTTGACTGTATGTGGCATTGAGCTTAAAGAAGCTTGGTGATTTGTGGAGGTATTAAAATACCATAGACATGTAATGTGGTTGACTCATGTTGCATTTTAACACATTCCTACTTGTTTTCTTCCTTGTAAGGCGAAAGGGAAAGCCTGGCCGAGGCAGTAGAAAGAAGAGGCTGTCCTCAGTCTGGCACATTCAGATCGTATGCATTGCGGGCACCAAATAGAAAGTGTATACATTTTCTTACCGTTCTTAATCTGTGGCCCACCTTAATGTTCATTGTATAGTATTGGGTTTTAATCATGTAATCAGCCAGTTTTTGGGCACATATTAAATATGCTGACATTTAAGTTTAACTTAACTCAACTTGAATTTAAGCCTTGGAATTAAAACTAGGATCTTGGATGTTAAGCTCTGTTAAACTGTTGCAATATTGGAGTATAATATCACAAAAACACAACATTAAATGTTTTCAATTAGAACGTGGAGGCTTCAAGAGTTCTTTCGAACCTTTTGTGAAATCAGTAGATAAATGTGTATTTGACTTTTTTATTTCAGTTGGCTGTAAAGGTAGATTGTTGATGACATTGTTAACCATGTCTGTCGGTTGCCGTGGTGAGAGAAACCTGTCCAGAGTGAAACTTTTGCAAAACACCAACTCCATTTTGAAGAGACACTGCAGCTACAGTTACACATTAATCCAACCACTCTTTCCTTATAGTCCAGTAATTATAAGCCAAAAAAGGGGTCAACGTTAAACAAATTGCAACAGAAGCAAACTCAACTGATTTTGTATCCTCAACATGTCCCGAGTGAGGGAAAAAAAGCCCCGAAGAATCCCATTAGGGGAAAGTTTTGAAAAACACCTAAATATATCCCATTTATGCGCATATAAAAAAAAAAAATTCACGTGAATAGGGTAAAATTTTTAACCTTTAGATATCTCCATGAAAATTACTGAGTTGATTGCTTACATTAAGACAAACAAAAAATGTATTACAAGTTTTTTGAAATTATTTGTTAACATGATCAAATTTGCATAAAATTGCATAGATTTGCATAAATTCCACCGTTTTGATGGCACATGTATATATGAAGTTGCTGTGGTGGTACCAGCATGAAAATTGGAGTGAGTTGACTCCATCGGTCAACCAACAAGAAATCACTTTAAATTTCAAGATGACTGCAATTTTTCAAGGTAGCCACATCCTTAGTAGAGCAGGTATGAGCAAACAGTGCATAATCCAATTACGTATGGCTAATTGGCACACATACAACACCTGATAGCATAAATGGGTTCCATTCAGACCTTAATATTAAGTTTTTTAACTGTAATATGTTAACAAGACTGAACAAGACATTTTCACCTGCTATACCCAATGTTTAGATCAGGTTGGTGTTGGTATGTGTGCCAATTAGCCATACGTAATTGGATTATGCACTGTTTGCTCATACCTGCTCTACTAAGGATGTGGCTATCTTGAAAAATTGCAGTCATCTTGAAATTGAAAGTGATTTCTTGTTGGTTGACCGATGGAGTCAACTCACTTCACACTGGTCAGCCAGCAGATTTTGTGCCATCAAAACAGTGGAATTTATGCAAATCTAACAACTGGATCAAATTTGATCATGTTAACAAATAATTTCAAAAAACTTGTAATACATTTTTTGTTTGTCTTAATGTAAGTAATCAACTCAGTAATTTTCATGGAGATATCTAAAGGTTAAAAATTTTACCCTATTCATGTAAAAAAAAATTTCTATATGCGTATAAATGGGATATATTTGGGTGTTTTTCAAAACTTTCCCCTAATATTCTTTTTTTTTCCTCACTCGGGACATGTTGAGGATACAAAATCAGTTGAGTTTGCTTCTGTTGCAATTTGTTTAACCTTTTCTCATAAAATGACTGGACTATTAAGCTAGTTCACACTTCAGCCACAGATTTTACACCAGTGGGATCCCACAGAACTCTGGATCTGATTTACATCCAGGGATTAGGTTTAAATGGGCTGAGAAGGATGGCAATAGGATGAGAGGCTCTCACGGGACAGTAGCGCCACCAGTGAGAACCACTCTGTCTGTCAACGTGTCCACTTTGTATTATCTTTCCTGTAATCAAAACCCATGGCGCTTTGCCACACTCTCTACACCATAATAATGAGTTATTTAGTGACAGCCATTAATGAATATGTTTCCCAAACAAGACTTTCAGAGTTTATCCTGTTAGCTTAGCATCTCTGCGAGTGTGGTGAATGTTTCACAGAATGTTTTTACGCCAGAATATTATTCCATGTTATTGGGACAAAATTAGATAATGGGAAAGGAAATTAGAGAATGTGTTTACATACTGTGAGTTTGCATCATGATAACATGGATTTACATGCAGTTGGTTGGTAATAAAATGTTCCTAAATCTACTCTATCTCTCAAACTACCGTAAAGTGCTTTGGTTCATAAAATACAGTTAGCGATATATGACTCACAACTTGAAGATTTCTGTTTTTCCCAGAGTGGACAGGGTGTGTAGAGCTTGAGATTCCCTGTGTTGGGTTCTCACATATTGTGGTTGGTGTGTGACATACTGGAGTGAGTGAGATGGTGGTTTTGTTGAAAGCACTCGAGCAATCAAAAACATGATTGTCACAGATGTGGCAGCCTTTTCCAGGTGAGAGAGCCGGGGACTGACACAGGAGGTAGATGACAGAATCATCCGCCTTAATGCCAGACTGATGGGTGAGGAGGTTGTGGATGAGGAGGAAGGGCAGTAGACAGGCGTATAATGACAGATAGGAAAGTGGATACTTTGAAGGCTTGAGAGCTGGGTGATGGCGGGTGGGGAGGGGCAGATGACTGGTCACATCTTCTGAAGAAGAATTTTGGGTCATTTACCCACCTCCTTTTCCCAAAGGCTTGAGTCGGGTTCAGTGCTTAAGTGGGCCAGTACGCACCCGTACCGGCACTTCTAGATTTTAACCCCTGGTGTACCAGGACTTTTCACGGCGTACCTGGACTTCTCATGAGCTCATAGTAGCCTGTCACTGTTCTTTTTCTCTCTCAGTGATTCGTTATGGTTACACTTCAGGGCTATACTACATTACCCTGTGTGCACTAGAATACCTGTTCTTTTACCCACGAGACGTTCACTGCTGAAAAGGAAGTGAAGAAGAAGATCAACTTGAGTCGCAACTGAAAGTTTTTTGCCTCCTGTCCAGTAGATTCCTCCGAGCTATGGGAGGCCTTGCAGTTCAAAACCCTGACATTTCTGTTTAACCCCAGAATACACTGTTTGCATTTCTGTAAATATATAGAGATCTCAATAATATTAATGTTGTTGGTCCTCCTACACTAAATAAGCCTATTGTCCAGTTAAGTTATAATGAAATCAAATATATATTGAGGCTCTAAAATAATATATTGTCTATGGTTTTGTTATGATATAGAAACAAACATTTGATTGATTTTCTTGTCAACTTCAAGCTTACTTCTCCAATTTTCTCCATGGTATCCATCTTTTATCCATCTGCTGATGTGTGTGTGTCCATAGGCAATGGTTAGTGCCAGTTCAGGTTCCCTTGTCCATCAGCCTCCTCTAGTGCTGCTACTTGAGGAGCCCTCTGAAGACGTCCCTTGGGCCAGTATTCAAGTGCACAAACACTGAGAAAGAACTTTTCAGTAGGAGAGACACCTTCTGTAAAGTGGGTTAACTTGAGTGAGTCAAGTGAATACTTGTTAAAACTCTTTGTGGAAAGTTTGATAAAACGTTTTTTCTTTTGAATCAGCATCATGTTTGAATGTATCACTTAGCACATGATGATCTGCTGATATTGACTGCCCGCCACCTACTTTACCGCCAACAGTTAAATAAGGCGAGTACCGGCACTTGGTTGGGTTACTTGTTGCCCAAGATGGTTGATCCTCCATCTTGTTCTTGTAGAGGCCCTTCCCTTCCTCGATCATTCTCCTCAGCTCCCATTGCACTTCCCTCAGCTCCGCCTTATTTCCTGAAGGTTCTTGTCTTTCACAAAAGACAACCTTACCGTCAGGATTGATGTCCAGGCAGGAGGCGGAAGCTCTTAGCTAAATCTGAATACTTAGGTAAGAGAAAACTCACCTTGAATAGCTGACAAGTAATCATTCAAGCAGCCGATCTAGTCTACAATCCTCTTTCAATTGCAGTGTTATTTGTGGAGCAGTAATTGCTATTTAGTGTAAAGAATGGTCGAGGTGCAGGGATTCATAATCAAGAATGTATTTTTGGTGTAGTGGTGAGTCATGGTTAGGTTTGTGGGTCTGGTGTGAGTCACCGTCTGTCAGCACAGACCTTACATAACAGTAGTTACTTTGAAAAGTGGGTCATCATCATTGTGTTGATGTAACAACTTTGCAGCTCAAAGGAAATGAGATTTTTGGGGTGGGGGTTGTGATTATCTAAACTCTTTACCTTTAATAGCAATGTCCCAACTGTTTTTCAGTTCAGTGGTCATGTAGGTTAATGACTCCTGAGTGAGTGATCTCAGAATAATCTGCCACCCTTCACTCATCTGTTATTTACCTCCGTCTCTTACTCTTGTTTGTTTTCGTATTTTCCCCCTCATCCAACTTGCATTCACATTTGTGTGCACAGACATACAGTGGGTTAGGAGAGCGAATTGAGATTGTCATAGTTTTACCCTCTCTGGTGTTCATACTGATGTGTGTCTGTGATGTGATGATGTAGCCAGAGGTAGAGCTAAAGTCCTGCATGGAGATAATATTTTCTAATTAAGAACAATATGACATAAACAGGTTGTACAGGCTTGTGACTATACCTGGAATAAGAGCTTAATGAGACAACGGCCCATCATGAAGACGACTTTGCCTCTCCAACATTATCTCATGTGGCTGGCTCCAAGGTAGAAACAACAGCACCAGCATCAGCCCCTATTCCTGGCCTGTGCAATCAGCCTCTCTATTACTGGTATCATCGAGTGTCAGGGATGAATGAAGAGCTCTCAGTGTGTGTCTCCTGGGGGGTAGTGTGGGTGATACAGAAACAGCTTTAAATGGGGAAAGAATCAATGAGAGAGGGGCGAAGATGCACGCACAAACAAAGAGAAGATAATAGAGCAGTGCTGTCATGCCTGGCAGTCTGAGAAACACATTAGAAATCAGGCATGCTAATGGACCACCTAAAATATTCACTGTGATTATGGAGGGGGCCTGGAGAGTTTCTGTTTGTCAGCACAAAGTCAAAACCCATACTGAAGAGCTTCCCGGTGATTAACCTCCCAGCTAATCAATTGGACTCCAGGGAGAGTGTTGGGCACAGATGGCTTCTGACTTCCCCCTCGGAGACAACTGTTGTTATCAAGTAATTGGACATAATTGCATTGCAGATATGAATCTTTTTTTTGTCCATTCCAAGTCACATGGACCGTGTGAGAATGTGTGTTGCCCATGAAATAAATAAAATTGCATTGGCCTTTTTCGTGCGTGGATCTGGAAGAGTTCAGATACAGCTGTCAGTGAGTCATAAATGCGAAGATAGCAGGGCAGTAACCTTCCTGCCTCCCTGCAGTGTATGGATTTGCCAGTTTCCCCCATGCAGCAGTAAAGACGAAGACAACACACCAGCCGTTAAGACGGTCTGCTGATGTTTTATTTTCTCTGGTTTTGGTGGATTACAGCTTTAATATAGAGCATACTTTCCCTCTTGTCTCTTCAGCGCTGTTTTATGTGAACATTTTGCAGATTAAGTCCAACAGTTTTTTATTGGACATATTTTCAACCAAGGCAAAAGTTTGTAATAAAGCTCTAAGATTTATGGATAATCAAATGCGGCCACTTGGTTAAACAAGGCCTGCGCTCATAATGATAATGAAAAAACCTTGAATATTATTCACTTTATGAAAACAGTGTGGCTTAATGGTCAACACTGAGTAAATAGGACTGTTAGTTACCACTTGTTCAAACATTGTTGTATGTGTTTTTTTAACTGTTGTTGTCATGTCTGTCATCAGAAAGACAAAAAAAAAACAACAGATCATGATGATAACCATTGGCTCAACATAACATAATATTTTCCACTGAGAAGTTGGTCTCAGCCTTTTGAACACTTCTGTGTAACTGTAGATTGTGCAAATCTCTGAGATATACTCTATGAAGTCATGCTTTAGGATAAAACCTTTACTTTTATGTGGATATTATAGTTTTGTGCTCAATGACTGTGGCCTGTTTATGACATAGTCCTCTACTTCCTGTTTTACACAGCATACAGAATGATATATTATACGAATGCATATGCGTAACAGGTTTTCCAATCTGCAGATGGAGATTATAGTAATTCCTCCCTCCCAGTGCTCTCACTTCTTCATGATCACTTTCTGAAGAAAGTCAAATCCAACCATGTCATTTTTCTTTACATTTACCCATCGTCTCTGGTTTCCCTAGTCTCAGATGTTGAGTGGGAAACAAGGTTCACACATTTAATTGTAAATCTAAATCTAATTTATTATATATGATCACATAACTAAAGCTACCTAAAGATATTGTTACTGTATATTACTAATAAATGGAAATTAATAGTTTTATTCTTAGTATATGTGCATTGAGTCAATGACCAGTCCCTCCACAGAGAAATCCCTTGATGGTCATTACTCCAGGGCATAGCCAACCCATTCTGTCCACCAGCTTTGAGGGGGATTTCTCACTTACACTGGGTCTATGCTGGACCACTTTCTCTTTTCCCTTTTATCTGCGTTTGTTCATTTGTCATTTCGGCGACTGGAGAGCAGCTGTTGGAAAAGTTGCTGAGTTCACTCACTTTCATTGTTTGGCCTTATTTGTACTAATGGCTATTTGAGCAGCCTGAGATGCCAACAGCTTCCTGGAATGAGACATGTTGAACCATATGGCTGCTGTGCCCTTACTGTCACTGTCAGACCTGCACTGTGTCCACTATGTGTGTGTGTGTGTGCATGATTGGCTGTTTTCCTCTAAATGCTTTACCCATCTGTTGTCTTCACTTTGAACAAGATGCTAATGTGATAGCCTGGTACAGTATATCAGTATTTCAAGACACTGGAGACAACCATATTAATCCATTTTCATGTTTATAAAAGATGACTGAAGTGTTGTCAACACACTTTAGGTGGAATCCATCTTAATAAAACGGTTTTCAGTATTAGAATTTAAACAGACACAAACTCGGAGAGTCGGAGCACAATAAAAAAAGATCCCAACACATTCTCCCGTCTACCTCCTCATTACACCTAACGGTGAGTTCCCCCATTAATATTGAACTTATTTATGCAGGAATACAATCGTCATATCGTTATAATTAGATGTACGTTTAGTGCCCTGATTATCTCAGTTTGAGTCAACTTACTCAAATACCTAAACAGTAACACGTTTTTCAGTTGAAGAGTCTCTCTCTGTCTCTCTGGCACCTTATACGCTTGTACATAATTCTTATATCTATTCATATTTCCACCAACGTTATCTGTGATCCTTTGCTTCCTGAACAGTCTCTTGAACTGCAGGGCTCCGCTTGGCATTCGTGCCCAACCACCTGTCGCATTGGAGCTGGTCTTGGTCTGTTTATTTACCCACATCACCAATTCTATGTTTTGATTTAGTTTGAAAATGTACAGTTTTTTATGATAGCTGCTTCCACACAATTTTATAAAAACAGAAGAGGAAATCCCAATGCTAAGCTCAAGGGTAATGAGGCAATTACAAAAATGAAGGGTGGTGAGAGGGGATCTGCGCTGCTATTGGTTAGGAAGTGAATGAGTGTAACAGCACAGCTGGGTTTGATTGGTATTTGTTAGCACGGCAGCAGGGACAGATGGTAAAATGCAACGCTTGCTTTGGACAGAGATGGAGGAGAGTGGGAGTGAGATAAGAGAGGAGACAGCAAGGGTGATATTGTAATGAGGGAATTAAGGAAGGAAGGAGAGAAGGTCTGAAGGAGGGGTTGTGGGAATCATCGCTACGTCACCATGTACACCAATATAGCTCTGATGTTGCTGACCACTGTCGGGGAAGACTCCATGTGGGTGTTCCTTACTGTGACCCACACTTGCTGATGAATTGTGATGATGTGGTAAACATAATGGTCCATATATGTTTATATGTGGAACAACAGATTTTCATTTAAAAAAAAGCTAGACTCCTCCCGTGTCACCAGGCAGCAGAGCAGCAGCAGCTAGTGAAAAAGAAATATACTGTCTACACCCAGGCAGCAGCTATAAATAACTATTTCAGAGCAGCAGGAAAAATGGCTGCTCGGGCTCAGTCACCAAAGCCAACACAATCCTCACCCACTCCTCATATTACTTCACCTCTCAGTCTTGTGACGCTTCCTCTGCTTGAATTCCTGCCTCACAAATATTTCTCCAATCCAACTTTACACTGACTTGCAAGAGAAAACGGTCTTTTTTCTTTTTTCAGTGTTTTTGGGTCACCACTTCCGGTTATCCTTCCTCTGACGTGATCCCACACTTTTCTTGTCCTGGACTGGACGATTAATAGACACAGACCTTTTTTTGCCAAAGTTGTGACTACTGTAATGGGAGCTATTGCCGCTACTGTCCATCCCTCTTTTCGCCGGTAGCGACTTTGACAAGCCAGACGGATCTCTGATGTCACTCTGTCCGAGGTCCAAGCAAGCTGTTGGGGGTTTCAGTCACCTGGCCCCCAGCTCTCAGCACCCAGTTTGACACTCAATGTCAGCGGATCCCAGGTAACTGGGGGGCTTTTCTAAGCCCTTGTCAGCACTCTCTCATTAAAACCGACCACAGAACACCTGATAAGAAAAGATGGGCAAGTGTTGATAATCTGTGAGAAAACCAGCGGGGTTAGAATTTATGGGTTTACATTTGAAGGCCTTGCATGCTTACTTAAGCCTCGTGCATGTTTAGTCTTCCTTCGTTTCATCTTTGGAGCTTTGTTACTCAGTGCTCATTGACATTTTGTTTCTTAGGTATCACTCCCAAGTCCGAAAGTGGGCACTGCGTCAGCAGAACGGTCACAACTAATTGCATTTTTCCTGCTTGGAGACATATTTGTGGGAACACTCATTAAGTCACATTTGGGAGGCAGCTGTCAGGTCAGAAGGTTTCTTTTGACCTGTATGTTTCCCGTTGACCCCAGCAGTCCGTGCTACAGCGGCTCAATGGGTGAAACAAGATCACCTACAGCTACCATGTGAGTGAGATGTGTGGAGAAATGTTTCTCCAGCATGAACTTCTCAGTGTTTAGTTCTATATCTCTTGGCTGAACATTGGCTTGTGTGTGACTTAATGTCAGGCATGTGCACTACAGGTTTATTTGACAGTGAATGGCAGAGGCTGGGTACATGCGGTTCTAGTTACCTCACAAACTGTAGTTTACCTTGTGATATTACTTCATAAAACCCGTGACTGATGCACAGCATAAATCTGATCATTTTACAAGCAGCATCAGACAAACAGGGTATGAATCAAAGTGAGGCATTGCTTTGAATGGGTCAGTCTAATGGAGGTCGTAAGGGGGCCAGACCCCATGTCTCTGTGGCCAGGATATCTCACCCATTGCTGGGGGTGTCATAAATCAGGAGCCACTCCCCTGCTGCAACTGTGCCAAATGTGGAGTAAGGCAAGCTGACCCTGCATCCTCACCCATACCTCGCCCCATGTGAGCGTCTCTCATAGCATGATGGTGACTATGTGTTGACTTTGCAGGTTGCAGCTACGTGTCTGATTTGTTGAAAAGTTAAATTAAGGCTCTAGGCATGTCAGTAACGGTTTATGCCATATTGGGAAGGGTAACAGTGGCATGGCTTGCTTTGATTATCACCTTGAGTCACATAATCTGAAGTTTATGCATATCTGTTCATTTGTCTCTGCACAAATGAAAGCGTCTACGTTTGTGTCTGACTGCTGAGGAGCAAAGCAAAGTTTTAGCGAACTGTGTGTAAAGAATTTGAAAAGTATTCCTCAGGCACTTTCATCTTAATCCAAAGATGACTAACCAAAGTGACATTACATCGTGAGTCACTGTATTTATAACTCTGTAAATGTAAACAGTCTGACTCCAGGCTGGATTGGGAGCTGCTGTTTAAAATGAATACAGTGCCCTCATATGGCAGGCCAACACATCCCTGTCAGACCTCCTGGGGACAGTTACGGCAACATATGGCACCACCTAGTGGGCCATGGAAAAAGCGTTTCATAAGACATTTAGTGGAAGTGTGTGTGTTTGTGGTTGTGAGACTTTTTCAACGGATTTGATATTTTTTTTAAAGCAGTAACAAAAACCATACCAAAATACAAGACCAACCAAAATATACGATTTCAAAAAAGCAGTTTCTGCAGCTGCATAGAAAGAAAGGAGCTGAACTCTTTCAGGTTTTACAAGTCACTTTTCTGCCTGTAGGATTTCAGGCTTTTAAAGCTCAATTTCTTGCTGTTTTCTAAAAACTAAAAGTCCCATGAGCACCCGCCACCACCTACACAACCTGCACTCACAGCTGCTCAGCAGAAGACAACGGCGCTACAATGGAACATCCAGTGTTTTGTCAGCTATAGGGGGGTTGGGGAAAAAAAAAAGTTCACCAACTGTTCTCAAGTGAAAACATAAACTATATAAATGACAAAAAGCTTCTTTTTTTTTTACAGTATTAGTCAGTACATAAATTTGTTTTATTGGTCTCAATGTTAGAAATGTGTTCTATCTCCAGGCATAGACTACATAGGCATCCAGGTGTAATAATTATAATTATGTATTAGCCATGCGAATATATGCATTTATCAACTTAAGTATAGACATCTGAACATAAAACTGAACCTGATTGACTGATTTAACCCTGTGGCTTTCTGCAGCTCACTGTATTAGTGGGTGTAATAATTACTGTATGATGACAAGAAGAATGGTGATAATAATGAGAAGTAGGAGAGACAAAATGATACTGATCATATGATTATTATAATAATAAGAAGACAGAGGAGTGAGTATTCAGGTGATATAGCTTTTGATGATCACATAGCACATATGGTACTGGCACGGGATGAAAAGTGGCTTTTTTTCTGTCTGGGTGTGACGATAACAGATGGACTGACTGAAAGTCCGGCTCCTTGGAAACTGAACGCTTGTGTGCTGAGATAGCACACTCATTTACAGCTGTTAAAATTTACAGATAGAGCTCCACAGAATAACCAAGAAAAGAAAATTTACATACACTGTGTAGGTAGAGAAAGAAAATAACAAAAGGTAATAGAACATACAAGTGAAATCCAGTTAGTACCCTTTGGTCAAAACAGTTAAGAGGGATTAATTACAGGTGTCTGCAAATATATTACTGTATTATATTCATACGTAAAAATATAATAAAATATTGAATTTTCCCAATTTGTTCACACAGTGCAGACACAGAAAAAAATAGACAACAAGGGTAAAAATAGTAGTTGGTGTAATTGCAATGTGCTTAATGCCTGTTCTGCTACCTCAGCAGCGTCCTTTGGAATTTATTCATGTGATTTGAATTATCAAATGTGTTGCGCAAAATGAGTCCTACGTTCCTAATGGATAGTATGCCATATTTAAAATTAGTTCCCTGTTTTTCTGAAGGGCTTTCGTTTTAAATATCTTGTGTAATCATTCATACAGAATAGTGAACAGTTGGCTTTTTTCCGGTAAATTATATACACATTGTATACACTCCGTCATTTTTTTTTTGTTTGTTCAAGGAGATGGATGGAGTAAATTTGACGCCCAAAATTAAATCCACTTCTGCTCCTGGTAGTTTGCCGGTTGTTTACCAAGACAGCTTCTTTAAAAGTTACTTTTCCATAACACATTAAAAAACACCAGCCATCGCCACAGTGTTGAGTGTCCCCGTCCCAGCGATAAAAGTGTCGACTGCAACTCCTCCCTCTGCATTACGCTTCACTAATAATAATTAATAAAAGTCAAGTCAACATTGTTTCTTGAGCAGAGCAAAATGCCGTACAAATGACATTAAAATAAATAGTAAATCAACCATATACAATAAGTAAAAACTTGGACAGCATACAAATTATTCAGAATTGTGAACGAACCAACAAAAACACTATAGAAAAATATATAATGTGTGCATGTGTGTGTGCATTGTATATACTGTATAGGCCTACAGTATGTGTTACTGTATGTGTGTTGTATGTCAGACACCAGATAACAATATCTTAACTGTGCATTCAACGTTAATTAAGGAGATTTGTCTGTTTAACAATTAATGAAATACATTTACTGCAGTTGTACAAGGAAGGAGGAATGTGAATTTTTTTTAAATTTAGATTTAGATATGCCTTCTCTTCTCTTTCTGGCAGTGGAGTCGCAGATACCAGAACATCTCACAGGGAGAAAAGTTGTTGGGCATAAACACTTGTTGAAACCATCTGTCAATCACTACGCAGGCACTGAAAATGAAATTTCAGCCTATATACGGATTATGTATAATTACAACAGTTTTGTTCTCCAGGGTAAAAGTGTTTCTTCTCTGAGTAGCTTATTGTTCAGGTTTCTTTAAAGAAAATTATTTTTTTAATGCTTTAAAAGGAGTGGTGAAACTTTGATTTAATATCGTACATGTCACCATAAGATGGATGTGGTAGTTGGTCAGTAATAATCATAAGTCTAGTTGTTTCCTCCTCTCCTCCTCTACCCCCGTCCTCACACATGCTGAGCACTTGTGACTTTTCATCACATGCGTCTCTTCTGCCTGTCGGGTTAACACAGGGAACCAGCGTCACTCACATAGGCAAAAGGCCACTAGCAGTGATGTTATGCTAGTGTACATGTGCTAGCAATAGTCGACATGTTAGAGGGAAGAGACGTATGTCAGTTTCAGCTGCTGGGCAGAGGTCAGACTCTGGAGAAGCAGAGTGGAGTGACAGAGGTGTAACCTGGACCTCCGCTTCCTGTCTTTTCAAGGTTTGTGTGTTTCTTCCAATACCAGCAGGAGCGCTTTTACAATACAAGCCTGTAGTAGTGGAGATAATGTGGTGGTAAGACTTGTCAGCTGTACGGAGTTGGGGCTCTGTACAGAGGCAGGATTTATGGCTGTCTCTGGAGCTGCAGTGTGTTTGGGCGCAGGGGGATATTTTGTTGGATGTTTCTCTCGTCTGGGCTGTTCTGTAGCTGGGCTTGAATCCGTCCTCTAATTTGTTACTTCCCCCGATGAGGCTCTGTCGACTGATTGGGCCCATGTGGTGTTTGTTATGACTGCAGACCGGTTTTTGATCTTTGTGGCAGTCACAGTTAGGCTCAAACTTGAACCGGCATGTCATTCTGTCACGTTTGTTTTCTAGAGCTGTCTTGAAAAATTATGGATGTAATTTGTAATTTTAGTTTTTATCATGAATCGTCTGTTTTTGTTTCTTTGAACTTTTGTGTGTTCAGATTAAGTCTCTTGCAGGGAAAATCGTCCCAGCAAAGGCGCTCATAAATAAAACAAATTATTAATCTTATAATGTATTGTGTTGTGGGGCTGCCAGATGTATAACAGGTTGCTGAGTTCTTACAATGGTTAGAAAGTTACCAGTGTTCATGCATATTTGAATTGAAAGCTTAAATTCTGCAAAGTGAATCAGTATGGTTTTTTTTTTATTAATTGTAACAATAAGTCAGTTTTGACGTCTGTTGTCTATGACGGACGTTTAGACTGTAGCGAATCTTACATTACATTTTTTGATCAAATTAATGGTGTAGCACTCGTCCTTAATAATTGTTTTTATTGATAGTTACTTTGTTGATTGCTGAGTTTTGGAGGTTTGCTAAGATGAGGTAAGTTTTACGAAAGATCATCTGTACAGTACATGTTTTTTATTTTATTGACAAATGTGTTTTTATCATATTAGATGTTTCATTTCTAAATGTGATATGAAAAACAGCTAATTTCACTCATTTCACTATTCCTGTTTGTATTTCACTAGTTCTCTGGGTTGCGTGTGTCCATTAAGATCGCCAGAGAGAGGAGCAGCAAAGGGCCACAGGTCAGATTTAAACCGCTGCAGTTAGGATCAGGCCTGCCTCCTGCTGAGCCACTGGGATGCCCTGAGAAAGCAGCAATTTCAATCAGAAATGGAGTATTTTTTCCCCCTTAGAGCTGATAATATAGAATGTGTTTGTAGAATCCTTTGTCCGGCAGGAAAAGAAGGAATGTGTTGAGCAGTATTCAAGTTGGACACTTGGACTTTCACACTTTTTTTCTCTGGCTTTGCACTTGACATTGGTCTTGGCACTGTATGAGAAATCTTTGCCTCAGAAACAGATGGGAGTAGAAAATCAATTCAAATAGCGCAGCCATGTCATTTGATTATTTTTTCACCAGACTAGACTCATAAAATATTAGGTGCATTTTCACAAACTGATCAGTAGACTGAGAACTGACAGAAGCCGGCTCAGAATCACGAAAAAACAGCTTGTTACGTTTACGTGTTACTGTTTTTATGGTTATGGAACTGCGGGCGGAAAGTAGCATCTTGCTCTAATCCGGCACATTTACATGTTATGACCATTAATGTACACTATCCCATTTAAATGAACAAATTAAGTAAAGTACAATTCTCCATGTTCTATAAGTCTGTAAAATATTGTCAAAGTTTAAAATAAGTTTAATCTCTCATCTCTCAGCACAGTAGAAAGAACAATATCAGTAATTTCGCTCATGACAGAATCTATTCACACTGTCCTTCACCTTAAACTGCAGTAAACCCTCTGATTGACAGTTGTCTCCTACTTTAAAGCCTGTATGTGTGAAAGTAAGCCTTAAACATTAACACACATTTAAATAGGCTCAATAAATATATTGACTTGTGCTCTGAAGATACTGAAGATGTAGTTTCCCAGATATTACAAACTATGACCCCATATAAAATGAAATCTGGCCTGAGCATGCTCTCATCACATCATTATTGTACTATCTCTATAAACCTCCAGATCTGCTCCAGAGTCTGTTAAGAACCTTAAAATAAAAGCATGTCCCTGAAATCAATGGCACAATGTTGGCATTAAATAGAACCCAAATGAACTTTTTTTTAATCTTAAAGCGCAATTGTAAAACAACAGAGAAATATGCCAGCAGAGTATAAATTCATTTATATGTATAAGATTTTAGATGAGCACAAGTCTATTCATAAAACTGACCTAATGTCTGCTGGCATACAGTAGAAGACACGACTGAGTGTGAGAGACGGTTTCAGCTGTGAGAGGTAAAGTATGGCCCTCAATCCAAGCGCTCTGGTAAAACCTAGGTTTGTGTTGGATTTGGTGTTGGCTGATTTATGCAGAGTGTTTGTGTAGAAACATTTTTGTATTCACCCTGAAGACAGAAATATGTGACTTGTTCCTTTGTCAAAAAACTTGGTTTAACACCGTTGATAGGTGCTATTCTTTAGTGATTCTTTTGTTTTTGTCAGCTGCTGAATTTAATTTAAAAAAAATGTGTGTGCCCAGTCTGGGTCAAAAGACTTGGTTTTACCTGAACCTTTACGTTCTGCTACCTTGCCCTACTGCTCTCTAAATGCTACTGATTTAGCATTTTGAAAGTGAGTTTCACTCAGTTGATAAATAATTGAGTTTATCAGTTTGTCATTCACGATGTTAAGTTATTTACTTACATTATAAATATAACATACTCAGCTACTCTCTCTTGCACTTGGGACAACCTGCATCCATCATAAATGTACAGAATGTTAAAATCATCCCATATGTGTGTCCTGAGGGGTGTCCTGGTAGTGTGGCTGTGAGGACTATTTCTAAATAACATAATTCAGTCAAATATGTCGCCATAGTCACATTTGCAAGCTTTTCTGTTTTTTTGTAATTCCAGTGTGACTCTTTTAAAGGCTTTCCTGCCGTACCTGGTTAAAGTTTGTTTGACACCTATATTCCCTGTCGTCATCACAAGACTGGTCTGAAGTGTCTAGCACACTCTGCCAGCTGCCCAAGAGTCCATATTAGTCTATTAAGGACACTGTGTCTCGGGATGGCAGAGGCCAACTCTTGTATTTATAGCTTTGAGTCATAAGTTGGAATGGTGTAAGCGTATCTCTCCATCAACATGCTTGTTCGCTTAAGCGTGTGTACAATCGGCAGCAAAATTTAGGATTGTCAATTGTCCAAACTGCATCGGTTATCATACATACTTAGAGTATGACCAATGATTTTTGAAGTAAAGGTCTGCTTGAATTTTTTTACCCACTTACATAAAACCTAAACCAGGAAAAGGAATGAAAGAAGACTTTTCTGAACAAAGTTACAAATGCTTTGCAGTTTGAAAATGTCTAGCAGATGTTAACGTGTAAAACAGATATACAGTTTCAAAGAGCAAGTACTTAGTTTATATATCAGTAATACATGACAGATGTCAAATGATGGCAAATTAAGTTTTGCATTAGGGCTGTCATGATTATACATTTTTAGTTGGCGAATAATTTCCATACGCATAATTGTGCATTTCTTTTCTTTGAATTTGTTTTTTCATGCAGCGTGTTTATTAAGCAGCTACACCGCGTTACGCTGTCTGTTGCATCTGGTATTGTCAAATTTCTATTTAGACACTTTGGTTAAACCTCAAATGGTGGAAAACAGTGAGGAAATAGTGTTAGAAATATTACATTTCTGTTAGTTTCATCCAGCTGTTTTTATACAGATGAATGGAAATGAAATAATTGTACTGATTGCGGTCAGGCGATTATGTAATAAAAAAGAAAAGAAAAATGTAGTAAAATATACTACAGTATATGGAGTTAAGTAAATAAACTTCTGCCAAATATTATCATAGTAATACTGTAGTAATCTAACAGTGAGTATGAACAGTCATACCAAAAGTTATACTGGTGTAACAAAGTGAAGTGCTACAGACAAAACTAGTTGTTTTTACCTTGTTTTCTAAATGAATGCTGGGAAATTTTATTTGTGAAGCATGATTCAATTTTAACATAAACACAAGTATGATTTTCCATATTTTTTCTGTCATTTTAAAATCCAAATCAAACTTACGTAGTTTCATTGCTCTTACCCGTTCTGGGTTAGGAGTGTGATCTCAGGACGTTAGACTGCAGAGGGAAGGTTTATAGCAGAATGAGTAATAGTTGTGATATGAGTAGTATTGTGGCAGTGCCGTCTCTAGAGCATCAGGGAGACAGACCCATAGGTGATAATCCCCCCCAAAGCTTCAGTTGCATAAATTAAATTCATATTCATGAACGTCCTTGTATTTTAGAAACAATCTGTTTTATAACGTTTCATTTTTTGGAGAGAGCTGTGTTATTATTACCAATAACCATAATGTGTCAGTATCTCCATGTGCTAAAAGTCTATCGCTGACAAATCTCTGTCTAACAATTTAGAATTTCACCCTGCATAATCGAATTGGTCTGTCACCTTTCATCAGGGTCGGTAGGAGCAGTGGCTAGATAGGGGGGTGTCAGGTGCTTCACATAGATGATGTGATGAGTAGCTGAGTAGACTAAGTTTAGACAGCATGTGAGAGCATTCATCAAAAATTGAAAGGACAGACCAGTCAAACAGGGTCATGGCACCAGTGGCTGATGTGGTTTTGAGTGGTTCTGTTACAGCAGTTTGTGTTGTAGGAAGCCCACTGTAGCAGAGGGAAAATAGACGCTTGGACCGCTAACCTTTTGATATACGAACCATGCCCTATACAGCTGTCGCTATTTTACGTCAACTACTGTGTTCATTTTTTAAAAATCTGAGTTATTACACGATACACCTACGGTAGCAATACCTTGAAAGATAAAATCCATAATTGTTGAAGTCATTTAAAGGGATAGTAGGGATAATTCAAATTTCACTCATTATCTACTCTCCCTCATGTCGACTAAGAGCTGTGAGTTACGGGGGGGTCCACGCAGCAGTATTTGTCCATATAATGGTTGTCAATGGACACCAGGTTTCTTTGTCCAAAAAGACACACCAAAAAATATCCAAATACCTCCATACTGCTCATCTGTATCGACATGAGAAATTGTTTTGCCAGTCAGTGCAAATCACATGAGAGTTGCACCGACACAGGAAGAGCAGTGAACTGAGACACTGGGAGCTTCCGCTACAAACAAGCTTAAAAATATAGACTTATTTAATTTTTTTCGGAACAATTTCTCATGTCGGGCTCCAATACAAGAGGGACATTACAGACGAGCAGTATGGAGGTATTTGGATGTTTTTTGGTGTGTCTTTTTGGACGAAGAAAAGTGGTGTCCATTGACAACCATTATATGGACAAATACTGCTGCACGGACCCCCCCCCGTAACTCAGAGAAGGAACGGAGGACTCTGAAAATTCACACAGCTCTTAGTCGACATGAGGGTGAGTAGATAATGAGTGAAATTTGAATTTTGGGTGAACTATCACTTTAAACGATCTGAAATGCTCTTGTTAGATAATTAATCTGTTGTGGCGTGGACAGTTGGAGAGTGAGAACCACCAGGCTGAATACGGATGCAGAAAGTGAGTGTGTCCATGGTAAATAGTTGGTCCAAAGAGGCTTCGGTCTGCTTATGTCTACTGTTCACTGAACCGTGAACTGGAAAATCATTTTCCAGTCGGACAGGGTGTATGTTTTTTTCTTTTTTTTCCCCTTCTTTTTTTTGTACAACTTTTACTACATCATTCAAATTCACTTCGTTCCTGTTCATGTACCTTCATTGTCCAGGGACTTGTTACACTGATGGCGATTGATTTTATCAGAGCATGTGTAGAAAAGAAATTTGGTCAAAATAATACATTTTGGGTGTGATGTTTGGTACTTTTATCAGCAATACTTCAAAATACAAAAACATTGGTTGAACCATATACTGTATAGCATTAGGGTTAAAAAAATAATTTCATCTGCTGTGTTATACCTCTTGGCACTCACTGATAACTTTCTTTGGTAAATCCGTCATCCATCAGCAGTGACAACAGTGAAGAAACAGTTTACAGCCGTTTATCCACTAGCAGTCAATAATTCTGTTGTTGTAATGGCTGTAAATGGTGTGGAGTCAATGTGACCTGAATGGTTATTATTTTTCTTTCAATTCCAAGGAAAGGTCTCTGTGCTAAGTACATGGTACATTTGAGACTGATATATAACAATGACAATAACAACCATTGGTGACAGCTCTAGGAGGCAGCATTCATTATATCCAGTCAAGGTTTTTGCTTTCCCTCCATAATCCATGCTTGCACATCCTGTTACACCAGTAGCAGTCATCAAAAGTTAGTTAAAGAATGAAAATACAGTGGCTTGTATTTTAATACGGCACCACCCAAACACATTCCCATTGATTTCTGCAGACAGTGTCTCTGCCTACGCGTCTCATCAAACTCCATTCGATGGTTTCATTGATGTGGTTGCTGTATGTACAGCTTGCAATCCTGGGCTGCCTACTCTGAATGTCTCTGCATCCAACTCCCATGCTTACGATCGTAGACACAAATGCAAATACTCTCAGCTATTGTGTGTCATCTAACAAGTGATTCCAGTGAGTAAGTTGATTTGCACTTTGAGATTCATTAAGTACATTATTTTTTTCATTTTTTTCCCCCTACAGCATCAGTGCAGTGGACAGCGCTGATAAGAAAGGCCTGCAGGTGGGTGGTCAGTTGTTGGGCAGTGTGCAGACAGGGCTTCAGCAGCAGAACCAGCAGCTCCTCCTGACTCCAGCCAGCCTCCAACTTGCTCAGCTCCAGGCCCAGCTTACCCTCCACCGCCTCAAACTGGCTCAGGGGGGAAACCCAGCCACTGCTG
This sequence comes from Decapterus maruadsi, assembly GCA_030347415.2. Classification (NCBI taxonomy): domain Eukaryota; kingdom Metazoa; phylum Chordata; class Actinopteri; order Carangiformes; family Carangidae; genus Decapterus; species Decapterus maruadsi. Next base: position 24,956,982 of record CM064901.1, on the reverse strand, counting down.
CCTCTGTTCTCAATCAGGTTCTCTCCAATGTCGCCATGTCCCAGCCCCTGTTCAATCAGCTACGGACTTCGACGATGGTTGGGAATCCGCAGGGCACCTTCCCTGCGGGGGTGCTAGGATTTCCCTCTTCGAATTCAGCCTTGGGGGCCTTAGTGGGTGGGGGTTACCAGCAGAACCCAGGGAATGTGAGACTGAACCATCCTGCTGGAGGGAGCACAGTGGGCCAACAGGGCGCGGAGTATGGTAAAAAGTCAGGTTCAGCTTACCCCTCTGATACTGACAGGCGTGTTCAGTATAACTTAGTTGGAGGAACATCTGCAGCATCAGCTACTGCTGGTGATGGACATTACACAGTGATAAACACTCAGGCAAAGAACATGAACAATGCTGGTTTTCAGAGAGATTTCTATGGGCAGGATATGCAGGGGCAACAAGCTGGATTTAGTGTCAATGAGCAGAACATAAATGTTTATAACTCCCCCGGGCCTAAGGAGCAATGGAAAGGCACCACCAGCATGAGTCACACTAGCAAGATGGATATGGTTTCTAATGCGGCCACCGTGTGGCCAGCAGCTGGCCAGACGAATCGTTCCCGGACGGAACTATATAACCCAGAGGAGCCGACCCCTGACCCCAAGTTCAATCACAGCAGTGGAAGTTCCTCTTTGGGTTCAAGTGGCACACAGGGATTTGGGGGCTTCCAGCCCCTGCATGGAAGTGAGGAGACCAGGACACTTCAGCCTTATCAAGTCAATGATTACCATGCCGTCACACCTACTCAACTACCACACCAGTGTAGCATCTGTGACAAGAAGGTTTACAACCTCAAGGTGAGTGAAATGGTCCGGCAAACCCTGCATGCATGTTGTTGTTTTGCAACGTAACCAGAAACTGAACACATTCATTCTCTACATGTTTAACCTTTGTCAGCTCATACCTTAAAAATAGACAATAGAGTAAAACAAGCAGGCACCAAAGCTCTACTAAGTAGGCAGTAGATGTTGTCTCTTTAATTGCTGGCAGCCATGAGCTTATACAAGGGGTATGTAAGGACTACCGGGGGGTGGTGGGGGGTGAGCAGTGAGCTGCCAGTGTGTCCACGTTGTCTGAGGCTATGTTTGGATGGTGTATTTGTGTGTCTTAGTGTGTTTGTATGTTTTTCTAGGACTGGGACCAACATGTGAAGGGAAAACTACACCTGCAGAATCAAACATTGTACACAAACGAAAGGTGAGTCGTTTCCAACTCTAAAATTCACTGCACAGAGTTTAAAGTAGATTGTGATAACAACATGTTCTCCAACACGTCCTTTTATTGGCAACAAGAACTTCAGATATTCACAAAGCCAGTGGCTTCACACTGTTTGTTCTGTTTCTTGTTGATTGTCATAAAATTGAGTTTCAATGTTTGCTTTTATATTCATCCCTCACTGTGGTTTTTCCATTCTCTCACCAGCTATGTTTAAATTGTTTTTTATTTTACTGATCATTCCTAAGCATTTTTTTTAAATGGAGGAAGCAATTTATTTTCCTTATCCTTGCTCTAAATACAGCTGTCTTAATGTTTCTATGAATATGAGCTCTGTCACAAGATATGACTGAGGAAGGCAGGGGAGCGGCAGCTAAAATCAGCCTTCTATGATTGTTGCAGCTCCACCGTGGTTTCAGCTGGAGCTGTTCACTACACTGCCACCAGGCCTTCTGATGCAGGTCTGAACCCCGGGGGGACAAACTCCATGGTCTACTCTGCTGCAAGTCAAGGTACGATAACCCCTTAGTCACCACCTCCACCAACCAAGTGTCCCTTTTTTGCTGGTGATGTTAGAGTGATGTTTTTCTGACGGCTGGAGTATGTGAAACGGAGTGATAGATGGAGGTCAGGGAGTATTTTTAGTTGCGTGAGAGTACGCGGCAACATGTTTTCATATCTTGACACAGTGTATTTTGATACATTGATGTATTATAAAGTGTTTTGAAATCCAAAATATCTTGACCGGCGTGAACCCAAACAATAACTCATACTATTTGGCAGTTTATAACTTTTGGTGCACATTTTGTATCTGAATAGACACAACACTGATGATTTCTGTTTGGTGCTTAAGCTTTACTTACGCATTAACAAACTGAGCACCTGTTGTCTATCATAGCGATCCTATCACAATACTGTACCACATATCCCGTATGTATTCCCTCGTGTATAATTACTGTAAGACATACCATCTGTGGGTGGTCCAGACTGCAAAAAAAACCCTCATTGTTTCATGGAGTGGGTGTTTTAGCAGCCTCAAGTTGCAGATATGGTCTCTCACTCTGACATATACAGTCTTTTACTCAGAAAAAACTCTGATTAAAAACATTCCAGCTGAAATTTTTTGGATTTATTTTCTTATTGGATGTGATGGAATACGCTCTGCTGTTTACATACACCGATGGATTTAATTGAAACAGCTGTGTGACTTGGGCAGAAGTGTTGCTTGTCCGTGTGTCTTCCTCAATAGCTGTATTAAAACAGACTTTCTGGAAACGGCCAGTTCAGCCTCTAAGCTGCCATTTTTGAAACGTGTAGAAATGCATGTCAGTCAAGACAGAAAGAATGCTTTATTCTGTTTGGGCTTTTAAACTGACTATAATCTGAATGCTAAACGCCATGTAAATATCTGCAGGTTCTGCGCCCTTCAGTTAGGTATCCACTGTTCACGAACTACATTGCACACCCACCTTAAATGTCTGTCTTTGCTGTCAGCTCTGAGCATATGTTTTATATACAGTAGCAACAAAACAAGAAAGCATTTTTGTGGGCAAAGGACTAAAGAGTTTGAATGAAACATTTATGCAATATGTATATAATTGAACCCCAGAGTCAACTAATGTAACTTTTTCCCCACACTTGCTCAATTGCATCAGGATAATTTTGAATTGTTTCCACAGATGTATCCTCAGGAGCCAATACATCATACTTGCCAGCTGCAACCATGAAGACTTATCCCATGTCTGACACAGGATTTGCCTCACATCAACCAGAGTCAAAGGTCAGACAAATGTTTGGATTTTTTTCACTGAATCATTAGAGTCTGATCTTGGCATGTAAATCAGATTTAGTGACAAGAATGCTAGGGACAAAGAAACATCTGTCGCTCTCAAATTTAATTATTCTGTTTTTATTAGAAAGTGATAAATAAAGTTTGGCCATTGGCCAGCAAACTAGGCTAGTTTTAATGGTATATTTTGGAGCAGTGTGTCATGGTCAGACTGAGCAGGTATGCAATTATATCTTATCTCTGATTAGATTCTCAATGTATTTATTCTGTGCACTGTATTTTTTCCACCAGTCAGTGAAGGTTGCGTTGCTCTGTAGTAGAAACATGTATGCAAGGTGTGTAATAAACGGATACTTGCTGTGCTTTGGGTAATGAATGGACCTGGATCCCCTTGTTGACAGCTGCTGGGGCCCAACAGCAGGCTTTGTCTGGGAATGACAACTCTTTTCCACTGAACGACATAGTCAGGAAAACAGTGTAATTAAATACTTGCTAGAAACTAGGTGTTGCGAATTTTGATTAATCCTTAGGTGCCATTTGATGATTACCCAGTCCCAGAAAACGATTTAAGTTGTAAAATGTGGATTTACAACAGAAAAGCTTTGTGACTAGGAAAATGTTGAGCAGTGAACATTTGTGAAAACGTCCATACTTTTTTCTTTTTTTACTTTGTAAAGCTTTTATTCCTAACTGCGCTAAATTGATTCAGTTCATTTTACAAAGGAGGACAGAGAGTATATGTCACATTTTTACTAGACAAACGCTGGTGTGTTTTGACAAGACAAAGCTTAGCCATGTGTTTTGTCTTTCACACAGTCTCATGTTGACTAAAGCTGCTTTACAGGCCCATGTTCCAACTACATCACACACACATGTGACTGCATGGTGGCCTGCCTTTCAGAAATATTTTTGTTTGATTCTCCTCAACAAACATTTAAGCCGAGGTCTATCACTATGGCTGAATTATATAACTTTTGTGGACTGAGGCTGCATAGTTCATCTATAACTCACAGTAAAAATGAAGAGATGAAAATATAGGCTACACAACAATAAGAAAACAGCTAATTACAGGGGTATACTGCAGATAACATGAGCATTAGTTCAAATATTTATCCATGTTGGTCTTATTTAAATTGCTTTGCTGCAACCTGGAAAGATGCCGGAAATCTAACACTTGGATTACAGCAGAGGGTGCAAACTGTGGAGGGTTTCCAAAAATGAAGCATAAGTAAATGATAATCCCTTCACTTTGTCTTTGGCTTCAATTAAAGAAGAATATTCCTAAGGGCTTATCTGTCAATACCTACATTCCTACAGTTAGTTTGCCTGTCCAGAAGTGTTGGCATGTGACAAGGGTTGAAAAAAAAAAAACATCAGCTGTTGATGGCGGGCAAGTTTCTAAAAAAGCACAGTGCAGCTAATGAAAGAGGTGAAAGGCATCTGAATTTAGTTGCAGAAAACATGAACAATCTGGTGACCAGCGTGTAGTCAGTAAGCAGCTGTACACACTGTGCAGCTTTTATACAGTATGCATGCATATTACTATTTGTTTTAATTGCTGCTGTCTTTAGACTCTTTTCCATAGAAAATTCTATGAATAATGTGTTACTAGTGTAAGGTCTTTACTAAAGCACATTAATCTCACTACTTACATGTAGGATGATATTTTGATGTTGTATGACTAAAAGGATATTTTAAACTATACGAGGATTCTTACGGGTAAAATAAGAAAAAGCTAGGAATATAGTTAAAGTTTATTTTTGTCATTGCAGAAGAATGTACAACAACATTTCAATTGGCAGTTTAGTTTAATAAAAAGTTTTGCAAAAGTTGAAAAAAAAAAGTTAAGTGTGAAGTGTGAGTAGTTTGTGAAAAGGAATTATGAGAAGAACTACTTACTAAGAAAAAGTTTTTTTATTTGTTTGTTTCACTGAAGAATCAGATTATAATTCCCAGGACATTTTGGGCCACATAAATATTTTTTTTTAAGATCTGAGATAACGGGATGTAATAGATTCAGTGGCTGTCTTGTTTAAGGTGCCTCCTTCCATTCCACTTTTTTATTACAGCCATTTGCTCTTCTCTTCCTTGGCAGGAAGAGATGAAGCATTTAACAGGAGCCTGATGTGAAAGTCATATGCTTCAATGGTTGGTTATTGACAAAGGCTTTTATTGGATCAGTGGAAAAATATTTATGGGCTGTGCTACATGAGCTAATGTTAGTTGCTATAAACACACACCTGTTGAAGCAGAACAGGTGGAGTTTTATTGTTTGAGTGTTCGGCAGAGCACTCAAACAACGGTGCACACACAAACACATGCAATGATAATTGAACTTTGAAAAGTAAAAGGTAAAAGTGTTTAACATTTATTCATTAGAAACAGAAACCAATCAAGCAAAAAACTTTTTCAGTATTGAAATAAAAATTAAATAATTAAATGTACTATAGTAGTTGATCTATGATATAAATTTCAATATAATTGAAATTGTGATGGAAATAAATAAAACCAACAAACTGCAAACCTGAACTATAAACCATAGATACCTAAGTACGTGCACTTACACACATGTGCGTAAGCACATACAAACTTGCACATAGGCATTGCATGTACACAGACATTCCTCAGTCTGAACCACAGTGTCTAGCAGCCCCACTTTTCAGTAACACAGTAGCTTCATGTGAAAATAGTACTCAAAAAGAGATAAACACAGGATTACAGCTAACCGCTGTAAGGAGCACAGACCTAAAGACCCCCGGGTCACACCCCCAGGCAGTGGTGTAAAGTTTCAGACTGGTGAGAGACTGGTAAAATGATCTGTGGGATCAGTGTGCAGGCACTCTGTGTAGGAACGTGGGGAAAAACTGTGAAACCAAACTGACCGTCTTCCTGGATCCACCAACATGGATCCTGCTTTGTACAAATAAACAGGCATGCCCTTCGGATAGATTCCAGCTCATGTCAATCAACATGTTGTCAGTGAGAGCACCATGTGAAATGGTTGTTATCCTTTACACCATCTGGCCCTGGGTTGCTAGATCATGCCGTTGTCATAACACATATGGCTGGACTCACTGTGGCAGGTAAAGCCATTATCTCTACAGGCTTTAGTCTAAGGGGGTGCAAATCGTTTAATGAGCAGATTTTTGAAAAACACATGAAAGGAAGAAGGTTCAGGTTTAATTTGGAAAAGTTATTGTGTAGTCAAATTTAGAGATTAGGATTTAGGTGTATATCCATCACAAGTTACTCTTAAATCTTAAAATGCTTTTGACAGTTGTTTGGAGCTGACCAAGTAGACTGGCTTTGCTGATTTGATTGTGAGTAGGTACTGACATAGTATAACTCTGCTCCTCGGGTTTGCGGTCAACAGAGACAGCTACTGTTTGAAGCCCGAGCCAACCTTGACAGTGATATCAATGCTGTGGTCAAACTGTCTAGGCTTTCAGACATAGAAGAGGTTTTACAAGGCAGACATCAGTGAACACAGTGAGCAAAGAAGAAGACTCTTGTTCTTTATAATATTCCAAGGGCATAAACAGCCTATTCCTGGATCTGTTTATTGAGCCCAACCTGCATTGACCTTTACATATTATGGTGGTGGCAGTGGCAGTGACATTGGCACAAGGCTGTTAATAGAATTATCACTCCTGCATCGGAGGCTGTTAATGTCAGCTTGCTGGCCAGAAACTGTTAAGTTGTGGCATAGCAATCCAATAATCTGGCTCATTTAAAGACCGATCATCCAAGTCTTGTTTGGGGTTCTAACAACTTTTCCACATCTTGTGAATAGAAATAACTCAACTAAATCTGGATAAAGAAGTCAGACGCAGCTTTTGAAAAGAAGTCGTAAATGTATTACCTGCTTTGCATCTTTGTCTCAAATCATGAATCAGGATTTTGTGATACAGATCATGTGTGATCAGTGCTTTATTTATTCTTTGAATATCGATGTTTACACTTGATTGTATTTGGATATGCTTAGCCAAGTGACATTGAGATTGTCCCCCCCCCCATTATACTTTGCACATATGGCCATTGGACCCAGTGTGAAGTGTATGTTAGTGTTGGGTTTTCCCTGAACAAATTCCCTGTAAAAACAGAGACCCTTGCTGCTCGTCTGAGTTGGAATTAGGACTCCCAGTCTGTCCCGCACATGGGACTGTCTGTCAGGTCTGTCAGCTCATGGAGCAGGAAGAGGAGGAGGGGCGCTGGGAAAACTGCAGTTGCAGCATAATGCTTGCAGAAATAAGACACCGTGATATAACAAGCTGAATTTACAACTGCTTTCTGCAGCGATGTTCAAGGAACACAAGGGATCAAATAGTATTTGCAATGACGAGACCAACGATGAAGATACTGGTAAACCGATTAAGTCAGTCAGTGGTTGTTTCCTTTGTGTTTCTAAGAGATTAAGTGGGTTTTTAGGGGCATAACGAGAAAGATAAAAAAAAAAAAACATGATTAGGGGGTCATGTAGCTCATGGGAATAGTACAGATGCATTATGCACACTGCTAATTTCTTCTGCATACCATTGAATCACAACATCCAGTGTCGGTAGGGCCAGATGTTGAAAGAAACTTATGGTTGTGAGTCAAAATATGGGAAAGATGAGCTCAAGCTGCTAGAGATTTGAGGATAAATACTTCAGCAGATATTTTTTAGGATGTGCAAGCAGAAAAAGAAAGAAACAATAAATAACATCTTTAATTTGGACTTAAATATGACCACGGAACGTAGCAACAGTGATCTGCAGCCTCCAGTGTCTCCATGCAAAAGTTTCACTCGTTCTCACAATACTTATCAACCCACTATCCTTTAAGAAAAAAAACAAAGGGGGGAAAGACAGGCGGATGTTGAACAGTGCAGATATCAAATGTCTGGTGCCAGTCAGCTGACAAGTCTCTAAATCCAAACAAGAAAACTTTCATTATCACTGCTGCTCCACTGCCAGTGACCTATTAATAGATGTAATTGAAGGGGGGGATATATCAAGGAGGGAAAATAACATGACATCCTGTGTGATAGTGTTACCATGATGTTGGACAGACTAGTTTCCTACAGTGTTCTTGACTCTGAGATTTTTGTAATCCATTCATTCAATTTGTAAGTCAGCTTCACAGTTCGTTGAGAAGGTCAGTGTCACATACAATAAACCCACTTACTACGCGGCTCTATTAAACGCTGTATTCTGATGGTCAATGACTGCATTCTAAGGTCTGTTATTCTGTATAACAGAGAGGTGCTATGTATAACAGACCTTTGCTAGGGACGCTGTTCTGATCGGTGCTGACAATTATGAGCCTACCTTTCTATTAAGGCTTTTGCTTCAGAAAAAGAAATGGATGGATAGAACCCTGACACAAAACCCGACATGTGAAACAATGTTTGCAATTGATCATTTGTTATGTTTTGATTATTTGCAGACATTTCCACCAAGAAAAGCAACTGTAGGACGAGTCGTTCACATCTGTAACCTCCCTGAAGGCAGCTGCACAGAGAATGATGTCATCAACCTGGGATTACCCTTTGGCAAAGTCACAAACTACATCCTCATGCGCTCTACCCATCAGGTGCCAAAGAGTTTGTCACCTATTTGTCATTTGCTCATATTTGTATAAAACATTTTGCAGAAAAAACAGGAGAGGAGACCGCGTCTCCTCTCCTGTTTTTTCTGCATCTATGTTTTGAGACCAGCACCTGTTAAGATTGGATGTGCGCAACCTTTTTCACTCTTTGTTCCTACTATAAAACATTTTGCAGCATTTTGATTTTTTTTCCTCCATTACTCTTTATGAACTACATACTCTGAATGGTGACTTTGTTGCTCTGCTAAATGTGTAAATAACTATTTGCCAGTAACTTTACCACACCAACTTGAAAGGTGATGGTGTGTCAGTGTCCTGTTTCTGCTGCCTCTCAGCACACAGACTCAATTATTGGAGGATTAATTCATACTAATGATGTAGAATACTAGACAGCTAGGTTCATATGTGGCGCTATAAATGTTGAAAATAGTTTGGAGAGGTGTGTCACTATGCAAATCACCAAATGACCAATGTGCATTTTTATGATTATCAGAGGCTTTTTTCCACTGTACGTGGTATCATGTGCTTTGCCATAACTTGCTGGCGGTTTAACTACCGCTACATGACAGCTCACTCAGGTTCAGAGGTTTCAATTATCAGAACCTCACTGCAACATTAATGTCACCCCTATCAAATTTAAGACATTCATACTGAAACCATGGTATTGGTTACCGAACCCAAAGCAACTGTTCACGTGATTTATTATAGTAATGAAATACGATGCCTTGTGATAATGATTTTCAAAGATTCCTTTTCAACTGGTCTGACACATATGAAATATTGAATGTTATATGTCCTGCAAGAAAGACCATATAACTGTCATGAGGGTGTTATTGTTTACAACAAATGTTTCTCATCAGGCGTTTCTGGAGATGGCGTATGTTGAAGCAGCTCAGGCCATGGTTCAATACTACCAACTCACTCCAGCTATGATTAACAACCAGAAGCTGCTCATACGAATGTCTAAGAGATACAAGGAGCTGCAACTCAAGGTAAGATGACAGAACAAATGGAACAGCGGTCATTGGCTGTTGTGGGCAGCAACTACATTAATTTGTTCTCTTCAGAAACCAGGTAAAGATGTTCAAACAATCATCCAGGATATCAACTCTCAGAGGGAAAGGGATGAGATGCAAGAAGTTGAACAGTAAGGCAACTTTTCATTTTTGTTTTGTGTTGAAGCTCTATTGGCAGGAAGAAAATGGAAATTCAGTGCAAATGTCAGATTATGACTGAAGTTATATCAGTGCAGTATCTCTCAGCTAAAAAAATTAAGTTTCCACTGCGTAAGCTGTCTGTCATCTGTTTGCAGTTACATGCCGGAGAGAGCACGCTCCCGTAGCCCTATCAGCCGCTCTCTGAGCCCTCATTCCCACAGCCCCAGTTTTGGATCATGCAGCTCAGCCCACAGCCCCCAGGGGGCGCCATGCAGAGGTCCGGAGAGAAGCAATGGCCTTGGCCCCTGCCGCGGCTCTTGGGATTGGCCGTCACACCCAAGAAGGGCTGAGGACGAAAGGGAGAGGGATGATCAATGGAGGAACGGGGGAAGTGTGGATGACGATCGGCCTAATGGACGGCCCGTCGACCGCCGGAAGGCCTACCAAAAACCCTTGGATCATATCAGCTCAAGATCTGCAGATGAGCGAGGTGGAGGTGGCGGAGGAGGAGGTGAAGATCGGATGAGGAGCAGCAGAGACTGGCACCCGAGAAGCAGCCCTCAAGGCATGTCCTTCATCACATACAGAAACATGGAGGATGACTTCTACATGAAAGAGCAAACATACAAGTCAGACAAGCCACCCAGACCTTCGTACCAAAGGCACGACGCAAAGTCAAAGAGGAGGGATGGTGGTGACTACCACGGTCGGTCGAGACACTCTGAGTTTGAGATGAGTGAGGAGTTCCTTGGCAGGACACCAGAAGAAAAGAGGCAAAGCTCACCAGGCAGGGGACGGAGCAAAAAGACAAGCAGGAGGCACACGACTGCAGAAAAACAAGAGAGAGGGAATGCTGCTGAAAACACTGTGAGTAACGTTATTGTTGTATACCTGCTTTATGTGACCCATTCTTCTAGCAGCTAAATATGTGTTTTTCACAGGATCGCCAGTCAAAAGAAGAAAAATCTGTTTCACCTCAAAGAAGCAGTAAACCAAAGGAGGCTACTGAATGTAGCAAAGACAGAGACACTGTAAGTTAACCCTTTAATCTGGATGGGTTCAGACTTTCACTTAATCCTTTCATTTTAACATGTTTATACCCTATGAACAGATGAGATTCAGATATGCTTGTCCATGCACCAGAAAAATTCACACAAATTCACATGGAATACAGTTACAGGCAAAGAAAGCCCAAAGAAAGGCAGCTCGCTCACACAAACTGCATGATTCAGACAGAGATCAATTTCACATAACAGTAATTTCTTTCCAAACCTGCAGACCCCTACCCACAATACACAATATGGTACATTTGCTTTTTTCCTGGTACGTTGTATGTGCACAGGGGACAGGAGATTGGGATGAGCTCCTTCTATACCTGTGGCCTAAGGAGACCATAGGTATAGAGGAGTGGGCCAGGGGCAAGACAGAGCTTGTTATTGCACTTATGATTTTATTTTGTAAAGAGTGTAGTTTGATGAGACGATTTAGGAATGTTTTCTTTTCTCTGTCCATTTTCCCAGCAGAAGGAGTGGGGCAGTGGGGCTGACACTGATGAGGAGTGCTGGTATCCTAAGAACATGGAGGAACTGGTCACTGTTGATGAAGTCGGAGGAGAAGATGATTCCATTATTGAGCCAGACCTTCCCGGGCTGGAGGAGTACATGTCCTGCCCCAAAGAGTCTGCGGAGGAGGCAGCGGTAGAAAAGCATGTATCCCCACCTGCACAACCAGTGGAGGAGCAGCATGAGACATCTAACAACAAGTCTAACCAGGAAGAGTCCTGCGACACTGCTGGAGACCAGACTGAACCACCTGTGCTTGAGAAAGCTGAAACTGTTTTAATTGAAACCGGTCCTGAAGAAGAGAAACTGAGTCAAGTGGCTCCTGAGCTGCCTGTCAGTAACATTAGTGACTTCCCCAACGAGGAGTTCAAAGCTGCATTGGAGGAGACATGTTCATCAGAGGACAAAGCGATCAACAGTGGGACTTCAGAGGAGCCAATGGAAAATCACATTAGAGAATTAGAGGACAGCAAGACCCAGGAAACAGGACAGGGACAGGTCACAGAAACAACCACTAACAGGGCACAACTCAACGATGGCCTTCTTAAAAAAGGTACTTCAAATGAGAAATTAAATGCAAGGGTTCGGATTTCCTTTCTGGGTGGTGAATCATAACTTGAATCACTCACTTGATTAACAGCATTTTGGTCCTTAGTTTCTCATGAGGCAAAATTCAGTATCAGCCTGCTGTACTGAAATCAGTTTTGTCAGTGCTCTCCCATGTGCTGCTAATAAACCACTGGCTCTGACAAAGCTGTCCAAATTGAGGTTAGACTTCGAGGTTAAATTTTGGACTTGGCTCTGCTTTGTAGAATGTGATTTCTTACATGTATTTCTTATTTTATGAGAACTTATTTGATTTACAAAATCATGATGAAATGAAAGATTTTCACATGAGAATACATGGAGCGGCTAACAACTGAAAGAGTGGGTTGTGATTATGTATCACATAATAACACCACATGCAGGGTGTTACTCAGATTAGGAGTTTTTTCTTCAGCTCTTTTAGATATTGTCCTACATTTAATAATATCCAGAAATGCACTCAGATCTCTAAACAGTATGCACAAGAAATATCTCTGAAAGATCAAATTCATGGTATGTGATCCAGACCGCTACCCAGATTTAAAGGCTTATTCCTTGGCCTGGATCCCATCAACCAAGATTTTTTTCAAATAAATTGAGTACTTTTTCTGTAATCATTCAGTTAACAGTTAATGGTGAAAACAAGGAGGATATACCATCAGACTGAGTTATTATAATTTCTAGGTTGATTTTATCCCTGCATCATTTCTCATGAGTTCTATGCCTTTTGCAGAGATCGAGGCCCCCTCGCCATCTGTTGAGCAAGACAAAGCTGTCAGTGAACACAGCATCCCTTTGGGTAAGCGGAACACATTTCACCACTATTGTGATCTGAGTGTTGGTCCAGTATGGGTCCTATTTTATCAACACATATCATCTTACATGAAATAGACTGAGCAGAAGCAATTATGATGAAAACTGAATCAGGTTTCTCTGGCTGGATTCATCCCAACAGGCCTCAGTCTGATCTATATTTAACTGTTGTCACAGATGTGGGGGGTTCATGGAGTCTTGAGCCGGTGGTCTTAGTCCTAAAGATACAGTGCTATAATGTACACCATTAATAAATGCACTGACAACCTGGTGCATTAGCACTCTAATTGGCTGGCATTGCTCGGCCACTTGCTGACCTATTTCCACGAGCAGGTTGTGAAATGCACCCCGGAGAGACGAGTATTTATATTATCATTGGGGCTAATATGACATGGCCAAGCACATGGCCTGTGTTGGACGTGCTGCAGGGAGACTTACATAAGCCTGGTACAGAATGGCAACAGTAGCCCACAGCACAGACCCGAGAGCTGTGTGTGCCATGATGAGCCGTGTGACTATTTCTGTTGCATGATACCCCGAGACTGAGCGTGTCCGTCCAGACAAATATAAAACATCGAAGAGTCCTGTCCTGTTGTTGCCATTTTGTTTGCTTTTTATTGTCACACTGCTGCGGAGTGGGGAGACTGACAGCTGGATATATGTTGTTGACATGTACTCACCACAACAACGTGTTGATGAAGGACTGAAATAACACACATAATTGATACTGTGGCCTATTATTAGGTGGTCAAGATGAAGTAATTATATTGGAATACACACTGAGTACACATATCAATCACAGCCATGCTGTGGTTGAAATACAGAGCAGTTGATGGAGTGAAAGCTGCTTCCTGAGAGGTCACATTATTCTGACATACAGTTTGGTTTAAACATTTGGGTTCAGTTTGATTTTGATTTTCTGACACAAATGGGACCATTTAATCACAATTGCTGCTGTGTTGCTACAAATACCCTTTGTGAGCTCTCCTGTCCATCACACTGATGTCTTAGATTGAACTCTTAATTGTTGTGTTCACAAACAGGAGTGGAGTTCATTGTGCCCAAGACGGGTTTCTACTGTAAACTCTGTGGACTGTTCTACACCAGTGAGGAGAACGCCAAGACGATACACTGCCGCAGCACCGTACACTACAGGAACCTACAGGTACACACCGCACAGTGACACCACAGTCCTTCAGCTGACCATGATGATGAGAGGAAGGTTGAGTTTAACAGTTCCACGTTTTGTTCAGTCTTTCCTCCCTGAATTTAATGAGCATCACGATCCTCAACAAATGTTTGTAAATGTGTGTCTGCATCACTCTTTGTGATGGTGGGTGGAGTGTTCAAAATGTAAATCTGTGTGCCTCCACACACAGTCGTCTTTGTTGTCTGGTAACAAAATTTGCGAGATTACGCCAGCATTACATTAATATCTGTGTCTCCTGTCAGTGTGTACGGTCCATTCAGATGTTTGTTTGGTTTCATCGATAATCAACCAATAGGCAGAAATGTCACAGTATTATTTATATGATACAGTAATTGACTTGATTAACAGGGATTAATCAAACTAAACACTTGTTTCAGCATCTGAAATTCAGTGTTTCTTTGTTGACTTGAATAAAAAGATTCATCAGATATGTTAAGATGTGAATGCGGTTACATCAGTCAATGCAAACGCTGCAGTATATAGCAGCAATATACACTAATGCATAGTAGCACACATACATGCCTGTAAACTTGCAACTGTATTAGGTTTCTGATTATTGGCCATTCAGCACCAAGCCATCTTGCATTTCTCTCGTCCCCGGCAGCTGAGCCAAACCAGATGAGCGACGATTCATGAACATTTGATGGATTACATTCCAAGAGGAAAAAACAGTTTTAAACAGTTGTGCTGTCTGTCAAAGCCGTGTGCACGCGCGCGCATGTGCATACGTGTGGGTGTATGTCTGTGTGTGTGGTTGTCCTGCTGTTTGAGAGTTTTACTTTAGTTTTAGTCGTTGTTTTGACCATATGTCTGTTACTACTTCTTTTTACTTACTCATACACAAAGTTGAACCACAGCACTGTTTATGTATTTTAAAAAGTATGTTGTACATTAATTTACAGATATTTTTTAGGTTAGCTTAGTCCTTAGGTTCCCAGTTTGTTTCAAGGATTTGCAGGCGCTCCACAACTGTGCATATTTATCTCCATTATTAAACAATTCAAACCTAGTACAATTTTTTTTATGATTTCTCTGAAAATTGTTCTAAAATCCATTATCAATATTTAGTTTTAGTTTAAAAACCAAATACTTAACAAATAAAACAAACTCAGTACTGAGTCAGATGTTCTTAAATATTACACTGACTTTTTCTAAATGCACATTCCTGATCCACACATTTAACAGATTATAATTTTTCACTTAATAATTACATCTATTGAAAATATTATCGAAACGTATTAGCAGTATTTTTTATAAAAATGATCAGGTAGCATGAAGTGTTTTTATAAAACCATGCAATTATCTCTCCACAATGCTGGAGGTTATGTTTCAGATTCTGGTTTCTTGTCCTTTTCTCTCTTGAAATGAACATATTGTACTTCCATTGGTTTAAAAAAAACACTTTGTTATTATGTAGTCTTATTACTCATAATGTTTTACTCTTATACAGTACTAGACAGCATATGTTGAGACATATTGTGGATCGCTGATTTTTACCTTTTCTTTTCTCCCACTCCTCCACAGAAATATCTGACTCAGTTGGCAGCAGAAAGTCTGTCGGGGGCACTTTCTGAACCCTCTACTGCACAGTGACATCAGCTCGGCCTCTCACCTCTTGAAAAGATTAATGTACGTGTGATGTTGGTGCCAGGTTACGGTCAACTGCAGAATAGATGATATGTCACATGAAAGACAGAGTATGTGAACAATTGCACTGGTTTTGATATTTTATGAGGGGTGGGTGTCTAGAATGGCATTGACAATCCCAGCCAAAGATGCTCTGTAAATACTGAAAGTGTCATGTATAGTGAGGCTACAATATTTAATTGCAAATGTTTGTTGCTTTTTGGTTCATCAATTTTCTTACTGTTTATTTTATTTGGTTGTGTGTGAATTATTGTGATTTTTTCTATATTTTTTTTCTTTCAGAATGGGAAAGTATTTGTAATGAAGTGTATTTAGTAAAAAGACAAACTCGATATGGGCCTATGGTAGTCCATGTTTTAAGTTTAAAGTCATTATTGTTATGAGACCTTATGAGAACCTCATTTTTAATTTGGTCTGTACGTTGTCCTACTGTAGCAACAATGACATTTATAGCTACAAAATGACTTGAAATATCAGGCAAGTAACCTTGTCACTCAGTTTAAATGCTGAGGCAGATTCTCAGGTTTGTTGTATTTGTTGAACAGATTTTAATGTTTAGCACAATTAACAACATGTTTATTTTCATTTGGGGCTTTAAAGTATTTAATTTTGTGCCAGTGCAATACCTTATCTGTCAGGTAAAAATGTACATCATTTAGACTAATAATTAAGCGACAATGCAAAAGATATTTATTTTAACAAGTTTTATATCAGATTGAATTCATAAGAATAGCTCAACCATATCTGCCAAGATAAAATGCCTTAAATATTGAAGACCTTAAGCTGGACCATGTGTTTAATTTATTAGTGTTAAACATGCAGTGATACATGATGAAGTGATTTCAGAGGGATTGTCAAGCTAAACTCTGTTTTTGTATACTGTGAATATTGATCTGTGACATTGTCAGTGTTTTCATATGATTTTTCATGTGATTTTCTTTCTTCAATCTTGAATAAATGTTTCAAATGTTTGAGTTGCCTCATCAGTAATTCAAAAAAAGACTAATAGTCATGTTGTAGTGAATGTAACAATGCTCAGTACGTATCTCTGCTTTCTTCTCCAGCCAACGCTGTACCCTCTGTTAAACTGTGGTATAATGGTTATACAGTCAGGAACACCCCCTGCAGGGTACAGACCACAGTCCATTTTTTCCAGCAGCTTGTTACAGGACTTTGAAATGGACTGTTGTAAAAGAGCACCCCCAAGTGCTGAGGCAAAAAACTGTATCTGTGTACAAAACCTTTATGTATAAAAAAAAACAAACAAAAAAAAACAGCACGGATGTCTTTGTTTTGACAGTTAACATTGGTCCTGGCCAAGTTATTATTATTTTTGTATATATTTTAATGTTCTCTGCCATAAGTTACATGTAGTCTACATACTCACACAGTAGCTAACACAATATTATAGTAGGCCTATATACTTCTAAATCTTGGTCGGCAGTGGCCCAGGAATAAGTAAGCCAGAAATAAAAAATAAATAAATAAACATTATAAATACTTTACATTAAATAATGATGCAAACAAACCATTGCAGTTCAACAGTAGCAACGATAGGGGGCGACTCTTCATAAACAACACAGACCCCACAGAACATGCGAGAAGAAAATCCCGTGTTGCGTTTTCATTGGCTCCTTGTTTTAAAAACCCCACGTCCCTTCAGCCAATCAGAGGAGAGATACACAGAACGACGCGACTGAGTTGCTGGGAAGGTGAAACAAAAACACAGTTCGTGTCGGAGTTAGAGGCTTGGACACAACAGACGGTCGGTGGCTTTATATAGTGAGTAATTCAGTCAACAGCACAAAGCTGGGACGGCACATTTTATATAACAGTGTTTATAAGGATTTAACGATGTTGTTGCAGCAGCTTGAATATGTGCAGCGAGCTAGCATAGCATAGCTCTGTGCAGTTTGGTTTTATCTTACACTGACGTCTGTGTCTCCACAACAGATAAACGACGAGTCAGCGATTAATAAGATCGTCCGATAAAACAAACTGTAGACTGCACATTTTGACTCAGTGTCTAACGTTTCCAAGTAGTTTTTTTGTGTGTGCATGTCGGCACTGTGGAGTTTGGTGTTTTGACGCAGCTCCTTCCTTTGAGGCTAACGTAAGCGTCAGCCATTGTTTGTCAACACAGACTTTGAATGAGTAGGGGGAGGGGAAGCTGTTGCTTTGCAGCATGTCTGGGCATGTTATCAATGCATTGAATTAATATCTGCTTTCTCTCTCGCTTTTTCAATGTTGCAGGGGTCGTTTAAAACTCGTTTTTTTGCACGTCGTCTTTCTGCAAGATTTATTTTCTACTGTTAAACATGGCAACTGACTGCGAGGCCTGGCTGAACGCAAACCCTGTTGGTAAGTGAGAGCCTGTCTGTCACAACCATTTAAATGCTCCATCAGCTGTTTCCTATGTGGGCCACTGGGACTTTCTTCACTTTCATTTTGGTTTAGTGATTGTATGTTAAGTTTGGCATCTGCAACTCATTCTACATGTAGTGGGTGACACAGATAGAAACTGTCTGGACTATTATGACAAGAACTAAATCTTGAAGTTACAAACAATATGAACTGGTACATTATTATTATTACTGGTGCATTATTATTAATGCATCACTTTTAAACATGAAGTAGGCTCACACATTCTGCTCTTTCTCCTACAGAGGCCGAGGACCTGAGTGACTCTTTTGCATCTGGAGATGAAGACAATGGCAGGACTGCTGTCTCTAATAAAAACATCAACAATGAGATAAATGGCAACTGGATGTCCTCGACAAGCAACAGCATCCACGAGGCACGTCTCAAGGCCAAGGCCAAGCGGAGGCTCAGGAAGAACTCCTCCAGGGACTCGGGCCGAGGCGACTCCCTAAGTGACAACGGGGACGTGGTCAGGGGGAACTCTGCGGTGCCCACTAGCCCGAAGAGCAAGCTGCTGGACAGAAAGTCCCGACTTGGAAAGGGCAGGGGCCTGCCAAAGAAAGGTAAGCCTTGATTGTTTAAGTCAGACTGTTAAGTTCATTGTTAAGGTAACATGATATGATTGATTTGTGCAGTCATATCTTTTGCTGGTCATAACCACAGGCAAGAACATATTAATTCAAGAGCCAGTGGAGTTGTTGCTCAGTAGGGCTGGGCGATATATTGAATTTGCAGTTACGACTTTAGCTTTGAAGAAATATAGCGACAATACCAGAGATAAACTAATTATTGTGATTGCATTGTTTACTGCAGTCTTATTGATTCTGCTCTCGATACTGAAGAAATCAGGAAAATACATTTCCTGTTTGTTACTGCAACATAAAACTTCTCTTGTACATTCACCAACCCTTTGGTTTCACAGTCAGTGAATAATTGTAGAAAAAATTGTGGTATCAAAACAATTGAGCAGCCGTAGCGCTCTGCACTTCAAAGGAAAGAGGGCCTTCATCAGCGTGTGACCCACCTGTTGGCTTTCTATCTTGAAGTCATAAACCAATTAGCATGTAAACAAATGGCTGGGCGATCTGGAGCAGCTCACACTCATTTAAAAGCACAGTTTTCTTTTCCTGCCATCTGCTCAGCCAAGGTAGTCGGAAATTTCCGTCATGACAGGAGTTGAAGGAACGTTGAGATGTTCTATCAGTGCAGATGTTGTTATGCAAATGTTCCTCCTCTTTGACTATCACAAGTGCAGAGATGCACAGAGAGATTGAAGCAGTTGTTAAGTTGCTGTTGGTTTCATCAGATTGACGGATCACTCGTTTTTCCTGTGTTTGATTCTGACTGGCTCTCGTATGCCAGGACACTGTGATAGTTATAGACTTAGTTATGACACCACTGATAACATCATCAAGCCTTCAGCTGATAATGTTGCATAATGCCTTACTGTGTGAGCCCTTACCCTATTATTTATACCAAGCCATGGATGGCTCTTCTGATCAGCTCTCTGCCTTACCCCATCTGTCTTTCCTACACCACGCCATCTCATCACAAGCGTATAAGTCGATCAGAAATTTAGCAAGTGTCAACATCTTCTGCAAGTGGATCCGTCTCGCACTGCGGCTTTTTTGTTTCAGTGATGTAAGCGCACAGTGTCCCTGCAGACTGCAGTACAGTGTACTCACTTTTCCCCTCCCATGGGCAGTAAAACTGGAGCAAATGTAGTTTCTCTTGGCACAGCGTCTGTCTGTTTTTCTGGTTGCATAACCAAACTGTCATGCCAGCGTTGCCCTGTAATTTGAGCTGTGAGGTCTCCTTGCATTTAGAGCTCAAGCGTTGCAGTTTTGATCGACCAAAACAGCGGATGTGCAGAAAGTCAGATTTTTAAAGCGGAAGCAGGACGGGTTCTCACAACTCATGTTGCCTGTGCTAAATATAGTGGTATGTTATGTGTGACATAGTAGGTGGGACTAATGGGGAGGGGGGTTTAGAGCCAGTCACACAAGCTGCTTTGGTTTTGGGCTTCTTAAACTGTCTGCAATCTGTTGTTGCTGGCCTGACCGAGACCCAGCAGATGTTTGTTTGTGTAATATGTACAAAGATGTCACCTCCCCAAATAGAGGGATTATATCACAGCTTGTATCCCCATAGGTTCAGAAATATTAGCGTTGGAATTGGCAGAGATCACAATGAAAGACAATGATCCATATGCCATCGGTAAATGATTATAAAAACCACAGTAGTAGAAGTGTGTATCTATATGAAGCATGTTATTTACTATTGCTAAGAGTTTCGTATGTGTAAGCAGGAAGTCAGTGGCTGTGTGTGCACTGTACCCACACACCCTTGAGATTTGGTTCTCTAAAGCCAACAGTAACAAATGGAAAATAAGTGAAATGAAAACATTATCATGCACATTTGAAAACAATTTGGATTCCTCAGTGATGTTTGGAGCTCAAAACAACAAAGTAGCTCATGGAGCTTCAGCCTTCAACGGCAGTCAGGCTCTCAGTGAGTGAATTATGAAAGTATGTCAAGGATTCGTGTGGAACTAGTCTCGTTTTAAAATGAGCATTTCAGTCCAAGGGAATAAAAACTAGAGGCTTTTCAAATCTCACATCAAATTACCAAATGAAATGCAAGATATTTCTCTGTTGTAGAGCAACACAATCTTTGCTTCTGTTTCTTAAATCCTAGATACAAGGCAACAAACCCTTAAATCCCCCCTCGGCCTTCTGTTTGCTTTGAAAAGGCTTTCAGAGCTTATATTTCAGGGACATCATGTGAGGAGTTGCTAATGGCACTAAAGCTGCTTCTTTGCTTTCTCTCCTCAGCAGCCGTGAACTGTACAGTGTGTCGGCCGGTAGCTGTTTTGAAAAAGACACTGCCATATTCCTTCAACACGATTGTTGTGTGTGTCGTGAGATATCATATATTGCATTGTCTTTGACCTTTGTCTGCAGGCGGGGCTGGAGGCAAAGGTGTCTGGGGCCGATCTGGTGAAGTTTATGAGCCAGAAGAGGTGGACCAGAAAGATCCCAACTATGATGAAGCTCAGGTAACGACTCCAGTGTTTTTGAGTGTTTTCCATCCAGTACACGAGGCTGCATTACACATTACATTTCCTGAATGAAGTTTGTTTATTTTTGTTGCTGTTATTTGGTCATTTGAGGGTTGTGATACAGTTGTAATAAATTGCATTACATCATGCATGTTTTCCATAAGTTGTCCAAACAGTTGTTTTAAAAAAAAAAATCTTATTAGTGTAGCACTAGTCTGGGGCCGTTGACTCACTGTTTTGGTAAACATCCACAACCAGGGCAAGAGACAGTCCTTTCTGTCAAGATAAAAGCGCAAAGCTAATTAAATGCGGTGAAACATTTTAATTTATATAATATAATTTACAAGAAAACTCCTGAGCTATTAAGTTAACCCTTTTCTTTTATTGTATTTAATTGTATTACAAGTTATTGTCTATTTTATAAGTTTTATGTTGATGAATACTTTTACTATGGTGAATTTGGTGATTTCCGGATCCGCCCTCAGACCGGAACCAGAATGCAGACAAAATTCCGAGTTAATAGAAACCAGACTCTTCTTCTCTCTGTATGAAGAACCTGGTGACGCAAGGCTAGTGTAGCACTGGCAGACACTTGACCTGGGATGTGATTTGTGTTTTGTCAGGAAAACTGTGTGTATGAGACTGTGGTCCCTCCGCTGGAAGAGAGGGACTTCGAGAAGACGGTCACCCCCATAGTGCAGGAGTACTTTGAACACGGCGACACAAATGAAGTAGCGGTAAGAGCCACAACACAAGGTCGGGCTGGAAACAAGCCTGTGAATTTGTTGAAAGACCATCCGGCTTGCATGAAGACTCAAACCCATGCCCAGCTGACGTCTGTCTCCGTGTCTCCAGGAGATGCTTGCGGAGTTGAACCTGGGGCCCATGCGGAGTGAGGTGCCCTCGCTGGCTGTATCGCTGGCCCTGGAGGCCAAAGCCAGCCACCGGGAGCTCACCTCCAGGCTGCTGGCTGACTTATGTGGATCCGTTCTGTCCCGCAACGACATGGAAAGCTCCTTCGACAAACTGCTCAGGGAGCTGCCCGACCTGGTCCTGGACACGCCTGGAGCCCCACAGGTGAGAGGAGATACACGTGTCGCATCAGTGAGAAGCTTTTCGGATGTGAGTGTGGCATGGTGCTGAAGTTTAATCATTATATTACCCTGGCCTCCAGGACTCCAGACTAACTTTCTTTCTAGAGGAGCACTCAACAACTTAAAATTTTAGGAGCACAAGCAGAAAATATTCATTCATGATCCTCACAGACATTGTGATGACAGATTCCAGATTCTTTGAGTCACAGCATTAACGTTTCACCAGTGTTACAAATAAACAAAAAAAAGGGCAAATTTACTGGTTGCAGATGTGCAAGTAGGTAAAAATTCACTTGCACTGTTGCACTTTAGGGGCAGTCTGGAGCCCTGCCTGACTTAACTCAGGTTAGTTTGAGGACATGTGTCACATTCAGTGCAAACAATAAAGCAAGATATGATGCTGCAGCAGGTTGTACAGTCAGTGCTTCTCGTATGTTTTAAAGATATTTTTCACATCTTTACAATAAACAAATGAGTCTTTATTCTCTGAGCTGAAAGCACAGTTGGTGTGGAGGTGTCGTGTCGGGAGTTTTCACAGTCTGTGGTGGAGCAGAGGGGGAACAACGCTGTGGTTTGGTGTGTTAGAGAAAGGTTGCGTGTGTGTTTGTATTTGAGCTCTTTCTTTTTCAGTCTGCACAGACATGAGATCTCTGGCCATTGTCTGTCTGCTCGCAAAATGCAAACTCAGCAAAGGACGCTCAAAGGGTTATTGGTCATCCTCCCCCCTCCTGCCCCTCCTCTCACTGTCTCATTTAGTCCCACTAGTCAATTCTGTCCCACTCTCACAGTCCTCTGTGGGTTTAAACGGGCGTTCTGGCTCTGCCCTGCCCCTCCCCCCTCCACCTACCTCTCCTCACCCATTCACTCTCTTTCTCAGTTTCCCATACACACACTCCCCTCTTTCTTTTCATATGCCCGTCAGTCTAGCCACAGCCACAGATTAGATGAGACGGAGCTGCCTGTTGTCTCTACAGAAACAATGACCAGTGATGAGCGCAGGCTTTGTGGGGGCCAGAAGAGCAAAGCCAGCTCTTTCGTTTCTCTACATCATGCGCTCACACTGCTGTAAACAAACCCTCACACACACAGACACACACACGTGCCCCTGAGGCCACTGTCAGTCGCCGGTCATGTCAGTGTTTGTGCAGGGCTCAAACTGATACACCCTAATAATTGTTACCAAGTTATGTGGAGCAGGATTTTGGCACTCCACTTTTTTTTCTAGTAAATATTTAACACAAATAACATTTACTGGGACTTTCTTTTGTTGTTGTTGTTGTTGTTGTTTATTTCCGTGCTGTAATTGGAGGCTGGTCTCTATACCCTTAAATGTATAAAAACGTGTGAGTTTTGTCAGGCTTTGTTGATGCTCTATCCTGCAATTTTCCAGCAATTTATCAAGGTAAAGGTCAGCAGTCAATCCAGTGGTTGTCACAATTTACTTCTAATCTAGTATTTTTAACTAAATTTTTGTGACCCCCTATTCGCATCTTGGTCAATTTTGACCAAAGGTAACACTTCAGCCAATGAATGTCTGGGTCTCACGTGAGACAATGGCAGCATGACTTCCTGTGTTGTTCAGCCCACAAGAAAGTGTCAAACCTTTTGATTTTACTCACTGGTTTTACATAATGTAATCACCAGGTCTGTTTGATTTGATTGGAGAAGGTGAGACTCACTGGTTTGAGGGAATGTCATCCAGGAGAAGCCCAGTAATCCATGATCCCAATCAAAGTCACAACTGGTCTGTTTGATTTGATATGAAATATGAAAGAAGTCTGAGAAGAACAAGGTGTGTGTTTGGCATTGTTTCCAATTTTCCTTCTTGTATTTCTCTTTCAGTTGGTGGGCCAATTTATTGCACGTGCTGTCAGTGACCAAATATTGTCCAAAGGCTACATCGAAGGCTACAAAGGCAGAGTTGACTGTGAATACTCAAGGTATGTGACTGTTGGATCTGCTGCTTGTGGTTATTATGGTTCCACGTTCCTGTGTTGTGCTCTTGTTATGAAGGTTTTATAAGATTGACTGCTTAAAAAATAAGAAATCCAGTCAATATTTATACGCAGAATCTTTTTCACGTATAACTGTTATATTGTCACATATAGATTATTATGAACGCAATGATGAAATGTCCATTTAAATATTTGAACAGACTTTTCTGTCTTCAATCATTCGTCCTGTTCTACAACAAATACAAAACACTGAAACTTTTTGCATGTTGGTGCAGCAGCGACCTGATCACTTGCTGACTAAGAAAGCCTCTCTTTTATTTTCCAGGGCAGCACTGGATCGGGCAGCAGTGCTGCTGAAGATGAGTTTGGGTGGGTTGCGCATAGACAACCAGTGGGCGACAGGTGGGGGCCAGAGACCTGTCATACAGCTCATCAAAGAGGTAATTTTACATATTGACTTTGGACAACCAGGTCTCTTGTGAGCTGTACTCTGGTGTCTTTTACTCCAGTGTTTTTGAGTTGACTTAATTTTTGGTGTCGGAGAAGATTTGTAACAGGTGAAGAGTTGCGCCACCTGTTCCTCATTCTTTTTCAACAAATCTCTTAATTTATAAGCTACGTTCACACTGTGTTTTTCAAAACAAAAAACAGCTCTGTACTATGGAATAATTTTCATCCATACTAATGGTCCAGGAAATGTATATTGAATGATCATCATTCACAGAGTGGGCAGTGTAAAGTGGAAACTTTTTTTGCGATCACTGATCTAAATTTGGCCGTTACAAGCTGCTTTGTTTTTCTTCGCCAGATGAATCTGTTGCTGAAGGAGTACATCCTTTCTGGGGACAGTAAGGAGGCTGAGAGATGCCTGAGAGATCTGGAGGTCCCACATTTCCACCACGAATTTGTGTACGAGGTAAATATAATCCACAATATATTTGTCTTGATATCCACAATAAAGGCATGTGTCAAAGACAAAGTTTTCTCTTCCTGAACAATGTTTATCCAAGTGATTACAAAGTGTTTTCAAGACAAATTTATCGTCATGTTGTTAGTTTACCTTATTATGATTTTTTAACACCTATTGTGCCAGGTGGTCTAAAGTATGGAGTGCAGACAATGTGATATGCGGCAGTATTTGCCTCTAGCAGCTACAAACAAAGGTATTGAGCACCGGTACAAGTTTGTAAATATTGTGCTGTCTCCCTCAGGCGATTGTGATGGTGCTGGAGTCCAAAGGAGAGAAAACATTCAAAATGGTTCTGCAGCTACTCAAGTCGCTCTGTGGGTCCTCCGTCATCACTGTGGATCAAATGAGAAGGGTACGCTGCCACCTGGTGTCTGAATTATGTACTGCACACCATTGCTGTGTGAGGCAGCTCAATTGTTGCTAGCCCTCAGAGAGTGTGTTTACAAACCGTATCTTCTTTTCTTTTTTTTTACAGGGCTATGAAAGAGTTTATATGGACATAGCTGAAATAAACATTGATGTCCCGCGGGCATATTTCATCCTGGAGCAATTTGTTGACAAGAGCCTCAGTATGGGGATAATTGATGTAAAGTTAAGAGATCTTTGTCCCTGTCGGTAAGTGCACTAATTTTGTCAAATACATAACTTGCATTCATGTATTTTTTTTTTTACCTTTAAACTGTTTCGTTAATGTTATTTGTCTCTTGCCAGGGGCCGGAAGAGATTTGTCAGTGAAGGTGACGGTGGTGTCGTCAAACTTGAAAGCTACTGAGGAGCGTTTTTATGTGCCAGAAAAGGATGAAGCTACTTTTTTACATGCATATTTTTCAAGAAAGTCGGGTACAATTTTATCCCTGCTAACAGTCAAGAGAATGTACATTTCTGAATTGAGGTGGGCTAAAAAAACAAAAAAAAATGCACTTTCGATTGAGACCGAAGATCACTTTCTCTAAGGTGTTTCAATATAAACATTTACATAAGCTAACCCTCGAAGTGCCACACCTCTCAGTGTCAGTCATTCCATGTTGTTTTGTACAGTATTTTCTTGATTTCACTGCCACTCCTTTTGTGTTTTCTAGAAAGCAGTGTTTGTACAGAGATGACTGGTTTGTGTCAAGAGCTTTATAAAGGGGTATTAAAATAAATAAATAAAAAGGGACCATGTTGGTTCAATGCAATACTGGCTCCCTAACTAGCTGCTGTTTCTATGCTGTGCTTGTCTTATTTTTTTTCTTATTTTTACCCTTTAAATCACGCAAAGATGTCATTGCTGAAGGTATCAAGACAAAAGTGCAGTGCAAAAACAAAAACCAGTCGCATAACTTAACAAAGTGGCGTTTAGAGTGTTTATTTTTATATCTGAGCAATACTGGTGTGTGAAATGTACCATGTATTGCTCCTTGTTTGTTCATTAAATCACTATTAAATAACCCAAGACTGTTTTGTGAATGTCACAATAATAACACATGCTACTGATCATATTGCAAATAAGCTCTTTACTCTGACTGTATTTCTCTACGCTGTGCATGCACAGTGAGGAGACTAACATCAACTAATATTTTGTTGTACGATGCAAAACCATACTGTAGGCGTTATAAATGAAATGTGTAGAAGCAGACAGGTCTCAATAGTCAACCGTGTTAGAGAAACTGGCAGGCAAAAGACTTGATCCTTATTGATAACGTGCAGTAGATCATTTGACTATGACTCAACAGAAGGAGCTGAACAGTGGTTGAGCTTAGGTGACTACTTCTACCACACCGTTGACTCTTCAGCTCTGTGTAGCCAAATATGAATTAAGTCATGTTTCATGTCTTCATCCATAAAATAATTGATCCATCTGTGCTCAAAAACACTGTTTGTATCATCCATCTAAAGGAATGTTGTGCCACTCGGGCTGCTGCTGTCGTTCCAAGTCCTCCCATTGGGCATCTACTGGGACTGCTCTTTCATGGCCAGTTCCTGCTGTTTGACGGCCTCTTGTGCTGCCATCTGCATCTTCTCCAATTTCTCTAGGGTGACTGATTTGAGTGGGAGCAGCTTTGGCTTACACAGAACCATAGTAGGGACATCTTCCATGGAAAGCTGCCCTGTGGGAGAGAAACAGCATGAATTCTCACTTTTTTTCCAACAAATCTTGGTTTAAATAAGAAGAAAAGGTTTGGCTATTATATAAAACCCCCAGCACATTTACTTTAAATAGTTAGCAGTGAGAGCGTCACTGAAGTTATATTTTTAGTTGGCATTGCACTGGTGGCCAGTTGTTACCAGTCTCACTGCATAAAACATCTGCATATCTCAAACATCTGGTGCAATGCCCCCGAACAACCCATACACATTAAAAGGGCATTACACTTACAACACTGGAAGTCCATTGTTATCCAGCTATGGTGCTAGCCCAAATAATGCAAGTGTTTAGATTGCAACAATGTCAGTGATGTTGCCCTGTAACAGACTGTAAAGAAGGAGCACACAGCACAGAGCACCCACTGACTAATTTTGCAGGCTTTTGCAGATTTCTGAACAGTTCACATGTTGTATTGAGCACCACAAATAGTCTTTTGTTTGCAACTACTGCTATCCAAAGAGCTAATTGCTGCGGTACAAACCTTGTTTGGGCAAAACTTCTCTCAGTATGGACTTGACTTCTGGCATGATGTCTTCAGTGTGCACGCTTGAAGGTAAACACATAGTTTATTATATTTCAACAGAAACCAAGTCTGAAAGGCAGGGGGAAGAAACGCAGACACGTGCAGAGAGCTGCTGACAGTAACTAATCACTGGATATTTTCTCAACTGCAAATGAAAGGTGGTCTGACTCATAAATTAGTCACCAAATGGAACAAATTCAGAGAAACTATATTTAAGAAGGGTGCTGGGCACAAGCTTGGAAGGGACGTTAGCAAAACACTGGTAAGTTTTAGTATATTTACTGCAGCGATTTGAGGTTCAGTAATAAAGACGACACGATATTGAACGTAAATGATTTGCAGTCTGGAGACGTTGGCGACAGTAACTTCAGTAGGACAATATAATACAACACTAGACCACTACGGACGAAAATAGACTTATCAGCTAGCATCGTTTTCTGTTTTGCTTGCAGTATGTTGAATGCGCGTCTTTGCGGTCTTTTCCGCAACTATTTCCACACGACGGTTTTTAATACAGCGACATCCATTAGCCTAATGGTCCTACTGAATAACCAAGGGTGTAAAAACATATCTTAGAATAGCTAGTTCCAAGCTAACGCTAGCCGCTTTTAGCACGTAAGAAACACACAATCGGCTCGCTACAGGCCTGGATCATCATTCTTCTGACGGAATAACGACCTACTATACAGACTACTTCATTCAGTGCCCTGCGATATATCGTGTTATTGCGTTAAATCAGGTAAACATGTCTTATTTAATCCATGCTTGTTGGTAACCCACCTTTAGCACCAGACGAGGATTACAGCGGTTGTCAAGCCAACGCATCCGCGAGAGTCATGTGACCTTCTTCCCTTCATCTCACAGGCGCGTTACTTTACTGACATCTGCAGAACAAGTCAAAACTATGATATTCTTGTGATAAAAGTAAGATTTGCTTTTGTTTGTTTAACCGTTGCAATGATATTTTTCATATATGTAGCTAATTATGCACGACAATTACAGCAGAGCACCCAGTTAAGAAATCACATCGACAGTGTCGTGATTTAAAATTTTGCTTTCAAGTCTTTGTGCTGCCCTTACACGCGCGAGAGGTTTTAATTTTAATTCAAACGTGTTAAATGTTTTATATATGAATTGAAGGCGAAGTTTTTACAGGAATACTTGATTGTTTCGAAGTCTCGTGATAACAGTGGTGAGGCGTGCGAATGACGCAGTTTGGTGTCAGGGGAGGGAGGGGAGCAGAGCAGCAGTGTAGGAAAAGAGGAGGAAGCAGCGAGGATGGCGGAGTCACACCTCTGAAGGTAAAACAGTTATATTATCACAATAACAGTGGACGTTTTATCTCCCGCGCACAACGATACCGCATCAGTCCAGGGTTAAGTCACCCCACGGCCTCTTGTTACGGCGTGAATAACGCGAAAATGTCATTTTGCGATGGCGAGTAAGAACGCACTCTTTTGTTCAGCTCCGGAATGGCCGCTGTTTTTCACACTGTTTTCTTTTTTTCCTTGGCTCATATTCTGTACGGGCACAGCGCTGAGGCACCGTGATGCAGTCAGCTGGCACCTTGTATGCCCTCAGTGGCCGCTCCGGGATACGAAGTACCTCTGGCGGGCTGTGCTGCTTTCGGGTGTCTGTTGCCCGATGGCGCTCAGCTGGCCGCTGCAGACGTTTCCTCTCTCGGTCGGACTCAGGCGGACCGCGTCCGACAGCCCCGCTCTGCTCGGGCCTACACACTGTTAGCTGTGCTTCATACAGGGCTAACCGATGGGTGTGAGTTGACGGTTCGGGGTGGTGGGTGGGGGTATCCACACCCTTTGCACCGTCTGATACGTACAGTAACAGTGGTCCGTTTTATTGTTACATGTTGACGGGGATGCCTCTCCTCTCCCGTCGCCTGATCCGCGGCTGAAACACAGTTAGCTGCCGGGCTAACTGGTCCGCTAGCTGACGTTAGCATGTTAGCATCTGCCAACTGACGTTTGCTCTGCTGTTACTGACGTTTAGCTTAGCAGCTTTTATTTCCTGCCTTGTTGTCAGTCGTTTTTCTCAGGCTTTAGCCAGCGAGTTTTTCTCGTTTTGACTGTTGCTCAATGTGGACATGCAGTGTAGGTTTTTTTTAAAAAGAAAATCCCGGGCAGGGTTCAAGGCTGACCTGGCTAACGTTGTCCGTGTTACAGGTTACGTGAGTTGGCTAACGACCGTCAGTCAGCTCGGTGGTGATGGGTTAACAACAGTCAGCACTGTCCGCGTCAAGGTAGACCAACAGTGTCCGTACAGGTACAACCAGCCCTGGAGTGTGTTTGTGTTTTACCCAGGTGTCCACGTTATGTAAATTAATTAATCACGGAAGGCGACTGGACTTTCCGACCTGTTACCGTTTGGTCGGTAATCTGTTTCCACGGATTTGCCATTGGCTCACGTAGCCACCGAGCTAGCCGTGTCCTGTGGAGAGTTGTGTGGCAGCACTAGCTCTGATAGCTGCCACCTCACCTCTGTTTTCAGCTGTTTACCCCCACATTTTAACCATGTACGAGTTAAACTGACAGGCCCGGTCCACTCTTGGTTTGATGATTCTTTTGCTTCAGTAGTCGGGTATTGTCAAGCAGCAACACTGGAGCTGGGGCTTAGACACAGGCTGAATCCAGATCTGTAGGGCATTTTGTCATATGTCACCACTTCCTTACATTTGCTTTACACACGTGCTTTATTATGTTCTCTAATTTGCTCACA
Organism: Decapterus maruadsi; assembly: GCA_030347415.2. NCBI lineage: Eukaryota > Metazoa > Chordata > Actinopteri > Carangiformes > Carangidae > Decapterus > Decapterus maruadsi. The sequence goes on along the minus strand of CM064901.1, from coordinate 24,926,497 downwards.
TTGATGCATTTCTGATTTGACACAAAATGCACCGTAATGGATAAACAAAAGCTGGAAAACATTAGACAGTTCTGCTTAGGCCCAAATGTACTAGCATCACCAGATGATTTAAAGATATCCCTAATGGAAATCATCAGTCTCTATATGGGTTGCATGTGCCATGAAGTCCAAGTGTTACCACTTTATGGTGGTGTTGTAAGTGTTGATGGATACACATTAGATCTCCAAAGCTGTATAGGCGTTAATATAACTTTTTGTTTACATCTACTAACTAGTGAGTAGCTCTAAATGAGTGGAACTCACCTATGTACCACAACTAAACAACTTACCTGTAAATGTAACATTATCCCATAACCCTGGCTGACATTCACCATGCTGATATATTCTAAATGATTCCCTCTCACCTATACAGTACACAGTGTGAGGGGCAATGTAAGGACTGTAAGAAAGGACATTGAGATGCCATCATTGGCACAGTTTTCAGATCAGAAGACATTTCATTGCATGGTCACAAAGTGACCTCACCGTTTTGTGCTCAGCTAATGGATTATTTACATCTCTGCATATCCCTTTTCTTTTGCTCAGACTATTGAGGAAAACCAGTCATTGCATTTCTGAACAGCAAGTGGGCAGTTTCTCAAGCTTCTCAGGAATGGAAAAGTCACTGAATCTTACAAATCCCTCATTCTGTGGGGTTTTTCTAATGTAGTTATTACCCATGCATTTTTCTTCTTCCATTCGTTTTTGTTAAGTCAGGGTTTCCTCAATCACCTGAAAATTAAACTGCTCTACTTTTTTTTCAGATACCACTGCATTCATTTGAAAGATGGAGCTAAGTCCACATTTGCATGACATTACAAATAGTAAAAAATAATCAGGACTCATTTGGTCTTTCATTAGGTTAAAGAAGAAAATATTACTCTTCAAATACAGAGATAAATCATTACAGATAATGTATACATTTAGTTTGTTAAACAGAATGACATACCAGGGCAGAGACATAGACAGTACAACCATAAAAGGAAGTTGTTTGTACAGTTTGGTTTGGATGGCCCCAGCAATTGGGCCAGTCTGGCTATTCTCATTTTATGTTAATACTTATTTTGTGCACAGGTATGCCTATTGCAGCCAGTGTTAGATGTTCATCTCCTTATTTATGACAGGAAAGAGCAGTGGATAGCTTTTTTTTATTTACAGAACACAGTGTCAGGCATTCTATCATGTAAGATGTGCTACTATTGACCCAACATTTATTTTACCGAAAAGGTCATATGACCTGTTGTTGTGGGGACTTCATGCTTTGAAGGCCACTTCTAAAGATTACTCTCAGCAGTCCTAACCTTTTCACTTAGCTCTGATCCTGAGCCAGAACTGCCTCTCTTTTTGCAACAGCTTAGCTTGTACTAGTGCTGGAGAGCTTAAAACAGTCACTAAGGTACAACAGCAAAAGAGACTAAACAAAGAGGCTGCCAGAGACATTCTGGCTCAGTCTGTCATATAAAGATCCAACAGGTTGTGTTTTTCATCTGGCTGCCTTTTGAGACGTAAATATTCAATGTGATTGTAGCATTACAGACTTTATTGGGGAAGGCTAAATAGCTGAATGCACGTTTAGGTGGGGCTGTAGGCTTAAAGTAATGTCAACACCCGCTGGGCCATGTTTGTTTAGTAGGAGTAAGTTGGTGTGAGGTTATGCTTAGTGCGTTCAACAGATTTGCGTGGACTGGCACATTCAGTACCGCTTATCTCATGGTACTGACAACCCACCAAACCTGTGTTTTTTCTGTTGCAATGTATAAGGAAGAATATGATTAAGGTCATATAGTATTTATTTAAACTGCATTATATTACATAACTTATTATTATTATAGTGTCCTGTGGTACTATGCACACTATTTGTTGTCCAAGGAGTGTTAGTTTGGATTTGGTGTTGTAGAAGACTTAGAATAACTATTTTCTAGGCATTTTGTCCAGCATAAAACAAAGTTTTCCAACCAACCAATTCTTCAGAGGTGTGGTTGTCTTTGAAGGACTGAAATTGAATTTGGCTTTAAGATCAGAAAGTTATGACTGGACAATTCAACTGTTGAACTTGTGTGCTTGTGAAAATGAAATTCTAAATGTGTATGATTTTTGTTTTCTCCCCCAAAAAGCAGATCTTCGAGGGATTAAAAAGAACCCCGATGACCTTTGCAGCCTGAAAGAACTTCTATCCAAAGGTCCTGGGATTGTATGCAGTTCAGACACTTAAGCATGTGGCCCATGGATGCCACAATCCAACTACTTCAAAGGATTTTTTCTCCCATGGCATTTTAACAAAGGAACAAAGTATCAGAAGTATCTAAAAAACCTCTGGATCACAAGGCCTTTATTTCAAGGATAATAATAAATGTGTGGGCCTGGACAGGGATGTTTTCTTTAAAAGCCTCCTCGGTTGTCTGTGTCCCCTTTTTTCCCCAATAAATAACCTGACAAGAGAAACTCCCATGAGCAACTCTGCAGGAGGCCCGATACCGTCGACATGAGTAGTACTTTAGGCAAAGAAAAAGATTCAAAAGAAAAGGACCCCAAAGGTGGTCCAGCGGGGAAAGAAAGGGAAAAGGAGGCCAAGGCTCTGACTGGCTTGGTCAAGGATGGTGGCAAAGAAACGAAGACCAAAGGGAAAGATGCCAAAGAAGGAAAGAAGGACACCAGCAGCTCAACACCAGGTGTTGCCTTCTCTGTTGACAATACGATAAAGCGGCCAAATCCGGCGCCAGGTACACGCAAGAAGTCCAGTAATGCTGAGGTGATCAAAGAACTTAACAAGTGCCGGGAGGAGAACTCAATGAGACTGGACCTATCTAAACGGTCCATTCATATGCTGCCCACCTCCATTAAGGAGTTGACACAGCTGGCTGAACTCTACTTGTACAGCAACAAGCTGCAGAGCCTGCCAGCTGAGGTGGGTTGCCTATCAGGCCTGGTCACTTTGGCCCTGAGCGAGAACTCCCTGACCAGTTTGCCTGACTCCCTGGACTCCCTTAAGAAGCTTCGAATGCTCGACCTCCGGCACAACAAGCTGAGAGAGATACCACCTGTCGTCTACCGACTGACATCTCTGACCACGCTGTACCTGCGCTTCAACCGAATCACGACGGTAGAGAAGGACATCCGAAACCTATCCAAGCTCACGATGCTCAGCATCCGAGAGAACAAGATTAAGCAGCTGCCCGCAGAGATAGGTGAGTATCGCAGATGTGCAAAGAAAGTATGACTTCACCAAACCGAGGTTGGTCATTGGGTTCACATTTCATAGCTGTTAATTTTCATCCAGAGATTAAATCATCTTCTGTCCATAATAATAATAATGGGCTCTATGCACAGCTTCACTACTTCCTGAATTTAAGGCAGTTCTTTATTTCCTGTCTTACATTATTGGACAAACTGATTAACCCAGGTGTGTCCGACCATTGTGACTACTCAGACACACCTGGAGTGATCAGTTTGGCCAATGATGTAAGACAGGAAATAAAGAACTGCCTTAAATTCAGGAAGTAGTGAAGCTGTGCATAGAGCCCATTGTGCCTTTTAAAATTTGATACATTGTGCCAACCTCTGCATAGACACCACTGAAACAAACCAAATGTTGGCTACATGCAAATCAATATTATGATGCTGTAAGAGGGGAAATGAGTTGGTGGCTGTATTACTGAGCTCATTTTGAGTGAACTAAATGTCTGAATTTCGTATTCATCTTTGCAGGGGAGCTATGCAACCTTATTACTCTGGATGTTGCCCATAACCAGTTGGAACATCTACCGAAGGAGATTGGGAATTGCACACAGATAACCAACCTCGATTTGCAGCACAATGAGCTCTTGGACCTCCCAGAGACTATAGGTAAAGTCAGAATATTTTAGGACTTAAAAGTAAATAATGTTTGTGGGTTGTGTGTTGTTTTTGTTGTCTGACAGCAGATATTTTTTTTAAAAACAATTTTTGTGTTGTTTCAGGGAATCTGGCCAGCATAAATCGCTTGGGTCTGAGATATAATAGATTATCAGCTATCCCCAGATCTTTAGCCAGGTGTCGAGAACTGGAGGAGCTAAACCTTGAAAACAACAACATTTCAGTGTTGCCAGAGGTAAGTGGAAAAAGTTGTTCATATATTGCAAATATAAATCCAAATGTATATTAAATCATAGAAATAATAATTACCGGAAGACTTACTTTCTATTAGAACATCAGCTTTTTCTGTTATTGAAAATGAAAAAAACAAATTAACAAACATCAATTTTGGAACCTCAAATCTTCTTTGCCCTGAAATATATTTAAGAATCTATACACTGAACTTGTGTCCATTGGTACACCTCAGCCACAGTTTTTATACCATTATCACAGGTATTTTTGCACTGAAGAACGTGCTGATGCACTCTATGAACAAATCTCACCTGTATTGGTAGAGTTAGACTCTTGATCATATTGTCTCTGTTGTCTCTGTCTCTGTCCTTGGCCAGGGCCTGCTTTCAAGTTTGGTCAACCTGACAAGTCTAACACTGGCAAGGAACTGCTTCCAGTCGTACCCTGTGGGTGGACCATCCCAGTTCTCCACCATCTACTCCCTCAACATGGAGCACAACCGTATCAACAAGATCCCCTTTGGTATCTTCTCCAGGGCTAAAGTGTTAAGCAAGCTTAACATGAAGGTATGAACTAGTGCGTGTTTGTTTTTGACACATCTGTCAGTCAGGTCAGCTGTTGTTAAAAGTTCTAGGAAATCAAGAAAAGGATCACAAATATTGTCTGCTGTGCACTTTTGTTTGTGCTGGAATCAGGTGTTGTCACTGCATCACAACATATGATTAATGGACCCACAGTGACATTTATCAAAGAATCTGTTCTAGTCATGAAAACGTGATTGTGAACAAACCTGAAAATGAAACAGCTGACTGGAACCCAGTCTTTCTTATTTGTACCTGCGCTTTTCCAACTGTGACAGGTCACAATAAACTCAGTGAAGAAGTGGGTTCACAAATCTTAAATCAGACTAAACCTGCACTATATTTTGTCAAAAACTAATTCTTGAGAAAAACAAAAGTTTGTTTTAAATCCCAAACAGATTGTGTGTTCAGAGGAATGTAGAGGCGAGGAAGTAACCACCCTCAGCATTTTGAACCATTTGATATAACCTAGTGAGTTAGCATAGTATAGGTGGATAATACTTATAGAAAATGGTCCATGCATCTTATATAATGTGGGGAAAAAAAGCTGTAAACATTTTTGAAGAAGTTGAGCTTTAGACAAAAACCTTTGTCATGGTCACCAGCAAAGACAGTGTTTAATAAATGTAGCACATGGGCAGCTGCTTCCACAGTGTATGTTAAATGATAATCACACCTACAATGTGCAATGAATTCAGCTCTGGTGAGAAAATAATAATTGACTAATTTTTGTCCCAAGCATTGCTCAGAGACTGTCAAACTCCCACCCAAAGTTGTATTGGCCTCTAACCAGGCATGTCCTGACAGGCATGAAAAAGTTCTTCATTTGTTACTTTGATGTATGTCTACACTGGATGTAGTTTGGATTTTACATGTCCATTGGAAACATTTCATCTTGGCGCCAGGTAACATAGCTGGCATAGCCCATCAGTCTGCTTTGTGTCTTGAACAGCACTGTCCTTGTGTTGACCCCGTGGATTTTCAGTTATGTTGCTAATAATGGTTTTCCATTGTCTCCCTCAGGACAACCAGTTAACGTCCCTGCCGTTGGACTTTGGCACGTGGACTAGTATGGTTGAGCTTAACCTGGCCACTAATCAGCTGACAAAGATCCCAGAGGATGTCTGTGGTCTAGTTTCTCTGGAGGTGAGTCTTGCACACATTTAGTACATACTAGGATTACAATTGCATAAGAACAATTTTGCATTTTGTGTTATCAGCAAGTAAGAACAGGAGTGACAGAGACATTATGCATTCTCCTTAAAGCCCTCATTTCCTTGAGGGCAATGACTTATGTAATAAAACATGTATAGCTGGAGGATCTTACTTTACAACTCACACTGACACATGGTTGTTAGTTTAGGTTTTGTTTTTTAAAAAATATTATTACTACACAGACCTCTTCTCTCAGAACTACAGTGACCTAAGTGTTGGTTAAAGGGTGTTGTAAATATGGATGAAAAGTACAACATTTTATCTCAAGACGTTTTAATCAGTGTTGTTTCCATTGTCTATGTTGATCCATCTATAAATATTTGTTGACATCTTTTGAAAACAATGTGACCATACTGTGATGGGAGTGGTTGTTGAATTGCTTTGAAAAAAGACAAGAAAGTTGTATGTCATGATGCCAGAGTTTGACAATTTCATTGTTTTCGCAGGTGTTAATATTGTCCAATAACCTTCTCAAGAAGTTACCACATGGTATTGGGAATTTGAGAAAGCTACGAGAGCTCGACTTGGAGGAAAACAAGTTGGAATCTCTACCTAATGAAATTGCTTATCTCAAAGATTTACAGGTAACTTTCCCAGACACACAGTTCTCCTCATGATACTTGTGGCTCTTCACAGAGTTTTGTTGTAGGGAATCTGGGTTGTTTGTGTTGCCATTGGAAACAACAACTATTAGAGACTGGAGCACATTCACAATATTTTTATCCAGATTTATTTCCCACCACTCAGGTCTTGTTGCTTCTTGTTACTTTTTACGGTATCTGACAAGACTCATTACAGTTCATAGCTCAGGGCTGAGTCGGCTGACATGGCTGTAAATGGATTTGAAAAAATTCCAGCGGTAGTCTCACAAATCACACTACAGCGACACACATCTGTAGTAATGCAAGAAATAAACGCTTTATTAGAAATGCATTTGATATATTTGTGATTATCTGGTTGATTGAATAACAAATAATAATGTTGGAGAACTGATCGGAACATTAACAAGCAGAAAAAAAATTGGTAACAGCGAAATGTGGATGATACCACAATCCCTGCAGCTAACGGAGTATAGCTCTGTTGTTTTATTGCAACACCCTAAGAAAATGAGATCCTCGTCTGTCTCGGATATACGAATCATTTCATCTTAAACACACATTTGTGAGCATGCCTTCTATCCTATAGCTAATCATCCAAAGTACAATGATTCTACATATCACGCAATGATAAATAGTTTGACTGACAGCCATTTTCACTCTGTATGGTAACAGGGAGTGGTGAATGCAGGTCACATCCTGTATTTTTTTTTTTTTTTCATACTTTTATGCAATCAGACTTTCACTACAATGTACCGGTAAGTGAATTGTTATCACTGAGTAACAACCCCTTCTAAAAACATCCTGTTCTCTCACTCTCACTAGAAATTGGTGTTGACAAATAATCAGCTGACTACATTACCCAGAGGCATCGGCCATCTCACCAACCTGACTCATCTGGGTTTGGGTGAGAACCTACTGCAACACCTTCCTGAGGAGATTGGTAAATACCTGTTTCATCAGCTACTGTACTTACAGACTCAGTGACGCGCTCATGGCTTGACCCACTTTCACCACAGTGTCCATTAGTGATGGTGGGTCAACCACAGCCGTGAGTTAACTTGACTCCGTGTCTGGGAATGGAAAGTCAAGACTATTGGCTAATTGTCTAAAAACTTCATCTTAACTTTGGGACATACCGGTAACTGATTCCTAAACCCAAGACACAAACATTTTTTCCTACAGTTCTCATTATATTTAAGACGTGCTGTGTTTGGTTCATTAAACACAGCAACTTGTCATAATTGTGCTTTTGACTTGCTCTCACTGCCTTGTAGTTTCCACCTCAGTTTTCCCACATGGTATCAGACCTGCACATTGCATGTTTATTTGAACATTTATAGACAAACTGCACAAATAATCATTTATTTTTATTGCCTTTAGCCTTTATTATGTTCTTCCTTTTTGAGAGAAAAAAAAATCCAACACAGCAACGAAACAAGTAAGCTGTAGCTTTTTTGACTTTAAGTAGAACATTGTTTCCTGATGAAAGCTAAACTTAACCATCAGGGTTTAAGAGCTTAACGGCCAACAGTGCGTCCCACTTCTGACCCTTCATCTGTGTGATTGGCTAGTTACTGCTGAGGTTAAGTCACAGATTAAAATGTTTGCAGGAAGGAGCTAAAGGTGGTGGTATTTTTAGAGTATTCAGACTGGGCCCAGAAGTGAATGATCAAGTTCAAAGTCTTTTATTGTCATTCCACATGTTAGATATGACAGAACGAAATTTGTACCCAGGTCCCAGATAAAAAAGTAAGCAATCAAATTTGAAAGCAAGAAACAGGCACAGAATGATACCTGTAGTATATTGGTTTTGTTCCGACTGTCAGTCTAGAAATGTGCTGCATTTTCATTACTTTGCAGCCTCATGTCTGTGATGTCGAGTCTTCTTTTAAAGCAAACTAGTGAGGAATTGAAAATAATGAAATAAACGGAATAGTTTGGAGTTATTAACTGATGACCTGAAATTCATGTTGGATCTTCAGAAATGTGCTGTCCATTTATTCTGCACATCATTTTTTCCCCAGTAGACTAATTGATATAGTATGAAAAACTGTAGAATAATCAATAGTGAAAATAATCATTATGTGTAGAGGTTTCACACCGTAACGACAGCGCCACACCGGACGCGGGAGCGCCGAGAAGCGGGGGCGTTTTCATTTTTCCTCCGCGGCCGGCTTGCGGCCGGCTTGCGGCCGGCTTGCGGCCGGCTTGCGGCCTGCAGCGATCGTTGCGGCATTTAGTCTATTTTGTGCACAAACCGCGAGCGGTGGCGTCAATCTTGGCACACAAAGAAACACGAGAATCTGGTCAAATTTCAAAATAAAACACCGCAAATGACAAATATGTGAGGCCAATGTGTGTATATTTGTAGCCTAGAACTCAGCTGTGATTGAAAAGCACCTAAACCGAGTCGAAAGTTGTAACTGTAGTGGAAAGGGGTGCTGGTTGTGGAAACCCTGCTTTAGATTGTTTTAACATTAAAATCGCGGTGCGCCACGATCAAGACAGACAGACGGCATCAGGTAGCGTTTACATCTCCACTAACGCCACATGATGTCTGTCCTCAGGTACACTGGAGAACCTGGAGGAGCTGTACCTCAACGACAACCCCAACCTGCACAGCCTCCCGTTCGAGCTGGCCCTCTGCAGCAAGCTGTCCATCATGAGCATCGAGAACTGTCCCCTCAGCCACCTGCCACCACAGATTGTCGCGGGAGGCCCCTCCTTCATCATCCAGTTCCTCAAGATGCAGGGTCCGTACCGTGCCATGGTCTGAGCCAAGAGCAGCTCCATCCCAGTCCTACTTGACTCCAAACCCTCCACTTGCTCCGCACCCTCTCGCCCGCCGGCCCCCCCATGTACGTGAACCATACACTGTAAAGAAAACAGACTCGTCACAATCAGTGTCGGGGGCACAAGAAAGGAGGAGGAAGAAAAGGAAACTCTTTTCTTTCACCACCCTCAGGCAGAAACAAGGTGAACTTTGGAACTTTGACTTCTTTGTTGCTCCAGAGTTTGTCACGGTCATTTTAGGACCCCAGCCACCTCCCCCCACTCATCTTTCATTCCGAATCATACAAGAGGAAAATATTTCCATCTCTTTGCCAAAACTGAAGATATATAAAGTTATATATATTGAGTAACTGTGAGCTAAGTGGCAAGTCTTTTAACCATATAAACCATGCTCCCATTGCCAATGTATTTACAGTAATTACAAGCATCTATTATGTGAGCAAGGATACAATTGTATGCAGAAACAAACAAAAGTCTTTTGAACTTCACATTTACTGCTGCTGCCGTCATTTTAACTGTCATCTTTTCTTTTGATATTCCCTTTTTTTTTATCATCTTCCTCAAGATAACTTATAATAATTGCTTCTTGACCACAGAGAACAAAGGTCTAATGATGGTGTGTTTATAATTTTTTATTTTAATTTTTTTTTTGAACTGTGCCTATGTTTAGAATGATCCAGTGGCTCATTTCTAAACACAATTGTCCATGAGAATACAAAGATATAAATTATTTCAGTAATTTTTTTTTTAATTACTGCTGTTTTTAAGGTTTTTTTTTTGGTGTTGATTTACTTTTGCTCTTGCATTAATCTGTTAATGCAGGCAATATCGGATGTAAAATAGGGTGATTGGAAAACTTTTTAACAAATTGCAGCAGTAGTTGTTCAACATTAAGCTAGTAATGTATACATATGAGAAATGCCAATCGTACATGCTTGGCAGAAGAAGAAAAAAAGCAAGTCGGACTTGAATGGGTGGCGCTGGGACTCCCGTCTAGCTTTTGTGACAACAAGGTATTGAAAAAAAGTCAAACATGGTGATGGGATAAATGATAGGAGATGTTTTTATATATGTAAACAAATCCTGGTTGTTGCCTTGAGTGCAATTTTTTAGTTATGTTTACTTGTTTGATATTATCTTCAGTGTTGGGCTGCATAGCTGTCATCCAATTGATCATTGACCAACATATCAAGCGTTTTTCAGAAGACGTTATCTGGGTCTACGAAGCAAGTGGTGAGTGTATCAGAGCTTGAAAGAAGGTTTCATAATAAAACATTGACAGGTAAATTCCTCTTGACACTTCTTTTTTTTTGTTTATGTTTTTATTTTCTGCTTTTTTGTTTTGTTTTTAACAGGGCCTCCCATGAATTTTAATCACATGATGAATTTTTTTTCTTTCTTTTTTTAAATCTCCTTTTGTCCCACACTGTCCTAGCAATGCTGCTGCTCTTATGCACTTTTTTTAAAAGACATTGGCACCCTCTATATTAAGGCAAAAACACAATAGCCTCTCATTGGTTATTTTGAATGGGGGCATTTTTGTTTCATAAATAAGTATTTTATCTGTTTTAACGGTTAAATCAATTGAATATAAATGTTGAGTCTCACAGGCTCGGAACAGACGAGTAATTTTCTTTGGGGAAGTTTTATCCTGTAAGACTGTAAAAGGGTTTGTGTGGCTATGATATGGTTTAAAATTCCCATATCCTGCTTTCTCCATCGCAAGTAAAATGGCTTGTTGCAGTTCACATCAGCATTGTTTATTTTCAATCTATTTACATTGAGTGTTTTTTTTTCCTAAATGATGAAATGTGTATTCATTTAGTATTATTTCAAGTGACTGTACATTAAAAGTCCCAACAAAAGGTAATTGAACCAAACATTTTTTTTTCTTTTTTTAAAATGTGTTGCATCCCAACTCTATATTCAATCATGACTCTGTTTTGTATTGAAAGGTGTGGGTCTACTCTTTCTTTGCAGCAGCTTGGTGTGTTTTGTGTGGGCTGTGATCCAGTCTCCTCCACAGGAGGCCTGAGTGATGAGAGCGCCACAGCTCACCTTTGCGCGGGGTTGGGTTTTGGGGGGAAAAACAATGTACCGCTGCTTCTAATTTACCAGCAGAACCTGTTGCTGCTTCTTGTGGACTGAAACATTATGCTGTACAAGACGGGAGGGGAGGAGCTGGGGGAGGGCAGGAGGTGGGAAACCATCCACTCCCAACACTGACACAGGCTTCACACGAAAATACAAACCAACAAACAAACAGAAACCTGACGAGGGACAAATCCACTGACCTTTTCGATTTGGCCCGGTGGTTTTCTCACAGATCAAATCGTTTGGACACAACGATGAGACGACACAACAAGGTGCATATTTGAGCTTAACGCAGTTACAGTACAAGACTGTCGGAAAAAGACAAAAAAAATTGTAAAAAGGGCTTTCTGTGTTCATGCTCAACAACACACCGGAGGCATTGCATTCCTGGGTTTTATATAAAAAGCTTTGGAAGTTTCTTTTCTTTGTGTATTTTATTTACTTTAAGCTGTAAACAATTGTGTGAAAAATGCCTTCAATGAGTACTCAAGGGTGAGATGTGCATTAGGTATGCAGCAAGAGTGCTGTGACCCATTTTTACATTCAGTCTCTCTGTTTTTACTTTGTTCATGTGCCATTCTGCAAGGTTGAGAATGCCAGTGTATGAAGACGCAGAGGAGGATGATGATGATGATGACAGTGGTGGTGGTGGGGACAGAAACTGAACTGGGCTGATTGACCGGAGAGCATTTATCAGATCCTGGAATGTAGTTTTAACGTGCTGTGGAGGAGATGGAGATCGCCAACTGTGTGACCTGTTGTTGGATCAAAGTGATGACGATGTATTGCATAGTGGTGCATCCAAAATAATCGGAGTATAATTGGTGTTTATTTTTCTATTGTCAGTGATTTTAGGCTATGGAGAGCATCGCAGAATCAAAAGTCATTTTGCACCTTTTGCTTTTTTTTTGTTTGTTTTGTTTTTCCTCCTCTGGATCATTCAGCTTGTCTTTTTTCTTGCCTGGTTATTTTGTACAGGAAACAAGCATGTTGAACACATATTTGACATGATTTGGCTGGGTCAGAAAATTGGGCGTTTTTGCATAGAGGACTTCGACTTAGTGGCTCTTTGGTGTATCTGCAAATGCTCCCTTTTTGTATATTGCAAAGGGTATCGAAGCATTGTGTGGCAATGCTTATCCTACTTAATCTACATTGACAAGCAGCCTTAATGGTCTTTTTTATGTGTTTGTTTGGCTATTCCTTGTGTCTATGGCCACTGACTGTACTTGATGACAAGCAACTGGTCATTACAATGTAAATTTGGGTCTAGTTTCTTTCTGTCTTACTTTTCCTTTTACTCTGTACAGTAATCTGACGTTACGGTAGACTCAGTATTACAAAATCTGTAATGTGATGAGAGTTTTACAAAAAGACAAAGAGTGCAATGGAAGATAATGCCATTATGCTACCAAGTGGATGTGCATTAGCTTGCGTCTCACTTGTCTTTGGCATTAAAGGGGAATTCCACCAAAACTGACTTGCATTGTTATTCTGCAGTGGCAGATACTCTTCGACTTCCTCTTTTAATTTTCTTTCTCTATATTTTCTTCCTCACAGGTCATATCAGATTTCAGTCATGAGATAGTAAAGTCAGGAGACATCAACTTTTAATAAAAAGCTCTGAATAAAAAGACATACTTTCAAAAAGTGCAGAGGTGAAAAGTAAGGGAAGATACTTTGTCCTGAAAATAGACACAACTTCGGTTAGTTGTATGTTATTTCCCTCATCTTCAGAGCACATAACATAACCTCATCAATATCCCCTTTTTTGTAATGAAACCAATCCAGTTTTGGTGGAATGGCTCTTTAATTTGTGAAGCTGCCTGCTCTGTCCCACTGCGTACATACCTGAAGTTCTGAATCCCGCCAACAGAAAAACTCCCACTTACACACCCCTCTATACTATCTATATACATTTACTTGACTGCCTTATGCGCACCAAGCAGAACCTTTATGGCCGTTTGTTTTAATCAACCAAGATAGATAATCAGTTTTCTTTATTTCTTCCATTAATGTCAGTAAAGGGATCTGGGTCCACGGATTGTTAAAGCAAAGCTTTTTGGGTCGGTTGTCTCCTGACTGGATGAGCAGATGCAGACATGACTACCTCTATGTGAGTCTCCATTGCTAACCACAGTGACCAAGATCCAGTCTGAGGTGTTTCTACCTGTGTACAAACCGTACAAAGCCGCAGGTTGGCAGCAGGAACTTGGATTCGGACCAGCAATTCAACAACAATTATTTTTATTTAGTACCCTTCCGTTATTTTTATTTGGTTGTATGCCTTTACTAAGTATTATTTGGCAGACGGAAAAAGGAAGAAAAAAAACAACAACAACAAAAAAACCACTGATTTGTGTGCTTGGTTGTAAATGACAAACTTTATCAATGCCGCCCCATTGTAAGACAGTTATCCTGAAACCAACTAGTTGCAGAGTGCTTACTTTACAAATGAGTGAAAATTACCATGTTTGGTGATGTTCTGTATGTACATACATCTTTTTAACTGTAATAAACTGATAAATATTTACAAATTTATGACGTGTTGTGTGTCTTCGTGTGCATTTCAGCTGATGTGAAATAGCTCTGAACTTGTTTGTGCTGCCTTGGAAATAATGCCAAACATGGATATTTGTTAGGTTTTGGTTTTTTTTAATTTAAAACAAAAGTTGCCACCTTGGAGATTAAAAATAATATTTAAATTGGCATTGATTCAAAAAAACCTTTAATTACCGGCAAGTGTTGATTTTTGTTGTTGTAATTTTTCATTGTAATGATGAATCAACACATGTTGGTGCCAGGAGCTGAGACATTTACCGCTGATCTTTATCTGAGCTGAACCAGTTCTCAGAAATATTCTCATGATTCATTGTTTTTCCTGCACTGTGACAAAAAACAAAAACTGACAATTCGGAGAAAGGACTGCAGACACCACTCAGGACTACATGCAGAAACATGTCACTGCTCCTGTCCTAATTCTGCTTCTCTCACATGTCATTTACAGATTTTTTCTTTTTTCCAATTGATCAGAAAACATAAGTTTGGAAAAGAAACTTTTTCTAATGTGTTGTTTAAAATGTTTCAACGTTTAACCTTCATAGAGCTAGTTGCTGGTTAGCCTACTAACTCTTATTCCCTTTTTTCAACTACTTCCTACCATGTAAACTGGCTCTATTCTTACTAATGAATGAATGACTCATATAAAAGATGCATAGGTAACATTTTTCTTATAAATTGCTTTTTCTGTTTTTTTACTTCTTTACTTTCTTGTAGGTTGTCATGTGTTTTTTGTGGGATAAAAGACACAAAATAAACCATACCAGAAGGGTTTTGAAACTTTAAAAAGAAAAAAATAGTGTTAACTTCAAAAACCACCACTCACAGACTGAACACATCATAGGCCATCAATGCTGCCCCGTTTATCGATTTGTTCCTATAAGTCCCATCACTACAGATTGTTAAAAGAAAAAAAAGGCATGATATTAAAATGAATGCTTATCGACTCCAATCTTACATTCAAAACACATAAAAAAAAGTCAAAGAGTTAGGTTTAGTTTAGTAAACTTTAAATATATAAGAAACATGCCGCCAAATTATGTGAATGGCATGATCATGTTGCATCTAACATAGCTACTGCCTCACAAGCTGGGAACAAACCAATGGCTCAACATTGAAGTCATAGAAACCCTGTACAAGCTTACAGAAGTCTTGGACCAGAAACCAAACAGCTTGCATCATTGTACCATCCTACACAAACACACGCTTCTGAGTTGGGAAGATGTCATAAAATATAGGAACATCTGTCTGGTCTTTAAAATTCTGCATGGTTTAGCTCCCCCTCCATTGAACTCACTCATAAACCAATGCAGTAACACTGTTCAGAGAAGCAATGGTGACTTATCGGTCCCACTCAAGAAAAGTACATTTGGCCAGTTATCATTCTCTGTTACTAAAGCAATTTGAACTCACTTCCCACCCATATTAGAGATACACATACATACTCCACTTTTACAGCCAAGTTAAAGACATGGCTTGCTGACAATTACACCTGCACACACAGTGTGTTATTTGCGTCATTATCATGGATGCTGCCTGACACATGATGTCTGTCTGCATGCCTGGATGTGATTGCTGGATGTGTGATTACATTGTATGTGCTGCTTTTGTATGTTTTGATTGTATGTGCTGTCTTGTCATGATTGTGCTGATGTTTCACTGTTCTCTCTCATTAATTTATCTTCTTTCTTAGCTGTCGTAACTCTCTATTTATAATCAATGTGCTGTAATACAGTATATTGTTTTATATAATATATATTTTTTAGGGTGCCTATTGTCATCTGGCCGGGCTCTATAGCAGGATATTAGCCATGTTGCTGCCCTTTTTACTGTTATTGATACAGTTAATTAAGTGGGATTGTCCTCCCGACATAATAAACTAATAAACTAAACTATATTGATCTCTGTGTCTATCTATCCTCAGCAGTGGCCTGAACTGTGTCTGCTCCAGTGCAGCACCGCCCCCTGCTGGTCAACCAAAGTCTTCATAGTGTTGAGGGCTTGAAGCTGCATGTGTGTCTGTATCGCAGAGCGCCTTGTAACGCTGCCCTCTCAAAGTCAGTAGCCAAAGTCAACGCATCGTGTTGAACTGACCCACTGACCTGTGGAGCTGTGGTCAATGTCCTCACCTGCGCCCTTTGGCCACGGAACCGCCTGGAACAGCTAAAGCAGCCGCTTCGGAGAGAAAATACCTGCGCGTCCGCGACCCCTGAGCTGTCACGTCTCTCTGTAAACAGCGTTTTTATAAATCGTCATTATCAATTTATTTATCCACGGACCCGTCCCCCCTGAAGCTGGGAGGCTCCTGTAGGAGTCGACAGGTGTCACTGTCTCCTTGCGCTTTGTCTGCGCCCTCATACGTCAACGGGCCCAGAGACGGTGTTTTCCCCCAAACAGACACAGACAGTCAGTGCAGCGGACTGCTGTTGTTTCACCAGCCCGGACAGACTGGTTGTGTGTGTGGTCTGAATATTTATGTCCAGGTAAGAGCCCTCCTCAAAGCTCTCACACACTGAGTTCAGCTGAATCACAGCACAGGTGGACGATTAATAATCCATAATCTTTTTCTTTCTTTCTTTCTTTTTTTATCAGGCGAAATGTGAATAAATCACTTACATTTAGATGATGAGGACCCTCCTCAGGTCAGATGACACACCTCCGGTTCCTGCTGGAACAGGTCCATGTGACATCACCTTACTTTGGTGGTGTAAAAACAGAGCCTGGACAGAATTCAAAGATGAGAGGTAACAATGAATGCCCAGGAAACAAAAGAGGAAAGTTAATTAAGAAAAATGCTCCATTTAAACCCAAGTCAATTCATCTATTGGAATTTTTTTCATATTTGTTCTCCAACAAATACCTTGTAGCAGGTTTAGCCAAGCTCTGAACAGTCACTGAAAGTGGAATTAATTTTGACAAAGCTTCACAACCCCTGTTAAGAAATATATTTATTTAAATATTCATTTGAAATGTGTGTAAGTGTTCGTCAGAGGAGACTGCATTTAACTACATCTAAAAGACAGTGCACATTTAAAGCAGGAATTGGAAAAAAGAAAGAAAGAAAAAAGGACAGATTTAATTCATAATCGAGGCTGGACAGATAGAAAAAAAAAAACGTAGCTTATATAGATGAAATACTTTTCCTGAAAAGACAAGTTTTGAAAATGCAGAGCCAGAGACTATTTCCTTTGAGTCCATCCCTGACCTATATTTCTTATTATTTTATTTCACAGTTGACTGTAAACACACACAGTAAGTCTCCCTCACATTGTGGACATGATGTTGGAGGCAGCTGCAGCATGAGGTGTGCGGGAGCAGCAGAGCGTCAAGCCAACATGATGACTCCGCTGGACACATTGCTGAGTCCAGTACTGAGTGTGACCGAATCCAGCACACACCCGCAGTGATGAGTGTGCTCCGTGCCATGAGTTTCTCAAGAATTTCCTCCTCCGAGTCGATGCTCCCTGAGTGAGTTATAATTTTATCACGGGAGAGAAACACAAACAGCAGATTGAACCGTGTAAGTGAGAGTCAGAGCCTTTGTGGTGAGAAGGGGCTCCAGTTCCAGGAAGTTTGGAAAATTACAAATTCCCTAATGGTTGAAATCTGCTGTTTTGTTTGTGTGAACTTACTGAGAAGAGCCATTAGTGTTATCGTTTATAAAAGATGAGGGAAATGGAGCTGTATTGTGGATTTGGTTATTAGCTATGAGACACTGATAAGCTGAAGCACTCAACTTGTATCAAAGGTCTAAAGTTAGATAGTTACATTTATCAACACAAAAGTAAACATTCATCAGCATCCTTATATTTCCTTAGCTTTAGGTTTGCATATTCAGCGATATTGACCAGCATAACCCTCCTGGACATTGGCCATCTTACTGTTGTCTTTATCACATTACAGTCAAATTATGAAGATAATCCTGTTATCAACTAATGAACAGACAGTTAAACTGTTTAACCTCGACTATCACCTGCCTCGACTTAATTATATGGAATTAAACAAGATGGAGCTTCTTTTCACAGACATTATGTGTACTGCTACATGTCACATGAGACGTAAATATGATTTGTTAAACAGCACTAAGCAGATTTAGGTCTACTCCATCCCATAGTTTTGTACGTGATGATCATTGAAAGTGCACATGAGGGAGCTTCAAGATTCCTCAGCAAGGGGTTAGATCTTCAGACGTAAACCTCAGCACAGTGGGGGTGGGACCGCTCCTGCAGCAGCAGCCAAGTCACATCTGCAAAGTAACACCTCAGAGCCTCCATCAAACACAGGTGACGGAGTCTGAGTCTGCTCCAGACCTATAGTGTAGGGTCCGGACCACCTCTGTTACACATGTATAACTGTAAAAGGTGGATAAATAAATTAAGTTTGGGCAAAGTAATAAAAAGCCTTTGCTGATATCCACGTGGTGTGGCTCTGTCTGGCTGCTGCTTAGCAACGGAGTCCAGCTGCTGCACTGCAAAAAATATCTGTCCCCAAAAGCAGTTTCATCTTCAAATGGTGAATCTCTCTGAAGGCAACTAAAGAGACCATATTTGTCAACCGCTTCTCAGTTTTCTTTTCTTTTCTTTCTCCAGGGATTTTCTCATCCTAATAAAGTAGATAGGCTACTGTCGGTCCATTCAAGTGTTAGCAAATCAAAACTGATCCCAGTTTTCAGCATCACTTTAAGTGGGAAATTTAAGTTGCCAAGATCACAAAGAGATGAAATTAAAAATGAAGCTCTCCAATTTTAATTGACGACACAGATTTAGCTAATTAAAATGTATATTTTATTTCATTTTAAACCGATTACCGTTAGGGGGATGGGGCAGGGAATTAAATATAAGAAAGCTCTGTTCTCATAACTCTCACTGATTTATTCTTTTCTCCACATTACTTCTCTCCTTTATTTCCCTCATTTGTTTCAGAAAACAAAATACTATACTTTTTTTTCTGTCTTTGACTGAATTTTCCCCCCTTTAATCTGAAACACTACTCTGCTCCATTTCTTCAAATTATGTAAAACACTTCATAACGCCTCATTGTATGAAAGGTGCTGTGTAAATACACCTTGATCATCTAATTAGCTGTCAGTAATAATATTATTCCCTCTGTCTATAGACACAGTGGCAGGTACAAACTAAAGCAAAAGGCAATGACAGCAATATCAATCACAACCTGGCACTGACACAACGCAATTAATTTCTCATTTAAATCAGTTTGTTATCATTATAATACAGTCCATGTTGGCATGAGACATATTAAACCCACCCACTGCACTGTATGGGACACTTTTATATTTCCTGCTTTCATTCTGTCCGTCGCTCCACGTCCAGTTGATGTTGTTGCCTTCACTGTCCCATGTTGTCAGACCCACATGTCTTTGGCTGTTGACACTCGTTGGCCGCTTTTTGCAGCGTGCGGGCTATAAAGAGAGGGAGTGGCGCACTGGTTAACACTGAGGAGAGAGACTCCACACACAGACAGCAGCACGGCAGCGCCCGGGATAACATGATTAGCGCTCTATTAGGTCCGCGACTGAGCACAACTAGATGCAGCGCAGGGATCATAGTGTGGCCAGAGAGAGGAGACACAGAGGAAAGACTTGACGCTTCAGCTGCCACATGGAGCTTCTTCTCTGCGTCCTATTGATCCGCCCAAAGAAGTTCCACACTGGGTTTTTTTTCCTCCCATGCCCGTGCGTCTCTGGCACCGGAGAGGTTGTGTCACCGCTGGTCGACTCAGGTAAGACCGTGTCTCACTTTGTATGTCTTTTTTCTTAGTGTTGTTGAAAGGAGAGAGCTAAATTGATTGTAATAATTAGACACGTCATACTGTAAGTGGCAATAAGAAGTGGAAGTGCTTTGATAGATCTGATTTTTTTCCTTATGTCTCCTCACATTTTCAGATGAACTGAACAGCCCCTGTGAATAATTAGTGCTTATCTTTGTGGAGGTAGTGCACGATGAAAGAGAGAGATCTGGCCGGGGAAGCCTCAGAGGAGTGATTCAGTTCCTGCCTTTCTCAGCCCTGATCCCTCCTTCCTGGTGGATGATATTTGTTAACCTCAGTTGAACTCAGGAAGTGGGCCAGTCAGCTCCAATGGAGTTTAACAACGACACCAACCTGACTCTTCCAGAGGTGGCTTCTTACAGCCTCCAGATGTCTCTGCCTCTCACCGTGCTGGTGGGGCTCATGATCCTGCTGACAGTGTTTGGTAACGTGCTGGTGGTCATAGCTGTGTTTACGAGCCGGGCCCTGCGGGCTCCACAGAACTTATTCTTGGTGTCGCTGGCCTCGGCAGACATCTTGGTGGCTACCCTCGTGATGCCCTTCTCCTTGGCCAATGAGCTCATGGGATACTGGTACTTTGGCGAGGTGTGGTGTGAAATCTATCTGGCGCTCGACGTTCTGTTCTGCACTGCCTCCATCGCCCACCTCTGTGCCATCAGCCTTGACCGCTACTGGTCCATCACGCAGGCCATCGAGTACAACCTAAAGAGGACGCCGCGCCGAATCAAGTGCATCATCTTTATCGTGTGGGTCATCGCAGCAGTTATCTCCTTCCCACCTCTAATCACCATGGAGAAAGAAAACAACGAGAAGGACCGCGTGTGTAGGATCAATACCGATAAGTGGTACGTCATCTCCTCCTGCATCGGCTCCTTCTTCCTGCCGTGTGTCATCATGGTGCTGGTCTACGTGCGGATCTACCAGATAGCTAAAAAGAGGACACGGGCGCCTCCAGGAGACAGGAAGCACCAGGAGATGCCGAAGACAGCCGGCGTCGCCGCCGCCAACCCCAAGGAGAACGGCGTGGGCGCCGACGACCGCCTCTGCCACGAGAAGCTGAACGGCGAGCAGGACATCGAGCTGAAGAAGAAAGCGGTGGAAGGAGAAGGAGATGAGGAGAAAGAAGATGTCAACGGGGTGGACATTGAGGAGTCGTCCTCGTCTGACCACAAAATGAACAACCCTTGCTCAATCAAAAAGAAATCGTCCAGGAAAACCAAACTGAGCCAAATCAAACCAGGGGACAATGACGCCCAAAGACGGGTGCCGAGCACGAAAGGCAGCCGCTGGAAGGGCCGCCAGAACCGGGAGAAACGATTCACCTTTGTCCTGGCCGTGGTCATTGGAGTGTTTGTCGTCTGTTGGTTTCCCTTTTTCTTTACGTACATGCTAATGACGTTGTGTGAGTCCTGTCCTGTGCCCGACACCTTGTTCAAGTTCTTCTTCTGGTTCGGTTATTGCAACAGTGCGCTGAACCCCATCATCTACACCATCTTCAACAATGACTTTAGGAGGTCCTTTAAAAAGATACTTTGCAGGAGGGACACCAGGAGATATGTATGACAGACCTCATCTTCATGTACATACCTTCTTTTTTTTACTGTTGTATATAATTGTAAAGTACATAGACCATTGTGCATGGATCTCAGGCTTGTGAACGCTCTAGGTGTTAACTACTTGAAAAGGCTTTCCTAGGATGAGCTTTACGTGCGGCATCTTCTTTTCAAAACATCCACCCCCCCACTGCTTCGGCACCAACCGCCATCACACACACTCAGAGGTCTCAAGAACACCACAGTGGAACCATGTTTTTATTGTAAATGTAATTTTTATTTTTATAAAAGAAACAGACATTGTGAAGTCCATGATATGTGTTGTAATTAATGACAGTATATGCTATATAAAATACCCTGTCTTAATATTTGTCTCTATTTTGATTTTCATGGTGATGATGATGACAAAGTGTGGGAACATGTTAGCTCTTTAAAGAATAAAACCCGTTATCTGAACTGGTCTCAAGGCTTTAAAGCAAGCTGAAGCATCAGGTTGGCAATTTTTTGACAGTGTGATGACACACACACACACACACACACACACACACACACACACACACACACACACACTAGGGAATAGAGAAAAGCCTGGGAGGGCAGCAATAGAGTCAGTTATCGGTAACATTTGAGTGTAAACTTGATCTCAGTAAAAGGTGTTAAGTGCGACTCCAAAATGAAAAGCTTGTTTTGATCTGTGTGAAGAAGAGAAAAGGTGGAGAAGGAGGATAATCCCACCAGTCCTCTTGTGCCATGAATTGGAGACCAGAGTTTAGCCCTTTAGCTGTACTCCAATAGAAAAGTGCAAATTCACTGGTCTGTTGGATCTGACCTTTACAAGAGCTTAGCTGTTAATGAGCCTGTATGGAGAATGTGCAAATGTTCTTTGGTCCTTGGTTTAATCGTGTTGGCGATTAGATGGAGGTCTTTTATCCGAGACGTCAGAAAATTAAATTACATTTTTCATCTTTCTTTTTTCTTTCGAGCGTATTTGCTAAGGCTTTAGAGTTCAGTCAGCTCATGTCTCCACTGTGACTGATGAATACAGTTATCATGCGAGGCACGGGAAGTGGAGAAGTAACGGTTCATTTACCGTTTTGTGTTACCACGGTATGCGTCATTAAGTAAAGACATGGAGCCCGTCAAACCAGAACCTGACTGACTGGTCTCGCTCCCTGTCTTCACTCTGCCCTCTTCATTGGCTCAAGGAGAACAAGTGAATAAAACAAAGCAGTGACTATCATCTGTGCAGTGAATACAGAGAGTCTATCATTTCTCTGGGGAGGTGGTGCGAGTAGATGCAGCCCTTTTGACAGTCAGGACGGCAGCTGAGCGCCTCGATCCTCAGAAAGCTAAACGCCTCTTCTGGGAGTTTCTCTAATAGTATCTCCAGCACCTCGTCCAGCAGATCCTGCTGTGTGCTCGTATTCAGATGGTGGAGTGTTCCCCTGCACGTTTACAAAATGTGTAAATGCGGTGGGCCTGTGAGAAAGAGGGAGTGCATGCGTGTGAGAATGTGAATGTGTATTTGCGGCACAAGTAAACACATGGGGAGAGCTCCCACCGGACAGACAAGTTTGCAAAAGTGGCGCCGGCGCTCCACGTTCAGTTTTGAATTGGAGGAGAAAGTTGTGGTGGGAGACTGAGATGCAAGTCAACCACAACAACAAGGAAAAAAACAAACACGATTACTTAAAAGTCAAATGTTGTGTCTCCTGACAGATTTTCATTCATTCACATGAAAGAGATGCCATCTCATAAAACTGTTCAACAGTTATTGTGAGACAAACAACTCCAGCTGTCCCTACCAACACAGCTAACACAACACAACACAACATGTTACATAACACTAGAGGACCTATTGGTCGGTTTAATCACTGTTTTCCTTTATCTTATGAAATAAATTTAGACATTCTCCCTGTAATAAGATTCTTCAGTTGTTTCTCTGAACCAGGCCTGAGGACCAGTAGATTACACAGACTAATGTTTGCTTATGTTATAACATATTACTAGGTCACTTTGCAGACTATGGCCCGTCACTGTTTGTTTAGCATTTACAATAAAGTAATTGCCCCAAAGTGTCGATCATTCAGAAAAATGTACATAGGCTCACATCAACTTTAGCTGGTAAATATCATTATAGGTTTCTTGGTCTCTGTTATTCAAATTCAATCACTCTGGCATTATTAGTTAAATGGTGGATCAGTACAAAAAGAAGAATTTCACACAAGATATAAAACAACAACAATGAGTTTGTTTGGTTAATTCAGGTGTTTAAGTTTAATTTCATCTTTGTGCAGAACGCCTAGCTGTGGATTTGTTCTCCCATCTCTCACCCTTTGGATGTACGGATTAACATGCAAGTTCTGAGACATCCCTGAAGAGATGTGAACCAGTCCTTGAAAGTGACAGAGTTTTTGATTGGATACTGACTGATAAATTTGTGCGTGTGTCTTGTCTTGCCCCCCTCTCCCTCTCTGACTGGCTCTGTGTACCTCGCACATCAACAAGCAGCAGTGATATCATTAGGCGGATGTGCTTGCTGACAGCCTATTGGAAGAAGCCAGCTGTTGAAGTCAGCAGACCCTCACACACATGCACAGACACAGACACACACACAGACACGCCACATACACACACACATATACACTTAGCCTCTGGGAATTGGGGCATGGATCATCAGGTTAGAGTGCACATCCGTCTCCAAAATGCTAAGCATGCTGGCTAAGTGCAGCTACCATTCAAAAAGACAGGGACAAAATGTCAGCAGCCACAAAAATCTTACAAGACAAACACTCATCAGTTGCATTTGACTTGATTTCTTTGCTTGAGAGATGACAGTTTCACTGTGAATGTGTGTGTCTGTTTGTGTGGGGGGGGTGGGGTAGTTTTAAATGGGGATGTGGGAGGATGGGCGGGTCTGCTTTTTGTATGTGTGCTGTAGGCGGCTGGGGTGAAAAGGTCATGATGATGATGAATGTTGACTGAGGCACCCACATATTACAACCTGTACATCCTTTTGTTTCATTATTCTGTTTTTCAGAATGACATCCGCCTGTTTGAGGTGGCTGCAGTAATTACTCTCAGTGTTACGGATGATTCACTGTTGTTTTCTCCTACTTTTGTTTGCCTGTCTTCATGTAGCACTTTCAGAGGATGTTTGTATTTGTCATCATGTTATTTAGGTAGGATCATATTTTCTAACAGCCGCCTCAGAGTTGGCTACCTTCTCCCTGATGGAGGACTCTTAAAAATGTTTCAGAGGCATCATTTGAAATGGACTCACAGTCTCATTAATGGTGGGCTGATTAGCTGTCAGTCCTCTGGGTCTGATTGGAAACACAAAACAACACTGGGCAGCTGATATTTCCCTAGAAAATAATTTGTCTAGACAAATCTATTTTCCAGAAGCTCATTATGATCGAGAGCAATCAGCCCCCATCATTCCAGAGACCACACAGCATTACGCAACGTGATTATTAGACCTGCGAGGTAATTCATTGCGGCTGCATAGAGAATAGGACGCAGGGTTTGACGTTCGGGTGCCCAGCAGAAACCATTTGTGACTTAGTTGGACCAGCAGGGGCTTGATTTCTGAAATGGACCACTGAAATACGATTTTTTTTGCAATTGGGAACCAAAAACAGTTTGAAAGCAGTGATGCACACGGTGCAAGTGTAAGTGTGCGAGCAGCAGTTTTTCATAAAATACATCTAACGTATATGTCTCAATGTGTATTTTTGTGCTGCTCCAGCTCAGTTTTGGAAACAATATTAAGCTTAGATGAACTGGTGAATCATCTGGTCCCTAAAAAACCGAGATAATCAACACTGCAGTTTATGTGAACTTTTTTTTTTTAAAGGATCACCATATATGGAGACACATCCCAGCAGGCACTGAATGCTGGACCCTAATAAGTCTGGTGTTTGGCAGGTGTTCAATATTGGTTGGAAATGAGAATTTTGTCGACACCAAAATCCAATGTCGGCGTATTGACATTTTGATGTGAAGCAGATGTTTAGCAGTCGTTTAATCATGACTAGAAAAATCTATAGTCCATGTGTTAACCATGTGATTGTCGGTGTGAGACATTTCAAAGAATCTGGATTAAGGCTACATAACAACACATCTGTAAACAAACACATTTATCAGTGACAACTGTTAGATAATGAATATTTGTCACTTTAAGTCACAGTTCAGCCAAATATCAACATCAATCCACAATGTTGGTGGAGCAGCTGTGGGCCTGCACGGGAAGGGGGGAGTATGAACTCACACAGGGGTCCTTGAAGGTGATCAGTGGGGTCCACAGTTAAAATATGACAAAACCTATGATTGTTTGGTTTTTGGGTTTTCTAACTGTCTATAACAGAACATCTAAAAGCAAAAGGTCTGGTCCAACAGTAGCCCTTGACACGAAAAAGTTTGAAAACCACTAGAATAAACAACCAAATCTGAACCAAGTCAACTCATTTCCTGTTGGACTAACTGGCCCTTTGTATTGATTAACTGTGTAAGCTTCCCAGCACTACACTGAAGCAAATTGCCCATCAATCTGCATCCCAGTGGCTTTTTGGCACAAAAGTGGTTAAAAGAGTATTATGAGAGAGTGTTTAACAGAGGTGGAAGATTAAAAAAACAGCCAACACATTTCCAGCCTCTAGCACACTGTGTGGCTCTGTAATTATTGCAGATAAAAGCAACAAAGAGTTGAACGCTTTCTCTCTCCATTATTCAGCCTCTTTGTGCTGGAACTCCCCGTCTCTCCACCAGTGACGGACAGCACAGAAGAATATCTGTTTGGTGACACGAGAACAGTAAAGTGAGTGTGAGGCAGAGAGGGCAGCTGAAGTGGGCTGCTGTAGTGTCTGTAATAACTGTCTAGTGTGTGCTGATGGACAGGCCGGTGGGCGTTTGAAGGAGATTATACCTGAACACTGTGCTGTTTCATCGCTGCGGACCTTAATGACGATGACTTCATGAAAGCAGCTGGTTAGTGAATAGCAGCTTGTTGTGTTCGTCATGAATTTGGCAAAATGTTTTATGTGTGTGCATGTTTTTAAAGAGACAGAGACAGAGAAATCTCAAGTCTAATGTGTTTTTGATGTTTATCTCTGAACATATCATCACGCTGCAACTCTGATTGTGGGGTCATATTGGTGTGTGTGGGTA
Source organism: Decapterus maruadsi (assembly GCA_030347415.2). Lineage (NCBI taxonomy): Eukaryota > Metazoa > Chordata > Actinopteri > Carangiformes > Carangidae > Decapterus > Decapterus maruadsi. The sequence goes on along the minus strand of CM064901.1, from coordinate 24,900,025 downwards.
AGGAGGTTTTTCTGGAGACCAGCTTGATAATGTGATCTTTCTAGCTATAGACAGAGCAAATGATGTAAGGTAAGAACGCACACAGAAACACATAGAAGTCGCAACTGCAGTTTGATGAAGCATATTCTAGCACATTACTTTGGAGGGATAATCTAATATGGTCCATTCATCACCATTTATGTTTATTGATTCACAAAAACACCCAATTTCCTTTCATGCCATGGATTAGAAAAAGTAATTACTAACTTCAGTTTCCATAAATCCTGTAAGGCATTAGAAGTAAACCTCACACGGTGTATGAACTGACTGGACTCTACTGTTTTAGACTGAACAGATGCAACAGGCTAAACTCAGACAGAGTTCAATCTCACTCACTGTTGCTGCTACCTGAGAGTAAGTTTATACTATTGATCAGTACATGTACATGTACATCTTCCCTTACATCCATTCACATTCTTTATCCTGTCACTCTTCACTGCCTCTGTACTGTTTACTGTCAGAACGGGCAGATGGTAATATCAGATGGTGTCATGTTTGATTATGAAACACCTTCAGAAACTCTCTCCCCCTCACTTTTAGAAGAAAATTAAGAAGAAAAAATGCTTCCATGACGTGCCAGTAAAAAGTGAAAAGTGAATCAGTGCAGGACAGTTTAGATGTGGAATGAGAGGTATATTTAATTATGCTAGCATGAATTCTGACTTTTGCAGCAGAGTTACTCAACAAAATGATTTGATATATCTGGAGCTGTGTCAGCAGAGGGGCAGAGGTGAAGACAAACACAGGAATCTGTTATGAAATAAACAAAAACCTTTGGCAGGAAATTGTGTGTTCATCAAGAAGCCCATCATTCACAGTAGCTGTAGGCCTAAGGCCTAGAAGATGTGGCCTCACATGACTGTAACGATGCATGAAAATGGGACTAGTTGACCAAAACGTTGCCATAGCAACAACTGTTTCATTCACTACTTGACTTGTTGATATTGTTAGTTTCTTGTCCATCGCTCAAGCCGACCAAACAAAACCAATATGTCTCAAAGGCCTTTTGTACAATATCACCAGTGGGTCTCTCTGCTGTGGCAGGATACAATGATGTCTGTCCTCGTATTAGTCAAATCACACATTTATCTCACTATTCACACAAAACATGACACATTTTAAACTTTGACATTCTCCTTGGATAAAGAAAAAGTCTCTGAAAGGGAGAATCAGCAGAATCAGCGTAACAGAGCAGGATGACGATATCAGGGTCTCTGTATTGAATGGCCCAGTAAGTGTGGTCAAGTGTACTTTCTAACCACCCTCTCTGTGTTCATCTTTCAGTAGCTGCTGTGTAACCCAGATTCTGTGGTTTGTTCCGCTCCCACGTTATTATTCATACTTAAATCAAACAGTCGGCAGCCTCACACTTTTCTGATCTGCTTTTTTGCAGCTTTGTTTGAGGTGTAATCTAAACTTGACTGATAATCTCCTCCTGTAAAAGGACCACACTGTAAGAATGTAATAACACAAGCCAGGTAAAGTCCCACACCCACTCCCATCCTTCCACATGTCACCAAGTCCTGTTTCTGCATGGGTGCTCACTACAAATACAACTACAGCGCCTGGTAAATATGGCTAATTCACAAGCGTGGTATTTGATGTTCAGTCGAAACCTTTCAGTGCAACTAAAAGCAGGCCTGGAAGCCTGCAAATCATAGAAGAAGGAATGCATTATAGGCAATTATCAGTATCAGGGAAAATTGGAAGGGGCGTGCCAGTGAGTGTAAATCCAAATGGTGTAGTATGTGATCTGATATGTGGGTGGTTATCATGACACAGATCCCATTTGTTTTATGAGAAATGGATGGAAGGATGGATATATTGGTGGAAATACAATAATGGAGACAAGGAGGAAGGAGAGGGAGAAGGGAAGCAGTAAACAGCAAGAGGGAGAGAGACAAAAAGTAGCACGGAAGCTCTAGAGATGATGTGAAATTGTTAAAGAAACAAACAGCTAATTGAGACGACAGCCAAAGGTTCACAAACAGCAGGTGTGTAAGTGTGTGTGTGTGTCGTGTCGTGTAAGAAAGAGACAAAGAGAGAAATGCAGAGAGGAAGGGAAATGTTGAAGAGATTACACAGGCCACTTTTACATCTCCATCTCATGTATATGCTAAAGCCTTGCTGCTCTATTTGCATGAAGATGAAACTCTCTCTACAAAGTCTGCTCTGCTAATTCTCGTCTATATTACATCCTGGCCAGACTGCATAGTGACTGTCATCTTCTCATGTAGCAGTCCCCTTTTTGTCAAAGATGATATGATTCTGCCTCTTCCCATTGTTGAGAATAATCCTATTTCCCTGAGACAAAAGGCTCATCTTTCATATCAATGCCAGTGGTAAATTAGTCTGAGGCCCAGACATGGAAAATGGACATGATAGCCCATATTTATAGGTGAATTGGGTTATGTGGCAGGCAAACACAAATGGAAGAAAACCACTGGTATTCTCTCTGGAGCGATCCCAGCAGCCAAGTAGTGTGTACATTAAACAGTGGAGCGGGCGGGGAGCGCATGGGTTTGGAACCCCTGGGACATTGTGCATAATTGAAAAAGTCATTACAAAAGCAGCTGCACCTTCTAACGTGTCATAACATAGCAGTAGCAAATCTGTGCTTCTTCACTGTGACTGACAGGATTTATGAATTCCCCCTCCAACACATAACACAAAACCACAGTGCCTCATGTCGTGTTTTTTTATTTATTTTAATTTTAAATTGAACCAAAAAACCCCCCCAACAACCTCCTTTTTCTCCTATTTTTTCCCGCAGCATGGCCTCTCCCAAATAGCGCTTACCCACAAATTGAGTTTAATGTTCTCCTGAGAGCGCGTTTGTAAATGTTTGAGCTGTGAAACGTGAAGCATAATTGCGCAACAGAAATCAGGTGGGAGACAAATATTACTTTGTTGAAACAAGAGAGAAGTGGCTGCTACAGATGGACTTTGCAACCATGTCGGCATTGTTCCCTCAAATGAAGCGATAACAAAGGCCCCGCTGAAGCACTTAAAACTGCATCATACTGTATAAATAACAGCTTGTTATTTGTGAAAGGGAACATAAGGCATTGTTGCACAAACCCATAGCGCTCTGAGTGGAGCCGCTTTAAAAGGAGAGGGTTCACTATTACACAATATTGCTCTGACCTCATGTCGACAACTGGATCTGGGGGAGTTTCCTCTATGAAGCCTCTGCTCACTGATCTTTGCTCATGCAGGTTGTGCTCAGCAGAAACACTTTTAAACTATGCCAATGAATTCATAGCATCTCTTCTCGACAAAGGTCATCCTCAAAATGGCTCTCTGAGAAAGTCTGCAGGGAGCCAAGCTATTTACTGTCAGTTTCACGGAGCACTGCTAATCAACACAGCACGGTGTCTTGGTGTCTGTTTGTCCGTCTCTGTGTCCCTGTGTGCATATGTGCGTGTGTGTTTAGTTGAGTGTGGCAGTGCTACCACTACACATTTTGATCAGAGCAGTAAGAGAGGACAGATTCTGCTTCCCAGATCAGCTGCGAAGGCTCCACGCTGTATTTCACCTTTAACCTCTCCTCCATCTGCCTCTTCCCTTCAAAATCCCTTGCGGATGTATTCTGGGGGAACGACAAAATACCCGCCAAATACGATTACAGATACAATGCAGGACCCCTGTTTTCTTTTATTTAATTCTTTCATTCTTGAATTTATCGAGCCTTTCAGCAGGACATTGGTGGTGGGTGGAAACAGATGCAGAATGTGAAAAATGAGACGGAAAGAAGCGGCTACGCATGGGCAGCAGAGAGGTAGACGGCAGTGGGGAGAGGACCTGGCTGTGAATACTGATGGGATAATCATTTGTGTTTCGATTGTGCATGAAAAACGCAGTCAGCTTTGGTCCGGGGAGGAGAAATAAAAATAAAGGAGCCCAGCTTGGAGAAGGACGACATCCGGCGTGGTCTTTGCTTCACTCCTCTTCACGTTGTTCGGCTTGTTTGTTTCTGGGGGAATTACTCTGGGCCATGGGGGAGTTATCTGAGGGAAATACAGACATCAATCTCGCATAACATGCGAGGAGGAATAGAAACACATCAAAGTGGTGCTGCTGCTGCCGTGCTGGGCACTCGTCAAGAGTTACGTGACGTGATGCTCAAAATGCTCTTCTTGCTATAACCGATGCATGGGAAACAGTTCTCAAACTTTGTCCCCGTTTCATAGAACAAGTCCATCAAGCTCTGCAAGCGGATGTTTACATTCTGGTGATCAGACGTCCTATAGACTCAACATCCAGAGAAAAACTGTCACACAACGCACTTCCATGGAGTATCTGAGCTGAGACTGAGCAGGTGGCGAGAAGCTGAGTGAGAGTCCTCAACACTTAGTGCCCTGCTGAGCTATGATCAGAGCTGGCTGTGTGTGTGTGTGTGTGTGTGTGTGCGTTGCCTCTCCACATGGAGTCAGTCCAGGGTTCAACAGTAGTCAGTTCTCACTGGGTTTCAGCTCTCCTGGGGGGATTAAGTGATAAACAGCCAAGATTATTCTGGAACTGCCCACCCTCCTCCTCTCCTCTCCTCTCCTCTCCTCTCCTCTCCTCTCCTCTCCTCTCCTCTCCTCTCCTCTCCTCTCCTCTCCTCTCCTCTCCTCTCCTCTCCTCTCCTCTCCTCTTCTTCTATTCTCATCTATCTCCTTTCATTTACCCTCCTGTGCTTTTTTAAAATTTCCTTCCCTATTCTCCTCTCTTCTCCCCAGTTCTTCTATAATAAGATGAGATAAGATGCGAATAGAAGAACTGAATTCTTCTATTCTCATCTTATCTTACCCCTATTACTTCCCTTCTCTCTTTCCGTCCTCTTTTACATCTTTCTTTTAATCTGTTACATTCCTTTCGTTTCTTTTCCTTTCCTGCCATTACTCATTCTCTCCATCCTCTCTCCTCCTCCTTTTCCTCCTCTTGCATCTGGCGACCTCTCCTTCCCCAGTGACCGTTTGACTAAGTGGGAACTTGTAGCAGAAAAATGAAAACAACAAGCCAGACACAAGGCAGGGGGATGTGACTGCTGCCCGGAGATAAGAGACAAACTACCTACGATTTTTCGAGTCCCTCCTCTTCTCACACTCAAACACATGCACACGTACAAACCCGCACACCCTCGACCCATGTCTCCCATATGTAGAAATGGGTAATCACTGTTGTGTTTCAGTGGACAGGAATTATAGTATTACCAGAGGGGGATTCAATTGCAGGGACCTTGTGCGTAATTTCAGGGGCCTCCCATAGGTGCTGCATCCTTACTCCCATTACAGTGTTATTTTGCAGGCGCATGATGAACTTTCACTTTTCATTCTGATGTGACACTGGGGAGATGCAATACAAACAGGAACATTCGCAAACAGTACAATTAATATCGCAGCCCTTTGCCGTGCTAAATCCGCTGCTCTGGAAAATAGCTCTGTGGATCCGAGCGTTAGAAGCCACAGACGGCAGCCTGACAAAATAGGACACAGGCAGTGAAATAAACTTGTTCTGTTTGGTTGTCTGGGACAGACGTGGGGTTATTGGTTGTAAACAAGAGGCAAATGTGGACACGGTTGTTTTTGGGAATGTGGAGGTATGTTCTGCAGACATGTGGCCTGCGGTGATATTTGATTGGAGAGAGATTACAGTGTTTACACCGAGGAAGGTCTGTCCATCATAAAACAAAGATAATTGAGAGAGTCTGGGACATGAACTAAGCCCCATCACCCAGAGCAGCAGTAAATCTGTGTGTTTGCGCATATAGTTGTTGTGATCCTGAATATCTGAACAATTTTTGTTCTGGATTTTTGAGTTGACGTTGATGTAACTGGGCCTGAATTACAAAAGTAGATTTGTTTTAGTGTTATTTGTGTGAACAGACTGACACTCTGTGTAAATGTGTAATCTGTAAATACAAAACATCGTCCACAAATACAGGGAATGAATTTGTAAACTCACAAAAACATGTTGCAAATATTAAACGGGTTTGCAAATACACAAACTAATTCCATAAAACAACATTCCTGTGACTACAATTGGTTTACAAACAATTCAAAAGGATTTGTGAACATATTTCAAATATTTACAACTAAATCAGAATAATGGGCAGTGTACCAGAATTGTGTTTTTGTTATTGTGGAGAAGAGAGGAGCCACTCAATCACCTCATATTGGTCTTCCCACGTACTTTCGCCGAACCAATGCAATGGTTTATTTTTAATTTCATTTTATTCATTTATTACTGTAAATTGGATAAAAATACCGAGGTCATGACCTCTGTGTCCTCAATGGTAGTTATGACTTGCTTGTGGATTAGCATTTCACAGACAGAGTTAAGAGACAAACTCTCTTGTATCACTTTGTGAAAAATGTGCGATCACCTGCTGACAATGCCATCTTCAAATCTTCAGAGTGTCCAAAGAGACACATTTTCCCCTCTAAAGTAAATATGCAGCAAGACTGAAAAATGACACCAGTTATCTCTCTCCATGTTGGATGGCATGGTATGTGGTTTACTGTAATATCTTTATCATCATCATTGTATCCAGAGCCCTGCCATCAGTCAACAACATGAATGTTTACCATCGTCACAACAAGTGCTGGTTCAGTAGCAGCCTGCATGTTAGTCCACATGCTAACAATGAACAGTGAATTTTTTTTTGATACAATACAAATCAACACAAACAGCCATGCTATCAAAGACCTTAAGGTGCTGTCCCCTCCTGTTGTTACTTTCTCTCATTATCAATCATTATTATTTGCTGCCATTCTTTACAACTAATCACATTTGAGCTTCATAATGTTTGCCAGGACAGTGCTGTAATTTTGTTTCTGAAGTGCGAGATGTTAATGCTTTGATTAGAGAGTTGAGTCACTGCTCCTGCCAGCATCACAGGAACAGATTACTTTCGTTCCACATGACACAGATATTTTGTGCAGTGGTCTCAGCACTCAGAACTTGCCACTCGAGACTTGTAGTGGAAAGTTTGAGCCGTTGTTTGCCTTGTGTTTGTGCTATAAAGATATCTAAGGAAAACTAAATCTCATTGATATAAATTCTTATTCTGATTTGGAAATTTTGTCCATGACATCGTATCATATTATCCTGTTATATAATATTTTTTCACACATGCTTAGTTGTTTTGCACCAGGAATATTTTCACTCCAAACACACATCACTGAGCATTTTTACAGTAATTCTTTATCAGCAATAAACACTCGGATTTGCTCAGCTATGATAAACGACTACATTAATTTATAATCAACCAATTATCAATACACAAAATCGAAGTCTATTGGGGCTTGTACGTACCTGCTGCTGCTCGCAACATGCACTTCACTCTTTATTTACCCACCTCCACCTTTGCTGTTCTGCTCTCATGCTCTGCACCCCTGACCAAAGTCTAATGCATGTAGGCCTTCTGCAACAAGCAATAAAAGCCAATCTGGAGAGTCCAGCCTGAACCTATCACCACGTCACAAGCATCTTCAAACAAATGCTGTCCTCATTTAATTGCCATTGTTGTCCTGTGATTGTTCTATGTTGAAACACCAGATGACAGAGATGACTCATGTTATTAAAAAAAAGGACACAAGGAGAACAGAGGGGATTTTATCAATCTCACTTGCACACTCACACGAACACTTTGCGATGTTTGATCTATTTCTGAAGCTTTTCCCTAATAGAGTGTTAGTCATTTTCTGATACAGCCCTATTTGTTCCACCTGCATTATTGACTTTCACCTCAGCTTGCAATTTATCTGAATGGCCCTGAGTCAAGTGTGTAACTAGTGAAACATGACTTGTATGAACCTTGTTTTTACTCAAAGACGCATGTGGACATAGAGTGATAAAATAGTTGATGAACATTAGTGCATGATGGTGGCTGTTTCCACAACACAAAATACGTGTGTAAGGGCTCTGTCTGTGGTCCCGCTGTCTGTATCATCATTATTATTATTTTTTAACAATTTAGAAATTTTAACAACCTTGCTGGAGTTTACAGTAATAAGGGAGACCACATTTGGACCTTTATGATGAGAAATCAAACACAATTTATTCTCTAATGGAGAAAAACAGAGGATGTATGAGTTCTACTATTTGTTTTGACACAGTTGTTCAAATTAAATTTGAACTATGCAGCTGATTATAAAATATTATCAGATGGGCACTTAAACTTGTGACCTTATATTTAATTTTTCCTAAAAGCATTCGAGTATATTCAGAGCCTTATGACACTTCAAATGTAATTCAATGGTCATCTTTAAGATGATCCCTTGCCTTAACCAGAGAGTCTACTTATATTGAATAATGTTGTTTTCATTACCAGCAGATATTTTACTGTGAGACTAGGTATTTAATTTGGACAAACAAAAAATACATGTTGTTTAAACATTGTGCTTATATATACTCAATAGGCCTATTAATATTTTTACCAATTGCCAGGTATGTTTCCTTCAAAATGTATTGGCTGTGAATCAATTGTAAATAAACATAATTTTTTTTTTGCCATTTTACACCTCTGAGCAGCCTCCAGATGGGTGTTGAATGCCTTTCTGACAGTGGGGATCGAACAAGCTGAGAGTGTTAATGTTATGTTTAGAAGCTTCTTGAAAGTCTTGGAGTTGAAACTAGTGACCTATGGTTCTCCCACTGCTTCCCCTGAATGATGGCGTTGTGCCTGAGAGAAGCCCTTGATCTTTCATTTGATAGGACTGAACCCAAACCCTGCCCTTTTTTGTCGATATTTCAGGTGCCTGGAATGCCCTTAAACACTGTTACACTGAAAAATACCTCCATGTGGTCGTGTATTTACTTGGTTTGTCAATCAAATTGAATTTCTATAATGGACGTTTTTAATGGCATGTTTCACTGTGTTTTTTCTTTCCTGCAGCTGTCCAGTGCCAAGCTGGTCATAGTGGGCAGCTCCCAGGTATAAATGTGTCTCCTGTCCCGTGGGTTGGTGCTCCACATAATGAGATGTTCTTTGCCAGTGTGCCTGCTTAAACAAAGACTGTTAAGTGCTGTGATGCAATACATACACAATCAGCACGGTAATTAATTGTGTTAATCTCCTCTTCCAGACCTCATCTAATTGTGCCAAAACAACATCGTCTCAAAATGCGTTGCTGAGTCACCACAGGAAAATGCCTTGACAACACATGTTGAATAGAAGAGTGCTGTTAAACTGTCAGCTTTGAGCCACAGAGAATACAGCGCATTCAGAAAATATTCAGACCCTTTTGCTTTTTTACATCTTGTTATGTGACAGCCTTATACGATTCTCCTTCATTAAGAATGACAAAGCAAAAAAAAAGACAACAAAACAGAATTTTAGAAATTACACCTTTTTCATTAAAAAAAGAAAAACCATAATACCACATTCTACATTGAAGCACCCTCTTCATAGTGATAACAGCCGCTGGTTCTTCTGATGCAGAAAACTTTGCCTGCCTGGATTTAGGGATTTTCTGAAGATCCTCTCAAGCTCTGCCACCGCCAGTGCAGCCATTTTCAGATCTCTTCTCTCAGGGCTCCGGCTTGGCCACACAGGGATGTTCATACAGTTGTCCCTCAGCATTATCTTAGCTGTGTGCTTAGCTGCTGTCACTGCCCTGATGAAAGGTAAATATTTAGCCTAGCCTATAGTTTAAGGTCCTGAGCACTCCAGGACCAGGTTCTCATTAAGGATATCTCTACTCTGTACAGTACCTTCCTCTGAGCTGTCCCTAACCCCTGGCCAACCTCAACTGAAAAATAGCCCCACAGTGTGATCTCACTACCACTGTGCTTGACCGTTGGGAATCTGGGATGGTAGCCTATTTGGCAGGCGATGAGAGGTTCCGGTTGATTCTTACCACTTACGTCAAACAGTTTAGTCATAGTTTCATCAGATAGGAAAACTTCATTTCTCACAGTCAGAGAATCCTTTTGGTGCTTCCTTGGAAAATGGATAAACAGTGTTCATGCTTCTTTGAGGTGAAGCTTCTGTGTGGCCACTTTGCCATAAAGCCCAAAGGAGCCCTACTTCTCATGTCCTTTTTATTTCAAACCTTTTCCAGTTAAAATTATTGAGGCCACAGTGCTCAAGGGAAATCATGATGTAGCAGTAAATTTTTGTCTCCTTCTGCAGATCTGAGCCTCAAAAGCTCTGCGCTCTTCAAGCAGCCTTATGGTTCAGTTTTTCAATGATGTGCATTGTCAACTGTGAGACATACAGAGGTATTGTGCCTTTCCGTCCACACTGCTTTTTTATTTTAGCTACCTTTTATTTACTTAGGCATATTGTTTCTATATTTATTTCAGTTCATTATTTACATAAGTAAACTTTGAAATATGATTTGGTTTATAACTCTTGAGAAGTGGCCTAATTTGTTTTTACAATGTGGAAAAATGTGTTTGGTAAGATCTAGAAATAGGAACTTTCTCATTTTTGTTTCCTGTTTGTTTATTGGTTATCTAGGTGTCAATTAGTCATGAAAAGCCAATCAGATCCAAGTCGAAGGTGAACATTGTGACCTATCAGAATCCGAGGAGGGCGGAGTTACGCAAAGTGCAAAGAGACAGACAAGCGGAGCACGGGTTGAGACCAGACGCAGGTGAAAAATACTGTTTATTAAACACAATTTTAGTAAGTCACCGCAGTTAAGCCAGCTGGTGGTTTTATAAGCTTGTGCACCCTGAAAAACGGGCAAGTTTTGAGTGTTTGAAGTGGGTAACTAGCCTAATGTTGCTAAATTAGCACCACACGTTAGCCGAACCGCTGTTGGCCGACCGACTAGCTAGCTAACCTCTCCACCTGGAGGAACAGACAGGAGGAGTGGGGAAACCAGAGGTGGAAACACGTTTTCTACAAGGCTTCAGTGAGTATGAGCCATGTGAGCCCTGAAAGTAGCAATATGAACATTTATGGTAGAGAGTTACAAGAGTTTGTGGGTTTTATTGACAGTGTGCACGGCCACTACTGCTGCAGAGGAGGTGGTCAGGACTCGGAGTAGGCTACAGGAATCCGAGGAGGGCGGAGCTCAGTTAACAATGCGAGTGAGTACCGAAACATTTTACAAATGAGCTCCAACAGCGCGTGAACTATGGTATCATAAACTTAATGTATTTCATTTCATAATGGTTGTTCAATATTTTTTGTGTTACTGCATACTTTTGATATTTGAGATTCATGTGACAAATGTGACAGTGATTTGATGTATAAAAAAAAAAGGTGCATGGGCACGCAATGGCAGTAGCTATACAGTTTTCACTCAGCTGACTTGGCCTCTCTGCAGGCAAGTCACATGTCTGACGTTGTAACTGCAGCAACATCCAGTGTTGGGCAGCAAATCCAGTGTTGGGCTTACTACATTATAAAAATAACTAATTACAAGGAAAAGTAACTAACTTTTTAAGTTTAATTTTAAACAAGCTCTTCATCATGTTCATCTTTGAACATAATTGTGATTTGCTGGCATTGGTGTGTTTAATCAGCAAAGTAAAGTTTTCCAAAGTGGACAACAGTCGATATGTGTTAACTCAAATTCATAGAGTAACGCAGATACTCTGAATAGATAGTTTTTTTTAATGAAATATGATACCTTTTTACTAGATGTGTCTGTATGCCTGTCATTCTGGGTGCACATGAGGATGGTTTGCATCTCTGTTGACATCTGTCCAGGCAGCTCAGTGGGCTGGATACTGAACCCAAATACTGCCTGTATCATGGTGTGCGTGTGCTCCATGGCCTCTATGGTTGAAGTATGTGTAGGAGCTATATGAGTGTCTAGAAAAGTGCTTGTATGTAAATACAGTCCATCCTATATAATTGTACTTACTAGATGCAACCCGACTACCACAGTTGGGTTTCATCATACAGAGTATTACGCTTTCTCAGGCAAATTTGAGAATTGTGGTATTGGCCCATACAAATGAAATTTAACTTGACATGATATGTCAGCAAAAGTTTTTCAGATAAACACAGCGCTGTTACCTGTATTCAGGCAGTCAATGATTCCTCGAGGATTTGTTCATATTGTTTTTCTTTGTTGCTCTCCATTTCATTTCATTTATTCGTCAAAATGAAACCACCACAAAATGACAAAGTGGCTCCTCATCCTATTAAATGAAAGCACCCATCTGTGTAAAGCTATGGGAGGATCGGTTCCCTCTCATTCTCTCTCAGTCTCTGTGCGTCATGACAACTTTTCCATTAAGGAGAAGAGCACTGGAGTGACTCATGTGGCTGTTTCTGTTTTACGTAACTAGGTGTTTTATTAGTAATCCCCTCTGTTCGCATGTGGTAGATTTGGCGGAGAAGGGTTGGTAAAGCAAGGAGGAAACACTAACCAGGAAAAATTGTCCATTGGGGGGGTGAATGAAACACAATGCATCAAGTGGCAAGCGGATATTGCACAGACCAAACTGTAATAAGATGAAACCATTTCTGCAAATTAGATATTTACTCATCTGTGAGGGAAAAACAGAAGAAAGCAGACAGGTAGAGCCTGGTGTAATGTGGATTCACAGCACAGACCAGACAGTGTTTAATGATAATGTCTAAATTGAGAACAGACCCTGGGATTTGGTTTTGCACTGAACATGTTTGTAGCCCAAAAACACTATAACGTAACCACTAAATTACTACCATCAATAAAAATAAACGGTCCACTTTAGTGTAGCGAGAATTAAATGATGGCACAAGATGTTCATATAGCAGCTCCAAACACAGAGCTGCCGTCACTGTTATTACATTACGGACACGTTACAGAGTAGAGGATACTGAATCAAACCTGGTACTTTAGGATCCTGCACCAACCTTAATAATAATGATGAAACAATAATGGAATAAAATAGGGGTGGGGGGAAAAATCGATTCATGTAAGAATCGAGATTCTTATTCTCTAAGATTCTGGATTGATTCATAATCTTCAAAAATCGTTTTTTTTTATTCAGTTTCCTCCGTCTCAATACGCACCCTCACAGCACCGTACACATCACTGCAGTACGCCATGGTGCTAAAAGACGCTCGTTAACCGCCTACAAACGTTAACTGATCCGATTTAAATGCTCTATTGAATGTCTGTGACCAGGCTTGTGCCCATCAACCCGACCCTCTATTGAGGAGAGAGGACGATCGCTGTTTTTTTTTGGGGGGGGGGGGGTTTGCCGTTAAACACACACGCTCCAGCCGAGCAGCTTCATCCACTGCGCTCTGGATCAGCTGATCGGTGCTCAGGTGACGTTAGATCTTCACTTTTTTAAACTCATACAAAGTGCAGCCAAACACCAGGCTGAAGAGAGAGGACCAGCAGCAGCAGCTCCTCTGACAGCTCCTCCGTGGCGCTGCAGACAGACTGCAGGTGAGCTGGCGTAAGAGCGGGTGATACAGTACATGTCTATGTGCATGTGCATGAGAACTGATGTTGAAATATTCACATCCCTTCAGTCCAGGCTTTTGAAAAGAGAGTAGCCTATAAAATCAGCTTCATGTAGCAGTTTACTTTAAAATCGTGAGCCACCCAAAGATTCACATCCCTAGAATAAAATGATGCATTAGCCTAAACTGTACAATGACCATTTTTGAGCAGAGCTTTTTTGCACCTTAAAATTAAACACCATCTGTTGATTCATGGATATCCAAAGGAAACCCAGCTGTGCACATGACAAATTAAATAGTGCGAAAACATTTTTTTAAGTAAATGCAAATTTATGTTTTACACCTTTTCATGTCCTCTGATTGGCACTGAACGTCTGAAAGCAGAAAAAGGTTCAGTTAAACAAAGCCACAACAATTTACACATGAACATTTTCTAATAGCATGATAACATGCTAACATGATTTTGTTTTTCTTTTACATAAATTGTGATAGCAGACAGACTATGAAAGACCTTCACCAGGGTCCTGTCATGTCTTACAACCCATTAACATAGTGCATATAACTTATCACTGATTATTTGGGGTGAAAAGTTCAGTGAAGACCTGGTGCTCTTACTTTGAAAAAGGGTCAGGTTATCATCAACTGTGTGTGAAGAAATTATAGTTTTGACTTTGTCACAAATGCATTGTAGAGATATCTGTCCCATGCTGCACTAGCCTACCACCAGTTACACAGGTTGATTACCTTAAAAAAGCACAGTCACTAACCCCCCAGTCCCTCATAAGCCGTTTTCCCACTGAAATTAGCGGGTCGACGCGGGTTTTTTAAACGCGGGTCGACCCGCTAACAATCGGCATTTGGCCCCTTTCACATTGACCAAAATAAGCCGAGTCTGACCCCCCGCATCAGACAGAGCAGCCATGTTGTTGCCCCGCTCTCATCCCATTGCATCAAGACTGTCATGCCCTTGGGTCATGCCACAGCCGCCCGCAGCGGAGGTCTGTCGGTAAGGCAGACGAGGCACGTCTGGCCGGCCTACAGAGCACCTGGACCGCGGAGGAGAGCGAATCCGCACGGCCATTTCAAAATGTCCGCGAACAACACGTCAGTTAAACCCTTATCTATGAGTTAAACACACTGTAGTGTCTTTTCTTTTGTTTCAATTGTTTTTTTCAGTGTTGTTTGATCTTTTAATCCCAGTCTCAGATGCGAGCAGAGCTTTGTTTTGGTACGTGCATGAGACCACCGGATCGCTGATGTGGCGTCACGTAACACTCAACGTTTGTCACGTAAGAAGCGGGTTGACCCGGGTAAGATTTCCCACTGCAAGCCGAGCCGAGGCGAAAACGATTTTAACCCGGGTCGCTTGCCGAGTCGTTTGACCCGCGTCGCCACGGAGATGAAGTTTTTCACACTGCCACCTAATGCCGATTGTTAGCGGGTTTAAACGGGTTTTTTGGCCAGTGTGAAAGGGGTAATAGTGACTATCGGTCAGGGTTACAGATAGGGATGTGCACGGTTACCCGGGTACTCGAGTACTCGATTAGCAATCTGCTACTCGGTTATGAATTTATTACTCGGGTACCCGAGGATTAAAAAAAACGGCACGTCAGAGCGCAGTCTAGTGTCGGATCAGACTACATTATCATGCCCTGGTTCGGCTTTTTGTAGTGTTAAACAGTTTCGGATCAAGCAACGTGATTTTCTGCTGTGTAAAGCGTTTTTGGATCGAGGCCTCGGACTTTCAAACCTTTTAAAGAATCTGTGCTGGTTCCCTCGATTTCGTACGCCGTCAGAGACGACAGGTCTTCAGGTCTGGTAGTTTGGTAGCTTTCATTTACAAACACTCTGAAACCTTCCCTGTTATTTCCTGAAACGAGCGCGGCAGAGAGGACCGAAGGCACCAACATGAAGTGTGGACTATTTAGCACCGCTAATGATTTAAAAAAGAAAAGAAAAAAAATTTTCTCCTCCGTGGCAGCAGCAGTGCTTTTTCAGCACTCAATAATAGCGCATTTATTCCCGATGAAAGATGCACATCTGCCCCATATGTGCATCTTAACTGAGTCTCTACTCATATTATCCAGTTGATATTCTGTGTCACTGAGCTGCGTGTCAGTAATGCAGACTGTCTGACGGACAGAGCGCATTTATGCACTTTAATCTGCGCTTTGTCTGTCAGATGACAACATTTTATTTTTATTAAAGTACTCACAGTCCCGATTAGTACCAGCTTTTCAAGTCCCTCGATTAGTAAATTAGTCGAAATGCCCATCCCTAGTTACAGATCCTGTGCTGCCTCCACCCTCTCTCCAAACTCTCTCTGTCTCATGCTCAGCTACTGATGCTGCTGATTCCTTGGCATCTCGTGACTCATCCTCTACTCATTACTTTAATTACAACAAAGAGGTTTTAAGTAGCAACTACAGTTGTGATCTCTCCACAAGTCAAGCTATTACTCTTTGATCATTTCACACATCACACCGTTGTTGCTGTATTGATTTTTTTCACACTTTTCTTCTCCATTCATCATAGATTTATGGAAAGCACTGTGTACAGTTCATCAGTGAAGTCACGAGGTGAACTATGTAAACAAATGGCACATTAAGGAAACAAAAGAGCTGTGAAAACGTACAATACAAATAACCCAAGGCATTTCAAAATGTCAAGAAAATCCTGTACAAAAAACGTCTCGCTCTGATTGCACACCTCATTCATTTTCAGGTCTGTGCCGAGAGACTTTTTGTGGCCTGTGGCCTGTGACCTACAGTAACTGCCAAACGCAATATTTTCCATCATCTTTTTATCACTGTACATCATTCTATGGCTGACAGATCCTCATGTCAGACGCAGCACATCAATATTATGGCCTCTGTATAGAAGACTAAATGTCAAAGTAAGATTTCAGCCATACATCAAATACGAGGACATGAAGCTGTTTTCCCTGGTTGTGAGAAAACAGCCACGAGAGATGAAGGGTTTTCACCTGGATAATGGCAGCCAGGGTATAAAATTAACTTTTTGACCTATCTGCCAATGGCAGGTAATGTATGAAAATTTACCAGCCAAAGTATGTTTTCACCAGCCACTGAACTGCTCACAACACAAAGTCATTAAAATCAGCAGTGTTTCCCCCATTGCATTATAGGCAGCTGCCTTAACAACACAATCGCCAATGGCGAGTGACCTAATCATTTTAGCCCATCACTTGAACATTTTCTGTTTGGTGTGAACCTCACAGCAGAAAGTCAAGTTTTCTCCAAGCCACAAGGAGATGTTAAAAGAGGCCTCAACCTAATAAAATCTGAGCTGTGAAGACTGCGATTTCTCAGCCACAGAGTAGGCTATTTCATTTTATCTATCCTCGTCATCACTCATATGCATATGAAGCAAAGCTGCCAGTGAGTGCACAATCAGAGCAATTGAGATGAATATTCAAAGAACAAGAGAAGGAAAGCCATTTATTGACGCATCAAGTCTTTTCTAGAAATGAAGGCTATTATTTAAGCATAGAAATGAATCAATAATGCTCTGACAGTCAGCAGTGCTGGGTTTTATTGTGCTTGAATAATAGGCTTTGAAAGTCCTCGATGATTTAAAACAAATATATGCGTTCTTATGATTGGACTGAGGTATATGAAAACTGAGCTTTCATTTAGTTGGATACAATTTTGTCTCATCTGAGCTAAACGTAAAAAGTTTACAAAGGTCATATTCTCGCCTCTCACTTTAATCTTTTCATCTTTCTGCCCAATGACAACTTGATGACCTGTTTTGCATAAATATTCACTTCTTTTTGTCTCACTTTTCAAGTCGTGCAAGGAGATGATGATGCCTCAGGGTTCACCTGTATCCATCTCTATTCAGTTCAAATTAATCTTGTGGTGATGCTCTCTCATCCTCTGCATCCTCCTCCTCTCCCTCTAATGCTGGCAGACTCAGCCCAGGGAATTTCTTGGAGGCAGCTTGTGGGCTAATTGCCCTTATCAAAATCAGGCAGCTTGACATTTAGGCTTAATTAATGCTGCTGGCTTATCAAAATCATGACCTGCACAATAAAAAAAGCAACACCACACAGGACTAGAAGCCCATACATGATTGTCTTTAATCGCCTATAAATAAAAATTAACATCATTTTTTCACAGTTATAGCCAGCATATCTACTGACATTTAGTACAATTAATTAATGCAAAGACAACAGGGAATTGCTATCGGCTCCGCTTGGCTTGGCTCCGTTTTGTTGTGAGCGCATTGGCTGTCAAATTGATGAAAGTGATATGATATAATATAATATAACACTATCACTAGAGCATGACAATACAGGGGTGTCTTCAGGAGAGCTCTGTTAATGTAATTCAGTGTCCCACCACGGGCCCTGACTAAAAGCCGATCGATCCCTGGGGAGACCTGAAAATGGCCGTCCATCAACGTCCCCATCTAACCTGACCAAGCTTAGGATCAATTTGAAAAAAACTCCAAATCCAGGTGTGTAAAGCTTGTCGAGTCATGGCTAAGGAGACTGGAGGCTGCACTGCTGCCAAATGTGCTGCGACTAAGCACTGAGTAGACGACATGAATACTGTCGATGTGATATTTCATTTTTTCATTTTTAATAAATTACCAAAAATTTTGAAAATTCACTTTTTGATTTGTGGGAAGACCAACAGGGAAAAAAATTTAACGATTTTAGGTTGCAATGTAACAAAATATGAAAATGTTGGAGGGGTCTAAGTAGTTTGGAATGTGAAATCGACATCTGCCTATATGTCACAAATCATTAAGACCTTCTAATAAAAAATCTTTTGTCATTGTTAATTGAATGTATGCAGAGTGCAATGAATGTGGAGCTTTGAAAATCCTCCACTGATCTGACAAAGTGAGTTTGAGAGAAATATGAAAAATAGTTGGGGAATTGAAGCAGGAGAAGCCATTTTAATCAATATTGGAGAGAGAGCAGACAAGTGAATGGCTTTGATTCACTTGGGAAATTAATGTGACTCTTCCACTTTAACATCACAACCACAGCCCTGACACAGGTGCACTGTACAAATCTGTTCGGAAAAATAGCAAATAAACTTTTGCATTAACAAAACAGCAGCTGAAAACTGCTGCAACATCCAATTAAATGATTGTAGACTGTTTCATGTTGAACAGGTGTAATTAGTGATTAATGCTTGGCTGCTTTTCTGTTTGTTTCGCTGTGTTCTGGCTGTGTTTGCTCCTGCTGCTCTCCATCTGTCATAAACAAACATGTTTTCCCCTCAGGTGTAAGTGGCCTCTCAGGTTATTTGTATCTGTGGTAGCCATCTTCTCCTGCCCCCTTTATTCTGCTCCTGTTCTGGTTGTATTTCAGCTGCTGATCTACTTCTACTTTTTTTTTTTTTTTGCCACTTGCTCATTTGCTGTAGACTGGCCCACCAGCAGCCAAGCGCGCTTTTTGTGACAGGGGCCTGGCACAGGCCAGCAACTGACTGATGGCAGGGCCGTATAGGTGACAGATTCATGAATGAGTCGTAGAATTTAGAGGATGTGATTCCATACCTCTGTGCATTAGATCATTGTTAAAAGTTGTTTTTTGAAATATGACTACATAATCATGTGTTACAAGATATTTATTAGACATATCTGAACACCAACAATAGCAGAGTCTTACAAAAAAAAGCTCAGCGGCGAACGTGCAGGCTGACAGAGTAACTGCTGTGTTGTCTGTGAATCACTGAATCACTCTGGTGACGGACACTCTCATTGCTGGGGAGTGGTGCATGTTCAGTGATGTGTTGTGTTTAGGGCTGCCCCCAAATAGTCGACCAAGAAGTCTTTGCGCTTGTTTAGGGTTTACTAGCACTCCAGCATGACCTGTGCATGCAGCAGGTGGACTGACAGAGATGAGAGATGGTGAAACGCTGTTATACACCACAGCAATAATGATATTGTTTTCTGTGAGAGACTATGGCAGGCCCAAACAAGACTGTGGGGGGCCATCATAGTCTCGTTAATTATTCGGAAACACTGTATCATTATCTGCGACAATTAACCAACTAATGGCCCTAATGATGATTACTGGTTGAGCAGGACAATCTTTTGTCAGGGACAGCCCTAGCTGTGTTGTTTGTGAATGTGTCACTGTGTCGCTCGCAAACATCTGTGTGCATTCAATATACATGTCGTTTATCAGTGGACGTACTGCACACAGTAAACATACTGTCACTCAAGGCTCGCGTTCCCTCTGTGTAGTGTGCTCACTAGAAGGATGCACAGTACGTTCACTGAATGTAGCCGACTACAAAGGTCAACCAGCCATTTAGGATTAAGTTCACTGGTTCTGTGTTTGCAGGGCATGAAGTGCTAATAGCCATACTAGCTGGCTGTGCCTCATGGAGCCGCGGTTTGGCTAACGTTAACGAGGTCGACTTGGTGCGTTCCTCTTGGTCAACCGGTTGAACCCGTGGTTCCCAGGAACATGTCCGTGACATGTCCCTAACTTGCTGTGTCATGACAATTGGCAGTGGTTTTGGGGTTTTGGAGCTTCAGGTGATGAAAAAGACACCTGGCCTCAGACCCCCTATGTGTTCATGCAATGCCACCATTGTGCATTCAACTGCACCACTGTGACTGGTATGGAGTAACCTATTTAAATAGATAAATAAACGATGCTTAGCCTGGCGGGGGGGCAGGTTAGGCCTGGCGGCTCACCAGGCCTGTAATTCACTAGGGGAAACCCTGTGCTGCATGTAATGTGCTCTGTCTGCTTGTTAGGTGCTCTGTTCTCGAGGAGTGTTTTATTTGCATCTGAACGTGTGGCCCCCCTGTGAGCCAGGCTCTTACCTCCCCGGGCCATCTTGCCTGTATGCTTGAAAGTTTTTAAGTGTTTTACAATGAGAAGAAGTGATAGATTCTCATCTGCCTCTTGTCTCCAGATGGGTTCGTTCACCCACGCCACAGATGCACCGTAAGAGCCTCTTTTCTGTAGTTTGTAGCTAGAAATTCAACCAGATGCTGCTAAACTTCGATTGCCTGCAAAAAGATGTAATCATCTGCCATGCTGTATTTCTCTGAGATCTTGTTGTCTTGCACCGCTAACCAAGGAGGAAGCAGTCCAGCATATATTCCTCAGGAGACAGAGACGATCTTGGTTTGAATGTTTCACTATAGCAAAGAACTCATATTTCTAAAATCACTGGTTGTCAAATGAATTCTTGCTGTGTCTGAAAAGAAGGCAAAATAAGGGCACAGTCTAAAAGTCACAAAAAGAAAAACAATCCCTGCACTGCAAAATTGTAATGCAGCAAACAGGTAAAGTTCTTCACCGATGGATACAAACTATATTAACAGGGCACAATTCTCTCAAATCAATACAGCCAGCGAACACATAAAAACAAACTACAGAACATCATACCATGTGAAGGTATAAAAGTTTAAAGACGGATATAATATAAAAAACAAAATAGGATTGCAGCTGCAAAACCCTGCCGACTACATCAGCAGAGGAGTAAAGAATTCCAAATTTGTTTTTGATGGCCGCTATCAGGTCATTTAAATCAAATTGTGGTATTACTCAGAGATGGGTTTGCTCAATACATTTCATAGCAATCTGCCATTTCGAGAACGCTGCAATTTCTTTCAAAGTTAAAGCTCAACTCAGATCAGTATTTTCATCAACAATGGAGAAACTTCTGTTTGCAAGAGGAGCTTGTCATAGGCACAAATACGCAGTGAATTATTACTTGATGATAACACTACACAAAACATCAGGAGGTTTACTAAAAAAAAGAAAAGAAATCATTGTCTGGAGATTATCAGTGTTCAGAAGAGACTTTACCAAATCTCAGCAGCCACAAAAGTAACTTTTGGACAGACAGAGGAGATTTAACAACTGATCAGCATCTTACGTTCCGTCGCTACAAGCACAAAAACAAACTAACTTGAAGACTAAAGGAGGATATTAATGGTAGATTTAAAAAAGGCAACACCAAACAGTACCATACACAGTTATAGGATGTTAAGCATCGTCACATCATATCTGTGCTGTATCTGATAACATGAGGAAAAAAAAGAAGAAAATGTTGTTACCATGTGATCGAAGGCCATCATCCAACAGTGTCTTTGATGTTTTGCTCCATGATGTCTTTGATAACACCCCTTTCACGTCATACCTGCCCTAGTGTTCTTGAAAGCTGAAAAAAGTTTGGTTTTCCTTGATGTTGCTATTTCACCAGCAGCCAAAACAGTTTTTTAATCTCTTTTCTCTCTCTTTTTGGCCAAAAACAAGACCTTCAGGAGAAGTGCAGCAGTGAGCTCACAACCTTGGATTTCAATGGGTGAATATAAGCAATTGCAGTCCAACACAGTTTTCTTTTCCTTTTTTTAATCTATTTTTTTGTGGATTACTTTTGTGACACTTGAGGCTGTTTCACACCGAGGTGTTGTTTTCTTTGATTGTACTGGCTTGTGGCCAGTAACTAGAGTCAGGCATTACTACATTTTTGGAAGTGGTGGGGACCAAACCACAGCTACCGGCTACATGAATATTGAACTTACATCAAGCATTTCTGCTGGGATGATGATATTGCTCTGTTCCTACTGGAGGACCAACACACATTAGTTGTGACAACTTGATATGCTAAAAACTGATAGTTGTGAGTTTGTATCACGAATGTTCTGCTCCCTTGTGATGAGAGACTCACTAATGCAGCTCGAACAATCAAAGCCATTTTTTTCCACATGATTTAGATAACGATGTGAAAGCATGCCCCTGGAAACTTGCTCGTCACAGTGACACAGAAGTGCTAGTGGCTTTGAAGCTACTTTGTTTTCGCTTGTCATCATGCAGAACGCCGTGCCGTTCAGCAGCAGTAATTATTAAATTACTCAGGGACACGTTTTTCCACACTAGTATTCAGAAGTGTGTGTTTGTTCTTTTGGTTCAGTCAGTCCAAACTTCATTTGCTCCTCCAGAGGACTGTGTCCACCTAACTACTGAACTTTACAGGTGATTTAAAGGCCCGGATAACGCTGTGCATTTGTACCATGCACATGTGTGCATCAAATTCCACAACGTCGCAGTATTGAATCAGATGGATGGATCCAGTGGAGCTCGATATGTCCAATATGGCCTTGATGAGGATTGCTGGCAGCATCAGAGGAGACGTCCAACTGCCTTTTAATTATGTCAATACATCTGCCTTGTACTTTGGCAGGCACTTCCTCTCTGTTTTCATCACTTTTGTTGGCAACTCTACACTGCTCTTCTCAATGCTTGGGAAACATGAACATTTATCATTGGACTGGAAATTCAACCTGACCTGACCTTGACAAAACAAGAATCAGACAGAACAAACCTGGCACATCAATGGAGACAAAGGCATTAAGATTGTGAATAAAATTGTATTTTTGTAAAAAAAAAAAAAGAGAAATCAATACATGTCCACGGATAAGAAAAGGAACACGTAAATGTCTCTGCTGGCAGAACAATAATGAATTCGAGTCAGGGAAGAAGTTTGTTTATTGTCTTAAGGAGAAGAAAAGAGAGAAGTTAAACTGTCAAATCTATTTCAGACACAAAAAAAAACAGCAGTCAATCTTTCTGCTCACTGAGGACACTTAAGCGAAAAGAAAAAAAAAATTGCATCAACATCCTTAAAACACTTAAAAAGCACAGTCACATTTCAAAATGAGAATGGGGGTTAATAATACATAAAAAACTAAACAAAACAAGTTCTTCATCTACAAAGATGTAATTTAATACTTTTTTCTTGTGCTGATCTAAAAAATTAACTGTCTGGCTTCGGAATCAGGCTGGTGGAAAACCCCACTGTGACCAGTGAGTAGGTCATCGCAACAGGTCTGCAGAGAAAAGCTTTTTTCCCACAACGCCTGGAATCGATCCAGGAGAGGAGAGAGGGGCAGAGCAGGGATCACTGAGACTGGGAGCGCCGGTGGGGTGGGAAACAAAGGTTCATCATGGTTTCATAAACCCAGAGAGCGATGCCCTCACTTACAGGAGGGTTGCTCTGCTCTCACTCTGTCGGCTCTGCAGAACACCAAATGAGCTTGCTGTGGAGTGAAAAGCCTTGTGTCTCGCTGAGGTGACGATCAGAGGAGAGACTCTTAGACAATGCAGGGTTATCATGAGCTGTGGGTTGCTCGGGTAGAGGATGCAAAGAACGTGTCCAGACTAACGATCGAGGAGCCGAACAAAATCTAAAGGGTCTGGAGAAAGTTGAAAGAAAACGCCTGAGAAGTTTGAGAAAACTTTCGAGGATTGGTGTTATTATACAGTATCTGCTTATATCCGCTTCGGCACTATGGATGGGGTTAAACATTTTTAATCAAAGGAGTAGACTGCAAGATATGAACTTTTTCCCAAAATGTCAGAGTTAGATGAGTAGATTAAAATCACTGTTTCTACTTTTTTTGATAAAAGCCTGCAGTCAGTTAGTTTAGCTTAGTATAGTAGTGAGATTTAGATGTGCTGGTTGCCTTTAGTTACCGTAAGAACATCTCCCACTGTTTCAGAAAGGAAAGGAAAGGAAGGATATTTCCTTGACACATGAGATTTCCAATATTTGCACCTCGTTATGTATAACACACAACTGTAAGAGCTGAAGATTGACCTTGAAATATCATTACGGTAGGATGACGTTTCACTGGCAACACTTTCCTCCAATATCTACATGCCAGGATGTTATTGTAGCTCACAGTCCTGCTACAGTATGTGACGGCTACTTGCATGTATACATGCAAATTCTAAACTAAGAAAAAAAAAATCAAAGAATAAGGGCAGTTCCATGTTTATAATTAGCTAAATTGAATTCATGTTGATGCATTTTAGGGAGTAATAATTTTAAATGATACCAAAATCTTCAACATTATCAAAAAAAAATCTGACATTAGCATTTATGAACACTATGAACCTTAGAGCATCAATAATCATACAGATGTCACAGTATGACAGTTATGTTTGATAACAATTCAATATTTAATAAAATATGCATTTTCCAACCACAGGCCTCTAGATATTTGCATTTCAGTCATTCTTCAAGAGAGCGATAATGCAGAGATGGGTATAGTGTGACACACATCTCTGCATTGGAGAGATGTGTGTGTCAGCCATCTGTGCATTCACTGTGAAGGCATCGTATAATTTAGTGTTTGGCTTGTGATGCTACACGCCTCTCGCTGGCTGAAGTCGGCAAAATGCGGGATTCACTTGTTGAAACGGTCCACCCACTAGAGGTGAGGGGGCGAGGGGCTAAACCTTGAATGTCACGTATGGATAATTTAAAGAACATGCGCTGCATGTGACATGAATATAGATTCATCCACTATAGATGTGGAGAAAAGAGATGTTTACTCACTGCTTCACGTCGTGGCTACTGCACAGAATACAGTCCTCTCTCTCCTCTAAATGTTTGCATAATGATGATGCACAACTTTTTAAATACTCATCTAATGTGGCAGTTTATGAATTTCCAAGTCAGTTTTCTCCAAAGTTTGAAAAGGTACAAAAGTTAAGTATGAATCATGTTATTGCTTTGATGAAAATGTGTTAAGAGCCTTTGTTTTTCTCTGCTTGTGTCGTCCCTCTCTCTTACCAGTGCTGTTGAGTACACTTGAACACCCTGATTGACTCTCTCATGAATTTGTTATTCACCTGTGGTGAACCTGGGAGACAACACTGACTGAATTACGTGTAAAAAAAAAAGAAAAGAAAAAAGGTACAACATCAAAACATTTGTACTAACATGCACTGGATTAACACAGGATTTGGAGCTGTGTAGTGCTCTTAACATTAATGACTTCAGTGTTGACTGCATCAGCAGGTGACACCTTTGCTCACTATTCAATATTCAAATTTACTGTAGACTTAGAAATCTTTTATTGTTTTGTGTTATTATGAAACATTTTCAGTAAAAAATAGTGACTTAACAAATTCACTTTTGTCTAATATCTAACATGTTGCTGATGTCCAGGAAGTGGGTCAGTTTGACAGCACTGATCAGCAATATATGGTATAAAGTAGGGCTGTCAAAACGAACTTCGCTATTCGAATACAATTCGAATTTTAAAAAAAAGGAGAACATTCGAGTGCGGAAACTAACGTTCGAACTTTTTTTTTTTTTTTTTTTTTAAGCAAATTTTATAGACCATTTCTATGTTTGTAAACAATGATGACGTATATAAAGTTGTAAAGGACGGGTCGTCTCATATTCGGGGTCTAGATATTGTAACCTACATGTGCAAATCAGCGAGTGATACCAAACAACGTCAATCAAGTCAGAGCTTTTATTTCTCTCTCTCTCACACACACACACACGCAGTGACCTAGAGGTGCAGCCGCATCTGAGGGGACGCGACTACACAGTTACAGCCTGGCTCCAGCCTACTCGACTCGGTTTAGGTCCTAGTTTAAATCACAGCTGAGTTCTTTATAGTTTCTTCGCAGCAGTCGTTGTATCACCCCAATTTCCACCGGGTCCGTCAGCGCGGTGGTCACCGCTGATCGCTCCCTCTCTAATCAACATTTCACCGGTCTGACTTTGCACGACTCTCTTTTTCTCTCCTTTCGTCAGCTCCAAACTCACTGTTCTGCACCGCGATTACGAAAATTAAATGAAATTCACCCTCTAATGTGGGCTCACCATCACAGATTAATGTTTTCATTTTGATATGATTTAGTTTATTTACTTTATCCATGTGTTAATAGCGGAGCGGTAAGAAAATCGCCTGCTTGTCTTTTCATGAAGAGTTGTCTTTTTGAGACTTCAAATAGCAGTGTGTGTGTATTTGAATGATTTAACATCAGCTTCTTCATTAAACATCATTGCTTGAATATTTCTGGCATTATGTCTTACCTATTTATATAAGTTTTGTATTGATTTGGTAAAACTTGTTTTTTTTTTGGTTATTTGGTTGAAGCGCCCTCTAGTGGACGCGGGACGTAGGCCTAATAATAAGATGGTATCGGTGTATATAATGATATAATTAAAAAAACAAAAAAAACATTAAAATATTCGAATATTATTCGAATATTCAACATAAGAAGCATTAGAAATTCGAATATGATTTGAGGGGAAGATTGACAGCCCTAGTATAAAGCAGGATGAACATGGTGATTGATGACCATGACTGATGGGTGATTACAGATCACCTTATCTCATCCTAACAGCTGTGAAATTCATTTCTTTTGAGAACTTGATCTCCTCAGTACTGACTTTGCAACTTCAAGACCTTTCTTACTACACTTGAATGATTTATTGTCTCTGGTTGGATTAAATGTAATGAATGATTAAGTGCCCGGCACTGTAAATTTAATTTCCAAATTGCATATTTTATTCTTACTTATATATTTATTCTTATAGTGCCACTCATCTAAATTTATATCTAAAAAAAAAAGATTGAATTATTGCGAATAATTGTATAAGCAGATTCTTTTAGAAATGAACTAGCAGAGATTCACTAATAACTAAGTTCTCTTTAAGATCATTGTTCTGGTTTTATGAGCTGTAAAGTTATTAAATCTATTAATGGTGTTTTAAATACATTGGCCATGTTTGCACATTATGACAGCAGGCTTCTTTACCCCAGCTCTATACTCAAACTACAGGTATTTGTTTTTTGGACATTGGGTGTTGTGAGTCAAATCAACTTGGATGAGTCTCAATTTAAGCGTCTGTTTATGAATTCTGGATCAATGATTGCATTGTCTGCATCTTTTGTCTCTTTAGTCCATTTATGTCTGCACGAAGGAACCATGTTACTGTAGCTTTTCAAATTGACTTTAGAGTTTGTCAGAATGAGTGAATATTTTAGCATGGACCAATTTTAAGATACTTGAAAATAGTGGAGGGAACATTTGAACAGTCGTGACAGAGCTCTCTCTGACATCGTTTGGGAATCACATCTACAAATGTAACAAGCCTTTAATGGCAAATGTAAACAGCTTGAAAGTGAGTCTGAAAGCAGCTGTAACAGAAATGAACGGGCTTCTGGAGAGAACTTCATCATGTTGCTCACAGCATGATTTCACAGCAACCAGTGCCCAGAGCAACGGATGAACACAAGGACTAAAAAATGCAAACAGTTATTAGCTGAAACAGCCTTTTTCCACTAATGAACACTCTCATTTAGTAACCTATATTTAAACCCCATGTAACAAAGATGAGTAGTGTGCACAGATAACAATATAAACACATACGGCTAATGGGGATGAAATAAAGCTCTGTGGCCTGGCCCCTTGTCGGCGAGCATCTCCCTCTTTTTCTCTTCTTTTGAATTTTCTGAGATGAGAGATGGCAAATACATACTCACTATCTGATGCCGAGGCTGTTTGTGGTTGGCTGAGAAAGATGTGAACGCGTTAGTTTGCACCACGTTTTCATCTGTGTTAATTCAGGCGAGTTTCCATTACGCATGCCAACAGCCTTTGATCTGACATTAGACGTGACAGGACATAATATAGATATACATTTATGTGCTGATTCATATAGTTACATTAAATAGTGGTTGTTGTGAATATTTATTGAAATGTGCCTGTCATTCTAGAAATTTGCCTGTGAGGTTTTGGTGACGTGTGCGCCAAATTACCACTGTGCCGGCTGGGCTTCGCCTTGCACCAAGAGTAGACCTTTCAGCTGTGCCACCCTGCGTTGCGCCACGAAATTAGAACCCATGGTGTTGCACACAGTGTTGCTCACCTTAAAAAGTAACAGAAATAGTTGAGAAAGAGCTGCAGAGAGAAGTGCAATCTTTGGCTCCTCTGTCACCTCCACACAACGGGTCAGGCACAGCACGAAGTGGGTGTGACTGTTGGATTGTCAGTTTTGGAAAGTTAGAGAAGCGAACGCAGTGAGATCTGATACTGTAGAAGAAGTGAAGGTTTAGGTGGCTCCCAAATAGGTCTGCGCGATTAATCGTATTTTCATTGTCATCACGATGTCAACGTGCACGATAACCACATTGTAAAAGGTACTTTTCCTGACCGTTAACTGATAGATTTAAATGCTCTATTACACAACTGCGACCACTGAACTGTTCTGAGACTGTTGTTATTCTGTCACCTGAGTTAAATGTCTGCTGTGTGGAAAATCACACTGTGGTCCGTAATTGACGTGCGAGTGAGGATCGAAAAAAGAGAGCGAGACGACGTGGCCGTAGCCACCGTGATATGACGACACCGCCCCCGCTGAAGAACTCAGCTGTAATGGAAAAAGACCTAAATCAAGTCGAGCCGAGCTGAACCGAGCTGTAACTGTGTTGTGGAAAAGGGCCGTTGGTCTTTGGCCTTAGCAAATGCTGACATGTTTGTTTACAGTGTGTGGGGAAAGCGTGATGCAGGAAGGAGTCACTACGGTAACCCAGCGCAGCCCAGATGTATGAACGGGGCTGTACCGTAATTACTCTAGTTAGAGTAATAAAATCAATTTAACGATGTCACGTTTAACATCCTCCTAACTAAATTATTGTGATTACGATTTTAAAATGATTAATCGAACAGGCCTTATGTGATCGCACATTTTGCTGATATCGTGCAGGCCTACTCCCAAAGGTATTCAGCCACCTAGCAAGCACATCTGACTGTAAATTGGAGGTTTAAAAATCAAAAACAAAAGTTATAACTATTTATACTGAGGAGAACGTGAACATTTTACAGGAATCCATCCAATCCATGTTGAGCTAAATGCCAGCCTCTTCACAGCGCTGAAGGAAAAGTCCACAGCCATGAGATACATCATCTGGGGACTATGCATGTGCTGACATAGTTTGAGGAAAACCGATCCCACAGGTTGTCTGTGCAGCAGGTTTTATGACCTATAGTTACTGTATGTCTTGTTGTTAGGCGACATCACATGGCTGTAGTAACTATGACAGGACTAAAGGGAGAGGTGAATGCCAAAGTCCACATTAGGAGGTGGGTGGGTGAGTGGAAGGACGGGTCAATAAAACACAGGAGAATGAGGTCCGATTCCCATGCAGTATGAAAGCAGTAGCTAAGTTGTTTATTTTATTCCGCTTTAAACAAAGTTAATCGGAATATCAGTAACCACGGCAACAAAGATCACCAGATGTTGAGGAAGTTCGTCTTTTAAGCAAAATCATGATCTCTTCTTTGAATTAAAACTCATCAAGCCATGATCACTATCATAGTAACCGCGGCAACGGTTAGTACTCTATTCTCGCACTCCCTTCTTGTTTATCATCGTAACCATGGCAGCTGAGGTCCAGATGTGCATGTCACTGAGTTATTTAGGGGGACGATCCCCTGGGTCGTATCAGAGGGTTGGAAGAAAAACGACTGTTGTGGTTTATAGTGAATGAGTTCTTGCAAACTTTAGTGTGAATCGAATGCAACCAGTGATATTTATGCCTGGACTAATGCGGCCGAGCAACACATTGATATGAATCCACTCCCATTATTATTTTTTTTCCTTCCTTAACTTGGTGAGTAGGGCTTGATCCCCTTGCTATTTTTAGCTGTCACTCACATGTTGAAAAGGTCCTCCGTCACTAACTCTGACAGCTTAGTGCACGTATGCACATCGCCTCTTCAGGCTTAATGTTCTTGCTCACATGTAGTCATTATGCAAGGTCAAGACGGCAGCACAGGAAACCTCATGACTCCTACACCTGCATGTGCATTCATAGTGGGTCCTTTAAAGAGGTCAGGAGTTAATTGGTTGTAAATATGGCGTATTAGTGAGACTTCATGACTCTGATACTTATATGTGCCAGATCCAATGATGCATATATGAGTTCATGCCAAACTCATCTATAAAGTTGTTAACCTTTGAAAACCTGTTCTGAGATGCACTATAAGATGAAAACTCACAGCTGAGCTGTTTCACACGCTAACGTTTGTATTGAAACTCTGCCAGGCACTGCAGACAAACCCATTGCCCAAATTGTCTCCTCTATTTGCTGTGCTGCTTCCTGTTCAAATGCAGCTCAGGCAGGAGAACAGTCTATCTCTCTCTGTCTCTCTCACAGTAGGAAAATTGAATTTGCAGGAACAGAGAACGGCGTTAACACTCTGATGAATCAAAGTTAGGCTCAAAGTGTACGCACAAGGAGGTAACTGGAGACTTCTGCCACCAGACTCTACAGTGATGGGAGGTGGTTTCCATGACAATGATGCACTTTTCAGGGATAAATGAGAGAGAACTTGAAAATGAACTTTCATGTATCCTCGTCTCCCTCCCACCTCCAGGCAGCGAACCTATCTTGATTGCTTTTGTCGCAATGTGAGGAGGAAGAGAAATGTTTCATTTGTAATCATGATGACATACAGCATTCAGACACATTTTTAAAACTGGCTTTCATTTGAGTTTTCATTGTATTTAATCATGTAATGTTTCTCTTAAACGACTCATTTTGACTCTCATCTCAGTTGTTAACTAAAGCACGTTCTTTACAGTCTGTACCTGTAAATGAAACAGTTGCATGCTTCAATATGTTACATCAATCGTCTTTTAGCCCATTGTTTTGGTTTTCTCTGACCACAACAACCACAGAGGTCTTTTTTTTTTCTCCAACTCTCTGATTCCACCCAGAGGAGAGTCCACGTCATGCAGGCGTCCAGACCGTGATTGTACCATCAGTAGTCTTTACCAGACCATGATGATAAATTACAGCTTGGTTATGTTAAGGCACATAAACTACCTGGTTTAGATAGAGATCATTTTGTTTAAAATAAGTACTTTATTTGTTGTCATTGTTACAGTAGTAACAATGTGGCTACATTCACAGTAGTAACAGTCATGGACAGACAGAATCAAACACTGCTCCCCTGTGATTTTTGACTGATCCATCCTCTTTCTAACATGAACAGTGATAGTCTTTGCGCTACCTCACTGGATTTGTTGCTTTGCTCCTAATTATTATGGCCATAGTGATCATAGAGTAATATGCTGTACTGGATTAGATTTTTACAGGAGGGCAATCTATAAAAAGCAAAACAAAAAACATTTTACTCCACTGTCACTGTGTTGGAAGCCACAGCAGGAAGTCAGCTTGAGCAAAAAAAGAGAAAGTGCCTCGCTTGTGAATATAGAAGAGCATTTAGCAGTTCAAGAGCCAGAGATCCTCAGAGGTTGATGGCAGGTGGCCAGGCAGACAATGCTAAATAGATGTTAATGTTACTTTCGATCTCTTGTTTGTTAGTTAGCTCCAGAAGAATCATCTTTGACAAAAGATACTTTTCACGGCTCTGACTCTAAGCACAGATACAGTTTTCTACCCATATGGCTAATGTCACCCCCTGGGAAAGAAAAGTCTGCCTGACGACTGAAAAATGAGATAGGAAAAATGGGTTACAGTTCTTCAGGAAAACCATCTTCTCAGAGGGGGATGTGGAGAGCAAGAAAATGAAAAAGAATTGGTAAGAGAAAGAGTATGAAAGGTAGAGAGAGAGAATAAGGAGAGAGCGAGGAGAGGATCCTTACTGTGCCATCAGGTATAATTTCTATACTTCTGGCAAGAGTGTCAAAAGATTTAGAGGACAGCAGGCAAGATGAATAGTTTGAACCTGTTTGTGTGAGAGTGGATGATGGGAGACAGAGGAAAAATGTGGGGAAAAGAGGAAGAATGACACTGGCAGAGTGGCTGGCTTGCTTGTTAAAATAAAACCTGCATGTGTGAGAAAAAAGATAAAGACAAAAAGGAACAGACACATAGTAAGATCAGTATTATGTGCAGGAAGAAAAATGGAGGCAAAACCCGCAGGTTAATGGTCTCTGCATTAACCTCCCGTCACCCACCTCAGCTGACCACACACAGGAGCCGTCATTACACCCTCCCAGCAGGTGTCTGGGTGAGTGATTTTAACCAGAGTAAACAGAGCAAGATTAATGGTGCGAAATAGCACACAAGGGCCACAGAGCCGGTGGTGCAACGCCGAGCACGCCAGTGAAAAAGTTTGTAATGTTTGGAAAGGTGCAGACAACGTCTCCGTCATTCTTCAGCTCATTGTTATTTTATTTTGTTTGAACCCTGTTTGTACTTTTTGACCATGATTGTGTAATAAAATGATTTATTAGGTCTATATTCAAGAAAACTGGAGCTGAAGGAACATAGTTTAAACATGACTGGCCACTGTGTAATCCAAGCTTATTATGTCATGTAATGACTTTTGGCCGAAGAATGAGAGAGAGACAAACAAACAATAGTTTTACCAAAAAAACTTAACTGTTGTTCCCGCTGACAAACCTCCAGACATGACAGCACAGTTCCAGCTCAGGCTGATGTCTCCAAATCAATAGCAAGCTGTGGATGTAAGTGTTCAGCCTGCAGCTCATTACATGGATGGTTTTATTTACAAGCTTTGGACTGCCTCCTCTGTCCTTCCCTTCCTCCCCCCCCCTCCTCCTCCTCCTCATAGATAGTATTTCATACAAATACTCCTCCACACAGTAAAACCTGCTCCCACCCTGTGTCACCAGGAGACATTTCCTCCAGCATCTAGAGCCAGCCAGTCAGATCTGCCGAATTAGACATGTCACTGCCAAGATGACCAGCCGGCCAAAATGTACAGGGTCACTTGTGCTTGTACCAAGTAAGATCTCTGTGTTCCCGTGAGATTAAGACGGGGAATTCTATGATATCTTTTCATGTAACCTGCTAGTGCAGATGTGAAGAAAAAATAAGCAAATGCTATATCAACCCAAATGGATTAATCACAGAAAATCAAAGGTGCAGCTGGAAAGAAAGTTTAAACCTCAAACAGCAGTTGTTGAAATTCAGCAGGATCAGGAGCCTGATCCAGACTAACAAAGAGCCTCACTGAACAAGCATGACCATCTTTACTAAGTAGGAACTTGTGCAAACATATAAATCTACTAATTATGGCTGCACTTAACCACATCTACCTGTTTGGAAAAAGGCACATCACTCTGAAACTCCCCTGTGCCTCTAATTGGTAGAGTATAATTAAGTGCACTTCCTCATGTAAACTCATGTAAGCAATTTAGATGAGCTCATTGGCTGGAGGTGGGAGGAGAAGGATATATGAAAGTTCACTTTTTAAGTTCTCTCTCATTTGTCTCTTAGTTCATGTAGCACTATTCAATTCATGTATGTGAGCAGTATGACCTAAAATTCATATCACGGTATAAATCGAATGCCTGTAAAAATAAAAATGGACGTGTTTCTGAATTGGTTTTGTAGTCCCTTAGCAAAGCTAAATTGATTTTTTTTTAAAAGCAATAATGTAATTTTTAGAGCCTTTATTTTGTACAACGTAGCAATGGGACTCATCGCTCATTATTAATAATAGCCTACTGCACAACTGAAAATATTGTCGTAATGTCCGTAATGTTCTTGTAATGATGTTTAGGTTGTGTGATTTCTGACTGACTGTGAATGTGTATGGTACGGGCAGGTAGGGTGTGGTTGGATGAGAAACTGAGGGGCCGGGGTGAGTGTGAGGAAGACTCCTGTCTGTCTGTGTGTGTGTGTAGGTGAGTGAGTGAGAGGAAGCAGAGGAAGAAGTGAGAGCTGTCAGATAAGTTTGTGTTATGTTGTTGTAGTTACGTCAGGTCCGACGCTACAATATCAATAAAAACTTGTGCTTAACGTAGACGTCGAACGCAAAATAGCCGCAAAGCAGAGCCAGTTTCCTACTGTACATACACAACACAAATCACTGTTGAAGTTAAAATTGTCTCCACATTGGATAACTACAACAAAAACTGGAGCTTCCACACTCATTTGTCAATGATAATAATTCACTGGTCTTTCCTGAATATCCCTTAATTGTGATATTAAGGTGTATCTTCAGTGTCAACTGCAATGCATCATATTTAACTGACGTACTGTAGCCTATTTTTGAATGCCAGACATGGAGTGTCAGCATAACATCAAGAACTTAAAAGTTTGTTTAAATTAAATTAAAATTATTTTAGGGATAGAGAGTGCCAGTTGAAACACAGTAATTAAATTCTAAACCAGAAAACAACAGCAGATGACTGAATTGTCAAATGTAATTTGTTTGTAAGTTAGTGAAATCATGGCTCAAATATCATCTATTAGAGGGCAGAGTGAATGAATACTTCAAAGCCAGATCTAAATTTGATGTTCCTTTTAATCAAAGAAACCATGAGAAATAACCTGAGTATACAAAGGTGTTTGTTCAGCCCAGCAGCTCTGGTACCTGAGCGGCTCGACCTGCTGTGTACTGAACATCCAAATGTTGTTGAATGAGGAGGCTGTGATTCTCTTCTCCGCTCTGTTTACCCACAGCTGTTAAACCAGGGAACGTCGGCCCACGGAGCAGGCTGCCGGCAGCATGCTAAAGGGGGGCTGGATTACTCTGCCTTTGCCAAATGAGGCAGAACGGGGCTAATTCTATTTGAGCTTCACCACTTGAGTCAACTTTACGGCCCAATTAGCTCCCTGAAACGAAAGAACGGTGAAGGAGAGACAATGGGAGCAGTGAGGAGGTGGAGGCAGGAAAGACCAGATAATACAGAATCTCCCTGTCACAGCAAAATCTCATGGTTCCTACAGTGGCTACTGAACTTTATCATTAACATTTTCAGAGGGACTCTAGAGGATTGTCAGCATAAACAGTCAGGAAAAAAAGAAAGAAATTCCTTTCTTTATTTTACTTCTATCAATAAAAGCAAATGAAGTGATTTCTACTAAGAACAATCTTTGGATGGTTGTGAAAAAAATACTCACTCAAAATGTTTTGCTTTGCCTTTCTCTCAAACTTAAAGGAACGCGAGGCAGGATCAAGGAATAAAACTCATTAGCGATACAATGGCCGAGGAATTATACATAATTACAAGAACCCTACCGGCGCTTCCAGGTCGTGTCTGGCGGTAAAGGCTACGGTCACACAGCAATGCACTGGCAGGTGAAGAATAATCATATGCTGCAGCTGAACGTGGCTAAGGCTGGTGGCACCTGCCGTTGCGTGGTGTCGATTGAAGGGTCGGCGCTTCACAGTTATTAACACTATTGTACGTGTGGGAACAGTGAGTGGAAACAGTGGCAACCCTGTTGTGGGGTATAAAGCACTATTTCCTGTTTGGGAATGTTGCTGGTCGACACGAAATTCAAAACAGCAAATACTGGAAAAGTCCGCAGGAGAATTGCGGAGCTGATCGGCTTAATCAGTGTTGTGTTATTTCATCTAGTAATGGCTTGGGTGCAACAGACATTTACATGAAAAAGTTACACACTAAAGCGTGAATCATTTTTTACCCGGTACCCACAATGAAGTCGTTATCAGTTGCTGTAGTTATTGCTTTATTTATAACCCATTACTTAAGTGGATAGAGGTACTATTATAAACATGTTTAAAATGTTTATTACGGCATCCTGGCACTCTCTAGATCAGGGATGGCCAACCAGCCAGGGTCTAAGAGCCAAATTTTTTACGGTGGTACTGCTAAAAGCCACATTATATAGGTGCACACAATATTAACAATTTACCATGTCACAAATGTCAGAAACTCAAACTCACCCCAAGACTCAGGACTACAGGCCAGTCACTTTAAATACAAGCACACATGTTGCTCAGCCAGATTCACATCACACTACAAGTCCTCCCTACCATTTGCAATAGCATCCAGAAAACACGATATTTGAGAAAGTTTTTTTTACCTCATTGCTGTTTTTATTGTATTATGTTTATTATGTTTGAATGGTGCATGCTGAAATGGTGCCGTATTTTTTAACAGTAATTTCCTGTAAATTGGAGAGCCTCATTCTTATTGGCCAAGAGCTGCATGTGGCTTCCTTTGGCCACCCCTGCTCTAGAGGCTATTAGTGTAAAACTGAGCAAAACTCAGTGGTGAATTCAAGGACTGTTTGACATCTAACCCTCATATGTCAAACAATATTGTACTGAAAAATTACAGTGCCATAAAATGACATCAAATAACAAATGTTGATGGACATTCTGTGTTTGGTCATTGTGCGCTTTGCTATTCAGCTGCGCTCACTCAAATCTGGGATGTCATGGTGTCCTTGAACACATAAACAGGATAGTCTTTAGAGAACAGTCCATCCTTGCAGCTGCAGTACCTCATGATGGTATTGCAGCTATGGCACAAAAATAAAGGCGCAGAGCCAATGATGGTGTGCCTACTCCCGAGCATGAGTGAAGCCTCTGTAAATTGACTTTCATGCAGCACACAGTTTTGAAAATGGTCTCTGCTTGCCACAGCAGTAGTCTTACCACATAATAAAGAAAGAACAAAATGAAAAAAAAAAAAAGTAATGAATAAATTAAAGTGATCTTTAGG
This sequence comes from Decapterus maruadsi, assembly GCA_030347415.2. Classification (NCBI taxonomy): domain Eukaryota; kingdom Metazoa; phylum Chordata; class Actinopteri; order Carangiformes; family Carangidae; genus Decapterus; species Decapterus maruadsi. The sequence goes on along the minus strand of CM064901.1, from coordinate 24,863,383 downwards.
AAAGTTTCAAGTCCTTGCAGGGTGTGATTTTTATAGCATGCTGAAATAAAAATGAAAACAGCTGCCTGCAAGGAAATCGATCCACAAGCTTACAGTGTTCTCGGGAAAATGATCAGCAATAATGTGTGCAATTTGTAATTAAACCGACTGAAACAGACAAAACCGCTGTAATGAATAAAACAAAGAGAAAAGTAGCCACATTTGCACAGTGTGAGATATTATGAAAACAGAGTAATCAGAGGGAGCATTTGCATGATACTGCTGCAGTCGGCCGGCCAGAGCATAAAACATTTTTACAGAATTTGATTTGAAAAGGGACAATTTATTCTTACTGAGGTTTATTACACAAGGAATTATTATCATTATTGGTGGAATAAAAGGCTTGGTGTAATTGCTGCCGCCAACACTGCAGCCAATTACAAAAGGTCAAAGCCACAGTGGCCAAATAATGGATCAATAGATGTGACAAACATTTTGTGTCAGACATATTGTGGGGATAATGCTGCTGTACCCGCTTCTGTTAAAAACAGATCCATCTTTCAAATGGCCCACACAAGGAAAACAAAATCTATATCAGAAACAGAAAATTGCAGAAAACCTTACCTTTGTTCTCTCACAATACCAGCCTCTGTTGTTCAACCTCAGCATTTATTCTTGGAAACTGACCAGGGCGGGGCAGCAAGGAAATAGTTTTTTCTGTAAAAGTAAGTGGTTTACCACATGAATGGTAATCATGTTGCAGTTGGTTGCCTGGCTACTACCACTTGAAATCAGAGGTTGTGGAGGGACAGGGGGATGATTTTTGATCCTTTGGGGGTTCTCCAGTGCTTAGTTAATTCTAAGCAAATAAGGCCCATGTATGATATTGATTTGGCATATTTGTGCATTGTAAAAACAGACAGAAAGAAAGAGAGAAAGAAAAGCAATACATCAGTTTACAGGTAAGGATAGCTGAGAGGAACCCACACATCAATGACAGATTTTGCGCCCTTTTAATAAATCCAACACGCCTAAGCGAAGTTTCAACCAAGCGGGTGAGGTTCAGATGAATCTTATAGGTTAATGTGGCAGCCTGAGGTCTGAGTGAGTTCCCAATGAATGTCATCATTTAAATATTCAACAATATCTACGTTTCTTACCGATACATTCATTTCTCTGGATGGCTACAGGCACGGTTCAATAAACGTCACAAAGTTGGAGGAAAAATTGCCACACACTGAAGAGAACTACTTCTCCTGTTGGATCCATGCAGCACCTCACACGCAGGACATATCGACCGAATGAAAGAAACAGTGGTGAAGGAGCATTTGTTAAGCTCTAACATCACAACAAATTTCTACATTTTCTCAGTAAGGCATTTGCATATCTCAGAGGTGGTCCACTGAGTGTCAAGGGGGAAAAAATCACTCTAAATGTCAGGCAAAGACACATAAAACCCAAGAGAGTATAGGTGGATTAAACTAACTTTGACTCCTGATCATTCAAGTGAGTGAATTGGTCCAAAAAGGTTCAGTCATAATCACCAGTCCCACTTTCAATAGACTTTGGGTCTTTGTGTTCTGACCTTGAAGACATGAGAGTGATAAAGTGCAACAAGCCACTTGATGTCCTGGCTGCAAAGAAAGCTTGTGACCTGCACAACCATTAAAATATTCTATCCATCAATATCTATTGACCAGAAGGTCTCCTGTCACAACATAACACTCAGTTATTGTTCATCATGGCTGAGACTAAGGAACAGTGATGGGCGTCCTCACTGACTAAACTAGTACTGTGTTTGCTCTGGAGCTACTGCCAGTGAACAATGAAATATTACCGAGGGAGTCCAGTTTTAGTTTGAATTTCATTTGATCCTACAATTTGCTATTTAAAGAACTCAATCAGATACCACAACCAAGAATGGAAATATTTATAGACAGTAAAATAAGCTCTGGACAGTTCAGTTTGATCCAGAATTTCCAATCAGATACCACAAGAATGGAAATATTTATACAGTAACTCTGGACAGTTCACAGAATTTCCCTTAATTTTGATGACAGGGTTAAACAGATTTCCATGACACTCATCTAGAAGCAATGTGCAAAGTCATGTGTTCGACTGTTGAACACAATACATATTATGTTGCATTTGTACTGTGTGTTGTCTCACCACATCTTGAAGCAACCATGTTTATTTCTGATCTGAATGGCGTCACTTCAAGGTGAGGCAAACCTTGAGGGACCTGTATGCTCAATTTTACTTTTGAAATGAAAGAAATCTGTTCTCAAAAACACACAAGGCCCAAAAATGAGTAACACATTGTATTTAATGTCTAGGATCATCATCGTCGTTGTCACCACCACCACCACCACCACACGTGCTAGACTGATGTTTATGAGCAACACAAATATCTGTAGAGGAGGGAAAAAAAGTATCGTTTGCTTGTGTTTTTTCTTTCCCTCTTTACTTTTTTCTGCCCCACTCGAATAAATGTATTTCATTTTTGTTGTGGAGCCAGTTATGAGAGGGTCTTCTGCCACATTGCTCTTCATTGAATTGTCATTGGCAGATACAATATGAGTGAGAATCATCTCCTGTATTATTACCTGCTGGTGGCACAGATCAAATGAGTGCACTTAGGGGACTTCTGTGGCATAACCTAAATTGACACCATCCTTTATTCATCCAATTTACATTTTAGTGCACTCTGGGGAACACTGACCAGTGGAAGCCTGAACCATTTGCTTAATGGGAAAGTTCCCTTCTGGTTGGAAAGGCAGGGAATCATGTTATGTGTTATGAAAAAAAAATTAACAACAGTAATTTGGTTGTTTTCTTATCTCTGTGGACCACTGTGTGTTGAACCAGGAAAAATCACAACAGTCTATCACACCAATAAAATGCTCAGGCTACATTAGACTACCATCTCCCAAGATCTAATGTACACGGGACATAAATATAAACTGCATACTTTAGTTTTTGCTCCCATTTTTCATGAGCTGAACTCAAAGATCCAAAACATTTTCTATGTAGACAAAAGCTCAGTTTCTCTGAAATATTATTCATAAATCTGTTAGTGAGCACTCTTTTGCCGAGATAATCTGTCCACCTCACAGGTGTCCTGTATCAAGATGCTGATTAGACAGCATGATTACTGCAGGTGTGCCTTCAGCTGGCCACAATAAAAGGCCACTATGCAGTTTCACAGCATTGGGGAGGTCCGAGCGGATCAGAAAACCAGTATCTGGTGTGACCACCATTTGCCTGAAACACATCCATTTGATCAGATCATCCCTGGAAACACGATGCTGATCCATTCCAGATCATCCCAAAGATGCTCAAGTGGGTGACATGTCTGGTGAGTATGCTGGCCATGCAAGAACTGGGATGTTTTCAGCTTCCAGGAATTGTGTACAGATCCTCGTGACATGGGGCCGTGCATTATCATGCTGCAACATGAGGTGATGGTCGTGGATGAATAGCAATGGGCCTCAGGATCTCGTCATGGTATCTCATTCAAAATGCCATCAATATAATGCACCTGTGTTCGTTTTTCATAACATACGCCTGCCAATACCATAACCCCACCGCCACCAGGGGCTACTCGATCCACAACGTTGACATCAGCAAACCACTCATCCAGCCTGAACAGTGAAAAAATTATAGACTCCACCACAGCTAAGGTTTTGGTTAGACAACTAGAGACCAGGGTAAGATTGTGGCTAATAATAAAGAACAAATAAATATGAATCTACCCAGGATGTAAAAACCTCTTCCAGCATTGAGGTAAATCATGAGAGGCAGAACTGTCTGATATGGGAGTAAGGCTGTTGGGCATAGTGTTTATTGACACGAGACAGAAAATAGTTCTGAATAAATCAATTATTTCCTCCTGTTTAGTTACATTTGCCACAATCTAGCAGATATCTGTCAAAAAAAATCTGCCCTTTGTAATGAAACCATATTTCAGATGAAAACAAGCAGAGATGTTGCTAACTACTGAAAGTCACACTAATGCATTGTTATGCTGTATATATGCACAGATGAAAGGTATAGAAAAATATCACGCTTTAACAGAAACTGCTCCTGAACCTGATTTGATCAGATAAAAAAAAAAAAAGATGTTTGTGCGTATCTGACCCAACTGAGGAAATAGATGGATAACATCACAACAAGTATACCGCATCCTGGCATTGTCGCTGGGAGTCAGTCAGTTACTCCCACAACTTTGGCAGATAGCCAGCCAGTGTTAGGTAATGTTTTTGCTACCTTGAAACCCTTTTGGCAGTGATGAGATAAAACTGGCGTGAAAGTCAGAATCCATTACTCAATGCCTCTGATTGGTGAAAAGTTTTTTTCTTTGTGAAAGCTAATTTCCAGGCAACTGTTATCCATCCAGTTTTCATTTCCATTTTAGGGAATTTTAGCTCACGCAACCTGCAGTGTTTCACTTAAACTGACCTGTTTTTTGTTTTTTTTTAAGTGGTCTCGGTATAAGTTCAGCCTGCCACTATTATACACTTTGAAGTGAGAGACAGCTAACAATTCAGAAGGCTTTAGTGGCCCTGAGAAGACAGCACTCCATCCTCCTGTCACCTCGGACAGTCTTTTCCTCATGTCTGTCAACAAGCACAAGGCTACTATGAGAGCTGGTGGTCACATCTTCACATGCTCTCTCCGAGCAGAAACTCAGCACCATCTGGGGCTGGATTGTGAGTGCAGGTGGGTGATTTCCTTGTAAATGTTAGTGAGTTGGCTGCAGACCTTCAGAGCTCTGCCAGGTCTCAGTGTAGAGCATTTGGCGGAGTTATAACCTGCATATGTATATTGCTCTGCTACAAGACTGGACGCCATCTGTAGAGTGTCACTGTCCCTTTGTGTCAGGTTATGTGTGTGCGTGAGTGGAGTGATGACATTTTCAGAATAATTTTTTGTGGAGACGTCCTGATTTTTGTTTATATTCTTAGGAGAAGGTCTACTTGTGTTATGTTTTTTTTTTTTAATGGGTGAATGGGTAAATTTTATTCAGCCTGTAAACTCTGTCGCAAAATTCCAAGGGTTCAGTATATCAGCTTTTCTCTCTTCTCAGCAGGGCATAGTCACACCTGGTGAGAGAACATGCAGTCCTGGTGCTCCCTGTTTTTCAGTTCAATTTCAAGAGGTAACTCTGGAACCTGTTTGGACAAAGAGTAATGTGATTTTTTTGGAGGTGGTGCAACTGCATACAAATAAGTATATTTTTAAGGTTATTATACACACATTTTTGATGTATATTTGTTGCATAAACTGTGTATAATCATCTTATGAAATGTGGAGTATTTTCTTAACTAGCAGCACTTTGTAAATTCATTTAAATTTGATCTGCTACCATAAAAAATATAGAAATATTTGTTTGGGTGCATGTAAATTGCTGTGAAAGGGAGCATTCTGCATCTTGAGTGTTTTTACTTTTGATCCTTGCTGTATTATTACAAATTAATATAATTGCTAATTAATTTACTAAAAGATATTATTAATTTTTCCACCATTGCTGTGTATGCTGGTACTATTATGTTTGACTAAGGATATTTCCATTTACTGATTTTTGATAGAGATACTGCAATTATGTTGTCACTATCTGCCTTAGTGACATATAACACGTAACAACTGAAGGTGACATGGCCCCTGTAATGACTGTGCAGCGCTCCACCAGGAGATTACCATGATGACTCAAGCATGAATCATGTAAACTAATGCACATATAAAATGAACAAGCTCATTGTGGAGCTCACAAACACTTAGCAAGGATGCGAAGTGACCCTGGCAACATTATTAGAAGAAAGCAGTGAATAGGGGTCACCTGCAAATCATCTGATAGGCTCTGGTACAACCCTCACCTCCTTTCTACATGGCTCATAATGGCTGTAAATGAAAAACACGTCAGATCAGCGGAGAACATCCGAGTGTAACCGGTGGAGAGCAGAAGCAACACAGGTAATGGAGGCCACCCATTCTTAACCTGAGCTCCCCATTACACATCCACTCAGGGGACTATTTCTGCAGCTGCATGCATGGGGACAGACACGTAAGCACCAAAACAGAACTTAAAACGGATATGTAGGGATGGTAAAGAGTGGATAATGGTGGGTTGTAGATGCACTGGGTCCATTATGTCTTCCATCATCTGTCGCTGAGTGTTTGTATAACTGTCTCAGAAATACTGAGTGTTTTTATTTTGGACCAGGGGCCTTTACTCTCGGGCAAGTTACTGTCTATAATAAAACTTTTTTGCTGGTTTCATTCTTATGAATAAATGTTTGGACTGTTTGATATGAAAAAAAATCTGAAATGCTCTGCAATACTATTTTACAAATTTTAGTTTGGTTTCAAATCCCAAATAATGATTTTCCATCCCCAAATAATGATTTTCCATCCGTTGTTTGCATTAATGTTGTTGCTGCAACAATGAAAACTTCATACAGCTAGCAGTGTACATGATGTGATACATAAAATGACCTACTGTTGTCAAAATCAATCTACTGTATTAATCTTTAACCTAGAAAATACCCCATTATTGTTGTATAACAGATCAAAACACATTCACAGTCAAATAACAAAGAAACTGCAAATGATACAATTGAAAAGAGAGTCAGTCATCAATTATCAAAGTAATGGGCAAATAATTTTCTTGCAGCTATTTAATTAATTAGCTCACTACCACAGCTTGAGTTATCATCCAGTGATAATGAGGTGATCATTATAGCTGTTTTAGTTCATAGTTTGGATTTCCATGACATTTAATCAAGCCTCTCTGCAAGAGTGGAGACTTCCAGTGACAATTTTATACTATTGAAATGTTGCAAATGAAAATTAACAATGTATCTCACAGGAAATGTCAGTGGCTGGAGAGCATTATGGCATGGAAAATGTAGTCAGATACCGTGTGTCAGTAATCCCTGCAGTATTAGGAGTGAATACTCTGACATGAGCAAACAAGAACAATCATACTCAAATACACTCTCTCTCTCTCTGTGCAAATATGAACAGAAACCCAGAACCACAGGCACATATACATGTGCAAACTGGACTGTCACACATAATGAGTGATGAGACCTGGATGACGGATGTCGGGCCGGATCTCTTGCCACCACTGTGTGATACCACTGTCCTCTGAGGACAGGATCATAAATCAACAGAAACTGCAAACCGTGCGAGCCAGTGACCACACAGGTTAATGGCGAGCTGTGGAGCACAGCGTGTAGGAACACAAACATCTGAGCAGTGTTTTCATTTATCTAACAGGAGTGTCTGAGGTGCAGTCAGCGGTGTGTGCCACATTAAACAGTAGGTTGAGTCTCTCTGTCCTTGTTATTGTAAACAGAGACTCTGAAGACAGTTGATTGGAAGCAATGAAACAGAAGCAGGAACAGCATGTTTTTTTTCTCTCTTCATTTTTAAGTAACCTACATTGCTAATCACAATGTTACATTACCATTTTAAATGTAATCACCTTCCCGATGTCTCAACCTGCCCATGGTTGTTGTTGGTTATGGCTATAACCTTTCTAATGGCCTGTTAAGAGTGAATTTAGTCTAAATGACTCTGTGTAGCCTACGTTGTTGCCGCTGAGTGACCTTTTGAAATGGGAGCTGTAAGAAAAAAAATACTGCAATAATGACTTTGATGTTGAATAAAATACCAGTGTGGGCTTTCATCAAGTGAAAAACCTGTTAAATTCCTAATGTTCGGCTAGTTGGAGATGAGATACTCTAGCATTACACTACACATGCATTAGTGTCAGCAGTGTAGAGGGTGTCTTTTATTTCAGTGGTTATTGTGCCCTTACACACACACACACACGCACACAGAGTAATTAGAGAGACATAGACTGACCTTTCCTGACCTGCAGTGTGCCTCAGTAATTACACATTTGCTTCCCTTTTGTACCTATAGCTGGTGATGACACAGTCTGCTCAGGCGCTACCACAGAAATTAATTAGATTGTTCATTTTTGGGCCTTGTCTGTTCCTGTGTTGATGATGCTGGCATGCCTGTCTGTTAGAGGACAGGTCAGGGCCAAGGGCTCACAGAGTGGTGTAAGAAAAACTGGGCTACAAATATGGATTACAGATTCAACATTCACTGTCTCTTTGCTGTTAAATGTTGGTGTGGAATCCTTTATAAGGGGAAGGTGTCACCTAAGGGTTTTTGTTATCACCTAAGTAAATTACAACTTGCATCCAAATTTCGGTCTGGAAATGCCATCTGAACACATTTTTTTAGCCAGACTTGCAGCATGACATATTTTAGAGCCTCACATTCATTGTCCCAAGAGGACAGGAGGGATTAGGAGGTTAAAGTCATTACAGCAAGGTCAACATTTTTTGTGTTTGAGAGGTATTTCTTGCACTCTATTAAATAGACCGCCATGAAACTTGGTACAGACCACTACATGTATGACCCTTTCATCTGCTGTCATCAACAGGTCAGGATTTCATTTACTCCAAAGTTTTAGCTCTATGTGTTCCATGCTAGTAAGCAAATGGTTTAGCATGCTAACATAGAAAACCACATTGAACCAATGATTTTTGTTAATAAGTATGTTGACATTAGCCTTTAGCTCACAACACTCCTGAGCTGCCAGTTGAGAATCAACTTAGCAGAGAGCACCGAGCTGTAGTCTCTTAGCCTTGTTCAAAATGAAGGAAATTGAGACAGAATATACTCAAACATAATTCAACATTTAATTATATATAAAATTAAAATCTAATTAGAATTGGATTGTATTTTTAGCATCATATCACATTATGTATATGCAGACCTGGCATACTTTGAACACTGGGAGAAGAACTCAAACCAGGCAGATAATTAGATTAGCATCCATCAACATCTTTTGCCTGTGGCTGAATTTAATCATTTAATCGTTTGCCTTAGGAAAAGCTGTTTTTAATCCTGTTAAACTTTTTGCTAAAAGTCACCCTCTGTGAGAAGGTAACAGGCTCAGATGGGGAACCCATATGGAGAGATTTTCTTGGATAAGTGTAGAAAGGAGCAATATGTTTTCTCTAGGGGGTTGTGTGGACATTTTGTACCCTTGTCAGCCTGTAAGAGCAACGCTAATTAACTGTGACGTATATCAACATAAAGTAGCCTAATGGTACAGGTTTCTTCTATTTGTGTCCTCCAAGTTCCCCTCATGGCTGGTTTTGCGCTGCTCATCGCATACATGTATTACTTATACATACATACCTGTACCATATATAAGAGTTTGTGTGATATGAATAATGAATAACAGCCTTTTTCTTTTTTTTCTTTTTTTTCTTTTTTTTTTACAGATGGCAGACACTGTATTTAATGTCAGGTTGGTGTGTATGACTGTGTGTGTAGGCACATAAACATTATTCATGACCATATGCTGTGCCAATATATTGACCCTGTGTAAACAAGCATGTCACACAATAAGCCGTTCAGAAAAGTCATAAAGTCTATCATAAGCTTTCAGTTCCAGAGGAACAATGTAAATTTGGCAGCATTTAGCAAGGCAGTAATACTTGTATGCAGTGTCTTAACACTTCAGAGAAATGGCCTTTTCTACACTACCTGTCTGTTTGGGAACCAGATTCATGAAACATTCATGTCCTCTGAACCTTGGTTTTTAAGAATTACCTCTAAAACTTGATATATAGTATAGTATAAAACAACTAAATTGAATCAGTCTTACTTTATTGAAGTGGTTGAAACAAGTAGACCAGCGACATGCCCTCACAACCAGATAACGAATTGTTTTTTATTTAGAGGTCACAGCCAAAGCTATAGGATTTTGTAAAATTAGCTCATTATAAAAACAGGAAGTAAAGAGAAACAGCTGACCTGACTCTGTCCAAAGGTAACAAAATATTTTTCAACACCTGAAAAGCTCACTAATTATTATCATCAGTAACTATACTATATATAGCTATTCACAGATACACTGTACATAATCTGTTACTTGGTGAGTTTTGAGGGTTCTTGTAGACAGATTATTTTCTACCCTTGAAGCGGCCAGCACTCTCCCTCAGAACTGCATGCCAGGCAGTCAGATTGCCTTAGAAACCCCTATCTCCAAAGCCTTTCCAATGTTAGATTAGTGGGGGCCGTGTCCTAAAATGCTGATCCAACATTCACAACCTCTTCATGTCATGGGCTTAAATTTCTCCCGCAGCTCTGACTTTTACTCAACTATTTCTGTCACGTCTCATGCGAGCAGCTGAGTGCAACACCCTGCATGTCTTCCAGGAGCGACGCAGTGAATATTTATACAATATTATGTCTCCTCCTCTCTCTATGATGGCAAGCTGTTTGGAAAACCTTTAAAGGATAACTTTCGTTTTTTACAACCTGGACCTTATTTCTAGCATCAAATACGATCATTTAATCACCCTGACAAGTTTGGTGTCATTTGGAGTCGTTTTGACGAAATTAGCCCCAATCGAGCGGCGCGTATATCTGTATAATGCGAGAACACGGGGCACGCAATGCAGCCTCTAAATAACACATTATCCGCCGCAAAACTCGTTCATTTCGCCAATATTTTGTGATGATACACTAGTGTTATTCCCCTCCGAGCCCGTGGTGGCATGTTATCAACATCCTGCTCCTCCAGGTTGACCTACTAACAGCTGACCTGGATGATGTCATCTCCGAAAGATTTGCTATCGCTAATGCTATGGTCCGTTTCTGCATGTTTCTGACTCGTCAGAACAAAATGAGCAGCTGGATGATGTTCAGCTTCGGTCAGCTTCCACAGGCTTCCTCTCCGCAGCCTGGATCCTCACTACAGCTCTGGCTAGTTGAGCTAAAAAGGACCCAAATGCCAATGATTATTATCAGAACGAGCCGGGCACCGGTCGGAGATGACATCATCCAGATCAGAGGTTAGTAGGTCAGCCTGGAGGAGCCGGATGTTGATAACATGCCACCACGGGCTCGGAGGGGAATAACACTAGTGTATCATCACAAAATATTGGCGAAATGAACAAATTTTGCGGCGGATAATGTGTTATTTAGAGGCTGCATTGGGTGCCCCGTGTTCTCGCATTATACGGATATACGCGCCGCTCGATTGGGGCTAATTTCTACAAAACGACTCCAAATGACACCAAACTTGTCAGGGTGATTAAATGATCGTATTTGATGCTAGAAATAAGGTCCAGGTTGTAAAAAACGAAAGTTATCCTTTAACTTCTGATTTCCAACATGTTTAGATGAGACATCATATAAACTAGCTCTGATCAGTTCTCATCTTATCTCAATTTACACCAAAAAGGGCAAAGATTCATCCCAACATGATGACTTGTTTGAGATAAAACTGCTTGCCAATAATGTAATGTCCTCAGGATGTGGGATTGGAGTGAGATCAACAAGATGACAACTGAAAAGTAACTTGCACTGATGCACTGATGGTCTGTTATACTAATTATAAAATAAAATGTGGTGTTTTTTTCTTTTTCTAAATGGTCTTTTACACTTTTAAGTCAGGTTAATGCTGCTATGAGCACTCAAAATGTATTTATGTGGGAGTTTAAAAAGTAAAATCTGCTCTCTGTCTGCCTGACAGACTGGTGTGAGACACGTAGAGAACATGAATGACAAAGAACGAGAAAGAAAGAGGGGAGGAGATTGAGAACCTCTCATCAGTGTAAAGAGGATAATTGGGGGCTGACCCTCCGATGTCCATCATCGTCTGCCGAATAGTGAGGTGACGGTGACTAACACTGTTCCTGTGCACACACAAGCTCCGACATACACTCCAGTTCACACCGAACCTCAAGCACACACTCACCCACACACACATACACACATGCGTGCAAATTCTCATGCACACATCAAAACCTGTAACCTCGCATACAGAGACTTATAGTACCCACTCACTGGAATCACTACTCACTAATGCATGTAATTAGGGCTCTTTGATCAGGCTGAATAAGTACTCAATAAGTACGCTGAGCTGTAAAGGTTTTGAAGCCATTTGTTGTGTGTTTGGTGGGTGAATGAGTGCATTCACTCTCACGTGTCTCTTTCCCACTACATGCTGTTCAAAGCACAACTTAAGCATCAGACTGTGTGTTGCTGAAGGGAATGACCTTTAGCCTCACAATGAACAAATCAAATTTAATCTTGTATTTATTTTTCCTATTACTATATGTTAAAGGTGTTCAGAAAAGAAAATTGAATTTGAGCCCACTGTGGGTCTTAAAGGATAACTTTCGTTTTTTACAACCTGGACCTTATTTCCAGCATCAAATACAATCATTTACTCACCCAGACAACTTTGGTGTTATTTGGAGTTGTTTTGATTAAATTAGCCCCAATCGAGCGGCGTGTATATCCGTATAATGCGAGAACACGGGGCACCCAATGCAGCCTCTAAATAACACATTATCCGCCGCAAAACTTGTTCATTTTGCCAATACTTTTTCATAATACACTAGTGTTATTCCCCTCCCAGCCCATGGTGGCATGTTATCAACATCCTGCTCCTCCAGGCTGACCTACTAACCTCTGATCTGGATGATGTCATCTCCGACCGCTGCCCCGGCTCATTCTGATAATAATCATTCCGCTTCGGCATTCTGGTCCTTTTTAGCTCAACTAGCCAGAGCTTTGGTGAGTCCAGGCTGCGGAGAGGAAGCCTGTGGAAGCTGAACTTCATCCAGCTGCTCATTTTGTTCTGACAAGTCAGAAACACGCAGAAACGGACCATAGCATTAGCGATAGCAAGTTAGCCGCGCCGCACCGCAGTCGGAGATGACATCATCCAGATCAGGGGTTGGTAGGCTACAGTAGGTCAACTTACAGGAGCAGGATGTTGCTAACATGCCACCACGGGCTCGGAGGGGAATAACACTAGTGTATCATCACAAAATATTGGCGAAATGAACAAGTTTTGCGGCGGATAATGTGTTATTTAGAGGCTGCATTGCGTGCCCCTTGTTCTCGCATTATACAGATATACGCGCCGCTCCACTGGGGCTAATTTCGTCAAAACGACTCCAAATGACACCAAAGTTATCTGGGTGAGTAAATGATTGTATTTGATGCTAGAAATAAGGTCCAGGTTGTAAAAAACTAAAGTTATCCTTTAACATTAGTGTAATAACTCATCTATCAGACGATGTAGCCCAAACTTTGTGCATTCTGCAAAAGTTTCGTGCGGCAACTCGTGGAAACTTGTGGAAGGAGGCGCGACAAACAGGACAAACGGCCATTTCTGAACACCTTTAAGTTTTATGTGCTATTCTCGTGTCTAGAAATACAATTCAAACTTCAATTAAGATTTTTTTTTCTAAAATAAAGTGGCAGAGCAGAGCATGTTAAGTAACATGTTTTTAAGTAACCAGTAAATATAAATAGTGGTTAATTAGCATACATAATGCGTTCAATAGAGTGTAATTATCTGCTTTAACTAGAGGAACATTAACATGAGACACATAGGTTCAAAATGAATGATACCACAGAGCTATTGCAGTGCAACATGCATTGCTGGAGATTTTCTTCCTTGACGACTGTTCAAATAAGAAAAAGATATGAGGTCAGTGGAAAAAGTTTTATATGTACAGTACACTTGGGTGTTGGCATCAAACAAAAAGCCCGCCTGTGAATCCACCATCTCACACTAGTGTTTGAGAATCATCCATCATGCAACATAGTCAAAAGATGAGGGGTTTCTGTTACGGCATGACCAAATATTTTCAAGTGGAAAAGCTTACACCATGATCAACATTCCAGTTACATCAAGTCCAAAGGTAGATGCCTCTCTGTGTTGACTTTTATGTTTTTTCCACAGAGAGCAAAGACAGAGTCACAGCGGCCATATCAAAAAGTACTGGTTGCTCGATGAATCTCTAAAATGGCCCAGCACTGTTCACTGTTAGTAGTACTGCAGACTTTAATCTTGTATAGTATTAACAAGTTCTTAATGAACAGGCATTGAGACAATGTAAATGAATAGAATATTCTCTGCAGATTTCAAGATAATTGTGGTCAGAGTTTGTCGAGATATGTGGCTACATTTTTGGACATTCCACAGCTTAGCACCAAAAATGTTTCGCAAACTGTCACTTCTTTGTGTTTAGGTTTCAGCTATACAGATCTCATGTGCAGCTTTTAAATGAGTTTTATTTTAGGTTTGTTCATGTGACACTTCTGAGAATTTTTAGGCGACAGGGTTTGAAATTGCCTCGACTTTCTGCTGACTTTGTCATTGACTGGCAGTCAGGCACAAAATTAACAAATCTCTATACAGCGTCTCTTACTTTACATCTAGGCTCAGTTAAATCTGGTGAAATTGGAAGGTCGAACTGACTTCAACAATGTAATATTCTTATCACAACAGGGACTTTACACCCAGCCCCGTCTCTTCCTGCGCAGGCCCACGTCAACGTCCCAGCACGCTCATATAATCATTAGACTGGTAATTGGACAGACTAGCGGAGCAATTATTGCTGAGGATGCTACCAGGACAGATCTCATCTTTTTAATCACAAAGGACAGATGAGTAATCTTTGACAGTGGGGTAAGGTGGCCACCTCGAAACACCTTGACGTTCACGATTAGAGGATGTGTCACAGATCCTTGAAGCAGAAACACGTGTGAAGAACCTCGAATGACAAAAAGAGATGCTGATATTATTGCTGTTCAGTGGGTTGTCAGCCGTTCCTGTATGAAGATACAGAAGACTGATTCAGTCATTTAATGAGTTTTGAAATAGATTCAAAGGGGGAACAATAAAGAAACTTTTAAATGCTTATTTCTTCTTATGTGAGGAAATTTTCATCTAATTTCTCTGATGATTCTCTGGCAGTATACATATACACTCAGCAGCGTCTGCTTTAGCACTAATGACTGGTGTTTCGCAGAGGTCACATGCTGCCTGAAGCAACACTTTCCCACAGTTTTTATTAGAGTATTTGTCACCTTATGTCACCATAAGCTGCTAAATGATTAAGAACGGTTTAACAGTAATATGATGACACCCCAGAAGAGTTACAGTATGCACCAATAGTATCCTTTCAACTTGTCAATAATAAATATAATACATGATATAATAAATACCAGTTGTTCCTTTAAAAATAACAAAAACAAATCTGTCACATTTAGATATATACATTTGTATTAAAAATGCTCTTATCACTGCTTAAAAGACAGTCGTGAAATATAAAGCTATTGTTTATGTACTGATTACAAATGCTTTGTTGCATACACTAATCACTGACCTATCAAATTAATTGTTTTTGCAAAACCATTATATTTAAGGACAAGTTAGACCAACACACGTCAAAGCAGGAGCTGCTGAGATTAGAGCGCTGCCACCATCTGCTGTACGACATAAAGTACTGCAATAAAACAGACGAAGTAATAAATTATGCCCCAGAAACATGGGGGTGACATACAAAGTGTACACATAAGGGAACACACGTGGTAGTCCTACTTTCATGTACAGTATATGTAGGCTAAACATTTAAACTGACCTCATGTCCACTTACCTGCATTTGACCTCCAAATGTATCCAATGTGTGTTTGTCCAAACAGAGACAAAGCGCCTACTCTAGCACTCTCAGAAATATATATATTGTGTCAACTCGAGCATTTTTTTTGACAGGTGACAGGTATTCTTATGCTACTGTATGGTATTATTTTTTCCCCTGTAAATAATGTAGAAGTGTGGAAGGTGAATACTGCCAGCATATTGTTTAAACAGCAAATTGTGATCAAATACTGTATATGTACTGATTGTTATTTCTGGGTAAATTATCAAGTTTGGTGGGTGGAGTTATCACAGCCTTGGCCTAACTTGGCCAGTTGGGTTTGGCTACAAAGTAACAACCATGTGTCCCCATGTGAGTTATTCAAGAACTTTTTAGGTTTTTACTTCTTCTTTTTTGTTGTTGTCAATGTTTGTTTTGCAGCTTGTGAGATCGATGCAGTAAATTGTGCTTTTGTGATATCGCAACATCATTTCAAATTATAAATCATATAATTTGCCAACTCCAAAAAGACGCACAGTATTATCCAATACTTTTAATTGATTTTGGCTGGCAGGGATACATTAAAATGTGATGTGTTATCAAACAATGAGAAGTAGAAGTTTTGTCCCATTACAGCAATACAAATCCTGCTGTATGACATCAACAGTGATGTATTGCAGCTCAAGGTAAAACCTTGGAAATCATTTAAATCCATAACCTTTCACTGGATCACTGGACCAATAGCTTCATTGCCAGAGACCTCAAGGCAGTGATGATGGTATCTGGTGTCTCTGTCTCCTCCAGTTGAGATTTGGCACAAAAGAAAGGTGGGACGAAGTCCTTTGGGTTTGATTTGCGCAAAAGCCAGTTGAAGGTGCTGGAAGAAGAACAGAATTTACTTTGAAAAGTCTGTGCACGCCACTGGCCTCGGTATCACAAAGTGATGAGTCAGTCTGACCGGGCTGGGGCCAGCTGGTTACCATGCAGACTTCAATACAGGAGGGCAGATGCTAGGACTTCTCACAATGGCTGTGTAGCAATAGAAAACCTTACAAATAACTACAGTACCAAAGTGTAAATAGGGTAAATTGTCCGCAAGTCTTTACGTAGTATATTGGTTTATATTATAACATTGTTTTCAATTGTGATTATTTGGCCATTGATTTATTTATTCATCCAGGTTCTCACCTGACGGTGACCCATCCAGACTCTGGGGAGTAGGTGGTGGTGGTCATCGGGATGCAGCCAATCTCAGTGAAGACAGTTGAGTATGTGCCTGAAGACATGAAGCAGCAATGAATATACAGTACAGACTAATGAGTAAAGATCCATCTGCACCTGGCCCTGACGGCATGACCCATTCACTAACTGTTAGTGGTCTTAATTTGATGTTGTCAATATTTAACGTTTTTACATTCTCTTTCTCTTTCTCTCTGAAACATTGCACCCTCTCACCATTGTTTGGCAGGTGTCCATACCAGGTGTTGACTAGCACACCCATTTTCCAGGAAAAGGAGGAGCCCAAGTATGCCTGACCCATTAGTTTAGCATCAGAGGGCACTTGGAAGGGGACGAAGGTTATGTCAAGTGGCTTCTTCTTGCAAGACAATTTGCTCCAGTCAATCTCATAATAGACTTTCTGAAAGAACAAAGTAAGAAACCATGTGAACTGTTACGTTTGTTCTTTTGTTTCTAGCTTTAAAAGACTATTTGTTGAACACTTTAATTTGTTGGTGATTGAGGGAGTTTTCAGTCATTGTTATTTATTTTCAGGACAGTTTTTATTATTGTCATTGTCAGTAGCAGGAAAATCTCTGCCAGTATAACTGTGTGGACAGTTTGCAATGAGTTCAATTATTACTGTCCTCATCATTTCTGCACTTTGGAGGATGACATCAGGGATATTTATTAGACAAATTCAAATACGTTTGTATTGTCAGTTTACAGAAGTTTGCTTGATAGCCATACAGCGCAGAGGTTCATATTTGAAAGTTATAGCAAAATTAGGGGATGATGATTTTGAAAGTGGGCCCTTGCAAAGCTGAGTTACTGTGACATGTGTTTTTAAAAATGAGTCCAGTAAAATGTTAATAGTTTGGTTTAAGGTCATTATTTTACCATTAAAATAAAGGGATTTTAATAAAAATAAAATCTTGTATTCAATTTTAGGTAGCAAATCAGACAAGGAAGACCACTGATCAACCCAGCTCAAGCTTTTCTTTAATTCAAGCACATAATAAGAATCCTGATTAAGCAAATGTTAGAGACCACTGTTAGGATACCTGCTTGAAAAGCATCAGCTGGTCCATAGTAAAGGTGTGATTGCCATTATGTCCAGTGCTTTTCACCCGCATCCTCTGTCCAAGAGCATCATACGCAATTGCTCCTGTCGATGAGACAAGTCCATTAGCCATCTGAAAGAGAGACAAAGCTGAATGTGAAGAACAAGCAACAGATTCTTTGGTCCATCCTAATCTGTAAGACAGGTTAGTGACTCACCACAGTAAAGCCTCCACTCATCTGCAGTGGAGAAACTGTTTAAGGAGAAATTGAAATAATTAAGAAATCAGTTGTTAGTCAGTGGCGTGCACAGACTTTTTGAAGGGCAGGGGCGAAAAGAAAAAGCACATGCAGCGCGTCCTCCCCACTGAAGAGGGCACTTTAGCACACATTTTGGTTTTTAAGAGGACACTTAAGCACATACTTTTCAAGATACAAGGTGAATTTTATCTGCCCACTGTACTTTGTATTTACAGATAAATACAGATAAATCTGCCCAACATTTTAAATAGCAATGAATTTGAATTCCAACTCAACACAAACCTCCTTAACTGCAACAAAGCAAAAAACAAAACAAAACAAAACCAGTGCAGTGATAATAACAATACAGGGGACTTGACAGGTTCATGTATTGTATGAGAGAACATCCCTGTGCTTTACAGATTTCACATTCAGATTATTCTTTTGGTGTTCTTACAGCTGATTTTTTTTTATCTCCAACTCATTTCGTCTGCAGCAACTTCTTTTCATTTGAATTCTTTGTTAAAACTCAGCAAAAGTGCAGCTTCACAAGATGTTTTTCTAAGGTCACCAGTGAGGTTGTCTATACTCACCACATGGTTTCGGTGCCTGGGCGACGGCAGCTGCCAGCAGCAGGCTGAGGCAGGACAGCACACTGATGAAGTTCATTTTGAGAAGTCGAATGAGGAGAAGCTGTGGGCGCTCTGGACTCAGGGAAGGACACGCACTTCAATATATACCTGCTCACTCCACATGGCTCAGCCCCCTCTCAGTTTTTTTCTGACTGACCGAATAATTAATAACCCTCTTTTGTGAAAGTTGGTGTTACATATGACCATGGATAAGATTATGCAACACATCACATGTTTCTTTTTATGTTTCAGCTGTATTTATGCATGTTATGCCTTGTGACAATTTTTTCCACATTAAAGAAGAATTAGATTCCCTGTTTATAAACTAATACATTAATTTTAAATTATATATAATATTTCAGTTGTTTTCAATGTCCATCAGGGAAGGGGATACAATCTTTTTAAATACATCCTACTGATGAGAAATTCAGAGTAGCTGTAGCTGTACTGCATTAGAAAAATATTTTCTAAACATTTAGTTGATTTCCTTAGACAATATTACTTTCTTAAGTAAGTTTCATTCACACCTGGAAATTCACAGTCTTGTTAAAAAAGCTCAATCAGTCTCACCCCATGGCATAGCTCCAGTTTTTGACCACAGTGTAAATAACGCCAGGTTGAGCAGAGCAAGTCCAGCTGTTTTTTTCTCAGCCTGCCGGGCTGTGTTTACCTGGAGTAGAGGTCAATGTTACAGTGCAGTATCTCTAATGTTACAGTGCCGTGCCTCCTTATAAAGAGGTTTTTCTTTTGTTATTGAGTTGAGCTGTCAAGTCTTTAAACTGGAGTTGCTGAATTAAAAAAAAAGTGAATTAGTTTTGCTCTATTACATTTATTTGGTGTCGGAATGAACAATATGTAAAGGGTGTGTGAAACTACCATAAGTTGCCCTGGTCATGTGAGAGTTGTTAAAATGTACAGTAGGCTAATAAGGCAAATAAAAATGGAGTCATAGTCAGGTGCTCCATCCTTATCTGGAGGTTCAAAAAGTCACTCAGATACAACAGTGGACCTGCTCCTAAACGCCACAATTAGTGCAATGGCACACCAATACTGTAATGTTAATGGTGATAACAATAACAGTAATTTAGGTGAGTTATGCAATATGTTGATACTGACTGATATAATTGAAATTATCATGAAACATAAATATGTATACATGAAACAACATATTTCAGCCCTCTGCATAAATTAGATTTATTTTTAAAGTAGCTATATTGGGGGGCTTTTATGCAAAAACAGTTGGAAAGACAGAAAGGAAATGGGCACAGAGAGAGGGGAATGACATGCAGCAGAATAAAACCGGGACCGCTGCAGTGAGGACTCTGTGGGGCACTTGCTCGACCCAGTGAGCTACAACGCTCCGTAAATAAGAAAATTTAAGTGTAAATGTAAAAGAGAAATTAGGGTTTTTTGAGGGTTTGTTTTTTTGCCTTTTCTCTTCGTCTTTCAAGACTGGGTCAGAAAGTAACAGTGGATCGTTGGAGGGTGATGAAATGAAGACTGAATGACAAGCAGGAAGGATACAAGTGTTGTGGAAATTCTTTGCGGTTCGCTGTTGGTGAATAATTAAATAGAGACTTCTGCCGGCTGACAAATTTTTATTTCCTTGCGAGGAAAGGTCAGTCCTCACCTGAGCGGTGATGGTAAAGAAAAAACCCAGAGCACCAAGTAACATCTTTATTTATACTTAAGCACCACCTCTCAGGGGTCTTCAGAGGGCCTTATGGTGGGGCCCTGGCTTTCACACTTTACAGGAACTGATAGTTCTCACAATATAAAGAGGGTGAATTTTATTTCAACTCAAAAATGGTTAATACACAATAAGATTTAGTTTGACTTTTAGCGCCTCATAATATAAGCCCTGACATGATTAAGTTGATATTGTTGGTGAGAGATCACTGGTTAATCTGACTCGGGTATGCTTCATGTCTCAATATGAAGAATATGTTTAGTAAGGAGGACTGAACATTCATACTTGGTGGTGAACATTTCTTTTTTTTTGTGGCTGTATGGTTCTATATCTTAAACCTCATCTATTCCTACAACTTCAAATAAATACAGTATTTTCCAATGCTTTTATTTGACTTTATTGAAGAGAATCACATTACACCAATACAAATCCTGTTTTATGACATGACAAGAGTGACGTGTGGTTCAACAGGAGGCTGTGCCGAAGTTCATAATGATCGCTGGATCATTTGTCTTAGATTTAACTCCCCTAACAAGAGCATTATTGATCATTTAAATGAGATGCTCCAGAGGTTTACTCCTGGTTCTTGGTCTTCATTGCCAGAGACTTCAAGGCAGTGATGAAGGTATCTGGTGTCTCCGTCTCCTCCAGTTGAGCCTGGGCACAGAAGGAAGGTGGGATGTAGTCCATGGGGTTTGTGTTGCCCAAGACCCAGTTGAAGGTGCTGGAATGGAAACAGAGATTAATTCATTGTTAAAGCAGGCTTCATATTGGGGTAAATGCACTGTATACTGTTGCACATGAACCTTCAATCAACTGTCTTTGTGCATGAAAAATCTTGACAAAGATACATTCCAATACAAATGTTGTTTGAATGTCCATTTTGATTGTCTTCATAAAAAGATTGACATTGTTGTGGCAGTGTTGATAATTCTCACCTGAGGGTGAGCCATCCAGCCGCCGGTGAGTAGGTGGTGTAAGTCATCGGGATGCAGCCAATCTCAGAGAAGACAGTGCTGTATATGCCTGAAGACAGACAGTATAGCAGAAGTTACATGTGAGATAAATACCACACTTGCTGAGCTGCAGAATAATCCACCCACTGTAGGTTAATTTGAATGGAGGTAGTATTTTTTATTCACATAAGGAGGACTTTGTTCCTCTAATATTGTTTAAAAATCTATGAAATTTGACCTACAGTAGTAGCAGCACTAAAATCCTTCCGATTCATCCTTTTTAACCCCTTTCCAAACCTCTACAGCTGCAAATAGCTTTGGTTTTATATTCAGACTTTTTGAGCCGAGAATGTATTACAATCTCTTCGGGTTTCATCAAGACGAAGCCAGGCTTTCTTCACTCTGAAACATTGCACCCTCTCACCGTTGTTTGGCATTTCTTTATACCAGGTGTTGACTAACACGCCCATTCCCCAGGAGGAGGAGGAGCCCATGAAAACCTGACCCATCAGTTTAGCATCAGGGGGCACGTGGAAGGGGACAAAGGCACAATCCAGTGGCTTCTTCTTGCAAGACATTTTGCTCCAGTCGATCTCATAATAGATTGCCTGAAAGGATGCACAAAACCAGATTTGTGTCAATCTGTGGTCACCATGCTGCTTATTGCCTTTAAGTTTATATACACCTGCAGAAAAGTTGTTGTAAGCCTTGAGGTGGAACGCAACAGTGACTCATTTCACTCCAAATAAGCCACACTTGAAGATAAGATTAGAGACCATCATTCATGAAGGACACAGACTATATTGCAAAGAGAGAGGTTACACACTGAGAAATGAGAGGGAGGGAAACGGATTCCTGGTTTGCTCTTTCATTAGGTCATGGTAACAATAAAAGCTAATACACATTTCAGTCACATTTAGAGTGCTGCTCAACACACAATGTAAAAAACAAAAGTGCAAGTTCAAATACCTTATTGAAAAGCATCAACTGGTCCACACCAATGGTCTCGTTGCCAGAAAACCCATAGTTTCTAACACGCATCCTCTTTCCAAAGGCATCAACACTTATGGTTCCTGTCGACATATACATCCCTGCACCACCCATCTGAAAGAGAGAGACATAGTACAAAGTGAAGAGAGGCGCACTGATCACATGACATGGCTCCATCCAGGACAGATTACAGCGGGAAAGAAAGAAAATGTCATAGACTCACCAGAGTGAGGCCACCACTCATCAGTGGTGGAGAAACTGGAGGAGGAAATTGAAATCATTAAGAAATCACTTCTGTCACTAATCTTAAGTAAGATACAAGAAGAATATATATTCTCTGAATTTTGTAGGCTAAATAGATAAATCTAGCAAAAAACCTGCCATATATAAGGTTACTTGACACATGTAAAACAATTCCATTAATGCATTTAAAACACATCAATTATAGAAAAAAGCATTAATAGCTGGCTGCTGACATTAACCATTGGTACATTGGAAATAGAGCAGCTTGTCATTAATTGCTTTAAAGTAATTACTTTAAAATTATGGTGTTATAATAAGAAGCACTACTGTGTGCTGTGTAGCTCTGTCCTCATCTCATCGACAGCAGTCAAAACTTTGTTCACTTAAATTCTTTGTGTTCAAATTCAGTTAACTTCCAGCTTCACACATAAGTCAATGACATCAAAACATTTATGATACAAGTATTAATTTAAATATCCTACGGTCATCATTGAGGTTGTCCATACTCACCACATGGTTTCGGTGCCTGGGCGACAGCAGCTGCCAGCAGCAGGCTGAGGCAGGACAGCACACTGATGAAGTTCATTTTGAGAAGCCGAATGAGGAGAAGCTGTGGGCGCTCTGGACTCAGGGAAGGACACGCACTTCAATATATACCTGCTCACTCCACATGGCTCAGCCCCCTCTCAGTTTTTTTCTGACTGAATGCCCAATTATTAACAGCCCCCTTTTGTGAAAGTTGGTGTGACATATGACCATTGATAAGATTATGCAACACATCACATGTTTCTTTTTATGTTTCAGCTCATCAGATATTACAGAGATATGAATATATTGTGTTTGCCCTTTAGTCTAAGTTATGGGTATTATGCCTTGTAATACTTTTTCCACATTAAAAATTAGTTTCCATGTTTAGAAACTAATACTTTTAGGTAAATTATATATACCATATAATATACAATAATATTCCAGATGTGAAGGGTTTGGACAAACTATGGAAATAATTTTTAATTTTTATGTCCTTCTTAAGGGAATATAATCTTTTTATATGCATACTAAAATTCAGTAAAAAAACAAAAAAAGAATAGATTTTCTTCATGCAGAATATGGCCTACACTATGTCACTTTCTCTTACAGTTAAGAGTCATAGGATTCAGTGTATTGTAGGCTACTATGATTGTGTTTTTGACCACAGGTGTAAATAATGCCACGTTCAGCAGAACACGTGACGTCCACCTGCTTTTTTCTCAGCTTGCAGGGCTGTGTTTATCTGGAGTAGCATAAGTGTTACAGTGCAGCGCCTCCTTTTGGTTTTCCTTCTATTGTTGAGTTGAGCTGTCAAGCCTTTTAATAACTAGTTACTGATCTTTTTTTTTTTTTTTAACTCTAAATGTATGTGAATTAGTTTTGTTCTATTACATTAATTTGGCCTCAATGAACAATATATGCAAAGGGTGTGTGCAAATACCATAAATGACCCTGATCATGTGAAAGTTGTTAAAATGTAATATAAAAATGGAGTCATAGTCAGGTGCTCCATCCTTATCAGGAGGTTCAGAAAGTCACTGTGATACAGTGGACCTCTGCCACAGTCATTACAATGACACCAATAATAATAATAATGTAAAATGCATCTCAATGATACAAACCTCCATTGTCTTGTCTTGTTCTTTTTAACATGAAATGTGAGACTATATTTGCTCAATCTCTGTATGAAATCACCTTGAGAACTTAAATTGCTCTGGTGCTTTTTTTTCTTTCTTTTTTTTTTTTAAAGCAGCTGTCTCGTTTTTAGTATTTAGGCATATTTTTTTGAAATGGGGCTTAAAGATAACTTCCTTTTTTTTTTTAAACCTGTACCTTATTTCTAGCATAAAAAGCGATCATTTTACTCACCCAGACAACTTTGGTGTCATTTGGAGTCGTTTTGACGAAATTAGCCCCAGTGGAGCGGCACGGGGCAGGCAATGCAGCCTCCAAATAACACATTATCCACCGCAAAACTCATTCTGTCATTAGGAAGATCATTAGGAAAGGCCTGTATACTCCATGGCAAATGACAAACTATGGTCCAAAGGCTATTACACATTACAAGGGGTTGTTGAACCACCTTCAGACTGCAATGCAGAATGCTGTCTTATATGAAATTTCCAAAAACACTTATGGCATGTGAATGTGTACTTGTGGTGCCCAGTTTTCAAAATGAAAGAAGACAACTTCATATGATTGAATCACAGCAGCCACAACACCTGTAAACGTGTTGGCACTTCAGCATGTCAACACTCTAATATTAGCACAGTGTGACACTACAACTCAGTACTCATGACTCAGACTCTGCCTGTCTTTGAATTCGGTCATGTTCATGTAAAGCACACACTTGCAGTTTCACGAGTGTATCTTGCAGAAGCTGTAGCTATGGAGACAGGCAGAATATGTCAACAAACAGATAAACACCTGCCAGTGTCCTCAAAACTCCCGCTGGTTTGGTTCATGCTACAGTAGGTCTCTCTGGGAAAAACGTTTTCCATGATGACACAGACAGATAAAAACTCACAAGGTTGAAAATAGTACCAGTCCCATGAGTGAGACAAACATGGAGTTCCTGTGCCTTGGATTTTTCCATGCCTGCACAGAAAATCAAACATCAGCTTTGCAAAGATCGGCTCTGCTGCTAATAATCAACCACTCGTGCATCAGAACAAAAGTTGTACATCCTTGGATCAAGCCATGAAGCTCATATCATTCATTCAACAGTGTAGAAGAGAAAAAAAGTCAACATAACATGATGCATATTATATTTATTTCCCAATATGCATATTAAATTAGCATCTTTTTACTTATATTCCCTTGGCATATCAAGGTGGATGGCAATTATGAAACCAAACATCTTCTGAGCAAGGAATACTTCAAATATTTCAGTGCAAAACAGCTAAAGCCAAGTTAATTAAAATAAGACAGCCCCCACCCCCAAATTAAAAAGAAAATCATTTTTGAAAAGCCAGTAGTTAACATGTATAAATAAAAACAAAAATCAAATCTGGTGACCATCCATAAAAACAGAATGGATTTTAAAAGAGGAAACCCTTTTTTTGTTTCTGTGTTGGTTCACTTGTTCTGCAGCTAAGCATCAACTTACAAATTTCCACCTCATATACATATATGAATATCAACATTGCGTGTATTATAATATAATCTTGTTACAATTTCTACATTAGGTCCATATTAATTAAGTGTTAATAATTACATGAGGTGATCATCTGTCCATTTGGAGGTTTAGGTTTACTCAGAGTTTCTGCAAATTATCCACGTCAAAATTTTGTTGTTACTGGTTTTGGATTTTTCTGTACCTGTACATTCTGAGATTCTTTTTTTTTTTTACACTTTTTATGTGGAGTATCACACAGGAACTCTGAGTACTGTATATGTGACCTTGTGCAAACGGAGACAGGTACACACTGGCTTGTTTTGTAGTGTCAGTCAAATGATCTCTGTTCCCCACAGTCACCGTTTACTGCGAGCGGATTGAACATTGGTTGGAAAAGGCATCGTCTTTACTGTATCTAGCATCATCTCAAACAAAGCAGCTGAAACACAAAATATCGCAGACAGCGTGTCATCCACTCACTGAAATCATCTCATTCATCCCTCATTTCCATTAAATCCATCCCTCGTTCAGTTTAGTCTACCTACAGTGCATCAAGCTCACTTAACTGTTCTTAGTGTGGATTTTAAATAAATTAAAATAACACTTGGCTCACAGGCCCACCTCCTTTCGTATCTACACACCTTCGTCTCTTTATCTTAACAAACCCACATTTCAAAACTTTCTACAGCATTCATCATAATCGCTATCTCTATAAATATTAATCCACTCTGATCCCTTACATTGGTCCAGCCTTTGTTAATTCAACATACACTCGCGTACATGAACATCTATTCCCCTTCCAGCCTCCCCTACCTGACTCCCTACTTCACGTCTACTCTAGACTCGCCTACTTTACTAACTACAGCTCTACTGTCTGTATTTCTTACTTTTCTTTTCTACTGTTTAAACAAATCCCAGCTTTGCATGTGTGTACAGTCAACCTTACACACAGACAATACAAGCACACATACACACACTCTCACACACACACACACACACAATCCACCCTTCTGTGATGGAGTGCAACAAAGCTGTACGTCCAGAGACGTACATGCAGATTTGGTGATGCAGATGGAACATGCAGGCATTTTGTATCGGTGAGTTTGAAGTTTACAGTGTACATGTTTTGTTGTGTTGGTATCTGGGGGGAGTCCTGGTTTTGGCAGGTTTTGGAGTTTGTAGGCAGGTATTCTGGCAATGATTCAGACTGATGTAGAGGTGATTGGCATAAACCTTCAAAGACCATTCTTATTTGGGGCTGCACATAACAATTTCTGACAGCGGTGTCAGAATGTGAACCGATGAAGCCGGGGTGAGAGAGAAGAGGAAGCCACTTGATGCAAAGAAGGTTCAATAGTTTAGAGGATGAACTGCGCTCCCCTCCAGTACAAAACAGTATTTCAGAGTTTCAGAAGTTGCAGGAGCTGAGAATCACGTCCACGTCTCTGGCCTTCACTAATTTATGAACCTGTAATTTGGACCCTTGTTCTTATGTAAACTCCCCCTCCTTCTCAATGTGGGCCCTCTGTCAGCAGTCGGACACTTCCGAGGTGTTCGAGTCACTCGTGAGTTTCCTTCGTTGCCTCACGGATTTCTCTTCATCCTGAGGAGCAAAACAGAGTGTAGAGAATATGTTTTTATTCTGTAAGAGGTGAAAAAGATATCCAGATGGCACTGTCTGTAAGTAATTAAACAGGACTAAAACTTATTTTTTCAAACAATTTTCACAAGCAGATTAATATACGTGGTGCTTCAGTGAGCACGTACAGGAACGTCATGCACAGAAGTGCAAGAAATGTTGCGCACTGTTGTGTTTTCTTGTTTGTTTTGTTATTGTGAGCGCTTACCGTCTGGAAGACTCCATTCTGCCCCCACTCTCCAGGGGAGTGGTCCTCTGGGTCCTCTGCTTCTTCCTCCTCTTCCTCCCCCTCTTCCTCTCTCACTGTGTCCATCCCATCTTCCTCATACTCCGTCAGACAGTCTGACTCTTCTCCTGAGTGGAAAGATTTGAAGGAGATATTACAGAGAAAATTCATTGCATGACTGCCCCACCGCGTTTCAACAGCAACCACAGAAGTGCATGAAATATAGTTTCAACCTTCCTTTCCTGAGTTGCAGTGTTATGATGAGAAATGTTTTTAGCAGGACATTATGATTTGGGAAAAAATGAAAATAAAAAACAGAAACACCCAGGAGAAAATAATATCTCCAGCCTTGGCTGGAGGCATAATAAAACACACAGGGTGAA
Organism: Decapterus maruadsi; assembly: GCA_030347415.2. Taxonomy (NCBI): domain Eukaryota; kingdom Metazoa; phylum Chordata; class Actinopteri; order Carangiformes; family Carangidae; genus Decapterus; species Decapterus maruadsi. The sequence continues at coordinate 24,835,495 of CM064901.1, read as the reverse complement.
AACTATGACTCCTCATTTATAACTCTGATTACATCCGACATGATCCTGAAGGGCAACTATGCATCTATTGGAAGAGAGAGCTGTAACAAGGACTTTTACAATGATATAGCCTATGCAAGGTGTATACTTAGCACACTGTAGTAGACTTAAGTAAAGTATGATCACCGTGACAAACAAAAAGACTGGCTCTCTCACCATCTGCTGCTACATAGCTCTGGACTGGCTCTATCCTGGACACAATCTCTGCGAGGTCAGTGAAGTCAGCTCCTGGACACGTGCAAGACTGCAAGGCAAGAAATTAATATTATATGGAACTGATAAGATGGTGGTGTACATTTATTTAGTTACATATGTGCTCTTCTCACGTCAGTTCGCTTGCTGTCATTGTAGTCGGCTGAACGGTGATCTTTCAGCATGTTCTCGATGATGTCACCTCGGGCCCAGCCAGTGAACACCAACTTGCCGTGCTGGAAGCCCACATCCTGAGATACAAAGTAGTTGAAACTGAGACAGTGGGTAGACCCATGTTTTGAGTAAACATATGCCTCCAATATGGTGCATGATGCATTCACTGCTGTCTGGTAGTTATGACTGATAACACTTAATCAGGAGGCAGGGCAGTTGTCTACGGTAGTTTCTGCCCATCCAGGCTATGGTGCAATGCATTCTTATTTTCCTTACTAAATATGATGCTGCAGCCTTTACAAAAGCCACTGAGTATTGGACACAAGATTGATAATGATGAAAGTTTGTAATAGAGTTAACTACTGACTGCCTGTTATACATTGACTGAAAGTCTGTGAATAAGGGTGTGATTTCATACAGACCAAATGCATCACAGTCCTAAATGATTAAGTGATATTCAGGGAAGTCACTCACATAGATCTCATCAAACTTCCCAAAGTCCATTGTCTTGAAGCGGTCGATGGGCGGTCTAATGTACTCGCAGTAGGCACTCTTCTTCACCACCTCTAACTGTCGCACACAAGACACATATGCCAGCCGCGACTGGATCTCTGCCATGTCCGGCACCTGCAGAGGTTTGTAGAGTGAGAATCACAACTGCCCAGAGCATACCAGAGCTGAGCAGAGAGGACGTCATATGAAATATATACTGTATATAATATATATAATGATACAGGGAGAGCAGTGAACCAAGACACTGGGAGCTTCTGCTACAAACAAGCTTCAAATATAGACTTATTTAATTTTTTTCTGAACAATTTCTCATAATAAAGAGGGACATATATGGAGGTATCTGGATGTTTTGTGTGTGTCTTTTTGGATGAAGAAACCTGGTGTCCATTGACACCCATTATATGGACAAATACTGCTGCGCGGACCCCCCCGTAACTCAGAGAAGGAACAGAGGACTCTGAAAATTCTCCCAGCTCTTAGTCGACATGAGGGTGAGTAGATAATGAGTGAAATTTGAATTTTGGGTGAACTATCCCTTTAAACACTCTATTATATCTATTTCAAGCTGGTGAGTCATCAGGAGTTTCTAGTACGTTGTGCTGCCAACCCGTTCTGTACCTTCACTTTCTCTGCCCAGGGATTGATCCGTTTCCACAGCAACCACCAGCCAGACAGGCAGTCACCATAGTTACAGAGGTCAGTCTCATCTTGGCTTCCCACGTCGATGGCAATGACCGTCCTGGCACCCATGTTCCTCGCGATGTCCGCTGTTGGACGTGTAACGTGTCCACCAACATTCACACACATGCGCACGTATGCACAGACGTACAAACACGGCACGAAGACAATCCAGCAGCATAGATGGTAAGACATTGAGACCTTGTTTCAGCATGATGTCTGTTTCCTTATACCTTCATTTAAAAGGAGCCACAATGTTCAAACAGACTTGCACCACAAAAATATCAGTATTTTAACTCGTCAGATACATTCCAGAGCATTTATGACAAATTAGTCATAGTTAGGGCACTGCAATTTTTAAAAAAAGAAAACAGGTATACTTGCCAACAAGCAGAGGGCCAGAAGTCATAAACTTTTTCACTGAATTGGTAAGTGTTAAAAAGAGCCTTGAGGCATTGAGCATTTTTGTGGTGCTGAGCCTATTCAAAGATAGAAATGGGACGACATCCCACAAGCCCAAAGCACTGATCCAGTGTGCCAACAACAACAATAAATGCAGCTGATTGAGCGCAAACCCTTTGAGGCAGAGTAATAAACTTTAGGAATGAAGGATGCTGATTTTACAAGGCTCCCTTTAAATTGGATCAATCTTTGGGCCCAGACAGCGCTATATTTCACAAACTTCTGAAACATATATTGCATGTCTAATGAGACAAGATTGAAGATTCCCAAAACCAAACAAAGAGTTATAATAGCTCAGTCCAGAGCTTTGTGAAATATGGCTGTGGCTCATCAGAGCAGAGTAGCCTAATGTCGTCATCACAAGTACAAACAGTCAGACTCAGGGGAGTTTTTGTCTGCATCCTATAATGAAAGCCAAAAATGGTTTGTGTTTCATGAAGTCTTGCTTTGTATTAACATGACAGGAAACTGCAAATTTGGTCTGGTGCAATTTAAAATATTTTCAGTTAATGAAGATGTGCTTAATAGTCCACAGACAAAACAACAACAACAACAACAACAACAACAACAACAAAACATCCCCCCTCTCCACTGTCAAAACAGTCTCTGCAATTATTATTTTTTCTCTCTGGTTGATAAGAAACAGAAATGTAGAGCTGGGTGATAAAGCTTAAATCATTATCACAATATTACAATATTACTTAGGACATTACCCAAATGGACAAATATATATGTATATCAAAATGTATGTAAAAATCTGAGAAATTAAACTTGAGTAAATCCATTAAATGTTGTCATCGTGGGTGTAAACAAAACTGATAATTACGAATTTTGGAAAGATGAATTTTGGAAAGACTTGCAGGTTTATTCTGAACAAAGACTCCTGACCTGACAGCATAAATTTGAAGAAATGATCAGATCATATTATTATGATAAAATTCTGCTGAAAGTCAAAGAATCAAATTATCACCCAGCTATACAGAAGAATTCTTGGGGGAAACTTCATCTCAAACCAGACTGGTGTCCTGTGCCTCAACAAATAATTTACTTTTACTCTTTTTGCTTTTCTTTTTTGGGAACATGAAATGTTGATTTTGATTTTATCATGTTAGGTGAAAACCATATCAATCTCAAATTCAAATGTGACATAAGAAGGAAGGCCTCCTGCCAATTTGTAAATATATACAGACACCAGGCTGTTTGATAGACATATACAACATCCCTGTTCATGTTTAATACTTTTATACCTGCAACAGTGCGATGTTGTCTTTGTTCAGGATGCTGATTTTTCCCCAGCTAGTAAAACAGGAATTTCAGGGTCTCATTGTGTTTTTTTTAACCATAATATTTATCAGTTTGGTCAATTGATCAATTTTTTTCACCAGATTGATTATTTAATGTGCCAGCTGCTTATCCAGACAGGGAAAACTCAGCAACACCACACTTCCCTCCACCAGCATTAGGACGAGCTAACAAGATACTTACACAGTCTACAAGAATTTGCTACTGTATCTTGATAAAAGAAACCCCTCCTAATAATCATCCGCATCCCTCCCTTCACCCCCCCCCTCCTCTGGGGGACAGGAGTTGGGTGGACATTAAGGACCGTACAGTAAATCGGTGGAAGTGGGGGGAAGGGTACCACCTCTACTTGCCTGGCAGGTTGTTGATGTAGCCACCGTCCATTAGCAAGTTGCCATCTTTGGGGTCACAGAGTGGCGGCAGGTACCCTGAGAGGGTCATGCTCGCCCGCACATAGCGCCACAGAGAGCCTGGCACACCAGGGAGGGAAGGAGGGAGGGGGGAGGAGGAGGAGGGGGGGATAACAGCTCAATATTGTTCGCTAAATGCTTCAAGTTAGTGTTGACAGACCACAATCCCAACGCCAGCGGGAGGCTGGCTAACGGAAGGTAGCTGGTCCCTGCAGAGGCTAGGACTGTGGCTCTGCTCACCTTTGGACTCTGTTGTACACCACTGCAAACCTCATTACCTCGCACACAGACCCTGCATGACTTGTGCAGAAGGTAAAAAAGTAAATGGCAACCATCACAGAGCACCAAGGCTGTTTGAATCTCCAAACCAATGCCGCAACAATAGCATTACCAAGCACTTATCCATACGAGTTCACTTTGGTGTCATCGAGATCCACAGACACACTATGTTGAAGCTGAAGACTGCTCTTTACAAACAGCTTCAGTTGTCCAATGTAACGTGAGCGTATTATCTAGAATCTAGATCAACAGCACTTGTTGTGGCAGTGTTTGGAGATGTGTCACCGTGAACATGGCAGGGAAGCACGCAGCCTGCTCAGTCCTGCAGTGCAGCTTAATGCCAGCAGGGGGCGGGAGCAGGCCGGGCACTGCATGGGTTGGAAGGATAAGGAGCACCACAGAGAAAAGCAAGGGGTGCAACTGTGCGTGGAGTGTACATAAATGCGTAGGTAGAGTTATATTACTGATTTGAGAGGAATCACTAAAACCTACAGCTTTTCAATTCAGTTCTCTTCATTCGTTTAATTTAAAGGCTTCCAGTTTGTGTGAGGGGCAAAACAGGCAGGATCCAGAACACATACCCATTCAAGGAATAAAAAATGGTAACGGTAAGGCAATACATGCAAATCTATATATATTTATGAGAAATATATAGATAGGCTCATTGTGTCTAACACTGGCATGCACATGAAAGCAAGCAAAGCCAGGGAGGAGGACAGGGACTGTGTAGGAGAGACTGAACATGTTCCTGTAGGTAGAGATGATTGAAATGAAACAGGAGGGAACATGGGAAACGAGCCGCATTTCAGTCCATAGGAGAGAGACATGTAAGCCCAGTGATCCGCAGCAACAACAACAACAGACAGATGTGATGTTGACATAGTGCAGCCTTTCACTCTTGCCTGTTAGGCAGAAGGATCACCCAAAACACGCAGTATATATACGGTAAATATATAACTGATCAAATCTATAGCTGATCTCACACTGAAAATCCAGCAAGACTCTGTCTGACTGGCTGAACTACCTGCAAGTTAGTAAATAACTGCCTTTTCTGAAAGTTGTATCACAATAAGCAAATACAGTGGTGCATGAAGACATCAGTGTTTACAAGCCACATCCAGAACTTTGTAAAGGAGAAGGGATTTTTTTTTATTTTTTAGCAAACACAGAGGGCCTTGAAGGGCCAGACCATCATGCACCTCTCTATGACCAGTAGAGGTCCAGACATGCATAGGCAAAACCTCACCTCTAATTAGAAAATGAAGATTCAGAAGAGGCAATAAGCCAATTGGAGGAAATGTGTTGTGTATGTGACTGACAACGCCAGTCCAAGAGGGAATAAGATGTGCTATTGGTCATGATTTAGTAAATGAGGTACTCAGCCCCAGGATTTATACATATATGTTGGAATTACTCTTTCCTTCCAAACCATGGGCTCCCAGTGTCCACCCGGTCGAGGTGGGGTTAGTTAAGAGTGAGAACTTGGGGGAGGGGGAGGACAAGAGAGAGGAGAGGGGTAGCCAAGAGGTTGACTGTCGACTTAGGGATGGGGGAGGAGGTTCTGGTGAGCCGGTATTTAAAATCTGACCTGGGACATTGTTAACATAGCAACCATCCACAAGCAAGTGGCCATCCTTGGGGTCGCACAGGGGAGGTAAATAGGGGGTGTAGGAGGCGCTGGCTCTAACATAGCGCCAGACGCAACCTGTCGGGAAATGGAGATGGAGAAGGAGGAACACATCAAATATGGGCCGGACTCCACGTCACGGATGGAGAAAGAGAGAATGACAGACAGAGAGAGAGAGAGAGAGAGAGAGAGAGAGAGAGAGAGAGATGGAGAATGAAGAAAAAGAGAGGAAGGAGGTAGAGATAAGAAATGCCCGCAACAAAGAGCAGAAGTGTGCAACAGGCTGCCAAGAGCAAGACAGAGGAAGAGGAATACAACGTCAACAAAATTGCGTACTTATGGCTTTTCTAACCAAGGCAGGAAATTCTTGTATGAGGCCAATTTGCTATGAAAGGACCAGTGTTACACCACAGCCAATTCCGTTCAACTGTCTGACTAATCAAGGAAATACTGTATAAACAACTCTGCTCAGACTAATGGAAAGATACTGTACCAAACGACAACTCAGTATAAGCTAGACTGAGTTAAAACAACTCAAGTTAAGTAAAACAATCCATGATATCAATATCAAATATGTTGAATGAATGACAACAGATGTGTGTAAATGATCTTTATAACCTAAAAACAGTGATGCAAGGTTGACTTGATGTGTCGATTAAGAATATTAAAAATAATATTAGCACTGTTAGATGGCTTGCTCAACAAACAAGGTAAGAGGAAGACAGGCAGAGAGGGAGAGATAGAGAGAGAGACAGAAATAGAGAGATAGAGAGGCCTTCAGTATAAGAAGTGCTGTGGGGTCTTCAAGGGAAACTGGACAAGGTTTTACAGGAATGAATTTCACTTTCTGTTTGGTTTCCAAGCTGTTTTCTCTCCAAACCTGTGACACTGTGTACCCGTCCTGTACACTCGCCAAAAAGGTACACAATTGGCTGTAGCCAAAACGACACACATCGTAGTAGCACCACGCTAACCATGTTTGACAAAAGCGAACCAGAAAAACTACAGAAAGCACAGAGTGGAGGTGAAGGAGTAAGGGAAGCAATATGGGATGTCATTAAAGAGCAAGGAGGGGAGAGGCAGGGTGGAGTGTTCTGGATCCTACATTGAGATGGACATGGGAGGGGGAGTCAGCGTTTTGGGGTCAGTGACTACACAGGTTATTTTGACTACGCTATGTCTCTGTCTGTGAACAAAGAACTGATGTAATGGGGCATACTGTATCTTTAGATATAATCTGGGGAGCTTTAGACGCAAAAGTGATGAAAAATACAATGGAAAAGCTTCAGCTTCATTTAGCATGTAAAAGGTGAAAGAAAAGTTTAAGATGGACAGAAAGAAAATTAAGATGTAGACAGAAAGTTACTTTTAAAAGAAAGAAAGAAAGAAATTAGTGCAGCAAAAGGTAAAAGAGGCAGATGATGGAAACAATGAGACTGAGAGAGAAAAGGCTTTGCTCCAGCAGTTAGTTCATACACATGCCAAGATGCAAACGTAAGCATTCAGTGTTTAACTTCAGGACTCAGGCCCGCAAACCCCTAAATCCCTCAAATCCAGTAATCACCCTGAATTATAATCATTCAAAACTTTACAATGCAACTAGAAAGGCCTCAATTTGATAGCACAACATTTTAAATTACATGGTAGCATTACACCGAGTATGGTAAGTTGCTTTAAAAATGACTTGCTGGATTTGTGGGGTTCACGTGGGGTCAGTTAAGACTACATGGAGCTACTTTAACTAATGTTAGTGATGGTGCATTTTTAAGGCAGGTCAAACGGGACACACATAACCATTACATCAGCAAATACAGACCCAAGCGCAGAAACATCTACACAGTGTTTTCTCATCTAGGTAAATGTCCTTCTCAGCCCTGGGCTGCAGAATACTGAGCATGTTTGTGAAGGTAAAATAAGTGGTCTGCGAGTAAAATCAAGCTGTGTGTTTGGCCTTGACGGCTGCAATGTACGCAGACAAAAGATTCAGATGTTTTTTCTCTCTTTTTATATTTTGATATACATGTTTGCTGGTCATCACAAATATCACAGGCTTGAGTTTTTAGCCTCATGTTTTAGGCATATATTTATGAAGCTAAAATGTTTTGTTTTTGATTTTGGGGAACTATTGTGTACATGTTTCTGTCTAGCCTTAAACCTGAAGGGATGGAGTCTTGCTACTCTGATAAACCAATTACATTTGTGTGCATTACCCCTATTAATTCAATATTTATACATCTGCTGTATGAAGAATATGAGACATTACAGTGCCTCAAGAAATTTCTGAGGGCTGATTGAGTGCAACATGCCAATATATTCACACAGACGACTCATTGAGCCATTTTACTTTTGACTCACTGCTGCAAGCAATACTCACTGTTTAATTACTTTTTAGACGTGGACTCAGGATAATGCCAATTTCACACATTAGTTTTCTCTCATTCAGAGCAGTATTATTGGATTGAGTTATGTTAAATGTTGAGAGAGTCTTAAGCAATTACTCATGCCGTTTATCGTGTGTGTATGTGAAATAATCTTTGTAAATGTACTGTACTAAAAGAGCTATAAAAGTACTGACTTGCGCTTTTTGGCCTGTAAAAATCAGATTGTCATAGAGAGGGGTGTTGCCCCTGCGGTCAGCTCAGCTGCCACTCACCATCCTGATGAACACGCATGGCTGACGCTGTGATGTCAGTGGTGACGTTGAAGTATGGCAGCCACAGGTCCTGAGGACGAAAATGATGTCAGTGTCACAAGACCTCATTATTACTTTTCCAGTGACTTCTGACATACCCTTATGATAGTGGTTACTGGTTAATAAATTCCCTGTTAAGTTAAAAATAATTTTGCTCCACCGCCTCTCACCTCAGCTTGCTTGTCCTGGAACACTTTATAGATGCTGGTGTTGAAGGCAGAGCCAGAAAACATGGAGGTGATTGGATAAGTCAGGTCCAGGACTGTTTTAAAAACCGAGTTCATGGCCTAACAAGACAGAAAACAAATGCATTGGGAAATAGTCCTGTTTATTTTCAGTTCTCTTTCCTAATCATTCTCTGTCCAGTTCTTCTTCTTCCTACCACATGCACCACAGGGTTTTTGTTTCTGTTTTCATTTTGGGAGCAAATCCTAAAAATACGGGCAGGACTGAAATGACTGAACAAAGGCTTGAGACATGCACTGTACCTTTGACCACTCTCTAGCTCGCTGTTTGGTTCTGACAGCACTCCTCTCCTCAGCATACAGTGCACCGATGAATGAGCCAATCGAGGTCCCACCCACTATGTCAATAGGAATCCCTGCTTCCTCCATGGCTTTGATCACACCTACATGAGAGCAACCTCTGTACAGGAGAGAGCAGACGTGTTAACACCCCTAAGCAGGCACACTGGATGACCTCATAGGCTGCACACGCTACTGAAAGGTAAAGGAGGAACTGGAATGGGCATGTTATTGTGTGAATTTACACATTAGAAATCCACCCCTGTATGATCTTATATAATGGTAAACTGAAGAGAAGTTTAGGTCTGCTTAGACACAACCTTGTATCCATGTTTGAATATTAGCCAGCATGGATATTACAAAAATGTTAAACCCAAAATCACCTTTCTCTGCAGGCGTGTACAACTAGTCCTAGTGAACTGTTCTCACCTTGCTCCACCTCCTCCCAGCACCAGGGCAATGCTGTTTCCAGTCAGGACTCGGGCCAGCCGAGAGAAATCACTGTGCCTGTCAGCTGTTTTCTCAAACACCTTTTCATACACTTCCCTCTGCAGGAATACAAAAAATACACTGTGTGGTAAATGTGGTAAAAACATCAACTTTGCACAGTTTTTTAAGTTAAAGTGTAATTGATTTGACGGACCATCCTTACATAACTGCATTCTTAGTTTAATAGATAGGATGGAGTGGCTAATCAATTTCACAGCCAACTAGGCCACATGGTTCTAGCTACTAGAAAGTGTTTCATACTAGTTTGCTGGGGCTGCGCCTGGAGAAGACCCTGCGGGGACACTTGAGGTGCAGATGCCCAGAGCACCAACTACGCATGTTGAGCCACTCGACCGTCCTCGAGGGCCCCGGTCCATCCTCTCTGTGTAGAAGCACCAGCTGCTTCAGAGCCCGGACTGCTGTATTCTCCAGCATCTGCTCCAGCTGCAGGACAAAACAGGAACAAAAAGAGAGACAAAAACATTAACTCTACTGTATTGGTATCTTAATGGTCTATTTAGTTACTGTTACCATCGTGTTCCTCATTCCCGCATTCCTTACACACACACACATTAACACACACACCTCTCCCAAGGCAGGTTCCTGGTCCCCCAGGCCAACAATGAGGATGCAGTCAGCCTGGCGGATGCAGCGCTGAGTCCACGGGGTCATGCTGTTGTCAGTCTGATACAGGACAATCCGATTGATGTCCTCCTGCTGTGCCAGCCAGCCGGACAGACGGTACTCATGGATGCTGGTGGACAAAGAGGACAGCAGAGATGAAAGGTGCAGAACAACCGTTTAATTCACCAGAACATACACACACAGACTAAGAAACTGAGGAGATAGAGTCAGTGAAAAAGATTATGATACAAAGGATAAAAACACAATTCAAAGGGCAAAAAATAATGGTTTCAGCTAGGAAACGTTTATGATGATGCTTGATATGACTGAGGAAACCATGACGATGTTGTGATTGTCTGACTCACCTGTCCAAAGCAGAAGCACCCAGGCGCTCTCTGATTATGTCACTGGTTAATAGCAGAGTGGGTCCTGCAAGTGTCCCACAGAGAGTCAGTGTAAAATAAATGAATACAAAAAAACTGTTAAGAAAGTAACATTTGTGTATTCAGTTTGTGTTTCTTTAATATACTGTACTAACCTGCAAACTGAAGGTATGAGTCAGGCTTGATGTCATGTTATACTACTACATGTGATATTTTAGAAATACAGAGTCCCATCTTGTGAAAAAAAAACAAACAAACAATTGTGGGCTTACCAATGGCACTGAGGGCATGGCTGAGCTCCAAGTTGAACGCATTGATCGGCACCTCGTCACAAACAGGCAGCACAGCCACAGTGGAGAGGTTGCTGGCAGGGTTAGTTACATCTGCGCTAGTCGCCATACTGGGCAGACTAAGGGCCGAGCCTGGAAGACGGAAACACAATGTGTGAATGGAGCAGGCAAGAAATACATTGGGCTGAATCAACAAAGTCAGGTGAAAGTCTTTGCTATCATCCCACCTGAGAATGGCCCGCGACCCTGCTGCAGGTTCCCCAGGATCTTCTGGCCTAGTAAGTGGATCAACCTTGTCACCACCTAAACAAAAAGACAATGAGCATTGCTGCTATTTCGTCTGAACACAACACCTCACTAGACTACAAAGTTTCACTGATGAGGTCACTGACCTGTGGGTATCGTCTTTTGATGTTGTTGAGTGTCCCCTCGGGCAGTTTGACCAGCTCTGTGTCTCTCACAGCGTGGACTGTGGTGGCTCTTGGTTGTCGGGTCAAAGCCTCCACCTAAAGTGTTAGGCAAGACACAACAAGATAATGTTTCAGAACTCAAAAAAAAGTAATGATAGCTAAAATCTGTTATTTTTGGGTGTAGTGGCAATAACAACAATTATATCAAGGGCCTGTAATTTCAACCAGCTGTATCATCATAAAAAGCTTTTCTATTTCAATTAATTTAGTATCAAAAAATAAACACAGGGGCCAAACTCATACTAGATTGCGAATGGAACTGATAGGATTGGGAATAAAACTGCACCACATGCAACAGTGGTTCAGCAAGCTCTGAGACTAAAAGCCAGATTTTTAATTCAGTGCTTTTCATCTGCACTTTAGACTCAGAATGAGATAAAGACCGACAGAGAAACAGCCTTGTTCTTACCACACCAATGAGGTCTCCTCTACCGTATTCCCCAACCAGCTCTTTCTTGCCGTTTGCCTTGCGGATGACTGAACGCAGACGTCCATTCAGAACAATGTAGGTGCAATCTGATTGGTCATCCTGTCTGTAGATATGGAGGAAACAACATAGGCATTACAGTAAGCATTATCTGTAAATTAATGAAATAAGTGAATGAAAAACATTATAAAAGGCAAATGTAGTTTAGACAAAGAAGGAAAATATGTCTCTAGACCTCTCTTAAAATGAAAAAACACAAAAGTCACGCGTAGAGTACCTGTACAGGGCTCTGCCAGCCTCCACAGCCATCCAGTCAATAGCAAAGTCCATCTGTCGGACAAAAGGAGACATGCGGATGGCCACTGTGTGGGCTGCACTCAGCACCACACTGGGCTGTTCCCTCATGATCCTGCAGGTGGCAACACACAGCACAGTCACAGATATGACAAAGTACTCACATCCAGTGGTTAAACATTTTTATTTAGGGGAGACCGGGGATGGCTGTAACAGCATCACTTTCACCAATAAGGGATAACATTAGAGTTATGTGATCAATATTATGTGTACCCACTCACTCCCTTTGCATGACTATGTGAAGAAGTGTGTAGGTTTTACAGCCAAAAAACACTTTTTTTTTAGGTCAAAAACTAATATTTTGGACCAAGTCTAAATTTCGACTAGTTATCGATACTGTTGAAGTTTGAGTTAGGTAACTTGTATAACATGAAAGAGCAGGTTTTTTAGGTGAAATATAAGTCATTTCATAAATATTTATTTTAAACCACCATGCTGGTACAGCTAGTAAAACAGTGACTGACAGGGTTGAGGAAGGTTGTAACACCTTTTATCTTTGTTGTTTTATTAAGTGTCACCAAGGCCCGTTTCCTCTGCTTCACCATGGGCTTCTTTCAGGCCACACTTTACTGTTCCACCACTTCTGACTTACTGTATCCTCATCTCATCTGGTGTGAAAGGAGGCTCCCACATGCATATTTTCAGCCTATACTCTTTAGCCTACAACATCTGATCCATCTGATCATGTAAATCAGTGGCCCTGAAATGTGTGTTTCTCTTCTATAATCAACATTCGACATTCCCATTTGGGGTTTGCCCGTATTTGTAGCCTACATATACTCGCTGAATGTCACTCGACGAGTCCGGTCCGGTGAGTTGGGCCGGACCGGCTGTTGAGAACTCAAACCTAAGCCCATAGGGCTCCGTGACAGGCAGCCCAGTGCAGAGAGCAGAGACAGCACAGCAGGCGTGCGTGCTCTGAAAACAGTGCTGAGTGAACAGACTGATGTACTGACATGGTAAAAGGGGGGGTGGGGTTCAAATGAATGATTTTACTGAGGCAGAGGGAGCTCAGCTCCTGCTGGCTGTACTGCCGAGGTGAGGAGGTGGAGCTGAGCTCCGGCCCAATTAAATCACAGTTCACACCTAATGTAAAAGATTGCTTAAGGAGGACATTGTGTTGTTATTAAAGAGAGCTCATGTGTGATATTAGTCTAAGTTGAATGCCTCTTTAAATATAAATACTAGTCTGTCGAACTTTTTCAGATTTAGGACAAAGGACTTACTCGTAGAAATCTGACTTTGAGATCTTGAGGTAAGTACAGTCTCGGACAGCCTTGATGGTGAAGATGAGGGGTTCTCCTGTAAGAACAGCGAGCTGTCCCACCATCTCCCCTGGGTGGGTCACAAACAGGCAGACAGCTTCCTGCTTGTTGATCATCCGCTGGTAGACATGAAGACAACCAGACAGGACAAAGTGCAGACTCACATCCTTCAGAGGGGAGAAAGCCAAGAGAGAGACAGCAAAATCAGGAATAAAAACTTTGTGGTATTATCTAACACATTCAGTTTGTCCTATGAACACGAAACTATGCTACTGTATAGTGGTTGGTTAGTTGTAACGTAAATCCAATTATAATAGAAAAATTAAAATTCTAGCTAAGCACCTGTGTTTAGCAGATATCAGTAGTTGCCATCTTTTACTTATGCAGTTTGGTGAAAGAAAGCTGACATAACCTTTTTCTTTACATACCGTTCTTCCCCATTGTGGTCTGTGAGCACAAAGCTGTGTCTGCATTAAGTATTATGTGTATTCTGTGACATGGTGTTTATGAGTAACAATAACTAGAGCCACAAAACCTTAATTTGAACCTTTTGTTCGTAATACAGTTATCTAATAGGTATGAGCATTTTAAACACTATTTATGTAGTGACCACACTCTGCCATTGTATGGCAGTATAAAGCCAAGGGGGGCGGGGGGGTTAAGGGGGTTGAGGGGCTTAAGGGGGTCAAAGGAGTCCTTTTGTGTCAAGTACCTGGTCTCCCTGTCTGGCTAAGACAGCTCCAGCTTTTGCGTGGTGCAGAGTCACTCTTCCATTTAACAAAGACGGGTCCTGGGATGAAGGAGGCAGACAGAACAACAGATCAAAGTCAGACAGAGGTTAATATAGTACAGGCAGGATGAAAGAAGAAAGTAGGTGAAACATCTTCATTCTCCTTTGTTCATCTTTGGATGCAAGTTAAAGACAACAGCATGTCTCATGTCTCAGCCTTTAAGCTTATGGTTTGACACCGCCCTCTCTCCCTCCTCATTTACAGACAGAGTCCAGCTTCTCTAGAGCGAGCCCACTGGCTGACCTCCTTTCGACATCATAATCAGTCAACAGATGCTTCAGAGAGCTCTACGACAATGTGCTCATTCATGCAAACAGAGGTTAATGTAAAAAGCCTATTATTATAATGTCTTAATCCATGATGATTTGGTCCTACAGTATTTTTAGTGGGACTACAAGAGCATTGCTATTACTGTATGCTTCAACACAGCTTTGATAAATTACATTTATCACAGTAAAATGTATTTAGGGCCATTTTATTTTGGAGAACAACTGGAAAAGTATGCTGATGAGGGAATTTAACTGTCCATGAAGCAATAATGCATAAATGTTGCTAATTTACAAGCAGGAATAAATTCATACAATGAATTAAATCTAAATCATTCAATGTTTTAAAAACTTTTTAGTTTTTTGTGTCACATTAAACTTTGAATGTCAAGTAACCCTAGTTCGTATTAGCACAAACACTACAGTATTAGTGATTAAACAAAAAATGAAATGGCAAACCTCGATCTTCATGAGTTTGAGAACCTCCTTCTGAGCCTCTTCAAACAGTGCGACATTGGATCGACAGGACAAAGGTGTGAAGATATTGTCCACTCCGTGCTCTTCTTCTGGATACAGGTAGATCCCTGAGGGAACCTCATCTACCGTCACCCTCCTCTCCCGCTGGTCCTGGGACACAGACTGTAAAAGTTTACATTAAAAAAAAAAAATGTAATGAGTTCTGAAATGGGACATCATCTCTACTGTACCTCTGTATCCATGGATGGTCATGGCACAATTTACTTACAATCTTTGGATGTTTAAAATTACATCATATGTGTAGCTGGCATACTGAAGAATATCACATTGAGATCTTCAAAATTAACAATATGTTGTTTAGGAACAATATCACTCAGAGGGGATTAACAAATAATATAATCTGGGGAGTTTTTGTATCTTCAAAGGAAATATTATTGATAAAATCTTTCAGAAGCTTTCAAGAGACACTTTATTCTATAATATTCTGTAGGGTAAAAAAAATATTATTTATGTCCAGAGGCAAACTTTTAAACACAAGCGTCACTTTCAATGCTACTAAAAGGTTTCAAAACTATGTCAGGTTATCAATAAATTCAAATTGATTAGATTCTCAGCGTCCTCACCCGAGTAAAGGTGGGAGGAGTGTTGCCATCCTCTGCAGAAACAGAGATCCTCCCCCTTTCGTATGCCATGTCAAAGTCTGATCTCAGACCTTTCTGTATACCTGCATAGACAACAATTAGAAAGTTCAAGCTGAAACAAGGTGAAATACATAGATTTTAAACTTGAGTGGTATTTAGGCATGAACAGAACGAATGAAGAACTTTTTGTTTGATTAATACAAGGGGCAAAATCTGTTGCATGTTTAAAAAAAATCAGTAATTTAAAATCTACAGAGAAAAAAATATAATAAATGGTCCACAATTAATACCATTTTTCTTGATGCCAGAGGGAAATCATCCTTTAAGCCTTCTGAGAGAAACAATGTCAGACTTTCCGAGAACCACTTCACCACTGGTTATCACATCTCTGTGTTCACAGCATGAACCCTTATGTTAACGTGATGGTTGTGAAAGCGTGGTCTGCTTATCTAACTGCACTGGGAACAAGGAAGAGAACAGACACCAGACTTTTAAGCGGCTGCACTTGAAGTTCACAACTGTTCAAACCTGTCCACAAGACGCTACAGTGAGTTGCTGCTTGAATGAAATGCTTTCATCGTGACCAGTGTGAACTTGTCCAACATGTTGGATGCATGCAGTGAATAGTACAGAGGAATCACATCAGAGGAGCTGAGTGAGGAGGTTTTAGGTCACATGCTTAACCATTCTGTGGATTCACATAGTTCAGCTAATCAGTTTTCCACTTTGGCAAAATAGCACCAGACAGTACAGTTAAAATGTGTCCCGATTACTGTAAAACTAAAGATCACAAACACATTATCCCTGTGAACGGGGAAGTTCCTCACCAGCGATGTCCACCGGCATAGAGATAGTCCTGCTCAGAGTTGGCACTGCTCCATCTTTCCCTTGTTCTCCTCCTGTAAATAAATCAAATATGTAGCATTCAGCTGTGGAAAACGTACAATCAATATATTGATCATTTACAAAGAGTAATTTTCCCCCAACCTGTAGCTTCGCCCTTAATGGCAGCTTCCCGATGTTCCTCAGGCACTGTCAGGCTGCCAAAGCGCTTGCCATGGCGGATGGGACTGGTGCGAGTTGGGTGGGGTGACGGAGGTGGCAGACGGGAGGGCTGCATTTCCTATAGAAAACATGCAAATGGTTTGTACTGTAGAGTGAATGATATGACGTACGTATGTGTGTGTGTCAGTGCGTCTGTGTGTGTGCAGGGCTAATGATGTAGCATTCCTGATAAACGCCAAACCACATTAGCCACAGATGTTTGCATGTGACTGTGTGTGCATGCACGACGTGTGTTCATGTAGCGAACTTACATGGCTGAAGAGCTCATTGGTGAGTCCCAAATAGTTGTGCAGGGCTAGGACTGTCACTCTTTGGAGACGAACCATGATAATCTGGACAGACACAACGAGAAGACAAGAGGAAGAGAGTCATTTGAAATATCATATGAAAAACAGGTGGATGCCTTCATCAAAAGCTCTTCAGCTTTTCAGTGCATATACTGTACATTCCCTATAGATGTGAAATATGTCCAACTCACCTGTACTACTCGCACCAGGCTCTCAGGGTACTTCTCAAATATAGAGAGGAAGGCCTCTACAGGTAAACGGAGAACAGTGGAAACCTCTGCAGCCCGTGCCGACACCGTTCTGTAAGGCTTCTGGTGGCCCTGCACGCAAGGTCATCACAGATTGGATACTTTAACTCTATTTATGGAGTGAGTTTTAATAACTGTACATTTTCACTTGTTTGTTAATGGACAAATTCAGAAAACTTCATTGTTATCGTCATGTTAAGATCCCTCATTTAAGACATTTAATATCATACTGATTCCATCCAATCAATGTAGGTTTTTCACTGAAATATGCCAAGGGGGGAAGTTATGGTGAGTCAGATTGTGAAGGAGCAAGGAATTTATGTCAGGCAATGAATACGGCCCAACATCAAACCAGTGTGTGAGTTGATGTATGTGTGACAGTAGCGGGAATGTGTCTACACAGGTGTGGCATCATACATACAATTCTGTGCAGATTTGTGTGTGACCTACTGTGATGACATCCAGGATGCTGAGGAGGCTGTGGACGCTGTCTCCTGGGAAAACCTCCTTCACCACACTTTCTTTGCCATCCTAGGAGCAACGGTGTACACATCAAACTGCAGAAACTGTCTCGTCACAAAATGTTTTTCTTAGAACTCGAGTTGCAGCAGCATCCAGTTACAGACATAGATCAGGCCTGAACTGACTTTCTGGCCCAGTTCAGAGTAGACCTGCCATTAACGTCATTCCCGGATGATCTTGGTACGAGTGGATGGCTTTAGGTTAAGATCTCAACATACATTGAGGATACTTTCTGAGATCTGTGTCCTCAGATAACATTCAGAGCCGGCCTGGGTGACATTTGGACACATCCTTGTAGGAATTTGAACTGAACTCTGTCCATTGAAGGACCGCCTACTTTACTGACATCCTTTGAGACCGTCCGTCCAATTACTGCCAAATGATGATGAACCCAAATATTTTAGTCTCTCTCTCACAAACACATTGACAATAGAGTTGTCTGTCACAATCAGATGATGGCTGAAAACTAATTATATGTGGTCAGTTGCTTATAGAGCAAAGGGAAGTGAGATCCAGTCACAAGTGGTCACTCCAGAGTCATGTGAAGAGACATTATAACCCCAGGTGTAAGGTCACTCCACTTGTGATGTGATCAGCCAAAACACATGTTAACGCCAGGCCTGATCTGAGTCTCTGATGTCCTCATTGAGAATTATTAAAGGCCTTTGAAACAGCCTGTAAGATACTTATTTGCCATAATGAGAACAACCTTTGGCAACAGTCAGTCCCCACTAATGAGATTATCTGAGTCAAATGTAACTAGATGCTAATGAGCTGGTTAAACCAGAAATCTCACAGTTAAGCTGTTTGGCAGATTTTCTTCTTTGTGTGCATGGGTTTAGTTTTTCATAAGTTTTTTACTACAACAATTATTAGACCATGTAATACTGAAATATAAAACATAAAAATATCAGGAAAGGAGGATACATATGCATGAACAACACAAGCTTGCATACCATTCCAGTAAGGCACAGTTCTAGTTTTCCATCCTGAACCACGTAGATGCTGCTGTCAGGCTGACCGGGCCTGAAGACGTACTCCCCTTGTTGAAACTGCAGGAACACCATGTGTTTGCACAGCTCGAGGAAGAGCGGCTTCTCAAAGTGACCCAGTACGCTGCAGTGAAGGACAAAAGAGAAGATGGGGGGGGTTAGGAGGCGGACACACACCTGCCTGCCAAAAGGTGCGCAAATGAACACTGCACAGCTCACCTGCCTGAGTTTACATAATCAAAAGTGTGGGTTTTTGAGGTCAGATAAGAGCGCAGACAGGGAACTGCTTCACAATAGAACCACACATCTATCTGTAGGAGCATGTGCGTTCAACTAGTTGTGCAAATCAGTTTGGTAATGTATAGACATGTGCATAACCAAGAGACCTGTTTGCACACTGTGCTCTTTAAGTACACGATGATGTGATTACAATAACATCACAAAGAGCATGAGCTTACCGGACATTTTTAAGCATGTAAAGCACCTCTGAGGGGAGGTGGGAGTTGGCCACATCAAATTCAGTAAGGTCCGCCTCTAGAACTGACGGAGGGGGCTCCTTAGCCTGAAGAATGGGCACCTCCTTTTTAAAGCGCAGGATCCTACACAAGTGAGAAATAGTGGGATGAGATAAGAAAATAAATGCATGGTGGGTTAATCACGTTAATCAGAAATGGAAGTAGGTGAGAATGAGTTTTTTGTTTTTTTTATTGTACTTTTTGGCAATGTTGAGCATCTTCTGCTTCTTCTTGAGGCGTGGCCGAGAGGAAGAAGATGTACCCACCAGGGAAGAGGTAGACTGGGAGACCTGTTGGGAAACATGTTGTTATCCCTGTGGCATTATCCTTGCATAACGCAATATCCTGGAAAGGCAGACATGGCACATGGCTCACTATGAGTCAGAGCCTCGACAACAGTTATCAGCGGCTCACTCTTTTCTGTCAGCGAACACACTCACTTTACGCATAATCTTTCGCCCATAGAACATGACTTTGTCTCTCTTGCGGAAACGGTACTTGGGTGCTTCCTGAGCTTCCAGGTCTGTGAAAGGTAAGAAGTTACAAATCAGTGTCAGTTTGTTCTCATTCCTCACGACTATTGTTGTGCGTTCTCAGCACATGGCAAGAAATGCATCTCAGCATTCGCTCACTTCGAAGCTGGATCCTCCGCAAGATGAAGAAGATGAGGATTGCGATGAGAACAATGGCGATGCCCGCACCAATCACCATCCCCACCATCTGAAAGGGAAAAGAAGTAAAGGGGTCAAAGGTTGCGTAATAACAACATGTAATTGCCTGTACTGGCTGCAGCACTAAAATTATATTTACTTGAGTGTTATAAAAACGTGACTTCACTATTTAATCTGTTTGCTTCTGCTCTGTGAACTATATGGAACAAAATGTAATTTCCTGAGTACTGTAAAGGTGAAACATGTTCGGTATTGGTACAACTTCCTGCGGGAGTGACCCAACGGCAGCTACATTAAAGCAATGAGAGAAGATATCTCAATGAGAGCTGATCGCACACTCACCATGCTTGTCTGTAGTTCCTCCTCCACAAATGTCTTAATGTTATTAAACCCGTCCTATTGCAACAGAAAGACACACAGACACATCATTTATCTGGAGGAGTGGGGGAAAAAACAACAATACCGCAATTTCTAAGTCAGATGCTGGTCTGGTGTCTGCTACCTCCTATTGTATATTCAGACTAAAATGCTTTGTGAGTCTGGGCCCAAAGGCTTCACTTCCACTGAGGTGTAATGGAATGTGGGCAGGAATGTCCGGCCCGGGAAACAAGAAAAGAGGAGAATGGAGATGTAGCATCTTATCTGACCGTTTCCATGCGCATGACCATACCTTTGGCTTCCAGCTATGTTTCTCAGGGCCTTTTCTTTTCAGGATTTGCCATGTGTGAAACCACACAGAGCTTTGTTGCTGCTCTGTTCCCTATTTATAATAACTTGGCATAGACTCAGCTATTTATGGACTTGTGATTCCAGGTGCAAAGTTGTAAAGGCAAAACAAGATCACGTGAACGGGACAGATGGAAGGACAGAGAGCCCTGAAAATATCGCCTCAGGCCGTGGCTATCGTTGGCACGGATGCATAAAAAGTCCCATCAGGTCTGGTCTGGAGTCCACCAGAAAGGCCACAGTCTTCAGTTCACACACTGTGCTGAATAACAAGCCAACGAGCTGCCCTAACTCCAAACTTGCTCTACTAATTGGGACTGGCCAGTCTCACTCTGAACAGACCTAAAAATAGAGTGAATGAATATCAGAAATTGTCATTCACCCCTAAAGAGTTGTTACTGTGCTCATCACAGTTAGAAACAATGGTCATACTTTTACAAACTGTAATTCAGAAGTCTTTAAACTGGTCTAGACTTGTCTACTGGCAGCTAAACCCCAGCATCTGCTTATTCACATGAAACCTTCACATCTGCTGGAGATCTAGTTGAAAGAACAAGATGGCGGACTTCACAATGCAGAAAGTTCACATTCTCATACATGTGACTCAGATTATCCAGTGACAGGGCCAGCTTCAAATATAGTTTGAAAGAGCAGAACAGCCAAAAGGTCCAGTACTCTGCCGGCCCATCAGAAGATGCAGCATCATCCTTTACTCTACTCACACTGTTACAGACAGAGCAAGGGCAAATACAGCATCGAAAGATTAAAGATACCCACTCAGAGAGAGCAGAGTAGTTTGAGTTCTGGCTTGATTAAAGAGACTTTTATCACACAAGTTCAGTGATCCCATGTCTTTACTCATCAAAGCTAAACTGTCAGTGCAGGGAGTGGAGAGATCCCAGGGCCAAGATAAGCTTGTTTGTTTTATCATCTGTGTGTGCGTGTGTGTTTCCTTAGGTTGCCATCAGATACAGTATTGTAAGAGCAGGAGTAATAGGTTTTTAGTGTTCTGGCCGACAGCCACTGGGACTGCATGTGTGTTATCAGTGGTTATTGATTAGTGTGTGAGGAGCTCAGGGTTATTTGGCAGTAAAAGGCCTAAGATGGACACTCAGGATATTGACAGTGGGGCTGTGAGATGGTGAGTGAGTGCATAGCTAACGTGTGCACACAGAAATATACTTAAGCTGAAGGCTCCCAGCGATATGTAAGAGAGTTTGTAAATTGAAGTGCAAGTGAGAAAGTGTACGTGTGTGTAGCTGTGTACAGTTTTAAGGAGACAAGAAACTAAAAAACTGTCCAAGTGTCCTTTTGAATGGTTCACACACTGCTCTGCTTGTAAGGACAAACTCTTTCCCATCCCATCTTTCATCACAGAATGAGAACTATTTTCTGCGATAAACAATAGGTCCCCAATGACTCAGATAAGGCAGCTTGATTATGGGAAAATGCACTTACATAGCGCTTTTCTAGTCACTTGGACATTCACACACATTCATACATCCGATGATACATCGGAGGGCAAGTGTGGGTTCAGTGTCTTGCCCAAGGACACTTAAACTGTTTGCCGTTCGATTTAAAAAGACAGATTTATTTATAAGACATTTTCTAACTTGTTAGAGGAAGCATTTCTCCATTCTACTGTGGGTTAGCAAAAGCTCTCTGTTGTTTTGTCCATTATACCATTATAGCTCCACTCCATGTGTTTTATCATGATGCAATCAACATAATGAACAGACCAACCTCAGGGGTGTCTCCCTGGACCTCTTGTTCCGAGGTACTCTGTCCCATTGTAACCCTGTTTCTTCATAGGGATGGTCCATCAACGGCCACTGGAAACAAATACAGATATGCTCACTCAACATATACTACATATCATAGCAGGAAAGCTACAGATGGAAAGAAAGAAATGCATTAGGGCTGTACACAGTATTCAATTTCACTCCATATTGCTGAGTGCGTGCTGGCTCATCGTCACACTGTCGTGGCTTACTGGGACACTTAAATGGAGCAGGGCAATTCTTAATGTTATTAGAAACACCTGTGCTTTTTCTACTATGTCTATAGAAACGTCATGTATGCACACAAGCGATAACCTTCTCCAAAACCAGCCTATGTGGTCGAACGAGAAAGAGACTAGACTATATGAATCAGTCTTGCCTTCGGGAGGCGAGAGGCCCTTTTTCTAAACTGCTTGTATGCTTCTCCGTTAGTGAGAGCTACACTTAATCACTGTTTGACTGAATGCTAGACTCAGAGAAGGATCAAATTATAGCATCCTACAGTAGCACACAGCCAAGGACACTGGGTCTGGGTTTTTGTCTCTGTTACATACACACCAACGCAGCAGACTCTGGAGATAAAAGATAAAAACCCATCCAGATGGTAACCTCTCCCCTCTTTTATCCATCCATCCCTCCCCATCCACCTCCCTGTGGGATGATCTTCTTACTGTACTGTCCCAATATATTCATGCCACTTGTATTAGGGTGTTTACTCTGAACATTCAACACAAAGCATTACATCTGCTTCCACAACTTGATGGCTTTAAAGCACTTCTTTCTTCTTTTCACCCCTTCAATTGCATTTACAAAAAAAAAAACTATTTATATTTTTATCCAAAGTACATTTTCTTACTCCCTTCCTCTCACTCACTCTTCTCAACACTAGATGAGAGTAGCTTTAACCAGAATCCTGCAATGCTGGACACTAAGCTACTGCACTGAAGTAGTAATTCCCAAAGTTCACCAGCAAAACATCTCCCTCCCTGCCCACATCTGCCCCATACAGATTGATTCAGCTGACACAGGCGTATGTGCCGTAGCTGGGATAACAAGCATCACTCACTGTCTACGGTCAAGTAAACAGCAGTTCTAGCCTAGCTCACTGAAGTCCCACTCCTGCTCTAACGACTCCAGCAGAAAGCCAAGCCGGAGGGAGGGAAACAAGCTGGATAACAACACAGACTCTGTGTTTGCTGAGGGCATACAAAGTAGGCTACAGCACAAGCACCAAGAGGCATCTAAACAACCCAGTGCCTCGTGGCTAATGGACAAAACTTCACAACCATTAGAGAGAAGGAACTGCCACAAAAAGCGGACATATTGTAAACAGGTTTCTAGATAATTCTTCATAATAATTTATAGAGAAAATAACTAGTGATAGGAAGCAGATGAATTGTTTCCCTCACTGTTTAATTTGACTTTTTTCAGTCGATAATTTAGTCAATGAAAGATGGCGAAGACAATGCCTTATCACAGCTTCAGAGGGTAAACAATTCAAATGTCGATAAATTTTGTTTTGTTTATCAATATAATCAACTACAGATTTTGGCTCTAATCTGGGCTTTTGTTGCAGATAAAAGAAAGACTATCCTGACTTCTATCCTATAATTTGTAGACGTAGCCTATATCCTCCACTGACACCAGAGTTGGACTAATATCCTGGGCTCGTATAAATCAACAACACACAGACTAGCATCAGCTGCATCTGTCTAATGTATTTCCTGACATCAGTTACTGTGAGAGGGTGGTTGAACTGCTGTATTGATGAAATTCAATCAGTGACCGGCTAAGGATGGAGTGTCATGTTACAAGAAATAACCCTAAGGGACACGCTCAGTTTCAAGACCACACTACAGAATCAAATGACATCTCAAGCACCAACATGACTTAGTGATCCAAATCATTTCTCAGTCTGTGTCTCGTACAGCTCTGTAATAAAACTTTCATCATCCCGGATACGAAAGTTGACCAAAAGTTGTTGCTACACAAGGCACTTTGCCTCAGATCTTCTCTCTTTCTCCCCATGGCCTTGTGTGGCAATGATGCTGCAAGAGAAGGGACTGGTCTGCCATTCCCAGGAGAAGAGACAGTAGCCAACCTCTATAGCCTCGGAGCAGTGCCTCCCTCAGTGCAGGCCTACTCCCATTGTTCTCTATGAACAATAAAGCTAGTGTTGACTCCCACTGTCCAGGGGCAGACCTGGACTGACTACGAACACAACCATGTCTGTTTCCCCCCCCAACACAATACACACTCTCAGCCATGATATTCACAATAACAAGTCTGTAAGGTGACTAGTCCATGAAATGTATTTGACCTCTGGGCTGTGTAGCCTACTATGATACAAGTTTCATAATACAGGGTGGTTTGATTTCAACACCAAGTTGCTGTAGCCTACAGTTGCCACAGTAGATGTTTGATACTGAGTATACTTAATAACATATGGATGTTTTTAATGATAGTAAAAGTGAAAGAAGATGCTACTTATCCATAGATGTGCTATTTTAGGGGTAAATATTAATAATAAACCAGATAGTTTTAGTAACACTAGCTGCTCTGTCAAAGCAGTGACCAAGGTGAAGCAGGAGGACGACATCAGCTCGTATTTCTCTCCGGTCAAAATAGTTTTGCCCCCACAGACGTGTTGCCTTACTGACCCCTCGTAAGGCGCTTGGCATGGTTGTTTGGTTATGTTGTAAACACCGAGCTGTGAGCAGCATAATAAAGAGCTGGGGTTTCTTTTCAGTAAAAACGACACTGGGCAGATTCACGCAAGCAGAGGGTGTTTTGATTCCAAGGCAGGTCCTCTTAGCTAACGGGCACGTAAAGCCTATAGGTGACTGGCTAATAGATACAGTTAGGCCTTGTTGTTTACAGTGGAAATGACCACCACCCCGTTGGGAGAAACGTTGCGGTTTAACAGCCACACTAGCGTTTCTCCTCGGTTAAATCCGTGTGGATGAAGACAGCGAGGTGAAGTGGCAGCGCTGGGCCGTACGGGGCAGAGGGCACCTGGCCGCCTGCTGCATCCATAACGCAATCTATGCTGCTGGGTAACGCTGCTCGTGTTGCGGGCTCTCGAGGGGCCACTAGCCGCGGTTCACCCTGGTGGTGGTGGTGATGGTCGTCGTCATCATCATCATCATCTAACAACTCGGAGGCGTACTGACTGAAACGGGTTGTGATGGTTTGTCGTTTTTCATTTTGACCTCCGCAGCGGTAGTCTGACTAAGCTCCACGGTTATTGACACACCACAGCGGATAGCTGCTGTTTTCTACACCGGTTTACTCGCCGGCGCCACCGTGACACAAACCCTCGGTAAACCACAGGCCGGTGAGCTACGGCATGTCCACCTGAAAACGTGCCAATGACACAATAATAGGATTGTTAAAAAGAGACATTTACCTGAGCGGATGGTCTCCCGTCAATCGTCACTGACTGTCAAATAACATAAAACGGAAATCATCTTTCATTAAGCCCCGCCTCCTTCTACTTCCACAAGAACAGTGGCCAACCAGCAGTCGAAGATCTGTGTCTCTGGTCCAATCAAGTCGCATATCTAGGTTGAGGCCCGGGTGTCCCGCCCACTTTTATGTAAATAAATAGTCGGCGTCCAATGAGGGTCGAGGGATGTCGCCAGGCGAGCCATTATTGGATAAAATAATAACTGACATTTGACGTTAACCTGTAAATGCGAACGAACAGTTGAGGATGTTGTTCATCAGTGGAGAGGAGAACAAATGAGAACAAACCGTTAAAAAGGTGTTTATCATTAACTACGGTGAGTAAGGTTGCGAGGTGATTGTGTCAACTCTCATTTGACACACCTCTGTGCTCCATGGTATCTATAAATTGATTTAATCAGTACTTCACTGCAGCCTATGAAGAGGTGCATTAGCATCGGTAAATTAATCTCTTCCGTTCTCCTGTCAGATGCTGTACAGATATCACGTGATGAAAGGGAAAAAAAATCTGTGTATGTTTTTTAAGGGTTCATTCAAACTGCACGAGTTTACCCCCTTCAATGTAAAACCGCAGAAACACTGCCCCCCAATGGGCACTGCCTTCAATATCACAAGCTCACCATCATTCAGATACACCATCTTCATATCAGTAACTTACACATCAAATAATGCAGTCAGACATTTCTCTTTAAAATACATATTTTTATTGTGAGGTGAGTGCTCAGTGATAGGTTTACAGTTCAGTAATGGGCTTGTGGGGCCAGTAGGGATGTTTGACCTTGTCCAACTTTGTCTCAGGGAAAGTGTTGTTGAGGTCCTCAATGGTCATCTGATCGAAGGGGATCATGTTCTTAAATTTATCCAACTAAAAACACACAAATCACAACGGGATGAGAGAAAAGAAGAAGAGTTAGATTTTAAATCAAAATTGTGTGATGTTCATGAGGTACTCTAATAACTACTGCAATGGCAGTCTCACCTCTTGCTCATACTGAACAATGCGGGCCTTTGATCCTTCAATGTAGGCTAAAGCATTTTTGTTCTGTCAAGAGAAAGATGAGGTTATAAAAGGTGACATAATTATCTAGAAAAACAAAACAACAGCATCCAATAGTGGGATCTCTTCTCTGTGCAAGTAAATCTGATTTAGCATTGAATGTTCAGTAAGTAGTGCTGCTGCCAGTTCTCTTTTTGACATTCACATAAGTCAAGACAACAACTGACTGATATTCAGTCAATGTTTTGTAGTCACTTACAGCCTCGGCCTCCTGGGAATTGATGGAGCTGGTCTGTGTGTCAGCAGGCTCAGGGATCTGCAGGGCTTTGAACTGTGTGAAGGAGTTAAGATACGAGTTACAACTAAATAGCAAACCAACAAATGCTGAAATTGTCTCATTAAGTACCTATTAAAAAAAAGAGTATTGTTGCACAGGGAATATGTCTTTCATGTGTCCGATGACTTCTAAAAGTGACCAACTAAAATTTGTCAGTTAATGCATCAGAGTATTGCCTCCACAATGCACTCTAAGAGATCATTTCAACTCTGTTGTAAATTAATTCCACCACCAATTTAAGTAAAGTTGCCATTCAGTGTCAGAAGTGGGTTTCTAAACCCATGCCTCACCAGGTGCATACACAATGTTCCCATGCTATCTGGGCTCACCTTCTTCTCAAACTCATCAACCATCCCGGCTTTGGCCACTGCGCTCTTGTAGAAGCTCCAGTCAATGGTTACAGGGGCTTCGGGCAGGGAGGCTAGTCTGGTATAAGGAAAGAAGGTGACGTTGTAGCAGAAAGAAAACTCAAAAGATCAGAGTGAAATGAAAACCAATAGGAAAAAATGAAAAGAAGTGGACTACAGGGAAAACTAAATAACCAGATAAGTGTGACCAAGTCTAATACTCTAGAAAGATGATTAGCTTTAAATTCAACAGCTTAATGAAAATTGACTGATAGTGACATCCTGTTAAGATGCAGGGAGGGGCGAGGCAAAAAAATAAACCAACCGCCAAGCTCAGATGCCTGTTCTGCTGGGAAGTGGGGCAGTTTCATCAAACTACTTCCTAAAAAATTTCACGCAATAGCCTCTAGGCCTACCAATAATAAAACTGAGAACCTCCCTAGTGTGGAGATTAAATCAATGTAGGGAGGATAAAGAAATCTGAGTATACAGATGGCTGTATCATTTCCTTTCAGGCTTACTGCAAAGCCTATCAACCAGATGAGCAACACCACTTAGGCTCCATAGACTTGGCATGTCCCATCCACTCACTGAAAGGAAGATAGCCTCTTATCACCAGTACACTACTGATGTTTAGTTGTGGAAGTAAACTTCCTGTACTAAATGGACAAAAGACAAAATTGCCCTAAATTGAGTTGATAATTTCCTAAGAAAGCCTGCCGATGGTGTATTACTTACTTTGCAGAGATGGCATCACTGCGAGTCTTCAGTGCGTTGAACATGCCCCTCTGGTTGGGTGGAATGCGCTCGGCAAAAGCCACCCAATCAATGGCCTTCAGGGCAACACGACGACCTGCCATCTTGACTGACTGAGAGGAAAAGGAAAGTTTTTTATTAGTAGTAGTCCAGACTAACTTTGTATAAAAAAACAACAACACAATAATCAATGTATTCTTCTCTAACATTAAACAGGTTGCTTGCAGGCACATACACACACAGCTCCGTTTTAACTGAGTTGTTTTTGGTTTGCCATGAGAAGTTTAAGCTCAAGTTCCCCTCACTAGGTTTTTGAGTTCACTGTGTTTCAAAGGTCATGACTAAACTTAAACATTTGATCTTGGAGTAGGATCTTAATTCAACTTGGAGTTTATTTTGAATGGTAGTTGTAAAAGAAGAAAAATCAAACAATGAATCAACACCTCAGTTTAAACAAAACATTGTAACCTTTATATGGCAGGATATTTTACAGGTATGATTAAAATTGCATTCATCTTCAATTAGGTGGGATTTATAAACCAGAAACTGACTGTGCCTGGCCAAGGTTACCACTTTCTTTCTTTAGTGTCCCAAAGGCAATTATTGTATGACACAGGTGTCACAATAGAGAGCCACCTCTGCATTAGATAGTGTTGTTTAAACTGCGTAGTCATTTACGTTCAAGTAGGCTATATGTGCTTCTAATGCAATGTTGCATATGAATGCAATTTTAAAACGCATTAACTTAATTTTCTTGTCACAGATTCAAGGATCTTTGCCCAATGGTAAAACATGATTACGTCTGTATTAAACCAAACATGGCTGCAGCGCAGTCTATTCAGTGTGCGACTTTAAACATACACTGGCTGCAGTAGCTAAATGATGAATCACGTTTTTAACAGCTTGCAGAGACATTAAGAGATAGATTAAACACAAATGTTGTGGAAACTGACCAATGACACCAGGTCCTTGACATTTTGTTCAGTTAAGGACCGCTGCAAAGCCAGCTAATGATAGCTAGCAGCGTTAGCCGGCTAGCCAAGGTCAGAGAAATGTCCCTGTAACACCAGTGTTTTAAAACACCTCGAAAACGTCGAGTTCACATTTTAATCACCAGCACGGTTATCCATAAACATGGTGAACAAACAGTTCGTTAACTATTGTATCGTTTCAGATTCATGCCATTCACCGCCCGCTCTGCCAGTGTTACTCACCTCGATGCACCGAGAGGTTTCTGTGACAGGAGGGAACACCGGAAGTCCTTCTTCTTCTTTAGGACCTGCAGCGGCAGCAGTGGTGAGTCAGTCAGCGCCCTCTGCAGGACGAACTGAGCTCCTGCAGTCATCTGTACCGCCGGAGAGCTATGCATTAATGCAGCTGCCGTAACCTCATATCTGCATTTAGGCTTATGTCTGACTATGTGCTTTAATGGGAAATAATGATGCAAACAGCCCTACACCCGAAAAAAGCTATTTTAAAAAGGCGAGTTGGCTTCAAGGACAGCAAAAGGAAAATGGCAAAATAAGTTTTTAAAACAATAATTGCCAAAGCTATTAGCTGATATAATTAGGCCCTACATGTTTTTGTTGTTGTTGTATTTGTTGTTCTTTTAAAATGCCTACAATATGAAAGTGTAGTCAACGTGAGTGCCGGTTAAGAGTATAAGAGGTGGAGGCATTTTTTCTAGGAGAGCACTGACACATTTCCTTATGGGGACAATTAATAGGCTATAGGCGTATGTGATATCTAATCTAATCTAATTTATATATTTGAAACATTGTAATCGATTTTAAAATCGCCAGGGCCTCAAAATTAATTAATTTAACGATATACGCTATTTCTAAAACCTGCGAGTTTGGCCATGTAAAGATGGGCTACGGCTTGTTGAAACTGGTTAATTTTTGTTTTCAATTTTCTGAACTAAGAGTAAACGTGTGTAGGCAAGTCACCGATTATTTGCTTTGATTTTTAACACATCTGTTTGAAATGTAAAACAAACTGTGTAAAGACGTGGTTTACTTAGCCTATAAATTTCTCCATTTGTTCAATTAAATATTATTACCATCAACACACTATTTTGAATTAAACCTGTGCAAATACAATGGCTCAGCATCAGAAAAAAACATATGCATGGGTTAATTATAGGCCTAATAATTGGCTAATGTCAGGAGTGGGTTGATGCTTACAAAGAAAATCTTTCTCTTAAAAAAACACACACACACACACACACAAACAAAATGTTATTCTAAAAATGTAATCTGTATAATAATCTATTCTAACGTAGCTATGTCATCTATGTTATTTTCCTATTTTCATCTATGTTATTCTATATTCCTCTTTATTTCTTGGAAGAGCTCGCCATCTAAACCTCTTAACCTCCACTGATGGGCCATATCAGACCAGGCCTAAAATGTGCTAACTGTAATCCAAATGAAAAACAGAGAAACATCAGACGTTGTATAATGTTTATTTACTAAAAATCAGTCTTTACAAGTAACTGAACATTTAGATAGGGTGATGTATGTACACAGTACAGATACAAAGATATTAAAATAAATATCACTTTTCCTGCCGCTCTCCAAGCGAGGCTGCAGGGCTTTATCAACACTACACTTTCTATTTACATTTACAGCAAAATTCCCCGAAGAAGATCTATTATCACTCCCACAAAGGCCACGTTGAGAGTAAAAGAATATCTAATACATGAGTTTTCTAAAATATAATTTTTCTCCATGTTTACAATATAGAAATTGTGACAGGAACCGCTGTAAGAAAATACAAACATTCAAACAGCAAGTCTGGAAAACTGCAGTTTTACCCGATGACAACAGAAAACAGTCAATGCTGAATGAGCAGAAAAACTTCAAGTGAGACACTCGTCTTAAGGCACTGACACCGTTTAAGTACTTTTCTTTTGCTTTTAAGCATCTTTTGCTCCGCTTCAGTAGGTTATTGCCTTCATGCCTGGACGCACTTTCAATGTCCAGCTTCACAAACTTCTACTGAGCGCGGTGGATGGACTGGAATGAGAGATTTAAGGCTTGTCGTACGGAAACCTGACATTTAGGTCCTACATTTGGACTGCTGCCTGAACAGGCCTGTGAATACACAAGCCACAACACTGGACAATATCTTAAAAAGAAACGAGGATAGTAAGTGAACGCATCGTGTCCGATTATGCACACACTGGTTTCAAAAGTGTCCCAAATTTTAATCATCTTGAATTCTGGAGACTAGAAAAAATATCTTATTATATAAAAATGATTTTCCAATGTGTTTAAGACGAACCATCCCCATTCGCGTATTGCAATCAGAAGAGAAGACACCATATTTCACTCTCTCTCTCACACACAGACATTCACACAGACACACACACACGCATTTAACATCGGACTAAGACAAATAGTACATCCCATAAGTAACAGGTCCACTGAACAGTCCTGGGACCGGCAGACTGGGCCTCGGGAAGGCGTTTGACGGACCCCACGTTGGAGAACCCATGTGCGCTCCGATGGGGAACGGCAGCGCGAAGGCGGGCAGGACAGGCTTGGAGGCCAGTTTAAACTTTTCCAGCTCGGCCTCCTGCAGTCTCTTGGCTTTGGCCCTCCTGTTTTGGAACCAGATTTTGACCTGAGTCTCCGTCAGGTTGAGAGAGTTGGAGAACTCGGCTCTCTCGGCGATGGAGAGGTACTGCTTCTGGCGAAACTTGCGCTCCAGTGCCAGCAGCTGAGAGGTAGTGAAGGGCGTGCGAGGTTTCCTGTTGTTTTTGTGTTTCCTTAAAGTACACTGAGTTGGACTGGAGCTGCCTGTCGGAAGAAAAAAAAGTGCAAAGAGAGATAGCTAAGGTGAGATTAAACTGAAGTTTGATCATCACAGCAGGTGAGCGTGCAGAGCCTTAAATATTAAAGACAAACATGATGCTGCAGCAGTAAACAGGCTTCACTCTGTCTAATGCTGAAGTGTGCAGCTGCATCTCATCTCTTTCAGTCGTGGCAACGTAAGTTTCAACATTTAGAAAAAAAAAAATACCATGATCAGATTTTAAGATCTGTTTGCATGCCAACACAAATACATGTGTTTAATTATTTAAAATATCAAGAATAATAGTGTAGAGTAAGAATACAAGAAAAAAAACACCTGACAAAAAGAACCAGTGCAGCTGTCAAATGTGTGATTCACGTGCACAGTGGCACAGAAGAGTCTCATATTGTATTTGCACTTTGTGAGACAAAGGCAAGACAGAAAATTACGCGCAGCCAGTATGTGGCAACATTAACATCACTGACACAACAGGGACTTTACGGTTTGGTGTAACTATAGTCAAATATATAGGCTAGATGGCCTATACTTGCAGCCCTGATAATTGACAATAAGAAATGGTGAATAAATGCACTGAGTCCTTGTTTGGAGCCTCAGCGGAGTTAACAGCGGAGGGACGGACTTACGAGGAGGAGTAGAAAAGGAAGACGTCTGGAACCAAGTGCTCTGATCTTTGTCACAAAACTGCGGGCTGTCCTCGCTGGAACTACTGGAAACCCCCTGCGAGCTCTCCGCGGAAGCCTTGCTCTCCGCGTAAAAAGTCCTTGGAGAGAACTGCGCGCCCTGCCCCGCCACGGGCTTGGGCAGGACCAGAGCCAGATCTGAGGGGGAATAAGAAGTCCGACAGGTGGTCTTCTTGGAAATCAGCGACTCAACGCTAAACGGGAGGCTGCTCCGCTGCAGTTTGTATCCTTTCTCAGTGGTCATGTCTTTGGGCTGAAGCTCCTCTCCCTCTGTGTCCGTCTCCTCTTTTTGATGAAGCTGTTTGGCGTCTTGGGACGGCGACCCCTGCACAGGATTCATCGCGACGCAAGGGGATGGGGCCATGCACCTCCGTGTGGCCAGTTCAGAGGAATGGAGTAGCCGAGGTGTACAGTGTCCAATATGCGTCTCTACGCTGTCAGCTGTGCCCAGTAGCTCGTACGCGCTGGACGGGGTCGTCTATAAAAGGACAGGGGCTGTCCCCCCTCCCCGCTCCCACCAATCAGCTCGTCAGGTCGGCCTCGTGACGTCTGCGAGTGCGGTCGTGATTGGCTCGTTGCCTCTGTGTGGAACATCAAGAGGCCTTTGAAAGGAAGGAGAAGTTAATCATACAGACCCCATGTGGTGCGGGTCTATTGATGGCTCTCACAAAGTAGCTTAGACCAATTTTAGCGCAATTAACCAGTGGGGAGGACTCTCTTGACCATTTACATCCATTAGCCAGCCGCTCTATCGGACTTATACTCTCCTGCTGTAAAGCTGAGCAGGAACGAAAGAGTCATGTCAATATCAAAGTGATACCTTTATCAAAGAAATCAGGAAAGACAAAGAGAAAACACTCAAACATATGAAAAAAATCACAAAATCACAATAAAACACGAGATTGGAATCCGTGAGGAAATGAACAGACTGTGTCCAAATAAACCTAAAGAGATTTAAAACGACATTGCCCCAGTTAAAATAAATAAATGAACAGAGAATGGCATGGAGTCAGAAAAGACGTGCAGCCAGAGTAGGAATTGGTTAGGTAGCCTGTGAGTGTTGGTCACACAGCATTACTGCAATTTAAGGCCTGTCATGAGCTCTTCTCGCTTCACAATGGCCTCAGTTGAGAAGCAACAGGCGTTTTCTTTCTCCAGGTCATACTATTTAATAAGCCAGACAAGTTGTGTTTTGCAAGGCGCCAGGCTCGGCGGGATCAAAAAGGAAGATACCTCGGGGAGAAAAGGCAACGGTTAACTCCACTTAACCAATTGTCCTCCAAATATTTCATAGTCCACTGCATGGAGCTGCGAGGGAGCAGACGCTGACAGTTAACTGTTTCACGTCTATGGCCACAGATTGGAGACAGTGCGTTAAATTAAATTTTGACATGTGCTACTAAAAATGATCAATAATTTGATTTCTGACGTTGTCGTGGAGTCTGAAAAATAATTCTATCGAGGTAAATGTGATTTTTTCTTTAAATGAATCATGTGATGACGACAGTAATTACACAGAGGGTAACCTATATTTCCTTTAATTACTATAGCCCCAGGGCAACTACTAACAAATGAGTGTCCATCTATTACAGATACAAGAGAAGCACTCAGAGTTTCATATTGATAATGTAAAATATTAGGCTCAGTGCTACATTATCATATATTGCAATAGGCTACTGCATAATTATTAGAGTTGCATGAATCCTAACACTCATACTAATGTAACTACTAATAATCATATCATATCTATAATTATCATATTTTAGCAGCTGATCAGACATGTGTTGTAAATAAAGCACCTATAGCTAAGACAAGAAGAGATAAGAAAAAATAACCTAAAAGTCACTTTTCCACCACTGGTTGTACGGTCTGTTTTCTAATGCTAATTATTTTCCTCCCAGGACATAAACTCCCTCATACTTCTCGATTTGTAATCTAAATTCTTCCCCTTTCATCATGTCCAACCTCCTGGACTTCATCAGTCCAAACCAACACAAGACCCCACTGAGAGCTCCACAGTCATCAACACTATCCAGTGTTAGCGTCACTCCGAGACCCCATGATCCACTTCTTTAACGCCACCAAATGACTTTATTAGGCTCCTTCATGCTTAATTGCTTTATTGGACGAGACAATGAATAATTAACCTGATCTGACTTGGTCAGTAATCGAGAGCAATTATTGGTGATGTTTTACAGCCCTTTCTCGCACCATATGACTGTCATGCATGCAAATAACTGAAGAAACAAACGATTGTTTGACTGATAAAAATTCTCCAGACCACTGACGGTCAGCCTCTTGACAGCCCTCAGGTGCAAAGAGCAATTTACCCCTCATCAAGTGAGAGGCACAATCCACAGCTGATGATTCAGCTTGAGTAAATCCTGATGTTGGGTCCGCTGCTTCATTTCCTTTATGACAAAGCTGGCCCTATGTCTTCTCACACAGCAGGGGCCTCTCGTCACCCAGCTGGTTTGGGTTTTAAAATCCCAGCGATGGTGTGCCCCCTCTCTCTATCTCATCTCCATAGTGTCGTGCAAAAAAGGGATGAGAGTCGGCCCTGTGGAGTGCGCACACTCATACAGACGTTCATCCGATACAGGTACACCCAGAGATGGGTCTACACAAGAAGTACAGTTACCTCTCCTCCCCTGGTGTTTGGTCCAGTGTATTTAGCTTCGGGCCCCCCTCTCCTCTACCCCAAAAGACATTTCTGTAACAGCATGCAGGCGAGTGAACTGTGTCAGAAGGCGTTAGTGAGTTTGAAAGCAGATCTGTCCTTCAAGGTCACTGCGAGCGCCATGGGAAGCACTTTCCCCTCAGCTGGCACCAGAAATGAAAACTTCTTCACATGTATGTGCGGGGGCCAGTACTCTACTCTCATGCATCGATGAAACCACTTAGGCAGTTCATAAAGTGCACGCGGGCCAAGTGACGACACAACGAGTTATGTGAGAAAACAGTCTCGTATGGTCTTAAGGTGATTCTCGATTCACACATTTCTTCCCCTGGTCTGGAGATGAGCCGGTCCGTCTCTGAATGAGTTCGGACCGTGCAGCAGAGATGCAGAGATGGACTTTGTGGGAGTCCAGGTGAGCTGGTGTCCGTCTTCCATCAACAATGTGTGAATTCCCCACTGTAGTGAGGCCCTCTGACAAACAAACAGATCATTTAGGAGAGTGAGTGAGCTGGGGAACCCAATCCCTGTGAGATGTGTCGACAGTGGCACAAAGAGCTGTAGCTACAGGCCCCAACGAGATGGACACTTTGCTGACGCGACATGAGTGCAGAAAAGATAGGGACAAGTGAGCGTACTATTCTCAGCAACATCCTGGCATCATTTTTTTTTTTTCGTCTGAAATCAGCAGGAGGCTCCAACACTGCGGTAAAGTCGCTCACGACATTAACATTTTGGCAGGAAAATTTAGAAGCAGCTAACTTTCTGCCTCACTATGTATTATTTTCATTTTGTCTCTGTCATCACCTTGACTCATTCACTTTCCTCACATAAGGTGACCAGCATGGCACTCTTCATTTAACAACAGCTTAAATAGCAGTTCTTTGGGTTGCTCAGTGCTGTGGAAAAATATCTTTGACCTTTCATTTGACTTAACAAGTTGATCCAATCCACATCAGACTGGCTTCAGTCCTGCACTTAAACGCTGGTTTGACATTTTCTGCCAAAGCCACTTCCTCTTGTGGCATCAGAGTGCTCTGTGTTTGAATGTCGGGTAATGAGGGAAATATTCTTGCCTTGCTGAAGCGAATGAAGCAAATTGCCTTCATCATGGCTTCTCTCTTGGACTGTAAAAAGCAATCAAAGGTTGGAGTGTCCTGTGGCGTCATAGCTGCTGTTTTTGACTCAAACCTAAACACAACAAGGTTTATTTCATTTGCCTGTGGTGGTGGAATTTGCATTTTTAACTCAAGCAGAAATTAATGTTTGCTACTGATGTCTGCACTTTAAAATAACATCTTTAGCGCCGTTCCTCTTTCTGGTGTCTTCAAAAGCAGATGTTTTCCTCCTGAGCTCTGCTGCCAATAGAAATTGTTCAGAAGAAAAACCATAAGAGGTGACAATGCAGTTGGCAATTTCGCCTGGCTTGCCGTCGGCCATAGAAATCCACATTCTTGAGGAAAGTCTAGAGACAATGCGAGTGGGCGAGTTAGGTTGAGGACTGGAGATGAGGAACTCTGTGTGGCTACTCTGTGGTCTCATTCACAAACCAAAGAATGTCACCACAATCTCATACGCTCTTAGCAGCCAAAACTGTGATGCAGTGTATTTGAGAAAAGGGGGAGAAAAAAAAAAGAATCACAAGGCAGCAGCATCAATTTTCTCTTTTACTGCTGGCTTTGAGGCCAAAACCAGTAACTATTGTATAAATTGCAACAATTTCACACTCATTACATGAAACTCATTACATGAGATCTATATCAGCTGTTATTTAAACTATGTGAGGAAAAATAGAAAATAATTTTGAGAGGGATTTTCTTATTTTGTCTCATTTCACCATTTTAATGAGACTATAACTGAGATGATCTTTATAGTTGAACGTGGGAAAATACCCAGAACTCACACTGTTAAATTCCTTTAGACAGATAGATGCAGTAACAGTGTATGCAATATTATGCAATATCTAACAAATGTAATTTGTTCAATATTTTTGTTGCAGAAAAAAAATGAAAACAAGAGTCATAATGATAAACACAAGCTCCACATGATACATTTCTTACGAGATTAAATCTTGATCTCACTTGTCTCAGTGTGGCACAGTAAGCATTGTTTTCTTTAGAGAATTGGTTCCAGGTATAAAGCTCTTTGTACCAGCTCTTTCATAAAATTTAAATCATGGCATTCATTACAGAACTCGCTTTTTTTTTCTTTTAATTTGCTCCGACCACAACTTCCTCTAATTATTAGTTCAAGCCCTCATTTCTTCATCTACCTCATCATATAAATCCGTGGTAAGTGGATAAAAGCACCGCAGATCCAAATTGGCAGTGCTTGTCTGATAGTAATAATGTTATTGCATGCATCAAAGGTCAGAACAAATGTGCGTGTTTGAATGTCCTGAGATTACAATTTCAAAGTCCTCCCCATGAGAAGTTGAACAATGGAGAGGGTGGGAAGTTAAAAAAGCGGGGTCTCTTTCAAATAAACAAGCATGGGTTGATCCTGAATAGGGCTGCTACCGAGCAGCCGGATTGGTTCTCAGAAGATCGAGAGCAGGAGCTCCCCCTCCTCCTCCTCCTCCTCCTCCACCAGTTCCCAAACAAACTGATGTAGTACACACACACAGACAACCTGATAGAGCCCCAGAACTGTAATTTAGAACTCTGCTCCATTTCTTTATCCGAGCTTTTTCATCTCCTCTGTGCTCGCCCTTCTCTCCTGCTGAACAGAGCGTGGACGGGAAAGTAGATGGGGGGTAAGAGCTCCCCTTTTTTGTGCTATTGCTTAATGAGCCTGAAAATACAATTGCAGTGTTCTGGCTGTGAAGGTAGCCTGCAGGCTAGTGTAAATTAGCAGTGCGAGGAAGCCCAGAGGGTTGAGTCTTGCTGAGCGGCCAGAATAGAGAGGTGTGGTGAGAGGGGAAAATCCTGTTAGGGCAGTGCATGCGGAGGAATCACGGTGCATTTTCAACTCGACTGGAGCCGACGGGGACACTTGTTGCAGCGGCGACACAGCAACCTCAACTGCTGATGTGTGAGATTTATTGAGACTGCACCACAGCCATGAGTATTGGCACCCATTATGTGAGATGTCAGTTGTTTGTCACATTTCAAACCCATAATTCCAGTTTGTTCCACACAATGGACCTTTTGAGTCGCTACTACAATCATCATTCAATTGAATTTTCTATTCTTCTGTAGGTTCCAAGGCGAGGCAGCAGAGGCGAGAGTCTCCCACATTGCATATGTCCTCTCAGGAGCTGGAGGTGCTCTTTTGACCGCTCCGCTAGGCATCTGCTGCCCATAGCCTGCCCATATCTGCATTCTAATGCACATATCCTGCTGGGATGTTAACTTTAGGCCCTCAGTAATTGATGGCTTCCACACTTCAGCCGAGTCCCCCCTTTTTCCCCTCTCCCTGCCGATTGTTGGTATATCTCTGTGGTTTGGGGGTCTTTCAGTCAACCATTGTTCTTTTATGGAGGAATTATAATAGACTAAAGGCCAGGGAGAAAAGAGAAAGAGAGGAGGGGGCAGGAGAGGGGAGGAGATAAAAAGAGAGTCGCTGCTGATATTTAGTGAACTCCTAAGGGGGAGTTTTCATTCTCATTCTGCAAGTTTGGCACATGCCTTCTGTTACTAAGTGGCAGTGCACTGAAAGAGTGCCTTGCATTTCCCATTCTGCAGCTCTGCTAGGTGCCTAGACTTACAACCCTGGCAGCTGTTGGGCCTTCTATGCAGCTATAGACTCCTCTCCACAGGTGAGCTCCCCTACCAAACTCCCAGTCTCCACTTCACTCAATAGGGCCTTTCTCAAGTCTTTTATCAGCGGGGAGAGGCTGACTTTATGTGTGCCACTCACAGGACTGCAATTCAAGATTGCAATTAATGTTATTCATTATGTTACACATGCAATTCAACTCGGCAGCGGGGTGATTTATATCTTGTTTCAGCTCATTTGGATGCAAGATGTTCACATAATTTGTCCCTTTGAGATGTGTGTATACAGAAGCTGCAATATCCACAAACAAACACGAGGATCACGGAAAAACCAAAAAAAAAGTGGGGCTGTTTTGGCAGAGGCTGTGTCTTTTCTGAGGTTTATCCCAGATACACAACAAACAAAAACAAATACAGTAACACATTTGAAGAACAAGTAAAAAAAACACATTTTTCTTATCTGTTTTCTTTCCGATTCGCCACAGTCTAATGTTGTATACAGGATGTGTTTATATGATATGCTATGGCCAGCGGTTGAGTCTGTGTTTCCATCAGGCCCCAGTTACGTTAGCTATGGGCTGGATTGGTAAACCACTCTAAATGATGTTGTTGTTTTGGTTTGGGCATGTTTCAACACCTTTTCTCTTCTGAACTCAGTGGCAGAATACTCTCTTGTTTATTTTCTCCTTCTCTTTTTTTCCTCTGTGATGCGAGCTGTTACATATTACTTCTGAGGTGTGGTGCCTCTTCCCTCAAAGGCCTCCACTGTTTCCCCCAAACTGCTGCCAAGCTGGGCTATCTATTCATTTGGTTACTTAAGTGTAATTGCTCCCCTTTGAAGCCTCAGAGAGGCAAATCATTTGCTTTGGCCCCGGGGCAGTAATGGTCACCGAGCCAGCGACCCCCTCCCGGTCCGAGAGCGTCGGAGAGACCGCGAGAGGCCAGCTCCCATACGGAGAAGAAATAATATGGCCAGGGCCGCTCAATTTCACCTCCCTTTTCATCCCATTCTTTGAAAACTTTTTATTAACAACAGCTTTCTCTCTCATACCAGGGCGCCAGGAGAGGGGAGGAGAGGAGGCAGAGAGGTGGGGAGGGAGGGGGTGGTGGTGGTGGTGGCATGAGAGGATATCGGCAGCAGGGGAGGGTGGGTGGGTGGGTGGGTGAGTGGGGGGGGCGGTGGCTGTCCCCCTGTAGATGTCTGCTGGATTCTCACACACGCACAAACACACACACATGGCCACGCACGCACGCACATACACACATCATCAATAGTGACAGGTCAAGGAGGCATTGAGAAAACAGCCCCCTCCTTCCCTCTCCCCCACGGTTCACACTGCTAAACAGGGACTCATGTTTCATATGCCACAGGCCTCAGCGCTCACACACACACACACACATACACGCTCGTGCGCATGCATGCACACACACTGGGATGATCCCTGCTCGGCGGCAGCCTGTCACCGTGTTCGCTAATATGAATGAATAAGTTACTCTACATTTACATGGGCACATGCTCCGATACGTATTTGATAAGAACGTATTTGACTTGTTGCCAGAATGTGCTCTTTCAACCTATGACAGGCCATGGAAATATACAGCAACATGGTACACAAAGACCCCATTTAATGCTGAAAATCACTCCACCACTTACTGTAATTGTCACAATTCTGAGCACATTGACATTGTAATCTCATAATAAGGTAATGGAGGCTGAAACTGTGTACAGGAGTGCGATTAGAAGGGTGTAGCTCAGAAGAAAAGGGGTTAAAATGTCAGGGGATAACATTTTCTTGTCTGACAGGGGGGATTGTGTGTTTACTGTGTGTTTGCGTTTCAGAGAGACTGCACTGATGCAACCAACCAGAAAAATTTTAAACTGATACCGGAGTCCTGTTTTGTACCTCATGTTGGTAACTAAAAGGAATTTTGTTTTTAGAGCAACGCTAACACATGTAACGTATATAACACAATATAACGCTGTATTTGGATGCCGTAGTGTCAGTGTGAGTTAGTGAAAGCTACCTTTTAGAAAGAAAAAAAGATTACTTCTAAAGAGCCCAAGTTATCTTCAAGACACCGTGGAGCCAAATCGATGCGGACAGGCATCCATAAAAAGCCTACCTGCTTATGAATGCTGCGTTTTACTTGTATCATTTTGACTTTGAGGTTTTTAAGAGAGTAGCATTCCCTGCAGTCAAGCCAGATGGTAACAATTCTTAGACATATTACGAGCTGCTCTCTGCCAAATAGCATACCTTTGGGCTATGTTTTCAGTGGGCTATAAAAGCCAATAATGTAATTTTGATCTATTTTATCAGATATCACCCCGGCCCCGGCTACGTTTATATAAGACAAAGTTTAAAACAGGACAAGAATTCTCTCTGTTTTGCTTTTCACTCTATAAGTGCACCATTTTCAATATCTGACCTGCTGTGTGGCTTTGCTTGTTTGACTTCTGCACTGGACTGAAATGTGGAGTGGGCCAAAACAGTGAGGTTAGCCTCCATGTTGTCAGGCATATGGCACTGGGTACATGTAAAAATACACTTTACTATAGGTACGTGGTTGTCCACAAAATGACTTGTGCAGACCAGCGCAGAGAGAATAGGGGATTCTTTGTGGAAACACTTAAAAAGCTCAACCTTGACATCTCTTAATGTAACGATGACACAGTAGCAAACTATCCCAGCACTGCACCGCGCTCCCCAGCGGGCTGCCATCAGCTCTGTGACTCAACGCTGACCTTGCAATAACTTTCCAGCACTCCTCCAGACCCATTTAGGAAATCTTAAGGGACTGTCACACGTTTCAGTATTCACCATGAGCTGCTGTAACGCTAAACACACCTGAAATTCTGTGTGAGCCTGCAGAAACACACACACACACACACACACTCCTCAGAGCGGCAGAGCCGAGGGATTTTATCCCATCTGCGGGCATTTCTCTCCCATAACGTCAAAAGAATGTAATTGCCCCAGAAAACAACCACAACAAGGTGGGACGATCAAGGACATTAGCTCAGGTTTTCCATTGTGAAGCTTGTTGTTTTCTTCTCATCTGATCA
Source organism: Decapterus maruadsi (assembly GCA_030347415.2). NCBI lineage: Eukaryota > Metazoa > Chordata > Actinopteri > Carangiformes > Carangidae > Decapterus > Decapterus maruadsi. The sequence continues at coordinate 24,793,449 of CM064901.1, read as the reverse complement.
CATGCACAACTGGAGGCCTGCTGTGTGGAATTACTCGCACTAATGGCGCTACACACTTTTGTTGCAGGAAATCGGACAGCCGCACTGTAACTGCTAAAACGGTGATTAAAAAACCCAAATTGCATCATGATGTTGGGCAATTTAGCAGAGAGGGAGAAAAAAAAGTGTTCCAAATGAAGCGAATGGGATTATTGACCAGTTATGGGATGTGTAAACTTGTCTCATGGAGCTACATCCCGGGTCTATTGGATTTCTTTGGAAAAATAAGACTTTAAAATAACTCTACCAAATCTGAAAGCAGCTAGTAAAGTCTAATTAAAGATTGCAGTATTAACTCTGTAATTTGCTCGACTGTGGGGTCATTAAGTATCTCCCTGGCTTGGTTTAATGAGATACAAAGTGCAGTTAATGAGACAAATAGTTAGCTGTAGTTATGCCTGGCTGACTGTTGGCTGTGGATGCTGTGACGACTAAACAACTCAATTTGAGATTTCTTTGTACTCTGAAGGTGAGAATCATTGGCTGAATGATGTGCATTGTGTGTTTTAGATTACTGTGTTTAATGATAATTGAAGGTGGACCATGAATACCTAAGGGATGAGGGGGAAAAAAAGATGATATGCTTGATTAAAAAACGAGAGAAGAGCCAAAATTGCATCAGTTAGGTGCCACTGAAAAGAGGGGAAAACAGTTTGTGATCATAAAGCTGCACCAGCTTTTAATCATATCTGACCTTTTTGGAAATGTGGTCTTAATTTAACATCAGAGGGAGAAAAGTAGTGTGTGTTATTCTGAGGTTTTATCTCCTTACAGTCATATCCCCTTGTTGCTTGTGGTGCTTGTTAAAAGCCATTGTCGATAACAAAAAAAATTTTCCTGTGATAAACTGAGTAAGACAGGAGAGCCTTATTGAGCAGTCTGCACAAGACTGTCTTTGTCTCTCATCTGCAGCGGCCGGTTACAAAGCCGAGCTTCCAAGCGACGACTGAAGTCTGAGTTAACTAAACATTTTTTCTCTTTATCCCCTTTTCTCTCTGTGAATTTGTGGTTGTGTGCAATCCTTTAACGAGCTCCATCTTTGACCTGGGTTGTATGTTTCCAGAGATGTCATGTCTTGTAAGTCAAGGAAAGACTTTAATGTCCACATGATTTAACATTAAAGGGAGGGATTCCAAAAACAGGGCTCGGTGCCAGAGAGGTAATAATATCCCCGTAAATGAGAAATTGTAAATGCTAAATACATCCTTCAGATCATGGGAATAGGCTGGGAGCAGCTCTTTGAATCCACATCCAGAGGGCTTCTGTTTTTTTATGCACAAATCCAAGAGAATAGGCGAACTGTAATCAGCAGTGACTCAACATCTCTCAGTCTTTCCTCTCTTTCTTTCTGTCAAATGATTTCTAAATCTGGACACTTAAATGTGTATCTACACACGAAAGATGACGTAATCGATGAGTAGGGAGTTCACTGACTCCAGCCAAAATTTAAGTCCCTATGTTCTGCTTTTTTATGTTTATATTATGCACGACTCAGGATCCATATTTTTCCTCCACGCAGCTCAGTTTTTTTTTTTAGTTTTTTTTTTACTGTAAATTTGTTCTGCGTGTTTTCTGTTAAAACACATGACTTATGTCTTTATTCTTAACTTCAGATCCTGAGGATGAAAAGAAAGAAAGAAGAAGGAAGAAAACACACACACATACACACATAGACGGACTTTGGCTTGTGACCGTAAGTGACATGCTTGCCACGGCATTGTTTGAGGTTTTTGCAGACCTGTAATCAAATTTGGGAAGGTTTGGAAACCTATCGTCATAGTGTGCTCTCCAAGATAGAATGATGTCCAGTAAAGAAAGAAAAAAAAGGAAGAAATAGCCTCGCTCACATTCACCACGCTGCTATACTTTTGTGAGAAAAGCTCCTTTTTTTATAAAGAAATATGCCCCACAAAAGCAATTTCCATGCACCATGAAAAACGTTCCTATGACAAATACAGTTGTTATGTCCTTAAAACTGTTTGTTTTGTCATATTGCTCTGGGGCTGTGCTTTTTTTTTTAGAAACCCTGCTTCAATTAAGTGTGATGGAACACATGTGTCCCTTATCATGGGCCAACATCTTCTACTGTTGGCCTTTGAAACGACACCGGCTCCACGGGATAATTGGGTTTTAAAGGGGGATTCTCCCGGGGTGCCGCTTCTTGTGCCTGTCGGCATGGATCAGCTGACGCCTGCAGTGTCTCTAGACTTGTTGTAAGTGATCATAAGTGGTTGTGCATGTAGTCGTAGCTGCAGGGACGATAGTGATCCCAGGAACCAACTCTCTTTTTATTTGGGGCCCCTGGCGCACAGACAGACACAGACTGGCCCCTTGTAGCAGTGTGACTGAATCTAATCAAATTATATGGTTGTGACTATGTGCAGGTTCATCGCCAACGTTTCACGCTTTCTGCACAATGATGATGATCTCGGTGGTGATTGTAGTTTTCATCAGCGTGTTGACCTCGCATTAAAAAGCACACACTGAGTTTTTTTGTAAACTTTAATTATGACCAAAGCAAAAATTACAGAATGAGAGCTTAGTGTTTTCTTGTACAGTATTCAGTCTCTCTCACACACAGGTGCGTGCACACACACACACAGACTGTAGCTTATGACTCAGCTGCTGCTCCTCCTGCCCTTCACATACTGTAGAGTCTGGTGATCTCACAATGGCCCAGTGTTTACTGTTACGCTCCGTTTGCGTCACATCACAAAAACAACAATTTGAAGGCGTATGTGAACAAAAGACTTCATATTAAAAGCTTGTGACAGTGGGCGCTTTTTTTTTCTTTTTACTTAGAAATACAGGGAAAAAGATAAAAGTTCGTCCTCCTCGTTGCAGAAGATAGGTTTGCTCTCGCAGGCCATTGTGACAAGGCAGGCACAGCAGAATGGAAAACTGATTCCCTGCAATCATCTCCTGTCGTCTTTTGTCTACACTCGGCACCACTTTGGCCTACACCCCAATCATCCCTGCACAGACTGCTCCTTTGAACAGATGAACTCATTTTAACCCTTTTTGATTTTGTTTATTCCTCTTCATGTCGTGTTTATCTTTTTGCATATACTTTCCAGTCACTTGAAATCTCAGAATAAGAAAGGCAATCAGTGCGTTGCACTATACAACACCGTGTGCAAGCCGCTCACAAATACACATGCTTTGACTTTTTTCAAAGTAATTTCAGCTAACGATGGAGACCTCCTAAAGTGCTCTCATAATAACACAGGACTTAGAATAAGGTTTTACACCGGCAGAGCGAGGAGCTGCCGGGGGCTCAGAATAACTGCATGAGCCGTCAACAGGAAGAGCGTGCTTCATGACTACAGGCCAAGAGCTTTAATTGGCTGTCTGCAGGAATTTCTGCTGTGGCAAAGTAATTGACCCACAACTCCCTGGTGCTTTATCAACACAGGGAAATGCCACTGGGCCGATAACCAGCCAGCCTTGTAAACCAATCTATAACCAATGGCCAATTTGAAACACGTGTTATTGGCTATTTTACGACAGGTCCCGTCATCTACTTGACTGAGATGTATTTGGTGCGTAACGCAGACATTTTCAGGTTTGCTTGGCAACACTTTCAGATTGACAAGCACATACGTGGTGGTAAAAATCAAGTGTATGTTCAATTTACAGTGTATCAGACATTCATCACTGAAAAAACTACCAATTACTTTACCTGTTGTGGGGGTAAAGAGTCAGCTCCCCAAAATAAAAAGGCATATGTTCTTTTCTCACATTTATAGCTGTGGACATAGCTTAGCAGGTAATCAAGAAAACTTTTTGGAACCATACATGCTAAAGTGTGTTTGTTCATATAAAAAATAACTACAATCATGAATAGGAAGGATGAAACCCATTACCATAAAGTTCATCTCCCTAAAAATGTCTACTGATTCAGCATTTTTTGTAACAAAGGGAAGGTAGGTGGGGGGCTACAAATGAAAAGACGTGGTCATCTTTGTGTTAGGGCAGCAAAAGGGCATTGGTCAGTTAGACCTCTCGCTGTGCTCTCACAGTGGTCAGTGGACAGGGTAATGCGGAAATATTAAGTGGGGCCAGCTCGTGTTCTGGTTTGTTGGTTACAAAAGGAATTTTAAAAGTAATTCAGCTCTCTATGGGTAACCCATAGACTGGCCAGCAGTGGTGTTTGGACTGACTGCGACTGGGACTCTGAGACACAGAGGAAGGGTTCACAGTTCTGTGAACAAATTATAAAAACCTTGAGCACAAAAGCTTGGATGATTTTTTTTTCTCGGTCTCGTATCATATAGCTGTGGCAGTATGAGATTTGGGCCATGCTCTGCCTTAATTGATGCCCCGGCTGACTTGCGCTGGGGGCGCTGTCTTTAAAAGTGGGTGGTTGTGCACCGAGATCCCTCTTGCTTGGAAGCCGCTGGGTGCCCCGCCTCTCCTGCACACCTGGCCGCCTCACCTGATTGCCTCGCAGCTGAGTCGCTCCGCTCGGGTATGTTGCAGTCGCTGCGCGGCTCGTCGGTATTTCTCCTGAATTTCTCTTAAAATTGGCTTTCTTTCCCTCATACAGTTCTGTGCCTGGGTCTTTTCTCTCCCTGGTTGGAGTGAGTTTGGGAGTAACTGCGTGTCGCTCTGTTAACGGCCCCCGTGCGTTGCGCCGGAGAAGGGGGTAATCAGCTGTGGTAACAATCAGCTGATCGTGCCGCTGCGGCGCCGAGCGCTCCTCTCCCTCGCCTTTGTGATGTTCATTCAACACCTGACGGTACGTAGAGGTGACGCTGCTAGAGCTATCAACATAGTTATTGTTAAGATCTTAATGTGATTTTGTTTGACAGGCCTAAAGGTGCGTGGTCGTCTCCGCCTGCACCAACACTCTCCCCTCTCACAGTGCTGTTGGCTGGCTGCTGTTTTGCTTCAGCTGTTTTACTGTTTGTGCGCCGCTGGGTTTCACGGCGTCAACCCTGCGTCCCTCCTGCGCATTTCACCACAACTTAAAGTAATGTATGGACTGACTTTTTAAAGGGGTAATACCTTTTGTTATTTTTGTTGTGTTTCTTTCATTCATTTGCTTGCTTTGCTTTGCTTGGCTTCGCTTGGCTTGGCTTTGCATGTTTATTTGGATTTGACTATTTTGTTTGATTTTTGGGGTTATTTTGCATGTTGCTTGGGTTTGATTAAGTTTGCTTAATTTTGGGTTACTTTGCATGTTAACCTGAGTTTGAATATTTTTGCTTGCATGTTTGCTTGTGCTTGATTATTGCATTTCTATTTGTTTGATTATTTTGCTTGAACATTTTCTTATTTTGCATGGCTTTGCCAAGTTATGTTTAAATTGATTTAACCCTTAATTCAAACCAAATTAGTTAATCGTTTTCTTTGGGGTGGGATTATTTTAAGAGTACCTTTGCCACAATATGTATATTGTCCATTTGTGAGACGGGTGTGTGCGTGTGTGTGTGTGTGTGCGTGAGTTTTATGAAATTGTTACAGAAAATTATTATTAAAATAAACTATTGATTTTGTACGCTGGATCCAGTCTCAAGCCTTCATTGGTAAACGAACCTGTGCGCTTTAACTTAACATTACTCTCCAGGTGAAATTCCTGGGGTGGCGTTGTGGCAACTGCTAACCTTTAGTACATGTGTTTGATAGTGATTAAATTATTAGCCAATCATTAAAGTAATTGATTAAATTATTACTTACACTTTATTGTTAGTATTAACCCTCCTGATCTCGCCACATTTTTGGCGTTGTTGGCAGGATCTACTCTTGGAAGGCAGAGACGTGTGGTCCAGTGTCTGTTTTGTTTGCTTTGTTTTTTTGTTGTTTTTTTTTTGTAGCTCTTAATAGGTATCCTAGCTGTTCGACGCAGGGGCGTTTGTGTATTTTATCAGGAAGCAAAACAGCAGCCACGCCTTTTTGTGGTCTGCAAGTCCTCGTAAAAGTCCAGTTTGTTTGCCATCTATTTGTATTCCACCGCCTTATAGTGCTTAGCTATGGAGGCAGAGCTACAGGATTTAAGAGACCTAGTAGCCCAGTTAAAAGCAGACAATGAAAGGATGCGGCAGGAGCAGGCTGTGGCCGTGCCTGGTCCTAGTACCGCACCTTCCACTTCGTCTGTGCCACCTACAGCCCCTCCTACTGCTAGTAACCCCATTGCAGAAAGACTGGTTTTTGTTCCAAGGGATAGAAAATGTCCTATGTTCAGGGGAAGATCAGGTATAGGGCTGCCCGAGTGGCTCGAGCAGGTTCAGGCCTGCATGAGGGCACGTCACTTATCTGCATCCGACCAGGCATTTTTCTTGTTTGATCATCTTGAGGGCGAGGCTCGGGAAGAGATTAAATATCGGTCTGACGTGGAGAGGGAGGATCCAGATAAAATAATTTCTGTGTTGCAGGAACTGTATGGGTGCTCAAAGTCTTATGTGGCCTTACAGGAGGCGTTCTTTTCTCGACGACAACAAGAAGGGGAAACATTGCAGGAGTTCTCCCTCGCGCTAATGAGCCTGATGGCCTCGGTGAAGGAACGTGCACCTGACGGAATGGTAAATGCAGATGTTTTGCTTCGCGACCAATTTGTCGAGCATGTTTTGGATGGTGCTTTGCGTCGCGAGCTGAAACAGTTGGTGCGGAGGCAGCCGACGGTTACTTTGCTCGACGTCCGGGGCGAGGCGATCCGGTGGGAACGCGAGGGTGTGCCAGGGGGCGTGAGGAGCCGAAGTCATTCTGTTCCTTCGGCGTTTGGCCTCCAGTACGGAGTGCAGAGCTCTCGGGAAACAACCACCCCACTTCAGGGGTCGGCGTTGGAGGAGATGAGAGAGATGCTGAGGCTGCAGCAAGAACAATTGAATCAACTTACCCAAAGCATTTCAGCCTTACAGAGCTCTCATCTGCGTCGCCCACCTTCCCGTCATGGCCCGGTTGTATGTCGCCGTTGCCAACAGCCAGGGCATTATGCTAGTGAATGTGATGGAGTACGCGTCCCGACTCGCACACAGTCTTCTTTACCTGCTCGTCAACCTTCTAATAGACCATCTCGCTCTGCCCAGGAGTCGGAAAACTAGCACCCGCCGGACTGCAGAGCCACAGTTCGGGGGGGGTAGCCACGGGCTCAGAAGAGGTTCTGGAGTTGATGTCGTCTTGTCCTCATGTTGATGTTAGAATGGGTGGAGTTCAGGTCTCTTGCTTGGTAGACACTGGTTCCATGGTGTCTACAGTTACTGAGAGCTTTTTCCTCCAACACTTCCAGTCTTGGGGCCATGAGAGGCTCCAATCTTGCAATTGGCTGAAACTCAGAGCAGCCAATGGGTTGGCCATCCCCTACGTTGGCTACCTTGAGCTAGACGTGGAGCTCTGTGGTACTTCTGTGCCACGGTGTGGGGTCCTGATCGTCAAAGATCCCCCTGGATTGGTGTCTTCTCAGGTCCCTGGTATTCTGGGGATGAACATCATTCGTAGGTGTTACCATGCACTTTTTGGACAGCATGGGCAGTCCTTGTTCACCTTGCCCTCTGTGTTTGAGGCGCCCGAGCCAGTCACACAAGCTTTGCAGAAGTGCCATCAGGCCAGCGGACAACCCCTGCAGCGTGTCGCAGGGCAGGTTAAGATTCGGGGTAAGAAGGCATGCCGTATCCCGGGCGGTACAATGAAAATCGTGGCAGCAACATGTTCCCAGCAGTACTCGGGTACGAGTGTGTTGTTTGAGCCACCCGAGTCTGGCTTGCCTGCGGGACTGCTTGCTTCTCCTGCTTTGGTTCAGGTAGTACAAGGTACTGCATACATTCCTATTGTAAATGTTGGCTCCACTAGTGTTTTGCTGTACCCTCGCACTGTTGCAGGCACCTTGGACGAGGTCCGGGTAGTCAGTATGCCTGCCGGCGTTATCGAGATGCCAACTGGTGTTGCTACAACCGCTTCTCAGACTGCATCTGAAGTCTTGCCCGATCCACTTGAGGCCATTGATTTGTCTGCCTTGTCAGTTGGAGATCAGGTTAAGGTGCGATCCCTTCTTCAGCAGTATGCTTCAGTCTTTTCTTCCCATGAGGGAGACTTGGGGTGCACCAACCTGATCAGCCATGATATTCCCCTCTTGGACGATGTGCCCGTTAGGCAACGTTATAGGCGCCTCCCTCCATCGGAGTATGAGGTTGTTAAGGAGCACATCAACCAGCTGCTTGAGTCTCAAGTCATCAGGGAGAGTAGCAGTCCTTATGGTTCCCCGATAGTGCTGGTGAAGAAGAAGGACGGTAGTCTACGCATGTGCGTGGACTACCGGCAGCTCAACAACAAAACCAGGAAGGACGCCTTTCCCCTTCCTCGCATCGAGGAATCATTGGATGCCTTGACCGGTGCCCGCTGGTTCTCTACCCTTGACTTGGCCAGCGGGTATAACCAGGTCCCTGTCACGGAGGCTGACCGGCCAAAGACCGCCTTTTGCACTCCATTCGGCCTTTTCGAGTGGAACCGCATGCCGTTCGGCCTCTGCAATGCCCCCAGCACCTTCCAGAGGCTTATGCAGCGGCTGTTCGGTGACCAACAATGTCAGTCGCTGCTCCTTTACCTGGACGACATCGTGGTCTTCTCCTCCACAGTGGAGCAACATCTGGAGAGGTTGGAAGTGGTGCTGGGGAGGTTGCAGGGGCAAGGTTTGAAGGCTAAGCTCGAGAAGTGTGCATTTTTCCAACGGTCAGTGCGGTACTTGGGCCATGTGGTCTCCGACCAGGGGGTTTCCACGGACCCAAGTAAGGTAGAGGTGGTCGCTGACTGGCCAACGCCCACGACCATCTCTGACTTACGCTCCTTTCTCGGCTTCGCCAGCTATTACCGCCGCTTTGTTGAAGGTTTCGCCAAGCTCGCAGCCCCTCTACATAAGCTGGTGGCTGAACTAGCTGGCAGAAAATCTAGGGGGTCAGACCGAGCTGTGGCAGAAAATTGGTCGGAAGAGTGTCATCGAAGCTTTGCAGCCCTGAAGTCCAAACTTGTCTCGGCACCAGTGCTTGCTTATTGACTTCTCCTTACCTTTCATTCTGGAGGTTGATGCAAGCCATGGTGGCCTTGGAGCGGTGCTTTCCCAGGAGCAAAATGGGAAGGTTAGGCCCATAGCTTACGCCAGCAGAGGGTTGAGGCCTACGGAGCGCAACATGTCAAACTATAGCTCCATGAAATTGGAGTTTGTGGCCCTCAAGTGGGCTATGTCGGAAAAATTCAGGGAGTACTTGCTTGGTCATAAATGCATCGTCTTCACCGATAATAATCCGCTCAGCCATCTGTCCTCAGCCAAGCTTGGCGCCACTGAGCAGCGGTGGGCAGCACAACTGGCAGCTTTCGATTTTGAGGTGAGATATCGCTCTGGAAGGAGCAACAAGAATGCCGATGCGTTGTCTCGAAGGCATCCGCCAGGGTCACAGGACCTACAAGTGATGGCTCCTGGCACTTCGATCCCTGAGCCCTTGCGGCAGGTCCTTAAGTGTGAAAAAGTTCCTGCCAGTCAAGCGGCTGTTGCTGCTCTGCCCCACCATGCACCTTCTGATCTTCAGGCGCTTCAAAGAGCTGATCCTGTCCTCCAGGAGGTTTTGGCATTTTGGGGGCAGAAACAGCGTCCCAACCCTCAGGAGCGGAAGCGCTTGTCTCCTCCTGCACTGGCCATTCTACGCCAATGGGCCCGGCTGGTAGAGCGGGATGGTGTTCTCTTTCGACGGATTTTCCGTCCTGACGGTGCTGAAGAAGTGCTTCAGCTGCTGTTACCTGCGACCTTAAAGCATGAGGTGATTGCTCAGGTCCATCAAGGGCATGGGCATCAGGGTGTGGAGAGGACATTGGAGCTATTGCGACAACGGTGCTACTGGCCTGATATGTCCTCAGACGTGGCCCAGTGGTGCAGAGAGTGCGAGAGATGCCAAGTTGCAAAGGACACACGCCTAACTACTCACGCTTTCATGGGGCATTTGTTGGCTTCTCGGCCCAATGAAATAGTGGCCATCGATTTCACTTTGCTTGAACCCAGCCGGAATGGCTTAGAGAATGTCCTCGTCATGACTGACGTTTTCAGCAAATACACCTTGGCTGTTCCCACTTCCCACTGTGGCCCAGGTGTTAGTGTCTGAGTGGTTCTTCAAGTTCGGCGTCCCGGCACGCATACATTCTGATCAGGGCCGCAACTTTGAAAGCGCTCTCATTCGCCAGCTTTGTGTCCTTTATGGCGTTGAAAAATCTCGCACTACTCCGTATCACCCCGCCGGTAACGGACAATGCGAGCGCTTCAATCGTACTCTTCACAACTTGTTGCGAGCCTTTCCTGTGTCTCGGAAAAGGGACTGGCCCTCTTGCCTCCCACAGGTGCTCTATTCGTACAACACCACTCCCCATCAGTCAACTGGCGAATCTCCATTCTACCTAATGTTCGGGCAGGAACCTAGGTTGCCGGTTGACTTTCTGTTGGGTAGAGTTGAAGACCCAGTTGGTGGTGAGGTCCATGAATGGATCCAGGAGCATCAAACTCGCCTCCAGCTTGCTTTCGAGGGGGCCCAGGAAAGGTTAAAGGTGGCGGCAGAGCGCCGAAAGAGGAACCATGACTGTCATGTTCAAGAGGCACCATTACAGGTGGGACAGTCAGTGTGGTTGCGGGATCATGGCGCAAAAGGACGCCATAAGATCCAGGACCTGTGGGGCCCTGTGGTGTACAAAATCATAAGGGCACCCCAAAGAGGAGGATCGGTGTACACCATCGCACCTATGGATGATCAGACCAAAGTTCGGCAGGTTCATCGCACACTGATGAAAGCTGTGGCTGGAGCCGCCCCTCAGAGTGGTGCATTGACCATTGGTTCACCTCCTCTTGACCAACCCTCATCGGAGGATGAGTTTTCATGTGATGGAGACTTGTTCGTTCTGGAGCCTGAGGTCTCCATTGCAGTCCCTGCTTGTACCGCTGCAGTCGCTCCAACCACCTCCCGGTTGCTCTTTCCATCATCGGACTCAGCGTCAGCAGGGCCAGGGCCATCAGGTGTTTCCTCCACTGGGACGGCAGACTTGCCATCTGTTTCCTTGACTGTTCCATCGACTGGTTACCCTAGCGACAGTGGGGTACGAAGGTCAACAAGGTCAACTGCTGGTCACCACCCAAATCTCCATCACCTCCCGAGGGCTGTAGGCCACTCAGCTGTTGGGGCCACAAACCCCTCTGATTTAGTGTCGAACGCGGTGGTTGCAATCTTTAGGCCATGGAGCTAGTGGTGTGATCTTTGGACCAGTTGTTACATCGTCGGGGCGACGATGCAATTGATGGGGGTAGAATGTGGCAGTATGAGATTTGGGCCATGCTCTGCCTTAATTGATGCCCCGGCTGACTTGCGCTGGGGGCGCTGTCTTTAAAAGTGGGTGGTTGTGCACCGAGATCCCTCTTGCTTGGAAGCCGCTGGGTGCCCCGCCTCTCCTGCACACCTGGCCGCCTCACCTGATTGCCTCGCAGCTGAGTCGCTCCGCTCGGGTATGTTGCAGTCGCTGCGCGGCTCGTCGGTATTTCTCCTGAATTTCTCTTAAAATTGGCTTTCTTTCCCTCATACAGTTCTGTGCCTGGGTCTTTTCTCTCCCTGGTTGGAGTGAGTTTGGGAGTAACTGCGTGTCGCTCTGTTAACGGCCCCCGTGCGTTGCGCCGGAGAAGGGGGTAATCAGCTGTGGTAACAATCAGCTGATCGTGCCGTTGGCTCCTTTGTGATGTTCATTCAACACCTGACGGTAGAGGTGACGCTGCTAGAGCTATCAACATAGTTATTGTTAAGATCTTAATGTGATTTTGTTTGACAGGCCTAAAGGTGCGTGGTCGTCTCCGCCTGCACCAACACTCTCCCCTCTCACAGTGCTGTTGGCTGGCTGCTGTTTTGCTTCAGCTGTTTTACTGTTTGTGCGCCGCTGGGTTTCACGGCGTCAACCCTGCGTCCCTCCTGCGCATTTCACCACAACTTAAAGTAATGTATGGACTGACTTTTTAAAGGGGTAATACCTTTTGTTATTTTTGTTGTGTTTCTTTCATTCATTTGCTTGCTTTGCTTTGCTTGGCTTCGCTTGGCTTTGCATGTTTATTTGGATTTGACTATTTTGTTTGATTTTTGGGGTTATTTTGCATGTTGCTTGGGTTTGATTAAGTTTGCTTAATTTTGGGTTACTTTGCATGTTAACCTGAGTTTGAATATTTTTGCTTGCATGTTTGCTTGTGCTTGATTATTGCATTTCTATTTGTTTGATTATTTTGCTTGAACATTTTCTTATTTTGCATGGCTTTGCCAAGTTATGTTTAAATTGATTTAACCCTTAATTCAAACCAAATTAGTTAATCGTTTTCTTTGGGGTGGGATTATTTTAAGAGTACCTTTGCCACAATATGTATATTGTCCATTTGTGAGACGGGTGTGTGCGTGTGCGTGTGCGTGTGTGTGTGTGTGCGTGAGTTTTATGAAATTGTTACAGAAAATTATTATTAAAATAAACTATTGATTTTGTACGCTGGATCCAGTCTCAAGCCTTCATTGGTAAACGAACCTGTGCGCTTTAACTTAACATTACTCTCCAGGTGAAATTCCTGGGGTGGCGTTGTGGCAACTGCTAACCTTTAGTACATGTGTTTGATAGTGATTAAATTATTAGCCAATCATTAAAGTAATTGATTAAATTATTACTTACACTTTATTGTTAGTATTAACCCTCCTGATCTCGCCACATAGCTCTGATTTTGGGAGGAAACAAGATTGGGCCAATTTATTTATGTACAACTTGAAAGATTATTTTAAAAAAAAGAAAAGAAACCCTCAGGGATTGCTTCATATTTGTTCCTACCTGACCAAAACGGTGTATTGTTTTCTCAGAAATACTCCCAGGGTGTATTGGGACTTGTGGTCAGTCCTGATTAATTCGAGGAAATTATCTGACGTTCAGGCTTTAATAGCTGTTAAAGGATCTTGCAACATTTATTAAGGTCATTTGAACTGAAGGAAGGCATGTCTTACTGATAGCAATGATAAGTAAGGTAAAAACAATCAAACAAACAAACAAAAAACACTTCAGGGACCAGAGAGGCACATGTAAAGGGAGAAAAGAAGAGGACCGAGCCCTAAACCTTGAGGTACACCACAGGTTACACTCACTGTCTTGCTAAAGCCTGTTGAGGAGAATAGACTGGTCAGATGCTTCGAGAGCTGCTCTCTGCTCAAGAAGTCACATAACAGACTTTCCCCAACATCCATATGTTTTAAAGGGGTAGTTCACCCAGAATTCAAATTTCACTCATTGTCTCCTCACCCTCATGTCGACTAAGAGCTGGGAGAATAGAGTCCTCCGTCCCTTCTCTGAGTTATGGGGGGTCAGCGCAGCAGTATTGCCCATATAATGGTTGTGAATGGACACCAGGTTTCTTTGTCCAAAAAGACACACCAAAAAACATTCAAATACCTCCACACCGCTCGTCTGTAATGTCCCTCTTGAAGCCCCGACATGACAAATTGTTCCGCCGGTCAGTACAAATCACGTGAGATTTGCACTGACACAGGTAGAGCAGTGAACTGAGACACTGGGAACTTCCACTACAAACAAGCTTAAAATATAGACTTATTTAATTTTTTTCGGAACAATTTCTCATGCCGGGGCTTCAATACAAGAGGGACCAGAGAAGGAACGGAGGACTCTGAAAATTCTCACAGCTCTTAGTCGAGTAGATAATGAGTGAAATTTGAATTTTGGGTGAACTATCCCTTTAAGATGTCATTAGAAACAAGCTGTGTAAGTTGTGGACTGTTGAGGTTTTTCTTCTATCTGTTGACAGTCAATGACAATAAGATAATAAGACTGTATACATTTAGTGGGTTTTTTTCATTGTTGTATTTCCAATGTGAAATTTAAAGACTTTACTAAACTTTGATGACGTGGTGTAAACTAAATTTGAAAAACTAGCATATTAAAACAGCAAAAGAAGTAAATGGACTGTAGGGTCTACCTGACTGAACCATGTTAGCAGCGATACACTGGCACAATAGGCTACATGCTACAAACATGACGTGGTGAAAAGTCACATCTGAAAGGTCCGTGCTCACAGACCTGGTACTCACTGTGAGAGTGAGCTTTCCCAGTTGACTGCAAAAATTATGCCATAAAATTTCTGAGTGAGTGTGACAGGTCATGATCAAAACCAGCTGCCAATTAACTTAATGACTGGATCTATCACATTCAATTAGAGGGAGTCTATGAGCTGTCAATCCAGCTCGTTAAACAAAAACACAGGCGGAGAGTGATCACTTTCGGAGGCATGTCTCTGTCTTTGTGATTCTTATCTGACGGGCCCTGTGTCCCATTTGAAGCAGTTGGCTCTGACAGGTCCCACGGATAAACTGCTGTACAAGAGGGGTCACCTCAACCTCTGGAATCCATCGTCAGCTTTCTGTCTTGCACAACTGACAAATGGTTTCAAACAGCATTCGAGGGAGCTTTAGAAAGGTATTCCCTGATTTGTGTCTGCAGAGAGAGCAACCGAAAGAAACAAAGAGAAAGAGAGAGAAGCGAGAAAGAGAAAAAATGAGATAGGCGTGCACACGATCCAAGTGAGATAAATGAACCAAAACCAAACAAAGAATGAGAACCACTTTCCCTCAATTGGCTCCTTGCTTTGGTAAAGGCCCTACTGTAATCCCCCAGAGGAGCTGCTATCAGGCAGGAGTTTGCTCCATGGTCAGTGTCTTTAACCCCAGATGATAACACTTAGCCTGGCCATAAAGAATAGCCCCTTTAACTGATCCATTAGCGTCCGATCCCCAAGAGTGGACCCACTGGTGTCTACTGAAAGGTACCAGGAAGCCTTGAAGGAAAACAGCATGGCAGACATGTAGTGAGATCAAAGACAACCCCCCCCCCTCCACACCCCCCCACACCCTCCTCCACATCCAGCTCTTTCAATCTTTCTCTCTCCCCTTGTGTCCTCTAAGAGTGTATCCAATTTATGTGTGAAAATGCATCTTGTTGCTTCTTTTTCATCCTTCCTTCTGGCTGTGCCTGGTTTCCTAACTCCAAGCATTTAGTAAAATGATTTTTAAGGAATTGTACAAAATGAAAACAAAAAACAGACACTCTGAAACATGTCTCTATAGGTTTAAGTTTTAGCTTTCTTAGACCCTTAAATTGTTGTTATAGGAAGTGAAATTGATGGTGACTTTATGGTCTTTATGAGATGTTCACTGAGTTTAATGGTTGTATAGTTTGAAAAAAGTAATTTCATTTCATAGTGGATTAATCAGTCAATTATATTACTACATCTTGTACATAAAGAATTGGGGGCATGTAGTATTGTATAGTTTTCTGTCCCTTTAGCCCCTTTTGCACAAGTCATAAAAATAAATAAATAACCATGTTGGTCAGCAACGTTAGATCAGCAATTGCTTGACAGCAGATGCAGGTATTGGCATCAGCATTGATCTAAACACAACACCCAATTCAGCTGCACAAAAGCACTGTAAACACACATGTAACCTGTCCAGTGTAACGCTGTTAGACCACAAAAAAAAAGGCCATTTTAGTTATTTTGTCTCTTTTTTGGTCATTTTGTATCTCTGTGGCTGTTTTGCATCTCTTTGCAGTTATTTAGCTTTGCAGTCATTTGATTTACTTCCCAACAAGAAATGTTGACAGTCACTTCAAACAGAGGGTCTGGCACAGGGCTCCCGTGACCCCTTGGCCCCCCTGGGACTGTGCCTGATGGGTCTGTTTAGCAATCCATCCATGGACGCAACCCAAGGCTTGATGTTTTTTGAAATGAGGCTGTAAATTTATGTCCTGAAGTGCTGCATGGTTTGTGTAAAGTGAGGACAAATTTGCTGACACCAAAGCACATGATCAGACTATACAGGTGTTGTTATTAATCTGTATTTTATGCTAATTTTGTCAACAACCATGTGAAAACATTAAGGTGTTGTTGATCTGCATCACAACACTGGAAATACTGTCTGACATTATACAAAACATAATTCCTACATTGTTGTGTAATATTTGCTTAAGAAGAAGTGTCCCAGCTTTCAAGAAGATTTTGACATTCACTAAATGTTAACTTATTTGGGATTGGCTCTTAGCTAAGAGCAACATCTAAGCACACTCAAGAGCATACTTATGCATTTGAGAGCTGACAGTTGTGCAAAATAAGTTAAGTTAATGCATTTTCCTCTGTTCTGCATTTGTATAATATTATATGATTTGAATTAGAATAGTTTTCTTATAATTTATGATGTTTTAAATAATTTAAACTCTATTTTATAGAATAGACACTTAATTCACATCAATTATGTTTATTGGGAACCATGGGAACCACCATCAGATAAGACTGGACAGACCGCACTGGACCCATCCAGTGATCTCTCTGCTTTGTTTGCCAAAGATGCAAACAACATTTCTCAGCCTATATGAATCTGCTGTGAGTTTTCTGAAGAAATGTCCTAAAAAGAAAATACTTAAGGAGATATTGGTCAATTGTTTTCTTTGAACAGCAACAACAGTCGTATGTTATCCTTTTGTGCCTTAACTCAATCAATTCCATAACGGGGACGAATCAGAAAACAGACAAACAACAAATAATAATTGTAAAGGTTATATGTGTTTCATCATTTCTGGGTGAATAGTAGACGTGTCTTGTCCAATGAGGATGAAGTTAAAGAATGCAATTGTTTTCCTGTTGTTTTGGTATTCTTTGTTCATAGACATCTCTAAATGTCTATTTAAGAAAAAGTGATGTTGTTTTCACATGTAAACTATGACAAAGTCCAAACCTCCTCTTGCTCTATCTGATCAGATACTGCTCCTCCCTGTCCTCCCTCTCTCTCACTCTATCGCTGTCTTTCTCCTTGAAATTCCTCCTCAGCAGCCTTTCCTCCCTTTTTCTCCTATCGGCATCCTCTTTACCCCGTCTTTTCCTCTCCTCCTCCTCCTTGGTCTCTATCATCAAAACCTCTTCCTCTCCCTCCCTCTGCCTCCTCCTAACAAACTCCCTGTGCTCGGTCCCTCTCCTCACAGGCCTTTCCTCCCTCTCTTTACGACTAACATCCCCCTGTCTTCCTCCCCCGGTGTTTTCAATTTAGCGCCACTATGAACCAGTTCAGATTGTAACGCTATCAATTAGTCAGCGACTCCAGCACGTTTATTTAATGGGGCCGAGAGTGAGCTATGGTGATTTACAGGCTGCGAGGGAGATGTAAGGGAGAGATGTGCAGACATGGGCTGATATGGTTTTTTTTAGGTCTGTGGGAACGGAGCCTATGTACTGTGTACCTTGAGGATTTGGTGCTGCGGTTTAAGGTCCCTGCAGTAATGTGGTGAAACCTCTATAAGATGAAAAGGTTTGGAGAGGAAGAAAAGAAATGCGAAGGAAAGAGAAAATGTTTGAGATTTTCTGGAAGGCTAAATGCCCCTTTTCACATGTATTGGATTTCAACCACAGCAGCTTTTTGTGCAAGAGCTGCATTCTTGTTATATACTATGGAAATGCGTTAAGATAAAAAACAGAAGGTAAAGGTATAAATACTGTATATTGAATAAGTATTTTGCTTTCAAAGCAACTTCAATGACCATCAAGAATAATGTACTTTTTTCTTTGTCTGTTTGTTGTTGTTTTTTTCCTAAACTGGCCGAAAGTCGATGATGTAATGTCACACAGACGTATTTCCATTTGAAGGAGGAAAATGCTGATTTCAAGTACATAAATCATTTTGATGATATCTGGCAAAGAACAAATCTTTTCCTGTTGTTTAGAGGCAGAAATTCATTGCTGAGAAAATATGGTATTATTAACTGATCACACAATGTAGCTGTAAGACATTGGCATACGTACAGCTAAAAGGAAATGCTTATTGTCCAAAGTTGAGGAAGTTTTAGAACATTTCTGGGAAGTGTTGAAGATCACGTGTTGAGGTTTTATTTTATATTGTTCAAAAAAGAAAAAAGAAAATGCAAATCACTTTGAGTTCAACAACTACTTTTATGTAAATATTCCAACTAACTAATGTTGCTCCTAGGCCTGATTAGCTTTACAGCATTTTCTTTTTTTGTTACTTTCATGATGATGATTTTGTCTCTTTTCTGTCTGGTTGCAGGTGAAGTGGGTGAAGACCAATCTGCTGATGTCGACACTGGAAATGAAACATTTTTCTCCATCTTTTATTCCAAATCCCTTCCCTTTATCACATGCCAATACTTAATATACATCCTGGCATTTCCGGAAAAAAACAACAGTTTTTCATTTTTCATTTTGGATGGATATTTAATAGATTGATGATGTGTCCGCTTGTAGTTTCATCCCCTAAAGATCAAATAAGATTTGTTGAGAGGGTGGGAATGGATTTCATGTTAGTCTAAGGCCACAGGGAGCACATGGCCTCTTATCATTTACTGTAATATGTGACACATCAGAGCCTCCTCTGTCCTTTAGTCAGGTATCACCTTAGTACTGTCCCACCCACAGGCAGGGAGGGAGAGAGAGTTCAGTGTTGTTTAAGTAAGTACACAGCAAGTAGAGTGCCTTATATTTTTGGTTCCACCACTATGTTTAAAGCACAACGATTTGTCATTTTTTTAAAAGCTACTGCCACAAAGAAATTCACTGGAACTACTGTATAGGGCTGCAGCCCAAACTGCAGCAAAACAAATGGGTGGATATAATATGCAAGATAATGTTTCGTCAACACAACATAGAAATTGGCTTCAAGGTTCATCGTTTGTCAAAAACAAATCAATGGCCTTGTTCAACTTTGACCCTCTGTGCTTGCTGTTGTTGGCCAAGCACAGACTGCTGTTGTTGTTGTAGGCTAACAGTCTGTTAACAAGTGAGAGACATGAAAATAAGACATTAATGAACTGGATTAATCCTTCAAGGTGTGTAGATTTCACTTTTCAATAAAACACCAACGCACAATATGTATGAAGGTAAGTTGGGGCAGCAGGTCAGGTGAGTATGTGCATGCGTGTGCGTGTGTGTGTGTGTGTGAGTGAAACAGTGCAGGGGAGCAACCTGTTATGGGAGAACCGGAGAAGGGTTTGTTGGCTTGTCGGTACGCACAGCCAATGACCTGTCGCCTGTCACCGAGCCCCCGCCGTGTCTCTCAGTGTCTTCCTCTTAATTACCCATCATTCCTCTCGCGGCAAGGCCCCTCACAAATTACAGCATATTGTCCCCCGCCGATCAGCCTGTCATCATGCGGCTCCACGTTTCAGAGCGCGCCTCATTGTGGATGGAGAGCAGAGCTGGGGGGGGGGGGCCCAGGGAGGGATGCACAAACACACACATATGCACAGAGCTTGAACGTGTATCTACACGCACACTCACCGATTAATTTGAATAGACATGCATGCAACGAAACCATTAGTGTGTCCACAGCACACACACACATGCACACACAGAGGCCAGGCCCATTAGCTCTGGTGCCAGCTGACTCTGTGACCCAGACGGTTTTCTGCCATGTCAGCAGGACCAAATGACAGTGCTATGGTAGCAATACCCCCTCGCTGTCTCTCTCCCTCTCCCCCTCGCTGTCTCTCTCCCTCTCACTGTCCCACATGCACACACATACACACACACACAAGTATTCCATGATATGCCGAGCAGAGAATCTGACGTCCTCGCTGTTGATCAGCTGAATCATTTCTGCCCCAAGAAATGAGCAGAGACGTGACCCCTCTGTTTATAAGGTCGTTGAGCGTTTACAGCAGGATTCTAACCCAAACGATGCACACATGGCACATGCAGATGTGATGCTTGAGGTGAAAATCCTAAAGTTTGATGGACGAAAAGCTGAATCAACAGGATACATTAAGTTTAAATTTTCTTTCTTTAGAGTTTGAGGAAATATTACGTATGCTAGTTTATTTCTCAGCCTTGAATCAATTCAATAAGATGAAGACATTCATCAAAAAAACTGAAAATTAAAAATGTTTCTGAGGAAGTGGAAACTCAAATTTTTTTAGCAAATATATTTTAGTTTTTTTGTGTGTTTTTTTTTGTTACAGCACAAATTGCTCTAAGTGACATCCTGAAAAAAAGTCCCCATGTTGATTTCAGCGTAATGATTTGAATTATTCTTAGTATTTAACGCACACACACACACACACACTTATATATCCAGAAAGATGTTTGTGGAGACATCGTCCCTCAGCTACTCTCCTTCACTCTGACTTGCTGGAGCTCTATTTGTCTCGCAGGAGGAATTGTAGCTGCTCCGAGTCGACGTCTGCCAAGTTGTTGCATCAGTTGAACGTTAAAAACCTATTGAAAAACAAACACATAGTAAACTTTAATTGTAGGCATTTGCCTTGGGAAGGAGGGCTTGCAATTTTACTGGTGCTCTCTATTATTACCTAAAATGCAGGCAAAACACTAATTAATAATCACTAGCATATGCTGGGTGAAGTGTGGAATTCTTTTACTGTGGCATTAGGTGCAAATGAGATTAAAAGTGCAGTAATGGCTGCACAGACCCTCCATCCAACACGCTCGCTTTCAACAGCACATCTGACAGCTTGTTTTTCCTGGAATGAGCCAAAATGCAGGTAACAACTTTAATTTGATATCAGTTCATATTTAGAGATGATCTCATATACCTCTAAGAAAACAAACATCACTTCATGTATGGTGCACGGTATTTTTGACAAACACTTGAGCTCAGTTCTCGGACTACATTTGCACGGGAGATTTTGTCCTACAGTGTCGCTAATATGACAAAAAAGTGCCATGTGTATGAAGAATTTAGCACCCTGCAGTTCCCAAACAAATACCTCTTAATTATAAGCAATTGGCCCTCCTTCCCCTCCGACCGCTGACTGGGACACATGAAAGCGTTGGTAATTGTAAGAGTTGCTGCGTTTATGTGGTGGGTGGGTGGGTGCGTGGGGTGGGGGGACTGAATGTGACGCGGTTGTAAAAAACAAAAATGGAAGGCTCTCATTGAATACTTCCCTCTTCTCTCTCTCTCTCTCTCTCTCCCTCTCTCAAGAAATGGAGCAAGGGAGGTGGGGGGGAAATTCTCCATTTGGCACTGATTAGGGAAGACGCAAATTTGAAGGAGGGGGCTTGGAGACCACAGGGGTTACACACATGTATCTGCAGCCACGACACTCTGGGCCCCCTCTAATTTAGATGTCTAAGAATTTGCTGTATGTGCTGCCTCATGCCAGTAAGTCTCAGCCTCACTGTAAATAAATGGCACAGGGCAGTGTGCAGTCACCCCCATTTGTAAGTCATTAAAATATTTTCTCTGTGACATATTAATTAGGGTGTTGCATCTGTGTCTTCTCGGCTGTGCATGAGGAGAGCTGAGGTTTCGCATTGCTCGCTAACAGTGTGTGTGTTTGTGCGCGCGGCTTAATTCATGAAAAATTGTGTAGTGAGCAGGGACAAGACAGCTCCACACCTCTTTGAGCCATCTGTAACTCATCGTCTTATTGTTTAAAAACAAAGACTCAGATGTCTTAGCGTGGCTCTTACTGGAAGTTTCACTGTAAAGCAATAGCAATAGCTTTTACTGACAAACTGGGCAGCGTTGGGATTCGAAAACCACAGCAACTCAGCACATGTTTCAACCTCAGAAATATCCTCAGACAAATGTTGATCAGACACCAGCTGTCTGACATTTTACCTGTTTGGAACTTAACATATCTTACTTAGTTTTACATTCGATTCTGCTGAGTGTGTGGCGGCGCGGCGCAGAGCAGGTTGTTTATAGTTTTAGAGCTTTCTTTGCTGCTGTTAGCTACACTGATGAGAGCGATGAGACTGAAACCATAACAGTAAAGTTGTGGCTTTTGAAACCAAAAACAATGAGCTGTAAGATTCTGAAACTCTCTATGGAGCGATGTATTAATTCTCAGTGGGTACATCACAACAAGTGACACCTCTAACATTTACACGCTCATTTGTTGCAACGTTAATATAAATGTACTACGGATTAGCATAACTTTTAACATCCTGGGTTGAGCTTATCATTGAGCTGCCATTTGTAAGTTTTAAACTAACCACAAAACACACAATAAAAAAGAAGGAAAGAAAAAACAATGTGTTTTTATTCTATTTTACTTTTTCTCTAAGTGGCTGGATACTGGAAGTTGCAAACTGAAACTTACTCCACTACAGTATGTATTCAATTATCTAAGTCACTCTGGGGAAATACACTGCAAATACACTTAACTTTTCCTCATCAACTTTTTAGAGATTAAAGTGTAACACAGTCGGCATGCTAATTAGAATAGCAAAGGCGAATCTATCTCAGCCTTACTTCTTTTAACTGGAACTAATTGAAATTGAATTTCTTGATCTCTGACTCTCTTTCTGTCTCAGATACAAACACAGCGTTGATTTCCCTCCAGCGTATCTTCTCTCTCTTCATGTCGATTATCTTTGTATCTCTTGGCCCCGCTGAGAGAATTATGGCTCTAATAACTTTCATTCGAGGCCCCTGTAGCATCAGTAAAATGTTTACAACAAGAAGGCAGAGAGGTCCTTTGGTGAAGCCATGCGTTCGTTACAGAGCCTTTGACTCAATTCAATGTGTATAAATATACCCATTTCATTATGGAGGCCAGTCAAATATTTGTTTCAGCGGTTTTCCCCCCATATAATGTAAATTGCTGCAAGCTGTTGCACTTGGAAAATGTTTTCTCATAATGCTTTTCTGCCTTCACATAAATCACAGCTAAATGTTGCATTCAAATGACTACAGACAGGCAATTTATTCTTGGCTTCCCTTGTCCCCCTCGAGAGAGGTTTGTGGCGAGCGGGTCGCTTCAGTTTTTAATAGCGACTGTCATTATTTGTTGACAGTTGTTCATCATCCTTTCCAATTTTATTGTGTTCTCCTGAAAGTATTTCTTTGTTTTGACCACTGTCAAATGAAGTGAGGGGTGAAAACATGTCAAGAATTAGGGCCACTGTGAGGCAACGAGCACATGACATGACATCTTTTTTTATAGTGAGGTTAAGAGTGATTCTTATAATAACTATCATTGCGTGTTTCTATGAATCTTGCTCAAAAGATACTCTAACAAATATCAATAACATTTTAACAAGGATTTATTGTTCGTCTTTCTTGTCTCACATTTGGCCTCCATGCTCCACTGTGTAACCAGAACCAGAGACCTGGAACGCCACATTTTCATTCCCTTCACAAAAGAGAATAACTCTCATGATATATTATCTGCAGTACGAAGATCCAGTGGTGAGACTGTAGTTACCTAATAACACTGAACCACGACTGTCCCGTACAGTGTGAGTTAGTGCTGCTGCTGAGCCGCTCTGTGTCAGCTTTTAACTGAATCTCAGTGGGGTTTGCTGACTGTCGGCTCGCTGTATAAGCGGCCCGGAGTCACCCCACTGAGGGGTTTTGAGGAATCTGTCAGCAGCAGTGGTAAGTAGAGGTAATCCTGCAAAAAAAAGAAAAAAACCTTGTCTATTAGCTGCCTGTTAACTGGTGCTCTACACCATAATGACAATGTAGAGCACAAATGCAACCCTGGGCGTCCTGATGTTGGACTGTGCAAAGTGTTACCACGTCTGAAGTTGGGTGTAGTGAAGTGGACCCACCTGCTAATGTTAGAAATGCTGCAAATAGAAAGGAGACCGTCTTGTCTTTGGGGTAATTACATGAAGGATATGATAGATTTAAATAAGAAAGCTGTGCATTTGGCTGAGAGTTCTTTAAAGGGATAAACTGTGAAAATGTGAAAACAGTATTTAGTAGTTAGTTGAGTGATCTAGTGGGAATAATGATCAGATTTCATAAAAAACTGTCCCATTAACACGAATACAAGTAACATGGAAACTGGATTCATGTAACCAAAGCTGTCAATAGTTTTACGGTGAGCCGAAGTCAATTTTTACAATAAAGATTTATTGTATTGTATTATTGTATATTAGTTACATTTTACAATAGTTACACTCCCATTCAAAGACTTTCAACTGGATTTCAAGACAATCTGCCAAAGCAGGGAATTTATGTGTTTCTATCCACTCCTGTGTGAATATTAAGAGTTGTTGTTTTTGGTTCATTCTCAGTTTGGTGGTAAAAAGGCAGTATATGTGATAATGTTTCTCTTCAGTGGTTCTTTACATCATGTGCTTCATGTATGTGATCATTTATTTGCTAAGTGCGTTTCCATTGCACTTCATCAGATTTTGCTTCCATCAATCCATCCACCTCTTTTTATTTTAACCCAAAAAAGCTCATGAAAACAGATGGATGGAGACCATCTGTCCTAATAACTCCGCACACAGCAAAAAGGTCAACATTTCAGTTCCAGACATTGGTTAGCTCGATAAATATTGAAGTGGTGATAGAAAAGC
Source organism: Decapterus maruadsi (assembly GCA_030347415.2). Taxonomy (NCBI): domain Eukaryota; kingdom Metazoa; phylum Chordata; class Actinopteri; order Carangiformes; family Carangidae; genus Decapterus; species Decapterus maruadsi. The sequence continues at coordinate 24,769,088 of CM064901.1, read as the reverse complement.
TAAATACTGGATAGTCAGTCACAGAACAGCTGTAATAAAAGATGTACCTACTAAAAGAAAAAATATGGGGAGTAGAAAAAAATAAAATAATTGTCATTATTTGCTTGGACATTGATGAAATACTGTCAGTTAAACAACAGCTGCTTTAGAAGAGAAGCTGCATTTCATCCCCCTGACATCTTCAACGATTACTAAAGAGCAGAGATGTCACTTAGTGGTTCTTCCAGCATCAGCAGTGACACACAAAAATGTTAAATAAATAAGTGATCATTTGGTTGTGGTGCAAGTGTGATGGTTTTCAATGATTTTTTGGGATGGTCACGCCTTTTTTCGGGAAGCCCAGTTGCTGGACCTGGTCCCTGGAACATGTCAATGATTAGACTCTCGTTGGGGGTTGTGAGATGTTGTCAGGGGTCCCAGAATTTGTAGCCTGGCCCCACCCTGCTCATGGCAAACTTGTCATATCCTTTACAACAGCTCTTGGATATACGGTCATGAGGAAAATCCAAGGGAAATCTGATTTGATTAATTTTGAAGATTATGGTGATGAGTCCAAATTCAGTTTTGTCAGGAATGTTTGGCTAATATGAGCTCACAGTTGGTTCGGGGTCAGTTTGTACAGCGCACTCAGAGCTGACAAGCAGCCAGCTCAGTTACAAGACACGCATGGATGTTTGGATGGAGACAAATTTGTCATTATCATTTAAAATGGGATGGTATGGTCATGTGAATGCTCCATTGGGTGGATCCTTCGTTGCCCAACCTATCCCAAAAATTCACTGTGTCACTAATGAAAAGAATATGGCCCCAAACATCAGACAGCAAACTCCTTTTTTTGCACTCTACGACGTCCACAAAAGGCCAACCTTTGTTGACTGTGTTGTCCAAAAGGATGCAGCTGTTGGGATACAGTAAATAAGTGTTCTTCGGATATTATTACATTGATATGATGTCAAAAGAGAAAATCTTTATGAAGAGAATGTATTCTGAGGGTAGCGGGGGCGGGACTAGATAAGTCAAGTCAAGACAATTAGTAATCAAATAGTTGAATGACAGTAAAAGGGTGAATTAAACATTATATTGTTTTGATGATTGATTAATTGTATCAGTCTTTAAAATGATAGAACAAGCAACACCATGCCAGCACCATGTGCACAGGAAACTGTAAAAGACTGTGATATGACATTTTACAAACCAAATTCATCTACACATTCTATAATGAAACCAATTGTTAGTTTGGTTGCATTAGTTGCAGAGCTAATTAGTTATAGTCACAGTGCAGGGTTTGATACTGCATCTCTATGAAGTTGATGGACTTGAGAACATGATGAATTGTTAAAGGAGTCATCACCCGGAAATCGCAATTTCTCTTGTTAAAACATGCATATTGGTGTTTGACCTCAGTTGAAACTTTTTCGCTTCGGCTCTTTTTCCGAACAGGAATAGCACACAATGGTGTGCCTTCCTAAAGCACGAGATTTTGATTCTGCTCCTACGGTGACCTCACTGGTGGAGGCTACTTGCCTCTTTCACCACCCAACCCGGCCCGTCCGCTACCTGAAATCGCCGAAGCGGTACCAGGGGGCTGTTTATGTTTTGGAGTCTGCATGCAGGCCAGGCCCCCCCCTCTCTGTCCTTCCTGCGGCGAATCAACGCGTGCCTCACAGTGACATCCGGACCAGTCAAAACCTTGCGCGAATCTCGTGATAAAGTCGCGGTAGGAAAAAGGGTCAGAACAAGCTCAATGTTTGATTAAAATTATTATTATTTTTTCTAATAAGTTTTACAAATTGATCCAAAGCGATCCAAGGGGGGCTGGATACGTAAAAAACCAGGTGATGACTCCTTTAAAGAAGCAGAGAAGCCTGACTTTCTTCTCTTACATTAAACCCATAATGCAGCTCAGTGGCATCTTTCATCACAAAACAGTTTTCTGTGGCTAAGCAGTATTCATCACAATGAGTTCTAGCTAGAAAATTATTATCTCAAAATTTGCAAAACAGAATTCATAATGCAAACCATCCACTGTAAAGCTGTAGAAATTAGTTGTCATTGGTTTTTTTTCCCAACACAGTTCACTATGACATGACTATGGTGAAATGAACAGGGATGATTATAATGAACAGTATGCTCAGAGACAGATGTATTCATCCCATAACACTACTGATACCACAGCTCTGGTAGAACATGACACACGAGCCAGACCCCATGTCTTATATTTAGAAAACATGTTGACTGAAAACCAAATGTACTGTTTGGTAAACCCACTTTAACACTTTGACACTGAGTTTGTTTTATACTCCAGAAGTTTTCATCACTCAAGCTGCATTTCTGCTGCATCATGCTCTGCATGTTTTTTCCTGCAGATGTTGATAACTCATCCACCCTCCTGCGTCTTAGCCGGCCGAGTCATGGATTCAACAGATCACCATTAATCACACCGTGACCTTCCTCTCAACCAAGCCCATCTAAAGCTCATTCATCCCCATTTGCCATGAAGCTCTGCGGGTCGATAATTGGCAAAGCAAAACACAGATTAAACCCAATTTAGAGGGTTTCAACTTGAAGCTTAGCAGAGACAGCCAGGCTCAGGCTGAACTGGAGTTCACTGCGCTCTGGTCCTCTCTGCCTGTCTGAGGCTGCACCGGGAGGGGACCGCAAAACCTAAATCAAACCAGTCTGTTCCCTGTGTTTGTGTTTGCGTATGTGTGTGTGTGTGTGAGAGAGTGTGTGTGTGTGAGAGAGAGAAGGAGAGTGAGTGAGAGATGCAGAGAAAGGAAAAATGTGTGTGTATGTACGTGCGTGAGTGTGTGTGTGTGTGTGCAAGACATGCAACAGTGCACTTCTCCCTGCAATGCCATCACTAATAGAAACCAACTTCCAGTGTTCAAACTCCATTTGCCTCCATTAACCTATTAGCTTAAAGTTTAATTGCAGGATGTCGTAAAATGATTTGGTCTATGAGTAATGACAATATTTCGGCTCTGTAATGGCCAGAACAAAGCAAACTAAAGCTAAGCTAAGCAAATCCCGTTGTTTTTGTTCCTCACGGCATGTCTGGGCTGCAGCTTTGGGCCTTTACATCGCTGTGTCTGTCAGATAATTGTTTACTGGCAAGGTTTTTGTTGCATGAGGGCAACATCACGGCAGGATAACAAACTAATAACTAATTTCATGGCTTTTGAGTCATTTTAAAAAGACCATCGTGAGGATCAACTTTAAAGAGCAACTGTGACTAATCTGACAGCAGGTATTCAAAGTACGGACAGTTTCTTATAAAGTGAAGAAAAGACAACTCATGGCTTTGAAAAAAAAAACATAAAACCACTTAAATTCTGTTTATCAAACAAGTGGTGCAATAAGCAGTGGAGACCACATTCCTCTCTGCAACCATGGGAGATGACCCCTAGGTGGCAGCGTACCTCATGAAAACCTCCAACACTGTAACAACATCACTCCAATTACAAAACCTCCTCAATTGTCCGAGCTTTTATTTGCTCCGCACGGCAACGACACTGGGTGACAGTGTGTCCGAGCGCTCAGTAAGTTATGATCAGCTGCCCTGGCTCTCGCTCCTGCCCTTTAAACAGCAGCTTGATAGGATCTGTGAGGCACGCTGGGCATGTATAGTGTTACTTCCATCAAAGGGGACTGAATGGAGGATGATGTGTGTACTGCCTCTGCTTAGTGGAGGCATTTCCAGCTGGCGCCAGGGCAGAGGAAACCCACTGAGACACACAACAACACACACAGACACTGGGGTCAGCCTGGATTCACCCTCCTCCCCCCCTCCTTCTCCATGCCTCTTGGCCTCCACCGCCTTCTCTTCTTCTACCCAAACGCTCACCCCCCGCCTTCACTTCCCAGGCCTGGTCGCCTCTCATCTGCTCCTTCTCTCTTGTTCATCCTTTTTCTTCTGTTTCTCCCTCCATCTCTCTGCTGTCTCTTTTTCTGTTCCTTTCTTTCACCTCCTATTTTGCAAACTCAATAGTTGCATGCCAAATTATCCAAATAGCCAGTTCAAACAGGTAAATAAGGTTTAAAAAAAAAGAAAAAAAAAAGATAGGAGCAACAATCAATGTGCAAGTTCAGCAGCAGCAGCCAATCAGAGACAAGGATTTACCCTTAATGTTCCATCCTTCAAAAAAAGGTTTTTAAAAAAAATCAGAACTAATTTAATCAATTTTGAAATATTTCAAATACCAGCATGGTGCAAACAATAATACCTGTATAAAATGTATAAGAGGGATTAAGTAGCCAGTTGGCATCTTTGGGAACAAAACCAGTTTGGAAAGGGAAAGAACTTGCCGTGCTGGTAGATGAGGCAAAATTGAAATTCATTCAACACCTTGCTTTGCAACCGCAGAAAATGAATATAAAAAGTGACTGAGACAAAATTTAAATTTACAGACTTTATTGTTGTGTATCTTGTTATAAACCTTGTTAACGTAGATATTTGTTAAAATATAATATAGAAAATGACCATACCATTATACAGTGGGCTACATGGCTTCAGCTAACGCACTACTCTGAGCAAACAACAAGAGTTTGCATGATAGGCTACACAACAAATGTAGCGGCAAAGCAAGCAGCCAGTTAGCCTAGCTTAACACAAAAAAAGGGAAAGTAGCTAACAACTCCTTACTGAGGGTATCTAGTCTAGTGTGTTGGAACAGTTCAACTTAAATCTGTCATTTACTAGAGGTTATGCTGAAAATGCAGTGTGATGAAAGAAAAGGCCCATGCGCTCTATCACACCTTTCACACAAAACCATCCTTTATCATTATTTTATTTTAAAACTGAGACTGCTTCAGAAGGAGCTGCTGTTTCACACCTCTTGTCAGATCAGCCTCAGATACACAGGGAATAGAAAAAGAGGAACACAGTACTTACATCACCACAAAGCCGCCCTCCTTCTCCCTAACATCTGAGTGACATCAGGGTTTAGTGGAATCTGATTCCGGCGGGATGTTAACGGCTAAATGCCTCTTGACTCGGCACTGCTTCCCAGTCTTCAGGGGGAGTACTGGAGAAAGGGTGTGTGTGTGTGTGTGTGGTGGTAGTGGTGGTGGGGGGGGGACTCTGAGTGGTCAGGACAAATTAAAAAGCCAACCTGCTATTTTACTGCTCAGATCTGTTGATGCTATAAAGCAGGAAAATGGGGCTTGGCGGCCTTTACATGACTACTCCGGTGATTTTACGTGATTTTCCCCCGGCCCTGAATCCAAGCCTTCTTGGCACAACATGCTATGTCTTGACCAAGCATGGGATCCGTAAATGCCCTAATAAAGATTTTTTAGCACTTTATTTAGTTCCATGCCCTGGGCCAGCAGCGTCTAAAGTATGTCACTCAGTAACAGTGGAGAGAAGAAATAACCCTAAAGGCTAAACAGGGCGTAATGTAGATTTAATTAACAAGCCAAGCATGGGCTCACACACACACACATCAAGGCATGAATACACACTCTTAACAGACACAGAAGCCCAAAGATGCACGTGTTGAAACACAAAGACACACTCACATAACTGTAGGTTAATGGTAGTCACACACGCACTTCTAACAAGGCAACACACACACTTGCGCAAAAAACATCAAGCCACACATCCCCGGGTTTAGAGCAATGGTGTGAAAATATGTGAGTGTAAATGAGATGCAGACAGGCTCTCAGCAGTGAACCAGCAGAGAGAAAGAGGATGTGGCTTGGCTTTGAATTGCTAAACTAAAGTTTGAGGAGATGGAAGGAATCATATTCTGAATTCTATGCATACTGATCGTCTTTGAGCAGCAGAGTGTGAGAGGAGATGTACATATCCCTCCACTGCTGATTCGGGATATCACATATTCTTTTTGAAAAAGAAAACTATTCACAAAAACATGACATCGTTCTCTCATGTAGCTTGTAGTGCGGGTAGAATAAGTATTCACAGGTTTTATTTAAAAAGAAAAGCATTTAAATATTGTTGTCCTATGATTGATATATAAGCATTTTGTGTATTTGTGTAGTTTTACCAGGAAAACATGCTCAAAGCATCAAAAAGTAAAATGTATATGTAGAGGGGCCTCTGTTTGTGAAGTAGGCTGACGAAGGCTGAGTATACAGTAATATGTCAAATATGAAGTTACATTGAAGTGCATCACTGTACTCATAGGGCAACTTACTGAGACAATAAGTGTTTTAATTAGTTAGTTCGAGCTGCTCAGCATCTAATTCAGAGTTAATGAGGAATGACATAAGGAGGGCTTATAGGTCATCACTTCACCAACCTAATTCAGTGTTTCAGTTGCTCTAAGATCATATCTCCTGGTCTGTTTTCAAATAACTTCCTTATAGCTATTCAGTATTTAGTGTACTTTATTGTTTAGAGTGCATTTTCATCCTTTTTAATGACACATTAAGAGTCTGGGTGTCATCCTTGACAGCACCCTATCATTCAGATCTCACATCAACAACACCACCCGGGCTGCCTATTTCCACCTACGTAATATCAATCGACTCCGTCCCTCCCTCACTCCCAGCACCACCTCCATCCTTGTCCACAGTCTCGTCACCTCCCGTCTGGATTACTGCAACTCTCTCCTCTTCGGTCTCCCTCAGAAGTTATATTCAACTGGAAAACTGACATAAGCAGACTGGCTCCCGCTTATCCAGTTCAAAATCCTTCTGTCTTTCAAAGCCCTCCACAATTTGCACTTGTCTGACCTGCTCCACCTCATTCAGTTGCTCAGCACCATAAGATCATATCCCTCCTCCGGTCTGTTTTTAAAACAAAACTTAAAACCCACCTGTTTAAAATTGCCTATCCTCACCACCCCTCACTCCTTTCCCCTCCCCTATTTTGCAGGTTTGCTATTCAGTATTTATTTGTATTATTATTTGCATTTCCACTGATGCGTGAAATGCTCTGTTATTTGTTGTTGTGTAATTGCTATTTGTATTCTTTTTTTGGTGTTATTAACTTTTGGTGTTGGTGTTTACTGTTGATTTCTGATTTTGTAAAGTGTCCTTGAGTGACCTGAAAGGCGCTTCCAAATAAAATTTATTATTATTATTACATTCATATGAAAGCATATGGAAATAATACTGTTTATGTTGTTAAGTAATATGTATATTGTATGTAAAATAAGTAATTACTGCAGATGTCGAAGAAATCTGTCTATATTTCAGTAATTTTATATTTTTTCATAATCTGACATTGGATTAATCTAGTAAAATATCTACAGTAATATTTGGCTGAATAGTGGCTTCAACATTAAAATGCAGATGGGGCACAATGATTATGTTTTAAATTTACAGAACAGGATTTTTACGTTTGATGGAGCATTTTGGGATAATGGTTTTGCTACTTTCACCAAAGGACCACATCTGAGTACATCCACAGCTACATGTGGAGTAGAAAGGACATTAAAAGTCTGCCTGTGAAATAAAGTAAAATGCATGCAGAGAGTAGCATAAAATAGAAAGTACAAGTACCTCAAAGTGTATGTATAATATCGCTATGAGTATTTTCAAGCCCTGCAATTATCTGATATATTCACTTTAATGAGTTCACCTACCTACCACCCAACACATGATGAGCTCATGCAGTTGGCTACATTAAACTACTGATGGTGCTCTAAGTTGTAAAGTTCCTGCTGCATTTTGATTAAAACTAGAAATAAATAAAAACTAATAAATAAATAAAAACTCAGCAAACAAGTTGTTAAATCCACACACCAATAATTCATTAGTCTCAGTGAATCATTAATTCTGCTCATTAGAGCCGATGAATCTAAATCAACAGGGCTGACGGTGAATGAGAGAACTCAACACTTAAGTCATTTATTCCTGTTCGCTCAGTGACATCAGAGCAGATGGGTCTGATGTAAATGTTTGGCACCTGAACCCGAGGGACAAACTGTGCTGTGATCTCACATCTCTCCCACTCACATGCAGACTCAAAATAGGCTCTCCACCATTTGAAATCATGGCGAGACAAAGACAAATGATCAGTCAGACAAATTAATAGACTTGTCAGGTAATTGTGCGTCTTTTTTTGGTTGGTTAAAAATCAACAATGTCTGATTCCAAAAGGTAAACTTCACATTTCCGTTTTTTTCTCTCTTTAAATTAAATGAATCACAGTGCCTATGAGACTGGCAACAAACAGGTTTTCCTTTCAAATGACACCAAGTAATAAACACATAAATAGTCTGTTAATGAAATAAATAGAAAAGTGTAAAGACTTAGGTAGTAGATTCTAAGCACTAATTACATCTCTTGTATGTTTGAAGCAGCTATACATTCATATAAACATCACAATGAGTTAACCCTGTGATTATTACAGTGTACATGTTGATTTATGAGGTTGTTACAGAATACTGACAGCAACATGGATCAAAAACAAAATTAATGACAAAACTTGGATGGAGCATAATTAGCTTTTTTTTTCACCTCACACACATGAACATAGAGCTTATGGTGGAGGTTTTGTGATAATACATTAACTTCTCACATCACCCATAATTACAGTAAGTAGCGCACACACAGGATGTAACGTGACAAATTCTGAAAATGCAGACAGTGACCTGGGAAAGTATTCAGGCAACTTTACTTCCTGTACATTTCATCGTGTTTTATATTCATCCCAAAATAAACCAATTAAAATCACCTTTTTATAGATTTTTGATACTTTGAAACTTGCTTGTTATGCAACTCAGATCAGGAGTTGAGTTTAAAAAACATACTTTCAGCAGACTTCCATGTTACAGAAATGTAATTTTTGCAGTTTGGTGATAATAAAGAGTGGAATCAACTCATTTCATCAAATTATTCAAATGGACAATTACAGCTCCTGGTGTTAATGGCTGAAGAGTGGGCACATTCGCTGCTGATTTCGTACATTCCCCTCTCAGACTAAATGAATAGACGGGGAGATAACGCAGTGGAGTGATGAGGAGAAACTTGCAGTAATCTCATTAAAAACTTGTTATCTTCACTTGTCGCTCTGAGCTCTCACCTCGCGTTACTTCTCTCACCTCCAGCTTTCTCAGACAAGTACACAAATCATACAGTATATGCACACAATCACACTGCACTTGAATATGAATTTACAGAGTATTTACATGACTGTATACACACACACACACACACACACACACAGGCACGCACACACAGGCACGCACACACAGACGGAGAATGCACTTGGCTGAGTTTTCTCATGACTCAGTAACACTGTAAAAGTCAAGCACATTCTCCAACACTTTAATAACATTCCTGCCTCTAACCACAACATCTCACCACACACACATACACACACACCACAGTTGGGTATTAGCTTATATTAAATATTAACAGAATATGAGTGGATTGAAGTTGGGTAAACTTGTGGTTTATGTTGTTGAGTCAAAATTTGGCAATTATTCAAACATTTCTAAGGTTTTAGGAGCAACACAATAGGCAAAAGAGTCAATGAACACTATGGGAGAGGAAAAGGATCTTGAAGACAAACCCACACAAACGCACACACGCACGCACACACGCACGCACGCACAGAGTAACTTATAGTAGTGCCAATCATTATTTCCTCCACTAACATTTCCATTTCCGTCAGACTCTTCACTCCTCTCCCTCCAGCACTCCTTTTGGCTGCTTGCTGTCTTCCCGTTTGGCCGCCTCGGCTTCCTTCAGAGCGCTGATGACTGGTAACCATGGCGATGGGAGCTCAGGTCCAGTCCTCTTAACCTGGTTGAGGTGGCTGAGAGCAGCGTACAGCCCGGTGTCTGTGCCGCCGTGGATCCCTGGCTCCTGCTGCTGCTGCTGCTGCTGCTCTGTGTAGTACATCTCCAGAGCTGCCGGGGTGCAGTGCTTCTGCTGTGTCGACAGCAAGAACAGGACATCTGCATTGGTCTCTGTTTGACTGTTCTGACTCTAACAACAGAATAAAGTCTCGACCAGAGGGTCAGCACGTCTGGCGTTGTGCTGACAGCTTCTCTATGTTAGACAAAGCTCTAGACAAGTCATTAGTAAGATGCCTGCTAAAGTTAGGCTATAGAGCTTTCAATTGTGTGTAATAACCTTCACTGGGAGATGATGTCATGGATTTGGCTCATTTGCAATTTGAAAATCAGAAAGTAAAGTTTGAATGAGGATTATTTTGTCAGACAACTTCCAAGAGCAAGAACAAAGCTTCAAACGCAAATTAAAAAGGTCTGTAAAACGCATACCTGTACAAGGAAACTGGCTTGAAAAGTCCTCAGTAAGTCTTTTAATGTTCAGGTTCTTCAAAGTTTCACATTACAGGCTTTTAGGTTCCTGTGTTGGAAACCTGACAATGGGTGTTTCGTCTAGACAACTTAAAAGGTTGCACAAATGCTGTACAAACCAATCCATCAACGGAAACCTGTATCGCACAGTCCTGATGACTATGAAGTCAAAGATGCGCGGGCGAAAACAGATTTTTATCAGTTTATACAGAGCCTGTTACGACTTTCCACCAGTGGGAAACAAGTGAGAACAAATGTTAATGTGATGGACAAAGTGAGTTTTTCTTTAATAATCTGCACAGCAAATGTTTCTACAAGTCAGATCAAAGGAGTGAAAATGCCTTCTGACAAAGTAGTTTTTCTTCATCCTAGTGCGCAGATGAAGTTAAAGACTCGCAGTAGTCTACTAGTGCGCCGCGGTTGCCAGGCGCAGCCCTGGTTTCACTTAAGGAAAAAGCATCCTCAGAAACCAAAACTCGCTTGTTTTTGAAGCGAGGAAAGCTGTGCAGCATGAGACAACGTGGGTAAATTCAATCAGCCAGACTCAATGTCCAGCCTGTTTACGTTATACTTTGGAAGAAGGCCCACTTTGTTGTGTTGACCTCACAAGCATTTCCCCTCTGAGGATCCACTACCTGACCTTGTCTCACAGCGAGGAGCCCAGCCTCTCAAAAGCACAGCAGTGACTACGCCACCCTCCATCCTCACTCCTCTTTTTATGTCTCCAACAACACATTAACAGGAAAAAATGCTGAAAGCAACTGTAACCGGCAAAAAACTTCAAAAGCCTTGCCGGAAGGTCCCCCCCCTCCCCCTCTTCCCTTCCTTGCTTCCCCCCTCACTGTTAAGCCTTTAATCACAGTTTAGTCACGCTCAGCCCTAATTAAAGACCCCTCCGATTCACAGGCAGGCGTCCCAATCTCTGCCTGACCAGAAAGCGGGCTGTGTCGCTCCCTCGCTCTCTCCTTCTACCTCGCTCTCTCTCCCGATCTCTCATTTTCCTTTGTGAGACAGGGTCTTTAACTAACATGCGTGGCAGCGCTGGTTCAGAGCACGATGCCTCCAAGGTGTTATTTAGAGATAATGAGTTTGGTTTTCTAGCTCCAGTTTTTCTGAGAATCGTCCTGAGGTGACTGGTGTGAGGGTGTGCCGAGAAACAGGGCATCAGATGAGCTGCACCGCAGACTATGTAAGTGCCCTTTGAGTGGGTGTTGCACAGTCCACTTTAGTCTGGATAATGAAATGATTAGTCTGACATCGGAGGTGGACTCTGATGTGAGCGGCTTTTGTCAACTACAAGTAGTTATTAGTGTCTGATTTTCAAAAGAGATTCATGCATCTATATATTTGAGCAGGAATACTGAACACAAACTCAGAAAACTCACAAAAACTGCAAAGTGTGTGTGTGTGTGCCTACCCTTAGGATGAAACCCTCTGGGCAGGTGAGCTGGTCATACCACATCGCTTTGTACATGAGCAGGAGGAGCAGACTGGTCAAGAAGGCCAGTGTGATGAGGATCAGACCTGTGATCTGGACAACATGCACATGAACCATAAGCTACTTAAGTATGTGTAAATGATAAGGATGGCAATATCATATTTTTAATAGCAACAAACTGAGGTGTTTTCCATAGTTTTGTGGGAAATATAGAGTTGTATGGTGCAAAAGAGATATATCAGGTTGTGGTTACACAGACAATCCTTATTAACAGGATTGATCCATTGGTGGTTTTAGACTTTGGCATTAATGTGGAAAAATAAAAACGATGCCAGGCTTATACTGAAATAAGAATGTACATGCTTCTTTTGTGTTGTCAGGCTGTTCTTGTACCTTGGCTTTCTCTGAAACATCACTGTAGAAGTTGATGTTCAGCTTCTTGATGTTCGGCACGTACAGCTTGTTCTTCTTCTGCTGCTGTAGCTGATACTGTGTGGATGTCTTCACAATGATCTGCAGAAGAGATAATCATCTATCACTCTGACTCTTGAAAAATAAAAGCTTAGATCTCCTAATTAGCAATTATCCACATATCTGTTGAAATCTCCACTCTTCATGTCTAAAAATACATGTGCATCATTTGCAAAGTGATGCACACGTATGAATATTATGTTAATGTTTCAACAGCTTCTAATCAGCCTGTGGAACATCCCAAGCTGCTGAGCACATCATCCAACCAAAATATGACAGAGAGCTTTCTTTGTGCATTATGCATTAAGAGAAGTGCTTGCATGGCATGGGCTAATGCCAAGGTTTTAACCCTGGACAGTAAGTCAGGGAAGGTAAATACAGCAGTTTCAGTGTTGGGGTTTATGCTGAAAAGCTAATACCCACATTAATTTTAATGTGTGCATTCAGAGTCAGACATGTTCTGCAGAAAGATGCAATCCGTCGGCTATTTCTATAATGCTGTAATATAATAATATAATGCATGGTTTAGTTGTGGTTGGTGTGTAACTTGGAAACACAGGAGCTGTTTCTGAGAAAAACAAATGTAAGTGAGCAAACACACTGACACACAGGCTGGACTCACCTTGTCTGTGAATGGCTGCTGGAGCTGGTTGACCTCCAGGGGTGTGATTAGAGGGATGTTATCAAAACCGTCGTCCGCAGATGGCTGCTTCTCCAGCTTCTCAGACAGATTACTGCCCAGCTTCACCATGGCTGCTTAGCTGCCCGAAAATGCCTGGATGGATCTGGAAAACAGGGATGGACAGCTCGAGTCAGGCTGACTCAGACTGTGTGTGTGACCAAATGTGACAGCACTGCTTGTAGCTTGAACCGAGGATCCTGCCAGGACATGGAGGAAGGTGGAGAAAATGACAGTGTGATGTGTAAAACACGACATGATGAATGTGGTGTGTAGACCACGCCAAAGGAGAAGAAGTTGAAAAGATTAGTTTGTAACCATGCTAAATGGCTTGTGATGTTGGTCTAATGTGGCAACGAGTCAAAATTAAAATGTGTCCAACTTTAGTTTGTGACCAAATACCTGTAGCATCTCCCTCAGCCTTCAGTTATAAATTAGCATGCTACATCAGTCCGACTGCCCCAAAGTCCGACGGCTCATTTCTCCGACTACCCATTCTACAGCGTTAAGGTTAGGTTTAGTGTAAGGTTAAGGGGTTAGGGCTACTTGGGTCGGAGAAATGGGAGGTCGGACTAATGGACGCAAAAATAAAGAAATGTATGGTCGGAGAAATGGGTAGTCGGACAGACATCATGCGCCCCATGCTACCACACTAAACCATTATAGTCACATCATGGTAATCCTTTAGGCCTATGGTCAACATAGCCTTCACTGAGCTGTCAAGCTGTTAGCCTCGTTAGTGTGGCAAGGTGAAGAGGGCCCGGGCGGGGATTGAACCCACACCACCCGGGTAAGAGTCACGTGCGCTTGCCAGTCAGCCAAAGGGACATCCCCTTGGCCAAGTAGCCAGGGCGCATGATCAATTGGAGGCATAGTGAACTTCAACTGTCACATCAGCTTGTTCAATCAAACAATACATTCAATGTGATAGAAAAACACTCTGAGTAGCCTATGTTGCCTAAGTTTAACTTTGTATCTTATTTGTATCCAAAACTGAAATATCTCACCTTTGCTGGTTGCCTGGCAACAAGAAATGGCTACACCTGTTAAACCACACTGTAGGCTATTCACACTTTAGTTTTTGAACAGATTAAACCAGACTGACTCAGAGGTGCTGAGAGGTGCATTTTGTTACAGTAGCTAGCGTTTTCTCAGCCTTGATGATTCTAAGCTAGCTGGCTGGTGGTTTCAGCTACATTTACTACCAAACGCTCAGCAAGCAAGCAAACAAGCACAATCATATCTTGAGCTCTTCCTCAAATAAACTGACTAATTCAATCTTGTTATGGTAAGCAGATTTCTAATTATGTGGTTTGAAGTGGAGGCGGATTGAAATAACAGTTACCGAGAAGCCTGTTGTCTTCCTGTTTATCAAACCCATAAGTCTAGAATAAACATGTTTCATAACTAGCCTACTGTGTATGACTCATCTCGTGTAACTTCTCCCACCAGTGTCTTTTCTTTAAAATGTATAATCAACGTGCAAATCCAAACGGGCCATCAACATGGCTCTGATATTACTCTTTTTGCTCTCCTCGAGTGAAATGATCACCTAAAAGTGGAGGGAAGAGGTGATGAGCCACTTATCTCATTCACACAGTGCAACACAACACCTTCTGCTAGCCAAGGACCCCACGGGCCAACTGACGCCAGTGACTCACAATGATGATACACACACCAGGAGGCAAAGAGCTACAGTTTATATGCTCTAGCCCGGTGCACAGGAAATGTGTTTTTGATCAAGGAAATGCAGGATCATTAACAAAGGCCACAGGACACGAATAATCTGTTTACGAAGATAGTATAGACAATTCAGGCTGTCAGGAGGTGAAGCCACACTAGTAACGCTGATGATTTTCATGTTGTGAAAGTTATATTAAATCTGAACATTTTATATCTAGGATTATTTCACCAGAAAAAAAAAAACAATCAAGGAGTACAGGTGCAAACTAATCTCTGCTGTTGTATGTTGGGTGAAAGACACCTTTGCAGAAAAGGCTATTATTAGGCCGACTCAAGATTAGAGCAGGCAGTGTCCTTGTTGTGCAGCTACACTGTACAGTACAGTGAGTGGGCAGGTTAGGTGGTCATTTGTGCTGACCACCATTTTTCCTCCCCACAGTTAGAGTGAAACGTGGGTAGCCTACAATGAATCATCCTAATTCTGTGATTAACAAACGAGGGGGGTGTCGCTGACAAACTCCAAGTGCTCCCACAATCCGACAGGAAACATGTCTGAAAGAGCCTCATCACACCTTTAGCAATGCACAGTCACCACTTTTTCACTAAATTATATTACTGTAAAGAAACTATAGTGGAATCAGAAAATTATATCATGACTTTACAGTTTGATTCACTGGGGTAGCTACTTTCACATAGGTTATACACTCCTAAACAAACAGGGCAGTGAAGACGCAGCAGCTCTCTGAAGGTGAATACATGCTGTGTTTGGAATAGGTATAGAGCGGGCTGTTTGCAGGCTGTGCCTCTCAAGTTCTTCAGGGTTCACTGGCCATGCATATCTGAACTTGCTGCATTGAAGACTGCAACAAGATGCACAGGCTGAGGAATCAGAGAGATGCATATACAGCATCCGCACATGAAATAGATATAGGCCTACAAGAATGATAAGAAAGAAAGAAAGAAAGAAAGAAAGAAAGAAAGAAAGAAAGAAAGAAAGAAAGAAATCTATGAATGAAATGGCATGTCAGCCCATTATTGCGTAGGCTACATATAGATCTTCCCTCTCACACTGTACATCCTAGGCTACATGAAAAATGCTTATTTTGTGGACTTCATGAAAACAGCCTAAAGCCATTAATCAAACCACATGTAATTGTAGCTTCTTATATAAGGTGGGCATCCAGGCTATAGCGCAAATTACAACGCAGTTCAGCCTGTCACAGGGAGCGACATAGCCCCACAACACCCGGATAAAAGTGGGATGCTGGTCTATTCATTCTGGCAGATGTAAAACCACGAACTACCTGCGCTAAATCACTTAAACGCATCATGAGGGGGGGAAAACAACAACATCTCACATAGGTACACACAGCCACAGGCTACAGCGAAATATTCCGCAGATGTTTCGATTCCGTTTCATTTTTTTTTACCCGCAAACACAGGGAAACCACTGCAGTCCCAGAAACATTACTGGTGAGAGGAGAATATAAACTTACTGTGGTTTTCCGTGCTCTCCCTCCTCTCCGGTCGGCTGTGGATGGGATCGGACCTCGCTGATGCTGACGGGGACTCGGTGTGAGCGCCGGTTGCCGTGGTGATGTGTGATTCACGGCAGGACTGCGCATGTGATTCAGTGTGGAGCGGCTCCGTCCTCCGGAGGAAACTGGCAGCAGCTCAGTGTGAATGCGCATCTCCAGGCGGCTCACGGGGATTGTGGCTGATCAGGAAATTGCGTTTTGTCTGCCTGGAAAAATAATCATATCTGAGTGTTTGTCATCAATGTGGTAGTCAACGACGCAGTGTGGGTTTTTTTTCTTTCTTTTTTTTCTCTTTTGAATGGAAAACAAACACAAAAGAGTCGGAATTACACACCATTGACATTTTACTCAGTGGCCGCAAAGCAGGCTGTTTGAGATTTACTTGCAGTTATGGTTAAGTGTGTTTAGCTTACGTAGATCAAGAAAAAAGCAAGACAAAAACAGGATTAAGTAAAACAATATGAAGTAGCAGCCTACATCTCACAGTGCAAATGGAACATGCTGGAAAAAACTTAAACTATGTTAGTTAGAAATTTAGTTTAGTTAGTAATTTCTAATATTTTTTCACTAGTTAGTTCAGTTTTAATAGAGTTCAACCTGAGTTAACCGATTTCTTTCTAAAATATTTAAATTTCCTTTACTCCAATATTTTGTTTGGCTATTGCAATGGGATTTGTGGGTAAATAAACCGATTTTTTTTTACTTCTTACAACAAACATTTAACCACGTATTACATGTTTATATTCCCATGATTATAAATGTTAAGAAGATAAAACTTGCCAATGAGTTAACAATAACATGAGACTTATGTTTGGATATGTGTGTGGAGTATCCAATAATATATTGTAGCTCTAACAGGGGCCTTTATGATTGATGAAAAAAAAGAAGAAAGAAAGAAAGCAGCTATACATCTTGTTGCCCATACCTCTAGTGGAGTTTTGTTTTTTTATTTATTTATTTTTCAATGTGAGGTTGTGCTTTTTTACTCAAGTAGTCTAGGAGTAGAAACAGTAGCTTCAGTTTACTGAAATATTCGCATTCAAGATGTAGCCCTAGTGTTTTTAATGGTGATACCATTCAACTCCAGACACGTTTACACACAGTTCACTAGAATGCCAGATAAAGGTCTGGGACTTGAAAACAGGAGTTGGTAATGATAGACAGCAGGTCAAAGGTCAGTGGAAGTGGTGTCGCTCAGTCTTGCCTTTGACCTAGTAAAAGATGTCTCATGACCTGGATGACCTGAGGAATCTTCAAAGACACGTTAAGGATTGGTGAATTTCTGGATTATTTTTTGTCTTGAATCAAAAAGTGTGTCATTGTGAGTCGGGGGAGTTAGCTGAAGCAGCTTCACCTCTCTCAGTGAAGGTGAGGAGGAGGTGAGATAGATGTGAAGCTGTGTGTCAGAGAGAAGGGAAAGACAGAGATGTTTGTGTGTACGTGAGTGCGTATGTGTGGTGAGGGAGAGCAGAGAGCGATGCGTTGGAGTGGGAAGCAGGAGCCAGGCTCGTCTGCAGATTTAGATCAACCTTTTCATGGAAAGAGGACTCCTGCTGTTTTCCTCTTTGGCCGTGCTCGACTGTATGAATTCATTATGCCTTTAGGGGAGCACTCGTCCAAAAATCAGCACTGAACCCCCGCGCCCCCCTGCCAACCCATCAATTGGGCCTACATTTATTATTTTGACCTTTCCTTTGCGGGGGAGAGACATCAAAGTGAATCCTCGACTTATTCCTCTGTGAGGAGACGGAGGTGTCATCCTCACAGTGTGAGAGGCAGACTGCTGGCCTGTGCTGGTTTTGTTGTCAGCGAAGAAGAGAGACGAAGTCTGGGTCAACATAATTAAAATGAGAATCAATTAGGCTGCAGTGGAAGGAGGAAAAACTGGGCGAAAGCAGGCGTGTTATTGTGTGTGGGCATGCATGCGTTTACTTGTGTGTGTCCGTGTGTTTATAAAACTCAGATACGCTGATTATTTGTCAATTTCATGATTAGTCAATTCTTGGAAATATTTAATATTTTCACACATGTATTTAGAAAAAAAACGTGATTACTATTTAATACAAATTAAGCTTTTTATAATGATGACCAAAAACAATTTATACATCAGGCTTCCACACTTTGTTACATTGTGTGATAGTAACCTAAACATATTTTTTATTTGATTAAAACATCATGTAGTTTGTATGATGATATTTTTTATTCTTGCTTATCTTCCAAGCTGGACATAGTTTATCTTTACAGTTCTTCAAAACAAAGCGTTAATGAGAGAATCAACAATCTAAAATCATATAAAGCCATTTCATTAATGCTAATTGAAGCACGCAAGCAAGTTTAAACAAATCACAAAGATTTTTTGTGAAGGATGATGAAAAACATCACATTTAGTTCCCCATAGTAGTCTACACTTTGCATTAAACTGTGATTTTTTGACATTGTGAAGGAGAGTTAAAAATATCAAAGGGCAGCAGTAGTAATGTATCGAAAACACAAATAATAAATTTTATCCCTCAGTCTTCACTGATCATCACTGAATTATTTTGATACAATATCAAAAAGGTTATTGTATCTGAAATCATATGTTTACTTTAGATACATATGTCATGAAGTGACTGGACTTATTTGTGCTGCGCTTCCACTCAAGAGGCAGTACTTGAGCTGACTGTGAATTAAAAGCCTTTGTCATTTTATTTGATGCAGAGCAGTGATGATGTGGTTAAGAGAAAAGGAAGAACAGGCGCTGGTGTTCACCATAAATAATATAGGCCTAGTGCTTCCTTGTGTCTGCAGTGTTTTCGGACTGCCGTTAATTTTGCATGAAAAGATTGTTTCCATGTAACACAAAAGTATACACACAAGCCCCTTTGAAACAACTACATTTTTTAACAATTACTTTACGTCAGTGCTAAGGTAAAGTTATTTGGGGTTGTGATGGGGTTTTGGTCATAGATTTACTTACTTTACCTAAAAGTTCTTCACCTCCATATAATATCAAGTGATGGTTACTTTCATACAAATAAAAGTATGCTCTATATTTTCTGTAAGCGATAATACATTGGTTTATTAAGGGGTTATTAGAGTGTATAGACTGCATAGGAAAAAAAGAAACAAACAAAAGTAAACATAAAATAATAAAGACTATATTTAAATATATTTAGTATTTCATATGAGGCACTGTAGCAGGATGCACAAAGTGTAAGATGGAGTCCTACACTGTAGCTGCTCTGCTGTCCACTCAGCTTCCCTCTGTCATCCACCTTTCAGTTTTCTTCACTCTGGCCCAGCTAAGCACTAACCATCCATGACCTCCCTCCTGGACTGAAAACTCATCTTCTAGACAACATCGCCCTCTTCCCACAGAATGATTTAACCTCTCCTTGCTCTCTAAAAATATCCCATCTCTCCTGCCTCTCTCCTCTCACTACACTCTGTCTCACTCTCAGCATTCACGCCTTGTCCTCTTGCCACAACAGTATTATGAGGACACTCAGGTCTGTAGCTTTTCCCGTTTCAGGCTGCTTGTTATTTCTGGACGCTGGTGAATATAAGCTTATTTTGTTTATGAAAGAGCAAAGTGTATGAAATATCAGATGAACAGTGGAGGGGTATTTAACAACACTGATGGTTCTGACTGGTTTGCTTAATGCTTCCTGTCTGCCGAGAAGGCTCTGATCGACGTCATAATGTGATTATCAGTTATGGATTTTGTCAGGACGAGTCCACTCAGTCAATTATCCTGAGTACTTTTAATCAGTTAATTTACAGTTTGAGTGACACTCAAATGGATCTGGGGAAGGAGGAGTCAACATAAAACATTAAGTATCCAAATGAATGAATAAAAAACATACAGAATGCACTTCAACTTACAAACCACACAACAGGGTCTTCTTAGGTATAAATGTCTGGGAGCAAAATGCAAGGAGTCGCCAAACCTGATTAGATCCATGTCAACTGCTTTACCAACAGTACCACCTAGTGGCTGATCATCCAAATGACATCTCTAGAGGAAGCAGAGTCCAACCGGGAGATCAAGCTTATCTTTTGAACAAGAATGAGTTCAAAAGAAACTCATTCTGGTTAAGTTTAATCAGAGAACAGTCCACTCTCCAGTGTTGTGTCTTAGTTAGTCACTTAGATCAAACATGGGACTGCAACCCATGACTGTCTGGCTGATCCCAAACCAGCTAACTATAGTATTCATTCTATATCTTTATGTTCTGTAACTTTCTCATATTGCAGTTGTCCTTCCGGAAACAAGAACATTTTAAATTTGTGATTTTTGTCTTTTAGGTTTTCATTTAAGGATTCATTTACTGGAGTCTCCCATGTCTTAGAAAAACAGTTATAAATACATGAGATGACAAGCTTTGGAGATAGGCCTACACAGTTTTCACAGGACAGCTATGTTATTGTGTAACTTGTATTTGAAACTCTCCTCTTAACTGAATGTTCAAACAAAGACACTGGATTTACCAATCTGGGATACATTTTAAGAGCCAGCTTTAACTAATCAGATAGTGATGATGTACTAAACAAATGTATCATGTGAACGTAGGGCGAACGCTTATTATTATCATGAAGTGTATCAATTGCATCGTCTGGTTTTCATGGAGATTTGGAATGTAAGGCAGAGTATAAACACTGCCAATGATAACTAAACTTACCATATAAAAAATAAATTGTACTCAACATAAAAGTAAATGCAGTCACGAGACCATTTTGACAGTTTTGGTCCTGAAAGTATTAAAAAAAACGTCCTCTGAGGTGTAGTGAATTAAAAATAAAATCTGTGACTTTGGAACCTTTAAACAACACACAATCCCTAATGCTGCAATTTATGATGTGTCTGTGGCCATAAACTTTAAAACGCGACAACTGAGAGAATCCAATTATCTTAACCAGGTTACACTAAATGGCACACCACCAAATATTATTTAGGACAGACACACTCATTAAGTCTTCAAAGCAATCAGTGCCTCAGAGGATACATTAGTTTTAACACAGAGATAAACAAACATCAAAGTGTTGTGTACCAGTGGGCCATGTTAGTGCCTTGTAATAATGCGTGATAGCACATTAAACCACAGATGAATTCCAGTCAATGGTGTTAATAAACACAATAAACACATCAACACATGATGCAAGCACTATTCCCTTTGCAGATGTGCACCATGACCACAGCTGGCACAAACAAAAACACTGTGTGTCAAAAGTATGGAGATACAGCTCTGCAACTTTGTTAAATACAGGATTAAGTTTCAAATGAGCTCAACAAGATTATCTAAATCTTCTCAGTTTAGAGAATTCACCCCTATTGTTATTATTAACATTGTTTTACACAAGCGCAAAAGTACAAATAATACAAACTGATGATTTTACTGATGGATAGTCAAATTTTCAAATGTGTGGTATGATTTGAGCAAATGCATTTCCCAGTTTTATTAAATTAACTCATTATGCATGCAGACATAAGGCTAATGGGAAAATAACCACATGCAGGTTCCAGTTTATAAGGTACAAAAAACTGTCTATGGCTCGAATTCAATAAAAACCATAAAGGCTGAAATCCAGCATTGAACCAAACTGTGCCATCACTGCTCAGTTAATCAGTCCACTCCAGGCAGACTGTCTCAAATCAAGTGTCAAGATCCTGAGGCCTTAGACAACAACCAAGACTAACAGATGATTGTCCTCATTACTAATCACTTGCACTTGTGACAAGGTCAAGTCAAGGTCAACCGAGCAGTGTCACCGTGACCTCTCCTGCCCCGGACAAATACACAGATTTCACAAAGACAAGTATGGTAGTCCAGACAGACTGTAAATCATACATCAGGGGTTCAGCAATCTCTCCAGAATGAAAAAGAACCTAAAAACTGCAGGCACATGCTTCAATTAATTCTCATAAATGCAGTGAAGTAGAAAGTACAATATTTCCCTCTGGAATGAAGTGGAGTGAAAGTATAAAGCAGCATCAAACTGACTGTACCCACACCCTGTCAACTGACTGCAGTGAATAATATTAATCTTATCTGGATCAACACAACATCCAAGTTAAAAAAAACACACATTTTTGCCACGTTCATTAGAGCACATAGACTCTAAACACCTGTGACCTGTCACTTGATGGACATTGAGCAATTAAACCACAAACACAGAACATCACACAGAAGATCTGACACTTTTACAGGGGCACTATCCCATCGGTAAGATACAGATTGGTTTTAACATTTTGCATCAAAGCTATAGCAGCTCAGTCTTTCGTATTTTTAGTTTAGCTAATATCAAAAAGGTCTAATATAACTAAACCAACACAACCACATAAAAATTAAAAGAGAACCTGTGTTTGCGATAGACTAACATGAGCCAACACTAAAAATGAAGAGTAGTTGTTAGAGATGTTAGGATGTGACCAAATGATCCATCTCCCTCCCAGTCCCCGCGCTGCCCACTCGCTTGTGTGCACACATTAATTCAGAAACTCTAAAGATAATGAAGATATTATGAAAGTAATTTAAACCAACTAGAGATTGTCACAATTTGCTTTTGTGACCTAAGTTGCACACACTTGCAGACAGAGCCACCATTGGAGTGAGGTTGGCAGATGAGACATCAAGGTAAAGAAATAGAAAAGTCCACCTTAGAGGTTGTCTAAAATTACGTGACGAGAGTCATCCAGGTATTGACATGGGAAATACGCTGTAATATTTACAATTCCAGGTATGTAGGTACTATAAATGTTTAACAGACATGGACAAAATTGTTGCTGCCCTTCTATGGAAGAAAGAAAAACCCACAATTTTCAATGACAGAACTTGAAGCTGACAAAAGCAATAATAAAAAAATTAATGAAATGTTAAAATCAGACATTGCTTTTGAATTGTGTGTAATAATTGTGGGGTTTTTCTTCCTTTGACAGAATGGTATGAACATTTTTGTCCACATCTGTAAACCTACTGAACCTTGCCATAGGGGAGCACCACCTGGTTGAACTGTGGACCACATAGAAGCCAATGGCTTCTCTCCTAAAACACACTGACTGTCCCTTTTAACAGTGCAGCCACATCTCTGCTGAGAAGTGAAGAGAGCAGTAAACTCCCTCACCATCATGTGAACTCTGGCCAGTGCAGCCGCCTTTTTTTAATCACAAGGGAAAAAAGGTCAGGGTGTATATTGTCTGTCAGTGGTTCACCACAGAGTTGCCTTTCACGGTCATAGACGCCTGCTGATACTTCACATTTTTGACTAGTCTGGGACCAGTGGACAAAGTGGTGATAATAGCTTTCCATAACTATAAAACCACCTCCTGTCTGTCCTGTGGTCAGACGGGCTTTTCTTGGCGGAACAAACCATACACACTCAACTACACCAAACACTGGACCTCAACCAACCAAAAATACACATGTTTTAGGGTTAAGCGTCCTGTCAGTCTCACTCTACACCACTCTGTTCATTTAGCAATCTTAATAATAATGTGACCAAAGTCAGAACAAACATACACAGGTCCCGGTTTGTCAGGATGGAACATTTCTGTCTCTATAATAACCTCAAGGAAAATGTCAGAAAGTGGACTGTGACTAACGGGGAATCTTACGTCAGTCGACAGCCTAAAGCAGCAGGTTTCAGATTGATAGTAACCTGGGATGTTTACAGCTTAAACCCATTTTGTTTTGATTTAAAACAACTGTTTAATGACCATGTCAGTTCTGCAGAGCCAATGGGGATACGTTCAAATTGGTACTCCTTATAAAAATAGTTCATTAAACTTGTTTTGATTACACAGATTAAAAAATTGCATATGAAAATACACAAAAAGTAGAAAGGCCGCGCACATCCTTTTCAAAAGGTTCTGGCCTCAAAAGTTAATGTAGATGAAGAAAGAAGAAAAGAGGAGACCACACACTGTGGTCTCCTCTTTTCTTTTTTTCTATATGAAAATCACAAAACAGGTCAAACAGAGTTAGACAATTAATGGTCTTAAGTTTTGTTTGCAGGTTGCTGCTGAATTGAAGCTCTTGGCTTTGCATTGTTCTCTGGTTCTCATTGATCATCCAGGCTATCTGGAAAAACGTGTGTCCAGAGTGATTGTTCTGCTTTTGTCTCCATCTAAAACTACAGCAAAACCAAGTTCAAAGAAAAGTTTTCCATCAGTTGTTACGAAACCAGCATGTTGCATCCATAGACTGTAAGGTTGCATCATGGAAAGCGAGCTGGTGGTGGGGGGCAGGAAAAGGGAGGGGGTGGAGGAAAAAAGCAAGGGAGAGGTGAGAAAAAAGAGGAGAGAGCTGATGGTAGAGGGAGGGGAGAAAAAGAAAAGGAGACGTGATATGGAAGGGAAGACAGAGTGTAGAGGAGAGTGATGAAGACAATAGCTGGGGAGTTGGGGAGCACCGTCAGTGTCAGAGATAAATGAGTATGGTCAGTGAGCAGCTCAGCAGGTTCAGGTCAGCAGCTCTCCTCCTCTGGATGATGGACAGTCTGGATGGAACCAAGCTCTGCTTCCCTCAGCTCCTCAACTCCTCCTGCAGGGGTTTATTGCGTCCTCCCTCTGAGGCCGTCCTCCTCTACGCGCTGCTCTGCTCCGTCAACGTGCTCACCATAGCCCTCAACCTGCTGGTTATCATCTCCATCTCCCACTTCAGACAGCTCCACACCCCCACCAACCTGCTGCTGCTCTCCCTGGCCACCTCAGACCTCCTTGTGGGGCTGCTGGTGATGCCGGTGGAGACGGTGAGATTTATAGAAAACTGTTGGCTGCTGGGTGACATCATGTGCGCTCTGTCTTACATTATCGGCTTCACCCTCATCTCGACCTCTGTGGGGAACATGGTGCTGATATCCATCGACCGTTATGTAGCCATTTGTTACCCACTGCAGTACCCCAACAAAATCACTCGTAGAAGAGTAGAGGTGTGTGTTACTCTGTGCTGGGCCGGCTCACTTCTCTACAACGGCTTGATCTTAATGGAGCATCTCAGCCAGCCCGACAGACACAACTCCTGCTACGGGGAGTGTTTGGTGGTGATTAATTACATCTCTGGAGCTATTGACCTTGTGTTGACTTTCATCAGCCCCTGCTTAGTCATAGTCACGTTGTACATGAGAGTGTTTGTTGTGGCCGTCTCACAGGCTCGTGCCATGCAGTCTCACATCATGACTGTGGCAGGTGCTTCAGTAAGAATCACAGTAAAGAAATCAGAAAGAAAGGCAGCGAGGACTCTCGGTGTTGTCATATTGGTGTTTTTGTTGACTTTCTGTCCATATTACTACCCGTCTTTTTCAGGGCAGGACACTTCAAACAATGTTTCTGTTTGGCCTGTTGTGTCCTGGTTGTTGTATTTTAATTCTTGTCTGAACCCACTCATATATGCTTTTTTCTATCCGTGGTTTAGAAAAACTATCAAGTTGATAGTTACCCTCAAGATACTAGAGCAGGAATCCTCTCAGGCAAATATACTTTGATGTTGTTAAACAGTCATTATTGGCACATATCTGAGTGTAACAAAATTGAACTGCCGTTAGTCCTATGTGTGATGTATTTGTCAACATATCACATCCTACATATCATAACTTGATTTAACGGATTTTACTGACATCATGTATATGCTGTTACATTAATACTTCTAACTTAATTAGCCCCCCTTTCTATCTGCACTACAGTCTGTAAGAATTAGTAGTGAGAATGTGTGAGAACTGTTTATTCCATCAATGGCTATTAACCAGCAAATCTTCATATAACTGTTTGTTTTGTTATCTCTGCAGCATCAATGCCAAACAAAGTAGCAAACCCAGAAAGAAAATGTTTAGAATATGACTGTGATTGTGAGTAGTTATGTATCTCTATGCACTGTCTTAAGGGGATAGTTCACCCAAAATTCAAATTTGAAATTATCTACTCACCCTCATGTCGACTAAGGGCTGGGAGAAGTTTCAGAGTTATCCGTGGCTTCTCCGAGTTACATGGGGTCTTGGCGTAGCAGTGCATGTCCATATAACGGTTGCAAATGGATACCAACTGTCTTCGTAACAAAAAGACACACCAAAAAATCAAATCCAAATTCAAATACCTCCATGCTGCTCGTATGTAATGTCCGTCTTATATTGAAGCCCTGAAATGCAAAAATGTCCCCCCAAAAATTAAATAAGTCTATATTGTTTTGTAGTGGAAGCTTCTCAAAGCTCCTCTTCCCGGTTCGTCAAATTTGTACGAACTGGGAAGAGGAGCTTCCGCTACAAACAAGCTTTGTGTTTGATTGGACAGAATGTGTCTTGTTTTATTAAGATTTAGGGGGAAATGCATTTTATCCACATGTCAGCAATTTCATTCAACACAGGATTGTGGCAAGTTAATCTTTGATTTACACATCTAAGCTTCCAGCTGTAATGAAAAACTCTTGTGTAACACATTACTGTATTTAGTTATGAGAAAAAAAAAGTTTAACAGCAGATTATACAAATCTAGATTGTACTATCTTTTGTGTTACCCCTCCCCCCTGAGTCCCTAGAATGAGGCTTAAGGAAGTGTGGACATAAAATGTATGAAAATACAATAGAAAAACTGCATTAGTCTTGTTCTATCAATGATGGTTGAAAAATACAAATAATAAAGACATTTTAATAAAACACACTGTCATTTATTTTTGTAAAAGATAAAAGATATTTACATTAACAGTTTGGTTTTTAGAAAACCTATGTTGCTTAACAAATGTTTAACAATATGAACAAACCAAAAAGCAAACATTTAATACTTGAGTCACCTCATCTCCTGGACTGAGACTTGGGTCGCCTGACCTCTGTAATGAACAAAACAAATAATGTGTGAAACTCACAAGCTGAGTGTGTCTTCTTGTTCAAGTTATCTGTTATTAATAGCAAAGTGTGAACACAGAAAACAACACAACAGGAAACGTAGATCAGACAGTGCCTTACATCAATTTATCTTCTATAAAAAAAATCAGAAATTTTATGCAGTACATCAGAACATCGCAACACAAATCACTAATCATGTAATAAAATGAAATGTCCTGGGGGGGTGATAAAAAGTGGGACCTGACATAGATATGAATTATTAAGTGTAATGTGTGGGGAAACATTAAAACATTAACATAAATATAAATACCTGGGATTTCATGCGGCCAGAAGTCATCACAAGCTGGACATCGTGGCTCTGATCTTCCTTTAAAATACCGGGCCACACATGGGTTATGTATTCTTATGCCACACGCAGGATTTTCGCAGATTTGGCACTAAAAAGAAAGAAAAGTTGTAATCACATCAGATTGTATTTATCCAAACCAAAATCCTCAAAGAATTAGGCTATGTTTTATGTACAGGGTTAAGTGAAACTAAAATTAAATCTATTTCTTTCAAACTATAGACAAAACCACATCAATTAACAAATTAATTATTCATAATTTCTATTTATGTAGTCCACTGTTAGTCTTTGTGGTCTGTTCACTTTTTGTCTTGAAGATACCTTCTCTTCAAATAGTATGTATACACAGTGACTATGATTTCAGACTGAATATGTTGGTTTTTATAGAAACTTGATCTGATGGCATTTATAATCATAACACCCCCCAAAAAACTGTCAGTGTCAATGACAAAACTGCTAGTAAGGACTAACTTGATACCCTGGCTTCAAAAAAGGGAAAAGCTGTCTCCTCAGTACATTTTAGTGAGAGAACGTAAGTGTTTCATGATATTAACACAGTATATAAATAACAGAACTAATAACAATTTATTCAAATTACATTTTAGAGAAACAGAGCAAACATTTACCTGGAAAGCGATGTTGTGACAGATATGACAAACTTTGACCTGGTCTTGATACATCGTGCGGAGATATGGCTCCATCTCTATAATACACCTGGTGGACAAGGTGTATTCTCCCCGTTTCTAAATGAATGAACAGAAATGACATAACAAATCCAACAGAAAAGATGACAAAACTTTTTTTAATATGATTAATAGATGAGTTATTGGTAAATAAAATACCATCATTATTTGCATCCACACATGCAATGCTCATGATGTGAAATGCAGGTAATGGATATAGAAATATTAAATCAGAAGAAAAAGAAACCTACAAATATGAGTTTCGGATTGTCACTTTGTTTCTATTGCCAATATTTCCAGCTAAGCTTTATCAAGGACATTTTTCTACATATAAATACAGAACAGTATTTTACCTCACTGAGCCATTTGTCGCGTACAAGTCTGTTCAGCAAGTGCTCTGTCTCGCTCTTCTTCAGCTTTTTGGAGGTCATAGTGTCTGCACTGTTCAGGATGTCAGTGGACGAGGCCTTGCCATTTTCAGACCCAACAATCAGGTCCATCTGAGGCAAAGCAGCTAGAGTTAGTCATGACATGATGATACACCGGCACTGCAGATAATTGTCGAAAGATGAGATACTGATGTTAATTGTAAATGTTAGATGATATTGCGACATAATGTTTCTTCTTATCAGTTCATCTTTTTGCCTTTTCACTCTCCATAAAGTAAATAAATGTTCATTGTGTTTGCTTTTGTACAGTTATGGTTACAGTCTCTCTCTCTCTACACTTTTATTTCAGTCTAATTGATTTGTCAAAGATGAAACAGAACACAACAAACAAAAGTAAGATAAATTAGACTGACACTGCATTATATTTTTATTTTCAAATTTATATAGATATTGTATCAATATCATTCTTGTGAATTGTTTCGGGCACATCAATCAAGTATTGAAAATCTGGGTCCGTATTTATCAAGCTTCTTATTACTCCTAACAAAACTGCTAAGAGTTGACCTATGAGTAAAAAAAATCTTTTTTGTGCTCCTACACCAGTGATCATCAACTGGCGGCCCGCGGGCCGAATCCGGCCCGCCGAACCTTCCAATCCGGCCCGCGACTGAGTTCTTATAGTTTACAAGCATTGTATTTATCGGGCTCTGTGCGCCTGTAAGTCAATGTGCTGGGAAATGGAGACACGCTCAAAGGCCCCTGCGCTAGCCAGGCTAGCGCCGCCTACTGGTTCCAGCGCATTTCATTTGCCTCAACCATGTAGTCAGGTAACTAGCAACACTCTTCCGTTTGCTCCGTCCGTCCAGATGGACGGACCAATCAGCGAACAGATGGGTAAGTGAAGGCGATGACGTTGAACTCAAGCGCCCAAGCTAACCTATGAGCTTCACCGGTGTATAGCACACGTGACCCCCAAGCAGCAGCGATTAGTTGAAGCAAATGTAAGCAACCGCCTCTCGGAAGCAAACGAATCCCTATGGCTCGTGTTCAGACGCTATATGAAATGTAATGAAATTAGCGGCTGATGCATCAGGCTACCCCTGCGCTGGGATTAGGAAACACCGCATACCCAAAGCACCATGCATGAACGTTTAGGGAGCTGCTGGACTGCAGGGTTTTCCCTGCCTGTCTGCAGAGGCCAGCTGGGTGATTTTGGCCGCCGCGGCCGCCTCGGTTAAACGCCGTGGTTGGTTGTGCATGCGTTCAGATGTAGAGTCTTTTGCGCACTTCAGTGTAGATGCGCGCTATGCACGCTCTCAAAACAGAAGCGATTTGGTAGCGACGCGTGTTTGATGCCACTCAGTTGTTGTTTTTTTCTGTACGGACCTCCTCCGGTGTTGTGTCCCGGTTCACCCTCGGCCTGTGTCTCTCCTACTGTTTCCTACTGAGCTCTGTCGTGTGTGGAAAAATGTCGCCTCCAAGATGTAAAATGTGCATTATAGAAGAGAAACAAGCATTTCAGGACTACTGACTTATATCAATCAGAACCGATTGTCAGCCTCCTTTCGTAGGTTGAAACACAGGCCAGGTCAGTGTAAAGCTCCAGCATGGGAGTATCTGAAAGTCAGCTGTCAAGATTTTTCATTTTATATCATACAAAACACCAAAGATATGTAAATGAAAACTATGAGCTTACAGGTAAAATAAAATATTAGCAACTAAATGATTTGGCAAAAAGGTGACTTTAATTTCAATCTTGGCCTATTTGAATGTCCGGCCCCCAAGGTGTCTGTTGAGAAAGATTCTGGCCCTTCGACAAATATAGTTGATGACCCCTGTCCTACACTATGAGTATGAGATTTACAAGTTCTGCTCTCGTCAGATTCATTTCTGTATGTGAACATAGCTACAGTATCACAGCTCCCTCAAACATTAGCTGCTACTCAGCTGTGCCTGCATGGTCACTACTTACTTAAGTTATATTTCAGGCAGTATAAGATTAGTGAGGATATCTGAAGTATTTTATTCTAAGTCTGCTGCATAGGACAGCATTGTAATGTGCAGAAATTTCTACTCTTCAGGTCACTTACAAAAGGTTTCTTTGCAGGAATGTCACCTCCACTTACCATTTTCCTGAACAGCTCCAGTTCATTGTCGGCATAATCGGATGACATCCTGGTGATGTCAGTCTCAGCCATGTTCACCTGGTGAAAATTGGAGTAAAACTGTGATTAATAATACCTCACTTGGCTCACTGTACTTTTAATACCGATACCAGTCTTCTTAGATTGTTGCTTTATAAAGCAGTTTAATTTGCTGAACTTCAAAACTTAAGTCACAGGGGAAAAGATGTTTCTTTTGTTGTGCTGAACTTCCCTGACTCTGTACACAGATACACACAGTAAACAGGTCTTACCACAGCCCAGTGGAGAAATGAAAGACACTTACCAAGGCGTAGTACTGCTGACCGTTATCTTCCGACATCCCTTTTCTGACCTGCATGAACATAGGCTGCAGCTTTGAGTTGATTGTATCAATGAACTCGTCCAGTTTGTCAGGAACACACTGGGCTGCAAAGAAAAGAAACAAAATGTGTTCACTCTCATATTTACAGTGTCCTTGTCCAAATGAAGCAATTTAAATGACAATTCCAGGCAACTTCAAACTCAAGCTATAGTTAATTTAGGTCTAAAAGAAGAAATCTGAAGATTTTCTTTTTAATTGCCCCTGTTTTTCAGCAGCTGTCTGTCCCTGCATCATAACGGCAGCGATGAATGAGAACGGACCGATCTTACGCTGCTTACATCCCACCACAGACAACGTCAGATGGCTATTCAAACATACACTGAGGGTTTGTTTACTTATAGAAAGCCGATGGAGCTGTAATACAAAGTCTCGCGAAGTCTAGTGCAAGAGTCAAGTTGACACGCTCAGTATGTTTACAGGTAGAATAAACAACAGCCAGACTTACTTCCTTTGTTCTTTCAGACGACCTGTAAACATAGTCAACTTTACTCTGACACAAGACTTTGTATTACAGCTCAGTTTACAAACATGTTTGCTTGTTTGAAGTAAACAAACCCCTCTGTGTATGTTTAAATGGCCATCTGACACTGATGTAGAAAAAAATCGGTTTGAGGGATGTAAACCTGAACAGCGTAAGATTGGTCCACTCGCATTCGTCGCTGCCGTGGCGATGCAAGGACAGACAGAACTACAGCAAAACAGGAAGAAGAAAATCTTTTAGACCTAAAATATTAGGAAATTATAGCCCCAGGTTGAATTTGCCCGGAATAGTCCTTTAAGCTACTTGAAAAACCAATGACTTGACAAGTCCTGGCAACTTAAATTTCAGATGTGAATATACTTATTTGGACAGAAAAGTAACTTACTTTCTAAGAAAATAAAAACATTACTTTGTCATTTAACAAGGTCATCACATAGTAAGTTGTGCAGTAAAGCAAAATCACTGTAAAAGTCTGAAATCAACCGCCTCTACTTGTTTCTAGTTTCTACTGTAGTTCTACTTCTTATGGTTTTAACCATAAAGTTTAAAAAGTTGGAAGTTTACCATCCATTAAATCTTTGTTTATGATTTAACATGTATGGAATCAAATATAATGCTAAATATTGGATCATAATTGAGCAACAAAATACTGCACAAGATGCATATGTACATGAATACACAAATATGTTTTGTATATGTCAATATAATGGAAATATTCTGTTGAATTTCAAGGCAGAAAATGCTGAGGCTCTGCATATTTCTGTTCTTATCATTCGGGAATAGTCCGGAATCTGTATACTTCTAACCAGTGTTTCTAGATTGGAAAAAATGTGTAGAACATGATGAGCCAAAATGTCATCTTTTTATGCAAATTAGTTGAATCATAAAACAAATTTGTATATCTCAGCCAATATTGCAGATATCTGAACAAATAAGGGGTCTACCCATGTTTTGAGTCAGAGATCATAATAAAACTATTTATAAAGTGACCACATGTTGGTGACATGCTAGTAAGCAAACTAACCCTTTTGTTTCCAATTACAAGACGCAATGGAGATACCAAATAAGGTGTCTAGACAGAGGTTGTTGTGTGTTTAACCAAGTTTCATTTGTCAAACATCATAATAGAACTCTTGTTGATGTGACCATTTCTCTTTCCCATGCCAGATAAACAGTTAAGGTCTCCACTAAACTCATCATCGTTTTCACTGAAATCATCAGCTGTCTCTTTCT
This sequence comes from Decapterus maruadsi, assembly GCA_030347415.2. NCBI lineage: Eukaryota > Metazoa > Chordata > Actinopteri > Carangiformes > Carangidae > Decapterus > Decapterus maruadsi. Next base: position 24,736,568 of record CM064901.1, on the reverse strand, counting down.
CCTCCTCTTCCTGTTCATGCTCTCCAGTGTCATGGGGGTCAACCAGTCAAGTTGGTAGGATAGGACCACAGGACCACACCGGTTTCAACACTTCTTCATCAGTCTTCATCCATCCTTTACCCTCATCATAGGGTTTTGGTTTTTCCAGAATAGGTTCATCAGTTCGCTTGTACAAGGTGACACGGTAGTTCACACGTTGGGCATGTGGCTTCAGAGCAGAGTGGCATGGAGGAAGGCCAGCCAGGTCAACCTTAGACTTACAAGTGAGTTTCTTGTCCTCCCCCACCATGTTGCATAGCAACTTGGCACAGACAACATCCACTGAAGACTCACAACTCTGTCCAGACATCAGACAGGTGAATTTCTCCAACTGCCTCAGCATCTCAGGCTTGACACTCTAGCAGTCACTGAGTTGACTGAATATGTGAAACCTGAGATTCTTCTTCAAGGACCCCACCTTCCTTCTCCCTTTGATGGCACTGGTACAGTCTTCTCCACTGAACACATAACCAAGAAGAGTGGTGTTCTGCAATACTGCTACTGCCTGGCTTCTGGTGCACCTGTCCCCATTGATGTTTAGATGGAAGTGTTACAGTACGAGCAGAAGCTGTGGGCAAGGCTGCTAAAGCTGACTCCATCAGACCCCTACAGGGTGAAGATCCAGGAAGCTTCTTTAACCCAACACCTACAACTTCTCAACAGCTCTGAGCTTACAGAATCCCTGGGAGAAGACTACTCCACCAGTCTTCTTGGGTTCTGTGTGTTCAGTGGAGAAGACTGTACCAGTGCCAAGCATATTGTTTTGGCTTTTTCATGCCTTTATTTGACAGTACAGTTGAAAGAGACATACGGAGGCAGAGAGAGGGGGAATGACACGCAGGAAAGGGCCGTCTGATGCAGGATTCAAACCAGGGCCGCCTGCATGAGGACTATAGCCTCAATATATGCTTAACCCACTGCGCCACTCGGTGCCCCGGAAGGTGGGGTCCTTGAAGAAAATCCCAGAGATGCTGAGGCAGTTGGAGAAATTCACCTGTCTGATGTCTGGACAGAGTTGTGAGTCTTCAGTGGATGTTGTCTGTGTCAAGTTGCTATGCAACATGGTGAGGGAGGACAAGAAACTCACTTGTAAGTCTAAGGTTGACCTGGCTGGCCTTCCTCCATGCCACTCTGCTCTGAAGCCACATGCCCGACGTGTGAACTACCGTGTCACCTTGTACTAGCGAGCTGATGAACCTATTCTGGAAAAACCAAAACCCTATGATGAGGGGCAGGTATGGATGAAGACTGATGAAGGAGTGTTGAAACCGGTGTGGTCCTGTGGTCCTATCCTACCAACTTGACTGGTTGATCCCCATGACACTGGAGAACATGAACAGGAAGAGGAGGAGAAAGAGGACGGAGAGGATGAGTTTAACTCTTTGATGAATTCAGTGAAAACAGTGATGAGTGATGCATAGTGGAGAACCATTTACTGGACTGTTTATCTGGCATGGGAAAGAGAAGAGTGGTCACATCAACAAGAGTTCTATTATGATGTTTGATCCAAATAAACCATGGTTAATAAAGCAGATATCAGCGATCCTGTCGTTTTGGCTAATGCTCCGTTCAAGGCAGGCTTTTGAAACCATAAGTTACGGCTTCAAGTCACGACTACGACTTTGTAGTGTTCCAGGTAACCCGTAACTCGTGTTTTTACAAACTGTTGCCTGTGAAAGTCTTCCGACCTGTGAACTCGTATCGAAATGGTACGACTCACAGGTCGGAAAACCAAAAGCTTCCTTTGATAGCATGCACCCTACGTCACCACATTCACGCGCATCCCTTGGCTGCACACAATGCCGTTCTCTCTCCTCATTGGATAACACTTGTATCCCACAAGGAAAGTTTTCTCCTGGTTTACAGCAGAGCAGAGTGAAGGAGAGACTCGTGTTTCGGCTGAAACACTCCATGTAAGTGATTGCTGACGGAAAATAGGACTATTTAGGACTTAGATTAACAAAAACATTCCTCTGACTTCTGCTTTAAACACACAACAACCTCTGTCTAGTCACCTTATTTGGTATCTCCAATATTGGCGTCTTGTAATTGGTAAAAGGGTTAGGTTTGCTTACTAGCATGTCACCAACATGTGGTCACTTTATAAATAGTTTTATTATGATCTCTGACCCTCAAAACATGGGTCTAGACACCTCATTTGTTCAGATATCTGCAATATTGGCTGAGATATAGTCAAATTCGTTTTTTTCCATAATGGCGGCACTAATTTGCATAAAAATGATACAAGGGACATTTTGACAACTTTTTAACATAGCTCATCATGTTCTACACATTTTTTCCAATCTAGAAACACTGGTTAGAAGTATATTTCCGGGGGGTGCATGATACCCCCCTCTTCCCACCGGACTAGAATCTGTACAGGCCTTCATCTGTATTGAATCATGTCTCCCAATGCACTTTGAGTTGAGTTATTCAAAATGTATTATGTACATTACAAAGACTCACTGTTGTGTGTTTCACAGCAATGCTGATGAAGTGTCCGTGCCCCTTGTTCATCAACAATGCCATTGGCCATCATGGTCTGCAGAAACCTTCGATGGCTGTCTCCCATCTGTCGTGACATGGCTCTGGACTGAAACACCTACAGAGTAATGAATGGTTTAAAACTTACTGTACATGAGGAGATGTTTCTTATAATAATGGTTGCATCATTTCATACAAATGGACCCATTCAGAGGCTTGAGAAGTTAGTGAGAATGCATGAGAAGACACATTTCCTTAAGAAAATTGCTTAACACTACAGCTATAACTATACATGTTGAGACTGAGACTGTTCGTTAAAATGCATAAAAAAATTAGGACAGCAACAAATTGTTTTCATTTATGATTAATTTCAGCAGTATGTCACATACTGTCAACTCCCCACAAACCAAGAAGTCTTCAGATGTTCTGTCAACTCAACAATTCAAAACCCAAGGCTAGTTTAGTAGTGCTGATAGACAAAAATGTAAAATTATTGTCATATTAAAGGTCTGAAAACAAGTATTTATATCAATTTTCCGCCAATCAAGTATATGTCAACCAGTGCTTTTACTATTTCGTCCACATGACTGTTGGCATGACAACTACACTTCTTTGTACTGAATTATAGTACATCACAATTCAACATCAGCAGCACCACAAACTACTACATCCTCCAAAAGGGCCTTTCAGTTGATCCATCACCTCTACATAACCACTTGAACACAACCTTTTAGACATTAGGGAGAAGGATGAACACGCTGCTGTGTATTCATGTTAACTAAGTAAACCCAAAGCCCTTGGTACTAAACCTAACACACTCAGCGTTGTGTTGTTTTAACGGACACGTGCAAACCCTCGACAAACCCCAGAGCAGCAGCACCGTACAACAACAACACAATACCGACGCTTCCCGTGTTTCGTGTCTTCTTGTACCGAAACATTCAGTACAGGCTGTTTAACTGCAAACTACGTTGAGAAAGTTACCGTTAAGTTTCATTACAACAGAAGTGAAGTACCCGCTCACTGGAGACGACTGTCGCAGCTAGCTCAGAAACCTCGGCGGTGAAAGGTTGACTTCAGGTTATTTGCAGTTTGATTTCACTGTGATTTTTTTATTTCAACATGTGTAGAAAAAAGGCGTCGAAATCTTTAGATAAGTCAAACACAAGTTTACCAGGCTCTCCTTCAGCAGCGCGCCTTCCTGTTATGTCCTCCACCTACTGCTCACACACTTCCGGTAGTTTGAGGCTCACGGTGAATTACTGCCACCTGTGGCTGCGGAGGGTACATACACCATATGGGGGGTAAAAACAAGTACGCGGAGGACACATTTCTTGAGTTTAATAAGAACATTTAACAGGACAAAAAACCCCCCCAACCACTGGAGTATATTGTCAATGAAAACAGTACAAAGCATGAAACATTTCCATTTCTTCCTGTTGTGCTCCCTCCCTCTCCATGGTGTCATTTTCTGTTTGCAACTCCATGTCAGTGCACAAATGTACAGATGTAACAGAGAAGTCAGAGGTAGGTGTAGAGCATTAGCCCCAGACCCTTCCAGTAGAGACCATGCAAATGTAAACGTCTGTCTGGGCAGTCACAGGTGCAACTCATTAGCAATCATCGCCGATTCAATCTTGTATGTCTAGTAGTATGTTGAACATCAAAAACAAAACAACTCAGCTTTATTCTAAATGCTTTATTACTCTAACAAATTAAATAAGAACATATAATACAAGGTGTCTGAGTCTTTGATTACAATATAGCCTATTATTAACATTATTTAAATACAGTATCCAATGTCATTAACTTTTACTGCAGCATTTAATCTAATGTTCCTCAACTTTATCCCAAAACGTCTGTGACTCTTCAAACATTTCAAGTTCAAAAGGCGTCATAAAATAGTCAGGTTACCATAACAATACTCATCAGCGAAAAACAGTCATCAGTGTGTTTACATATCCACAAATAATTAGATTTTTGTAAAATAAAAAAGCACAGAATTAGGGTAATAATCTGAAGGAACCGTTTACAGTACTCTGATTTCCCCTCATGATGAATTCATAAAAGTGGTTTGTTAAATCAAACTAAATCAAATGAACCAAAACCATCAACAGTAACTCAAAAACAACGTTACGTTATCTGGTGTATACTTGATAATTTAAGTAATTTGTGACAACAAAGAGGAGATACATCAACAGGTCCTAACAGTGTATTGTCTCGACGTGTTGAATCATATTATTCATGTTTATGTAAACACAGTGATACTTGTGATATTTAGTTAATTGTCCAATTGTAACAACTTAAGAAACAACCACTTCCCATACTTAAAATTCACAGCTCAAGGTAAAAACACTGCTCTATTCCTGCTTCTTTACGTTCGTTGGCAAATTCCAAAATTTGTTTAATTTACAAACAGGATTGCCTCAGATGGATTGACAACGACACCCCACTAATGAGATGCATGTACATGCATAGAACAACCTTTCCCCCACTAAACAGGAGATTTAATGTGTAAAAGTTGCCCCATGTGTCAGTCCAGGACTTTTATAGTCAATGAAGCAAGGGCAGAGTAATGATCTCTGAAACTGGAAATAGAGACACTGACATTTCAACAGTTTGTTTATAGTGAACTTGATCACTGCATGGAAAAATGTAAGATTGGGAATACTGTCCTATTTTTTTGATTTTGTACTTTCTGTTTAATGTGTTCACATCACCAACCACTTTGATCAGGTGGCACTACACGAATCCCCAACAGTGACATAACTCTTTGTCATCACTGTCAGGTCAAAACTGGACAAACTGAAAGTGAAAGTAAAATTATTCACAATGTGATCAATCCTCAGTGATGTGGATGAACAGCCAGGTATGTGTCATTCATTCATCCAATCCCGGCCACCTGTGAGAACGCGAAAAGTTTCTCCATCTTGCTCTCACACAATCCAACTTCATTTTTATAAATTCAAATGTGAGCAAAAGGGGGCGTCTCATCATATCTTTACATTTTTCCAAAGTACCCTCTGTTGACTCAGTGTGCTTTTCGTCCTCTCTAATGTCTTTATCCTTTTAGTTGGCAGCAGTTGGCTGAGAAAACACCAAACCTGAGGATGACATGCAAGAAGCAGAAGTAAGTTGGAAGTAGAACAAACACACAACGATGATGAAACGCTGTATTTTTCTTGATAACAGTGAAGGGAAGTTTAATTGTAAGCAAAAGTCATGAGAGCTGCCGGTTGTGAGTCATCAGCTGAGATCCACCAGTTTCCCTTTGACTGTGTGAATGTCGACAATCTTATGTTTTGCTTAGCACTTGATGGTGTTGATCATCTGTGTTGTACCTCATGTTCTAGTGGCTGGTAGGAAACTGTCCATGTGTGTTGATAGACTGTTGCAACTTCTCCTCTTTGGCCCTTCTGCTGTGGCAAAGCTGTTGAATAACACAATAACCATCAATACACAGTAGCTCTTCTGATGTTATGTACTGCATTTCTGACAGCATCAAGACGAATAAAAAAACTATGTGCTACAGATATCTTGTGACAGATACAGCGCTTCAGGCCTCTCACCGTTCTTTTTTCCATGAAGCCGGTCAGGAATTCGTCTATGTCTGTGCGCCCCTCCAAGAAGTTCTCAGCCGTTTCCTCCGACTCCTCTTCTGCCTGGTGCGCAGCGACTTTTAACCGGGCCTGTAAAGTACTAAGACTGCAACTCTAGCAGGGAACAAAAGACACTTGGTAAGACAGAGAGCAGCAGATTTTTTTAATTTGAAAACATGTACAAACATGTTTGGGTTGGGCACTTCAAACATCTCAATATTGGTATAATAATCCTTTGTCTTCTTCCAATGTGGTCATAACCTTCCTTCCTCTTAAAACTGACCAGTAAATAATACTATTAACAGTAAATTATTTCTCAGACACCTTCTTCCAACAGGGGCTTCCACCCAAAAGCTTCCACCCATTAAGGTCTTTCTTTGACAGGAGTGATTAGTGTAGTCTCTTACCTCGCTGAGTTCATGCTGTCTTTGCATCTTTGTCTCAAAGGCCAACTTCATCTGTGTCAGCTGTTCATACTGTCAACACAGCAAATAGACCAGTGATCATTAAGCTCCAAGACAACAGCATGAATGGGTAGGTTTGTTGTGTGTGTTTAAAAGGAGATGACATAAGGGCTCACCTTGTTGAGCATTTCTTGTCTTTTTGCTTCCAACTGTGGCTCCATCTGAAGGTTTTTCTCTATAAAGGACAAAAAGAAATGCACAGGTCTTTGTAGCGCTCCACTGTAAGGCCTTGTTTTCATAATTTGCCTGTGAAATAGGGGAAGAGCTTACTAGCCATGTTGACTATGCTGCTGACCAGCTCCTCTTTGTCGCTGGTGACCTGCTTTAGCTGTGGCAAAGTCACAAAGAATTCCAGGAGGACGTCCTCATTTTCAGACATATCTGATAACTTGGTCAGACTGGTTGGGAAGCAGCCAGTCAGAGGAAAAGAAAAGAAAGACATCAATTACAGATACAAGAGAATTTTTCCCTTATTGCAGACACACATCATAACCTGCTTTAACAAAGTCTCAGCCATAAAATCTAAACAACATTTTGGAATACTTTACTTCAAGTCACAGAGCTCAGGAAACGAGTCAGGAATTTCAGGCATCTTGTACATGTGTCCGTTCAGTCCAGCCTAAGAGACACACAAGTATTGTAAGCAAGTCATGTTCATGTTCACAAAAACAACTGTTGTTGACCAAGTTTGTTCTTCAATTGACCTGGTTTCAATGTAGAGACACTACATTTGTGGAGATCCGACTGACCAATGTTAAGGAAAAGCTCCATAAGCAGATGAAAAACACCCTCCTGAATCGGCATAGCTGGACTTTCCAATCTCAGTTTGTGAAGGTGTTGATATTTGAGGGATTCTGGCTCTACTCTTTTTAAATTATATTTTATTGATTTGTCTTGGTGAATCTTAATTTTTGCAAACAGCTAAATGTTTGACTGCAGCTATGTGATGTGTTTGATCTTAACAATGCACAAAAAAAATCAAAGTTTATTTAACATGATCAACAGTCACTTTATGATCCCCAGTGTGTGTGTATTGTGTACGTTATCCATCATCAGTGTACCTGGGGGTCTACAGTGGGTACAGGCAGTGGCAGGTCAGAAATCAGTCCATATGGAGCTGGAGCACGAGGAGGACCGTGGGCACTATCCATCCCTGGGTGAGGCATGGGAGCTGGAGCTGGGCCCGGACCAGGAGGTGGTGTCTGACTGGGACCCCCGTGACGAGAACTATAGTGGAAAGCTTGGGTGGGGTAAGGAGCCATGCCCGATGACTTGTACATACTGCTGCAACACAAAGGGGGAGAAAACAAGAATCAGAATCAGCCTTTATTGTCACTTATACAGAAGTACAGTGAAACTACAGCAATCAACCCGTCCGTACATATACAGCATATAGAATAGGACAGACATAACAGACACAGAATGATTGGGCGGTAAAAGGGGGGAGGAAAAGGGGAGAAACAAGAGGAGAGGGGAAGAGAAAAAAAAGCAACTCCCGGACTATGCTCCTGGAGGAGTACAGTGTGGGACCGGGAAAAAAACCTCAGCAACATAAGCACATATGAGCACACTTTACAACATAAAAACTCGAAACGACCCTGCTTGTCGCACTGGGGGGGTGAAAGCGGCGAAGGCGTGGGATGGGGGATAGGGGGGTTTGTTGCATGTGCGCATGTGTGTAAGTGTCCATGGATGCGTGTGTATAAGCCTGGAGAGTCGCTTCGTCTAGCCTCTCAATCAGTGCCTCAGTTCGCAGGGTGTCATCGCGATAACACAGCAGGTTGCCATGGAGACGTCCTTGATCGGGTCCCAGACAGAGTCAACAATCAACAGGTGTCCATGGAGGAAGAGAGGGAGGAAAAGGAATACAGAGCGTCTCACTGCAGCGATCTCCTGGGGGAGTTGTTCCAGCAGCGGCATTGGCCGAGGCCGAGGCCATTGAGGGCCGAAATGCAGATTAGATTATGATTGTTTGGTTTAGGGCAAGTAGTCGCATTCCAATAGATTCAACTTACTGTGTTTGTCCATTCTGGTCTTCAAATCGATCCATTTGGCTTTGCAAAGCCGAAAGCTTCTCCAAGATGTAATGCATGTTGTGGTTTAAACCCACAGTCTGAGCACTAACAGCTCTGCCCACCCCATCAATCATGTCAGGCAGCTTCATGGGGCTTTGGACTGCTGTCACTGTCTTCTGAATTTTTCGAAACACCAGGGCAATGCCTATTCCAATCAGCAGATAACCTGTTAGCATGGTTCCAAATATGTAGATATCCTCGATGTCCTCAATGGAAAGAATCGCCAGGCACACGACCCTCCACTTCTGTGACGAATCCATCATGTAACCAGCGGTGAACGTTCCGTCAGGGCAGACAGGTTCCCCTGCACCCGAGCTTCTCGTCGAGAAAATTCTGTCAACTGCGTTGAGAGACCAGTTGACCAATTCCATGATTTACATTTGGAGAGCAATGTGGAGAGAGGCTCCCAAAGTTTGAGACAAGACAGGACAAGACGTGAGAAGCAAAGCAGGGAAGATAAGGGAGAGAGAGAGAGATGTGCCCGCCTTCTTTGAGAGCAGGAACAAGGTCAAATGTATTTTCAGAGAAAATCAGAGCAAGAAATGCTCTAGACAAGCTAAATCTCTTTTGTTCTGTTTATTGGTCATTATATTGATTTCTGGACCCAAGCAGCCTCAACACATGAGTTTTCTGTTCTAAGGGAACATAGTAAGACACAAGTGTCTGATATTCTCCATGAATGTAAGATTAAACTCACTATGGGAAGCCACCAGGACCAGAGGACATCAAGGCAGGAGGACTTTTCCAGAACTCGTCCAACAGACTCTGTATGACCTTTCCCAGATCTGAGTGCATCCCAAACTGCAACATACACAACAACACAAACTTGATACTTGGAAGGAAGTGCGGATATCATAATCGACAAATATAAGGCAAGAACAGGGACAGGAGATTAGAAACAATGAGGAAAAGGCAACTGAATTCTAAACAGCTGAACAAGACCACATTTGCATGCACACTACACCAGGCTGTTCAGAGAAGTCATGGGAAGGCATTTACATGATTAGAGTCAAATCCAGCAAACAGACCCCCCTCTTACACACCATTAGCTCTGCTGTGACTGACGTTTTGAAGTATGACTTTTCCTAATTATAGTTAACAACACATACCTTCTGTTTCTTATAAAGATTATCCTCAACATTTTGTTTCTTGAGGATGCATTCAGAGAACAGGCCCTGTGCTTGGAAAAAACTGTTTTTCCTCACTGTATCTGTGAAAACCACCTTATCTTTCTATTTTCTGTTTCAGTTCTAGTCAGATGGGATTTAATTTGTTATACAATTATGATTATTATCCCTCATTCTAACTGAGCCTCTGTAACAGGAGTAATGTCAATTTGCTGTGTTGTGTTTTTAGTTTCAGTTCATACTATACACAAATAGAGGTGTGAAAACGATGTTCACAAGTTGAGGTTTTAGATGAGAATGGTGTAAATGCACAAGTGAAGCCGTGTTACTGAGTGACAACAAAATGTCAAAATTGTGTCAGCTCACCTCTACAATTTTTCTAATTATAACACATATTTATAGGACTACTATTGACTTTGTATAACACATAAGACATAATCTGTTTCAGTGCCAACAAAAAAGCAGACAGTGGTTTAAAAAAACAAAACAAACAACAACCTGGATGTTACTTGGCAAACAAAGAAAATGGATATTAAAACAATTAAAAACGTAAGACCACTACTTACATTAGTGATGAGAGGACTAGTGATCATGGTGCCATTATTGCTGTCAACTAAATGATGACCAACAGGAGGGTAGACACTAACCACTGGCTTCTCCTGAGGGAACTGAGGAGGTAGCAGACTGAAAGAAAGAGAAGATCAATACTGTAATAAGGAAGAGGGGCAGTGACTCGAATTGGATGCCTTCGCATCACTGGGAGGGAACTGGTAAAGGTCTTCACCAACGGAATAGTTGAATAGTTCATGCTCTGGAGACAACATACAAAATGACATACTGTAGAAGTTGCTGCCTGACTTTGTTTACTTTTGTTGCCCTTCTTCTCAAATGCTTTTGTGAGACTATGACTATTTTAATCTAGCGCTTCAGATCTTTTTTCATCAACAGAACATAGGGTTCACATCCTCTTGTGAATTATTGATGAAGCATACTTAAATTCTTGTTTGTTTGTTTTTTTATTGTTAAAATGTTATTGTTTAAGTCACAAAAACATAAGTTATAAATAAAGAAAACATTTTGTGACTTTTGTGTTCTGTGGTTTATTTTTTATTTCTTTTTACCACAGTAGGAATTCCAACCAGTCAATGGTTGATGCACAGAGTGACTGTGTATGAGGCACCTCCTGCTTTCGGTACTCACAAGGTGGCTGTGTGCAAAGATGTACTCACATGTTGACACTAATGGTGGAGTTGTTGACTGTGAATGGTATTCTATACTCCACATCCTTCTGAATCTCTGCAAGGCTGTTGAGGAAGAGAAACACAGGAACGCTGTAACATGCCATGTTGAATTTTGTAGTCATAGTTAGCTCAAATTACAAAACTTATTTGATTTCCGTTAGCCTAACTAGCGACTCCCATGTTCACTATGACCACCTTCTCCTATTACTGTAAGCTGTAATTGTAATGTTGTACTACAGTATTTACTATGTTCGTCACTGAAAACAGTTTGTCAACTCCCCAGGAACTCAGTACCAGATTTCTAAACATCTTTGAAGATATGCTGCATATTAAGAAGCCATGGCCTTACACCCTGTCCTATAGTCTATGAAGAGAGTGAGACTGATACCTTTTTCTTATGCCCTCCCTCCTTCACACCAATGCCATGCCATGATCAGCATTTCTCACAGCACATTAGCCTTGTGGTCTCTGCTTCCACCCGTAACAAACAGTACCATCACAACTAAGTGTGTAACCCCATCAGATGCAGCACACAGCACATCAGCAGGGTGATGATGACTGTGACTGAAGGCAATCAACTAACACGAGCTATATAGCAGCCGTCTCGTCCCCGTGTATCTCTCGGTATACTGATAAAAAACATACAAGTTACTAGATGACAGAGCTGCTTCGTAAACAAAGGCTAATACTTTAATCCCCACGTCAATGAGCAGGCTCCTTCTGAAACTACATGCGTGACAAGTTCGCTCAACACTTGAGTGATCATGAACATGACCGGCCTGCTCATAGCTTGTGTCATAAACCCTAAAAATAGAAACTGGTAATGTCACTTGACTTGATTAGCTTGTCAGCTAGCACTGCGCCCTAGGAAACCACGTCTAGCTCGTTAGCAGTGAGGAAGGGTTAGCAACCACAAGGAGCCCTGTGATAGACTCGATTACTTTATATTTGTACAGCAAAGCAGGTGTAAATGTAACGCAGCCCGAGGTTGTGGTGGGCTATCTGTTAGCCTAACCTGGCGTGTATCTTCTGACTTCACTGTGAGCCAGGTGGCTAGCTACAGTATGCTAAGTAAACATCAGCTGTGTATGTACGTAAACCGAGTGAGTCAACATGATCCTCAAATTAACGCTGGGTAAGTTTCCAGGAAGCATTGTGTTGACATTATCCAAACATAAGGAGATACATTATTGTGTATAACGTTGACAAGTTAACGAGCAGCAGCAGCTCCTGGTTCCTGGTGATCGATCACAGTACCTGGGATGAGCCGCTTTGAGTGACTCGATCTGCCGCTGTCTTTGTTGCTGTAGGCTGTTCAGAGGAGGAAGAGGTCCGGAGCCTTTGGACAGGGGGAAAAGCCAGTTCATCCTCTCCTGGCGACCAACCACACACTGGACTGGGTGACAGACAGAGGCTACGGGCCGACAACAGACGCAGACGAAGTGGAAGAGAAAGTGGGCATGAGGAGCGCCCGGAGGTTTGTGGTGCTGCTAACCCCTGTTAGCCGACTGACGACACGGGTTGTTGTCCACACGAGGCTTTACTCTTTAGTTACGTTACAAAGTCAGATAGCATATCCGCATGTGTCGGATAAAACGACTATTTCGTTTGATCTCCACGGCTCTCTGTGTAATTTCAACACTGCCACTAGCGTAAACGAAGAGAGAGAGATAATTACTGTTCAAGGAAGACAACAACCTTGCGGCTAACAGCTTGATCAACTTATTTACGTATTACGTCAAACAGCAACTCGACGTCAGGCGCAACTTCCTGTTTACGAGCCTGATAAAAATTGAAATGATAGGAAGGGGATTTATTTTTGGTTGACCTCATGATTGAAATGTTTCTTTTAGGACTTCTTCTGAACAAAATGAACATTAAAAATTAAAATAACTTAAGGTTTTGGAAGAAATCACTGTGAGGTGTATTTATTGATACATTTATTAAATCACCTTTCAATATTTTCGGGCTTGACCTACTTTCTATATTGTACTCTGTGTTGTATGGTGTCAAAAAGAAAACACGTTTTTTCATTATTGTTATTTTTCTTCTTTCTTATTAACTTTTCAACAAAGGCCAAATGATAATAATATAATGTATAATATCAAATGGATTACACGGTGCAGTTGACAGTATGCCTCATAAAGCTGTGGAGATTCAACATTCATCGATCAATTTTAGATGTTACATCGAAATTTTTGTGTATTTATGAAACAGAAAAAGGACTGAATCCAACATGACCCTGCAAAAATTGAGGACCTGACGGCACAAGTTGAGGGAACACGTTGATAATCACAGTGGTGTAATAAGACAACTTCCTCTGAACTGAAGAAAAACACAAATTATTGTCAACTGGGTAATATCTTTACATGCCCACACCTTGCTGGGATGATGTGTGATTAATTGAGTGAAAACACCTGTGGGAAGGGGCTTTCCTATACAATTCACAGACGAACACAGGTGTAATTAATCAAACTGATGGCTGGTTTCTATTTCACTGCTTTAGTTACAGGTGTTTTATTGTATTGTTAACACTGTCTCACTCACCTACTTTGACACTCAGCACTCAAAAGTCTTTTGTACTGTAATATGGCTGCTTCTCTTGGATTTGTTTTTTTCCTTCAACACATTACAGAACCACTCTGATCATATTCCCTCCCTCAAAGCTCCACGAGGAAGCAATGAACGGTCATCAATGATAGAGAACATATGAAGTACACCATTATTCTCTATCCGCTTAGTGCTCAGAAGGGAATATCACACCTCTTCATCGTGGTTAGCGAGACCAAACACTTTAGAAACACATTTCTCAAGTCAGAAACTATAGAAATGATCCCTGAAAGTATAGTCTTAGTTTAGGGGAGGGTGAGAACAGCATGTCAGTCACAGGACAGCCTTTCTCAGTCATGGTTTAGAAGTAATTGCAATAAAGCTCCTCCAGTTGCTGTGCTTGGTCCAGTCACAGGGGTTTATGTAAATAGTACAGTGAGCTCAACACAGCCAATCACTGTATGATCGTATCTCGGTTATTAGAAATAAGGTGTTTTTACATTTATATTTGTTTGGGCACTATTCACAGCAGTACAAATTTTCTATGATAGTATTTTTTAAAATAAACTAATCGGTCTTTTCTTACATTTTTATAAATTAAATTCATTTTTAAGTAGCCTAATTATTTTGTACATAAAAAAGATACAGACAAATATCCATTGCAATTCTGTAGTAACAATGACCAGATAAACCTTCCAGCAAAGAAAGTTTCTCTTTATTTACTTTTTTACATTAGTATGACCACTCTAATCATATTCCCTCCCTCAAAGCTCCACAAGGAAGCAATGAACGGTCATCAATGACAGAGAACATATGAAATGAATCATTATTCTCTATCCGCTTCGCGCTCAGAAGGGAATATCATGACTCTTCATCATGGTTAGCGAGACCAAACACTTTAGAAACACATTTCTCAAGTCAGAAACTATAGAAATGATCCCTGAAAGTATAGTCTTAGTTTGGAAGAGGGTGAGAACAGCATGTCAGTCACAGGACAGCCTTTCTCAGTCATGGTTCAGAGGCAGCTACACCCCATCCAGTTGCTGCGCCTGGTTCAGTCATAGGGGTTTATGCAAATAGCACAGCTCAGCAACAGCCAGTCACTACATGACTCTGACAAGCACAGCTGTGACAGAGAGTTTAGGACAGAAAAGTCATACTGATACAAGACATGGTGTGTTCAAGTTATGGCATATTATTTATGACACAGGTTTTCTAAAATCATCATTACTCAAGAAGTTTTTGTTTGTTTGATTGTTTGTCTTTTTACATGTGGATACTGTTCAACACATATAAGCTTTTTCATGAAGCAGTATTTTAGCAAACAGTGTTTTCATAATTATTTTTCTTATAATTATAAGTGACAGTCATGGACATGATGAAACCACACCCATACCTAGTTCCTATAATCTGTACACAACAAAATGCTCCGTCTGCAAAGTACTAAATTTGTTGCTCATCTAACATTGATCTATCTACCAGTGCTTCGTATGATTTGTTGTTTTTAGACACTCATCCACAACCACTCTGATCATATTCCCTCCCTCAAAGCTCCACAAGGAAGCAATGAACGGTCATCAATGACAGAGAACATATGAAATGAATCATTATTCTCTATCCACTTTGCGCTCAGAAGGGAATATCTCAACTCTTCATCGTGGTTAGCGAGACCAAACACTTTAGAAACACATTTCTCAAGTCAGAAACTATAGAAATGATCCCTGAAAGTATAGTCTTAGTTTAGGAGAGGGTGAGAACAACATGTCAGTCACAGGACAGCCTTTCTCAGTCATGGTTCAGAGGCAGCTACACCCCATCCAGTTGCTGCGCCTGGTTCAGTCACAGGGGTTTATGTAAATAGCACAGCTCAGCAACAGCCAGTCACTACATGACTATGACAAGCGCGGCTGTGACAGAGAGTTTACAGACAGGACAGAAAAGCCATACTGAAACAAGACATGGTGTGTTCAAGTTATGGCATATAATTTAATCATCATTACTCAAGACGTTTTTGTTTTTGTTTTTTTTTTTTACATATGGACACTGTTCAACACATATAAGCTTTTTTCATGAAGCAGTATTTTAGCAAACAGTGTTTTATGTTTCATGGACATGATGAAACCACAATCATGTCTAGTTCCTATAATCTGTACACAACAAAATGCTCTGTGTGCAAAAAGCTCCTAATTTTGTTGCTCATTCAGCATCAATGCTTTGTTTAATTGTTTTTGAACATTTAGCCACAACCACTCTGATCATATTCCCTCCCTCAAAGCTCCACGAGGAAGCAATGAACGGTCATCAATGACAGAGAACATATGAAATGAATCATTATTCTCTATCCGCTTCGCGCTCAGAAGGGAATATCACGACTCTTCATCGTGGTTAGCGAGACCAAACACTTTAGAAACACATTTCTCAAGTCAGAAACTATAGAAATGATCCCTGAAAGTATAGTCTTAGTTTGGAAGAGGGTGAGAACGGGACGTCATTCACAGGACAATCTTTCTCACTGAGGGTTTCCTCTCACTGTTACACGTGACCAAAACCACCCCTTAGTAAATCGCAAACATAGCATAACTCATCTAAAACGATATTAAACCCCTTCAGCATAAAGCGCAGTGAAAGCTGTTACGTTTAATATAGATTTTCTGTACCATAATACCCATAATGCCTTGCGAATTGCGTCACATACGTGCTTGTATTTCTTTTATTTTTTCTTTCTTTTTTGAAGACGAGCACAAGTCAATGCCATCACGACTGATGAGACTGTTTAGATGACTAGAAACTATACAACTAAAAACAACAGTTATGCACTAAACGTATTAATATAACACTTTAAACCGCATCCATGCATAATACACACTAAGCAGTGCGTTGTTTATAATGTTCCTGACAGAAACCTCGCTAAGAAGAAAAGTTCCGCTTAACCCTGACGCCAGATCCGCCTCGTTGTGAGGGCTTTCAGTGGCTGTTAATATTACAAGTTAAATGAAATATACTGACAAAAATACTTATTTTGGTTACAGCATGTACATCAGAGTAGGTTGCCTGTGCCACACGACGTCGAAACCCAGCCAGCCGCTTTCATACACAAAGTGAAGTTTCTCTCGAAGGTCTGTTGGCTTCGACACATGAGGGCAGCATTTCACCAGCAGCAGACAGTTCACCTGGTGCTAAACTGACTAACTAATGAGACGAGAGACTGGTCCTAACCTGTCCACCCATGTTGTGCGGTAAACTTCACATAGAGACATACACTAAACAAACTGCAAACACGCATGGCAATTATTCATACAACATTAACAGAACGACTCAAGAGAGAGAAAACCTGGCTACACATTTAAGCTAATTAGCATTTCATGTTGTAAATGCACCGGCATTTTCTACGTGTCCGCTAAGTTTCTGTTTTACTACAGTTGTGTTACTCGCAGTATAGTAACATAAGCAACTTACCAATAAAACCGACGCGTATCTGCAGCATTCTTCCTCGTAGGAATCCAGCCTTTTGTAAACACATCGACTTCTGCGATAACAAGTGGTTACCTAACTACTTCGCTGCGCATGCGCACTCAGCGACTATGCCGAGTTAACTTTTTTCTTTCTTTCTTTTCTTTTCTTTTTCTTTTTTTTTTTTTTTTACCTGTGTTACTTATTCTTCATTATTTTAACATTTTGACACATATTTAATCTTTTAACTGAATACAATTATTTTTGCACGTGTCCCTAAAATAGTTTATTCATGCATGAAAAGGTCCATTGGCGTGGCATACACACTTTATTACAAACATAATCAAAACAATTTACATTATGTTGAATGACTTGGCACACGCCCAACATTCCTTACACATATAGACTTCATAGACTTACT
This sequence comes from Decapterus maruadsi, assembly GCA_030347415.2. Classification (NCBI taxonomy): domain Eukaryota; kingdom Metazoa; phylum Chordata; class Actinopteri; order Carangiformes; family Carangidae; genus Decapterus; species Decapterus maruadsi. Next base: position 24,719,118 of record CM064901.1, on the reverse strand, counting down.
TCATTTCGGCATATTCAAATTAATTTTTATATTTTACACTATGACAGCGAAAAATCATTTATGAATTCAGAATGAATAGATTACAACATTTAAGACAGATTTGAATCACACATAGTACGAATTATTATTGCACGTTTTGTAGTTCTCTAGCTGTTAAAGCTACACAGTGATGAAATAATTGCTGGAGGTCTGTTTTGCTGTTTCCAGGTTACAAAGGGGACGGACAGAAGGCACCTAAGTGGAAAGTGGAGATCTATGTCACACATGCAACTGACATTCTCAAACACAAAACAAGATAATAAGGATTCTGTCAGGAAAATATTTAAATTACATAAAAAATCTCTTTCCTTGTCTCACATGTTGTAGAGTGCCGCTTCCGGGTCAAAAAAAGGAATTGTGTAATATTGGGACAATATTTCATTCCTAACAGTAGCACTTGCATTTGTATGTTGTCAAAGCAATAAAAAGCAAAACTATACTGGGCTGGCTATATGAGATTAAACAAAATGAGAATGTAAAAAAAGATTGAGATAATAAGTGTGAATATGTGTTCTGCAGCAATAATATTATTATGACACTGATTTTATTATCTAATTATTATTGTGCTCTTCCAGTTTTTATAATCTGTAGTGCACTGGTTTGTAGTGCAGTATTGTTGTTGTTATAAAAAAAACATAGACATAGACTTTGATATGTAACTGAAGATATTGATCATTAAGTAAAAAAACCTTTCAGCTGGCATGACATGGTGACAAACACTACAGCTTTCTAAGTTGTATATATATACATAGCCTAAAATACATTTTAGGCTGCTTGGAATGATATGATTAAAACATACTTTTACAGATTGAAGCAAAAAAAAAAAAATACAAAAGAAGACATATCTATCCAAAATGAAAAATGATCATTAGGTGCAGTTTCACTAACTGTTGTGAAGGTGCCATGCTTGGAGAATACATTTTATTTCTAATTCTATTTCATCTTATTATAACGTAACTCACACTCAGGATGAGTGGTATCAGATCAAGCTGACAACCATAAAATGGTCATGTCACTTATTATCCTCATAGAGAGCATCAGTCAGCTGTGTGCAGCCATGCTTGTAGATTATTCTGCCATGAAGATCTGCTCTTCAAAACAAACTGTTTCTAACTCAGGCTACTGACTGAAGTCAAAGCTGATCCATCCCATCATCTGGCTGTTTTTAATGATCTTTCTTCATTTTTTTCTGTCTTCTGTCTGTGTCCTTGTCTACGACTTCTCCCTGTACCTCCTCCAGAGCTGATGCACTTGTCTTCTGGCCTCAGAGCGGACACAGCTGGAGAAGGAGCTGTAGCGTTGGCTCTTTACCTGGTGAACACAGAGCAAAAGGAGGCAAAGTCATGGGAGGAATAGTCATTGGAGCAAAGTGAGTTCCTTTTAACTGTGACATTTCAGTTACCATTTAATATAATTTTAGAGCTCAATTCAATTAACCTAAATGAAGACATCCACCTACTGGCAGATTGGCACACTATCTCTCAGTGTATATTCTGATAGAGAGACTTAGCTAACAATGTGAAAAGAACTTGGTGAGTGAGGTTCGTTAACCCCTTTAAGTTTATTTCCATGTTACTATTACACATCTTTCCTAATTTAAAGAACCATACATTAGATTTAAGTGGGAAAAGAAAACAATCATCACACTGCTGCCAAAAGTCATATTCTAAATCAAATGGCAACATGAGGGAGAAAAGGTGAGACATGTTAATGTGGTTACTGCTGTTATTATTTCAGTGTAGACGTACTCTAGAATGGCATAAAACTGTATGTGCTCCATCAAACATTTACTGTTTACTGTTATTGTTGGGAGTGATACTTATCTGCTCGCCAGCTCCTTCTTCAGACAGGATTTGAAAGAGGTGGCACGCGCCACCGCTTTATAGCCCTGAGTGGATAGACGTCACAGGGGAGAGGAGAGGATGGAAGTGAAGATTAAGGTAGTGGTGTTGGGATGATGGCAGCACAGATGTGTGGCAAAAAGAGAGGAGAGTGAGGATGCAAGTACAAGACGGAGAAGGGAGAGAAAAAGAGAATATTGATACCAAGCCAAGACTGTGAGGCCAAGACAAAACACAGAAAAGATCCTCCAACAGTCTGTAGTTTTACTGGTTTGCAATGTTAGTGATTTTTACAGCATTTCATGCAAAAAAATAGCTTGTAAACATCTAACGTGGAGGAAATACTGTACAGTAGACCTTTGGATATGTGGTAGCGTATCTGAATACACCACTAGAGGGCAGTGTCACTCCTTGGGAACAGCACCATGGCATAACTTCATTAAAATGTTATCCATTCACTGTACAGTAAGTTGTTATGGGTCTCCATGTGTGGCACATGCATCAATTTGAGCTCCTGAAAAGCTTCATAACCATTTCAATATTGTGCCACTGGAGACACATGTCTAATACAGTAGTTAGTTACCTCGGACATTTCTAATTTCTTTAATTTGTCATTTCCACTTTGGCTAGATTTTTCAGTTACTATAATAACATGGGTTCTTTTCCAGTTGCAATTTAGGTAGATGATGCCTTTTAAAGCCTATATAGTAGATAGAAACAACCTTTTAAACAGCAAGTTGTTTTTTTATATATAGAGAGAGACTTTTATTCAGTGGAGTCATTTAGGTTTGAACCAGCGGCAACAACAACAATCACTGCTGGTGGTTTGACCTGTTGAGATCATTCACTTAAGTTCAAACAATGTGTTAAATAGTTATTTAAGATTAAGAAACAATTTCATTACGTCCTCCTCCACCACTCCTTAGTCAACCCCCGAGCATTTTGTCTAAGTCATATAGTTAAAAGTGACGTTAATCTCTGTATCTGCCACACAAAGTTTCTCACCCTGCCCCCCCTGTGCAGCCGGTCCTTCATGATGCCGATGAATTCCTTGTAGGAAAGCTGGTCGTCGTGATCTACATCAAAAATCTTGAAGATGGTGTGTACAAGGTGACGTGTCAGCTTCAGCCCAGTGGCTACATACACTGCTCTTGCAAACTCATCTGGTAAGAGAGAAAGCAAATCATTTTTGAGCATCTTAGCCACTTACTATGCATCAAGCCGTAGAGGATGTCTGTATAGTCAGGGACGCTCAGTGTCTGCAGCACTGGTTCCCACCACTCGCCCCCTACCTTGTCCAATGGAGCGAGATGCAAAATTATACATCTGCATTGCAATGGCAAAGTCCTCAAGGTTGTTGAGGAACTGGAAGAAGGATCTGAACTCGTCAAAGGTAATTCCCTAAAACAGCAGGAAAAAACAAAACAAAACAGAAGCAATAAAACTCTAACCAGCTTACAAACTGACTAAAGGGAGTCACACTGACAAAATCCTTGTTCTCTGAAGAACTTGAAAATGATAATGATGACTCTTTCAGAGCAGACTGCCATCCAAAGTCACCTTCATACACGTGCACACAACATTCCTTCAGGCGCATCACCTATAATGTCTGAAATATAAGCTGACTGAAAATTTAAAAAAGAACCATGAAATAGACATTAATGACATAATAAGTCATTAATGGCAGGATTGCATGTGCATAATGAAAGATTAACCAAACAGCAGTCTTCTTGCAGTGTGTCAGAACTTGGACGTAGCTGCATACAATAATAAGCTGAAGCCATTCAACACACAGCTGGCTGTTCAGACGACATGTGACTGTTTATTGTCAAGCTGTAACTGATTTCATTTATGTAAAGAAAACAAATCATATTTGGTCTTGAAATGACTGTGCAAAAGTGTCACATGCTCTTTCCTATGTATCAAGATCTCTCTAAATCAAATATATGAACAGCTAGATTGCAGCAATAATAAGAAGAAATAACAAACAAAATCCATTCATTAAAACAAATAAAGTGTACAAAAGTGCCTATAGCTGTGTATCTTAACCTAACCATCCTCTATGTGGATAAACCAAAAGAAAGGGGACAACTTAAGAAATAGAAAGAAAGACAGACAGATAGTAACTGCAGGTTCTGTGTCGTACGAGGCAGAGACCAACCTCCTTCTTCCACAGCATGAAAAGGAAAGAAGGGAAGGACAGAAATAGAGTTGGGTTGCATAAGGACTACAAATGAATGTGTACAGATAGATAGATAGATAGATAGATAGACAGATAGACAGATAGATAGATAGATAGATAGATAGATAGATAGATAGATAGATAGATAGATAGATAGATAGATAGATAGATAGATAGATAGATAGATAGATAGATAGATAGATAGATAGATAGATAGATAGATAGATAGATAGACAGATGGATCATCTTATTCAAATGTGTCTGGAAGTGTTGTCAAGTGTGTGAGTGTTTGCGTGTAGTCAAGTGGAGCAGCCGAGCGCTGAAGTGTGGAGAGTCACAACAGCCTCAGGCAGAGACTGAGGTGGGAGATTATGGACACTCTTGAGGGGTGGAGGGTGGAGACACTCACAGAAGAGGAAGAACAAGTTGAACAGATAGATAAAGGGCTGGGATATGTATCTGCAATTCTCTGTTATCAACAAATCTTGCTATTTTCACTCATCACATCAGTTTGTTGTTCGGCCTGTGAAGAGCTGCGTGCATGAATTGTACCTTCTCATCAGGTATACACTGGCGGACGTTCTCCAGGTAGGCGCTGATGTTCTCCACATTGGTGAAGCGCAGCAGGATTTTGGCAAAGTCCTCTTCACTGATGGTGGTCATTCCTTTAGAGTAGGTCAGAAACTCAATTTCCAACACTTCTGTCTGCAGGTTATCCATAAACCTGAGGAACAGACAGGGAAGGGAATGAAGAGGAGGGAGATTGTAACCAAAAACTTGGCATGTCTCTGTTTTGTGATTTGGTTGCGACTGTTCATAGCAATCATTTTGTGATGTCAATTGAATATGCAGTATGTCCAGTACCTGTAGAAGTCATCGAACGTAAGCTCTGCCTTCCCTTTCTTCCCAAAGAAATGGACCAGAAGGGTGGTGTCGATCGTGACACTCTCATCGGCTCGCTACGGATCATTAGAGAGGGAGGAATAACAGAGAGGATCAATGAGCAACTAATCAATGAGCTTAACGTCTTGTGATTGGAGGAGAGGCAGTGGGCAGGATACGTCCATCATCAATCCAACATGGCGACTGTGGTGCCAGGCTAGCAGGAAGCAGCTCTCTGCGACACGGGTGCGGGACGTGCACCACATGAGCCAAAAACTCAACTTTCAATCAAATGAATCAGCTCAGACAAACAGTCAGCGGCCATTATGACATCATACCAGTCTAGGCAGCAATAACCTCCAGAATTGAGTAAGCATCAGTTTCTGAAAATGTGTAAAATAGAAATAGGGTAAAGATGTAAAGTAGACAAAGGCTTGTGAGGTGAAAGATTTTGAGCTAAATTTTGTCCATGCAGCCTAGACTGGTGAGGGGTGTTGCCGTAGCAGCGTGAAACACAGGCCAACAGACTGGCGGATACACAACAAGTGCTCAGGTAGGTAGCAGTACACAAAGAAAAGACAATGTGAAACAGACTCATGCCCATAGTCACTGAGCCACGGATGGAGATCAGCAGATATGTAGAAAGAAAGACAAAGTGTTCAACGGGGAGAGTATAGGTGAGGGGTGAGGGACAGAGAAGAGGGACAGAGGACGTTTGGAAGAACAGCTAAGGCTCAAACAGACATAAGCTGGCAAACACACACAAGACACATTAAAGCCACCACATCCCATGCATTTCTCTGCAAATGCCACATTGACACCTGAACATAGCCTCAAATCACAAACAGCAGTAATAAATAAATAAAAAAACCCACATAAGCACAAATGCAGAAAATATGAGCCGATTCCACCTTTTTCCATCAATCAATGACAGTCACGGATGCAATTTTAAGACTTTTGCGCTGTTTGTTTCTTTTTCCTATACTGTGTTTACATGTCCTTTTATCTTCTTTGCCGTCGATTTCACCTTCCCTCAATTACCCTGGTCATTTAAAACCCATTCAACAGGCTTTGCCCTGTTTATACAAGTTGCTCCTGCTGTAATCTGTAGGTCAACACAGGGTGACATGGGTACTTAATACGAACCTCTGAGTGTGTTCCACTGTGTTTATGCTCACTAGCATGTCTATCTCAGAAAAAAGGTGTCAGCCAGCACCAGGGCAGAAAGAGAGGACTTTTCAAAGGTCATCATTTTTCTCTCTCCCTGCCATGCCCCACCCAGCCAACACCCCCACCCCACCCCCCCATCCCCTCAACCCGTCAAATCCATGGCCATGCTGAGGAATATGCAGACATCAGATCGGGAGAAATCTCATGTCTTTCTGAGGGGGGGAGTGCGTTTGTGCCATTTCCATCAGCATCATCATTTATCATCATTGCCACGATGCCACTTGTGGTTCTACCTCAAGGGTAAAATCCTAAACTCCGATGTGGGATAAGAGGAAAGTGTCAAACAAGATAACACAGGTTTTACAAAAGGAAGAAGAGGTGTGTTCAAGTCAAGAGGTGGTTTTTGTTATACTTGTTTGTTTGGTGTGACACAGTGTCATTTCATCAGAAATGAGCAAATGAATATGACAGCGCTGCAGGGATAATAACTGAGAGAAGACTCGGTATACTGAGCTGGAAACTGCGCAAAGTTTAAGTTACATTACAAACATACTTAAAGTTACGATCTGGTGAGAATTCTTTAATTAATAAAGGAGAAACAATAGGTCGGCTAATGGCTATATTAAGATGTCAAATCTTCCCCTAGTTTCCAAAATATGTGATCAATCTGTAGTTCCATTTTTTGTTATCTTTACAATGACCCTATTGTTCTGATTATTTTTTATTCACTATGGGTACTTCAAGCTACAGTGGTATTCATCTTTGGATTATTCACTTTGAATGTTTTTAGATGCCTCAATATTTACATACATTTTGATTTTGTCTCTTCTTTAGGAAGTTCCCCATCATATCGTTCCCAGTAGGATTAGTCAACTAAAAAACTCCACTGGCAAAAGTCCCTATGTGTGCAATCTGATTTGGCTAAATCAGATTGTGCATCTCAGTTTTGCTTGCATGAACATTTGTAATACTACTCCCCTACAGTGAGATGTAGTAGATTAAGGCACCAACCAAATGCCAAATTCCCTGTAGTAGATCTTGCTGTAATGGATGCAATTTGGTAACTCACAGGATAAAAATATCTGCCAGGAGACAAACGTTAGAAGTAAATGCTATTGTCTTACGACCAACATCAGTGTGACTCCCGGCGTTCTGTCTGTTTCTGATTCACTTGCTGTCTGGTCTCTCAGTCTTTGATTAGGGATGGAAAGAATATTTCCTTCAAACAGACAAACTGACAGTCACAGACTTATCATTGCAGTGTCTTGTTTCCCGCGTCTTGCCTATTTGAGGGCCTTTTAATTAACTAACTCTGATTATGGCCAAACAGGACAAAACAGTTTTTACTTCTTTGTCCCATTTCTGACTCATAACTTGTGCCTTTATGACACATGAGCTGTTCATAACATGTAGACAGCAGCCAGGTGGTGTTCCCTTTTTCCTCATCTTTGGATTTCCCTCTTGTTTTCCTAGCCTAAAACATTTTGTCTCAAAACTGTTTTTCTTTAGTAAAATGTATACATCCTGAATTCACAATGAATCTGATCACTTTTCTGGTAAATTAGAGGCGTTATCCCAACTCTAATTCCAAGATTTATCCATATTGACATACTTTTATCTTATCAAGTTGTTATAGTTGATTGGGGTTTGTTGAAAATCCATTGTTTAGATTGATGGAGATGGGGGTTTTTTTATCAATACATCCATTTCTTATTTTGATTGATCTGATGGCTTAACTTCAACTTCTTAACTTTAGTAGGCTGATGAAAATGTAACTTAGTTCTTACTTTAGTCCCCTCTGGTAATTGACAGCCGGTCTAGTAAAAAATGTTGGTATAAATATTGGCCCTTCAAGAAGCCGTTTCAGTGTAACTGTGGTTAGACCGACGTGACTCCAAACTGATCATAACAAGCTTATCGTTCCTGGAAGTGTGGCAGCGCAGGTGTGAGCTCATCATCCCCACGAGGACGTAATGGTTACCACGCCCACAAGGCACGAGCCGACAGCTGGTGTGCACATTCGTTCATCTACGTGTATGAGAGAGTGTGTGAGCTTCAGCAGACTTTGATCTCAAAGTCAAAGACAAAAACAGTCATTACTGATGTAAACACTAAACAGTCGTCCTCATGCTCTCTATCGGTGAGTAATACCCCAGAGGAAGAGCTCATTGTCGGCCTTTCGTCGAGTTTGTCAGTTTGCACGGTAAAAACAGCTCATCCTCCTTTCCCTTCCCATGAGTGGTTCCTCTTTCGCCCTGCACCTCCCTCCTATCTTCATCTTCCACCTTCTCTCTCTCTTTTTCCTTCCCTCTTTTATTATCTTTCTCCTCTCACCCTGCCCCTGATCTGATTACTCTGATTTCCTTTCTCCTCATACTACCCGTCAGTACCCTCTTCACTTGAAAAACATTGGGGTGATTTGCTCTTTCCTTCCCTCCCTCCCTCCCTCTCTGCCTGTCAGTCAGTCCCTCCCTCTCCAGACAAAAGCAAAGAGGTATAATGGTGACTAATCTGTTGAGTAAACACATCTTTCTCTAAATACAACCTTCTTCTTTCTTTTCCCCTAAACGTGCTTCCCAAACCTCTTTTCTCTCCACCCACTTTGTTCCTGAACATTTGTTTTCCCTGCTGACCTGTGTCATCTTCTGTGAGCCTCTCACCTGTTTGTTGTCTCTGATTTTTATCTCTTCCTTGTTTTTTTTTCTTTACCCAGAGGATTTTCTACTTGTCACCACTCTCTCACTTGTGATTGTTCAGTTTACTTAATTTCACGCATTTTGTAATCCCTCACACTTTCAAAATGCCTGTTTTTCTTCCTTTTATTTTCCTCACCCCTGCCTCCCCCTCGTCTGATTCGTCCATTTTGTCCATCTGAAATCCCGGCAGATGAAAGGCTGCTCGGTGTAAATACAAGGTCAGCCCCATTACACTCCACTGTCATTACCTCCACCTCAGCTTCCGCTGCCACCTCGGTGCACAGCCTGTCATTAGGCAGCTAGCCTGCTAGCGGTGCGTTAGCTGTTATTAATCATTACCAGCACCTTTGCCTTGTGTTTGACATATCAGAGAGGCAATTTGAGTTGCACGTGAACGAGCCAATGAAAAAGGAAAAAAATACTGGACATTTGTAAGAGGTTGTAAAATGTTTTGATTTTAGTCTGTTTTTTTTATTCTTAACAGAATTTAAAACGTGCTAAAGTGGACTGAAATGCTTGTTGGTTGGTTGGTCTCTATCACTGAATCCCCAGCGGAAACATTTAAACAATTATGAGATCGATTTAATTTTAGAAAGAATTAATCAGTGTTTCCTGTAGCATCTCCACAAGCCTGGCATTTGTTTTACTTCAACATCAGTTTGTTCATTTCTTTGTTTTATCACTAAAAGTAATGACATCAGGCTCAACTGTATTCTGTGTTTAGTGCAGATTAGCAAAATGTTGGCATGCTAGTGCAGTAATCAAGATGGTAAACATTAGGTCTGCTATACATCAGCTTGTTAGTATTGTCATTGTGAGTATGTTAGTATGCTTACATTCACATTAAACGCTAAAGCACAACTTCCTATCCTAGCCTGCAGGCCTCATATAGTTCAGGTCACCACTACTCATATATTCTGTGCTTCGGTGTAAGTGTGCGATGCTATCGGATGGTTTTTGTATGTGCTCTGCCGTCAGCCGTCACATGACTGTATACCACTGTCATTACACATGTGGAGTAAACTGAGAATGATCTGACACCAAAGCTACAACACTAGCCACCGCACGGCACAGATAGTAAGGCACAGATACACATACAAAAGCAGAATGAAAATGACAGGAGGCAGGTGAGAAACAGAAACGGGTCATTAGAATATGGAGATAATCATGGAGATCTATCATCTGACTGATCGATTCTGTCACTCTAACACACCGCAAAAGGTACAAGAACAAATACAAAGAACAATTTTCTTGTCATATTTGTTCATTAGTTAGTGACTGACACAATGAGATGGGTTAGAATGGAAAGACCCTTTTTGGAAGAAGCTCAGATTATTATCCCATGCAAAGTTTAAAAGTGCGAAGAACGATTTCCCCACAAATTTCTCTGCTTGTCAGAAAAAAGATTAATGTAATGGACATCAGAAGTATTTTAGAGCTCATCAAAACAGATTATGTCATATGGGAAAGGAAATGGATTGATCATTGTTTCTCTACTCTAAGGAATCTAAGCTAATGTGGTGAAGGACTGGTAGCAGAATGAGGTGTGGGACAAAAAAAAGAGCAGTGCTGGGAAAGATTAGCAGGTATATCTGACCTAGCATTTTGGAAAGAAGCAAAGAGAGATGACGAGCTGAGTTTACATACTACATCATCAGTATCGAGCCAAACCAGAATGACTTTTGGAAAACACAGTTCTCTTTTAGCCATGAATATTTTGACACAGTTTTGGTCACATATGAACATCTAGGAATAGCTAAATATAACTATTCCAAAAGTCACAGTTTAAAGCCTTCAATGCTCATATGTCAAGCAAAGCTTTGATCTTGTAACATTTCTGGTGTTATTCTGGCCAAGCTTGATAGGACTACATTACTCTGAGCTTAGGGGGATAGTTAGAGGGTTTACATCAATTAGTGGGCCTGAAGAGGAAGCGTGAAGGATGAAAAATGAAGGGATAAAAGGACAGAGGACAGTTGGGTCTATGTACCTCCGCCAGGTCAGAAAAGAGGACTTGACTGGCGCCTCGCCTCAGAACGTCCCAGTAACTCCGCGCCACAAACTCCTGACTGTCTTTTTTAAGCACCTGTAGGAGCGGTCAAGCAGGGCCAGGGTCAGTTCACCTCCAAGTAAACCACTTCAGGAAGTAAACTCCAGCCTCCAATATTCAATCTATCAGTTCTTATAAACAGATACAGTAAATTGACTTCTTCAGTTTCTTGGGGAGAAAAAATTAACTTATTTAAAAGACAAATATAAACATATAATCACGAACAATTAATAGCAAACAATGACTTTACTGTCAAATACCACCGGGTGAAAGAGAAATGCAGCTAAAGTGCTTGAGATTTGTGTCAAATCCAGGTGCACAACTTGCAGCAGTAATACGCTTTTGCAATATTTGATTAAATTGTGATTTCACTTGCAAATAGCAAGCATAAAACACTGGTTCAACAAGGGCAGAGATGGAGGGAGGAAGGGTCAGATTTTACACAAAACTCTTTTCTTCATGAAAAACACAGCAAGGGACATTCATTTGAGAAAAATTAATTATTCAATACTCTCTGATGGCACTGTTTAACATGGATTACTGAGCTCCACTGTAAGACTACTATTCAAATCGATGAAATTACCATTTCATTACTTTGCCTTTGTGCTGAGTCAGCGACAAACACGAGCAAAATCTAAATAAAATTTGAATGAAAAACTCTGATCTCTGAGGCAAATACGAAAGAAGGTTTTCCCCAATTGAGCCGATGATATCCATCTAGCTTCATGCATTGTTCTCGGATGTGACAAAATAGAGTCAAAAAAAGGAAAGAAAGAGAAGGGAAAAAAAAAAGCTGGCGAACCATGACTCTGAGCCCTTGACCACCCACCTCGTCCTCCTCTCGAGGGAGAAGCAGCAGCAGCCATTTTAACATGACCCTGCCCTGCTCTTAAATTCACAGTGACAATGCAGCTATCCATCACAGCACTGACAGGACAGGGAGTGTCCGCTGTGTGTGAGTGCGTGTGTGAGAGAGAGAGACAGGAGGAGAGAAGGAGAGAAGCTCATAGTCCAAATAGAGACTAGTACTGACCATTGCAGTTAGTGGACTATTTTCTTCCCACACTGTACTCTGTCTCCATTAGGAAATCATTACCACTCAGGATGGGCCGACCTCTACAGTATTTCTCAATGTATCTCAAGTGAATAAAAGAGACAATTAAAAGTTTTGTTATATCCAGCCTTAAGTGATCAAGTAGGTAATCAACAATTAATCAGTGTAATGGGTTTTCCTTTCATAGTGATTTCAGAAAGTCTTTATGTAGAGAGTTAATTCTTCTCTTGATTGATGTTTCCATTTAATTTGGGGAATCATAGCGCTCACAAATGGCCAATATAACCTAGTAGCTTTCTTTAAAATGGAAATGTTAATGTGCCCAGACAATAGAAGCAACTTCATGTCTGTAGCCAAGACCTCTTTCAATAAAAATCTCCTCTCTCTTTGTACTAAGCACCCCCCCCCCCCCCTCCCACTCATCCCAACAGGAACAAACACACTGCCAAACAAACAGTGAGTGTCCTGAAATGGTCTCAAATGAACAGCGTCTGATTGTGTTTGGGGCTTCAGAGTGTCTCTGCTCATTGGAAATCACATCACTCTCTTTTCAGAAGTACATCTCTCCTGACCTCTTAAATCTATTACTCCTTTTCTACTCCTCTCTCCATTCATCCCACCATGTGCCATCGTCCCTCGATCAATCACTGATCAGCTGACCTGACAGATGGACACTCCTGTGTTGAATCTTTCTCTATTGCTCTTGCTCTCTCTTACCATCCCTCCATCAGTCCTTTCAATGAGTATATGTTACCGACAACAGAGCTTCAAAGCAGACTGGGTCATGGTTACGACTTTTTCAAGATCAGGACACAAAAGTGGGTGACAGGACAATAAACAACTGAACTACAAGTATCCCAGAATAATTATCATTTGCAGAAGCTACAAAAGTGCCCAAGATAAAATGTTCATTAGTTAAATCAGGGTAATTTTTTTTTACTTTATTAGCCATACATACCTGGCTTGATTATGAGAATTTAGTATTTGGAGAATCTGATTGAAAAAAAAATGTCACTGTTGTATGAACCTGTTTTGTGCCACACAATTACAGTCCCTGATTACATGTGATTTAAGACTGGAAGCAGGGGGAAGCACTGAGTCCGCCAACCAGTGGGAACCCCAGGACATCACTGCACCAAACAAAGGTCCAGTACATCACTTAACACAATATATTTTAAAACTCTGTTGTTGTTGTTGTTGTTGTTGTTGTTGTTGTTGTTGTTGTTGTTTTTGCACCAATTAAACAAACAAGTTAAGGTGTGTTAGTGAGCTTTAGAGATCTTAGAGTTCTGTCTGCACATTGACTGTTTCACCTGCTGCCCTTACAAAGTTCCCCATTGCACTTTTTATTGTGAATATTTAGAACATACTGCCTTTTCCTTCCAAATAAAACAAACAAAAAAAACAAAAACATAAAGCTTATAGCTAACCCAGTGTGCAGAAAATCCTACCACTATTTCCTCTCTTCACCCCTCCATCCATTTCTTTAACATCTAAAGAGGCAGAAAGGAGACTAAGGGGTTATGGTTTTGAATACATACGCTGTTCATGGGAGCAACCTGATATCCATACAGCTGCATACTCTAACACACAGAGAGAGACATGAGGAAGAGAAAAGAGGAGGATAGAGCATGCAGTCAGAGGAGGGAAGAGGAGAGAGGAGGAGGAGAGAAGGTAAAAGTCATGTTAGTACATGCAAGGAAAGAGGCTGCGGATACACTCTGCAAAAAGGATGTGTCATTTTCCACACATCTATGATTACATTTCAGAACAACACACACTCTGGGCTGCAGCGTACTTCCCGGAGATCACTGTCAAACTGCGTGAGGCGGACGCTGTAACTTTGTCCCCTTTAACTTTGTGTCCTTGATTTATTTTCTGCTCATCTCAGATTAACTGTTTACATATCTATTCCCCCGTGGTAAAAGACAACACTTGTGCTGATGTAAAATCAGTTTCACTGAACTATGATAATCAGATTATGATTTTAAGATAAGCGTCCTTTTAGACTGTTGCCATCAGAGCCAAAAAAAACATTTATTTAATGGAAACTTTCTAGCCAAAGTGGCCAGTGCTGTTCCTAAATGTCAATCACAGTTGTGCTGAGACATTTTCTTTTGAGAGTGTATCCAATATAACAAGTACACGGTAGGGATAACTGTCACGCTAAAGACCACACTGTAAAAAACACTTTCTGTAAGGCAGCATGCAATTAAACATGGTTACATGAGGGGTTAAACTAACTTTCATATCTGCTTGAATACAGATGAAAATTTGGATGATGATGTGTCGTTTTCAATACATCCATGCTGACAGTGTGACAGTGCACTCAGCTTCACCTTCAAGATGACACGCAAGGTGTTGTGCCACATTATATTCACAGATGTATTAAAACACCAAAAGCTATTTAGAAGCCTTTGAACTAATGTTGCCTTTTCTACAACTTCTGTTTATCAACCTCAGTAAAACCAGGACATTTGGGATTTTTGCATTTCAGGTTTACCACTGGGATGATTGCAGGAATACTGACGTCCATGTCCTTACAGACTTACAATCCGTTGTCGTTTCATGATTGGTAGCGCTAGGGGCAATTAACGAAACAATTGAATTCTACATTCAAGTCTCCATCCTCACACACACACACACACACAGAAAAAGAGAAAAGACTCTTGTTCCATGTGCAGCAACTTTCTTACCAACTGTGCGGACTTTTCAGCATCACCTTTCCTCCCTTTCTTCTCGTTTTTCTTGCGGAAGATCTCCTGAAGCTGTAATGAGAGAAAGAATCAGGATCTCGCTGACGATTCAAAGCCAGATCTGAAACCTTGTTTGAAGTGTAGCTCAGCTCATTATGTACAAACATTCAGAGAGTTCACGAGGTCGTTCACTCGTTCGGGCTGGTCTACAATGTGATCCCAGCAGTGGGCTTTTGACAGGATGACGGAGAGAGTGTTGGTTTACTAGTTTGGCTTTGGAAGTGACTTATGTTCGCAGATATTAAAGGATAAATCAAAGTTGCATCACATGTGGCAGGATCTTGCAGCTGCGCAGCATTCAGTCTCTGGTGAGTTAGTGGTCATTGATTTGCATTTTACAGCCGAATATCAATATTATTGATTTCTATTATTAATTTGAATTAACAACGAAAACTGTTACCCTGCCCAGATTTCTAACACAAATTAGAAACGGATGTATCTCCAAGAACATTTTATAGAGATATGATCACAACACACAATCATTATGTCTGATGCTGCCAGACCCTCACGCAAAAACATTAGAGACCAATCACAGCCGAACTCTAAACGTGGGAATTCATTGTTGCTCCCACACCTGTCTGTTCCCACAGGATTTTCCACCCTTTCCCCCCACTCCCACTGATGAGACGCCCCACTCCCTCCGGCCGCCACAGAGATTCTGATCGCTTCCCTTCTGCAGCCAGGTTCTTGATTGAAAATCTGTCAAACACATGTAGCCATCCATGTATGGCAAGAAATAATAAAAAAGATGTGTTTTTAAATGCTTTCACATGAACACAACTGTTAAGCAGAAGCTCTTCTTGTAGATCTATATTGTGTATAATTACATCTCACCAATTTACTCTTCTAGTCAATCCTGTGAACATTAACATATCAAATCAGCCGAGGATGGATCCTCTCTCAGTTATCAGCGACTCACCACCATGAACTCCCTCTTGTCCACCATCTGGTTGCCGTCTGCATCAAACATATTGAAAGCAATCTTAAAGCCAGCATGGGGCTCTGCAGAACAGAGAGGAGAGCACATAGGGTGAGTGTGTGTGCATGTGTTAAAGGCTATTTTAAATCCAGAAATAGCATGGGAAGAAGAGGCATATAGGACAGAGTAGACAGGACACAGATAAATACACAGTTTGGGGACTATTAACATGAACATGAATATTGAATAAAAATAAATGACTCTGATTAGACGGCTCACTGGTTTCCTGATTAATGTGCTCATGAGTTATGGCTGCCACTTGAGTAGACATATACTGAGCTACAGTAATGCAAAAACTGTCGCTCGTAGAAACTGTTATTTTCATTTTAAGCACTTAAAAGAACAGACATTATTTACAGAAGAAAAAACACTTTGATTCTCAATTTCTGAAGTACAGATATATATAATGCATGAAATTGCTGTTATCTTCTCTGCAATTAGAGAGATAATAACAAAGATGCTTTAACTTGGTAAGTGCACAATGAGTAGAGTAGTTTTTTGGGTTATCCAGCCAAGCATTCCTGTCTATATTTAACTTTTGAAGGGTTGTGACTGAAGCTTTTTTTTTTCTTGTTCTTTTTTCCCTGTGTCTCTCCTAATTTCTCTCTTACCCCAAGGGGAATGGGGAAACCACCAGATTTGTGTCATGATTCTTTCTTGTTAAGTTCTGGGTGGGCTCGAGTATCGTATCTAAGCTGGCTTTTGTTCTCTCAAAATGAAGAGTAGCGCACTGCTGAGGGACGGTGAGGGAAAGACCGAAGAAGAAAGTAGAAGATGAGGTGAAGTGAATGGAGGATGTGCAGAGAGACAGAAACCGACTCACTTGTCAGGATGCAGAGCAGGAACAGGTACTCTGTGTATGAGATGATGCCTGGTAATGAGACGGAGACGGAGAGAGTTAAAGAAAAGGTCACATTCAACACACACACACACAATGTTTACAGATGTTCAAAGACCATGGGCCTCCTGACTCACACACACACACACACACTAACACATAATCCTTCCTTTCATGAAGATAGCATCTTTAAATGTGTCTTGCTGCCGACAGCCATTTGGCCACACACCGTTTCTTTTTCTACACCCCAAGTGTCCGGAGTAAAGACACTGACGGGCAGGGGTGTGTGTGCGTGTGTGTGTGTGTCTGTGTTTGGATAAGCAAGTGAAAAATGTTTTAGGAGGTGATCCTTTCTTGCCTCGGGCCCATTTAGGAATCTCTATACAACCATCTCATCTCTCTTTCTCCCTCTTTTTTCACTTTCTGTCTGATCGCTCAGATAGTTCAGGGTGACTCGCTTGAGTGTTACGGGAGACTGCTTTCCCGTGTGTGTTTATTCGTGTGTGTGTAGGTGAACATGACACTCGGTAGAGGCAGTGCGAGCCCAGTGTTTTCCTGAGGCTTGACTGCTTTGTGCGGAGGAGCTGGTTTGGAACTGACTTCTCTTTTCTCCATGTAGCCTGAGCTGCGCAAAGACCAGGAGATACACTCTGCAACTGCTCAGGTTTCTACAGACAACACAATCCACATGTTTACACTCTCACCCTGTCAGTGATATACTACTACTAAACAATGATCGGAGTGAGGAAAAATAACACCGCCAGACTGCTGATTTATTATTTTGTTTGTACTAAAAACACACTAATTTGAACAGAATCCATATTTTCTTTATGTTTTTCTTTACATCTAAAGATTTTACTTGTGCTATGTATTCAGAATCTGACACATTTGAATATTTTATATGTCAGCTGTATAAAAAAGTATCAATCAATCATCAATAAGTCAAGTTAAGCACGTTTTTGGCAGGATAATCATGATTTATGACCAGAGGTGACTTCAGTACTGAATGAAGTCAAACACTTGGTGGTGGTGGTTCATAATAATGATCCACTGCATCCGACTGTAAATCCTAATTCCAGGTAATGATTAAGTGTTGTTGATAATCCGATCCCACTGGCAATCAACGCCCGTCTCTTGCAGCTGTCGTCTGATTTTCAGCAGCACCCCATATTTCAAGCTAGAAAAGTCCCTTAAGCTTTATTGAAGCTGCAGTTATTTCACAGTGCAGTAATGCAACTATGACAGGCCCAGGCAGTCCAATTATGTGACACAGTATGGATTTGGAGACACCAACATACGGGATTAGTTAGTTATAAAAAGATTAAACATGAACTCATTATATTCTATGAGATATAATCACACAGCTAGTGCCATGTCTGACAGGTGACAACATGGTTTTACATTTAATATGAACTGTAAATAAGTGACACATCAAGCTACGGTAGTCTGTAGCGATGATAACCTCACTTAACTCATCACATTCGTACATCCATATAATGTGCCTAAAGGACAGCAAGTAATACAACTAGTGTGCCCGGTTACTGTCTAAAACACTGACAGCCACAGACACACACGCACACCGTCAACAATGTTCAGGCAGGTAATGCTATGCATTCCTCTGTCTGACACGCACCTCTGTCATTCTCAGAAATCCAAAGCCATTCCTAGGATTTTAACTGTCCTCGCTCATTATGGCGTGTTTGGACATCAGCAGAGACACACGCACGCGCACCCGTGCACGCACATACACTCGCGCACACACAAATGCACATGGCTCATTCACACAACTTATCTGAGGAATGAGATTATATAATAAAGCTGAACTGAATAAAAGAGATTCAGAGTGCCTCAGACTGCCTTTTTGGCTTCAGCCAGCTCTCTTTAGTCGAACAAATGAGTGATTAGGAAACAATTTAGTATACATAGAGAAGTATTGATGAATCAGTGCGTGTGTGTGTGGTCTTGGCAATACGCCACTAGCAGTTTGAATATACATGCACTGTGATAACTACTTTCTCTTGTCCCTTGTTTAATCTCTTCTACACATCTTCAGTTTCTCTACATTTCTCTCCTCCTTCCCCTATTTCACCCTCCCATGCCTCACATGATCGTATTCTGTTCTATTCTTTCCTCATATTTTTATATTCTCTACCTTCATTTTCCATTTCTTTTTTATCATCTCTCTGTTTCCTCCTCTTCTCTGATTTAACAAAGGGATGAATGTAATTGCCCTGCATACAGGTCCCTGAAGTGTAAACATAACTCACACTTGTGCACACTTGTTACAAGGGGTTAAACATTATCATGATAGAGGAGAGAAAGGGGATGCATCACACGGGGCGTGTTATATTTAGCATATCCCAGCGTGTGTTTGTATGTGTGTAATTATCACTGTGGGGACTCACTCCCAGACTGTTTGATTCCTGTGTTACACACTACTGTAACAAATGCTTTAATTAGTGGAAGCTTCTTTCTCTCTGTCTCAGCGGTGGGGTATGAATTATTCTGTTGTGTGTGGGGGACAGGAGAGCAGAGGAGAGGAGAGGAGAGGAGAGGAGAGGAGAGGTTTATTTTTAGTTTTTCAGCAGGTTGTTTGGCTGTAAGGAGGGACAGCATGGCTCCAACCCTGGATTAAAACCACCTACAGTGACACACACACACAAGCTCACAAACACTGTTTAGTCACACATCAGCAGGTAAGCACTGATACACACAGACATAAGCAAGTGGACTAAAATGCAAATCCTCATATAATCAGTGAATAAGCTATAGTGAAATAGTACATTTGATATGTTTAGAGGGTGAATTGAACTACAGTATACGTATAATGGTGAAAACCAAATCCACCGTCATTCACTGACCTTGTTATTATCTGACGGCTGATTATTTACTCTGCAAACAATTAAAAGTGTTCCGTGTGTGTGCATTTGCATTAGTAAGTACAAAGGCGCTCGGGGTGTGTTTGCCTCTGTTTTTCTTTGTGTGTGTGTGCATGTGTGTATGCTCTGACCTCGCTCTCTCAGGTTGCGAAACAGTTTTGAGGATCCTCTCCATACTGGTGGAGTTTCTGCCAGGATCTTCTCCAGTTCCTGACACACAGACACACACAAATGCACACATTTAAAATTAGACAAACTATTAAAACATAAACTTTCATAAACATGTTACACAGACAGAAACAAAAAGATGGTAGCATCATGCCATGGGAGAGGAAAGAACATGTAGTGAAATATCTGTTTTGTGCAATTAATAGAAACAGAGCTTGCAGTCAAAATGCAATGCAAAAGAAATGTATAGAAAATATACTGTAGTGCATGAAATGACTGTGCTTTTAAGAGAAAAGAAGTGATAAGAATGAGACAGATGACCAACATCTATTTCTAGCAGGAACAGAAGGGAAAGTAAAGTTAATGTGCGTGTAGAGAAATCTGAGGAAAACCCAATGCTTATGTCATCAGTGATCAATAAATCAATTCAGTAGACACCATTTTGAAGTCTGCATGTTTTGTTACACCACTATTGCTTTTGGCAAAAATACTGAATGCACAAGACAACTCAACAGGCCACATTCAAGAATTAAAATTGATATTTCCACATTACTTTCTTAAAACAATATAACCAACCACAAGATGAAATTTGAAGCAAACCGCCCAATTTGTTATGACTGAATGAATGGATCGAGGCTGCACACAATATATATATAATATATAAAGAGCCCGTTAGTGATCATATTAAGGGGCAAACATCTAAGAAGTTTAAAGGGATCTGAAGCTAGTCTTTAAAACTCACATGCACTGCTCTGCGTAGCCTAACGCCACAACTTTAGAGTCAAAGTGTACACGGTTCATACGACGTCTGCAACAGATGTAACATGCAACAGATGCCTGCAACATGGAGGAGCAGAAGAAAGAAGCATTAAGAGTGTGTCTCCCACCTGTTTGGTCAGGGACCTCCAGGGCCTCTTGTCTGCCACGGAACCAGACAAAAGAAGAGAGAAGAAGAAGGGAAAGGGGAGAAGAGAGTTTGGGTGGGCTTGGTCAGATAGCATCTGTATGATCTAGAAATGGGTCTTAATGTGCCCGGTACAGTCACAACACGCACACACCAACACACAGAGACACACTCTCTATATATACACTGTCATCATCACAGGCCCATTTGTGCGCTCTAAAGTGCCCCGCGCTTGTCTTTGTAGTATGTGGAATGTCCCCGTAAAAGCACATACTACTTTTGCTCTGTTTTATACAACAAAGTTCATCTAATTCAACTTCAAAGGGGGCATTAGAGGATGTCGGCCGCTGAGAGGGTATGTGCGGCTGTATCGTGTGTCAGTGAGCCACAGTAGATGTAAACACACACATACAGGTGCACAGTTTGCACGCAATACAATCACACGGCTGCTGAAGAAAGCGATGGTGTGGCTTTTTTTTTTTTTTTTTTTTTCTGGGACGGGCGCTTTTGATAACCCCCAAACCTGTGAGGACATTTTCAAACCAGTTTGTGAGCGGGTGTTGAGTGTGCCTGTATGTTTGCATCTGTGAGTGTGTCTTTGTGTGTCAGTGAGTGTGTGTGTGTGTGTGTGTGTGTGTGTGTGTCTGACTAACATTAACCTCAGACTAAACAATAGCTGTAAAACCATCTGCTTTGAGGCTGGCTGGCAAGGACTAATCTGTTACAACTGGCAGCAGGCTGACAGAAACAGCAAAGACCTGTTTAAACCCAGGATTTTAAAGGGTTTTAAAACTTGGTTTCAGTTTTTAAAAAAAAGAAAAGGTTTGTTTCACACCTGGCACTACCATCCATATTGGAAAATCAAATTCAGATCAGAGATGGAGATCCAACAATTCAAACTACATCAAATTTAATGAGTCTTTCAAGTAAGACAGATCAATAAAAACAAGATCTATTTGGTTAAACCAGCACACAATTTAATGCCAAAATAATCATCTAGATAAAGTCCACATATGATGCTAAAAAAACACTGGTCCAAGGTGATAAATATAACTGTATGTCTGTCAAATGGACCAGGTCTCACTGGGTTTCCAACACAAGAGTAAAGGGTGATTTTGAGTGTGTTTGATACATACTTCTTGGCTCACTCATGGTGACGGACTCGATGAAGTTCTGTGGAGTCATGTACAGCTGGCCTTCATACTCAACGGAGCTGAACATGCGGAAGCGGTGCTCATGGGACGACATGTACACGTCTCCATCTTCAAAGTCGAACGGACGTGCCTGCAGACCAGTTTTATATTGCTACTTTGAGCTACAGTAAAACACAATACAAACATCTGAGTTCTTACTGTAAAAAGAAAATATTCAACATTCAATAGTGAGGCCGTGAGCAAGAGCGGTCATGTCCTGGTTTATTGCAACATTATTAATCATTGACATTGTGAAAATCACATTTGGTGGTGTTCTGAAAAGTGAGACCCTCCCAGCTGCGATGTCGCTCTATGTGCTCACACTCACGCAGACGGCGGAGTCTACACTGCATGCGCCTCCTCAGTGCTTTTGAACCTCCATAATGAGGAGATCCATCTATTCTTGGCATCAACTCTCTCCATTTAGCTCTCTAAGATTATAAATAGAGTCAGCACCTCTGGCGCAATGTAATAACATTAGAAAAGAGGCACATTCACACGCGCACACTCAGATTCTCTGTCACTACTTTCTGCTTGATTAGCATCCCACTCTCTCTCTGTGTGGAGCCTGGGCTTCAACTTGATTAGCTGCAGTGTTGGAGAGCTGCTACGCCAACAGATTGTGCTGCAGGAAGCTGTGTAATTAGCGGAGAGGTTTCCAAATTTAAACCTGCTTGGCCGCGGGGCCCAGTTGATGATGAATGATGCTCTGATGAGTTACAGTTTTGAAATGTCTTTGCCATGGGTGCTCTGGAGAGGACCTGAGAGCCCGCAGCAGCTGCTGCTGCAGAGCCGCAGCAGCACTGGGTCGGCGGAAGGAAATTTCTTTTAACCAGAATCAGAATCAGCTCCGAGGTTCCTCCTCAGCTCAGCTAACATGCTAATGAGCACGCAGATTCATTCATAAAGCTTTGATGCTGCCTTCACCAAGGGGCCTTTTGAAGGCATGAATAGGAGATGAGTGTTAGGCTTCACAGGAATGCACTGTAATCAAGTGTAGCATAATGCATAGACACCCATTGCTCTGACTCTCACTAATGAATGAAGTTTACAAAGTTCTGCAAAGGCAGCTGCGTTCACATCCCATGATACACAACATGATGTAAAAAGAAATATAAGCTTCAGCAACAACTGAATGCCAGTTATTTGAAATTACTCACACAGCAGTACACCGTGTTCTTGTGTAGCTCTAATGTCATGTAGCCACACACTCAACCTGTTTCTATTGCCTAGTCTTGTTCTCCTAGCTGCACAGCAGATGCTCCAGGTGTTTTCCCCTCAGGCTACCCTCTATTCTCTGTTCACAGCTGCGCCGCTTTAGTCCATCTCCTTGGTTTCCACACTGTCCTAGTTCCGAACCTCTTGTCTTCTCTCCTGAAATCAAGTGTCGTTATCTCTTTTCAGTTGAGTTACAGTAGCGTCTAGACAACCCCTGCAGACACAAACCAACTCTTGAATCTGAAGTGTCACAGATTCCTAATTCTGTTTAATTTTTTTAATTGCTTGGCATGATACACTTGGAAAGCAAAAGAAGCCATCCAGCCTGATGCTGAATCATAGTCACTCTGCTTTAACTTCAAACATCGAGGTCTTTTAGCAAGAGCTGGAGCATACCTGAAGAAGGCTTTCAGTGCATACACATACCAGCTATATCTCTACTTCAGGTACCCAAGAAAAAACTGTAAATAAAGACCTAATAGGTTGTCCTTATATGTCTGATTATATTCACTGTGCTTACTTGGTATCTAATGTGTATCTAATATTCAGTGCCTAATTATCCTGATCATGAAGCATAAAATGTGCGCGTGTCATTTTTATGGTCTGATTTTCAGGCACATCTTTATAGGCAAGAGACGAGACGTCACACAGAAACTGCTAATTTAAGAAATGTATCACCTGAGTGCGCTGATACAGTACATTTCTCCACGGCTCTGTGGTGCAACTGACAGCACACTGGACTTCTAGACAATGATGAAGTAATTCAAAGGTTGGGGTCAGAGTCGCACTGTGAAATGTAAATGAAATCTTTATGTTTATACATACTACATATCTACATGTTTAACTTTCTTGTACTTATTTCTAAAAGATAAAGACCCGAGACAAATCTGACTCAGTGTGTTCTGGCTGACAGTGGTGTTGCTTTAAACCTTGTGTAATTTATAACAAACCCATTTCAGGTAATTCTAGGAAACTACATCTGCCTGCACAGTGCAGCAATGGTCCACTGTACAACCACTGAAATTGATGGCAGCGTTATTAAAGGTGTTCAGAAAAGAAAATGAGTGTAATCACTCATCTATCAGACGATGTAGCCCAAACTTTGTGCAAAATTCTATTTTCAAGTAAATCCGGGGTGAAAGTGGGGTAGTTTCACACTGGATAATGCAGACGTTGCTCATGATTCATCAGCCAATTATATCAGGATATATACTGTTCCACTGTACAACAAAAATTATGATTGGGTCATAATAACAACATAACAACAGATTGAGTTATTCAAAGGCTAAGTTGTTTGTGTTACTCCGTAAAGGTATATTTCAACATTTTGGCAAATGTGCCTATTGCCATAATCCCCATAGTATTAGCAGTAGGTTCATTACGTTTAATTGTCGGTGCAAGCTGTTTTCAGATCGGCAGGGCAGATGTGAGCTCAGCACGATGCATGGTATTTCCGGGCTTTCCCTCATCAAACTCATCAAATAGTATACACAATCCAACAACTCCAAAACGCTCTCATGGACAAGTTGGGACCTGTGTAACGGAGGTCACCTGCACATTTACCACGCAATGAGATACTAATGTAACGTTACATTGTGGCTTCAAAATCACAAGTAGTTCAGAGTATTTGCTTTTTCCTTGTAGTAATGTTACATATATTTTAATGTTTCACAGTATGCTGAATGTGCAGGTCACAACTTGTCCACGAGAGTGCTTTGGCATTGTTGGATTGTGTATTTAGTTTGATGAGGGAAACATAGAAATACCGTGAGCCTACCTTGCATTAACTGAGCTGCTTGCGTCTCTGCTCCGCCTATCTATAAACAGCTCCTTATAGGGGTTATCGCAATAGGCAAATTTGCCAAAATGTAGAAATATCCCTTTAATATAATGTAAACACTGATAATAACGTAAATAACTTTGGGTAAAAGTATCTGTGTTCAGTGAACCCAGGTTTCATGATGCTTTCTAATATGAAGCCACAATCACTGTCACCTCCTCATCTCCAACAGGAACTGAATCAAGTACTATTTTATCTTGTAATGGTTTTCCCTCATTTTGCTGAAAGCAGCAACGTAAATTATGAAATTGAATCTTTTTTCAGGTGAGTTAGTAGCCTACGGTTTAAAACATTTAGTGTTTCTTTCACCAGGTTTGTTTGTATTTCTACTTCACTGCATTTCAGGGTAAAATATTATGTTTAGTCCTATGCATTTATTTGATGTATTTAGTTACCTTTCATATTTTAGGTCTTTCAGTCAAAATACAATCAACAAATAAATTATGATGTGTCTTTATAGGTTAATCTTCCCAGCAGTAAAAGTAGTTAAAACTACCCCTACTTATTCTTGTATTGGCATAAGTGGTGCACTGCCTATACACATGTTAAATACGTTAGACAAAATTTAGATGTGTGTTATCAAAATCATTCATAAATGAGTTATTCTGGCCAATCAAAACTTGTTTAATTCATAAATGAGTTATGGCCCAAAATGTTTTGTGAGGCTCTGTGGCACAGTGACACATAACTCACTGGGCCTGCAATCAGAGATGAATCAGAATTAGAGTGTGAGATTTTAATGTTCTCCCCTTCTTTGGATAAATGTATCTTGCAGGTGTAGTACTAGCCATACAAAAACCTAGGAAATATAATGCTTCCAGTCTAGTCTAGCCTGGAGGCATGACGAGGAGTCCTGCAACAGATGCTACCGCTTCTGTAGCTCAGCCTCAGCATCATTGGCTGCAGATATGAAAACACTGAGAAAGACTAAATCCTCAGAGGAGCTGTTACAACTTCATCAAGACGAATGCAACAAACTACCTGCTGAGTATCTTTCAAAACTGTGTGTAGTTGTACCACTGAGAAATGGCGCAGCTTTGAAGGCTCAACATGATCTTACCAACAAGTTTGATTTAAATGCAAACAGGGCCGTTTATGTAGCATGGATGTACGCTATTGTTTTGATTTTCTGTTCACTGCACTTTGCATGAAATAAACTCATGAATAAAAATTCCTTGACATGTTTTTTTCTAAAATATCAACACTGGGTAACTATGGGACAAACATGTCGGTTAAAGTTGGGTTGATTTCCTTAACCCAACAGTTGGGTTGTTTATCAGCCCAGTTGGGTATATAAATTAAGGGTTCCACAGGACTGCTTATATTGTTTTAGGGTTTTATTTAACATTAACTTTAGAGAATAACATTAGATCTTGTAACAGCTTTTGCTGTTTGTTATCCTCAAAACATGCTTACCACAACCCAAAAACATACACTTATGGTGTCAAAGTTATTTTTTCGAAGCAGTAATTGTAAACTGAGTAGAACATTGAATTAGTAAATTAGTGTGTAGAACAGTATCACTAAAGATTTTGTAGCTGATGGTGATATTTAACAGAAATAACCTAAATTTGAATCACAAAACACTGTCCCAAAGCATGCTGGGAATTTCCTCCCACCCAACGTCAACCCAACATGTTGGGTAGTCAACCCAACACAGTATAATGTTCTCATCAGCAAATTGGGTTCTTAGATTACCCAACTTAATGAAAACAACCCAATTAAACCACCCAACAGTCTCAACCCAGCTGTTGGGTTGAAAAAATAACCCAACATTTTTAAGAGAGTATTAGAATATGTCGGTTAATCTGAATAAACTTCCACAGGACTTATTTTTTGTGTATTTTAAGGACATTTTGCTGCTCAACTTTTTACAACACATGCTATAATTCGGCTACCTAAACAGAAGTTAGATCTGAGTAGGCCAATTTGTTCCATCGTTGATATTTCTACTGTTTAGTTGTAAATACAGATTAAACAGCCGGAAACAGCTGCTGTCGCACAGTAACAACCTCGACTTGTTGTCATTTCAGCACCAGCTCGCGAGGAGAGCGCCATTCCTGCATCTGCGCGCGCACACCGTCCTGCAGCCAAACAGTGAGCAAAGTGTTTCCACTGGGCGTGCTGGGAATGAATGACACACTCTACCCGCCCAAGAGGAAAACATATAAACTGCCAGCCTCAGCATGGCCACAACACAGAAGTTATACCCGTCTGACTGGGCCTGCGAGTCTAATTTTAGTGCGAGGAAATGTGAAAAATACGCAGCGCTGTCTGCCTCTTTCCTCGGTGGTCTGTCGTTATTACCTTCGCACCGAGGCCCCCCCGTGTCAACACCTTTCCTGTCGAGGACCTAACGGGTCGCTACGTGTCACTAAAGCCCTGTAGTTTCACTGTTATCGTTACCAGTCTGAGGGCGATAGCCTAGTCTGTCCTCTTACCTTCTCCTTGGCCTCGACGGTGGGGATGGACGGCAGTAACTCGTTGATGCTGGGTCTCTCCATCCTCTTCCTTCCTCTGCCGCTCGTCATGTCGCTGTAGAAGTAAAGTGCCACTGCGCCACCCGTTGCGAGACACATCCCGACTGCCAGACACCTCCGCGTCTTTCCTCCGCTCTGACCGCCGACGAGCTCGGTCCTCGTCGCCGACCACAGGCTCGCCTTACCAGCCAGCGCTGCCACTCTGCGGAAAGCGGCCATCGCTGCTGTTGCCACTGCTGCTGCTGCTGCTGCTGGGCTGCTATGATCTTAACTTTGCAGGCAGCTCAAAACTCGCGTTTCCCTGCTTTCATCGCGAGATGTCGGGGCCTCTGTGTTGATGCTGTGGCTGGGAACAAAGTCGCGGACAGGCTGCAGAGGATTTGATGTGTCACTGACTGAGTGAGCGATGTTGTTAAAGATAAACCTCGGTTCGCCCAGTTCACATGGTAACAGGATTTATTTGAATAGGGTAGACAACATGAAAAAAAGTAATATAAAATCCACACAAAGAAGCCTTTTGTTCAGTTGTGTTCAAATAGCCTACCACAATTTATTAAAAGGCAAACACACACTTTATTTGCATATTTGCACAACAAAGAGCCTGTGGTAATATGCAAATAGCTTATGTTCATACAGGGTCAACGATGTAAGGAGAGCTGGCCACTGAAGACAGACTATAAATTGCTTCAATTTGGGGTTTGGGGGGGTCAGATGATGTGCCCTATTTAGGAGGTAGGGGTCAATAGCTGTTGATGCTCAAAGTCTCCAAAAGATTAGGTCCTTTTTATTCTTGCAGCACCAAACACTTGCCTGCTTTAGTATAATTTAAGTTAAATAAAGTCATAACAAACTAAATGTTAATCAAATGGAATCACTGCTTTTATTCTGAAACTTTCAGTCAACAGCTGGTTGGACAATGACTCTACACTGTTCAAACAAATACTGTACTTATCCTGCACTAGCTGTTGTTAAACTACCTCTGTGATTCTCTTTTGGAAGAAGTTTGGAACAAACATGGATCATCGTATATCTGGCGACATCCAGTCAGAGAGAAGGTAGGCTATTGGTAAGATTAATACTGGTCAAAATTAGGTATTTATGGGGAATCGATTGCTTTGCCACTGAACCTCTTTGAACGTACAAAACTTTTGACCTTTACTGTACTAATCCATTTATTTCCATGGCTGAGCTTCAAAGATCCTGTGTAGAGATCTCTTGTGATCAACTGCTCAGGGTTATTTTCATTTCTTTTACAAATTCATTGAATGCTTGATTTGTAAAAAAAAATTGAATCATCAAAATAATTTGTATTATGGCTGTCGATGCAGGTCAAATGATAAAGTAACATCATGGAGATGTAACATAAATGGAGAATACAAGAGCTTTTGAACTATAGGCCACCCCCCTCCCCACCCCAAACACACAGACACATGTACTGCCAAGATAGTAAAGTAAAAATAAATTCAAATAAAATCACACTCAAAACCACTCAGCAAAGAAACATTATTGTTAAAAGGATTTTACCACCAATATCTTACAACAAAAGAACCCATGTTGTCACAGATCAACATGACAGTCATATCAGTTTAAGTGTGAAACTCTAATTGACCGACATATCAGTTTTGTCAATCTACACTTTTTGAGGAGGGTCAGTGTTGTATCAAGTTTCCAGTGGGAAGTGCAGGATCAAAGCAGACAGCGGAGAGCAGATATCAAACGAATATCAAAGATGAACTCTTCATTTAAGTCTTTACATGTAGGACTAATGTTAACCTGATGGGGCTTTTCTTGTGACTTTGATGCTGTGAGAATAAAGTGGAGAAGTCTAATAGCTGGGCC
Source organism: Decapterus maruadsi (assembly GCA_030347415.2). NCBI lineage: Eukaryota > Metazoa > Chordata > Actinopteri > Carangiformes > Carangidae > Decapterus > Decapterus maruadsi. The sequence continues at coordinate 24,690,110 of CM064901.1, read as the reverse complement.
TGTCACCTGTTCACACATGAAGCACTGTGGATCACTCTAACCTATAAGCTCCATTCAACTAAAAGTTGAAAATAGATCAAACAGTGCCTATCAAAACCTCTTGGTAAGGATAAACCCTTTAAAGGGTCAAGTACAGCAATTAATCCCTTTATTAGTTCCTTTCATTTCTATTTTGTTTATAACCCAAGTTTCATCAGTCCATTACTGTGACTAATAGGTTTCCGAACAGGTTGATTGATGGACATTATTAATTCAAAATACAACTGATGTATAAAAAGACCATTTAATGCTTAATGTACCCTAACATTAACATATGACAAAGAGTCAGTATTGATTGCTTCACAAAATCCAACTGATCCAAGATGAAACACAGTGTAGATCCTGGATGCCTTCATCGAAACAATAAGAGACAAAAGACCAAGCAGCAACATAAAAGGCAGTTTGAATTATGATAAAAAATTAAACATGCTATATTTTGATATGGCCCTTCTGAGCATGCTTTCAAAGACCCCAGGAGTTCCCCAGACCTCGGTTTGGAAACCACTTGCATTAATAACCTCTAGGCTACTTATTCAGTTATTCCATTACCCAGGCATTCGATTAGGTTGTAATTTCTTTGTGTGTGTGTGTGTGTGTGTGTGTGTGTGTGTGTGTGTGTGTGTGTGTGTGTGTGTGTGTGTGTGAGGTGGGGTGGGTGTGGTGGGGGTGTAACCCTGGGGGCCTCCTCCTCCATGGCCGCTATGGTGGCTGCATGGTTGGCTTCACTCTATGGCCCCTGCCACAGTCAGAGCAGGAATAGAAAATGTGTTTTAAATCAGGCCGTGTGACCCTGGGAAATGTTCACCAGCTCCTTGTAAACTGGAAATGTGGCGTTGTCGTTGACGTCTTCATAGAGGCGAGGTCGATTTCCAATACATCAGGATCTGATCAGCCTGGAGGCGTTTAAGATCGATCCCGTCTCCTTAAAAAAAAAAAAGTTCCCTTTTTTTGCTGGTCATGAATACTAATGAACGGAGGGAAAAGGGAGAAAGACGCACGCCACTCAAGTAAACGCCCCTCTCACTCACAACATAGGCACTATGTAGGGGGACGGAAGACAAAACATAGCCTAGTCCCCCATACGCTGCTGTAATCAACAAAAGCACAAAATGACGTGCGTAAAATGACCACACGCGCGCGCCTACACACAAAAACACAAACACCTCTGCACCTTCAACTCATTTATCAACGCGACTCCCAGGGGAGGGCGCAGCTGTGTGCGCGCGTGCGTCCATGAGCAGTGTGCACGAGGCTGTAGCATATAGCTGCTAAAATCAATGCCACATAGGCTGGAACATGGGCCCTTATGTCCCAGCTCTAGTCAGCCATGTAAACTGCAGTTGGCCTCCATGCAACTAAATTATAAGGTAAACTAAAGTAAATTCGATATTTATCCGCCTCATATTTGGAGAAACATATTTTAGGTTCAGTTCAACGTTTGATAAAAAATGTGGCCAGGCAAATGCCCAATGAGCGTTTTCTTGCATGGCCTCTACAGTTACTGACCATGTGAATTAGCCAGACAGATGCATTTGATATGGTCAGTGGGATGTGTTCAAAGTTAAAAAGATGTAAATGCATAACGACCTGCGTTTATTTACACAACGAATGAACAGCTTGGCACTGTTCTTTTTTTCTGAAGTCCTTCAAGTGTCAAGTGTCGGGGTATTTTCTGAGCTTGCAGTTCAAACAGGTATATTCCCTTCTTCTGGTTATTATTGCCTGATCCCCTTACAAGATCCCCGCACTTTGAAGCCTCTGTAGGTCTTTGATTTGTCTTTTAAGACCACAATTAAGGATATACGGGCTCCTGTGCTGTTCAAAGCATCGTGGAAAGATCAATGAAGGGATTGACAGTCAAGTGATGTCGTTTGCACAGGTGTGTGTGTGTGTGTGTGTGTGTGTGTGTGTGTGTGTGTGTGTGTGTGTGTGTGTGTGTGTGTGTGTGTGTGTGTGTGTGAACGTGCTGCGGGGTTACATAAAAAAGGGGCAATAAATCAACATTGGAGTGCGAAAATTACGCAAATGGGGGCTTTCCTCTTTCTGCTGCCGCACCTGAGTCATTTCGACAAGGGGGGCGTGGGGCTGTAAAGCGTTTAGGGTAATAGCAATATCACTTTCATGGTGTTTGACATATACACACACTCTCACTGTCTGTGCACACAAGTTGCTGAGGAGTTGCGCACATGGATTCTCGGGTAGGAGTAGGCTATATCCTCACTGAAGTGCCAATGAGCAAAACGACCTTGTGGAAATGAGTCGTACAGCTGAAGGGGAGCGGGGGAAATAAGCCCGTCAGGCCAATTTTTATTGGTAGTTTTTAATTTCTTCCCCAGGTCCCTGCGCTCTCAGCACTGAAACTGAACATCAAAGGTGAGGCAGGCGAGCGACGAGCACAGGGATGAAGGGGCTCCGTTTCAAACGGGGAACCGAAATGAGCCGTAAAGGAGGGAGATTAGGCGCATTTGCATAAAGAGGCAACTTAGAAAATTTAAATTATATACGGGAGTTGTGCCTTATATCAGGCTAGATGATGTGGAGCGCAGTGTGCGGGTCTCTCTGCGCTGCATCCTGCTGCTGGAGGCGCTGAGACAGCAGAGGTACCGCAGAAATACGAGGCTTCAGGAGAGGGCGAGAGAGAGAGAGGGAGAGAGAGAGAGAGAGAGAGAGAGAGAGAGGAAAACCCTGATGTGCACCGGAGCAAAGGGGAGTATCCCGAGGTGAAGAGGAGAGAGAGGGAGCGCACAGAGGACAGCAGAGAGAGAGGGGGATAAATAGCAGAGGAGAGGAGGAGAAGAGACCCGGGCAGATGCAACCTTCATGGGATACCTGCATACATCAAGATAACGCGGGAGTTTAATCTCAGTTAGATGACAGTCTAATTAGCGGTGCTGGTGACTGCGCCAAAACGCGCACTCATTGGGAATTTTCTCCGCCTGCACGCCCAACTTTTCTTTTTCTCCGCTGACCCCCCAGCTCGCTGGGTCGCACCGAGACTCTTTGCTTACCACTCGGATCTCGGCTCGGATCTCTTGTAGCTGTATCACTGCAGACCGGATCGGGTGTCTTGTCTTGTGATGGGGGCAGCGGCCGAGGTTGGGAGCTTCTCCAACGGATTTTTGGACAGCTTTGGTCCCGGGGGTGCCGCTCCGGCTCCCGTTGGCTCTCATTTCGTTCTCACCCCAGCCGGGGCCGTGGACTACAACTCGGTAACCGGACTGATCATGGGGGGACAGGGGCATCAGCAGGAACACCTCGTGTCCGCGGAAAGGCTGTCCCGGAGCCTGGCGGACCTCAGCCATCTGAAAGGGATTCTGAGGAGGCGGCAGCTCTATTGCAGGACCGGCTTCCACCTGGAGATCCGCCCGGATGGCACGGTGCAGGGCACAAGGAAGGACCACAGTAGATTCGGTACAGAACAATTAAATCTATTATTATTATTATTCATATTATTATAGTAACATTAGTGGAATTAGAAGGCTAGTTTATTGTCAAATATACAAAATTGACTCTTGTGTAAGGAAGGTGTTGACAGGTATCCTTATTGAAACACTCTCTTAGAGATGGTAAAATCAGGTTAATATTTACTGTAATGATTTAAATGACAGATAACTAAACTCACTATATGAAGCACCCACTTTATGTAACCGTGAAATCTATGCTGCTCCAATCACTAAACTCACTATAATTATTTCTATATTATGTGATGACAGGTGATGGTTACCCTTAGTCTGAGGTACCACTATCAGTATGTCACTGTCATAATGTGTCCACTGAAGCATCATTTCTTTCCAGACAAATAACCATTCCAGGTTGAACAAGTTGGACTATTTTCAGTTTGCACATTCATACCTCTTCCTCTTTGAGATTAGATTGGAAGCTTTTCTTTACTTATACCACCTTATCTTCAGTTATCAGCATAAACACCTGCAGATCAAAAGTGTACCTCTTAGGGAGCTCTTTTAGTGCTGCAAGGCTTTAGACACTTCTGGCACTTGATTTATTCCATCTGAGACTTGGATGTAACTTGCCAGGGGCCATTCCAGACACCCAGCCTTGCTTGTCAGAGTCAGCTGGTGTGTGCTAGTGTGTATTTTTGCAGAGTGCTGGTACATTGTAGCCTTCTTTATGCTACTTTTGGTAACTGTTGTATCTAAAAAATTGTCAAATGCATGAGATTGAAGGACATTGTGCAAGCAGCTTGGCAGCATTGAAGCAATCCAGCTGTGTCCTGTGCAACTTGAAGTTACGCTTACGTTTTAACGGTGCTCATTGAATTAAATGTAATGTAATGTGTGTGCAGGTATTCTGGAGTTCATTAGTCTGGCTGTAGGACTGGTCAGCATCAGGGGGGTGGACAGTGGACTCTACCTCGCCATGAACAGCAAAGGAGAACTGTACGGATCGGTGAGTACCTATGCATACTGTGGAACACACCATTCATAAAGACGTGTAAATTTCAAAACACAGCATATGTGTATTCTGATGTGTAATCCATTGCCAGTAGGTGGCACATTTTGCAACATGAAATTCATACTTTGTCTTACCTTCTGCAGGAGAAACTGTCGGCAGAGAGCGTTTTCAGGGAGCAATTTGAAGAAAACTGGTACAACACTTACTCCTCCAACATCTACCGGCATGGGGAAAAAGGTACATTTTATTTTGTCGCTCTGAATAAAGATGGGACGTCCCGGGATGGAACGAGGTCAAGGCGGCATCAGAGGTTCACTCACTTCTTACCGAGGCCTGTAGACCCGGAGAGAGTACCGGAGCTGTACAGGGACATACTGGGCCAGAGCTGAGACAAATGGGCCATCACTGTGCCAGAAGCTGGTCTGAATCGGAAAAGCAAATTAAGTGCACCATATCTTCTCCTGGAGGAAGATGGGAGGGCGGGGGGGTGTTGATCTAGACAAGACAGGATCATAAGCAGTGCACCAAATCAACACTCCCCATCGCTGGGGAAGGAACCAGACCTTCTTTAAACCAGACTGACCGTGGAGTTCGACTGAGCACTGAGGATCTTCTGTGAAAGATGTGAAGGCCCCTTGACAGAGACAGAGGCTACGTTGACCTTTCTATTGGTCTATGCAGAGGCCCTGGTGGCCAAACAGATGTTCTATGGATTTCCTTTGAGTTTCCATTTGTTAAATCCAACTACCTGCTGGTCCTAACTGCATGTTCGAGAGGACAAAAGTGTGGAACCTGTAGTTGAAATTAACAACCAGCTGCTAATAGCTTTTTACTGCTGTGGCTGTTGAGTCTTGTCATTTCACTGTTTTTAGTAGGACTTTTTATTTTATTCTAAACACTACTGTGGCTGCTATGTTAACAATTTATTGAAATGCATAATCCAGTGGACAGAGTGGCTGGTTTACACTAAAAAGTAGTTTCATGCACTGGAAAGCAGCCATGTTTGTTCTAGGAAACGGGTCTGTATCGGGCTGACTGTCGTGACGATATGGACGGATTCTCCTCGACACTGGCCCAAAGACACACGCTGCTCAGATAATGTGCTCGAGGAGTAAGAGAAGACCAGGTCCCGTGGAGTTTTATATGGACTTCCTCTGTGGTGTCCCGTGGTTCTGGTGGACGTCTACAGACTCAGTCTTGAATCCAGTGAAGGAATTCTGTTGTTCTCCCACTGACTGCACGGAAGCGACAAAGACACCTTTACAAACATGTTGACAGATTTTATTCTTATTTATGAGGTTTTGTTACCTAGGACATACAGTATATTTATTTCATATATTTATTTATTTTAAGAATATATTTTTGCAGGTATGAGATAAAATAAAATAAAAATATCCAGAACACGCCATGAGAGGTTATTCTTGTTTTGTTTTTTGTTTCGTTATATTTTTGCGGTATCACTGTCAACTATAAAATGACAAGTTTAGCTGAAAATCAGTCAAAACTCTTCTCAAAGATGGATAAAAAGGGAATATGCACTGCAAAGTGTCAAAAACACTGTTTACTGATGTACAAATCAAACTCTCTTCATCCTTTTATTGAGAAATTCACATTACTTCTGCCTGGGTTAACAATGCCCACACAGTCCGTTTCGACAGAACCAGTGAGATAAAGCATTTCACATCTTGTTTGTAATAATACATCAAAGTCTAGTCCATGTTGAGTCGCATCACTACCTGGCACAGATTTGCAGTGGCCAATTCACACGAAGCAGCAAGCAGGCATGACCACCACAAGAGATACACACCCTTAATCCTGCAGCTGCAAAATACAACATGCAGCAACACCAGGTGATAGTTTGGGCAGAATAGGCTGCTATACTGTATATCACAAGCAAGTTGTTGGTTTCTCCATACTGGAGCAACAGTGTTGTCTGTGAGCTACTGTATTTATATCAAAGAACTGATTAATATTCCACTCAGTCTAAAATTTATCAATGCAAGCTGCTGTTAGCTGTTGGTGATGGACTGTCAGTCCACGCGTATGGCTTCCTTGTTAATGCTGCAACATAAAATAGCATAATCTAGAAACACCAACATCTTTAAACGCCTTTCTTTGTCATTGCATGAACTGATCCCAATGTTTATTTTCAGTTGCTGGCCTGAAAGGAGATAAAAATCAAGTTACTCAATGATTTGAACATCCACTCATCCATCCATTGTCTATACTGCTTACCCATGCGGCATTGGTTATTGTATTTCCACATTGTGCTTGTGTGCTCTTTTCTTGGGTAATATGAATATGGTTAATAGTAATACACTGTCTATCAGCTGAAGATAGACAGAGTAATGGGAAAGGAGGAGAAAAATAACATGAAGTCATCAATGTGAAGAGACAGCACGCGCTCCCTCTGACAGACACTGCAATTAGACAAGTGACTGGCAGGACGAGTGATCTGCTGCACTCTTTCATCCTCCCCTTCATCATCCCTTTATCTCTCCGTTCGTCTGCCAGGCTTGGGTGAGTCATCCCTTGTTCTTATGACACCTGAGACTGAATGGGGCAGATGTCATTGTGGTATAGGTGAGAGAAAGAGCAAGACATAAAGTACAGGAAACAGAATAGAGTGCTAAAAACAGACTGACGTTTAAATAAACTGCAACAACAAATGTAGAAGAAAACATAAGCAACAATTATGAACTTAATCATGACTGTTAATTTTGGTGTTTGACAAATTGCCACACTGAACTCATAAAAATGTCCATAGACAGTGGGTTTGTTAGATTTATGTAGATTTTGTGCCAAAATATCATATCTTGAAATAAAACATTTTTTTAGGCTGTTATGGTTTGCAGAAAATGTTCACAGTGCGCAAGCACACTGCACACTGACTGGGTTTTGGAAAGTGGTGAAATGAGAAAGGACTGGTAACTTCTGCAGAAGAAAGAAAAGTGATAAAAGGTGATAAAAAGAAGAAGAATATAGAGGTAAAACTCGAGGGCACTGTGTATGTAGGCTATGCAAGAGTTAGGCTCCAAGTTGCCCCAAAACATGTTCTTAGATTTTCCAAAACTAAAAACACAGGAGCAAATACGAATGTCTGTCTTCTTCAACATAAACTGCTGTTACAACCCGGCTTAGTTTGGTGGGGAATTAGTAACATAAAGAAAACCAGATGTAAATCAAGTAACAACTGCAAGGTTAGCTTGTCCAGCTAAGTGGCATATTGCAACACATAGCCTATTATTATTAGCTCGCTAGCCTATATTATTTTGCAGGGCGATGAACTATGTAGTATTTGTAACAGATGGGTCTGAATGCTCTCAGAGTTCAGTGTAATGTTAGTGGCTCTAGCCCTAATTTGGATAAGTTAACACTAAATCTGTGTGGAGCTGATAATGCAGCAGAGTTTACCTGACACATCACTTAGCACTCATATTCAAACATAAGCATTTAAATAAGCAAATAAGTGGTTAAAATCACTGAATTTAAATTTCCCTTATCACTCTGTGGCTCTGTAATTCAAAGCAAAACTTCTACTTTATTTCAATGTCCATTCTACATTTCTGGGCAGTTTCTATTTTTAAAACAAACAGTGATTATCAACCATTGCTCCAATTTAAAAGATCAGATAGGTTCTTTGTCGTATACAGGATACGACATGTGCATGTGAGTGCGACTTAGCAGCAGGTATTCCAAATGTGATGTCATGGTAACAATAATAAATACACAGTCAAGATGGTGGGTCAGTCGTATTGTGCACAACTACTTGGTTTTTCCGCAATTAGCCTACCATATGACTGTGGAAAAAAGAAATAATGACGAGTATCGAATTCACATAATAATTCAAGTGGCTTAGATTAAGATTTAGATTTAGATTATACTCCGAAAGTGGAGTGAAACTAGAGAAGGCCTAAGCATTATTCAGTTACTTGTCAATCTTTTGAATTACTTTGGCACACCTTAAACCCTTTTCGCACAGGACTAGTATTACGCGGGGATCACGTGCGATTTAGGGATTTATCCCCGTCGTGATGTGTAGTAACCTTTGTTCTACTTCATACAGGCTAAGTGTGCTAACAGGCCGCGTAGGGTTGTGTGTGTGCAGTACAATGCACGGACCCTCATCTGTGGCACCCAAGGGCCCGTGTGAATGAGAAGGCTCAATAAAGCTTGGCTGACCTTGCACGGAACTGAAGCGGGGCTCAGCGCTGTCTGTCAGTTTTTCCCTTTTAGCATCTGGCCTACGTCGGTCTGACACCGAAGAACTACTAGTCATATTCGCCTTGAGTAGTTTTATTTCTCCAGCTGCATTTCACATCAAGGAGATATTGCAATATAAAGGTTGGTGCCAGCATACAGGCTCATTGGCTCTGCAACATGTTTCAGATAAGATTACAGAACGCTGCAGTTCACATCTGCCCAGTGGTACAGGCCGGAGCATGGTTACATTGTGTCTAGTTAAGACATGGTTCAATGTGTATAATCCTCTGATAGGGGTGCACAGTGTAGGATGAGAGGAAGAGAACATCAGAAAGACAGCACCTGAGTACCAGCATGCAGCCTACACTGAACAAGAGTGTCAGATGGGGAGGGAGAGACAGAGAGAGAGCAAAAAAAAAAAAAAGAGCGAGAGACAGAGGTATGACTTGAAAGTTTGTAAGAAACAGGTGGGTTTCCGTGAGGAAGAACTCGAGAGAGAAAAAAAAAAAACGTATGTGGGTTCTTAGTGTTGCCGGTCTGTCAGGCAGCAATCTTCCTTTGAAGTGTGTGTGTGTGCGCGTGTGTGTGTTTGGTAGGAGGGGGAGGCTTGTTTATGTGAGTCAAAGTGACTGCATAGATTCATGTCAGCACAACGTCTGTGTGTGTATGCGCACGCGCATGTGTGTGTGTGTGATCTGTGAATCTGTGTGAAGGTGAGCCAGGGGTTCTCCTGACTTGAGGGCTGTCTGACTGATGTGTTAAGGCCCATGCATGTGTGTGTGTGTGTGTGTGTGTGTGTGTAGTGCCGTGCCTCCACCCCCTTCTCTTCACTCTCGGTCTGTCCTCTGTGGGGTTTTCCATTGACTGGTTAGATCTTCACTGTTGGATCTAGCAGGTAATGGTCCATGCAGAGATAACTGGGGAAAAACAACTAGAAAAAGAAAACTGATGCTGACGTTGTCTTGTATCTGTCCTGTTTGTCTGTCCTCCTCTGTTTGTTATCTACACTGTACCTGCTGTTTGTACACCAACATATCATAACCATTAAAGCACATTTTCAAATTTTCAGACTCTTCTCCTGTGACAAAATATTGAATGAGAGAAAAAATTAAAGGTATAATATGTATAGGAATTACCTCCATCTAGCAGTGCGGTTGCATATCGGAACGTATTCTTGATGTTGCATTCACGTGAAATCGGGCAGACCTCAGACAGACAACAGACGCTGCATGTAACAGGATAAACAAGCGTCTATGTAAACAAGTGGTCCACCAGCACGAGGCAAAACAATACAGGCGTGACAGTGTGTTGTCATGGTGATGTCGTATCGTTTACCAGACCCACGTTTTACCGTCTTTCTCTCGTTGAGTAACATGACATCCGGTGACGGCCGTCTGCCTGACTGCACCTAAATGCAACATCGGTGCCTCCGTCCTTCCTCACACTACACAGTGGTGACAGTTTTAACAGGCGCTACCTGGAAAACTTTCTCGCCGAGCCGACAGCTCCGCTGAGTTTCCGTGGTTACCTACGATCACGCTGATACTGAACGTAAAAAATGGCGATTCAACATGGCAGCCAAGGTTCGGTATGTCGCCCCTTGTATATTTGTAACGACTTACACGTTCTAAGGTACGAGAAAGCTTTCATTTGTATGCGGGTGTGATTCCACTTCAGTGAAATACGGATTCATGAAAGCAATGATTTTTGCTGATAAAAAGCCAAATAAGTTACACACTGGGGCTTTAAGTGTGTTTGTGTGTGGGTATGTCTGAGTGTGTGTGGGGGTATGTGTGGTCTTTCTTCTAAACAGGCAGGTGCAGAAGTCAGTGATCTCTGCTGGTACGTACAGACGACTTGCCGAGTCCACACAGGTGTTCTTCCTGCAGTCCTTGACACACGTGCACACGCCTATTACACGCATACAGCGCCTGTCATCGCTTTTCTGTGCGTGAGATTAATGGTGCAGCGGGAGTGACTCAGCTGTGGTGAATTCAGACAACAACAAAAAAAAAAATACTATGTGACCTTCCCAAATTCTTAGACCTACTAGACAGCTATGAACTCATCCAAACGGCAAATGACTAACAAATGACTTCAACTATGACGTTTCCTTCTACAGATCTACATTGTACAACTAACTACTGTTCAAACTTTATATCTATTCATTATTCTGAATTTCAAAGATAGCCTGACAAATTCAGGAATTTGCATAAATACATAGTTTTCAAATGTGTTCATCCTAAGTGAAGCAGCTCTACATTAACATGATTCAGTAATAAAATATGAGAAAATGAAATTCAGAAAAAAAAAAACATTCCTACATTTATTTGTCAGCTCCACAGAGCAAATTTATTTTCACATAACTTCATCCACCTAACAATTTTATGTTCTCTAAATGGATCACAGGTAAAGTAAGTGACATTTTGACAAACTCAACCCAAAAACATTCTGAACACATTTATTTTGACCCAACGAGTTGGGTTGATTTCTCCCAACAGTTGGGTTGTTTATCAGCCCAGTTGGGTAAATAACCCAATTAAGGGTTCACATTGACTACACTGCTTATATTGTGGCAGATTAGGGTTTTTTTAACATTAACTTTAACATTACTTGTATTCACATAACTAAAACATCAACTCCACCTAAAAACCCTTCACTTATGGTGTCAAAGTTTTTTTCGATAGTAGTAATTGTAAACTGAGTAGAACATTGAATTAGTAAATTATTGGAACAGTATCACCAAATGGATAACAAATTTGAATCAAAAACACTGTCCCAAAGGTGACTCCCACCCAACGTAGCCCAACATGTTGGGTAATCCGCATTAATGGAAATTACAACAACAGCTAATAACGACAAAGCCAGATTTTCTTAGATTACGATTTAATGAAAACAACCCAATTAATGCACCCAACAGTTATAGCTAAAAAAAGCTTCAAAGCCAGTTTCTTAATGTTTGAGGATGTTCTTAATGTTTGAGGATGTGTTTACAACTTGCTCCATACCTCCAAGTGACCAAAAAAAATCAGTCAATGGGGGTTCTAGCATTTATTGTGAGTAGGCAAAAGAGAAAGTTACATTGAAAAAGAATAGAAAGTGCTGATGAAACAGTGTTGGCTAGTGATATTGGACAAATTAAACAAAATGTTGGTAAGTTATCTCTAACCACATCACAAGCTGAGGTAAAGCAACTGTAGCTGATGCACCTCCATACCCTCCTGCTGCTTTCTCTCAGTCTGTTTCAATGGCAGAGTGTGACCTGGCATATTGCAGAGGAGAGATTTACAGCAGTGCGCATATTTTCAACCCTGTTATCATAGATAGTTCTGAAGCCGTCGCTGAACATGTTGTTGAGCAGAAGGCAGATTCCTTGTCAAATACCCATCTAACCACTGTCTTCAGCTCATATTCACAAAGCTGAAAACCACAAATTACACACAACATGGGCAGGACATGAAAATGGGCAGAGAACGAAAGCACCGATGCTGTTAGATCTAACTAACTTTGTTTTATAGATGAACCTGAAAATTACGATGCATGTTATAAGTTTACAGTAAATGTTGCCAATAAGATTTTAATTGGCCCATGAGGTTAAGTTGTTGCAAGCACATTAACAGTAATGATGGAGCAAAGGTTTTTCACTGCTTGTACCTGTTATGGATGTTTACCAGTAGACACAGACATAAAGTGGACAAGTTGCATATCCTCTGTAGGATAAATTAAGGAAGTAACATGTAAAACTAGAAAATCTCATGGTTGAAGAATCAGGTGTTTTTTCTTTTACAATAATCTAATACTGAAGTTCTTTAGTTCTTTTATCTTGTACAATTTAAAAGAATACAACATAAAACAAATGAAACAGCAAGTTGCAAATCCTCTTAGGATAAATTAAATTACAATTTAATAAACAAAAGCACAAGATAACATGAAAAAAATAATAGTGACTAACAACAGTAATATAGAAAAACAGAAACTAAAATGACGTGAGAGTGCAGAGAAAGAGGAAGTGAACTGAAAAGAAGGGATTAGAGATGAGACAGCAGACACCTATTCCCCTGTGGTTCTCCACCCTTGTGGTCTAAAATCATTTATGTGGCTTACAGCGGACATGTTCGTTCAATGCTATGGATTCACAGACAAATTCACTCCTAAATTCTTAATAGGAGTGGAAACATCCATTAACATGCCAGACGAGGGGGGCGACAGGGAAGGAATGGATGACAAGAGGGGAGAGAATCATCCTATTGAAGTAAGTACATGCACCGCTGTGGGTTTACATCACGGAAATGAACAGCATCACCAATCTGAAACATTACACAACACACGAGGAACGGTAAAGGAAGGTTTGTACCTGTGAGATCAGCATTTTATGGAATGCAAATTCAGGAGCCTCAAAACAACACCAAAGACCATACGATGGACTTCAATGTGCACGGTTACAGTATGTGCTCTTTACTGGAGAATTTCATAAAAAAGATGATCAATAATACAATCCTAATGATTATATTCCAAAGTCTTCAAATAAATGACTTTCCCTCCTTAATTCACACATTGAGGGGTCACAGCCCCCAGGACTCCCCTAAATACTCAGCAGACCCTGAATTCAATAATGGCCAGAGCTGTATTTTTTAGCCTTCATAGGTAGTCTAACACTATTCAGCCTCTGGGGGCACACACACACACACACACACCCACACACACACACGCACACATGCACACACACAGGGTGGAAGTAATTAAAGCAAGTGGAGCTAAATTGAAGTATATTGAACTCATCTCTCACACGCTCCCACTCTGTCGATAGATCACTCGCCAAGCGCTATCGACCGCTGCAAAGACTTCCCTCTGCAAAACACTCCTCTCTGCAGTGTGTGTGTGTGTGTGTGCATGACAAAGTGTGTGTGTGTGAGATGTGAGCTGCTGAACAAGAGAAAAAGGACAAGCACAATGGGAGAGATGAGGCGAATTTGGACAGAGTTGAGCCGCAGAATTGCCCGTCATGCTACTCTTCCTCTCCCTCTCTCTCTGTCTTTTCATCCTTCGTTTCTCCTCTTTCTTCTTTTCTTTCCCTCTTTCCATCCAACCTTCAGTTTTCTTCTTTCTCTCTAAATCCCTTTATCTCTATCTATCTATCAAGAGGTAATGATTTTAACTAAATGAGAGTCTTGCACTTCCCCGCCCCACTAGATTAGCGGATCAATGGAACGGCATTTGTGTGTTCTTTGGAAGGACAGCGGAGGGGGGGTGGGGGGGGCGGTATGTGAAGTTGCGTATGTCTGTTTCCACACAGACTGTATAGTCATCATAAAGGTGACTCCGCACTGCACTGAGGACAAAGCCCCGCTGAGGAGGAAAAATGACAGTAGAGGTTTTCCAGAAGCAGCAGGGGAGCAGGGAGCCATGGATTTTTATTGAATAATCGGTAGGAATTCTCCACAAGGTCTTGACATGACAAATGTGTGTCAAACACGCCATCGATGGTAGAGGGGAAGAATGCCTCAGCTGTTCTGTTGAAATGCCTTTCCCCCCCGTTCTCTTCTTGATGTGAATTCAACTGGAGTTGAATTGATTATCTCCTATTTGTGATCGATCCTAAGTGGGTTTGCATCTACTGGCCGAGTCCTTCCACTGTGGGACGGAGCCTCTCACACTCAGCCTTTTTCACCTGCACCTTTTCTGTTTGCTCGGTGTTTGTGTGTTGATTTTGTTGTTTGACATGATGCATAAGATGGATCAGTAACTTGTAACTAAGCCCCTATAAGCTCCACCTATAAGCAAACCAAGAAGTGGTTGTATACTGTCCTATACATTAAAGGCAAAAAAGCCCCTAAAATATTAAAAAAAAAAAAAAAAAATTCACTTCTCTTGTGGGCCCATGAGTGTGTGCTAATTACAGCTGTTGACTTGATTTATACCAAACTGACCAAGTTATACCAAAAAACTTAAACATGAACATAACACAGGATTTGAATTGTCCAATATCAACATTCCTGATGTCACTGGTGTTCTGCATTCAATGTCTCTCCTCAACACTTTTATTCATAATAGATATCCATTGTATGCAACACTAACACGTTCATGAATGGCATCCTGCAAATGTGCAGTGCTGCTGAGCCTTAGAACTATTAGATATCAATTGTCCTTATGGAGCAATGAAACCTAGCACACCGACACACAAACAGATGCACACGCACTGACACACGTCCATGCATGCAGAGTGCAGTTTTCTGTTCAGCCTATCAAAGCATGCTGTTTTCCTCCTGTTGGTTTGACAGCTCTTAAGCCTCACACATGAAAGACTGACAGGAAAGTTTTATTACACCTTTCTCAAACCAAGTGCATGTGTGTGCGTGTGTGCACGTGTGTGTGTGTGTGTTACTGTGTTTTCAGCTGGGAGAGGTGTAGACAGCGGTCAGGCTGAAGAGTTGCCAGATTTTCGGAACAAAACATGACTTCACACAGCAACACAACCTTCCTCTGTGCTTTTATCTGTTCCTCTTTTATGAAACATGTTGCTGTCAGTGCAAACACGAGGGATTAATCCTCACACACAAACACCCACATATTCAGTCCTAGACAGGGTTAGGCTGTTTGGGGGATTTGAATATTTGCTGTATTACAAAAAGATAATAAAGAAATCAAGCAATTTAGCTTCATTTGAAAGATTTTTTTTGTCTTTTTAAGATCCTTGAATAAATATTATCCCAAGACATTTGTATAAACTGTGGGAATCAATCAATTGTATGAGGAGAAAATAGAGAACACGCAATAAAATGCTTCTTTAAAAAAAATAATCAAATGTTCCATCATTTTCTAGTGAAAGAAGGTGCTGCTGTTTTACACAGGAAATCATCTACACACTAAACTGATGACAGGATCAGAGGAAGATCGTTTTCACTCACATCTACTGTAGAGTTTGTTGGTGGAAACCCAGAGAGAAATCCGAAAAAGGTAGAATAACTGTTAGACATTTCTTAAATCCTCTCACCCACATGTGTACTGTTTGCTCTTATTGTGAAATTTAAAAAAAGAAATGAAATCTGCATTAACTTGAAACCACATAATGTAGCTCTACATGCAAACTACAGTAATGATTATGATCCACGGGCTTGGAGTTATCTGTCAGAGCTGCTGCACCAAGGTCTTACTCTACGGCTGTGTCACCTGTGTCTCAGTGATGATTTCTGATTTCTCCAAACAAAGAGGCAAATAGAGAGACGTGTTTATTCTGATGGCTGTATCCACCTGAGTTACAGCATGATGATTTGACAGATAAAGCTGGAAAAGTAACTCTGTGTTTGCCTGTGATGACAGTATCCATACCTGAGGAGTTACAGCATGTGGAGGTGACAGATAATAGCTGGAAAAGTAACTCTGTGTGTGTGCGTGCGTGTGTGTGTGTGTAGAACAAATGGCTGCAGAGGTATGGAATGCATGTCTTATACACACTGTAGCCGCTTTACCCATGAACGAATACAGACCGTTACTATGGCAATAGAGACACTGTAAGAACCACACACACACACACACACACGGCATGTTGTTGTTATCAGAAGATCGGGATATGAGTGATCTCTGCCTTTCTCAGCCAGGGAGTTTCCTTTCCTGGCTGCTAGTGTGTGTGTGTGTGTGTGTGTGTGTGTGTGTGTGTGTGTGTTGTAGTACTCTTTACCACTTCCAAGCGATGTTGACCTGCCATTCACACACACACACTTTCTTTTTCTCCCAAGAAGAAGTGTATCATATTTTCTCTCTTCATTGACAAACCTTAGAAGAGAAAGGAAGCAGTGTTCTCACGTTAAGAGCTCCATTCACTGATTCCATCATTTACCCAGTCAGAAAGCAAAGCTGTAAATAATGCCAGTCAACAGTTCAACATTATATCATCTAGAGGAGTGTCAGCCATAAACCCCAAGGTGGCAGTTTGCCCCCAAAGTCGTGCTATAGATCACAATACAGCACTACACCTTTGACTCAAAGTATGATGTTAAAAGAAAGAAAAGAAGAAGCTCTTATTGTTATCCTTCCACCATTAGGCTACAAATATCAAAGAAGAGCAACTGCCAACAAGTGCAAACTCCTTCTCAGTCATGTGATTTGGTCAACCACCAGTCAGTCAGTCGCTGTTGCCCCCCAAAAATGTAACTGACCCTTTAAATTTAACTGAAAATAAAAAAATGTATAAATGAAAGAGCATAATCTGACATTGTGGACCAAGTGACTAGATATTCATCATAATTTCTCTGCGATGTTCCAGATAAAATGCAGAGCAGCAAACACCCTATCACAACTATGCACAGAAAAATATTCCTCATCAGTTTGCTCGTCTTTCTGCCTTCTCCGGAGCGTCTGAATGCAGGCCCATCCTGCCCAGCTGTGATGCATTGAGCCCGGACATGTCTGGACATGATGCACAACTTTCGTGTGCTTTAATCACTGAAAAACACACACACACACACATAGTCATACACACATACAGGCACAGACACAAGTAGGATTTTCTAACAGACGCGCATGTGAAAGAGTCTCTCCGGGTTCGGTGGGTCAGCGTTAACTTCAGAGTTGATGCATGTTTGTGAGTCTGTGTCCCACACTGATGCCTGAAGTCAGGTGGGCTGGCACATCTAGGGTCCCCTTTGAAGGTGTGTGTGTGTGTGTGTATTCAGGTACACACACACACACAGCTGTTTCTCTTTCCCACTGCCCTTTGATGATGTCTTATACTTTTTCCATCCTGCCCACTGTATGCATCCCTGTCGCTCATGCACACATAAACGAAATTAATGAGTTTTCTGAAAGCAGTGACACTTTCATCCAGCATGCCTAATTGGCAACCAAAATAAATAAATAAATAAATGCATATAATGTAACAGATTTACTTTCACAGCGATGGAAGAACAACTGCACTTCTGTTATGAAATTTCCCAAATCAGGTCAGCTAATGTAATGCTTATGTGCTGTATGTCATCAGTGTGTTTTGGATCTTTTCTCTATCTCAGTCTATGAGAAGTCTATGAAGGGAAACATCACTAGAATCAGTGAAAGCAAAATTACATTAGTCCGGAGGAATTAGGCGACCAGTCCAGTATTCTTCTTTGCTGATTTACTGCAATAAATATCAAATTGTTGAAAATAAAAAGTGAGTCTTGAAAGTATTAACCGTGTTGCAGTGCATTTTCCTCATTTCATAGCGGCATTTTACTATGATTAAAAAAACAGCAAACAAGAAGCTTTTGTGTGGACGCTCTTCACACATCTGTCTGTCTGTCTGTCTGTCTGTATCTCAGTCAGGTATGGTAATTATTGTTTAGATTCAGCCGTCTGTAGTGCCTATGTGTTGGCAGTAAAATGTCCAGAACAATGCAGAGATAAACATGCCCTTGCATTCATAAATAACACTTCTGTTGTTGCACGGGACGCCCTGGCACTATCATGAGGATCCGTTTCATACTCGCTCATACACACAATCTCGCCACACTCGCAGACACACGCACGCGCACGGATGTAATATGACAGCTTTCATGTTTGCTCAAATTTTTTTATGCAAGGCCACCAAGACAGTTGGAGCCTCAGAAGGCGGCTTCGCATAAATCACCAGACTTTAAAAAAAAACGCACACAGTTGACTGGTGTTATTTACATTAATGCTATGCTAAAATGCTAAAATCATGAAAAAATCATGAAAAATCAACAGCAGCTGAAGAAAAACAAGAAATCAAGATTCTCCCATAAACTGGCAACAGATGTGTCTACATCTACATCTAATTGTTATGTATGAAAAAAAGAGAGTATATTCTGGTGAAAACTTATGTCAATGTTAAGATTGGACTGTCAAATCATGAATGAAAATGAAAACTGCATTGACAAAAACCAAGCACTGGGTAGCCTAACTGATGTTGTGATGTTTAACTGGTGTTGGGTGTTGGTCACTGTAGCCTACTGCAAGATTAGCCTACATCTTTGTCAAGCCATCTTGACAAGTTGCATTTGGCAACATAAAATCACAACTTAAAACCAAACTAAGGTGTTAAACTAAAGTTACAAAAACTAAACATAAGCAGATTTCCCAAAATGACCAAACTAACGAACTGGTTTTCTATTTGGATCTGATGTTCCTCTTGATTCTAAAACCAAAGTCCCCCATATGGAGGACTTGAAGACATGCAGAACAATCACAGAGCCACCACTGCACTAATTGTGAAAAAATTAAACAGCAGAAGCTGGCCCACAGCCTGTAAAAAATCATGTTTTTATGACCCAAACTCTACTCAAATAAACAACTAGCCTAAACATCAAACTTCATGCTCATATACCGCTCATATGATCGAGACCACTACAAAGACTGGAACAATAGCACCCGCGGCTACACATAGGCTAAGCTACACAGAGGCTACACAGAAACACGGCAGAGAGAGAAGCCAACTACGAGCAAAGTCACGAGCAAAGAGACACTGCTTGGCCAAAACATGGTTGAATGAATGAATGATTCTTTAATGACCACACAGCCAAGCTGGTGGAATTTGCTTTCAGTACGGCTTGTTGGTGCAGGTTCCAAAACATATAACATATAGCCTACACAAACATACAATGTACAATTACGGTTACAGCTTGTATAGGGCCGTGCCTGCTCCTCAGCGTGCAGAGTTCAGAATGTAATTGTTGTAATTTTCCTCTTACCTTTGCTGTTTTGCCGTGAAAAGTTTGTATCATGGGTTGGGTAAATCCACAACATTTCCAGTTCGAACTTTGACCGATGTTACATCTAAATTGGTCCGGACAGCTTTAGGAGCGGCGGAACCTTTGTGAGCGCCGCACACAACAGCCTGTGCCTCACATATTTCAGGATTCTGCTGATTCTGATTGGCTCATGAGAAGAATTCTGATTCTGACTGGCTGCCAGTACTGTCAATCACATCAACGAATGAGCTGTCAACCAATCCACTGCAGAATAGCTAACTGCAACCAAATAAGCTCCTCTCAGTGCAGATTTACACAGACGGATGCAGAGGGCCAAGGAAGTTGTCGTTAGTCCTGGTTGATTCTTTTTCAGTTAGTCAGTTTTTCAGAAATGGACATTTTGGAAAGCTCGCCTGAATATTTTGTAGTAAAATCTCAATAATTTTGTCCTGCTTCAATTAATCAGAATCAACCACGGCAGAGATAATGTTCATACCTTGTACAATCATTTGATAGGGGTTTTGAGCTTTAGCAGCATCATTCTGAAGAACACTCATCTAAAATCTTTTTTTAGGCGAACATTAAATTTATCGTCATTTAGGCTACTCTTTACCAGTAGGCTAACACATACTGAAATTTATCATCTCAGCAATTTTTAATTTCTATTCCCCGTATTCAAATAGACCTTGTAGTTGCAGAGATATACTCATTTTATTATGGCTATGCAATTTTCGAGAAGGCCTAGAAAATAGGCTTGATTTTTAACACGTTTATAAAAGCTGTGATCATGATGTGAATGAATGACTGTGCAAATAAATGTTTTAAGAGCAAAATTTCCATGGGGAGTTTTACGTCTCACTGTGATCAGTGTAAAAGGTTAGTTCAACATTTTGGCAAGTTGGCCCATTGCCATAATGCCTATAGTTTTAGGAGTAGGTTCTTACCTTTAATTGTCAGTGCAAGCTACTTTTAGAACGGCGGAGCAGAATCGCGAGCTGCTCAGAGCTATGGTAGGCTAATGGGATTTCTTGGTTTCCCTCATCAAATACACAATTCAATAACTCCAAAACACTCTTGTGGACAAGTTGTGACCTGCAAGAGGTAAATTCAAGGTAAATTTATGCAAAACAGCTGATGCGCGTTCCTGTCAGGGGCAGTTTTTCGGCAAGCAGTCTCTGCATTTACTTTGAAAACAACTCCGTCTCGTAACACTTATTGTCTCATAGCGTGGTGAATGTGCAGGTCACAACTTGTCCACAACTTGTCCACAAGAGTGTTTTGGAGTTGTTGGATTGTGTATTTGATGAGTTTGATGAGGGAAACCAAGAAATTCCATCAGCCTCCGTCGCGTAGCTCTGAGCAGCTCGTACCTCGACTCCGCCATTCTAAAAATAGCTTGCACCAACACTTAAAGGTAACAAACATCCTCCTAAAACTAGGGATTATGGCAATGGGCCGATTTGCCAAAATGTTGAACTATCCCTTTCACATAACACTGATATTATTTGATTTATTTTGCATGATTTGAACTAAAATAAACTAATGTACTCTGTGAGGTATTTCCCTGTTATTCAAGCAGGCTGCATGGGAAAAAGGTGAATGTGTTGTAGATCCTCCAATCATCAAAAAGCTCTGTTTTAACATTTTCCCATGTTGTAATCTTCTTGTGACCATCTTCCCTTCATCTTGGGGCCATTAAGACCTTCTAGTGTTACCTGGCCTGTCTGTGGCCCAGTGGAGCCGCAGAGCCTCAGAGCCCCAGCCTTTGTCCAGTTCCGGGCAGCAGGTGAATAGGATGCCCATGTGAGGGGCCTCTCAGCCCAGATACACCTGATACCTGGCTCAAACCCCCACAGCAACACCCACCTACCATCCCTCCCCACAAAGTTCCCGCTGGACCCCCCAAAGCCCTCCACTCCTCCTCCTCCTCCTCCTCTTGTCTGCCTGCCAGCTGGCTTTTTTCTACTCACAGACACACAACAAGAATGAAGGATGTTATTGTTGACAGTATTGGCAGCTTTGCCCCCCCACCCACCCACTGTGTGTATGTTATGTGTACGTTCTCAGTTCTGCCCTCTCTCTCTTTTTTGTAGTCTATGAGGGCTCTGCCCTGTTGTCTGAGCCTCATATCTGTGTGAACTCTGTGTTCACCTTTGAAGTTCTCTACCATGCATCCCCGCGCCCCCTCTGCCCCTCCCCGTCTCTCCTCCACTGCTTTGATTTCCTTTCTTGTTACGGGGAGTTGGCTGATCCACAGATAATGCCACATAGTCTCTTCTCGTCTGCATATTGAAAAAAAAAAAATCAGCATATATGGCTCAGGTGCAGAGCAAATAGACAGGTACTTCATCTTGTGAGCTCTTCCTTGTTGCATGTATTTATTTGTGCATTTAAATGTGTGAGGATGGGCTGTAGTACCAAATAGAGATAAGTACAAAGATAATGTGCACAGGAGATGAACGACTGGGTTGAAAAACTGTCTCCGTAACTTTGTTTGTACTGGTTCATTGGTGTGCTGTCTCCACAAACTGTCTATTGCTTTCACTTTTTACTGCATGTCACCAATGTGCTGAAATAGCGCAGTTGCTTTGAAGGCACAAAGGTGGATTAAAACAAGCCTCACATTTGCATGCTGATGATAGTTTATCTGGGCTGGCTTAGGGACAATACAGGGAAACCTTTTCATTGCTTTTTACTGCTTTCACAAACAGTAGTAACCTTCACAGAAGTTTCCCACCAAGCATCCGTCTCGTGCTGGTGTCTCCAACTTGTTAACTCCTCAGGAACGGTCTTATTTCAGGCCGGAAGAAGACAGAACTTAAAGTTATTTTGTCAGAGGATTGCAGAATACACACAGTCACATCTTGAACCATGGGATAGTTGACAAAAATATCTCAACATTCAACAGTTGTTCTGGAGCTTTTAACAATATAACATGATCTTCTTTAGCAGACAAGTAAATAAAAACAAAAAATGAGAATACCAGGACTCAGAAAATATGTTTGGGAAAAGGGAAACTTCTATCCTGAATTTTTTTCATGTAAGTGAATAGTTTCCAAATACTTATAAAAGTCCATAAATGCAACTATTCTTTGTCTCAGTACCAGTAAAAAATCATGTTGCCTGTTGCGGTTGGATTGGCTTCAGTGGTTTGTTGGGACTGTGTAATTCACAAAGACCCATGATGCACACGCACACATGGGGGAAAAAAAAACACACATCCGGATAGTTTCTCCTTTGTGTTATACAGTAACCATGCGATGCTGTATGAAGATGTGACGAACTGTTCTGCTCAGATAAATAGAGTTAGCATCACTGTCTACTGTCAAACTAAAACTATTTCAATAATTTTGGCCAAATCTCCAAATCTCTCCTCTTCATCTACAGTATGGTCCAGATAAATGCTGCTCCACAAACCCCAATCTGCCCACTGGGATCACTGTGGAAATAAGACATATTATAATAATGAACAAGAAACTATTATTTAATTATCCTATCATCATATCATGTGAATATTTTTTTTTACATAAAATATTATACAAAATACAGATTTAGTTTTTATGGACAGTATTAGCAAGTTTTTCCCATTGGTTCACAAGACTTTGTGTGAACGTGTATTTGTAATGAGTGCAGTATGTGTGTGTGTGTATCTGTGCGTTTTGATAGATCATTTGTTTCTGCTGACAAAGCCCTTGTTGTTGGCTTGTATAAACGGGCTGAAGGCTCAACAGCTGAGAGATCGAAATAACCCATTTATCATTTCCTGTGGAGACACACATCCACACTGTCCCATGTGTGTCTGCGCGCGTGCACACACACACGCGCACACACACAGTTCTGCAGCCTGGTCAGTGCTGAGTATGATGGATTGGACCTGAGGTGTGTCTTGTCTGGGTTATTGATAGACAGGTATTGGAGTGGCAGCATGAAATATTAATATAGTGGAGCTAAATGCCGATCTGACAAAGAAAAAGAAGGAGAATGAGAAGGGCAAACAAGAGATGGAAGACAAAAATGCAACAACAGTAGCCTTTACAGAGACTTTACAACATGAAAAAGTGATGAGTAGCCTTGGAAAAGGCAAAGCACTCATATGGGTGTCGGAGAATTCAAAATATGTCTGATATCAGTATCAAATGTTTTCTATTCTCAATGGAAATTCCCTCCATCCTTGATATATTTCATAAACACACACACTCAAATCTGTCTCTATGTTTCTGTCACTCTAACCCACATCCTGTTGTGGTTTTTGTTCTCTCCTCTGCTTTGATATCCGAGAACTACTGACTTATGTGGACAGACAAAGCACATCTTTGTCTTTGCCACACTGCATGAGCGTTTGTCATCATTTTCAGCAATCTATGTTTTGCGCAAGTGTTTGTCTGTGTCCAAGTTCTGTATAATGACAGCAACTCCCTCTCTCTCTCTCACGCGCGCGCACACACACACACACACACACCTTTTCCATGCCAACAATTTGTCCTCAGTATTACATTTGAAATGATGAAGAGGGTGGGAACATACCTCAGCTATGAGCTATTAGATCCAGAGAGGGCATATGCACAAGTGTGTGTGTGTGTGGGTGTGTGTGTGTATTGACGCAGCATGGCAGCACAATCTATACTAATGATTTCCCATAGACACCTCAAGTTGAGCTGGGAACCAGGGAGGATGGGCAGGGAGAGAAGTCAAAAGAGACAAATGAAGAGATGGAAGGAAAGAAACACTAAAGGAAAAGGGAGGCAGAACAGAGGAAATATAGGGAGGGTATGAAACCAATAATGTGAATCCACAATACATAGCTGAAACAATGTGTGTTAAATTTTAGGCACACAATTTATCCTTCAAGATTGTTACTGAGAATGTGGTGATTGTCTATTACATTATTATAAATTCTACTTTGCTGGAGAGTCATTGATAATCCAGTCAATAGCAAAATCCTATTCTCACTTTCTAAAAATCCATCAGAGAAAATTAAGACAGTGTGTAATTAGTGATGTTAATTAGTCATAAGTCTGCAGCTGTAAATGTTAATGAATGATTACTGGTTGTGGCCCTCATGCCCTGCAGGGAAAAAGTCAAAGCAGGAGCTCTGAGCCCAAGAGATTTTTCACAACCTGGGAAAGGTGTTTTCAATGTTGGCGTATAATTGATTGGTAAAGAATTAATCAATTCTTTCTTTATTAATTAATTACTATTAATGATGTTAATGATTCATACTCACAAGAAAGTGATCTGCCTGGCTATGAATGTAAGCTTTGAAGCTGAGGCTCCTTCATTTAGTGTCTGCACATATATAATAGTTGTTTGGGATCTGAAAAATAGGGTGACCTCAGTAACTATACTATTATTTCTTGCAAATGTAATGAAATTAAATAAATGGCAAATTTGACTGTGTTGAATTTATGCCATTGTATTGTGGTACTAATTAAAAAACACATCACTGATGAGTGTTTTTCTTAGTTATCAGGATATTTATTTGAATTTCAGATCATGTAATAGATAGCGTCTGCTGATGCGAGCGTGTGTGCGTGTGTGAAAACTTGAACCTGCACAGAGGAATTTCCTCCAATCACCTCACATTGTTCAGACTAACAAGGAGTCAAATACAACAGGGCACGACTGAAACACTCCACACCCTCAGAGTGTCTCTGAGGAACCATAAGCACTTCCAGGTCAAAAGGCCAGCAGGGCGATCTCATGGGCAATGAGAAGAGCAGACACACACATTGTGCGCAAAACTCCACTTTGACAGGTCATTATGGCAGATATTATGTCTTGAAACTGCATATATCTTATATTTCACCATCACCAACATAATTCAGAATGAGGCTGGTCTTGCTATGAAGGGCCTTTGTACCAATGACAATATAAAAAAAAAAAGTAGTTTGAGTGCATGAGAACAAATGAAGTCATCCATCTGTGTTTATCCTGTCTGGTTTCTCACGCCTGACAGAGGAAAATCAGGAATAGTAAAACAGGGGTAAGAAAACAGGACAGAGGTAGAGAAATGTCAAGGGTGGTGACAAGACAAGTGAAATATAATTTTCCATGATTTCATTTTGGCCCTGTGAAGTGACTGATGCTAATATGGCTCTGAACCTGCTGCCAAAGCCTGGACTAATGCTGCTTTGACCCTTAAGAAGCCAATTAGCTGGTCAAATGTACAAACCACTGGGTCTACAGAAAAATTAATGACACACAATAGCAAACATGAGTCATCAAATCTAATATGTTGTCAGACACATTCATAGATCCCTCCACAAAATAAGTGATCAGAAATTAGAATAGAGTAGAAGACAAAACAGCACCAATTATAAACCACAGTAAGAACTTATTATAATGTACAATAATAGTAAAGGCAAAAATAAAAAAGTAAAAAATAGAGCAGTTCAAGTGAATGTCTGTGGGTTAGTCACTGTCAAATAAGTAAAATTCAGCATGACTGTGGCTTCTTAAAGCTGCATTAATGCATGTTTTGCCACGAGGGGGCATAAAACACCTGATACAGACAGATGTGTCCGTCCATTTCAGTCCAGAGCCCTCCTGATGTGAGCTGATGGTGCTGACCACTGCAGCGCCCACGTCACCTTCACACTGCATGGTTTGGTGATGTCCCTGGCCATGTAAAGAAAATACATCAGTACTTTGTAAGTCT
This sequence comes from Decapterus maruadsi, assembly GCA_030347415.2. NCBI lineage: Eukaryota > Metazoa > Chordata > Actinopteri > Carangiformes > Carangidae > Decapterus > Decapterus maruadsi. The sequence continues at coordinate 24,664,118 of CM064901.1, read as the reverse complement.
TGTTTTACCCAAACATAGAGGTGAAGATATCTATATGTTTCCACATTAGTGGACAAGGTCTGTGTGCATGTGTGAGTAAGGAAACAACCATGACAGTGGTCGCAACCTACACTTAAGTAGGTAGACGTATAAGGCTTCAGAGGGACAGAGTGTTTTTATACACGAGTCTGAGGACCCACAGTCAACTCTGTTTGTTTTGTGCAGCATGTGTATGTGTATGTGTAGCCTATGTGTGTGTTATCAAGAGGAAGTGATTATAACTTGGTCAGGGGGAAACCTCCACTTGCAGCTGCAATTGTTCAGCCCTTCCTGGCTGTTAGAGAGGAAGAGCAAACTCCATCACTGTCACACTTTTTCTCTGCCTCCCTTTTCTCCCTCAATCTCTTTCTTCTCCTTCACTCGTCTGATCCATTTATTTTCACTTTTTTTATTATTATTATTATTCAAATTTGACCTCCTCCATCTGCGGACCCCAGGAAGAACAGTTGATGTAAACTACATCAGCTATGGGGATCCAAATCAAATCAAATCAAATCTGCGGCTATGTACCTAAAATATCCCTTGACTGCACTGGAAGTTGTCCTTCCCTGTTTGTGTAGATACAAAGACAGATACATCATGCCCATGTCGATTTTCTCAGATTCTACAATAGGCCTACATTAGATTTAATCACAGTTACCCAAATAGGCCTACATACTTACACAGAAAGACTAGTGTAGCCTGTTGTATGGGCGTCAGTTATGTTATACTGCCATCTATCGCGTGAGGCATGCAATGATAGGCCACACTGTGAGCATATAATGGAACCATAGGAGTGGATAGAGTAAATCATCAATAATGTTGAACAGACGGGAACATTTTGTTCAAAAACACAGGTGTTTGATTCAGCGGCCGCGGGGAAGGTTTGATTATTGAAAGTGGCACAGCTGCAGGTGAATGAACCAGCGATGTCGTTAAGGCAATCACAGCTAATTAGATTCACCTGCAGCAGCAGCAGCAGTCCTACCATTTAAACCTTCCTGCCAAAGCTTTCTTCAAGTTTCTATCAGTGTGAGTGAAGCAGCACGACGTGTTCACCGTACCAAGGCAAGGCGCGAAAGGTCCACAATGCCCACCAAGATGGTCACTGACGAGCGGCTCTCCAAATTCAAAAACAAGGGGAAAGACCTCGCGGTAAGTTGATGGTTCCGTTTTCATGTAGGCTTTAAGCTCAAATTAATATTATTATATCGACGCTGAATATTATCAACCGGCAGAAATGTCGTGAGAGAAGAATCGCGGAGTGCGTGGAGTTGCGCAAAGCTCACAAGAATGAAAATTTCCTGAAGAGAAGAAACATCACACTGTCGTCTCTTCCGGACGAGGAGGCCCTCTCCTCCGACTGCATCTCCAACGAGACGGTCAGTTTCCAGAAATCTCCGATGACCGAGTAAAAAAAACAACAACTTGTTTTGGTTCTAAACTGTTGCTTAATATTTGTAGGTGTTCTCTTATTCCATTGAGGACATTGTTAAAGACGTGAACAGCGACCAGAAGGAGTCCCAAACCCGAGGCTGTCAGGCAGCAAGGTGAGCCATCAGAGGAATAAGCTAATTTTCCTCCTCATCTTATAAGTGAATATATTAGAGTTTTTTTTGACTGATTGGGAAACTTTTAACTGGGGTTTCTGGGAGTAATATTTAATTTCTGACACTGAAGTAGCCTATCTGAATATTCATCCTATGCTCCATCCATTGAAACTAATGGCAAGAGAAACCAGAGAGAAATATGACCTGAACATGTATCCCACTCCCCACAGGAAGCTGCTATCTCAGGAGCGTAACCCCCCTCTGAAAGAGATCATCGATGCTGGTCTGCTGACCCGTTTTGTGTCCTTCTTGTGTATGGATGATGAGCCGGCTTTGCAATTTGAGGCAGCTTGGGCTCTGACGAACATTGCCTCTGGAACATCTTGGCACACACAACAGGTGTTAACATTGTATTAAGACCTCTACAGCAAAACAATGGTTGGCCTAATGTGTACTGTGATTGACATATTCCAGTTTCACTGTATTTGAGCGATGAGCTTATGTCTTTCACATCCTAAATCTCTAATGTCTTTAGGTGGTGGAACACGGTGCTGTACCAGCTTTCATCACCTTGCTAGGCTCACCAATGCTGCATATCAGTGAACAGGCTGTCTGGGCTCTGGGAAACATTGCAGGTAGAAAATCTGAAAAAATCTTTTGCAGGTAGAAAATCTGAAAAAATCTTTTGCATCATATTTATTGAAAGGTTCTCATTTTTCGTAAGTACTTAACTTAAGCAGTTGTCCAGCTGGGTGTTAAGGTATGAAGTCACTTTGAGTCATGATTCAGATGCAACACTGTGAAGGGCTCAATGCTGAAAAGTAAGGTGGTGATGGAGAATTTGTGTTTCACTGACTTGCTGTACTCATGTGACTCATGTAACTGACAGGCGATGGTGCAGCTTATCGAGATGTCCTGATTGAGTGCAATGTCATCCCAGCTTTGCTGAGCCGTATATGCCCAGACACACCAGTAAGTCAAAACCAGCAACCAGTCCATAAAGTTTAAGTGGATTACAAACCCTCTTGACATGTTGATAGATCTACATGAACTCTTGACGACTTAAAAGCAGATCCATAAGTTTTAGTGCAGCACTTAACATCTTCAAATTTACTCCGACAGTTTCAAAAGGGTAAATTTGGAGAACAAGATTTAATGCTATTCTTCACAGCCAGTTAGTCAGATTCAATGTGGGTTAGAGCTCTCAACTCATTAATATTCACATGTGACTCTTCAACGTCAAACTTAGAAGTTAATAGTGTACCCCTTAACTACAACATTTTCTCAGGTCGGTCAAGTCGTCACAGGGTTTGCTCCTGTATGGTTATTTTAACTCACTTGTGATTTATATCTTCAGGTTGGCTACTTGCGCAACCTAACATGGACCCTGTCCAACTTGTGCCGAAACAAGAACCCATGTCCACCCTTGTCTGCAGTCCTGCAGGTAAATGAATGCCCCAAATACACACCCAACTTGGTTCTTGCTGTTTTCTAGTAAAGGTGCCCAAAATACCAGGGACTACTGACTATACTGTACTTTTCCTCCAGGTGCTTCCATCTCTGATCCAGTTGCTTCATCATAGCGATAAGGACATCTTGTCTGATGCATGCTGGGCAATCTCCTACCTCTCAGATGGCGACAATGACCGTATTGATGTTGTAGTCAAAACTGGCATTGTCCCTCGGCTGGTGGAGCTCATGACCCACAAGGAGCTCAGTGTCATGGTAGCATTTTAAACAGTACCCATTGACCTTTAGCAACTTGTACCATGACCCTGGTTTTCCTGAGTCTCTGAATTTCAAGGTTTCTTTTGGGTTACTGCATAATTGTACTTAACTTAACCTTTTTTCCCGACCTTCAGACCCCGGCTCTTCGCTCCATTGGAAACATAGTGAGCGGCTCTGACTTGCAGACCCAGGCAGCAATTGATGCTGGAGTTCTGGATGTCCTACCTCAACTGATGAGGCACCCAAAGGCAAGTGTGCAGAAGGAAGCAGCATGGGCATTGTCCAATATTGCTGCAGGACCATGTAAGCAAATCCAACAGCTCATCACCTGTGGACTGCTCCCTCCTCTGGTCGACCTACTTAGAAATGTGAGTAGATGATTTTTTTTTCTTACATGATTGTGTTGTCTCAGCCACTTCTGCGAGGGGGCGGCGCTTTCTGACCAGCAACTCAACCTCTATGCAATAAACTTCCTTGGGCTTGTTTCTAACATAGAGCAATTATTCTGACATTCTTCTAAAATACAGCAGTTATTCTGAAGGCCGCTGAAGCCCTTCAGCTGCCTTCAGAATAACTTGATAAATTCCCCTGAGATAAAATGTACACATGTTCAAACGACTAGAATTTGTATGAAGGCTATTGCAAACAAGCCTTAGCATATCTACTACTGACCTTTAGCCCAAGAACATGACCATGTGAGGACTGATTGTCTATATGGTGATATCATTGGACATTGTGTCCCTCCTGTGACAAGCATCTCAAGGATTAATTTAACAACCAAGAAAAACAGCCCCTCAACTTTGACCCATTTTTCAATTAACTTTATGTTAAGTGTTAAGTAGTTGTGACTGTAATGGAAATTAAATCCTTCTCTTTTTTTTCTAAACTTGATGAGCCTAAAGTGTGTGTTTAACTGGATACTGTGAAATGTTAAATAAGGAGGGCCTTTTAAAAAAAATCCTTTTCTATCCCCTCAGGGAGATTTTAAAACTCAAAGAGAGGCAGTGTGGGCTGTGACTAACTTCACCAGTGGGGGCACTGTGGAGCAGGTGATCCATCTGGTACAGGCTGGAGCACTGGAGGCAATAATAAACCTGCTGCAGGTCAAAGATCCTAAAGTCATTTTAGTCATACTGGATGCCATCAACAACATGTTCCTGGTGAGGAGGACATGGGGTCATATCAGATCAACCAGAACTCTTAAGGTGAACAGATGTCTGATGTTTTCAGTTGCTGTGCATATCTTCTCAGGCAGCAGAGAAGGTTGGCGAGATAGAGAAACTTAGCCTGTTGGTTGAGGAGCTGGGAGGGCTGGACCGCATTGAGATGCTGCAGAACCATGACAATGAGATGGTATACCAGGCTGCACGTGCCGTCATAGAGAAATACTTTAGTGACGTAAGTGACTGACACATTATAAACCTCATATCTAAGGTCTTTTGTGCATTAAACTGATTTGTATCTGGCGGTGAGGTAATCTGTGTAGCCTTCTTGGCAGAAGGCCTTTTGAAAGTAATGTCTGTATTAACTCCCAAATTTGACTTTTCTCATCCCTCTAGGACGACCTTGAGGGAATCCAGGTTGCTTCTGCCAATGATGTGTATGAATTTCAGTGCTCTGATGTTCAGAAAACCTTTGAATTTTAAATTTGGCTATATCATTGTACACTGTATGTTTTAATGTCTGTGGGAAAATCAATAAATAAACTGAATTCATGTACAATGTGTCTTCTCAACTAACAAATTGTGTTGCCTGGGTTTAAGACCATGTAGGGGTGGTGCATGTATCTCAAGGCTGAGGTGGAGCTGTGGGTAAATGCAACCCAGACTGACTTGATTAAATCATCAGCGTATTGTTACACCAAGCTAAAACTGTATGAGTTATCCCACCTTCATGAAGGTTAGAGTTCAGTTTGTCAGTGACATAGATTCACTGTTTGGGGCTATGTTTGTAACAATTTGTTTAGCTTGGCCTCATTGCCATAATTGATTGGGCAAAATGATGCCTCAGTAACAAGCTCAACAGCACAAGTAACGCTCTCTACACGAGTGTAACTCTAAATGTTAAGTGAGGACAGTTGATGACCTTTGGCATAGTCAACACAAGAGCAACAGGATTTTCTGCACCAGTGAACATGATCTCCTCTGGACATCAACCACGTCACCTCAACTGCAGTAAGCTGCCGTTTGAGTGATGGACTTGAGTGCATATTTCTTTTGCTATAACTTATGTAGTAAAGGGTATTTTAAAATCATGTTTCCTACATTTCTTTACTGACAACTACATTAATTTTGCTTCTTTCTAGAGGCAGATATTCCAAATCCTATAGTCAGTGCTTGACTGCAAAGAGTTTTGCTGGCATGATGTGTAAAAGTTCATCTATGGGGCGGTGCATGGCGCAGTGGTTAGAGTGGCCGCCCCATGTAGAGGCTACAGTCCTCAACGCAGGCGTCCCACGTTAGAGTCCCGCATTGGGCAGACCTTTCCTGCATGTCGTTCCCCCTTTCCTGTCACTCACTAGTGCTATCAAATAAAGGCAAAAAAGCCAAAAAATATACTTAAGTTCATCTATCCCAGTCTTTGAATTAGTTTAAATTGAGATTTTAAGTTATTCACTTTTTTTAGTCATGGATTGTCTTATTTGTCCAGGCCACAAGAAATCTGATCAGGGATTACTGGAAATGTTATAAACTGGAGCATCACAGTCAGTATGGAAACTTTCTGAATGTAAAACATGTTTGAGTACTACATGTGTGACTTTCGCCAATTTTCATTTTTTGGTATTGACTATTGTCAGACTACCAAAAACATCTTGGGTCGATTCTTTGTGTAGATCTTTAAAACACCCTGACACCAACCTTCTCTAACACACATACTCACATCAGTTTATATAGGACAACTGGCATCATCCACACCAAACCTCACTGGCTGTGATTATCTGGTGAGATCAAACGATACTGTTGCATGTTCACATTCTCTAGCTAATCTTTGTCTTTGCATGATAAACAGAGTGAGTGGGAATTGGGCTGTGCTGCTATACTTTACAGCTACTCTATTGAAGTGAATATATTTAAAATTTAGATTATACAGTTTTTTTTTGTTTTTTTTTGTTTTTTACAGATTTACAGTTAATTTTTCTACCATGAGTGGGCAGGAGCCTGAAATAGCTGCATGTTTGAACTTGCATCCAACTCATTGTGCCCTCTGCCATTGTCTCTGTACTCTGACATGTATTACAGCTGCTCCCCCACCAGGGGGCGGTGTAGACACTACATACAAAAAACATCTACAGTACCACCCAGTCCTGGAGTCACTTCAAAGTTCTGTGTCCTCACAGTGGGGCAGCTTTGCACAGGAAAGACGGGTAAGACTTCCTAAAAGACCTCAACTGGACTCCACTTTTTTCTGTTGCCTGATGTCAATGTCCTTTTATCTCATTTTTAGATGTTACATTATCTGTCACTGTAGTTAAGCTCCTTGAGGACTTCTCTCCTCCCTGATACAAATACAAATGGGGCCAAGACAATTTATTGTAAATAAAAATACATTATTAAACTACAAAGCATACACGTCCAAAATATGTGCAAAGGTCTCTTTTTTTTATTTTTATATGAGCTTCATGGGTGCCAGAGAGCACCTGGAGGCTCAGCATACTGAAAAACATTTCTTTCATACATCTTTTTTGTTTTCCATACATTAATATCAACTTTTCCAACTCAATGAAAAGAAGTTACTTAAATCTACAGTATTTCACAACTGTAATGTGTTAACTTCTACCATGTTACAAAAATGTAAAAAGATATAAACATACTTTCCAATCTCATACTCTTAGATCAAAACAACCCCTGAGAAAAAACACTGTTCCTTTTTCATCACAACGTAAATAATACCAGCTTGTCTTTACTTGTACTAAATGGAATAAAATGTTTGTTCACAGAAACCATCTTAAATTATCTGAACTCACATGACTGAACCACTTTCGAGCAGCTTAAGATGAGAGTGAGGTCTATGCACCAGTAAATCTTTGTCTAGTGACACATTACATAGATTATAGTTGAGAAGTTAATGTTACATACTGCAGGATGAGAAAATTATGATGAGCAGAGGTCCCTAGTAACAACGGCCAACTAAGCCACAATGATATTCTGTAAACCCTATGCAGTCAGACTGAATAAGGCCACAAACAGTGATGAGAAGTTTACACTTGACAGTGTGATGGTAAATAAGCACATTTTAGAGGCCAGAGTTTTGTTTTTAACGGTGACTGTTTCAGTCATAAAGAGAAAGTTGACCCAACAGTTCACAGCTTCATCATTGTCAGATTTCAGTGTGATTCCCTCACAAGAAGTGAAGCAGCTGGCGCTGGGCAGGCAGTCCACCAAGTTAGTGCTAAGTGCATCTAATGCTGAGTTAGTATTTAAACTGAGGTGAGGGAACGCCATTTAAAACAGAAATCACTCATGACTTTTAAAAAGTCTGTCTGTGTCAGACAGTGATTTTGGCCCCGTGTAAATGATACAAATGGAGTGTTTCAGTCATGAGAAAGAAATACTAGTGGAGAGTTTGTGAGTGGCACAATTGCCAACAAAAGCACCGAACAGCTTATCTTCATCTACTGTAACAGATAGTGAGTGAGTGAGTGTGTGTGTGTGTGTGTGTGTGTGTGTGTGTGTGTCTACATCTTCTCGTAGGTGAGTTCATGTCCACAGGTGGTGCAGGTTTTCTTGTAGAGGTCCTCCTCTGGATCCACCACCTCCTCTGGTCCGTACTGGTGTTGGTGAACGCTGGTGTCTTTGGTCCACATGCTGCTTCTCACTGCCCTGCGCAGCTCTGACACACACACACACACACAAATGTTGATGTTTAATCAACGCACAGAGTAACTGACTTTGCATTAGAGAGTTTAGTCTCAAGCAGGAAACCAACCTTTGACTTTCTTGTTGAAGCGTTTCTGTTTCTGCACCTCTCTGTTCTCCTCCCTGGTCTCCTTGGCCTCCTCCAGAGCCTCCTCAGAACCCCAAACCTCCATACACCTCTTCTCCACCTGGAGCGCACACATCAGACACACTCATTAAGGCAAAACCAGGGGGAGGAAACCTTATAGAAAAACTGCATTATTTGGTATTTGACAAAAATGTCTCTGGCTTTAGTTTATAGATTCAACCTAACTGCACTTTTGATTTTTCATTGACTTTTTTTTCTTCTTTTTTTTTAAATTGTAAGAACAGCTCAGAATTTTGAACAGGAACTGGACTTATAAATCATTAACTAACTAATTAGCCAATTAATCATTTCAGAACTACTGAAATCATTTCATCTTGATAAACTCTTACTATTTGTATAATGATGTGAAAACATCTAGATTTACTAAGTGTCAATGTTTTTTTTTCACTCTTAATTGTAAAGGTTCCTGATCAGATATTCATAATCAAGCTCAACAGAGGGTTATTTCTGCTTATGCTCCATTTAGTCGTGGCCGCCAACAAACACAGGTGGCCACCAACTAGTGAAACAAGATGGGCAAAACCCATAAGACTACAGATAACTACAGACTCACCTGAATACCCCAGACTTCATCATTCAGTAGTTAAAATGTGATGTTAAGTGTTAATGTAAACCATGTAATTGTTGCAATTTTGTATGGTGCACAATGTGATATAAATGAGCATGCACATTTGTGCTGTGATGTACCACACTACACTGTATGCAGATGTTCAGCCTGCATTCTTCAAGCACACACACACTCGCGCACACACAGCACCTGTAGTTTGAGGTAGAGCTTCATGTCTCCCCAGCGTGGGTTGTGGGGGTTCTTCTTCAGTATAAACCTGAGCGGAGGCTCTCGCTTGTCCAGGTCACAGTCCTTCAGCAGGTAGTGCTGCTTGGCCTCAGTTCTGGAGATCAGCTTGTGTTTCTCCTCGTTGTCTCTGAGGAGGGAGATCCTGACACTGTTAGTTTGTCTGATCAAGACAAAGTACAGAATTTTTAACACGTGCTACTATCATACAATAACCAGAATGCTGTATCCTGTAAAAACTACTACTACTACTACACTTCTACTAAAAGAATATTGATAATAGTTTCATAACATACAACTTGGTATAGTATTTTATTATTTATTCTTATTTATTGACATTATGCAGGTATCACAGTCTGTCAGAATTTGACATATTTAACAGCAAACACGAGAAAAGAATAAAACATCTCTCATTAATTCAGAAACAAATGTCAATAAATAAAATTAGGCTAATTACAAATATGTAACAGTAACTTATATATATATAAAATAAGGATTGCTGCAAATATGTTATAGCCTACCTCCCCAAACGTTACATTTGTCTTCATACTCTGTGTGTGTGTGTACGCCTGAGTACACAGATAACACATCTCACTCCATTCTCTGCCATGACATTGACTTTTGTTTTTGCAATAAACAATATGATGACTCAAATACTGGCACACACTGTCTCACGCAGACTGTGCTCAGTTGGACGGAACAGAACATTTCATGTTCAAAAATTCTGTGTAGCCTAGGCTATGTCTTCTGTCACTGACCTGCTACCAACAGCAGTGAGATGACATGAGCTGTTACACGAGAGTTGTTACTCTGAAAATTCTCACAGCTCTTAGTCGACATGAGGGTGAGTAGATAATGAGTGAAATTTGAATTTCGGATTAACTATCCCTTTAATGTGTGTGTGTGTGTGTGTGTGTGTGTGTACCTGCACTTGTCACACACAGACAGGTCAAAGCTGTTGCTGAGGTAGGAGTCCATAAAGGGTTTTTGACAGTCATCACACACCAGGTAGTCTGGTTCAATCACCGGAGCTGGAAACAAAACACAATTGAAGACTCGGTACACAAGTACCTAAATATTATTTGCATTCAGACAGAGAGACAGAAACAGAGAGAGACACACACACGCACACACACACGCACACACCTGGCTGATGCACCACCTTCATGGCCCTCTGCTCCTCCTCGCCGCCCTCTTCCTCCTCGATGAAGAACCCGGCTCCGGAGTCGATGGTCTTGGAGACTTTGGCCGAGGTTGCGCCCTCCACAGCGGACAAAGGGCGGCTCGCCAGTCGCGCCTGCCGGAGCATCAACGCGCGCTGCCGGTTCCTCTCGATCTTAGCGCGCATCGCTGCAGAGAGCTCGGGTTTAGGACTGTGCTCCTGGTCGGGACCGGCAGCGTCCACGCCTCCAGACCCTGAGGGATCCATGCTGATCTCCAACACCGATCACCGCACGGACATGAGTGAAGAGCCCCCGCAGACCGGTGGTTGTTGTGATCCATACAAAACACAGCCCCGCTGTTGTTACGAAAGTGACAGCTGCACGCTTCCGGTTTCGTCTTCTTCTACTACTACTTTAAACTCCGAACCTGGGAGCATCGCCGACTCTAGCGCCCTCATAGGGCAACTCACTAGTACTGTATTTCGGTAAATGCAGTCAGCATGAGGCTGTAGATCAGGGAGGGTGTCAAATCAAAAATATTAACAGATTAATCCTTTTACAACACATTAGAGCAGACATTTGCTGCAAATGCTGTTTTTGTCTTTTACAGCAGACCACCAAACCAGAAGATGGAGATGCTCTTGATAAAAGACTGATAAAACATAAACAAAATTCACAGACAGGAGTTCAGCTTTCTTGTGAGTTTCGACAATTTCAAACTCATTCTTTGACTTGTCTTAGGTTTTACACATTTTTTCTAAAATCAATGACAAGCTCTTTTGTTTTTTCACATTAAGTTCAAGAACATTTTCTGGATTTTTTTTTTTCTGGAAATTTTTTGGTCCGACTCTTGACTGACACTTGAAAGAGAGTCAGAAGTGCTGTAGCCTATAGTCTGAGAATTTTACCAAGTAGTTGCCCTTTTTATGAGAGACTGTCTGTATACAGAATGAAAAGAAGGGGAGATAAAACACAATCCTGTGGGGAGCCTGTTTGAGACCACAACATTTGACAAAGCTCTGTTAACTAAAAACCTGCTGCTTCCAATCAGTAAAACAAAATCTATAAAAGCAACAATAGGAACTGATCAGGTAAATTAAAATAAAAGGAGAGCCGTTGAATTAAAATAAGCGGTTGAAATTGTTGAAGCTGAAGAAAAATCAGCAAATAAAAGTCTCACATGTGATTTTGGCTTCTCCAAGGGCTTGTAGATTTTGTCAACAATGAGGAGTTTAACATCCTCTACCCCCTTATTCACAGACCATGCTGTGTTTGCTGCACTTGTAAAGCATCACTCTGACATTGTTGCAGTGTAATGTGCCCACTCGGCGTCAAACTGACAGCATAGAGGAGGAAGAATCTCTGACTGCAGGTCTCACAGAGGTTGCACAGAAGCCTGGAGCATGCACACCATGCTTGTGACATTATCTCTACATTAAATACTGTAAATGTTTGTATCCCAAATAGTTTACAATGTAATCTTACAACTGTGGAGATTTATGAAATGTCAAACACAGAGGACACTTTGTATTATGAGTAAATGGATTGTACATTGTGATTCACTAACTGTAAAAGATCAGTCATCCAAAATAATGCAGGATGAATTCTGAATGACCTCTGATTCTGACTAATTTGTTAATTGAACAGGCCTATGGACCAGTTGTTAATGAATTATATGACCACAGACGATCTTAAAGACTTCTCTATAGCTGTTACACTTTCCCATGAGACAAAACATTTGTAATGACGGATCAGTTTGTGTGACATTTGCTTCTATCTCGGCAGACTTTACACTAAGTGGGCATCTTGAGCAGAAACTGCATCTACAAAGCAGAGAGGTGAGTCTGTCCTTTAAAGACTGTCCTCTGGTGTCCAGTGAATCCCTGTTGCATCACACTGTTCATGGCAGAGAGCCATGCATGCTGTTGTAAGAGGCTTGAGTCAAAGAAAAGCAGATCACATCCTGGTAGATGACGCTGCAAATCTCATCGCTGTTGTGAGGAAGCCTGAGAGGAAAACGTGAACTGACTTTTTAAGTGGCTCATCTGGTGTGACCTTCGCAATTAGACAGTCTATAATGATACTAGCAGTGTATTATTGGTAATATTAAAATACTCTTGACTTAGCAATTGCTTTTGCTTTTCCCACAAGCCTTGATCATCATTTGCAAATATTCTGTACTTGATCAGTTTATAGGTCTGTTTCTGAGCCGCATTATGAGGCAGGTGGTGAAAATTTGAGTTTCCATTTATTTGATCATAACACTTTATACACCGTTGAATGATATATGGTTATTTTTTTTACAGTATAATACATGATTCAAGTAGTACATGAATATGATTTCACACTTGCACAACGTACACAGGAAATACAAAAGCATTTTATCATCCGTCATGGTAGTCAAACTGGTTGAGGATTAATTGTTATAAATGTTTCTGAATGCATTCATTCATGTTTCTCACATTTGGATGAGCCATCAAAGTAACAAATGCAGAGACAGGCTATGAGGATGGACTCTGAGATTGTACCTTATGTTTTCACACTATATGTGCTGACTACCATTAGCTACATACAGGAGCTTATGTACAGTCTTGCTTTACAGTTTACAAACATTTTATACATACAAAACACAGATTTTTTTTTAAATACGTGGGAACATTTAGGATCATGGACAATTTCTTTTCACATTTAGACAAAAAAAAAAAAATCCAATTACGAAAACATAAAAATAAAAAAGTTGTTGGGTACCGTAACATAGTGACACAAAAATGTGACTTTTAAACCTTTGGTGACATACAATTGATATCCTTATAGAGGAAGAACAAAAAATGTATGTAAATGTATTCCTGAGTAGATCTGAGTGCTCTCATTATATTATCATTATCAGTGTGCTAACCTTCACCAGATTACAGAATATAAAAGTTTCACAGAAAACTTTTAGCTTTCAAATTTATTTATCACCTATTTTGTTTCAGATGCACCAATATGGGGTGTAACAACAGAGGATGATGATATTCTAAGTTATTCAGATGATGGAGAATAAATGATTGCTCCTCATTCAGTTTCACGTCATAATAGAAAGCAGGGAAAAAGAATGGTGACTTTATACAGTGATTATTCACTAAGACTTTCTTTAAAATAGATGTCAGCTGATCATTAATGGGTCATACATGATACATGATTGTCTACCTTCAGAGGGATGTTGGTCTCAACTTTTCCACTGTTTCAGGAGCACTGAATCAAATTCAGCGGTCTGTTTGAGATATTCCAGGATGGTGAGATATATTTTAGGACTGTCTGAGTGTTGTAGCTTGTAGAACGGCAGTCAGGCAGCTCAGCATGCGCCAGGCGGTGCAGCTGATATCAACAATACTGGCACTGATATGTGGTTGGGTCACAACTACATCTGCTTCATGTCACAAGTATGTTTCCTTCCCACCTGTGTTTATAGGCAGTTTATAGACTTTGCTCAAAAAAGACAAAGCAGGGGGAAAAAAATTGAAAAAAGAATAAATCAAACAAATAAACAAAATAAATAAATGGAAACCCCAGCCAAAAAGGAAAAAAAAGAGAGACAATCACACAATTCTCCAAATTCAGAGAGAGAAAATGAAAGATTTTTTTGAGTCACAGAGACGTCTTTATTGTGGTATTCTTTAACTGTTTAATATTTTTGCAACTGCTTCAGTATATATGCATTATATTATTTCATGGAAACACTTTTTTGTAACATTTGAATGGAAATATTGTACACTAACTGACTACTGTCTCCCACAGCAAAACCCTAGTAATGCATTTGCTCAGTGTTGTTTCACTCGCTGACACAACTGTAACTCTGACTGAAAGGAATTAGAGGACATCAACGTTTGTGCCGAAACTAAGTGAAACTCTGTCAATGAGTATCTTCAACAGTGGTTTATTTTAGAAGAAAAATATGGGCCTACATGATGTCTCCTCATACCAGTCTCAGTCTGAGATTTCCCACTGTAGCCTACATCACATTCTGAGCGAATGAAAGTGGAACATCAACATGGCGACAATGGCCCACATTAGGCCTTTTTTGATTTGGTACAGTACAAAAGGCCGACAGCAGTGGAAAATCCAAGACAAAATATTGCTAGAACATGAGTTCTGGTTCCTTTACATCATAAAACAAAAACAAAAAAGCAAACACTAATCACCGTTTGTTGTCCTGAATGTATCATCGTTATCTAACTGGGATGCAAATGTGACACTGAAGTCTTTGTCACCAGGTGCAATTCCACGCACCAAAGCCATGCACTTTTAGACAGGCGTCTGAAATAATCTCTCTGTCTCTCTGTGTGTCTCCCTCTCTCTCTAGAGTGGTGCATGTAAAGGCAGACAGAAAAAGACAGAACAGAGAAAAGTCACACTCACAAACTTATAATATGAAAATATAGTTGGGATATGCTGATATAAGCAGAAATACTGAGCATGATAAAGCTTTAGTCGGTTTAATCTCGGTCCATGCTATTTGTGCTCTATTGAATCTATTTAGCATTCAATGTGTTCTATCATAGATATTCATGAATTGGAAAGTAACAATTTCTGCCAAATATGTCCTGAGATGCCGTGCACTGCCTTTGAAAATAATCAACACTGAATATTCCTCCTGTTGATGAAACTACAAAGCCAAAGCCATACAGGTGTTGGAGCGGACATTGTAAAAGGTCTATTAAGCAGCTTTCACACTTATGTGCAACCCCCCCCCCCTCCCTGTGACATGCAGGATGTACATCTCTCTGGAACTTCAAACAAAAACAAAAAGTCTCTTTGAACCCCCAAAGTCAGTTCATTTGCTCAACACGGCTGCTTGCATGAGTAGTGGAGGTACTTCTATTGCCACACAATCCCTTGGTTGAAAAAACAAAACAAAACAACTGATGCTCTTCGATTAACATTTCCATCCTGGGCAGTGTTCATTTCACTTGTCCGTCAGTTGCTTCCAGCTGGTTTGAACCAATAGCAGCTGCTGAATGTAGCCACATGGTACAAAGCGAGTGGAGTCTCTCCTGTTGGGTGGCACAAGTCCATTAACGAAGGACTGACCTTCGTGCCACTGGAAGAAGGCTGCGATGCACCAGTCTGCACCTGTAACAACCTGTGTGTGTTTGTGTGTTTGCTTCATCTGTGTGTGAATGTGCAGCTTGACACTGAGTGGGTGCATGTCTTATGTGTTGTATCTGTACGGATGCTGTCTTCTACTGTGTGCTTGTGTGAGATAGATGAGTTTGTGTATGTGTGTCAATCCTATTTTAGATCGTTGTGCGCACGAGCACGTTCATGTTAGATTTCCATTTCCTGAGAATCAGTAGGATCTGCTCTCTCTCAGACGGTGACAGGACAGGTGATGACTTTGTCCTCCAGCATGACACTGACGATGAGGAACACGAAGTAGAGCAGAAACATGAGAAAGCCCAGAAACTTGCTCATCCTCCACTTGCAAGCCGCTATGGAGATGATGACGAAGAGGAGCATGAGGAAGAGGAGGACGATGGCGCAGAACAAGCCGTTGCTGCTCACCTCAACCGGCTTGAAGTCGTTGATGATGTTGTAGATGAGCCAGGGGAACGGCAGGCTGGAGGGAATAGAAAGAACAGGGAGGAGTCACATGGGGTTTCTCAGCTCGATCAGGAGGGAAAAGACGCAGCTGATAGAAATCATGTCTTCCTTGTTGTTTGCTGGACTCACCCCACAGTGATGTCAAAGATGTTGGAGCCCACAGAGCTGGACACGGCCATGTCACCGAGGCCTTTTCGTGCCACAATCACACTGGTGATGAGGTCAGGGATTGAGGTGCCAGCTGCTAATATGGTCAGACCCATGATCTCCTCTGTGATATAAAATGTTTCTCCAACCTGAGAGGAAAAGTGAGACACCTTCATGTTGCAGCTGCACAAACTTTAGGGTCAGAAAAGTCGCTGCTGTTCAGAACATTGTTTTTGTCTTGTTGCTAGTTTTGTTTTTAAGTCAGGTCATATGTTCTACTTGTGTGACCCAAATTGACCACAGTGATAAATGCTACAGTATGATGTAGCATTGTGTCCGAGCATCCACTCTACATCCCAGCTGCACAGGCTGTGGTGAAAGCACATTGTCAACACTTAATGGTGTGCACAGCCAGTAAAGTTGGAGTAGTCACTCTTTAGAGGTGCTGTTTGTTGATTTTGTTGCAAAGGAAAAGAGCAGCAATAACACGATACGCAGGTGTGCTTCTTCTGTGACCTTGTACATATGGCCCCCGGCTGCAGGGCTGTCTTTGCATTTGCACCGTTAAAACAGAGCGTTACGGGTTGATCTGGCTGTGGATCAAGACAGATTATCTTGGGACTAGCTGCCACGATCAGCTGCATCTTCAGCTTCAGAATTAGAATAAAATAGAACAGAATAGACATCGGATTATGTTAATGTGATGAAGAACCACAGAGATGAAAAGAAATATGATCTTGAAGGACAGATCTCACAGCCATCTTTGGAATTGTGTTTAGTGAGAGTGTGTTTGTTTGAAAGTGTGTGTGTATGTGTGTGTGTGTGGTTTGTACCTGGTGAGCCCACCACACCATCAGGTAAGAGAAGAAAGCAATCCAACAGATGGCACCGATGAAAGTTAATGGGAAGAACTTTTTTGCAGTCTGTCGATGAAAAAAGAAAACACATCAACAAATCCATCTTTGGCCTCGGCCTGGTTAAAGACATAGTTCAACATTTTGGCAAATTCACCTACTGCCATAATCCCTATAGTTTTAGGAGTAGGTTCATTACCTTTCATTATCGGTGCATGTTGTTTTGAGATCCGTGGGGCAGAGACGTGAGCTGCTCAGCCAATACAATGGAGGTGAAGGGTACGCGTTCTCTGTCCCTCAAAACTCATCAAATCCACAATCCAACGACTGGACAAGTTGTGACCTGTACATTTGCCAGAACTACTTGTGCTTTTGAAATCACTCCGCCCAGCAGCCACGTCTGGAATGTAGTTCCAGCTATGCATTTGCCTCAAAAACAATTCCATCTCATAATGTTGCATGATTATTTCATAGCGTAGCGAATATGCAAATCACAACTTGTCCAAGAGAGCATTTTCACATTAGATTGTATGAGTTTGATGAGGGACAGGGGACCTGTACCATTCAATTCCATTGTGTTACCTGAGCAGCTTGCTCCTCCACCCTGCAGATCTCAAAACCGATAATTAAAGGTAATGAACCTACCACTATAACTATAGAGATTAGGCGCAACAAGCGTATTTGCCAAAACGTTCCCTTTATCGTTAACGTTATCCCTTTAAAAACATCATATATCCAATTTATCAGTTGTGGAACGCTAATTATTGTGCATAATAAAGCACAAAGTCCTTTACATCACTGTGTGTGGTGGTGTCTAAAAGTATAAGGTTCATTTGGATCCCAGATGTACAACACTAAGTCCAGTTGTAGAGAAAACTGGGATCAGCAATGAGTCTGACAACATCAGTGAAACAGGTTGACAAACTAAAGCTCCCCAGTTACATGTGTGAATAATATGACACCTTTTGTATCATAAGAACGCTTCTCTCTCTCTGTCCTTTCCTCTCTCTCTTTCTCTTTCTCAATAACTCTCTTTTGTGGTGTGGTGTTTGTGCTGGCACCTCTCTCCTGACGTCTGGTAGTGTGAGCCACAGTGGAAAGACGATGGGCAGGATGAGAAGGTAGGTGATCCTCTTCCTGTTGGTGTCGGGCCAGGCCAAGCTCAGAGGCTGGTCCTCATCCTCCTCTTCCTCACCCTGAGGAAGAGTTCATCAGTTACACCAAATATGACCACATGAGAACGAAGACATCTCTATTTTGCAGGGGAGTCACCTGTACGGTATATTTCATCTAAGTGTTTTTGTATGAGGCTCTGTAATCATACCTCATCTCCTCCTACGACACCGTTCATGGGTGGCGTGACTTCCACTGCAACATTAGAACTGTTGGGGATGTTTTTATCAGCTTTGGGAGAGAAACAGAGGAGAGAAACAAAAGGTAAATGTTTAAAACAAGAATAGTGTTAATTTGGGAAAATGCCTTATTTTTCCATCACTGATGTGTATTTATGCAATAATGATAAATAAAACAGGCTGTAATAGACAAGGCCCTATAATAGATAACATCTGCAAAATAACTGACGGCAGCATTGACATTTTAATATACTGTAATCATTGTAACTTCAGTTTAGTTTCACAGTTATTCTTATTGAATCAATTACTCTCTAGCCTGCCCACCACCCTTTGATTCATTTACTGTATAAACACGCAAATGATTCATGAGTGCAGTCTCTCACCTATAAACAGCTACAGTTCTTGATGTTAGTGACTGGCTAACTGAGTTGTAACATGATTTATATGTTGATTGTTGAGTGGCACAGATGGGCTCCCATTTGATGAAATGCATCACTGTCACTCACCTACGCCATTGGCAGCAGCCTCTTCTTTACACTGCTGCTTGGCCATTTTGTGGAGAATTGATGCTTTTTCTTTGAAACGTCCTAAAACAGGAAAAAGGACATTTAAAACAGGACAGCATCTGAGAGGTGGTGATCAAAATGGAAGAGGTGACGCACATTTTTTTATTCATTTATTTTCTTCTACCAATAGGCTTTATACCTCACTGTTAACACATTAACAATTAGACATCTATCTTTTTATATTTGAGGTCTGTACACATACCTTCATCACTGAGGGGGTCCAGTGTGTGTATCATGAGCTGGAAGATGCTGTTTCTCATCAGTGAGTTGTGTAGAGAAGCACAGCTGCCCTCTCTCTGCAGTCTGGGTTTTGCCTGTGAAGATGAAAACACGCCAAAAATGTTTTTATATGTGCAAATATAAACATATTCATAACCATTCCACAGCTTAACATCATTCATCATTTCTAGTCATTTTAAAAATGTGTGCAAAGTAAAAAAGAAAAAGAGAAAAGAAAAGAAAGGAAAATCAACTCTAACAGCTACTCAAATTGCTCAAGTAACATTTCTATTCATCCATCACATTCAAAACTCCTTTTTAAATGAACAATCTCACACATTTAGTATAATGTGAATCAAATCAGATACATTGATTGCCTTCTTGACCAGGACCAGACAGTGCATAATAATTTTACAAAGACAAAACAAACATACCGTCAGCTTGTGCTCATCCTCTCCTGGAGCATTTACCTTTAGGGAAAAACACAGAGAAAGAAAACATAATACATACAGTACAGTCCATATACAGTACAGTACATAGACTGTCTTTTTAATATACATTTTAATTTTCTTTTTTTTAAAATGAATACAGTGACACAAACATACATGCTATGCAATCCAACACATTAGACCTGCGATGAACTCAATTATTTATGACCTGTCTTTGTGTCATGTGACATGTTTATACGACAGCAATTTTGAGTAAGTGTTGCTGTTGGGTTGGATTGCATCTCATCTCACATCAGCGAGGTGGGGAGGGTACAAGTGAAACTCCTACAGACCCTGCTGGACCTTTAACAGGGGTGAAATGAAGATGTAAAATCGCTTAATGGAAACAAGCAGATGACAGGGGTGGTTTTTAGTCAGGGAAACTTTAAGAACAGACACAAAGAACAGGTCTTAGTTTGAGTCAGATAAAACAGATGGCCCAGACTCAAAAGCACATTTTATGTTTTCTTTTCTTTTATAAAAATGAGGTATAATGAATTTCTACTCTATCATTTTGTTGACTGCACAATGTTTAGGAAAGATGATGTGAGCCTTCTTCAGTCCACAATAGGATAATGAAAAGAAAAGGAACCCATTGTTACCAACTCATCAATTTTCTTTCTTCATCAAAACTGAACCATAAATAAATGAATAAAACATGCACAGCCAGAGCCAGAGGTTCCAACATGAGAACTAGGATCCTACACACACTACACACAGAGGAGGACTCACACTAATCTCAACCCCAGCCATTTCTTCAGAGGACTTATACAGCACAGTAGTGTCACCACATAGAGAAACACACACAAACACGCACAGTCCACTGGCTGAGACAGACAGACAGAGACTGTGGTGTGGGTCTGTCAAAAATACAGAGGTGGTGATGTCAGCTGCAGTGGGGATGGTTTAGTGTGGGAGTCAGGGGAATTGGAGATGTTCAAGAAAACAAAATGGGAACAGTAACTTTAGTGGGCCCTAAAAATGTAACACAGAGTAATGTAAATGTGTTCTTGTTTGTTTTTTCCCCTCTTTTGTCTGTTGTATGTTGCTGGTTGGTTTTACTGGAGTATATGAACATTTGTATGTGTGCGCCCCTACTTCCTTATATGATGTCTCTTTAGTGTATGCATTAGATTACTTGAAAATAGTAAGAAAGAAAAATTAAAGCAAAGAACCAAGGCATTTGTTAAAGGTACAACTTGCAGATTGCACTGTAATGATAGGTCATGTCATGTTAATTCAACAATAATTTACAGTTACTTAGATATTTTCTAAAAGAAGTTAAAATGATAGTTTAGAAATGTGAAATGCTGAAGTTGCTTGAACAGCGTTTAAGCATAACTACATCTGATTATCTGACTACAGTACTGCTGTGCCAGATAATGTTAGTTTTAATGACAAGTTCTCATGGACATTTCATTCACCTCTAAAACTCTCAGCTATTTTATCAATACTAAAAGGTTCAGGATGTTAATGCACTTTTGTAATTCAAAATAAACTCACTATCTCATCTCGGTCCTTTACTGCACTTATCCCCTCATAATATTTTCAATACACTGAGTTTTTGTACAGTAGTTAAAAATATAGTCACACATGCATATAATTAAAACTTAAGGTGTTTATAAAATGTGACAACACCTAAAACCTTAGTAAGGAGCTGCATTAGACCTGCTTTGTCTGTCTGCTTGCGTGCCTCATGTTTTTCCTTAAATAGACATAACACAAAGCTTATGTAAGGAATTGTGGCACGCAGCTGAGCTAACTCTTCCTCTTTAATTTGTGCACCCCCTAACTCAAATTATAAAGTACAGATGTCCTATGTACACTGTCAGAAGCCTGTAAATAAAACTCAGACATCCAAAGACACTACAGAGACAGGTGGAGCGTCTTGTTGTTGACACGTTTTCATGATGGAGGCCTCCGAGTTTGAGCAGATAATCCCTTTAGCTTGAATCTGACAAGATACCTGCTGCTGTTATGGCAGCTGAGGCAAAGCTAAAGCCAGGGGTTTCTTTATTTAATGGGCTGTCACACCTATATGTTTCTCAGCACAGGATATCATTCAGAAATGTTTTTCCCTGGAACTATAAAGTTAACTAGACAGTACTGTAGTGTTTGTGAAGAAAACAATGTCAAAGATGTATAGGACAGAATACTGTATGTCTGTGTTGGCCATGTGATTGCTGAGCAGTGCAGCTCCTGCCGTAATGGCTGAGGCCAGCCTGGCATTAATTGATGCAATCTAACACTCACATGGCTCCTGAGAGCTGCTGGATGATAAAAGACGCTCAGAAGCTGCTGTAGAGTCTGACGGCACTGACATGGTGCAGAAACACATTCAAAAATATGTATATCTGTAACTGCTGGACTAGTCGAAATGCAAACACACCTGTTACAAATTCATATAAACCTGAGTGACATCTGCTCTCCAAAAATAACAGAACGTTACCTTGACATGGAAATTTTCAGTAGTTTCTATTTCTCAAAATCAAAATAACACATCAATCGATTGGATAATCGAAAAGACAAATGTGATTACAAAGTCCATCTATTCTGAAGTGCCATGCGGTTATTCTTATCTTGTTATTCCCTGATGAATTGTGATGCATTTCTTAGGTTTCATGGACAATTAAAACCCTCAACTCCACTTTGTTCTATTAAGTGCATGTTTTTTTACTGATCAATAATGTAAGACAGAGAAAAAAAGATTATATAAAACTTCTTTGTCACATAATATTACTGTGTTAATTATTGAACAGAATTTGGAAAGTAGGTAGTAGTTTGGAAGTAAACTTGGATAATATGCATACAAAATATAATCAACAATGGGAATCTCCCTCTGGAATTAAAATGGGTTACTAGAAGCAGCTGATGACTCACTCATGTGATAACATAATAATTTGTAATTTGAGGATGATCTGCTCAGATAAAGAAGAAAGTTTCCCTGAAAGATTTGTGGACTTTGGTCTAAGCTGCTGTTCCAGTTCACTTGTCTCATCCCTGTTCCAAACACCAGAATCCAGGATGGACAGCAGTCGCTGAAGCCAGACTTCTTTTTTTACACCAAACTTTCTCTTCATCACAGAAAACATCAACCCGTCAACAGTGAAGCACGATCAGTTCACATTTACAAAATTCAAATCTATCCATGTGTACTTTCCTCCTCGTCTCTCTCTCTCTCTCTCTCTCTCTCTCTCTCTCTCTCTCTCTCTCCCTCTCTCTCCCGTGTCCACTTGACTGTCCGAGCTGTTGGACTTAGCCAGGATTAATCAGAAGAGATGACCACTTTTAGACTTTTCAAGCCTGTGTGTAAGGCAACTTTCACAGGTCACTGTTCTGTCAAACATTTGTCTTTCACACTGCTCTGTCAGCAAATCCCTGCTACCTTTTTTCATTTGCTAATTACAACTCAGAGTTCCCCTACCGCCAGACGCCAGTATAGGCATCCATCTACGATCAACAGCATCAACATCAGCATCATCAAGCTAATGGTAAATCAAAAGAGCTGCTTCCTTCTTACATCGACGCTGCTGGAAGGTTTTGATAAAGATCACATTAAAAGACAATAAGTCACTTAGGCGGACAGCTGCAAGTGCAAAATAAATGAGTTAAGCTTTGTGCTGACCTCAGAACACAAGTTTACTGTATGAAGACAACCATCAGATGGTTTTATAGTGCAATATTGCCTGTAGTTTGTTGAATGAATGGAAGTCAATATACACTATATCTGCACTCTCAATCATTAATATAAGAAACACTACCAAAAATCCCATGCAGATACCAGTGCTAATGCTTCCTCTGTTTGATGCCACTTCTTGCATTGTAATCTATGCAGAGCACAAAGCTATATGATTGAGAAGAATTTGCACATTTTGTTAGTTGCCTGCAGAGGAGCTAGGCCGATGTTTGCTGTCGTCACTGCAGGTAAGAAGTTGATAAGGGGATCAGAGAGGATTGGCATCTTTAGTGCCATCAGCGAGCAAACCAACAGATCTCTCTTTCTCTCTCTCCTAAACAGACACAGCATGCCACACATACAATACACAAAACTGCCTGAAACACTGGCAGTCACGCACAAACATAAATACCACACAATGCAATGAGAATGACAGCAGGCTGCTGAAGGAGCATTCAGTCTTTCTTCTCAGTGATCTGCCGATTCCTGCTCTCCCCAAGGAGCATCAGGCTATTATTAGTGGGGCTAATGGGATTGGAGAGCATTAACCCCAGGGATTATTTAGCAGCTACCAACACATGAGGGCAAGGCAGTTGGACATCAGGTGCCAGACGACAGAAAGAGAAAAGCTGTTCTTGGGTTGAGGTGAGGCAGCCTGAAGAACAGCTGATTCCCAGAAGGGCACAAGTGTCAAACCAGGCTCCTGCAACAGCACGGATACTAATAGAGGTTGATCAGTACGCAAATGTATTTGGCTCTCATGTTTAGAGGAAATACAAAGAATATGACATTAGATGTGGATTCTACACTGTTCTAATAATACACTTTCAGCCTGAAAAAATAAATGATAACAACAACAAAGCCTCTTTTTTCATTGTCTGAAACTGATGGATTTCACTGAGATAAAAACATCTTAAATACATTCTTCATCTGCCTGAAGAAAATGAAATGATCTGGAGAGTACTAAATCAGCTGTTACCAATCTATAGTTAGAAAAATAATGTAAAAGAAAAGAAAGACATGTGTAATGGGAGATTTTATTGTTTTTATAAGTAATTAACTGCAATGCAGTAGGAAATAAGTCATAGTTCTATAAATCCTAAATAAAAGCAAGTCAGTTTTTCTATCTTACCTAAGCATTTAAAGGAACAGGTTTAAGCAGATGCAACCATTATTAGAGGCTAATGATCCTAAGTTCATCTGCTGCCTAAATCAAACATCTACTGACCTGAAATACATCCATAGAAATAGTCGCATCATTCTATGAAGTGTTTCAGTCCTTATTGCATCTTAACAGTTGTTCTGTTTATTTTTTGTATTATTATCTCATATTATAGGTCTATGGTGATTTAAAAAAAAAGAGATCATTATCTGTACTTAATATTGCCGGCAAAAACAAAAGCAGCACTGCACTGTATACGCCCCTGAAGAACTGGTAATGGGTGATGCTGGTCTAAGCTACGGGCAAGCTGCTCTAAGATCAGCCAACAGTAGTTTTAGCATTTGTCACCTGAGCGCCGTATGAGATTACAACATCAGAGAGCAACAGATCTGACTCCAACTGCACACACAGACAGAACATACAACAGACGGAGAGACAGATGTGAAAAACCAAAACAATGATAAGCTTATTTGTGTGTTGTGTTGAACCTTTTGCACCACATCATCAGCTCTCAGCTCAGTTTAGACATCCGCCATCAAGCTAATCTCAAAATTATACCCATATCCCATTATCTTCGCCTGCCTGATGTGAAGTGATTGGCCCTGTGATTGTGAAGTGACTAATGGCAATTGTAAGTGCGTTGCGATTAGGTCAACAGCCTGTCAGTAGAAGACATGCTGAAACAGTAACACTGCACTCTCCGAGTGACAAAATGATGGTTGGTTTTAATTCTTAGAAGTAAAATAGAAAACTACTTTCATGTGTCTATGCTTGGCTAACCCTGGAGGATGATATTATCTGTGTATAATCTGAGTTGGGATGAACAACTAAAGATGTTCTGAAATGATCTTTAGTGTGACTGAGTTGAAACAGAGGACAAACAAAGCTCAGGGCTACAGGCTTCCTACCAGCATCAGAAGACACTTTACTCAGTGTCATAACCAATACCAAGGGAGCTGGAGGAGAGAGTGTGCTGATGGAGTTGAAGTGATCCTACGTGGATTTTCCTTTTGACTGCTTTTACCATGTCTTTGCTTTAAGTTTCCCCTTGATTTTATTACCCAGAGCGTCATCTCTGACATCCATCTCAAATACATCCATCTCCATTATATGTTGGTTTCAGGATTAAAGTCAAGGATCAACGTGACATCAGAAATCACCATGGCAAGAGAACAACTACCATGTTTAGGAAAATTACATTGAAAACTGACTGGCATAGGATTAAAAAAACACTAATGTTATTTTTGAGAGTCTCAGAAAGATCAATCCCAATTTGATGACAAATAATTCAATAATTATCAAATTGGAAGAATAAAGGGGTAGCTGAATATTGTATGAAGATCATTGTTATTATTTTTAGTTTGTGTACTTTACTGAACTGGAAATATATATGTGTGATACATGAGACCATGAATTTAATAGCAAGACAAAATTACCATATCAAAAGTATTTATACACAAATTGTCTTGAGGACATTTTACTGACCAGCTCTGTTATACCAGTCCTATTCTGATCCGATTCCCTTACCGGACTCTGGACTGGACTCGGTTACTAACTGAAGATGAGGCCTATTCATAGACTTAGTCAGCATGAAGACACATCATTCTGGCTCTGCGACTGTACTGTGCGAGCTGCACAGGTGGCAAGTTAAGACAAATCTTTATATCCTTCCAGAGGAGAATTCAAGAGGGCTTGGCTGCCTGACAGACTGCTGTCTGTTTAGCAACCTCTGTTTTAACACCTTGTGTGCCTCAATATAACACTCTTGCAGTGTCACGGAACAGGAGCACTATTATAGCTACTACTACTACAATACTCAGATGGTTTGATTAATCCCCTCATCCAAATCAAAAACCCACATTAATTTTCATCATCTTAGTCCCCCTGCTCTCTGACATGCTAAACTACTTGGAAAGCTCTTGATGGTTGTTTCTGATGGGGATGCTCCATCACTGGTTAGAGGGGTCAGTCAGTCAGAATGGGGTAAATGTGTGGATGGATTGATGTAGGCTTCAGCTGTTAACAGCTAAGATGGGGTGAAAGATGAGTGTTGAAAGTGGAACAGTAGGATGGGCACTTCAAAAGAATGGGGGTTAAAGGATGGATGGATGGATGGATGGATGGATGGATGGATGGATGGATGGATGGATGGATGGATGGATGGATGGATGGATGGATGGATGGATGGATGGATGGATGGATGGATGGATGGATGGATGGATGGATGGATGGATGGATGGATGGATGGATGGATGGATGGATGGATGGATGGATGGATGGATGGATGGTTCTGTGGAATGGGGCTCACCTTTGGTGCAGTCTCCAGCTCGTCCACCTGGTTGGCTCCCAGTAGGCCCTTGATGAGAACTTCTACACTGGCATTGAACTTCATGAATGTCACGTAGCTTACGTAGCAGCACAGCAGGCCGATACTCTCCCCCAGTGTGATTTGGTTATCCAGAAAGAAATAGATGAGCATCAGCAAGCCAATGATATAGAATGAGACGTCTCTGAACAGAGGCCACCAGGTGAGGTTCAACACCTCTTTGGAGAACAGGGCGCACATCCCAATCACAAACAGGATGTTGAACACAGCTGAGCCCACGATGGTACCGATACCGACATTACTGTGGGAGACGAAGACTCCTATGACAGATGTGAAAAGCTCTGGGGCTGAACCACCTGCTGCCATGAAGGTGGCTCCTGCTACATCATCAGAGATCTCCAACTTCTCCGTGATGACAGTGAGTGCTGGGACGAAGAACTCATCACAGACAATGGCTAAGGATATGAACATGTACAACATGCCAAACATATGAAACACCACAGCGCCCTGACGTCTGTCCTCCACGCTGAAATAGTCTGTCGGATAGTCCCCTTGATTCATCTCATCAGATGATTTCATGGCCACAGGTGTGTCCTCAGGGGCAGCTGAGAGGTTGTGGTACTGCAGAAGAGTTCTTTGGGGCACTGCTGCCTCAGCTGAGCCCTCGGCAGGCAATTCCAGCTCAGAGGCCAACGTTGTGGCCAGCGACAAGGCACTCCATGAACAGACTGTGGAGACCACCACCAGGCTGATGATGAAGCCCAGAATCCGTCCAGGCCGCAGCTTTCTCTTGATGGCCTGGTAGTGATGCCTGGTGCAGTGGCTGCGAGGGCCCAGAAGAGGAGCAGAGCTGGAGGGAGCCATTGTGTCTCGACTTCTCATGGGTAGCATGAAATCCATGGTGTTTGGCGTAGGTCGTCAGGCAGAGTGGAAGTGACTGGAGTCCCCCCCAAAGCTGGGCTGGTGGTACTGGTGGCAACGAGGGCGGGGGTTTGACAGGCCGCGGCGGTTCACCGATTTGTTTGCATGCTGCTCCCCGGTCTAAGCAGAATGGAAGCCCTGCCGTCTGATCCCTGGATCTAGCCCATTCAAAGGCGTCTTCATATTACTCACTAGAAGACAGAGAAAAAAGTGATACAAATGTAAATGAATGCATTAAATTAGTGGCACCTTGCATTTATTGAACTTTGTCCACTCCTCACAACATCCAGTTGTCACACACTTGCCTTGTTAATTGTAGCGTTGTTTATTGTAGCAGGTGTAATAAGTTCAACCACTGTCCTTAAGGACATTTCCTGTTATTTTGTAGCTCTACACTGCTACGTCTTAATTGGATATATACATTTCAAATATATTTATACAACTACATGTATATAACCACTGCACTAGCTGTCTCATAGATGAAGATTATAATCAATAATATCGTAACAAAATTGACTTTCGGTTCAAGGTTCAGATAAATGATAATAATCGCAGGAGTCTAAGCAGTCTGTTCTATGTAAACAGACTGCTTTTGATAAATCAATGTTGCATCTGAAACTAGTCGGCATTCATGTGGCTATACATACAATATTACATATATGTACATACATGTCTCTTGCATTTGGGGTTACTGCATGTACTAACTAAATTGCAACTGATAGTTGATAGTACTAGTATTAATAGCAACAATTCTGCTTAAGTGCTGTGGCCTTTTTGACATTGTGCTGAGAACCTGCAGGGAGAGCTCTCCTTTAGGTGAAGCTTGGACATTAGTGAAAGCTCATTAGGAAGCTATTTAATCTCTGAGAAGATAGATTTAGATTAGCCTTAGGCCCTGCACACTGATGCCACTGCACAAAGTCAAACAACTTTACACCAGCAAATCAAACTGAATAACAACTTATAAATAAATGTTTTACATCATTTAATCATGAGGCAGCCACATGGGGATTAAATGCAATGCCAAAGTCCATTCTCACAGCTCTTTAACTTAACTCAATTGAACAGTCTTAATCTGAAAATCAAACACCAATGTCAGTCATTGTGAAACATTTATAGGATAATTTCAGCTCCAGGTGTTCTACAACAGCAGTTCTTCAAGAAACACCCTGGACTCCGTTGGAGCAAAGACAAACTACAGCTATACACAATATGCACACAAGCATCATTTTCTCATACCACTCTTGGATATTTCCCATTCAGCAGGAAGGAGTCCAGTAGGCAGGCTGGTCTACAGTCTCTGAGTAAATATTCCACTAGTAAATTGAATCCCAAAGGAGAAAGGTCCAGCGGGCTCAGTGTTCAGGCTGAAGATCCCAACAGTAAATCCTCAGTAAGATTTTCCTCCCTCAGCAGAGGTGGAGCTCCAAGACATCAGCTCAGAAGCTGATGTTGCGTGTTCCTCCCCCCTTCCACACTGGCACTCTCTACCTCTCTACACCTGCCTTGCCCCCGCCCTCCCCGCCTTTCTCTCTTTCTCTCCATGTCACTGCCCAAGAATGAGGATCAGTGCTGTCTGTCATTGCCTCTCCTCAACCCCCCACCCCCTGCCCTGCCCCCATCTTCCCTATAGTGTCGAGTATCATTTCTTCCTGTCTTACACAACGGGCTTACAGCTTGATGGGACTGAAGCCATCAGATCATAGTGCTGTG
This sequence comes from Decapterus maruadsi, assembly GCA_030347415.2. Taxonomy (NCBI): domain Eukaryota; kingdom Metazoa; phylum Chordata; class Actinopteri; order Carangiformes; family Carangidae; genus Decapterus; species Decapterus maruadsi. The sequence goes on along the minus strand of CM064901.1, from coordinate 24,634,855 downwards.
CATAAAGCCTTTGAAAACTATCCCAATTGTTCTGTGATTGAATGCACTTGAGCAAAATTCAGACGATTTGCTGCATGATGCCTATATCATGTATTAGAGCTTTACAGCTTTACTCACCTGAATTTAACTAATTTAAGGTACATGGGTATGTGATACGGAGGGGGCAGGTCTATTGGGTCTCTGCTGTAGCACCAGGTTGAGCAACTGAGGGTTGCCATGCTGTTCAAACCTCAGGATATCCATCAGTTCTGTCAACCAGGCCTCAAAGTTCCGAAGAGTGAGTCCAATTTCACAATTTTAGAATGCATGTTTTGATCATTACCATGCCATAAAAGTTAAAGTAACTTTAATAATACCAATGGAACCAAATAAAGTATGCAAATTTCACTCTAGAGGTGGTGAGAAAGTGTACACTTTGTAACATTGGACCTATTATGTAACATTAATGTGGGCTTTGGGAAAGTTCTCAGGTGAGTTTTTTGTTTCCTGAGCAGATTTCACCCCATCTTTCAATCTTGTGACACATTTTAGTCATTATCAGCCAGTAGGTTGACATGATGCCACTGTGGACTCTGTCTTTCATTTCCCACATGTCTAATTGGCTTTGGGAGCAACACCTGCTATTAAGAGACAATCCTGTATCCTACATTTACAGCACAACAATAAAGACTAACTGACATATGCTAATCTGGACCAATATAGAGACACAGGTCCTGACACTTTGAACTGCAGAATCACAGTGGTGGCTGCAAGGCTAGGAAGCTCTGCTACACGAGGACCAAGGGCTTCCTTTTTGCCAGTCTGGTTACAATAAGGTAAAGTTCAGGTAAGGGGCAAGAGTCAGGCATTCACTTTTGACTCTTAAGTTTAGGGTAAGGCTGAGGGCAATGCAGTATGCCAGCATTTGTCCTTAAAAGATGTAAGGGTGATAGTGTGTGGTTGAATGTGTGTGCACGGCACACAAGTGACGTCAGGCTTTACACGTGAGAACTGTAAGCCTAAATAGCCACCTGTAGGTGAGGTCAAATGATGTGACCTATTCTGTCAAGTGCCATGTCTGTAACACAGCTCCACCTCTGCCTCTACAGGTGCAGTGCCTGCGTGTGTTTTTAGTAATTTGAGTAATTACAGTAATAACATGGTAATTGAAAAAAAAAAAATCAGTGATAACTTATAACCATAAAAGAATATTGAAAAGATAGAGATTTTGACAGTCATCATGTTTTAAAACATGCTTTTTGTTTTTATGCTTTATTCCATTTAATTCCCCACATAAATAGCATATTCCCTACTGGGAACAAATCCAACCAGTCCTGCCTATTGTTTCCCACCTCCAGCTGCTGTTATCCAATTAGCATAGCCTTAATGGAGTGGACTGCTAACTTTCTCTCACAAGCAAAATGTTGCCCTTAATGGATTAGAGTTGGTCTCCTCTCAGCCACGACCACTTAAAGGGTTTAATGCCCTCAAGAAGCAGGGGGCAGCTCTCTGCATAACTGAGGATGTTTTAGTGAAATTAAAGGAGAAAAATACAAAATGACCACTAAAAGGTTTTAATGTTGTTGCTGTTGAGTGTATTCTACAATGTAAAATATCGTGCCAATGTCACAGCGTAATTTGGTGCAGATTTTGGTGTTTGACCTCAGGGAGAATGCTTTATTTAGGCCATTGCTACTATATTAGGGGCTATGTAAAGTCCTGTAAGGGCTAAACTTGTTACATAACCAACCAACATAACCTTCCAGGTAGGCTGAGGTACATCGCCTGCAGAACCTGAAATACAAATAAGTCTCTTGGCATGCAGAGAAAAAAACCCCATCAGACCTTTGGTAGTCATGTCAGGTCAACTTTACTCGTCTTTCACAAAAATCTGAAACATCCATTAGGGACTAGGTGAATTGTTCATAGCAGAAGTTAACATAAACAAGAGCCAAATCGTGGCTGTGGAAATAAAAAAACTAGATTTTGCATCAGATACTAACTAATTCACAAGTTCCATTAAATTATTAGACTTTCCATTTTTCTTTTTCTTTTTACAATTAATCAAGGTGAGAAGTCATTTTCACTGGTTGTTCTCTCAGTGAAGAGTAGAAGAGAATGATGTTCCTCTGTGAAGCTGGGATCAGCAGCAGCTTATTGGCTAAAGCTCCTTCCTGAAATAGCTCCAAGTTATATATTAGTTCGGGAGAGACCCTTTACCCATGAGCAGGGACAGGCGAGGTAATCAGTCAGATCGGTGACTGCTTATAATGTTGCTACTTACTGTGTTAGTGTGTGTCAGTGCGTGTTTGATAGCTGATAATACAGTGGTTATGTATGTGTTTGAGAAGATTAGAAGCATAATATAAATATATCTAAATTTCTATACTGAAGTTAGAAGTGGAGAATATAAAGTTTGCTCCGTGCACGGTTGAACTGTTTATCAAAACTACAAATTTTATCAGGGGCGGTGTTTAGCTCAGTTGGTAGAGCACCCGCCCCATGTGTTGGGGCTATAGTCCTTGCTGCAGGTGGCCCCGGTTCAAGTCCCGTGTCAGACGGCCCTATACTGCGTGTCATTCCCGCATCTCTGCCTCCCATTTCCTGTCACACTCTCCTAGAGGTCGACCGATAGTGGATTTTTAAAGGCCGATATAATAACGATAGTTTGGAGCAGGAAAAAGCCGATAGCCGATACCCCCCACCCCCTCTGAAAAAATTCAGCACTGTTGGAAATTCACATAAATCTGCATAACTGAACATCAGTGTCAATGTAATAAAAACCTCCATCTGTAATGTAAGAAACAAGATGTGAATTAATGTAAATTAATTAAATATACAGTAGGTAATGGATAAAAATATATTCATATATTTTTCATATATATAATCTTTAATATGGGGAAGGTTAAGTGATCCTTCACATTTTGAGAGTGATGATACTGTATGCCATAAAAAATAAAATAACACTAGTTAAACAAGGCGTATAGCAGGCCAGGGACGGAGAAGTTGGGGGGGAAAAAAACTAAACAACAGCCATCGGCCACTATCGGGGCCATTTTCCGTTAATTCCGATAGTTTGTAAAATGTCCTACCTCTACACTCTCCACTGTCCTATCAAATAAAGGCATGAAAAGCCAAAAAATATACTTTAAAAAAAATAATAAATAAACTACATTTATCATAAATCCTGACATGGGTATTACTGTGTTTCACAGTTTCAGTGGTATGGTGATTACATGTTCTTTTCTTTTTAAAGACAAAGTTATGATAGACTGTGATGAGGACCATGCTATCAGTGTCTGAGAGAGCTGGTAATTAGCTTTCTGTAGCTTGTACAACCATGACACTAGAGGTCTGAAGCTCGTGTCAGACAGACAACTTTGCATAATCCTGGGAAAATCCTCTGATTCGCAAACGCTGAGGGCTGGATTATTCCCACCACAGTGGCCACAGTATAGAAAGTAACAACGAAATCATGAGGTGAGTTGAGGTGTGGAGTTTGTCAGGTTTTTGACATTGAGAAATGTAAAGTTTGCTTCAAAACTGGCAACACAGGCAGTTTTCCTGCTGTAAACTGACCCTGAAACAGTCAGAGATAGGCCAACACTCTTGCCTGATGTGTAAGTCTGATATTGACAATAGAGGAACAGCGCTATCTAGTGGTTCAAACACAACATTACATGCATATTTGACGGAAAGAAGTTATAGTTCTTTTCTTCACATAGTAAATGCATAGCTGCTTGTGGTTTCAATCATCCAGCATTTTGTGATATTGAATGAATCAGATCAAAAAGTGTTTGGTCTCTGATTATGACCCTCTCCCCGTTCAAAGTGCTTAGTGCTCTGTGCGCACTGGTGAGAAAATCCAAACATGATCAGTATGATGTGGCCTTCACAACAAACACAGATGTTCTTTGCAGAAAATCAGCTGGAGACTCACAAATTCCGGCTAATGTTGACGAGCTGGATGGTCCGCTCGCAGTGATACGATCCACATCCATAATACTGTGTTAGTGAACTCATGAGCTATTGGCCTGTGGTGTAAAAGAATGTGATCACATTGCTGACATCAATAGTGAGAGAGGTGACCATTTATACGCAATGGCAGTAACTTCGTTGCAGTTGAAGGCAAATTCTCATCATTAACAGATAGCAGAAGGGAGATATCTGCATTAGCATCATGACGCCTGCAACACAGATGTACGGCAACATGTGTATGTCTCTCCGAATCCACACAGGCCATCTGTTCATCACATCTAACCAAACTAGGTTATGACCTGAAATGTTTTAAACTCACTGAGATGATGCACACACCACTCTCCTTAACACTCTAGTGTGTTCTGGCATAAGGTGCGATGTACTATAATTAAGAAAACTTATGTAGAAAGAACCTGATGTGAAGATTAGCGCATGGTTAAAACCAGCAGTAAGCAAAACCAAAACCAGCAGCAGACCAAAATGATATTGCAAAGAGATGTTTCTTGTTTGTTTTATTCAGTCTCAACATATTTCCAAATGAAAACAACACCCTAAAGTAAGTGCAGTAAGTGGACAGTGTTGGGGTGCTAGGAAAAAGACAGAAGAAGCCTGGGTGATGACAAAAACAAGGCCAAACAGAAAGTACAAGGGTTTGACTTCAGTAACTCGATTTCAGCTCAGTGAGCACAAACAAAAAGAACACACTGACCTTTGGACAAACAGATGTACGGTTGCAGCCTCACGCCCACATGTTCAATATTCATTTGCCCTCCATAGTGCAAAGTATGTTCAGTTAACAGTTACAGTAACCGGCTTATGTGCCAACTCAAGGAAAGCACTGCATTTGTATAAGGAGCTGAAACTGCTTCTGAGCCTCTTGTGGTGGATTGATTAAGGAGCCTATTTTCCAGAGACAGCGTGTTTTATATTAAGGCATGGTTTACAAAATAAAATAAATGCTTTGGCAATGAACATCACTGAATGAGTTATCGTGGCAGAGCTGTGACAGTAATTCACTGGTGGTCTGAGACTACAGAGTCAGAGATCTCAGCGGCACCAAACTGAATTTGCATCACACCACTGCAGGTGTCATCTCCAGCTCCTTCAGAGTTATCTCCACAGGAAACTATTCTTTTTTTTTTCCTCTTTCAAATTAAGTGCCCATTTCTTTATTCATGTCAAACCCCTCTTCCATCCTCAGCACTTAGCCCTCTTTCCGTAGTTGTCCACCACCCCCGGCACCAGGCTCTCGTCCTCCTCCACGTCCTCTGTCACAGTCTTACCGGCCAGCTGGAAGATGTCCTCAGCTGCGACACCCATGGGGTCTGCCACTTTTACCGTCAACATGTCCACAGTCAGGACAGTTCCTTTGGGGATTTTGACTTTTGCCACCACTGACTTACCCAACTGGTGGAAAAAGATTGAGACAGAAACACATGATTGTTATTCTCATAACAGGAACTTGAAAAAAAAGAGTAAAGTCTAGATGTTTTTCTAGATATTTCCACAGGAGGAAATCTGACCTTATCATGGCATGGCTTCTCACAGGGCATCATCTGCTTGAGGCCGCTGCCCAGCGCTCTCTCGACCAGTCGGACGGAGCGGACCAGCTCAGTCAGCTCAGACGGCTCCAGTGAGGCTGCGTGGTCACTTCCTTTCCACGTCTTGTCCAAAGTTACATGACGCTCAATGACCTTTGCCCCAAGAGCTACGGCCGCTACCGAGATACTGATCCCAGACTCGTGGCCCGAATACCCAATGGGAATGTCAGGGAATTCCTTCTGGTATTCCTGGAGTGGGTGAGACAAGTGAATCCAATCTTATAAATTTCAGATTTTATGTTGGTCATATTTGGTGATCAGGATATACCTGTGGATATTGGACAACAGACCTCAATGAAATTTGGATTTAAGTTTGTAGGACAGGTTCAAATTTCAGTTCAACTAGATTATGGACTTAATCTAGCTCAGATTTTAAAAAGAAAACCGTTTTCAAATATCAGAACAAAATAAATGATTATTCCCTTCTAATTTTAACCCAAAAACTATGGAAATACTCTCAATGAAGTCACATTTCATGTCTTGTATGTGGAATTGTGAAACTGTGCCCCATTGGCACAACAGATATTTTATCATTACAACATGAACTCCCTCTTTATCAGTGCCAGTGCAATTTGGACTGATTCATGTTGAATATATGGCAGAACATATTCTCATTCTCATCATGTCTGCCCTCATCTTTTTTACACATGAGTAAACCTTCAAACTCATCTGACAAACAAACAGCACTTGATGCCATAATAAAATCTAATTCTACTGTATTTACAGTGATCACTCTGAGGTTGACATCTTCAGCCTCCAGAGGGTAGGCGCTGGTGCACTGCAGGATGGTGAAGTTCTGGTTGTGCTCTTTCACCGTCTTGTAGACGCGGCGCATTGTCTCCATGGACTGCATCCCACTGGACACCACCATGGGACGGCCTGACACACACATACACACATGGCAGGGCGGCAATGTAATGTAACATCAGCAGAAAACAGAGTGCTATCGAACCTAACCTCATACAGAAATACCACAGCAGCGCAGACTGAGTAAGAATCACACACTACACTCTTTTAGTTAATGTCAACTTAAACTACTGTATTTTTGTTATAACAGATCATCAGGCTCACCCTTTTTGGCAGTCTTCTCCAGGTAGGGGAAGTTATTGGTGTCTCCAGATCCCACTTTGAAGAAAGGCACATCAAGCTCATGGAGAAACTCCACTGCCATCTAAAGACAGAGAGTTAAGAAGAATTAGAAGATTAAACTTAAACCTGCTGAAATGTCATCAGGTGATCACATCTTTCTTTCTTTTTTGCCTTTATTTTACAGGGCAGTGAAGAGACTCAGGAAGGTGAGGAGAGAGACTGGTGGAAAGACACATAGTAATATCGGCTTGGTCGGGAATCGATCCAGCGATCGCTACTTTGTTCAAAGCCACCATGGGATTTGCTCTTAACCACTCGACCACCAAGCACCTTACTCGTATCTTTCTTACCTCATCCATCCCCGAGGCAGTGAAGAAGATCCCAACCTCCTGGGCGTAACTCTGAAGCTCCCTGTACTGTTCATGACTGAACTCCAGATGGCGCTTGTGTTCTCCGTAGGTCTTCCCCCAGGAGTGTTTGGAGGTGTAAGGCCGCTCCAGGGCTCGCTTGTTGAATTTGTGCTCTAATTCACTCTTCTGAAATTTGGCACAGTCTGCACCGCAGTCCTGTGAAGATGAATATGAGTGAGTATTCAAAAGTGTTGGGATAGAAAACCCAACTGAAGAGTAGCTACTACAGGACATCTGAACATGCAAAGATTAGATTTTCTTTTTTTAACTAAAAATTAAAAAAATATATCGATCAACAAATTAAGAGTTCCCACAGAACCAAATTTAAAACTTGTGTGTGACACAAGACTGGTGGTGGCGTTGAGTTACCAACACAGTAGTACCCTAAATACTGAAATTGGCTATAATGAGCATATCAGAAATGTTTGTTTTCCAGTTCAATGAAATATACAAGGGCAGTAAAACACAAAGCTACAGCCAGAAACCAAAATCCGAATGAAACAAGTAGCTATATACTCCACGTATTTATCTGATTTTACCCAACAGAAGGTAAATAACACATTTAATGCAGTTTTTAAGCCCAACAGTCTCACCAACTAATAGGAGAAAACCAGACGTATTGGCTGTATTATACTGTTGAATTGAATAAGCAAGAGCAGGTATGTTCAGTGGTCTGAATACAGGAGCCTAGTAGTGAGGGAGTGACGTTGGGCTGGGGGCCAAGCATGAATTTACAGACCAGACACAAACTATCCTACAAAAATCTGTTGCATAAGGAGCTGAATGTAGCCTACACAGCAAGTATGACACATGAAATGTACAAAACAGTATATTAACCCTAACCCTTATTACTGACTATGGCTTTAAGGTTGATAATCTCAGCAACCCAGTTTCTATTTCACTCAAACGAATGGCTCATTGGAGGAAGCTGTGGCGAGCATCATTAAATTGCTCAATATGTCAGTGGAGACGTCGTTTGCACGTCCATCCGTGTGCGATTGTGTGTGTTTATATGTGTGCAAGCTGTTTTAGATGATAGGAAACGCAAACACATTCAAGGCAAACCAATAGGCTACATCGTTGTTCCGTGTGGTTTGTGTTACCTTTGCCATCTTGATCATTTTCTTGGCAATCTCAATGTCTCCCTGGTGATTTTGTCCAATTTCAGCGATGATGAAACACGGGTGGTTTCCCCCGATCATCCTGCCGGGACACAGCTCAAACTTTAGAGGCATCTTGTCCACAGAGAAGAAACGACGAACGGCCGGCGACAGTACTTCACAGAGAGCAGGACTAGGAGGAGGCGGATGGTTATCAGTTGTTTCCGAGGCTGAGCCGCCGACCGGAACTATTTCGGCGATGCACATCCGGGCCGTGCAGGACTACGTGCAGGACATCCGTTTTCGTAGTTCAATCAAAGACGAAACCATAGTGGTAGCAACCAAACGGCTCAAATATGAGATAGATGAGAGTGAAAAAGGGGGGCGAATGAATTTGTAGCCATGTCGTTAAATGCAAAATATTATCCTCGCAGCTTTACACACATTTTAGGGGAAATTGCGTCAGTGAAACAAAGCGCCTCTCAAATTTGAATAGAAAATTGTTTAATAAAAATAAAACCAGACAGCCATGATAGTCATATTTATTTTCAAAATGAACAAAAAACAATCACTTTCACATGGCCACCTGACGCACCTTAAAAATCAACACAGATAGCTAAATGCCCCACCAGCCATTAAAAACCAATACATCCATGTTAAAAACCCATAGGCTATTCAAACATAACCACACTTAAAGGGATAGTAGCATTTTTTTTAAAAAGCGGGTTGTATGATCTACAAATAGCCCCTAAGTAGGCTACTTTAATTGCAGTAGAAGACTCTGCACTCCTCCCCTTAGCAATGCCAGCCCATAGCCCTGCCCAGATCTACAACATGTGAATGGACCCAAAGAAACGGCCTATTTTCTCGGCCTAAAAGAGGTTTACCTGGGAAAAAAATACACATTTATATTGTTTGCTATAATATAATTTTTTCAAGCCCCTCAAAGTGCAGGAAAAACACAGTTTTTATTTGGAGCTACAGCAGGTCCTCTGAGAGACACATCAACGCAAGTCAGATGTTGTGTAGGTGTGACAGTGGTGGTCCTGTCACTATGCCTCCAGTTGATCATGTGCCCTGGCTACTTGGCCAAGGAAATGTCCTTTTGGCTGACTGGTTAGCGCACATGACTCCGACCCGGGAGTCTGGGGTTCGAAGCCCGCCCGGGTCCCTCTTCACCTTGCCACATAGGCATAGTGGTAAGAAGTTAATTTTATGTTCCCCTCCACCTAGATTTACACATGATTGAATCCTAAACTCTAAGCACAGTTGAGTGGTTTATTATGGTATGTGGCGTGTTCTTTCATGTTAATGAGCCGTGAGAAAAAGCTGGCAGACAGTTGGCGATGCTGCGCAGTGACATGCGAATGTTTGTCTCTCACATTGGGATTACATTGGGTCGTGCTGTTAGGGGAGTTACCTTCGCGACTTCACCTTGATGTGAACCCAACGCTGAACAAGCATTGTGTGTTCCTGAGCTCTAGCTTCAGAGAGAAGTCTGGGAAAAGGGGCATGGACTCTTGACTTGTGTATTTTGAAAATGTAGCCTGCTAGAATCATTTTTCCAGGGTCTCCAACCCTACCTTTAATTACTGCAGGGATTTATATGATCGGTGGGTGCTAACCCTGGGGTAGGCTACGTGAGTTGGTTAGCTCCAAATAAAAACAGTGTCCCTTTAAGAGTGTGATTTAGCCCACTGCTGGGGAAAGTAGGCAGGCACAAGACAGATCATACAGAAATAGCATTTAGTGAGATTTTACAAAGTCTGACAGAGGTGATGCAGTAGGTTCTGTATTTCTCTCTAGAGGCCTACCCCTTAGCATATGTTCCTTTATTCTATCATGCTGCCCAAAATGCTGTCATCCTCCGCCACATCCTTATTTAGCTTCTTGCCCACCAGCTGCTGCATATTCTCTGGAGGGATTCCTTTCGGCTCGCCAACTTTCACTGCAAACATGTCAAGGCTCAGCAACGTTCCTTTGGAAATCGCCACCTTGGCAATCACTGACTTGCCGAGCTGGGACAGCAAGAAAGACAAAGAAAACATGACAGTTAACAGACTGGACGCAAACTGGATGCCCAACTTTGCCAGTGGTTGCACATCAGATCTGAGTGACACCAAATAATTTGGTTTCAATCTGAGAGTGAAAAATCAGATCAGGTAAAGTGGAGGCAGCCTGAACCGTCTTGTATGGAGTAGCCTACAACCAACCTTATCGTGGCAGCTCTTCTCGCAGGGTAGCATCTGCTTGATGGGTGATCCCATGGCCATCTCCACCTGTCGGATGGCTCGGACCAGCTCTTTCAGCTCTGAGGGCTCCAGGGATGCCTCATGGTCATTTCCCTTCCAGGTCTTATCCAGGGTCACATGGCGTTCAACGACCTTCGCCCCCATTGCCACCGCAGCAACAGTGATGTAGACCCCCTGTTCGTGCCCAGAATATCCAATGGGAACATCTGGAAATTCCCTCTGATATTCCTTCAGAAGAAGAGTGAAACATAAATGTATTTGCCATTAATGTGTATGCTGATATTAGTATAGTAGCCTACCTGTTATCTGTGTTTGTCAATAATGTGTATTAAAAATGACAAATTTTCATTCATTTAATTTTTTTTACATCACTGTTTTTTTTTATATCCCCATGCACAACAGGAATTTATTTAGCCTACTTGTAAAAAAAAACAAAAAACACACACACACACACACACACACACACACAACCTCTCCACTCAGGCAGGTGATAGGCTATAGGTGATAGGCTATCAGATGACACTCTGCCACAGGAATGAAGCTATTGTTGAGCTTGTTTTTCTCTAGAACATAACAAACATTCATGGTCATGTCCATTTAAACTTATCAATTTTCAATTGATGGAACCAGAAAGACTCTGATCGGGAGGCTTGTTCATTTCATGGTACCTTGATCACTTTGAGGTTGACATCTTTAGGGTCCAGAGGATAGGCACTGGTGCACTGCAGCATGGTGAAGTTCTGGTTGTGGGCTTTCACGGTCTTGTAGACCCGACGTATCGTCTCCATGGACTGCATCCCAGTGGACACCACCATGGGACGGCCTGACACACACAGATCAGAAAGACAACACCTGTAACCATTTTGCATGTTTTTCATTGAACGACATCAATCTTTGCATCTATGGCCACACCTAGCATTTTCATTTTGAGGTGTGGTCAAAACGTTGATGGGGTTTTCCCTTTTATAATGCTCGGTTTAAAGAGAGGAGACAAGTTAAGTGGAATCTATTTTAACCTTTCAGCATACGACAGCAACATTTTAGGGGCCTCAGCCTAACCTTCACATAGGCCTATGTAATTGAGTTTTTTTTATTTAGAGAGAAAGAGAGATGATGTTGCACAGCTGTGTACCTTTTTTGGCTGTTTTTTCCAGATAAGGGAAGTTGTTGGCATCACAGGAAGCAACTTTGAAAAAAGGCACATCCAGCTCATGGAGGAACTCCACAGCCATCTATGGAAATCAGCTTGATTAGGACACAAACCCAGTGCTTTCTAAGATGTTGGATATTTCTACTTGATCCTGAGGAATACAATAATGTAAGGAAAGCCAGTATGTAATATACTGTATATTGAATCAAAGCGCACCTAACAGATATTTGCACTACTGTATATTAAGTATGTTACCTCATCCATGCCAGAGGCTGTGAGGAAGATACCAATTTCTGTTGCATAGTTTTTCAACTCCCTGTACTGATCATGGCTGAACTCCAAATGCCGTTTATGATCGCCGTATGTTTTGCCCCAGGAGTGTTTGGAATTGTAGGGTCGCTCCAAGGCTCGCTTACTGAATTTGTACTGTAATTCACTTTTCTGGAACTTGGCACAATCGGCACCACAGTCCTGAGATGACAGCAATATAAGAGAAGAGAAGAAACTGGATTAATTTTGACAGATTAAAGCAACAATATTCTTAAAATGAATAAATAAAAATAAACAGCCACAGTTTCACCTTCTTCGTTTACCTTTGCCATTTTGATCATTTTCTTGGCAATCTCAATATCTCCCTGGTGGTTTTGTCCAATTTCAGCTATAACGAAGCATGGGTGATCACCTCCAATCATTCGACCGGGACACAACTCAAACTGCAAAGGCATTCTGGTGGTGAAGGTGAAGAGATGAGTGAACAGCAGACAGGAGTCAGGATTCCCAGAGCCCTTTAGGTGAAAGATGCTAAGTGATGCAGCGTCCTTCAGGTAACCAAATGAGTAGGAGGGTTTGGAGTTACAGTGAGCCTTTTATAGCACCTGAGTGATCCCACCTCCACACACAAACACGCACGCACGCACACTTAATTTGTGGTTTTGTGAGAGAGCAACGCCCTTGCTTGTATTTCAGCAGAGTTGGCAAAAGAACCCAGATTCTTGAGTGAAAGTGTAAAAAATGACTTAAGTAAAAGTGAAAGTACTGATCCAAATATCTACTCAAGTGAAAATAAAAAGTACAGGCTCTGAAAATTACTCAAATGTATTATTAAAAGTAAGAAGTATTTCTATTGCAAGATTCACTGCAAAGCAAATAACCACATGATAATTTATCTGGAATCCATTTCATCAATGTTATTGTTAATTTAACATTGTTCACTTCACCTGCCCTCCCCCCTGCTTTGGTTTTGAAGCTTTGAGCTAAAACAATAATGAATAAATAGCCTACACACAGAAATTTTAAAAATCACAAAATAAGATTTACAAATGTATTTGGGGATTGATATCTATGTGACTCAAAATACAAGTAGCCTACATTTTCAATGTAGCCTACACACAAATATCTTTAAAGGCGTACAGAAATGGCCGTTTGTCCCGTTTGTCGCGCCGAGTTGTCACGAGCTGCAACACGACTTTACCCGAGTGAGGAAAACGGGTTTGATTGGTCGTTATCGAGCGGGCGGGATATTCAAAGCTTGGGGCGAGTCCGAACTCTGTGTGTGTGTGCGTGTTTCAGACGTTTGAATGACGGATGACAGATCCAATATCAGTGGCTTTTTGAATCGTGTACAGGCTGATGTATAATCCGTGTGCCTGCATTGTCCAATGCGAAAAAAACCCCACTTATCCCGGATTTACTCAAAAATAGAATTTTGCACAAAGTTTGGCCTACATCGTCTGATAGAAGAGTTTTTACACTAATTTTATGACCCAGAGTGGGCTCAAATTCAGTTTTCTTTTCTGTACACCTTTAATTCCATTAAAAAAAAAAACAACAACATATTTCCGATGCACACACAAATAGAAAAAAAAAATCACAAATGCATGTAAAAGTGTTTGCAATCTTCATCAACGGTGAATGGTCCACGACATTTTTTGGGCCCCATGAAACCTACAGGGCCCCCAACACAGCAGCAAAAATTTTTTGATGCTATTTTACATGCAATTATGCATTTTAGTGGTCTTTTTGGCTATTGTTTTGTTTATTTCCACACACACGGTTACTCAACTCCTTCCTCATGTGGGGGCACTGGGGATGGTTCAGGGGCAGGGGAAGTTTGGGCCTGACAGAGCTGCTGCTGCTGCAGCTGCTGGTGCACCTGTTGTTCAGAATGAGGCATCATTTTGACAAAGAGGAGGTCAAGTAATTGAACAAGAACAGCTTGATAAATGTTTGACTGGATTGATTATTTAACTAATATAACAGTAAAATGTAAAAATCCAGGGTTTTCTTGAGCTAACATGGTGAGAAAAGTGAGCTAGCTTATAGACCACAGGAACAGGAACAAAGTTAATATTCCATAACTTTCTACTACAACTAACAAACCTACCTTTTTTTCTGAAATACTGGTTGACATACTCGACTCCTTCTCCTCTCTTAAATTCTTTTCTTTTTGTTTTTGGCTGCCTGATTTTGCCGCCTCCACCTCCTTGCCCATTTCCTGTGGCGCTCTGTGGTGCAGCGTGGTGGAATGAGTCTCTTGCTGAATGTGCTTCTGTGGCTGGCCAGCACGTCATGGAGAGGATGAAGAGAGTTGTCCAGGTGGCTGTGGACCACTCTGACACTGCTGTCAGGGAGTCAAACTCCTCTCCAGCAACATAGTGGAGCAGATAAAAGCTAAATTTGAGTGGAATTGTGCAAATTATGATACAAGCATGAAATATTGGTGCATTTGTTCTTGAGAGGCTTCTGATCAAATTTGTCTGATTGGACATTTGAAAATCCAAGATGGCGGCCATTTTCCAAGGTGGCTGCCAAATTAGCCTCATAAATTACCATTTATTTTATTTTATTGGCGTCAATTCCTATATTTTCAAGTCTGTTGAGTTGGATTTTGTGATTTTATACAGAGTAGCACCCAACAAATTAATTTCGTAATTGTTCAAATTTCAAATTGTTGGGCGTGCCTCCCCGGGGGGTACCAGAGTTTTGGGGGGGGGGGTACGATGTGAGGAAAAAAGAACTGTAGCCTAAACATTAAAACAAAAGATGAATGAAGTGTCACCTGCACAAAGGGCTCAGTGATTAATTGCATTTGCAATTATATTGCAAAATGATCAAATGCGATTTTGTTACACGCAGATGAGTGTATTACAGAGTTCGATATGAATGTTCACAAATGTCAGTACTTTGTTATTTTAGAGCCATTTTGTAATTTACACATAAGATGATAAATAATTTAAATTTGTTGGATTTATCCTTTACATATATTATTTGAGGTATAAGAGTGCCTATTGGGTAGTAACAGCTGCTCTCGTAATGTGTATGTGTAATGTGATATGTGCGTAATATGGCTCAGTTATGATTACGGAAGCGAGGAGAGCACACTAGTTTTTGACCGTGCCAATCGTGCTAATGATTATAGCCTAACTTTGGATTGCTGCAGTTATATTCTTTTTGTTGTAACTTGAAGAAAGGTTTCAATAAACCATCGTGAGAAAGAAGAATGTGGAGTTTTTTGTGGCCTGAGACACGCATCAACTAATTGAAGTGTGTTTTTTAGAAAGAAAAAAGAGACGGAGCCACACTTACAGTCATGATGTACTGAGAAACAGGCTTGTAGCCTAAAATAAATCCTGACCAGTTTATTTTGAATTAATCAAATATTGTCCAATAGCTTCAGCTGCAAATGTGACCAGTAGCAGCTAGATGAACTTTTGTGTTTAGTGTGAAGTTACACTGGTTACATTGGTGTCCTTTTTTCATTTTACAATAAAGCCCCAATAAACCCCCAACAAAGTTAGCCTAATCTTTTTTCTCCTTTTCCATTAATAATGTCATCTGTCTAAATACAAATTATATACAAACTATACAATGTATCACTTATGTCATTCAAATTAGTCAACTACACACGTTTCTTTGAAAAAAAGGAACTTCGGGAGGCTAATTTGGCAGCCATCTTGAAAAATGGCCGCCATCTTGGATTTTCACATGTCCAATCGGACAGATTTCATCAATAGGCCCTAGAGAACAACCAAACCAAATTTCATGCTTGTATCATAATTTGTATGATTTTTCTGTTTTCTACTCCACTAACATGACTGGCTTTGCGGATGAGTTTGTTAAGTCTGTTGGCGTCCCGCACCCTCAGTCTGGCGCCCCAGCACGCCACAGCGTAGACGATGGCACTGGCCACCACAGACTCATAAAACATCCGCAGCATTGTCCGGCAGATGTTGAAGGACCTCAGCCACCTCAGAAAATAGAGACGGCTTTGGCCCTTCCTGTACATCTGTGTTTTTAGTCCAGTCCAGTTTATTGTCCAAGTCCTACACCCCGAAGTATATGTAATCCTCCACTACCCCACGGATGGAGGTAGGGGTCACTGGAGCCCTGGTCCTCCACAAGTCCACCACCAGTTCTTGAGCTTTTGCCAGATTGAGCTGAAGGTGGTTCTGTTCACACCATGTGACAAAGTTGTCCACCACAGTCCAACTACTTTATTTGGTTACCATCCATGGAGTGGACCCTTATTTTTTCAGAAATGTTGTTTTGTTCAAATAAATCATCAATCAACCTCCTGTAGAGTGTTCCTGTCAGCTGCCAAACTCAAATTTTTAGAACAATTAACCATTTTTTAGTTGGTGTAAACTGCCTTGTTTTAGCTGAGGGGCAATTCCCTTCCGTATGTGTATAGTAAGAGAGACTGTCTCCAGTTTTGGGGTCAATTGCAATGTCTGAATTCTTCCATTCAAATGAATATTGTGATTGATACTGTATGTGGCCTGGCTAATTAGCAGACCAATATATGTTTAATCTATCAAAGTTTGGTGAGCCTAGTCCAAATAGTGTCTGAGTAACTGAGAAAAAATGTTTTAAGTGTTGCAACTGTCCCCAGTCTGCAGGATGCCATGAGAGGAATATCATCAGTTAGGTCAACAACTTAATGTTCGTTTACACACAATGAATTTCATTTTGTCTTTTTGCTGGAGACATAATGGCAAACTTATAAATGTAAGAGAAAATTTACAGGTAAAATAATTTTCATCTTTACTTTTCTACACATAATACTGCAAAAGTTTAGCCACACAAAAGCATGTTTCAGCCAGATAGATACAGTAAATAACTCTGTTATGACTTAATTGTGTCCCCTCTACAGATTTCTGTGTTGACATGTATTGCTGCTATGCCCCATGCTACTGACCTTTTTGGCCAGGTTGCATAAGAGATCCTGATCTCAATGGGCTTTTATCTGGTTAAATAAATAAATAAATAAATAAATAAATAAAATTTCAGTAGTTTAAACACAGCTACAGTGAAGCACCTGCCTGTAGGACAAAGGGAGAAAAAAAATTCCACACCCAACTGCTTTACATGTATTCAAATTTATATTTGAATTAATGTAACAGGCAGGTCTGTCACTGGATTTTGGAAGGTAGCCTACAGGCTCTTCTCTCGTAAGCTTTTACAGACTGAGGGGTTTGAAGCCTCCCACTGGAAAAACATAATCACAGACAGAAAGGCATGGATGTTTAGTGTAGTGTCTGGAGTCTGTGCTCTATCACAATGGACATTTCAGGATTTCATTTAAATGTCTGTAAATGTAATGTAGGTTGTAGTCTCTTGTTTTAATATGGTACTTCATTATTGCTAAACCGTGACACTGATGCACAATGAAAACAAAATACCAAAGTAAATATTTTATGTTTCTTTATCTCTATGAGCATGACTCTTAAACAGACTGTATGATTAGTCTGAGTCTCTTATGATTGAAACTGTTTGTTGCCCACGTCAGTTTCTGCATGAGCTACATCTATGCCAACTGGAACATACACAATTCATTTTTTAAAATTTAGTTGTTGAACTTGTCTTTCCAGAAGCTGCGGTGAGGTGAACTTGAGCCTACACACTCCACAACGACAGGATATAAATAATATCAGGCAGAAGAATGACAGGACGCTGACTTTCCATTACCTTTTACTGATATTGAAATCAAATGGACAATGAACACACATGGTCAAGCAACAGCTGGCTGATATCTACTTTTCTTTAAAACCACAACTGTCTAAATTTGGTGGCATAAATGTTTTATATACTGTATATATATTGCCTTCTGTATATGTACAAAGGTACACAAGAGTACATACGCACACACTGTTGAGGTTTAAACGCACATACAAACTGGACACATTTATTGTAATGACTGGACTTTGTTCACTTCCTGACCGGAGAGGGAGAGAGGCTTTTCAAAAGGAAATGCATAGATTGGAAAATTTAACACAACATGCCACAGCCAGGCTCTACACACAGTTCAGGACGCACACTGAATTTGGAGTTGTCTTGAGAGTTTGGTCCTTAAAAAAACAAAACAAAGAAAACTCGAGTGATACTTATTTTTATCAGGATGGGAAACATGAGGTGATATGTTGGAGGGCAAAAAGTGAATAAATCCATTTTTACATCTATCAACCCTTGAGGTTTAATGAAAGATCCATTAGATTGACAGGTAAAGAGTACAACATGATTGGAATGATATTGTTTGGGGGCCAGAGCGGCAGGTTGTAGTGTACAGCTGTCAGCCCAAACAAACATCAACCCTTCCCTTTTAGTGTCCCAACTCACCACAATTACAAAAGTGTAACCACAGACCCATGAGACAAGGTGAAGATCTAACTGGCCATGATCTCATTCAACAACAAGAAAGAGGAACTACAAGGTCTTCACTGGTCTGCAGAAGTGGTGCACACAGGTAGGAACCTTTCATGGGGCAGATAATGGAGAGCTGGTGCTTCTACAGCCCTGCCCGAAGGAAATGCGTAGATAGGAATGGGATCACTGGCTAGATCCTTCCAATGGGGAGAGAACACAGGGCTGTGTATGGCAAACCGATATGGACAGAAGAGGCATAATCTCCCTTGTCTTTACAATACAAATGGGAGGTCGGGAGTTGGGTTGGTTGGTTGGTTGGTTGGTGTGAGGTGATAAGAGGATGATATGGAATAACTCTGGTCCTGTGCTGTCTAGCGGACGAGTGGGGACTGCTTCAGGGAGATGAGGACGGAGCGCATACGGGACACGTCTTTGGCCTGCTTGCTGGACTTGGGGTTGAAGTCGCAGAGCCGAGCCACTCGCTCCCACTCGGTGCCGGGGTTGTTCTCGTCCAGGTCCGAAATCATGGCCTCCTCAGCCGCCCTGCATGCACCAGGGAAGAGGAGAGAGAAGAGGACATGGACCAGAGAGCAGTCAGTGGAGGAAGAGGTAAGATAAACATCAGATAAACGCACAGCCCTGAGAAAATCCTCTGCTGACTCTCAACAAACACAAGTTCTCAAAGAAAACATGGCAGTGGCATCCTGACTATAATGGTGCTAAATCTGGCACAATTGAAATCATCAAGATTTTAAGATAAGTCTGTGTTTAACATTGTTCGGTGTCTTGTTGGTTCTGCAGAGGCCACCTCAGGGCAGTTCAATCTTCACACAGAAACAAACATCCACCTGTCTTTATGCTCACAAAGAGATCCAAGCTGTAACATTACCATTACCTGTGACATTCCCCCAACTGTGCGTACACATGACAGTACAGTCACTTGTATTTTCAACTCCCTACAACACTCAAGGTTGGTACATACAGTGGAATCCAAAAGTCTTGACACCACTTGGGAAAGTGGTTGGAGATTTTTAGGCCCCACTGTCAAAAAACACTGATGAGAAATCCAAGGAGAAAACAAACTGAAGCTGATAAATAATAAAACAAAAGAGGTCTGATAAGCATTTTTGGTTGGTTAAAAAGACAGTTCTGTAGAGAACTGAGAGGGAAGTTCACCATGAGACTTCCCGTGTATTTGCATATTTATAATGTTCTCTTTCCTGAACAAGACAGGTATAGGGATGACAAGATCATCTGTATACTTGTGTTTGGTCAAAAAGGAACAATACTGACAAGTTCTGTTATTTAATTTATTTTTTCTTTTAACCAAGACCAAAAGGACTGAAAGCACTACTGGGCCTTAGCCATGCACTTTGCTGCGGCTGAAAAGCAGGCTATTTGGAAATGTAGCAAAGAATGTGTTTACACTTGGATTACATGTGTCATAATTGTGGAAACGTATCAATTAATGTGCTCTCGGTCAAGGTTCAAGTGTTTTTCAAACCATCGATTAAACCAAATGAAAAAAAAAGAAGACATTTACACTACAGAACTTACCACATACTGGAAATTAAAAACACAAAAGTAAAAAAAAAAAAAGACGAAACTTAAAAACTAGAAATGGATCAGTGCCACTAGTACAAAACATTTTGAGATGCAAGCTAAACAAATGTAACCCCTTGTCACATCCAACCCACAAAACTGAAATTAAATAATTCCACTGCCATATATATTTTTCTATTTACAAGACTTTTTTTCTAGTCCCCACCCCACCCGCAAGCACAAACTCGGCTACTTACTACAACACGATACACAAAGCAAAATGGGGGATGAGAAGCCAATGAACATTCACTGTCACAACCAACTACAAATACACAAGGGACTAGGAGGACCACAACATCACAGGAGGGACATTATACCAAATCTCTATCTAGGCAGTGGATCTAACTGTTGGTCTGGTAAAATGGGTAGCTGTAGGCATACTTATCTCACACTCTCACACACACACTCACACACACACACACAAACAACTGTATCTATGGTCTGTCAAAAATAGAGAGTATTTGGAGGTTCTGGGGTTTTATATTTTTACTTAACTGGTCTAGGCGGTAGCAAGGATGGTTAATGTGTGTGCTTTAAGGTGCATAGGAAAAGAAAACAGGGAGAAACAGTTTCACAAGTCAGAATTTAAAAGAGAGAGAAAGAGAGAGAGGGGAGGGGACGAAATGAAAGACAACAAAAATGAGCTAAATGCAGATGTTGGAAGCAAGCATGCAAAAGCAACATTTTTTAAAGTTAATTTTCTTTCATTATTGTTGTTCTACAGAAAGAACAGTGCAGCGTTTGGTTTGGTGTCTATATGCTGTAAACTGTCATGCCGAATACAATGGGAGGTTACAGTCTGAAGTATCATTGATAAAACTTTACTCCTTTTTTCTAATAGTTTGGGTCAAAAACACTACAGGATTTCAAAATTGTCCTAATCCAAGAATCACTCATAACGCTATTTATTTCACTAAAAATTATGTTTGGTTCAAGTTTCCTGGCATTGTTTAGAGATTGTGTAGGTGTGTCTGTTCACCTCTCACCTTTTAAATCACCATTTTGAGTGGGAAGTGGTATTGACCTTAATCTTTTGAGTGCAATCGTGAATGAGAACCAGTGGTCCCTGTCAGACCTGCAGGAGCATTCAACATCTATAGTGCTGACTGAGACTGAAACAATTTGTTCAACAGTATTTGGAAAATCCAAAATGCAAATTCAAAATACACAACAGAATACCCATTTCCCACTCAATAGGCATGGAGTGCTAATTTCCAAACAGAAGAGCAGCTCATCAAACTACTCCAGGAGGGAGAAGCCAAATATAAATATTTAATCAGCAGAGCCATACTATTCACCATAAACAATGGTGTTGTCTGTGGCACAATGCAGGCTTTTGAAGAAGCCCACGTAACTTGATAGCAAAACCAAAGGCTGCACAGCTCAGGCTATTGTACAGCTAGCTTAAGGCGAATCGCCATGTCATCTTGTATGACAGCAGTAGCTACAGAGCAGGTAACATTCTCATAAAGCATGAACACAATTCAGTTTGAAGCAGTTGTGTATTCATGACATGACCAGTGGGGCCAGCAATAAAACCTTGCTGTACATTTAATGTTAGCAGTAAGACTGAAAGAAGAGACACAGGAGGGGCAGTGAGTGCAGCAACCAAACTTAAAGGTACATTGTGTAGGAATTACTCCCATCTAGCATTGCGGTTGTATATCGTATACAAACGTATTTGTCATGCTGCATTCATGTGAAATTGGGCAGACGGACGACAAGCCTCTATGCAAACAAGTGGTCCGTCAACATGAGGCAAAACAATACATGTGACAATATGTTGTCATGGCAATGTTGTATTGTTTACCTGGCCCACGTTTTACCGGCCTTCTCTTGACTTCTGTGACTAAAATGACATCTGGCTTGTTACTGACGGTCGTCTGCCCGACTGCCCATGAATGCAGAATCAGTGTAACGCGCCATTCCTCCTCACTGCGTTACCGCGGTGACTTTTCACAGACGCCACCTCGATCTGAGCCAACAGTTCCGGTGTCTCGGGTGTGTTTCTGTGGTTTCCTACCGTCATGCTGCCACTGAAGGTAAAAACATGGCGACACGACATGGCAGCCAGCACCGAGCTTACCCGCTCCATGTACAGTATATGTGAATGATATGAACGGCAAATTCAGAGCTTTCCGGAACACTTCAGTTTGGTGATGGTGGCGATTACTGATTGATAAAAAACATACTTTTGAACGAAATAATCGTGAATAGACAGGAGAAGATACACAATGTCCCTTTAAGACTGTTAAGTATTACCTGGGAATGACCTTTAAAATGAAGAGGAAAAAAAACAATATTGTGGACACAAAGCTAGAAAAAGGAATGCCCTAGAACCATGATCTCTCAGCAGCCTAGAAAATATCCTCAAGTTTCTGAATTCTGTCAACAAATGAACCCAACTACATGACAAGTAAAATACAGAAAATATTTTGAAAAAGCTGAGAGACGGTGCTAAAAATAATACTTAAAGCAGATATCAGCGATCCGGTCGTTTTGGCTAATGCTGCATTCCAGGCAGGCTTTTGGACCGTTACGGCTTCAAGTCACGACTACGACTTTGTAGCGTTCCAGGCAACCCGTAACTCGTGTTTTTACCGTCCTGTTGCCTGTGAAAGTGCACTATAATGGCCTCTCGTAACTTCCGACCCATGAACTCGTACCAGATCAAACTAGTACGACTTCACAGGTCAGAAAAACACGAGTTACGAGTTTCCTTGAACGCACCATGAGTTAGCAGCCTCTGCCCTCATCATGGATCTATTGGTCCTCGTCCCTACGTCACCACATTCACGTGTATCCCTTGGCTGCACACACAGCCCTTCATGCCGTTCTCTCTCCTCATTGGATAACGCTTGTATCCCACAAGGAAAATTTTCTCCTGGATTTACAGCAGAGCAGAGTGACAGAGAGACTTGTGTTTCGGCTGAAACACTCCATCTAAGTGATTGCTGACGGAAAATAGGACTATTTAGGACTTATATTGACAAAAACATTCCGCTGATATCTGCTTTAATAATGTTAAATAAGTTACTTTAATTCACTTTAATTAGGAATTACACCTCAATAAGGGTTACTGTATTAACTAAGAAATTTAAAGTTTGGTTTTCCACTATCCTATTCTGCACATAGCCCCGTCTTTGCATAAGTGAATAGCTGTGGCTGGAAATGTGGGGAGTTGGGATGAGTATTTAGGAAGCTTGACAAACCTTAGGTGATACTGATACAAACACCACGTCCACTTATAAACACACAATTGCTTCAAATAAAATCTATAGGCACCCTACTCTACTATTACTTTGTAGATTAATTTAGTGAAACTCACAAATTTTAAGTCATTAAGAAGAAACAAACACTTTCTGAGAGATTTCATACAATTAATGTACCGTAAGCCAGTGATAATTGTTGGAAACTTATGACATGTTTTTTGCTGAATATTTTGCTGATGAGTTAGAAGGAAAGGGTGTGCCAGTGAATAATGGATAAGAAATCAGCATGGGCACAGTGATGTCAGAATTAACTTGATTTCAATGGATATGACTGAAGAGATGTGGAAGTTAGTGTGTAGTGGCATGCAGCCATTCTCTCTGGTCAGATATCCTGACAGGCATCCACTCACAACTGGCATGCAGACATATGGAGTGAAAATTACTGCACATTATATTAAGAACTAACAAAAAGAGAAGAAGCAACAATTGTTTTTTAGATGGGAACAAACAATTATAAATCCATGTAGGCAAATAGACTAAAGATGGAACTACAGCATAGTAACACAGTAGAGTTGGTATTAACTAATGCCCTAACTTATGAAATGAATATGATGACAATGGTTAGATGCCGGGGATTGATGATGATGGAGAAAATAAAAAATAAAGAGGAGGATGTTAGTTGGAGCAACATACACATAACCAATGAGCTCAGAGAAGGGCTGCTTGTAGAAGTCTTCATCCAGCACCCTGGACAAACATCCGCCCAAACGACAGAGCAGCAAGAAGGCAGGAGAGAAGAGAGACAGCAGTAAAAGGGAGAATAGGATAGAAACACAAGCATTACAGGTTATCACACAATAATACGCTCAGGCATATTGTAATCAAAGGTTCAGGTTGGGGGTGACCAGAGGTTGAGGGATCCTCTCAGCTGATCCTGTCCACCCCCTGAAATCCTCAATTACACGGCATTGGTGATCTCTATGAGCTAACAGCTCTTCACATTTAAGGCAAACTAAACAAGTCAGAAGATCCAGATTTTCAACCTTGAGATTTTAATAAGTTGAATCATGACTACACAGATCTTTGGAGGCCTGACACGTTCAATTGCAACTATTTGAAAAGAAATTACATTTTATAAATTGTATAAACTAAGTGATTAAATAATCAGTTCAGATGTGGTTAAAAAATAAAATAATAATAATAAGTAATAAAACTGTTAATCACAGCCCCAGCTCTTTGCCTATTTTGAACCATATTTCCCAGTCGTTATGCAAGTTATACGTTTCAACAAAATGAAAACCATCCATGTCATAGGATTTATAAAAGCAGAGACCGTTTTCCATAAAGCAGAAACACATGGCTGCAAGATGAGCACAGACAGGACTGCTTGTAGTTCATTATTAATAAGACAACAAGACTTCATTACAGCGCAGAAGAAATTGAGACTAAGTGTTACCTGAACTTGTTAGAATGATGAGGTACCTGGGCGCACGCCACAGATGAACCAACCATCCAGTTTTAGTATAAATCATAGGAGAAAATGGCACATTACTGTTATGGGGTGCTGTTGTGTATTTTCAGTTATGGCTGCATTAGCGACTTGACTTCGCTGCTGAAATGTCTTGCAGCAGAACTCAAACACCACACTGACATGTTAATAATTTCAAAATATCTGTTTTTAAACGAAATAACTATTGTTCTAAATTTACCGGGTATATTGGTTTATTGAGTAGTAAAACAAGAAAACAAACAAGAACTATTAATTACGTTTAAGGATGTTTTCACACACAGTGTGGACCAAGTGTGCGCACATTTTTCAGCTTGTACGGTTAAAGTTCACACAATAGTTTTCACACTGGTCAAAACATCGCACCACTGGCAGAGTATCATGTTTCCATGATGACTGACCAGAAAAACAGGCCTGATATGTCATATTAACATGGCTCAATGACAAACTTGTGGCATACATCAGACAGTTGGAGCGCATCCAGGTTTGGCTGCGTTCACAAGTGCAGCTGAACCAAGACCGTTTCTCAGACTCACACCACGCATAATCGACATGGCTTGCAGAGGGCAAAGTTGTATATCTTGTACCCATGGTACGGGAAAAAAAACACATCTTGACTTGATACCAAAGTACTGGTTCTCATAGGTAGAGTCGTAGTCAATATTGCTGCCATTGATTTCATTCAAGGCACAAGACACCAAGTACAATCCTTGAGTTGAACTAGGTATTGTTGCAAAAATTTGGGGGATTATTGAGATATCCCGTTCATAAGGATGGGATGGACGGACAACCCGTAAACAATATGCCCTGTGCTCTGGTTATTTCTAGCATTGATGCATGAAAAACGTGTGCTGCATGACAGTTTTTAAAGTCTGCCACTACATCAGTTTATTACAGCATCAGGTGAGGCCTTGGCCAGTAACTGTCATCTGACAACCAGATCAACCTAAGAGCCTGTTAAATAAGATGGACCTAATGAAAAACAACAACATCTACATTGCATTTGTGGTGGTTGCTTGCCACCCCCTGCCACCGCATGCTGCAGTTATCACAATGGCACTGAATACCTGTTGCTAAAGAAACAAACCAGGCCAGTGTCACGAGATCCGACAACTTAAGACTGATCTGGAACACAGAAGTGGATGGGTTCTAGGATAATAATATAACCAAAATAAAGTCCCTTTAATCTCTATGATTCTTTTGTTATTAATCCTCCATGTTATCACCTTGACTAATATTACCTTTCGTCCATTGATTTTGTCCGTACTTTTGCATGTTTTCTGAATGCTTACAAGCAGCAACACTTTCATAGGAAATAGTGGGGAAGGTGTACATAAAAGGAGTATTATTGAGCCCTACGATGCCAATACCTGTTATTGGTTTTGGTTTTCTCCAGCTGCTCATTCTGCCTGGCGTGCCACTCTTCCAGCTCAACCTTGGCCTTGTCTTTCCACTCTGACTCCTGCTGGCGGGAGTTGGCGTCTGAGGGGGGTGAACAGGGAGAGGAACGATAAGTACATGAGAAGGCAGATACAAGGGTAAAGATAACAGTAGGAGACAGTGCTAAAAACACCAAAGCAAGAGTTATGGGAAGAAAAATTAAGAGGAAAAATGTTACGATTATTTTAGCTTGGTTTGGCTGTCAACGTTAACATGGATGTTCTTTTACTGGTGTTTTAAAGACATAACACGAAAAAGACCTGCGTCATTGGAAACTGCTTCGTTGGAAACACCTCAGAGAGGAGGTTCTTTCCAGCTCCTCTGGCCTGTGCTTACCGAGTAACTCCAGCCTCTCTCTTTGCTCCTCCCTCCATTTGCGTAGGCTCTCAGGTTCAGCCTGCAGCCGGTCTGCATTGGAAATTGCTGCATAAGCATCTGATGGACCGTTGCTTTCCTGAGACACAAAGGGAATGATGATAAATAAGATGATAGATAAGCACGTTCTCAATGACATTTACAGAGATATGGTGACAAACATAGTCCATAATCTTGAACAATTTAACAATATATTTTTCCAATTAACATCTGAACTTTGCAAGAACATTTGGATCAGCTACAGTATTCAGCGTCTTGTCCTGATTTCAGCATGCATGCAGTATATGTGTGTAAAAGCTTTACAATATGGTGTTAGAAAGGCCTTATTAGAGCCAAATCAGGCTCACTGGGTTTTTATCTTATTTCCGCTCACAGCTAGAAAGAAATCCTGACAGTGCAGAAGGCAGCAATGTTGCAATGATAGCACAGGAAAAGGAAGTTGGGGCAAGTCAAGCAGCCAGATATTCAAACATCTGAGGTTAGCTCCAAAAATCACACTACTTAATAAGTCACAGAATTTCCCATGCAAATACTCCAATCATTCCATTCAAAAAGAAAAGTACAGGATGAGAAATTGAATTATAAAATGATTGTATCTTCATTATAAAATGAAGAAACTAAAATGACTGGCTTGTATGCCCCCACCTCTCAGACACGTTTCCTGCAACATACTGTTTTGTACATTTTATACTATCAATTTCTGAATAAATGTGATTAAAAAAGAAGAACTTGCACACTTGGATCAGGTGCAAGTTTCACAAAGACCTTCATATAAATATGTAGGGGTGTAACGACACATATTTGCATTGAAGTGTTTGGGTATGGGACCTTCAGTTCGGTATCGGGCTGTGCACGGGTGAGTTCCCGAAACAGAAGTTGTGTGTGATTATTGTCCGCCTGCAGCAACACATGCAGCTTGTTTACGTCATGGTTACCGCTAATGCTACGGCTAGCGAGAAAACAGAGCTTGGAGATGTTAAAATCTCCTGCTTGTAAGGGTGGGTCTGTGTGTGTGTGTATGGGGGTGGGATTGTTCCTCTCTCTCTCTCTGTGTCGGGCTGTGTTGCGCACAACCTTCAGCACCAGTGGGTCAGCCGTGGATGTGACAAGAGCAAAACTGGGACTGCTGTGTTGACACTACGCACTGTGCCATCGTGACGTGATGATCTGCTTTATTAATTTATTTGCAGCCCAGCAGGCGCATCATCAGACAGCCGTTGTGGCATTTGCCCACATTGCCCAGTAGCTAGTCCGTCATTGGCTTTAACTGTTAGTTCTGCACTCTACATGTGGAAAAGTTTTGTTCATCTGTGCCAACAAGCTGTGAGAAATTTCTTTCTCATAATATTTTCTAATTTGAGAATATTGTATTTATTGGAAAGCTTTTTAAAAATATATATAGGCTATTGTTTATTTGAGAAAAATATATTTCATGTATTATTGTATTGTAGGCAGCATCAGCCAGCTATTGAGTCCAAGTGCACATTTGTGCAAAATTGTAAGCTTTTGTAATTGGGAGGCTGCAAGTTAGACATCTATTTTTGAGTGGTCAAGTGATCAAAACCGTGTGCACAGGGAGGCACAATTGGGCAATTATTAATTATGAATATGAAGGGCCTCCACATCTACAAACAACGGGGGTGACAAAATACCGAGATCGAAAAACACATAGATGAAGCTTTACCCCATGAAGATCTCCGTTGACAGCACCGTCTAAAAAGAAACAAGGAAAGCACTGGTTAAAAATTAAGTAAAACCACAAAGATACAGCCAGTAATTTTATAGTCACAAAGGTGCTTTAGCTGTTAATGGGAATCTCTACTCTTGCTGAATCCTCAATACTGTCATGAACACATTTCGTAATATGATATGTCAGCATTTCGAATGGATTACAATTGCCACACCACAACTTTGCAGCAGCTTCAAGGAAATGAATCAGTCATGGCCAAAGGTCATTGCGCCCCATCAGTTTCCTCTGTGGAGTGTAAGGTTAGCTAGCCAACACAACTGGAGCTCAACACAGCGCTGTCAGCTGGTAGTGAAGCTAAATGGGCAGCAATGAATGACACGACCGAGAGCTGATGTTATCAGAAAGCTTCATTCATTTTAGAAAGACGGTCGAAAGCTTTAATCGCCTTATAGAAAACAGCAAATGCTCCTTTTAGTTTGACTTTCATATAATCGTGCTTATGTTACTGTGTAATTTCCATCTAACGGTAACGTTAGACACAAGGTAACGTTAACGCTTAGCTAATTTGCTAGCACAGCTAACGTTAGCCAGCAGCCTGTCCACTCCGGTGTCCCTTCCCTCAGGAACAAATGTCCGTTTAACGGAACCGTTAAGGTCCGGTACCTGACCACAGCTGCGATGACCCACCGTTGGACTCTCCCAGCGACGAGGGGACCTCTCCGCTGTCCAGGATGCTGAACCCTTCGTCGTTTTCTATCCCCGCGATTTCGCTCTCCTGCTGGGCCAAGAAAGCGGCTGCAGGGTCCTCCTCCGAGCCGACACCGTTACCGGCGGCGGGCGCGTTCAGCATGTCAAAATCATCCATATTGTGGCTAAGTTAGTTGTAGAAGGATATGTCAGAAACGGGGGGCAGGTGTAACGGTTGACCGAAACCGATTAGCTCAACGGGAAGAAGGAAGACTTTAAAAAAACAGAAAAGCGTAAAAGCTAGCAAAGCGGAAACGGATGAACAACCAATCACGGGCCAGTATGGGTGACTGACGGAACAGTGCACCAATCCCGCAACAGCTGCCTCAAATTTGAACCAATCAAATCTTTAAATCGTCATGCATACGGGTCCCATGACCTGCTACGTGCAATCACATTTGTGAAAAATCCGCAGTCTGGGGAGATTTAATTGCTGTATGATAAATGGAATAATTGTTAGGCACTTTAGTTAAATAAATGTCAAATGTATCCCAAATCTATATTCTGCATACTTACTATGTATGT
The DNA here is from genome assembly GCA_030347415.2 of Decapterus maruadsi. Classification (NCBI taxonomy): domain Eukaryota; kingdom Metazoa; phylum Chordata; class Actinopteri; order Carangiformes; family Carangidae; genus Decapterus; species Decapterus maruadsi. The sequence goes on along the minus strand of CM064901.1, from coordinate 24,605,556 downwards.
ATGGTATGGATATTTTTATTTTCCTATTCTGTATGAAATTCTGTATGAGGGGTATCCTACACGACCAGCATCATAAACACCCCTTCTCCCTGCTGTCGTAGAGGTGGGAATTGCATTTCCTACGGATGTCCACTGCTGTAGTGTAGGCTAATCATAAAATATTAAATATTAACTTAATTTTGTCATTAGATCATACAACTTGTCAAACTGAGTCTTTTGGTTTTCTCTCCGCCACTTTCGTCACTTGTTGTGCCCAGTCCTTAGCCCTAGTCGAATGTCATGTTTAATTATTAACAGAGATGATAGTCTCAAAGAGCTCAGGTGACAAGCTCTCAGCTGACCCAAGGTTCAAAGATGGTGTAGCTACATCACAACAATATCAGTGTGTGATTCAGCACTTTATGTTTTAATGACCAATTGGTAGTACAGCTTTTTCAAACTAGTGTCATTATAATAAATTAATTAGAAAGTATTGTTTTTCTTTCTTTCTAGCCAGAGCCATAAATCATTGCCTAAGCTAGGACTGACCTTTCTGGAAAATAAATGCGCATGTCTTTGCATCCAGATGTAGCCAACATTTTTGCCATGACAGAATTGTAAAATTCAGGTGACTAAGTTTCTTTAGTCTTGGGACATACTGTAACTGAGAACCGGAGATGGTAAATCATTAAAAAGATAAAGGGAGAAACTGTCAAAAACTCAACTCATACAATGTATTTCAACTTTTTTTTTTATGACATTTGTATTTCAGAGATAAAAACTTACATCAACAAAATAAACGAACACAGTTAAACAACATAACAAAAGTTAATGCATAACTTGACTCTTAAGGTTCACTCACTGATAATCCAAGTGATAGTGTGAAGGACAATGCTAAATTAAGAATAGACTCATACTGATTTCAAAAATGGCAACAGGGAAAGTAGATGTAAGATTTATTTATTTTTTTGCAACTTTGCTGGAGGTTCAGCCATGTAAAATATCTGGTATAGTGCAAAAGCCAGCACTGTTGGTTCCCAACGATAAAGTTTCCTTTTACAAACATTTTTCCCATAAACACAACGCTGTGTTACTTACTGCAGTTCAGTCTGAATATCCAGGAGGGACACAGGATTTGCACTGAGAAATATTTCAGGCATTGTTAAAACATACAATGGGAAATTACCTCTGGAAATAGCAGCACAGTCAAAATCTCTTGACTTTACTGGAACCACATACTGTATATGTTCCAGACAGTAAATTAAAAGATGTGATTTAAGTTGTAAGTCGCATGTTTTCTGTGCACAATTAAAACTACAACACTGGAAAAACAAAATGTTCCAAACAGTTAGTAACAGTGAATACAGAGATAAAAATATATCTCTGAAAGGCAAGAAGAAAACTTGCTTCCGGCAAAATCTTCATAAGGTTTATGGTAATTAAATTTTAAAAAGCTTAACCTGATTCAGTCAAAAGCTTCATCCTAAGGCGCTCATCCTAGTGCAATAGCAATAAGGCTAAAATAGCTACTGCATTCAAATTATATTAATATGACCCACTATAGATTTTATAATAATGATTTAACTTATTACCTTTAAAATTTCCAAGAGCACCAAATATACTAACCTTGTTAAAGCACTTTTGTTCTTAACACCTTAAATAATATAATATTAAAATATGGAAATGTAACATCAGTACGCTTATTTGAAAGATGGATAGAAATCCATACTCCATACAAGATTTAAAGAAAAGTGAGGGTAAACAGTTCGAGGGCGCGGAGATGAAGCTTCAGGCGCAAGTCTCAGCAATATTTTTGGTCACATCTGAAACAAGCTTTCCATTTTTTTTTTTACAGACTTTTCCATTAAAAACTATATTATGCTACAGGTAATGTCAGCACGTCCTGACCTGTGTGGGTCAATTTGCCTTGAAGAAGTCTATTAGTTTTATTACAGTTTTATTATAAATATGCTTTATTGAAAATGCACTGGGGCTTAATTACACCTTGTGTATGTAGGTTTGAAAGACAAGTTGGATTTATGGTCTGCGCAATGGACCCACTTCACACATGCAAATATCTGGGGTATAATCAGTCCAACAGCTGACCCAGAAAAGGCATGATTCTCAGGCTTGAGAATTCGATTTTTCTTTTTTGGATATGACTAAAACTGCTCTCATCAACAACCAGGAAATTAAATAAAAGAAGTATTTGACATGTCCCAAACACAGCCATGGCACACCGTCTTTCAGTCTTTGAATGTATCCCTTAGATATGCTTATGTATCTATCTGGGCAGTACAGGTTCTACTTTCACTTCAGCTTTGTCCTTTGTCATCAGGACTCCTTCAATATGTCCTTCTGGTTGCATAGTCTAACACCATACTAGCAGCTCCAAGTAACGCAGGTTCCTCCAGGTCTGATGTGACAACTTTGATGTTCTGGGCAGAGAACAAGGCTCTTTCTTTGATGATGTGCTGCACAGTGGTCTGGTAGTAAGATGCCAGAACTCCCGACAGAATCACCAGCGAAGGGTTCACTATGTGGAGGATGTTGATGATGCCCACACCGAGAGCTGTAGAAGCTGCAGAGGGAAAGATGAATTATTATAGATAGATAGCCTTTATTGTCTCATGGGGAAATTTTTTTCTCACAGTCCGTCGATCACATTACACAGTGTCTATCACCAGACCTAACCCTTAATTATTCTGGTATGTTCCCATACCAAAGGAATAAGGTGTGCATAAGGTGCTCCTTCCAAGTTGAATGAACACATTGTGTTGTTGGAACCAATTCAACTTAAACAACTATCTTGGGTGTATGGGTGTGTTTCTGTGTGTGTGTATTGCATGTGAGTCTAGTGTGCGCACAGACCTTTGTTCAGAATGGCATCAGCTTTGGAGTTCCCCAGTCTGGCTGCGTTGATGAGGTGGGCAGCAGTGATTGGCTCCGAGAGCTTCATATCCATCCCCTCAACCTTCAGCAGGTCCTCTGAGAGACACATCAACACAGGTCAGATGTTGTGTAGCCATAGACATGGGTGTGGTAAGAAGCTAATTTTATGTTCATGTTTATGTACAGTTGAGTGGTTTATTATGATATTTGGTGTTTTCTTTCACGTTAATGTGCCGTGAGAAAAAGCTGGCGGACAGTTGGCGATGCTGCGCAGAGACATGCGAAGGTTTCGCAGAAAGCCATGTCTCTCACATTGGGATTACATTGGGTCGTGCCGTTAGAGGGGTTACCTTCGCGACTTCACCTTGATGTGAACCCAACGCTGAACAAGCATTGCGTGTTCCTGAGCTCTGGCTTCAGAGAGAAGTCTGGGAAAAGGGGTATGGACTTTTGACTTGTGTATTTTCAAAATGTGGCCTGCTAGAACCGTTTTTCCCAGGGTCTCCAACCCTACCTTTAATTACTGCAGGGATTTATAATTGACATTTAAGAAACAGCAAAGAAATTACTTAAACCAATAAATCCAACCAACCTATATTATCATACTGTTACGGACCTCAAGTGAATGGTGTTGGCTCACAAGGCCCGAAACACATCAAAAGAAAACATTGGGACAAATGTTGCCACCAAATAATTACAAACTTTTATTGATACAAAAAAACAAAACAAATAATTCTAAAGAAAAACAACCAAACCAAATTGGGTTGGAGGTTCCCGGCCAAAAACAAACAAAAGAGAAGGGAACACTGAACCAGCCAGCAGCCGTCGTACCCAGTGTTCTCCCCTGAAAACATTCAGGCTGATGGGAACAAACACTTACCGTCATGCAGCCTTTTGGCCTCTCTCTGCAGAGCCATGCCGGATGCGTAGGCCTCTATGCATCCGTGACTGCCACATGAACACTCTGGGCCGTCTAATGAAACCATGATGTGACCGAGCTCTGCAGCACAGAAGGTACTGCCGTGGACCAGTTCACTGTGATGGATAATACCTCCTCCAATACCTAGAGACAGATTCACAATTCACAAACAGTTACTTTCAAAGACTCTTGGGGCTATTGTAACACATCTTCTTTAATAAAGGAACTCAATAGAGGGAGCATAATTAATTCATCGAATGGTTACAGTTAATTTTTATGCCACATTTTGAAACTGAAAGCCAAAATTGGATAAAGATATTTTCTGAAAATCCTGTGACTGCTCTCTGGTTAAAACTCTACTTTTCAGGCCATTCTTAGTGTGATAATTATTTTAGTATTATTATCATCATTCTAAGGCAGCCACTCTGGCAGTGTAGACACATGTGTGACAGCAGCATCAACAGTGGCTTTGTTGTTGTCTTCATGTACATAGTATTAGCTAAAGAGGTTGCTCACCTGTTCCTGTGATGATTGTCACAAAGTTCTCCACTCCTTTGCCATGGCCAAACTTCCTCTCAGCCAATGCAGCACAGTTACCGTCATTGTCCACCCAGACAGGTAGGTGCAGGGCGTCGGAGATGGGTGTTCTCAGGTCCACTGACGACCATTCCTGGATCAGTTTTGTCGAGTGTAGGACCACACCTTCTTGTGGGTTTACTCGCCCGCCCGTGGACACTCCTGAGATGATGATAATGATTATAAATGATCAGCATCATGTCAGTTTTTCCATTAATGAATATGTGTGTTTTAGGGGTGTCCTCGACTAAGGATTTTCATAGTCGAATCTGACTCATCAGATTTAACCCATAGTCGACTAATCGTGGTATCATGTTGTTTTTCCGCCGTTGATTCATGATCTTATTTGTGTCTTTTTCTGCTTTGGGGTAAAGAGCACTCGAATAAACAAATTCTTCGGTTGGCATTAGATAACAGGACATTCTCCCTCCATCTTTCTCCTGATCTCACTCATTTGGCTGCATGCAAAACATCCTTGCCTCTTTCGGAGAGTGTAGCGATGACGAGTATGAATGCAGTGCTGTTTGTTTTTTTTCATTTTTTTGTATGTGGGTGCTGTACAATCGATAGACAGAGAAAACAAAGAAACCTCAATCTAGAAGTTAAAAAATCAGATGCTCAGCAGCAGGGAGCACCCCAGTCGTCGACTATTCGAGGTCACCCCTAATGTGTTTACATACCAACTCCGAGTATTCTGCAGTTGAGGGACACTGCATCCCGCATGGCATCAGAACACATCCTCAATATGAGCTGCATCCTGTCCTCAAAGGTCTTTGGATTTGGCTGAGTGTACTTCTTCACTATCTTACCCTGGACAGAGGAAGGGAATGTGACAGGACAAGGGAAATGGAGTATTAAGTATGCTTAATGAATAATTACTGGAAAATTGAAAAACATGGTGAATCATGAAGGTAAATTATTACCTTCATTTAGTAGCACTTATCATCACGATAAATACGTTCATAAAAATGATGTTAAACCCAAACCAATACACAGATGTCTTTCTCTGTACAAGGCTGCATAACCTACCTCCATGCAGACGATCGCCACTCTGAGATTGGTCCCTCCCAGGTCGACGGACAGGGCGCTCTGTGTTTCCAAGATGTGATCGATATCCTGAGAGATGGAGTCTTTCACCGTGGGAAAACAGAAGGTCTTCTGGAGGGGCTCATCCAAGTCAATGGTACGTAGAAACTTAAGAATACGTGGCACTGCGTTGCCATCACCATAAATCTTAGAGCTGATGGAGAAGAGATACACACATTAGTTGATGTCATTAACTAAACTTAAAAAATAGCTAACTTAAAATCTCCTGAGAGCAAAGTAAAGCACATATTGGGACAAGGATACCATCAGTACAGAAAAAAAGGAATACTTGATACAAGAGAAAAACTGGAGGACAAACGGCTCAAAAACAAACACACAAACACAAAAACAACAACAATACCAAAAACCAAGAAGACACACAACAAGGGCTTTGGTCTTACCAAGGGTATCGCTTTCCAAACTGCAGCTCCAGGGCGTGGTAGATCTTGTTGTGAGTATCAGCATCTCTGACATGTAAAACATTTTCACCTGGCAGAGAGTAAAATCTCATCAACATAGTTGTTACAACAAACATTCTTTCACATCTTTATTGCAGACTCATGGTCCATTTGACGGAAGATACAACATTAAACAAAAAGACACAGATTACTAAAAACAAACTAAAGACAAATTCATTAAAAATAATAATGTTTTGTTTGGATGACTAATATGATGAAATTGAGCTTGGCGTCATTTTTGTCTTCCAACGAACATTCGTAACTCAACAGTAGGAGGACGAAACTAGATCGACACAAAGGGGGGAGCAGAGTAACAGGTTCCTCACCTGTCTCTCTGCCAGTTTGCCTTGTTCCCAGGTTAATGACAGGCGTGCCAAAGGCCCCGGCCTCTCGCACGCCACAGCTGCTGTTGCCAATCATGCAGCCGGCGTGGCAGACCAGCTGGATGAACTGCTCAAAAGGAATGTGCTTCACTGCTCGGAAATTCGGGTGCTGCTCAATGCCCTTTTTCCGCATCACACGCACCATCTCCTTACTACCTGTTAAAAACATTCAGTGGTTAGAGGGAACATGAAAATGGTCTCAGAGTTTTTTGGTCCCCACTGTGGATACTTTTATTAGTTCAGCTATGCGAGTCCGCTCGCATTTCCAATGTTTGGTTATGCTCCTCTCGCCCATGTGCATTTGTTTACAACGCAGCCGAAAAAAATCAATAAATGGAGGATAACAGGATAATGTTACATCAAATATACAATACGCATGCGTTTGTGTAGTCTTGACCGCCATGAACAAAAGATTACGGGTTACGGAGCGTGTTTGTGTCGCGGGGCTGTCACAGGTCATGCAGGTAACGATTACAATTACTCCAGAGTTTTTTAATTAAAGGACAATTCCGGACAAATTCAACTCTGGGCTGTATTTTCGTAACATTTTAGGTCTAAAAGAAGGAATCTGAAGATTTTCAGTTTATTTGCTCCTGTTTTGCAGTAGTTGTGTCTGTCCCCACATTGCCACGGCAGCGATGAATGGGATGCATGTTTGAGCAGTGGAACTGCAACCGGTTGGCTGAATCTGCTCCCATTCATCTCTGCCGTGGCGAAGCGGGGACAGACACAACTACTGCAAAACAGGAGCAATTACTTAACTGAAAATCCCAAGATTCCTTCTTTTAGACCTAAAGTGTTAGGAAAATACAGCCCTGAGTTGAATTTGCCTGGAATTGTCCTTTAAGGTAAACATGTAGCATAGCCACGGGAGAAATCCTGCTTAGTTCCTCTTTAATTATCCTATATCTACTTTGACACTCACTCAAAACACTCACAGGAAAACAAAGTCTCTAAAAACAAGTGGGGAAAGTCCCTAAATGGACCAAAAGGTGAAACTAACCGGCATCAATGTTAGGGAAGAGGATCAGGGTCTTCTTGTTAAAGGACAGTAGGGCATCCAGCATCAGTCCATAGATCTTAATGGAGTGCTGGATGTCTGTGGTGACAGGGTGCTGCAAAGCCACAATGTAGTCTTGCTCCTGCACCTTGTCACCTGCAACATGAACAAACACACCACACATCACATACAAATATACACTAACACCTCCAGCTATATTTCTGCCCACATGACTGAATCTCTGCATACCCAGCCAGGCCTTAATAATATCCTTATAGTCGTCTCGGTGATGAGTTGCCAGCAGCTTATCATATGAGGGGCAGCCAGCCAGTAAGATGCGGGAGTGGTCCTCACACATGGCGATGAGGTACTGCTCTGCCCTGCGTGTGCAGCAGGCATGGTAGTGTGCCAGTTTACTGATGGCATGGCGGATCGAGTCATCAATTGTACCACTCACCTGAGGGGAAAACACATCAGGATGAGGAGAGATATTTGCGTTATTATGTGGTGACAATTACAGCAAATCTCCTGCAAACCGCAAAATGCTTGAAGACCCTGCATTTCATCAGTCACCTGACATGTGATAGGTTATGTTGTTCACAAGAGTACTTCCTTTATTTTATCCTAAAAATGTAAAAGTAAAAACAGCATATACCAAACATACATCCACTGTGAATGTAGTGTGAAATAAAATTCACGGTTACATTATCACAGTACGACTTGTTTACCTTCAAGCAAACATCACTCCACACATGAACCTCCTCACCTCTCCGCCTTCCAAGTGAAGTATTCTTATGTTCATTAACGCCGCTGCCGTAGCCAGAGCGAGTGCATCAAAACGGTCACCATGGACTACCAGGATGTCAGGGTGGAGCCTCTGCAGAACATCAGGGAGCTTCACCAGCGCCAGCCCAACGCTCTCCACCATAGCCGCCTCGTCCTCTCCTCTCACAATGGTGTGCAGCTTAGAGCCAATATCAAAGTCATCCTGCTCGATCATACGAAAAGTGTTTCTGTGTAGTGGGATAGGAGCAAACCAAACAAATTAAAGGAAGAACTTGTATAATTGTGGATGGTTTCACATCAAATCCATCTCAACCCAACGACAGGGAGGTATACCAGGCTTGCAAGGGTTGGCAAGGTTATGTCCAGGTTGCAGGTAGGCAGCACTGGGGAACTGAGGAGGTGTTAGCCTAATGCCAAATATTTCAAGAAGGTAACATTCGTATCTCCAACAAAAACAAGTATCTAATTTTCTTTCCTGCATTTATGTGAACCAAAAAAACAAACAACAAACAAACTCAAAATTTATCTTGAACCAGTTGCTCTTACCCGTAGTCATCAATGAGATGTGAACCAAGCACCACGACTTCAAGTTCAAATTCATCAGGATGGGATTTGATCCCAAACATGATCGGGGCCAGCTTGGAATAGTCTGCTCTGTTGCATGTCGCCACACACACTCTCAATCTCCTCTTACCCTACAGCAGAAGTAAAGTGAAACACATATGACACACACAGGCCATTTGTATAAGAAACTCCACAAATAACCTTTGTTCATTTTTTGTATGCATTTTTTTTTTCATTGATACATACTAAAGTAATTTTACATTCATATGGAGACAAAAACACAAACATACCTGATTGAGCTCTGGAACCTTTGATCTCTCCATTCTTTCTCTGACTCTTTGCATTCTCAGATAGTAAAGCTCCTACAAAGCAAAAACAGAGGAGACTATGAGATCCAGCAAAGAGACTGTAAAGCATAATATTATCCATTACCTCTAGGGCTGTCACAATCATGAAATTTTTGTTGCCATAAAAACAATTGCGATTAACAATATAATTGTCTTTTTCTGATCATTTTCGTATTGCCTAAACATAGTAATACACCTGACACCTTATGACGAAGAAGAAGAAGAACAGCCGTTTATTGGCTTTAAACATTGAAACAAATAAATAAAAATTGCATTTCTGTTTGACATTAGGTTTCGCAACTAAATCGATGATGCTAATGTCAACAGATGCTCATGGAAATGCCATTGTCGAATATTAGAAATCAGGCACCTTGGGAACAATTTGTGGTGCTTCACCCATGTGGCATTAAAGTACCATAGAAGAAGGGGGTGCAACGTGATGATGTCATTAAAAGCCTCTAACGGTGGATAACGACGAGGAAATACTGATGGAAATATGACAACTCTGTTAATTCCATCCAGATTTTTTTTTTAAACAGATGATTGGAAACAATTTTAACAATTTGGCAAAAATAATTGCGGTAAGCTCAAATAACTGAAACCAGGCGCTTGTGGAATAATTGTGACAGGCCTAATTACTTCCAATCAAAACCCACCCGCAGGTCATACTCACTTGGGCCTTCCAAATATTCAGATGCTGAAGCATGAAAACACAACAAAACTATGCTAAAAATGTTTTGTATTTCACATAAATAACACATGCTATCACATTTTCCAGAGGTTCAAAACATGCTATAGGACAGTGCTTTGCATGGCAAGGCAAAAGTCAAACTGGAACACTGGTCACAGGGCAGAGGAAAACAGATCGGAAAGCTCTACACTATACTAATAGTTCACTATTAATTTGCTGGTTCAATTACAGTAGACCTTATATGCAGACGTGAGCAAATCATATAACATTACCCCAATAATGATGTAAAAGATGCAGTGGTGGTGGTAAAAGTAGGCACTGGTGAGCCTGGCATCAGAATTATCAAACTAGCTATCAGGGGAAATAGTGAAGGCGGTCAACAAAAAAATGGGCAGAATATCAGGCATGACAAAAAGAAATTTATTAACACTAATGTATAACAAATAAGAAACTGCAGGGGGTACTGAGTGCTTAAAGTAGAAAAACTCCAGATGATGTGGGGTGCTCGTGAGGCTAAAACATAATATGATAGATGGACAAAAAAGCACTAGGTTTGATTCAGGCATTCACTCGCAAGAGCCAAGGATAGTTGCGTAAAGCCTCGAATTTATTAGGGCATGATCATAAAATAATAGAGAGACGCGTCTATGTGGCGTCTCTCTATTGATTTATAAAACAAAAGAGGCTATATAGAACATCGACCGGTTTCGACTAACATCAAAACCGGTTGGCATCTTGGTATTGGTTTCTAAAGCAGTAGGTGTCTCTTTATTGGTTTATTAAACGGTCGGCATCTCTCCATTGTTTTATGAATCAATAGCGACGCCACGAAGACGTGTCTCGCTATTGCTTTATGGTCATGCCCTGAGGAATTAAGGGCTTTTACGCAACTATCCGTGGCTCTAGCGAGTGAGTGTCTGATGCAAGCCTATTGCTTCTTTGTACGCCCAACACAATGCGAACATTCCTGAGATTGCGTATTCTTTCTTCTGTCCCTCAGTCATTTGACTTTTGTAGGCTATAGGGATGCACAATAACTATAGGTACAGAAAATTACTGGCCTGATATTGGCTGATATTATCGTCCAAAATACAGAAAAGTCCAGTAATGACATTACTAGAATGGATTATAATTAGCTAACATGGACTGGACTTGCTCATATTCACTCCGTCTGCCGTCTGATGTGATAAGTTGATTTAAAACAATAATACATTTTGATTTTTGAAGAGATACAGTAGTGATGTCAGTTACATTATTTGGTTAAGTCAGAGACAGAGCTATAATGTTAAATTTATCTTTACCCACTACACCTTAACCTTTCTTAAACCTCAGTACATAAACTACTATTAAAAATCTTATCAGTCATTGGTATTGGCATCGCAAGCAAGACGTTGTTGGTTATCGGAATCGGAGGGAAAAAAGAGCAACCCAAGTCTATAGCATGACTGAACAGTGACAGGTCATTGGTGATCAAGTAAAAAGCACACAATAGCCTCTGTGCTCACTGGCTTTTGAGATGTACATCAGCAAATGAAAGATTGACACATGGATGAATACGTTATGACAGCAGGATGTTAAAAACTGGTTCTCAATATGTACTCTACTGGGCGTTGAACACAAATAGATGCGGTAAACTGATAGTGAAAATATGTACTCCCTCTGTTATCTGGCCAAAGTTACCTGGAAGTCCCTAGGGTTGAGTCACGCAGTTGTCAAACAAGAATCTTTAGATTTTTTCCACATGATATAAAAGCACAATGAAAGGTGTTCATTCTCAGGCATGTTGGCTGGTGATACCAGGAAATTCCTAGTGGTGATACTTGGCTCATCTCATTTGGACTGAAGGCCACTTGCTGCCATCTACTGCTCTAAATGCAGCACGACAGCTGCACAAGCTTCCAAATTAAACATTCAAAGTCTACTTCTTGTAAAAAATAAAAAAAAAATTATTCCTTGATTGACATTTATAGAAAACGGTGTATGTATGATATATGATATATGTGAATATGTGATAAATCACAGGACCTTGAAATTCCCGAGTGGATAGAAAATCAAGGTTAGATTTATCTGGGCTGAGCTTTCTTTCACTCCTTTGCATTTCTGGGAATAGGAAGAGAGGTTCACTGACATTGGGAAGAGCAAAGGATTTAAAAAACAAACACTGTCCCCACTGTGGGACAAATGTTATATCCCATCATGTTCATGGTGTGATCCATCATTTAACACAGTCTAATCCATGCAGCTGTAGTCTTGCCTTCAAGCTCAAATGCGGAATCCCTTCTTGTTTTTATTGTTTACTATTATTTTCCACTTCAGCTTCTTCTATGCATTCAGACATGGTAAATGGTAAATTTACTTACTTAGTGCTTTTCTAGTCACTTGGACAATATGCCAAGGACACTTCGACATGCGGACTGTGGGAGCCGGGAATCGAACCTCTGACCTTCTGGTTGGTGGACGTCTCTCCCCCGCTGATATAAAAACAGCTTGCACCGACAGTTAAAGGTAAGGAACCTACTTCTTAAACTATATAGGGATTATGGCAATAGGCAAATTTGCCAAAATGTTCTGCCAAATCGCTTCACGATCATTCTGCATGACAATCCGGTGACTGTCTTTCCCTGCCTGCATACAAGTCCCTCATTGCTTACATGAACTACAACGCCCAATTTTGTGCCAGTGCCAGGGCTTGTTGGCAGCAATTGTGAATTGAAACCTGTAATCAGATATCTAATCTAATATCTTAAAATAGCATGTTTTAACTTTACGATGTCGCATTCATCTGGAAAGTAAATCGTACAGCAATGCAAGATCATCCACGATATCCTCAGATCACCCAACCCTACTGCTTGAGATCATCACATCAGATACACAGAATTACAATGCTATGGATAAACAGTGAGTATGAAAAGACAAAATAAGGACAAAAAAGGAAAGCGAGGCCACAAAAAAGGCATTCTGACTTACATGCGGGTTGGTACACAAGAAGCCTATATGATTTTCCATCCCACGCTTAAACCACTGCTTTTTGCAATCCTTTTTTCCTTTATTTTCAAATTTCTCTCTCTAACCCAACCAACATCAAAAGCAGCAGTAACAGGAAAAGGAAGAGAGGTAGAGTGACACAGAAATAGGCTATAACTGGGGGAGGTGCTAAACCAGACCATAGATGTGCAACCAAATTTCACCACAAGTACTCGCGGTATTATTATCCCTCTGTGACCAAGCCAACACAATAATAATAACATGGGGGAAATATACAGCAAATAGTGGCATTTCTAGACGTCGCCTAGTGGAGAAGAATATGTGAACACTAGGGGTGGGAGATATGGGCAAAAGAAAATATCTTGATTTTTTTTCAATTATCCAATAACAATAATTTGACGATATCCTTTAAAATGTGATTTTGTTTTTTGTTGTTTTTACAAAAAAATGCTGTAAAACTCTACTTGCTTACTACCAGGACATCTATGGATAAACACAGCTATTCGGAAAGAAGGCTGAAAATCACAGGACATATTCTGTCTGTCTATTCTGTCCTGAAATGTGTTTTTCTCTTCTATAACGCATTTTCTACATCTCGGCGAGGTGACGTCTTTCCACACAGTTTCCTTCGACTTTAGGGGAACGAGGACACAATGGGTGAGCTGTGTACCACGAAAACACATGATGCATGGCTGCATTGAAAATAATGGGTCATATTTCCTCCATGCCAGAGGATGTTGTGCAGTTGCTGCAGAGACTGTTTGTGTGGCATCACGTTACCACCATGTGACTGAATCCTGTCCACTGATTGGCTTCTAAGACATGAATTTGGCAAACAAGGACTCACTGCGCCTCTCCTTTACCGGCGTCTATATTGTTTTCTTTTTGAGTATAAACACTCACGATAATGGAAAATTGCACATTGCCAAAACAACATTTACGATAACATCGTAGGTGATATCGCCCACCTGTAGTGAACACAGACATCCAAGTCATCTGAACTGAACATTTATTGGACTTCCCTACCTGCTCCTTCTCGACCTGGTTCATGTCTCATGTCTCTTCATAGCTAAACCAGTATTTCAAGTCAATGAAAGAAATATCTGCAATGGGTGATATTCGGTTGAATGCTGCACCCACAAGAGAGAAACCCTAGACATTGTGGGGACCCAGTTCTCCGGTCCACTGTTCACACATGAAATGGCTTCTATCTACACTTGCATACATCAGATTCCCACAGATAAACCCACAAAAGAGTCACAATAGAGCTCTACAGCATGTCTGCATGTCTTCACTTCACTGGTCAGAACAGGTTTGATGAGGTAACCATAATGTGAAAAAGACTTAGGTCGAAACATCTGTGCCCGCCTGTCCTACAATAAAGACCACCAAAGGATCTTATACCCCTTTCCCACTGGCCAAAAAACCTGTTTAAACCCGCTAACAATCGGCTTTTGGTGGCAGTGGGAAAGGCGCACTGAGCCGTGTCGTCGGCGATTTCAGCTCGGCTCGGCTTGCAGTGGGAACACCAGATCCGGTTCAACCCGCTAATTTACGTGACGACGTTTAGCGTTACGTGATGCCACGTCATCGCGCCAGTCGCGTCTCATATCACGTACCAAAACAAAGCTCTGCTCGTATTCGAGACTGGGATCAAAAGATCAAAGAACACAAATGCCAATTGTTAGCGGCTCAACCCGCGTTTAAAAAACCCACGTCGACCCGCTAATTTCAGTGGGGAAACGGCTTTACACTCAAGAATGTGCTGGTTTTTCTCCCCTCTCAACGATGATTTGCACACCTTGGTGACGATTGTTTTGGCCCGATGTCAGTTAGTTATTAAAAACAAACAAATGCAACCAACATCAGTTGCCACACTGGATACACCGGATTCTTCCATTACTACTCACTTTAGCCAGGGTTTCTGTTTATTTAAGGTTCATTCCAGGGTTCAGGGACCTGCAGGCCTCTTCTCTCCTCAGTTTACCCTGAGAGTTCAAGGTAACTTTTCCATGTTGAACACGTTTCTGATGACTCTCAGTCATTTAACCTTTGTTGTCTGTAAACACAATGCCTACTGACCAGACAGGAACTTGTGCACACCCAGGTGACAGGTCTTTAGCAATCAAGTACAGAAAAGGCCTGTTTCTGCTTATTGTCTGGTGACATGTGAATGATGAGAAAAAACAACAGTGTTTCACACATGTTTGAATGCCCATCAGATGCTTTCAACGGATTATCTTGACACTATTCACTAATTTCAGTGATGCATTCTATGTTCTTGTGTAGTATGTAGATTGATAGCATGTAGGCCTACTCCCTCCTTTATCTGTTCCCTGATCAGTGGCCGGGCTAAGGTGACTTGACAGGTAAAGTTGAGTCACCACTTTGTCAAACAAGAATCCATTATGTTTCTAACTTTTCATGCAGATTTTTCTCACGTTACACCAAAGCAACAACAACAAAAAAAAAGCTTTGCAGCGTTTTGGTTGGTCACACTAGGATATAACTCATACAACCACAGTAATCTATAGCTGGAGCTGAAGCTACCTGCTGTCACCTGCTGCTGTGAAAGCATCATGACAGTTGCATTGCCAAACTGAGCATTCAACAAGCCCATCCAACAGATCTAAATACGCGTGGGCTGTAACCCACTCAAATGTTTTTATTCGATGTATGTATAAATAACGGCTTTTTATATTATTGAAGAAGAGTGCCTTGGATTTCCCTTTTTTGACCTATGTTCCCACCAAAGAGCACCTTCGCCATATGTTTTGAACCCTCTGAGCACTCTGGATTTTTTTCTTTTTTTAGATCTAAACACTTATTTGGATGGAATTTCTGTAACACAGAGAGACTTATTGTATGCATAATGTATACCAGAGCCAGTGTGGTAAACTGCAGGGACCTCAAATTCCTGAGTGGATTGAGAGCATGGAATTCAAAATACTCCCTTCAGTTAGATTTAGCTCGGCTGTGTTTCTCTCCTTTGCATTTCTGGGAATAGGAATTACTGATGTCAAAAAGAACAAACAGCAATTTAAAAAAACAGGTTCCCCACTGTGGCACAAATGTGAAATTCCATCATTTTCTCCATGGTGTGATCCATTGTTTACCACAGTCCATACAGCCTGAAGTGTTGCAAGCTCAAATTCCAAATCCCTTCTTGTTTCTATTGCTTCTTAAAATTCTAACAATTAATGTATTTATTTATTAGTTCATTTAACAGGGACAGTGCACGGCTCTCAGCCGTAACAGAGTTAGCTACTAGCTAAATTTCATCTGTAGTCCCATTGACTGATACTGTGGATGGCATCTTTGTCATAATAATATCAAATTAACATCACTGCAAAGGAGCAAAGTTAACAATAATAGGAATGATGTCCTTCTTAGACTAGGAGGAATGCAAAAATAAAGGGGTAATAATTTTTAAACTTCAAATATATCAAGCCCTTTGATGTCAAACAGATGTCAAAGGCCCGTGCTCTGTCATGTGAATTCAGCTGCATGAAGAATGCTGCCATAGGGTCAAAGATTTTAGCATTAGATGATATTGTTTCTGTCATGATGTAGTTGATCTGTACTAGCTTCAAAAAGCTCAACACATTGTGGCACTGCTCAGGTCAAGGTTCCTAACTTGAGCCAATCTGTTTTTGATTCTTATGAAGTCATGCCAGGTCACTGTGATGAGAAGCCATAACATGACTTTCAATCTGGGCTTTTGTTTCCATTTGTTTTATTCAGTGCCTAGATGGAGAAAATCCACATTTGTATTCTGAAGCAGCTCAGCTTATCAGTATTCCAACGTGCAACCTAGTGGGTAAACGGACCGGCAATTTAACATGTTGGTCTTGTTACACAATTTACTTTACATTTGCACCACAACAGATTGTGTGTCTTCATAACATGTTGAAAATTTCAACCAGCAATTAGAACCATGTAATAGCTATGTATTCAGAAGAGAGACTAGCCTATAGGGTGGAGCAAATTATGGAATGAGTTTGCCACAAAACACATTGATTTATATCCACATTACAAGCAATCATATAAGATTGGGTAAGAAACCCATTGATTATTCAAAGCTTTCCACAATCTTTCATAATAACTTAATGAGTCCGAGATGAACTACTTCCAAATATACAAAAGCACAAATGGAAATTCAACAATAAGAAAAGTAGGGTATCACGTGATGGCGGTCAGGTGAACATGGCGTGCTGAGTGTTTTCCGCTCCTCAGACCGAAACTGTCCGACTAATTTAACCTGCTTATTTGCTCCTCTGTGTGCCCGTTTATCAGTCTCCTGCTGCTAAAAGTCGCCGTTTTAAAACGAATGTCTTATCAAGACCGAGTAACTAGAAATAAAGCGAAGTTGAGGAAGGACCTCGAGCTGGCCTACACAATGGACTCAGAAGAAACACCACGCTGGGCCCAGCATTTGTGCTCGGAGATTCATGACATTAAAACGGGGTTCGACAATAAACTCGACGCACTACAGAAGTCTATACAGACTATGAACAAAGAAACGAAAGCCGCCCTCAACAGGATATCTAACGCTGAGAAGCGTATAAGTGCCCTGGAGGATCGAGCAGCATCCAATGGAGACACGGTGAATCAACTATCCAAAGACGTGAAGTTTTTACGTGAAAGGGTCACAGATCTCGAAAGCAGAAGCAGAAGAAACAACATCAGGCTCACTGGATTAAAGGAAGGCGCTGAAGCTGACAATTTGTTCAGTCTGCTGAACAAAATATTCCAGTATATCTTGGGCATTAAAGATGGCGACCCGCTACCTGAAATCGACCGGGCGCACCGGGCCCTGAGACCTAGACCAGATCCAGGTGACCCCCCGCGTCCCATCATAGTGCGCCTGCTTCGGTGGGGTGATCGACAGGCGATACTACAGGCTGCCAGGAACAAGCAGAGGTTGTCATGGGAAGGACAACGATTCTTCGCCCGGCAGGACCTCGCAGCGGAGGTCCAGAAACAGCGCGCTGCCTACAGAGACATCATCGAAAAAGTGAGGACCACCGGTCTACGATTTGGTCTGCTTCACCCAGCGAAGTTCATCATAACCATTGAGGGAGAGACCCTGAGGTATGATTCAGCCGAGTCTGCACTGAGGGGCCTGAAGGCAAAACTCCCAGATGTCTTTTGATAAACTTGTCAACAATCCTGGATTCTACCTCGCACTGACTGTAAGTGACCTTCCCCTTTTTTTTTTTTTTTTTTTTTTTATTTTTTTTTCTTTTCCTTTTGTTTTTTTTTTTTATTTTTTTTATTATTTTTATTTTTTTTTCCCTCGCCCCCCCCCCCCCCCTTTTTTTGTTTTCTTCCCTTTAAATCCCTATTTATTTATTTTTTACCCCCCCCCCCCCATTTTCAACTTGCAGTCTGAATACCCCCGCCCCCTTGACTCCCCGCCCCCTCCCCTCTCCTATCACGGAGCACGGACTCCAAGAGCTGAGAACACCCAGCTGATTATTATCTTGCAGGTTTGGTAACAAAGTATCTTCTCAGTAACGGTCTGTGGTCAGCCTTAGCACTGCTTTCACCCACCCATCGCGGATAGAAGATGGGGCTTGCCTCATCCAATTGTCTTTTTGTTTTGTTTATGCCATCTGGCCTAATATTTGTGTTGTTTGTTGTTTTTGTATGTCCTCCCCCTCCCCCTCCCCCCCCCCCCCCCGCACACGTATACGCTCATTCCTTACTCCAGATTCCTACATGTGCAGTATCCACTGTTTAAACCATGACCAGCTATGTGTTTTGTTTTCTTTGTCCATGTGCTCTTATCCACGCTCTATTATCTCTTTTTTTTTTCTTCGAATAAATGATGACTAATGCTATAAAAGTGATTTCATGGAATGTAAATGGAATTCAGAATACTGTTAAAAGATATAAGATCTTGTCACATCTAAGGGCATTGGACACTGATATAGCAATGTTGCAGGAAACACACCTAAATATCGAAGAATCACTTAAATTAAAACAAAGATGGGTGGGCCAAGTGTTTTCCTCTCCAGGCGCTAGAGGTTGTAGAGGTGTGAGTATTCTGATCTCTAAGAAAATCTCGTACAACCTAATTGATATAGAGATGGATAAAGAAGGCCGATATCTGATATTATTTGGCACCTTGCAGAACGAAAAATGCACAATGGTTAATATTTATGCTCCTAACTCTGCCCAAGCATCCTTTTTATCCCCTATTACATCACGCTTGGCACAGTATGCTAATCATCCCATCTTAATGGCGGGTGATTTTAACCTAGTCAAAGATGCCCTGATAGACCGTTCAGGCCACCCTCTGCCAGTTGATAAATCATTGTCAAGTGCCTTTAAAGAGTTGTTAGATTCACTGGCTTTGTCTGATGTCTGGCGATTATTGAATCCTCACTCTCGGGAATATACATTCTATTCGAAGGTACACAATTCTTATTCTAGAATTGATTATCTTCTACTATCTAATTCCCTGGTAGAAAAGGTTATCAACGCTGAAATATATAGTATAGTCCTATCGGACCATGCCCCCCTTGCAATTATATTCTGTCTAAGTGTCAAAGTTAACAAATCAAAGCAGTGGAGATTCAATAATGCACTTTTAAAAGATGATACCTTTATCTCCCTCATTAAAACCAGAATAGAGGAATTCATAAATGTAAATATAGCATCGGTTTCCTCTATACAAACTGTTTGGGAGGCCTTTAAGGCCACCTGTCGAGGATGGATAATTAGCTACTCATCAGCAAAGCACAGGGAAGCTGTGGCAAAGAAAGTGAAATTACGCAATGAACTTAGATCACTGGAATTGCTACACATGCAAGACCCCACTAACCAAAAGTTAAAGAGCTCTGTCCTTTCAATAAGGGCCGACTTACAAGCAACAATACACGAGGAGACTGCATTTGCCCTCTATAGGCTTCGTAGGAAACACTTTGAGTGTGGGGATAAAGCAGGGAGGATGCTTGCTCTGCAGCTTAAGCAGCTGGAGAACAAGCAGAGTATCCCAGCAATAAAGAATGCTAGAGGCACAATCATAACGGATCAAAAACTAATTAGTGATGCTTTTAAAGAGTTTTACTCAGAACTATATCAAAGTGAGTGCCGAACCCAGGATCAAAACTTGGACAATTTTTTAAAGAATGTGTCGCTACCTGTTTTAAGTGTTACTCAGATTGATGAACTGGAGAATTCTATTACAACCAGAGAAATTGCGACAGCGGTTAAATCACTATCATCTGGCAAGAGTCCAGGAGAAGATGGTTTTAGTAGTGAATTCTACAAATGTTTTCTGGATGCTTTATCTCCCTTGCTGGTTGAGCTTTACAACGACATGATTGAATCTCAGTCAATGCCATTGTCAATGCGTACAGCCATATTGTGTTTACTTCCTAAGCCTGGCAGAGATCATCAATTAATGGGTAACTACAGACCTTTAAGTCTCTTAAACAATGATTACAAAGTGTTTGCAAAGCTCCTTGCTCTTCGTTTGGAAAAAGTAGTTCTTTCTCTTGTAAACCCGGACCAGGTGGGATTTATATCTGGTCGTCAGTCTGCAAACAATATGAGAAGGCTGTTTCATGTAATGCACAGAGCAGGCTCACTTCAGCGTCCAGCGATGGCAATATCGCTGGACGCTGAGAAAGCCTTTGATAGAATAGAGTGGTCATATTTGTTCAATGTTTTATCTAGATATGGGTTTGGTCCAGTGTGTATGAAATGGTTTAGAACACTTTATTCTGACCCAGTCTCCAGGATTAGAAGTAATAATATACTATCTGACCCTTTCCTATTGTATCGAGGGACACGTCAGGGATGTCCAGTTTCCCCCTTAATTTTCATCTTAGCGCTCGAGCCTTTAGCTTGTGCCATACGTGACAGCTCAAACATAAAGGGTATCCCCATGGGCGGTCACCAGTTCAAAATGAATTTATTTGCCGATGATATTTTACTGACTCTAATTGACCCTATTCAATCTATTCCTGGAGTACTGGAAACAATTAAAAACTTTAGTCTGCTTTCAGGTTATAAAATAAATGGGGGTAAATGTGAAGCCTTACCATTAAACGCTTTTACGCACTCGTCTCATCTAGGCTCAGCCCCATTTGTTTGGAAACCTGAAGGTATTAAATATCTAGGAATAATTATTAAAACTCCAATTAATAAGATTTTTGAAGCCAACGGTCCAGGTCTACTTAAAATAATTAAAGACGATTTGAGAAGATGGTCAACCTTACCGTTGTCTTTATGGGGCAGGGTAGACATATTAAAAATGAATGTCCTGCCGAGACTAGCCCATATAATATCATCTATTCCACTTCAGTTTCCCCAGTTTTGGTTTAAAGATATACAGTCTATATTCTCTACATTTTTATGGAAGAATAAAAAACCCAGAATCAGCTATAAAAAGATGTCCATGTTGAAAAGTAAAGGAGGTCTAAGTGTTCCTGACATGTATTTATATTATCTTGCATACAACGCCAGATTCCCCATGGTGTGGGGTTATGGCTCTAAAACCTGCAAGCCAAATTGGGACTGGTTAGAGGAACAGATAATCAAAGATCACAATAAACATCTATCCTTACCTTCTCTGTGGTACTGCCCTAAAGATATTGGAGGGATAGATAATCCAATTATTAGGGGCTCCATTAGCATAGCAAAACTTGTGCACAGAAGGCTCGGCATTGCGGGGAGTTCCCTTCCCTCATGCCCACTATGGAGTAACCCTCTTATTTCAGCAGGCGGCTGCCCTTTAAACATCCCTTCTATGATAAATTGTGGAATAAATACTCTAGGGCAAATTGTGAAGGATAATACTATGTTACCCTTCTCTGAAATGTTATCGAAGTTTAAGATGAACAATTCCAGTTTCCTCTCCTATCTACAGCTTAAGGCTGTTATCACCAAATTATCATCAAAAGGAGCAATGTTGTGTAATCAGGAACACTTGGACAAAACCCTAAAAAAACTTGTGGGTGGAAAAGGTATGGTCTCAGGTATTTATAAATTACTACTCCTAACTTCCCCTCCTACCAATAGTAGGACGCAGACAAGATGGGAGGAAGACTTAGGTGTCTCCTTTTCCCAACAGGAATGGGATAGAATCTGGTCTAACTCTGTATCTTCTACCAAATGTGCACGTTTTAGGATTATCAATTTCAAAATCTTACATAGAGCCTACATCACACCCTACAAGTTAAATAAGATGGATAACTCTGTATCAAATCTATGCTGGCACGGGTGTGGGCAGGTAGGCACCCTAACCCACTCCCTTATGTTTTGTCCTGCGGTCAAGGCCCTCTGGGATGCAGTCAGAGCCACATTGTCTCAAATTTTAAACACTGAGCTGACCCTTTCCCCAGCTACATGCCTGTTAGGTGTCCAACCGCTGGGCATTAGCTCTGTATTTGCACAAAAAATGGTCTCACTTGCATGTCTTACAACTAACAGACTAATACTTATGAATTGGAAATCTAGAAACCCCGACTGTTTTAACATGTTGAAATGGCTGGAGGAATTTTTAAATCTTGTAAGCATGGAAAAGGCTGCATCCACTTTGCTGGACGTTGACAGGAGGGAGGATGGTATATGGGCCACGATAAGAAACTTTATGAAAGCACAGCACCTTGCCCTCACCCCTGCATAACGTTGGCCCATCTGACTATGGCATTTGGCCATTTACATCATGAAATTGGGTTTTTTTTTTTTGTTGTTCGCTATCCAAATCGGTTGATGACTTCCTGTAATGACTGTACTGTGTAATTAGCGTTATTTATTGATTATTTCGTACAAATGCACTGTCCTGTCTATGGTATGTTTTGTATAATGTAAAACTCACAATAAAATCTTAATATAAAAAAAAAAAACAATAAGAAAAGTAGTCTACTGAACCACGTCAGTGAAATCTTCTCTTTTCAAATTCAACATTAATGAGTGTTATTATACAATTGGTTAAACAATAAAGGGCCAAGGTTTTGCTCTGTCTTTTCTGGGTAAATTAGATGTAAATTGGGGTATAATGTATACTACATGGCAGAGACAAGAAGCCTATGTCTTTTGGGCTGTTAGGCGTGGCCTAATACTGTATAGGCAGCGTTAAATCTGACCATTTCGCTCTCCCTCCTGCAGGAATTGAGGTCTCAAATTGAGTTAACTTCATAACAAGTTTGGAGTTGCCTGCAATAAACGGGACACTTTGCTAACATGCACATACTATAACACACAGAGTGTTGGCAGCAGTAAAAGTGCAGTCATCAGACCAGCTGGGCCAGTGAAAGAAAAAAAATCAACAAAGGACAGGCAGGGAACTAAAACGGCCTAGAGAATAATGATCATGCTGAAAATTTGGGTTTTTTTGTAAGCTTAGGATGAACGCTTAACATCTGCATCAGGAATGGGTGCTCTTCCACAGCATCTGCATGTTCGTAGCGAACAGGACAAACCACGCAATGGCTCCAGAGAAGACCAAGTTAGACCATCATAGCTCCTTCTGCATATTCAGATAGTGGAGGTAAAGGGCAGGATAATCAGTTGGTTGTAATCTGCAACCTCACTGTTTGACATGGGTCCACAATCTGAATCACGTGCTGCTGCTTTGACGCTCTTTTTGGATGTTTGTCCACCTTTTGCTATTTATCATTCATGATGTCGTCTGTTCACAAATTGTATCTAAACTAAAACATAATTGGTGCCTCCTTCATATGTAGCAGCAGTTGGACGGGGCTGGGGCTGGTTGGCAGTGACTTCACTTTTGCATTCAAATTAGGGATGCACAATAACTCTTTTGTTCCCAAACATACAATAACCGATCCGCTTATCATAACCGATGACGATACAGATAACCAATACCATTTTTGAATTTAACATTATAGCTATGCCTCTGATTTAACCAAATAACCAACATCACCATCACTACTGTAATTACAAAAATAACAACAGTTATGAAAAATATTGGATTTATCTGAGTATTGCGGGCCAATAATTACCTGTACCAATACTTAGTTTATCCCTTGTCTTAATATCTAGGCAACATGTTGCAGATGGCACAGTAAGACCATCCACAAATATCCCACTAGATTTCACTCATAAAGCCCTACAGAGTACACACTAGTCTTAATAATAAACTTAAAACATGAAAGATGTTAACTATTTCAGTTGGCAGTTCAGTTCTGATTCTACATCCCTGTCTCACTCACATGTCTTTGCTTTTTGTTTACAAAAATTCATATTATTGTTCCCCTTTTCAGGCCACCAGGAAGTTCTGTTTTTCAGCTGTAGTTCTTTTAAATAGCCTAATTATTATTCTATCAATTATAAATATCAAACCATTATTTTAATTATTTGATTGTCTTCTTAACTTATATTGTTGTTATTTATCCTCATCATCATCTCTTATTTTCCTCATTATTCTTAAATGTAATCAGACATATAAACTCACAAATGAGTGAGAGTTAGGACAGTAGTCTTTAAACACCAAGTTCAAATGTATGCTACTATGACCATATGGTGTGAGCCCTTTAATTAAAGATGCAACATCACCATGTGAATGCTAACTTAGCTAATCTGTGTCACATAATCGGAGCAACACTCATTCTTTGCTGATGTACCTTTCTTCAATGTTCATGTGTCAGGTCATACACACACAAAAACACCTCTTGGACTGGATCTTGTCATCCTGTCAGGGCTCATTCATCACACTGTTACATTTATTCAAGCATGATAACAGCACCAGCAGCCAGCGTTATGGTATGGGGGTAGGTACGCATGCAAAAAACAAAGGCTGGGATGACACAGCAATGGAGGCAGGGATACTGAACGTACAAAAATATGAAGGATGCAGTGCGAGTATGAAAAGAAGGATGGGGGAAAATAAGGCAATAAAAAGGAGAGTGAGGGAAAAAAAGACCATCTGACTCACATGAGGGTTTGTACACAAAGAACCCGTATGCTTTTCCATCCCACGCCTCAGTGAATAGCCTCGGCTCTTTTTCCAATCCTTCCTTCCTTTTTTTTTATTTTATTTTTTTAAATTTCTCTCCTTAGCTGAGCCGCAACAAAAGGAGGGCATGCACGAGCCATCAAGCAGCAGAGGAAAGGGGAAAGGAAGAGAGAGCGGTAGGGTGACACAGACATACAGCTGGGGGAGGAGCTGAGCGAGAGCGAGGTTGGGCTGTTTAGGCTAAAAGCCCACTGTCGGCTGAGTGGTCAAAAGAAAGAACATGTGGCATCCTGCCAGACATGCAGCTGTAGCTGTAGCAGTCTCAGCTGTGGCTGTACTATCACATACAGCCTCTAAATGACAAATGTCAGAAACAGAAATATGCTTCAGATTAAATCTGTTGAGATTCAGAAAAGAATTAGAAAAATTCTCTGGTGTGGTCCTAAAATTAGAAGGTCTTGCCTCTTCCTCTACTACACCGAATTTCATAAGTGAGAAACTCAGAGTTACAGGAAACAATATCCGTTATATCAGTGTAATCAAATGCAATGCGATGCAAATTACAGAAGCATGATCTTTAATCTTTGAATGATGCAAATATTGAAAAAAACGTTAGACATAACATTTCTGCATTTTGGATTTCTATATGGCAATACAAGAACAACACATTTTGGAGGAGTTAAGGTATCCAGGTGCTTGCCATGATATATCCACATCTGTTGGAATTCAGTCCGTATACACTCATCCTCTGTAATATGACATCCCTGTCTCTATTCAATGTTTGAGAAGTCCAAAAGTCTCTATTTGCACAATACAATAAATAGACTTTACTTTACCGTCTGCTCCCTGATGCAGTGTCTGTGTAATGTCTGAATGGGCCCTTGTATGAGTAGAACCAGTTAATGTCTGGAGAATAACCAGTGGGCAGAGGGACAGGTTGATAATTAACCCGACCACCATCCTTTGATTAAACCAGTATTTTCAACTAGATGACAAAACACAGGCCATCTCCCATCGACTGGTGCATGCATGAGGAGGCAACTCTGGATGATACCAATTCTGTTCCATAGTTCCTGAAAATGGGCTCTATTGCATACACCAAACTCCTACAGAGGAACTCAAACACACTTGAATGTAACAGCCTGCTTGCCCTCACTTTACTGGTCTTTACAGGCTATCATAAAACGAAGATCTTGATATTGTGGCCACATATAAAAAAAAACCTCATAAAAGATCATCAGCTGCCATCTCTGACAGGACTCTGCAATAATTCAATTCCTGCCAGTTCCTGTTTTCTTCAGTTTACTCAAAGAGTTCAAGGTAACTGTATTTTTACCATATTCTTTTCCCCAAATTCATATAAATACGGTAAACAAAACAGGAAAAGGGCAACAGAAAATCACATAGCTAGACGTTGGTTACAGTGTAAGAAATAAAAAAAAATAAAAAATAAAACCCAACCCTGGCAGCAAACTAAAAAATAGAAAACAGCCTTGAAGGCTTTACAGTTTTTCTCAATCGCTTTGGTGCTATTCTCACCTCACTCTTAACATTTGCACAACAGTTAGTGCATTTCTCAAAACAATTGTTACGAACTGCAAAACCTAGTGGACAACCTGCAAAAGTGTGTCACTTGCTCAAAATGGATTGTCCATCCCTCAAAAGCAAGTACTTGTGTCTTTGAAACTGTCAGTATCGTCAAAATGAGAAGTCTTGCCATCATCGTTTATGAGCATGATAGTCAAATGGCTTTGTCATGTTTTCATTATGACACTTTATTCTCTGTGTTTTTCAATGCAAAAAGTGATGAAAATGCTCAAGATAGCACTATACACTACAGCCACAGTAAGATTACACATTAGCCTACTGTAGTGGAGTAACTGATACTGAATATGTATGTTTCACATTTTTACTGCATATGCTCATTGCCATTCTGATTTGTTCACAGCATCATGCAATAGAAAAATACACTACAGTCATCTACAACAGACATACGTAAGAAAGACTCTTTGAGTACAACTTTACGTAAATCTGGTCTCTAGTGAAGCCGAAAGTCTAAATGTACAGTAAATGTAAAAAATGATTGTCCCACTGTATCTGACAGTAAAGCCTGACACAATGAGAAGTGCAGATTGTTTAGTGCTGAATTACTGTCCAATACTATACACACCTGTTCTTCCTTACTGTAAATGTCTGAATAATTGAATTGTCAGAGCTTCTCCCAACATTTACAATGAGTTTGACAGATTTTGAAAACTAGTTCAACAATTTTGTATGTGATGACTGAAGCAATGAAATGAGGACTATTAGTTTTTTAGGGAAAGACTATTCAGGGTTCAGAAGTATAGTTCATTTTGACTGATTTGACATAAGCAAATGATAATGTTCTAAAACAGCAGAGAATTGTATGAAAGCAACTGATACATGTCCAAAAGCATTTGCAATTTGTTCAGAGGAAGGAGAAACTGCTACAATGATGTGCACAAATGACTACATGTTGTGGAGGTTGAACTAATAGTTATGAGAACCTTCATTCTGATCTGAGAATAGCACCAAAGCAATTGAGAAAAACTGTAAATTTATGAAGACTGTTTCCATGTCTTCAGGGAAATTCTTTCTGTCGGAGCAGTTGTGTTAAACACTCGGGATCCTTGAGTGTTGCCCTTAGGGCAATAAGTTTACAGTCACTTTGAAGAGAAGCTGAAAGCCATTTTAATCACTATGTAGCTTCCTCCAGGATGCATTTGTGTGGTTTTTCACTGTCCATTGTTATGCATTTACCTGTAAACTCTGCAATTTAGATGTGACTGCAGTTGATTTAAATATTAAAAACAGACCTTTCCTGCATGTCATCCCCCCTCTGTCTATAGCTGATCAACATAACATTCATTGCAGCAATTTTTAGCTAAGTCTGGTGAGTATCAGCAACCACAACCAATCCATTTTAATAAAATGGATGTACAGTGGGACATTGGCTAGTCACTGACAGTGTTGACAGAGCAGTGACACCATGATTCACAGAAAATGCAGGTAAATATCAAACTAGACGAAAATTGAATCGCTGTCAATCAATGTGGACTCACTCCAATGGAGCAAAGTAAACAAAGTAATGTGCTGAATGACTGAGAACCTGGATAAAATGACAGCATGAGGCCTACCTACAAACATGTGAGGTCCAAGCAAACTTTGCATGAAGTCTTCAACTGCTAACCAATCACTTTGTGCCAGTCTTCAATAGGAGCGACTACTCTTTCCAGGTCTCTCATAAAAGCTGTATACTTTTGCTGTTAAGACTGTAATGCGACTCCTCCAACTAGCTGGCCCATAGGAGATGAGGTATTTTATCTACATCGAGCATCTTGTTACAGCAGGGTAAAGTGTGTAGCTGGGCAGTTAGCTAGTTGTAACTTTCTCAATTTTTTGTGTATTTTAACGTATTGGAAAACACATTAGTGGTCATCGGTGACTAAAACAAACACACGCTTTAGTGCACCCAGAAATGTTTATGTCATAGTGACCAAATCATGTCTTTAAAACCCAAGTTTAGTGCGAGTAGTTTAAGACGTACAAACTGGGACAGCATCACGTCAACTTAACTTCTTCTTCTTTCTATTTTACGGCGGTTAGCTTTTTGGTGCATGTTAACTTCACTTTTGTCACTTTGTTGTTTTTGTGTCCGAACCATCAACAGTAATATCGAGAGTTTATCAAGGCTTTTACCTTAGCCACGGTAACAACTATGCTAGGACCCACTGTCCCGTTAGCAAGCAGGGACAGGGAGCAGCGTCGACACCGGTGCTGCCTGCCACCATCATTTCCACACCCACTTAGCGCTTTGTTGCCACAGTTTGGGACACGTTGCCCAGGTCACCTCACACACACGAACTGAAACGTGCGGCAGCGGAATAAGTTAAAAGTTAGCTAA
Organism: Decapterus maruadsi; assembly: GCA_030347415.2. NCBI lineage: Eukaryota > Metazoa > Chordata > Actinopteri > Carangiformes > Carangidae > Decapterus > Decapterus maruadsi. Next base: position 24,577,030 of record CM064901.1, on the reverse strand, counting down.
GGTTAGCCGATGGACTGGATGGCACCCCACACAGTCAAGTTAGCTCAACTCCTCTCTGTCTCTGTCTGACCATCTCTCTGTAAACACTGGAGCAAACTCTACAGTAACAAACAATTACCTTGAGTTGTCCAGGTACGCTGTGCTCTACGCTGAAACCATCGACAGTCGCATCAAATTCTTCGGCTTCTGCTTTCGCTGCTCTACAATAGTTATCAGTAAACGTAAGGGGGTAAGTGTGGGGGGGTTCAGCGCATGGAATGACGTCAAGTTACCGGAGGGAAGCGCGAGAGCGGCACCGGATGTGCGTGTTTACTGCCTTCAAAATAAAACATACGACGGTAAACGCTTCAGTTCCTTCACCGCATTGCAAGGAAGTGTGTGCACGCGGGTGTGTGCGTGTGTGTGAGAGAGAATTTGATTTATTTTATTTATAATATTTTAATGTTATTTAGGCTAATGAGTTAATTCCCTGTTTCTCTTTTTTCCCACTCACAAGTAAAAGAACAGACGTTTTATGGAGTAGATTTACTAGCATGGTTACTTTTGCATTTAAACTTCGAGTATGCACGAGTTATGAATGAATTATGAATCTTCCACCCAGCAAGAGGATACGTCTCTTAACACGTGTGGATCTCAAGCTAATGCTTGGGAATGTAATCTGAGAAGCAAACTGGAGTCCATTGTGATAGCAAACCTATTTCAAGTAGCCATATCTTTCAGGCTTCAGGGAAATTAAAAGGGCTCTTATTGTGTTGAACAAAGACGGGATGTGAATTGCTTTATCTTGGCCAGCTTTACGCTGCTGTAAAGCCAGCGCTCAGCTACGTCAAATAACCTGGTAACAACGCAGATTATAACGGAAATACGCATTACATCCAAGTGTATGGGTAATGCGATCTCAAATCACTAGGCCTATCACATGCTGGACTAATGAAAAAAACTTTAAGTATTGTTATTAACAATAATGATAATGCAGCTATGTCAACAATAGGTCATTATTTTTTCTTAAACCTAAATTCAAACTATTTAAGTGATATAATTAGGCTAATGATGCAGTGTGAGAGCATAATGTGTCTAAAAACAGTTCTGTGATAAGGTTATAGTGATTTGACCTTGAAGAAAGGGTACTACGAAGGTATTCTTGGTGGGATCTCAGCCTGTCACATGGGGACTTAAATTAAGACTAAAAGGGAATATCACAGCAGAGCCAGTACAGAGCAGAGTAACTACACTGCACAGAAGTGATGATAGAAGTGGTGGTGTTCTGTCTCAACTGCAGCCCCCATAATGCCTACTGCTATTTTATAACTGTGCTGCATTGCAGGGCTATTTCCCCCTACAACCAGGAGTGGGGTTGCATAAGAACTGACAGCATCATGGTGGTTCGGAGTCCTGAGAGGGGGCGAGCCGGATGAAAGAGATTTAGGGTTGGGATTTGCCTAAAGAAAAAAAGAATATAGCAAAGTTTGTAGGACTGTGGGCTCAGGTTGATAAATGAATGAATAAATAAATAAATAAATAAATAAATAAATAAATAAATAAATAAATAAATAAAGGGAATCAGATAGGAGAGTGTTGACGGATCGATTGTTAGGTGAGTGTGTGGAGGACGGACTGAGATGGGGTAAGAGGAGGGGGTGGTCTGGGGGATGAGTCAGAGGAAAAGAGAAAGTGTATGTCTGTTTGTGTGTGTGTCTGTGTGTGTGTGTGCATGACGCAGTAGGACGTGTACAGAGACTGCAATGCACTTACTTTACCTCCCCCTCTGTTCTCTCCTCCTTCCACTCAACCCTGAGATATCACAAAGGACTGCTATTTATTACTGTGTGTGTGTGTGTGTGTGGTGAGTGGAGGAATACTCTCGGCCTGAGCCACAGCTTTTAACAGCGAGGGTGCACTGCAGGATCGCTGTCTGCTGTCTCTATTCAGTTACTGTGAACTGCACTGTTTGATTATTTTGTAATATAAACTCACTTCAGTGAAAAGGTCTGGAATGATTTGGCTGATTTTCTATTTTCTCCTTCATCATGAGGACACAACATGGTACTAAATCAAGTGTCACAGTTACATGTGATTCTTTGACTTTGCTGCAGGTTTTGCCGGTTTTCTGTTCACATGTTCCTCGTGTTACTGCCAACTTACTTGGTATCAGCTAGTTCCTCATTGCATTGATGTAATCAGAGTGTAATCTGCATGGCCCTCCCCTCTGGCCACATCCATGGAATCAGTTTTACAGCACCTGTGGGGACACACCGAAGAAACCGATCCATTTTGATGCACTCAAAGAGAAAATGTATCCAGGGGGCTTTGCTGCACTGAATGGGATGCACTCCACTGCAGTCGCTGTATCTGTGCTGCTGTTGCTCTTTGAAAATCATGATAACGGAAAAGAGAGCAAAGTCAAAACTTACACCTATGTGGCCGGGAATGAAACAAAGAGGATGTTATTTAGGATTCCTCATATAAAACTTGTGATTAAAAAAAACCCCCAAAACTTTGATATCATCAAACATCACATTTTTATAAAATGTGTGAACATTTCAATGCATTTTATAGATTACAATCATTTCACACAAGAGTGACAACTAATATAAATGATGTGAGGGTGAGTAAAAGGAAAAAAGAGGGCCGACTAGAAATGTGTGACATGCATGCACAGAACAAAGGGATACACCTTGTGACTGTCATGTGGTTCTTGTGCTGAAGCAAAATGAGAGATGCTATTCAGGTCACACTTCCTCTTCTATGGTTAACATATACAAGACATTGTATACAGCACTGGTTTTATACACAAATGTTCACTATGCTGTTGTGAAGTTCCTATGGGGAATTAATTTGCCATGTTTTTAAAAAATATTTTTGGACCAAACTTTTGTGTGCTGACTGAGTGATTCTCACTTGGTTTACTCACTTCGGCTCCAAATAAAATTCTTGCTTTATCTTGACACTGCAATAAAAGCATCTCTATGAAAATGTAACCCCAACAGTTACATCGGATACCTGATGCTACCATGTACTTATCCGGAGTAAAAATATAAAAAGAAACCCCAGCACCACTCCCTGCTGTATAATTGTGCTCATGTGATGCAGGGTATACCCGCAAGGCATCGCTCTTCCTTCCTCCCTCCCCCTTGCTCTCTCTGTATCTCGCACGCATATGCACACACACAGCTAAATGTTGCAGAGGGATAAAGAATACCCCGGTTGTGCTGTTTTTCTCCCCGCCAGGTTAGGGTGCGCCTTATTACCATGGTTGTGTGAGATAACAGGCAGGATTTCCCCTGGCTGAAGCTAAGTAACTAACGACAGCAAACCAACACAGTAGATAAGGACAAGCCTATCCAGACACACAGATTATCGTTGCCTTATCTGACCTCCCTGTAATGGTCTGTCCATTTCTCTTTCTTTGGTCTTTAGATGAGGAGGTAATGAAGGGGGGAGACTTGCTGAATATACAGGGATCGGTACAGGCAGTTTACTTTTTCAAAGGAGAATTGGTTGTTTCTTCTTCAGCATCTTATTGACATCACCATTATTAACACTGGGAGGAGCATGTTACACTGACTGATTTTTAACAATGCCACAGTAGCAGATGATGATGTTAGGACAGCGTGGATATGCTACCTCCCTTGCTCATGTCCCATTAATAGCTTGTTTTCTGACACACTATTAGGTATTTTGAGAGGTGAATAGCAGCTCCACACCGAGATCTTGACAGAGCAGGGCTGTGACGGCTTCCTTTATCTGATTGAATCAATCTAGAATTGAGAAGAAACTTTAATGATCCCTCAGGGGGGGAGGAGAGTTAAAGTTGAACAACACTCAGGAAAGTAGGGCAGACTACACATAAGAACCGAGTATCTTTTCTTCCTGTAAGCTGATGACACTTTTGGTGCAGTTTGATATTTGGGTGGGACCAAAGCTGTGCAGTTTGCACAGCTTGGTATGAGGAAATGATTACTCACATTACAGTTTATACTAGCCTGTTTCAGATGCTGCATTTTTACAGTTTTAGACTTTGAGGAGAGTATTTTGGCTTGAAATTGGTCATATTTATATGATTTATACATTAAATGTTATAACCAAAAAAAACCAACATGGGGCAGTTTTTGAAAAACATTGTTCTGATGACCAGTTCCTTCATGGCACTCTCCATCAGGAAACCAATGAAATATAAATGTCCTCTCAGAGTTCAGTTGTTATTTTGTGAGCTGTTTCTGTTTCATTAGTGCAGGGCCAGAGTGATAACTAGATTGGGACAGTTATAGAGATATGAAACTTGAATAAGCATTTTAAGTCTAACTAGAAAATTTCCTCTCGGGAAATTTTGAAAGGGCACCGGAGCTACTGCCGTTCTAACCATCTCTGTCAACATGGGAATCAAACCCACAATCTTAAGGTCAAGACAGAGCTGATCAGACACATCATCATCTTTCTATAAGCACTGATATGGAGGAGCTGTAATCACATGAAGTTACCTGTGTTAGAGTGAGAGAGATGAGTGCTGCGCATTTGATGTGTTTGTGTGTCTTTAACTGTAATCACAGGAAGTTACCTGTGTGTGTTAGAGTGTGGGAGAGGAGTGCGCGCTGACGCGCGCATTTGTATGTTACCTGTGTGTTTTTAATGTGTGTGTGTGTGTGTGTCTATAACTGTAATGACATGAAGCTGGTTCTAGAGTCTGTGTGTGTGACTGAGCTGCATCCTGTATCAGTCTGATTTAGCTGTGTGTCTGTGTTTACAAACATCTTAACGAGCTCCAGGTGATTTGTTTATGGAGTTAACGACCCTGGCCTGAGGATCAGAGGTTACCATGACAACTTGAGCTGGTTGCCCATGACGATAGGGGCTCCCAGGCTGAGGCAGACAGAAACGTAGAGAAAAAGACAGATTTTCTGCCTCTGCACTGGTCTCGCATTTAGGCTTATTCTGACAAAACGGTAACTCTTATCAGAATAAAACACAGATCAACGGTGCCCTAAGGCCTTCCTGAAAATTTTGGTACGATTTGGTGTTTCTACAGTAAATATTTTGGCGACACGGGCAGTTTTAAAACATCGGTCCGTTCTGCTCCTCTCAGAAAGTTTTTGTATTGGAGTCAATGAGGAGGAGAGACAGACATGGCCGCACTCAGAGGCTGCTCATTCAAATTCTGTAAGACTCTCTGATATTTTGAACACATTGTGGGAGACACAACAAGTTTGTCTACAAAACTGTGAAAAATTATGTGTGTACAGTGTAAATTGTGTCCAAGAGGAGTGTGGAAAGAGAAAGAATCAGGAGTTTTTCTGGGCTCTCCCCCCACTCTAGCTGATGACATCATCACTCTAGCACGAACATTCCGTGCAATACACACCCATTATAATCTCATGATTTCTCCAAAAATGATCATGGTCATTGATCAGGGATTGATCAAAAACTATACAACCTATCAGAACGAGGAGTAATACACCAATACACAAGACTTGTGTCTACTATTTAAAGTTTAAATGGAGTCTCTAGGTGAAAGTATGCCTGAGCAGTAGACGACAGTTGGCAGTATGAAAAATCCGATGATTTGTTCATTTTTTGACCTTCTCCCATTCATTCTCTATGGGAAATTTTTCGCAGTTTTTCGCGACTTACGTCGCGAAAAATTCGTACACTGATGAAAAAAGTAATAGCAGCTCGATCCCGATCAGGACGCACGTTTTGATATATAATATGTCCTGCAACTCTTCGAGTTGCAGGACTAGTAGCGAACCGAAAATTGTCCGGAAGATGAAGGAGAACTAGAAAAAGAAAGCATTTCCTGCAGAAAATGCGTGTGAATGCAGAATGCAATGCCGAATGAGCTGAAGGAATTGTTGAAAGAAAGCAAGAAAGAAAGAAAGAAAGAAAGAAAGAAGAGAGAAAAAGAAAAGAACAGAAGGAAAGAAAGAAAATGGAAAGGGTAGAAAGAAAGAAAGAAAGAAAGAAAGAAAGAAAGAAAGAAAGAAAGAAAGAAAGAAAGAAAGAACATGGAAAGGGTAGAAAGAAAGAAAAAAAGGACAGAAGGAAAGAAAGAACATGGAAAGGGTAGAAAGAAAGAAAAAAAGGACAGAAGGAAAGAAAGAACATGGAAAGGGTAGAAAGAAAGAAAGAAAGAAAGAAAGAAAGAAAGAAAGAAAGAAAGAAAGAAAAGAGAATGAATAAGAGAGACAGGGGGTAGTAAGAAAGAAGGAAAGACATTGGGGTAGATACATGGAAAGAGAGATATATACAGAGCGCAGTAGAAAGAAAGAAAGAAACAAACAAAGAAGTAAAAAGACAGAAATGGGGTAGAAGACAGAAAGAAGAAAAAGAGAGAGGGGGATGATAGATAGATAGATAGATAGATAGATAGATAGATAGATAGATAGATAGATAGATAGATAGATAGATAGATAGATAGATAGATAGATAGATAGATAGATAGATAGATAGATAGATAGATAGATAGATAGATAGATAGATAGATAGGACACATGTTAAAAGCTGTGTACTAGTAGGCTCCACCTCTAATTGTACTACTATTTGTAGAGGTGGAAAGGTTAACCCTCCTGTTGTCCACCTGGGTCAAGGAATGAAGGAAGGGAAGTAGGAAGGAGGGAGGGAGGGAGGGAAGGAGAAATGGGAAGGAAGGACAAAAGGAAGAAAGGAAGGAAGGAGAAACGGGAAGGAAGGAAGGAAGGAGAAAGGAGAAGGAAGCAAGAAAGGACAGAAGGAAGGAAGGATAAAAGTTAAGCTGGAAGGAAGGAAGGAAGGAAAAAAGGTAAGCTGGAAGGAAGGGAGGAGAAAGGGGAAGGAAGGAAGGAAGGAAGGAAGGAAGCATAAAAGGTAAGCTGGAAGGAAGGAAGGAGAAAGGGGAAGGAAGGACAGAAGAAAGGATACAAGGTAAGCTGGAAGGATGGTATGAAGGAAGGGAGGAGAAGGGGGGAGGAAGGAAGGAAGGAAGGAAGGAGAAGGGCGAAGGACGGAAGAAAGGAAGGAAGGAAGGAAGCATAAAAGGTAAGCTGGAAGGAAGGACAAAGGAAGGAAGGAGAAAGGGGAAGGAAGGACAGAAGAAAGGATACAAGGTAAGCTGGAAGGAAGGTATGAAGGAAGGAAGGGAGGAGAAGGGGGAAGGAATGAAGGAAGGAAGCTGTAATGTACTGTATAACTTGTAGTATGAGAGAATGAGGAGGAAGAAGAGAGAGGGAGAGGAGAAGAAGAGGAGGACAAGAAAGGACAGACGAGGAAGAGGCGGAGAAGAAGGAGGAGGAGAGAGGTAGAGAAGGAGGAGAGATGAGGATAAAATGAAGGAAGGAAGGAAGCTGAAACGTATAACTTGTAGTATGAGAGAATGAGTAGGAAGAAGAGAGAGGGAGAGGAGGAGAAGGAGGAGGAGAGAGGTAGAAGAGGAAGGAAGGAAGGAAGGAAGGAAGGAAGGAAGGAAGGAAGGAAGGAAGGAAGGAAGGGAAAAATCAAATCTCTCCTCCTCCAGACAGAGAGACAGACAGACAGACAGAGAGAGAAACAGGCTGTGTAGAACAGTATTGTGTTTGTATATTTGTGTATTTGCGCGACATGTGTGAGAATCTGTGTGTGTCTTTCTGTGTGAGTGTTCAATTCATTTCCTAAGGACATCCTGTCAGTCTGTTTTATCATATCTCTGTGTGAGGCTGTGTGTTAACGAGCGGGCAGGCAGCACCTGTACCTGTTCTATTTATAGACATTGATAACGAGCTGGCTGCTACAGCTGGCCACTGCACAGAGCAGAGCAGAGCAGAGTGGGATTTGAGGTTGGTGCAGCCTCCGCAAAACAGCCTATAAACAGAGAACCGTACCGCTTATCAGAGTGTGGATATGATTAATCCGGCAAGGAGACCTTCCTGAGCTGGCTGTGTGACTTACATGTTCGTACGACAAATAGTTTTCTAACTGTGGCAGTTTAGAAAAGAGGGTCATTTCTCCTGTTCTCAAAAAATCAGCTCCTACTTTTGTATTGGAGTCAATGAGCCAGTGGAGCAGGTCTAGCTGCACAAAGAGGCTCATGCAGACAATTCTGTAAATCTGTCAGCTGTTTTGATCACATCATCAGAGACACGACAAGTGTGGCTACAAACCCTGGAAAAAATCAAGTGTCTAGAGTGTAATTTGTGGCCGCCAGGACAATTTATCCAGAAAAAATCCAGACTGATTTTTCACTCTCTCCCACTCTAGTGATGATGTCACGCACTCTAAACTCTGCTCGTTAGATGCAATACACACCCATTATAAAGTTGGATTTTGTTGAAAATCTTAATGATTTTAAAACTGCCAAATATCTGAAACTGTTGAAGATATCAAGAAGATGAGTCATACGAGAATAGATTAAAAGTTTGTCTACAATTTAAAAGAAAAATGGAGTCTGTGGGACAAAGCAGTAGAGGTTTAAAGTAGTACAAAGTAGTACAAAGATTTTAAAAGTTTGAAGAGGTTTTCAATGTATTCCAATGGGAAAAAAATTGCAGAAAAAGTTAAATATTATAAAAAGTATAAATAGTATTAAAGAGAAAAGTCATAGCTGGAAAGTCCTGAAAAAGCTGAACATTTTGATACATGAATTTTTGAAATAGCACAAAGTGTGAAGGAGTAGTTAAACGCACAAAAAGAGTGGAAGACTCAGAATAATAAGTTTAAAGAAATAAAATGGCCGACGGGAAGAGTAATAGTGTGAATGCATTCTGCATTCACACTAATAAGAAGAAAAAATCCACAGAATAACAATCAATATTTCATAGACAATTCTAACGGACTGTTTCACTTCTCTACAGTACAGTCATTATCACCTATATGTGTATATTTCTATGACTGGTTTCCATCATACAAAGATCATTTTTTTCTTTGCAGCGTGGAGTTACTTGCTCATTCAGAGAGGAAAAAAAATGTTCATGAATGATTTACAACTGAGGCTATAATTATACATAGTCACTCGGGGAAATCCCTCCAACCAAACTAGCTCCACCATGCCGTGCAAATATCTCTTGCAATCAGATGCACTTTTCCGTACTGTCCACTGAGGGGCAGCAGCATAGCCAAAGAGCTTGTTTCACTGCCATCATCATGACTGCAATGCAAGCCAAGGTCTCTTTCAAGGACACACATCATATCTGCAAAGTCACATGTAAAGCACAGAGAGGCTGTGTGGGAGTCGGAGCAAAGAGAGTGGCGAACTGAGAGGAGGGGGAAATGCTTTTAGCCCAGACATTCATTGAGCAGCTTTTAAAACCAACACAGTAGTAGGCTACACATTCTGCTGTGGTTGCAGACATTCAAGGGTGAAACTTTGAATGAGAGCAAAATGAAATTAGAGGCACAGACAAATATAATCAAAGGATGATGGTGACTGGCAGGACAGATGACACAAGGGACAAATGTGGTTTTCTCCCAGAGCAATCAAAACATTCTTATTATCCTGTTTGTAATTTAGACTCTTTGTGCTATTCTGAATATGCCGCATAATTTTGTAAGTAGCAGTAGAAAGTGTACTGTGCTCAGAGAGTGGGCAGTGGCCAACATAACTCTCCCTCAGCCTTACCTTTTTATATCCATCAAATATGCATGGCCTCTCTGAGTGTACATACTGTAGCCTAGCCCTAGCCTATAATGTAGCTGTTCACAGATCTCTGCTGCACCGGAAAGCCTGCTCCATCAGCAGTTTGTGTGTGTATGTGTCTCGAGGATAAGACAGGAAACATAATCAATAGACACTGATTTGTGCTCCTCTCGAAGACGGTAGTTATTTCCCAGAGTTTTAAAAAGGAAAGACAAAGAGAGTCTCTATGAGGTTTGTGTCTTATCTATAATAGTGAGTGTGGTGGGTCTGATTTTCATGAAAACAAGTAGGCTGCTGTATCATAAAAGATTCTCATTTGAAAATAAGAAGCTACACATGTTTAAAGGTAAAAAAAAAAAAAAAAAACCTGACCTCACAACAATGGTCAGGCACACCTGGATTAATCAGTTGGTCCAATAATGTAAAACAGGAAATAAAGAAGCTCGCCTATTTCAGGAAGTAGTGGAGCTGTGCATAAAGCCTATTCTATTAGTGTTTAAATTACAATTCACAGAATTATATTAACTGTCAACATATTTCCCTTTGCTCACTCCTTATCTCTCATCCTATATGGCAGTGGACATATGGGGGAAACATGCACACCCACACCCACACACACACATGTGCCCAGGAATGGACACACCCTTTCTCATTGGGCGTTTGCCATCGGTGGCTACTGTAAGGCTGCTCTGTCAGCACAATCTTTATTGCCAGTGGGATGGATGGAGTGTGTGTGTGTGAGAGAGTATTTTATGTGTGCGGGATTATGAGAGGTGGGTCGGGGGATGGGGGGTGAGTTTGGTGACTGACATAAAATAAAAGGCAATGGGATGACTAGCTCATAAAACTACTAACTATGACCCATAGAGTATTGATCACTGCACCAAGACCTCCTTCAATCAGTATTATTCGCACGCGTGCTCGCACACGCGCACACACACACACACACACACACACACTATAATCTGCTCTCATTCCCTATATTGCTGATGCGGAGTCTCCTTCACTGTGATTTAAGTTCACCATTATTCATGGGCCTCCAATAGGTAGCTACATTAATTATTCTTCCCATGAATAGTTCATTGTAGCTGCTGTAGCTGTTTAGGAAAATACCCTTCAAAGATAGTTAACATATTATTATTATATGACGCTTAGGAACATGTGTGCTAATGTGGCTAGTTTACGCTGCCAAGTTGGACATCAGAGGGTTTTCTAATTTAAGGCACAACACTTTCAGCCAAACGCTCTCAGCTATTAATTAGGATGACTTCACAGAACAGCCAACAAACACGCACGCAATTGTTTCTGTGCTCTCCCTCACTTCGAGAATTTTTCTGTGCCCATAAATGCATATGCACCTATGGATTGAGTTGCACACAAACACAATTGTGAGCACACTAAAAGCTCATGCATCTCTTTCCATGTTGGCTCTTCTTCGTCTTCTTGTTTTCTTTTCTCACCTGACTCAGAAGTCTGTTCAGCTCTGCCTCTGACTACATTTCAAACAACACCAGGTTGGACGCTTAAAGTGTGCTTTTAACACAGGTGCAAACGAGCTATGTTTTTAAGTCCTGTCTGATTTGTGTCCACTATAAAGTCATGAAAAGATTCAATTTATTCCACTGCCAAACTCCCATTTGCACCACTGAATTTGGAGAAAACCATAACTTGCCTTTAATTGGACAGTTTAACGGAAGACAAACCTTGTTAAATATCAGTTACTGTTTATTAATTAGGCAATGTTTCCCTATTGTGGAATAAAATACAAGCAAACATTGTCTGTTCAGCACCCTACACTTAGCAGTCCAGTAAAATACAGTCACTTCCACTCATTTAACTAAAGGAAGCGCGTGTGTGGACAGGCACTATACCTGTCAGAGGTGTTCTGCAAGCCTCTGCCTCCAGTGCACTTTGTCTGCTCGGGTAAATGTGACACTCTGTCCCTGATTCAGTTCTGTGTGGTGGTGGCTGCAGCCAATATTGCTTTAACAATAGGCTAATGTGAGCACTGCACGGTGGTCTGTGAGCCAGCTTAGAGCACTGTCATTTTGAATTGGTGGCACATCCTCAGACCTTGACATTTGAGCTGCATAAATCTGATGAGCTAAAAAGGCAAACCATTGATTGCTGTAAACCACATAGTCATCTATTTTTCACCCTGTCTAAGCATTTTATAGCGTCCAATAAAAATTGCCACCAAGTCTCAATAAAACAGATTTTAGAGTTAGAGTCAGGGAAATGGGTGCATGTACTACATGGCATTTTATCCCTCTATGTGCATGTGGGCAAAACAATTTTTTTCCGGCCCTTTCCCTGACCCCTTACTGGGGCAGCTTCTTAACACCATTTCAAAGCTTCACATGTTATTATACATTTTATTTAAATGTGTCTTAAATCTCTTCTGAGAAATCCAAATCTCTGCTCTAGCTGTCTACTGCGCTACCTTTATGTTCACATTTGGTTGTGTGGTGGGCGTTAATCCAGCTCCCACCATCCTGTCACGTTCCTCTCTTCACTGCATTGCTCCGTGACAGTTCTACTGCACTAGCTTTCTAGGGCACGATGCGCTCCACTCTGGACGCTTTCCAAGTGTTTTTGTGGAGGAGAGTGGGGGGCCCAGCCGCTTGCAGTATTTTATTCCTATTTCAGACAGGTACAGGGGAAGATGCAGAGGCGGCAGGAGGATTCACGCCGGCTCACACGCTGCAGATGAAAGATGTGGACAGCGCATGCAAACACTACAGTCTGGGCCACCATGGGACAGCGAGGACACAAACTTCGTCTACCATCGACAGACGGCACAATGGTGACTGTCCTCATACACCTGCTGCACTGTAGCTGTGCTGTGCCTCAGTCCCCAAGCTGCAGCCTTCCTCTCCTTTTGTCCCACTTATCAAGGGCAAGTGAGCAAATCCAGTTAAGCATATTCAGTAACCTCACGCTCTTTCACTTGTTTATGTCATCCTCTATCTTTTCTACACAAGCCAGCATTGTCTCCTTGCACTGGAGTGTTTCCAGTTGTCACACTGAGCCACTTCCCTCACCACTCCTTGGTTGTGCTGTTGGACCTCAGGGAGCGAATGATCTTTTGACACCACAATATGGTGAGCTCTGATGTCATGCTTGAGTGAAGAACCTTGTAACTCTAACAATGGTAATTTACATGATTAATTAAAGGATCACTGTACATGCTGCTTTGTAGCTTGAAGAATCTCATCTCATCTCATCTCTCTCTCATCTATACATCACAGATGTATAAAACCTCATGAAAGATAATGATGTGAACTCAACTCTAGGTTGACATTTTGAGAAATCCATGTGACAGCTGTGTAAGAGTGAATACTTGGGACGTGATAACAAATTCAATCCAAATTCGCCTCTGCTGGCTTTTGGTCATAACATAAATTGATCCATTTAACAAAATCCCAATGTGTAAAATGCTATGGACAAATGTTATCCCCTGTGCATGCACAGCAAAAACTTGAAACATGAAAGACATTTCTAAATGGGAACATATGGTTCAATCCACATTAATGACTAGCAGCTGATGAAAACAAAACCTAATGTAGCACAAATTGGTGATGATGGAGTACAACTGTCTAGATGTGAATATATTGCAAATTACTGCACTTTACTTTCGTGTAAATGCATCTAAATGAGAATAAATGACTACACAAAAAGAATAGCCTTGGAGAAGAATATGACACCCTACCAGCTTTAGCTACTCCTGTTAATGATGAAGAAAAAGGCACAAGAAAAATGTAATACCTGATGTTGTGTCTTCTGTGAGGTGGGGAGCAATGCAGGAGAACACTAATGAATGTGCAAAGCTTCTTCTTCTAAAGAAGTAACCAAGTGACTTGTCATCCAATAAATTCTCAAAAGCTTTGCAATTTAACATCTAAAGGCCTTAAAAATGAGAATAATTGAATGTGATGTCGTTCTGATTAATTCTCTTGGAGTTTGTTAAATTCAAATGTCTGTCAATTGCAAAAACGGCACCATAATAGCGGAGTAAATTCTAAAATCTCTGACTCCTTGGATTATGGGTGTGAGTGCAAAAGGCTGAATACTACTACAGTTTCAGTTGGGTCGTAGTCAGTGCTTGAGCCCTGGGAAATGACCTTATGTTTGACTAAAAGTACACAACCTGTTTGTGTGGATTAAATCATATGTATGGACTTCAGTTCAGAACCTGTGAGAGCATAATCATAAGGATTTCTGCTATTTTAAAGTTTTGAAGTAGTGGGGGACAGCTCCACTTTTTCTGCAGGTCAGATATTTTGTTTGTGTAACTATGGACTGCAACTGTTTTGAAACTGTAATTGTATCATTAGAGGCTGACAGCAGAACAAAGGCAGTGCATAAAAACCGGAACCAATTGTTGGCAACATCAGTTTGTCTTTTTCTGACTTCTTTTTGTTGCAATTTTTTTGATAAAAGGAAAAATTAAATGCGCTGACAATAAGGAAACAGAACCAACAATGCTAAAGATGAAGCTTATATATTTCAGATACATGCATGTGTAAATGAATTAATCATTCTCATCAGGTCATTCACTTTTATTAGACTGCTCAATTGACTAACACCACTATCATATTCAGGTCTCTCTCCGAAGCTTTGTATATTTAGTTTTTTTTGTGCCTATCTCAAGTGGACACATGCACACACACTTGTGGTTGTTAAGAGGTGGATGAGGACAGAATACATACTCCTGATACAGTCAGTCAACAAGTCATTCAGCCTTTCAAGTCAGTCAGTCTCCTCACTGCATGAAACTGTGAAGCTGCGATGCCTTTACGCATTGCAGCAGTGTACACCTCCCTCTGTCTGGGACTTCAGAGGTCCTCTACGGGTTGATGGACACACACACATACACGCACACGCACACACACACAATTACATGCAATCCCTCCGCCTCTTTTCTCTCCTTCTTTCCCTTCCTCCGCCCTCCTCCTTTCCCTCTTTCAGTGTCTCTAGGGACCTCAGAGTGCAGCAGGAATGATGGACAGCAGAGTAATATCCAAAGCTAACGACTCCTCCCCTCTGACTTCAGAGAATACTCTGACGGAGGCCAGTGTGCCCTTCAGATGGAGGGATATGACCCACCCCAGTATAGAGGAAATGCTGGCCATGCCACAGTGTAAAATCATGAGAGAAAAAAGGGGAAGGGTTTGCTCAGAATCATGAATATTGTAATCTGCAGATTAAAATATGAATACTGAGCCTCTGCATTCGAGGCACTGAAGTCACATCAGAGGGACATCACATTTTGTTCACCTCACAATGCAGTGATTCAAAGCGGAGTCTCAGTCAAAGAGGTCATACTGTCATCATCAAACAGAGAAGATTTAATAAAGCACGACTTCAACACACCACAAATGTATCAGAAAATAATTTCTGATTGATTTTTCAAAGAAATGAAGAGGATCACCCTTGTTCTTTATCATCATGCAGATCATTTGAGCTACCTTTAATAACACACAGGAAAGGATGAATCCTTTGTGCTATTTTGGGACAGTAACTATGTAGAAACTTGCTTGAGTCTGCAAGGGGATAGGGTGAGAGCAGGGATGTCATAAAGGTTTATCAAGGAGGCACCTCCTATTACAGATGTAAAGTGTCAGCAAGAATTTCTAGCGTCCTACAGCTGACCCCCTCCTACAAACAAAGGAAAAAAAGAGAATCTGTTTATTCCATTATCTTCACTGTGGTTTATACTTGAACATAAGAAAACATTAGGCCTACAATCCAATGGGATAGCTTCTGAAAAAAAAAGAAAAAAAAGGAGGATTTATTGTGCGTGATTATCTAACTCTGTTGGCTTAGCTTCAAGGTAAAGAAGAAACAAAGGTGGCGTTCATTGAGTTGAGGGTTCATCCGAAGAAGGGAACCTATCAACAATCTACGATCAAAATCAGGTCCCAAAAATCAAATCATATTTGCGCAAAATATGACAAAATATATTTCGCGAGACTTAGGCCTATATGACAAAGACCGGATGAGCAATTGGCAGGGGAATCTGATTCAACTGTGCACTGATGAAGCAGAAGTTTGTAAATGATGAATGGACAGATACTTATAAACAACTCAGACTCAGTGGCATAATGGAACTGGGTTTGCATCTCACATGGGTAACATTTGTGCCCATGTGTCCAGATTCAATGAGACAGTGTGGATCAGGATGTGTACATGCAATAATTGCTGTCCAGTGATGACAGCTAAAAACCTGAAGTGCTTAAATGTTTGTTGTTGTTGTTTTTTTTTACTAATGTGAGCATATACAGAGAATATACAGAATAGTATTTCTTGGCATAATCTAACAGGCTCTTTGATTACTGTTCAGCCTACTGTCAACATCCCAAAACATCTAGGAAAGGGTCTATTTACAAGCCCAACTGTGTGTTCACCACCAGCTCGGTGTTAATGTGTGTATGATTAATATATTTTTTTAAAGGATGCTTTGGGCTGCCACTGCGCAGCACTGTGTTTCATCCTCTGAACAATCTTTCAGTGTACTTCACACAATTCAATACTTCAAAGTGACTCTGTCCTCATGGTGCTCAGTTGACATTCTGCTAGCTTGCATATTCTATCACAATGAATGGGATTTGATATGGAGTCCTTATACTGTATATCCACTGCTTGCCTCCGTAGTTGATAGCTACTTACGTGCCAGGGGGTAGGACTGCTGGCTCTTTGTCAGCAATAAAGACAATCTGTTGTGCACAGAGGTGACTGCCTGATGAGGGACTGGAGTAATCAATCAAAACCACACATGCATGGATATCTTGTGTTTGTAAAATAATTGCCAAAGATGTTACTGAAAATACAGGATGCAGCTACTCATCCAGCAAATATAGGTTATGTTATTTGCTATTAGCACACAACTATGGATGCACTCAAAAGAGTGCTGAGAAGATTAGCAGATAACTAAATTGCTGCCTTTTTACTACATCCTGCCTCAAGAAATGGCACAGTGGCACTATGTTGCTGCCCTGTGACATAATCCACCTCCCATTTGACTGCAGCTGTGACGAAAGGCAGAAGTTCAGCATTCAGCACTGTGCCCTATTTCGATATCAGCTCTTCTTTGTCCCTGGGCAACAGCTTCAGCAGTTCAGATGAAGGTAAGTATTTCCATAATGGCCATGCAAAATTAGTTGGGGGTTTTTCTGCTGTCACTAATTTTGTTGCCCCAAAAGACCATGGGACTATAGTAAGGTATGAGTCAAGACTCAGTGTAATCTAGACTAGAAAAGTCTCTACAATGGATCAAGGCTGGAGATTCCAATTCTCTGGTGTCAAATTATTTCTATCAATGCTAACATCTCTTCTTTATTTATTTAGAATGTTGGAAGACAGCAGCGCAGGTTTGAGGTTGGAAATGTTGACTGGTCAGTAGTCCTAAATCGGCTAGTCCACCGCTTCAAAATATCCCCTTCAGCCCCACTTTCTGCTAATGGGCTAGTGTAATGATAGCATGCTAACATGCTAAAAGACACAAAAACAAAAAACATTTATTAGCACAATACCCACATGATGTAAGTATTGTCATTGTGAGAATATTAGCATACTGACATCCGATAGCCACAAAACGACTAAAAATTCTCGTCTTAATTCCAAAGTGAGATTATCCTTCTCAATCCGTGAACTGAAAACGGTGTGAATTTGCATTTTCCTAACATAAAGTAGCTTAAAGAGAGCAAGAAAACCAGTCTTTTCAGCAGTGGGCTATGTTAATTTGCCCTTTTTGAATGGCATGCAGTCCCTGTGGAGTTCTGCAATACATACAGTATAAAATGCTGATGCAGAAGCATCAAATACATTCGCTGTGATAGTGCGCCACCACAACCATGCATTCAACATTTCACAGAATGTAGGCTACCAGTAGCCTAGCTCAGGTAATAATTGGTAACTTTTTCTATTTTGGCATAGGCCTAATATCCATGGTGACTCATTACTTGGAGACAGGCCACATGCTGACGTGCAGATGATCAAGGAAAACACAGCTGTTTGAATTCCTGTTGTTAGAGTAACAAAAAGTCAGCAAATCACATCAGATGAAGAGACAGCAAAGCATACCAACCTGGTAAACAGAAGGCCAAAGTGAAACGCTTTCAAAACCAAAATAATTTACATTACAGTAATGAAAAACTCAGCATTATTAGGCAGATGTTTTGGTATGCATGGGAAAACTGTAAGACAGCATAGAGTGGATACGTGGTTAGATACTGTATATAAAAGTGGATATGGGTCAAGAGCAAAATGACCTTAAACCAAGAGAGTATATAAATCATAGGCACATAAAAAATTAATAAAAGAGCCTAATATGACAGTTAGTTTTGGACAGTTGGAGGACAACAACAGTATGTGCCAGTATGTGTGTGTATACAGTATGTGTAAGCATGCATGCTGCTGTTGTTTCAAACCCTTTCTTGGCTATAAACAAGGTGATGGATGCTTGTCCCAGAGGGTGCTGGACGCAGCCTCCTCTGTCTTGATTAATTGATGGGAGACAGAGCAATCTAAGCTCCCCTCGTTCCCCATGGTGCTCCCTCTCAACCTGTCTTGCCTCACTGTGTGTAAAGTGCAAAGTTACTAGGTTGAAAAAACAAAACAGAAAAGGTTTATTTTAGAGCCAGAGAGTTAGTGTTGGATTGGAAACACAGTACTGTAATAAATCATATTCTTTGTCCTGCATGTTTGCCCTGTTCTGCTCTCTGCTCTGTTTGGGATGTAGGCTAAGTAGGCCATCGTTTGCAAACCATAGCATATCATTAGCAAAAATACCACACTATGCTAATAGCGTATCAGGACTTGGTGCTCTGAGGGTTTGTAGTATTTCTGCCACCTCGTGGCCAACAGTTAGTTGACTGAGCTTTAACGATGAATTTCCAGCATAGGTCTGGTTGATTTTTCATCTTTTCAATCATGATTGTTAAACTATTGTAAGATTTGCTGAGGTCATCCTACATCAAGGATGATGTCAGCAAATCTTACAGTCATCCTACATCAAGGATGATGACTGATGACACTCCACTACAGCAGATATTTGCAGCTGAAGATTAGATAAAATGTTTAGAACTATCTTAAATGGCTGATTTGACCTTTACACTTTTCCCAAGCCTCTTATTGTTATAATTCGTATATAACTCTTTGAGAGCCTTGTCATTGCTACCTCTGGCAGTAAAAAGGGTTTTTCAGAATAGAGATAATGGCTTATCTGTGATTCATTTCAACTGAATGTCATCAAGTAAAAGAAGAAAGAAGAACAAGCAAATAGGCATTAGAACAGAAACAAAACAAGATGTTGGTCACAAAAACTGAAGAACAAACTGCGCTGGAAACACACTAAGGTGTGGTTTCCAATCAGTTCCAAAAGTGTTGCAAATAATATTTTTCATATCAACAGTGGATCAAACGATTAC
This sequence comes from Decapterus maruadsi, assembly GCA_030347415.2. NCBI lineage: Eukaryota > Metazoa > Chordata > Actinopteri > Carangiformes > Carangidae > Decapterus > Decapterus maruadsi. The sequence goes on along the minus strand of CM064901.1, from coordinate 24,558,022 downwards.
ATGAACATAAACCTCCAACTGACTCTGAAGTTCTACAGTGTCTTTCAGCTCATTGTTTTGGTTTTGGCCACAGTACACACAGCTTTTCCTTTAGCAAGGCCTCCAACCTTAACAATCCTAATAGGATATTCTTTTCCAACCCTCTTTTCACCTGGATGACACTATGAGCCCTAGATTGGTGGCGCGGCGCAGGTGGCGCAAGGTATCGCAGCCGGTCTATTGCAAGTTTGAAGCAGCGCAGACTGGCTCAAAGTCTAGTCGGGAGATTGGCAGATCGCGCTCCGCCAATATGGGTGTGGCGGCGCAGCAGGAGGCGGTGTCACAGATTCAGCTTGGTGAAGCGGAAGTTTCGTGAGAAAATGTCCCGCCGACTCTGCGCCGAAAGCAGACCACCTCAAAGCAGGTCTAATCTCGGGGCAAGGCGAAGCGGAGCTGGCGGAGAGGGAGATTGGTTGACCTGCGAACAGTCCACACACGTCAGCAAAACCTCACAGACAGGTTTCCACTGTTCCAGACGCATTTAGATGCAATAAATAACCACAATAACCGCTATTTAATGCAACTAATGGAATTAACACGTGAATTTATATCTATAAAGAGTGTCCCATCACATCTGACGTCAGATCAAAGGCTGTTGGCAGCATAATGAAAACTCCACCTGATTTAACTCAGCAGGGACGAACTGGCACTGGAGCTGTGGATTGCGGACTGAGGGACTGCATGTCACTGCCGTGTTGAGATGTGATGATCCGCGTTTTTTATTTATTTATTCATTTGTTTACTTATTTTACTTATTACATCTCTCAACAGCCTCGGTGTCAGTCAGTATGTCTCATCACAGAAATAAAAGAGACGACGGACAGAGAGAGTGAGAGAGGGAGGGGGGTGTGTGCAGACGCAACTGACAGGCTAGACGGACAAGCAATTTCATTAACCATCATTTAACTATTTTATTTGGAGGGGTATAAATCCTGGTTTGAGAAATAATAATAATAATAATAATAATAATAATAATAATAATAATAATAATAATAATAATAATAATAATAATAATAATAAAGCCTGGTTTGTCGTTTGCCCCATCAGATCAAAGGCTATTGGCATGCGTAATGAAACCCTCCACCTGAATTAACACAGCAGGGACGAACTCGTACTGAAAAGCAGCTGCGGGTTGTGTGAGCGTGGATGACTGCATGTCACTACCATGTTGAGATGTGATCATCCGCGTTATTTTTTTTTTTTTACTTATTAATTTATCAACGGGCCAGCGACGTCAGGCAGCTGTAATGAAAAACAAAAAACAAACATCTCTCAACCACAACAGCCTCGGTGTCAGATAGTCAGTATATAGTTTCTCTCATAACAGAAAAAAGGAAAAGGACAAACAGACAGAGAGAGGGAGGGAGGGAGGGGGGAGAGAGCGAGAGCGTCCTTTACGCGGATTCCATCCCTGTTACGGTGTTTGTTTATATTGTGATTAGTGTACATGTTACACTCGGATCCAAGAATCTTGAGCGGATCTTGTGTAGTTTATAAAAAAAAGTTTATTTACCAGCGGAAAAGCCCAGCAACAAAATAACAGGCAGGAAAACAAAACAACTGACACACTGTAACGTTTTTGTAAGTCTCTTTCCTGGGGGGCCTCTACGTCATGTTTTTCTTTTAACTGCTGCCTCGCGCTGGGTTTACATTAACATTCACAGGAATATAAGGTTAACTCAATTCACCTCTCATCTCTACACAGGGTTTGAATAAATGTGAGTTTCTTTATTAGTTGTTTTTTTTACACTGGCCAGCGGTTCTCAGTGTATCAGATCAAACCTGTTTATGGATATTAAACTCATTATTCAGCCACTCTGAGCTCGGACCTCCGGACCAAAACAGCTGTTTCCTCCTGGGAGAGGTTCGGCCTGTGGCGTCGCTGTCTCCTCCTCTCCTCCGTCCATGTCAAAGTAGGAAATGACATCACCGCGGCTCAGTTAAAGGTGAGGAGAGGGGCTCATTTGATTGGTGAAAATCGGAATCGGCTGTGGTAATCCCACTTCAGCCTTTCTCTCCTCCTCCTGCCTGCCTCACGCCCCCGACTCCTCCCTCCTCGGCATTTGCGCCTGGAGGAGGGACAAGGGGCGTGGGTGCGCCGGTCTATACCGGACTTCGCGGCTCACGATTCTTGCAAAACGCGCCTGGACACACCCAGTTGACGTGGCGAAGCCGGTCTACGCTCTCAGTTAGACCGGTCTGCAAAACTAGGGCCCAAAAGGTGTGTCTCCAGAAATAGTGACCCTCATGATTACTAAAGTGCCACTGCGCTTAACTTAAAGCATAAGTCAGCGATCGGTCGTTTTGGCTAATGCTGCATTCCAGGCAGGCTTTTGAAACCGTAAATTACGGCTTCAAGTCACGACTTATGACTTTGAAGCGTTCCAGGCAACCTGTAACTCGTGTTTTTCCGAACTGTTGCCTGTGAAAGTGCACTATAACGTCCACTCGTAACTTCTGACCCATGAACTCGTACCAGATCGAACTGGTACGACTTCACAGGTTGGAAAAACACGAGTTACGGGTTGCCTTGAACGCACCATGAGTTAGCAGCCCCCGCCCTCGTCATGGATCTATTGGTCCTCGTCCCTACGTCACCACATTCACGCGCATCCCTTGGCTGCACACACAGCCCTTCATGCCGTTCTCTCTCCTCATTGGATAACGCTTGTATCCCACAAGGAAAGTTTTCTCCTCGGTTTACAGCAGAGCAGAGTGAAGGAGAGACCCGTGTTTTGGCCGAAACACTCTATGTAAGTGATTGCTGACGGAAAATACAAAAACAGATTTAGAACTAACTTCATATTGGAATCAAACCCCAATATCTTGCATGAAAGCCCTTAAATGGACCCATCCATCTACCCCAAATCCCTGATAACATGGACTTTGGCACTCTTTACGCTATGTTAGTGTATTTTTCCCTTTGCTCAAGTCATGGTCAAGATATAACATATGGATGTGTGAAACCTGCACCATAAAGGACTTGTTGGGCACAGAGGAAAGCCTAATTTTGTTCCGTTCTCACTATTCTCATTTCCTAAATATAGTAAACCGTTTAGCAGCCTGATATTATTATATCAGAAGCTGGTGGTGACCAAACAAGAGCGAGAGAGTGAACTTAGTGAACTTACATTTCCAGGTGTGTAGAAAAATGACTCCAAAGGAACTATATGCTTCTCTGTATCTTTGGATCTCCAAGTTAGCAACTATTGGCTTACACTTGCATGTATGATGTGAACAATTTCTTCTGTGACTAAGTGGAAAAAACAAACAAACAAACAAACCTTAATGTAGTAGCCTACATATTTTAACACAGAGAATAAAACCGTGAAGCACATTAAAAACACTAGCTATTTAAAAAGATAATGAACTAATCACAAAGAGGCTCCTTTGATCTTTGTTAGCACTGTGTCCTTTGTTACAATTATTAAGTTACAATTATTAAGTTACAGCCTTAATGTTCACTCGTACTTTATTTTATTTCCAAATGTTTTATATCATTTCTGTTGATTTTTCAAAACCTGAACAGAAGCTTGGCTGAGGTGATATTGCATTGATGTGCTCCCTCCCTCCCCCTCTCTCCCTCTGCATGCTCTCATCTCCTCCTGCAGGGAATTCAGCCTCTTCCTCCGCCGCTGCAGCCTGACTCTGCCACAACCGGCATGTCTGCAAACTGAGAACCAGAGAGAGGCACAAATCCCTCCTTTCAGACGCACAACTTGTGTTTTCCTCCAACACCGCGGAAGACGAAAAATAAAGGTGATTATAGCATTGCGACGAGGCTGTTTTTTTTCATCTCTCTCGGAGGTACAGACTTGGAGCAGGATCAAAACAAGGTAAATGATGCTCGAACAAACCTTAGACTGAGATGTTGGTGTGCAGCTTTACTGTACGGGACAGGATGGAGATAGGTTGGTGCACTTGGTGAAAGATGCTGATACTGATCTAAAAACAGCCTAATGTGCAGTCAGCCTCCTGAAATATGAATATACAGCATAATGTGCATGCACGGCTGTGGTGGGTGCAGGAATACAAATTTAACGTATACCACTGTAATTGCGCCGAAATGCTGCACCGCGCCAGGAGCAGTGAGTTAATACTGTAAAGGGTTCATGTGAGGAGAAACTGATGCTGCTGCAGATGATGGTGATGGAGGCGAAGGGAACCAGGAAATGATTTAAAGACGCTCGGCTGGTGCAGAAACGACTTTGGGCAAATGAAAATGACCCGCGGACGAAACGGCGCTATAATGAGAGCAGCAGCAAGTTTCCAGCAGGATTTTTTTCTCTCTCTCTGCCTGTTCTGCAGAGGGATGCTGTCAAAATGCACCAAAAACTAACCGTCTGCTCGTTATGTCGTAATTTTTTTTTTTAAATATAGCCTATATCATAAAGTGCAGTAAGGTCGTTATAAAGTAGGGTTTAAGCAATCCAACTCCCACTGAAATATTAGCCTATGTGTCAGATGATAGTGATATATTTGTTAATCTAATATAAATTCAAGGTTTGTAAACTCAACACAACTCAACACAATTGAGCACCACAAGGTCCCAGCAGCAATGTTATAGAAACAAGGCAATGTCCACATAAAGTTATAAATTCACCGTGGAGCTGTCCTGAGTCACTATAGATCCCAGAGCAAATACAACAGAATTATTATAGTGAAAACATGGGGAATAAAATATCATTATGCCTGTTGTAAAGTCACACATAAGAGCCATGGATACGCTGTGAGACACTGTAATGCATATTTTAAAAATTCCCCTTTGTCCTGTCATGTAACGCTCTTGCAGATTGTGTGAGGTAATGCTCTCTAAGACTCGAGCACTGACAGAAACCGTGTCTTCATTTGTTCATCTTTGACCCTGTCTTTGCCCCCTCTCCCCTCCCTCCTCCCTTTTCCTATTTTATTTAATTCTTGGAGTCATTTCCATGAGGATACATCAGAGGCAGTCAGGCAGCGTCAGCATAAATCCCTGCAAGATGGAGTGCGGTTGTAAATCAGGGGCGCAGGTGCCTTGACAAAACTCAGGATACAATGTAGTACTGGAGGGCAAAGCCATCTTAACCTACTTTAATCACCTTTGTTGTTCCTGGGACTAAAGCTGATCACATTTTGAGGGCGTTTAGATGTAAATGAACACTATTTAGGAAGTAGAATTAAAGTGAGTTATGGAAATTTTGTAATTATCGTTTTTGTGGTCCCTGTCGACAGAATCCAAGATTTCTGTCTGGAGGTCGTTTCTTGTCCGAGTCGAGGCTCCTCCAGCTCCTCCTCCTCTTCGTCATCATCATCATCTCCCTCCCCCATCCCATCAAACTTGTACATTAAACCCTCTAGAGTGAAACTGCATGTCCTAACGGTGGTATTCATCCAGTCACAGCTTGTGTATTTTCTGTCCCCTGGCTACAGGTCTGTCCCTGATAACGTGACCAGTAAAGGAAGAGAACACAGAACTGCTTCATCATGAATTTTGTAATGAAAGCTGCGCTGGGAGGTGAGTAGTCTGTTGGACTGGAGGTTGATTTAACAGCACTGCAGCGTAAAGGATTTAAAGGGATGTTTAGGGGCAGTAGCAGCAGCACTGCTCTAGTAGTGGCCTGGTAGTTATGCGGACACTGAAGTCATAATCCATCCTGCACCACACTACCGACTTCAAACATCAGCTACGCATTCCCCCCCTTTTTTTTGTTCTTTGGAGCAGGGTAAGTTTTTGGACGGTGCCACAAGCAGGATTATCGAAACCTGTTCACCATTTGTTGCTTTTTATTTCTGCCTTTAGGACTGTTGCTGATAAAATAGGACGCGAGCAACAGCACCAGCAGCAGGTCTAGCCGTATACTAAAAATGCACTTGTCAAAACCTCCAAAATATCTCACCTTCTCAGGACAGCAGCTGCCTTTTGATCTTTATACACTTTTGAGGTTATGAGCACAAGGAAAGCTCTCATTTGTCATAATCCCAATAATGATGCGACAAAAGTTTAATGTGCTCTGAGGTTTTATGAGACGTTATTATCCTCATTTTTAACCCAGCTGTTGGCAACTTTTGAGGCAAGAAAGATACAGAAAGGCTATTTTGCCAAGAACCATGACTAACATTTTTTTCATGAGACTTTTGTCCTTTAAAGCCTTCAGGTATTATCCTTTAGAATATTATCTCAGCTATTATTTGCCCCCTAATTAGTCCTCATTATAGCCCTGTAATTCATCCTCCTTGCCAGCTATAGCTTCAAGGGGAAAGGCAGGAAAGTAGCACCAGCGGTTATATGGTAGCAACTGCACACATCCTGGTCAGTCGTGATAGTGATGCTGAGCTGTTGTTGTCCAGGTTACTAAGGTGCTATGTGGTTACAGTTGGGATGTGGAGTTGAAGCAGAGCCTCGGCCCCTCATTGGGATGCAGGGGATGCAAGCACTGCCTCGTTCTGCAAAGCTGCTGTGCCTCGTGTCTGCACCATGAATTCTTAAATCAACTGCATTGCACTGGATGCTTGCTTTACTCCGCAGAAGTCAGGCTCACTCTGCCTGCGGACTTTGGGAATACATTTGACAGTGTGGGTGTTTGCTTGTGTGCGTGCGAGTCTGTGCTCTGCCTGTGCTCTGCCTGTGCAGGAGAGATGTTTTATAGATACTGTATAGCACGAAGAGTGTGTGGTACACTGCATCTCCAGGCAAGATAAATAATGGAGGCTGCCCACGCCTACTTTCTTTTTGAGTGTGAGGGAAAGGTGAGAGAGTGAGGACAGATGCAAGGAGGAGACATTTTGATAACGTACAGGTAGCCTCTGTTTGATGAACGATGGTGTATTTCATTCTGCTGTCAGTGCAGTTCTACTTTTGTCGTAGTAGTCCTTTGGTTCTGGTCCAAATTGAATGACTTGGACACAGTGACCCCTTTCCACAGAAACGTCTGCAAAAATGCTGACGGTGCATTGATCACTAAAACTCCCTGTGGGGCAAGAAAATCCAATAATGAAACAAACCAATTAGTCAGATAATTAATCAGCTGAGGCTGTCAGTCAATACATCAATGTTAGTGAAATATTCTTCAATCAATGAAGCTGCATTATCGGGTAACCCTGGGATTTTGTGGTCTACAGTACGCCTCAAAATTGCCCGGTTTGATTCCAGCTGGAGGCAAACGATACATGCCGTCCTGTTCCACCCTTCTCCAAATTCTCTGCGTGGCTTCACTGTCAGCTAGCAAATAAAGGCAAGCAGATGAACACATGTGCACTGCCGTGAAATTGCACACAGTCATGCAACTTTTACTCTAGCTCCACCATGAGGTTGAGAGTTTTTATTAAAATAAAAAAAGCCTCAGAACAAGAAACAATCACAGTCAACAACAAAAACAATACAACGGCACAATAAAGGACATTAAGAAGAAGAAAAAAGTAGAAACAAACAATAATAATTATTAAAAATAAATCCAGAATCATAAAATACATCAGACAACAAAGCTTTAAAATCTCTAAGGGAAATGTAATGCTCTAGTTTGAGGGAGTTTACTGCTCATTTCCTTTGAATAGTGCGTAGTCCTTGACTTCAGTGAGCATTATAAATAACATGAGGTGCTATTTATTTCTGACGTTACAAAGGTCAAGCCCATGGTGCGATACAGAACAATGAGTATGTTACTTGTCATTTGTTATAAAACATGTGCACGTTGATACACAAGGTTTAACTGCTGGAGTGTGATGAGGCAACTTGGCAATAGAGAGCATGTCCACGTGAAGGTTAACTGCACAATAGCTTTACGGATGAAGGAAGACAGAGAACGTTTAATGATGTACAAGAAACCTAGGTTTTTTTTTTTTCAATTTTTAAAAAAAAAATCAGATGTTTAATATAAAACTTTTAGAGTTTTGAGTAAAATATCAAGCAGTCAGTTCAAAATTGTAGGTTTTTCCAGTTTATGATGAAATACTTGCAAAAATAATGCTAGTCCTTGAATTTATTTAGCTAAATAAATATGATAATAAATAAAGACAAATCACCAGCGCAGAATACATTTAAGATAAAAACAAAACATGTCATGCAGCTGCTCAAGTTCAATCACTAGCATGTATGAAATTTCGGACAGATTCCTAAAACAGTCACTGCAAAAACATCATATTAGGGATGACTGCAGTGTGAACAGACAGAGCTTCAGCCCTGACAACCTGTGTCAATACATGATTTAATCAGTGTTATTGATTAGCCACACAAGGTCTCCAGTTTCAACAATGGCACTGCCTGTTTGTCTTTTTTTTGCCTGAAAATTATAAGCACAATTATCTAATACCCATCCAAGGGCATTAGTCTGCCTTGTCATTGGCTGTCAGCTGATGGAGAGGCAGAGTAAAACAGAGTTAGCAGTGTTGATTAAACAGCCTGAAACACATGGAAGCAGTGTGACTGAGGTTAAAACAGAAATGCATCCCTGCAGTTTCACTATAAAACCATCCACAGTCTAAAATGCAGAGCTCTGACCAGTTCACTGGAAATAATTCTTGGATATGGGCTAAGGGGCAAGTTTCTTTCGTGAGATAATGAACATTTTCCTCTCATTATTTCTGCGGTTTGTGTAGTTTTAGGCACAAAAACAACTTTTTCTTGAGCTCCCCCAGTCATTTGTAGGTCATTTTCTGCCCCCATGCATGGCTACACAGTACACACACACGTCTCACTGATGACATCGCCCAGAGACCCATCTATTAGCAAATGTTAACTTGCTAACACATGAAATCTGTGTCTTAGGATTGTCACTGTGAGCATTTTATGCTGACGTTAGCATTTAGCTCCAAGCACGGCTGTGTCAAAGCACAGCTTCACAGCACGCACATTGTGTCATCTGCCCATCACTGCTCAGTCCAGACCTCAGACACCATTAAACATGTGACAGGATCATTAAACAGAAATGTGTTTCTGTGTCTATATTTGGACTATTACACACCCCTAGTCTTCAGTCAGCCCAAATGAAATAATTATTCCAGCCAGCAGAGACAAGTAACTTCCTGAGGGATTAGACTCAGACCAAATCAATAGTATTTATTTTTCCAATTTAACACCCAAAAAGAGGGTCAGACCGTATGAGCTCCTGTTACCTTGGTCTTTACCGGCATCCAGTGATTGTTTCACTGTTTGAACCTGGATTTGCTTGAGTGTTTTGCTGAGTAGCCTATGTCAGGTGATGAGTGTCTGGGCGAGAGGCTCTCTGAAAGGGAGGATGTTGCAAGTGCATTAGCTAATCCTCCGAGGCTTCTCTGGTTTCCCATACTTGATAGAAAACAGAGCTGTGTTTAACTGTGATGATTCAGCATAAAATCCAGAGCTACCTATAGCCTACATTTGCCGTTGGGATGTTTAGTGGATGTTACAATTTTTTTTATTACAGTGCATCCAAACATTTAAAGAATTTAGATGTGTCAGTAGGCCTATTCTCTTTTCTGTGTTACTTATAGGTGTCATACATTTAAGATTTGTTTTATCTAATTTTGATCAAGAATAAAATAGGAGCAGAAAGCACCTTTTGATAACCGAAGCACAGTTTTTATTTCTTTTATAAGATCTCAGTTAAAATTGTGTCTCTTTCTACAATTATTCATCAGTCAAGAACTGTTGTTTTTGGGAGCCATGATGACACATGAAAACTTTTTTGGAGCTTTTGCTCCAAACCTTCAACTTAGCGGTGATTGATTTTGCACTTGAGTGCTGCTGACTCAGCACTTCCTAACTCTTAAAAGTTGGAGTAGGGTTGACAGAATGGGGGGCTAAGTGGAGTAGACTTCAGCCCCAATGATGCAGCTCATTCAAAACCTGAAGGCCCCGGATAGCAGCCAAACCTAAAATTTATTGGTAGGAAGTTTGCAGTGTAGCCACTTCATAAAATTACATTTCCAAATTGTTTTACTCATTTATTACGCCTCTTTTACAAAATGTGTGGTTTGTCAATGTGGGATGTGAGCATCTTAAACTTTTTCATTTTCTAAAGTGATACATTTATAAAATCATATGATTTATTGATGTGGCTTAATAACAAGTTACTAAGTCAAGATGAATTGGTTTATTAGTGGAGTCTCTCTTTATCAATATGAAGGGTCTGGGTAGAAAGGATAGAGTGTGTCCTGCAGCTTGTTCAGCCCATTGTTTAAGAATTTATCAAGGCCAATTGCAACTTGTGGTTTAGAGATTCACGGATAGGCAATTATTTCATCCGCAACCGCATCACAAAAGTCTTCATCCAACCGCCATCCACCCGAACCAACGATTTTTCAAAACCACACTCGCCCGCCATCCGCCTGTTGTTGTATATCTAATATGGAGTATATATTTTTCCTAATTGGTTCCTAATAACCCGCCCGCCACCCTCCCGAATCTAATTAAAACATATTTTTTCGTCATGTCATCCGCCTCTCTATTGTGGTTGGAGTTGTTTTATTTACATATAAAAAATGAAATAGATTTGACTTGAATAAAGATGAGAGAGAGTACTTATTTTGACCTCTAAATTAAAGGGACAACGAGGAGTTTTGGAAAAGCATTTTCACACTACATTTTTGAGCCTCGATCCGAATTGAAGTCAGAGGTTCAAAGAGGTTCAGTTACCGTCGTAGTTCCGACCATAAACGGAGATTCGGTGGCGTTATTCTCATTCACGTCCGCAAAACCGAAAGTAAGGAAACGCTGGTCGGCTCGCCCAGCATTTCCGCCACCACTAATAATAACAAAATAAAGATAGAGACAAAACAATATATTTATCGAAAATGGGCCCATTAACAAGTGTGGGTAACGTAGATTCATCCACATTAATATGAGACTTTTTTATAGTCGCATAATTTTTCGTTCTGCCAATGGAGAAACTCCTCGTTGTCCCTTTAAGATGCAAACATGAATGGAATTACTGACTCATCTCTTCTCCAGGCTGACACCAGAAGTGGTGAAATGTATGTGCTGTCTGGATAAGACACAGAGTAGTAGCATACTCTGCTGACGATACTTAAAATAGCTTATGACAGCAAATGGCCTTGTTCTGACTAAAGCTTTGTGACAGACTCAAAGACAAAAACAAAACTTATTTAATTTTTAATCCTTTTGAAGACTACACTGACAATTGAAGTTCCAATACAAACCCACTGTTTTTGCAATGGAATGAAGAGATGACCCTACCACACTCAGTATTGTGTATGATTTCTCGATAACTGCTGAAGAATTATCAAAACAGTTACTTTCTATTGATACCGAGCTAAGAACAAGAACAACAATAACTAGTTCCTACCACATTATAACGAGTGCAGTCAATCAGATGGTCCATCCTGACATTGAACATAGGTCATTGGTTTATTTTGACTCAATACACTGTCCTACTGTCGTAAATACTAATAAGGGAAAAAACATGTATCAATTTGTGGCTGGAAATTTTTAAGGTTTTTCAACCTATATATTTGGGGCTATTTCGCCTTTATTTGACAGTATGGAAATGGGGAGGTGGAGAGAGGGGGAATGACATGCAGTAACGGACCGCCCGATGCGAGATTCGAGCTGCGGCCAACTGCAACAAGGACTACAGTCTCTGTATATGGGGTGCTTGCTCAACCCACTGCACCACACGGCGCCCCCCAATAAAATCTGGTGACTCATTTTGACCCTTGTTAGTTGATGTCCATCATGTTAGAAGACTAACTGCTACCTTCCACATTTGTTTGAACATACCTGTGCTGTTGGAGGTGAAATTAAAGAATACAGGACACCTTCACATGTCCTTGTTTTACCTGATTCCTCAAAGTACAGGTAACCCCATTAAATAGCACTCAAATGTGACTGGTTGAGGTCTGCTTGATTTGTCTACAAGGTCATTACTGACACACACACACACATGCACGCACGCCCACACACGCACACTTCCCCTTCTCCTTGTGCATTACTCCAGCAAATCAAATTCAGTTCATCAAGCTGACCTTGAGCTTGAATGCAAGGGGGTATGTGTGTGTCTGCACGTGTGTTTGACAGTGCGTCCAGATTCTATAAATAATGCATTCAACCATCGAAGTCACAAATTGTGAGAGACACTGACAGAGAAAAAGATACGGAGCAGAACGCCTCTTCTAATTACAACCTTTTTATGGTGGTTTTCTTTTTAAAATATACACCTTTCTTAGATCTACTCTGGGAAGAAAAACAATGTCATATTTCTGTTACGATTATGTTCAGTGTCAGGTTGGTGAGTCAAACATCAGAGAGGCCCTGAGCCTAATTTCTGATTGACTGAATAAAAATTTGGTATACACCAAATTCTGCAAGGTTGGATGGTAGGTGCAGGTCGGCCATCTTGTGGGCGTGGCTGAGGGCAGTCGTTGTAGCTGTGACATCAAGAAGTCCTGATGGCATTTTCAGAATACCCTCCATCCAGATAAACTCACTTTATTCAATGTGAGTCCTTTAAAAAACTTAAGACACATAAGCTCAACCTCTTTTTCATAAAACCTTCCAAATATAACGATACTCAAACAGCCTATATTTAGGTTAATGTTTAGTCACACTTTTGAGCAAAGCTTCCTGCATTTAGAGTCCTGTTTGATACACTGTGCATTGTGCTCCACCTGAGGGAAATTTAAGGTGGCTCAAAGTATAACTGCCACCAATAAGAGAATAAAGAAATAGTGGCTCAACAGCGAGCACACTCCTACCAGCTTCCCCCACTGCCACACTTTTTTCTTCTGTAAAATAAGCCGTGTTGAGACAATGGTTTTCTGTCCTGAAGGCCAAACCTAAATCTTAATACTCATCCACTTTCCCACCACACTTTGAATTTAGAGAGGGATTTGCCTGAGAACCTTGAATTGGAAAAGAGTAGATAAGTACCGTTTATCTGATGCTGTCAAAAGTTCAAGCACTGGGAGAGTTAGCTAAGGTTAGTCTACTTTGCTGCTCTGCCTCAAGACTTTGGATTTAACAAAGATCTTAGTCAAGAACCTTCAGAAGCTAAAGGATTAGATAGATGACACCTTTTATCTTAGTAGTGAACCAATGTCCAAGGCATTGAAGAGAGAATTATATTTGTTGGCAAAGACTGCTGCTTAGAGGAATCTGTCCTAAAAACTCAGTTTCCATCTTTTGATCTTGTTTTGGATGTGATATAATCTGTGTTTGTTTCTCTTATTAACCAGCACTGTATGTTGTGTTCATGTATGGGAGTATCAGTGTTACTGAACTCACAGTCAATTCACAAGCAGCACTGAATTTGCATTTTAGTTAGATTCTAAGTCAAATTTCATGCAAACACACATGTAAAACTGACTTCTGCAGTATGGGAGTTGCTTCACAAGGCACTTACCTGTCTGTACTGATGTTTCCTCCTATACATTGTAATGTGGGTTATACTAGGGGGCTAAGGCCAACCCATCTGGCAGCTTTTAAATGCATATTTTACTGGCTAATATATCTGATGTCATTTAGTCAACTACACCAACCTAATGTACTGTGCAGGGCTAAAGTGTAAAGACACTTTAATCAAAAACACTCAAACATTGCTCAACGCAGCTTATGTGATGCCTGAGAGCTTAATAGAATTATTCTGGCTGAAAAGGACACTGCTGTATCTCTCACAAATGGCTCACAAAGTAGGAGCCAGTATCATAGCTCAATTTAACTTAGGGCTTTGTCTCCCAGGATCCTCTTTTTATTTTACATTTGAACAAAGACCATCTCAGTGTGTTAATAAGATTTTGTGAAACCAGACCAAGTTTGTCTTGGTTTGGCTCAGTGTTGTTAAAAGAGGTACTGGAGGGCTTTTTTCTGGGCCATGCGTGGTAGGGGAATCATTTGACAATGAGGCTTAGCTGGTTGTGAGTCATTGCTCCATTTACATGATTCAATAGCAGTGTTTACATGGGCTTTATTGATAGAGATAATTCTGGTGCTGGGCTCATAAAATGATCCTGAATCCTGCTTGCAGTATGTCAGATAATCTCTTACACTTGTTCTGTGAAATCTTAATGTGTCCGGGATACTTTGCCATTACTGAGGACACCGGTGCATGTAAACATAAAAGAATTTAATTGTGCCCCTCACAGAAGCTCATTGTTCTTCTCACTAAATCACAAGCAAGACATAATGAATTCTATGCTATTTTTCTCTGCTGCAAACACAGATTCTTAATTGGTCCAGTTGTAATATCTTGAAATGACAGGGAATAAATGTAGATCCAAGCTGTTTCCTAGCAACGCAATTAAGACACAGGAGTCCAGTACAGTAGTCTCAGTACAGTGTGCCTGAATGTGTATGGCAGTGTAGCTAGGGATTAAAGTTGCATAAAGTAACAGATAAAGTAATAGAGTAACACTTAATGATTCACCATCTAGAAAATAAATGTTATAATTAACGCAAAGTTACACCAAATATTTTTCATACATGCATTACAACTGCACAGGCTAATTGATGTATATATATTTTTTTAAAAACACTCACTCAACCATACAGGAACTCACATGTGCGTACCTGAAATAGAACTACTTAGATATTTCACCCCAACGTGTGCATATGGGGCACTAGATGCACGTTTATCTCTTCTCCTCCCACACAGACTCACACTTGTGAAGAGCAAGGATAGTGTATCATGGCCAGATAGATATTGTTCTGTCAGCTTCTCTGTACCATTTATCAAATCTGATAGAAGAAAAAGAAATCCGATACAGCCGTACCTCAGTTTACTTTGGATTTTTATCTGAATGCCCTTCTCATCTCTCTCTACAGATAAAAGTGGCTCATTAATGTGACGGATCAATTGCTTCGTTGTTGATTTTTGAAATTCAGATCCAGATCTCGGGGCTGGTGTATAATTTTAACCTTTTTTTGATGGTGGTATGCTCCGTATTTACCAGAAATCACCTGTTTAAGTGTAGCCTATTATAGTGGGTCATCTTTTTTCTCTTCATCAGTTGGACGTACAGATGTTTTTTGGCAGTACGCCTATTTTCTTCCTTGCCGAGATTGGAAGCGGAAAGATCGATACCACTCTCGTGCCTGTATGAAATTATAGCCAGCAGACAGTTATCTCAGCATAAAGAGTGGAGAACAGCAGCTCGCCTTTCTGCCTCTGTCTATAAGCCACTGTGCCCAAGAAACAGTCCAGCACATACAGGAACCCCCCACAGGGCAGGACTACTTGTTCCCCAATTTGCTGCTTGTCTTATGCTGATTCCAGTTTTATATTTATAGAGACACTGCTGCAATGAACTATTCACACGAGTTGTTGCTCTCTGCTTTTCCCCCAGATCTCATATGGAACTAATGAAATCCTGAGTGAAGGATTTGATCTAGAAATGTATAAATTATTGTAATGAAAACACAAAAGTAATGGTATAAGTAATGACAAAACCTCCCATTTTCCTCCTATGAACAGCAGTTTCTTGATGTTTTTATGTCCTTGTCATACCTTCTCGTTTGCCTTCGTTGTTCTTGCATGCATCCCTTCCCTCGTCCTCCACCTCTCATGTCTTTTATCTCTGCGCATTTTTCTGCACTTTACTTTTATTATGCTGATGAGTCAAAATACCAACGGTACCGGGGGCAGCTGCAGTCTAAGGGAGTGCTCTGTCTTTCTCTCTTGGTTGCTTGCATTTTCTCCTTAGATGCCCTTTTTTCTGCCTCTAACCCTTCTCCCCTCCTCCTCTTCTCCCTCTTCCTCCCAACCTTCACTCTCCACTCCATTCCTCTCCTTCTTTATCACCCTTTCCTTCACACCTAATTTCTTCCCCTCCTTCCTGTCCCCTGCCTTCACTTTGTCACTTCCCTCTCACTGCACCCTCCCTCTCCCTCTTCTCCCTTTTCTCCCTCCTCTCCATCTTTTCAGCTGTCACGCTCTCGCTCCCCCTCTCTCTCTGGTCCCTCAGAAACTGCTGGGTAATCCCACTAACTGGAACAGCTCAGCTAATTGGACTGAATAGTTTCTGACAGATTCTCTCCCTGTCCTCATGCTTGCCTTGTTTTCCTAAATGTCTTTTTTTTTGCAGTATACTGGTTCCCTGTCTTCTGTATCGTTCTTTCCTCTTTTCTTTGTCCCTCCCCCTCACCGCTCATCTGCTCCAATCTTTGCCCAGATCCTTTAGACCACTGGCTTTCTGTGTTCATTTTTATTTCTTGTCTGTTGATGCTAAGTGACAGGTTTTTTTTTCCCTTACTCATATTTGCCACACTCAGCATTTCTCTGCCTTTGCATCACAAGGCCTTATGGGATGTAGGCTATTACAGTAATCCTATAGGAGGAGGAAGCAGCTTTGCATGAGACATTAGGGTCTGTATCATGGGGTATGAAAGAAATGGTCATGTTTGATGAAAAGAGCAATGAAAGTCATGCTGAAATAACCCTAAAAGAAAATACATCCCTGATGGCCTAAATGGGTTTCACAGGCTTTTCCACCCAGACAGAAATAGGGTCCTTTGGAAAATAATGAAACTTTAATGGACAGAAAATGGACGAAGACACTGAACTTGACATCAAGCAAAAAGTTAGCACAGAATTGTAGATGTTACCTACATTTATCCTTGATGACACTCCTAAGACTTCACCTGAGGAGTGTAACCCTGACTCTGCATCCGTCTGCCTGACTGCAGTCTCTGCGTCTATTCATTGAGTCTTACCAACTAATTTGATAGTTTGACACAGCAATCTGAGAGGCCTGCTAGAGCTGCCGTTGTGTCTCATGTCTCTTTTTCTCTCGCCCCTTTTCTCAGGAGGACCTCCTGATGTGGGCAAGATGCTGGGAGGGGAAGAGAAGGAGGAGGACCCTGATGCAGCAAAGAAGGAGGAGGAGCGACAGGAGGCACTTAGGCAGCAGGAGGAGGAGAGGAAGGCCAAATATGCCAAGATGGAGGCTGAGAGGGAATCGATGAGGCAAGGCATCAGGGATAAGGTAGGTACAGTGTAATGACAATAAGCTGTTAACTAATTCAATGAATACAACACAGAATCACCAACAGAGTAATAAGACAAAGACAGCCCAAACAGAAATTACAAACGTAAAAAGACATTAATTTGGCCTATTTTCAAGATGTTCTCGCATCCTTGTTTGATGATTTTGGATGCTGCCCTGTCTCAGTGATAATGCAGTTTTAAAAAAGGCTTCACATCTTGGCTGCATGACAGCAAAATTCAATGACAGACCTGTCTTTGAAATAGATCGTTACTATTTTTGTTTGCTTTCATGCTATTTTTATCTTTTACTGAGACAGTGAATATGCACTGCAAAGCACCACGACACGCAGAAAACAGTAGATGAATAAAATGAGGAGCCATGATCAATCAAAATCAGTGTGGAATAAACAAAAATGAAAGCCAGTGTTTTACTGTGAACCAGAGCACAATGTTTGAATATAATATGCATTGTGTGTGGTACTGTATTATGAAGACAGATTGTCTTTCTGTCTGAAACAATCTCTAGTAGGTCAATATTAATGAGTATTTTATTGAATAAAAAGTGAGTTCGGCGACAGTTAGCATCAGTTCATATTCAGCAAAAGTGCATTGTTTTTTTCTGACAGTAATGACAGGTTGTGGAGCTGCTGTGAAGGTAATGGCTGCAGCGTAACCACTTCACTGTAGAGGCTGTGAAAGACTGTGGTTCAGGCAGGTCCAAGGGGAACACTGCGAATCAATGGGATAAAAAGCGACACTCCTCCCCTGGCTCCTCACATCCTCTGTTCTCCTCAAGTCCTCCCAAAGGAGAACAAAGAGCGAGGAACAACTCCCAAAGTGCTCGTTACTGAAAGGTTTCTGTCAGCTTCTTCCACAGCTTTATCCCAACGTGCCAGATACTGTGGGCAACGTCCATATAGGCTAGCTGAAGTCTGTGACTCTGCGTGTTCACAGTATGAGAGCTGACAGAGCAACTAGAGCAACATTTGAAAATCTGTTTCTCTCTGATATCGTTGGGAAATTTAATGACACAGAAATGTTTGACAAATTATAGCTGCTTTTGTCAAAGAAATCCATAGCTACCAGATATTTTTGTCATGCACCATCATGGTGTGAACGATGAACCTACAAGACACCTACACAGGCTTTCAAGTGCATTTCCAAATGTTGCTGAAGGAACAAGATTTCAAAAAAGAGAGGAAGAAGATAATGGGGTTAGCAGCTGCTGAAAATATGAAAAATGGAAATGGCTCCAGTAGTTGGTGATCAATCAATGTGATAGCCTACATTTAAAATCTGACACATAGCAGATGGTGGTCCTACTTAACAAGTGGCCTGATCACTGATAATAATGTTTCCAATACGATGAATGTGGTTCTCTTTATCTGCTCCATCATCATCTTTATCTATTCCATCATTCAACTTCCCAATGTTTCTAACTCTATGTTTGATCACCAGTATGGATTGAAAAAGCGCGAAGAGGCTGAGGCTGAGGCAGCAGCCGCTGCTGAGGAGCCTGCAGCCGGCAGCTTGACCCGACCCAAGAAGGCCGTGCCGGCCGGCTGTGGCGATGAGGAGGAAGAGGAAAGCATCATGGACACAGTGATGAAATACCTGCCAGGCCCACTGCAAGACATGCTGAAGAAGTAGGCTAGGAAGCAAGCTAATGCTAACATTATCTAGCTTAGTTCATAGGCTACATTCACAAGGTTGGCTTAGGTCAGGGTTTTTTTCCCCCTCATCCACGTCAGTGCGTAAAAATGAAGTTAAAACACAGGGGTGGTCTTTAGGTGTTTGGACAAATCAAAGTTTCTTGTTGGGGAAAGGAATCAGATATGAAGCAGCAGTGTGAATTTCAGCCATTAGACTAAGCTAGGCTGACCCTATGGCCAGATGAATGTTAGCTTGACTGATGTTAACGTTAACGTTTCACTACTGAAGCTAACAGCAAGCGGAGGGGCTTAGCCTTCTAGTCTGTGAAGTTTTAAACTCCTTTTTCTCTCCTCTGCGGTAGCTGCAGAGATCTCTCGCAGCACTGAAAAATAATCTCCTTGTCCACTACGCTGTTCACTCAATTTGTACATAATTAAATGAAGACATGAGAAGCCTCAAGGTGGGCAAACAATCATAAAATAATATATGAAATTATTATATTAACTGTGTGTCTGTCTCTAAAAAAAAAAAAAAAAGTGATAACTTGATAAGCCATATTTTAAAAAGGAAATTTAAAGACTATTGTTGTGTGCTGCCAAAGCTACTGTTTTGTGTTCGACCATGTCTCAAATTTATGTAAAACTTTTTGCACACAGTGTTACACATTCTCTGTGAAACCTATTGTCTATCTACCCTACACTCCTACAGTACTCAATATCAAAGTGTGATAACATTCATGTAGCGTAGTGTTAAAAAAATGTTTCTAATCCCCCTGTTCAGTGCGTCTCCTTCTTATGTCTTGCATGCCATTTGTCTGGACAAGTTTGTTGTGTGAATATGTAAAAACTCACCCACCCCTCCCCTGTTTATCCTCTTCTTTATCATGCAAAAAATATTAAGGCAATAACTCCTAAGTTTGAGTGTGTTTTCACTACCATGTCAATATAACCGTTATTAATATCAGTAATAATAAAAAAAGACATGTATGCATTCAGGAAAATTTTATTTACAGGTTTGCAGGGTTTTCTTTTATTATTGTTTTTTTGTTTTTGTTTTGATGAAGAATGACCATTATAGCCAAAACCTTAACCTTTCAGCCATAAAACAGGAACTTATAGTATATATGTTATTACTATCAGGATCTACTACTACTCGGGAGAGGATGCTGGAAGAAGCTGTATGGAAAGATAAACAACATGCGTTACTGATTTTAAAACTAAAATAAGCAGCATTAGTAAAATCATTTTGAATCATGTGAAGAGAAAGAGGTAACTTTCCCAATACGCACACACCCATACATACAGTACATGCAGACGCAAAGTGACATTATCACTGCAGTTTGGCTACTGATTTAGTTTAAAACAAAACCAGACGTATTTTAAAAGATGAATTGAAGAGATGCTTGATTCAGTTCTAGTTATTGTTGTTTTAGAGGTGACAATAAGTCGCTGAGGGTGACGTGGAATGCTATGAGCAATAAAGGATTATCATGTATATTTCTGCCTGAGATTCAATAAAAACTTAAACCCTGTTCACAGACATTAAGAATGTGTTATCCTCTTTTCTGAGTGATGTGGGGGTTGGCACCAAAAAGGGCGTGAAAAAGTGAAGGTCCTTCCACTGATCTAGGTAAATTCAGGCCTTACTTCACACATTGATTATCAGTCAGAAAAGCACAGATCTAAGAAATAAAATGCTTCTGTTCCACAGTACTGGTATTGTGGAGTCGAAAAGAAGAGCAACGATTTCAATGCTAATGCCTGCGCCTTTCCTATCAAGTAATATGAGCTATAAATCTCTGCTGTAAAAAAATTACATCACTATTCTGGAAAAGATGATCCTACTAAATTATTCAGAAAGCCTCAGCCTCTCGTTAGTGGTTTCAGTAAATTTGGATTTTTTCTTTTCATTTAACTGTCAGTGATTGACAAAATGGCAAGAACGCCAGCACTATCTATAACTTAAAACATTTCAATTAAATCAGCAAGGTATATCAAGTCATAAATAATAATATTCATATATGACAGCTTAAGGTTTCATACTGTAAGTGAGCCGGCACAAGCATTTTGGTCGCAAAATAGATCGGAACATTGAAAATATAAACCATCACTTAGAATAAATAATAAAAAATAACAGAAATGTAATGCAGTGCTAGTCTTGGTCTGATGAGGGCAATATACTGTATGGTCAGGACAGATGGACAGTCCAGCCCAGTTGGTGTGGTGCATTTCTTCCATTTCACCACTGAGTGTCACTGTTGCTTCTAAATGGGAGAACACTGTGTGCTACATATTTATGTGTTCTGTTCAGCATAGTATGAATTGGGTTTAAGCACAAGGACATTGCAGAAAAATTATTTTCAAGCTTTATTTATCCCATAAACAAAAATTCAACCAAAAAAGGTGAACTATCTAACAAAACACAGAGTCAAGCATTACAATACCATAGAACCCTCGACAGAAGAAAGGAACAGGACAAACAAAGACTGTGAGCAACAGGGACAGAACCCTCACTGACATCTGTCCGTCAGTTACTTATTGTCGCACAAACGTTTACATCCATTAATAACCATTTGTTCAACAACACTCACAGCACTGACAAGAAAGTAACAATGCAGAGATACTGCATACAATGACATTCAATGGGTTATCAAACCTTTAACATGCTGTCAGATCTTAAATCTTTGTCAGTCAGTTTCAGGTACAATTGTTCACATCAGGAGTAGTTGTACCTTCAAGTCTGTTAAGTTTACCCATTTTCTCTATGCAGTAAATACCGACGAGTTTCATCATGGAAAAAAAGGAAAAAGTGCAGACCATTCCTGGTGATTTTGACTGTACGTTTTAGCTCTAGTTCCTGGTTAGACAGTAGCTCACCTTTATTTTCTCTCATTTTGCTGTTGATTTTGAAGTTCTGAGAAATCCCGTTGAGTGCTGCCAAATATGTATAGCAGCATTTATCATTATCAACGTACGGTTGGGCATTGGTGTTGGTAACAAGGATGTAACAGTGTTGTACCTTAAAGAACATTTTCATTTATGAAATTATTTATTCGTCATTTCTGAATTCTGTTTTATGAATTCTTCGTGGATCAAATCAAGATCAAAGTGTAATACAATGCTTCAGATGTTCAGTGATTGATTTAAGACCCATCAAAGAGGTAACAGGTAGTTTTAAAACTGCTAATCATCTGATAACATTTTCTTAGAGTATTTAAAGTAAATGGTTCTGCATAATGTTACAGCTGTAAAGACTTAAGAGGTTTCCTGTGTTTTCAACTCCTTATCTAACATCCATCACTGAAACAGCCCAAAACTGGACTGAGGCATTAATGTGAAACCTGTAATAAACATAAAGTCAACAGTACCAACCAGTTCATATTATGGCACACTTTTTTTTTTAGCTCCAGTAAATAAAAATAAACAAACACAAACAATCAACAAACCGGACCTGGTTCAAAGTATAGCAGTAGCAGAAATCCATTCAAATACTTGTATTGTACTGAGTATTGTGGAGACACAATGGTGTTTGTATGAAACAAGCTGCAGGTTGATTGGATCTTTAGTGAACTGGCAGTTGTTCCCAGCCAGTAGGATTTCTCTGCAGAAACTGCTAATATGAAAGCTTGATAGTGTAACAGAGTAAATAGTAATTAGATAGGAACATTTTCATTTACAGCAACCTGTTTTACACTCTTTATTACACTATCCAGCACATTGGATCTGAGTTTTGTCAAGTATCTAAATTTCTTTCTGACTTTTTCCCCAGGTCTGTCACAAATAAATATATTCTATGTATATAGCAACAAATCTCACAGTAGCCAGGTTTATTAATCTATCTGTTACTGAAGAATCTGTATAGCTTTATATCTGAGGACAGTGAGTCACTAATATACTGTTTAGACCAAATCAGAAAATGGCTGTAAAATCGGAATATCCATCAATTTAATATGGGCTTTGGTGTACCATTGATAGTACTACCTTGAATGCTGACATTGATGCCACCTCAGAAACAGCTGGGAGCAACCGTAATGACAGCACAATAATAATAATTAGAATTCATTCAGCTCAGTGGGAACACATATTGCCATTCACCTGTCAAATGGGTCCTCATTCAAAACCAGACCTCCAGCCCCTTTAGTATGGAGTCTAGACGTTTCATAGGATATTAAAAGGATTTAAGTTGACACCAAGCAATGTCTGGTTAGTTTCTACAAAGAGCTGCAGATATCCAGATCCAAAGTCCAAGGCAAAAAGATCATCAATCCAATGTCTCTTTTTGCATGAACTGAAAGCTCGGAGAGATGGTGTTGATTAATACCATTGCATTCTCTAATATCGACTAAAAAATGTCTAGAAAGCAGTGAAAGTTCAGATGTGAACTACAAAACCTCGAACAACTGAACCTGGCGTGGTGGTCTCGGTGGCTTGTGAGGCTGAAGAAGAGAAGAGGTCCCGGAGGAGATGATGGCGATCAAGGGGGAACAGGGAATCGAATGACACCCTGGTTTCTAGACATTCGTCCGACACTTAGGGAAGATGGGTCCTCCCTCAAGCCTTCTCTTTCTCACTATAGATGGAGAGCAAGATGGAGGCATACAGGAAGAAGAGAAAAAAACAACACAAGACAAGGGAAGGGAGTTTGACAGAAGGAGGGAGGGAGACAAAAGAGAAAAATTAGACAAACAGAATCATCATCACCATCTTAAGATGATGCAAAGCAAAGCTGGCCTGGTTGATTTAAAGCAAAGAGAGAGGCTGAAACTGAAAAGAGGGACAAGCAGGACAGAAAGATCAAAGTTACACAGGTGGCTGTTTTGTGCCTATGACTTTCAAACACAAAATGACCATGTTTTCCCAGTTGGTAATCCATCTTTGAGCAGTGTTTGGAAGAGGACACAGAGGAGCACAGAGGCGGAGCAGAGAAAGCATAATTTCTCCAGACAATGCAGGAACAATAAAAAAAAAAAAAACAGATCAGGAGAGAGAGAGAAATTCCACAAAGACCAGGAAGAAAGAAACTACTCAAAGATCATACAAAAGCATCGATTCACTGATTGGAAAGTCGTTGAATGAAGGCCAACAGTTAAAGACCATGAAAATTTCTAGAGATTCACAGTGTAGCCAAAAGAAGAGAGAGTTAAAGAAGAGTTTCATCCACACAGTCAGAGTTCAAACACTAAAGAGGCAGACAGTGAATGTTGTTCTGGGATCAGTGTCTTGGGTATATGTAATGTTCCCAAGAACTTTCAGAGTTTAAATGTCCACTTTACAAACTTTTACTTATCTGAAGTTTGTTCTTGTCTATTTCAGTTCTGGATGTAGTGGACAAGATATGAATCCATATAACCCAGTGTATTGCCTTTTACAGAAGAAATGTGGCAACAAAATTTATACTCTGACTGCAGTGGAGGCGAGAGAGAAACAGCTAAATTTGCGAGGCACCGTCAGTGGCCTTTGAAAAAAGATGACTGGAAGAGGAGAGGAGCGAAAGTGATGATAGGTGCTGTGGATAGGCAACAGAAACTCTCAGAGGAGTATGACAGGAGAGGGCAGCGGTTTGTGGCTTGGAAAACGACCAGGAGATGTTGGCAAAAGAGAGACAAGGCTGAGCGGTCAAATGGTGCTGTGTTTGTGTTCAAGGTTTTTTTCTTTTTTTTTTTACTTTGGCTTGGACTTGAACTTTTTCCCGAAGGCCCTCTCCAGCTCAGGGACAGATAGAGTGAGGGTGAAGGAACCGTCCGTTTCTGACCTGATGACTCGGGCTTCAAGATGACGGGGGAAGGGAAAATCATGACAGATTATGACACAGCTTCAAATGATTGCTGACACAATACAAGAATAAGATGAAAATGTCATAAACAAAAAGGAACCATAACCTGAACTAAAACATAACCATAACTGTCATTTTAACCTCTGGGGGAGGAGAAAATGGCATTAATTCAGTTGTTTTTTTAAAAAGTTGCCATGACTCATATAAAAGGCATGAATACAAGATGAGGATGTGACTGAGAGTGAGCCACAGGTCATGTTACACGGTAATAAGACAGGAAACCAGCCTATTAACACGAACGACCACCTGTCTGTACATTGTGTTCACCCTGTGTAGAATAAAAACATTTAGCTCAAAGTATACTAATATGTATCTAGTGGCATGTGCAGGAAACATTTTCTCCACTAGTTTCATTTCATCTTCCATCTCATGCAAGTAGTCTTTTCTTAGTGCTGATGTCATAACTTAGGAAGGCACTGTTTTGATTGGCTGGTGCTTTCTAGCCGATGATGTCACTCTGATTCCTCCATTAGAGTCTGATTAAAGTATAACTCAAAGAGATATAGTGGAGATACAGTAGTGTCGGCACTGACGCACATAACAACCAGCACAGCCAAATACAATTCTGCTGAAAGAAAGTTATGAAACGGACTAAAGCACAGTGAGTTGAATCAGTACTGAAATACAGTATGTGCTTGAAATGTCATCAGTTTGAGAGCCCAAGGACTTTTGTCATGTTCCCATTTCTGTTTCCTGTGTGTGTCCATGTGCCTGCTTCCAAGGCTGTGCGTGTGTGTGTGTGTGTGTGTGTGTGTGTAACCCACCCAGGTCGTTGTTGTTCATCATGGCGTTGGAGCCTCGGAGGCGTGGGCCTTGCTGGGTGAAGTGGTAGCCAAACTTCAACAGCGTGGTGTTTTTCTCCAGCATGCTGGCGATCTCCATCTCCACCTTGTTGCCTAACGGCTGACTCTGGAGGTTTTGGAGGGAGAGTGCAGGAGGGACAGAGAAGAGAAAGGAGGAGATGGAGAGATGCACATGTTAGAGGAAAGGGACGATAAAGGATAAAAGATGCAAGAGGAGGACTCCGCAAACTGAACATTAGTGGCACTACTGATAACACAGTGAACTGATAGCGGACGATGTGGTGGCGAGGGGGTAACATGCTTTGTCAATTTTGGGAAATTATCGTTTCAATTAATCAATCAGTGAAGCCAAATGGCAAGGACGTACAAGAGAGAGGAGAGAGATAAAGAATCCGTGAGTCATTCAACAAATTGCACTAACAGGCGAGCAGTGAGTCAGAGATATATCACTGTGCAAGATGAAACATCACAAGGCAGTCGAGGAGCATTAGGCTGAAGTGGCAAAGATGTCCTGTGTACACTACGTCAACGTGACACACATACCCACACACTCGGGCATGTTAAATTTGTATGAGTCTGAATGCACCCGATGCGAGTGAGTTGCCTGTGTGTGTGTGTGTTTGTTGGTACCTGATTGTCTATCTTCAGCTCCAGTAGCGTGGTGTTATTCTGCAGTGACTCTACGAGGGCCAGGATTCCAGTCCCTGTAATGAAGTTGGACTCAACATTCAGGCTCTTCAGCGTCGTGTTCACCCTCAACATCTCAGCCAGGGCCTGAGGAAACACACAGCACATAATGAAGCTACGTTCACTCACAGCTTTACAGTTATTTGCTCCATAATCCTGCTATTACTATGCCAAAATGAAGGATACGGCACCATAAAGGGTCTGTGAGACTCACTGACGCAAACGTCTTACAATTCAGTAAAAAAAAAAAGGGAGAGATAAGATGATATGTGTGACATGAATTATTAGGATGATCTAAGACACAGACAGACAGACAGACAGACAGACAGACAGACAGACAGACAGACAGACAGACAGACAGACAGACAGACAGACAGACAGACAGACAGACAGACAGACAGACAGACAGACAGACAGACAGATAGATAGATAGATAGATAAAAACTTATAGCTATAACTTACAAATGCTACGGGGTCATTGCTTCTGGTTCCTACAATACTGAATCGCTCCACAACAGTGTTCTTCATCAGAGCCTCAGCGTACGCCTTCAGAGTTGGGATGGGGATGTTCTGTGAACAGAAACAATTAAACATTACATACCTACCATAATGTATTAATATTGACCAGATATATGATCTAATTTACATTTAAATGTATGTATATGTATGTAAATGTATGTAAATGTATGTTAATTGTGCTGTATTTTTGTACAAATTTCAGTTAAGCTAATACTAGAAAACCGGTCATGGACAGATGCTAGTAAAATGAGGAGCAGATGTTTCCTATTAAATCAAAAACTTGTTTCACCTAAGAAAGAAGCCAAAGTAAATCAAACCTTGGTTATTTTGAGATTGTTAATGCAACATGAAGCTCATACTCCTAACATGATATTCACTCACCCTCTTACACACACTCTTACCCTAATGTTGTTGAGGTTGACCTCAACTAAGTCAGGGTCATTCCTCTTCACTCTCGACAGGGTCTCTCCTACATCAGTGGAGTTGGGCTCCTCATCAGGAACTGGTTTATACTGGGTGCACTGGATAACACCTGTGATACAACACAATTACAGTATACATAATCCAGTCTAATGAGTTTCCACTCAAACATGCAGTTATAAACATGTCTCATGTAGTATCCTGTGTATCAACTCTGAAAACAAAGCCAGTGAAATTTTCAGCAGGCGATTCTGAAGAAGTTTAGAGCTGCCTCTTATACTGCAATGAGATTTTCTGACTCAGAGCTTCATGGGAATCTATAGGACGAGCGCTTTAGTCAAACAATAGTTCATTTGGGGGGGGTTAAAAGTAATATCAGCATACAGTCGTTTATACTGTGCAGTGAAGGATATACAGATGACTCATGGCTAAGGGACAGGACAATGTAAGAGTGTCTGTATAGACTAGTTTTAAAGTGTGTAACTGTATTTGTGCATGGATGAGGCACAACAACAAAAAAAGACGGAGTCTATTATCCTTGGTAAAATAAACCAGCATTCTGCAAGGATGAGATCATTTCACTTGATTCAAATCCAACACAACTCCAACTTTAACATTTTTCCTGAGTGAGGTGATATTTCCTTCAAACCCAGTGGAGTGATCTGCTGTATTTCAGTCTACTATTACTAGTTTCCTACACCAGATATCTGCGTTTAAATCAACTGAAGACAGCTCATACACCCTGCACATTTCTCCAGATCAAGACATATGAGTAACATACAATAGATTTTTGGTAGATGTGTGCAACAGAGTGTGTTTTATGTACTGTTGAGGCCTTGCTTGTTGACTATGGTGCTGCTGGCCAGGGCTTCGTAGTACTGCTGGTTACTCATCAGGGTGTGCATACCAAGGATGGCTGGAAAACAAACAAGAAGACAGAATGAGGATAGAGAGACAAAGGGAATAAACAGAGTGTCAGAAAAGAAAGAGCGTCAGAGGTGGTGAAAAACGCCCACAGATGTAGCGATTGTCTAGTTGCATCCGTACAATGAACCGACATGCTGATACAGATGGCACAAAATCACCGGCCACATAGCAAACAAGTCAGTCTGACACTTTATGAGTTCAAACAATCAAGCAGTTGAACTCTGTGAGGTTTTATGTGCAGGGGTTTCATTTGTAAAATGCACTAGCTTGGGTTTTTACAGCTAAAGCCGAGAGGTCCAGCTCTCTGTTGGCTGACGACTACCCACTATAGAAGATGTCAAGGTACTGTATGAGCCTGTGAAGCCACCAATCAAAGCGTCCTGGCAGCAGTGAGTCTCAGATATGTTCTTGGAAGCAGGATACAATATAAAAGATGTGATTTAGAGCAAAGTATCACCTCATCTGTTTGTCAGAGAGGCAGAGAGCATGAGAACAGACTGTGTTTACAAAGGCATAAACAGTCAGAGAATGCAAGCTACCATGGGTGTCAGGGGGCTGGCATGATAATAGAGGTGACTGTGGTAGTAGATAAAACTAACTCTACGCAAGTTGGCACAGTATCACAACTTCAACTTAAAGCCTGCTGCTGTTACTACTACTATGCAGGATTTTTATGTGTTTCAAGAAAATCACAATTCACTAGACTGGGACTTAATCAAAAATGTAAATTTTAGTAGTGATCTGTTATTTAAATGTATGTCAAATGTTAATGAAACGTCAGTGCTCTTATCTGCAGTGTTTAAAACAGTAGACTTGTCTTTGCAACAGACAGAAATTTGTGCATGCAGCAAAATATTTGCCACAGTAACAAAAAATGCCATGCATCACACAGACTGCACGATTGTCTTGTGTAATGCACGTAGAGTACGGTTACAGACGTCCGTCTGGCTGTGAGTCTGAGCTGGATGGTTTTGCCAAAAATTTGTTTAACACAAACTGACAACGTGAACATGACAGAGTAGAATCGTTCCATGCAAATACTTTGTGCAGTCTACAGATACCCTGGATGGTGTTCAGCTAGCAAACAGAGAGATCCGGCAGGGATGGAGGAGGTGGAGAAGATGGAGGGGCTGATGGAGAGATGGAGGGGAAGGGTGGAGGAAAGGTGGAAGGAGTGCTAGAGACGTGGAGAAGAGTTAGATTGAGGAAAAGTCGATTAACACGGGCGAGTTAACAAGTGAGATGGTGTGTTGACAGTGATTAGTGAGTGTGAGGGTGAAGATGAAGAATAGTCAGACATCTGTTGTTAAAAACAATCAAGATCAAGTTCAATTTTCATCAAGTTTCATTCAGAGGGTTAAACCTCCTCTTTGTGTTGATTTTCCTTTTTTAAATTTAAATGAAAAAAAATCATAGGTTTGTATTTTAAACATAGGAAAAAAAAAATTATAAACCACAATAGCAATAACTCCAATTTTACTTTTTGGTGCATAGAAATGAGTTGAGAATGATCAACATGTTGAAACTATTCTGAGTGTTTATGTGCATATTGAAGATAACTAAAAGCAATAAGCTCTGTACAGTATATACAGTATAAAGTATGTGCAGAGATTCGTTTGTGAGTATGTGTGTTACCTGCAATATCACAAAGTTCAGCATCACTTGCACTAGCGAGGGCTTCTTCTAGCTCCGGCTCCAGAGTCACGTTCTCCATGATGGGGTCCACAATCTTTTTAGGTACCCACGCTTTCCCTGCAACATTGATTCAGCAGACAAATATTAGATGAAGTGCTACTACCATGATGGCCAGTGTCACTACCATCTGAGTCGTAGCTCATCTCATTATTGAAAATGGCTGAAGTATTTGTGGGGAATCACATAAAACCAACAAAGTGCATCTACTAATGAGGTGCAAGTTGTCCTGGATGTTTACATGAACACATCAGTGCTGCAAATATAGAGAGTAGCTCACTATGAAAGATAAATCGCTGTCATAACCATCATGTGGGCAGAGGAAATATTTCTTCAGCATGTCAGTTTGAAAAAGTCATATCGAAATACAGTGTAAAATGGGATCTGAAAATGCAAAGGTCAAACCGCGGTGACGCATCACTCACACAAAGGCCAGTCTTGTTGACAAACCAGCTCGCTTATGCAACAGCTGAGTCGTCTGAGTGAGTCTTCCTTCACGTCACACCTGACTACAGTTTTTTAACCAACAACAAGGACAGTGTCGGGTAGGTTTTGTCTGCCCCCCCTGGTTGCAAGTGGAGTGATGGCAGAAAACTCACACCAGGGAAAGGAAATCTACTGTCTCTTCATGCGATTCATATAAACCAGTTTGCTGCTACTTTTTTGTTCCACCTGAGTTTTATTGCAAGTCTGTGGAATTAAATTGAGATTTTGGGAGTGTTTTAGGCACAGAGGATGGACTGTAGTCCGACCGTATGCAGGGATGGCTGGAGTATCTCTCACCATCCATCACATCCCTCTGTGTCCTCACAAGAGTAGAATCTAACTTTAGGGGATTCACACACACACACACACACACACTCATGGATGCCTCAGATTCCCATTTGATTAGAATTATTTTTCTCTTACGTTACCTCTCAAGGATTGGAGAGTCCACCCTCTCCCTAGCTCACATACTTGGATATCTCAGTTATCTTTAATATGCAGAGAATACAAACAGTGTTGACATTCAGTGTTCTTGTCATTTGTTCACATTGTAAAAACAGTCCGTAGAGCTTTATCTGAGGAGCTCTCACCTCTCTTCTCCCCTGTGAAAGGCACCAGGTCTTCTTTGTCTGGATGCTCTTTGGCTTGTTTCTCCAGATGGGCCAGGAGGTTATCTCTCTGAAACGTTCCCGTTGGAGCTTTCTTGGTCTGATCCTTCTGCCTCATCCCGGCTGGTAACAATGCATTCTGGACAGGCACAGGAATTTGGATTAATTTAAAGGACTGACGCTGGTTACTAGAAGAAAAGTTCAGTTGTTTGAATTTGTCTCACTTCTTTTTCCTGTAATACCGTGCAGAACAATGAGAAACAAATTGGTTTAAGATTTCTTCTTTGTTACTAAACAAAACAGTAATGTGTTATGTCCTCAAAGCATACGTGACAGTAATATTTTGATCAGCTTCAGTAAAGATGACAGAGACCTTTTTAGGTTGGAGTAAATATTCAACCTTTCTCATCCCGATGATGCTTGAGAATGACAAGGGTTCTTGGGGTATTTTTCTATCTCTATTTCTATTATGAAATTGGATGCATTGCATGTACAGTATGGGATGCTCCAACATTATCTTGTTGTTGTTTTTCATCAATAACAATAAAACTCTTGACTTAACTTGACTCGAAGACAAAAATGTATACAGCCCAGCCTGGTACAAAAAATGGGTTTTGGTCTCTACAACTAATTCCTTCATTTATGATAAATTTAAAGGCAGTGAATATGTATGTACCACACTTTTAAATCTTAATATGGCTTAAAGTTCTGTGTGATTCAGGGCATGCTCCTTTGAATGACAGATGGATGAGTGTGTACCTGCTACAGTACAAACTAACATGCTCTACACTTGGCTCCACACTTCCTGCTCCTGTTTGCCCATTTTTGTCTTAACCTGGAGTTGGACAGAGGTCAGCTATGACATCAATACGGCTCATTTCACAACAGATCCCCAGAAACACTTGTGCGTCGCCACTTCACTGAGGCTATGTCTTGTCCACCTTTATTTACAACCTATAGTCGTATATCTGTAAAACGAAAATGGCACTTGTGATATGATGCAGGTCTTTACAGTAGAGTTACAGAGTTAGACATAGAGATGGTGATGCCACATCTTTTCTCTTTACTCAGTTCGTATCTCTGCTCCAGACCAACACAGGACTAAGACGTTTCCCAGAGCTTTGCTGCATACCAAGTTATTTTAAACGTACAGTAACATTCAAAAACCAGCTCTTCAAAGTGCTACTTATAGCTTCATATCTTATCTGCCCTGTCAGCACTCAGAGGCCTCTCTCTCCTCCCTGCTGTAGTAGTAGTAGGACTACTATTCCCATGATGCTTAGCTCCCGCAATGCAATGCGTGTAATGTGTTCTACCTGATGCACAGTAAACAAGGAAAGCGACTCAAAGCTACACACCGGTGTCTCGTGTTATTATTATACATGGTATCAGAAGTGGTGAACTGTAAGTCTCTGCGGTAGTTTCAGTAAGAGTTTAGCTGGCGGATAAACGTTTCGTGCAGTTTAAACCGGAACTGACCGCTACGAAGACGACGGCAGAGCCCCGAGCGGAGTGCTAGCTCGTTAGCACCAGCGCACCGGTGAGCGAGTCGAGACAGACGGCGCATCCGAGGACCCGGACTCCGTACGTGAAAGGAGGAGGGAATCAGCGCAGATGGCGACAGCTGTACAAATAACACCCCCAGACCCGTTTGACTTTTCAAGCCCAGCAGAATGGCCGCGGTGGATCCGCAGGTTTGAGAGGTTTCGTATTGCAACGGCTCTCGATACAAAGGAGGAAGAATACCAGGTGAATTCACTCCTGTATGCAATGGGTGACGCTGCGGATGATGTGCTAGCAGTTTTACCATTGACTGATGCAGATAAAAAGAAATATGAGGCTGTCAAAGCAGCATTTGAGCAGCACTACATAGGAAAACACAACATAATATTCGAGAGAGCACAGTTCAACAGCAGACGTCAGCATGACGGAGAGACTGTGGAGGCTTACATCACAGCAGTGCACAAACTTGCTGAAAATTGTGGCTTTGGAGTTCTGAAAGAGGAGCTCATAAGGGACAGAATCGTAGTTGGGATAAGGGACAAAAGACTGTCTGAACAGCTACAAATGGACTCTGACCTGACACTTGCTAAAGCCATACAAAAAGTCAGACACAGTGAAACAATAAAGAAACAGCAGACTATACTCCACAGTGAAATAATGGGGGACAACAAAGCAAACATGGACGCCATCATCAATACCAAGAAAAAAGAGAGGAAACAGAAATGGCAACAAAAACAAAAGCCAAATAATCAGACCCAGGGAGAGTGTGGCAGATGTGGCCGTAAACAAAAACATGCATGGAAAGACTGTCCAGCGAGAGAAGCAGAATGTCGGAAATGTAGGAAAAAAGGACATTTTGCTGCAGTCTGTCGCTCAGGAGATGCAGTAGGTCTGCGCGAAGTCACAGAAATGCAGGGCGACACAGACACTGATGACTATTATTTTCTAGGAGACATAGGAACTGACACATCAGAACCATGGATGGAAAAAATCCAGATAAATGGGGAAAGTGTTGATTTTAAGCTTGACTGTGGGGCAGATGTGACATCAATACCTGAGAGACTGTACAAGCCAGAGAGAGACGGGAAACTACAGGAGCCTAAAAAGAGACTGCTAGGGCCAGGTAGATACCCGCTTAAGGTAAAAGGCTGCTTCAAAGCAAACATGGCAGCAAGAGGGCGCACCACCTCTCAGTACATCTACATAGTGTCAGGACTAGAACATGCACTTCTAAGTAGACCAGCACTAGTAGCTTTAAAGCTCATAGAGAGAGTAGATGCTGTCATGGAAACAGAGACAGACTTCAGAGCAGCCTATGCAGATGTTTTCCAGGGACTAGGCAAATTAAAAGAGCCTTACCACATCGAGCTTGACCAAGGTGCCACGCCAGTTGCTCTCTCCGCACCCAGAAGGGTCCCCTTGCCACTCAGAGACGCAGTGCAGACAGAGTTGAACAGAATGGAAGACATGGGAGTTATCTCTAAGGTCACGGAGCCGACTGAATGGTGTTCAGGAATGGTTGTCGTTCCTAAACCAGGAAAGAAACCACCGAGGATCTGTGTGGATCTCACACCCCTGAATTCAGCCGTGAAAAGAGAGCGTCACATTCTTCCAGCTGTGGACCAAACATTGGCAATGATGAAAAACGCCAAAGTTTTCACCAAACTTGACGCTCGATTTGGATTTTGGCAGATCCCTCTCACGCCAGAGTCACGGCCCCTCACAACCTTCATCACTCCTTTCGGGAGATACCAATTCAACCGACTCCCTTTTGGTATTGCATCCGCTCCGGAGCATTTTCAAAGGAGAATGTCACAGATGTTGGAGGGTTGTGATGGAGTGCTCGTTCATGCGGACGACGTCCTCGTGTATGGCAGGGACAGACAGGAGCACGACCAAAGATTACACCGCGTGCTTCAGAAGATACGACAGGAGGGTCTCACGCTGAATGAGAAATGCGAATTTGCAAGAGAAGAAGTCATGTTCGTGGGCCACAAAGTCTCTGCAAAAGGCATCGAGCCTGACCCGAATAAAGTCAAGGCTATCCAGCAGTTGCCACAGCCTACATGTGTGGAGGATGTGCGGCGCCTCATGGGCATGGCAAATTACCTCGCCAAATTCTTGCCACAACTAGCCACAATAACCACACCGCTAAAAGAACTGCAGAAAGAGAGAAACGAATGGATTTGGGCAGAGCCCCAGGAAACAGCCTTTCAGAGATTGAAACAAATACTGAGCTCTCCAGATGTGTTAGCCCAGTATTCAAACACTGCTGAGACAAAGGTTGCTGCAGACGCATCGCCATACGGCTTGGGAGCCGTTCTCACCCAGCAACAGACTGACGGCTCATGGCGACCTGTGACATACATTTCTAGGGGATTGACAGACACAGAGAAGCGCTACGCGCAAATAGAAAAAGAGGCGTTGGCGGCTACATGGGCGTGTGAGAGACTCGCATCTTACCTGTTAGGTCTGCATTTCACACTGCAGACAGACCACAAGCCCTTAGTTCCACTGTTGAGCACACGAGGGCTAGATGATCTCCCGCCGCGGATCCTGAGGTTCCGTCTGCGGCTGCTGCGGTTCTCCTACACCATCGTCCATGTTCCAGGGAAGCAACTCATCACAGCAGATGCGCTTTCCAGAGCTCCACTGGAGGGTCCGCCTACAGCAGGAGATCTACAGCTGGAGAAAGAGGTTGAGGTTTTTGTTGACTGTGTACTGTCTTCTCTCCCAGCTACAGACAAAAGACTGGAGGAGATCAAAAAGGCACAGGAAGAAGATAAAGTGTGCACAAAAGTGACTGAACACTGTTCGACAGGGTGGCCGGACAGCTGTGAGGCTGACCTACTCATCAGCCCATACTGGCGGGACAGAGCAGATCTTCATGTCGCTCATGGCCTCCTCATGAAAGGTGAGAGACTCGTTATTCCACCCACCTTAAGAGCAGATGTGCTACAGCGGTTGCACGCAGGACATCAGGGGATCTCAAAATGCAGAGCAAGAGCGAAAGAATCCGTCTGGTGGCCTGGGATTTCCGCCCAGATAGGACAAATGGTGGAAAGATGCGAACTATGTCAGAAACACAGATCACAGCTCAAAGAACCACTAGTGCCAACTCCGCTGCCGGACCGCCCCTGGCAGAAAGTTGGTATGGATCTATTCGAGTGGTCCAAGAGAGATTACCTGCTGATCATAGACTATTTCTCAAGATACATTGAGATAGCAGAGCTCAAAAGCACTTCGGCTGAGGTGACAATTAGAGCCATCAAAGAGGTCTTCGCCAGGCACGGGACTGCGGAGGTTGTCATATCAGACAACGGTCCGCAGTTTTCATCATCACTGTTCAGAGAGTTTGCAAAAGAGAACAATTTCATACATATCACAAGCAGCCCTCGCTACCCGCAAGCGAACGGAGAGGCAGAACGCGCTGTACGGACCATCAAGGACTTGTGGAAAAAAGACAGTGATTACAGCAGAGCACTGCTTGCCTACAGGTCCACCCCATTGGTGCACGGGTTCTCACCAGCACAGCTGCTGATGGGAAGAAACCTGCGTGCATCTCTACCCCAATCACCGACCAAGCTGGATCCTAAGTGGCCAGACCTGCGGGCCTTTCGCAGGAAGGAGGAGAAGGCAAGGCATAAGCAGGCCACAAACTACAACCTGAGACACCGCTCACGACCTCTCCCAGAACTGACTGCTGGTCAAAAGGTCTGGATCACCACCGAGAGAACCACAGGAGCAGTCGTCGGATCAGCCAACACTCCGAGGTCTTATATGGTTGAGACTGACAGGGGTCTCCTCAGGAGAAACAGAAGTCACCTCCGACCTATAGGGACTGTTACCAGAGTTGGTCGTGTGACAAAGCCGCCTGACAAACTGGACTTGTGAATAAAGTAAACAATGACAGTTATGTTCCCATGAAAAAAAAAGTGATTTTGGATGTTACAGTTCATAAGTCTTGAGTTATAAAACACAAAAGTATGCTAAGGTCAAAATGTTGATAAAGATGAGATATTGTGTTTAAGTTTTAGTTCATGAGTAAAACACAGAAAAGTTTCATAACAGTTTATTTGAATGGAGAAAGAGTTTAGCTATAAGGGGGAGGTGTAGTAGTAGTAGGACTACTATTCCCATGATGCTTAGCTCCCGCAATGCAATGCGTGTAATGTGTTCTACCTGATGCACAGTAAACAAGGGAAGCGGCTCAAAGCTACACACCGGTGTCTCGTGTTATTATTATACACCTGC
Source organism: Decapterus maruadsi (assembly GCA_030347415.2). Taxonomy (NCBI): domain Eukaryota; kingdom Metazoa; phylum Chordata; class Actinopteri; order Carangiformes; family Carangidae; genus Decapterus; species Decapterus maruadsi. The sequence goes on along the minus strand of CM064901.1, from coordinate 24,521,704 downwards.
TTACTTGTCTCTCTCACTCTCACTTCATTTGCTTTCAGTCTCTCTCCTTTAATCAGAAGCTTCCCAAAAAAAGACACCCCAATAGCCCCAAAGCAGCATTTTCAAAACGTTGCCGAACGACCTACACTGACCATACTTTTACAGTTGTTTGGTTTCTGTTCCTCTCATTCAACACCTCCAGTCTGGTTCATAAACATTCACGTGACTTACAATATTACATATGGTAAAGCCAAGATAATATCACTCCACCAGTGACAAGCTTTCTGGGTCACACGCTTCCACAGGCTGTAAATAACAGGCCTCTTACACTCAGACCCAGCATGAGACCGACTCACTCTCCTGTCTCTTTAACTGTACTCACTTCCGTTGTTTCTCCCTGTATTTCCACTCCCAGCTGAAGGGGTCTGACTCTCTCTCTCACAGGCCACAGTAGACATCTACATATAAGCACATGACTGTAACTTTTACAGTACATGTCTCTGAGTCTCTGGCATCCACAGCCCAACTGTTAAGACATGTTAGTGACATTTTCTTTTCAAACCTGTGTTAAAAGATTCTTTAGCTACCGTACTTTAGGGAGGGCTAAACAAATATACATCTAATCTGTGTCTAATTTATAGAATAGCTGCCTGTGAGTATTATTAGTATATCAGCAGCTTTAAACAGCTGCCTCCGTCTTATTGTTTGTCACTTAAAGTGATGAAAAAATGTAAAGTTGTGAGTTATAAAACTAAAACAACTTTAAGGCTCAACAATATTCAGTAATAATTTGTGATAAAACATGTCTTTTGTAGGTGAGCGGAAGATGGCACAATTTTCCTTTTCCATGACTCCATTACATGTTCCCAGTGAAGGTACATGTGATTGTTTTTGTTTATTTGATAGAAATAGATACAATATACATGGACACACTCGACAGCTGCACAGTGTTTATAACAGATGTGCTTAATCACAACTCCCGCCACTGTCGGGCCTTAACCCTTAAAACAGGCTTTGAAGCAGGGATCCAAATATGAAAGAAATCTTAAATTTCAAGTAGTTTCACTAGTGTGTAACCACGTGACTGTGACGCAGTATTGCAAGTACTAATAACATGAATGTTCTTTGGCTGATTGACAATGCATTTATCTCTCTACGATCACAGTACAGCTGGCAGCCACAATGTTTTTATGCCCGGCATAATGAAGCTTTTTCAATGGTCTTACTGGAACTGATGTGGGAGGCCTTGCTGGGAGGGGTGTAGTGCGTCTCACAGAAAGAGGACACTCCAGTGTTGCGTAAGAGGTTACCCTCATAAACAGGCACAAACAAGGTAAGCATGCACGCACTGCCTCTAACTGTGTGTTCTGTTTATATCATGGAGTCCCACCAGTCACTCAGTGCTGGCATTAGTCTCTCTCTCTCTGTCTCTCTCACACACACACACAGTCAGCCCTCCAGACTATTCCCTTCCACTCATCCCCTTGGCATTGAGGGGGAGTCCAGTCACTTTGAGGGCAGTCAGACATTCATCAGAAAACTAATACAGCTGCTGTCGCCACCCATGATGACTCACTGAGGCTACGAAGCTGGTGGTAAATGTATAAAATGCTGAGATAAATAGTGCACGTCTTAGAAATCAACAGAAACGCAACACAAGTACTAACTGATGTGCTGAAACTGTGAACCTCCCAGATGAGACTGTGCTCAGTACAAGATTTGATCCCTGTGAACTTCAAATAGCTTTGATAACCAAAGTTGTCTCCTACAGTTTCTCACTCATATACTGACTAATGGTCAGGATGGGTCCATCTGTATTCATTCATTATTATTTTGTTTAATAACTTATCAACAAAAATAGCTAAGAAAAAACTCAACTGCCATTGTCCAGGTCCATGTTTTTTACCTGATCAATGACTGAAAAAATATCTAGATTATTAAAACATTCTGTCAAACCAAACATACACCTGTTATATACTGTATAAATCACATCAGGTTAAATTCTATTGGATGTTCAGAGTACATCCAGTTACACCTTACTTATAGGATTACTGGTTTTTCTTTTTCAGTTACAATTCTGGCTAAACCATATCCTCTCAAACAAACCTATGACTCATCATTTATACTACACACTGTCTTTAGTCGTCTTTACATTGTGGGCAGTCAATTAGTAACACTAACTTCCCACGAACTGCATGGCTCTGCAATAACTGGTTTTGCCTGCATAGCATTCAAAATGCAGTCCATCAGCTGCCACCAAACTAACACTGGTGAATCATTATTTACATTACAGCCATTTACGTGGGGGCATGTGCAAATGCATTCAACACATTTTGACTGGCTTAGAAACAAAAAATTACCAGCTAACATCAAGTCAAATGAAAACACATGCACATGTGGGTGTTGTGATATACTGTAGACTGCAGTATATTACATGAAGGGGCTCCATTAAGCCTGAATGACCCCATAATTCTCCACTGACACCAACACAGAGACAGGAGCGGCTTCTTATGGACTTTATATTGTAAACTTACATCGGGATCCAGCTCCTCTAATTCATCCTCTAACCGCTGCAGCTCCTCCTCTGAGAGTTTATTTAGCAGCTCGTCCTCATCTATGTCCCTGTACTTCTCCATCTCCTTCCTCATCACCGACATGATGGAAAGCACACCTGGAAACAGGAACTATTTCAACATGAAATGCATACAAACTCTCAAAAATCCACAATGCTGTTGTCGTTGCATTTTCTGTTTGTCAAAGAGGATTGCGTGATATGAAATATCAGCAATGCTAAATGGTGAGTTTCAGAAGATTACAGTCCATAATACCCAAAATCTAAATATTTAGTCCAACTTTTTTCTGATTTCTGGCAAGAGTTAACTTTCACATTATGTCACAATCTTAATCAGAAATTTAAAAGATTAAGATTTTGCGCTTAAACTTGCTTTGGATGAATTCATTTGCTATCACCAATAGCTCTTGTATTTTATTCTCTTTGCAGGGTTTAGGTGTCTTAGATGAGCCAGAGAAATGAGATTCAGAGTGAGTTTACACTGTAAAAACACATGCAGGGATTTGAGATGCATTCCAGTAGTTCCCTTACCTCAATAACCCCTACACACGAAAAGATGAAATGTAGATCAGGATCCTGGAAGACCCTGGGGTTTGAAGAAAGAAATCTATGGAAGGAGACAACTGGTAAGAAAACAATGAAAAGGCTGATGACACACACTAACTAAGCATCACTCAATGTTTTTCTGCTGTAACATCTTGACTGTAGTGCTCACCTCAATGACCCCTGGCTGAGGGGTAAAATAACAACACAGGCAGCCAAGTGCCTGGAGAGCTCCTGGGAAAGACAGACAGACCTAGAGGAGGCAGAAGCAGAGAGTGAGGAGAGACTAATTAGAAGGCTATTTACATCTCTGAAGTAAATAATGAAAATAATAACACATTGTTGGTGGTTAGGGCTAGGGGGAGCCATCCCATAGTATCTAATGCACTGAGGATGCATTATCCTGTTTCACATTCATCTAATAGTGTATATTCTGTTATGTGTCTGAAACAACAGACCTTATGCTAAGCTAAGCTAACCAGATGGTATATGTCCATCTTCCCATCTCAACCACCATCCTTGAAAATATAAAATGTTGGGATTGTTGTACATGGTTTCATTAATGCACATGTTTAAGACAAATATTAGCAATAGATAGCAAGATGCTTACATAAGGCTGCTCTGACTGTCTAGTCAGAGCCTCCGGGTAGGCTAATGAGGAAGGTGTTGTGAAATATTTGACAAGAAGAACAAGGCTCAAAATATTTCAAATCACTGACAGTAGCCATCAGAGACTTAACAGGAGTTTAGGTTGTATATTAGGTTAGGTTAGGTCATAGATACACATGAGATAAAATATACAAATCAGCTGTTTACATCAGCACCAGACCACACAAGTGTGATTTGCTGTAGTAGCTATATGACCAATTTGCTTTTATTTTCCATGCTTGTGATAGCAGACAAACCTTTTCACTAGCACAAGTTTTCACAAGTTTGCAACTCATTTTTTCTGCTGAAACAAACAGTACATCTCCTCCCATATCATATCCTGTTGCTGACCTATCTGCCATGAAGTGGTGTCAGAATGCAGCTCTGCTTTTTCTCTCACTGCACTCTGCAGAAAAGTATAAAAGTCAACTCCGGATAAACCAAGTATCTGGTCCGGAAATGTGTTTTTTTGTTGTGCTCTCCCTCTCAGATGGCAGTGTGGAGATCTGTTCTCCTCTCTCTCTCTCTCTCACTCTCTTCTGGCAGGTCTGAGCACTGGCTGAAGGACCAGATGACTGATGATGGGTACGCTACACCGGAACAATTGTGGGTCACACCAAATGTTTTGGCATATGTGCTGCTTCGAAGTCCTGGTTCCTTACAACTCTTGGTCAGGGTTTGAAATGTGTTGTGAGCTCATGCTGATGGATCCCCGCATGACAAGACTAAGAATAACTTTACTGAGCCTGATGCATGCAAGGCTGAGAATGGACTCAAATTAGGCAGGAAAAGGCCTGAGCTGGAGCTTAGAAAGCAACCACAGTGCAAGAGATTCAGCATTCAGGGGATCACAGATCTGAGTGCAAACAATTCTTTTTGATCTTAAGGTATATCAGCAAGTGTGTTTTGGCTAACCTCCTAAAAGGCAGGGTCATGCGTGCCATTCTTTTGTTCTGCTTTCTCTAAGCTCTGTGACAAGACAAGTTTCCAAAACCAAAGATGAAGAACTGGGCTGAACTCCAAAAAATGCTGCAAGTCTCCTGGAAGACACAGACCTGCTCTGATGATATCAAACAGACCCACGCCTGTATTTATAACGCTTCTACAAGCTTCTGCTTCATTAGAGGACATTCATTGGGCAGAAAGGAGGAACCGCTATAGATGCCCCGAACCTGCACCCTGTAAAGTCAGCATCAGTTGACTTGACCCCTCTAAACCAGGCCCGTCCGATCTACCAGCCTCTGAGAATAGCAGCACTGATGCAGGATCATTAATCAAGACAGATGAGTGTAAAACCTTGAAAGTGATGGCATCTGCTCTCACATGAGCACAGCCGCTCTCAGGCTGAAGTAAATAATAAGATACTATGAGCTCTAATGTAATGAAGCCACTTGCGCAGAACAAGGTGCTACGCTGACCTGCTTTAACTGCGATGTCTGTAAATCTCTCCACTGGATATTAAACGTAAATCCTGGAGAAGCTGCGACTTTTTTAGCCATGAAATACCCATAAATCTCAGTTAAACTCACACATGCTCTCAGAGTGGCCAAAAACGTTTACAGCCAATATACTGTATCAGCACATAAACCAAAGTGGGGGCACAGCAGTGGTACTTCACTTTTTTAGCAGATGACTTCCTGCTAAATGTCTTGAAAAACCTGTCATGAAAAAATGTCACAGAAGTAGTGTGTGAACAGTTCATGTTACATTTAGTTAAGTTGAAGATACTGCTGCCTGGATTCAAACTCAGATTACAATAAACGTTTTTAAAACTAGCTGGTCTGACTCTAACCTTCACAGATTTGTACACTACTTATACAACTGTGTCTTTTATCAATTGTCCACATAAAGACATGAAGCTACAACCTGATCCAAGATCAAGATCCATCAGAATTCTGACCAAATGCAGATTGCAAGTGTGGGTGGGCCACACAATCATTTGTCGACATGACATTCATATGCAGTTGTTAGAGTTTCACAGGTCTCAGAAAAGGCCCAGTAGAAAACAGCTGAGAGCAACTGTCCAGCTCTGCTGTCTCCCACATGAGGCAGAGATGAGCTACAGCACAAAGAGTGTGTCTTTCTGCTCTGACAGTAACAAGGGTGTCCCCCTACTTGGTAGATTAAAGCTAGCATTGAAACATATCATAGACCATTTCTCAGATAATTAGGCTGTGCTTTTATAGTGTATCTGGTATTGTTACCATGTAGGCTACTTTATGTAAAGTTGATGACACTAATGGCTGCTGTCTTTCTAGTCTCTACTTTGGGGACCAGTATGGAGTTGTAGTATATCATGATGGCAGCTCACTTGCTGCCTCAGACCTGAGGTCAGGCCATTTGTGCATTCTGCAGAGGTCAAAATGTTTTAGCACATGAGTTTTTACAGGTTAGACCCCGATGTGTTACATCACTCAACCACACAGATAAATGAGACTGATGAATGCAGGAAGCATGTTTTAGATGGCGAAACTGCTCTTTTGTTGCTGTATGAGGTTTGCCACGATGAACTACAGAACATGCAGGGCTATGCTACACAAAACAGCTGAAAACTATAGACGATAACAATGGCCGCAAAGCTCCATTAAATATTGTGAAACATCTAGGTCACAGAACAACTGACGACATATCAGCAGACAACTGCTGCCCCCCACTGCACTTGTTGACTGAAATCCAATTTGTCTAATGTGGCAGTACACACTGTTGATACACACACTTGATTTTGTTATACCATCATCCAAGGAGTCACAGTTTAAGGTCATGAGCCCACACCTGCCAAGGATACAGACAAGATAGCTGATCGATGTATTAGATCTAAAATTGAACTTGTGTTTTCATTGGAGACTGCAAGAGATGAGAGAAAATTCATAGCATTATTAATGATTATACTGAGATATCATCACTTTTAACTTAGCTGCAAAAATACAGCCCTTATGTCCAGGACCCCAGTGAACTTTAAGACTATTGTATAAAGGCTGCCTGTGCAGGGTTTTGGTGTTTGAACATGCAGTCATTACTTCAAGATGAAGCCTACAACAGCCATTAAAACATTCCCCAACAGGAGGGAAAACACTGACAAGAAAACTAAATAAAAAGGAGGGGGGAAAAATTCCCTGAAAGTCCCATTTTACTCCCAGTGACCTCATGGAAACTTATTTTATTTAAGCAACTTATAAACAATTCTCCTGCTCATTGTTTGACTCTAGAAATGCAATCTTCACTCATTTGACTGTGCAGTATAATTTTTGCATTTATTTCCGTACCTCCTCCAGCGCTATTTATAGCCGGACGGTCCCGCTGGGTGACAGCAACGAATACTTTGACCAGATATGGTTTCCTTCAGAGCCGCCTGGAGTCACACTGCGAGCTCCGCTCTGCTACAAGCGCGCAACCGGGGAAAGCGCCAACGACTCGGCTAGACGACACCGTCCATGACCGGCGGATAATCCCAAAATTCAGCAGGTTTCAGCGTGTTCTCAAAGTTTCCTCCCCCGTCCCTGGTCGTCTCTCGGCGGGTATACGGAGGCTGAATCCCATCTCCCGCAAAGGGCAAAGTAAACTTATGGGGAGAGATCCTCCTCCTCCTCCCTCTCCTCCCCCCACACACGGCTGCCCTGTCACTCCAGTGATGTCATGAAGCGGCTCTGAGCCCATTATCGGACACAGCTGTTTGAATAATGCCCATCCCGCGTTCGAGTACGTAAAAGAAATACCGCAGTAATGCTAAAAGTTCTGCAGTCAAGCTCCCAAGAGTCACTGGTAAAATACACAGATACATCAAGGAAGGCCTCATCAAAGTACAGCAGAAAAAGCAGCAAACGAGAAACAGCCTCTTACAGTTTTGTCTACCTAAACAAGCCCAGGGTTAATTAGTTAATTATTTTAATTGTTGAGGTGCGACCAAAAACATGTTATCCTATAGTGTAGATCTAGAATAGCTATAAGCTTTATGAGTGAAGTAATTTACCAGTAAGTCTTCCCAAAAAGAAGACTGTCATTTTTGTTCAATACACTTTCCTCTTTGTGTTGGCAAGAAGGTTCACAGTGTAACATTTTCTTTTGTGTGTGGTTTCATTATTGTGGTTTTGGGTTGTTATCTTGGCCTGGGCTCCCTCTGAAGTTTGAAAGCAATGCTTTCAAGACCAGCAATAGAGATGTATCACTAATTCATTGGCAGATGTCTGCACAGTGCACACATAACTTTTTTTTTTAAAGCTTGCAGTCAAAATACATCGTCAATTCTTTCAGAATTTTAATGGAATCAATCTGTGTGAACATATTTTCATGTTGAAGAAACACTACAAAAATTACAACCTATTCTTTCAGTTGAGCAACACAAGATAATACTAACCAAGGTGTTCCAATCAGTAAAGTTTGACCAACGACACAGATGAATGCAATGAAGTCATTTCAGTTGGATAAATGTAAAATATGTACATTACATACTAGGTAAGTGCAAAATGAGAAACGCCATCACATGCATAAGGCACAGCAAACAAAAACAAACAAATCAGATAGAGGCAAAGCCAAATTACCAAACCATGCAATACACTTTAACTTGAAGGAACAAAAAGTGATGATGAATCAAACTTACCGTTTCTAAATGATTTGTTATGACATGTAAAAGGAAGATCTACCAATGCACTTCCTCATCAAATGTTAAATTTAACAGCATTCAAGTCAAGTCCTCCGACGAGTCTGTCTGTCCTCAATTTCAGGAAAATGAATTGAACAAAAAATATCCTTCATCTCAATGTCACAACACCCTTGGCCGTGACAGAATTAGGAGGGCTTTCACTCGAGTATTAGATTATGAAAATGATCCAGAATTGTGAAAAAGATGAGAATGCTTGGCTTCAGAAGTTCACTGAGTACTGTCAGCTTTTAGAAAACGAAAAGAAGCTGGCTGGTTCAAAAATACATGTACAGGCTGTTTTCTGGCTGATTAATTTCCCACCGGGTTTGAGGAGACATCCTAGGCAGCTGAAGACAGCTCACTGCCGATGTCAGCCATGATGCTGTGGATCCAAATGTCCCGCTCCTCCAATGTGGTGTCCACCAGGTAAACTGTCAACCGACGGTCCCAGAGCTCACCTGTCTCCGAGCCATCCTGCACACTCTCCACATGAGCAACCAGCGCACGCTTCTCCACGTGGTTTCTGAACAACATGGAGGCTTCTTCTGACCACTGACGTGTCGTCACACCTGGAGGATGGAGAGGAAATGTCCGGTTTGAGTATTGATACTAAACTTCAGGATCTCAATCAACTAAGTCACAAAGGAGCACCACTAAGATATTTCAACATTTTGGCAAATTTGACTATTGCCATAATTCCTATAGTCATAGGTTTTACATTTAATTGTTGGTGCATGTTGCTTTGAAATCCGTGGGGCAGTGACATGAGCTGCCCTGTCCCTCAATACTCATCAAATATACAGCCCAACAACTCCATGTGACCTACACATGTACCACACTATGAAATAGTCATGTATGATTATGTAACATTACGACACACAAAGCGAATACTCGAAACTACTTGCGCTTTTGAACTCACTCCTCCCAGCAGCCGTGTCTGAAACGTAGTTCCGGCTTCGCATTTGCCTCGAAAACAACTCGTCTCATAATGTTACTTAACTTTATTTGTTTTATTTGGGTGGGACAGTGCACATTAATGAACATAACAACATGTAAATGTGCCGGATTATAGCATTAATGCTAATTTCCATCCAGAGTCCCAAAAACATAAAAACAGTACAGTGTCAGAACAACATCGTATTATTAAAGATGTAATGTAGACAACAACTTGTGTCTCTGCCCCGCACATCTCAAAACAACATACACCGACAATTAAAGGTAATAAACGTACTCCTAAGACTATAGGGATTTTGGCAATAGGTGAATTTGCCAAAATGTTAGTTCATCCAAAATTCAAATTGCACTTTACTCACCCTCACGTCGATTAAGGGCTGGCAGAAGTTTCAGAGTTATCTGTGGCTTCTCTGAGTTACAGGGGGTCTCAGCGTAGCAGTGCATGTCCATATAACGGTTGCTAATGGATACCAACTGTCTTTGTAACAAAATAACACACCAAAAAACATCCAAATACCTCCACGCTGCTCGTATGTATTGTGTTGTATTGAAGCCCCGAAATGCAAAATTGTTCAGAAAAAAATTAAATGAGTCTATATTTCAAGCTTGTTAGTAGCAGAAGCTCCTCTTCCTGGTCCGTCCAAATCTCGCGAGATTTGTGCATTTACTGATGCAACAGTTATATGGACATGCAGTGCTGCATGGAACCCCATTGTAACTCAGACAAGCCCACGGAGGACTCTGAAATTTCAATTTTGAGTGAACTATCCCTTTAATGCCTATAAAATCAGTACAGCCACGAAAAGGAAATTATGACTGCACTCACCTGCCAGTTGTGCAGTGATAGCCTGGAAGGGCAACTGTCTGAACTCCTCTATGAGCGGCCTGATGGAATTACTTCGCACCAGCTCATGTTTGCCGTGATCCAGCTCATAGACAGACACCAACCCGTTGGCTAGAATCCCCTTCACCTGTATGCGGTGCCAGCTGAGTGGAGACAGGTGTTAGCTGAGTCATTAACCATCACAACAGCCACAGCACAGAACAGATTTACATTTACAGACAATTTTGTCATCGTATATAGTCCTACTTAACACAGCAGTGTCATCATATTGCATACCTTAATACTCTTTCAAGATTTGCATTAAATACACAAGAGGTACAAATTCTTATTAAATCCCTTACTTCTTGTCTATTTTGGCAGCAAACACATCTCCTTTCTGGATGTGTGGGGTTGTGTCAGTCTTCAACATCTGGTTATAGTAGAGGACCATCTCCCCCATTAACACCACCAGCTTATGCAGGTCCTGCCAGGGCTGCAGCACAAAGTAACCTGGGTGGCAGGCCACTGGCACAAACACATCCAAATTCTGACCGGGCTGAAAGGAAGAGGGGGGAATAGACATTACTACACACTTTTGTGGAGAATTTTCTGGAGGTCAAGTTATTACTGTAAGTGTTAAAATACACGTCAAATGGTAGATAAACTATAGTATGTACCTTAAATTGCTCACACATACAAACTTCATGAAGGTAAACACAAAAATAGTCATATACCACTAAAATACTTTAAAAGCTTTAAAGGGCCAATGAGGAGTTTTGGAAAAGCCAAGTGTTTTCACGCTGCCTCCGAGCACACCGTAGAATTCCTCCACCGGCGCAAGACGGACTCATGTTTTCATTCATCAAGGATTAAAGTCAGAGGTTCAAAGAGGTTCAGTTACCGTCGTAGTTCCGACCATAACGCCGCCCGAATCTGCGTTATTCTCATTTGCGTCCGCGAAACCGAAAGTAAGGAAACGCTGGTCGGCTCGACCAGCATGTCCGCCACCACTAATAATAACAAAATAATGATAGAGACAAAACGATATATTGATCGAAAATGGAGCCATTAACAAGTGTGGGTAGCGTAGATTCATCCACATTAACGTGAGACTGTTTTATAACCGAATAGAAACTCCTCGTTGGCCCTTTAAAACAGGACGTGTCATAATACAACTTCCTCTACAAAACAAAAAATTGTCCTTCTCCACCAGACCTGAGGAAGCTCCAGTGAGGGAGGCAGCTGAAGTGGCTGCTGCTCAGTTTTGGTGTTTGTATCCAGATGTGACAAGTTGTCAGCTCTGTGAGCAGGCTGGGGCAGTTCCTGAACACGTTTCCGGACCAAGCTGCTCAGAGTCGACTTCTCCACTAGAGCGCCCAGATAGGAGCAATGAGAAAACACAGGCATACAAAACACACTCATGTTCAGAGCTTCAAAATTAAAAATGTCAAAACCAGTGTGATTAAATGTAAATAAAAAAACAACAAAAATGTAGTCTTACCTGTGTCCCCGTTGGTTTTATTGCTTTTGATTGTGTTGTTGTTCTGTGATGTGATTTTCTGCCACAACTCTGAGCGAATCAGCTGATGGTTAATGCTGTTGTCCAGTTCCTGGCTGGCTGAACCAACAAAGAGGTACATGTAGACCAGCATGCCTCCTTTGTGCTCCTCTAACTTCAAGATCTGACAGACAGACACACAGACACATACAAAGTCAGAGAGACCTTGAGATCAGCATGACTAATCCACATTGTTGTCAAGAATCTGCCTCATAACCTGAGCTCTTAAAGCTGCAGCCTGTAAACATTTCTGCCAATAAAGCAGTCCTTTAATAAGGCCTTATTTGTAGGTTTAATTTGCAATGTGTCTACATATTTGGATTATGACATTTGGCTTTATGTTAGAGTATATTACCTTCATTTTACAGTCTTGAGAGTCAAGGACAGCCTCCTTCATCCACAGGACAGCCTCTGGACTCCAGTCTCCCTCAGGAACTTTGAGGTCGGCAAGCCGACACTTGATGGCCTAGACAGAGAAAGAGCGATACAGCATTAGCATCTTTAGAAACACAGTTTAAAGAGAGGTGCTGTACTGATTGGGCCTTTCAATCCTCCAAACAGACAAACAACTGACCTGTGGTGGGATTATGGTGCAGTCTTTGAGCAAAACAGGTGGGATCTCTCTGAGATCGGTCACCTCCACAGTTGCTGGGACACCCAAATCAATGTAGAGGATCTCAATCACTCTGTTGCTGAACATGTTAGTGATCTGAAGACAACAGAACACCTTAGTACTTTCAATGTCCAAAATAATTAAGCTTTTCAAAAAGATACTCAACATCCTGATCTTTACCTCCACTCTGGACCACTTTTCTTTGTAGCGGGCTAGACAGAACTTGCCACTGAAGGGTCTGGACACCAGGGACTCAGATGTCATCTGATTGGAATAAATACGGCAGTTTTAAAGGAAAAGAAAAACTGAGTTTGATGTTACAGCAAATGCAGCAGGAATGGGCGTCACTCTCGTCACAGCATTGACAATGGCTCAAATCACCTTCAACAGATCTGGATCTTAATGTGAAGAACAGCTAGAACCACAACCTGCCCACCTGACAGTCAGAAATGTATTTTGGAGGTAAACCGCTGAGTGCTTTGATACAGATTTTTGACACAGATTTGTGAGATCATTCAAGTACTGCAGTAAAAATTCTCTGAGAATCAGAGAGATGGCTTTGACTTGTATGTGGCTGCTTTATGTTTGCAACTCTGTCTTGCAAGTGCTTTTCATCAGCCATCAACAGTGGAAAAATAAACTGCAACGTGTTGGAAAGGTTTCAGAAATGTGTGACAACAGTATTGTGTGTTTGATTTAGTGAGTGTTTACTCTCAGTCTAAATATTTGGAGAGAGTCATCCATGCTTTTATCGCATCATATCTCAACCACTGTAAAATCTTGTTTGTCTACCTCAGTCTCTAACAAAACAAGCTGTGCAATCAACATAAGGGTCTATTTATACAAAGCACAACAAGCTACTGCTTTGATGAGTGCTGTTTAAGAACATAGTGTAGTTTTGATAACCAGGGACTAATCTGTAAATTCAAACTTGTGTGTTATCGTGACACGTTACATCCTCTCTCTCTCGTATCAAGCAGCAATTACAGAGCCATGCCTGACAATTACACTGCAGCTACCCTTTATATCATCACTCTAAAACCTGAACTGTGCAAGTGGAGGTATTTTGTACTGTGAAACCTTGTCTACCTGGGAGACGAAGAAGGCCTCAACTTTTTCCAGTAACTTGCCAAGTCTTGCTGTTCCTCTGGAGGGCAGCTGGCAGTAAATGATGCCATCTGCGCATACATTTGTGACACACACATCCTGGTAAGTCACATTTACCTACAGGCAACAGAAAGAGTCATGTATAATTAAATGAGGAGGACTGACAACAATTATATGTCAATGAGTGCTGACAAGGCTGCAGACTTCCTGTAACACATAACTGGCTTCTGTTGGAATAAACAGATTCATATGTGAATGGTGCAACAGCACCACTCAGTGGCAGCCCTGATAAAAAGAAATCCCCCTTGTGGCACACAAGAGTGCTGCCGTAATGTGGTGTTTTATCACTCTACATATGATTAATGCTATAACTCACAGTCAGGGGGTTGTTCATGGTGCTGTCCTGCAGAGTTTTGAGGCAGGTGGAATTAATGTTGACATCTTCATCTTGTGAAGTGTCGTAGAGCACCGCCACAGGCATCTCGGACTGTTGAGAGGGCTCCAATGTTTCCATCAGCAGAATCTTCCCTACTGCCAACTTGTCCAGGGTGGACAGGACCAGTGGGTGGGAGCTGACAATCTCTAAACCTGATGGGTTAAGACAAATTGGAAGAATGGAGCAAAAAAACAAATGCAGGGCTATTAATGTCTCATTGCTAATATTGGCAAATGTAAATATTTTGTACTTGTTAGACAGGGAATACGGCTGTGATATCTTACCCCAACATGAGATCAGGAATAACTGACCTTCATTTTGTACGTACCTGCGAGTCGAACATTCCTAGCCTGGAAAGGCAGGCTGAAAAAATCTTGGTGCAGCTCAAACAGATTCTTCAAATTTGTCTCGACAGAAAAGCCATAGTCCACATAATAGACCTGCCAGACAGACATGCAAAAACACTCACCCATGCTGTAGCTACAAGACGTCTTTTCTTCAAGCAACTTGACAACCCCCGACCCTTACTACAATCAGCTATGGTAGGTTCATTACCTTGACCTTGTTGGGCTCCATAACCTCGATGATCTGGGCCCTGGCCAGCTCATCTGCATCGTCCCCTCTGACCGCTGCCAGCTGGCCGACAACAGGCTTAGACAGATGTTGCTGGGGTGAGCCTTCGTTGTAGAAGGAGCGCATTGCGTCCTCCATGGCCTCCTGGGAATTGGAGTAGTTCTCACCGACATATCTGGTCAGAAAGACAAATGTTTTAGGTTCCAACTCTGCATGGCCGTGGTGGTCTCCAAGACAGTAAGCTGATTATTATCTCTACGAAATCTGTTCATGGTTGTAGTTGCATATATTTGTTTTCATGTTAAAATTGCATCACAATTTTAAGAAGAAGTTTAAGATGCAGCTTGCCACATCTGATGCCAATGTATAATATGGACAAATATGAAGATGACATCTTTAACAATTTGCACCTTACAGTGGGGGAAATAAGTATTTGATCCCTCTCTGATTTTGTAAGTTTGCCCATTCACAAAGAAGCAAACAGTCTATAATTTTAATGGTAGGTTTATTACAATAGTGAGAGATGGAATATCAAAAAAAAAATTCAGGAAATCACTTTAAATAAAAGATATAAACAGATTTGTATTTTATCTAGGGAAATAAGTATTTGATCCCCTGGTAATGAATGGCTGGTACTTGGTGAAAAAACCCTTGTTGGCAAGCACAGAGGTCAGACATTTGTTGTAGTTAATGACCAGGTCTGTGCACGTATCAGGAGGAATCTTGGTCCACTCCTCTTTGCAAATCATCTCCAAATCCTTAAGGTTTCGAGGCTGTCATTCGCAACTGCTTCAGATCCCTCCACAGATTTTCGATGGGATTAAGGTCCGGAGACTGACTTGGCCACTCCATGACCTTAATGTGATTCTTTTTGAGCCACTTCTTTGTTGATTTGGCCATATGTTTTGGGTCATTGTCGTGCTGGAAGACCCATCCACGACCCATTTTCAGTGCTCTGGCGGGGGGAAGAAGGTTGTCACTCAGTATTTTATGGTACATGGCCCCCCACCATCTTTCAATCAATGTGATGAAGTCATCCTGTTCCCTTAGCAGAGAAACAACCCCAAAGCATAATGCTTCCACCTCCATAGTTGACGGTGGGGATGGTGTTCTTGTGTCCCATTCTTGAGCAGGGGTCCCCAGGTCCCCCTGCTCAAGAATGCACATGTACAGGTCTGTCTGAAGTCCACTAATGATCACCTGAATGATTCAGAGAAGTCTTGGGAGAAAGTGCTGTGGTCAGATGAAACCAAAATTGAGCTCTTTGGCATCAACTTGACTCGCCGTGTTTGGAGGAAGAAAAATACTGACTATGACCCCAAGAACACCATCCCCACCGTCAAGTATGGAGGTGGAAGCATTATGCTTTGGGGTTGTTTCTCTGCTAAGGGAACAGGATGACTTCATTTGATTGAAAGATGGTGGGGGGCCATGTACCATAAAATACTGAGTGACAACCTTCTTCCCCCGCCAGAGCACTGAAAATGGGTCATGGGTCTTCCAGCACGACAATGACCCAAAACATATGGCCAAATCAACAAAGAAGTGGCTCAAAAAGAATCACATTAAGGTCATGGAGTGGCCAAGTCAGTCTCCGGACCTTAATCCCATCGAAAATCTGTGGAGGGATCTGAAGCTTCGAGTTGCGAAGTGACAGCCTCGAAACCTTAAGGATTTGGAGATGATTTGCAAAGAGGAGTGGACCAAGATTCCTCCTGATACGTGCACAGACCTGGTCATTAACTACAACAAATGTCTGACCTCTGTGCTTGCCAACAAGGGTTTTTTCACCAAGTACCAGCCATTCATTACCAGGGGATCAAATACTTATTTCCCTAGATAAAATACAAATCTGTTTATATCTTTTATTTAAAGTGATTTCCTGAATTTTTTTTTTGATATTCCATCTCTCACTATTGTAATGAACCTACCATTAAAATTATAGACTGTTTGCTTCTTTGTGAATGGGCAAACTTACAAAATCAGAGAGGGATCAAATACTTATTTCCCCCACTGTATGTTAGCTTATCTTAGCTGCACTGCCAATTTAAATTGCATTAATGCATGATTACATGTGGCCCTACCTCACAGTGACCACATTGCTGCTCTTAGCATCAGTGACCAGCACAGAGGGAAACTGCTCAGAGGGAGGAACCAGACTGGGAGGAATCAGAGGACCCAGCACCTCCAGCCCAGAGGGCAGGGGTTGACTTCTGTACTCCTGGCTTTCTTGGCTGTCTGTGGCTTCCATGTCTGTTTTGCTGGAGTTATACAAGATGGCCTAAACACCACAAAATACAATACACAAAATAAATGAGACATCAATATGTGCAAATAAAGACAAACGGATGAGAAAGAGTGTCCCTGAGCTGTCAGAAGAATCATCTCAGGGACACTAGCTGGAAAGCAATGTTCACTTGTCACCATCAAGAGAGTAAATTATGAGAGTTAGAAAATCAATCTTTCAAGGAGACAATGTGGTACTGTTGATGATGATTGCTTATCGCTTTCACTTACCTTGTTCTTATTGCCTGGAATGGGGTACTCCACAGTGCATATATCCAGCAAAAGAGAGAAGTTCTTGAGCACATGCTCAGGGAACGGTGTCTTGTATGTGTCCAAAAACAGTGCAGGCAAAGCATGGGCCCACAAGCCAGTACTGTACTTCGACAGAAGCTCCTCTAGTCTCTGACGCACCTCAGCTGACACAGTGGCCGCAGACGTTTTTGGAGTGGGATCAGAGGGCGGGGAAAAGGTGACCTTCATAAGGGATAAAATATCAGTGCCCGGTTGGACAGGGGAGGCTGGTGCAGAATCCCTGAGCGGTAAAGTCCAGCTAGGGGCCAGGGGTCGAGTGTTTTGGTTGTGGGCAGGTGTGGTCAAGTTGGGATTATCTTTACATCCACCACTGGGACTGATCGGAAGACTGGCACACGGGGGCAGTCGGGGAGCTAGTGCTGGGTTGCGGGCAGGGCTGCGCAACGTGACTGGGGATAAGACCTTGACTGGAGAGACAGAAATGCACTGTGGGGGGAAAACGAAAGTGGGCTGAGCCAAGGGGCTTCTGGGGAAAACCCTAGGTTTAGGGACAGGGGGAGACGGGGAGACTTTTACAGGTGTTGAGGGATTTGAAGAAACGTGTAAGGTGTTGGCGCTTGGTGATGTTGGAGGGGAGTTGTTGGTGCCACTGCTAGTGACAACAGATGGCTTGGAAGGCAGAGGAGGGTAGACCAGCCGGTCAACTCGGTTGGTGCAGGAGGGTTGCTCCACCTGTCAAGGCCAAATGAGCAAGAGACGGTGAGAGAAGGAAATATGATTCAACTCCTTTTAATACATGCTAATGCTCTATAATTGAAAAAAAGGCACAATTAATTTCTGTTCTGTTCAATTGTGAATCTTCAAACTGTGTCATTAATGTTTTCTCTGGTTAAGAACTAGAAAAATTAAACATCATTTAGAGAATGCAACTGAAACACACTAATTGAAAAAATTAATCTGATCTGAACCATTGATTTCCTCACAGCATTTTCCCCAATGTCCCAACATTGGATTTGTTTCAAATGCATCGCAGTCAACAAACTGATTATAAATGAAAAAGAAAAACTCTATGTGGGTGGCCACTGCAGTGACAAACCTTGGTGTTGATGTGTGTTTTTACATACAAAAAGTACCATCTCACCATGCAGATGTGTGTCCACTTTTCCAGGTCTTTGAGCACCTGAGGGTGGAGCGTCTCACCAAACATTTCGCTGTAGACAGTAGATATTTTCGACATCCACAGTCCACTGTAGTAGCTCTGCAGAAGTTTAGTCATCCGGCTTTGCAACAGCTCCACGTCATACACACCAGACTGCAGGAGGAGATTTGATTCATCACCACACACATGCCCCCATGCTGTTTTCATTTGGACTGTCTTGATATGATGATATAAAAACTACTAACAAAATATAAACTGGAAAAGATAAATGCTGTGACATCACTAATGAGCGTGAGGATATACTTTAAATAGACTAGACTTTAAATACCAAGCAAACACACATTTTCCTCTTGCAGCTTTCTTTTTAACTAAGGTTGGAGGTGCTTGCCTCGTGACTAAATATATGTAGAGCTCCTAGCTGGCAGCTCCTTAAGATAGTGATCAAAGCTGTGCAGTCAATACCAGTACAAATGGCATGAGTGAGTTTTTCTGTACCTGTGATTGGTTTTGTCTGGGGGCCGGTTCAGGAGGCTTCTCTGTGTAACATACAGCAGAGGAAGAGAGAAATGCTAACAAGATCTGGTATCAGCGTCAGTGTTAATCTGATTCTCATACATCAACTTATTTATGTTTTGGTAATGTTGTCAAATCTTGATATTATACTGTAGAACGCTCTGCAGTTACTTTCCCAATGACATGTGTAAAACAGTTCTGCTGGGTTTTTTTTGGTTTTTTTTACTTTTTCCGACATTGCTCAACAAGGTTTATCTAGTGCATCATTATAAAGGCAGATGGTTATATATTTTAATCAACTATAAATGGCTCCATAAAGCCCGATTCCTATATCTTATAACATCTATTTACTATGACCCTAGGCCGGCCATGTGTGAAAAGGCTCCACTGGAGTCAAATGCACCCTTATACAGTAGTGGTAAAACATGTTGTATTTAAAATGGTTTGATGACGATGATTCTAAAATGTGCCATTCAGAATACACTACGTGAAGCAGAGTTCACTTGGTTAATAAACTGTGGTGAATAAAATGACAACACAAACCAAGAGGGTCCAACATACCTTGCGGCTTGTGGCAGTTTGCAAAGTTCTTCTCTGTCCTGTTGAAAACACAGTCTGTTAAGTAAATTGTACTTTTCATAGCATCGTTGTCATTCAATACAAATGTCTTCCCGAAGTTCTAAATACAAGGATAAGATGATACAGATTTGTTTAGTTGTGTTTTCAACGTAATATGAATAAGACTGTCTGTATACTGATATGATAACCCCATATCCGAAACTAGACTAGAGGGGGTAAATCACTGTACATGATATATCATGACCTATATCATTGTTTAGACATTGAAAAATTGTCCATAAGAAATATTTTACAACTATTTACAAATTAATTTGTATGGCAACTTAAAAGGTGCGTCTGTATGTGTGTGTTCACCTGACAGGCATGGGACACTGTTTCACAACTTGTTGAGAAACCGGTTGTCGGTGTTCGACTGGTGTAACGGAACTAAACCTTTGATCCATCTGCCTGATGTTTGGGCAGAACACAAGCAAAAACTTTAGTTAATTCATCTTCAAAGTCTGAATTAACTCACATTTTGGTTACAGAAATGACTCACTATGTTGGTTTGTAGGTGTTTGTCTTGTTGACAATCTAACCAAGACTTAAGTGTAGCCAATGGTGATTATCTAAAAGATAAAAGCTGCAGCACCACAATGTTTACCTGTAATCCCCTGCTGCACTGGTACCTCTGTAGCCGGCATGGGAATAAAAACGGTTCCCTGCCCAGTTAGAGACACCAGCAGCTGACGGCTGGCGCAGAGAAGACCTTGGCCTCACTGGATGTGTGAAAAAAGTGTTAACAGAGCAGGTTAGGTGATGTGATGTTGAAAACAAAGTTATGTATTGATGAATGATAAGGAATCACCAAGAGGGATTTTGGAGGCTCATGCTGTCGCCTCTCATCCCATGCAGATCCTCATCTACTATTCACCAGAGACTCTTTACAGTGTGTTACCATTCTGTTAACATGAAGGCATTTAAGAAACAAAGCCACACTATGCTTGTAGCAAGTGTCTCCTACCATTGAGCATGTAGGGGTTGGAAGGTTTGAATCTCATCTTGCAGTTGATGACTTGCGAACGACCAGATTTCTTTGTAGTCTTCTGCCTGGCCACGAGCTCAGCAATGTGGGCCGTCTCTTTGCACACGGCAGCAAAGCATGTCAACTGCAGGGTAGATTCATTGTTACGCTTACAGACACATGGAAACAAGTCACAACACTGCTTGTAAACAGGCTACATATGCCAAAATACAAACAACATTTTAGAGTCTCAATAATTTTTGCAGATGCTAACTGGCCTGAGCCAGTAGAAAGAAAGATGCAAAAATATATAGGTCAGCCCTCACCTCACCCATTCGGTACTCCAACCTCACCACAGACGGGATGCTCCTGAGAAAGTCCTCCAGTTTTGAGTAGCCGAGCTTCTTTAATGGGATAGGCTCTCCACAAAGTGACCGGTACTCTGACTGAAGCTTGTGCACGGACACGCCTGACTTGCTGGACTGAAGTACAGACCGCAACATTTTCTTTATAGACTCACTGTCCGACATCCTGGTAAAAACACACATTGAAGAAACAAATTAAAGATCATTGATGTCAAAAATGTACATTTTCCATAGTCATGTGTTATGTCATTGGGGTTAGTTGCATTTCTGTCAATACTGGGTCCAGAGTCACGTTTCACATGACTTTAGAAAAAATGCCAATAGAGGAAAGGAATACTATGACAGCAAACCAGTTGATTGAGTCTACATGGTATAATGTAATGTGGTATAGTGGAGTTCAGTGCATGAATGTGAGAGTTTCAGGTTGTTTAGTAAATTTCATTCAACATCATACACAAAAGGAGAATTAGTGACATGATGAAAACAGCAACATACGTACCTGGAAATGACAATCGTGTCTTTACTTATTGCCCTCACCAATTAGTTTGATCCTGCTTGCTTAGCATTTAATGACTAATTGTTACAATGGACATTGTCTCCAAGTAATAGAAACAAGGTACGGCGGGGAAACCAAACCTGTCTCGACGTCCTTCAGACTAACGAACAGCACATCACCAAATTTATATGGTAACCCAAGCCCTAACGTGACACGTGATGTAGTGTGGTCGACAGCTCGGTGCCTAGGACTTGGATCTAACGTTAGTTTTATAAATAAGGTTAAATAGATTTTAGACCAATCAATACCCTGTAAAAAACAAAAAAAAACACCGACATTGCTGGACACCGAGCATCTATTCGATCAACTCTCATAACAGTTACACAAATTAACATTGAACATGTGGACGTTGCTAACAGCTAGCTTGGCTTACGTCGGCTAACGGTTAGCGCCATATGGTTAGCGCGTGGCAGTTTGTTCGGCGCTAGCTAGAAAATAAAGTTCTTGTAATGTTTTCGACCCCGGTTCACATTGTACAAAGAAACAACATTCATCGGCGACGAGCAACTAAACATTAGAACGAAACGTGTTGATTTCATGAGATATTTTCATTTTAAAATTACCTTTCACTTATGCGTAGATAGCCAACCGCTCCTTGGTCTTTTTCCACCAACTCAATCTCACGCAAGTGTACGCCCACAGGGTCAAAAGGTCACGTCAATACATTTTTCTTAATTAAATTCAACAGTTAATTTTAATATTTATGTAGAAAGCTAATTTAAACTTTTACAGAATAAAAAATATATTTTTTTTAATGGCATTTTTGTTTTTATATAACTGTAAGCATTTGTACTAAAAGTAGCTTATTGTATGTGCAGCAAAGCCATACTGTTTAATGCTATACGATTTAATGGTTACAGCATCTACGTGTAAAAGTTTATTTACAAAAAACATCATAACAACAAACATGACAAGCAGAATACTTGTGCAATAGTAAAATAACATACGGTAATAACAAAAAGAGGCCCATAAATAGACTGGATGAATGCCAATCCCTGGATAGGCACAGTAGGCTTCCTCCATTCACCAAGATGCATCAATTAAGTCCTCAGATACAATTTTGGGTTCCTAACCATATGGATATGTATTTCTTTGATGATAGGGCAATGTTTAACAGTTCTCTGGTGGTGTGACTATGATTTCTGGAGATGAATGTGGTTCTTCTTGGTGACCCTGTGTTTGTGAGGCCATGGCCCATGCTTGCACTGCTATGTTGGACTGGGGAGACAATGATGCCTCTAATGATGTCAAGGAGAGGTGGTGCTTTCTTAGCAGAATCAGATGAGGGTTTCTCAGTAGAGTATAAGACAACATCCAGCGTCTCCTGGCCCTGCTATTCACAAGGGGTTCTGCAAAAAAAAAAAAAAAGTTAGACTAAATAAACTTTAAATGAAGAAAAAAATCATCAGAAAATGAGCTAAATGGCACTAAATGATATTTTGGTTACAAGTTTTGGTGCATATTAGACAGTGAACAGGTGGAAGCAGCAGGTATTTAGTGAATTATGCATGTCAGAACTACACACCCACACCCACATACACCCACCAGATGGCATGTTGCTGAATGTGGAGTATGCAGATACTGTGTGTTTCTCCAGTTTATAGGAGACCAGCAGCTGGCAGAAACACACCATGACTGGATTGCTGTGATAGTGATCAGCAAAGATCATCCCGATCCAAGTACTGTAGCCTGGAACAGGAGAGAAAGTATGTTCGATCCACTCACCCAAAAAAATAGCACTGCTTTGACTGTATATCACAGTACCAGTACGACAGATTTATTTTTCTTTCCATTTATATCACTATTTTCTGTTCTTGTCTTGGGAGACACTGCATGCTAATGCTTTGTGAAATGCTGCCATCTCTTGGAAGTTTTGGGTGTGACTTCATTTTGACTTGCACATGTTTTTGGGTGAAATGAAGCTCACCAGCATCCATGTTTTCATATCCTCTCTGCATGATGGTTCTGTCAATGCGGGACACCAGCCATGTTCCTACAACCATGCTGCACAGCAACCTCAGGATACAGTTGCTGACCCCCATCACCACATTGTAGAAAAAGAAGAAGTAGTTGAAGCAGTGGAACGCCTTCCTGAAGAGGAGAGGGAGGGGAAACTCTTAAGCCGCTGCACTGTGAAATGCCATCACATGCCATTTTTACCATATCTGTCTTACTGTGTGGAGGTCGGGGGAAACATCTAAGCACTCCACAACCGATATGCACACTTAAGAAAAGAGCAATAAGGACAACAAACAAAGTAGGATACAGAGAACACAAACATTTCTAAATTTATAAAATCACACACACTGACATTTATGGATTTGGTTAAATTCAAAACAGCGCAGATAGGTAATGTACAAAGCAAGAAATAATCTAATAAACAGAGAAAGAGAAAGAGGCTATACAGTAATCTAAGGGGTGATCTAAATAAAATTAAAAAAAAACATAAAATAAGAACAACAATGAAAATCATGTGCATATCAAGCTGTGGGGGACTTTGTGGAACAGGAGCAAGAGAGGTAAATATTTATACTGTAGGTAAATGGAAAATGAAGGATTACAATAAATAGCTAAATATATGGGATATTATGGATATTTATGTAGGCTATTAGGTTTCATATATCTTTATGTAACCCATGATGAGCAGAAAGGGGTGGGAATGCTAAAAAAAAGTGTATCCTTCTTCCTACTCCTTTTTCAAATGTGTGCATATTATGATTTGATGATACTTCTTTTTTTATTGTTTTTTTTTTTCATTTTATACAATTTGAAATAAAATTCATTCGTTCACATCACCTGCCTGTTCCAGCAAATAATTGAAGTCACTTTATATTGTTGAGTAAGTAAGGAAATGCAAGTTTTATAACTACATCGTCCTGCAATGTCGTCAACAAGTTACTGTGTTAATCTACTGTGTTAATCTACTGTCCTATTACCTGCACTTCCCTCTTCCATTGTTTCATTGTTTGCTGACAAATAAAGGACCACGGTTTAGTGCCAGATCAGTCTGATAAGAATAAGAATAAGAATGACTTTATTAATCCCCAAAGGGAAATTAGTTTGTATGTCAGCTCATCTACCATTTGCATAAGAATTAAAAAGCTGTTTAGCTCAGTGGGTAGAGCAGGCGTTCCTGCATCCGGCTCCGGATTGGATTCTGACGTGGGTGGCCTTTTGCTGCATATCACTTCCCCCCTCTCATTTCCTGTCTCTGTCAACAATACTATCAATTAAAGGCAAAAAGCCCAAAACGGATTTTGGGCTTTTATCAGATCCCTATTCTGATTCCTGATAACACGCCACAATAGCAGTGTCAGTCGAGTATTTCTGGATGTGGCAGGACTCAGAATTGTATTTGAGGTCTTCTGTATACAATGTGAACAAGAATAAATCCAGGACAGTCCCCTGTGGAGCCCCCGTGCTGTTCATTAATGTCTCTGAAACACAGTCTGTGGCCTGTCTGCCAGTCAGTGATCCAGGAAAGAAAGGAGGGATCTACTCCCTCTGTGAACTTAATGGCTTGATGGTTATAGCTATGACCGACACACTTAATATTAATACCAAAATATACCAACCTGTTGTTGAGAGCAAGAGGTTTTTGTTTATCTGTAGGAGATAGCTTGTCCTGGAGGAAGAATATCTGAACCAGAACTATCTGGAGAATCACCAGGGCAATCACAACACCAATGGTCAGGCTGAGAGACACATGAGAAAAGAAACAACTGATCAACGGTCACTGTCTATCTGTCAGTCAAACCATTCACTTATATGTCTGCAATTACAGGGAGGGCAGACTTACATGATGATCCCCAGGTTAGAGAGCATGTTCAGGACTCGTCCATGCCGTATAGGAAGAACCAGCCCATAGACCAAGAGCAGGGCAAACAGGAAGTGGACAAAATGAACAATCAGATAGCCTAAGAAATAAAAGGAAAACCACATTATGCAATTATTTCATATATCTCATTAGGTTTTACCACTTCAAAAAGCAGAGGAAGCTTAACTGTGCAATCATATCTTGCATGACAGAAAGAAAGAAAGAAATTAATGCAAATGATCTCAGCAAATGAAATGTTTCCGCCAGACTTTTCACTGCATTCACATTTGCGCAAATGCCATGAATCTGTAGGTATTTTTATTTAAACACCACTATTTTAGAATAAAGCTGTCTATATGATACTTTAAGGCAGTTTGCTGTTTATTTTCCAGACATTTCCTGACAAAAGAATCAAATAAATCACAAGTATCTGTTCTTTTTTACTGAGATACTTTGTTTTCTTCCTTTATGTTTGGTCAAGACAGTTTGATGTTATTTGTGAAACCACATGAAAAATAAATAAAAACACAATCAGATGATATTATGATCATATCACATCTGATTTTTTTTTTGTGGTTGTTTTGGTGACAGAAACTCACCCCACAGTGTGAATGCTATCTGCCATCCAGAGTATCTTGCAATGGAAGCCTGTGAAAATCAACCATAATAGTTTGTGGGTCAATGTGTGAACTAGATATGCATAATAATATGAAAAGCTTAACAGAATGAGATAAAAAGATTCACAGATGCACACAAAAAAACATTTGCATCTGTTTGAAACACCCAAACGGACGTTCACACATTTACAGCCCCAAATGTGTGATTGGTTGAGCTGTGTTTTTTTTTTCTTCTGTGTTTAGACAAGCAGCCGCAATCTGTTCTCCACTGTGGGAGCCTTGTTAAGATGGCTGAGAGCCAGGACCAAACTGTGATAATCATGTTGTATTTCTGCAGAGCTGCTGGGATGCAGTGGCTCGGCTGTGCGATTTTCAATGTGGAGCCCCCAAAAAGGCACACACACTGACCTGCAAACACTATCTGGGCCAATGTCACTGTCAGTGTGTGTGTGTTACTTACAACGCTGACAGCCGAACTAGGGTTATGGAACTTCTCAGGGATAAAACCTCTCTGTCCTTTCCACAGTCTCCTCAAGTGTTTCCTATAGCATCAGTACACCATGTGATAGCTGGTGAAAAAGTCTCTTTAAAACCTAAACATTGTTATTCACTTCCTCATATTTGTTTTTCAATTAACACATTTGAATTAAAATATCAATACATTTTCTTTGTTTCATATATTGTAGGATGTCCTACCTGTAACAAGCCAAAACGTGGAAGGTGTAGGCAACAGAGTTTAGACTAGCAAAGATGGTAGTAGCCAGCCAAGACTCTGGGAGGGCAGAGAAGAAGTTATTTCTGGATTTATCTAATCAAGGAAACCAGATTTATGCTGTCTACCATGCAGCTCATTGATGCACCAGACTGTAAGGGGGTGTAGGCCAACTCACTCCTTGCCACATCAATGAACTCCTCCAGCTGTGGTATCATGGCTCCCAGAGCTTCCGTCTGGTTACAAGAGGTAACCAGATATTCCAGTGTGTTCTTCCATTTGTCTACTTGGTCAAAAGCCACATCACTAAGGCTGTAGTCCGCTAGAGTCATCTAAGAAATTAGAAATGGTCAAATGAGTACACCAGGACCTGAAGCAGGTTTAGTAGCATTTTCTAAAACAAAGCCTGTTATTTGGAATTGAAAAAGATGTCTTGCTGTGTCTTTACCGTGTATAGGCCTATGAGAGATATAATGACGGTGCCGATGATTCTGTTGGGAAACTTGAAGTAGGGGTCCCACTCATACACTTTTCTCTGGAACCAGTTGAGTGGCTTCCTGCAACACATGAACCTCTGTGAATACTGTGTACTGTATATGTCCATGTCTATTGCTGCTGTCAAGCGTTATGTGAATGCTACTGTAATTACATTGCAACATCTGGAATCTTTAATGTAGCATGAGTAGCATATTACACATTTCAAACTCTGACATTAATGCAGTTGAAAAACTGACTCTCAAACATCGGAAGCTTAAGCTTACCAATATCACTTGAAGACACTAGACTGGTCAAGATTTCATGTACAGATACATTTAATTGCATTGCCAAACAACAGGAAAATAATTCAACGTGTGTTTCTTTAATATATTTTGTGAAAACACGTATACCACTCAATATTCAATATCATTTTCACACCACAGTGAAATTAATGGCCAATTGTGCCTTATGATTATGTTCTTTTAAATATTCCTACATGATTATTGGTCACCTGGTTAAGAGCAAAACTAGTGGGCATCATAACAGACATACAAGTATTGTCATCATCAGTTAGAGAAACTCTTGAAAGCAGCATTGGTGCATGTGGATGAGAGTGTGTTCTACCTGTGTGTGGGTATTTTTGTCAGCAGTCTCTTAACATGCTGCACCTGGTGTAGCTCATTCAGCTCCTCGGGGTCCTGGCAGCAGATTCAGCAGATTTATTCCCACACAGAGTTATTATTCAGGAATTCAGGGGGGGAGAAATAGTTATATAATCACTGCACATGCTTCATTAGCGACAGAAAGTGTATTGGTTAGTGTTACCTAAAATGTTAAGTAGTTATTACATCACCACATATTTTGGGAGAACAACAAGAATCACTTGAGTAATTTGTATTTTTTTTCAGCCCAGCTCACCTCCTCTTCCAAGTGCAGACGTATGCGAATATCCTTGACCAGAATGTACACAAATCGACCCAAGAGGAAGACGAGGGACAGGATACAGGGCCACTGGACAATTACCTTCTGGTGTTTCCCTAAAATCTTTAATTTCATACAGATTTATTCACTTCTCTTTCCATTCCATAAACTTCATCTAGCTTTCATGGTTTTTAGTGTTCACCTACCTGACCACCAGGACAAGTGAATGTATCCCAGACTACAATGATGATCCTACAAACACATTATTAACACGTTATTTTGATGTTTTTGTTACTTCTATGTTTTATTAGTTGTTCACGTAGTATATTGTTACCACTCTATCATATAAAAACCCTTTTGTGAGATATAATGTATATCTGAACATATAAATGAATGTCTACCAGCACAGAGAGTAGAGTATTCCCAGCACAGCACCAGGTGTTCTGAAAGGTGTGGACAGACAGGCAAAGAAAGGGAAATACACAAGGCCCACTTCTAAAGCGCCAACCAGGAACACTATGGCTGAGGAGAAAAGTCAGGAAACATCATGTCAGGCAGTGTGCAGTATGTGTTTACTCTATGCATGAAAGTATTTGAATTATTTACAAAAAACAGAAGATGGAGGGAGTACCTCTGGCCCAGGCTGGGACCGTGAAGGGGATGTAACGTTCAGAGAAGAGCAGCAGGACACTGCTGGACACGGCACCAAATGCAAACCCATAGGACCAACGGTTACTGAGGCTGCCTATAGTATCCAAAGGCCTGGGGCACATTAATGAGAACACACCATAAACATGAATACAGCTACATTGCTGATGTGGTTACCATGGAGTTTGTAACTTCTACAGTACTTCTACTTGACATATTCAGTGTTTTTGGTGTTGACTTACACCACAATGGCAAAGCGCCCCTGCAAGAAGGGCAGTCTGTGGTCGATGGCCAGTCTCTGGGATCTTCTCTGAAGGAATGAGAGCACCCCAACAATCAGTACCTGAAAGACAAACAGATTACTACATCATACATAATTCAACACGTCAGTAATCAACTGAAAAAAGATTTTGCATGACTAAGTTTTATGTGACAATGAAAGAGAATAGAAAAAATATGTCCTATCTGAGTTTTTTTCTTGCTCAAGCTGCTGTCCCTTCTTGCTCATTCACTGCTGGTGAATATACTGTAAGTGTGTAGTTTTGTATGAACATCACAGTATTACAGCCAAATGTAATCATTAATAACTTGCACTGATGTTTATTTTAGAGTATGATACAAAACAAAATGCCAATTCTGACAGCTACCAGACAGACATTGCCATATGGCTACAACTTTTCCAAGAAAGACAAGTGTGATTATAGTAAGTTGACCTTTGTTTTCCTTTTTTGTTTGTTTGTTTATTTATGTTGCAGGTTAAATGGACAAACAACCTACTGCTGGTATGAGTGACAGGTGCAGGAAGAGATCCATTGAGATCCCATTTTCACAGTCCTCAACTGTGAAGATCCTGGAGACACGGTGACAATAATGTAAGAGAGCACAGCTGACAGAATCCAGGGTTGAAAAGACAGGAATAAAATGAAACTGAATGAAGCAGAGATGAAGCTAACTGAGACAATGACTGAACTTAACTAAACAGAAAAGTTAAAAACTAAGCAGATGTGGACATCAGAACAGATGTGCATGTTTATGCAACCGGCAAGTCATCAACATATAACAATACGAGTTCTACTGATGTGAACTGTAATCCTTCTGATGATATAATCCCATGTTCATGTCCTAAAGAGCTGCTGGAATCAGGTTGTTTATCCCAAATTAAACCCAACAGTAACACAACCAACTGACAGCTGAGAGTAATAAAGTAAAGAGCAGCGTCGTAATGTTAGTAATGTTTACTTACTCACGCTCCACTTGGTTTCTAATCATCCTTAAAAAGTCAGCTCTCTTAAGCCTAAAGAGCCTCGTTCCTCCTCCACAGTCAAGATAAAGGAAGTGAATGTGGATTGATACCTCTGCTCCGCTTCCTGGTTTTCAACCATGTGACTCGTACATTTGACCTTTGACCTCAGGATATAACACTTTGCTTTATGTCATCTCTTCACGTGTGTGTGTCTGTGTGTGTGTGCCCCTGTTTTCACTCTCATTTTTCTCTATCATATCATCACCACACACACACACCCATACATGAGCATTATTGACCACTGTGTTACTCAGTATAAGAAGTGTAAACAATTACTTCACCAGAGGAGATAACCAACCGATCATTCACCTCCTGTCTCCGCTTTAGAAAGAATGTACCTCAGGCTGGGTTATAGTAACTGCAAAGAAGCCTTTCCCTTCTTTCCCTTCTTCTTTTCCTTCTGCAAAAGCTGCATGTTTGAATTTCAATTATTTTTAAATTCTAGCATCTGTTTTATACATGATCCAACTCACTGAGCTTTGGATTTATTTGATAAAAAGAAAAAAGACAACATTACAAGGATGTTCATGCTGATTAATTTTTATTACACAAAGCATTTATTTCAAAAATCCATGACAAGACATGTTATCCAGCTCTGATTTGACACTGTGGTGGTGCCATCGCCTCCTGCACAGTTTAGCAGCTCCCATCCTTGGCGACCAAAATTTCCATCTTGATGAATCTGCGGAGAGAATGACAGCATCATTTGACTATGATTCATACTGTGCTGCTTGGCTGAGTGTAGGTGCAAGAAGTGAAATTAAAAAGTATTTTTGGAAAATCTCCACATCACTGTGTCTGCTGAGGTAAGGTCAAGCTAATGATGCTCAGCAGCATGGACAAAGATATAAAAGCCATCAGTAATGATTTTCAGCCACAACAGCAGCATAGCTTTAGGATGATAATGTTAGATCTTTGGTCCAGACTTAAATCTACTCAATGGACTGGTACAACATTTATTACAGACATTCATGTCCCCATCACAATTATTTATGATAATTATCCACTCATTTTTCACCTATGGCTAACCCCCCCCCCTCTCTCACACACACACAGCAGCTGTTCAAGAATACAATTAGCCTAGTGTTGTGACTGCCAGGGTGTTGCCATGCTCATGTTAGCATTAAGCTCAAAGCACACAAAGCTCCTGGCATTGCGGTAGACTCTTGCTGTTGACACATTACACCTGCGAGTAAGGCAATGTATTTTAAAGGTTTGGGAGTGACATTATGAATTAAAATGATTAGCAGTAATGAAAATATCAAATACACATTAGCTCGCAAAGCACTTATCTGGAAAGATCGTGTGAAACAATAGGTGTGGATATTATTTAGTCATCAGTGGAGTGATGGTTATATTAAGATAACACTAAGATAAGCTCCCCCACAAACCAGAGCATGACTGACAGACTAAACATGACATTTTTCCTGTCATGGGTCAGCTGTTGTTGCCAGTTAGTCAGAGTTCAGTTTTATGACCACGCTCCTTGCATATTTTTCACCACCAGATGGCGACTGAAACACTTTTCCCCTACAATAATAATAATAATGCATTTTATTGATAGGCACCTTTCAAGACTCTCAAGGTCACCTTACAATAAAAACAATTAAAACATACAGATATTAAAAACAACAACAATAATAAATAGCAACAATACAATAGTACATGAAGTCAACTTTGGTGGTGTGTGAATGCTATGAGAGAGCAGCAGCTGTGTATACTCACTGTCTCTGGACACACAGGGCACACTCATTGGGATAAGTGTTTCCATCGCTGCCACACACAGGATTGTAGTTCATAGGACATGCCTCAATCTTACCCTCGCTGGAGTCTGGGCAGGAGGGCTGTCAGACAATTAAATGTTAACATCACTATTCAATTGTGATAGAAGCTTTGGGGGTTAAACTGGTTCATACAGGTGAAAGAAAAACACAATGATGTTTACATTTTTGTGTGTAAAGGTATGTGTATTACCTGTCTCATGGCGCCCTTATTGGCATCTGTGAAGAAAAGCACATGTGTTTTAAAATCATAAACTAGTAATAATTAACCTCATTCCTCATAAAGAGCCTGTACCGCAAACAGAAACATATCATGTCCAAAACAACACAGTGCAGACTTAAACAACATGAATGTATTTGAGACTAATTACTCGATCTCATATATTATCTTTAATGAACTATAGCCTATAATAAATGTACCCAAATTCCTATTATGCAATACTGAAACATGGTTTTAAATGTAATTGTAAGATGTACTATGTAATAAATGTAATAATCAAAAATGTAGATATATAAATACATTATATGGTGCTCATAAAAAGTATGCAAACACACATGTTCCTGCTTTGTAAGGATCTGTTTACTTTATTCAAACACTGTAAGATAATAAAAAAGGAAAACTTCCTCTTAGTGTAAAAACTTCATAAGTTTTTTATGTTTGTTTCAATGGCATCTAAACAAAACTTAAAAAGCCGCCTATAGACACAGATTTCATTCAAACTACAGAACAAAAATACTTCAAATTGATTGTTACCTGCAGCCACGCAAATGAGCAGCAGACCCAGGAGAACAGCTTTTCCCATCATGATGCTGGTGGATGAATAACTCGGAGTGACTGAAACCTCGGAGTGAGTGTCTGTTATATCTGGCAATGGGGCTGTCTCTGTGTGTGCGTGTGTGGGGGTGTGTGCACACGTGGGAACACAGCAGGTGAAAGTAGACACACAATCACATGCACAATCTAGAAACTCATAGTCATCAGCACACATTAACACACACGCCCAAACATACCGTAAACATATCCTTTGTTTAGTCAGTAGCTACAAACTTCCATTTGACAAACCCACATTAGCTTTTTTGTGTCTGGCTCTCAACTACACAAAAGTACCATGGCAGAAAAATGATCAAATAAGGAGACATCATTCAAAATCTTTTTTTTTTTTTTTTTATTAATGTAAAGAGTAACTATACACAATGGGTAACAGACTCAAACTGTTATTTTAATACTTAAAAATGTAAACAAAGAATAATATAGAGCACAAGAAGAGAAATAAAATCACCACCTTTGTACTGTTTCACTTTTCTCTCTTTATCTCACTTATGTCTCTACTTTTTACTCATTTCACTCTTTTCTCTCCATCACATGGAATCCCTCATTCTCTGATTCCAGTTTCAAACAAATCTTTAAATGCAGTGGTGTAGCTTCAATTTGTTTGAATAATTACCTGTTTCTGTTCCAGTGCAGAGATTTGTTGTTAAATATTTAATTTACCACTTACCCAAATCCCTACTTCTACGTGTTTGAAACTAACGGCTATTAAGCCAATAAAGTGCTCACTTTTAAAAGAGGGGTGACAGTGGGTTTTCGGCTCAGACCCTCAGTGTTGGTAACAGGGTCAGCCTGAAGCCCCACGACTGTTACTAGATCCCCGAGATAACGGACACCGCCCTCCAAGATTCCGTATGACATAGAGCACCCGTAGTGACAATCTAATCAATTTAAACCCTGGATATGGTTTTTCTTTTTGGAATATAAAGCATCGCAAGCACAACTCTAATTGACGTGGTCCCTGTTTATGAGTGGTCTGGCTTATTGACTGGGTCTGGAAACACAATATGTATCTTAACCATGTGTGTAAAATTTGAGTTAGTGACAGTACAGTTAACTTCACTGTGGCAGCTTATTAATGAGAACAGACAGAAAGGTTAGAATTTGGCAACATCACTAGAAGATAGAAACAACAAGTAGTCTGATGAAGACTGAACTGCCTGAACGAGCGTGTATATCTGAAAATGAAAAGAGGAGGACTTCTGTTTGGAGCTGATAGAAAAAAAAGAAAGAAAAATTGAAATGAAAGCACAAGTTAAACTTGACAAAACAGTTGCCTCCTCACAATTATGCTGGTTGATTTAAGATACATATTCAGTTCCATTTTGGCACAGATAACTTTTTGTTCACTCCACTGGTAACATTTTCTTTTCTTTTTCTTTTTTTTTTTTAACTTGACATCACACAATTGCTACTGTACATAATATCCACATCGGTGCTGGCTCAGGTCTAAAACACTCCTATCATGCCCTCACATGTATAAAAGTACATTACTAGAAGCGTCTCCTCGTTGTATGGGAACTGTAGAATTAGCTTCAAGAACATTTCCACATGATTCATCTCACCACTAAAATCACATTTTTTTACAACAGAATTTGGATGTAGACTCTCCATATATATATTTATGTGCCAGTAATCCAACAACAATGAAGCAGAGTTCAGTCCTTTACAAGCTGATCTGACGGCATGCTTTGGCACACACAGAAGTGACGATAGTCGAGGTGTGTTCGCCAGTGGAAAGCATGCATACGTGTCCAATGAACTTTCAAAAAACTCCTCAGCAATCTTTAGCTTTCTTATGTCCACTGTGATTATCCCTCAGTTCCGCTTAAAGAGGGCAGGGTGAGTAAACACAAGCCAGTACAGGAGACTGCACATCTTGTACAGACATCAAGCAACCACATGTTTTTTTTTTTTTGTTGGTTTTGTTTTATGACAATAAAGGACACCGATTAAAAAAAAAAAAACAGTCAAGTTTTCATTCATCATCTGGACAAAAAGCTCTTTTTTGTGCTTTGATGTCTGTTGGTATCTGTCTTATACATTCCTTGGCAGCCTACGTACATTGTTGAGTTTAATGGAGTGCTCAGATTTCTCTCTCCACCATGATACAGTATAGGCACTGTGCTGGACGATGTCAAGGACAAAAGAACAACAAATAATAAAAAAGACAACTTGGTTATCAATCTTAAATGTTATCCAAAAAAGGAAGAAAAAAAAACTCAACAGAGGTTATATTTGTCAAATACAATTAAATTATCTTTAAAAAATCTAATTAGTAAAAATTAACAATTTTGCATGATAGCATGTTTCTGACTGAAATCGCTTGGATTGAAAATGCTTTTTTCTCCATTACAAAACAACTGTGCTTGGTAACGAAGTGAGATTGAGAGAAGTTTGACCCTGAATAAAAAAATAGTCAGTCAGTCCATCTTGTAGCAGTTGGCAGTGAATGATCCAAACTTGGGTTTGTTTGTTTTATGCTGCTGTTTTCATGACAAGAGTAGCACGTACACAGCCCCACTGACTACTGCGAACTACTTCTAGGATTGGGGATCAAAAATTTGATATTTTTTTTCTTTCATCCCCGATGCCTTGTCCATTTTCCAGTCTGACAGCATTGTAATCCTGCTGTTCTTCAAGTGTTCTGAGTCTTTTTCTCTCTCTCTGTCCACATAGTGAAGGAGAAGCACCAGTCTCCAACCCTCACAGGAATATATTCTCATTTTAAATATATTTATATATGTCTTGCATTGATTTGCATTGAGTTTTCATTGTTTCAGTGTCTGTCACGATACCTGCAGTCTCTGCCTTTTTCAAGAGGCTGTGCGCTTCTGATGTGCAGGTCCACTGAGAAATGATAACAATTAAAAAAGACTAAAAAATAGAAATAAAAAAATTGAACATGTTCAGTCTCCCCCTCAGGATAGTGGTCCATACTTTCTGAGGTCAGGGGAGGTGTGGGGGAAGCAGGGCAACTCCCACTGATGCTGTGTTGAGCAATCAGACGCAGCTCTCCCTAGTCTTGTTGTCTGTGAGGAAGGAGTTCAGCTGGGAGAAGTCCACTACCACAGCGTCTCTCTTGTTCAGATGGACGTCTTTCAAATGGTCCTCATCACTTTGGTCCTTGGCAAAATTTACAAACACCTGTGGGGGGAGGTAACAGAGAGGAATAAGTCTTTGCTAAAGTTGAAGATGATTTATAATCTATTTAGAGCCACAGCTAAATTTGCTTACTTGGTCTAGAGTGGTCTGAGAGACGGAGTAGTCCTCTATGCTGAGTGCCTCCTTGTTCGTGGAGAGCAGGGAGAAGATGCGGGCAAGGGAGGTGAGGGATGATGGCAGCTGGTACTGCAGCATGTTGCGGTGTTTCTCCTTCAGTGTGCTTCCTGGAAGCTCCCGCTCAATGAACTCCATCACCGGCCGAAGATCTGGGTCCGGCCCCGCCACTCGCAGAATGATGGTGTAACCATCACCAAATCTAATGAGTGAAAAGAGGTATATTTATCAAACTGATGTGGTAACATGAGGACAACTTTGTTCTTTTCACATCTCCCTAGTGGCCTAGAGATAATCTAGTTTCTCTATGTTAGAATACTTACACAGAAATAAACTAACCTTAAGACCTTAAGTGGAAAAACTTAAAAATACTTCTGTATGTGAAATTATTATTAAAGTTTGCAGTGTTGTGAATTATTGTATTTGCAGTTCCTACCTGTTTTTGAGATGCTGTACACTTCCCAGGCAGCGGAACCTGCCATTGACCATGATGGCCATCCTGGTGCAAAGTGCTTCACACTCCTCCATACTGTAAGAAACACAGAGGCGAGGTTAGTCACGTTGGGAAAAATACAAAAACTAACGAGGATCAAAGGAAAGAAATGATCTATTAGATGCAACGCAAAAATAAGTTTATGGTGTCTTGGTGTGAAGTACAGTTAAATGGGTGTAGTTTGGACAGTGAGTCTAACCTGTGAGAGGTCAGGACTACAGATCGTCCCTCTTTGATGATGCTGAGGATGGCGTTCCATAAGGCTCGCCGTGCTTTAGGGTCCATGCCTGTTGTTGGTTCATCCTGTGCACAGCAAAAAGAAGATACAGTATTCAGCTGCTGCTGCTAGAATACAGTGCTGTACATAGTCTCATGTCCTCAGAAACTCTGGCCTTTACATGTGACCTTGCTATGTATGTACATAATATAATATAATATAATATAATATAATATAATACAATTATGATATAATATAATATTGTTATTTGTGTAACTGACCAGAAACACAACAGGTGGTCCTCCTATGAGTGCAATTGCAGTTGACAGTTTCCTCATGTTTCCTCCACTGTAGCTGCCGGCTGACTTGTCCACATATTTGACCAACCCCAGCTTTCGGATGCCCCACTCTGCCACCTGGTGGATGGGATAATGATTTGATTACAACCATACAATATCCTCTATACATACTGTTTCTGTTGTTTATTGGCATATCGCATATCTAATATGATTTTAAGAATAACTAATACATAACAACAGCAACAAATACAGTCAATTTATGCATGTGTAGTATGTGTTTGTTTGTTGCTGACCTCACAGACTTCCTTCTCAGGCACTCCTCTCAGGATGGCGTAAAACTCGAGATGCTCTCTGCCAGTCAGCAGATCATTGATAGCATCGAACTGAGGACAGTAGCCCATGTTCTGATGCACTTCATCTATCTCAGAGGTCACACTAGAATGAACACAAAGAAGAGCCTTATTAAGTCATCTCAATGATACAGAGAAATGTCCCAATTCCTTGTGAGACAGACTTGTCAGACAGGCTACAAGGGAGAATATTGTATCTAGCATCCAACAAATGATTGGAAGTACTGTACAGTATTTTTTCCCTTCATGATGTAGGAGAGTGAAAAGTACAGATCACATCGCCTCATGTTTCTGGTATTAGGGTTGCGAAACCCAGGTCACCCGAGGCTTGAGCTAAGTTACCATGACCCGTACAGGTGCCGAACAATCTGCCAGAACACTAGGACGGCCAGGAAATATTGACACACATAAAGTTCACGATGAATGATATTCAAGCTGTTCCCCCTCATTTCTCTTTGGGTTAATGTTGCCAAGATTTCTGGTAAACAGGATGAGAACGGTATACCCCACACACACACATAGTCTAGGATTGGTATAAAAAGGCATCTTTTCTGCCACAACAATGATATGATGTGTCCTCACCTTTTGCCAGCAAGGTAGGCCTCCCCACTGGTCACATCAGAGTCTCCTGTCAGCATCTTAAAGGTGCTGGTTTTTCCTGCTCCATTCACCCCCAGCAAACCGAAGCACTGCAGGAAAACAAGTAACGTCAGTTTTCAAGTAGATTTCTATTAGCTGGTAATCATTTGAAAACAGTCCTTCGACACTCAGGTATAACAAGTGTAGGAGTCTGTATCTGTGTCGTACCTCTCCAGGGGGAATGCCAACACACAGCCGGTCCACTGCTGGCTTCTGTTTCCGTTTGTAAATCTTGGTAAGCTGTTTGAGCTCTAGGATGTCTGCATGTCCCCCTCCACTCAAGATCCTCTGTCGCTCCCTGGCCACATCCTCATCTTCCTCACCGATAGGCTTTAGATGACTGGTTGATGACCTGGAAGATCACAGGCAGCAATGTGAAAAGAGGTGAGTTATGAAGTCATAAGGTCTTCAGTATTCTGTGTTATGCAGAGAAGGAATTTTAAATGAATCTGTAGAATATAAAAGTACACGTTTCACCCACCTGGCCTTGAAGCAGAAGCGGTACTGAATGAGGACGGTGATGCAGAAGAAGATGACACCCTCTATGGCCATTGCAAACAAGTTCTTTCCAACCATGTCCCAGGCCAGAGGGGAGCGGAATCGATTTTCACCTGCAACAGAACCAATGTTTCAGCACTTTCAGAAAATCCTCTTGAATACCTTGTCAAAACCAATACAATAACATTTTATTAACATAAAGAATACAGAGCACTGGTTTGTAGAGTCACGCTGTATTTACCAAATCTCTCCAAAGCGTCAGCCATTGCCTGATTCTTCACCATGTCAATCAGTCCTCTGCCCAGACAGAAGTGCGGGAAGATGAGGAACACGTTCTTCAGGATGTCGTTGATGCCACCGATCTCCTGAAATGGGAGTGAAGTCAACATCTACAGTTAACATCCAGTCCAATTTAATCATCCTTCCTGTTTTTGAAGCAACAATGAATCAATTGACTACTCCAATGAAGCCGTTACTCACATTGCTCCCAAACAGCTCCAGTACAAACGTGGAGACACTGCCATTGATTCCTATCAGTATATTAACGCTGGTCAGAACCACATAGGCAGTGCTGGGAATCTTGAAGAAAAATGAGGCTGGGTACATCAGAGGGGTGATCGACCATCTGGGAGGAGACGCAAAGATCATTTCAGGTGAGAGGAGGTGAAAACTCTGAAAGAAGGAAAAATGACTCAAAGTGAACTTGAGTCCAACTCACCCGTAGAGCAACAGCAGCAGAGCCAACACAGGCAGATTGGTGGAGGAGACGTAGGCGTCTTGTTGGAAACACACAAAGATGATGATAACGAGTGTAGCTGGGACAATGTAGTTGCACTGCAAGAGAAGAAGAAAAGGGGGCTTCATAAGCTTTAAAGAGATTTAAAAAAAAAAAGACATTATGTTGTAATTGACTTTGACTCTTCTCTTTAATGTCTTGTTCAGTTTGGAGAGTTGAACAAGGAGTCTGACTGGCTGTGAACTGGACTGTCTTACCATATCCCAGACGAAGTTGGCCAACCAGTAGAGGAAAGGCTGCACTCCACTGATGAACTGCATGTGTTTTGCCTTGTTCACTCTCTCCTGGATGAGGAAAACCACAAAGCTGGCAGGGACAAAAGACATGGCGAAGATCACGCAGATGGACACCAACACATCCACTGATGTCGTCATCCTGTGTGAAAGAGAAAAGAGCAAACGAGAATGAGACATGGCATCTTTAGAAAATCGCTAAGAAATGACAGGATTTCCAAATGTAACCCAATGTTGTAATACTCACAGTGCGACCTGGGACAGCTGCTCCTTGGTGAGGTTGAGTGGGTGATTGTAGGCAGTGATGCCAAACTTTGTGGCGTCTTTGCCGGCTGGCAGACTTGCCCGCAGGATGCCGTTGTTCATCACGTTGAGGAAGGAACCGATGCTGTGCCAGCCCTTGTTGTTAAACCAGATCTGAAGAAAAGAGAAGCAGATGTGACATTTTATTCTCTGCAGCCTCTGGGGAGAAACAGAGCAGCCTGGAGGTAAATTACAAGCTTGAGGATCGAAGTAAAAAGTGGAAGATTTTGTCTTTGAAAAGTGGCTCTGTTCCCACTAAATGATTTACTTTGCACAGATTTGCTCTTCGGCCCCAGTTCTGTGCCTTTCTTTGTTCAGCATTAATGAGCTTTTTTTTAGGTGTGCTTAGGTTGTGACATCATGCTTTGTGTACTTTTACAGTAGTTGTAAAATTTGCAGGAAAGTTCTTGTTCTGAGAAAAGTACAAATAAGAAGTACGAGGTGTACGTAAAGCATGAAATGTGTGTGTGTGTCTGTGTGTTTGTGCTCACCTTGACATTATTCTTGGTGTCCAGTCCTTGGATAAAACTGGATAGACTGCCGAAGAAACGATCTGCTGCTGTCCCCTAGTGGGTGGGTGAGGCAGAGAGAAAGAGAGAGAGAGAGAGAAAGAAACCTCTTTAGCTAATGGGTAGGCTAATTGACACTGTTAAAACCTGCAATAACTTGAGCTGATGAAATCACATTGCACTTATTACCAAAACATAAAAATACTAAAATGATTCCCTTATCACCAGAACTATTGTCTTATCCTAACAGTTTAAACTGCAGCAGTTAAATTTAGCACATTAGCTTAGCTTCCAGAGGCCTGTTATGTAAAATGATACTGAGGTGAAATCACTTACCCTCTCCAGGCGGAAACGCCGTCTTAGCTCTGCGATGGCATCGTCAATTTCATCTCTATTGGACAGCATGTGAGAATTCCTGGCCCCCAGGGAGAATCCACCATATCTGTGGAGAGCACAGTCATTTTAACATCAGTGAAGGACATTACAGAGCTGCTGCACTTCGCTCAATATTATCGATATGTCAGTAAACTGAAGATGGAACATGCGGTATCAGATAACGTACCTGAACTCGTTGACCCATATCTTGTTCTTCAGGCTGTAAGAGAAGAAAAATATTTAACGGTTAATAATTCCTTGACCAAGAAATGACACATTGAAGCCAGAATTAACACAAATGTGTGGGATAATTGTTACCTTTTGCCAATAATCTGTGCGTAGGTTTTGACCAGATAATCTGAGATGTTTCTGCCAGTCAAATTCTGAAGAGTGTCTGTGTCACTGATTTTCATCTGGAGACATAAACAGAAAAAAAAGTGAGTTCAGATTTATTTGTGGTTTAGTTGTATTTGTGTTTGAGAGAACATCAGAGGAAGTGTTTTTGTGATGATTAACAGCTCTGACTTCATAAATGTTTGGTGTTACCAACCTGTGGTGGTGGCAGTCCGCCGGCACCCGCTGGACACTCTGGCAGCATCCTCTTGCGGCCCCCGCAGCTGCACTCACACAAGGGGGACGGGTTCTCCATGGTCCAGTTGCCTTCGTCAAACATGTCCTTCACACTTTGAGAGACTTCTGGGACTGACCACTCATCCTGTACTGCACTGCAGGGTGTGTCCCTAGAGCATAGAGTTGAGAGAGACAATTTTGTATTTGCCATTTCATGGGTGTATTGATACTACTGACCAGTAAAATTGCCATTATACCATGTAGACAACAACCCCACCTCTTTATATTTCTATGTTCTAATTTTTCACAATTGTAAAAAACTCACGGTATAGGCTCTCCTTCCATGCAGCGAGTCCCAAATCCTGGTTTTTCTGTCAGAGCTCCCAGTAGTTTATTGGTGTGGGGGTCCTCAGGCATGTCATTACTACAAAGACACAGATATGCCATAAAATAACACATTAGTTGTTCATCCTTCTGTTACAGAGTAAAAGAATATTTCACAGCTAAGTTATAACTGTTACTGCAAATCCATGCCATGATTATATTCAGTGCAGTTTCAGCATTTTTCCCTGCTTAGTCAGTGAGATTAAAATTCATCAGTTAGATAACACGTGAATGTAAATTAGGTAACCTTTTACATATTTTATCAGCTGTGCAGTTTTTAGATGGAAACAACACAGCTCTTTTGGAAAATGTGGTTATTCGTTTCTATTTTTTTTTTTTAAATATGAGAAATAATGAGGTGAGTTTAAGTTTAAGAAGTGGTTGGACACATAACTGCTGAGGTATCATATTATTTCTTTGACAATAAAGGGGTGAAAAAGTAGAAAGAGACAGAGGACAAGTTCTCACCTGATGAAGGTAAACTGTTCTCCATACATGCTGGGATCCAAAGCCAGACTGGGATATTTTCCAAAAGGAGGAACGATCAGGCTGAACACCAGGGCAATACACACAAACACTGCAGGGAGGACGATCTGAAAAATAAATCCCATACAGATTTACTACATTGAACACACACGAAATCAGTTACAACTGCAGCTACTGCTTCGTTATGAGGTTCAGAAAGAAAAACATTTGTACTGCTGGAGCAAGCCGGCTTCCTCCACACATGCAGTGAACATAGCATTGGCGTACCTGAGCAAAGAAGCCTTTCCTGGAGCGTCGAGCATAGAGAAATCGTTTCCAGAGTAATGCGACAAACTGCTGCCTCTTCAGACTCCAGCCTTTGACCTGGTATGAACCTTTGCCATCTGTTCCACTGAGCCAGTCGGTCTCACGGGATTCTGGGCACAGACGCCATGATACACATGAGCAAACTTGCAACATGATAAGTGTCTGTCCTGATTTTGCCACATTGCTAATAATAACTGCCTGCTATGGCAACTTTATTGGCACTGCTTTTCAACAAAAAAACTAAACTAAATATATATAAATGGCAGCAACAAGACTGTTGCTATCATTTGACTGCATTGTAGGTAGTG
This sequence comes from Decapterus maruadsi, assembly GCA_030347415.2. Lineage (NCBI taxonomy): Eukaryota > Metazoa > Chordata > Actinopteri > Carangiformes > Carangidae > Decapterus > Decapterus maruadsi. The sequence continues at coordinate 24,479,399 of CM064901.1, read as the reverse complement.
CAGTTCTACCTGGGTCACCTTCAGAGTCGTTGAAATCAAAGTCATCCTCAGTGAAGGGCTTCAGGCAGCTCTGGTGGTCTCCAAAGGCGTGACGACGTCGAGTCCTGGTTGGCACGACTCCATCTGTAGCCGCAGGACAGTAGATACATTAATTTAACCCACCTCAATTTCATGTTTTATTTTGTTTAACACTATAATACTATGGCTTGTTGTATGCATGATAATTATTATTGTAAATATCTCACCTGAAAGCTCCACAGAGTCAACTCCACTGTCTTCTGCCACTTTGAGGAAAATCTGAAGAGTTGAAGGACACAAGATTAACCACTCTGGATAAACGGAAAATTCAATTTCCAACCAGCAGTGGATATGTGAGTGTGGGAGACTGAACAGTATTCCCTACCTCTTCCAGGGTGGTATCAGATATTCCATAGCTGGATATTGCCAGGTCGGTGAGTCTGTCGTCAAGCTCGTGGAAGAGCTCCACAAAGGCTCCATCTTTGGCGGACTGGTAGGGCAGGACATAGGTGATTTCATGGCCGAGGTCCTCCACCAGGCGAGCCTCAGGGACATGCTTGAATATCACGTTGGAGATGAGGGAGACATCTGTGGGGGAAAAGGGCAGAAAGAAATAGAACTTGGTGAGTGGAAATTAGATCTTTTATGGTTTGTCAAGTTGATTCCACATGGAACTGTCCTTTATTATGGTTGATGATGATGATGATTTATATTCAGTTCTTACCAATAGTTGTAGTTTCACTCTCTGGTTCGCTACCCAGACCAGCATCTGAGCTGCTCTCTGATACGCTGTCCTCCTAAACATAAGAGATGAGATGAAGGTTAACATATGTTTTCTTTCAAGTCTTGACTAATTAAACACTCTAATCTGTAAAAAGACTAAATCTGTTGAGTCCTTGCTTTGAGGCACAATGTGAGAGATGAACTGAGCTATCACTCAGACATAAAAAGAACAAGCCGCACTATATTATGTCAGTAGAGATACTGGAGAGGAAATGAGACCAATTATCATTTATTCTTCAAAAACTCACTGCCCAGTTACATCTTTTTTTTTTACCTTCTCTGTTTTCTTGCTGTAGCAGACAGTGCTGGCAGAATTCCTGCAGGACTGAAGTGTCAGGTCATAGTCTCTTTTCACCAGGGTCAGGTAGTAGCCCGTCCCCAGTTGAGTCTTCAGGAAGAGCGAGGAGCCTACACAGCACAACTTTCCGTGGGAAATGATGGCAATTCTGTCACCCAGGATGTCAGCCTCATCCATGTGATGAGTGGACAGGATGATGGTACGGCCTGAGAGGGAAAAACACAGTCAGCTTAAGCGGATAGATCCAGCTTCCCTTTGGATTGTAGGAAAAATATAATCGAGGCAATCTTTCTATCAGTCCTAGATAAAATCTACAGGTCTGGTGATTTACTCTATAGACATGCTGCTGCTACCACTCTCAAACCGATCAGTTTATCATTCAGCCTTCAGATTTGTTACTAGAGATTCCTATGATACTCTGTAATCTGTTTTTTTCTGTATCTCAACATCAGTGAAAATGAGGGAATCTCCACTGATTTTCGAGGCTAAAATAAAGGTTTGATGATGATGATAACTTCCAAAGAGTCTTTGAAGTAATGATTGATGAAAACTGAATGAAATGAAACACATCAAGCAGTTGCCATCACCTTGTCTGTATTTCAGCAGCAGGTCCCAGATGCCCCTGCGTGCATAAGGATCAACCCCAGCGGTAGGTTCATCCAGTATCACAACCTTTGAGCCACCAACAAAAGCCAGGGCCACTGACAGCTTTCTCTGCATCCCACCTACAAAGACAACAGGGACCAACATTCAGAATGGCACCTCTCAAAATTGACTTGTAGAAGGTGCAAAATTTACAATAAGCTAACTGACCGGACAGGGTGCTGGTGCGAGACTGTCGTTTGTGAGGCAGTCCAACATCGTTCACAATCTGTTCCATCTCAGCCTTCACTTTCTCCTCTGGCAGGCCCTTCAGCCGGGCATAGAACCAGATGTGCTCCTCAACCGTCAGCCTAGATGACGGCAAGCCAACAAATCACATGATAAACAAAACACAAGAGGCTAAATACATGGTAAGAATTAATTTCTTGGTTCTGCATACATACATGCTGAAAAGTACGTTGTGCTGGGGGCAGACGCCCAGATTCTGTCGGATGGTGCTGAGTTCATTGCGGATGTCCTTGCCTAGGATGTAGGCGGTACCAGAGGTGGGCGGGAACAACCCCGTCAGGATTGACCTATTAGAAACCGGCAAGCGACCCAACAGTTAATCGATTTCTCAGCTCACAAATTCCCATCACTCTTGTCTTGGAGTATTGTGGTTGTTGTGTATATGTGTATTATCTTACATAGTTGTGGTCTTGCCAGCTCCATTGTGTCCAAGGAACGAGGTGATCTGTCCTTCGTAGAACCTCAGGGACAGTCCGTCCACAGCCAGCTTGTTTCCATGGCTGTAGACCTTCACTAGATTCTCGATGTAGACGCCTGGGTCGATGTGACCTGGCTCCTCCTCAATACACACAGCTGTGGATGAAATTAAGGCAATGATGTAAGCTAAGGATTCTGAAGATAACTCTAAACTTGTGACAGTGTTACACAAACGGTATTAAATTTGAAAATACTTGTACCTTCAGCGTTACCCTTTTTCGACAAAGGGGTGGAGAGGTTCTTGTTTTCTTTCTCCCCACACCAGTATGTCCTTGTGAAAGGGAAATACCAAGGCCTGGGGATACCATACTGACCTGGAATGGGAAAAAATTCATAATATTATAACTTTTACCGTATACACCACTAACTAGCAATTTAACAGAAAAATGCCACAATTGTAAACTTCATCAATGACTCACCAGGAAACACGGCTTCAATGTACCAAGTCATTATTCCATACAGAACAGCGTCAAACAGCATGAGGCAGATAGAGGTGGTCAGGTTGTAGCTGTCTTCTTCCAGAGGGCTGGCCAGCAGGTTCGACCACTGGATACCCACTCCTTGCTCTTCAAACAGGGCAAAGTACTCACAGCCAAACCCAAAAGCGACAGGAGACAGCAGACTCTGAACAGATCAGAGAAACCAGAGTTTAGTGGAGAAAGTATATCAATATGTAGGTGCATGCATGTGCTACGTAATTTTGTGAGTACTGTACGATCAAATTTCCTCCACACACCACAATGACTTTGGCTCCAAAGCCGACGTAGTCTTGCCAGGCAACACAAAGTACGTAAGGCAAGTAGAGGGTGAAGTAGATGATCCCGCCGCAGGCAGCAGCCAAGTTAGCACGGGAGAACAGGGTGCTGATGAGGAAACACTGCATGATGGTTACTACGCCGAACGAGCCCAGGAAAAGAAACACAACCCCTGGGTCACTGTAGGGGAGCAGGTTTCCCATCTGAAAAAAAGGGTGGAGAGGGAGGAGAGCAGAGTGGTTACAGCAGGATGATATCACTTGTTTTCCACTGGATGAGAACATTTTTAGACAATGAAGTATTGTGGTCACGGAAAAACAAGAGTGACTATTAAGTCAAATGTTAAGTATGAACATCAGCGCTGATAGTGTGAATCTGTTGAGTTTTCTCTCTATAATTTGTTGACATTCCCATGTGATGATGTCCTGCATGCACGTGTGCGCACGCATGCCTGAGTCTGACACCAACCTTCAATAACATCACCAACAAGCCGGCGCTGATCAGCAGTGGGATTAAACTGCTGATGAACCAGCTGAGCCACAGGGTGCCGTTGTTCAGTCCCATGATCCTCATGGTCTCCTTGAGCCGCGCCTCCTTCTCGTACACGACGCCCTTGATGATGATGGCAACTGAGTACATCCACGCCAAGGTCATGAAGAGAGGCATCGACCGGCTCATCACCCGAAGGAAACTAAAAGGAGAGACAAAAAAATGAGTTAAACAGTCTCTGTGCGGGGAATTATTTGAAGCTTTCTTCCCACACGGTTCACTTACATGTCATCAACGTAACAGGGGTAGGGCATCTGCTGAATGTAGATGCCTGTCTTCTCCTTGCTGCCAGTGATGGCTCTGATGATTCCCTGCTCGATGACGTCCTGCAGGTAGGAAAATCCACCCCAGATATAACGAAGGTCTTCAAAGGGGTCTGCTCTGGGACCAGGGTCCCAATACCTGCAATGCAACACAACAGATTAAAAGTCTTGTTGCCACAGAAAACTCCCCAGTCAGGAAATCTGCAACGAGTCACAAACATTGACACAATCATGCGCAGTCTGCTTACCCATCTTTAATCTTGTTTGTCCTCTCCACGTTGTCAATGTCCATGCGGATCTTGTAGTTGACGTTGGGAGGCAGGTCGGTGCTGTTGCTATGGGCGATGTCAGGGAACACGATTCCTGCCCAGAATTTCTGGTTGTCCAGGAGACCCATAGACTTATTGACCAACCTCTCTTCATTAGCTACCGGCTCCAGCTTGTCCAGGTTCACACACTGAGAGAGGGAGAGTAGGTTCATGCCATGTGTTAATCAGCCTGACTGCAAAGGAGAATTAGCTGTTGTGTACATATAATGGTGTCTGAAGAAACAAGTTTCAGGATGCTGTCTGGAGCAAGATAGGATTAGAAAACTTTTTTTTTTTTTTTAAGTTAGTGTAAAATGGTCATCAGTCATCAGCCTGTAGCTCATTTGACTGATGCCTCCAAAACAAACTGATCAATGCTTACTCACAAATCATAAAAATCCTCCTCACACAATCACATGCTTTCCTCCCAAATATTGTTGAGAGGCTGTAAATAATGTGTCTTAGGTAGACAATGAGTAACCTTAGCACATTTAGTTTGTGGGCTGATTTGTTGAGACCTCCTACAGATTAACCTCTCACATATTTAGCTGACATAAGCTGATTTATACCTCATCCCCTCATACAGAGTATGTGAGAGGCCACTGAGTTCAGACGACGTCGTAATGAAAGTACTGCACGAGAGCTGCTAATGCTTCGGTGTGACCGGCTTTTATGGTGTGTAAGGCCTTGACACAGTTAACTTATTGGTATGAAAAATAGAAGTTTACACACATTATATGATCCTCTTAGAGGGCAAAGCACAGTCACTAGGTTAATGGGAGGTTTGGAGTGTTGCTTAATACAAACAAGGCCAAAGAAAATTCATTTGGTTCCATATTTGTGTGACAGAAAGAGACCGAACTGACCTCAGGTTAGGGTTTGAGATTCTCAGTTTGTGATTTATTACATTACCCAAAGAGATCAGAGAGGAGAGTCAAACAAGGTGTGTCTAATGTCATGAGGTGGATTCAAAACCACATCAAAATCATCTGTTATATTTAGAGGATCATCAGTCTCTTATCAGCGGTCTATCGTCATCGGTTTATGGAGTGGAACAATTTATATTTTTCAATGTAAATTTTCAGTATTTACTGAAATAATCTCATCCTTCATATAAGTTAGTGGTAAAATGCCAGGCTCTAACCACTGAACCACGATGTTTGTTTTTTAGCAACCTCAGTGAAGAATTCCCCTGACACAGATGAATAGGACAATAATTATCTATCCACTGGGGCATGAACATTGATCAACAACATTTGGCAGAACTTTAGGGGGAGGGGGTTATTTACTGTGAAGGCTTGGCTCTGGCATACTGACCCAATACACAGAGACAGGGACGCACTCTGCATGGTAATGATATAACTTTACAGGGGAAGGAGAGGAAAAGAACATTTGATTTCAAGGCTCTTGGCAGCCATAACACGATCCTAATGCAGTTCCAAGTGCTTTAAGAAACAACGGGAGACAACTGGAGGTTTTGCAATGTTCTGACCTAAATGGGTAATTGGCATTTGACCTGTTTCTTCACCAAGTTTTCTCTGCATTTTGACCTATGGATAAATAACAGCCCTTTAATTAAAGACACAACTTAGGATGATTCACATATGGGTTGACATATAACTTACTACTACTTAAGTATTCTTACTAATGATGTTACATTGTTGTTGTTATTAAGCACTTTGTAACTGGTGTCTTTGTGGTATTACATCCTTCATTACTAACACACTAACCTCCATGAAGCGTGAGATGGTCTGTATAGCCTGGTCAGTTTCATTGAACACATCTCTCCAGGTGTAGGTGGACCCTTTAGGTCTGTGGTCCTCGGAGGCCTTGGACAGGAAGTCAAACACATCTGACACATGCCACTCAGTCTCACTGAGCTGGGTGTTTAGGAATGCAGCACTGGCATTATTCTGCAGCAGGGTCTGCAAAATTAAGAAAAAGTGAAATTTGTTGATTATTATGTACAATGTATTCACGTCTCAGAGTCGTTGTGTAACTTCATATTAAGATCAAGTAAGTTTCATACTGTGATTAAACCTTTAAAATGTTTTTGACCTTTTACAGCTTGACCTGTGAAATGTGTGTCAAACAGCAGTGAAAAAACAACAACTGGGTATTCACTGAACGCCTGAAGGCTTGTTTGGTTCCCTCTATTGACGCAGCTCTCAAAGTATGTTTCTGTGGCCTCTGACCTATTTTACTTCATTTTCAAAATCACTCTCTCTGATAGTGCAGCTCTTCCCCTTTTTTCCAGACAGAGAAAAATCAATTTGCCTTAATATACATGGTTATTTAAACAGAGCAAAATTACAATGACGTCGTTAAATTGCTAGATTGAAGATATGAGGCACATTAGGAACCCAAAATTATCACCTTTCACCACTAGGTGGAAGTAGTGCTTATCCAATTTCCACTAGAGAAGGGAAGGGAACACATTAAATATATGAGACTTTTTTCATATGCACATGCATGGCAGTAAATGTCTGATCCTGCAAGACAGACAGAATATTTATACCCATTAATTGTGACAGGACAGGTTATCCTGTGAACAGGAATACCAGCACACTGTGTGCTTGTTCCCACTATCTGATCAGAATGGGAACAGTTGATTTGAATGAAGGCGAGCCTGGTATTGTTTCATGTTTTCCGATTTTTTTTAAACCTATCTCAATGAATCATGCTTGATGGTTGACTTCAACTCTTTTTCAGTTGATGTCTCTGTCTGTGTGTTAGTCGTTGATTTTTTCTCCCGCCTGTTCATCCTCTTTGCATCTGCCCCTCTTTCTGCACTGTTGCTTGCACTTTCATCAGCCTGAGAGGAAGCCAAAGCACTGACCCTCTTTGTGATATGCAGTGGTATATATATATATATTTTTTGTTATTACAACAAAAATTTCAGTAGTCACCTCCAGAGATTTCCTTTGAAAGGCATATCAGAGACATAATTACACTTCTAGTCAGAGAGATGCACAGATTACTGTCTTTAAACCCCTGATGTAAACAGGAAGAGCAGTGAGGACACGGCTCTGATTTGCGTATGTGTATGATGTCAGCGGATCCCACTCACCCTGACCATGTCCATTTCTTCGCTATTCTCCATGAAGTTCCAAATTTTGGGCCTCATCTCCTCCCACATGCCTCCGAGGTCCCTCAGGACTCCAAGCTCCTGGAAGGTCTTATTAACCTGCGGCGCACAGACACACACCGTCAGCCATTTAATGAACTTTAAGTGACGGCCCTGATTCTTTTTGACATAACAACGGCCTCTTGTACCTCATGGATGATCCTCTGTGTCGCGGGAGTATCCGGGGTGTACAGGATCTTCCCCATGAGCAGTGGCTTCAGAGCTCTCCAGATCATCCTGGATATGGGGCTGGACTCCAGGCTCCGCATCATGTTGTTACAATAAGGGGCTGGGAAGTAAAGACGGAGACATTTTTAGTCTTTTGATTGTTTACTTGTTAATCTGAACTCTGACCAAACTAATGAAAAGGTCAGTTCCTTACTTGAGGAGTTGTCGTACGCAGAGAGGGGTTCACTTTCGCTGTCATTGCCATGGTTTCCAAACAGGGCCTTGTAGTTGTTGTCTTCATACCAGTTGAGAGACTTAATTTTGAGGCCGCCCCCCTCTGGGTGTCCGCAGACGATACGTGACACAGCCTGGTACATCTGGTTTGGAGAGCCTGTGGCATTTGCAGTCAGATACAGGATCTCCTTTCGCATATCCTTCCAACTGTTCATACTTGCAAGCTGGTGGAGACACAAATACAGAAACATTACCATCATGGTGTTTGGTCACAAACATTAAAAACTAGTTCCCTTTCACCACCATGAAAAGTAAGTGGCCATGTCACCTTTCAAAATACAAAATAAAGCTTTTAAACATTGCATAACAAATGTTCAGGTCATTACCAGAGTCATGCTTTAAGGTGACTTAGAGTTCATGGTTAGTAATGTGTGAACCTTTAACAAGGGAGAACTAACTGATTTCAGACTGAGAACTGTATGTATGTCTGTGCCTGTGAAATTAGTCCTATACAGTAACATCATCTTTCAGGAAGGGAGGAATGACTCCATGTACTGTTGATGAGTTTACTGAATGTCCTGGATGTTAGTGTTCTCATAATACTGTAATTCACTGAGAACTGAAAACAAACATGTCTAGAGGTGCATTTGACAGACTATCATATCATCCCTCTTAACAGAGGAATCTTCCTATCTGTACCTGCTCTTATGTCCATGTTTGTATGAGGCTGTGTGTGGCGATGTACTTATCAAAGGTTATCAGCTGTGCAGTGAGTGGTGGTATTCTAGACATGGAAGTCAAGCATCGCACTGCGGGGTGGAGACACTTAGCACTTAGCTGTCTGCCGGACTAAGATAAATTTGACTGCTGTAACCACTCCAGTGTTCATGTGCATGTGCGCGTGCGCATGCACGTGTAGATTTGCATTTATATCAAGAGGAAAAGATGTAACATGTCATGGTACTTACGTAATATTTCACTATTACTTACATAAAATGCAGAAGATGACATATGTTCATTTAGTTTCTTTAAGTTGTAAAAAGACTATATTTACTAGTGGATTAGATGCTAATAAGTACATTTAAAACACATGCACATATTTCTTTCTTCTTTTTTTAAATCCATACACAATTAACCCATGTGAAGGAAACAGGGCTACGAGTGTGTGGGGACGCTGTCAAAAATACCCAACAAAAGAGCTCTGTCATATTCCTCTTGTCCCCAGAGAAATTTCTCAGTCATATGCAGCGTTACATCATTCTGGGAGTTCATTTTGGTTCACGTGGAGGTTACTTCAGGTCAAGGAACAAGTCACTACAAATTCCCTGTTTATGCCTACGAATTGGTCAACGGCACTCACACTTGTGTCACCGAGCCAAAATGGGGAAGGAATGAAAGACGAAGGTTTATGTTTATCATGGAGCTAAAAACAAAGAAAGGACAGAAGAAGAGGGGAGCTTTTGTTTCCTGAGCATGAACCAGGGTAGAGGGCTTACAATAAGCTCAGGCTTGGTGTGTGAGGGATGGAGGGTGATGAAATCAGACTTTCCTGAGGTGAAAATGTGCAAAAGAAAGAAAGAAAGAAAGAAAGAAAGAAAGAAAGAAAGAAAGAAAGAAAGAAAGAAAGAAAGGAGGTAGAGAAAAAAACAGGAGTGGAAGGTGTGAGAACAAAGAGAGGTTACTGTCGGTCATTCTGCTAATAGGCACCTCCGCAGGCTTCTCAAGCAGACACTGACAACTGTTGCTGAACACACACTCACTGCTATACAAACACACATGCACACGACATCGCACAAACAGGCGGGATGAGGCGCAAATGTACAGAACATCCTGACACCATGTACAGCAAATTACAGTTTTTGCTGTCGACTGTTGTCCGGTCCACGGCGTGTAATTCTAATTCTGCCTGTCAACAAGATATTCATCGACACAGTTTTCCAACAAAGTGAAAGTGAGACTGATCTGTTTCATCTCAGATCACAAAGCCACGCACACACACAAAGATAAACACGCACACTCCCTGACAGCGTTGTGTATATGGTTGCTTTGCAGCTGAGCCCTCGACCACATCAAACTGTCACATGCTTTCCTGCTCGTTCACACAAAAAAATGGGTGTGATAATTATATGTGTGTGTGTGTGTGTGTGTGTGTGTGTGTGTGTGTGTGTGTGTGTGTGTGTGTGTGTGTGTGTGTGTGCGTGCGTGTTAGACTGGGTACATATCTGGGTTTGTGTGTGGGTGGTTTTCTTGTGTGGCAGACTGTCTGTGTATTTTTGCATTAAAAAGGTCAAGGGTGGTGCAAATGAGCCTGTGTGCGTTACATGTGTGGGTAAACATGCACCATCATCTGTTCATTTCCTGAGGCTACAGTAGCTGCAAAAACATTGCAATGAGTGACAGAAACCTCATCCTCTGTCCTATTTGTGTCAAAAGCTCTCACATGCCGAGACAAATATCCGACCCTACTTACAACTCTGCCAGCCAAAACTTCTCTCATGTGCATGCGCGTCAGTTTGTGCCTTTGTGCAACTAAATATATGTTTCATTTCCCCTTAAGGGGAGATCGTCATGTTAAATTGTATGACTAGGTGAGTAATGCACACACAAGCACACACGCACGCAAGGCAAGCAGAAAGCAGAAGAGGATTGTCCCGGAGTAACCTCATCCAGGAGCCTGTGTGGGGTTACTATAGTTCAACAATTCCTCTCTAACACATGGCTATTTAGACCAGAGCAGCTCAGGGAACAGTCATGAATTGATGAACATGAAATCAAAGATTTTAACTGCATCCAAACTAGCTTGTGACCTAAGTATTATTAGGTTTCAAAGTAGAATCACTTTGTCTTGAGGTTACTTGAGTTCATTCTTGCTCCCTATAACAATGTTAATGTCAGACTCCAGAATGAACGGAGTGTGAAGTCAAACGACTGATGTTAAAACTGACATTATTTTTGCTGAAAAGTTCACGTCAACTAACAGTGAGAGGCTGAGTTGAATTCAGAGACTCTGTCACTCTGATGATCAATCCTTTTCTCCAGATATCAGGTTCTGGGTTTCTCCATGATGACAACGATCAGGCTTTGGAACAGAGAGGTTACTAGAGTTTATTCGCTTCCTACTGGTTTGTGTAGCAACCGCTTCAAATACTTCAAAGACAAACAGTACAAGGAAGATGAATGTCACTAAATGTTTTTGAGACGCATCTGAATAGATTATTCCGAAAGGAGGAAGAAATTAATGGCTTTTTTTCCCCCTGTAATTATCATTCACCGTAATGAAGTCTTCATTATAGGGTGTCAAGGTGTAGGTGTATTGTTAGTGTATTGTTTTGGGAATGAGCTGCAGTGCACATTATTAAAATTCAAATCTCAGCTCTGCCGGGCTCCCGAGTGCAACTCAATAATCTGCTTACAAACTTAGAAAAAGGTTAGGAGGGGAATATCGCAATTAATTGGGATTGAACAACAAATAAAGAGTATTGATGGCTGTTTAACACTGTTGAACGCATATAAGTTTGTTAGGTTAACATAATTTACATAATATACTGGTTGAAAGACACTGCCGTTTATTCCTACACAGTGCCGGGCGAACACCTTCATCATCAGTCACCAGTTTGCAAAACTTGAGCCAAACAGTATGCAAAACCGGACAGATGTCATCTTTGTTTGATAACATGTGTAGGAGTTCTTCACAGCACAGTTTTCCACTTGGTGCTCCACCATGGACAGTCCCTCTGATACCGTGTGTTGACTGTAGAACTTTTCAAAACGTTTTCAAGATTTTCATTCCACTGGCAGCATTTAATGCGGTCTGTCACATGGCCTACAATGTGAAAACAAGCTTTTTCTTCCCTCCTGAAAAGACGTTTTGAAAACACATTATGGCCGCGGCTCTTTTTGGCCTTCCAACAGCGATAAGCTCTGGATTGAAACACAGGCAGGCAGATGATTACGAATTAAGAAGAGTTTACATGAGTACATTTCGCCGTTCTGCCAGCCTCATAACTCATGGACCAACCAGGCAAGCTAACACATGCGCATAATCTGCTTCAAAAACACACTAGAGATAATATCATAAGAGTGTGTTGACATGTCATACCTGATGTGCCACTGGCCTAAAATAAGCACAGAAGTCTCCACAGGGATATCAAAGATCAATAAGTGTTGGTTCACAGACAAACAAAAATTGTTGAAACTCAGGATGTTGTGTAAGAATGACATTGTGTTGACATGCTTCCACTTCTGTCTTTTGCATATTTCATGAGTTCATGTTTGCAAATCTTTTGCCCATTCACACGGTGGCAAAAGAAACAACTGAAGGGGTTTGAGCAGGACTTTTGTGGGCTTCAAAATTAGTGGTTGAAGACATAAGAAGGGATTTACTCACTGATTGCACCTGCTGCTCGACAAGAAATACCACCACAGCTGCAAACATACATACACACACACACACTCTGGTACGCACAGTACGCACACAGCTGGTTCTTTATGTTTTGCCAACTCAGCAGAACAGGAGCCTGAGAGAAAAGGGACTGTGTGTGTGTGTGTGTGTGACGACAGTGCACCTGGTTTTTGGCTGAGTAAGACTTTTGTGCCGTTACCTACAGGTACATTCACAAAGCCTGTTTGTTGTTATCTGAGCTACAGAAAAGAGTTTGTCAGTGCACAAATGGAGGCTGTATCATCTTTGTGTTGTTAATTAACTCGAGGTGGAAAGTGGCTTCAAAAACAAGGGGTGGGATATCTAGAAAAAAAATCAAAACACTGTGTCACTATGGTAGAACAAAGTTATTGTGCCTTAAGAAGACCCATATAAAGAGGCTGCTGATTGTGGGGATGATGTGTGATCAGTCTTCACATCTGACTTCACATCTATTTAATGTATTAGAATGAAGCAGTGTGTGTTGACTTGTTAGGGATCCTCATTTTCCCTTTTCACTGTTATTATTCACCTGCCACCACCAAACCGATCCCCCAAAAAAGTGATTAAATACTTATATATAAGTATATAACTTATACATATACGTTGTTGTAGAAGTTGTCAGTTTGACCATGACCCTAAAAGTGGCAAAAATGACAAAAAAAAAAAAAAAAAATGCAATGTGTGTACATTAAATGGCATGACTTCTCTGTTTGGTCATTCTTGGTAGGAATTGATTTTCTTCACAAACATTACTACTGAAGTCTGAACTTTGGAAACAAATACCTCAGCAGTCCAGTTTGAACATGTTATAACATGTGCGGGTAGAGTGATCTGTGTGTGTGTGTGTGTGTGGTTTATCTACCTCCACGGCCAGTGCTCCCAGGCTCTCCAGAAGACTGTCGGTTGCAGCTGAGACGTCCTGAACGACTTTGGGGTCGGACCTCACATCCCTCTGTTGGAGAGAACGCAGATTATTAATGTGTTGCAGATTGCACTTTTGGCAAAATTTAAGACAATAAGAAAAAAATACATATGTAGCTGCTGTAATTCATTGTAATCCATGTATTTCCAGTTTTTAAACTTATGTTTTCTTTGCCATTCAGCTAATTTGTTGTTATGTTAGAGGGGGGGCCGGAGGCTGGGGTAAGGGAGGTGTGGGAGAGAAAGCTGAGGAACAACATTGGGGTCGTAGGTGAGGGAAGAAGGGAGGCGAGAAAGAACAACAGGTCAGTTTGGCTTTGACCTCCTGTGTTCCTGTCTGTCAAACTGCCTCTCACTCTCCCTCTGTGTGTGTGTGTGTGTGTGTGTGTGTGTTCTCATCTATCACACTATGCTGTCAGCTGCTGGAAAGGCTGACACTTGATAAAGCGCAGGCGTTGCTGAAGACAGAGCAGCCGTCTCAGCAGAGAAAAAGATACTGTAGCTTGTATTGTAACTATGTTTTCTCTCATTTTTAATTTTTCTTCCTTTAACAAAACTTTTTCTCACTCATACACATACACACAACCAATATTTAAAGCTTAAAGTTAACTAATGGGAGAAAGCTGATTTACATAAAATGCTCCTGACTTCACTATTTACCCAATGTTGACACTTCTGGAAAGGAATTTACACACTTGCATCAACATTTATTTATAGAATAAGAACAAGACGTGAGTTTTAATGGTGAATCAGATCCACAATGTGCCAGAAACTGATTTCATTCTCATACAAAGAGACAGGAGCAACGTGCCTCTGATCTCTGTAACTTTGCTAACTTGTGACTTTGTGATGTTTTTTCAACAACTTTCTCTGTCTCTTCCTTTGTCTGTTTTTCCTAAAAGATCAGCGCAACAGAACACAGTGTTTTTTTCACCTCTTGCCATCCTTCTCACCATCGTGACTCACATGCGGGTCACAGGTTTTATGGGAAGGGGGTGAGCTGCTGGGGAAGATACGGGTTGACTAGAGGTGACGATGGACAGGAAATGAAGGGAAGAGGATGAGAAGGGGAGGGGAGGGGAGGGTTGAGGACAGAAAACTAGTGATTATGGAAAACAAAGTTTTGTAGTTACCAGAAAAGACAAGGGATCGTGGGATTTAGTTTAAATGGATGAGCAGAGCTGCCAGGGTTGTACAAACAGTGATTCCTCCTGTCACATCATATTAGTGTCACAACCACTGACTCCACTTTAACAGTCACAGTACAATGATCTCAAAAGGCTATTACAGCCAGTCTTTGAAGTGCAGGAACAACCTTCTACCGTGCGGATGTGTGTTTGCATTTCTTCTCTTGTGTATCTTTATGTGTGTGCACTTGTTCATGTCCCAGCTCATATTCTGTAAACACCCAACTTGCTTAAAGGGGAACAGTGTCTGAGAAAACAGTGAAAAAACAAAATAGCTATGACCTGATTTGTAAAGGCTGAAGAGACACGCTGTTGTTTCCAAGTAATAATATGACTCCCAGTTGACTGAAAACTATTGCATTCTTAGAATATCCAATATTGACTTCCTGGCATCCTTCTTACGTTGGAGGACACCCAACTATTGAGTGGTGAAACAACAAGAGTAGGTGATGAAACAGTGGACTCTCCAGTGAAACGGGAGAGGAGGGTCGTCCTTGTTTGAGGCCAGTGGACAAGATACAAACTGTGCGTTTGTTATAATCTCTCTGATGGTCTAACGGTGCTTTTTTGTGGGGTATTTTGTGATGACTCTCTCTCACAGGAAGCATTACACTTCAATGGATTAATCTATCTGATCTGGCCATCACACTCTACAACTGGTCTATGCGTGTACCTCGGCAGATGAACTCACCCGAATGGGCTTGAGGAAGTCCAAGTTGGATAGGAAGTGGCTCTGGGCCTGGTCCAGCCAGTCACTGGAGGACTTGCAGATAATGTCTTGAGTCATACGGGACACGTTGTGGTCAGCAATGTGGACAAACTCTTCCAGTGGCGTGGCGTTACAGAGGTCTCTGAGATGGAAGCCGAAGCCCTTAGTCAGCACCTAGACAAGGAGAAAAGAGAAAGATCAGCAATTAGAGAATTATGACACACATGTGAGTTAGACACTGTGAAAAGACAAAAGGGGAAATAATACTAATAAAAAAATCTAGGTAGTCATTGATTATTCTTCATCTTAAATAAACATTAAACAATAAAATGAATAGTAAACATCCTGCATGTCAAATTTCTATTTCATAAACACAAACTAACTAAACTTAAGAAAGTAAAAGTAAATGCGTATTTTAACTTCAGTCAAAATGCCACAGGATAAATATGTGTTCAGAAGGACTGTTTGTGTTTCACCACATAGTTTCTTTAGTGCTTGTTCTTGACTCTATCATCAGTTACATTTCTAAGACCTGACCATGAGAACAAAACACTGACGCTCAGAGGAAGATATTAACCAGAGCAAACTCAAGGGAAAGAAATGTTATGAATATCAATGCTGGGGCATTCCAAGGATATCTTAACTAAAGCTTTTTGACAAACAATAAAATCCGAATGAAAGTCCACCCCAAGAGACGTGTATGATGATAAAAAGTCATATCAGTTTCACTATTTCTGATAAAACTGTCTTCACCCCTTTAAAAGAACTGGTCGAACAACATTACTTGAAAAGAGCGCACAGCTGAGCCTGTGTGGGCTGAGTGACAAATGTCCTTTTTCTGGGACATCAAGGACTGGACAGATGCTCTGTTTTCTCTGACAGAGTCAAGATGTTCATAAACATGTGAGTGTGTTTATAAGTGTGTGTGTGTGTGTGAGAGAGAGAGAGAGTGAGAGAGAGAGAGACGAGCACACTGACTTATCTTCTAAATGTCCTTGACAAGTCTGTGTTATGCCATAATATTTATCACATAGGCAGAGCTGGTAATCTTTTCATTGGAAACACACGAGGGATTACAACAGTCAGGATTGGCGATCATACTGCATGTCAATGATTCAAAACATATTTGACAGATCCTTCTTCTTCTTCTTATGTAGAATAATTGTCAAAAAAACAAAAAAGTGGTTTCCATATAACAAATGGCATCTTTTCACTTCATACAATGAGCCAAGAGATCATCTAAAACTAACATAATACTCCTGTGTCCTATAGCCTGTACTATACCCTCTTTGATCAATAGATGTCTGGCAGAGAGAGACAGGGGAGGGTGGGGGGTTGCACAGACTCATTTGGTGTAACGTGAATTTGTCTTTCAGCCTCTGTCACTCCACGTGAGGAGAAATCGGGGAAGGGGAGGAGGGGAGAGGAGCCGTCATGTGACCCCGGCCCACCAACTGCAGAAGAGGGATGTTGTGACGGGCTGGGTTGCGAGCTGTTGTTGGGGTGGGCCTATGTATCCTAATGAGTAAATGTATGTGATATGGGATTATACAAATATACGGGATATGAATGGGTGTGTGTGTGTGTGTGTGTATGTGTGGTGTAACTGCCACACCGATTATCATCTCAACTACAAAAAAAAGGAATGATATGAGGCACAGGAAGAGATGAATGAAATTAAGAGCAGAGGAGATAACAATAACAGAAAGAGGAGACTGAATGAGAAATAGGAAAAAACAGAAAAGAAAAAAATCAGTGAGGATACAGGGATGAAGGGAAAATAAAATCATTATTTCCCAAATAGAATTAGACTTTTTTATGAAGACAAAAAAAACATAGGGAAAAGAAAGGCCTAAAAGCATAGGCAGCCATCTATCCCCACCCACAATTTTTCTGCGGGGTATTAAGGGCTTAGCTGTGCCACAGCAGAGTCCTGTGGCCGTCGAGCCAAGGTCACTGGATTAATGCACAAGCACTGTGGCCAGGGGAGCATGATTATCTCATATGTGAAAAGTACACAAGGGAGAGGCTGCGTTGAGTATGATGATGTGCTTTTCAGTATGGGCAGCTGACAGAGGTTGATCCATGTGGATTAATCATTTCAGTTACAACAATTGCAACAATCAGTGATTTTCATTGTTTACCGATGAGGGGAAATTCTGAGTGTTTAGAAAGACTGGTAACATTTTTAACTGTGGAAACATGGATGTTAACAGTGCATTCATTGCTGTCCTGATTAATTTTAGGAAACAATACTATATGTCACAGTTTACCTTCTCCAGATTGACGTCAGCCTCCACTATCTGCTTCAGTGCATGGCGAGGAAGCGAGGCATTGTGGTGCAGGAAGTGAGAAAGCGTCTCATTGTCTTGCAAGAAGTCCTTCAACTTGAAACCTAGAGAAAAAAAGACATATTGAATCAACTGACCATCAGCTATAACACCCATGAAAAAGAAAGCGTCTTTACTTTGTGGTCGATACTGATAGCAGTACATTCAGCAAGGTTCCCAGCAGAGGAGATGGTAAAATCTTATTTCCACTTTGGGTTTTTAACCACTTCCTCATTTAATGGCGGAGCAAAACAAGTTAAAAATGTATCCCGCCATATGTGACCCGCGTTTATCGAATTCCAAGACTTTCCTTGTGTGGATTATACATACAACACAAGTCACTGGATTTACAGTCTGATGCCAAATTAATTCATATATCTAATATAAATAAACAGACACAGATTTGTCTTCACTGGCTCTGGGAACTTTTTGTACTTCTGCTGCATTCCTGAGAAGTCAAAGCATTTATGAAACTGACCTGAGTCAGCTGTGTGGCCGGACGCGAACACGCAAGCACACACACACACACAGACACTCACACACACACACACTCCTACACTCAGTGAACTCAGATGGGGGTTACTATAGGGCATTCCACTTTGGCACAGATACTGTCTCTCCATTCGCCTTCCTGCCTCGATTTCTCCTTCTTCACCTTTCACCTAGTTTCTATTCGGTGAAACTCTGCTCTCCAAAAGTCTTTTCAAAACCTCCTGAACGCTGAGTCGAATTTTGATTGCTGTGTTTGAACATGTCTTCCTACTCCCCCCTCGCTCCCATCTTAATTTAACCTCCCTCTTCCCTTAATCTCCGGTAACTCTATTGCTTTATTTTTACAGTCTTTTTTTTATATAGCTATCAGATGAAAACCAAACGCAGACACAAACACACAGTGAAACAGGAAACACTTTGCTGTGACCAAACCGAGCATCCTCTGGGAGGAAGTGAAAGAGAACAGTGTGTTTCTGTGAGTCGGGGGAGTGCACGTGTAATGATGCCTCCGTTGCCGTGCATGCCATTTGTATTTGAGGTGTGAGTGTGTTGCACAGACATCCCTATCTTTTGTACTCTCCCCAGGCCTGTGTGTGTGTGTGTGTGTGTGTGTGTCTGTGCACCTGTGCCTGTGTGTGCATGCATGTGCCCTCAATCCTCAGAGGCGAACAACCAGGGAGTGCTAATAAGGTCTAATCAGTGTCCCTGTAGGAAGTCGAAGCTCCCATGGTGCATTGCATCCAGGCCCTTGAGGATACACCAGACTAAGCGGTGCAACCTTGTTAAAATGGAAAGTCAGGCATTATTTGTATAGTCAACAAAGGTGCCTATGTGGATCAATGCGTGTATCTAATTTCCTTGTTTTATCTTACCTGTGTGTGTGTTTATCTTTGTCTTTGTCTAAATCCTTATTTACTTATCAGAACTGAAATGACTCTTGGAGCAAGACAACGTAAGAAGTAACAAACCTTATCTGTGTTTGTTTGTGTGTTTTTTTTCCTATGTTGGAGCAGACTGGAAACAAAGGTTAGCTTTAAACTAACACGTCTGAACAGGTCCATGGTGGATGCAAACGAAATATCACCTTAACAACTGTGTCATCACAGACTCATCCACACACAGCCTGTAATTTCAGTGAATGTATGCCCCAAATGTTTTGGTAGTCACGTCAACCAAAGATGGCTGCTGCATGAAACCAGCTGACAAAATGGCTGAGTGATGGATGGGCTGTTTCAGTGCAGAGACTGAGAGGAAAAATGACTTGTTGGATTTGTCTGAGAAGTGAAGCTATTTTTAGGTTAGAGATATTAGGTCGAGGAGGTTAACGTAAGGTTTGAAGTTGGACTGCTGTTTATGGCTGAACTGATAAGTGTTGACTTTAGTCTTTTCGACTCCTAATGAAGACTGTGATTCAAGGATGTGTGTGTGTGTTTTGGTGTCTGTGAAAAAACAAGAATAGGCAGCAAAGTGTCCATTTTAAGAGATCAGACTCAGACGTGTCAAGCCTCTGAATCAAATGGAGACTTTTAAGGCAGTCAGAGAGATAAAATATGAAGGTGGTGAGAGGCTAAAAATATAAGATGTTCTTCTCTATTATGCAATCGCACTCTCAGCCTCACTTTTGTTAAGAGACAGATGGTGGGATACCTGTAGCACATCTAATCTTAATGGCAGCAAGAAAACCTTTCTATCCTTAAAAATGCTACAATGTTTGCTCATTTTCATTCTGTGCTGTCTCATGGCAGAAACGCATTAGACCTGATGAAAAAACAGAAAGAAATCTAATTACTACTACTGTACGTCTGACCTTTATCACCCACCCCCCCTTCCCTGTCAGTGTAAATCCCAGTCTCTGACCCCGTCAGTCGCTGAATTATTAACCGACACGTGAGGGGCTCTTTGATCCATGCTGTTATTCCTATAGCGTCGCTCTACAGCAGCAGCGGTCGCTCTGTATGCTGTCTCCTGCATCATGACCGTCCCCACGCTACATCAACACATCCCTCACGTGGCTCATAGACAAATACAGATGGGAATATGGACATGTGACTACTATCGGAACGCTGTGCATTTAGAAATCAATTGTGATGAAGTGCACAGATGCCACAAACCATTGTTGAAATAATTAATGATTCTCAATATAATATCTTATAGATTAAAAATGTATGAAAAAAAATCAAAGCAGAACCCTGGCTCTGCTCAGTGTGGTTAAAATGTAAAAAACAAACAAACCCATTAATAGCAGATAATAAAACGATCCATTACTGGCTATTAGTGGCCTGTAATGTATACTGCAAACAACATGGCGGAGGAGAAGTTTCTGTTGCATATCGTGTGATCTTGCTCCTTTTTTTAGACCATGCCTCTCTTTGTGGGAACACTGTAAAACAAACCTTAGCTCTGGGCTTACAGAGCCGACGGAAGCCAACACAACAAAGAGCCTTGATCATTCTGCTTTGTTGCATAATTTCTTATGTTAGACTCTACTCAATCTACTTTAACATTGGGGGTCTGATGTGAAAGCAAGCTAATACCCTTCTATTTATAGAAAGCAAATGGACGGATTTCACATGAAAATGAGAGAAATATTACTGAGGCAATGCAACATTAATGGAACAAACAAGACACCGCCATCTAATTAGACTCGCTCATTTCATTTTAGCAATTAACTAAGGTCAGTGGTTACATCACTGCTGTTTACTGTTCCTGCAACCTGTCCTATAATGCCCTTCTTTGTCTTATTATCCTTTGTTTTATACAGTATTGCAGCTTTTTCATAACATGTTTTCCTTTTTCTTTTTGTCTTTGTAAACATGGTGGAGCATGGAGAACAGAGATTGCTCCCAGCATGCCTCTCACATCAGAGCAACCAGTACCAAATTCAAACGGAAATCATTTCCTGAGCAAAATCTTTTCTGTGCAAAGTTAATGTGTCTGTGCGACCTCTGTTCAAGAGAAAGTATGTGCAGAGTTCAATGCAGCCCTCTTTCCTATTTTCAGGTTACTTTGACTGAGTCAGCACAGCGGGGGCATCAACAACATGTTATTTTAGGAGGACGATCTTTCTCTGCTCTGCAACAGCAGAGGTCAGGATGATGAAACAGATACCTTAGCACTAATATTTAAGATAACATTTTGTGTTGGTAAAAAATTGATAAGAGTCTGTGAACTAGTATGCGCCTAGACAACTTCTGCAGTCTGTCCTCATACACAGGAAGCGGCAAACACTCCAGTCAGAACAGCATGGCATTTTACTACCAGATCTGTGCTGTGATTATACGGTGAGTGATCTGTTTTTTTTCTCATGTCTTGCAGACCGCCTCTACCACGTCACAAGAGCGCTTAGGACGTGGGCCCACCATGGCTGGCAGACAGTGATAAGGAAGGGACATGTTACACCCTCAACAAGCCCCTGAAGACTGAGTGCGCCTCAGCTCTGCAGCAGTGACCTTGACTATCTGGTTATCTGGAACAAGTTACTAATCAGTTTTTTGTTCATTTATTCAGTAATCTGTAGTCATTTTATATATATTTAGGTGGTGATTTCATTAAAGCTATGATGAAAACAAGTATGTCACTTGACAGTTAAAGGGGTGGATTCAACAATCGGTCATGTAACAGTTTTAAAACTTCCAAAAAGCAAGTTGTCCTTACCGGCAGTGTTCTTCTGCAGCTTCCTGAGGGCCCTCAGCAGTCCCTTGTATCCCTCATAGCTCTTATCATTTTGAGTGTAGAGCAGGATCTTCTTGGCATCGTTGAACAGACGGGAGATTCTGATCATATCCACAGAGACAGAAGAAAAACACGCTGTTTCACTTCCCTGGATAATTTCGGTCCTGAGAGGATGGCCTCTCAGTTATGTAAAATAATGTATTTGGTGTTGAATCAAAATCATTATTATTGTTTATTAAGGGTTGAATAAAATCACCATAAGGTCAACCAAAACACCTTATTTTCTTCTTTTAACTGAGTGATAACTTAATCCATCAAAGCAGTGTGTTGGATTTGACTGTGAATAAATATGAAGATCGTTTTACTTACATGGAATCATTGAAGTTTCCCACCACCCCGGGGCTCTCTCCAGGGGTGGGGTTGCGGAAGCAGGGGTTGTTGGCGTTACAGATGATGCCTTGTACCCAGGGTAACGTACCTGCTGAGGGCATGGCCTTGTTCGGGAAATGGCCTGGAGAATTAAAACAAATAATTATGGTAAGTTTGAAGTTTACATACATCCATTTACATACATAAGTAGACCCAGTTATTCTTAGAACATTTGTCAGTCTTGAAAATCAGGTCAATGCTACCATTTTGACTGTTACTTCACTCTTTACTTACTTTAGTGTCAATTTACTCAGCAGTCAAAAGATCATTAGGTTCTCTGTCCACACACCATGTGGACTGACACATAGGCCATAGCCATCACTGCATTTAGAATCAGCTTTAGAAGTTGCTGACTTTATCTTGTCTTGAGCTCTTATCAGCTGATTTTACTGCTACTGCTGCAATTTGCAGAGGTTAACTAGCTTTAGAGAAGACAAAGACAAATAAAGTGACAAATGGGTCAGGAAGTTGACACACTTCTTTGGGGTTCACTGGGTTAACCAGCTTTGGACTGGTTTTACACTGCAGTTTGGTGTCAATGATTTTGTTCCAAATAGGGAACTGGTTCGGTCGTCAACCGATCGATCATTGGCAAGTTCATCATGATTACATAACTACACCTGATCTGTTTGAAAGTAGGTACCTTAGAGTCTACATTTGTGAACAGGCTCAAACCTGCGGCATCTTTTCCAAATCTCCTCCATGGAACTGACTCACCAAAAAACCCAGAAGTCAATTACATACGCAAAACGATCAAATCATATGAACAAGATTTACAAAGAACTGAAATTAATAAGCAGTTAATGGAAGGAAACTGAGTGACTGCTTTCATTTCCGAGAGTGAAAAAACTAATTTGAAGAGCTGTGAGTGAATGTGTGTGTGTGCTTTCGACCAGTAATAATCTTACTGAGTTGAAACGTGGTCAAAGTTGTGAAACTGGCTCTAGCAACAAATGCTACTGTAATTCTTTTCCAGGAGCTGAGGGTCCGATCACATGTTCACACAGTGCAAACAAATATTGACAAATCCAACCGATCTCTCTGCGACAATAACATGGAAACCTTGGATGACTCAAAAGCTGCTTGTACCTTGAACCAAACGCAAACATTTAAAATGCATTCAACAGTAGTATAGGAAATTTGGAGAAAAAAAATCTCAATGAAAAAATAGAGAAAAAGACAGTTTCGGCTGCTTCCCTCCCTTCCCCTCACTCTCTTAAGGTCTGCTTACATTCATGTTGCTCGTACGGTGGATAGTGTATTCGGACCGAGATCAGGATGAAGAAGATGAACAGGGGCCAGATAATCTCAATCAGCAGCTGGATCTAAGAAAGGAAGACAACAAAGGATGTAAACAAAACAAATTAAACAGGATTTTACACTTCTACACATGAGACACGTAAAAAAAAAAAAAAAAAGATGTGTAAAACAGTTCAACTAAGGATAATCTCAACTAAAAAACATCTGCAGTTGTGTGCATACATGTATATGTGTGTTTGGAGTCGGGGGGGGGGGCTGTCAGCTGTTGTCCTTTATATACAGTAATCCCACCATGGGTCTGGGTAAAGTATATGGGTTAATTAGGGGAGACAGAGAGAAAGAGGTCTGCAGGGTTTAAAGGACTATGTGTTTGTCCATCTGCTCCATATGGCCCCCTCTCCGCTTCAGTTGCCCGCGTCTCAGCCGTATCCAGCATGGCAGACAGGCAGGACGGGGGTAGAGTGTCTAGGAAAAGGCACTGTAGCCCTTTGTTGGAAAATGACTGCTGAAAGTCAAGCAGCCACAGCCGCCACTCTGGGGACAGTTTTCTGATGAACAACTGGTTTAATTGTATGCAGATGAGCCTCTTCACAGATAAAGAAGTTCTATGCTGCAGCTTGGAACTGGATTTGATTCACATGACTTTGAGTGTGTGGGCCTCGACCAGGACAAAATGGCAACAGGATAATGGGTTTGACATGTGAATGTGTCATCGTCACATCTTCGACTGACTCACAGGAATCTGTAAACTGTAATGCTTTTCAGTCTGGCTGAGATATTCACTTCATTTCCATTGTTGTGGGCTGCATATGTATTGGATACACGCATATTAATGAGGAAAGGCATAAACATATCAAGGCTTTTGTGCTGCACTGATGACGGGTCACATCATACTGGAAAAAATCATGTCTGACTCAAAGTCAACAGTAAGAAAGTGTGACTGAGACAAAGCATTCAGGGAACAAGAGAACTGAAAATAGACAGCCACCATTTTGTTCTCTAAATATCTTCAGGGTTTTTTTTACGTGCCTAAAAATCTACTGCAGTACATTGTTTGGTTTATAGAGACACATTAATATGTGATATTGAACTCAGTACTTTGTGGTGAAACGTCTGGTCAAAGAAACAACATAAGCAATGTGAAATCATTTTTAAAAGTGGAATAAAAAAAGTAAGCCCATAAAAGCAAACAGCCAAGTGCATAATTTACTGTGCACTGATCCAGCCCTTTGTTCTTGTGAGTCAGTAATTTGAAACACTCCTACTTACAGTCTGTCTCCGTCTGTAGGTGAAGTTCTTCCAAAGCAGTAAACCCAGTTGAGTGAAGACTGCCATGTTGCCGTCTTCCTAACCTCGCTGAGCACACTCCAGCTCCTCACTGTGACCCCGAAAAGAGACAAAGACAGAAGGGTCAGTAACTGCAAAGTCAAACAAATAACACTTTACGCCACTGTGAAAATTCCCCGGATTAAATACATAGTCAGCTGCTGAGCTCTCTCCAGTCTGGATTTGTTCTTGTGGAGAAAGACATGGTTTACAAAAAATGTAATTCCCACGTACAATGACGCACAACATGATGTGAAAACAGAACAGAGCTGTGACATCCAGCTAAAAAACTGGACATGAAAAAAAAGAGTCGAAAGTAGAACTTCTCAAAAACAAATTCTTGAACAGCAATCATCAAGGAGAAGGAATAATTAACACAGAAAGCATTACCTGCCTATTATGTGATTCTTAAAGAAAAAAAAACCCTTAACAAAAACAAAGAGTCATTGCTGACAGAAAATGGGTATGACAACAAATTCACCTATTTAAGAAAACCGTATATCAGTTTAGCCTTAAGTGCAGCACCACTCAGCAGCACGTGAAGTCAACTGAAGACTGAAGAAGGCTGCTCGCCACAGCAGGAGTGAGGTCCACTTGATGTAGACTCATCTGTTCAAAGGTCAAGCTGCAGTGTAGCTGAGAGGATGAGTGGGTGGTGGGCAGTTTTCATGTGGTGAAAGTTTGGCAATCCTTTCATCATCCCAAATTTCAACGCGTTCACACCTCATCATCATTCGTGACACTGTATTTGATGTAAATGGCCGAATGATATATCACCCACATCGCCCTTATTGTTAGGCTACATCTCAACAAAAGAACCTGCTGATTAAACACATGACAGGTAGGTTTACACAAAGCACTGTGATTAACGGATAGACTTCTATAACTTCACACCCATGTCTTAGCGAGACCCTCGGCTTTATCAGCTCTATTAAATAACATTTAATTCTTGTCGTATGACAACCTGTGTGGGGCGTGCACTTCTTTGTGCCTATTTGTTTATTGTATTTGCAGTTTCAAAAGTCACTTGATTTGTTTTTTGCAACATCAGACCAGCATCAGGTCCATCCGTATACAACAAGTGCCAGTAAGAAGACTTACTGCACTTTTTTTAACTCTGTGTTGTTTTTTTTTAACTGACTGGAAAATAAAACATAAAAGCAACAAAAATAGGGAATTTTCTGGCTAATTTTGTAATCCTGTTCTCAGAGACAAGACACCTGGCTGTCCACAGATAAATCAGGTCAGACAGTAAAGACTGAGACCCTTAGATCCCTTTTTTTAGGGACACTGTGGTTTGCAGCATACTTAGTAAAAAAAAACTTTTAGCTGTAAGCTTTATCTCATATAATCCCCACTCTATTATTCATAAAGAGGTAATCAACCACATTTAATGAGTACATTTCTGAAGTTCATAGCACTGTATACAGAAAAAAATCAACTGTTACTGATGGGGTTCGAGTTAATGGGGCCTTGTTTGTGGCTGTTTCTTCAGGTTTGATGGGAAGTAGCTGGTAGTCTTTAAAGTCAAGGCCATGGTGTTTATTACGTTCCATGTCCTTTATACAGAATAAAGCTGACTGGTAGAGAGCGGACAACACCACAAGCATGTCAAGGACACAGTAATAACCAAACACGATGCTTTCCCCTGATCAGTTACTTGTAGCATGGAAAAAGAACCTTCCCTAATGAATTGGAAATCCAGTTTTCTATGGATTTACACCACTCTTCCTCGAAATGCAGTCACAATGACACTCTATTCACATCCAGCCACTTCCTCAGCAGTCGCTATTCGTCACGGGGTGAAATTCATTTATAAAGTCACTGACACAATTTATGTCTTCAAACATTAAATGATTCCCCCTCTACCAGTGGGCTTGCACAAAAAGAGGTCACAGTATGTATCGACACAAATTACAATATAAGACCGATGTTAACAGCGTTGGACTTTAAACAGCAGCAACTCTTCTGCAGCCCACGAACTAACATGCAATTGGCTGTATCAAACAAATCCATTGGAATGTATAATATGTTGCAATAAAAACCAACAGGAACTTTGAGATCAACAAACAACACAGTGACCGATGTACATGATCTGCTGTGCTGGGACATCTGTTTTCTCTGTGAGTCACTCCATTTAAGCTGTCAGAACTCACAGCACATACTTCAACGTTTCATTGAGAAATAATATAAAAACCAGCCATGGACTTTGTCATAACACATAATCAAAAAACAAACAAACAAACAAACAGAAAAGATTCAGACAGTATGATTTTTTTTTCAATATCACTGAATAAATCACTGCAAAAGTAGCTCCTACTCCTACAACAAGGACAATGGGGGTGAAAGACAAAAACAACATCAGCACGAGCTGTGGGTGTTCATCTACATACAATTTACACCTTGGCCATGTTTTGACGTAGATTGAATAGATTTTTTCTTCCCCTCTGTTAGTCACAGCCTATCCTATCTTTTTGACTGTGTTAATTGTCGATTTTTTTTTTTTTTACCAAAGCTCCATCATAGTGTGATTCCGGTAAACACTGGTGAAAATACATCGCATGCAGAAGTGAGGGGGTTTTTCTATCGAGTGTTACTGTTGAGCAGCCCAAATGGTGCAGAGCCAGGGCGCCTCTAGTGGTCTGCACACTATTTTTTTTTTTTCATTTTTAGACTTGTTTACCATCAATCCTTGCTCACGTGTTATATCATAGCTACTCATAGAAGACCCCCCCCCCCCCCCCACCAAACTCCATCTTCTCCATTGTTTTCAGGACACACTGACATCATTCAAAATGGAAAACTGATCAAAAGAATAACAATTCACTTTTGCCAGTGAGGAAAAAAAAGACGAAGTAAGAAGACCGTCGATGCTTTTGCAAGAAAGAGACAATTGGAATGAAAACAGTCGACGTCGACACTGCAGATCAACTGCAGACGTAGGCTATATTGATTGAAAACTGTAAAATAAAATAAAATAAAAACAAACAATAGGCTATCTTGCAGCGCTGCCCTCGCACACGTATTCGAAAAAAAAAATAAGAAAAACAAGAACAAGAGAAACAAATGAACAACAGTGCAAAACAGGCAGCAGCCGACAGTCATGGAGCTCCATAATTTATTTTGTACTAAGACCCAATAACAAAACCGTGACACTGTCAAAACTCATCGTCTAACTGTCTTGACTCATGCACTTGTGTTTCATTGTTCTGTTGAACTGAGGTTACTGTCGGTCACTCAGCTTCGCGATGCTGAGCTACAGCAGCGTCAAATCAGACAAAATGAATCTGATATGAAGATGAATGGGCCTTCAGAATTAAAGCTGCAACGAATGTGACTTGAAACTATAGTCATCAGGTTAAGATTCCCTTTCATTATTCGTTTAAAAATGTTTAATTTGAGGAGAGACAAAAGAAATGGACAAGATATATTTTCTTTGTGCTTCTATGTTATGATCTGGGTCGATCGTCTGCGTCATATAAAGACGTTGCAACAAAGAGGCTTTTATTTTTTAGATATCCCACCGGAAACCAAGTGTGGACTTGGCTTGCTACCTTGACGTTGCCTCTGACAGACGGACGAAGATGATACAGACACTCATGATAAAAGAGCAAAAACAGTAAGGAAAGCACTTGTCATCTCACAAAAATGACAGCAATACTTTGAACATGTAATGATCATTCAGCACACTGCAGACCGCGTTCAACGCGAGACGTTAAAACGAGAAAAACAACAATTTTCGACGTCCAACTGTCTACCAAAATATGTATTCTTCCTTTTTGACATTTAAATAGCCTACTCAAAGGCATTTTCAGAAAATTAAGCAGATAATATATGGCCACACTGTGATATGAAAATAGGTTATGTTTTAACTGACACGGTGGCATGCATCTCTTTGTTTCTCCAACAAAGAAACTCACAAATCCCGCACAAAAACAGAAAAGAAAAAAAATTCACAGACCTTTATCCTGAACGGTGTTAATATCCACTCCTCTCTTCTCATGAAGTGATATCCCTTGTTCAGAACATAACTTTATAAATGGTAAATAAACTACACTCCCCCACGCTCCTCTGGTGCTCTGTCTCAGTGTCGACAAAACTGTATTTTTTTCCTCCAGCAGGCTTTTATAGCGCTGCTCGATGCGGAGTTGAGCGGAGCGGAGAGAGCAGCGGAGGTAACTATCGGGCACCGTTTGTTGCTGGTCCCATATAAGGCAAGCACGTGCGGCGTCAAAACATCTCTTAAAGGGCCAGCAGCCTCTTTAATGCACGGCTCTTCTTTTCAATTACTTCCAGGCCCAAAGAGGTTTTATAGGAAAATACAAAATTACTAAGGGTTTTTCTTTTACACTAAAACTACTTTTAACTGCATTAGGTAAGTTATAAAAGATAATCAAAAACATTATTCAAGAGACAATTCAGGCAAATTGAGTAGTGCATTACATCAATTTACACTGTATCAAGACAACACAGACAAATGCAAACATAAAAACAAATCCAGAGCTATTAAAAATATGACATGGCATGGAAAAACAGTAACACTACAGTAATACTATAATAATGAAAATGACACAGAATAATGGAAATACAAATGAGAAGCTCTACACTTTATGATGGAAAAATAGCCAAGATAGTATAATTTTGGTGCCATGAAAAACATGTTGTGTTTAGTATTGCATAGTCAATGTGAAAGTCACTGTATCTGTGAGCGTGTGTGTGTGTGTGTGTGATAGATGTGTTCAGTTTATGTCTGAGTATGGGGGGAGGGGGTGGTGAAGCAGTGAGCAGAGGGACAGGCATGGTTGGGAAATAAGGAGCTGAACGGTCTTGAGGACAAAGGTTACCCCCCTCTTTGTGCCCTACAAAAGCCACCTATAATCAGTTACTACATTATTCTTAAGCGATGGCATTAACACAGAACAAAAAGATAGAGGATTCTGTGACATTTCATTCCGGACAGATTTGCAACTTGGGGCGATAAGACTAGAGCATTAGTTTGTACAGTTTTGACAGTAGGATACTTCCGCAGGTTACCCTGGCTTCAAACAGAAATTATTAATCCATTCACATTTTACAGTAAGACATCAAGCCCACATAAGACTGACAGTATGAGAATGCAAATATATACAGTATGTCCATGTAACTGAAACTGTTTGTCATGTGTTTCCACTTGGTACCGGCTATGTTAGCCCTGTGGCAGATCCTTGGTGTTCCCTGTCTTTCACCCAATGTGTGCTGGAGTAGTCGCCTGCCCTCTCTGACCCTGAACAGGGTAAGCTGCTTAGGAAGTGGATGGATGGATGGATGGATGGATGGATGGATGGATGGATGGATGGATGGATGGATGGATGGATGGATGGATGGATGGATGGATGGACAGCAGGTCACATGCAGTGATTTTTGCAGCTATGATCAATTAACGCAATATCCTACCTGCAGTACAGCAATAGGCTTACACATTTCATGCTGTATGCACAAGAAGATTAGGCTACATCTCTCTATAGGTTTAAGCATGTCACATAGTCTATTGGTAAAATATATCAGAACTACATTGCAGTGTTATTTTTAACCATCATCACTTTATTTTACAGCTTGTTCTTGCTGCTGTGACTCATGCTGTCCTATAGTTATCATATACTACGGTATGTTTCATATGTGGGATGCTACTGTTTGACTGACTCATTAAGCAACTCATTTTCCTGTGTAAGTAGACTAATTTTTCAAATATCTATAATATGTTGTGAGTAAGAAAGTATTTTTCATTTTTTATATTTCATTTTTTTAGTCAGGAAACCATAACCAAGTAAACTGTTGTTGAGCTATGAATAGTTGTCGCTCCGAGTTATTCATGAACTTCAGTTTGACAATCACCTTTACTGTTAAAGAGCTTACATAGAGCGTTGGCATACTGACAACCACAAATTCTGTATGTGTTTTCCACTTAACATTAAACAACACATGCATGTAAAGATCTGCAGAGGTGTGAGTCAATAAACAGATAGATTTTTTTTATGGCACATGAATATCCACAGCTAAATTTCCAAGAAGTGCCACTGTGCCACTCAAGATTGAAATGCATGCACTGTCTTAGTCCCTGTTCCATGGAAGTGTCCCTCTGCGTGTGGCTAAACAATGACATGCCTGTCCTGGTGTAACCTCGGGATAACAGGACCTCTTTGCTGTCCAACGACATTCTGTTCAGGAGAGACAGTAAACATTTTACATGTCACCAGACACCAGTGCTTGGCTGGTTCTTGTTTGTCTGACTGAGTGGTTGCATGCCACCCACACTAGATTAAACAGAGGCAAAAAGCTATTCTGAGGGACCCCCAAGAGGAATTTCAACTTCACGAGGACACGGTTGGGGTCAAGAGAGAGAGAGGACACAAGACTGACACTCCTTGTGTTACACTTTAACAATGCCTCCTGCTAATTATACATGTGGATCTTGGGGAGACTTGAAAGTGCATGTAGTTGAACATAGCTTAGCTACAATTTGTTGTAACTTGCTGGTAGTTAAACTACATTCATATTTTGTGCTGCATCAAGTATTTCAACTACTTTTTGTGTATTTTTTTTGCAATTTAACTACTCAATTTACAAACTAAAATTTTGGCCAATAACATTAAATATTTGATTTTTAAAAAGACCTAATACATTATTTTACCATTATTGATTAAATGCATGAGCCATGTCATGGCATGACAAGCCAACGCTGCCTCTGATTGGGTGGCCCTGGCGGTCATGGTTTTAAACATTGTTGTTCAAGACACACTGATCTAGAATATGTCTTTGCATTTTTTGATTACATATTTTGTTGACTGATTTACATTTCTGATTTACATGTGGGTATTGGGGTAGGATTTAAATTTTATCTTTATATTACCCAACATGTCTATAGATGACATGTCTATGTTGACCAAAAATGTCAGCTTTTTTCTTTAAAAATGAAAACTGAGTTCAGAGGCATATTGCTGCTGTCATCTGAATTTTTTGTTGGCTATTATATTTTGTTTCATACACCACATAAAGTAGTTGGTGAAGCTACTTTTTTAGCTTTAGTTTTACAAACTACATTTCTCCAGGGGTAGAAAGGTTCAAACTACTGCCTATAGCTGGGAAGCTACAAGCTACGCTTGCAAAGTAGCTGTAACATAAAGTTATTTTTTTTGTTTTGTTTTTACAATTCTGCACTGTAGTGTAAGAGAAAAACCTTTACAAGAAATTAAAATTCAACCACAGCTGACCCACATTCATATCATCATTAACATTTTGACTACACCACTGACAAGTCCTCACAACAAAGAGCAGAATTTCTCTGAACTCTAATCCTATTTGTTTAATTATCTTTTTGTGACGTTTGAGAGAAGCTAGGAGCCCGGTGTCCTGGCTTACTAATGTACAAAGAACCTGACAACCATCTGGCAGTGGTTATCAAGCCATAGTCTGCCTCCAGTATTTTTTTTGTTTTCTTCGCTTTGCTTAAGGATGCAGTAGACAAGGTGGATTGTTCTTTTCCTGCCCTGTTCCATTTAAATCTATATTCAAAGACACAGTAAAAGGTCCATGAAACTAAAATATTGTTTCTGCTTTTTTAGCAAGGTTTATATAATAACAAAACCTTGAGAGTGGTTAAATCTAATCAGCTGCTTTATTGATTAAGATATATAAGATATTTACTGTATAAATGAAATTCCCTTTTGATTTGCTATTGAAAAGTGATCAAATTAAAGAAAAAACAAAGCATGCAATTTAATGTTTTAATTTCATAATTTGTGTTCCCATAATAAAGAATGGAGTTTCAGTTAGGACAATGTAATAATTCATTGACTCACTGAAGTAAACAGCTTCTTTTTTCCTGTTGTCTCCTTCTGGCTTCACAGAAGGTCACAGGTCAGAGTCATCTACACAGTAGCTCCCTAGACTATACAAGCCTTCATTGTCTTCCTCCAGGGCATTTGAGGACACTTACTGTAACTTGCAAGTTTTGCACACAACAAATCATGAGCACAAGTTCAAAGTGTTCACCTTTGCCAAGTCAGGACAAGAAGTTGGAACCACAAAATAAATGCAACAAAAGTTAGTTTTCATCATCTTATACTGCAAGGGCAGGGGAAATACATGACTATGAAGTGGGGTAGTGTTTGAAACCGCCAAATATCTGTCTCTACTGAGTTCATCAGTTCAGTGGTTATTCATTGTGATTATGCGTATAGTGAACTGTCAGGTGCAGTTATTCCCACTGGCTGGAGAACAATGGTTTGTTATGGCTGGCGCAGCATGAGCTAGCTTACACACTCACCGCTTATGGGATCACTGTACTATAACCCACTTGAGATGTTAAAACACTCTTGGATTTTCTTGGCATTTTGGCTGCAAGGAGATGACAATGAGGATGGGACATCCTCTTGCAATGGTACACAGAGTTAGAGCAATTTCACAAGGCAGGCTGCAGGTCTCTTTAGGACAAAAGGATATCTATGCAAAAGTTGCAGAAAAATATGATAGGTTGTGTGAAGAGAAAACTGCATTGTTTTTTAGATTTGCAAAGTGGAACTCAGGATCATTTGGGTAAGGGGCATGTAGGAGGCAAACCCTTAGGAGGCTATTTCAGTCACTCTGCAATAACAGTAATCTGTATCAGTAGAAGAATGATTGCATATATTCAGCACTATATGTGTTAAGATATCAAATATTCATCATCTTCAGGTAACACATTGCACAGTTCTGTATCACAGAACAGCTAAGCCTAAATAATTGTCATGGTGAATCTGTTATTCTGAGATCAATTGTGTGCTTGTGATCCGGACTCATTGGTGTTTGCACCAGAGTTTAAAACTGCTTCCACAAGTTCCTCCGTGCTATTGCTAAGGGAAAAGGAGGGTAACTGTGAAATGCAGAAAGGCGAGAGAAATGGATATGCGCAACATGTGCATAAGTACAGGCATTCATTGGAATAAAGAGCAAAGAAGAGTGCCAAGATTTAAACACAGTGCAACCAAGGGTAACAGTCGATCCAGGCCTTTTCTGGTGGTGAAGCAGCATTAGCTGCTATGCTGCACACAACTGGAACAAACTACCAGCAGAACTGAGATCAGCTCCAACTGTAAGCACTTTTAAATCCAGGTTAAAAACATTTCTCTTTTTACGTGCTTTTAGCTGAGCTCCTTTTAAAGGATTACTTTAGTTTTTTACAACCTGGACCTTATTTCTAGCATTAAATACGATCATTTACTCACCCAGACAATTTTGGTGGCATTTGGAGTCGTTTTGAAGAAATTAGCCCCAGTGGAGCGGCGCGTATCCGTATAATGCGAGTACTCGGGGCACCCATGTGCAGCCTCTATATAACGCATTATCTCCGGCGAAACTCGTTCATATTCCAATATTTTGTTATGATATGCTGGCGCTATTCCCCTCCGAGCCCGTGGTGGCCTGTCATCAACATCCGGGGTCTCTGCCGTTTGTTGTTGTTTGGCCAGCTGTTCCTCTCTCTGCCTCCGCATCCTCCTTTCAACGAGCTCCTCGTCCATGTACTCTGGCTCAAAACGGTAAGGACGTCCATCATAAACAAAGTCATCGTCCACCACCTCAGAGTCGGAAAAATATTCACCCATTTTGTAAAAAGTAACAGTCGCAAACTACAGCTAAACTAGCCGACCGCCGCAGAGTGAGCTGTGTTGTGGCGAGCTGCTCGCGGCCGCTCGCAGCCCGCGGCGTACTGAAGTGACATCATCCAGGTCAGAGGTAGTAGGTCAACATAGCGACCCCGGATATTGATGACAGGCCACCACGAGCACGGAGGGGAATAGCGCCAGCATATCATAACAAAAATTGGAATATGAACGAGTTTCGCCGCAAATAATGCGTTATATAGAGGCTGCACATGGGTGCCCCGAGCACTCGCATTATACGGATACGCGCCGCTCCACTGGGGCTAATTTCTTCAAAACGACTCCAAATGCCACCAAAATTGTCTGGGTGAGTAAATGATCGTATTTAATGCTAGAAATAAGGTCCAGGTTGTAAAAAACGAAAGTTAAGAATTTTTAACTTTATCTATTTTATTTTATTTTACTTTTATTTGCTCTTGCTATTAACTCTGTTTTTAATGTTTGTTTGTTTGTTTTTATTCTGTTTTATGCTTCTCTCTTTTTTTTTTTTAATGTTTTGTCTTTATGTAAAGTACATTGAGTTGGTATGAAATAAACATGTCTTGCCTTGTGTTTTTCATGCCAGTGCAGTATCTTGTGCACATGTTGAGCAACATCGCTATCTGCCTCAATTTCCGGCACTCATCAGCTTCTCCTTTTTTCTGACTAATAGTTGATCTATGTCAGTGTTGCCAGAAAGAACTTAAATATCAGATTCAACTCCAGTCAATATATGAAGGAAAAATTGCACTTAATCTTTCTTATAGATAATGCTCATAAACCTTTGTCCAAAAGTAGCCAAAAATACAAGTGTATAGGATAAATCACTCTCTCAAATACCATGCACTTATCTACAAAATGTAAAATGTTATGAGAAAATTCCCCTCAGCTTCAGAAAAGTATTCTAATCTTTGTATCACAAACATGGTGAAAAGCTAAAAACCATTGTCCGACTACTAGACTAATGACTGTATTGTTAAGTCTTATGACGTTCTGAATTGGCAAACAACTTCTTTACCGGTCAACTGGGCACCTATACTTCCTGCAGTCGTAGTAGTTTCTATTTATATCCATTCAAGGTCCCTAAGCCAATAACCTTGATTACGGAGCTACAAGCCATTTATCTCTGTGAATCCTGACCTTTTTAGACCACTATATGGTCATTTATACAAGTTGAAATAAAGGTAACAGGAGCCTATCCTCATTTTCCTCAATGACCCACGAGAGCCGATTCACCAGAGGATCTCTGACTACAGCTTTTTAATTGAGAGACTTCGACTGAAAGTGAAAATAGAGCACAGTCTCACTCTTACATCAAAGTTTGAGCACAGAGGATATGGTGGAGAACCTATAATCTCTTTCTGAGAAAAGTAAGCTCGCCTCTATAGGTGGACAGTCAATGGACCTTTGTTTACTGACAGCACTGTTTGTATTTTGAGGGTTTTGGAATTTAGGCTCACTGAATATAAATGTGTATCTGAAATGTAACAGCTTGATGTTATTGTGTCTCATTGCCTCCTTTACTGACATTGGGATTTTTTTTCTTTTGACTGTGGCTGTGGATTTGAATACCTGGGTTCTTCTCGTCTTGAAAACACAGAGCTTTCACTTTGACCGATAGTAACCTCAGGCACAAAACAGTGAATTAAAACGTTTTTTTTTTTTCTTTTTTCCGGTAACAAACTGAAGAAGCAACATGGCTCCGTCTCTTTCGTTGTCGAGCTCCCAACACTGTTGTGGTTTTAAGAAAACACGACACACGTCTGTATGTCGGGTGAATATAGACAGACAGGATGAGAGAAAGAATTGGAGGAGGATGGAGCGTTTGTCCGATAGTAACCCCGGCACAGAGACTGGAGGAGGAGGGGAGAGATGTGTCCGATAGTAACCCCAGCAAAGAGTATGAAGCAGGGAAGCATGATTGGAGGGGGATGGTGTACGGAATGCCTATATTTAACTCTACACTGCAATGTGTGTCACATCTATTAGGAACAATAACGAAAAAATACTTTCTTTTTTGTTGTGTTTTCTGTCTTCTTTGACTCAAAACCATGTTGTCCATCGGTTACGCACGAGCAGATGCGCGAAATGCACAGGGTGCCATTGCGAATCTGAGATTCATGTCAATAAACATTTAATAAACTGAATCGGTGATTGGAAATATTGAAGAACACCAAGGTGGGTAAAGGCGAGAGAGAACAACGTTGGTGGCGGGATCTGTGTTAGATAAACATCGGTTTAGAGTTTAGAGTCTCTCTCCTCCTGCACTCAACGTCGACACACGTGTCGCCTTCAGGGACTATCGGAAATAATGCAACTGGGAATGGAGACGAGCATCGAACGAGAAAACAAAACATCAGAAAGCCATAATATGGCTTGTATAAACAGCCGATTTATCTCAGTATATTACTGAGATACAAGTCTACACCAAAATAAGGTTGTAGGCATTTAACTCACTAGCCCACATGTCAGGGCTGCCTTTTAATTTTGTTTTGTTTGTGCAGATTACTATTTGACTTTTACTTTCAAATAAACATAGTAGGCTACATTAAAATTTCAATTAATTGTATTTTTTTCCCTGCAGTGTACCAACAAAGATGTAGGACTACATAAAAACATAGAGTATTGTTTCATTTTCCATACTAGGGCCTATTGTAGTTTACTATTGCAATCATCCTGCATTCAGCACTTTCAGCTATGGCCTAAATAAGACAAAAGATTAATATTACCACTGTCAAGACAATATCAATTTGTTGACAGATTGTTTGGTTGCTCATGGGAAATCAATGTTTCCCCATCACAGTCCAATTCACCTAAGACATTCCTTTGTGTGATTATAGCTATATATTTACAGATACTCATTATAATAGTCCAGAATATGTAATTTGCTCTATTTTTTTATTCTTACCAAAAGTAATCCAATTATTTTTTAAGTCCTACACAAACAATCGTATAAAAGAAGAGTCCCTGAATGCACCGCGGTTTGACCGCTGGTTACCTCTGCTGCAGCCATCAGAGAACTGGGTGAAAGGGGAATGATGTCACTGCTTGGCTGAGAGCGACTGAGGAGAACAATGAAGGCAAAACACTGGCTGGAAATGGTTACTTAGCAGAAATTTTGCAACGAAGAAGCTTATTAGAAAACAATCAATTAATTATGAACATCACAAGGATGACCGACTGCTAACCTACTAAATTCATACAACGGAGTATGCAGGGTCATTCTCAAGCAACAGCATTTTTAACCTCATATAATGAAATCAGATCTTTGGAAATCAATGGTGATGCCTTCATAATTTAATGATTTTTTCCCCTGCAGAGACAACACTGTCAAAGAGCACATTTGTCTGTGTTTCTTTGTTGAATCTGTGAGGAGTTAGATCAGGTCAGCAAGTGAGATCAGACCTGAAGGAAGGTCAAACATGCGCTTCAATGGATAAAACATGAATCATCTTTCATTTACTGTGACATGACAAGAAATGTTTAGAGGTCTGTTAGTTCTGAATAGCACTGGTTTGCTTGCGTGACCATGATACAGAGCACTGTGTGATAAAATTCTTAATTCTTTGAATTCATCTTAAGCATCATAAGGTCAGCGTTTTGTGCTCAAGACAGGATTTATCAGATAAGACTATAAGTAACCTTAAAGTGATACTTTATAACCTAATCAGGTCAACGTGAAACCAATCCCATCGATCCTGTTTGCAGCTTCTGTGTGCAGCATTCTTGTTACATTATATACTACATAGCATGTGTTCATGGTGTAATGTGCTTTAGTTATAGGATATATAGGACATTGTCATGAATTCCCCCAACTCGTAAGTTACTGAGAGAACCATCATAAATGATTTGTTTTGCCCCATCTACATGTTTTTCTGTACATAGTGTTTTAGTGCACCCAACACTTGTGTAATCCACATTATCCACTCCTCCACTGTATGTGTCCTACTTATACATAGCTGGTGAATGAGGCCATTGATGTAGTGCTATGTTTTTCTGTGAAATGCTTGGAAACAATTCAGTCTCATAAATCATGACCCTAACTAATTTGTAAAAGTTATGTGTGCACTAAATGGGACACAAGCCATGTCACAATTACAGAGTTCATATGAATACACACATACACAATGGACCACATTTCCAGCTCATGTGGTACAGGTAATATCAGTTATGGTTTTCTATGGACAAAGTGCAAAATACTAAATACTCCCTCTCTCTTCAGGTTGCTTTTTCTGGCACCTATCAACAGTTGAAAGTCACGAGTGTGTGTGCAAGCATTTGGATTTGTGTGTGCGTGTGCATTGTTAAAAGAATGTCTGAGGTGGTGACCACAGGGAGTGTTGACATCAGCAAACATCCCCTTTCCTTCACCAGAGTGTGTCAGAGTGTCTCAGAGAAAGTCACATGCTGTCGGAAAGCGCTCAGTGTGCCCTGTCCTTAACACTAGAACCGCCGTGAGGTCATTTTGACCTCTCTCGCGTCTTAAAATGCGCGTAACTCTGTTTACGTAAAACCCCTATGTCTCCCAGTCGGTGACTTTTCCTAAAAGTGTGTTCTACATCATTTTATGCGTTTTCACGATTCTAGTATAAAAGACAGCGAAAAAAAGAGTGGTTTTACCTAGAACCGCCAAGAGGTCATTTTGACCTCCATTCACTCTAATGCAAAAATGCTAAATGGACTGCATTTATATAGCCATATATATCATAAACCCTGCCAGACACACAGTTCAAAACACTTTATGGTAATACTTGACATTCATGTACACACACATACTTTACCAAAAATAACAATAGTGGTTGCTAGGCAACCAGTATAGCTGACTCTTTATTTTTCTATTTTTCGAACAGTGTGTATATATAAAAATGTATAAAATTAATTTTCCAATGATTGCAATCTGGGCTAAATAATGTTCATTTAGTCACTCAGTTTGTCAGTTAGTTATATATATAGTTAGTTATTTAGTTAGTTAGTCATTTTGACCTCATCCCACAACACAACACCAGTTCAGACGTTAGAAAAATGTCAAAACGGGTAAAACAGATAAAGAATTAACACTGCCAATAAACATTGAACATAACAATGACAATCCCTTGTTCTCATGAGAAATGGACATGAATTCAGAAATTTGTAACAATTTTGAAATTTTTTATGTACACACACTGTTCAAAAAATAGACAAATAAAGAGTGGTTGCCTAGCAACCACTATTTTTATTTTTTGTGAAGTATGTGTGTGAATATGAATGTGAAGAATTACTATAAAGTGTTTTGAACTGTGTGTCTGGCTTTACATAAATGCAGTCCATTTACCATTTTTGCATTAGAGTGAATGGAGGTCAAAATGACCTCTTGGCGGTTCTAGGTATACATGGAATGTTGGCTGTTCTAGTGTTAAATGTGAGGGCACTGGGTTAAACATTTGTTTACATAAGAGGTTGTGAGGATGGACAATCCTAAGAAAACAAAATGGATTAGTTAGTTGGATTAGATATGATAATACAGTTTTTTTTCCATCAACACAGCAATCACAAAAAGAACAGCCACTAGGAGTTGTTTTTAGCTCCTTCCTCTCCACATCTGTGCCAGTATTGATCTGATAAGCTTTGGTCCATCTTTTTCAGGTTGGCTGGACTTAAATATTCCCAATGGATTATCTTTATCTATATCAGAATCAGAATCACATTTATTTGCCAAGTAGTGCAGACATATAAGGAATTTGACCCCGATGTATCGTCACACACATGCAGTATACAGAATGAGGACAGTTACAACTGAGCAATGACACAATACAACAGCAAACATGTAGGCTACAAGTGCAAATTTAAGAATGTAAAGTGGCAGGTGGATTAAGGTGGTCAGTCGAATAAATAATAATATAACAATGATGTAGTGCAATGAGATAAATAATAAATATTGGATAAATGTTATTGTAATATCTACAATAGGCAGGATATGGATTTACTGACAATGTATGGCAGAATCAGGTGTTCAACAGAGTAATGGCCTGAGGGAAGAAACTATTTTGTCTCTCACTTTATATCTTACACATTGCTAATGTCAATTGAGTTACTGCACATTCAGATGATGACAAAATAATTCTCGGATCTTCCCTGCCCTTTCATTTGGGTCGAGGTATTGCAGTTGAGGGACGAAAGGCATAGAAGTTTGGAGACTACGCCTCTTCCATGGGCAACAACCTCCAACTTCTCATCTATTTCCTTTTAGCTACCAAGATAATGTACTTTTCTGACTCTTCGACTTGTGTCACGCTGACGGGACTTCTTACTTCAACGATAGCTCACTTCCATTCTTGCCCATAACTGAGTCATCTCACATAAGAGAGCAACACTAAATGAGATGTAGCTCGTGTTAATGTTATACATCTGTGCCTTTCCTGTTAGAACCTGTTAGGATGCGTCAGCAGATAATGAGTCACCAAATACAGCTAAGAAAAAACTGGATTCCCAGAAGAGCAAAGTGTGTTAATGCCACATCAACATAAGGAAAAAGGATTACGGGGATCATAACATGAAATTGTAAAAAAAAAAAAAGACCTGTTTGTTAATGATATATAATTTCACAACAGATAAATGCACATGCACAGACTGAAAACAAAAGATTGTAGGTCTGCTCTTAAATGGGATAAACAGAAACAATCCACTCCAGATTCCAGGCAAGAATTTCATTCTGATCCTTTATCATTTCCTTTTCTTCAAAAGGATTGCTTCAAGATACTTGTTTTATTTGCTGGTTCAAATTCCCAGACTACCTACATACCTTGCAAAAGAAAAAAGAAAAAGAAAAAAAAAGGATTAATAACCATTGATAAAGTTCAAAGTATGTGACAAGGAGGGAGACCACACAAGGTTTAACTAAGAACAAATAATTTATTGTAACTAAAACATAAACCAAATGTACAATGAAAGTCTGTAGGCTTTATCATGAACGCGATGCATGGATGAGTGGTCTGTGTGCTGTAGAGGTGTTGAAGGTGCAAACGGATGACATACCAAAATATCCTCAGTCTACTGCTAATGTCCATCTCAGAGTTTAATTTTAACCTGGATGAGAGAGATGAATGAACAGATTGAAGTGAAACACCTCAGTGGTCAGGACTTTGTGACTGTCTGCTGAATCAGAGATCACACTTTCATCAACATTATTCCCTGCATATGGAAAAAAAAACATTGTCAGAATAAACTATAAAATTACACTGACTTGAACTGAATAAGAATATAAAAGCATGATATACTGTAGTTTTCTTATAATGGCACCACCTTATTGTACCAGTGTTTGCTCTGACAGATAACGATGAGACAACAAACTTATCATATGTGTGCAGTGCAACATATTCAGCAGAGTAATTCATATAAGGACTCGAGTGTTACGTTG
Organism: Decapterus maruadsi; assembly: GCA_030347415.2. NCBI lineage: Eukaryota > Metazoa > Chordata > Actinopteri > Carangiformes > Carangidae > Decapterus > Decapterus maruadsi. The sequence continues at coordinate 24,437,733 of CM064901.1, read as the reverse complement.
TTGCATGCAGGGTTTAAGTGAAAGTCATTCACTGGATACAACTGTGTTCATATTGTGCTGAATAACTGTAGTAGTTAATAATATTGACCTACAGCCCCTGTGAGGTTGAAGACCACAATTAAACCACTGGTCAGAAAACCAAAGCAGGTGGCGTGTGCATCAACTTCCATATTGTGTATGCTTGAGAGAGTTTGTTGCAAATCACTTTGTTTTTGTACATACTGCTGTATGTGTGTGTGCATGTGTGTGTAGTAGCGCAGCTGTGGTGAGTGGCTGATTTATTGCAGAATGATGGAAATAAACATCTCTGCCAGCGTTGCTGAGTTTTGTTCTTTTTCAGATGCCAGTTTACGTGCTTGAAACAAAATGCATAAATTAGATTTAAATGTCTTTATTTAACTTAAGGAATTACACATGTTTACCATCAGTTTATGTTTTGTGTCCTCGCAAGCCTTTCTAAAATATACTCTGTGCATGTGTGTGTGTTTATGAGTGTGCTGACAAGCCATCTGCTGGCCTCTGTTCTATATAATGGTCTATTCATCTGAAACAGCTGGCAGCCCCACTGACCTCTGTCTATTCTCTCTCTATCTGTCTGTCTGCTGTTCCTTTCCCAGTCTGATTATTCATCTCCTACCGCTCGTGGAATCTCAAAGAAAAAAAACCCCAACAACAACAAAAAAAACAGATCTACTTAGATGTTTTTCAGAAATTAGGTTATGTAGTTTGTGTAGTTTATGTAAGTTGTTGAGATTGATCATGCTTTTGCAGGCCAACTGTAAGGAAAACATAAACTCTCACATGATGTCAGTGAATCAACACGAATTGTGTTCTCTGGTCAGTTTTGACAAGTAATGACACACTTAAAAGCCTGTGAAACGTTGTGATCACCACACAAGACAAAAACAACTTTTGAAACTTTTATTTTCTGGGTCAAAACCTGAGACATAAATTTCAGCCAAAAGGGACAGTTGAACAACAAATCAATAGTGTTTATGTATCTATGTACAGGTGACTTTGCCAGCATCTCTACACACATAATAATAGTTGTGCTATTCGTGTGTTGTTGCTGTGTCCCTCTGTCAGTATAGTCTTATATGTGTATGTGTGCTACAAATGATTGCATGTATGTGTTTTCAGCTCACTCAAAGACAATGAACAATTAAAAAAAACTGAATTCAACCAACCTAAGCACAAGACAGGTCCGCGGACAGTGGGGGACAGTTAGAGACAGGCGTCCTTACAGTGCCCACTAGAATGAAGCGAACAGGATTCTTTCAGATGATCTTTATCTGTGGCCTCCAGGTCCCTGCAGGGAGAGACTACAGGAAGGAAAAGAATCAGTGTACACATGAACTCTCCCCGAGTTCTGTGTTTCCTTTCTGGACAAAGTCTGATCCTGAACTGTATGTATTTGCACATCTTTACCTTTAATTTCACATGATTTGCAGTGTCACTTAAAGACTGAGAGATCTGTCCATTGCTGTCTGTCTGTTGCTCTTTCTTTTCCATCTATCTACAATCTACCTGTCAACTTTCTGCCATTTGAGGTTTCAGGAAGTTTATTATAGATATGGATATTGCTGCAGTTGTGTTTGTCCAATTACTCCATCTCCCCCCTCTCTCTTTGTGTATGTGTGCATACACACACATGCACATGTGTGCTCTCTCTCTCTGGCATCTACCATCTGGAATAGTTGTCCCATACTTTTCTTTCTCTCTTTCTGCTGCCGTGGTTGTTTTTCTCCTGTCAGGGCCTCCTTTTGGCCTCTGCTGATGAAGCAACATTTTGTGTCCTATGGAAGTTATTCATGTGCATGCACACATACACAGATAGAGAGAGAGAACTAATGTAATTTTTCATTCATATCATTAGTCTCGGTGTTGTGTGCTGTTTTTATGAAAACCATTGTGCACAGACAGGCATACACACACACACATGCAAGCACACACACACAAACACACCACAAAAGAGGACATGCCATGCTCAGAGATCACAGTGAGCAGAAATCAGATGTTTCCTAACACAGTTTCCTCAGAGCTTTTAGTATCTGCTGTGAGACTTGTGCAGTTTGTGAAACTATGTTAACAGTGGCTACTTTCTTAACCACAAAGGATTAATGGGCCAGATGTGTGAAAATATCTGTAGAAACTGGAACAGAACTCGCACGGAGAAATCAAGCTGGTTGAAATCACAATAAAACACAAAGAAAAGACACATGTACACTGTACATATGCTTATGATTATGACTGGGTCCTATTACAGTAGGTATGGATTGCTATACACACTCACACACGCACACACATACACACACACAGAGATTATTGCAGAAAAGCTCTGCTGTAGTTCCCAAAGGAGAACCCGTGGCTATTTTGGGCTGTGTGGAGGACTTAATACTGAGTGAGAGAGGGTTTATAGAAAAGGGATTGAATAACACAGACGCTCCCTCTAGACTGAAGGAGAGCCAGGATTATTGCTGGTATATTCATTAGCGTGACAATGACAAATCAGAACTTTAAAGGACTAGTTCAACACTCATGGGTCATAATGATATAATTTTTTTACTGAGGTATTTATGTGGATTCTGATACTGCTTCCACTCTCACACTTTTGCAGCTGTACTGTAGTTGGCTTAAAAACTGAAACATTTGGTCGGGCTTTACACAAAAAAACATACCGTACAAAATGTAAAAATCAAAACAACAACAACAACAACAAAAAAACCCCCAAACAAAATCAAATTCTGATTTCAGTGGTTCACCCAACTCTCAGCATGAAAATGGTTGTTTATTTCTCAAAATGTCACTCTTTAATGTCGCTCCAGCTTCAGAGTCAGATGAGTGAGGTCATACCACAAAGCAGATCTCCACTCATGAACGTTTGACCCATTCTGGCAGAAAAAGTTGTTCAAAGTCTTCAAACCAGTTCTTGGTTAGTTTAAGAGCTCCAGTGGTAATTATGCAGACCAAGTCTAAATGTCAGAACCAGAGATTCCAGTTTTACTTTAGCCTATGCTTTTGCAAAATAATATGTTTCAGTAGGTCCAGCAATGCTCTTGCAAAGAGGTCTTTAATTTTGACCCGACACGTACTGTACAGCTGGATCTATTATTGGACAGTGAGAAATAATTTATCTCAGAGATGAAAGCAAACTGGCAAGAGTTCTGAAGGGCATTCACTGAAAAGCACAAAGCCAAAGGTACATAAGTTTTCTGCATGTGACCTTGAAGGAAACTCAAAAGAGCAGGGAGATGAAAAGGAGATTAGATGAAGAAAAATGATGGAAAGCAGCAGGGGAAAAGAGGAAGAGACCACAGAGGAGGGAGAGACAAAAAGATGAAACAAATGAGGTCGAAAAAGAGACACGCAGAGCAGAGACTGACAGAGGACAGCTTGACAAAATGAGGAGAGGAAGACGCAGAGGTGAGAGAAGAATAGGTGAGGAGGGAGGGAAGAAAGAGGGGACGCTGAGGCTGCACAGCTGCCCCAGTCAAGAACAGATGAGCCTCGTTTTCATTCCCCCTCATGCTGCTCTAGCCGCATCCACGTGAGAGAGGAGGGGAAGGAGGGAGGAGGCAGGGAAGTTGGGAGGAGGAAAGGGAAGAGGATCAGGACTGCTGAACACCACTGCATGGCAATCCTGCTCCATCCCTTCGCCAAAAATCCAGCCTCACCAGTTGTTATATTGAAGATTTGCTTGTACATTTAAAGCATGATAAAAAAATAAATAAAAATAAATAGGGGATGAGAATATACTATGTCACGTCAAGTACTACTATAAAAATATTTACCCCTTTTTTTTAGATGAGCAGCATAGGAAACTAACAAATCTGATGTACAACCAAAATTTTCTTTCTTGTCTGGTGTTTATATATTTGTATATTGGCTAATGAAAAATATCTCAGAAAAATAAAATAAACACACATTCATAAGATCACGCTTTTGTTGTAAAATGGTACAACTTCCACATACACACACATACAGATACACAAATACACGTGCTTGGACTGTGGGTTCTTATTGAGAATCAGTTTAAGCTGGTTTGGTGATTTTGTGGTCTAATGAGCCAGGGATAGAAATAAATCTGTTATGTGATGGTTTTGGCCGGGGGAATGGGGAAATCGACTACAGTGTTCCATCATCATTTAGTCAACCATGTTCAGTCTCAATAAAAGCTGAAGGGATCATGTAGATGTGGATATGTATCATACTGGATTCAGGAAAGATGTCAAAATATTACATATTTGAACGTGTCCCAGGCTGATTCCACCTGTTTCTCTCATTGGAAATAAACTTGTAGTGAAAGCAGAAGCCTTATGTGACTCACAACCTCACTTGTCATGTGAGCACATATTTTGTGGGGGAAGGGTTATGCTTCATGGAAATGATTGGTGTCTCATTTGGAGTCTAACCTCAAAGACGGGCTGTGTTCCTGAAAATTAAAGAAAAGCATTTGCTTCTTCAGGTATTCAGTTTCAGTTCAACTTCGATAGGAAACAGAAAATCAGTGGGTTACTAGAGGTTCCTTCGAAGGAAACACATGCTGCTATCAGCTGCTTCTCTCTGCATGTGTGTGAGACACTGAGACCTGTAACTATTGAGTGTGAGAGGAGATGCTATCATTATCAGAGCCTGAATTAAAGATAACTGATTCACTGATTTACCACATATGGTTATAGTCTCTTGCTATGCACCCACAAAGTAAAACAAGAACATCTAGAACATCTTGAGTTTCTTTGCCCCATAAATAAATTTAAGAAAAAAAAAATCCATAAAGCTTTTTCTGTTTCAACCTTCTGATGTTGCTTAACCAGTCCAGCAGCTTCATTTGATGACTTACTATTCCACAGTTTTTATTGTAAATCATGAATTTGGTTATAAACACAAATATTAATCAAAAGATCAGTAGGCAGTAGAATTACACTCTTAAACAATCTTGATATAACAACAACAACAACAACAACAATAGCCTACTCATCCAAAATAAATCACACAATCGGACCAAACGTGAATCAGCTTGTTACAACACTGGAAACATTCACATCCTTTTTAAAAAAAGTAAAATTCAGGGCTAAAATGAAATTGGTCTAATCTAAATGTTGCCTTGCAGAATAATAAGCGTTTCTCTATCCCCTTTTGCGTTTCACCTTTCCTCTCCTACCCACTCCCATCACACTGGCCTTTGAACAGCCTTTTATTTCTGGTAACGTGCTGGAATTGTTTCCCATCAGTGCTGTTTATGCATGAAGGCCACAGTACCTTCTTCTAATCTGGTCTGTCGGAGCCATTTTTGTCTCAGAAGGGTGTTGTGTCCTTTCTCTGTGAAGGACAGAGTGCAAGTGTATTTACAATCTATCTGAGCATCCATTTAGTGTGTTCTTCTATGTAAGACGGCGCGCTGTGTGACTTTTACTTTATTTGTGGGTGTACACAACTATCTATATGTCTATGGTGGTTACATAATCAATCACGTCTTTCCAAAGTCACCATGAAGGTCTGCATCTGTGGGGTGACTCATCCACCTCTCCTCGCAGGGTGGCAGCAGTAATGCTGGACTCCAGCGCCATCTACTGCACTAGTTATGGCAAAGCACCTGTCCAAGTGTGAGAGGAAGTAGTTGTTACTGAGAAGCCACTGGGTTGAAATGTGAGAAAATCACAACACACACAAAAAAGGTGGGGGGGAGGGTGTTGTTATGTGTTGATTATTCATTGCCAAACCTCTGGTGTTTTAGGACCATCAGTTGCCTCAGTGGAAAATCTCAGCTGACAGCAACAGAATATGGCTCTGTTGAGAAAGCCTAATTGAGGGTGAAGTTATGCATGGTCGCCCCGCTGGAGGTTGCAAAAATCGACCCTGTCGAAGGTCATACAGCTATTTAACAGATTCAAGAAAACAGATGTTTGCTATGAATGTAGAACCTCCAGTGTATCAGGTCCACCTTCCTGCAAATTGTCTATTTTTTAAACTCTTTAATGTTCACTTCATAATGAAAAAATGGTGTTGCAAGATTTACATTACATTCTAGGTTCCAAGATATGGCACTTTCATCACCTACACAGAAAAAAAAAGTCAAATTTTCTTGCAGCTCTTTATAGGTCCAGTGTGCATCTGGTCTTCAACTCTTAGTCACATTTGAAGTAAAAATCCTCTCTTTTTAAAGTATAGCCATGACTGCAAGGCCTCCACATGGTGACCTCCCTCAATGTAAATCTCACCTCTCACATACAGTGTGTTCTTCTCTGGGGTTGAGCTTGAACAAGAGGATGTTGTCCATCGCCCAGTAGAGGGTGTCCTTGTGCAGTATGAATGAGTCCTCAAAGTGCTCCAGTATTGTAAACAATTGAAAACTAGGTCTCAGGCTGTCCTCTATTGGGTCATGTCAATTAGTTAATTCCATCTAGACTGAATAGGGTTTAGTATTAAACAGGATCTTGGATATCTCATCTTCATCTGGTTTCCTAAAGGTCAGAGGAACAACAAAGAGTTCTGTGGGACCTCACAGGATTGTGATAATGAAAGTACAGAGGCGTTGAAAAACACATGTTTACAAAAAGTTATAACAAATTCCACATTTACAGCCTTGAATTTGCTGAAAAGGAAAAGGGTATGAGAAGTCATTTCAATCCAATGAATCACATTATGCACAGCGGGAGACGCTCTCCACCTGTCACCAAGCACCAGCTGCTGTTGCAAGATACTTTAGTTTCTGCTTCTCACCAAAACAGACCAGGATGTTAAGGAAGGTGCTTCCAGTTTTATGTGTCTTCATAAACATGATGTCCACTTTAGGAATACAGATCTGCAGCAGACATGGTCTGGCCACCAGTTACAAGTCAGTAAAGAAGTTCATAACAAGGACATGCAGCGCTGTGTGCCCAACAATGACACCCATCCCAGCAGCAGACTATCAAACTGAGAGGAAACAGAGACCTTCTCTCACAAACAGACCAGCTTTTAGCAGATTTACCACCAGGCTATGGGTGAAACAGTCAGCTTCACAGGATCAACACAATGACACAGGCAAACCCGGTATAGGCAAAATCTCCTGTTACTATTTATAAGACTATCTATTGATATTTGATTGTAAGAAAAGAAACACTAAAAAGATTGTGATTATCACTGTGGTTTTGACTTTCTTTGCAACACAAGCGTGTGCTGAATTTGTAGTGCATTATGTTTGCATTTGTTTTCTCAAGAAGTTGCAGTGTGTAGTGCTCTTATAGGGGCACTGCAGATAAGTTATCAACAAAATGACACATTTCCCACTCTCCCTAATATCATTTAAAACAATTTTGTCAGACTTGAAATTGGAATATGTCACGTTTTGAGCCCATTGCATGGGATCTAAATAATTTAGATTACTGTGCTCTTCTGTCATTATAATAATACACACATTGTCACCCTTCTTGAGTGGCTTAAGAGTTGTAAAAAGACTTGGGAACATAAAAGTTGATGTGATGTTTTCACTGTTATTTGTAACTGTTCATCTTGTTTAGTGGCGTGGGCCAAACCTAATAAACATTTACAACATCATCAACAACTTGTCTGTGTGTACAACATACAAATGCAAGGAATATTTGCTTTTTGCACAAGTTAATCAATGAATGAATTAATGAAAAAATATTGAAATGCTCAAAGAGGCATTGTTGACTATAAATCGCCCTTGGGCAGTTGTAGTGTTGTGAAAACTGGACTTTGAATCCAAAGTTGATCATTTATCATGACGTCACTAGCTAAAAAAAAAAAAGGACTTCTATTATTTTCCTCACATGTCTATGTATGGTGTTGAAGACAATGTTGGGAAAAATCTACATCTAAAAATGTCCTGGTGAAGTGCACAATGCTTTTTACAGAAATGAAGATTAGCACAAGACCATAATTCAGATCAAATACAGTATGTGTAAGCTGTGTAAAAAGAACATTACAAGGTTTTCTGTTAACTGATGCAGATACCATTTCACTAATAACCAAAGACGTGTCAGTGAATAATGAAACCAGATTGATGAGTCTTTAAATAGAATCTCAGTTAATTATTTACATATGCCTGTTAATGAACAACTGATGCCGTGCAACTTCTGCCTAGCAAAAACAGACTGGTGGACCGGTCATAACTTAAATGGGTGATTGCTTTATGAGGGAGAAGAATGTGAATTATTGCAGAGCAAAATAAGGATAACAGTGTTGACTGTAGCAAGAGATACCTCTGACTGTGAGCTCTGGGCTCTCAGTTCACTCAAAGGATGGTTCAAAGTTATCAGCACATTATTTATGTTCAGAGAAAGGATCATTTACCCACAATGTCGGCAGAAGGATAATGTTGTCCTCCTTACATTTCGGCTGTAAAATATACAACCTGACAAGAGAAACTGTCACTGTAGCTCAAGCTTAATGAGCATATTATATATGTTAATACTAAACAATAATGGTTCAAATAAGATTCACAAGCAACTACCTTTGGCTGAGGTGTTGTACAGTCTGATGGTTGTGAGGACAGATTATCTGATGGACTACAGAGTCCTACAGAGCAGTGAGACAGGATGGTGACTGCAGCTAATTGTCTTATCTACCAATATGGTGGAGAGGGTGGCTGGTGTTGTGTAAGATCGCTTCTTCTTACAATGCATCCACCTCTCTCCACAATAGTCCTGAGTGAGTCAGCAGCCTTTTTGACCAGCTTGTTCAGTTTCCCTGTGTTCTTGTCAGACATGCTGCTGCTCCAGCAGACGGCAGCATAGAAAAGGACACTGGCCACCAGTGACTGATAAAACATGCAGTATTTCATGGCAGACGTCAAAAGACCTGAACCCCCTGAGGAAAAAGAGCTGGCTCTGCCCATTCTGGTAGATGACATCTGTGTTCACTTCAGTGACCGATTTACTGTCCAGGTGCACACCTAGGTATTTATAATTGTCCTTTCCTCATAGGTTGATAAGATGACGGGTGGGTCCAGACTTTCAAGCGTCAGTGACCATCTCCTTTTCTTGGAGGTGTTCAAAGGGGGGCAGTTCTTGCTGCTCCATTCACTGAAGGCCATTGTCAGATCACTCTATTCCTCTTCCCAATCATCCCTGATACACACCTCTGAATATTTCTGGATCTGCCAAGACTCAGAGTTATATTTTAAGTCTGTTGTATACAAAGTAAACAGGCACAGAGCCAGAACAGTCTCCTGTGGAGCCCCAGTGCTGCTAATCACTGTCTCATAGACACGGATACCCAGCCTTATGTGCTGTGGTCGTCTTGTCAAGAAATCCTTAAACCAGGATGTGAATCAGGGAGCAGTGTGACAGAGATGCTGCAGGAGAAATTGCAACTGAAACTCCACAAGAGAACAGGTGTCACTATGTTAAATCTGTTGTTAAACAGGTTGAACACAGTTAACTCGCATTTGTCCAAATTATTATATTATTGTTATTTATTTATATTACTGCTGGTCCTTTGAGTTCTCTGTCAAATTTGGCATTTTTCATCACATTTAATGGTAACACAGGCTTCACACAAGATGATTAGCAGCAAATGTTAAGGAAATTAACATGGTATTGTTATTAAGGAGTGATATTTTTTTTTAGCTTTGTATGAAAAATGTACTTTTTTTTTGGTGTGGCAGTAAAAATGAACTTGCAGGGAAAATATCAGAGGTAAAGGTAAAGAAGAAAGAAATGAGCTTTCATTATTATGTTGGTAAACTGCAACATTAATGTCAGGTTAGAACTGTGAAAACTTTGTTTTGTCCAACTTTTTGTCTGCAGTCTTAATCTAGTGTGAACACATACGATGGGGAACAGAAGGCCTATTATTCATATTCTCAGCAGCCATGTTTATGGCCAATGCTCACTGATAATTACTAATTAAAGTAGCCATGTCATCCTGCCACTTGGCATAATATTGCAGCAATATAAATTCATAGCACTGTGGCACCTTATGAAAAATATTACCATCCATCATTTTAGGTATTAGATTAGTCAGTGAGATTGAATTTGTAAATAAACATCTCAGCTCATGGTGTGAAGTGATCATGTAATGAATGTAGTCTGACCCTGTATTTGTTACAGGCCAAAAAGAAAATCTACTAAAATACTGTTCCTTCATACACCCAAGTGAAGATTTCTATTCACAGTGACGTCAAACCAACAAATCCGAGAGGGCTGAAGACATAAGAGTAGGATTTTTTTTAAGGGCAAGATAGCATGAAAAGAGATTAAGCTTTCCTAACATAGAGGCTGCATTCGCACTGTATAAATACCACTAATTAATTACAGACACAGATGTGGAGAGAATCAGTTTATACATATCCAAATGAATATTAGATTTTATTTTTTTTTAAAGTTTGGGGCATGTATTACATTATAGTGTAACAATCACAAGATCTACCAAATAAAAACAAAACAGTTATACAGTTACTGTATAAACAGTACGTAGCAGGTAATATTTAGTGACTATATTGTCACATGAATAAGAGGTAGCATGGTAATGTAGCGCAAAAGTATTATCAAAACACTCTTGGAGCATATACTCACATATTACCTTTTCCATCAGTCCGCCAAAGGCTCCTTCTGCTTTTGTCTCACGTTTCTCATCACAAGTTAATGATATTCCTCACACGTGCCCACAGCTTAGTGAGCCACAGGTTAGCACCCAAGTCTGTCAGATATTGAATTTCTGGCATCAACATCTTGCGGCACAACTCCTTATGGGCTTCGTCTATGTTTATATTCAGGTTGTATCCCATGATGGACTTTTCTCCGATGGGTTGCCATGGCTGCATGGCCTCATCATGAATGTTACCTGCTGCGACAGCATGACCTCCCTGAATGCAGATCCTTACCATCTCTGCATTCCTCCTCCTGAGCTCTGCTACGTCCCTCGACATACGCTCTCTGCCATAAGCCTCCACTCTCTCCCAGAAGGTCAGGTTAAAATATTTGTAAAGCTTCCAGTCAGCACCGTTCCATCGCAAGGCCTTTGCCCTCATTTCTGGGCTCAGTTTGGTGGATTCTTTCCTGGAGTTGAGCTTGAAAAAGAGGATGTCGTCCATGTCCCAGCAGAGGGTGTCCTTGAGCAGGATGAGTGATTCCTCAAAGTGCTCCATTAGCATGACCAATTGAAAACGCTCTGTAATGAGCCTGATGCTCTCCTCTACATGGGGGTCATCTGTATCCAGGGTGTTGTCCTGCCCAAAGTCAAACAAGAGCAGGTTCTTCAGGTAGAAGGAGTTAATTCCATCTGGGCTGAAGTAGAGGCTGGGATCACGCAAAAACTCTGACATCTTGTCTTCACCTGGTATCCCCCAGGTCAGAGGAACAGTTTGACCAAAGTAATGGAAGGACGACTCAAAGAGCTCTGCAGGATCTCGCAGGATGGTGATGTAGAGAGTGTCTCTGGGCAGCACTTTGGCCACCTCGGATGCGTTGAAACGCATGTGGTTACACATGATGTTGTAACATGTTCCAGATTTGTAGCCTTCAACATACGTGTGCTGAAAAGGAGAGGGGTAGGAGAAGTCATTACGGCCGCTGGGGAAGGCAAATTTGAGTTTGTGCTTCTCTGCAAAGCGGAATAGGATGTTGATGAAGGTGCTACTTCCAGTTTTATGAGTCTTCATAAACATGATGTCCATTTTAGGAACACAGATGTTATTGTCTTGCTGTGGGCCATTTTTGGTTGACTGGGTGCTGTGTTGGCCTGGCCTTGGGGCACAGGAGTAAGGTACTGGAAGTCTAGAAAGAAGTTAGAATAATGAGTTTATTTATTCTTACCAACAGTAACTGATGCAGAGACATTTTGAGTTAAAAATCTTGTCAAGTTGCACAGTGTGAAATAAGAGCATATGTCTGAAAACTGAAAGGTCAGAGGTATGAATATAATAAAACATTTCAAAGTTATTTTGCATCTCACAGACTGGACAGAACTCGATGGCAAAGCTTTATTTAACTGGAGCTTTTATAATCTTAATGAGCCAATACTGTATCCAGCATTTTCAGAAGTTGCCATGGTGCTGTTTTACTATTTTAAGCAATGCTGTGACAGATTCTTACTCTGGTGGACTGAAGTTAATCCGTAGTGTAGACAGACAGTACAGCAGAATCATACTGATGAGGAGGCAGGCCACAGTGACACGTTTGACCATGAGCTTCCACCATTGCTGCTGTTGTTGGAGCATGGTGATAAAGAACTGAAAAAGAGGAGTGAATGAGCAGAGGAAGAATGACAAAGGGAAGAACGAACAAACACTATCTCCACCACACTATGGCAAACAACACACTCTGATGAATGTATTTAATAATGGAAATATTTCCAGCCTTAGCTACCTGAAAAGTTGCCTTCCAAGTAGCCTAACAATAATGTTAATACTAAATCCATATTTCTCCCAATTGTCTCAGAGTAACATACAATGGAAAAAATATATCCAGGAGGTAATTATTTGTGGGTTGGTATAAAAAATGTGTTAAAAAAGTTGTTTGTCGACCTCTTTATTTTCCCTGTTTGTTAGTCTTTGTTGTTTTTTCTCGGTTCAAATTCATATATTATACAGATGATCTTTGGACTTGAGACGAGAGCGATAGTTCCAGTTTTCCACAGCAATAAACGCCTACCTGTGAATTATCTTTTAATTAGAGAAAAGCAAATTACCTGATACGTTTCATTCATTTGTGTGTCAGTTGAAAACAAAAGGAAATGTAAATCCTCCCATGTGACTTAGTTGTAAAATAGTTTCTCTTCTCATCTCAACAGTTATCTAAATGTCACATATGAGAGCCAGTTCAGCTCAGATTATGTGTTATGACTATATCAACTCTGAAAATCCATCTGCAAGATCCCACAATTAGTAATAATTACTGCTATTCACTTTCCTGTATAACAGCATTTTAAAGTACAAGGAAGACATCTGTTGAAGAGCAGAGCATGACCTCTCCCACAGACTTATTTGCATCTTTCCAGGGAATTGCATTAGCAACACAAGTAAACTTGGTTGGTAATTGAAGTTTAAAAATAAAAACAGCACTTAAAAAAAAAAAAAAAATCTCAATAATTGTCATGTTAATATTGGACAGTTTTATCAAAGTTTTATGGGGAAAAAAATGATGAAATGTTCAGTTCCCTCCCTTTCATGAAATGAAAATACAATGTATGTTGTTGCATTAACTACTTTTTAGCTCATTTGAACGCACAGAAAGCATAAATCCATAGTAAACCCGTGGATAAAATAATTCTGATTGTGGTATATGTCAGTCTTTGTCTAATTTGAACCGCTATGCATTTGTTCAAGAACATTAAGTCCAAAACATTGACTCAATGCAAAAAGATTAACATACAGAGAAAATGTAAATCACAAATAACATTAGCGATAGTCTAATCATGATGATAAAAAAACCCAACAACAATTAGATCTGAAAAGGAAAAGCAAAAACGTACCATGTGTGTGGCATGTCAAGCGCTGAGCTGTTACGTTGACTGCCTCCTGATTCCCCTTGGTGCTCATATCTTATCTTTTTATGACTTCTTTATGGTTTGCCTTATTTTAACCCGGATGATACTTTGAGCCCAAACGTAGTCGTCTCCTCAGTAACCAAATCAGACTCGACATTAAAACCTGCCCATGCAGGCTTGCTAGCTACTGTGTCTCTGCACTGCAAAGGACCTAAAGTTGAAATCTTAACCCACTTCTTGTAAGACCCCCCGCCCCCTCCCCCGAAGATCCTCAATACTGCATTTGTAACTATGGAGTAAATGACCCACAAAATAGAACAAGTACAATTTCTATAACTACTTTTATTCATGAGCTTTGTTATGTGTCCATTGTTGTCATTACTGCAGGGCAAAATGTTTGTTAACCCTCTATGGTACGACGTTGCCATATGGCAACGAACCCATTTTAAGCCTTTTTCTCACAGACGATACATCCTCAGTTATGATGCAGTGCATTAAAAGAGAGGTGGGGTTCTAAGTAAACCAATAGCAGTGTTTAAATTTGTTACATGACCTTGTGGAGGCCATTTAGAAGCCCTTTTCTGCAGACGACTTCACAGGGAGGAGCCTCGCCATTTCACCCCTCAAAAATGACCTAAAAAAGTGTTTTAATGGCATTTTTCAACTGGGAAAAAAATATGTACTCAATAATAGGTTAGTTAAGTTCATTATTCTGTAGTTTATTGCACTGTACTTGATCATTAAATATTAGAAAATTGTTAAAATGTGTATGTTGCCATATGGCAACACCGTACCATTAGGAATTGCTAGTCTGGCATGTTGATAAAATTTTGTACTTAGTTTTAGGCCTAGTGGAGATGGTGTCCTCACGCACGAGCTTGTCCAGGAACCTAAATCCAACCCTAAACCTAACCAGTTGATTAGAATAGTGCTCTGGGCTGTTGTTTACTTGGAGATATCAGATCATACGTGTCCCCACCATCTCCACTGGATATCGAGGATAAAGTGCAGTGAAAAATGTCTTATAAAAATGGTTTTTACTTTAAAATGAGATGCATTCTTAACTGTTCAGGCTGCTGGGGATTGTTTAGACTATAACATGAGTTTTTAAATATATGTTATTACAATTTTAAACAAAACTCTATTGTTTTCATCACTTTCCACTATCGTACGGTGTTGCCATATGGCAACGAACCCTAAAAATTACTAAAAAAAAAATATTTTTTGAAAATTTCTCTTGATTATGTTTAATTAGTCTATTTTAAGACAAAAAAAACCCCAAAACATTTTTTTACCAACTGGGGTAATAGTGCGTACCATAGAGGGTTAAGAGTATTATAGCTCCACATATGAGTGGACGTCAAAGATTAGAGTTTATAATTTTTAGAAATTTTCCACTTACTATGTATCTAGTTGCTCATTATGGTGCAGAGAATTATTTTTTAATTTGGGTACAATTGACGCTGGTCATTATAATATACTTTGACTTTGGTTTATTCGTACAAGCAGCTGTCAGAATATGGTCAATTACATTTGATGATACTGCAGATTTTTTTTTTTTTTACAATGTACTTGGAATAATTCAACATTTCCAACTTTGTCCTTTGCAAATAAACTATACAGGAATACATTTTTTCACCTTTTACTTGACAGCAGAAAGCGTGTTGACTGTTTGACAGGTGGGAAACAGTGACCTCTAATGAAGTAATGGAGTAATAGCATAGCAAATAAGGAACGAGAGCGCAAGAGGATCCTTCTGCAGGTCTAAGTAGCAAGACATTGTCAGAACAATGAGAGTGGTGGAAAAAACTGCTTCTTAAATTGATTTCTGCAAGATGCCACAGGACTTTTTAACTGTGTCCCTGTTGCTAGGTGTTATAACAGTGAGCATGTTGTTGTATAGCAAAGGCTTCTCTAAATGAAGACAAGAGATGCAGCTTGTTTTCGTTCAAAATTTGGAAAACACAACTGGGAATTCACCAGTCTAAACTCAATCAACAGAGCCCAAATCTGGCGCTTGGGGAATTTGTTTGAGTGGCACTGTCAGTTCTGTTATGGCTTCCTCAAAGTCACACTGTGAAAGCTCCGCTGCTCATTAGTCAGCTGTAAAAGATTGTGGTGTTCCAGGCTTGTGGATGTCAAAAAGACATATTCTTGAGAAACAAATATACAACCTTTCTCATCTTTTAAACACATTTCTGGATAATTAAGAGCTTCAGAAAACTAATCTTCAGCAGACTGGACCTGTTTAAAGCTGCAATTATTCTTTATTTTCAAAATAACATGGTGATTGTGTTTATGACAGGTCTTTTTGAAAAATAAATTCAGTTTCATTTGATGTAAAACTCTAAAGAGAAGAGCATTTCTGACAAACAACATTCATCTGTGGTAATAAGATACATGGGATTCTGTAGCTATGGATACCACCACTGCTCACACTGGCAAAGCAAACATTAATTTATTATGTTTTATTGTCATTTCACAACTGACTGCGAACTAATTTCAAGGCTGAAAACAACACGTGTCACTGCTGATGGATGCATGATATTGAAAATATGCACACGCTGTGTTGTCAGTCATCGTTGAACTGTGTAAACAAACACTATGTAGCCTATACTACCAAAACTGCCAAACACTTTTCCACAAACCTTTTAGATAGTGCCTTTGCTTAATTGCTGTGTCACAATCAGCCCAGTTAATTCTGCTTGAGAAACAAACACATGCAATTGTAAAGTGAGTTATAAATCAATTACTGTAGGCCTATATACTGCAACTGCCAAGTCTTGTTGAGATTTACATTTAGGAGGATGAGCTGATGGAAACATTTGCACAGACAAATATTTAGATTAAAATGAGTCTTCTCAAGGTTCTTAAAACTCCATGACCTCAGATTAATTGCCACACCGTGAACATGGGGCCTTGGTGGCCCCTTAGAGTTTGGGACAGCTGTCAGATTTCCCCAACTGGTAATACAACCATGAATTATCAAAAATAGTAGTGCTGATGTTTGACAACAAAAACTCATGTACCTAATATCTGAAGTATTATGATATGAGCAAAAATGCACATCAGTATGGTATTTACATGAGATTTTGTGGGCAAATGCCTGGGCAATGGTATGTGGTATTTTATCACTACAGAAGGCAATCTCCAGTACATTACAGCCATCTTTTTACAGCTCCATGAAAAGCATTCACTTTCCATCAAATTTCCCCAAACAGCTTGTGCAGCATAAGCTGTGTTTTATTGACAAACAACTGCCCTGAGGGTCCAACAGACCAATGTGTATTTCCTGCACTCTGGTGACCTGCAAACCAACCGGTAGACATTGAGGCGAGCAATATTTTTCATTGGTTCCTGCCTCTGTATCAGCATTATGTTGTGCTGAAAAAGAAAATATTGCAGCTAATGCCTGCATATAAGGTCCATGTGTTTCCTGATATGATAGCAGCATTGCAGCAGACATCACTGGGTGCTCTGGGAGCGAATGAGAAGATAAGAAGGAGGAAGGAGGGGTGATAAACTCATATTTGAATGAGTACTGAAAATCTCAACCCACTAGGCAACAGAAAATGAAAAAAATTCTCCCAAACTCCAACTTTGCATATGAATAGTAAGAATATGAGAAATCATAGCCACGGCTTTCATAATAACTGCAGCTGGAGCATGTATTATTCATGAGTTGTGCATCCTATACAGCAAGGGCTCTGTGCGTGTTTGAGAGTGTGAACATTATGGCCTATATGTGTTATCTCCTCCACTCCTCTTCTATTTTCTCATTAAGTGAATGGCTTGGGAAGCCATGATCAAATTTTTAGATTTTTTTGTAACATCCACTTCTGTAGTTGCTATGTGTTCTCCATAAGATGGGCTGTTGGCATGAGGAGACTGACAGAAACAAACAGGCTGTTTTTGGTTGAAGGCGTAGCAGTCGTGATGACAGAACGTGGGCCAATGTTTACTCATCTTGGGAATGAAAGACTCCTCTGACTTTGCAGAGGATTTAGAAGTTAGACAAGCATGTCCAAACACACACGCATTCATACAGACAAATAAAGCCTGCTGACTCAATTCCTTCTCTTCCCTGTCTCTCTTTCTGCCACTTTCTCCTTAATTAGTCCGCCTCTCTTGTTCTTCCCATCTCTCCCTGTTAGTTTTTCTGCATTTTCTCACTGCCTGTCCTCCCTTCAAAGCAGTATTTCGCTTTGCAACAAGATTTCACTTAGTTTTCTACTTGGGAAATTTGAGTGTTCAAGCGAGTGAGACGAAGTACAAGTTGCGTTTTTCATTTGAGGCTGGAAAGAAATTCATCTCTACCACTTTGATGTAGACATTTGATCATGGTGCTGTTTACTAAGCAGCCTGTGTCTTCTTGTCTTTGTCTCTGCATCATAGAGCAGAGAGATTTATCTGATTGTACTCTCCTATTCCTGAATTTATCTTATATGTTCAGGGTGACTGGCCTGCTGTGTCCAAACAGAGGCCTCCATCTTTCATTTATTGATATATTTTTATTTTAAGATCACTCAGGGTGTTCTTTTTATCAGTGGCTCCATCTGTGGTTTTATATCTCTAATCACTTGGTGGAAATAATTGTTAAGCATTCAGGAACTGCTTTGGTTATCTGTCACCAAGGTCAGTGATTCAGAGAAAAGTGCTTTTATCCCTACACATAGGGGGGGAAATGTTTGGAGTGTTTTTATGTCTCAAAATAGACTAAATAAACGTAATCTAAAGAAACTTTTTAGAAATTATTATTTTCTGGAGGTTTTTGGGATTTGTTGCCTGTAGGCAACAGCCTACAGGCAATATAACGGTGTCTATTGGAAATGTGATCGATATCAAATTTACATAGGGCCTACTTGTTAAAGTCAGTCAGAGTGAAATGCCCCCTGTATGCCTTGTTTGGCAAAATTAATGAATTCAGACAGAAATATCATCTCACATAAAAATGCTTGTTTCAAACTTTTATTATATATTCAGATAGACTGAAAAATAAATCACTTGATTTGACAAGCTTATTTTTTATGCAGATCTATATATGTTACTGTATCTTCCACACATGCTTCACTGTTCCACTGGGAGGTTGCACCTCTCCTCTTTCCATCCGTCCTCATTTATGAGAGCCCTCTACCAATGTAGCGGTGTATTTTTCTCAGGGGAACTATCGCTGTCTAGCTAGAAGATGTTTACCATATTCTGGGAGATGATGTCTCTTCAGGGCTCCCCTTTAATTCCATATTTTCTAATGATACTATTGATTCACAACAGTACTAACAATTGTATCAAATATTATACAAACTGGATGATGCAGGTCAGTATTTTCCAGGGGCGTCATTTGGGCTATCTAAAGTGTTTCAGATTCTCACTGCGAATCATGAGCACCTTGTTTGGATGTAATGTTTGTACTGACCGCTTCCCTACTGTATAATTAAAGTGCCCTGTGTTGATTCATGTGAGTTCCACCACACTTTATACAAATGAAACCAGAGTATTCCTTAGTGGGCATGCTTTTTTTTTGTAATTTACATTTTACATTTTTGTATTTCACCAAAGTACTATCTACTATGGTACATATTATTAGTGTTTATTGCCAAGTCCTATAGGTAATATTTTGTGTGAATGCAATCCTTTCCAACTTTACAAGGAATAGGTTCAGGTTGATAGTGATCTTACAAGTTGCAGAACTTGAGTCTGCTTACTGCACTCTCACTCAGTGGTTTAGACAGAAAAAGTACATTGGATGCTGTTTCGAAAGATTGTGTTTTCTGCTGAATGATGGTAAACACATGGTTCATTTCAGACTCGTTCTGTATTTACAGTAACTGAGACCACAGTCTTTAACCTGCTGCTGCCAAAGCCTTAACAAGGAGTCTGAGAAACACTTAGTAATAATGTAGACGCTCCTAGTGGACATTGTTTTGCCAAATCTGATATTGAGAAAATTATAAGAAGAGAAAAATGTTCTAATATCTAGCTGATGCATTCAGCATAAATGCAAGAGCATTGTTGTTTCTCGTGTTTTGCAATGTGCACAGAACTTGATGCCAAAAATTGCAGAGGGCCAAATTATATCAAATTATCAATCATCTATCAATTAGTGCCAGTGCTAACTAGTGCACCACTGAGCTGCCAAAAGGAAAAAATTAAACAACCTATGATGATATCCACAACACGTAGGCTGCAGTACAGCACAAACATTGTCATGATGACAACATTCAAGCTTTGATACAGATGACATACAGTTAAGTCTCAAGACAAACTACTGAGATTATCCTGTTGACTCCCGTTTCATTGTTCAATGAATTTCATTTTTATTTGATATCTTATTTTTTTGTCAGTTTGCTGAGGAATGGGATCTGAGTTGAACTTTATAGGTCTGGAACTATGGAGATTAGAGAGTCACAAACTGACGGTTGAAGAAAACAAGATGAATTAATGATTAGAAGATTATATGATGGCAAGGCAAGGCAATTTTATTTGTATAGCTGGTTTTCACAAACAGTTTGTCTCAAAAGGCTTCACATGACATCATAACAACATCCTCTGTCCTTAGACCCTCACATCGACTGAGGAAAAAGTCCATGGAAAACCCTTTTAACAGGGAAAAATCGGAGAAACCTCAGGGTGAGCAACAGAGGAGGGATCCCTCACCCAGGACGGACAGACGTGCAATAGATGTTGTTACAGACAGACAAGACAATTTACAGTTTATGACACAGAATGAGAAAGAGTTAATGAAGGCAGCCGCTGGTGGCGGTGGTGGAAGGGGGGAGCTGGCCAGATCAATGGGGAGGGTGGCGGTCCTCCCCATTGAAAATGTACAAATGTCCATCACCATCATTGACTTTCAGACCTGATTTGGGTAGATCTAAAATATTCATAGTATTCAAATGGACTGTGTACACACAGCACAGACACAGACACAGTTGTGTACTATTCAGTGTTTGTCATGATATCCTTGGGGGAACCAGAACAAATGTAACTATCCTACATTGAACCATGGACACTAATAAGTGCATGCGCTTGCACACACACACACACACACACACACACACACACACACACACACACACACACACACACACACACACACACACACACCGACACACCGACACACAGCAGGTTAGCAGCTGCTGAACATGGGGAGTGTTTAATATTTCAGGGGATACACACATTCTCTGAACAGCCTCCCTCCCCTGCCAGCGTATTGGGAGGTGTCAAGGCAAAAAGAAAAAAAAGCACACCCATTATTTATTAATGCCACAGAGGAACATTACGGGTGAAGAATGATGGAAGAGAACAATAAGAACTTTTGCTAATTATGAGGTGAGAAGTTGTGAATTATGTGTGTTTGTTCCAGTGTACTTATTAAGACTGAGGTTGTTTAGAAGTTTTTGATGAGGTTATTCAGGTCTCCAAGTTTCTTGAATAAACTGTAATAAACTTTACTCAGGATTCCAGGTCTTTCTCTCTCTCACACACACTCACACACATATTATCTTCTTTGTGTTTGTCCTTCTCACTCTTTTTAAGCCGACACTGCTCTTGATCCATTTGCCATGTGTTTAAAGCTGCTCTATTAGGACAAACACAGCAATGTGTGATTAAGAGGAAGTTTTGAATATTTTTCTTAACTTTTAATTTGTTCTGATATTACTGCAAACTTCCATCACCTTACCAGAACTGCGTCAGAGTCCTCCCATGGTGGCACATGGTTTTGTGAAAGCTGACTCCCAGATGGGACAGTGCTGCAGTGGTAGGCACAGTCGCCTTGCAGAAAAATGCCCCTGCATTTGGACTTTCTTTCAAGGGCTCCTGCAATCCAAAGACATGCAGGTTAAGTTAGTGGTTGCCTGTCTGTGTTACCCCTGTAGACTATTCACTCAATCTGATCCTGGACCAGCTCCAGCGGGGCCAGCCCTTTAATCGCAAATGACCCTTACGGACTGACTGACTGATGGTACTTCTACACTGCTGCTGAGCGGAGTGCCAAGCTGCAGTTCACCAAGCTGTACTCCTTTCCCACCTGCTCAGCAACCACAGGGAGGTGGAGAAGAACTTCCAACACACTGAGCAACTACTTTCATTACCTCAGGAGGCAGAGGAACAAAACACATGACACTGAACAGAGAGAGCAGGAGAGAAAGAAGTCACCAGTAATGAGGTTTCATATTAACCATTCTGACTCTACATTTTAAAGAGTGGGCGTTAAGACATCAATACCAGCCTCTAATGAAAGTCACATGAAGTGAAGTGAGTTTATTTAGCACAGTGCAAGGAGGGAATGAAGCCCAAGGGAGTTACACTCTATCATCTACTGTAGTGAAGTAATATGTAAAATACAAGATAAACAATAATATGTACAAACACAGAAAGTGTACAAACATAAACAACATGAAAGACAAGGTGGATACATATGAAAATGATATTGAAGGTTAAAACATGATAAGATGTTTTTTCAATAACTTTCTGAAGGATGTAAAAGATAATGTTGACCTCAGAGACACGTCCAAGTCATTCCAGAGTTTTGGACCTCTAAAAGTGATGTTAAATTGATGACCAGATGTTCGACAGAAGGGTAAATGAAGATTGCTCCTGTGCCTAGTTGAATATGAATGAAAGTCAGATGAAAAAAAAAAAATTGAAAAGTGTCAGGAAGATCTTGTCTACTGTCGATAAACTTATGCACAAACAAGCATGAGTGAAAATATTGAGACATGAACTGTATTGGTTCGTGTCTACTAGAGAGATCTGTTCTGGATTACCACTAGGTAAATTGGATAAATTGCAGACCAGACAATATTGCACTAATTCATATACATGTATGGAGATAGAAAATAATACAAAGTCAAGTGAGCAGAGGGATTGATCAGGGGACAAAACCTTTTTTCAGTATACCGTTGATCTTTTACAAACTTGATTAATGTTTAATATCAACCATCAGCTCCAGGATCTTTTCTTGCTGCTCAGTGATTTTCCAACATTGTCATGCAGCATCTCCAGTGATTTCTTAATGTCCTCAGTTTTAGTTGTTTTGAACCTCTTGCCACAGATCTAGGCTAAGAGCGAGCCACAGTGGGTACATAAACAGATTGAAGACACAGTGATTTCGTACTGCAACAAGCAAAGTCAGTGAGACAGGGATTATGAGATAACTTGCCTGGCCTGGTGGTACCCAGCAGCTGATGGTGGTAGCTGCTAAGGCCAAGGTGATGGTAGCAGCCACAGCCATGCAGGTGGCGGCTACAGCTGAGGCTGTTGGATAGTCTGCCCCGCAGGAATGACAGGCCTAGTTCCAATCCACCAAACAGACTTCACAATCCACAGCCAAAAATCATCAAACACCACTTCACATCGACAAGTAGTGTATAAAAAGAAGAATGACAGCAGTAGGACCAAGAAGAAGAACTGCAAAAAAATAATAAGACAGATTGCCTCTTGCTGCTCTGTGCTGTCCAGATGTGCTCAACACCTGCTAATTGAAGGCAAAACTATTGTGGACCCCAGACAGAGGCTGTTCTCACTATGATGGACAAACCTGTGCATTGTGGTTTTTCATCAGTGTGCACTTTTCGCCTAGTCTTCGCCTAAATTGGCCCAGGTTAGAGTCTGACTCATGACCTTTTATTCTCTCCCCTTCTCTATCAATAATTTGAGCTTTTTCATGATTTTGTCCAATAATGTCACACTTATAAAATCCAGTACGGTCCAGGCACAGATACCAGATTTTAGATTTCTAGATTTTTACCTAGTTTTACCTAGTTTTTACCTATGTCCTGAACTAATATGTTAATTTCAATGCTCACCAAAAACCTAAGGACATTCCACGAAGCCTTGGTGCACATAACATTAGTTGTGTGCGAGACCATGGGTGGATTCAGCTGTTTGCAGCCTTATTCGGTGCACACAACAGAATAGATGGCTGTTTCTTCTCCGTTGATACACTGGCTGCCTCAGGTTTTTCGTATGGCAGGTATTTTATGGTGACTTTGTAAAACACATTTGGAAAATACATAAACTCAGTACAACAAACACTAAAGTAATAAAGCTGTCAGCACTACATTTAGATTATAGACTCCTCCAGACACAAAAAAACAAAACAAAAAACAAGATTAAACAATATTGCAGGACTCTGGTGATGTTCTGGCTTAGCAGGGAACATTTAGTAAGAAAAAAAATAATCTAATTACTAGAAGTGCAGTAGAAACACAATGAACCTTGGGCTATGGGGCCTTGGCTGTTCATCTCTTGTAATTTAGCCTATAACCTTGATATAGACTGTTACAGCCATACCAAGACATTTAGCTCAACCCTGTGTGTAATGTATAAGTAGGATGCCTTAACCAAAGTTCAGTGATCAAGATGATTGTTTTATTTGCAACAGAAACAAACATTAACGAAAAACAGTTTGGGGGCTGGCCAAGAAGAACAAAGTATTGGGCGAAGTAGTCTGAGCCAGCTGTGAACAGTCGGACCCAGAGCATTGCAACTTTAACTAACCCAACACTGAAAACAGGACTACCAGACCTCAATCCTCCAACCAACAACAAAACAAGTTGTCAGAGAGCTGGATGTGTGAGAGAGAGACAGAGATCTGTTCCAGCCTCTCATAAGTAGGCTGTGGTGGGCAGGGCCGTGCTTGGTGCAGATCAGGAGCACCTGAGGAGAAGGAGAAAAACACAAGATGAGAGCATGTAACATAGACCCACTTCTCTCCTTTTTCAACTTTGTTTTCCAGCCAGTGCACAGTGGGAAAGCTTCTGCTTCAGAGCAAAGTATGATGCAAGCGATAAATTTGCCTCCATTTGAGTATAATCACCCCACTACAACTAAATGTATTTTGAAAATGTATTGATAATTTCTGGCAGGTTTGTTGTTGAGATATACTATTTAACAATCTATCTTGTGCTGTCTTGTCTTTTGTATCTTTAATCTTTCTTTATTTTTCACACTGCTAAAGGCTTGAATCCTAGGTGTCAGCTGAAGCCACTAACACAAGTTAATAAGGACCCACACTTTTAATAACCAAGCTGAAAAAAATCAAGCTCACGATGACAAGTAGACAAGCAGGAACGCAGGCAGTTATAGCAAAGGTACTTGGAAAACATACTGAAACACAGCCTGGAACATAAAGAGATGACCCAACAAGGGACAAAGGGTCGAACTGGGATATGTAGTCGAAGGTTGATTAGTAAATAAGGTGCAGATGGCAAGTGCTCGAGTGACTGGAACAGGTAGGGTAACCAGAAAACTGGGAATAGGGAGGAAAGTCAGAGGACATTGGAGACAGTGGAGAAACATGTCCTGAGAGCAGTGACAACATCCTGGAACACCCTATTTTCAGACACTTGTTTTTTTCACTCAGAATACTGTGCAGATTTTGAAGGACACAACAAAGAAGGAATTAGCATGTTAGAAGGTAGATGATGGAGAGCTGGTTTCACTGGATTTTTGGTTGTGTAAGTAGGCTAATTTTTTGAACCCAGCCACCCCAAACATTTATGTCTTCCCTCTTCACTTTCTTCTTTCTGTCTGTCCTTTCCTGTCATAAAAGTTGTTCTGACCTTTTTCTTCTGTATTTTCTGTCTTCCTCATGTTCACATATCTTTCTCTGTCTCAGCCCTTCTCCTCCTCTACCTTTTCATCTTACTCCTCCTCTACTTCACCTCCTTCTACTTTACCCTTCTTCTTTTGTTTTTATTTTTTGTTATTTGTTTTGTGGTTCTTTTCCTCTTCCACTCTTATCCCTCTCTCCCAGTGTCTCTCTCTTCTAATTATCTGTTGGCCCAGAGTGACTGTATTTATAACACTGTTTGTACATATGTCCACAGGCTTTGCTTTGACCTTTGTCCCCTCTAAGAAAAACTGTTTCTAAAATTATTTATGAAAAAATACTAATGAATATTAATGTGCTTTCGTAACTGTAGATAAAGCAAAACCTCAATCTCAGTAACACTACCTGCTTTCAAGATGACTCACCCTGAGTGCCCCTTCTGGATGTGTTTGAAAAAAAGGTGGAGAGGGTTGTGCTTTGAAACATATGTAAATGTGTGTGTGTCTGCATCTGTGTGTGGCAGTATAATTAAATACAATGCATTAGTAGTATGGTAGTACCAAGGAACTCTGCTTAACCCATTCATTTAAATGGGGCTAATTAGATGAGCTGTCTGGGGAGAAGGCCCTCACTGGGCCATCTGTATTCACATTTATTTATGTGCGTGTATGTGGTTGGGTGGGGGTAGCAGGTTTTTCATAAGATAAATGAATGCTGCTTAACAGTGCAGTAAATACAGAGGTCTCACAAGGGTATTACCACTCTCGCTCTCTTTATTTTCTGTGTAACTCTCTTTCTCTTACTCTCTCACTTATTAATCTTTTAACTCTTGCTCGATCTCATACTCAGCACACCTGATAGTGTCAGAGAGATTATTCAAGAATTTAAGTCCGTTTTTAATACAAAACTAATCACGGTAATTTATCATTGAATTAGCTGATGAAAATTCGGGGACTTAGAATGAGCAGAATACAAACATAAGACAACAGGAAATACTGGAAGTCCTAAAGTCCAATGGTGTGTATTGATGCAGATACTGCTGACACCTTCTCTTAATCTAAGAGCAGCCATGAGGCACCAAAGTAGTTACTGCATAGTAAAAAAAATAAGAGCCCTAATAACCGCACCACAAAGAGGTATTTTTTTTCTAAACATGATTTATTTTTATGTCTTATCACCTTTTTCATCTTATAGCCTCCACATACTTTGCATTTTTTTCCTAAATCCTCCTTTTTATCTCTTTTTGACTGCGTTTTGTTTTTTATAGAGCAGATAGATCGTTTCTTGTTTGCCTTTATCTATTACTTGTCTGTTTCTCCTGTTTGGTATGTTCAGCCAGGCTATCAGGATCTACCTCAGCACAATATATCATTGTCATTCATCACTGCAGTGCTGATAGTGAAACGTCAACAGTGGCATATGCATGTGTCAAAAAGATGTAGTGATAAAACCATATCAGTTGATTATAACAAGTTAGATGTTTACAAAGTGAAACTTTTCTGATGTGACAAACTGAAATAGTGCATGGATTCATTTCAGTGTTCTTCTTTGTAAGATGCTGAAGAAGTTGACAGAGGATTGTGTGAGAATAAACAGCAATGTCAAGAGAAAATAAATCTCTAAAGACAGGTGGAGTGAACATGAGGGAACGGGAAAATGTGACTTTATTCTTCAATCAAAGGCGGTTCGCCTTTCAACACAGGGAATAATTTCAACTCAATTTAGTTTCCCATTAAAAATGTAATTGAACTACTAGATGAGAAACTGATTCAATCAAAACTTCAAAATCAAAACTAAAATGATATGAAATACATTACAGCCTGTTTTCAGCAGTGGAGTATGGAGGCTGCCAGAGTGTTTCACATTACCCATAGCTAGATATCATTTTCATACCAATCCAAGCACACTGGCTCCAAGATAATTTGTCAGATTTTCTTTAGCCAGCCACTCGAGTCATAATTTTCATTGTTATGTAATGACAAGCACATGATAGACAAATGATATCTTACGGCTTATGAGAGCAAAAATTGGCTGAGCGGAGGGAAATATACTTTGTAACTTTTATATAAGGAGGTTTGTAGAGCATAGTTAAAAGCTCTCAGTTAATTGTTGAAGCTTGTTAAAAGTTATAGAACTTGCTTTCTTTCACACATTCACACCTGAATGCTGCAGGTGTTGCTGGAGGCAGCTCGGCACAATCAGCTCTACAGAGTTTGTTCAGGAAGGTTACCCAACTAAAGGTGATATCTGTAATATTACATCACTGCCATATTTCTGAGTTGTCCTGATCAATGCCAGTCACTTTTTTGTGAATGCTTCAATTCCAAGCTCTCTCAACAGTTGTGTTTTATAATATAGAGTCTATATTACTTTCTCCGTAATAACTGATAGCTCTACCCCTAGAATGCAGAGGTGGCATGTTCTTCTGATAATTTGTATTTTGCTGTAAACAAACAGTTGCTACAATTGTGGGGGAATTTTTGTTTATCTTTGAGGAATCTTAACAAGTAGTACAAGGATACCTAACTCTGTGAAATCATATAATGATAACACATGAGAATGGCAACCTTTGGCTACCTGCTATTGTCGTACTGCTATTGTCTGCAGGGCCAGACTTCATGGGATCTGCTTAGACCACATCACCATATTGTGGAGATATATCCCTCAACATCTGGATTTCAGTTAGTCCACAAATAAAAATGGGGTTGGGAGTTGGAGAACATATACGTACATGTTTGTGTCAGCTGCCACTGTATGTTACTAAAAAGACATAATAGTGAACCACCTTTAACTTCTACACCATCATCCTCCCACTCTGTTCTATGATTGGAACTTGTGACCTTCCAATCACAGGCCAGCTTTTCCAATCTCCAGACTGCAAACAATTCAGTCTGGCCCTCGCTGTGAACCACAGGACTTGTGTGTAAATATAGATACTACAAGCCACGGTGTAGTGTGTGGAAGTGAATTGATTGTAACAACATGAGACAGCTCCTGGTGGACTCACTGCTCAAAAGGTAAACCAGACGGAGCTAGAGAGTGGCATGCAGCAAGAATTTCTTGAACCTTGCTTTGATTCGATTTGGAGAATGCATGCAGGGAGACATATGTGCAAGGAATCCAGACAGGTGCACTTATGTTACATTCATTTCAATTCAGTGCTACTACGTTAGAAGCAGGCAGCAGGAATTGAGATTCAGTGTGTAACCATGACTTTGCTGTTATGCTACAGTAGACTGTGATGCAAAAATGCTCTTATCTAATCAGCCATAAATCACAAAGAGCAGCTGCACACGGAAATAAAGCATCCAAGTCCCACTAATTGAAGCACTGTAGACTCAACCTATTTGCCCAAATGAGATTCTGATATCACATATTTCATTAACAGAAAATGATCATGCACACCAAAAGTGAAAAAGTTTCTTAATACATCATCTCTTTAGTGATGACCTTCAAAACTTGGGGTAACTGAAATACAAACCTCCTTTGTTCAATGATATCAAACACAAAGTATAAAAGAAAGGCAGTTTTACAAGAGCGTGGAATGGCGAGTTGTGTTTTTCAGACTTCATTATAAGTAAGCCGAGGAGACAAGAGGGAGAGAAAGGGGGAAGACCTGACTGTGGAAGCTGTTAAATGTCTGCCTTTCGCCCATCACTCATCCCCTGTGGTGTGTGTGTACCCCTGTGTGTCTTGTCCATTAGTCACTGAAAGCTTCCTTAATGAAGTGCTCTTAATTGCTGAACTCATTTAGGAGTTACTTTTTCTTCTCCACCTCCCCCACATCCAAACCCCATCTCTCTTCTCTTCTCTACTCTCTTTTGTTTTTCCGAAAATCTGTCATATTTTATTGCTCTCTCTCTCTTTCTCCCTCTCCTCCTCTCATTTATCATTGTCTAAAATTTTGGCGATTTTCAGCCTTTTCTTTTTCTCTTACTTCACAGTGGCTTGAGGCAGTGTTCAGTGAGTTGTGTAGCTGCATTGATCCACAGAAAGAGTAGAAAATGTATGTTTGGTTCAATGTTCAGTGTGCGTATTAGAGTTTTAAAAGTGTCTCTGCATTTCTGCGGTTGTTTCTTGCTGCAGGAAGATGAAAATAGAGTGTGTGTCACATGTGTGGATGATTCACCCTATCAACCAGCAAAAGATCACTAACTTCCCGTCTGCCATGGTATCACTTGTGTATGTGCATTTTCATAGGTGTGTGTTTTTCTGAGCATGACTGTGCTGTGTGTATCAGTGTCTAGGGCAGAGGAAGATATAATACACATACAGTGGCATGAGTGAATAATTATACAAAGTCAATTTATATTTAGAACAGAAGAAGATCTCAAGGTAGTTTTCAAAGGATCATGTTTGTGATTAAAAAATTAAACCTTTTGAAAGGCAGCAACCTTGAAACATAGTGAATGTGGACAGACATCTATGTTGACTGGGCTGGACCACCATGTAAAGATAGTGATATTGGTAATGGTGATGGTAGTAGCAGCAAAAGCAATGATATTAAAGGTAATAAGTATAAGTATTGACAGAAGCTAATACATGTATTACTATTACCCATA
This sequence comes from Decapterus maruadsi, assembly GCA_030347415.2. Lineage (NCBI taxonomy): Eukaryota > Metazoa > Chordata > Actinopteri > Carangiformes > Carangidae > Decapterus > Decapterus maruadsi. The sequence goes on along the minus strand of CM064901.1, from coordinate 24,408,183 downwards.
AAGGACTTTACCAGTAGGTGTTGGACACAAGCTTAAGCAAGCAGAAAATTTCCATTGGTTTATTTTTTTATCAGTTTCCAGTTGCAGATCTTGGCACTCGTGCTTGAGACAAAAATGGTCTACAGAAAGTTTGCAGTAATGATGTGCAATGTGAAATTTAAAAAAAAATGTAGCTAACATGGCTACACAATGGTACTGTATGTTCTGACTTGTTAAAGAGCGTGTTCTTCTTCTGTTTGTGCCTTTGCGAAATGCAGAACTATTTCTGGAGTGATATTTATGCCTTTAGTAGACAGTTAACTCCCAGGTACTGGGACAAGTTACAATGAAGTCGATAGTCGACACCATAAGGGGCCATTATGCTCCTTCTGAACAACTTGTCAGATGCCAGGAGCCAATGATCCAATAGTCATATCCACTTCATGCTGACTGGTCAGAAGAGCCCACAGTTCTAACTTCTCTTAGCAGAAATATTAATAATGGTTTGGATTTGTAGGGCACTTTTCAGGTGCTTTACAGAAACATCATTCGTTGATACCACATTGACATCAGTGATGCTAAGCTACATCTAGCCACAGCTGCCTTGGGGCAGACTGACAGAAGCGTGGTTGCCAATGTGCGCCAAATGGTCCCTCTGACCACCACCAATGCATTCACGTGAGGTGGTTAAGGTGTTTTCTCTGATCCATGTCGTCCCTAGTCACCAGAGTGCTATGACACTATAAAAGACTGTCTGAAAACAGGAACTGTTATCTCCAATATTTAAATGATTCTGCTTGACCCCCACCTTCCTCTGAGAGTAGCTGTTTACAACAACTATAACCACTTTTGATTTCCGATGTGGTTTGAACACCACGTGGCGAGAACTACTTCTGGTGGAGTAGAGCCTTTGCCACTGGGTCACCTTGCAAAATAAGCTATTGATCAATTCCTGACCTTAACACAAGATGTTTTTCTCTTTATTCGACCATACACTTCATGAGTACCAACTGCAATGTGTCTGCAGCAGTGAATGGCAAAAACTGTAAGTAACAAAGAGCTTATTCAAGTTTCAGTTTTTGTTCCTACCTAAACAAAATCAAATCTTAATCATCACTTTGTTATTTATTTCATTCAGGTATGACATTGAGCTGCTAATGTTCAGACAATATTTTGTATGAATAAAAGGCTTTATTCATTTGACTGAAATAGTGAAATATCATGATTTTAGCACTGAATCACAGGTACCTCAGGTGTGCAGAAACATTCAGATTATTCTCTACAGGTGCTCTATATAAATCTTATGATATCTGTCATTCAAATACCATAGAACACCAACAGCTTTTGTGATAAACACAATTCAATTACATCTAGATTTTGGCAGGGAAAGGGACCTGAGGTTACTCAGGATTACTGTCAGGTTCTGATAACTTTACCCTTGTGATACCATGGAGAAATGAGCTGCTGCAGATAGTCTGAACCAACAATAAATGAGATCACATTTCCATGCTCCAGTCTCCTGGAGAATATTAAAATATCTCAGCTCCCTCATTCATACTTTTCACATCCTGATAAGAGAATGGTTGTGGCTTCATGGAGGCTGCTCACCTCAGATTATAGTTGCTATTTGTAGTTTAGTAAAGTATGTGGATGGTTGAACTTAACCAACTCAAGGGTCAAACTGACTCCCCCCTTAAGGCTAAATGCTGCATAATGTATTTTGAATGGTTTTCATATTTTTGGTTAAGGGCTGTTTGCACAGCATTGTGTTTGTCAGGGCCTGGAAACCCAATCATCTTGCCCCAGGCTGTGACCCCTTGGACAAAAGTCCTTACAGAGAAGTTGTTTTCCCTGACCAGCACTTTTGTGATAAGCATTTTTCCCCTTTTCCCCACATGGTTTCTCTTGCTACTGCATGGGTATTCTTAATGACCCCCTATTTGGCGTTTTACTTTTAATCCAGTGCAGTACTCTCATTCCTCCATATATCTCTCTGTCTCTTTCTCCTCAGTTGAACATAAATCTTGAACCAGCATTGTTACAGTATAGACATAACAAAGCTTTATTAGGTCTAGAAACTAAAAGTTCCTGTCACTGGGGGTCTTGAGACTTCAGATGTAGCCCAAATTCAAATAACCCTTGTTTCTGCAGCAAGAACGATCATGCTCTCTCGTTCAGCCACATTTCGAAATTAGAGAGAAACCTGAATTGTCTTTCCAAGCAGTTCAAGCAGCTGCTCTCCCTGCCATAAGGGCCAAATATGTCAATTATTTTTTCAGTTAATTTTGCTCCTATAAATCTATACAGTTTTAATTAAGGAATTTTATCAGCCCACTTAATGGGTTGAGTATAAAAATGTGGAAGTTGTCACATGTTCTGTCCTGTTTTCAAAATACAGCCCACAGTACACATGAATATACGGAGCCATGAATCAGTGGTCACAGTGGTGGAAAATATAATGCAGATAAACAACACTAAATTTAGAAACATGAATTTTCTCATTCACACCCTGAGAATACACTTTCTTTAATTAATATGCATAGTTCCATATGGATAGTGGATAGTATATAAAGCAGATGATTCAAGCAACATAAATAAAAGACACAGCGAAAACAGTATAATTGTCATTAGGACTTTTTCGCCATCTTTATATTTACTTTCTCAAATGTTTTGTCACATTTCTCTTCTCTGTACAGCACAATCAACGAAACTTGGGTTTAGCTAATGTCCTTTCCTTTCTTGCCTACACACTCCTTAGTTTATTTTTAATTCAGCAACACTTTACAATAAGGGTCCCTTTATTAACGTTAGTTAGTACATTATTAAACATTAATATATAAATTAATGTGTTAATTAATGCTGAGTAATGCATACATAATGATAACTAATTACATTATTCAACTTTTAAATGTATTAACTAACTTTTAGCAGTGATGATTAATAATGTCTGTTAATTAATGTTTAATAATGTACTAAATAATGTTAATTAAGGGACCCTTATTGTGAAGTGTTACCATTAACTCTCCATAGAGAATAGAAGAGAAAATTGTGGCAATATTTTTCTAATAGAATCTCTATCTATATTTTAGCTGGGCCACTGCCCATGAAAATATGTGTGCACATCACTGACAGGGACAGACACCCAGACAAGATGTAAACAACACAGAGGTCAACTTCAGTTTATTTAGCTTTATTGGCAAAATGGATGATGTGAAGAACAAAAGGGACTCATGGAGATTTTTATTAGCCTGCAGCATTTTAAAATTCATGCCAGAGGGGAATGTCTCAAATGAAGAGTGGAGAGGGAGGAAGACAAACATACAACTGAGAGCCATCCTGAATACATAACCTTTCTAATAAAATACAAAGTTATGACACCAGACCTGAGGGCACTTTCATGTGAAAGTTACCTGGACAAAGAAAACACAGCATTTGTTTAATTTCAACTTTTAAATTGTTTTATCAGAAGATAAATACACAGATGTATCAAATGCATTGTTGGCAATTACATGATTACTTTTAAAGGGCCCATATTATGCTAAACCCACTTTCTACTGGTTTTGTAGTGGTCCTGTGTGTTCCCGTGGCCGAAAAAAGTCTGTTCACTCCCTTAATGGATTGTTACACTTTTTTCTCGAAACGGGCACATTGAAAGTGCTGGCAGTCTTGACGTCAAGATGCATGGAACTCAAGTGACTCCACCTCCTGGTACTTCCTTATACTCCAGGACCAGTCTGGAAAAACGTGAACTCCGCCCGGTGAGACATTTCCGGAACAGCGACCCCACCCCCCTCTCTCTCCCCGCCCATCATTTGACATGAAGTGGTGCGGGAGAAGAGGTCGGTACTGCGGCTGCCAGATCGTTTTGAATCACTGACTGACACTTTTAGATTGCTGAGATGTAGAGCTGCAGATTGATTTGGGGACAATACACTAGGAATACAATATGGTTGGACAACTTAGACCCATGTGAAATCGTTGAAAAACAGCATAATGAATTTTGCTGCCATGGTTACTTGTGGCCGTACCTATTAATTATCCCTCTTCTCTCAATGGGTCACACTATGCACTCAATGAGCACTTAATTAGAAATATCTGTCTACTCTGGTGCAGTAATCAAATAATCAATTGTTTGCACGAGTGCAACATTTTTTTTAAAAAATGTATAATGTTGCTGTCCATGTGCAGCACTTCATGACCAGTTTTTCATCATGTAATGACTGGCTGCACCAGTCGCATTAGTTTGTTTGAATTAAATTATGTGTGTTTTGGATGCAGGAGCAGCGCTGCCTGCGGCTCTAGAGCCTGTACAGAAATCACCACATTTACATCAATAAATAAATGTTTTACCATGAACCGGTCAGTCTTGATTAAATGTTATTTTATTTTATTAAGTTAGCGTGGTTTTGAATATAGGATTTGTGTCAAAAGCTTGTCATGTCTGCTCGCCAGCAGAGACTACTGATGACGTATGGCCGCTGAAGTGGTGTCCCAATTCGTATGGGTTGACTTTCTACCCCTACCCCTTGTAGCTCCGTTTCAAGGGCAAGGGTTAAGGGCTAGGGGTAGGGCTAGGGCTAGGGGTAGGGATGAAAAATAGAATCGGAATTGGGCCGTAGTGTTGAAGCAGTAGCGGAACGAATCAGAGCCGGGCCGGGGGCGGGGCTCATGACCGGGCCCTTTAAACCCAAATAATCATAACATCATTTTACAACATAGCCTGTACGCCGCAACAGCGGGGCTTACACACGGTCAGCAGCACTGAGAGCAGCCTATGTCATTTTGAAGTCCATCTAATGAACATGAAGTAGCTATAACAAACCAAGAGAACAACAAAAAACACAAAAGCAGTTCAGCACCACTGGTTATTAAAAAAGAAAGAAAAAAGAAAGAAAAAGTTCAGCAACACGGATAGCGATCACATCATTTTGACACCCACTATTTCAACTAATGAGAGCACAGTAGGCTATATCAATGGATACAGGCTAAAGTTTAATAAAACCGGTGTACAAACACAATTTCAATAGCCTACTCACCACTTGAAGAGCATAGGAGAGCCTTGCCCACACACACCGCTACAGCAGGCGGCTGGAACAACGACGGCCGACTACCGGGTCGCACTGCGCTTGAATCGCGTCTGTTTAATCATCACACTGATCGTCTCTGACAGGACTTTGTCAACATTAAATCCCATGCTTGAGTTTGAATAAAGCGCGGGGACTTCTTCTTCTCTTGAATTTCAGCGGGGACTTCCCGTCTTCTTCTCTGTGGCCGCGCTGTAGCGCCACACGCTCCACACACACCTGCAGCGTGTAGCGTTTTGGGTCGTTTTCACTGGATCCATGCTGTGGACGCAGATATTTCTGGAAACGATGCCGTGTTCACGGAGATTTTTTCAAAACGATTAAGAAAAAGATCAGATTCGGCGAAGCCTCGTATTGGCGTCAGTCTCCCTTGTCCTACTGTGCTCCTGAAGTGGTTTTTAATTATTTAATTAATAATTTAAACTTGGAGAATGAGCGCTCAACCGTGACATGAGAGTCAGAGATAAAAGGAGGGCGATGCAAACCTCACTGAATGTATAAGTTACTGCTGGGTGGTTGACAAGGAGCATTTTTACCAGATCCAGACTTTTGCAATATCAAGACAAGCATTGAAAATGTTCACCCGGAAGTTGCTCTCTGCGTCAGTGAGGAGATTTACCCAAAATACACTTGGGGACAATATCAGCGATCCACTTAATCTGCACGTCGTAAATAAAATGTGAGAGTGGGGGAAAAAACAATCATATAGCACAACTTTTTATTCAATATTACTACTAGTACTACACTTATATCAATCTTGAAAAGTTTTGAGCAACCATAACTCATCCTGACTGGGGCGACCTATAACATCACATACGTGTGTCTGCGCCCTGAGAGTTGAGATAAATAGAAAAAATGTCCGTATGACCGCAGCACCTCTGGGCCCAAGGATCGGGCCCAGAATGCAACTGGGCCCGATCCCTGGGCCCAGAGGGGAGGGGGGCCACCTCCGCCAGGTCCCCGCCCCGACTCGGGCCCCTCCGGGGCCCGGGCCGGGGGCGTGCCGCCCTCCCAGCCCCCCCTGAAGCCCCGCCCCTGTGTTGAAGTTGTTTTTTAATATGATGCATTTGGTTAACTTCAATGACCATTTGATCTGTATCCAACAGAGCACTTCTGGGATGTGGTGAACAGTAGACTAGCAGCATGAATGTGATATCACATGATATGATTTGATTGAAGTTTATTTTGAATAGCGTGAGCTTAGAATTATAAGGTTCTACTGTATCTCTGTTTTGGGTAGTTCCGAGATATTGAGCATCAAAGTTCCAACTCGGCTTGTGTTTTGGTTGATAGAACCTTTTTATTCTATGAATAACTAATTAAAAAATGTTGAAAATTTAAAATGATATTATACAAAAAACTCAATTTTGAAAAAAGTGGAGATAGAACCTTGTAATTCTAAGTTCACGTATATTAAAAACAAAGACAATAAGACAAAACATTTAACATGAGATATAGAAATTCATATTCAAAAAGGAGTGAGAAGAAGTTAAACTTATCTCCTTAAATAATGAATACTACCTAAACCTATCTAATGTTACAAAATATGATATAAAGTTAAGTTACATTCACCTAACACAGAATTTATACATACATGTACATACACAACACCTATCCATATACTGTACACATAAATACCCACATACACATGTGTACTGTACACATGCACATTCTTTCATACATGTCCACATAAACAACCACATCTCCATGCATACAAACTAGGGATGCACATTTTGAATTTTTTTCCTAACCGATAACCGACGCTCGTTAACCGATTATTAACCGTTAACCGATAAGATTAAGACGCTGGCAGCGCACGGCCAAAAAAAAAAAAAAAAAAAAAAAAATCGCTCCATTTTTTTTTTTTTGCCGTTAAATGCACACGTGCGCTGCGCCGGCTGATCAGCGCCACATGTCACATCACTGTGCTCTGTCTACTCAGATCGTCCATTAAAGAACTGTTTACAAAGTGCAGCCAAACACCAGGCCAGGCTGAAGGAACAGCAGTTCCTCTGTGGAGCTGCAGGAGAGCTGCAGGTGAACAGGCTGGAGAGAGCAGCCACCTCTTTTTTTTTTTTTTTTTTTTACAATACACACGTGCGCTGCGCCAGCTGATCACCGGCACATGTCACATCCACTGTGCTCTGTCTCAGCTGATCGTGCTCAGATCATCCAATATAGAACTGTTTTTATACAAAGTGCAGCTAAACACCAGGCTGAAGGTACAGTAGAGCTCCTCTGACAGCTCCTCTGTGGAGCTGCAGGAGAGCTGCAGGTGAACAGGCTGGAGAGAGCAGCGACATCTTTTTTTTTTTTTTTCTTCAGCGCCGTAGTTACAGGTGATGCACATCGATGTCTGTGTAGCTACAGTACATTTATTGCAACCCAGTCGCCAGAACGAAACGTTCACTATGGACTATTCTGCAAACTCCAGAAAAGTCCAGGATGAACGTTTCCGAGCGAAAATACGTTGTATCCCAACATTTCGTTGCCCATTCATTTAACGTGAGCCAAGCTGCGTTCATTATCAACGTTTTCTACATGTGACTGTACAACGTTATTTTTTCGCTGGAAAAACAACATTTTAGGATATCTCTGGCATGGTTTTGATTACTTTTTTAGCGGGAAATGTGTGTTTTAGTTTCCAAATGTATGTTGAATTAATGCAAATAAGCTTTTGTTTGTAACATAATCTGCGAATTTGAAAATCGAAAACGTACATATTCAACGTTATTCATTAAAGCAGAAGTAAGCGATCCGGTCGTTTTCGCTAATGCTGCGTTCCAGGCAGGCTTTTGAAATCGTAAATTACAGCTTCAAGTCACAACTTACGACTTTGTAGCGTCCCAGGCAACCCACTCGTGTTTCTCCGACCTGTTTTACCGGTGAAAGTCACTATAACAGCCACTCGTAACTTCCGACCGGTGAACTCGTACCAGATCGAACTGGTACCACTTCACGGTCGGAAAAATACGAGTTTCCTTGAACGCACCATAACAGTCCTCGTCCCTACGTCGCCACATTCACGGCGTTCCTTGGCTGCACACACAGCCCTGCATGCCGTTCTCTCTCCTCATTGGATAAAAACTGTAGGATACGATAAATGTTTTCTCCTCGGCTCAGAGCAGAGCAGAGTGACTGACAGACCCGTGTTTTGGTCCAAACACTCTATGTAAGTGATTGCTGTCGGGAGATATAACTATTTAAGACTTATATTAACACAAATATATCACTTACTTCTGCTTTAAGCTTTCTGGCGGATAAAATGCAATTTCAAGATATATTTGGCATTATTTGAGAACATTTCTAGCGAGAAATGTATGTTTTACTCTCTAAATATATGTTGAATGAAAGCAAATTGTGTTTAATTTGTCCTGTAACGATATCAGACAATGTGCTTGTGACTGTCGAGCGCTGTCGAGCCGCTTTGGGCGTCATGTTGCCATAACAACGGCCCGCAAAGACTCCGTTCCGGAGCCAAAATCATGGATGAATGAAGCCGATCGGCCGTGATGACAGATTATGAGGTACCTGCACGCTTTTCCAGCCTGCTAAGCAATGTAAACTGCAATGTGACCTCATTTTAACCGAAAGTATATCCATGCGTAGGTTTCAAACGATTTAGCCTACAGCCCGGACCCATTTCACCAGCCGACCGGACGACAGCTTCCGTGCTCCGCCGAGGATATGACGTCACTGCCATGGCGCCAGCGCTGAACGCGACAGCGCCACCTATGGCGTCTGGAGCAGAATGCATCCGTGACCATGGTCTGGAACTGTCACCATGAGGAGTGAAAATTAAGCCATGTTGATTTAATTCAACAAAATGTGAATAAACAGTGAGGAATCAGAGTACTTAGAAAGCTCTTTATGAATAAAGTCCAAATGATTGAAAGTTAACTCAAGTCCTGTATATTTTTTTATTCCAGAACCCCCCCCCCACCCCCTCCTTCTCCTTCCTAGGAACGTACGTTTATAATACAAGTCCATAGCATGAACCCATCCACTGTAGCAATGTTTATGCACAGCTGCACCACTCCTCCAGCTCCTTTATTTCTGGTTTTACATTAGACAAACAGAGGCCTACATTTTCAGGAGACATATCTCCATACCTTCCACATGCTGAAACGTTCAGAGGCCTAGGGTCATCCAGTGTTTGCAATTACAGGTCCGTCTGATCTTCACAGGGGTCAAAGGTCAACTTTTCATGTGAAATTTGACAATTTTAGCACTAATTTTAGGGAAAAATCACCAATGCTTTGAGCTGGGAAGTTGAGCTGTTATATCCTGGTTCAGACTGTGGAATAGATTGATTCTGCAAAAAAAATCAGAGCTGTGCTCCATTCAGAAGGGTCAAAAATGGCCATGGTAAGTGTAAAAGGTCACAGAGGTCAAACATCAAAGTGAATCCTAACAAAACACACACGCTTTAAGTAATCATCATGAAATTTGGGTCAGTTGTATATCAGAGAGTCCTCTATCAAAATATTGTGGTCCCGTTGCGCTGGGGGCCCCTGGGGGCCACTTTGCTTTCCCATGCTCCCACAGAGTTGGGTGTCAGGGTGGTGGATAAGGACCTCACAATGGGTCCACACGCCAAGTTTCAAGTGATTTGGTTGGTTTCTATGGAAACAGCAGCCTCAAGGAGACAGAGGAATGCGGCTGTTTGAAGCCCCGCCTCTCGAAAAGTAATGGCTCGATCAGGACCGAAAGCACATCGACGCGTTCGTCTTGGGCCCCCGAACCACTGATAAAAAAATCAGAACTTCACGACTTTTGGAAATATTTTTCGTCCATTTTGGCTTTTCTGACTCAGAGGGTCTCTCAGTACCCAGGGGGCAAAGTCACATTTATTTGGAAAACAGACACGGAGCGTTGTAAAAGGTTGTCCACCAGAAATGATATCTAGGACCTTCAAGGATTAAAACCTGGGTGGACAACCTGGTCAACTAGCTGCAGGAAAGCTACGGGGTCCAAAACCCCTCTTTTTGGGTCATTTTGCTGGCGAAAGTATGTAAATGCAAATACTTAGGTACTACAATGGCATAAATAGTCATACAACTATAAAATTTGGCAGAGAGTATCTTGACACATAGGGGAAGGCAAGAAAAAAAGATTCTGGGGTTTGTTGCAACTTGATTGTAAGATATCACCCTTAACATCCCAAAAAAGACCAAAAAAACAACTGTTCGTCTGACAAATTCTCATGAAAATTATTATTTTTCAGCACTTTATGGAGGACATCTATACCTAACATTTATATAGAAAATTTCTTTAATTCATAAGCTTCAATTTGAGTCCAAGCTAGCCTTTCTATCTCAAAACCCCCCCTTGTTGTGGCCAACGGTCTTCTCTCTCTGTTCTGTTCATTTTGGGGAGATCCAGAAATACAATGTATTCTAATGGGGCCAGTTAACATGGAGGTTTTCACTATAGGTGTTGCCTTGTTTGGAGACAGCCTGTAGCTTTCCAGTAGCTAGTAGAAAGGCTAGCTTGGACTCAAATGGAAGCTTATGAATTAAAGAAATTTTCTATATATGTGTTAGGTATAGATGTTCTCCATAAAGTGCTGAAAAATAATAATTTTCATGAGAATTTGTCAGTTTTTTTGGTCTTTTTTGGGATGTTGAGGGTGATATCTTAAAATCAAGTTGCAACAAACCCCAGAATCTTTTTTTCTTGCCTTCCCCTATGTGTCAAGATACTCTCTGCCAAATTTTATAGTTGTATGACTATTTATGCCATTGTAGTACCTAAGTATTTGCAGTTACATACTTTCGCCAGCAAAATGACCCAAAAAGAGGGGTTTTGGACCCCGTAGCTTTCCTGCAGCTAGTTGACCAGGTTGTCCACCCAGGTTTTAATCCTTGAAGGTCCTAGATATCATTTCTGGTGGACAACCTTTTACAACGCTCCGTGTCTGTTTTCCAAATAAATGTGACTTTGCCCCCTGGGTACTGAGAGACCCTCTGAGTCAGAAAAGCCAAAATGGACGAAAAATATTTCCAAAAGTCGTGAAGTTCTGATTTTTTTATCAGTGGTTCGGGGGCCCAAGACGAACGCGTCGATGTGCTTTCGGTCCTGATCGAGCCATTACTTTTCGAGAGGCGGGGCTTCAAACAGCCGCATTCCTCTGTCTCCTTGAGGCTGCTGTTTCCATAGAAACCAACCAAATCACTTGAAACTTGGCGTGTGGACCCATTGTGAGGTCCTTATCCACCACCCTGACACCCAACTCTGTGGGAGCATGGGAAAGCAAAGTGGCCCCCAGGGGCCCCCAGCGCAACGGGACCACAATATTTTGATAGAGGACTCTCTGATATACAACTGACCCAAATTTCATGATGATTACTTAAAGCGTGTGTGTTTTGTTAGGATTCACTTTGATGTTTGACCTCTGTGACCTTTTACACTTACCATGGCCATTTTTGACCCTTCTGAATGGAGCACAGCTCTGATTTTTTTTGCAGAATCAATCTATTCCACAGTCTGAACCAGGATATAACAGCTCAACTTCCCAGCTCAAAGCATTGGTGATTTTTCCCTAAAATTAGTGCTAAAATTGTCAAATTTCACATGAAAAGTTGACCTTTGACCCCTGTGAAGATCAGACGGACCTGTAATTGCAAACACTGGATGACCCTAGGCCTCTGAACGTTTCAGCATGTGGAAGGTATGGAGATATGTCTCCTGAAAATGTAGGCCTCTGTTTGTCTAATGTAAAACCAGAAATAAAGGAGCTGGAGGAGTGGTGCAGCTGTGCATAAACATTGCTACAGTGGATGGGTTCATGCTATGGACTTGTATTATAAACGTACGTTCCTAGGAAGGAGAAGGAGGGGGTGGGGGGGTGTTTTCTGGAATAAAAAAATATACAGGACTTGAGTTAACTTTCAATCATTTGGACTTTATTCATAAAGAGCTTTCTAAGTACTCTGATTCCTCACTGTTTATTCACATTTTGTTGAATTAAATCAACATGGCTTAATTTTCACTCCTCATGGTGACAGTTCCAGACCATGGTCACGGATGCATTCTGCTCCAGACGCCATAGGTGGCGCTGTCGCGTTCAGCGCTGGCGCCATGGCAGTGACGTCATATCCTCGGCGGAGCACGGAAGCTGTCGTCCGGTCGGCTGGTGAAATGGGTCCGGGCTGTAGGCTAAATCGTTTGAAACCTACGCATGGATATACTTTCGGTTAAAATGAGGTCACATTGCAGTTTACATTGCTTAGCAGGCTGGAAAAGCGTGCAGGTAGTCATAATCTGTCATCACGGCCGATCGGCTTCATTCATCCATGATTTTGGCTCCGGAACGGAGTCTCTGCGGGCCGTTGTTATGGCAACATGACGCCCAAAGCGGCTCGACAGCGCTCGACAGTCACAAGCACATTGTCTGATATCGTTACAGGACAAATTAAACACAATTTGCTTTCATTCAACATATATTTAGAGAGTAAAACATACATTTCTCGCTAGAAATGTTCTCAAATAATGCCAAATATATCTTGAAATTGCATTTTATCCGCCAGAAAGCTTAATGAATAACGTTGAATATGTACGTTTTCGATTTTCAAATTCGCAGATTATGTTACAAACAAAAGCTTATTTGCATTAATTCAACATACATTTGGAAACTAAAACACACATTTCCAGAGGTGTATAAAGTACTCGAAAAAAGTAACTAAGTAAAAGTATAAGTACCATAAATAAAAATTACTTTGGTAAAAGTAAAAGTCACGCATTAGAAAATTACTTGAGTAAAAGTCTTAAAGTAGCTCACATTAAATGTACTTAAGTATCAAAAGTAAAAAGTAAAAAAAGTGAGAGTGATCGATCCTGTTACATGTTGAGGATCTTTGGAGCCGTCTGTGGCCACAGCTCTCCGCCGCTCCGGCAGCGGATGGTACCGACCGAGACGTGTGAAACCTTCAAATTGTGGGGGGGGGGCAAGTCGGGGACGAACGTGACTATCGTCCTCCTCCGACGGGGCCGGGCGGGGAGGCCGTTTTGTGGAGAACTACGAAAGACACTGCCATATTTGCACGCAGGCGATCATTACCAAACAAGTAGGCTGATTATATTTCTATTTTAATTTGTAACGTGTAACGAGGTGGCAAACGTAAATGTAACGGAGTAAAAGTATATTTTTTCTTTTAAATGTAGCGAAGTAAAAGTAAAAGTTCTGATTAAAAAAACTACTCCAGTAAAGTACAAATCCGAAAAAAAACTACTTAAGTAGTGTAACGAAGTACATCTACTTCGTTACTATACACCTCTGCACATTTCCCGCTAAAAAAGTAATCAAAACCATGCCAGAGATATCCTAAAATGTTGTTTTTCCAGCGAAAAAATAACGTTGTACAGTCACATGTAGAAAACGTTGATAATGAACGCAGCTTGGCTCACGTTAAATGAATGGGCAACGAAATGTTGGGATACAACGTATTTTCGCTCGGAAACGTTCATCCTGGACTTTTCTGGAGTTTGCAGAATAGTCCATAGTGAACGTTTCGTTCTGGCGACTGGGTTGTTTATTGTCTGACCTTCCTTCATGGGGGCTACTGCACATACTGTCAGTCCTCCTGTGTAACTTTTTGCTGCGAAATATAACTGAAGGCACGTTGAAGTCGGCACGTGTCGACACGCCCCCATGAGTTGACACAAAAGTAGCTAATAATAATTAAAAAATAACCGATAGTATTAATCGGTCAAAGTTCTTGTTATCGGTTAACGGTTGAACGGTTAACCATGTGCATCCCTAATACAAACACATATAAAATTGGTTTAATACCAACATCCACCTTTGCATTCAATAACACAGCTTGAATTCCTGTTTGTAAGCAGCAGTACCAGCCAATTTGCCAATTTTTTTTGCTTTCTTGATAATACCACATTTGAAAATCAAGTTCCTACAATCTTGAGTAGATTGATTTAGAATTGTGTGTATTTGTGGTGACCTTTAAAAGCCATTACGCGACTCTGAAAGTCTGCTCTTCTCTAACCAAAACTATACACTAATTGAATTCATCCAATGGGAAATTGTCCAATAACTTAATTTGGGAGCTATGAAAAATAGCAACCTGACAACAGGCTATATTAGGATGACAGAGAGCCATGTAGCAAACTGAATTATTTGTTGCACTTTTAGAGGATTTCCAAGAAAACATGTTCAGGACTAGTGCTTCCATTTTGTAGGACTTTCACAAAACTGTAGGACTGTGTTGCAGAGTTTCAGTTCATGTTACATGCAGTGTGAAGCCTGAAACAGCCTCATTTTACTCTTTTTCTGAACCTTGACACTAACAAGCATCTTGTAGAACTTGATACTTTGCAGGGATTTCTGCAATTCTCTGACCTTGTGAGGCTATTTGGGGTTTATAAAGATACCACAGGATGACACACACATACACACGCACCCACGCTTGCACTTAATCTATCCCAGTCTCTTAATAGTTTTTTCCTATCCCCTGAACTCTCTCTTCTTCTAATCACTCTCTCTCACACTCTCTAACACTACATCTACTTTAGACAATTAGTACTGACTGCAGCCTTGTACAGAGAAGTCTGTTAGCACGCACGCACACACACACACACACACACACACACACACACACACACACACACACACACACACACACACACATACACACCAATAGGGGTAACAGTGGACCTGTCGCTCAAACCTGCTAAGAGGGGTATTTCGTTTACGCTATGTTGAAAAAACAAAAATGGAATATAAAATTCACTTTTGAGGTGTTTTACCATCGGTATTGCTGAAAATGTGACTTTTAACCATTTTTAAAGATACTGCCAAGAGGGGACTTAGAGCTCTGAGCGACATTTACCTATCAAAGAGGGGACCTCCACATACTGCAGTGGAGCTGTCTGTACCCATTCATTGACCTAATGACCCATTCATTGACCTAATGAGTCTTTGTTTACAACAATGACTTTCTCAGTTTCTTTTAAAAATGCATAATATAACTTTAGAGTTACCATTACTTATTTCAAAGTCTCTGTAATAGAAGTTTTATATAAAAACATATATATAAATAATAATGGCCACATTTAAGAGTAAATTATTCTTATTGAACTACATGCAAATCAGAAGTAACATGGCTGCATGCACTAATATCAAGTTCTGCAATATAAACAACAACATTTACTTTAAAACAGCTTTAACATAGATTAAGATTGATTAAGATAATTTGCTCGTCTGTCTTTACCCATCCATAAATGTGTTGCCTTTTTCTTTCTTAGCAGTCCAAGAATGGACCTACTATCATCTCAGTTTTATATAGTTAAAATGCTCTAGACATTTGGTTTCAACCAATTATTAGGAAATAGGAATGCATTTTATTTATTGTTTTGCATTGGAGAAAAAAGGTCCACACTTGGTTTATGTGGAATGACAAAGGTCCACCATTGGCTGGTATATAATGACACAAGTTCCCACTGAGATAGCACGGAGCGACATACACACCCACGCATGGGTGAATAAGCAGAAATTAGATAAATTGCTAAATTTTAATTTTGAATCTAATCTAAATTTAACTCAAACATTTGTAACTATTACTATTCATACTGTTAATTACTACTAATCCACACAAAACACACTTACAGTAAAGTAG
The DNA here is from genome assembly GCA_030347415.2 of Decapterus maruadsi. Taxonomy (NCBI): domain Eukaryota; kingdom Metazoa; phylum Chordata; class Actinopteri; order Carangiformes; family Carangidae; genus Decapterus; species Decapterus maruadsi. Next base: position 24,392,486 of record CM064901.1, on the reverse strand, counting down.
CACTGGTAAAGTTGTGATTGTGTTTTGTTTTGTTTTGTTTTATAAACATGGGGTGTGCTGTGAAAACTCATGGGCAATCTATCGTGACACTTAGTTGATTTACATTGTATAAAAAGGTCCACACTTGGTTTATATGGAGTGACAGGGGCCCACTGTTGGTTGGTGCACAATGACACAAGTTCCCACTTAGTTAGCATGGAGTGACATATACACTCCATCATGTATGAATAAGAAAGAAATAAGCAAAAGTGATAGTTTTTAAGAGATTTTTTTCATCAAAACTTAACACAAACATTTCTAATAAAGTAGCACCAATAATGTTGTAATTATTTTTAAATGTACGGTGTACTACTGCAACACACATCTCTACAGTCTTTATTTTCCTTGACTGCATTGTTGTTCTAGGAAAAATACTTGAATTAAAACTAAGGGTTTTACGTCATTTTAATGTACTTGCATCATGAATCTGTATTCATAAGGATGCATTTTATTTGCTGTTTTACATTACAGTAAAAGGTCCACACTTGGTCCATATGGAATGACAGGGGTCCACTGTTGGCTGGTACATAATGACACAGGTTCCCACTGAGATAGCACGGAGCGACATACACACTCCAGCATGGGTGGATAAGCAGAAATTAGATAAATGTATACGTTTTAAGATACATTTTAATCAAAATTAACAAACATTTGTAATTATTAATACACAACACAAACTCGCAAACACACATAAAGTAGCACTGGTAAAGTTGTCCTTGTAGTTTTTTGTTAACATGGAGTGCACTGTGAAAACTCAATGGCAACCTATCATGATACTTAAAGCGATATTCCGGCGTAAGTGAAAGCCACGGTCAAACACACCGTAACACCGAGTCAGACCCCCCCTCGAGAGATCAATTTCCCCGACCGCTAGATTCACGAGTTCCACCAACTTCAGCAAACACCGCACTATCGCCACACACGGCGCTCTGCGGATCCAGTGTCTAACCGCAAAACGCCACTTTTAGCCACAAATAATGCTCAGAACTGCACCAAAGTCCATCAATAGTACATTACAGGGTCCCAGCACGTAGGACGAGCCGTCAAACATCCGCTAGCTTTACCTGTTTTGTTCAGCAGACACAGCTCACCTACTTCTCCTCCTGGAGCCGCTTGCTGGTGGAGGAGCCCTGACGAGTGGATCACCGTGTGCAGCGGAGCTAAAGAAAACAGGTAAAGCTAGCGGATGTTTGACGGCTCGTCCTACGTGCTGGGACCCTGTAATGTACTATTGATGAACTTTGGTGCAGTTCTGAGCATTATTTGTGGCTAAAAGTGGCGTTTTGCGGTTAGACACTGGATCCGCAGAGCGCCGTGTGTGGCGATAGTGCGGTGTTTGCTGAAGTTGGTGGAACTCGTGAATCTAGCGGTCGGGTAAATTCATCTCTCGAGGGGGGGTCTGACTCGGTGTTACAGTGTGTTTGACCGTGGCTTTCACTTACGCCGGAATATCGCTTTAAGGGAATATTTCAGTTATTGACATTTATGGATCAACTATAAAACATGTATGGGAAAATAAAGGAGGAGCTGAGGGGTCATCAGCTTGTCTGAGATACAAGAGATAATTCTTCTAGAGGATGGATTAACCTGATTACGTAATATGATAAACTACTGCAGCACATTTTTCTACAGTCTATCAAGTTTTCTGATCTACTGCAGTTTCACTCCTTGACTGCATTCTTGTCATGAGAAAACTACTTTAAATAACTCAACTCAGGATTCAACACGGTGTGATGGCCTAGAGCCACAAAGTGTTATTCTGTGGTCACCTAATATCCCATATAGCCTACTGTAGATGATGCTCTATAAGGGCCAAATTGTCAGACTTCTACTTTTTAAAAGCGCATGGTTTCAATCAATTTGAATGTACTTGCATCCTAAATCTATATTAATAGGAATGCATTTTACTTATTGTTTTGCCTCACAGAAGAAAATGTCCACTCTTGGTTTGTATGAAATGACAGGGGTCCACCGTTGGCTGGTACAAAATGACACAAGTTCCCACTGAGTTAGCACGGAGTGACATACACACTCCAGCATGGGTGAATAAAGAAGAAATAAGATCATTGAATGGCAGAAGAAAATGGTCTAATCTAAATACAATCTAATCTGTAGTGTTATTTCTTTTAGCAAAGTGGAAATGTTGACGTTAACTTTTTGAAATGTGGGAATACAATAAGGAAAGCAATAATGTACTATCATCCTAGAGGATTGATTAACTTCACAAAGAATAAGGAGATAAGTCTGCTAGTGGATGGAATAACCCCAAAAAGACCACTTTTGAACTACACTGTCTGTCCAAAAAAAAGTCACCATTTAATAGGTCAGAGCCTCCAATTACTGCATGTATGATTATGTTTTAGCTATGATTCAACTTATTTAACCCTAACTGATGCAGTCTCATTTCCTAAACAACCATGTCAGAAAACGCATCCCGTGGTAGAGAAGATGTTATTCTGTTTCACAAGGGTCAAATTATTGACGTTCATCAAGCAAATAAAACTATCTAAAGAGATTGCTGAGACTAACATTGCTTTAAGAACTGTCAAACACATAATTTAAAACTGGAAGGATAGTGGGGAACCATCATCTTCAAAGAAGAAATGTGGTCCAATGTGACCACAGATATAAAGTGTGTGACTTTTTTTTTGGACGGGCAGTGTATATTGCAACCCAAATTTCTACTCACCAAAGTATTAGCTCTACTTGAGTTCATGAATACCTGTCTTCGTTTTTGTCGTGGGCAAAAATATGCAAACTAAAGCTTTATTTGTGGGGGGTTCTGAATATTACACACTGTATCACACAGTCATACATGTTTATTAGGGGTGTAACGATACACAAAAGTCACGGTTCGGTACGTACCTCGGTTTTGAGGTCTCGGTTCGGTTCATTTTCGGTACAGTAAGAGAACCAAATGCAAAACATAATTTTGCTTATTGTTTATTAGGATTTTTTCTAAACCAAATGTATGTTTTAGTCAAATGTAATTCTTTTACTCACCTACTAATGTTATGTGCATTGTCCCTGATACAAATAAACTTAAACTTATTAAACTTAACTGCATGAATAAAATATAAAGCTACTTAAACCATTATACAAAATATGAAAAAAATGTACTGTTGTAAAGTGCTGCCTAATAAGTTCAATACATTATTCTCAAATTAACATAAAATGTGAATTAGAAAAAATTCTCACACATTTTTTTTTTTTTTTTTACATGTGAACGGACTGACCATAGGGCAATGTGGGCAAATGCCACAACAGCTGCCTGACGATGCAACCGTTCGGCCGCAAAAAAAAAAAAATGAATGAATGAATAACGCGGATCATCACAATGGCACAGTGCGTAGTGGCCTGCTGTTACCGCATCTGCAGCAGCAGATCCACAGGTGCCGGGAGCTCATGGACACAGCCAGACAGAGAGAGAGAGACGGCGGGTGGACGGACGGAGGGACAGGTAGACAGATAGAGGGGAGAGAGGAGCCACAGCCCTCACCTCCACTCTTCCTACAAGCAGGAAGGCTCTTCAAGTCTGTTTACTCGCTAGCGGTAGCATTAACATTAGCAGTAGCATTAGCGATAGCCACCATCGGGCGGCACGTGTAGCTGCAGGCAGACTGTAAACACAGACAACTTCTGTACCGAATCTCAACGCTGTGCCGAACCGAACGCCCCGTACCGAATCGGTTCAATACGAATACATGTACCGTTACACCACTAATGTTTATATATCAAATTGGTGTGGAAGTATAATTGAAGCTTGTCAAAAGGTATTGTTACAAAGGACTAGCGAGTTTACATTAAGTGGAAAGCACACAATAAATCTACAAATAGTAGAATGTCATTCTGATTCAGTAATTAATTTGTTACACATTTTGGTTGCTTCCTAATGATTTTTTAAATGTTTCAGTACCCAGCTAATATATAAAAGCTATATTCCTTACTATCTATGTATATACCTTGTAGGCACTTGCAAGTGTGTATACACAGTGTTTTATAAATCTGAATGTTTTTTGTCACATCACATCCACCCCGACACTTTAGAGAGCTTCTGTCCTGATGCCGTGTTTGCTTGTTCTGACCCGAAAACAAAATGTGTTGTTTGGGTCAGAAACATGCTCATTTACAAAGGAAAAAAAGCAAAATCGGTTAGCAGAATCATTAAGCAGGCCCGCACACGATCCCAAGGAAATGATCAAGTGGGAACCAGTTCTGAAGAGGAACCGGTTCTCGATTCCCACCCCTAGACTTCAGTCTATGATGTGGACACAAAAACAGTCCTCTCCATTGAAGTAGTGAAGTCATCAACACTTGTATTTCACAGATCCTAACTCTACCTATACTCTCCACTCTAAATGTGGAACTGGCTTCTGAGAAGTGAGTGAATGGGTTTTAAATCTGTGCCAGACGACTTGTGTCAGTCCTTGACTGTCGGCAGTGTGGGGGATGGTTTCTTGTAGCTGACGATGGTCGTTAGCAACTCTGAGGCGCAACCTGGAAAAGACTAACATCCTTCAGCCAAGATCTTATGTTCCAAATCAGACTAAGAGAGACATTGGAATTCCCTAGTCTTAGGTTGGCCATGTAAAGAATGGGTGACCCAGCAATAATCTACCATGTCAAGTATTTGATGAGTTTTGTAAAGGTGTGTGATGCCTTGTGATAAATGTAATATTTGGATCTACCATTGTGTGCCAGTAGAAATATTGTCTGGGAACAACAACTAAACATGGCAGCAGAAATTAATATTAATCAGATTGGCAGAGATACAGGTGATAAATCAGATGGATGGAATAACCCCAAAATACCCACTGTTGAACTACTGCAAAATTTGTACTCTCCAAACTATAAGCTCTACTGGAGTTCATGTATACCTGTCTGAATGTTTTTGGTCCACAACAAAAATGAAAAGCTAAATTTATGGTTTATGGGTTTTTTTTCCTGTATATTATAGACTGTATCACATAGTCATACACATCTATAGATGGAATTGGTGTACACATTGAAACCTAGTTTAAAGTTCTCAAAAGGTACAGGACTGGCACAGAATCAGAAAGTTTACATTAAGTGGGAAGTACACAATAAAAGTTGTATTCAGTTCACACTGGTACAGAAATAGGTCTGACTGCTTTCAGGATGTGTGGATTGTACATTCAACAACCTTATTCATAGTATATGAAGTGAAATATAAACTAATTCATTGAATTGTGTTCAGAAGATGGCAAAACGTGTTATCTAATTGTTTATTTTTTAAGTGACTCATTTGTTACACATTTTAGTTATTTCCTAATGATTCTTTTTTTGTTTCAGTACCCAGACACAAGTGTGTACGTTCCTTACTATTTATGTATAACCTTGTGCATGTTGTAGGAAGCAAAGCAACTTCATTGCATTTACACACAGTTTTCTAAGTAGTGTTAAACATATGGGGTTTCGGTCTACAATGTGGACACAAAAAACATTCCTCCACATTGAAATAGTTAAGTCACCAGGACTCATGTATTTCACAGATCCTAACTTTAAGGTAGAGTTGTTGAACAGGGATCTGAGAAGTGAGTGAATGGAGTAAGGGGTTTAAATCTGTGCCAGATGACCTGTGTCAGTCCTTGAGTGTAGGCAGTGTGGGGGATGGTTTGTCGTAGCTGACGATGGTCGTTAGGCATTTTCAGGTTGGGCTCCACAGTTTCTACCTTCTTTCAGCCAACATCTTATACCCAAATCAGACCGACTGAGACACAAGCATTCCCAGGTCCCAGGTTGTCCATGTGCTACCCACGAACCTATGGCCTTTGGTGACTCAACTTCTCTGGCAACTGTTAAGAGTGGGTGTACCAGCAATATTCCATTTTGTGTACAGAATCGTCAGTTCTTTGATGAGTTTTGTGAAGGTGTGTAATGCCCTGTTATAATATTTTGTGACAGGGCCTTTATATGAGCTACCATTGTCTGCTAGTATGCTGTCTGGAAACAACACCTTAACATGGAATAAGAAATTAGGATTCATCACATTGTCAGAGATACAGGGAATAAGTCAGTGTATGGATGAAATAACCCCCAAAAGATCTACCATTCTCTGCCAGAAAACATTTCTAAGACCTTGGTCATTTCCAGGTTGGGCTTCAGAGTTGCTAATGACCATCATCAGCTACAAGACACCATCCCCCACGCTGCCGCCAAGGACTGACACAAGTCTTCTAGCACAGATTCCCTCACTCCGTTCACTCACTTCTCACAGAAGCCAGTTCTACATACAGTTAGGATCATAAAGAGAAGTGCAAATGCAACTTCATTAGAAATGTTTGTATTAAGTCTTAATGAAAGTTTCCCCATTAGAGCTATCAATTTTTCTTATTTTTTCTCATTCATACATACTGGAGGGTGTATGTCGCTCCATGCTTGATTGAAATCACATGCTTTTCTCAGTGAAAAATTAATAGACTGTAGCAATGTGTGTGGCAATAGTTTAATATAGGGACTTTGTGAGATTAATCCATCCTCTCAATGAAGTATCCCTTGTATCTCTGACTAACTGATGATTCTCCATTCCCTCTGTATTTTCCCATGGATATAAAATTGTCATATATCAGTACCACTTTGATTGCAGTGTTGGGAAGATTACTTTGGAAATATAGTTGGTTACAATTACAAGTTACCCTGTTGAAAATGTAATAGTAGGGTAAGTTAAATATTTCAATTATTTCATCAAAGTAATGTAACTAATTACATTCGATTACATTTTAATTACTCTTCTTAATTTTGAATGAATGCTCTCAACTTTTAACAGTTGTCACACTTTCAGTCCTAACGGTTAAGCTTTCAGCAGTACTTAAGACAACATCAAGACAATATAATGATAGACTCCACAAGATACCTCTTTTTACTGTGAGAACAACTGTATTATACTTAACATTAGGCCTATAGCCACATAAGGTCAGGGTATAGCTGTAACTCTTCAGATTCGACATTGACAGTTTAGATGTCAACAACATCTCCATGGCTGGCAAACACTCTTTGTACCACACCAGTGTTCCCCAATAGTATGATATTCACAACAACAAGCAATTAGCCTAATAACAGTACAGCAAGAGGCAAACAGCTATGCATGGCATCAATACCATTAGTACAGATTTTTAAACCCATCTGCAAAATGTATTAAATTTAACTGGAGTGTGGATGTCGCTCCGTACTATCTAATGGTGCGTTTCCACTAGCACAGTACAACAATGTGGCCCTCATAGAGCGTCATCTACTGTATATGGGATATTAGGTGACCACGGAATAACACATGGCTCTGGGCCATTACACAATGTTGAATCCATAAATGTCAATAACTGAAATATTCCCTTAAGTATCATGACAGGTTGCCATTGAGTTTTCCCTTTTCCCGAGTTTGTGTTGTGTATTAACAATTACAAATGTTTGTATTAAATTTAGATTAAAATGTATCTTAAAACTTATACATTAATCTAATGTCTGCTTATCCACCCATGCTGGAGTGTGTATGTCACTCTGTGCTATCTCAGTGGGAACTTGTGTCATTTTGTACCAGCCAACGGTGGACCCCTGTCATTTCATACAAACCAAGAGTGGACATTTTCTTCTGTGAGGCAAAACAATAAGTAAAATGCATTCCTATTAATATAGATTTAGGATGCAAGTACATTCAAATTGATTGAAACCATGCGCTTTTAAAAAGTAGAAGTCTGTGGCCCTCATAGAGCGTCATCTTCAGTAGGCTATATGGGATATTAGGTGACCACAGAATAACACTTTGTGGCTCTAGGCCATCACACCATGTTGAATCCTGAGTTGAGTTATTTAAAGTAGTTTTCCCATGACAACAATGCAGTCAAGAAGTATGAAACTGCAGTAGATCAGAAAACTTAATAGATTGTAGAAAAGTGTGCTGCAGTAGCTAATCATATTACTTAGTCAGGTTAATCCATCCTCTAGAAGAATTATCCCTTGTATCTCAGACAAGCTGATGACCCCTCAGCTCCTCCTTTATTTTCCCATACATGTTTTATTATCGATCCATAAATATCAATAACTGAAATATTCCCTTAAGTATCATGACAGGTTGCCGTTGAGTTTTCCCTCCATGTTTAAAAAAAACTATAATGACAACTTTACCAGTGCTACTTTATGTGTGTTTGCGAGTTTGTGTTGTGTATTAATAATTACAAATGCTTGTATTAAATTTAGATTAAAATGTATCTTAAAACTTATACATTAATCTAATGTCTGCTTATCCACCCATGCTGGAGTGTGTATGTCGCTCCGTGCTATCTCAGTGGGAACCTGTGTCATTATGTACCAGCCAACAGTGGACCCCTGTCATTCCATATGGACCAAGTGTGGACCTTCTACTGTAATGTAAAACAGCAAATAAAATACATCCTTATGAATACAGATTCATGATGCAAGTACATTAAAATGACCTAAAACCCTTAGCTTTAATTCAAGTATTTTTCCTAGAACAACAATGCAGTCAAGGAAAATAAAGACTGTAGAGATGTGTGTTGCAGTAGTACACCGTACATTTAAAAATAATTACAACATTATTGGTGCTACTTTATTAGAAATGTTTGTGTTAAGTTTTGATGAAAAAAATCTCTTAAGAACTATCACTTCTGCTTATTTCTGCTTATTTCTTTCTTATTCATACATGATGGAGTGTGTATGTCACTCCATGCTAACTAAGTGGGAACTTGTGTCATTATGCACCAACCAACAGTGGGCCCCTGTCATTCCATATGGACCAAGTGTGGACCTTTTTCTGTAATGTAAAACAGCGAATAAAATACATCCTTATGAATACAAATTTATGATGCGAGTATATTAAGATTACCATAAACCCTAAAACCCTCTATTAAAAGAATTGCAGACAGTAGAAATGTGTGTTGCAGTAGTACACCCTACATTTAAAAAATAATTACAACATTATTGGTGCCATTTTATTAGAAATGTTTGTGTTAAGTTTTGATGAAAAAAATCTCTTAAGAACTATCACTTTTATTTTTCTATAAAATTTGTATTTATTTATTTTCTATTTCTTTCTTATTCATACATGATGGAGTGTGTATGTCACTCCATGCTAACTAAGTGGGAACTTGTGTCATTGTGCACCAACCAACAGTGGGCCCCTGTCATTCCATATAAACCAAGTGTGGACCTTTTTCTGCAATGTAAATCAACTAATAATTCCTATCAATACAGATTGAGAACACATTGTAAAATTGAAACCCTGTGCTCAAAAAAACTGAACAAGCAACAATAGCAAGGTCAATTATTGTTAATGTTTGATCAGAATTCAACAGAAATGATCTAAATGACTATCTTAATTCTAACATAGTTATGGATGTTAAATTGTTTCAATATTTTAAAATTTCTATTATACCTAATACAGTAGTGACTTTAAACTTAAGACATCAATGAAAACAGAACCGTTATATTTTGTTACAAAGAATAACAAATAATGTTTCAAGGTAGTGGTTTGTGCACTAAGGAGCCTGTTTGATAGCCTCTCTACAGTCTGAAAGGCTGCTGGGTCTGCAAGTCGTTCACACCTTGGTGGAGTGTAAGAAACGACGTGTGTGAATGGTGTGTGAATGAGCCATTAAAAACCCTGCTCCAGCCTGCCGGGGCACTGCTGAATATGGTATTTTACACACACACACACTCAGGTCCCCTCTTGGCAAAAGTTGAAAAAATTAACCAGAAGGGTTTTCACATGATTTTAACTTGATTTAAAGCATGTCAAACAGGGGACCTAAAAAATGTCCCCTGTTTGCTGCACGGTCCCCTGTTGGTGAATGTGTAACGACGCCGAAGTCCCCTCATAGATAGTAACAACAGTGCACACGCACACACGCACACACACACACACACACACAGGGGTTGCGGCTAGGAGGACAACAGCATCAGCTATCTGCCAAGCCCCAGAGAGGCTCAGTACCCACCACCCCTCCCTTACATATATCTAGATAATTGCCAAAGCGTTCAGGCATCTACAGTCTAGATATAATGAACTCCCAACCCCCACAACTTCCTCTCTTCTCCTTGCTCTTCTTCCTCATCCATCTTTTCTCTTTCAACCTCTGTCTTCCATCTCTCACCTGTCTCCATGCCACTTATCCTCTCTCTTCACCCAACCCTGCAACCTTCACCCCTTAAATCAGTCTTCTTCTAAACCTCCTCTCTTTAAAAGCCATCAGCTCTTAGCTTATTCTTTGTTTTCTTGCTATTTTCTGCTTCTGTCCTCTGTCCCCTATACATATCATATCATTTTAAGAGCTAACCATCTCCAACTGTACTGATTGTTTGACACTGTACTTTATTTCACCATTGTACCTTTCAAATATCAATTGGATCCATCTATTTTAATAATCTGTCTACTTTTAGTGCGTCCATTCCATCCATTCACCCTGTCGCAAAGTTGATAAATTATACGTTTTACCACATGTTTTAAAGGCATTATATAATCTTGCTGTTTAAATAGTATGCTCCACTTTGTTAACTTTGATTTTTTCCCTTTGGAGCACTCTGCAAAATTGTTAAAGCTGAACCAATTAATCTAAATAAATAAAAACACAGTAGTAGGGGTCTTACTGTTTCATATAACTAGAGTAATAACTAAGCATGTCAGACATAGACTAATATGACTCATAAGCAAGCATTACAATTATACTCATATTCATATCAACTCTAAAATTTATTGGAAGCCAATAGAAGAACCTCAGCCCAGGTGTTGTTGATTTTTTTCATTAAAAGTTAAAACTCAAACAGCCCAGGTGTTAGATGGTTATAATTTATTTTTGTTGTTCATACTGTTTATACTCTGGGGTTGCAATTACAATCACAGTGTTTTTGGGGTACTTTTGTATTACAGTGGTCGACTGGTAAAATAAAATAAAAAAAGACAGACAACTTTTTCAGCATCCTGTTGGATAAAAAACGCCTTTTGCAAAGTAACAGTTTTGACGATGCCATTTATATGGCTTTACACAAAGAGAGGTCAGCATCAATTAGTGTTAGCCTCATTTTATTGATTCCAGAAACAGGTGTGATAATTAAAATACTAGTTCCCATCTGTTTGTTTTTGTCCCAATAACCATGACCTCAATCTGTCACTAATTGTAAAAACAAAACATAACAAAAATCTCAGATATGTATATATAAAATAATCTGATATACTGTACTGTTTTTCCCCCTAGTGAATAAGACCAGTACTAACATTGGCATCAGGCAGTTATAGTCACCACAGTTAACTCTTGTGGAAGGTAGAAGGGCCTAACAGAGGACTGACAGGGCTTCTAAACAGTGTTGTGCCACAATCCTGCTGTTAGTGCAGTTGTGCAGGTAGATGCATAGACCGCCTCCTCTGCTCTTAGCAGAGGCCTTGGTCCTGTTCTGCCAGTGGCTAGCACGATCTGCTAGCTGCACAGCGGTGATAATTATCACAATCGCAGTTCCGGATGTAGCTGTCTGTAGTGATGTTGAGTTCCAGCTCATCCATTTCATGCATGATGGTCATGGCATTTGTGGGGTATAGTAGATGTTTGCAAGTGGAGATCGGGGTGGTAGCCTCCTTAACTTGGCGAGTACGCCTGACTGACATCCCCACTTCTGCTTCCACACTCTCCGCCGTCTCCGCGGCCTGCAGGCCTCAAAAATCCATGGAGAGCCTGGTGGTCTGGCGATGTCCTCAATGTTGTGATCCAAGTGAAAGGCAGTTACAGCCAAACTACATCATAGTTTGAGGTCTATTGGGTCCTTCTTACCATAGACATAATCCGCTTGACCCAAAGATGCAAATTATGTCAAAAATTTGCATTGATACATGTTATTTCAAATGGCTGATTACGTATCATATTTTCAAGATGGCCTCATCAAGGTGACAAAAGACGTGTTGGATGTGGCTTAGGGCCAGTGTTAAAATGTGTCCTGTGTCCTGGATTTGATAATGTGTCTAAATAGTTAGCACAAGATCATTTATCTCAATAAAGACACCCCTCCAAAGACACATTCTTGCCCTGACACAGGCAAGGAGGGGCAAATAGTCCTGGCATATTCTTTGTGGAATGAAATGACAATCAATAATTGATTATGTTGGTAATTAGGTTTTTAAATTGCCAGAGAGATGCATAAGGTGGTTAAGTGGAACTCGGAGTGACGTCGTCCATGGATGAAGAGAATTTGATAAGAGTGTGTTTATACAATGTGCAGTGTGCATGTGTGCACCTGTGTACTATTCTGTGCGCTTGAAATGCCATGATATCCACAGAGAAGCCAGAACAAATGCAACTGCCCTACATTCAACTGTGGACACACACACACCCACCCCCCCGCACACACACATCTATGTATATCTATATTTGTGCTGAATCAGAACATCAGAACCTTGTCCCAAAATACCCAACAGTCTGTTTGATCTGTTTCTATATAAAGAAATGAAAAAGAACTTTTCCCAACAACACTCCCATGCAGAAAGGGACACACACAAACACACTAACACAGTGTGAGGGCAAAACTAATTATTCATGGCAAGGGGCAGACAGATACAGAACACATGCACATAAATTGAGGGAAAACACTTTGTGCTAAACATGGTGCACCTACACCACAGAGGGTCACAACTTGCCAGTGAGATATGAAACAGAGAAAAATACATGTCGTCGGAGGTTAGTCATGAATAATAAAAAAGATTAAGTGAAAAAAGAGAATTCAATAAGGTGAGTGTGAGCTTTTGAATATTCTAGTTTCAGACCCTGAAATCACAAAATCATTTTCATAAAGGCAGAGGATTTGAGGAGCTCAGCGAATGTTCATCACACAAAGTTAACAACCTCTAAAGCTCAACCTCTACGACGACAAGGACGACAATCGTCGTTCACCAGGGTTGCGCCTGACTGTTGTTCCCCAAGTCGCACAGGACTTTACTGACTGCCACTTGGGACCCCATGGTCAAGTGAAAACAAGAACCTTCCGGTCCTCAAGGGCCACTGCCTTGCATGTTCTAGAAGTTTCCTGCTACAACACACCTGATTCAAATGATCAGCTCGTCATCAAGCTCTGCAGTGGCCTGATAACGATCCACTCATTTGAATCAGGTGTGTTGCTGGAAACTTCAAAAACCTGCAAGGCAGTGGCCCTCGAGGACCGGAATTGGGGAACCCTGCTTTAATAAACACACCCACAGGTACTCTGCTGACCACTCCCACAGAGGTTAAATACCTGGGTGCGGACTAGTGAGACTTGTTGCGTACGAACTGATGAAGCCCCTTGGATGAGAGGCGAAATGTCTTCCCAGACAAATATAAGTCAGGTTGCCTACGATTCAGTTTGCCCAGAAAAAAAATCACCCCTAAAGCAGACATCACAAAAAGACCTTTATTAAGTGTTGATGTGTGTGTACGTCAGTGGCGGCTGGTGACTAAAAAAATTGGGGAGGACAGGAACACCAGCCCACAGCATCATGTTATTTTGACTAGTAGGCTACTTATCCCTACTTTCTTATAATGAAAACAGTAAAGCAATGTCTTACAAGATTTTGTAAAAACGACATAATTTTATTAAATCATACTGTTTTCAGATCAACACAGGTCTAATGATATCATGGATGTGGGATGTAAAAAAAAAAAAATTACTTGCCGGACCCGGGCCGCGAACCCACGTCTCCCGCTCCTAGGGCGACAGTGCTAACCACTACACCAACAGCCGATCTGCATACTAATTAATGATTAGCAGGTGTTTTATGGGTGAGTCGGTATGCCATCAGTTAGCCCACCACTACATACCACACGCGGTCATTTCTCCTTACTGGTATCTCCTGACTGCTTCTCTCTGATATCTCCCAACAGTTTATCAAAAATATGCTGATTTACTTTCAAATCAATGCTAATATCTCTGAAAACTCGTATTTCTTGTGCTGAGAGCAGCACGAGCAGCGCGGCTGGGAGTGAAAGTTTGGCGCACATAGCAACAGTAACCAAGGGGGGTTGGACTGTCATTGGACCAACCTGCTGTCAATCTTGTGTTCTGATCGCAGGAGAGCGTCCTCCGTCATGACGTCATTTTACGTGTCTTAGCCAATCACAGGTCAGGATGAACACATCCTAAATGCATTGAGTCAATGGAAGAAGATCCCGCCCCGAGGCCAGTTAGGGAAGTAAAAATCTTAGCACCTCCGTAGAGCCCCTACCTTCCTGCTCCCTGCTCCTCACACAGACTGCTCTGTCTCCTGAGCTGCTGGTGGCGCCTTTGAACCGTTTTAAGTGGATTTTCTTCCAAAAAACAAACTTTTTTTGTGATAAAATACATAAACAATATTTTATAAATTATACTGAGATTTGGTAATGATTTATTTCAACCAGTTAATCTTTCTTAAATAAAAAATCAATTTCCCTCTTGCCTCTCAAAAATAGAGGAGGACCAACCTCCTCTGCCTCAATGGACCAGCCTCCTCTGGTGTACGTATAGGCAAACTTTAATTTGCCAGTCATTTCATTGATTATATCTGAACATCAATCAGCAGACAGTGTATACAATCTCAACTCTCTTCGACAAAATTTAAGCGGTTTAAAGCAAGCTTAACCTTGATTGCAGTTTGTGCAGCCTGCACTGAAAGGCAGGTTTTCTCCTTGATCTCACTCCTTATGAATGCTACACATCCCGCCCCAGTTTACAGCCAAACTCTTATCCTTTTGTCAGGGGCATTAAATCACAGTCTCTTCTTCAGAGCGTTAACCACTTGAGCCAACTCACAGACCACCTGAAACGACATAAATTTTAAATTCTGCTTTTTTCCAGGGCATTTGAGTAGGATGTTTTTTTCTTTGATTTTTCTGTGCCTTTCAAATTGACGTGTCTGTTAGGAGATAAGGGGAAATCATCAAAAACAAACAGAACAAGGTGCGTTACATTCCAGAAGTGTTCCTTTAAGATTTTATTATCTCTCTGTCAACACTTTGCTTACCAGACTGTCACAGCTGAGACCAAATCGGCAGGAGGGAGAAGGGCAAACACATCAGGATGAAGAGTCAAAGTCACACTATGTTGCCTGCACAAGGACAATGACTTGCTGAGACTGGTGCTCCTTTAAGGTAACAAATTGCAAGTTAATGCAATAATTAAGGACTCAAAGGACATGGAGCACCTGAGAGTCTAACCCCACTTTGATGGTCTATCCATCCAGTCTGCTTGCTGTGTGTATGTGTTTGTGTGTGCTATTTTTTGAACCACAGGGGCATTAGCTCCCCCACCTTTGAGCTAAAAGGCTGTGACTGTCCATTTATTATAAGTGTCTCTGTAAGCCTAATCTTTAAAAACCTGAGGTGGAGTTTTAGTTCAGCAAACATTTGTAGGAAGAAGGAGCTGTTCCAGATGCAGAAATGAGCTCATTGCTCTTTGCTTGTGGGATTTTCCCCCCTCTCTTCGGCTGCTAAGTAACATAAAGCTACAGAGAGATAGGGAGCATCAGTGGATGTGTGTCTTTTGATGTGCAGCGAGTGAAGTCACTTCTTCACCATAAGTATTAGTAGGAAAGACAGAAATTTTCTGTTGGATTGCAAAAAGGTAAGTGTTGAAAATTTGCAAGAGTAACAGTGGGAGAGAAGTTTCTAAAGTCATATTTCAGGAGTCTCGATCAAATGTTCAAAACTGGAGCATCTTTTGATTGATGTCTCCTCATAAAGCATCCTCATTCAATTTCATCAGAAAAGAAATGTTAAAAAAAAAAAAAAAACATAAAGGATGGGAAAGTGATCCTCTCTTGGATTGCCATTATTTATGATAAATCTCTCTCTAGCACAGAGAAAATCTGAAACATGCAGCAGAAATCATGAAAATGAAAGGGAAGAAATAGAGGAGAAAGTGCACTGAAGTTAATATTGCTCTAGTGCTTGTAATGCAGGCCAACGTGTCATCAATTTAGCAAATGGTAGAGCTGTCTATGTGCACTCTATTTCTTTGATAAGGCCAATATTCATCATAATTGCACAGTCTTGTCAAATGTGAAGATGACTGTGGGTGGACATTATTTTTCTTAATTCAAGTTGGTTCATGTTAAATTCATCTCGACCCAAAAATATGCTCTGCTCATTTTTACTTCAGTTGAGTGTTTGTGCTCCATTGTGCAGAATAATAACTTATATGTGAGGGAGTTTGGCTGCATAAGACTGAGAGATGTGTGTACTACATAGATATATGACCATATTTTTGACATCATGAGTATGGCATTACTTACTTACTCCTCTTTGTCCCCAATGGGATATAAGGCTTCAATGTGCTCTCTCCACTGCTTACAGTCTTTGGCAGCATGTTGGGCTTCTCCCCATGACAACTTCATCTGTTCCAGCTCTTGTGTCACAGTTCTGCGCCATGTAGTTGTAGTATGGTAGCATACTAGTATGGCATGACTAGTATGGAAACCAATCATGGTTGAGTATACAACTTGTGCATTAGGTAAAACCACTGGTTAGAATAGACTCTTCAGTCAAGCTGGACAAGCACAAAAAAACTTTTCCCCAGCATATGTTTATTTATTCTTGACAGAGCAGGTGTATATGTGGTGTTTCTGTTCACAGCCTTGTAAAAAAATATTTTTAATAGGCTGCATTGTATTTCCATGCTGAGAGGGGAGAAAAAGCCAGCACACTCTCAATATCCCTTTGACGATTCTTTACTGTAGGACAATTTTAGGATATTGTAGTATTGTAGGACAATGTTGTTGCCTGTCTTACAATAAAGAATCGTCAAAGGGATATTGAGAGTGTGCTGACTTTTTCTCCCCTCTCAGTCTGCTGCTGTAGCCATGCACCTCTATAAGATTTATCCTTTAAAAAAAAAAAAAAATTCTGAGTGAGTGCTCGCTTCTTCCTCCCGCGTACCTATATATGCACCAGAAACATGACTTGAGGGAAAATTTAGGAAAAGTGTAGTATGTACCCAAATTGTATTATTCCTTTGAACATGAAGAACAACAGTGAACAGTAAAGCTCTGCTGCTCTACTGAGCCCACAATGAATGAAAGAGGAAGAAATGTCTATAACAGTTGGGGGCACCAGTCCAAGCATGTAATCATGCCAGTGATCTGTAAATCTGTCCTTTTTGTCTTTTCTATTTTCTTGTGTTCTTGATACTACAGGCTGGCAGTTGGCTGTACTGTTGTAAACACTGAGGCAGAAAGTTTGAATTTCTGTCAAGGCACTTGTAAAACTGGAGCTCTCACCAAAGGAATTTGTTGTTATTTTTTCTGTGGTTGATTTTCAGAGGTTAAAGCGTATTTGGTAGATTGTTACTGTTTTAGAATAAACCAATAACGAGCCAATAATTTTATCCAAACTCCAGTGGGCACAGTATGGCAAGTTCTCTTTTGTTCAATTACCACAACAGCAGTGCCTCCCAGTCTCCTGAAGTGATGAGAGAGCTCCTCACTGTGTGCTCTCACCCTCTCATTTCGTGTCCTCATTTCCAGTCACAAATAGCTCAAATGCCAGTGACATGTTTGCCTTGTCATGTTGCTGTACCTCTGTCGGCCATGAGGTGGCAACACAGAACCAGATATTAATCTTCACCAGCCTGTCCATCCAACCTCCCCCGTCCTCCCCCTCACTCCCATCCTCCTATGTCAGCTGCATTGGCATGTATGGGACGACACCATGCAGTATTACCATTTAATTTAAAAATAACACATCAGTGCACAATGCACGATATTGGAATCAGATAGAAACTTACTCCAGAGTCAGTTAAATTAAATATTACAACATATATCAGGGGAAATATAATATGCAGAACTTCAATTCAAGAGGAACTTGATACTTTAAGACATATTTGTTTAATCTAATCCTTACACTGCCACCTAGCATAAGACAAAAATATGAACATACTCGATCTCAGTGGCGTCAGAGACAAGAGAGCATAAGCCAAAATACAAACAAAGCCCACATCCATATTCATATGGTGACTCAGATAAAGGAAAACACAACTCTAACTCTTGTAGATGACTTTGCTACGTGTTGCCTTTTGTGCAACCCACTGCTAAGATACTTTTCCAGCTCAGTTGAGCAGCAGGGGAGGTAATGGCACTGAAACTTTCTGTGAGCTGCAGTGTCAGCTTTCCACTTGGTCTATTAGGCATCTGTCGAACACCACAGACAGCCATCAAATCTGCAGTGACGATAATAATTCTTTCAAACTGCCAGTATTGTTTATTTCATAAGGACTGATGTTTCACGTTCCCATTTTAATATCACTGTGTAAGTTTGAGGAATATTTTGAGTGACATATCTCCAGAGAATTATTCCCACATTTGTTTGCAAACAATCAAACTTGACAAACCAAATATGTATTATTCAGACTGATGTGGAGGCTGAATAATAACATCTACCTAAACAGGCTTTCAAGCAGAATGAATGTCTTCTGTGACAGTAAACTAACTGGCACACAAAATACAGATTGGCTTTAACAAACAAGACACAATTTTACATTCCTATTGGAAGTGGAATCCAGTATTACAGTGTTAAAATGCCTCCAGTGAAAAAAAAAAGTGCATCAGTGTGAAGCTTGCTTTACTGGTGTTGCATGGCTTCATAAGTTCTTTTCCGTTTTTACACATGAGCTTCTTAGACTTTGATAGAGACCTGTATTACTGCAGAGCGGGCAGTAGGGGAAACAGTTCAATTGGTCCAATGAGTGCTGCAATATGCAATATGCAATTCAATGGAAATTGGGTATACTGTATTGTGGAAGAATTTGGTACAAAGATGTAGCTACATAGGGAATAAAACTATATTTTGAAGCCTACATTTCTTAACATGTGTATGTTATTTTAGTAAACTAGTGAGTAAAACAGAGAGATCCACCACTCCACCACTCCACCACTCCCAAACCTAAAATAAAATAAATAAATGCAGCTATGGCTGTGATGCAATACAGAGGTTGACTTAGCCAATGAAACCTTATTTTTTTAGACAAACGAAATCTGGTAAGAATTATACTTTTAGAGGCTTTGTTACTGAAAGTTTTTAAAACCCATATGAAGCCCCAAATAGTGAGACATTCATTGTCTTTATGGATGAAATAACAGTGAAAATAAATATTTCCCCTTTCTTCTGTGGATCCTCAAAAGCCTGCTCAAGCACTCCTGGGGGTTTCTAGACCCCATTTTGAGAACCACTGTTGCAAACAGTGGATAGCAAATGTCTAGTATGAATTTCAGAACAGGAGTGTCACCGTAACCCTTTTACTGGGGCATTAGCCCCAGTATAAATGAGATGTGCCCAAGTATAAATATCATTTAGGCGATACACTTTACACTTTAATGCTTGAAGAATACTGTAAGCATAATTTTAGACCAGGTTGTGCCTCAGTAAAGCTTAATGGCAAACAATGCTCTTGTTTCAGAAAATTTGATTTGGGCTTCTTTTTTTCCCTGTAACTTGTATGTTGAAGAGTAGTGTTCTCTGCTGCAGTCTCTTGGGGACTGCACACTAACATACAGTAAGTGAATTCATGCATTGCTTGTACTTCACCTCTAAACTTATGATTGACCCTCATAGGTTTGTTTTTGCCTGACTAGACCTAATCTCAGGACTATATGGGCACATACAGACTGTGCTTGATGAACATCTGAATGACCTTTGGAGATGAATCATTCCAAATAGTGTTGAGTGTGGCAATGCCATCACTTCACCTTGAGCAAAGTTTTTTGTCAGTATGACTTATCAGGAAAAGAAAAGCCACAATACCACACAATGGTGACCCAGTGTGTGGATGTAGTGATACTCTGAGTTGCATTTAAAATTCCCCATGCACAAGGAACAAATCCATAGTAGTCCCCTGAGTACCCCAGCCTAGAGTACTGTGGTCTTGTCAGGAGTGATCCACCCTATGTGTGTTAAATGCACAAATGCAAGATGTTAAATGCACAAGTTAAGGCAACCTGATCCTTCCATAAATAGTTTTAGGTGTCAAACTATTTTGTAAGTGTTTTTCTGTCTGACTGTGAGTTGGGTTGAACTGATGTTAGGGGTAATTTTAGAGAAGAATAACTCATCAGCTTTGACAATGAATGAAAAGAATGAAAACTCCGGGTCCTTGAGCAGTAAAGCAAGACAGGTTTTCATACTGTTTGGATTACAAGGCTGAATGTTCACCTCTGTAATAGTACACATTAAAAAAGAGATAGACCTTGTGTTGTTATAATGTTATTATTCAGACAAAGAATAGGGAACATGCTGCAGGATTGAGGTGTGGTATGAAAAGGACAGGCAATGAAGGGTAAAAAATCGTGCCTCCTGAGGGAGGCAAGGTTTCGCCTTGAGAGAGACAAACTGGTTGAAGCATGGTTATACATTAAACTAATTTGAGCTTAGTGTGAAGTGAAGTCTTCTTCTTCTCTTTATGGCACCAAATCTTTGGTGTGGTTACACACGATAACTCTAAGCTGTAACTGCTGGAATCTCTGTCTTTGTTATAATCCATAATACTGTAGCAATCCTGTCATGTGTGGACATAAATTTGAATACAACAGTGACTGACTGTGGCTAAAAACATTTTTCAAAACAGATGCTTTCTTTACATTCATCCAGCTGAAACTTAAAAAACATTACAAGTGCTTAAAGGGCAATATTGAGCCCTGTGCTGCATGGAGCCATCCATAATGCTCTTGGTTCCACACTGTCAATAATGATGGTCGATACACTGAACCCTTATTATCACATGTTGCTCCTCAAGCTGTTTTAAATGATTGATATTGGTCAAAAAAAGGAGAGCTAAACAGTGATCACAGGGTCAGAAACTGAAATTGTACTGTACTTACTGTATGACAGGACTTTGTCAGAGCAGATGTTTTGATGTGAATAATATTAAATTGATTGCTCTGCTTTGTTCAAGTGACATGTGAGAATGACCCAATACACAGTACCCCCAGGTAAAGAAATGTGAGTAGCTATTCAGCCATCTTATTTCACTATTTACACCTGTGCTGCGAGACCAGAGTCTCCCATTAAAATAGTAGTCTCTACTCAGTTTTCTTTTCAGTTTATAGTAGCATCAGAAGTGTAGAACAGTGTGTTGTTACTCATAAAATAGGAATGTAATTTAACAAAAAAAATAAAAAAGATGTCCATGTGTTTATGTCCTTTCTATAGAACTTTATTTTTATTTAATAAATTAATATTTTTCTCTCCCTCAGAAACACAGTATGTTCACATTTATGTTCCCATTCATTACAAATCTCAGCAGGAGATGGACACCTTTTTGATCATTTCTCTGCAGACCATCATGTTTGTTGTATTTATATACAGTAGTTGTGTATCTGTGTGGAAAAAATGTTCTGTCACTCCTTCCCTGCAGGGTGTTTTTCATATAAACAGGCCTTTGGTAACCAGACCAAACACTGAGGCTGATTAAATGAATGAAAATTGCGTATGCAGACATATAAACAGATGGTTCTGTGTGTTTATGTTAATGCATTTGCATTTTCAATAAAAAATGAAAAAAAAAAAGTCTATGCAAATGCATGTGTTTGTATGCTTAAGCCCTATATTTGTTTAAACAGGGCCAAAACAGGTTTATTTGTGTTTGCACATTGTCATTGAATGCTGCACTGAAGGGTGCTGTGTTTATTTTGACTAAGTGCATGTTTGTGTGCTGTCATGCTCATGTGTGAACTGGGTAGAGGGTAAAACTTTTAATACTACAGTGAGTTTGTGAACGTCCATCTCTGTGACATTCTCTACTGATGTCAGTCTTAACTACAGTGCATTTTCCTGTCCTTTATTTGTGTGTTGCTATGCGTTTCTTTCTCGTCATAATGTCTTGCCACCAGCTATGAATCTTTTCCAGGCTTTTCTACACACTTAATTTTCTTGTGTCACTGCACCGAAACAGCCAAGCTCTGAGCAAAAACAGTCTTTTTTCTTTTAAATTCCAAGCAACCAGTGGCGATGATGCTGCAATTACAAAATGATTTAGGTTATGGAGCCCCTTTCAAATGTCATCTGAACAAGCAGTACCTACACAATCCATGTTTATGTGGTTTCTCTTCCCAACAGAGATGAATATTGTATTACTGGCCTACTTCTGATACACTTCTCACAGACAGAAGACACAAACCAACCCAAGTCTTTGTTCTTTTCCTCAGTGCTTGAGACTGTCCTATCAAGATAATCAAAAGCATTTTCTCAATATAGGCCTAGATGCTTGAGTGAAGTGTTTGCATGAAATCCCGACTAAAAACCTTTCTTTTCACCCAAGCTTTCAATCTCTCCTACCCTTAAGTTTTTTTTTGTTTTGCTTTTTGTATTATTGTATTAGGTATACTTGTATATGTACAGCCTCGTTGGGTCACTGTAAAAGCGCTATATAAAACCAATGAATTGTTATTATTATTACCCCACCCCCTTACCATCAAAGTATTAAATTGATGGAAAACAAGGACAAAAGACAGACAAGTTTTGCATGGCAGAGAGACCATAAGTCAAATGATGAGCTCCAGGGGACCAAGAAATGGACACTGGGCAAACTGGAGAAAAACATCCAGGACTTTATCTCTTAATTTTTACCACTAGAGTGTGGGTCATCAGTCATAATGCATCACACATCATGTTCATCATAGTTTTGATGGTGGTGTTGCAAAGAGCTGACAAACAATATGTCAGAAGATAAGATGGGCTGAGTGAATATCTACTGTATATGTTGTTGTTGTTTTTTTGGTGAGTCTTATTTCTTCAAACTAGAGAAATGCCATGGCACATTTTATGTTTGCAGATCCCAACTCAACCAAATCAAGGTTAATTGAGAAATCAGGGCAAAAGCTCAAGTCTGATCAAGCAGCCAGACACTAGTGATTTTCTCTCTGCACCAATCTACAGCATGTAAAGAGAGACAGGCTGGCTGAGTGGGGAAGCAAGCCAGTATGATATATACTCACTTTCCACTCAGAGATCCAATCCAATATGTGTACTTTAAGGCTGTGCAACAATCTTGACATATTTAAGCAATAAGCCACTCAACAAAGTGCTGTGCAGTGATTTTAAGAGGGCATGCTGTGGTAAAGCACACAGAATAAAACTATAAAAGCTTGGCCTCGAATAGCAAAAGGCTGTAAAATTGTTTGAAAACAGAGAGAATATAAATGTTGAATGCATGTTTTATTTTTCATGAGTGATATCACAGTCGCTAAATAACAATTGTCTGTTTGACGTTCCCAGTATGAATCCAGAAAATTTTGCCTCTCAATTAATTCTTTGTCCTTTCTTTCTGTTTCCCTTTTCATAAAACATCCCACTGTTAAGTACATGGGGTTGATTATAATTCTCAATTATTTTAAACTTTAATGTGTTTTAAACTGAAGTGTAAGTTTTCCTTTGGAACTGTGCCTTCCCAATTTGGTGCTCAAATAGCTCAAATATGAAAAGTCTTTTTGTCTCTGTCCTTCTGGTTCAAATGATACAAGGCTAGTTGGAGAGAGGAAGGGGGAAACAACAGTTTTATTGTCAGCACTGTTGATGTGATCTGTTGTTTTCACTGCGTTTGTGTGTTACACAACCCTAGTAACCACAAGAAGAAAAAAGAGGCTTGAAACTCTTGAAACTCTCTTACACAGTCTTTCTTTTCATAAAATGAGAATGAAACTTCTTCACAGCATCTATGCATGGTTGCAAGAATAAGATAAGTGAGGAAATATTTTGGTAAAGGAAGACATGTAACTACAGCACCAAAGGCAAATGCTCACAGGAAGTCTGTTAAGGACACAAACCTTGACCTCCTTGCTGTATCATTATGCAGTGCTGCATAAAAGGCACACTACTTCCTGCAGTAGCTCTAAATGCTGGTATTGGATGTAAATAATAAGGTGCAGAATTGTCCATTATGGTGGAATAATTGGGAGAGTATGCTGGTATTTCTTTATAGAAAAATATGTCACAGAATATGCCAAAGCAGTACTTATTACTATACGCAATAATGTCCATAGTAATATGGGCAACAAGCAAGCTAATATTAATGCATGAATGTATAAGAATAAATACACATCAATATATGTTTTGGTGATATCTAGAGCTGTACCGTGATGAAAGTGCAAAAGGGACATTTAAACGTTAACTTTGAGAATGGCTGCTTAAATATGCAGAAATTTATATAGGGGTGTGCGAAATTGTTCAGTTTCAGACAGAAAATCTGGTGTGTTCTGGTAAAATAAAATAAGATAAATAAAAACAAAAGTGGAGACTTGCATCAAATGATTTCAAGTGCTTTATCTGATTCTCTGTTCGGATGATGAGGTTGTCATAACTGTGACAGAGCCAGGGAAGATTTTCAGTCAGAAAATAAGCCCTGTAGGCAAACACTTCAATTCCCTTTTTTTTAAAAAAAAAAAAAGAGAAATCTGTTGGTGGCTTATGGAGGTGAATCCTTTGCTTTCCTTCAATAATTGCAAGGGTAATTTGATGTTACTGGTTTGTTTGACATTTTGGAAGCTCTCAACACTTTTGTGAATTCTCTAAATTATAGACTATTTCGTGGGGACGCTGTGGCTCAGCACGTTGAAAACAATTAACTGTTTGATCCCAAGCTCCTGGTTTGCATGGAAGCTTCCTGCCATTAGGGTTTAAATATTTGAATGCGTGTTAAAATGAATGTGATCCATTTTGCCATTGTGTTGGATCAATTTTCAGTGGTATACTAAAAGCTTTTCTTCATATAAAAATACTAATAATTTATTTATAAAGCACTTATTAGTTACAAAGTGCTTTACAAGACAATAAAATAAATAACAAGGTAAGATAAAAACAACAAAGATCGTAGCAACCAGATAAAACAGAACAAAGCAAAAAACATTCAAAGTACAATGTAATGATGGCAAAACGAAAAGAAGATAGGTATCATAGAAGGCCATTCGACAAAAGTGCATTTCAAATTCAAAGTTTTAAAACACACACATACACACACACACACGCACACACACGCACACAGCTACACACAACCTCACACGTTATTGTTTCCCCTCTCTTTCAGGCTCACATGCACTCTAATGGCCTAGTTTCAAACTGCTGAATTAGGGACTTTGGTGACTCACAGTCTCTCAGTGTTTTCTGAGAGACAGCTGTGGGAGAGCAGACAATCATCTGGGTCCAGAGCACCACCTAAGTAGGTATGGTTAGAGAGCTCCTATGGACAAGTGAGGGAAATTTGATCCTCTTTATCTAAGGCCTGGTGGTTTGAGCTCTGAGGACTGCTATGTGTGTCCAGGTAAGTGAGAGCATTTCTGATTCATGCAGATTACTGTATGCACTGTAGCTCCATGTAGAGGAAGCAGACTTTTTGTTTGTTTGTTTGTTTTAAAATGTAGGCATATGAAATACATAATATATCACAACTCTACAGGAAACATTGGGTAGTCAGTCTATTGCACATATAGAAATGGATAACACACTTGGTGTTTAGCTCAGTTGGTAGAGCACCCGCCCCATGTGTAGAGGCTATAGTCTTAGCTGCAGGCGGCCCCGGTTCGAGTCCCATGTCGGACGGCCCTATACTGCGTGTCATTCCCCTCCATCTCTGCCTCCCATTTCCTGTCACACTCTACTGTCCTATTAAATAAAGGCATGAAAATCCAAAAAAATATACTTAAAACTTACTTATACTTAAAAAAAAAGGAAATGGACAACACACTCACATTCATGCACTATGGGCAATTTAGAGTCGCCATTCAATCTAGTGCATGTTTTTGGACTGTGGGAAGAGGCCAAGGAACCCAGAGAGAACCAACACAGGGAGAACCACCAAGGTCCTTAGCCCAGGAATCAAACACAGAACTTTCCTGCTGGGAGTGCTGACCACCAAATAATTTAGCTTTTCAAAACAAACAAACAAACAAAAAAAACATGTAAACAAAATGCATGTCTTATCACATTTTCAAAATAAAAGGAAATGGATTTCTGTCTACGAGCTGCTTCGCAGTAACAAGTATGGTGGAGTTACATAAAAGTGCAATATCTGTCCCGATGTAGTTGAGTAAAAGTCATAAGGTTTATGTAATAAAACAAAATCTTATATGTAATGTTTGTCCAGCTGTACAGACAGCTCAAATATATCACTGCTTTTCGCTCTCAGTCTGACAGTCCCAGCTTGTTTCGAGACAGAAATACTGTAAGATCAGACTTATTTTCATCCACGCTGATGTCAAGCAAGGCTGCCCTAATTTGACTTCACACCTTCCACATGATCTCAGAAAGTAAGTAGACAGAATTGATCTGATTCAGGGATTGCAAAGGTTTTGAGAATACTTTCGATGGGATGTAACAAGCATCTTGAAGATACAAGACCCACTTGATCCATGTGTCAAAAACTTCTTAGAGGATGTGAATGATTACATTTTATATCTGCTCTGCTTTAAAGGAGTGCAAAAGACAGAGGGGAAAGTGGCAGAGCATGAAAGTGGATATAGAAAAGTGAAAGCCATTTCCCACTATGGGTAATCTGAAGGATAACCTAAGAGGTAAGTGCATTAGATAAGTTCGCACTGACTGTTTTCTCATGTACAAAGAGGTATACCATTCGCTTTTTTAACAAATTGCTTTGTTTTCCTTTGATATGTTGACTTTAAAATGTGTATGCGTCCAAAAAAATCTAATATTGGTTTGATGTTAATTGCAAGTAAAGCAACATAGTCATCCTCCATCATTTTGTAATTAAGACTGAGATTGTTAATGGAGATTCACATAGAGTGATCATGATGGTTCCATGTCTGTCAGGATGGCGCCAGATCTGCTGTAAAATTTACAGTGAATTATGTTTTGTTTTTGTTTGTTTGCTATATGCTTCAAAACTCTCTTCCCTCTGGGTGCATTTATGTGAGCCTTTGTACCATTACACAAGGCCAACCTGAAGTAGTGATTTCAAAAGTGAGCTCTTAGAAAGGGAAAATGACAGCATTATGGTTAGTCCTGTTGAAAGTGAGCTCTTACAGGTCTGATGACGCCCAAAGAATAGCATTTTCTTTATGTCGCACACAAAAGTATTTTACTCAAACTGAGATTTTATCATGTAGGTTTGGTATGTTTGGTAGGTGTTAATCAAAACGAGGAACCACATCAACATACTTACAGGCCTGAAAAAAGCAGAATTCAATTAATATTTGGAATTTAAAATAATGACTATAATAAGTTAATATCATTATTAATTTCTTATGCTGCTTTTGTATCAAATGCACATGTCTGTCTCCTGCCTTAATACATTTTTGTTTCCTTTAGTGGCCTAACTTTTTACTCATTTTCCTTTTACATGTATTTGTTCATAGTTTTAATGATTACTCTGGTATTTGACAGAGGGAACAACTTGGCTTGCACTGGCAAATAGCATATTCAGGTTTTTCCTATTTTGTTCATCAACAGACATCTGATACTGTACTGTACGTTACCAGCTATGGCCATAACACATATCTTTAATCACTCTTTATTCAGTTTGGTTTCTTGAAATGAACAAACCAAATAGTAAAAATGTTGTTTTGTTGTTGTTGTTGTTTTTTTTGTTGTTGTTGTTTTTTTACTTTTTCCTGTTTCATGTGTTTGTCTTTGATAGAGGGCAGCCAGTAGCGACCAACCCTCAGCCTTTCAAATGACAGTCTGCAGTGTAACCCTGGAGGTGGCAGGGCCATCAAAGATTGTGATGGATGATGGGAAGGAGGTTTCAGTGATGGATCTGGATCAGGACATGTTGTGATAGATTGTACAGGGCTGCTGACACAGAAATCCCATTCCCCGACAAACATACACACGCACACGCACACACACACACACACACACATACAGCACATGCATACATGGATATACATATCTTCAGACATTGAAGATGACAGAATCAACACATGATCTCATCTCCCTCTCTGTGCCTCATCTTATTCAAGTGTGCCTGCAAGAGAAAGAAAATGTAGACACTTCATGCACATACAAGCACACCTGCAAGAATGTGTTTGAGTGTCTCCTGTGTCCAGTTTGATGTCATCAAGTTATACTTTGGTGAACACAGCTGCCAACTTCACAATAAAAGCCCCCTCCTGCCCTTTTGATTTGTTTGGATACCATCTGAGCCACTCTCCTGGTGTTCATTCTTTTCAAACTGTTTTTTTTTTTTAGTGTCACCTGCAGGTAGAAGAAGGTTCCTCAAACAAAGAACAATGCTGAATGTGGTGGTAATAACCACATCACGAAGCGTTTGTTTCTGCTACTGTATACCCTAAATTCCCCCAATTGGGGGACTGGCAGACATACAGAACAACCACAGAGTCTCCAGAGCACTAATTATGAAAGAATATAGTCATATAATATTACATACAATATATTACATCAAATATACATTAAACAGAAGAAGCTGGTCTAGGTGTAAAAACCATGTTTATATGACCCAAACACTACTCAAATAAACAACTAAACATCAAACTGCGTATACTACTGTACATTATGCAAAACACATCAGCTACTGCTCGAGCCGGCTACAAAGATACATAGCACCCAGCACCGTGGCTACACAGAAGCACAGCAGAGAGAGAAGCCAAAAACGAGCAAGACGAGCAAACACAGACATGCTTGGTCAAAACATGGTTGTGAATCTCCTCTTACCTTTGCTGTTTTGCTGTGAAAAGTTTGTTTTATGGGTAAATCCACAATATTTCCAATTTGAACTTCGACCGGTGTTACATCTCGGTCCGCATGGGCTTTAGGAGCAGGGGATTTCAGGATTTGGTTGATTCTGATTGACTGCCAGTACTGTCAATCACATCAATGTTATAGCCTCATTCCATTGGCTCTTAGGTTCGGATGAGCTGTCAATCACTTGAATCAGCCAGTCCGCTGCAGAGATAGAGCCAGGTGCAAAGTAGTTGTTATTTAGTCCCGGTTGATTGTTTTTCAGTTAGTTTATGCAAATTGTGTGAAATAATGGTTTATAGTGGCAAGTGGTTCCAAGCTGTGACGAAAATTTTGGAAAGCTTGCCTGAATATTTTGTAGTAAAATACTGCTTCACTTTATCAGAATCAACCACTGCCATTCAGGGGAGTGGGAGCAATATCTAGAAATTTTAAGAAATTAGAGTTTTGGTCAAAAAGAACATTTTCGACACCCGCGGGGCTTAAAAATGTTCGAAAATGGCCTCGGTCATATTCTCCATTTTCTCCAAAACCACTTGCCTGATTTCAACCAAACTTCTGCATTGGACTCCCCTCAGCCCCCCAGATGACATATTCGAATTTGGAGAAATTTGAAGATATTAGATTTTTGGTAAAAAACAAACAAACAAACAAAAAACACCTGCAGGGCTTGCAAATGTTTGTCTGTCATTTTCTCCAAAACCACAGGCCCAATTTCAACCAAACTTCTGCGTTGGACTCCCCGCCTCCAGGTGACATATTCGAATTTGGAGAAATTTGCCTTTTGGTTAAAAAAAAAACAAAACAAAACATTTTTGACACTGTAACCAAAGCCGTGCTACATACAGTAGCAGTAACAAAAACTGTTGCACTAGATGACATGGTTTTGTATTACCATGAATACACACTGGTTTATTTTGACTCAAGGCCACATACATCATCCTGCACTCATAAATACTGATTGGAGCGTTAAACATGTATCCCAAACTGAAAATAGTCCACAACAAATGACCTACTATAATACCTTTTGATAAAAATCACATCTTTATAAAGGTGTCATTGTAAGGAAAGTGAATGAATATGTATTTGAAAATGCAAATAGCTGTGATTTTCAAAGCGGTCAACAACACTGGACTACTGATTATTCTGCATAAATTTGTATCCAAACTCACTGACAGGTTGTCAGAGCCGTCTTAACTACCTACAAAATGGGCTAAATGAAATACTGTGAGCTCCAAGATTAAATGAAACATTAATGATCCCCTTGGGCAAAGAACATTATATAAGCAAGGACTAAGCAAATGAGAGTACTTAAGTTAATGCAACAAATTATTAAAGAAAAAGAATATATTTATAATCAATACAGATTAATCATCTTTGTTAACAGATTTTAAAGACCAACCAAATGTCCAAAAGTTTTGGTTGAAAAATGTTTGTTTGTACTTGTTTTTGAGTGCCTAAACCTGAGACTTTTGAAAATACCACAGCCCCTGCCTGAGTTTGAAAATCCAAGGGTTGTGTTGCAATCTGGACAGAGATGATTAGGTCTTATTAGCGTCAACTACCTGCAGTAAAACCAACATATTACAACTACCACCTTGTCTTTGCCAGCAGCTGTTGTGCAGTTGAGGTGATTTTTGCCACAACAACCTTCTCTGTTCCTTTTTGCACTGGCTAATGCATGCTCAGTGAACGTGAACATCTATGACTGAATGCGTATATGTACATTTCTAATATGGCACTAAACCTAGCACAGATTGCTTTTGTTTCAAATCTCTGACCACATAGTACGGTGTGCACATAATGAACTTTGTATCCTTCAATCCAATAGTTATTATTACAGTATTACTGGAGAAGACTGCCATCTGTAGTGCGTCTATTCCAGATGATTGATTGCTTGTAAACGCTTTCCCTAAACAACAAGCTAATGTGTCATCCTTTTATTTATTTCTTATGATATTTGGATCACAAAAAAAGTTTGTGTGGATCTGGAGGAGTTTGGTGTTTTAATTATCAAGCCTAAAGTTATATCTTTGACTTGATCTCAGAGCACTCAAGTAGACAATTACTGCACCCTATATCCTCAGTGGCATAGTGTGTAAAATTTAGGGTCTCTTTCAGTCGGTAACTGTCAATACTGCTGACAATCTCAGGTGCACCCATTCTTACTTTCATCCCACATTTTTTCTACAGTTTGAAAATCCCTTACTGTATAACGACAATAATAACCTCGTAGAGGTGGGTTGTTGTAATAAGTCAGCTTCTTTAGTCACAAACAC
Organism: Decapterus maruadsi; assembly: GCA_030347415.2. Taxonomy (NCBI): domain Eukaryota; kingdom Metazoa; phylum Chordata; class Actinopteri; order Carangiformes; family Carangidae; genus Decapterus; species Decapterus maruadsi. Next base: position 24,361,516 of record CM064901.1, on the reverse strand, counting down.
AAGCACTATGTTCATAGTCAAGAAAAACCAAAGGGTGCAGTACAATGAAGGCTTATCAGACATTGCAATTAGTGTCAAGAAATGCACGGAAAGGAGACAAGTCTTCATCCTATTAATTTCTGCTCATTGTGTTATGCTTTTTTTTCTTCTTCAAAATAAACCAAGGGCAAAAATAAAATCCATTTACAGTAATCACATCACTGTGGCAAAACTCTATGGCTTTCAGAATAAAAATTATGCCCATGGAGACTTTCTTTATTTCCTCCTTCATTTGAGAAATACACAGAGAAGGAATTTATCTTCAGAGCCTTCAAATGTTGATCAGGATCCATGAACAAGAAGTACTCAGGAATTCCTCTCAGCTTGTACCATACACATTTTAAACACCCTCACTGTGTATATGTGCCAGAGAGTTGGTGTGTCTCTTGTTGAGCAAATATGAGGTGAAATTTTCTTTTTGTGTGTGTGTGTGTGTGAACAAGGTTGTAATTAAAAGCAAATCTATTATGTTAGAGTGGGGAAGCTTTCAGGGGGACTCATGTCTACAAAGGGACACCTCCTCCTCCAATCACTTTTAATTTGACAGATATGTTTATCCTGTTTTATGATGAATTACATACAATACATCCCTGGTGCTTCCACAAATGAAAACTGTGATTAAAATTGCTGCAGGGGTTTTTGACTATTCATGAAAGCATTATTGTGCATTTTGTTTCTCATACTTGATTCATAGTTGATGGAACGCATAATTCAAAATGAGATGATGATGTCACCAGGACCAAATGGGTCCTAAGATTACATCTGTTTAAAACTCTGGTACCCTAAGCACTTAAACAATCACATTTGACTGTGGTGATAACAATATCAACAGTTTCTGAAATTTCCATCATGGCAACTCTAACAAACAACTTCTCACTAGTGGTCAAGAAAAGTAATGACATGGATATGTTGGCGGAATCAGGACAACAACAAACTGTGCTGACATACGTTATGCTTGGACTCTATACGTTATTTGTAAAATTAGCAAATTACTGATTTCAAAGGGACTTTTAATTTGAACGCAACTGGACTTGGTTATTTGGACTGGTCCAACTTTCTGGTGTGGAGACCCAGGTATTTAACCTCTTGTGTGGGCGTATCACAAGGGTGATGATGTCATCACATCATCACCCTTGTGATACACCCACACAAGAGGTTAAACCAGAAAGTTGGACCAGTCCCAGCCTGGTCAGATGCATACATGAACTGATGAAGCCTCTTGGATGAGAGGTGAAACGTCTTCCCAGACAAATAACCAAGTCCAGTTGCGTTCAAATTAAAAGTCCCTTTGAAATACTATGACCTGGACAAATGAGAATATGCACAGGCAAATTACTGATGTCTATTTACGAACCCAAAAAAATGATTTACTATAATAAAAGTATTATGACCTCCATTTGAATCTAGTCTACGAGAGTGAAAATATTAACAAAGCTTCCAGTGATATTTTTGTAATTAATCTCAACATCTGAATGTAACCTTCTTGTCACACTCTTGCACAACACTTGCAGTAGGGTGTTTTCACACATACACTGGTGTACTTCACAAGTTTGTGCTCCACAGGGTCCCGTAGCTGTGCTGAGCACAAACTATAACTTGATGACAGTGATACAAGCAAACAACATTTAACAGTTTAACAGTTATCAGTGCCAACAACAACCCACATATGTTGTCTCTTTCTCTGTTGTGTAAAGATACTTGCAACATGGGGCCGTCCATTATCATGTTGCAATGTTTATATCACACCTTATTTGATCCTCATTGGGATATTTGTAATATTAAATTGTGTCTTACTTATCCTAGTTGTCTTGAGAGTCTATAAATTCTACAGTAAAAGTAACACTCATAACATCATGATCTGCTGTAAATGGTCCCACACACCCTCTTTCCCACTGCAACAGTTTTTGATGCTTACTGAATATATTAGGCTATCTTTCATAAGGCTTGCATTATGTATAATGTTGTATTTAAGCTAAATGACAGACTCTTGGACCTCATTTGAATTATCTTCTTTCACATACAAGACCAGAAAGAATTATACCTGTATTCTGCACTTATGAATGCTCTGCTATACATTTTGTTAGGCCTATTTGTGAGAAATTAATGCAATTAATTAATTAAGTGGTTTTCCAACACTTAGTGGGATTTGAAAAAAAAGTTAAGTCTTAATCCTGCTTATCTAACCTTCATGCATAACCCAAATATATTACACGGTTTAATAGAGATAAGACATTATGCTTATGAGGAGACTGTGATCTCAAAGACCTTTAGATAAATGCTACAGTGATGTACTGTAGAGGCATATTAAATGTTAAGTAAGACAATAATTCCTTTTATAATCTGCAACAGCTTCAACATACTACAAAATAAGCACTGCAGATTACATACTGCAAAGGTATCATGAATATAAGGCTACATACAATTCAAAACATGATATCAGTTGTCATACAGTTGTTTTCATTTTAAATGGAAATTTGCTAATTCCATTAAATCAACTTGAGAAATAAAAAAGTTGCTATTTTGTGAGGACAGGTTGAGGAGGCACATATTTTTGGTGGGTTAGGTCCTGTTTAGTTTGTTGGAGTGGTGCTCAATGCAAAGAAGATCATATTTACAAGTTCTGTCTGAATGGTTTTGCTCCCTCAATTTGTGACATAATTTTCACGATCACAATCATAATAAATGTCAACTTTCTTACACAGAGTAGCTTTATAACTACCCTTCTCCATCTTGCTTATGGATAGGACCATTGCATAGTGTTTTTATTGCACTATACCATCTGCCTACACAAGCAGCAATGTAAATCTTGTAGTTCACTGCAAAATCATTCTCTTCCATCTTCTTTAAACCATAATGCAATGTCTCTCTTGAAAATCAAGTGTAAAGGAGGAAACAAAAGTCCTCAGGTAAAAATTTGTCTCCAACTTTGAGCACTGTTGAAAATATTTGGTGTTTTCGAAAGTACTTACGAAAAATACTCATTCATCTTTGTTATTGCAGCAATCTATCCATGTCATGTCTGCCTGTGGTTAGTAAAGGGAATACCATGCTCTCTTTCTTTATTGCTCTGTTTTCAATACCCAAATGCAAAAAAAAAAAAAAAAAAAAAAAGGCGGAGAGACAAATTTCAAATCTAAATGATAAAGTTTTACAGTTGCAGCAGAAGATGAGGAGACAAAGCAGCAAAACAAGTCAAGGCTCATTTCAATTCAAACGCAGGTTGCTACGTATAACATCAGCACTGAGTCAGGGCCGCATGAGTCAAGATGATGAAAAGAAATGCTTGTGCATGTGTAGGCTGATGAGAAAAATGCCTGCTCTGGCCAGCGTTGGTTTGCCATGATGGCTTCTTGATAACAGCTTAAAAAGCCTACATGTTGTGCATCTGTATAACACTGTTGCTGGCCTTTAGATGTACAGGCTGCCTCTATTGGTGTATTTTCAGCATTTTCTTCTCACATTGAAAATCTGCTGATGATAATACATCTGCATTTCAAAGCAGGTGAGGTCAAGTGATGACAAAAACAAAGGGAAAGGTAAAAGAGGCAAATGAAGAGAAGGCACAGAAGGTCAAAGTGAAAACCTTTTTAAAAAAATGCAATCACCATGGTGATATAAATTAATTGGTATTGATATCATACTGTATAACTGGGAAATAAAGGTAATAATGTCCCAAGCTTATACAAAAAATATTTAATAAAATAGTTGAAAATGTTCAACTTGATCGCCTTTTTTTAAGTCCAATTTGTCAGTCTGGCCAGACAACAAAACAACATCAATTGTTGTTGTATTCTTATGTAATAGGGAAACATATCTGTTTCACACTCAATTAGGAAGTCAATCTACAGTACGAATTTTGAGCTATAACCAGTGCAACAGTTGAATTCCTTCAAAATAAATTAGTTTGGGAGGGAAGCCAAAGTACTTTGTACAATCATATTTCACCCTCACTGCGAAAAATCAGAGGAGATTGAGGGAATGAGGTAACATGCAGACAAAGTGAGTATCACAGCTGGAAGCCAGGACGTGAGCAAAGATTCTGAGAAAGATGCTGAAAATGTCCCTACTGCTGCTGCCAAAATGTCAGAAAGTAAAGAGTACAGAGAAATTACCGGACATGAAGGTGTTTTCCAGTCTTAATAATTTCCATAAATGTCACCTGCTCTTTTTTGTTTGTTATCATGTTTATGGTTCCGGTTTGTATGATTCTCCAGTGATGGTGTTTCTTAAAATTGACCTCAAAGTCAACATTATTGTGGAGTGTTATGAACTCCCCTGGGAGATGTGAAGCAGGTGAAGTGTGAGGGTCAGGTAGACTGATCCACATACACAACACAGAAACATATCATGAGATGGGAGGTAGCTCTTAAAGCGATATTCCGGCGTAAGTGAAAGCCACGGTCAAACACACCGTAACACCGAGTCAGACCCCCCCTCGAGAGATCAATTTCCCCTGTGAGTGGTTCCACCAACTTGAAAAGACCGCACTATCGCCACACACGGCGCTGTGCGGATCCACTGTAAAAACCGCAAAACGCCACTTTTAGCCACAAATAATGCTCAAAACTGGTTCATCAATAGTACATTACAGGGTCCCAGCACGTAGGACGAGCCGTCAAACATCCGCTAGCTTTACCTGTTTTCTTTAGCTCAGCTGCACTCGGTGATCCCCTTGTCGGGGCTTCCCCACCAGCAAGCGGCTCCAGGAGGAGAAGTAGGTGAGTTGTGTCTGCTGAAGAAAACAGGCAAAGCTAGCGGATGTTTGACGGCTCGTACTACGTGCTGGGACCCTGTAATGTACAATTGATGAACTTTGGCGCAGTTTTGAGCATTATTTGTGGCTAAAAGTGGCGTTTTGCGGTTTTTACAGTGGATCCGCATAGCGCCGTGTGTGGCGATAGTGCGGTCTTTTCTGAAGTTGGTGGAACTCGTGAATATAGCGGTCGGGTAAATTGATCTCTCGAGGGGGGGTCTGACTCGGTGTTACGGTGTGTTTGACCATGGCTTTCACTTACGCCGGAATATCGCTTTAACCCTGTGAGTGGGTGGTTGAAGCCCCATATAACCTGGTTGGAAGGCGGAAGTAAAGGACAACTTCCGGGGTTTCGAGACGAGGAGCAGCAGGTTTCCACGTGAGGAGAGACCACGCTGGCGACACACACCCTCACCCACCGCACCGGAGTCACACACCAAATGAACTAAGTACCAATTGCAGAGTCGAGCGAGCTGGCCGGCCGTGGAGCTGCTGTAGCCGTGTAGCGATGGGGATGCCCGGAGCCACGGTCTCGCTGAGTCCGGTCACGCCGGGTCGTACCAGGCCTGGAAGTGGTAGCTACAGGAGCAGGTAAGTGAAGCAACTCCCACACTCAGGTACACACACACACATACAGACAGGCACACAAACTCACGTTCAGTGCATACAGTACACTTGAGAGAGAGCTAACCACAGGAGCAAGCGGGAAGTCTCAGGTCAGGCATGTTTAATAAACGAGCAACATCATGTTTCAGGCTGTACCGATGCAGTCCCATTTGTCCACGTGTGTTACATGGAGTAATAAAAATAAATAAAACTGGAAAGTATAAATATACTACACACCTTTAATATATTTACATTTGACACCTGTGTTTTTTCAGAAATCTGAATCCTTGTTTCTAATTTTTGCCATAAGATACAGTTCATTTCCAATGTTGATTTTGCATTTCATTACAACTATAAAATTTCCAAAAAATGTTTACCACATGTAGGCTAATTTCTCACATTTGTTTACCTACAATTTTGGGGTATTTGGACTTTCCATTTGATGCAAATTTCATTACATCTTATAGGGAAATAGTGTACTCCTTTCTATCCCATTATAATATTTGACAGCTTTAGTTAAATAATGAAAACCCTAAGACTCAAAATTCCCCCTGACAACAGCACAAGTTGACAAGCTGAGGGATCTCTTAGATAATAATATCCTCCTTAGAGGAACATTAATAACTGTACTGAATTTTACAAAAATCCCTTCAATAGTTGATGTGAAAACTACCCACAGACTAGAATCACAAGAAACTGAAAGGGAGCTGTGATTACACGATGTGAGTTGTATCTATGGGGGTCAACCAGTTCCCAGATGTGAATCTGGGGGGAAAGCCAAAGGTCATCATCAAAAGATTAATCCTCTGGGCATCATCTGTATGTTTTTCATATGTATCCAAATATGAAATATTTTAGTCTGGTCCAAAGTGCTGAGGAGACATTGCTATCCCTTGAGGCACAGAGGTAGAGCGGCTAAAATGATATAGAAAGAGAGAATGGCAACTTAGAATTAAAATGTGCTGCTCCTTTGTAATGGCAAACCAAAATATAACAAACAGTATGTCATGACCTAGATTGTGGTTTAATTACTTTCCTTCACCTGCAGTGACAGTGTATTGTGCCAAAGTGTATCTCTTGTGGTGGATGGGGCGATTAGAGATACTCTTGGATGCACCTTCACTTGTTTTCATGATCATGATTTCATTCATATTCATCAAGCTGATTTTCTATGGAGAGGTCAAAACATGGGGAAAGTTACGATTTGAGATGAAGGATGTTGCTGAAAGACTCAAATATCAGTAGGGAGATAAACAGAATACAACATTGGTTATACAGTGCGGTTGCAAGCCAGCAGGGTTCTAGACTGGAAGCGAGAACATGAATCCTGCTGCCTCTCCGCCTCCAGATCAGCCAGAAGAACAGCCTCACTCAGTATAATGAAGCTAGTGACTGCCTGAAGCAATGGATTGCAATAAGCACACATCACGTGTGAGTTGCACAGGTATCGAGGGACTAAATAATAACATTATACACACATTTACATTTCCACCAACGATCAATCACGTTATGTGCATTTTCAATTAATACAAGTTGTGTTGAAGGACCAAACCCTGCAAGACGTTGGACTAACAAAGTAAAATGCTTCTCAGGATGATTGAGAAATGGATTTATCATATAAACAATGATGTACTTGCATTTTCTCTATCTATTGTGGACAAAGAACCCAATGTCTGGTATTCACTACATGCCCAAAAGCACACAGAATTTCAAAAATAGAGGGAACAAGTAACCCATTAGTGCTATGACATACAGTATATAGAAGATAACCTCCCTGTGCCCACTGTGGCTGAGGATCCTTGTTGGATATCTCTCCCCTCTTTATTCCCTCAGTAGCTGATAAAAAACACACCACATAGTATTTTCAAAAAGTTTTTGAAACAGTGATAAACAGCATCTTCCAGTCCTGCTGCAGCTGCCCACATATTTATCAGATCATGTACTGAGGGAGTAAGTATTCAACACATCAATATTTTCTTTATTAAACATGGTTTCCAGCAACATAGCAACTCACAGTAGGGCCATATGTATTCATTACATAAATCATCTCAGATAAAGAAATTATAATATTACAATCCATTATATCTTATATAGAGTGGAATGACCTTGAAATAAAGTGTTGAACACACTGACTGAAATTTATTTAATTCTTGGTAGGAAAAAGTCATTGTTTGCCATGGCTCATACTTCCTGTATGAAGATATGAATCACACAGTGCTCACAGATGATTTTTTATCAATCCTTCTAAAGTTTAGAAGGAAACAGACTCTTGTAATCTTGATTCTTCCACAAATTCTATTGGGTTTGACCAAATAAAATGGACAATTACAACTACTTTTTTATTTTTATTTTTTTTAAAAACCTGAAAGCAGTGGAGACAATATTTTCGTTATGATTTGGAGGATTATCTTCCAGCATGGTCCATCCACATATCATCTTCATCATGGTCTTGGATGTATCTCAAGAATTTACATCTTCATAGCTCTTCATTTTCACTTCAAAAACAGCAATATAGTAATAACAGCATGCCTTCACCTCCACTACTGGTATAATATTTGAGGGTCAACATTCAAAGCCCTTTTAATTCAAATTTGGCATGTGGATTTATTTCCAAAATGTTTGATTAATGTTTAATCTAAGACTGCCTTATTCTAGCTATTCACTATTCACTATTGCTTGTCTTCAGCAAATTATTGGCGAGGGTATGGAGGTGGAGTGCATGGTCTCTTGTATTCTCTGTGACACTAATTTTATAATTTCTTCATCATTGGAAATTTCTGGATATATTTACCTTGTGACTGTGGCTAACGCTAAGCCACTAAACTGGCTTCACAGTACAGGCCTCAGATGTCTGAAAATACAAACAGATAAACATACACTTATTTGTAGCTCCGGAATCGGATGTAAACACTTGGCAGCTGGACTTCCCCTCACTCGATACTGTTACCACTAAAGGGGGGCCCGCAGCAACCAACGCGCTATAGTAGCTAGGCAGTGTTGGGAAGATTACTTTGGAAATGTAGTTGGTTACAATTACAAGTTAGAAAAATGTAATTGTAGTGTAACTATTTCAATTACTTCCCCAAAGTAATGTAACTAATTACATTTGATTACATTTTAATTACTTTTCTTAATTTTGAATGAATGCTCTCAACTTTTAACCATTTTCACACCTGACGGTTAACATAAAGACAATATAATAATAGGCTCCACAAGATACATCTTTTTACTGTGAGAACAGCTGTATTATACTTAACATTAGGCCTATAGACACATAAGGTAAGGGTGTAGCTGTAACTCTTCAGATTCGACATTGACAGTTTAGATGTCAACAATGTCTTAACCGCTGGCAAACACTCTTTGCACCACACCAGTGTTCCCCTTATGATATTCACAACAACAAGCAATTAGCCTACTAACAGTATAGCAAGAGGCACCATTGGTGCAGATTTTTAAACCCATCCGCAAAATGTCCACAAATACTACAGCAGCATCTGTAACCCTTCAGCCAGCGGAGACCGTGTGAGTCACATACGTAAACAGAGAGAGAGTTAGCTACGTAACTTTAGCTAGTTACAAACATAATTTACCTGAGATGAAGGAGAGACCAGACCTGAGAATCTAGAGTGGTCTGTGGGAGTCCAGTGATCCCTTTTGATGGCAGCGACCCACGTCTGTCTTCTTTTGACAGATATTGTAAAAGTCCTGTATTTATACCCTTAGCTCTATCACAACCGACCGCACAGCAGATAGACGGCTTATTGACAGCGTAGTACTAATGGTATTCTGACGGTCCTAAAGATGGCGCCATTGAAACACTGTGGCGTCACATGAAACCCATGAATTGTCTTATCTCTGACATCACAAGATACTGTAGCCAGTCCTTTGGTGTGAATGTTTATATTCCACTGTGACATCACAACATCACAAGAGACTGTAGTCAGTGAATTTATTGTCTTTTCTTTCAAGTCTGACATCACAAGACACTGTAGTCATCTTCTGACATCACAAGTGAATATTGTCTTTTATCTCTGACATCACAAGAGACTGTAGTCAGTCCACTGGTCTGACTATTTATATTCCACCGTGACATCATAGGTGAATATTGTCTTTCAAGTCTGACATCACAAGACACTGTAGTCATATTAACATTCCTCAGTGACATCATGAGTGAATATTGTTTTTTATCTCTGACATCACAAGAGACTGTAGCCAGTCCAGTGGTCTGAATATTTTCATTCCACTGTGACATCACAAGTGAATATTGTCTTTTATCTCTGACATCACAAGAGACTGTACAGTGGTCAGTCCACTGGTCTGAATATTTATATTCCACCGTGACATCACAGGTGAATATTGTCTTTCAAGTCTGACATCACAAGACACTGTAGTCAGTCCTTTGGTGTGAATATTAAAATTCTACAGTGAGATATTGTCATTTATCTGTGACATCACAAGTGAATATTGTCTTTTATCTCTGACATCACAAGAGACTGTACAGTAGACAGTCCACTGGTCTGAATATTGACATTCTTCAGTGACATATTGTCTTTTATCTCTGACATCACAAGACACTGTAGTCAGTCCTTTGGTCTGAATATTTATATTCCACTGTGACATCACAAGTGAATATTGTCTTTTATCTCTCACATCACAAGAGACTGTAGCCAGTCCACTGGTGTGAATTTTAAAATTCTACAGTGACATCATAAGTGAATAATTGTCTTTTATTTTTGACATCACAAGAGACGGTAGCCAGTCCACTGGTGTGAATTTTAAAATTCTACAGTGACATCATAAGTGAATAATTGTCTTTTATTTTTGACATCACAAGAGACTGTAGTCAGTCCACTGGTCTGAACATTTATATTCCACCATGACATCACAGGTGAATATTGTCTTTCAAGTCTGACATCACAAGACACTGTAGTTAGTCCTTTGTAGTGAATTTTAAAATTCTACAGTGACATCATGAGTGAATATTGTCTTTTATCTGTGACATCACAAGAGACTGTAGCCAGTCCACTGGTCTGAATATTTTCATTCCACTGTGACATCACAAGTGAATATTGTCTTTTATCTCTGACATCACAAGAGACTGTACAGTAGTCAGTCCACTGGTCTGAATATTTATATTCCACCGTGACATCACAGGTGAATATTGTCTTTCAAGTCTGACATCACAAGACACTGTAGTCAGTCCTTTGGTGTGAATATTAAAATTCTACAGTGACATCATGAGTGAATATTGTCTTTTATCTCTGACTTCACAAGACACTGTAGTCAGTCCTTTGGTCTGAATATTGACATTCTTCAGTGACATCATGAGTGAATATTGTCTTTTATCTCTGACATCACAAGACACTGTAGTCAGTCCTTTGGCCTGAATATTTATATTCCACTGTGACATCACAGGTGAATATTGTCTTTCAAGTCTGACATCACAAGACACTGTAGTCAGTCCTTTGGTGCGAATATTAAAATTCTACAGTGACATCATAAGTGAATATTGTCTCTTATCTGTGACATCACAAGACACTGTAGTCAGTCCTTTGGTCTGAAAATTTTCATTCAACTGAACTGTGACATCACAATTGAATATTGTCTTTCAAGTCTGACATCACAAGAGACTGTAGCCAGTCCACTGGTCTGAATATTTTCATTGCACTGTGACATCATAAGTGAATATTGTCTTTCAAGTCTGACATCCAGGGTTCAAACTTAACTTTTTTGCTCACTGGCCAACTGGCTAGTGAGCTTTAAAAATCTACTGGCCAGAAAGATTTTTTACTGGCCAAAAATTATGTATAGTTGTTTTGTATATTTTTCATCGTGTATTGTATATTTTTATATGTGTTTAACTGTTAAATTGTCATTTTTAACACATTTTATTACATATTATTGTGTGGAATAAGGGAATGAGTCAAATTTGCCTTTTTTCCTTAAAGTTTATTTATAAAACCATTCTGGTCTCTGGTTGAACTTTCTAAAATTATTTTTTCCAGAGGGCCACATTGACAGTGACATGATTCAAATCAAATTGAAACATAATATTTATTGAATTAGCCTAAACTACATATTTGGTGGACATATTGCGTTATTTTTGACATCACAATTGATGTAATTGTTTTCAATTTATATCCATCATAGGTCACTAAAGAAACATAATTATATTCCAAGGCAGATGACAAAATGACATCTGGTTTGAATATTGTCTTTCAAGTCTGACATCAAAGATTCACTGTAGTTAGTCCTTTGGCTCAGGTGAATTTTTTTAATCAATTTGCTAAATTTCAGTGACATCATGAGGTGCCGTGAATATTGTCATTTTATCTGTGACATCAGAACAGCTGTGGAGAAAACCTGACTGTCGGAGCCAGTCCACTGGTCTGAATAAACAGCTTTAATCATTCCAATCTGCAGTTGAAGTCATTGTAGGCACAAAAATGATGGAATTTTGTCTTTGTGCACGTCTCTTGATTTGGTCACAAGAGACTCTGTTCTAGCGTAACTCAGTCCACTGGTCACGGTGATTAGCCTTTGTTTTTTTCCGTTCTCGGAGATTTGGATTCCACCAATGTGCCTCCACATTTTTCACAGGGAACAGTTATATTGTTATGGCCTTTTTCTGTTGTTTGACATCACAAGACACTGTAGTTAGTCCTCTTTGGATAGTAACAGAATTTCTAAAAGATCTGCAGTGACATCATGAGTGAAATTGTCTTTTATCTGTGACATCAAAGTAGTTTGACCGGACCCTATTTTTTTTCACTCGCCAGAGTGGCCAGTCCACTGGTCTGAATATTTATATTCCACTGGCGACATCAAGGTGAATATTGAACCCTGCTGACATCACAAGACACTGTAGTCAGTCCATTGGTGTGAATATTAAAATTCTACAGTGACATCATAAATGAATATTGTCTTTTATCTGTGACATCACAAGAGACTGTAGCCAGTCCACTGGTCTGAATATTTTCATTCCACTGTGACATCACAAGTGAATATTGTCTTTTATCTCTGACATCACAAGAGACTGTACAGTAGTCAGTCCACTGGTCTGAACATTTATATTCCACCATGACATCACAGGTGAATATTGTCTTTCAAGTCTGACATCACAAGACACTGTAGTTAGTCCTTTGTAGTGAATTTTTAAATTCCACTGTGACATCACAAGTGAATATTGTATTTTATCTCTGACATCACAAGATACTGTAGCCAGTCCTTTGGTGTGAATGTTTATATTCCACTGTGACATCACAAGTGAATATTGTCTTTTATCTCTGACATCACAAGAGACTGTAGTCAGTCCACTGGTCTGACTATTTATATTCCACCGTGACATCATAGGTGAATATTGTCTTTCAAGTCTGACATCACAAGACACTGTAGTCAGTCCTTTCATGTGAATATTAAAATTCTACAGTGACATCATGAGTGAATATTGTCTTTTATCTCTGACATCACAAGACACTGTAGTCAGTCCTTTGGCCTGAATATTTATATTCCACTGTGACATCACAGGTGAATATTGTCTTTCAAGTCTGACATCACAAGACACTGTAGTCAGTCCTTTGGTGCGAATATTAAAATTCTACAGTGACATCATAAGTGAATATTGTCTCTTATCTGTGACATCACAAGACACTGTAGTCAGTCCTTTGGTCTGAAAATTTTCATTCAACTGAACTGTGACATCACAATTGAATATTGTCTTTCAAGTCTGACATCACAAGAGACTGTAGCCAGTCCACTGGTCTGAATATTTTCATTGCACTGTGACATCATAAGTGAATATTGTCTTTCAAGTCTGACATCACAAGACACTGTAGTCAGTCCTTTGGTGTGAATATTAAAATTCTACAGTGACATCATAAGTGAATATTGTCTTTTATCTGTGACATCACAAGAGATTGTAGTCAGTCCTTTGGTCTGAATATTTATATTCCACTGACATCACAAGTGAATATTGTCTTTTATCTCTGACATCACAAGACACTGTAGTCAGTCTACTGGTCTGAATATTTTCATTCAACTGTGACATCACAATTGAATATTGTCTTTCAATTCTGACATCACAAGACACTGTAGTCAGTCCTTTGGTCTGAATATTAACATTCTTCAGTGACATCATGAGTGAATATTGTCTTTTATCTGTGACATCACAAGACACTGTAGCCAGTCATTTAGTCTGAATATTTATATTCCACTGTGACATCACAACTGAATATTGTCTTTCAAGTCTGACATCACAAGAGACTGTCTGAATATTTTCATTCTACTGTGACATCACAATTGAATATTGTCTTTCAAATCTGACATCACAAGAGACTGTCTGAATATTTTCATTCTACTGTGACATCACAATTGAATATTGTCTTTCAAGTCTGACATCACAACAGACTGTAGCCAGTCCACTGGTCTGAATATTTATATTCCACCGTGACATCACAGGTGAATATTGTCTTTCAAGTCTGACATCACAAGACACTGTAGTCAGTCCTTTGGTCTGAATATTTTCATTCAACTGTGACATCACAATTGAATATTGTCATTCAAGTCTGACATCACAAGAGACTGTAGTCAGTCCTTTGGTCTGAATATTTATATTCCACTGTGACATCACAAGTGAATATTGCCTTATCCAATGAGGAGAGAGAACGGCATGAAGGGCTGTGTGTGCAGCCAAGGGGTGCGCGTGAATGTGGTTGACGTAGGGACGAGGACCAATAGATGCATGATGAGGGCGGGGGCTGCTAACTCATGGTGCGTTCAAGGAAACTCGTAACTTGTGTTTTTCCGACCTGTGAAGTCATACCGGTTCGATCTGGTATGAGTTCACGGGTCGGAAGTTACGAGAGGCCGTTTTAGTGCACTTTCACAGGCAACAGGACGGTAAAAACATGAGTTAAAGGTTGCCTGGAACGCTACAAAGTCGTAGTTGTGACTTGAAGCCGTAACTTACGGTTTCAAAAGCCTGCCTTGAACGCAGCATTAGCCAAAACGACCAGATCGCTGATATCTGCTTTAATTTTTTAAAATTGATTGACAGCCCTATGTAGTATATATAAATACTGACATGTTGAACACTCAAGTTATTCATTGTTTGAGAAACATAGCTGTTGTGTCTGCCGAAATGTAGAAGCTGTGAGTAGGAAGTACAGACAGAAAAGACACACAAATAAGTGTCAATAAGAGACAGACATTATTAAAATCTTGTAATACCAAAATTGCTGCACATTATCTTATAAATGTATAGCTCTGTCTTCACTTTTCAAATATTTGTTGCGCCCAGCCATTATAGCAAAACGTGTATGAGAATAATTTTTCTAGCCCATAAAGAAAGTTCAGATAATAACCTGTGAAAACAGTTCTGCCTCTGCCTCTGTTTTGTCATGGAAACATTATCAGTGTGCAGACAGTAATCACTGCTGCAGCAAGAACTGATGTTATTTACCACAGCACTGAAACTGGAGGCAATACAAGAGAGGAATGGTAACACAGACAGTACCAAACACCAGATATTTAATAAAAGTAGCCAGATCATAGTCCATCACTCTCATATTATTGTTAATAAAGTGTCGAGTCCCATCAGTTTTCAAGACAGGTGTGTGCAAATAAAACATTTATAAAAGTGAACCAAACAAATATCTGATCTAAATTTTACATTATTAAAATTTCACTGACTCTTTATAAGTAAATGTAAGTCTTGCTGTACTGCTGTGCGTGTGTGCAATTACAACTGTAAAGTGGCTGTTAAGGCCCAGGAGAGTTACTTTTCGTGAATTAACTTTTCTGTACAGTATGTACTGTAATTCATTACTGTTTGGTTAGCATGATATACTGTATGCTAGCTATGTAGTATCAAATCTATCCACAGCAAATGATGACATGCACTCAAAAACTGGAATGGCCAAATAAATGATATACTTGCGGGTAACTGTACAAAATGCTTTGCTACTGTATGACCACAATAGCAATTGCAATAACCTGCCAGATTTAAACCAGTGCCTTCACAGCCCCACTGACAGTGTTAGGGAATGTTAACAGAGGATTATTGGAGTTTGAAGTGTGCTGACATTGGGGAAATTGGTGCATGACAAGGCCAAATACTCTACTGCCGTTGTTTGTTTGTGCAATTTGCCAACACATACCAAAAGATAGGCTGTCATACACACCCCTAGGCACACATTACGTGCTTTAACTCTCTTATACACACAGTCACACAGTTGTGGAAAGACACATGCACATGCACATGTGTACATGAATGCAGTTTCACACCAACAGAGATACGCACACTTGTACGCAAAAGCAAACTCAAAGAGAGCCAAGTTAACAAGGTAAACATATGCCTCATCATTGCACATGCAGTTGGAAATGCATGTGAACCCACACATTCTCTATTTCTCTCTCAAACACATGCAAATACACACACACACACACACACACACACACACACACACAATGACAAACACACTGTCCCCCTGCAGCCCAAATCCTCATGGCCTGTTTAGAAAAGCCACTGCTTTCCAGTAAATCCTGAAAAAGCTAATCCTAGAACATCAACAAATGCAATTTTCAGCTTAGCATAAAACACATGCAAGTGGAAGGCAACCTCTCCTCACTCTCAAAATGAGAATATGTGTGTGCAAGTGGGTGTGCGTGCGCTGCAGGTATAATCAGTCAGGTAGAAATGAAGGGGTGTAGTTGAGGAGGCGGATGGGGTTAAGAAGGTCAGTCATGTTAGTTTCCAAGCTTGGAAAAGAAGCAGGGGTGTGAATGATGCAATATCGGGCTTACAGTATATAATACCAACTGACAATGTGTGTGCTCTCTATATCCTGAAGTCAGTGAGGTCAAAACCTCTCAAACACTGATAATCTGCTACAAAATACTTAAGCAAAGACCATGACAAACTCAGACATGCTTAGGGAGAGCAGAGGGAAAATTTATTTTTAAGGCAAAAGCAAGCAGGTAGTGATAGAAGAATTAGGACCTGGGATGGAAAGGACATCTCAAGACAACATCTGCAGATGATGTAGTTACTATACAGGAAATGTAGTTTGTGTCTGTGGTTGAGAATCACAGACTATGCCCTTCATTTTGATTACACCCTCCCCCATTATCCATTCACTTATTTTCAAACAGAGTACTGTGTACTGGAGAGTTTCCCAGCATATGGGAAAGTCCTCTATACATGGTGACAAAAAGCATATTCAGGACAAGAATCAAACTGCATGCAGGCTGTGGAGAATAAGATGTGGCACCAATACAAAATGCAAAGTACAAAAAATATCTAGCAGTGGGGGCTGGTATAATCAAAGGTTCTCTGAAATGTGGCACATAACCCCAGCCTTTTCTTTTCACAGAGTGCTCTAGTCTACAGTACATCAACAGAGAATGGTTCAGCATAACGTTATTTTTGCATTACCGTATTTTCTCAGACTGGAGTCAGCATTTTGCCCACCCACATAAACGGAATGAAATCATATTTCAGATGGACTGGCTTAGTAGACGCTGCAAGAGTGAGGGAATTTGTGTATATTTGTGGCCATGAAACTGTCCCAGGGAATAAGCTTCAGGGTCTTCTAGGGCTACATTTGTGTTTGTGTGGGTGTGTATATGATTGTGTATCTCAGTGTGTGTCTGGCCAGATAAACATTAATCATTAGTCTCACCATATGGCGTCCACAGTACCCTAAAGCCCCAACAAGAGTCACACTCTCTCTATGACTATTAGCATTTTCTAATTCAAGGTGATTTAAACATCCCTGCGTGTTGTGAGACCTCTGGTAAAGACTTCCTGCCTCGAATGATTCTTTTAACCTGACCCTGCAGTGAGTTCCAACACATGAAAAGGGTCACACCACGTTCAACCTGGTGCTGTCTCATGGGCTGCCTGTCGGTGTAGACAAGATCTGTAGCAGCGCTTGCATTTCTTATCACCTGCCTGTTTTGTTCTCTGTTACTGTCTCCTGCTCTGTTGTTGCAACTCGTCCTGCTGCTCATCGTTACCGTGTTCTTAACTCTAACACTACACTGATACTTTCCATGGCTTTCGATGAGTTTGTAAGTTCATCTATGGATGAGTTTGGTTCTCTTTGTCCTGAAGAGCTTGTAGATCTCTGAAAGGAGGTGGAAGAAGGACAAGTTACACATGTGTTTTAGAATATTCTGGGACTGTCTATTTAGTACGCTGTAAAGACTTCTCCAACCTTGTCTCAAACAACATTGATAGGCCAAAGGTTTTGTTCAAGGCTTTGGACTCCCTTGTAAACCCATATGCATCACCGACCCCATTGTACCTTCACCTTCTCTTTATAATGATTTTCTTGACTCCTTGTTGGTGCAAGGGGGGTGGCTGGGTGCAGGCTGGGTGGGTGCAGAGCAGCACAGTCTCCGCCCACCAGTCAGAGGTGCATTGCCTGCAGCTTGTGCAGAATGCAGCTGCTTGTCTTCTGACAGGCACAAAGAAACGGGAGTGCATAACCTCAGTTCAGATCCTGATGTTTGTTTTCAAAATTTTGTACTTGGCTGAACTTTTACATGTTGTTGTACACAGACCAATCAGAGCTCTGAGGTCTGCAAATGAACTGAACCTGAACCAGAGATTCTGTTGGTTTTTAAGTCCTCTCTTGAAGGGATAGTTCACCCAAAATTCAAATTTCACTCATTTTCTACTCACCCTCATGTCGGTTAAGGTTTGGGAGAAGTTTCAGAACCATCCGTGCCTTTTTGGAGTTACAGGGGGGCTCCGCGCAGCACTGCATTGCCAAATGATGGTGGGGAACGGGGCTCACTTTTCTTTGTGCAAAAAGACACACCAAAAAAACTCACAGGCAGAGCAGTGAACTGAGATACTTGGAGCTTCTGCTACAAACAAGCTTAAAATATAGACTTATTTAATTTTTTTCGGAACAATTTCTCATTTTTGGGCTTTAATACAAGGGGGGACATTGCGACGAGCAGCATGGAGGTATTTGGATGTTTTTTGGTGTGCCTTTTTGCACAAATAAATGTTTCTCTGCAGAGTTGCTGTTCCTATTGATAGTTTTCAGTCACGTACTTGCCAGTGATCTTGCAGTCAAAAACAACATTCCAAAATGGCGGTGCAGTGAAAACACTCTCTGGGTATGGGGCCGAGCTGCAGCAGACAAAGGCATTGGAACATACTGTTCCTCAGGTATAAATGTTTAGGTCTCGCCATTCTCGGGGTCTTTCCTTTACCATCACTGCTCGGGTGAGGACCTACCTTTCCTTGCAAGGAAATAAAAACTTTGTTGGCCAGCAGAAGTCTCTATTTCATTATTCACCAACAATGAACTGCTAAAAATTTACATGACACTCTGAAGCTGTGCAGCCTGTGCACTTAATAAAGTAAAAGTCCATCTTAGTATTTCAATGTTTTATTGCCTTTTCTCTATTTTACAACTGCAGTTGTCAGTCATGTGAACTTTTTCTGTATATTTCTCAGACATTGTAAGTTTAATTATGTACTTGTGTGTTGGATCAGTTTATTTGATTACTACATCCAGACTTAATGAGGGAGATGATATCATCATCATTATTATTATTATTATTATTATTAATTGTGTTGCTGTAGTAGTAGTCGTAGTATAAATTCTGTTTGTGAAAACACTCACACTGCCTGCGGGTCTGGAAAGAAATCTGCTGCACTGGAAGTGGTGCATTTTATGTATCATGTATCTACTTGAAATAAACAGAAGATGAAAAATGAATGCTCAGCCTCCATGGCTGCACAGAAAAAGAAAACAGTGACAGCTGCACAAACACAAAAGTGGCAGACAATCCACAGAAAAGGTGTGCAGTGCATTACTTCCCGACTGTTTGCCTGACAAGTGGCTGTTAAATGGTGTCACCACAAAAAAAACCAAAAAAAAATATGGTCCTCAATGAATCTTTTCTCAGAAATTCTGAGGCCAGCAAATCCATTTAAGAACTTCTCTTTGGTTTTAACAATGTGAACATTCATTCTGTTTCAGGCTTTAGTCCCGATTGAACGGAAATATCCGTGTGTGTGTGTGTGCGCACGCATTGGGGAGGAAAAGGAATGAAACAATTTTTTTAAGGTGCAGTGAAACAGTATCTGTCTGAAAGAGACACATACTGTACTGCATGCGTGGGTAAACATTGTTTGTGTGTGTGTGTGTTTCTGCCAGTCGTAACAACCTAATGAGGAGAAATCTTTCAATTTTTTAGAAGAATTAATAATAGTGAGCACTGACGCATTTGTACTTGTGTTTCTGTCTATGTGTTTGATAAATATATCTTTACTGAAGGCGATACGTGTATGTGTGTGTTTGTGTGTGTGTGACCCAGACTGTGCCCGGGCCTAGTTAAACAGAAATAGCTACAAGAGCAATAACATCCCCGGCTAAGCAGCAAGGGATTCAATTCCCGAGTCATTTTACAAAAGCGTGCTGTGATTGAGTTGCTCTGCCCATTGAATTCAGTATTTAATTTCCTCAAGGTCCCAAGAGCCATGTCTCTGTTTCCAATTTCTCCTCCTCATGAGATCACGATGAGGGACTAAGTGAAGGGCTTTCTCTTTCTTTTCTTCCCTTTTTTTGGTCTTTCTTTCATTGTGTAATGCTGAGCACTTACGGTTGGATAAGAGGGGACAGGTTAATGAGTGGTCTTGGTGTAGTAACACTTTCCATTATCATCATTTCTCTCCTCCCTCTTTCCACTGTTATAGCATTTATCAGTTTGAATTTGTTTTTGCCATCCCTCACCTCACACTGACACTCCCTCCTCCTCTTTCACACACTTCCTATAATCTGAATTCATCTCTCTATTATATTTGCACGAGACAAAATACCAGCAGATGTTACACAAATGTGAATGATGAAACCATAATTACAATGACATTTAAAGATCCAACAACCTATAAACTTAAATATGCAAATTAACAGAAACATGGTTAGTGTGAGGTACTATTATGTAAATAATTACCATATTAGTTGTATTTGATTTCAGCAGTGCAAAAAAAATCATAAGCAAATGCTCCTTAAACAAAATCAAAAATAAAAGCAGATTTGTTAAAACATCTATAGCAGAATCAAAGTATTTCAAAAACTGTTTGTTCAACCAACTTCCTGTATTGCAAAGAGTTTTAAAGCCTGAACAAGTCACATTTTCCAATCCCATCTCCAAAATTATCAAAACAGAAAATAACTTCTCATAAAAAGACTCAAGAACATTAAGAATGCAGGAGAGCATTTCGGCAACTATAATACCCCTTTTCCACTGGCCAAAAAATCAGTTTAAACCCGGGTTTAAACAAGTTTTTTGAAAGAATCGGCTTTTGGTGGCAGTGGGAAAGGCGTACCGACCCGTGTCGACTTAAAATTGACTTTTATCAGCTTTTCGGTTTGCAGTGGGAACGCCAGACCTGGGTCAACCCGCTAATTTATGTGATGACGTTGAGCGTTACGCCACGTCATCGCGCCGGTTGTGTTTCACACTTAACAAAACAAAGCTCTGCTCTCAGGACAGTCTGTTTAACTGACGTGTTGTGCTGCGGACGAACCATCATGGAGCTTGGCTCCATCTAGATAAATGCAAACATTTTTGTCTTTATTGAAGAGGATGTTCTCTGTGTGACCCTGGTCGATAGTATTGAGCAGAAGCCAGATGACTGCTAATAAACCAAAAATGAAAACACAAATGGCTATTCAATCACCAGAGGAATGTACTGTAATTGATTCACACTCTATAGGATATACCTTAAAGTCATTACCCATCCATACACATGCACTGATAATTGGCATTCAATCACAATAGGCATTAACTGCGTTAAAAGTGCCACAGAGTCAATTATACAGTAACTGAAGAGAGGCACAAACAACCTCCATGAAAGATGAGTAGGCTAATTGAATAAGAAGAAATCATTTTAATATCACCTTTATTCTTCTGCTGCTTTGATTCCTCAGACAAAGGGTTTCAGTTCCCATAAGAAGCAGGCCCCCTAAGGGCTGTTTGCTCAACAAACAGTCACTATTTTGTCTTTAATATGACTTCCTGGAGAGAGAAATGATGAAAGGCAGAGATGTGAAGGTTTTGGTATCGCAGTTTACCTTGTGATCCTTGAGTCGCAGCGTAAGCACAGCACCAACTTTCTGCAGTGCAAAGTACCAATTCAATATCAGGGTACATTCAATTAAATTTTCCCCACCCAGGTGATACAGAATTCTACCACAGAGACTGGTGTGAGTTGTTTCATTATGCTAAATCATAATAACATAACAAAAGAAACGATATATAGCCGTCTATGTTACAACTGGGGGAAAAAAAATGCAATGCAATAACGTGAATGTGAAAAAAAGAGGATTTATTATTAATGAACAGTAATTAAGTATATCAACATAACCTGGATTTACTGAACTAAGGATGCTCATGTGTCCTTTAACTAGTGCAGGGTAGTGTGCGTTCAATGTCTAAAAGTACTAATTGTGCATTGAATGGGCATCAAACCAAGGGAACATGGCTATGTGGTACCATTCTTGATGATGGATGTAGTATGAGCCTTTGAACAGAATATCATAGTGCAAGGCTCACATTTAACTTAAAAAAAAAAAAACCCACAAAAAAACTGACAATTGCAAAAAGTCAAGTGATGATGATCGCAGAAAAGAGAAGAGAGAGAACATGATTTCCCCCCCTATTGGAGTGGATGGTGCTAAATTAGCACTAGCACTGTCACAGTGAGAAAGACATGTAGAGTTTCCCCAGTCCTCAAAATGTTCTCCAGTTGCCACACAGTGAAGCTACTATTTCTAGCATTTTGCAAGATTTGGATGGCTCATCAATAACAAAAACATAGTTATTGCATTGCCACTGGTTAGATCTAAGAGATCTTTATGTGCCCAGTTGAGGGCTGGGATTCTCCCTCTGGCAATAGAAGTAGGTAGGTTTAACTCAGTACCTGAGGAGGGTAGACTATGCACATTTTGAAATGTAATCGAGGATGAACTGCATTTTATGTTTCATTGTCCATTGTATGACGAAGCCAGACAGTTTTTATTTCAGAAAATGTAAAATGTGAAGCCTGAGTTGTTTTGGGCTGATCATGAGGTAAAGTTGGAATGGTTATTCAGAAAAGAAGTCTTTACTATGGCTAGTTTCATAAAAAATATTATATATATTATTTGAATTCCATGTGGTTTTTGTTTTGTCTGTACTCTGATGATTTTGTTTGTTGCCTAAATATGAAATGTGTCTTGTAAGCCCTTATAGGTACTTAAATACATATAAATTCATTAATTCAAATATAATTCATGTACAGTAAATAGATTATATGATAATAATGGCTCAGATCTATATGGCACTTTTCATGGTACTCACGCACACCAGAGGTGGTAAGCTCCGTCTGTAGCCACATCTGCCCTGGGGCAGACCAAACATCACATACTCATTCACATGAGGCAAAGTGTGTTGCCCAAGGACACAACAGCGAGTGGGATGGAGCGGGGTTCAAACCACTGGACGACCTACTCTACCTCTTGAGCCCCTCAGAAATGCCCATCCTCTTGCCGCTAACCAGCTGACATTACTAACAGAGCCAGGGCTGGAGCCTCCTCCAGTGGAGTGATTGTCACTGGTGATTTTGCTAGTTTTAATTACACACTTGCTTACGTGTTGTAAGAAACTTGAAGAATTGATTTGACCTCGTGATTGCGGTAGAAGGTTTCTGTGGCAATGCGTTATTAGGCCAGGTCAGCTGGGAATAAAGGAAGATGTAGTCCATACTGTAGGTCCAACAGGACCAAAGCAACATTTATTCCCTCACATGTGTGAAAATCAAGTAAGCATATTCAACCAGTATTTACAGTATTAAGCCCATGTTGTTGCACCATTAGCCGTGGAATCCAATAACAGTTTAGAAGGGATAGTCCATTATTACAAACAACATACATCAGTCCAACTCAATACAACTTCACCACAGCCCAATGAGCTTTATATCTTTTATTGATCAAACTATGGACAGTCAAAGCGGTAGAATGACGCCAGCTGTTCTCACACTTTTTCTCTTTATTAGATATCCCAGATGCTACTTTCACTTAATTTTAGGTTTATGACTGTCTGCCTTCAAAATCAACTCAAATCTACCATTTCACAATATTGCAGCAATGAATTCCAACTCCAAAAACATTTAATTTTTATCCAAGCTTTGGACAAAACCCCACTGCTGTCCCTGACATGTCATTACTGAGTATAGTATAAAACCTTGTTTCCCTAATAGAGTTATCCAGTGTTGTAGAGATAGGCACCTGGATTAGAAATGCCAACACAACAAACAACACAATCTCTACCTGAAATTTACCAAAAATAAGGAAGAAAGTAATTATTATTCATAATTAACACCACTCATGATATAATCATCATTATGTTCATTTACATCGGTGTAATTTAGTTGTATCATAGAGTGCTATGAAATGTTTATGTTGCTTTACCTCATATCCAAGTTTTATTGTGGGCATATTACAATTATGTAATCTCTATCTCAGAGTGTTAGTTTCGCTCAGTTCATCAGACCAGCCAGTTCATTTTATACCAGCTCAGTGAATCAGACATGAGAAGGTTCAAACTCAGAAACTCTCCCCATTACTACTCCAGACACCTGAAAGCTTATGCCGTGCTCTGAGCAGCCATCTCTGTGTTATCATTATCTTGCTCCAGTGAAGGTGAGTTTAAAGTGCCATATTATCATTGAGAGAGAATTGATTCAGGGGGGCGGGCTTGGCCTCAGCTGGAGTTGGAAAGAACCACATTTGGGCTTTGATAGCTGCTAATAACAGGGTCTGAATTTAAGAAAGATATTTAGGTGTGTGATGTGTTTTCATGATGTCAATTCACATTTTCCAGGATCTGCTTACATGGGCCAGGGACACCAATGGTGCAAGATGTATAATTGGCTAATGGGTGTGCAGAATCCAGGGTGGCAAGAGAAGGTAATTGGATGATATGACTTTGAAAGTAGCTGTAATTGGCTAACATCAGAAGTGCAAATCAGAGCGGCTAGATTGTAATTGTTAGCTTTGACTTTAGAGGCAAGGGCAGGGGATAGAAACTAATTAGTTTAAGGTACTTTGGAACCCTAGGTGTGCTCGTAATCAGCTCAATTTGATTGAGGACAGAGATTGGAAAGGTTTTTAACTGGCTTGGGTCCCGTTCCAAATAGCGCCACAATACTGACCATTCCTTTGTGTTAGTACTGTAGGAACCGTCCCTCTCCTCAGTTTCTTGCCTTGGCCCTAACTGCAAAGAAATGGCAGTATTATGACTCAGTGAAATAACCATTAAGATCTTACAGTACTCTGACTAGAAAAAAATATGTATTTTAGACTTCTTAAGAATTAAAAATCATAAGGCCAAAACTGATATATAGAGAGTAAAACAACAATAATTATTATAACATTTTTGCATAATGATTTCATCAGTTATTCTTCCATTCACATACGACCTGAGATCTCAAGAGGCCTTTGCTTGCTTCAGTTCAACTATGTCTGCTCGTGGCAGTTTTCATTTATTGATTGACATTTTTCTGGAATAGCATATTTAAGCAGCATCTGCAGAGAGAAAAACAACACAACTGTCTGTATAATTCTATAAAAAAACCTTTAAACCAACTTTCACCTCCAAACTGCAAAATGTCTGAGCTGGAGATCTCAATACCTGACTCTAAAAAAGGGGTAAACTACTACCTCCTAATGAACATCGTTATCTCCCCTTAGGCTGTGTATCAACTGGGCTTCTCTAATATGTTTTGAAGCATTTCTGCTAAATAACTGTGATGGAGTGGAGGGTCAACAAAAAGCCCAGAACAGAGATATCAACAGAGAAATCAGATAAATCAGCTAAAAGGGGAGGTCTTCCAAAATAGTTTTCCAATAATTTCAAGGGTATGTGGTGGAGAGCATCCTCACATTCTGCATCACAGTGTGGTGGAAACTGCTCTGCTGCTGACAAGAAGAAGCTGTGGAGAGTGGTCAAATCTGCCCGGAAAATCTTGAATTGCAGCCTCCCCTCTGTCGAGGACTTATGTCAGCAGGTGCAGGAACAGAGCTTCCTACATCATGAAAGACCTAACCCATCCAGCAAATTGACTATTCGTCCCCATCCCCTCAGGCAGAAGGCTGGGGAGTCCAGCTTCTTTCCAGAGGCCGTATTGAAAAACTCACTGCCTCAACCTCTGCCCCCCTTCTGCTGCTGCTGCTGTGGACTGTTTGCTGTTTTTTTCACATTTTTTATGAGCTACTGGGACCTGAATTTATTCTCTTCACATGAAAGCATCTTAGAAAGGCAGTAAATGAACAATAAATTTGATTGTGTAATATTAGACAAATGTCGACATTTGACAATTGACAGTGCTCCAGTTTTTTGATGTGAGTAAAATGTATTATTTAATTTAAATGTAAACTCTAATTAGCAGCTATGACTTTCTTTGCTCACCACACCTGGCTTGTTAGCTTACCTCGTTAACTAGCTAATCAGCCAGCAAATGATTCGGCCTTGGAGCAGGATACCCAGCTGTACTAATGATGCTAACGGCATTAAACTGGCATTCACCAATAGCTGCACTCACAACCCACCTCATCAGAAGCCTGTGGGTGGTGTTGATCTATGATACTATCTTGGCTGTCTTATAAGCAGAAACACTAACATTTCAGTTTACCTGATTTACAGTAGCAACTCTGTTGTAGCCTGTTTGAATATTCACTCTGTCTCCCCTTCACGTCTACTAAAGTTTGCATAGGCTATTGTTTCTATTCACCCGCTGAACCTGCAGATTCACTGGTCAGAGTTCATCTTCAACACAAACTAGTATCATTGTGCACTTAAAGCCGATAGAGGCAGTGATGCACTGTGTTTAGAAATACAGAAGTTGTGGCGCATGCTTATACTCATTACAGTATCTGAAGTGGAAATGTGGCATCACATCTATTTTCAGGGCTAAGTGCAAAGCAATTTGGTTTATCAGAAAAAGAGGCTTAATAGGCTGCAGTCAGTGAAATTACCCTTTTTAAAGGCATTCAAGACCTTTAACAAACAAGCTTAGCTGTGGCTACAATAATCAGGTCAATATTTGAGAAAGATTTAATGATAATGAGGTTATGAAAAACCTCTGAAATGGCTCCAGTTTTACAGATAAGAATTAGACACAGTCTCTATCCTAAATCTCCTGAAACTTTCCTTGCAGTCTCAAGACCTTCAAAAACTTCCTACTTAGGAAGATGTGTACCACTCTTTCCCTCTGGGTGGAAAGTGTAAAAAAGTCAATTTGCTTTGAAGCACGGCAAACTGACTGCAGTGAATGAATTTGCGTGTGCGTGCATGTGTGTATGTGTGAGAAAGAGAGAGCGAGAGAGAGATGGGTAATCCTTTTCACATCGCAGCGGAGTGTCATTGACTGTCATTGACAGAGCAGAGCAGATACCCCAGGCCACTGCACTCTTCCCATGGTGGCCGATGTACCTACACAACAACTGTAACAACAATAACAACGACATCAAGCTGCTCTCGCTCTTTGAGCCTGACAAGAACAGTTACTGGAGGGCATTCCCATTGCCCCTCTGTCAAGGTGACTTTTGTGTGTGTGTGAGTGTGTGCATGTGTATGAGTGAGGGAGACCACAAAAGACATGATGTTCACATAGGAATGAAAAAAGGGAGATTGAAAAAACATTGATTGGATGCAACGGAATTCTTACATTTTCGTGTGGACTTTTTCAACATAAATACGTTTCTTTATTACTTCTTCATTTGTGACATAATGCACTACTCAGTTCCAGATTTGCAGCATATGGTCCAGAGTCCAGAAAAATATGTCAAACTGCACTGGCACAATTGCTACTATTTGCCAATTATTGGTGTAGTCACTAACGGCATGAATGGCTTTTTATTCTGTCACTGCAATGTCAAGTAAATGGTGGGATATTCGTCACAAGAATGTAAGTAGTGTCACACCGCTCATCAACTATTGTCTAGTTAAATTTTACTGTGTTCAACACAATACAACAGGGTTCCTCGAGGGCCACTGCCTTGCATGTTTTAGAAGTTTCCTGCTACAACACACCTGATTCAAATGAATGGCTCGTTATCAGGCCACTGCAGAGCTTGATGACGAGCCACTCATTTGAATCAGGTGTGTTGTAGCAGGAAACTTCTTTTAATATGCAAGGCAGTGGCCCTCGAGGACCGGAACTGGGGAACCCTCCAATACAAGATACAAGAGCTAATTTAAATCTACATGCTGTTTTTATATATCTATGAATGTTTTTATGATTTGTGTACTACAAATAAATATTGGAACGAAATCAAAGATTTCATTTTTATTCTGTCAACAACATGCATGCCTTATGTGCAAGCTTAGAGTGAAATAGCAATAACAGCCAATTCGAGATTAGCTTAAATGCATCAGCTTTATTAAAAATATGCAAAAAATGAAAGCAAAGTGTGCTTGGTAAAATAATACTCAATATACGTAGGCTACTATATCACAATGTGATATAGTGTCTTAGTAATGTAATGTCTTGCACTGTCCTGTCTATGGTATGTTTTGTATAATGTAAAACTCACAATAAAATCTTAATATAAAAAAAAAAAAACTATATCACAATGTAACAAAACATTTAGAAGGAGCAACTCATGTAGAAAAATCTTTTAGAAGATGACTTCAGTAAAGATTAATAAATGCAACACTTTTTTTTTTTAAAGCATAAGTAGAAGTGGGCAGGAAGTATGCCTCTTCAAATTGTGGAAGTAAATCTGTGTGTTAAGATGGTGACAAATACAGACAGTACAGACTATGGAAATAGATGATGACAAACAAAACAAGTAAAAACCGGATAGAGGTTCATTTTTTACTGATAATACATCTACATTTGGACATGATGTTCTTATTCAAAGTGTTCTTTTTGATTATATTTTTCTTTATTGTTATGCTAATGCCACTGTACCTGCAAGTTGGATTCAATGAAGTGGGAGTGGCGGGTTGTCTTGCCACCATTTCCATGAGTACTACTCAGCTCAATTCGACTAAACTCTTCTTGTTTTTTTTGCTTGGATAGTACCAACCTTATACCTTTTTTTTGGAGTGCCTCAGCTGCGGTTCCAAACGAGCTAAGCCGATACAAGAATGTGACATCAACCAAATGCCGACCACTGATTGGCCAGAGTGTTGTCACTGGAAGAATCACAAGCGTGATGTCCTACCTAAGAATCAAACCTGCAATTTTTAATAACACACCAGCAACAGCGACCACTGCTCTGAACTGTGACTGTTGTTATTCTTTCACGTGAGTTAAATGGCACACAACATCGCCATCTCTCTTTCAGGGATGGTGTAGTGATGATGAGTAAGTTTGTGTTGTGAATTAACGAGTGTTTGTGGTGAATGAAACTTGAAGTCCTATAGTTGTGTGGCTATGATACGTGCATCAGTGCTTGTATAGACGTTTTTTTTCATAACCACATTTTGCAACAATTTCATCACAAAGTTGATAGTTGAATCAGACCTCTCTTAATCGAATCATCGAACAGTCAACTATTTGAGGTCACCCCTAATAAGATGTCAAATAATTTTCTTCAGTTGAACTCAAACAATACTCAGATCCTTTTTTGGGGGGTTGCAGTTCTTGTTACAGTAAAACAAATTCAGCCATCTGCTGGTTCTGTCAGATGCTTCTAAGCCTTCAGTAGAAAATCTTTGATGTCTGGTTTGACACACAACTACAGTATGTGCAATCATGCCATGACTGTCTTAGCACTATTTCTACAAATGTTCATCTTAGCTAGAAGGGATAGAGAGTCATGATGTTGCAGATTGATTTGGTTCAAATGTCAGAAGGATCAATTTGCTGTTTGGGTAGTTGAGCAAAAGAGTACACAAAGTCATCCTGTAGGCCTATGACTTGGTTTCCTGCACATGATCCTCTTGGTCTGACCCAAGTCTTTGAAGCAGAATTTAAACAAACATCTGAATACGGGTAACATGCAGCTGCTAATTGGGGGCCTTGGTGGTACATGGAATTAGCATAGAGACTCTCTGGATCAGTGTCAACAGAGGAGTAGATGGTAGAGACAGCTTCAGGTGACCTCTCAACCTGGTGGTCTTCAGTCCTGATTTCCTCATATTCAACATCCTTAGAATGGAAATAATGAGAAAATACTGTTGTAAAAAACACTGAAAACACAGTCATACAGTCATCATACATGAGGTGTAAACATTTCAATTATACCACATAGCAACATGATTAACAAAACCATTCTATGAGCAGCAAAATGTAATGTTTAAAGGGAAACAATGAAATATTTATAGTATTTCACATTTTTGTTCAATAATTCATGCTAATTAACACACAAAGTTGCATTGCATGCTGTGAATACAGAACATACCGAAGCTGAGATGTATTTGAAAGGACTTCAAGTTGCAGTAGAAGAGTGAACAGAAAGTGCATATCACATGAACTCCATAAATAAAAATTAAGACAATTACCTCTTGTGGCAAACCAGCATTTGACACTTAAAGAAAACAAAAGACAGTATTTGTAATCATCTTTCATGGAGACTTGATGTTGTATATGCAATGTGTGTGGTGCTGTGTAGGTGTTACTGTACAGTACTTAGTTGTTTCTTCTTAATCATCCTCATAAACAGCAGCAGGACCATGGTTATGGTTATTAAGACGATGAGACCCATAAACAGATATGTTACACTTTCTGGAAACAGGAAGAGCAAAACAGCTGAAAAAAGCATCACCACACACCACAGGTTATGCCTCACCATACAGTATGGTAACTTGTCTTCATACAGAATTGATTTAGCTATTCATTACAATGCGGAAACCATTCAGGTAATCATTCTACTCAATTTCTGCCAATAATGGGAATAACAGCATTATAAAATAACAGCGTTAAAGAATAGTAGCGTAATCAAAAAAGTAACTGTAACAACACTGTTACCTTTACTGACAATAAAATATGCTGTTTCGCCAATACTTGACTCAAGAAGTCTATCAGAAAACAATATATCAGTTTAAGTGTAGGACGTCATTATTTTTGGTTCATCAACTAGTTGGAAAAAGACATTGATCTGGAATTAACAAACTGGCTTAGTATTCCTCCACATAGGCAGGCTTCACGACGTGCTGTATCCCACACTGTAACACACTTTTGTCTTGTAATTAATCCTTGTAATTAATTACTTTTATCATGTAGCCTAAAACTCAGTTACTTTTTGAGGAAAGCAACTGACTAATTACTTTTCAAAGCAATGTTCCCAACATTGGTCTCTACTAATTTGCTATTACTACAAAATAGAAACATGTATAAATATGTATAATATAATACACATTATTATTTGCATTATATTACATTATTTTTATTATATTGACTATAAAAAAAGTATTATATGACTACATTGCAGTGGTATGGACTCTACATTGCAATTTTAGTTAAATACATACATACCAGCTCCTGTTGTCGTTGATCTAGTGGCTGCTGTTGTAAGGGTTGGGTATGACACATTAGTGATAATGTATGAGCTGCTGAGTGAACTAGTGTAGCTGACAGACACAGTTGACCCCACAGTGACTCTTTCAGTGGTTGTTTTGGGACCTGTAAGCAATATCAGTAATCATTAATCAGATATTATTACTGTTCAAATAAAAAAAGTGAGCGCAAACTTACCATCTATAACTTTAAGATTCACCTCTATAAATCGATCAAAGAAAAATTTCTCTAATCCACAAATAAGGTTTTGTGAGTCTGACGCAGTGAGACCAGTAATAGTCACAAACAAGCATTTTCCTTTGTTGTGGATTTGTATTCGGTTTTTATGTTTAGTCTCTCCAGGTCCTGCTTTGATGAGGACATCTCTGCATGGACTACGACAAAGATATTTAACATAAGATGTTGTATCAAATGAAGTTCCCCAGTCTGAGCAAATGAAAGTCACATTTTCCCCAACATGACCGACCTCAGAAAGAGTTTTCATCCCCAAAAGAGTAGGAGCTGAAAGTGAAAATCAAGGAAACAAATGATGAAACAGACTAATCAAGTAAAACAAATACATTACATCGAAAATTCACATCATCCAACAGCTAGCAGCTACATTAGAGGCAGATGAAGATGATAAATAATAAGATAATAAATGTGTATAAACTCACCAAGAACAAGTAAAGAGTAAATGTACCGCTCTATCATGATGAAAGTAAGAAGCAAAGAGCAAACAACAAAATAAATTGGGCCAAACCACAACCGGTTTCACAGTCTCGTCTGTCTTCTCCTCTCAGACTTTCAAACATCACAGCTCATCCTTTCCTTTAGTCACATACCCCGCCTCCCACTCACCAACCCACAACCCTCAGATACAACTGAAAATTAAGGTGAACGTTCCGTTATTATCTCATAGCGTGGTGGTTGTGCAGCTCACGTGTCCACAACAGCGTTTTTGAGTTGTTGGGTTGTGTATTGGATGAGTTTGATGAGGGAAACCAAGAAATTCCCTTAGCCTCCATAGCATCGCCCTGAGCTCCGCTCCGCTGTACTCAAATTTCGGCCGGAAGACACTACAAAAAGATTTTATTTTTCATAGCCAAAATTTAAGCTTTCAACAATTTTCTCTGTAAAATTACACTACAAAATCAGTGCACCAGTAGCATTATTTTGGGAAGTCATCAGTTCATGCATTCATAAACAGATGATCCTTTTTTCCTATCCGTAGAATTATTGTAGCATTTCTGCATGCTTGCTAACATCAAACAGTAAACTTAATCAAAGATGAAAATAAGCAGAGCTGTAGCTAGAACAGAGCCGTTGCTATGATTACTCACTGAGAACACAGCGTGCCGGCTTTTGAAATTTGTTTTCATGCCTTTTGTGGCGTGCTTGGGAAGCCATGCAATTGCATATTTCTTCTTTTGCATCTCCTTGACCACCTTGGAACATTCAGGACATTCTGGCCTACAACCAGCCATCACCACACTAACAGATAATTCAGTCCTCCCACATCAATACCGTTCACAATTATACCTCTGGTGATGAAATGACCATAAATCTGTCAGCCATTCATGGAAATAGAGCACCTTATCTCACCTCCACCTCTCCACCACCATTCTGCCTCTTTCCATTTCATCTCCTCGCTCCTCCTTTCTAAACCATTCTCCTCTCCTCTGTAATGTGGCTCAAAGTGCATGGAGGAAATGAGACAATATTATCTACATCTTCTCCTGGCTCTGACAATGCTTGTCATTCAAATACACACTTGCATCACATGCTGACAATACTGGCCTCTGCTTTTGTGTGTCCATAGTCGTGTCATAGATAGGAGAGGTTTGACAGGGCAACTCACATGAGGAGTCAACTTCCTATCACACTGACAACAAGGTAATGGGACAGTATGTATAATCTTATTGATTGATGTTGTGCACAAGGGAGCAGTGAAATCATCAAATCACTATGGCCCTAAATTAAGTGTTGTGTATGCACAAAGCAGGCCCGCAAATAGGCATAGGTATCGGTAGCCCATAAGAAACACAAGCAATTATCAATTTGACAACACTTGTGTGCATGCACACAACACAATCATATACAGAAAGATGTGATTAAAAAAAATTCTTTCAGCTGTGATGAAGGCGGGGCTACTCTGCTTCTTTGCAGACTGAGCAGCCACGAAACCAGGGCAGTTGGGTGAGTCACACCCCTAAACAGACTAACCACATACTGGGTTTATAGTTTTACTGAAAAGGAAGTCTATTAATATAGCAATAAATGTGCTAAACTGTCAACATGGCTGAGTGGAATATTTTGTGTAAAGTCATTTTGAAAGAGAAAGATAATGGGGAAACTCCAACTCTGTCACATGGCATTCAACTGACTGATGTGGGCAATATGATCACTTAAAGGCTAGGTAGGCAGCTTTTTTTTTGACAGTATTAGGCAAAAACTTACACAATAACCTTGAGGATAATATAAATGAAGTAATGTGAAAAAAGATCAGACGTCTGCGACTCCCCTAGGCTCTGTTTTCAGCCTGCAAAGAATCTATCCGTGACGGTAGATTTTGACCAATCACAGAGCAGCAGCTCTTGTTCGTATTATTTTACATGAATCGTTCATGTGTTCAAAAAGGTTTTTCTTACCCGTGACTCGGACATTATGGAGGATAACATTGAAAAAAAGAAAAGAAAAGAAGCTTCGGCAAGTTGGTTGGTTAGGGAGGAGGACAGAGAAGCTGCCCGGCCGATGAGCTCAGCTCCCCGGCTGCAGCCTCTGTGACGAGCCGCTGCTGCCGCTCGTGTGTGGCTCTCTACTTCTCCGACAATCGTCGGAACAATACTTACAGACGTTATTTGGATAAACTGACAACAGATTGGGAATCTAAACTGTCACTTTCTCGCATGAAAAAATATTAAAACGTAAGAAAGTGACGTTATTTCTTTACTCGCTGCTCATAGACGGACTGGCGGAGGGGATGAGAACCGTGTGGACTCAACTGGAAGCTTTTTTCTAGGTTTCTGCTGTATAGCCTTTAACTATAGTCATGTAGAATTACAGGGCTGACCCTACTGCTTATCCTGGAAGAAAGCCATTCACTCTGATAGTTCTTCATCATATATTAAAGGGATAGTTCACCCAAAAATGAAAATTCACTCATTTTCTACTCACCCTCATGTCGACTATGGGCTGGGAGAAGTTTCAGAGTCCTCCGTGGCTTCTCTGAGTTACAGGGGGTCTCAGCGTAGCAGTGCATGTCCATAAAACACATAATGAGTGAAATTTCATTTTTGGGTTCACTATCCCTTTAACTGCTATATCTTCCTCCTTGCCCTGACTGTGATGCTCTTCATTCTTCTAGCTCCGTCCACTCCATCCTCTTCGGATTCACTTTCGTGCTCAGAATTGATTTCCGCATTATCTTTCTCTTCTGACATGTCCTTCTTGTCCACTTCACTAGCTCTCTCAATTTCTTGTATTATTCACTGTGAATTTCTCTGATCACCCTGCTCAGAAATATTGACAGCAATTCTCACACTGCTTTCAATCTTTCATTACACTTTTGTTTGGCATATAGACTCAACATTAGATTGACAAAGAAATTGTTTCACTATAAAAAATAATCATAGGAATATTCCATAAATTATATAAATATGTATATACACACACACACACACACACACGCACACACACACACACACACACACACATACATACATATATGTCTAAAACCACTAAAATGTAATGTACACTTAAATTAAAGAATGTAAACTAACAATCATTTCAATGTGATATTCGGAGTTGTCAGAGTTGTGTAATATCACCTTCCTCTATGATACGTTTGAGATTAAGGAAGAACAGAAGGAAATAACATTCACCAAGATTGGCATAAGAAAGAATGTAGGAACGAAGAGGTGAGTTACAGTAATAACCCCTCACCACAAACCATCCTGCTACCCATGTGGCTTTTACAAAAACACTTTGCGTGTTGCTGAACACTGTGAAAGTGTGCAGCAGAGAAGGGGAATGTCACCCTATTACTGTCAACAGGCCTGGTGGTTGATGAACACATCTGAAGTGACAATGAGGAGGTGGCCTCTGAATGCTTCATACTACATCATGTCAAAACATGTGCAGTGTGCTTACAGGGACACTACTATGGAAGAAAGATAAGAAATGGAGGAAAAATTGAGAGACTGGGAAAAGGAGAAATTATGTTAACCAATGTAAACAAAATTATTTGTTCTTTTTATTTAAATTTTTATTGATTTAGCTTTCCTTTTAATGAAAGGAAAACCTTAAAAGTACATGCATAGATTAGTGATGCAACTACAGGTATTACAGGGTACAGGGTATTTCGGAACAGCGGGTTGTTGGAGTGGAGGTGTGTCGGAATGGAGAGCCGTCCCCCCTGGACCTGTGGAAACCTGCCTGTGAGGTTCTGGAGATGTGTGCGCACTGTACGTCGGTCAGCCAAATTACCACAGCGCCGGCTGCACTTCGCCTTGCGCCGAGAGTAGACCCGGTTGGAGCTGACGGGCTTTTGGCGCAGACTTTTGGCACAAAATTGTCACTGTGCCAAGCTGAATCTGTCAACACCTTCCCCTGCTGCGCTGCCACACCCATCTCGGCATGCCTCGGTCTACCAAATTCGCTGCACCAAATTCGCTGCACAGGTACTGTGCCGAATGAAATTACCACTGCGCTGGCTGCGCCATGCTGCGCCATGCTGCGCCACCCTGCGTTGCGCCATGAAATAAGAGCCCCTTATGTCACAACACCTCTAAGCAATTGGGGGGGATCACTGGGGGAGCATTTTACATTTGTCTTAGGTTTAATGTAAACTTCCTGTTAGAAAAATAAAAGTGATGATTTTGAATTTTACAACAATGAAGACGCAGAGATTCTCTTTAAAAACAATATTATTTTATTTCATATTTTATTGGTATTGTTATATACATGGCATAATTTGTGCTTTTTTAATTATCAAGAATAAAACCATAAGGGAACACATCAGAAAATCAAACTTTAACCCAGATCTGAAGTTTTCTTTTTTCCAGCTGGATATAGTGAGAGTTCTACAAAACCAGGAGAGAAGGGGAGGAAAAAGACAGAAAACTAAATAGATAGATAGGTAGATTGATAAATAGATACTTTGTCCAGAGACACTTGCAGATGGTCCACTGAGGATAGTGTGAACGTTCATACTGTGATGTGCTTTTACCAACAGCAGCAAAGGCACCTGTGTATCGCTTTGTTTTAAAAAAGAAAGAACGTCTCAGGGCCTTATTCCAGCTGAGTCCATACACATAGAACCAAATCTATCCACAATTTCTTTCAGGGGAATTCCTGTCAAACAAATTTGTTGGTTTCCCGTGATTTCCAGCCATTGCAGAGGATGGATTAGCCAGATGAGGCCATTCACATCGATGTCCATGTTTGAGACTTCTCTGAGATTGTATAATATGTTGTATGTTTTAATGTGTTGGAGAAACTTTGGAGTCCTGGTGATCTTGGGGGATGTGTGTATGTATTTGTGTTTCAAGGAGGGGCTTCTTTGAACTTCTAGATGGAGACATAGCAGTTTCTGGGGCATGTCGTGGAAAGAGCACCACCTGGGGTAATAGTCATCTTGAGTAACTTGAGTGGTTACACTGAAAAAGCCTAGATGGAAAATTAAGATGAATGGTCTTTCTCATACTGGGTGGTGCTCTGTTATTAAACTTGTGTTCTTGTCATTGATTAACAAATTAACATTGGCCACAATAAATACATATGTTCCACCCTATTCTCTGGTTTGGGCATAGGGATACTGGACAGACCAATTAATTCTAATTGAGAATGAGCCCAAAATATCTTCCAGAGGCGCCTGCAGTTATGATAATGGTGGCTGGCGTTTCCCAGTGGGCATCCTGGTCAGAGAGGTGCTTGTCATGGTTACAACCTCAGAAACCACAGGTGGACAACAGTGATGGAGGCCATCAAGCTGAAAGAGGGCTAATGGGCATGGTTGGTCTGGGAGTCTCCTCAAACAGCAGATGTGTACCAGAAGACTGCTGCAGACACAAAAATAAATGCTTGGGGGGGGGGGGGGGTTAAGGGAGGCTATGGAGATGGAATTTTGGCTGGCCTCAAGGACATTCTGGCAAAACAAATCAGACAATAAGGTTAGAAAAACAAGGATTATACTGAGCTTCAGCAAGGAAAAATAGTTGCTGACTGGGTGACTGGGCAGTCAGGTGATGGAAAACCTTGAGGAACATGACCTACATATCCTCTTAGTGGGAGATGGGGGATGTAGATGCTCCAGTTGCAAACACAAAAACTTGGGTATAGGAAGAGTTCACAGAGAATATGGAGAGGGACGATTTAATCTTGTCTTGAATGTTCTGGGAAAACACCACACAGCTAAGGAAGAGAAAGGAGGGCTTGACCAAGGATGCAAAAAGGAGGAAAAACAGCTGGTTCTAAATGGGGACATAGTCAGAAAGAACACCTTGAAAAATGTGACCATAAGACCACAGAATTTGATGACTCAATGGCTGCGTTTACATGCATTTCAGTATCCCGATTTTAATCGGGTTTTTAAGTACCCCATTTTTGTGTTTGCGCATGTAAACACCATTTCCTGATTCCAGAAATCTGGATAAGCTCATATGCCGATTTTGAGAAACCCGATTTTGCTGCCTGGAGAACTCCGAAAGAAACCAGGATACTGGCACATGTTAACACTGTACCCCGATATCTGAAAGCCGCTCAGCCAGCTAACGTAATCGTTAGAGTAACTAACAAAATGGTGGTGACAGCAAGAGCGCATTTCTGGAGCAACGAGACTATTAATATTTTTTCATGCGAGCAAGTAACTGTTTAGATCCCCAGTGTGCGGTCAGTTTAACCAAATGACGGCTGTTTACAAGTTTGCTACGACCTTTTTCGGAGGAGTAAGCTCCCCATGTGTGACCTGTGACCAGGGCATCACAGAGACAGCAACCGCATCTCCTGACGTGCTTGGCTAGCCAGCCAACTCGGTCACCCCAGGGGACAAAACAATCGTTAATTAACTTCCCTGTAGGTTTTTAGAGGTTAACCGTCGGCTGGTTAAATTTCCCTTTCTTTTATTAAGTTATATAACATGGCAGCATTTTTAATTTGTACATTTTCTGACCTACATATTTCCTAGTAATTGTGCTTCCTGTTATAAACAATAAACATGAAACACGCATACGCACATAAGAAGCAATAGCCAGAAACCGTGATACTGTATTTATCATGTATAAAGGGATACTGAATAACCGGGTTTCTCTAAATTCATGTAAACACCATACCCCGAATTTGATCAAAAAACGGGGTACTTAAAAAACCTGATTAAAACCGGGGTACTGAAGTGCATGTAAACGCAGTCAATGAGAGCCTCACTCATGTCTCTAGCAGAGTTCTGTTGTGAGGTAGTCCATAAGTTCCTCAGTGGCAAGACACCTGGGGTCTCATTTATAACCGTTGTGTACGCACAAAACGGGGCTGAAAGTGGCGTACGTGACTTTTTACGCCAAGGTTGTGATCTGTAAAAAACAAATTTGACGGGGGAATGTGCGCAGCTCTAAGCAAACTCTGACCCATGCGTACGCATGGTTTGGAGGAAAAGGGGAATTGGCGACACAGACGGTGTGGTGGTGAACTGAAGTCAGACTGAAGAAATGTAGAGTGAGAAGAACAATTATGTTTTTAATATCGGCGTCACACATTTAATTTCAAACCGTATGTTAGATCCATGCTGCCATGGTGATTTAGTTCAACAGCGTTATTTTGCATCGGATTGGTGTTTCAGAAACATCTTAGAATTTAACTTAAAATTCAAAATCAAAATTCCTTCTCTATATTTAATCAGCACCATCTCTCCATCATATTGTCCACTTCCAGAGCGCAGGAGGAGAGGACGGCGCAGCTGCATGGAATAAACACATGGTGTAAATAACTATATTCCTGTGATACTATGTGAACATAATCCAGAGTCAATTAAATCTCAAAGCCTGGAAAAAAATCCAGCAATCGTTCGCACAATTGTTACATTCTGTATTCTTGTTATCAAGAGAAGTGTAAAGTTTGATCATCCCTCAGAATGTAGGAAGTGATTTTGCTAATTATTCAAAGTTTTATCGATCGGTCTAATTACTGTAAACGTATGAATACAGCGGTGAGCCCCGTGCGTAATTCTGCAACAGGGCACCGCTGGAGGAGAGAAGAGGGAGAGGGAGACCATGATGAATGGTTAATAACTGGTTTCAGATTACAACTGCTGTCATTGTTGTAACTCTGTGCCGAACCGGGTCCAGCGCTTGAGAAGGCAGCGCACTGAAACTCGGAGCCGCTGACGCCGTTAACAGCTGCAGCAACGTGTCACGGTGCCACTTCCACACCTGCAGCCAATTCACAACAGCGACAGAACAAGAGCACGTCAGGCTCATTGACATGCAGATCACATTCATGTGGTGGTTTGCATTGACCATCTACGGTTAAAACTGGGGGTGTACAGGGCGGAACGTGAAGCTGATTCAGCTGCGCACACTTGTAGGAACTCTGTGATTTATAAAGGGAAGAGTTTTATAAATCTGAATATTTCTTGGTGCACGCAAAACTTGGCTTTTGGGCGTACGTACACTTTTAGTAACGATCCCAGTTTTATAAATGAGACCCCAGGTGTGGTTGACATTCACCCTGTGATGCTATAGACTCTGGCCATAGCATGGACCTGTTGCATGCAGGTTACAGGTGCCTGTAAATTAGCAGGATGGGATTGTGGTTCACCTATTTAGACAGAGGAATTTGAGGGAGTGCTGTAATTATGGGATATTACATAGAGATGCACTGATCAGGATTTTTGGGGGCGATCAGGATCACCGAAAGTAGTATCTGCTGATCCTAATAT
The DNA here is from genome assembly GCA_030347415.2 of Decapterus maruadsi. Classification (NCBI taxonomy): domain Eukaryota; kingdom Metazoa; phylum Chordata; class Actinopteri; order Carangiformes; family Carangidae; genus Decapterus; species Decapterus maruadsi. The sequence continues at coordinate 24,321,673 of CM064901.1, read as the reverse complement.
TGCCGATCACCGATCACAGCTTCAAATCCATAAATTCTTCTATATCAGGGTCAGCAACCTTTGTGACATGGAGTGCTGGTTTGAAATTTTACTGTTAATGAGTGTGCCACTACAATAGGACAATGTGACACAAAATACAAAAACAACATAGGTGGTATTTTATAAAAATCCCAGTTATGTTGTTTTTGTATATATGGATAGATAAAAGATGTTTTCCCATTATTCACAAGAGGGACCTGTATCCAAGTTCACAACACTGCTTTTCAGAAACTGGGCCTATTAAAACATAATGCAGTGGGAGGAAAATTCTGAAACAGAGACTACGTACTAGTCAGAATATCATATCAGCCACAGCATTTCACAGACCTGGACAATCCCTGAGTGACACACAAACACTTTAACAGCTGTGTAGGTGGGTTGCAGCGTCATCGTCAGGTTTACTGATAACAGAACAGCTGGTGTGAGGCCATGAGGCTGAAAGGGAGGAGATTAAACAGGGACACGTAGCTCGTCGGTACCGTAACAGTAACAGTGTGTCTGCCCCGACTCTAAAGCAGCGGTGGCATTAATGACGACGCAGCGCCAGGCCGCTCACCGTCACTGAAACGCTTGATTGAATCTCTGATTATATACGCAGAGCCGTGAGCGTCTTGCAAGCTCTACTGCAGTGGCCCTGGGTTTGATTCCACCCGACGGACCCTTTGCTGCGTGTCAATCCCTGCTTTACATTGTTTTAACATTAAAAGAAAAAAAAATCATCAATCAACTTGTGGCGGCTTTTATTTTGCCGTGGCAGTACGCCACAATCAATGACATATAGCAGAAACCCTGCATCTGATCGTCCTGCTTTGATCTATTTTGAGAACTCCAATCAAAACTGATAGGGACATCATCGGCCGATTGTGATCAGTGCATCTCTAGTATTACACTGCTCACCATTTTGATCTCATGCTGAGGTGCTGACCATGTCCCTTAAGAGGTCTTTAGGGTTTCTTCTTGTCAGCATCATATCAAGCACATTTCCTGTTGGTAACAGCCTCCACCAAGGTTGCCTCTTGTCATCCACCTTAATTGTGATTTGCGTGTTCATGATTTTTTTTTTTGCGGATGATGTGGTTCTATGACCTACAACATGCACTAGAATGGTGCAGTTCAGTGAGTGGCTGAAAAGAGCATTACAAATTCAAAGTCTGAGGCCATGGTTGTCAAGTAAAGGGGTTTAACTACCTCTGTTCATAAACATATCAGTGATTTTACTAGGCCTGCCCCCAAATAGTCGACCAAGCACTGGTCGACCAAAAAAACAAACATTTGGAGCCGTGTCTTGTCAAAATTAAGACTATTTGCCATAAATGACGACTACTGGTAGACCAAGAAAATCTTTGGTCGGCGGCAACCCCAGATTTTACTCACCTATGGTCATAGGCTTTGGGCAATAAATGTAATAATTATAAATACAAATGGCTGAAATGTCTTCCTTCTTTAAGGTGCTTGGGCTCACCCTTAAATTGGGAGAGGGTGCTAGGGGTAGAGCCATTACTTCATGGAGCCTGATAAGGCAATTTATCCATCTTATAAAGATGCCCTGTGGGCACCTATCATTGAAGGTGATCCCACTGACAAGTTACCCCAAGGTACACCAAGAATGCTGGAGAGATTCAATATTTCATTTCAACTGGGAACCCTTTGGAATTCTCCTGAAAAACTCCTGAAATGTACTGGATGTATGGACTGAGGGATAAGGTTATATTAAACCAAAGTTCTATTGTGGACACTTTTCTTGCTTAGTGATCATGAATTGTTCCTGATATTTGAATTTGTGATGGCCACATTAAAGTTTTAAGTGAGGACATAACAAAATAAGATGTGGAAATAACATCAAGATGGGTTATTTGTTGAGTGACGTAAGACATAAGAGAGGAAGCATAAGATAAGATAAAATATACTTGCTGGAAAGAAAAAAAAAGATGCTAAGGTAGCTGAGCGGGGATTTATGAGAGGTAAAAATTGCAGTCATACAGTAAAGACAAGCTGGAGAGGAAACAAAAAGGAGCATGAAAGCCAAAAGCAGAAACATGTCTCAATGACAGAAAGGAGACATTACTGAGGGAGAACAATACTTGAGAGGTGGAAAATCATGCAAAAGAAGAGAAAAAAGTCAGACAGACAAGGAACACTGGATGAAGATGTATAATACTCCATAGAAAGACAAAAACCGCCTCCGCCCTACTGGACTGGCCCCATTTGACAAAATGGTCTGTCTACCTTAGAATCTGTCTGGGCCTCAAGACTTTGACTCACTTTCCTCCTCTATTTATTATTCAATTTTCTTTTGTACTCTAGAAAGCAAAAGGAGCAAGAATAGATGGTGTGCAGGGTATAGAAGTATTTGTTTTTTAACCTGACTGGTGGAAGAAAGTGAATAGGCAGTGCCATTTCTTTTTTGTCCAGTCTAGTACAAGTAAGTGCATAAACAGAAAAAATATAGAGCATGGAAAAAGGAAAATGAGAGGACCAGCAATATATGGAAAGATAAAGGATTACAAGCAGGAAAAAGGAAATAGAATAACAAGATAACAAGTAAAATATCCAATTTAAAAGATAACTAAAAGAAAATAAGATGTGGAAATTAGACTGACTGCAAGGCTGTAGCACAATTATTTGCATTAGTTATCCTATGAAAAGTGGAACTGGAGAACATGGTCACTACCAGGTGCAGATTAATGTGGAAAGGTCAAACGTCAACATTTGGGTTGAAAGACTAGAGGGGGAGGAGGGGGAAGGCCTTTCTGGTATAGATTGGTCCGTTAGCTAGCCTTAGCTTCCCACTAGACTAAACCATTGTCTGATTTATTGTTAGCTACCTGCGGGGCTGAACCAAAGTCCTCACCAATGTCTGTTAGCCAACAGATAGTTAACCCAGAGTCCTTGTTCATGTCCCCGCTGGTTAATTTGCAGTCCATCACCTTTTCTTATTATCCAAACGAAAACAGAAGCATTTCTTCCAGAACATTCTGTATGTAAGAGTTGTTCTCTGCAACCATCATGGCAGCAACTCAGCAATGGCAAAGATAGCCAATGAGGGCCCCAGAGGGAGACTGCCCATTCTTGGTCATGAGTAGTCTTAGCATCAAAGCCACAAGGTAACCCTTGCTGGCTCTTGCTTCCTGCCAGGTCATCCATCATCTTGACTAGCATTAGCTACTGACCAATCCATATTAATTTGGTTGGTGAGCTGGCTTCCCACCAAGCTCTAGTCCACATTGATTCAGTCCTTTAGCCTGCATTAGCTTCAAACAAGACACAGTCCATGTTGATTTGGTCTGTAAGCAAGCTTTAGCTTCCTGCCAAGCCATATTCCATGTTATCCGGTGGTGTAACGGACATGAACTTCTTGCCATGCTACAATCCATGTTGATTCGGTCTGTTAGCTGGTATAAGCTTCCCACCAAGCCATAATCCTCGGTGATTCGGTCTGTTGGCTAGCATTAGCTTCAAACTCCAATAGTCCATATGTCCCAAGTGTGTGTCATCCTCCTACTTTCAGCTCCAGAGACAAAAGTTACTGGTGGTTTGGCAGGTAGAGCCTTTCTCAGCTGGGGACAGGTAAAGCTTGCCATTAGCGCAGGCACACAGCTCGTACACAGTCTGTTTAGTGTAGGTGGTACCTGCGGGTGCCCCCTCCAAAGGGTCCACAGCACTGCCGAGAGGAATGTTGCCCAGCCTGATGGTGTTGGCATCTAGAAAGATCTGAAAACATGAAAGTGAGATAATTTAGAAATCAAAGGAGCATCAATGAAGAACAATGATTAAGTACAAAAGAAACACAATAAAATGCATAAAACATAAATGTAGATGCACAGAGCTTGATTTTACAGCAGTTGGGCATTGTGCTTATACCCAGACAGTCTTCCCCAGGATAATTAACATGAAAACAGGAGGGTAGAAAGTTATATTTGCAATAAAAAAGAAAATAAACTGCATTTGTTAATGCAAAGACTGAAACAGCATGTTGCTGTTGGGGATGCAACTTGTCTCTGTGGTTGTCTGCAGTTGTCATCAGGAGAGATGTATGAAGATAATGGGGGAATTTCTATTTTAAATGGGACCCTTTTGATGAGGAGGCAGAGTGGGGTTTACTGAGACAGAGGGCAAAATACTAGGTGAAAAGAAAAGAAAATGAATCTGGGGAAGGGGAGACAGGGTAAGGGAGATACAAAAGAAAACAATGTGAAATAGTGCACAGTAAACAAAGCAAACTTTTCTGTGTTTGGATACCACAGCATATTCATTAACAGAGACATAAAAACAAATCCAACAAGTTGTTTAGCATACTTTTGATAATGTCTTTGATACAAGTGTCTATTCAGGAAAAAGCCAGATGAAGACATCATCCCCATCATAAAATCAAGCAGCTTATTATTGTTAAGATAACAGTTACTGTACAAGTGTTGGAATAAAAACACTCAATTTATCACACTTCTATATATCTACAAAGACAGTAAAGTTATCTCCTTGGTCATTGTTTCAAAGTTAAACTTTAATGCATGATTGCAGTTTTCACAGACTTGGTATCTGAATAACTTGAAAACATGCAGGTTTTCTTAAAAGATTTCCAATGCAACTAAATCTTCCTGGGACTTGGAGGGCTTTCAGTCAGTTTTGGCTGAAGGGGTCAACAGATTTAGTTTTTGATGGAGGAGCATTGATCTGATGGATCATAGGCCCAATCAAGTTTGTCTTTAATTACTGAGAGAAAATGCCTACAACCCACAGACAAATGACAAAAGGTCACTTTTTAAACAGGAGATAAATAGTTTCACTCATCCTAACTTTTTAAGAATAGACTGAATAGATGGATAGATTGGAGAACAAATGGTTAGATTATCAATCTATTGTGTTTGTAAAACATGCCTTGTTTAATAGAATAAAACGGGAAATCTGGGGCTGGGTACTGGTTGATGTCTGAGACTAAGCAAAATGAAAGTTAGCTGGTATAATGCATTATAGCATTCATAGTCATTTATTCAATCAACACAAAAAGAATAAGCTAAAATTTGATTTATCATCTTAGTTATTTATTATTTTCTTCATAGTATTTAAAAAAAATCTAACTCTGAACTGTTGCTGCACGCAAAACATTTCAGGTTATCACCTGTGTCAAATTTGCAAGCTGGATGCACAGAAACTCAGTCAGTGGGAGAAACAGATGGAGAATGAATAGAATGGGAAATTAAAGAGAAGGAGAACGATACAGAGAAGTGATGTTCTTGTTGTTTTTGCACTGCTCTGTTCTTGTAGTTGATCTACCACCCACCACACACGCTGCCCTCCACCCTTCCTGGGCCTGACTTTTCTCTGCATTCCTTCAGTTCAATCCTCTGTTCAGACTAATACAAGCCAAGTTTCAAATGAGAATCATTACACAATCTTGGTTTCTATTGACTGCTTTGCCTGCTTCTTTATTTACTCTTCAATATTCAAGGAAACTCTGCTCTGTTGTCTCTCTCTCTCTCTCTCTCTCTCTCTCTCTCTCTCTCTCTCTCTCTCTCTCTCTCTCTCTCTCTCTCTCTCTCTCATATAAACTCACACAGCCCAAGGCTGGATACTAATCTCATCAGGCATCTGTATCCCCACTATCTGTTCTTCATTTTAGAATTAAGGAGAGGGGAAGTGAAACTGTGTGTGTAAAGTAATGAAAATGTGTGTGGAAAATGGCTAAGAGTGCAAAAAGACAGAGGAAATAATGTGAGAGAGAGCGACAGATGAAAGGATGAGAGAGGGATGACAGAGAGAAACGTTGGATCAGAAGTGGCTGAAGGAAAATGGGAGGAAATAAAGAGGGGGAGAGAAAAACAAATGAAAAAAGGAGTGGAGAGCAATGAGGGATTCAGATACCCCAACAGTAAAGAACCAATTAGTATAACTAATGATTTCACATAGGCTGACGGGGCACATCTCGATCTGTATAAACAACATACACATATGCATGCCTGCATGAATACACATACTGTACACTCAGACACACACTCTGTATGATGGAGCAGAGCAGAGGTGCTGCTCATACCCTTTAAATATCTTTGAAGCTAAAAGGAGAACATCATAGTCATTAACCTGCAGACAGACAGGCCCAGAGGCCTCGACTCAGTGAAGCAACAACTCTTAACTTTGACTATTTTCTTAAGGTCTTCTGTGTTAGTTCTTTTCAAGGATAAACTAATGGTGTGACCTCAAGATGCAAATTATTTGGCTGATTTATAACAATTAAATTACATAATTCTGACAATCAGAAAAACATCTATTCTACAATCTTTTTTAACCCCAACAGAAAATGAAATTGGCATTGGGGGTAAGAGCTAGACACAGCATCTAAAATGATGCAGACAAATTAAATGATCACTCCACCTCCTCTCTCAGTTCTTTCCACTCGATATATGTTGTAGCCTTTTCCGGCAACATCTGTGTCACTAATATCAACATTCTATACAGCTTAAGCCTATATCCTAAAATTACTTAGTGCCTCACTCACTGATAATATCTGCACTAATCAAATAGACAATGACACAGTGAGTGGACTGTTAGTTTGTGATATCAGTGACCACTTGCCTGTTTTTACAACTTACAACAATAGCCACATAAACAACCAACAGGATTACAAACTACAATATAGAAGGGTTAAGACAGAAGAGTCTATGGTTAAATTAAGAAATGATTTGCTAGCACAAGACTGGGAATGAATATATAAAGAAAAAGACAGCAACAAAGCAAACGATTAATCCTTAAAAATGTTTTGTGTATTTGATGATAAAAATTGTCCAATCAAACAATATAGAAAAAAACAAAATCATAAAGACAATCAGTGGATCACAAAGGGAATTCAAAACGCTTGTAAAAAGAAAAATACATTATATCAAAATTTTTTAAAACATCAAACAACAGAAACTGAAAACAAATATAAAAAATATAAAAATAAGTTGACTAGCATTATGAGAATACGTAAAAAGGAATATTATAATGAAATATTAGAAAATAACAAAAACAATATCAAAGGTATTTGGAATATTTTGAACAGTATCTAGACAGACTAATATGTTATTGATAATGATTTAAATATTGATAATATGGAGGAGGTGGTTAATAAGTTTAATCATTTCTTTGTAAGTGTTGGACCGAAATTGGCAGAAAAAATCCCTGATCCACAAATGACTGGAAGTACCAGTGAGGAGGTCATAGAAAGGAAATCTTCTTCTATGTTCCTCAGAGCAATAGAAGAAAGAGAAATTATAGAAATTGTTAATAAATGTAAAAACAAGATGTCATCTGACTGTCATGCCATAACAGTAAAAAGGGTTATTGCTGGGATTTCTAAACCACTCACTCATATCTTCAATTTATCATTCCAAACCGGACAATTTCGTCATAAAATGAAACTAGCAAAAGGGAGTGATACAGTAATAGATGACAAAATTTGCTGGAAACCTCACATTAAGCATATTAAATCTAAACTGTCTCGCAGCATTTCAGTCCTGGTTAAAGCAAAGCATGTCCTAGATCATAAATCACTCTATATGAGGTAAAATTCACTGATTCTTCCTTATTTAGAGTATTGTACAGAGACATGGGGAAACACATACAAAGCTGCACTTCAGCCACTTTTCATACTGCAAAAAAGAGCAATGAAAATTATTCACAGGGACAGGGTTGATTATGGGGCACACACCAATGACTTATTTTGGAAATCTTAAACTAAAATTGTTTGATTTGGTGCAGCATAAAACAGTCCAAGTATTATATAAAGTAAGGAACTATCTGCTACCAAGAAATATTCAGAGAATGTTTCATGAAAGAGAGCAAGGTTATGATTTAAGAGAGAAATCAAATCTAAAGGTTGGCAGAGCTCGCACAACAAAGAAAAGTTTCTGTATCACTATTTGTGGAGTAAAACTGTGGAATAATATGGGTACTGAAATCAAAAACATTTCGAGTGTAATTCTGTTTAAAAAGAGACATGAAGAAATGATTCTCCAGAGGTACATTGAATAATTCACACAAGGTGTTTGCTTTTGCTATTTGAATTAAAATGTGGCAGGAAATGATACATAGTGTAATGAAGGAATTAAATAAATCATAAATGTATGTTTTTGTGCTATGAATTTAATTAGAACGTATTATTAGTTAAGATTATAGGGGTAGGATTAGATAAATTTATACTTCTTCCTACTCCCTTTCGCTCACTACGTTGCTTATGAGATGTTACTGTTTTGTGTACACATTTTTGCTGTTCACTTATTTTCTTATGATATCATTTATATAGGTACTGTATATGTGTATATATGTATGTAAATGTGTGCTTTATTTTATTATTATTATTTTATTTTATTACATTGTTGTTTACATGATCGAAATAAAGATAGATAATATGTTTCATAAGCCATGACAGTGTTTCCCCTAGAATATTTTTTAGGCGGGATCAGTTTTATTGAATATAAAAGGAGGCCCACATCAGGGTCCAACGTTGCCCCATCTAATGCTATTTCACATTATTTGATAGCATTAATATAAACATGCCTGAACAGGTGAGCCACCTGTTTAATGCCTGATCAAAAATTTTGAACTGAAGGGCTCATGGCCAAAAACATAAACCTGGACAACATTTTAACAGATAGAATTATTTTACATTCACATGCTGCAGTGGACAGTGGACAATTTAACCAGTATCTAAAAGAAATTAAGATGAAAATGTTGGCCTTCTGAAAAGTAGGCTGTCCATCTATATTTAGACCTCCATGTTATTCCAGTTTATTGAGACGCCCCTGATCAAGGATGTGGGACAAAACAACAGTGACAGGGAAACAGCCAGTCATCTAACAGCTTTTTGAAGCACCGTCTCCACGTGTTTTTATTGACAACATGGTTTTACCTGGACGCGTTAGCTGGTCGGCATGGACCATGGTAACGGTCACCTGACTGATCCTCATTAAATGGACTGAAAAAATCTGCCTGTGTGTTTCTCACCTGGAGCAGAAGTTCATCACAAATTTGATCAATCTGTGTTTTTCCCCTTTTTCACGGCGCCGTTTACTTGCTAAAACTTCAACATCCCATAATATGTATAAGCATCATATAGGCAGCGAAGCAGGTAACTCACGTTGCAAAACAGCTAAGAGCAAACGGAATTTATTATTGATTTCAATGAATTGATGTGTCTTCTATATTATATATATATTTTTTGCAGCTGAAGAGGTGAGTGTAAATGAGGGGAAACACTGCATGATTCACTTGAAATCGGGATCAGTTTTAAGAAGTAGTACAGAAGTAGTACATTAATATAAACATTAATATACCTTAAATCATTATGGTAAACTTGTAATTTTTAGATGAATTATCTCTCCATGACATAACTATTACTGTATTTAAGGAAGGGATCTTAAAAATGACAGCCTAATTTTGCTGTGGTGGTAACTACTAGCCACAGCAGTCACCTCACTGATCCTTATTAAATGGACTGAAAAAACTGCCTGTGTGTTTCAGCAGAAGCAAGAAATGATCAATGTTTATTTAGAAAGCTACAGTATAAGCACACCTTAATTGCCAATGGTCCAATGAAGAGAAACCAATGGTCAGTTTGGCTAAATGATGTATGACCAGAAGAGCCAACATACTGTAATTATTTAATTTGTCATATGTGTTGGGCATTAATTTTATCCTGTTTACATTTTAAAAATTTCCAAATAGGAGCTGTTCACTAGTTAGATATAAGCCAGTTATACCTTCTTGTGGATAAAAAAAAGGATTATCTTCACAAGTTGTGCTTGAACACAAGATTCAGTAAAAAAGGTTTTGTTTTAGTACTTCATTCATTCCCCTCAACTCCCCACCAAACAGAGGCAGCAGAGAGAACCTCTTTGAAGCTGCTGTCTACAGCCATCTCATTAGCTCAGCATGGTCATTGGTTTTAATGAGACACAGTAACAATGACAATAAGACACTTTAAGAGGTAGTGAAAAACGTATATGCGCACATCTCTCCCTGTGTGCCGAGCAAAGGAAAATATCACACTACATCTCTAAATGTCAAGGTATACCTTTAACAGGTCCCTGGTGCGCACCTGTCATCTTCCCTTTGGCTCCCCAATAAAAGCTGCCGAGGCTCAGTTATAGCCTTACAGAGGAAAGGACTCAGTCACGGTTGGCAACATAACCCAAATCTAATTCCAACAGCCTGCTTGCCATAGCAATGAAAACCTAAAATGAACTTGGACTTGGCAATGGGGTGAGAGAATGAGGAGAGATGTGTCTGTGCAGGTGGAGATGCCAATGAAATTACTGGTTTCCCTTTCATAACATTGGAAACATCATGGCAAAAAACTGAGGTACGGAGAATAGGAGCGGGAGAAAAAAAAGAGGAAGAAGAAGAGAGTAAGAAAATAGTAGAATAGGAGAGATGGAGGGACGAACAAGAGGGGAGGGAGAGAGGAGGTCGCTTATGAGAATGGGAAGAGAATACTATAACTAGTAGGTAAAAATGAAGGAGTGGTATGGGGGGGCATCTACAGAAATGAGGTGAGAGGTGAGAGAAAAGTAGATGGAGAGTGAGACGGACTGGATGGATAGTAGGCAGCAGGTAACAAGGACAGCAAAGGAGAGGTGGTGGACGGACAGATGAATAGATGGAAAGAGGAAAGAGAAGTAGAGGAAGTGTAGTCAAAGTCATTTGTTGTAGCTTAAGGTCGGATTAGCACTGACATTCATCCAAAATGAAAGTGTCTGTAAGTATTAGGTCGGCCTGTTGTTAGCGGTATGTGTGGGTCTGTACACGTGATTGTGTGTGTGTGTTCACACATGTGAAAGAGAAGAAACCTTCGTCTGTGAATATACAGTAGCAACATTTATGAACATTCAGTGACATGGGGTTGTATCTTCAATTGTGTGTGTTTGTGAGAGATAGAGAGAGAGAGAATGTGAAAGTTCTAGCCTGTACATCTTGTCATACAGGTCGAGGATGAGGTATTTTCATTTTTCTGTTTACAGTATTAAGTCATTAACAGCAGTCTACTTTATACATACAGTAGAGGTTCTCAACTAAGTAAATAGATAATTATGGATAATTATATCTAGATATAGAAACCTGATTTGCATACAGTACCAATTGTTGGAAATTAATTAATAAAAGATAAATCTGTGACAGAAATATCTCCTTATCTATTTTGGAGCAGAGAAAATGAGATGTGTTTTCAGTCTTAAAAGATAAGTTTAATGAGATTGACATGTTTATATGTTATGTTGATATGTTTGTTGAGATGAGAGTTCCCTAATAACATTATCTTACATATAAAAGGAAATCATAAAACATATTTTCAAACATAATGGATGTATGTATTCCAACCCTCATTTTTTATGCTTTGTTTCCCTAAGTACATACAATATGAGTAAAACTGTGTGATCATGTGCATTTAAATAATTATAATAATATCCTAAACACTGCACAGTAGAGCCTCAGCTATAATTACAGAGATGAAACCTGTCACAAATCTGTTGTGTTACAGTAGTTCATGTTAATTTATCCATTTCCTGCATACTTGAAATATACAGTATAATAAGGAAATGTGAGGCTCTGTCTTACTGTATATGTATAACCTGCATATGCAATGTCTGTGTGGGTGGCGTGCTGTAGGAATACAGTATAAATGTGTGCGTCTGAGACCATCTCTTTCTGACGTGAGTTTAGCAAGCACGTGGCTCAAGAAGATGGGAAACATGCGGGAAGCAGCAATTATGGAGGGTCAAAACATTTTTCATGGATGATTTCCTTTGGCACAGCTGAGGAACAGGCGAAAGAGGGTGGGAGGCGAGTGAGCTGTGAGAGACGAGGGGGAAGGCGGTGATGAAGGGATGAGCTTTTCCCGGAATGAAAGGCGGAGGAGGTGGAGGGAGAAAGACAGCCGAGGAGATATGGGGGTTAAAGTGTCGTTTAGAGGAGATCAGGGGAAAGAACAAGTCTTGGAGTGCGCTGAGTGGTGAGTTTAGGAGGAGAGAGGAGTGTGAATGTGTTTAGGAGAGAGGCTAGAGTGTCTGGGAAGAGAGCAGAGGAACAGAGGTGAGTGTAACTCACGTTATTTAGTGGGTATTGCTGTATAGAATTTTGTCTCTTGCCCTATTTACCTTGTTCTGCTGATGAGCAAAGATTCATTTATGTCTAAAAATATCCACTGTCTAAGTCAAGTCATAACAACATTCCTCCTAGCAGTGTACAGTAGGCTATATCTTAATGTGACAGTAACAATGTCTAACTTGATGAAAACTCATTTGTGTGAGTTTGTGACTGAATGCAACCTACTAAAGTTTACTATCAAATTTTTATACACACTCAAGGCTTGCAGAAGTTTAAATCATTAAATTGCATCGCTGACTTTACAGTCTTAGAGTGAGAGCATGGAGAAGTAGGGAGGGAGGTGGAGGGAGAGAGGCGTAACACAGGATGAGGACAATAACAGAAGCACACAGGTCAACCTCTATGTTCTCCTGGCCTCAGTTCACCTCCCATCTACCTTTTCTTTCTGTCTTGCTCCCCCTGAAATCACAAACACTCCAACAACACAAATAGGTAGGAGGTTGTGAAGCTATCTGAGTGTATTACACAGACCATTAGGCTAGTTGAATGGACAGATGCTGAAATGGGAGCTGACAATGGACTAAATGACAGAGGCTGGAGAGAGACTGAGAGTGAAGTAACCCACATGTAGCTGGGGCATAAAGCAATATCAGCCTCAGTCTGCTCTACTATACCACACACACATACACAGAATGCATTCACAGGAAAGGAAAAAACTGTAAAGATCAGTCATTTATGCTCAGTGTTCATTTGCTTTTGTAGCAAAACAGAGCAGTGCCACCAAATATTGTTGACTGAGCCACAACCACAACATATGATGAAGACATAAAAAAGGTGCGACTTCATGATGAGAGGTGTTGCTATGTATTTAATGGACTTTTGCAAAAGCTACAGTGAAACATTTGAACTGTCATCGAGTGGACGTATAGCATGGCAGTGTAAAATATGGATGAAAGTGAGCAGTGTTGGTTACATAGTTAGGAATAGATGCGTTGCTTTTCAAATGTAAATTAGGCTTGACAAACTTACATACAACAATAATAAACAGTGCAGCAGCTAACAAAAGCTGTGACAGATGGTAATGCAAATAAGAGATGTATAAGCAAACACACACACACACACACACACACACACACACACCTCCATAAAAACCGCCTCAGGCAGTGTAAAGCCTGGGCAAATGAATTTTCTAAAGTTAATCACATCTTTTGGAAAAACGTACACTTCTTTCAGGTATTGGCACGTATTTGTTAATCTGTTATCTTTTGAGATGGGAGAAAAAAAGTCCCTAGTCGCTGGATGATAGGGGAACAGCTGTGATCCTGTGGGTTCACTTTGGGTACATCTGTGCAGAGACATATGTGATTAAATATTCACCTGCATTTTCAGCGTTTTGAGTGTGTACTGTATGTCCATCTTGAATTTGAAGGTGAGCTTTTTTTGTTGTATAGTTTAAGTGTGTGCATTATGTGAATGTTTATTTTATGTTGTCCAGTATATGCACATGTTTATATTGTATAGTCCACAGGATCAGTGTGTACGACAGGGAGTTACCCCCTGCCAGCATTTTAATTCACTCACTATTCTCCCGCACCCGCAGGTAAAACAACAAGCAGCAGGAAAAAAAAAAGTCCCTGCCAGCCCAATAACACCCCCAGGCTACAGCATCTTAATAAACCCCAGTATTGTGCCAACAAACAATATGGTAACCTAACTTTCTAAAAAGTTTCTGTTAACCTGATTTCACCTCACTACAGTGAGTTTTTGTACATATCAAGAAGACAAATTTGCCATGTAGACTTTGTGTGAAAAGACTTAAAGAGGAACTAAGTCTGGTCGCTTTCTGCTCTTTTGTTACTGTAACCCTCGTCCTGGCCATCAATAGAGCGGTAGTGGTGTTAATGACATGTACATGTATATTTCTGTAGTTTAATCTGTCATAAACAAAAGAGATTATGGTTTACGTGGTGTGTTTGTGCCAGGAGACGAGAGCTGGGACAAAGTGGTGGCAGTACAGATCTTGCGAGTTACGACAGGATGCAATAAGGGACATGTAGGAGGAAGGCAGAGAACCTCCATTCTCTTTCATAACAAGTTAAGTCTGGTGTACAGTAGCTGCACTAAGAGGCTCAGTGATAAAATTCTGCAAAACGCTTTGCTGTTTTGAACAAACCACATGAGACACGATACAGTAAGTGTGGCTACAACTTTGGCTCTCGTCCACTCTAATGATGATGCCACTCACTCTAGCCTCTGGTCGTTAGACGCAATACACACCCATTATAAAGTTGGATTTTGTTCAAAATTTTAATCTGCCATGAATCAGAAACTGTTTATGATATCAATAAACGGAGTAATGGCTGAATACTTTAAAACTTTGTGAAAAATGTAGAAGTTGAATGAAGTCTGTAGCTGAAAGCAGGATGAAGTGGCTGAAGTTCAAAGAAGCAGAAGATTTGAAGAGTTTGAAGACTGTTTCAATGCTTTTCCTATGGGATAAAAAAAAAGCTGAAATAGTTGAATATTTTAAAAAGTATAAATAGTATGAAAGAGAAAAGTAATAGCAATAATGTCTAAACCAGAAAAAGAAATGAAAATAGCACAAAGTATGAAGGACCAGTTAGATGCAGAAAAAGGGAATACGTAAGAAAAAAGAGTAAGAGCTTTCAACATTTACCTGAATAATGATCTCCAAAGAAAAGTTTTTGAATGGATGCAGAGCTGTCTGCACTGGATTTCTCCACCACTGGCTGCCAAAGTTTTCATACTGTATTCTCCTATGATTATTATTCCCAATATAACCACAGAGCACTACTGTTGTAACTTCTGTGCCCTACTCGAGGACATTCAGACAGTATCTGCTGAGCATGCAGAAGCATCACTCCCTGGAGAGCATTCCTGTGTTGTCTGCCTCTTAACAAACAGCAAATAAACATCAAAATGTAACCATTTTGCACACTAATTGGTCCTCTGGCATATCCCACTGCAACGGACCTTTTCCACTGGAATGCAAATTTAGTCATTCCAACACTATGTGTACTGTATAGATATGTACTGTATACGTACACACACAATATACACCTTTTAAAACAGTTCCTCAGAAATTCTAAGACTGACAATTAACACCGTTAGAAATAGTACAAAAACAAAAAAGGTATGCTGCATGTTCCATTTTACCAGAGGATCTAATCTGAAAGGTGTTGCCTTTAAAATTAATGGCAACAGAGATGAAACAATGGTCAAAGAAGGAGAAAACAATTGAATGATGAAAAAATCTGCTTAAGTGTTGCATGAAGTGCTAATTATGAGATGAGCAGAGAACAGTACAGAGGTCTTGACATGGTGACAGTGCATGGTGCATGGTGGAGCCACAGGTTGCCAACCAATAGACGTAGCACCTGTGACGTCACCCATTGGTTTGTGGGAGTCTGCTATTTTAACATGGGGGTCGATGGAGAGTTGCTCACTTCTGGTCCCAGCCCCCATTGGTTGCCGGAGAACTGCAGCTTTTTAAATGTGGAAGCGGTATTCACTTGTGGAACCCACAACTCCCCCCTTGGTTGTTTCAGACGTTTAAAGTCTCCGACGTGAAAGCGCGCATCACCGCCGCCTTGCGTCCCGCCCCGTCCCAAAGCACTTACTGGCGATCAGCCTCTCAGTAGTGTTAGTGTGATTTAGCACGTGTGTGTGGGGCTGTGTTTATATATGTTAATGAGCACCAGACTGCACTTGTGCTGTGTTTATAAACGTTAACAAGCTCGACCCTGCACCAGAGCCCTGATTGGAGACAGGGGTCAGCAGTAGATTAACAGCAGATGTATCAGAGGAGTCCCTGATTAATGAATTGGTCTCAGCTGTGGATCTGGCCTCAGGCTCAGAGGTTGCCACAGTAACTTGAGGTGGGTGCCGATGATGATAGAGGCACCCCAGATTGTGGCCGACAGAAACAATGAGAAAAAGGGCAGTCTCACATCTCACATTATTCTGACAAAATGGCAGCTCCTATCTGCAAAGGCAGCAGACTGTGAGCGTTGTAAGGACTTCCTGAACACTTTGATATGCTTTGGGTGTTTCTACAGTAAATATTTTGGACACACTTCATAAACAGGAGTTCCTTCTGCTTCTCTCAGAAAATTTCTGTATTAGAGTCAATGAGGAGCAGTGAGAGACGTGGCTGCACTGAGAGGCTAACAGTTTAATGCTTTGATGTATAATTTGTCCTACAACTTGAGTTAAGAAAATCAAAGAAAAGAATCAAAATTTGTCCGGAAGATGAAAATGAAGAAAAAAATCCACAGTATAACAATAGGGCCTCAGTGCAAAGCAATGATCCCTGCAGCTGTTTCATAGATGTAGGGGCCAGTGCCTCTGTGCGTTTGCCCCGTGGCCCTAATTAATGTAGGAGAGAGAGACAGTGAGAGAGACAGAGAGAGAGAGAAAGGGAGTTGATAAAAAGGCAGGAGGACTACAGGATTCCTGAGAGGATCTGTCAACTCTTGTTGGCTTTGATTTTAATGGAAGTCAGCGCTCCCCTACCTCTAACCCATTTGGCCCTAATTCCAGCACTGCTTTCCAAACTTTTTAAACTTTAATGGCCCCTTCTTAAGTGCCAGCTGCTGACAACATTGATTTGGCTTTAAGCCTTGCTGTCCTGCACGCCTTTATTTTCTCCTGCAAAATCGACAGAAACATCTATTTTCTGCCATCCTCCTGTGCCTCCTACTCATCCGATCCTCCTTCTATCCTCCCTCCATCTGCTCTCCTTTGTTCATTTGATGGTGTCAGCGGTCGGGGAAAGCTTGGATAAGAATGGATGAAAAGGAATGCTATTTGGACAAACTGTTCTTCTTTGGTATGTATGTAGGTATTTTTTGCTGCTTATTTTAAATAGGCTGGGTTGGCACAGAGAGAGGAGATACTTCCTTTGCAGCCTGAGGAAGTGACGCTTTTGGTTACACACGAGCTGATGAAATTAAATGGTGTTGCTGTTCAAGATACTTCCTTTGCAGACTGAAGAAGTAACTCTTTTGGTGACATACAAGCTGATGAAATAAAATGGTGCTGCTGTTCAAAGATATACACTAAGACCATGTGAGGAAAGTCACAAGGGAGAAATACTGTAGTGTGTCATCTACAAGCTCCTCACCTACAGTAGGGTGAGCAACAACAGCTGGGGCCTGACAAATCAATGTGAATGTCTTTGACTGAGTGACAGACTTAAGTCACTGAGTTACACCACTGGTCCAGCTGATGCCACATGACTCAGTCTTGTATTGGCCGATTATTGGTATTGGAGATTCCCCATTGTTTCTATAGATGGTTGTTCCCAACCTAATTTTGCCAACTTACAGTAGCACATTTGTCACTGGAATTTTGCTGGAAAAAGTTTTTGGACAAATAGGGAAAATTTCTATAGAACGCTGGTCTCTGTGAATCTACTCTTTTCAGTAAGTGGCAGAAAGCTGCAGTAGCAGTTTGTTATCCAGATGGATGTTGTGCATTTTGTGAAAAATGAATACAAAATATATTCTGTCACTTCTAAAGTTCGCTCTGAGCAACATTTTACAAGTACATGTAGCCAAAATCACAGTACACTCCTCATCTTTAACGTGTATGCATGGTGATGCCCTATAAATAGTCTTAAAGCGACAGATTTCATTGTGGTGGCCCCAGGATCAATATCTTGGACAGCAGCCAGGACAGACATTACAAATAAACTAATGGAGCTCTTCAGGTAAGTAGGATGCTTTAGATTGTTGGCTGATCAGTTAATAGTTTTACACCTTAACTGGCACAAAGTATAGGCCTACTGCAGTTATTTTAGACTAGAGGAGATGCTACAAGAAAATCAAACCACAAAGTAACATGTCAACTTTATAGCACACATACCTCTGTTCAGGGTTGTTCTGTCATTTGTTCTTTTTGTATATAATAAACCGAAGGGAAATGTGGTGAGAAAATAACTACCATGACCTTTCTCGAACTGTCTGTGATGAACTGCACAGACCTGATATATCAAGCAGTGGAAAGGTCCAAGTTATATGTAAAAATTAATATGAGTATATCACGAGTATATCATCCATATGCTTTTCATAAGTATCAGAGGAATTGCTGTGAAGCTGTGTCTGGCACCTCAGCAGCAATCAAATGTGTGTCTCTTAGCTCAAGGATAATGCACATCCTCATATAAAATGAACCCTTATGAAATACATTGCTTGACTGTGCTGGACATTGCGTCATTGGGCAGTAATGTCATAAAATTGTTTAGGAGTATACTGTAACAGAGAAAAAAAGAGTCAGCACAGGGCTAGACAGGATGCATTAGATACGAGGAGAAAGAGACCGTACAACCAAGAAACCATATGAAATATGCTCCAGCACTGTGAACTGCCATGGTAGGCAGTAGGTGTGTTTCCATTATAGATTTTTGCAAAATAAAAGCGACATTACCAAAACTTCAAAAAAGTGCAATGCTATTTGCGAGCGTTTCCATTGAAAGGTGTTTTGCGAATGAGCCGTAATCTAATCTTGCGATATCCCATAATTCTACGAGACTTAACTTTGAGGAAGATGGACGCAAGTGTCTTTCGTTTCCATGGTGACGGCACAACGATCTCAGCTGCCTACAGCTGCTGCTGTTATTGTTTTTAACAAAGACAAAGGCAGTGCTCGATTGTTGAAAGGCAAAGCCCATGTGGCACACTGGCATTGGCCACAAATAAGGGACACTGGGGTTGATGAGGCAGCTGTCAACAATATAGTGGTTGTGTCCGACTGCAGCGAGGACTGAGCCTCTACACATGGGGCGCCCGCTCTAACCACTACACCACGCGACGCCCCCACTTTAACACACCTTATGTGTAAATTTGGGCACTCTACGACGAACAGAACTGAAATAGATCTCGAGCAAGACCGTGTCCTCCCACGGTAAAATGTGATGGTCTCTCGGCCAAAGCAGGCCAGCACCACCGACCTGTACCACAGAAGAACCGCTACCACCCGTGTTCCCGACCTATTTTGGCCGTGAGACCATCACATTCCGCGGCGAGAGGCTGTGACACGGCACTGTGTTACTGTTGTTAAGTGGTGCCCCTCCCGCCCCCGATGGTGGTTTTGTGAATTGTTGTATATATTTATCTTACACGAGCCCTTTGACCAAGAAATGCAAGTGTCAGAAGGGCGACAGGCACAAACAGAGCACCTTTCATAAAAGACGCTGTACTATCTCCTTTCCTAGAAAAAAAGAAGTGATTTTGATGAAAACCGGCCATGTTTAGCTCGAGTTTTCTCAGGAACGGAGACGCATAGGAACAAACGGTTTGTGGCCATTTCAAGCAGAAAGTTCCACCTTTCAAATGAGCCACAGACTGTGTTGGTGGCAATAATATAGAATACACTGGCTCTACAAAAATGGTCTAAATTGCCAGTACACTTGACTAAAACTTTGGAAAGGAGCGCAGCACTCAATGAGTTAAACAACACCTATTGTGTTTGTAAGTTGCATCTCAGCTGTTCAGAATTATTTCTCAAGCGTCTGAGTTGTGCTGTGATCCATGTTGGAAGGAGCCCAGCTGCCTTTTATTAGCATTAGTTAACGTTAGCTTTAGCTTCTGCCAACACGCTGCAGCTGACTGATAACAAGAGCTGTGGGGTTTAGCAGGCAGACATTTGTTGCAAAGTCTCCGGAGCAAAATGTGTACTGAAATAAGTTGTGATGGTTGATATTCAGTTTTGTTTCAACAACACAGCAGCAACAATCAGAGAGTACTCTGCAACTCATATCAATAGTATACTTCCCAAACATAGTGCCTGTGACAAAGTGCTGTTGATTTATTGTTTCCACTTAATTTCTTGAGCATATGAACACAGACTTTTACTCATTATACGTTATTTTTTTATTTATGTGACACAAACCCAAAGACAATGAAATCACTGAAAGCCTTTTTGTCAGGGATGCATGAAGCCAAGAGGAGGATAGAAATGTATTTGATAAAGTGATTTAATCTACAGCCCTTTCACCCGTGGTGGTTACTGCACCTTTTTGGTTGTTTTTTTTGGGGGGGTTCTATTTTGGATTTTATCTTTATATTTCATAAAGGAGGGTCTGAACAAGAATGACGAAACATCAAGAGACAAAAAAGGATACACTGACAGACAAAAATAGGAAACATGGATGGACGAAAAATGAACACAAAGAAAAAATACATTTTTAAAAAAGTGCCCAGTGTTCGAATATGATTTTGAGAAAGAAGAAATAGAAGAGAAAAATACAGATACAACAAAAGATGGTGGTTTTCTACTGAATGTTTTTAAGTAATAGATTTATGCTGTTGAATCAATAAAGGTGTCAAGGAAAAGTGAACTGACAGTAGACTCCTTGTTTATGAGAACGATTCAGATTCATTTTACAAATAGAAATGTGTCAAAAGCAGATACTGCTGATTTTCCTATGGACCAGTATTTACGCTCATTCCTGCAGCAAGGTCAGAGGTCAGGTTCACATCTGAGCTGAAACAGCTTTGTTACAGTAAACAAATAATAAGCAATATGCTCTGCTGACCAGTACAAACAAATGTGAATATAAATAAGCGCAATTTGACTTTGATCTACTTTTACTCAATTTCTTTGATTATGTGAAATTTGTTATTAGTTATTTATTTGTTAAAAAACATGTATCTATTCTGACTAAACCTTCTGCTATTCTTTACAAATGTTTTATATTTCTTAACCTTGGAAAATCATCATTGTGCTGGGTTACCAATGAGCTTGGAATAAAAAGGCTGGATGAAAAGAAATAAACAATACCTCCTATTTTTACCACACAGTAATTACAGTGGGGCGTATATTTCCTGGCCTAAACCAATAAATACATTCTTGTTCATTATCTTTGTAATTCAGTTTTAAAGTTTATCACATTAATGTGCCCCTCAATCCCACACACTTCCTTTATGCCACTGTAATTACACAGGTCTTCCTGAGCACATTAACACATAAGGCTGATAAAGCTTCCGATGGCATTTATAAAGCTGTACCTGAGTGAAAAGGGCCTTCTATTTCAGCACGTGCCGGAGTAAAGGGTGACGAGGTTGAGAAGAGGTGCACCACAAGTCCTTTATTTTGTCAAGCTTTTCAAGCTATCAAGGCCTTCCAAAGGCCCACAGCACAATCGTTGTTACACTCTGCTAAACGCTATTGTTCACCATCAATAGGAAGACATCTATTTATGCAGGGATGACAGAGAGAGAGAGATGGAGAGGGAACGAGAGAGAGAGAGAGAGAGAGAGAGAGAGAGAGAGAGGGCAAGAAAGACAGAGATAATGGATGAACAAAGAGAAGGAAGAGACAAACGAATACATGAAACAGAGTGGGAGAGAAAGACAGAGATGACAGAAAAGAGGTAAAAATTATAATCCCCCCTTTCCCTCCCCTTTCTGTGTGAAGTGACAGCCACAGTGATGTATAACCCTGGCAGTGGAAAGTTAATTAGATAGGCTGGGTTACTTAGAGATGAAGGACTGAGTGGCTGAGAGGGAGAAGCGGGGAAAGGAGGGGGGGAGGAGGTGTGGATGAAAAAAAAGTAAAACTAAAACAAAAACAAAGAGTAGAGCTGAAAGAAGAGTGAGACGAGTCAGGGAAAAACCAGGGAGAGGTATAGGACAATGGAGGGAAATTAGAGTAGAGACATGGTAAGAGAGGGGAAGTTTAAATAAAAGGCAAAGGGCCTTGTTAAAATTATGTTTTGCTTCTACACTCAGTGCAACTGCACAATTATTCAACCATAACAATGACAGACACACATGCCAGAGTGTAAGAGGAGTGCCATGGGTGCAATCTAAAACATAAATTGCAACAAAAGCCTCAGTTCCACTGGCACTGACATCCCTTGTGCTTGGCTCAAGGACATATGTCATTCGCATTGCTGAGCAGGTGACTGGATGTCTGCCCTCCATCAGCAAAGTGCATGACATAGACTAAAAGAAGAGGATAAAAACAAACAGCATCAGACCTGCAGACTCAAGCAACTGTCACTGGAGGACAGTACCCACTCACTGGAACCAAGACTCAACTGGGGGTTTCTGTTTGTGTGGACGCTCCTTAACCATCTACAGGCCTGCCTGCAATCTCACTATGGGTGAGCCCCCGAAAGGTCGCCAGTCTATTACAATGAAACACATGTACTCACAGATATATTCAGACAAAGACACCAGAGCGGAGTGAACTCTACATTTTATGGGCAAACTGGCCAGCAGTAAAATTCATATTTAGTTTCCTCAATTATGAAATTCCCCCCTAAAATGTCTCCAAATTATTGTGTCACCCCTTCCATGCCCCTTTTGACAGTCATGCATGGACAGTGCTGATGCAGTTATATTTTTAGATATTCTATCTGAATTATGTAGGCATCCGCTGTGAAGCTCTTTGACATCCCCCCAAAACTTATTCTATGGCATAAGACACTAAACCTGGATATATGGATATATAGGTTTGTGGAAACTCAGCTACAAGTTTCTGAGGCACTTTATGGCCATAAGAAAAGTCCTCCTGTTACAGTTTAAATAGACAGTCATGTTGCTGGGGGCGGAGTCATCATATTGGTTTGGTTTCTGTTACTTTGTGAGTACCCTGATGCAATTGGATGATGAACTGATTTTCAATCACTTATCTTCACCACCTTTCCCTACTTTCCTCTATCCACCTTTACTCTGCTCTGGTTTGACATGTCCAATATTATCTGACATTCCCCTTTATTATTTGGTGTCCAAGAGAGTCCAAATGAGAAAAGAGGGACGGTGCAAAAGAACAAAAAAGGAGTGAAATGGGAAATTACTTTAGACTTTCACTGTTGCTTTCAGAGACTTCTGTTATCTGTATGTGTGTGTGTGTGTCTGTGTGTGTGTGTGTATGTGGGACTCTGTGTATGAGAATGCAAGAGCGTGTGTATTTGTGATAAAAGACAGTGTGCATGAGACTGACAATGACAGTGAGTGCGATGAACAAGAGAGACCCATTCTTCTGTTAATTACTGAGTTAATGACACACTATGCTTCAGTGGACATGCAACATGGCAGGATGAAACACACACACACACACACACACACACACACACACACGCACACACACACACGCACGCACACAAGGATAATGGCTAAGTCTGCTTCGGTGCTCACGCAACATGGCAGGCTTCTATGCAAAGAGCTTGACAGTGAGATAGCAGGCTAACAATGACACACGCACAAACACACACACACAGCAGTAGCAGCAACTGACAGGGAACCTCATCAAACCAGCTTTAATGAAGTCACTTCTCCCAAATAGAAGAAGGGAAAAGAGGAGGGGGGGAGAAAAGGAGGACAAGGTCGTCTGGATTGATGACGCTCATTAGCCTAATAAGGTACTTTAATGAAATGGGCCCAACACTATAGAGTGCCACAAAGTCTGAAGACACACACACACACACACCAATGATGGACTGGCACCAAAAAGAGTTGGGGTTTTTTTGACAGAGAGGCCGGACATTACACAAACACTATATATACTGTATATAGGCCTATAAGTGATCGTTTAAAGGGACAGTATGTAGCTTATTTGGCTTTTTATTAGCAAAAATCAAGTATTGCTTTCATAAACACATATTTACCGAAGTCTAATCACAACCACATACAAATGAAAGCTGTTTCGTAGCTCAGTATAAACTGTTTACAAATACATAGGCAGTAGGTGCGCCCACCGAGGGCTGTCATGTTGCATTGATGTCTTTGAATATGGTACGCGAAAGCGGACAAACCTGGCTCGAGCGCACTATTGCGTGTCTGTGACTGATATACGCTTGTGCCCCCGGAGGATGATCGACGTTTTTCTGCTGTTACAAAAGACACACTAGTTAAGCAGCATTAGCAGCTAGGCTACAATGTTGAACTGTTGAAGAGAGAGGGGAGCAGCAGAGTCTGCTCTGACAACCGTGGAGCTACAACTGAACCGACTGGAGAGCACAGTGACCCTCCATATCTCCTTTGTCTTTTTTTATTTTTTTATTTTTAGCAGTACCGTTGTTACAGCTGATCATACCGTATTTATGTCAGAGTATGTTTGTCCTCTGATCTTCCTTCATGGGGCTGCACTATGTAACTGGCACATCCTGTAAATCCTCCTGTGTAACTTTTAGTTGTGAAATATGACTGAAGGCATGAGTGGAAGTCTGCACATGTGTTAAAAAAATAATGATTAAAAACCGAAAGTAATTGGTCAGATATATTGTTAGCTTAACAGTTAGCTGTTACTTTGCTAATGTGTTTGTCCTCTGTGGCCACTGTCACTTTGCAAACGGGAGGGGTGAGCGAGTGAGCGCTGCAATCTAGAATCTAAACGCTGGATGTCCTGGTTTTAGCCCCAATACTACTGTATACTGAGGCTTTAATGATTGTAAGAAAATGCATTGATGACCAAATACATTCTTTACCGGGTGAAATCAAACCTGGGGCTGCTGCAGCTAGGGAAATTGCCTCTAGGGCGCCTGCTCTAAGCTATGCAACACCCCCTGTATATCGAGCATAATCGAGTTTTCCCCCCTTTTTCAGAGTTTTTTTTTTTTTTTTTTCCATTATTGCACCACTATTGTGGCATTTGGCCATATTGTCCTATGACCAGTCTATCAATGCACCTCACTGGTTTTGGGAGTTTTTGTTGACCCTTCCATTTCAAATAAACAGCTGTGTAGCCTACCATGATTGAGAAAGGGGAGATTGCCCTGCACCAGACAGATTAGATCCTCACATTGGTACTGGTGGTGTCAGGAATTGAGTCCATGAAGAGAGGAAGGAGTTTCACTGCACACAATGTGGTCATTTCAACACTGATTTATTATTAAACGTAAAAGTAAAGCAACGCATTTCGCCCAGTGGGCTTCATCAGGCTTATGCCCACTGGGCTAAAAGCATTGCTTTACTTCTACTTTGGATAATGAATCAGTGTTGAGATGACCACACTGTGTGCGGTGGAACTCCTTCCTCTCTTCATACCGTGCACCATACCATGAAGTTGTGTATGAAGTTTGTATGTGGAAAGATACACTAACCTCTCCTTCTGAGGACTGCAAAAGAAGGTCTTTCCTACAGGAAGCTGTGAAGTCTCCCACTCCAGCGTTGATCTCAACACCTCTGGGGGCCTCCAGGGTAAGGGTCCGAGTTGGAGACTCCAACCTGTGAAGCACACGCACAATTTAGTCACAGTGACAGGTATACAAATGAAAAAAAAGCTTTACCTTACCTATTACCAAAGGATCAATAATCAGTTATCCAAACAAGTTTGTTGATCCTCTGTTGCTCAGTTAAAAACTGCTGCAAATAGAGATTTCCTGATAACCGATAGCAAAGAGGGTACTGATCGTAGCTGGCAACAGCTGGCAATAGAGCAACCATGTTTAAACGATAATGTGACCGCTGCTCACAGCCTGTCATGTGACAGCGCACGGGTCCCTATTGGACAGCTGCTTGACTGCTCGGCATCTGGAGCAACAGACACATCGATGGGATCATTGCAAAGGCTGAAGTGTCCCACTTTCATTTAAAAAAAAAATAAATACGTTGCTCTCATTGTCCTTTCCGGAAATAGACCCGAAAGAGTAGCTACAACAATACGGATCTCCTTCTTAGTTTTCTGACTGGAGGGTCAAGATTCTGAAAAATCTGAATGTGTGTGGTGTGCTGTGTTTGGAATATCACAGCACAGCACACATGATACGATCAAAACTGTTCAATTTCAATTGTTCAATTTGTTAATCACATAAACCCATTAATGTGTTTAAATAACTACAGTCCAAAAGGTGAACAGCAAAAGCTTTAAAGCTCAGTGACTCATTGAGGATCTTCTCAGGACATACTTCTATCTTTGTTCTGGGGATCAATACATTTTTACAATATGTTCCAACTTTTTATGGCATTTTTTATTGTATCATTGCTTGTGTTTTATTCCTCCGTGGAAAGTCCCATCGATAGAAAGGCATTGCACACTATAAATGCTGTGGTATGTGGTATTGGGTATATTACAGTATATACTTGTTTCTATAAAAATAAACATTTTATAAACTGCAGTGGCAACAGAGTACAATATTTGCAGAGAAGTGTTCCGAGGTTTGTTCTCCTGTGTGCTTTTGATCCAAACAACTTTTTGGAAGGCACAGCACATATACAGAAGAAGTGGAATTTAAAGAAACTTTCAGATTCACTCAAATAAGTGTGGCACAAAATATTTCAGAGGTTTAATAGCACACATAATAATGTTGAGTGATCTAATACATGTTTTTATGAGAATCAGATTTAGATTTTATGGTGAAGCAGTGTTTTCGTTTTGAATATTCACTTCATTCCACAACTTAAAGTGCACTGCTCAAAAGTGCTCTGGCCATGATATGCTTCAGTACCCTTGGAGTGAGGGGTCACGAAGACTGTGATTGAAAGTTGAAAACAATATGAGATGATTAAACAGCATGGTGGTGTTAGATCAGCAAAGTGCTTCACTCAAGAGCATGCGGGCAAGTGAAATTAAATAAAGAGGGCTTTCAGAAAAGCAGATGGATTTACAATTTATGAAGTGTGAGCATGACAAATTAAACACCACAGTCACAATAAAGATCAAATAAGCTTGGCTTTAAGGGCACTTTTCCAGATACACTTTGTTCAGTGGCATTTCAGAAGGTTGGTCTCCCAATCCCTTCTGAGGGGTTGTAGTAATAAAGCGTGTAAACCAAAGGATAGATTAGCTACTTTCATGATGCGCATCCAGTCTGTGGTCACAAAACAGATACATAAACTTGGCTGGAGGTGACCGCACCAACCACCCCCTCACTTCACTCCAGTCCCCAGAATCGTGAGTGACAATGCACATCCTCCACTCAGGTAATTTGGCAAAAAATAATTTAACATTTCATGGTTTCAATCAAAAGAACTGAACATTAGCAGGCAGAGAAAGACTCCCTTGACAATGGTTTTCCATGTCTGGCTGAACCCGAGTAATGAAAACACACTTTAGTAGATATTTTTGGTTCACATGCAAACAAGTTAATTTTCAGAATGTTTACACTTTTTTACCAGAAAAAAATAAAGGTGAAAAAACACTGGAGAAAAAGCACCATCAAGCCAACTGACTTGATTCCATTTATTATATCAAGAGCAATTTAGTCCTTTAATTTATTAAGTGAGGGAGGCTGAAGGAGAACAGATCACCAGTGTCAGTGTCACTTGATTTGAGAGAATGTTTCAAGCACGCTGCTTTGCTTGCGAATTAAGCCATCTCTCCCTTCTAATTTGCTACTGAATGAAAATGGGATTCTAGGGGTCCACATCACACTAAATGACTTGCAATGTGCTGTGGACTAGGAAGCTAGAGGAGCTAGAGCTTCAACAATGTATTGCTATTTTAGTTTGAGTGGCTTTTACCAAAATATAAAAAATTCTAAGGGCTGATTTAACTTTTCATCAATTCATTTTTTTTTGTTGAAGAGCTGATGGTGGGATTTCTTTTGTTGGTTGAAGGTAAAGGTGCTAGAGTCAGGTGCTAGAGGTGGATTAGTGTTGAGCATCCAAGCTACTGTATATAATAAGTGTTGGAAGCAGACACTTCACACTGGGCCTGATTTATTGTTCTCTAAAAACAGAGCATATGCTGCAGCAGTCAGAGGTTAAAAAGTGGAGAAATCAAGAGAGAGACAGGTCGACAAGAGATTAAACAAGAGGTGGAGAGAATAAAAACAGAAAACTTTCTGTCATTATCCTATAGTTTCACATGTGCACGGGGGAAAGAGAGACTGAGTCAGAGAGAGAGAGAGACAGCTTGTTGGCCCAGTCAACAGCGGTGAAGTGAGAATATTCGGTTGGTTTGACAGCTGAGGCAATTACAGTGACGCTGCTGCAGGCTGAAATCACCTCTCATAGGCAAGTGTGTGTGCACATGCGCACACATGCAGACACACACATACAGTAAATTTTGTACTATTATAGTTATGCTGCTACCTTGCCCTACAGTTTTATTTTTTTCTTCATGATTCTACACTTCATTACAAATTTTTTAAATTTAGCGTTAGGGTTAGGTGTTGTAGCATCTTCACAGCTTGTTTAGCTTTATCATTGTGAAGTAAGGATGTACTAAATCCAGGATTTGGTTTCGAATTTGGACAGATTTGGGGCTTTTTGATGGGGTTTGGTTTCTGCCAAACCTTAGAACATCAACCAAACCAAACCCTGCTCGATACGCACATCAACGTAATTAATTACATGAAGGGCTACTAACAAGTTGACATTCAAGTTCAAAGCACTCTCAGCACAAGCCAGCATCACTGTCAACACAAACTAAATAAAGTATGCTAGCTTGATGCTATAACATCATAAACAGGCTAATGGGAATAAGCATTGTGTTCATTTTAACATAAACGTGAACACATACAATAATGCATATTTTCTCAGCTCTGTGGAAATAATTTCACTTTCTGGTCTTTTTCTTTATTGTTTTGAATGAGAAAAAAAAAAAAAACTTAATCCTGCATCCTGAATGACTTGAAGCTAAAATGTTCGATGATATTCACCGAGTGTGAGCATACTGTTCAAATGCTAAATAGTGGTGAAAGTTATTGCCCATTGTTTTTACAGTTATAATAAAACACACTGTGTGACATTTACATTTAGAATATGTTTATGTATGGGCCCATGATGGGAGTAGGATTCAGCATTCTGTTTGGGTGGAACCCCCAAAACCTGCTACAAAGAGCATATTTGTGCCCAGATACACCTTCACAGAGTTGCTACAGTATAAATGGCTGCTGACTTTCCCATAAAACGTACACTGAACCTCTACTTTAATATGACTGTTACCATGTGGGAGTGTAGCTCAAGTGGAAGTCAGGAAAACTCCTTTAAATGGCAGGAAGAGGCAGGAGTCAGGTGTGCAAAAAACAAGATAAATTTTAATGGTTGCCAGGCCTGAGCAAAAACAACATACAAACTGAGGAATAAAGTGGCCGAAACAAAAACACAAACTTAAAGGGGGAGAGCTGGCTGGTCATCCACCCTCATGGCAAAGAGAGCGTCTTCCTCTGAACTGGGCCTTATATAAGCAGTGGAAGCCCCGCCCCATCAATTAGCACTCAACCCAGCCGCTTCCAATTTGCAACTGAGTGCAGGCCTCAGTCAGGCCCTGACTACAGGTCTCTTCCTGTTGAGACAGACAGTGACATTAATGGGCAGTCCCAGTCAAATAGGCTGTGCACCGCCTACTTGACTGGACGCTTCAAAAACACAATGATAAGATGATACAACAATCCAGAAATTACATTACAAAACAACAGTAATACAGAGGCTACCTTCACTCTGTGACAATGACAAATGATGCATGTACTGTAAACATTGCTATGAAGCACGTGTTCTGATTCCCTTTGTGTTTGTCTTTAACCCTAACCTAAAATGATTTTGATAGCTTACTGTATGCTTTTAAGACACCCGATAAAAAAAAGAAAAGTTGATTTGCATCATCAACTGTGAAGTAAGACAATAGATGAGGCCTCAAGGACAATGCAATGGCTGATTAAAGTGTTTTTTTGTTTTTGTTTTTTTTTATCATGCACCATCACAAACATATTCTGGAAACTTCCAAACAATCACAAATTTCTGCATCATTTGATCAGACTATCAAAATCAAAATTCACTCATTCCTGAGCTGTCTTGCCTTGTCATCTTTTTAATTATAGTCATTGTTTTGCTTGTCATTTATTGTATTACCAAAAAAACATTTGTTTTATATCAGTGTTGTCTAGTGTGAATGCTCTGGTTTTGTCACCATGTAATCTGTTTAGAACCCAGGAAGAATAGTTGATGCTATGCAGACGTGTGATCTTAATAAACAAACAAATTCCCATCAACTTTAACTTCCATGTCTAAGTCACTCAGTCACACTATGAAAACACACACACACGCACACACACACATACACAGAAGTTTCTGCTCAGGCCCCTGCATGGTTGTGCTTTTCATGGTACAGATAGCAGGAGTCTGCAGCCATGCTGTTATCTCTGCTATTCATTATTATTAGAGGAAACTGACTGCTCCTACCTCTCTGCTTCCAGTTCTTATATTATTCCTCCCTCTCCCTCTCTGTCTCTCTCTCTCTCTCACCAACATCCTTGCCCCGCTCCTTCTCCCACAGATCTGTTTTGACCTTCAGCCAAAACAAGGCTGTTTTATACAAAGTCCATATTTGTCCAGCCTGACAAGATAAGCGTGACAGAAATACATAAACATGAAAAGGTTTTTATCTTAATTCGTTTTGGTTGAAAAGCAGAGGAAGATGGTAACGACAACAAAGTCTTATATTCAGAAAGAAAGAGATAAATGACAGAAGAGGAAACTAATTGATGCACATTTTAAGATATGTGATATCAAAGAATCCTCAGATATGCATCTGTTGGAAAAATAAATGGGGAATTTATACGATCAAATCCCATTTGTATATTTTTATGTAAACATTTTATACCTCAGTTTGGTTTTCACTTCAATTCCATCTCATCTGTTACCCCCTATAGTCACTGAATGTGATTCTCATTTCCATAGGTTTAACTAATACTGGCTTTGCCTCCGAGGCATGGAAGTGTTAGTATCATAGAAAAGGACATTTGGTGTCAGTAAAGCTCAAACAATTACTGTGTTTAAATGAAAAAATATGTGTGCACCTCTTAAGACTTAAAGAAGAAGTAAGTGGTCCGGTCGTTTTCGCTAATGCTGCGTTCCAGGCAGGCTTTTGAAATCGTAAATTACAGCTTCAAGTCACAACTTACGACTTTGTAGCGTTCCAGGTAACCCACTCGTGTTTTTCCGACCTGTTTTACCGGTGAAAGTCACTATAACAGCCACTCGTAACTTCCGACCGGTGAACTCGTACCAGATCGAACTGGTACCACTTCACGGTTGGAAAAATACGAGTTTCCTTGAACGCACCATAACAGTCCTCGTCCCTAAAGCATTCACGGCGTTCCTTGGCTGCACACACAGCCCTGCATGCCGTTCTCTCTCCTCATTGGATAAAAACTGTAGGATACGATAAATGTTTTCTCCTCGGCTCAGAGCAGAGCAGAGTGACTGACAGACCCGTGTTTTGGTCCAAACACTCTATGTAAGTGATTGCTGTCGGAAGATATAACTATTTAAGACTTATATTAACACAAATATATCACTTACTTCTGCTTTAAGCATGTTCACATTGAAGACAGTTTAAGGCCCTGGGGTTTGATCTAATCTCTAGTAAAGCTATTTAAACTCTCCTGTCATTGCTGCTTCAACATGAGTAATATTTGTTCAATAGGGATTTCAAGTAAATGATTGAAAATGGTTACATGAATCAGAAGCACTTAAATAGAATCCAGCCATCATTCATTTATCATTTAGAGTTGTGCTTTTCACACTTTTTTCTAGTTTGTGGTCTGTTCAACTTAGGTTCCTGCAGCTCTCAAATCTGTTACAAATATATAGGAACATTTAACAGCCACATTTCAAAGCCACTTTGTGTTGAAATGCTATTTTCCGACTTCATATGTGACATTCTGGCTGTAAAGGCCATGCATGTTTTTGAAATGAGGGGTTTGTGACATAAATAAATATTATATGACCGTAACATCTGCTTACTCCTTGAAGTTTTTAACTCAGGTTGAAATTGGATGTATTATTTGATCCTGTTGATATGTTTTATTCATGCGTTTCCTAAATTTCATGCCCATGTTCAATTTGTTGAAGTACATATTCAATTTGAGAATCTGATAGTGTTTGTGAACTGCCGCTGCTTGCGTAAATAATGTGCGAGATGAGAGGGAATTTCTCTGGTGGAATAACAGAACGGTAACTCCAGCATCAGATACTCGAGGCAGTCCACCATGTGACTGTTGATGTTGTTATCTGTGCTTAAACACAAGAATCGAGCACTTCTGTGATAGCAGCAATATTAGACTTGAATACAAAAAATAATCTTCCCCAAAAGGAAAATAGAAAACAACGCAGTTCATTTGTGAACGGGGGCCAAATGGATATAATTTGTCTTAACACCATAAACCCTACAATATAACATTCATACTGTATCACATATGGATGAAACTTCTAACTTTGAAGAGAAATGACTTCATCTTGTGTATGTATTGAAAGTAGTGTGAGAAGTTGTGAAGAAAGTCTGACTTCAAATGTTCAAATCGGGGCTTTTTAGGGTGATTTATATTTCCTGGAAGACTTGGCTGACATTCATCCTGCCCTTTCCCTCTTCAGAACCCTTGAAGGCCACACCACCTTATCGCCACCTTGCCATTTGAGACGCAAACCTTTAACCTTTTCGCGCTAAATGCTCTGTCATCTTCTCAGTGCCTCACCTCCTGCCATCATCCAACCCTGTCCATGGAGCACTTTAAAAACTTGCTGCTGAGTGATGCATTGAGACAAGCCTGGAGACTGGTATAACACTGTCTTTTGACTTTTTGAGAGTTAGATTGAGTCAGAAAGCAAAAAATTTCCAAAGCCTCCGAACTTTTGCAGTGAGTCTGTGTTTGGATGAGGGTGATGTAGTGTGTTTAAATAGCCACATGAATCTGGCAGGTGTGGAGGGGGAAAAAAAGGAGGAGTGAAATGAGAAAGCCTTGGGCTGTTTTAAAAAGTTATAAAAGTCCTGCGGAGTTACTGAGGAGGGACAGCAGAGAGTCAAGGTACATTAGAGGTTTGTCTTTGTGGAAAGAATGTGTGTATGTTTGCGTGTGTTAGAAAGACAGTTTGTTTGTTTGTGTGTGTGTGTAGGTGTTAATGTTCTTCAGTAACTCTGAGTGCTTAAATTTGAATTTCAATCAAGCAACTTGTACATAGTAAGTGCATTTGTGTGTATCATGGTGAGTGTTTGTAATTATTGAGATTTAGCCTAAGGAGTGGGAAAACCTATTTACGGACAATATGTTTACCAGCAGTCACTTTAAGCACATTTTCCCAACAGTTGGTGTGTTTGCACAGCTGTCTACATGGCCTGTTTTACGTGGCGTTCAAGGCACGTACTGACAAACACAACACACTGCCTGACAAATCTGTGAGTTACTCTAAAATGACTTTCAGAGGCTCCTTCTGTCCTCCTCGCTGTGAAATGTAGCTGAGGAAATGGCTAATGGCAGAGTGTGCAAGGAGAAAAAATGTCAAGCAATTTCATGCCTTTGTGACTCTGATGGGGCACCAAGCTGATAATTTAATCAGTAGTGAAAGACTAGCTTCACTCCTCCACAACTTCCGCCATTCCATCCATTGTTAGCACAGTCTTTTGTTAGGAAAAAAGGAGGATATTTGCATAGTTAAATTTAAATTACGAACTCCGCCACTGAGACTAGTTTCAGGTTTGCTGTTCATCCAGAATTATGCAAATAATGAAAAATTTGAGTAAATTTTTCATAATTGCCGGGTAAAATCGTGAGCAATGGCTAAAACATGCTGTCTGAGATTTCTGTGATCTTGACCTTTGACAGCTAAAGTCTAAGATTATCCTTGACTTCAAGTGGACATTTGTGAAGTTCCAAAAATGCATCTCTGATGTCGCCCTCTCAGTGGGATGGACATACACATATTTGATTAGGACGAGTTGAATAAACTTTGGCTATGGGAGTCCGGTGACTCATACTGAACCCAAACAGGAGTATGGCTGAACCCAGAAGTCTTTGGTTGTCATGTCAATAAAATATAATGGTGCCTCTTTCAACTAGATATCAACTTAAATGTAGAATTCATGCTACACACACAAACAAATGCATACACAGAGACAGACATACAGTAAGGTATATGTGTTTTTGTTTTGCTCCCAGTTGTAGATACGAGATCAGACAAGCAGCAGCAGAGTCTGTGCTTTGCTTCATTAGCACCGTCTCTGTTCAGTAGAGTCTGTCAGAAAACATGGGTGTGCAGAGAAAATAGAACTAGAAAGAAACTAAAAAGAAATTAGAGATCTTTCACAGAGGCAATGAAAAGACTAGAGTGCATTTAGTTTCTGTATTGCGTGTTGCCTTTGCACATCTGTGGCAAACACCTTCTGTAAAACAGCGTAGCTTTTTAATGATGTGACGAGGTATACAGTCTGCAGAGAACAGGTAGAAGAAGTCAGATATGATGCTATTTATTTGAAAGAAGTTATGTTCAGCTAACAAAAAAGTACATCTTTGATTTCTGTGCTAGCAAAGAAATCAATCATTGTTGTTGTCAGACTCAAGGCTCAGTCAGACACTGGAAAAAGACATCATCTCATCTTAAGAGGCTTGTGCAGGTCCTTGCTGTGTTAATGACATTTTTAGCGATTGAATTGCAGTGCTTGTTATTTAATATGCCTTGCAAATAGTGCTATCTTGTACTCTTCTAAAGATTGGATGAAACTTTAATGATCCCTGTCTCAGTCGGGCATTTGAAGCCGCATAGAGTGGGACATAGATAAGAGAAGAACAAATACAGAGTGCTGAAGATATAATTTGATAAGTAATTGCCACAACAGAATTAGGATTAACACAACAGATTAAAACAACAGCAAGTCATAAAGTGATAATGAAGACAGTGGCTTTTTTTTTTCTTCATAGCATCAGGAGAAGATGCAGTTGTAGAAGTACTAAAAGAAAATCCCCTTATACACATTTGGTTGTGAAAGAGGATGGGAGGGTTGTTTTTTGAAAAATAAGGCACTATATCACCACCGACTGAGTATAGAGCATCTGATGAGATGGAAAAATGCACACTTTGTGCCACAAGCCCTTTTTAAATTATCAGCACAAAATGCTGTTGAGGCAGTGGTTTCTGTACATTAACGTGGAACAGTGGGATTTAGGTGCCTCTCCTAGGGGCACTTTGTTAGTTTTTATGGGAACATAGTGACATTCACAATCTCATTTCCCAACATATGTTCTTCCATCTGTATCACTAATAATGTGAACAGCTAAACTTGCACACTCCCAAATGCACCTCTAACCTGTAAATCTCCCTTGTCGAGGACATACTGAAAAAGGGATTACCACTTCAAGTCAGAAATTAAATGAAGAAAGCCCTCATGCTGTCACCTCTCCACTAAATGCCAAAACATTTTGGTGACTTAGACATATTCATTTTTTGTCAAAATAAGTTTTCACATGAGTCACAAAAAGTGAATTCTAACACAAGCCGTTCAAGGCAAACTCAGTATACTGTACTGTACTGTGAACATCAGTGAGAAGAAGTATCACTCTTTAAGGATTTATTCAACTCTTTCACCTCTTTCACCTCTAGATGTGGTCTATCACTCTGCTTTCTCCTAACTGTATGTGAATTGTGCGTGACTTGTGCTGTGCATTGTGTTTTTGCTTTGAATATTGCTGTGATCTCGACGACATTGCAAATGAGGGTAAAACCTCAATGTCCTTTTGAGAATAAATAAAGGTTTAAATGAATTTAAGTGATACATTGATGAAAAAAATAAGATACATACAAAGTTAGAGTATACCAAAATGCAGACTTAAAATAAGTCTCCAAATCAATGAGGGTCAATCCTGAAATGTGGACTCTAGGTCTGAAATGAAATTTGACAGAGAGTAACAGACAAAAAAACAAAACTAAAGATAGATATAAAGGGTGATAATGTAGAGTAGTTCATACCTTCCCCCTAGTGGACAGGAATAGTAATAGAATAACAGAAGACACCAAAGGGAACACAGGTAAAAGAGTAAGGAAGAGAAACAGGGCGATACAGAGAGAGAGCATTTGCAAAGGGAGAACAGAAAGCATTTGCAGAGGCAAACATAATTTGAAGATAAACTCTTTGCTTTTCTCTCTGTCTCTGCCTCATTGACTGCCCTCCTACAGTCATCCTATCGTTTTTTCTCTCATTCTTCCTGACTGTCGCTTGCCTCCTGGCTGGAGTCTGGCAGTACTTGCTACGTAAACAGAGGGAGGTCCTGCTGGTAAAAATGTACCGGTAACCCTTCCCACCACTTTATCTTCCTCATTTAAATGTTTTTTTTTTTAATTATTATTTCTCACTACCTTTGCTTCCAAATTAATCTCACACTTCATGCACTAGCATATGTGTTGTGAAATGAATGAAGATGCTTTCTGAATTCAGTTTTCATATTTACATATTTTTGACCTCTAACGGCCACTGTAACCTTTCCTTGTGTCACTCTCTTCAGCTCTTTCCACTCTCTCACTCTGAATTCTGACCTATTAAACAACTTAAATATAAGTCACAAAAAACCTGCTGATAGATATGTTCATCTATCAAATCTGAAAAAGCTCATTCAGAAGATATCTTCAACAAAGCCATAATGACAATAGGTTTCCTATAAATTTGGCGTAAATTACAATTAGTGATTGTTAAGCCTCAGAATTTCAAGTTACCAGCCTTCAAAACAACAACAACAAATGGAGCTACTTTCATTACAACAATCATGAGGAACTTTGACCCAATGTTGAATTGAGGATAAAACCCCCCGGAAATCCTTCTTTTCTCAAAAATGAAAAAAGTGGCATACAGTAATGGAGGCCATTATCTCTTCTTTTGATGTGTCCCACATGGTTTTCTCTCCAATGAAAAGTGGTAACGAAAAATAACACTCTCTTCATCATTGTGTAGTAGAAATTATATAAAAATATAATCTTCATCTGAACATGGCTACAAGAGGTCTGATGGAAATTGAAAAAAAAAAGGCTTTGACTTCACCTAAATTAACCATTATCAGAGCGGACAGCGATACAGCTATTACCAACAACAAATTTCAAATTTCAGTTTGCTTACTTACAGAGATTTGTTTCCAAATGACGATGAGGAGGCATGGTGAGTTTTCCCGATTGAAAATTCCTGCTGGTCTTTGTCACTCTGTTTTACTGCTTATTCTGGAGGTTTATTTTTACTCTCTTGCCTTAAATTCCCACCATGACGTCAAATTTTCTCATAATAGTCTAACACAATTGAGCTGCTTGTTGCTGTGTTTGGATTAGGAGCATATGTGTGTGCGTGCACATGAGGTGTTTGGATATCTGTGTGTGTGTGTTTTCTAATTTTATTTATCTTCTGTGATTTCAGTGTCTAGCCAAAACAGCCTCTAGTCATTTGTAATAGTCTTTATCCACAGTGGAACATTTGGCTCTGTCGCAAAATCTGATATTAACAGCCGTCTATCTTCGCAACCCACACACACGACAGCTGAGCTTTCTCTCTCTCTTTTCACTCACTCACACACACACACACACACACGCACACACAGCAGATGTGTGACAATATGGCAAGACTTTTGAATATTTACTGGGTGTTATTTTCACATATTCCCCCTCAAGATGTGTTCAGCAGCATTCAGTGATAAACAGCTGTTGACAAACAATAACTAACAAAGACAACCAACAACCAACATAGGCAAACAGACAGATGGAGCAACAATGTATACAGTTTAATGAGGTGGATCTATGAACTAATCCAAACAGCAAAAATCACATTAATAGAAAATGACTTGCGAGCAGTTACCACAATACCATGTGCACTATAACATCATTAGTTGGTGTGAAATGTTACACTTTAGCTGACACCAAAAATCGGAGCAATTTACAGTTTACCCAGTATTAGGAGCCAGGGTTCATACAGCGCATCATTTAAAGCCTTTAGAAAAATAAGGTTTTCCCAATTCCAAACAGTTTCTTTGGTTTACACCACTACTAATGGCTTAAGGTTTCTGATGTGTCATTTCAGGATGCTTTGTGATACTATCAGTTTTGTCTTTGCAATATTTAAAAAAAAGTCCAAAATCAGGTGAGACGCAGGCTTACATCAAGTGGATTGGAATTATAATTTTATACCCAAATGTCATATAACAAAAAATAAAATCAGATCAGACTGAGATGCCAGTAGTAACTGACAATCAAGAGGGGGCAAATTGACTGGTACACCTAACAGTCACATCATTATCACATCAGACTCTCTTTAGAATTCATGACCCTCATGTCAACATGTGGGACAATGTCTTACACCAATCTGTAAAACATGATGGTCTAACAAATACGCAAAAAAACAAACAAACAGAAATTCAGACACCTTATGGATCGTTCCCGTAACCACTTGCTTGCCTTTAGTCTGTCTCTTTTTGTTTTCAATGATTTCCCTGTGTGTCTAATCAATAAGAGACAAAACAGAGCAGGGCAGGGCTGATTGTCCTTGTTGTACCAATGAAAAGAGAGGTATTAGTCCCATCGAAAATCCAGTCACAGAACAACAAACTCTGAGCGTTTGGGCTGCTTAAAAAGCACAAGTATGGCTCTGGTTCACCTCATTGGCAACATCTCCAGATCTTGACTAAAAGGTTGTCAATGCATTGAATAATGTTAAGTGCAATTTTAAACAATGATAGGTTTCATATCAGGTCAAACCCTGTAATAAAATTGGGTAGCACAAGGTTTTCAATCTACAATCTGCATGATTACTATTAGGAGACAAGTACTATCTGAATTCCTTTAAAGGCAGTGCTGATTGTGGTGAACACTGCAACCATGAAGTGAACGAAGAAAAGAGGGATACAACAAAGGTTGAAAACAATGCCTGAAGTTCCTTTTTCTTTCATACCTGCAATCAATCCAAGTATCAAGTTGACCAATGGCAAACAAAAAAAGCAGACATTGTTGAAAACCTTCATCCCAGTGAAAAGCTATTCTATAAGAGGCGCCGTAGTGTGAAGAGAGGCTTTTCCCAAAGGCACAGTTCAAAGAGAATGTGACTCATTCTAAATTTTAATGATTTCCAATTACTTTGACACAAACCCCAACTTTTTAATCAAAAAACAGCTAGGGGCGGGCTTACTTCAGAGTTTTTTTGAGCTAATTAGGCAGTGTACGTTGCAATCCCACTCCATGCTCCTCCATCTGGCCGCTCACATGAAAACCTGGTTATACCAACTCTGCTCTGAGATGCCTTCAAAATAGGCGAGGGAAGTGGGCCTATAATTCAGTCCACAATGTAGTGTCTTCGAGGCATTTGAGGATTGCAACCTCAATTAAAACGCAAAATGTGAAGTGCACTTCCCTAATATCAAGGTTCAAGACATTTGTTAAACCTCAGACTTTCAGTCAAGTACATGTACATATGGAGTGGCAAAACAGCCAGGGTCTAAGCCAAATTTTGGTACAGCAAAGAGCTACATTATATAGCATTTAGCCTACACCAGAATCTACACCAGATCCTGCGCAAGTTTGATAAATGAGGGCCAGTGAAACAGAAATGGGCTTAAACTCATCCCAAGACTACAGGCCAGTCATTGTCACACATGCAAACATGTTGCTTAGCCAGATTCACATCACACTGCAAGTCCTCCTTAACATTTGCAATAGCATCGAGAAAACAGAATATGTAAGAAAAGTTTTTTATTTTTTTTACCTCATTGCTGTTTTTATTGTATTTTTGATTATTGAATTATTGTGTTTATAATGTTTGATTGGATCGTACTGAAATAGTGCTGAAGATTTGAAGCTTTGAAATGCGCTAAAGAAGTGTCCTGTTCTCGTCTTCATATTTGCACTTAGCTTTGCATTTACAGTAGCCATTTTTGTGAATAAATCATAGCTTTCTGTAGGAAAACAGTGCAGAACGTTAACTGATTAATAACCGCTGTTAACTGAAAAGATGACGCAATCCTTTATGGAAGATTTTCTTTTTCTCTTGCCGTTAAAACCTACGAGACTAAAAGCATCATTAGAGTGAGAAGTGTCCATATTCATCTGCTCACAGACAGACAGTCTATGTAGTTTCTCGGGATCTTAAGAAACATTTGCGGGATCTTGAGAAACTTCATCCTTTTTTCTTTTTTTTTCACCCATCAGTTTTTTCCCCCCATGTCCCCTAAGGGGCTCCGTAAAAACACACAAGCTGTGGAGCCACGTCCACTGAGCTCTGTCTCAGCTGACACTGTTCAGGTGGAAGTTAGATCTTCACACTGAACTTTTTTTATACAAAGTAGCCACCAGGCTGAAGAGAGAGGAACAGCAGAGGCTCTGACAACTCGGTTTTTTTTTAAAATTTACTGTATGCATTCTTGTTGGCCAATCTAGAGCAGGGGTGGCCAACCCTGGCCCTGAGTTGCATAGGCTCAGAATTATAACCATAATTTATTTCTCCAGTAGTATCCACTGGATTTTAGCTGAGTAGAAATTATACAAAATCCTTTTCACCACAACAAGAAAATGAAGGAACTAGATAAAGTGTATTCTGACCTCAACATAAACTTTGAGTCATTTAGAAAGTTATTCAGAGTTGAACTGTTGGATGTGTGGATGAGCGAGGGGAGAAAAATGGAGGGCTAGGGTGAATCATTTCTTCATTCTCTACTTCATGGACTCGTAAAATTTGACAGTCTGTAATTGGGTTAAATTGGAAGCACCCCAAGGGCCCAGGGCCATTAAGCCATATTAGTAGTCTTGCCATTTAGGGACCTACTAGAGAGAAACGTGTAGAACAACTTCTAGTCCCAAACTCAAATCAGACAACCACAGCTGTGCATTTATTACGTGGGGTAGAATTAAGAAGAAACTAAGGTGGAATAAATGGTTGAAACAGAGGCCCTTTGCACATTAAGGTCAGTTTTTTACTTGCTGGTTTGGAGCGATCAGTGGTAGAAATGAGGGCAGAGAGGGCTGCTCTTAATTTTGTTTAAAGCAATAGATCTCTTTCTCTTTCTGTTCAGAGCCCCGCTGACTATCACTTGCTTTTTAATCAGGTACTGTTTTACACCTGGGACACTAGGGTGAATGCAATTAACAGCATTTACCTGCCCACAAAGAGAAACCAGCAGTACTCCCAGGGACGAGGATTGAAGACTATACTGGATAACACAATGAGATGGAAAGAAAAAAAAAGAATGGAGACAGACTAACTGTCTCTGCCAAAGCTTCTCTCAAAGGTTGACCTCACCATGGGATCTGGTTTAATATGGATGGAAACAGAGAGACGGACACACAAGGCCAGTGAATAAGAAGGTCTGACTCTGTTAGGATTTGATCCCCTTATGAAGGGTCTTGAGTATAGATGATGATTAAAAAAATACATGAATATAAAAGAGTAACCATAAAAGACAAAGACACAAAAGATGTTCTCATTAATAGAAACACTGAGGGAGTAGTTATTGAGGGTTACACACATTTTGAGTCTTACGCTCTGCTCTGTTTTGGTGGGTTAGTGCCTTGCTCTGCAGATTTTCCACTTGGGAACAGCTGAACGGATAAAACAGATCCAGCCGGGTTTCCCCAGCCAGTTACTGGGGTTGATCTAATGACTCTCCAAGTGGGGCTGTGGGATTCTCAGTGAATCCATTACGGGGACAAATATGAGAGAACTTTGTTTATTTATTTATTGTGTTATATTTAGTGTTATTTGGAACTGAAACACGATTAGAAAAAAAGCTTAGACAAAACACAACAGAATTTATATCCATATGATGGTTCTGGTAAGATGTTCACCATTATCCTCACCCTCTGACAAGTTAATCAAGTCATTATAACAGTAAATCAAAGTTAAGTATTTTCATGGCTTTTCTGACCCTGGAACCGATGCTTTCGAGGGAACCAATGACAGATGAAAATCCTTGAGGTCAGGTCTTAAAAATTTTGTGTGCATTGGATATCAACTCCAAGAAACAGTCAAAATTGCTGTGTTAAATATTGCATGGATCAGTATACATCATGTTAACTCACTCCTTTGTCTCATATTAGTAATATCCTCTACAATCTGCAATCTGCAAACAATTGCAGTCGATTATTCAAACATAGTGCTCCAACAGATTAGCCACAGGTAGGTGAACTACCTAGATATTTTGCCCCTCTATCTTTCTGTTGCCCTTCTCTAATAACAATAGCTTATGAAAATCACAGGGAGATAAAGAATATATTAGTATGTGTGTGTGTTGCCCACTTTTTCATTGTTACACTTCGATATTC
Source organism: Decapterus maruadsi (assembly GCA_030347415.2). Lineage (NCBI taxonomy): Eukaryota > Metazoa > Chordata > Actinopteri > Carangiformes > Carangidae > Decapterus > Decapterus maruadsi. Next base: position 24,279,605 of record CM064901.1, on the reverse strand, counting down.
TACCCTTTCCCATGCCCCTGAGTCTGATAGATCTCTGCAGTCCTACCTATCCTCAGATAGAGACATGGAACTAGAGCAAGGGATGTGGGAAGGGGAAGGGTCATAGAGCACAAATCCTTCCCCGATGCCCTTGGCTGTGTTAGGGCTAACACTCCCCAGGGTGCCTTCTCATGACCCGAGACTTGGATAGAGGAAGAAAAGGCAAAGAGGGAGGGATAAGAGGATGAAACAGTGGATAGAAATGGAGATATTGACTGTGCAGCAGCTTCTTTCTCTCTCCTGTGGACCCAGGCATCAGATGAATTTAAAGACCTGAGGTAACCCTGTGTCCGCCAGCATCAGCATGATGATGATGTTGCTATGTGAGACAGCTCAAACTTTCTGGAGGGATGATTGTTGATTGATTTTCATCCCTCTGTTGAAATAGTGCTCTCCCCTGCAGTTATTTTTGCATTGTGATCATATGGCACAGGTTGCCATTTTGTCTTCTCAGGAATACGCTTCGTTATGCATTGTCACACTGCCTAAACTCTAAGAGTGATTTCAGTATTGTGCTTCTTTAGTTTTTCCACTTCTTTGTGATATTGTATCTTTCATCTGTCTTTTTCCCCACAGCAATTTCATCGTCTTCTTTTGTGGTTCTACCTAAGATATCTATTTTCCCCCTCACTTAACTTCTTTAGATAGTTTTACTTGCACAGCTGAAGGAAAAAGTTTCATTGTCCCATTATTTAACATGATCCTGTTGAGCCCCTTTGAGCCAGTAACTGTGCTAAAAGGCAAGACAGATAAGCTGGACTCCATTTCCTTTTTGACCTTTCTCTTTTTAAACTTTTGCTGTCTGAAGCTTACAATAAGATGAGGTGTTCTTCGGTGGTTTTTATACATTGTAATATTCTGGAACTTGTATTTCCAGTGTTCGTTTTCCTCTTATCTATTGCAAACTGACATAGATAGGAGGAAAACTAACACAAAAGAACATTGAATTAATCAACAGATAATCTGTGCCTCATTACTACTTGATGGACAAGTGATTTTTTTGGAAATGCGGTACCAAAACACCAAGATGGACACAAAAAGACAACTTTGGAGATTAGCAAGTAAAGACAGTATAAAATAGGATTTAAATGTAAAGTATGAAGATTACAAAACCATGAAATCTGTCTGGCTGCCTGACTGACTGTCAATCTAGCTTTCCAGCCACTCGTCCCTTTTTACCTCGGTCTCTGTCTACACATTTGGCAGCTTGCTGTCAGTGTTTATCGAGTGATTTCAGGAAACTTGTCACTCACAAAAAATACTGCTTGTTTTTTTATGGAAACACCAAGACCTTCTCTTTGTCTCACAGTATCCTGAGTGTACTCATTGCTGTCCTCTCCTCAACTTCTCTCTCATGATGCCCCCCATTATAACAATAAGAAGCAACAACAAAGACAAGACGTTGTTGTCTGTTTAAAAATCACATCACAATGAAATGTTGTGAGCAAATCAAAGCAAAAGATAGCAAACTGTGAAATAAATGAAAAAGTAGAGGTGAATGATGGAGCAACAGATAAAAAAGAATGAGGTTGACTAAAACATGACAGTGATGAATTTCTAAGATACGTATACTGGCAATCTATCAGTTGATCAGTGTCACGAGTGAGTTACATCAGAAAAAGGAAAATAGGTGTTTGGAGCAAGCAAAGGACATTGGGTCTCGAAAACAAGAAAGGCAAGGAACAACAATACAAATCAAGGTTTACTCTCCGAGTTAAGGAAGCCATAAATATTGATGATTACCTGAAGTTGGAGCCAGAAATCACAGGGGATACACAGTCAACAAAAAAAGAATATGCAGTGCCTTAAAGAGAACAGGGGACTTGTTTGAAGGTCTGTTTTGTAGCTTGATTGTCTTTGATTTGGTCAAAATACATCAGTTGTGCAAAGATGATTTTTGTCCTGATTGATGTTAACTGGGACTGATTCAAGCATTTCGGGAGGTGTTGATACAACAGAAGCTCTTCAATCCTGCAGTGTGTTATTGCCTGAAATGCCCAACACTAAACATCCTGTTTTTCTATGTTGTCCTTTCAATCAGGCAAATATTTTGGCCCTTTAAGTGTACAGTAAATTTGTCATCCTTGTATGTGGGAACCTTCTTGTTTACCTAAGGCATGCTGATAATGAAAAGCAGCTTTATTATCAAAGTGACCCACTGCTGCAATCAGTTAACTGTACCAGCTTAACCTCTCTAAACAACTTTCCTGCAGAAATTTCATCCATTTTCATCCGTTTGTTGTTGTTGTTGTTGTTGTTGTTGTTGACTGCTTTTGTATTGTGAGTCTGAGCTTCTTTTTTAACATTATTAGTCAGTCCCTGTCATGAATGCATCTCTAAGATATTGAACTCTGTTTCTTAAAATTATGCCAGTCATAGCATTTTTCCAAAGCACTTTAAAGAGGAAAATCAGTTGGAGGAAATAAAAAAAAGAGCAAGAAAAAAGCAGAAAAGCGTGAACATGGCTCACAGTGATCACACCAGAGACTTTGAAAATGCATGATATATCGTCCTAGAGTGTTCTCTGGAAAGCAGGTTGGTGAGCATTTTGTTCTTGTGCTCCTATAACCCAGTTTTGAAACAGTGTGCTGTCTACTCATGTGTCATATGCTTCTACTATCGATGGTAATATTCTCAAAGCTTTTCAAACAACCAATATGGATAGAAATTATCACTGAATCCAGCTCTGGTCTCTGCGATAGGCACATAACATTACCTGCCTAATAGCGACCATTACAGTCCTTTGACCCACTATTCAAATACAATGCATGCATGTTTGTTTTTGTTGGGTTTTGGTTCTGTAGTGCATGTTCTACAGGAAATTCAAATTCAGTACGAGAGTCGTCAAGTGCTTATTCTGCACATTCAACATGACATCAAGTCTGTGTTTGCGCAAATATACATTTAATAATTAATAATTGATGTTACAGAGACCCAGAGCTGTTTGCTTTTGATTATAAAAGAGTCTCACATTAATGTGGATGAATCGACATTACCCACACTTGTTAATGGGTCCATTTTTGATAAATATATAGTTTTGTCTTTATAGTTTTTCTGATATTATTATTTACTCGACTCGCCCAGCATTTCCTAGTTTCGGTTTCCCAGACGCTGCCCAGCCGGTCATGGGACTAACGCCGCCGGATCGTTAGTTGGCATGGTTTATGGTCGGAACTACAACGGTATCTGATCGTCTTCGAACCACCAACTTTCGTTCTTGATTAATGAAAACAAATTGGCAAATGCTTTTACTGTGCGCACGAAGGCTCATGGGAAATGTAGTGTAAAAACACTTTGCTTTCCGAAACTCCTCATAGTCCCTTGTCGAATCCAATCTTTCATCTGTCCAGTCTGTTGTATTGTTAATTCTGTTCTCAGCATACAACGATACCGCATTAAAGATCACTATGTGCAAAATAGCAAAAAGAAAGAAAATGTATTCATCTGCTGAAGTAGCATGGCTTTCATGATAGGAATTTCTTGACCTCTACAATATCATGTGTGTACAGTGTGTGCGCCATCAATATTTCTTTGTTTCCCTCCGTTTTTCTCAACTCCAGTTTTTATCACTAGAGAGAAGAGGAAGGATGGAGGTACATGTGGAGAGAAAATGCTAACTAGAAAGCAGAGATGAGAACAAAGGTTAGATGAGAAAAGTACAGCTAGATGGAAAGATAGAAAGAATCCCGGAATTAAAATCTTGAGAGAAACAAAATCTGGGCAATTACAATAGAATATACCCTACATTTTCCTTTTCTTGATACCATCTCTACAAGAAATATCACTTTATTTGAAATAAGCCTCAATTAAACCTGAAAAAACAAACAATCAAAACAACAACAACAACAACAACAAAACATCATGATAATGACTACTCTTCACACTGTTTCTTTTTCTTCCATTTAACAGCTAATGACTGACAACAGAGAAGGGGAAATAATTGAACCATGTAATCACCAGTGTTATTTTTCTGTGATTTTCATTAACTCTACAATACGTGTTGCTATTTAGAGGTCAGTGTAGGTTTCTCTTTATTTACAGTACAGATGTATTCATACAGATGCTGTGTGTGGGGGTTTAACCATAGATTGTAAATAGACTGTAAATAAAATGAAGTAGGTAGAGCAGGTTATCATCTAATCAGAATGTCAATGGTTTGATCCTCATGGCCACACGTGGTTTGAGTAAATTCAGTTACAGCAAGAATGTAAGTATACTGTATGCTGGGTTGAGTTTATAACATCAGTCACTGCAGCGATTCTTTTCTTTTCTTCAGCCTTGGCCTCCACCACAGGTTTCATCGACTTACGAATTTTTGCTGACCTGCCCATTGACCCAATGTTCTTGCTCGTCCTTCTTTCTGTACCACTCCATCCCCACCTAGTCACCCAGTCCTCACCTGTCCTCTACTCCTTTGATCCCTCAGCACGCATGAGGTCCTATTTCCTCTACTACCCATTTTGCTTTGCTTTCAACCATTCGCTTGTCTATCTCTGCCCAACGATCCCACACTGTACCTGTGTGTCAAGTCATTTCATCTCCCTGTTCTGACTCCTATTTCATGTCTGACACATTTATCCTTTCTTTTTCTTCAATGGTTACTGTTTGGAATCATAACACCAGAAGAAAAGGGAATACGGGGGAATGAGATTGACTGAAAACATTTGACAAAAGTCCCAGGCTGGATTCAAACCTAGGATTTGGCAATCACAAGAAAGAGGTTTACTGAGCCACGGTGGTACCTCTTAGTTGTAATTGTCATACAGTGCATACAAAACACTCCTTAGAAAACATGAAGAACAAGATTTATGGTTGCATGAATACATGCCGACTAAAAGAACGAACAAGCTAGAGGACACAGCCTTCACTTACTGTAGGCAATGCAGAAAAAAAAAGTCAAACAACCACTTGAGTGAGCTAACATTCACCTTCAGCAGGCAAATTACTCAATGTAATAAAATAGCTTCAACAAGAACTCTATAACAGTGTCTGTGGATGGTTTAAAGATGAAGATGCCATTGAGGGTGCTGCTGCTGTGCTTGATGCAAACTGATTAAATGCATGATTGAATAAAGACACTAAACACTCGTGAAGAGTAGCAAGCAATCAGCGCTGTCTTAACAATCCCCCATATTTAAAAATTCATAAAGGCTGACATGTCATGTGGTGTCATCAGCCTAGCCTAAACACTGTCTCATCACATGCCTTTCTAAACACAAAAATCTTAAAAGTCTTTTTGTTCACCATTGCTCCTATACTTAAATTCTTGCTTTGGACTTCTCTATAGTTTCCACCTGTCTCAAAAACAGACAGAAACTGTTGAACACCCTGAATGTATTCATATTTTTGCCATGTCACATTGCTGCTATGAGTCAATGCCACTGCAGGAGCCAGGTCAATTTAATCTATTCTTCTACAGTATTGTATATGCTAACTTCCATCCCATCTTCTCATACTTTGTCTCTCTGTCACCCTCCTCTGTCCTCCCCTCTTCTCTTTTCTTCATCTTTTGATTTTCCTCCTGATCACCTTTACCCCAACCCTGCTTCCTCTTCTATGTGACTTGTTTAAGATCTCATCTTAGTGTCTTTTTTCTCCTCACTTTATTCAGTCCGTTACATCTCGTTCTCTACTACTGCACACCACATACAGTACATCCTGGTTTCCACCATGTCTTATAACTTCTTTGTCTTCCCCAACTCTCTCCTTTCCTGCCTCTCTGTTTGTGTTTTCCACTCTGGCCAAAGGCCTCTTCAGCTTAATCCTGTCTGACAATACCCAAATGAGGTTGAGACATTAGTAATTAAGGAACTTCATATGCCCCTAAAAGACACCCAAAACACACTCCAGGAGAGGGGATGAGGAGCAGACACACATGCATAAACACGGTAAGCTGATGCACCGATAGAGACACCGGCAGTTTCACATGCCGTTATTGGAGGCAACATTTGATCAGTCTGAGCCTTGCATAAGCATCACTGATGAGCTGCGGTCAGAAGTACTCTGTTTTGTACCATCTATTTTCTGCTCTACTTGTAAAAATCAAAGGTTACCGTCATCTTGAACAGACTCTCTCTCCTCATTAGTGGTCATCAGTTTAAAACAACCTGCTCTGACGCAAACTGAATTCACCAAACAGCTAATGAAGGCAGTAAACTCATGTTTGAATGTATTAAAATGCATACAGTACCACTGGATATATGCACCTATTTCTGTAATGAGCTAATTCTGAGTTATGAGCACAGTACACCACAGGAATGGCTTCGCAGCATGTTTTACATAACAACACATTGTTGCCTATATTGTTATTTGTGGTGCCACTCTCTCAGTAATTATTTATGAAAACATATACTTCATAAATATTATACCACAACAAGTGAACCAATGTGCCAGACTGCTTCTCTCACGCATTCACATGCATACGTAGACAATGATTTGAAGCACTTACTTTAGGTCCTGGAAGGGTTCGGCCCTTACATGTGACGTCTCTACAGAATGACTGAACACCACACCTTCATTCCCTGGAGACAGAGTAAGAGTGGATGAAAGGCAGGAAAATAAATCATACAAGTCTTTTGTGTAGAAGCCTGCACAATATTGCATCATACCTCTATTCTTGGAGCTGTGGCAGGCACTTAAAATGCGTGACACAGGATCTTCCTTGTGTCATACAAATTATGTTCAGATTCAACATTGTTCCCAGTCGCAGTAAATACGTTCATGGGTAACGTGTTTGTGCATATTATGTATGTTCATGAAAAATTAAAGAGAACAGAACTACTGACAGAACATGTACAGAGATGCACAAGAGCACACACAGATACACAAAGACACACACATCTACTTGCATTTCTCCCACTCATTTCAGAAAATAAGTAAATGAGAAAGAAAGAAAAAAGATATTGGAGTGGATCAAAGGGCAATTTTTACATCTCAAGTTTTAGTTTTTTTTCTTTTCATTTAATTTAAATAGCTTTGTTCCTTTTTCTGCAATTACACTCACCTGGACTTTCTCAGACCTTTTCCTTTCTGCTTCTCTCTCTTGTTCTTACTGTATCTCTCCTGCTCCAGCCTCTTTCTCAGTTCAGTTAAAAAGTGCTCTGCTTACTGACCCAAGCCTGGTTTGTCTGCACTCATCAAAGACACTCTTTGTAACAGCTTATATATTGTGTGTGTAGTGTAAACTATGTGTGTCCTTAAGTAATCTTGTTAGTTAACAGAAATGAGCCCTGTGATTCTGCACCACTGTGCCTACCAGAATTAATAACAGTAATTGCCAAATTAACTACTGCATATTGCAGATAGTACATCTTGGATCCATGTCAAATCCATGACCTCTAAGGTGATATATAAGTTGTCTATACATTGTAGAATATACAGTATGCCCTGTATGTGGAATAATTTTTATTCCATCTATTGCTTTACCATGTTGTTTTGATGATATTCACTTTCTAATTACAATTTAGACAATAAGTTATCATGGTATGGACAATTATGGTCACAGCATGTGTTGTACTCTGTGTGCTTACTCGTACCTGTAACTTTGAGTTTCTCAGTGCCGATGCTGATCTCCTCTTCATCGGCAGAGAACAGAACAGTCTCTCCATCTGCACTTCTCACCTCAAACCTCTGACACTGAGCCTCCACCATCTCAGAACCTGAGAGAAACAGAGTGTGAAGAGAGCAGGAGTGGGTTAAAGTTGAAAGCACACAGTGTACCATCAGGCAGATGTATTTTCCAAAGCTCCTTACAGAATTATTAGTGAATGAAGGTTTATCCAGAATGACCACAGAGGGCTTTGGACTCTCCACCCTGCAAGTTGAAAATGCGTCTTGGGGTGACACCACTGCAGTATCAGAGGAGGTCTTAGGAGATTTGTGCTTACACATAATCTAGCAGAAGTGTGAGCCAAGCTGCTGTAAACTGTATGTGGAATGAGCAGAAAACTTAAAAAACTAAAATAATTTTATTGTTATTAAAATCCTTTCGAAAAAAACAAAATAAATTGAAGCAAGAGGAAAACACATTATCTCAGTAAGACAACTGTTTCAGCAGCTTTCAAGGGTCAATTTAGCCTGACAAGATAGACTATATCATTAACGTATAGTCTGGAAACGACCGGTAGACCTCGGCTCAATCCAGGGGGCGGGATGAAGCCTGTCTTTCAAACTGCCTCTGCACGCTATAGGATAGGGCTAGGTAGTGCTACGAGCAATGAGCAGGATGATGTTAGCCTGACAGGCCAATTAAAATGTATGTCGTCATCGCGTTAAGCCTGCCCAACGACTCTCTAAACAGATAGAGCGCTGTGACTGGTGAACACAATCGAGACTCAAAAAGTTCCTATGGCTCGTTTTTAGACCCACCTACGAAGCAAACATTTTTGCTGCCGCTACGGTGCGTCTAGATTTCTACTTACTTACTTAGGCCTTTGTGTTCCTTTCGGAACATACAGTAGGCCATTGATGAATTGTTTCCACCCTCTAGATTTCTAGGCTAGGGTCAATTAAAAAAATTGTTCATTAGTCCATAAATTTGAACCAACCAGCAAATAAAAAAAAAAAAAAAGGTGAGTTGGGCAGTGGTCTCCATTACAACGATGGTCACTGTACATACACATGCACATGTAAGCAGGTACTTGGAGGTCAACTGTTACAAGCAAGAGGACATAATTAGCCATATTTTGAGAATTATAACTTTTAGGAAAAATAACATTTCTCTCCACGCTTCTTACCTTCAGGGCAAAAATATTCTTTGAATAAAAATGAAGTGAGAGAGCAAGTTTAGAATATACTGAAGACAATATTTTGAACAAAGGGACATCTCTCATGAAAATACTCTTTCTGAGAGAGCATTAAGGAGGTTACAAATTTGTCAAGAAAAAAATATTTTTTCAAACAATAATAATTGTATATCCATTCTATATCCTCCTCTATTTTCACAGAGGCACATGGAACATGCATGCTCCAAAAGTACAATATGAAAACAGACAAACGGTGAAAAAGATCATCAAAGGACCAACAAAAGTGCAGTTTGATTCTCATTCCATTTGTCAGTGGAATCCATTCATTTTTTATTTTTTTTTAATTATTTAAATCCTAACCAAGCTGGGAGAAGTCAGATCCCATCTGGATATTTACACACAGGGTTAGCTTCTAGCTGTGTAGCACATAGGGTTTATTGGAGTTGACAATATTTGATAGTTCATAACCGAAAGGCAAAACAGGCAAAGCATTGCAAACCAGCAGGAAACAGTGTCACTAACTGACAACAGAACTGGGAACACAATGGCAAGAACCAAAATAAACCGTTCCACAGCATAAAGAAAACTGCATTCCTCTCTGATTTAGACTATGGAGATGAGATGCAATATCTTCGCTACAAGAGAAAACTGGACTGTGTGCATCATGGCATATATTCAGCAATCACCACTGTATTTCTTACTCTTTAGGGATGTCCCTCAAGAAAAATATCCATGATCCCATTTTAAGTAAAGCTAAACTACATGCTTACATGTATATCTCTTTACCATAGCACTAGATCTCTGTATCTTTTAAATATCCCCCAGGGTACATTCAGAGCAGTAAAGGTAAAGCTGCAGTGTTAAAACTGCATTATCCTTTAATGCAACTTGGGGATAGCAATTTCTTTTTTGAATAGTTTTCAATGTTTCACTGGCATGGCTGCTAAATATTTCATCTTTACGGTTTGTCTCATGTTGCTTTTATGTGCTGTGTGTTTTATTGTGAAGTTGTTTTGTGTTTTATTTATTCATTCTTTTCCATTTTAAAACTGACCGTGTTGACATCTTAGAACTTCAACCCTAAAGATGAACAAATATTTGCTGCACTGGATTCACACTGTTTAATTGTAAAGTGGGTCATTTGGCAATCATTATTTAGATTTTAAGGAGACTCAAAAAGAAGCTGATTTTTTTGTGTAAGGGGCAACAATGAGCCTCTTACACAGCACAATCAGAGGAACATTACCATCCCATTGGAGCATATGTCAGGTTGTCCACACTGAACTTATCACTAAAATTAGCATCTAATTGCTAGTGTTGCCATTGTTAGTGGAGGCTTGTAGTTCTTGTCTATGGTTATCAGATTTCTAAAAGCAAGCAGTGTACTTCAGCCTCAGCTATTACCTGCTGCCAATTGTTGGCATAGACAAAACATTGACATTGTTCCAAACAGCTGAAAAATCTCAGTAGATTTGTTGCTGGTGGCTTGTCAAGTAAAGGTTGGCAGGGAGGTCTGGAAAGTTGATAAATCTACTGACAAAGTTGCCAAATTAAGCACCACGGTCACGGTGGCAGTTTGCCTGTTGTTCATCTACGTTGCTTTCATTTTGTGATTTGGACAGTGATGTACCACTTTTCCAAATCTGCTGAGGCAAAAGAAAGGACTCTCGTCCATCGCCTTCCTTCACTCTCTGGGCTCCCAGCCTATTACAAGTGTCAGTTAGGAACCCAGAAGGCCTTGTCCATCATAATCAAACTTTATTAGCAGCCATCAATCTGGGATTAAGCTCCTTTTCTCATCTCTCTTTACCTTTATCCCATCTATCCCTCCCTTTCTTAAGCCTCTGACTCCTTCACTGACAGTGTAAAAAAGCAATTGAGATTTTTCTGTAAAAGTGTTGTTGTTTGTGTGTGTGTGTGTGTGTGTGTGTGTGCGTGTGTGTGTGACAGTTGGCAGCAGCATGAGGCAAATGGAGGAATTGAAAATGAGGGTTTAAGTTTGAGAAGGCAAGATGAAGAGAGCTGGTTTAAATTGGAGATGTGCTGTGCTGGTTGCTGTCTCAGACATCCAGCGAGTTTTCTCTGGGTGTTCAGCTCTTGTCACATAATACAGCTCATAGTGCAGATTTCCAACATGGCTGCAGGTCAGCATTTTTTTTTTCTCCCAGAGATTTGTGTTCAGAATATGTTGTGTTTATTTGCACAAAATATTCTTCTTGTCTTCTCAGTGGAGATGTTGAAGAGATTCTGAAACAGCAGGAAATGGGCAACAATGGCAAGAGCCTGGAAATAGCCTATGCAGTCTGAGTTAAATGTGAGAAAGTACACGTTAGGCCTGGACAATAATTTGATTTTAATAACAATATATTGATCATGGTTGGAGAGAAAAAAAACAACTGATAAAAAGTTTGATGGAAAGTTTCCCTTCCATTTTCATTATAGCCTATCGTGTAGCTTAAAGGGATAGTTCAGCTTTTTTGAAGTGGGGTTGTATGATGTACAAATGACCATAAACTATCTGCAGTAGAAAGGTCTCTGTTCCCCCCGACTGAGAAACACCAGCGCATTGCAACAATTAATCAGGGTATTTTCACCGCCTACGATAAGTCCCAATACACCAGTTCAAGAGTATAGTTTGTTTATCTGGAACTAATCAACTCACTCAAGACTCCTTCACATAGGCAGCCTCCGCCACACACTGTATCACTCCGCCTCTTCCACACGCTGATCCAAACATCTGATATAAAGCTGATGCATTGTAAAGCCGCTATAGGCTGAGCCACGGTGAGGTGATTTATCAAATCAAAATCAAATAGCCTTTATTGTCACTGCAACTGACAGTGCCTAGTTTCTTTTTGTTGAGTGGTGTTTGTTTACATGGTAGCCTGGTCCTACCAGTTTCTGAGCTACCTATTCTTTGTAACAGTATTTACTGACGTCAGTCAGGTCACTTAAGTTGATTTCTTTTTCTTTTCCTACAACTTTCAATTATTGTAAAAAGGTGGTTGAATATAGAATTGAATTTGAATTCAGTGTTTCTGTGTTCTTTATTAGTGCACCGGCCATCGCCAGGGCACTCGACCCAACAGCTATGAAATAGCTGTAGGGACTATTGTTATTCTGTGGATTTTTTCTTCTTATTTTTCATCTTCCGGACAATTTTCGATTCGCTACTAGTCCTGCAACTCGAAGAGTTGCAGGACATATTATATATCAAAACGTGCGTCTTGATCGGGATCGCTATGCTATTACTTTTCTTAATAGTACACAAATTTTTCGCGACGTAAGTCGCGAAAAACTGTGAAAAATTTCCCATAGAGAATGAATGGGAGAAGGTCAAAAAACGAACAAATCATCGGATTTTTCATACTGCCAACTGTTGTCTACTGCTCAGGCATACTTTCACCTAGAGACTCCATTTAAACTTTAAATAGTAGACATAAGTCTTGTGTATTGGGGTATTACTCCTCGTTTTGATAGGTTGAATAGTTTTTGATCAATCCCTGATCAATGACCATGATCATTTTTGGAGAAATTATGAGATTATAATGGGTGTGTATTGCACGGAATGTTCGTGCTAGAGTGCGTGATGTCATCAGCTAGAGTGGGGGAGAGCCCAGAAAAACTCCTGATTCTTTCTCTTTCCACACTCCTTTTGGACACAATTTACACTGTACAGACATAATTTTTCACAGTTTTGTAGACAAACTTGTTGTGTCTCCCACAATGTGTTCAAAATATCAGAGAGACTTACAGAATTTGAATTAGCAGCCTCTGAGTGCGGCCATGTCTGTCTCTCCTCCTCATTGACTCCAATACAAAAATTTTCTGAGAGGAGCAGAACGGACCAATGTTTTAAAACTGCCCGTGTCGCCAAAATATTTACTGTAGAAACACCAAATCGTACCAAAATTTTCAGGAAGGCCTTAGGGCACTGCTGATCTGTGTTTTGTTCTGATAGGAGTTACCGTTTTGTCAGAATAAGCCTAAATACGAGACCAGTGCAGAGGCAGAAAATCTGTCTTTTTCTCTACGTTTCTGTCTGCCTCAGCCTGGGAGCCCCTATCGTCATTGGCAACCAGCTCAAGTTGTCATGGTAACCTCTGATCCTCAGGCCAGGGTCGTTAACTCCATAAACAATCCACCTGGAGCTCGTTAAGATGTTTGTAAACACAGACACACAGCTAAATCAGACTGATACAGGATGCAGCTCAGTCACGCACACAGACTCTAGAACCACCTTCATGTCATTACAGTTATACACACACACACACACACACACACACACACACATTAAAAACACACAGGTAACATACAAATGCTACTTTAGCGCATTCCTCTCCCACACTCTAACACACACAGGTAACTTCCTGTGATTACAGTTAAAGACACACAAACACATCATCTCTCTCACTCTAACACAGTTAACCTAATGTGATTACAGCTCCTCCATATCAGTGCTTATAGAAAGATGATCATGTGTCTGATCAGCTCTGTCTTGACCTTAAGATCGTGGGTTTGATTCCCATGTTGACAGAGATGGTTAGAACGGCAGTAGCTCCGGTGCCCTTTCAAAATTTCCCAAGAGGAAATTTTCTAGTTAAAAGTACTGTACACCATTAAGCAATAGCATAAAATGGCAAGGGCCACACTCAAAATAGTTTTTAATTTCTTAGATTTATTGATCGATAATTATCAATATTGATCAATACGATTTTTTTTTCAAAATCAATGTTTTTTTTAAAATATATTGTCCTGCCCTAGTATATGTAAAACATTCCAGGAATATGGTAGAGAACCAATAGAATGTAAGACAAGATACGGGTAGGACTGTGTGTACCTATATACTTCATGACCTGTTTTCAGGTTGGGGACAAATAACAAGGATTCTACTTTAGTAAGTATCAGACTTCGCTTAAAAATAATATAATGGTATGAAAGACTATCATAACATGAGCTGGTATAGAACTGTGAATCAGTATTCCTTTTACAGGGGGGGCTATGCCATTATGTAAGAATGGTGCCTATGAAACACAGCATTAAAAAAGAACAAGCGATTTAGTGCTCCTCTGTATGTGTATGTGAGAACAGAAGCAGCAACAACATGAGAAAAATAGCCAGAAGTTATAAGTTTCAAAAGATTGTTCCACTTTCTGACACAGAGGGGAGAGACGGCTGGGAGAGACATGTCAGCCGAGTAGTTTTACTTTAAGGAAATTAACAGTGATGTGGTGCGGCAATGGAAAATTACACAGTAGATGTGTTCACTTGATGACGTCTTTTTGTTTTTGTGCTGTAAAACTTTTTGGAGTTTTGTTCTAATTGATGTGTCAGTCAGTAATCCTCTAAAGTGCAAAATGGAAGAAAGGCTTATTATAGCTAGTCACTTCTGAAATGTTTGCTCTTTATATCTTTTAGAACTGACAACAATGAAAAAATAAAGCACGGAAAGCATAAAATATCAAAGCTGCACAAACCTAATCAAATTTAGTCAATTTTAGATGACATAACTTTCATTGCAATAAATACGTCCTGTCATTTTACACATTTCACACAGTGAAGTTGTCATAGACATGATCAGTGGTTTGTCCTGTCAAGAAAATTGCATCTTATCTTTTTTCATTTTATTATCAGTCTGCAGGTACACCAATTCGATGTAGATTACATGCCTTTGGTCATTTCATTTGCTCCAACAAACGCCTTTCCCACTGTAACTCTGCTGTCGCCAATAACAACAGGAGGTCTCGTTAGGCAGATATGTCAACTGATGCACTGATTTAAATAATCACTTCCTGACAGGATCTGCTCTGCTGACACGAGTGCCTCCCTCAGCAGGATCCTCGAGTCACGCAAAGGTTTTAGAATATCTCTCTAATGAAGATATGCTGGAGAAAGACATTGAGAGAACAAGCATGATGGCATCGTACATGTGACTGAGGTGGTGAGTCAGAAACATTTGAACGTTTATGCAGTCTCCTGCGTCTAACACAAGCTCGGGTGCAGACATCACAAGAATTGTAATGCTGCCTGCAACACTGTTCTGGGTGTATTACCATGTTCATAAACACTACATTGCTTTGAGAAAATGAAAACATCTTCTATTCACCTTTGCCCACTCATTTCAGCCTGTTGCCATGGGTTAATTTCTAGCCGTCATGTTACACCCCCCTGTTGGCAGCTACAGTTCCATAAACACATCTGCTTAACAGTCAGGTCATACCAGAACTTATAGAAACAAAGTTGTTGACTGTTATTTCTAATCATTTTTGCAGTGGTGAAACGTCTCTTCTTTATGCAGTAATTTTATGCGGATTTAATGCACTGCAGTGGTACTCTCAATTGCTTTGATCTGAAATGTGTGAGAAAGAAACTCATGTCTTTATGTATCTACACTATCAAAGTTTATCACAGTGTTAAAACTATAATCCCCAAAGATATGTTCTTCTTTGAGGAGTTTTAAAATAAAGTGAAATGTGTTTTAACATGGAATTTTAATTTTTGCCTATGAATTTTCATGTGAAGGTTGTCATTTTTACAGTCCCCACCTTTATCTCATATTGATAAAGAACTAGAGGGTACACAGAGTGGCAGGGTTTGAATGTTTTGCCTGTTTTAGTTTGGTAATTTTGTCTTGTCTTCATGTTTCCTGTTCCTTGGTAATTCCAGTTTTCTGATTATTTTGGCTTGATTACTGTCCCCCACCTTAACGTGTTTCACCTGTGTCTCGTTATTTCCCCCTGTCAGTTACCAGATTGTCTTGTCCTTCGTGTCAGCTTTCCGGCCTTTTTGCCTGAGTTGTTCTGTGTGTTTTGACCCGAGTCCTGGTATGTTGAGTGCTTGATACAGAGAGCACAGCAATCCAACAACAATGATTAACCCAGTCATGATTTACTTGTGCTTTTAGAGTGCAATGTGCTGTGAAATTTTTCACAGAAACACCTGCCTGCTACAGCGGACTAAGCCAGAGACAAAGCAAGGAAAAACCGTAATGGTCAACAACAACAAAACTTTGTTAACTTAACCCTGTGCAGAGAATATGACTGGACTGAGACTGTGTGAAAAGAGCAGACTGGACTCAAACAGCAAACAGACCATTTGCTGATGTGTCTTTTATTATCTTTATTTGCCTGCAGTCTAATGATACTATACTACTAATAATAATCATCATAATGCAATGTGTTGTTTCCCTGTAAGTGCCAGTAGATAATATAAATGAGAAGTACTTGAGGTACTGTATGTGCAGCATGGCGTGCTGTCAGTCTGGTGTACTGATGATGAAGGACATGACACCCAATCACAGACTGAGCATCCTGTCAGTCTGTACATTTTCATATTTACTAATCATCTAGTCTCAAACTATAATGAAACAATGCAGTGATGTGAACTACAGGTGAGAAAGCACCCTAAAAATAGACCTGTGAATATTTGAAACCATAAACATGAAATTAATACTAATGTCTTCCTGTCTGCTACCATATTGTATGTGTAAGTTGGAAATGTTTGATAACATAAACTTTGTAAGGTGAGAATCTGTTATCTTAATTTACATTTTTCTCATGAATAAATCAATAAATAAAGGTTTACAGATATGTACTGTTGGAATTGGTCCATAATATCCTTGTACCGTTAGGCCTCTGAATACTCAATTAAAATAACATTAATTTCTGTAAAATTTTCAGTGGGATATCAAAGTTTTGAAGTGAAGACTGGAGCATCTCATTTACATCTCTAACTCAGTGCTGCACACGATTCTTCACACCAGACACCAGACATATTTTGCTAACCTGGTCAATGCATTTGATGGTCAGCTATGCATAACTAGGTTCTTTAGCTCCTTTCATCATGACTTTCAATTAATTATGCTTCTGTTGGAGAGGTAGTTCTCTTTTTCTTGCAACTCAAGTTCTGAATAGAGTGAAAACAAACTAATTTATTAAACTTTTCATACACTGCAATGAAATTTTATCCAAGTTCTCTAATTCATATTCTGTAATTAATGAATACAGGGCATTAAAACAGTGCCTGTGTAACTTTTATTACTACTGCACATTAAAGCATTCAGGCTATAATAAAGTTATATGGGTTTGCTATCCCAGATTTTTAATTCAAGGCTTTAAATTAGGGCTTCAAGCAGTGAAAGGATATGACGCAAGAAGACACTGTGAACGGATTGGGAGATAGGTACAAAAGAAGACTGTGGCAGAGCCAAGTAAACACTGCATGGTTTATTTTCCCAAACAGGCCAAGATGAATTTTTAATTAAAACCCGCTTCAATGTGCTTTTTGATTATGCCTCCCCACCACTCTCACCTTTCTTTCCCTCATTATCCTCCCCTCTCTTACTTCGGCTGATAAGAGATAAAAACAGCGAGTGAAACAGGATGTGACATCAATGTAAAGATTTGCTCATCTGTGCTGGGCTCCTGGACCTGAAAATTATGTCTGCATACATCCCTGTACAGTATATGCATATGGGAACGCTAAGATATTCTCCAGCCAAAGAACAAATGTGTCTGTTTTCCTCCCTTGGCTATAGGCAGAAAACATCAGCCATATTTTGTCTAATTTAAATAACTACAGTTTTCCTTGGGTCAAAGTTCTGGCAATATGTTAAATACAGCATTAAAGCTTTTAAGCAAAGTAGGTTATATAACTCAGACTTTAGTGTCCTTGTGCTGGTTAAATGTGGATTTTATAGGTGTTTTTAAGATTTCTCTGGCTGCTTTTAATGCTTGGCTGGGTCTGGCCATTGGCTAAATCACTTTTTCAACTTTTATGAATTGGAGGGCAGCCTGGGATCTCCAGGTGGGGACCATTCAAGAGCCAGACAGTTCCGACTAAAAGGTTGAAGGGACCTCAGGCCTCATCAGGAGCATCAGCACAACTTACTTTCAACTCATTATGGTGATCCTGAGAGGGTTTGTGCTTTAATGGAAGGTGCAAGACCATCAATATAAATTTACATCCATTCAGAAGACATGTGAGCCAGGTTAATACTTCTTCCTATAGGCTACTGTATGATACATATCATACTACATTGGAGCAGCTAAACTGGGCAAGCAATCAAACGAAAAATGAATCTATTGTTTACTAATAGAAAATGCAAGGCAGTGTTTCCCACACATTCACTTATTTGTGGTGGCCCACCACAAAATAGTACGTCCGCCATGAATACATCCCAACAGGGGATGGGCAGTTCCTTCGACCTCATGATTCTCATTTGCTCTGAGCTGCTTCACTGTGAGCTGTAAGGTCTTATATAGACAGGTGTGTGCCTTTCCTAATCAAGTCCAATCAGTTTAATTAAACACAGCTGGACTCCAATGAAGGAGTAGAACCATCTCAAGGAGGATCAGAAGAAATGGACAGCATGTGAGTTAAATACTGTATGAGTGTCACAGCAAAGGGTCTGAATACTTATGACTATGTGATATTTCAGTTTTTCTTTTTTAATAAATTTGCAAAAATTTCTGTTTTTTTTCTGTCAAGATGTGGTGCTGAGTTAGCCTCGTAAACCAGCCTCCCCCAGAAATGCATTTAATTCATTTCTTAGGGAGAGTCTGGCCTCATACCCGTTGTAAGCGTTTCGCCGAAACACTCCGCCTACCGAGCCAATCAGTCCCTGATTGGCCAACGTGCTGTGATTGACACAACACGTTGGCCAATCAGGGACCGAAGAAGAACAGCGATAACGTCTTTTCCTCCCAGAAACTCAACAAGCGCCGACTCTTGCTCTAGTTTAAGTTCGGTAATTGATGGTATTTCATTTAGAACTTCCCTTACTGCTGTTTTTAAAATGTTTGTTGTAGGTGAGTCCAGTCCATGTAGCGATGTTTTCAGGCCCTGATTGGCCAACGTGCTGTGTCAATCCACAGCGGCGACGCTGATTGGCTCGGTAGACGGCCGATTTCTGGCGAAACGCTTACAACGGGTATGAGGCCAGACTCTCCCTGAGAAATGAATTAAATGCATTTCCGGGGGAGGCTGGTTTACGAGGCTAGTGCTGAGTGTACATTAATGAGAAATAAAATGAACTTTTTTGATTTTAGCAAATGGCTGCAATGAAACAAAGATTGAAAAATTTAAAGGGGTCTGAATACTTTCCATACTCAATGTATATTAAATCAGTAACCGCAGAATGTTTCGCAAAGCTGTGCCAATTAAGACTTGCCTTTCAAACGCGCTAAAGACGCAAAAACTGCCACCATTTACAAATGCTCTTCTGGCTGGGTATACAGTACATACAGTCCTACGCTGATCCAAATGTATACATTTATGCCACCTTTAAACCACTGGTGTTGATCTCTGTATGCTCCCATGCCAATTACTATTGTGTTACAAAAATTGAGCCAGGGTATTTCATGCTATGTCTACACATACGGTGCATGTAGGTGTACGTGCTTCTGAGAGTCAGATGACAACATGTGTTCAGTGCTAGGCAATCCAGGAATGCCACAAGTGCTTTGGTGACTGTGCCCACACATTCATAACAGCACATAAACACACTAAGTGAAAGTGGGAGACATTAGTTCCTCGGGTCTTCCTCTTGACACAAACAGATAAACAGTCTTAAAAATCGAAATGTTTCCTGACAGTATTCACCGAATCAGGCACTGGCTTTAGGTGGAAACAAATCTGTGACTGCTTCCTTGAAAAGAAACCTTTCAAGCCATATTTTTTAAATGTATTTCAACGCAAGCAGCTAACATTCCACAAGGTAGTACTGGCTCTAGGCCACCCGTTGGCTCTGCTTCAGTCCCAACCGATGCATTCACACTGTAAGGTATCCTTCGATGTGATGTGATCACAAATGAGATTTCTTTTTCATGTATGCAAACTCATAAATGTGTGCGAGCATTGAGTGGAGCAGAAACAGACATGCAAAGGTAGAGGGATTAAAGGCAAACATTTTGTCCTTTTGTTTTATATCTACAGTTAAAATGTACAACCGACGCAAAATCGTTTCATATGTCAGGTAATTAATTTTGTCTCTGGCTGGATTTCACTCACTAAACTTCCTGATTAGTTATTCAAACATGGCACGGCTTATCAGTGGATTAAGATGAGCATTCTGTTGAGTGAGTCAGGCTGATATGCTTGTCAGTTCCCCTCCTGTCTAGAATGTCAAATTTAATGAATATTCAAAAGCCCAGTGGGCGCTTTTGTGTGTTCTGTGAGGGGAAATGTTCCTGAGGGGGGATTTGTGCAAACCACCTTACGCAATGCACGGCACACGTGTAGAAATATTTAATCAAATGTCAAGTAAAATGTTTCCCTTGTGTCTTATTTTTGGATGTAATAGCTCTGTATTCCCACAGAGCAAATTACTGGGTGGATTTGGTTCCATGTAACCCATGAGTCTTTGTGGTTTTCAACAAGGAGACCAGTCCAAAGGATCAGGAGAAGCTGATTAAATTCAATTAGACAATTGATATTCAGTTAAACACTCAACATGAAACACATAGATTACTCCTTTTAATTATCATTTTCACTCAAATGGCACATTTCCACTATCTAGGAAAGTCTGAGGAATGAGATCAAGCAGGAAAATTGTGATTACATGAAATGATTAACCACTCTGCTTCCAGGATGTCTCACCAAAACATTATTTGGTGGAAGCACAAATACAAAATATAATACACTAATCTGATATAACATACCAGTTTCCGTACACTATAGGTGACAGCTGTTACTATACAATAAGTAACAGCCATCTTCCACTGCAGCACTATTTGTACAATCTTTTATTAATGTTGGTATTTGTCATGCTTCCCCCTGGGACTCATTTTATACACCAGAGAGAGCTTGATGAGCCATACAGCACTTTCCTCAAAGTCTTCACTTGCATTTTTGTCACTTACATCCTATCTGAAGGAATGTTAGTACCATTCAGCTGAGCATCACGTTATCTCTCTTTCTCTTGATGGCGCTGGAAGAGTGCCAGGATATGTCTTCTCTTTATTCCTTTAAATAGTAGGCCTATGTACACTGGCCTCACTTTTATCTGTTGATGTATTGTGTTTCATCAAGTCATCTGTTAACACCTCAGGTTGTGATCACGCATGACCACACAAAGCTGCCCATATATGCTGAGTCAGGGTTAGTTTGTAGTGGTGTTGTTACAATCGCACATTAAAAGTAGCGGCTAGTCCAATAAGAAGTCGGCTTCAAAAACAACTTTAAAGTTTAATCAGGCTCTCTCTCCATCTGTGTGTGTGTGTGTGTGTGTTTGTGTGTGTGTCCTTAGTGAAAAGAGATCACAAAAACCAAAGCAGAAAAGAGCAGAATGGTTCCACAATCGGCCATTCAACAAACTCCACACTTTTGTGCAACAACACTGCAAACACTTGAAGTTCAAGTTATGAAACAACTCAAAAGCAGAATGTGTTGACTATAGTTGAAAGTGAGCCACTGCATCTTTGAGAGATAAGTGCGAGACAGCACTGCTCAAGGAGTGACAAAAAAAAGTGGGTGAGAAGGGCATAAAGAGAGAGCAACTGTATTATATTGGTCCTCTGAAAGTAAACAGCATGCAACACGCCCATGATGCAACAGCAGGAAACAGGAGGGTCACCACATCATTTGAAGTGTTTCCACCAATCAAAGTGAAAGACAGGCTCTCTGCTGCAAAACCTTGCACCTTCACTCTCTTCAAGGTGTTTCTCAGACACTTTTGACAAAACAAAGATAACCGTGTACTGCAACTAAATGTACTACCTTGTGGTTGTATGCCTCAGTTAATCAGATATGTTTCAGTACATATCCAGAGTGATATCAAATCTAATCTAGTTGTGTGGAACTTTGTCATAATTGCAGTTAGAAGTTTAGAGTAATGGCCAACATATGTCTTGTGAGTAGGTTTACCAGCTGTCCCGTATGATGACTGTTGATTTGATGAATATACCTCTGTGTGCTGTATGTATATGCCCTCAAAGAGCTGAGAATAACGTCATGCCAAGTGAAACAAAACAGTCAACAATTGGTCTGGAGAAGTTTATCAATAAACAGTAAGTGGACAAGCTCTGTGCTATAAATGCAGCAGACACTCGAGCACAACAAGCGTGGGTCATCTGTCATTAAGCTTAATGTGGCCTGGTTTCGAGTCCGACCCATTGCTCTTTGCTTCATACTATCCTCTCTCAGACTTTCCTCTATAGCTCAGCATTGGGCTACATGCTCTTTTCTTTATTTTACCAGTGCCTTTTTGTCATTTTAGAAACCGATGAAACTGTCTATTGGCATCAAAAAGTCTTTCAATCAACAGCGGCAACTATATTTGACCTTGACCTCCGACAACTAAACTCTAATCAGTCCAATTCTTTAGTCCAAATTTGAAACCATTCCATTAAAACGTTATTGAGATATTGTGTCAAAAGAGGACAGGGGAACACCAGAGAGAGGAATAAAACTGCATTGCATAGCACTTTTGAATCCAACTTCTGAATTTGCCACAGGTGGGAGGGTGAGATTCATGCACCGAGGGACACAAATTATTTATTTAGAGTTGATTACAGCCATTAATATAGTAAGGGAGGAGAGAAAGAGACAGAGGGAGAGATAAATGTGCGTCGTTTGTCACCTACATTAATCAACCTGATCTCTGGAGTCAGGGCTGTGAGGTGGAGGGAAGATGAAATGGTGGAAGTGCAGATGAAAAGACAAGCAAATGCTATGCCACGCACAGCTACATATTTATATGCAGCTTGAAGCCCCAAACACAACCAAACAACACTGCCAGCATTAGGACCATTGACAACACAATAAAGTCTAAAGTCTACTTTTAAAGTCAATAAAATACCTCCAGTGAATTCAGTTTCATTTCAATATATTTCCCTAACCCTTATGCTCAACTTAAAACCAACAATTTTACTTTACAAGAGCTCTAAAATGAAATAGTTGATGTGACTCACATGCAGCTCCCTCCCTTGTCATATTGTTCCTTTGAGCAGACAATGATGTTCAGTATAATCATCACTGTGAATGTCTACATGAGTGGAGTGTTTTGTGGATGTGTTCGCTCATGTAAACATCATGTCCTAGTGACAGCAACAAGGAAAAGCTTTCTCCTTGTTTTAAGACATTTTCTCCCCGAGTTAGTAAGGAAGATAGGCATTTGATGAAGCTTAAGGAAGACAGAAAACAGAAAAACACTTTCAGTCAGAGCTAATGTGATTAGACTAAATCAGTGTGAACAGTATTCGCATTACAAACAAAGGCATAAGACATCAAACAGATCCCATCAACTCACAATGAAAGCTGGGATGTTTATAGTTGCAGAGCAACACTATGCTGTAGCATGGAGAATAAAATATTTAACTGTAAACCAACAAAGCATGAGCAGAGTAAAGCAGGTACTTAAATATAACATCTATCATTCAGTGCGGTGATGGTAATTATCTCCTTTAGCAGAAAATGTTTTGGGCATACAGTATTACATATGCTGTGTTGGAGTTTTGCACAATCTGATATATTATTTTTTCATTCATGTTGTGCTTCTTAACAGTGTGGTGGTGTAAGTCTGTAAAATTCCTTGCTTAGAAATATCACATTTTAACAGGTGTGCCAGGCTAGCTCTTTTCCTCCTCAAAGCGCAAACAGAGCCAAGGAGAATCTGTGGGAGCACTGGAGAGCACCTCAGGTGAACGCAGGTGATCTGTGTGCAGCTGAACACTGTGTTGCTCTGTGTTGGGACATGTAGATTGGGTTATTGCAGTGCTCACCTTGAAACTACTGTATGTCATCATAGAATCAAGTCAATGAATAATTTATTTAAATAGCCTAAAGCAAGAAAATGTATTTTTCTAATGCATTTCGAATCATGTATGTTTACTACTGAGGATACTGTGCAGATATTGTACTTATGGTGAAGGTCGTAGTTCTGAATGTCACGTGGAAAGAAACTGCATCTTCTGTCAAAATGGAAAATTTGACGTAAGCTGCAGTTGTGTATTCAGGGTCTACCGGAGGAAAACCTTGTATTAATCGTCCAACTAAGCCAAAGGTGAAGCTCAGCCTGAAAACCAACCTGACTAGGAACAGGCTCGTTTGCAGGGATGCTTTCATGGTGAGCTGAACTTATTAAACTTGCATTATGTAACAGACTTAAATAAAAATGAGCATCACTAAGTGTTCACTGCAGGTTTTTATGCTGCTGCTGTAATTTCCATTTAGGTGCTGCAACGATCAGTCACAATAATATAGAATAAAAATAAAGTGTCATAGGAGTTAAAGGAGAGCTTCAACACTTCAACACCAACCAGCCAGGATTATATGTCATTAACTGGCAACAATTGGGGGAAAAAACATATGAATGGCTGGAAACAGTTTCTGGGCTGCCAAGTTTGAAAACCGGCAGTTCAAGAGATGGGCATAATAACATGTCAATCATGGGATCAGTGTGGCTCCCCATGGGATCACCATGACAACTCGGAACAGGGAGGCATGTTCCCCGCTCACTTTCTTAGTGAATCTTTAGGCCTCTATAGGCAAGCCCCAGTCCCAGAACCAATCAGCTCACTATATCAGAGACTTCGGAACAAGACATCAAAAAACTGAAAATTAAAGAAAAAAAAGTCTCCTTTCTTGGAAAACTTGAAGAACTCGTATCCGAGAGTATGTCTGGTCTTGAAGGCTTGCTAGTGACTTACATGCCTCTGTGAACATAATTACATTGATACCCTGAAGTCATGGCAAATACAAGTTGCAGGCAATATAATATTGGATTTAAATATGAGTTAGTGAGCCTTAACTGAGACATTTTATTAATTGACCTTTTACATTTCCAATAAAGGCTAACTTTCAACTTGCAGCACCTGCTTTCAGGCAGCATGGCGGTCATGTTAAATGCCTTTTGCACAGCATATATCAGGCTGAACTTGCTGCATAAAACTTCCTTCAACTTGGAATTACAAAGATTCAGAATGAAACATATAAACATATTCCACTATTTGCAGTTTTTAAAGTCCACCTGAATAACAGCAGTAGGTTTGTGCCTAAAGTGTAAATACAACATGGCAAAATGCCTAAGGGGATGTAGTGGTGTTCAGAATTGAATGCGAGTCTAGGAGGGAGTGGGTATTCTGTCTTTTTATTTAAAATGCACAGTTATAAATGCTTGCTTTCCAAACATGCCTTAAGGAAAAATGAATCATTGTTCTGACCTTGTGGCAGATTTTTCAACCGTGGCACACTCTGCATTATTCATGTCTTTAACTCAGACAATGCGAAAAAATAGTAACGTGTCCCACAACAACAGAAAACCTTTCGTTAGCTTGCACCAATGTTGCTGTAAACGTTTGCAAACACCTGCTTTAAAAGTTATATTCAACACATTTATGCACATTCATATTTGATAGATACATAGCATAAGCCCTGGGTGGTTATGACTGAATTGACATAAATAAAGCTTCTCTCAGCTCCTGACAAGGTAATTTTGTACAGATGTAAAGTTGCTATCTTTGCAATAAACACTCTAAGGTCATAAAGACATAAAATCTTCCTTATGGCCTGAAGATGACTGTGTTCTTATTTGGCTTATGTTACCCAGCGGCATGTTTCTCATTTTTTAATGTCCTCTTAAACACAGAGAGAAGAAATGGATTGTTATTGTTCACGGTTGTATAATTTGTTTCAATGTAGTAAAACATTATTGTTGCTTTTACAATCTCATCTTCAAGACATACTTAATCAACATAGAAAATGTTTTCCAGTGCCCATAATGTGATGCAGTTACAGACGATGGGAAAAAATGGGTTAGGGACGTTTTTGTCAATTTCTGGAAATTTTTACTTGTTTCTTTGGTCTTAACTTTCACCACATGACCTCAAATAGTATGATTTTTGACACAAAATTGAATAATCAAAAAACATTTAAAGATTCTTGATGATATCATTGTGTCCTTATTGTCTCAATGATCTGTTATTTTGTACATAACTCTATAATGAGAGTACATAACATATTATTTAATTATTACTAATGATAGATACTGAAGCAGTTAATAGTGGTTTTTAACTAACCTGTTGTATTAACTTGCAAAAATGTGAACAATCTACACCTTATCAAAACAGATGCCTAAGGTTAGGGTTAGGAAAAGGGGGTAGAAAACATCCTGTTTTGAATATGCAATACCAGAGGCAGGATGAGTTCTCTCAGGCTTGAAGTGATATCTACTGTTTCTGTCATTTTAATATTGTGTCCAGCCACCAGCATACAGTATGAAGCCTGTGGCTGACTCGAACAGAAGGATAACTTCACATGGACCAATGGATTCATTGCTTAGGGCTTAGGGCAATACATACCCACACATATGTGCTGGAAGTGATGAAAACAATATTTGCCATCTTGCAGCCAAAACAGTATGCAGGCAATTAGCCTTTGTGCAATTAAAGTGCAATCATAAGGATAAATGACAACAATAGCAGTAAATCCATGCCTTTATTGAGTCCTTCATGGCCCCTTAAGTGTATTCCAGTTTGTTAATGCTCAGCTCTATGTATTTTTAATTGCCTCATTAAAACCACTGATTTGATCATTGTGCGGCAGCATTAAATGAGGAAGACGTGCTGTCTGGGCTTTGCTGATTGGATGAGGAGGAGACACATGGAATCAGCCTCCTTAGTATCTCTGTGTTTCTCAGCCAGCCAAATCAAGCTACAGAGATCTCACTATGGCTGAAAATGTGATCACTGCAGAATATGATTGTTACGTACATCATTTGTTTCTCAGAGGGGGATTTGCAACGATGTGGATTCACAATTAGACTGTGTGTGATGGAACAATTGAATTTTCTGCAAGCCTTTGCACGTGCTCACTCTGCACACTAATTACCAAAAAACAATTTTAGCCAACATTCAACGGTTTAACTGTGACAGCGACACCATGCTCCTGAGAGTAGTAAATAACAAAATATGCTAAAATTGCTTAAATTCTTAGACTTCTACATCTGTGAATTCAAAGAGTCTTTACAACAATTTAAAGAGCTTGAGTTTCTCTTGGGAAATTCACCTGGCTTTTAACACAAATCATTAACCATCTATTACTCTTTATGGCCTTTGCCTAATTTCACTGCTCTGATAATCCACATTTTGAGCTACATCAGCTGAATGCCAGAGAAACAAGGTGAGCGATTCCACACAGATAAGGGGGAATATAATTAGTGTAAGAAGGTAAAGATAATGAAGTGATAAATGTAAGCTAGAGTTTAGGAGAAGGTAACAAGATTAGCTGGGAATTCATTAGTTTAATAAGAGATTAGGCCCATGTACTGTATGATTAAAAAAAGGTAAGAATTACACAACAAAATAGTGAAAGACATGATGAGAGAGTAAGAAAAGAGGAAAGAGAAGTAGGAAAATGTGTTTGTTGAATTAAGTATGAAAAAGTGAGGGAGGAAAAGATTGAGCAATTTTATGTCACTTTTGGGGAAGTTGTTCCTACGACAGGTAAAGTGAATAGCCCTCTCTCTATACAAAGCACAGTTTCAGGTACACACTAACACACATCGCCATCCCAAAATCTAACTATCCCATGCACACATACACATACTGATAATGAGCACTCCAGTGTTTGGAGACAAACAGCATTCAATATCAGCTCCAGAAAAAATAACAGTCAGTACGACAACAAGACAAAACTCACACAGGCTGTGATGACCGTCAGCTCTGAGACAAGAGACAAAGACACATGCAGGTGAAGAGATGGGAATGGAAAATGAACAATGAATAATTGAGCTCTTCAGTTTAAGCATTTCTCAGTATTAATCTGTCATGTTCATCTTACACTAAAACAATTTCTAAACTTATACAATAGTGATATATATGTTATTACTGTTTTTGCATATTCACTGTAGGTGGAAGCAACATGTTATTTATCTGGAAAACAATTTGACAGGGTCACTAATACACAAAGTGGTTATAATTGGCCAGAAAAAAGAAAAAAAAATCTTGCCTCCACTTTGGGGATAATTAAAATATTTGCTAGGCTACTGCAGAAAACAATACAGTTAATTCATATGGCCATTGTTTTGCTGTCAAGTGATTTCCAAAATACTTTTTAAGGGTGACATATTACATATATACATAAGGAGTATTAATAGATGAAGACAAAGTACCAATCCGAACTAAAAAAGGAACATATCCTTTAATGACGATAATCCCACTGCACTCTTTAGACAACACTGCACTGCCTGATGCTGGGACATCATCACCGAGGCGGGTGAAAGGGTACGGCTTCAAAAGCTCCTGGTTCACTCATCATCTTTATGGTTAGCCATTCAGAAGACAAAGATGACAGATTCTCACTCATATTAATAAGCTGACAGGGACAGAGAGGAAGGTGAGGACGACACAGGATGGAGGGATGGAAGAAACAGCGAAAGAGAGAGAGAGCAATAAAACCGAGATGAGAAGCCCAAGGCCAGCACATGCACTCAGACCCTCTCTCTTTCAAAGATAGGCCCCGGAGGACACACACGACAGACGCCTGTATGTGTGTGTTTCCATCTGTCATACAAGATTCAATTGAGTATGGCAAGATGCGAGCAGCCCCTAAACCGTCAAAACGGACAGCACTCTGGAAAATCTGCTGTCCTTTTATATCCCTTGCTGTCATTTAGTATGAGCTCCAGAGAGTGGTCAGGTTGGAGAACAAGGTCTGAGCGTCAAAGTATCAAACTAAAAACTCAACATTCAGCAGTTACCTCTTGACGCTGACGTGTAAAAGAAATGTCAAGCACCTAACAAAAAAGTCTGTTCACAGAGCAATTAGAGCCAATGTCCCCTGCGAGTTGATATTTTGGTGACCTATGTCTAATAATTTATATGAATCAATAAATCATATTGACCTCATAAAATACTTTAAGACACAGTTGTGTCCCCAGAGGCGGTGATTTTACCACAGGACTGATGTCTTTCTCTCCTTCCTCCAGTGCATTTCTCTGTCGCCAACATTAGTACCTATTTTACCAGCTGATACGTAATGAGGTGTCAGCACAGTGGTGTCTCGGTATTCCATGTTAATGCACTAGTTCAAATGACAGTGGCCATTTCCCCTTTCCATGCCGCTGACCGTACATCCTGTACAAGCTGGAGCCAGCAGTTCCCCTGGTGGGTTTAAGTGATGAATGCTAATTAGAGGCTTACTGAGGTGGAACTCTTCTCCTTCTGATGTGGTGAGCATCTTGTGGGAAGAAATGACTGATTTAGTGTTAGGATGTATGAAAAATTCGGATGAGGACACTGAAGACAGAGAGAAGAGACGGTCCAATTTTGTTTTGTCATTTCTGTAAGTCCAACAAGTGTGCAGTCATGTATGCCGAGTTGAGATACACAACTGTCTTGGCCTAAGCTGCATGGCTGTCTGACCGTTAAAAACTGACAGATTCTGCTGACTCCATGATGGGCACGCAGTCTCACACTAACTCAGACACACAAAAGCATTAAAGTGCTTTCTCTCCACAAGAAAAGCAGCTTTAGAGCATTTTAACAGCAGGAGGTTAGCTGTCAGGGATTTCAAAACTTCAAAGTGTCACAAAAGGAAAGACTGTGTAGAGAGAGACACTTGGAAGTGTCTGTCCAGCCTACCGGAGTACGTGTAGAAATTACATTCCCATTAAACAATGAAGGAAATTGAAAGGAATCTCCTGTCACCTGGTAAATGCTATTTGGAATGATGTTTTATATCTACAACATCCTGAGCTCTGGTGTCACACACAAACACAAAAAAATCAGGTCTATGGAGAGATAATTTGCAATCTGGAAGCCAAAAGAACAGACAGCACATTTTATTGAGCAGCATGTAGAGATCAACCCAAGCAAGGTACATCAAATACACCAGGAATAACAATTAGGACAGTCTTTCCATATTGATGATGATGGATATTTTTTGACTGTCTATTCTTCCGTCTTTTAATTTCGTGACATACTTCCCTGTTTCCTTGGGCATCAGGTGACAAGCAAGATAATGAATTCTACACGCGCAGTGTTTTCAGTAAGAAAGCAATGAAAGGCTGGGCTGCACTGAGAGGGAATTTGATTTATGTCATGTTTAATTTCCAAATGCAACCATATTCCGCACTGGCCAGACACACGCTGGCAGGATTATGTGGCTCATCAAATCACATACTGAATCTGAAAGTGTTTCTGATGGCATCAATAAGCCGCCAGATCTCACCAGGAGTTTGATCCAAGCTAAACAGACCCAATCACAGACAAAAGAGGAAGAGGAGAGGACGGATAATTGCTTAATTTGATTTTAGGCTGTGAATAATACCAAAAAGTATAAGTCAGTGTAGAGATTCACCATTCTTAACTCAAGACATAGGCTACAGTAATTATAGAAAGAAGAAAGGAGAATGGCACTCACGTTGAATCATGTTGAAAGGGCAGAGCAGCACAGACATCACTGTGAGTAAGTGGCTCAAAAGAATGAACACTTTTATGTAACAAGTATCCATTATCTTGAACAAACCACTGGACATGTTGCCATACAGTATATACTATGCACTTCACATGTGGCATATCTTTTTTTCTTTATGTTTCACCAGACATGACTTTTCTTGGGATAATTTAAAAAAAATCCAAAACAGTATGAAATATCAATGTTAATGGTCATGTAGAAAGCCTCCATTCCCTCCTCTCACCTCTCGTTTCCCCAAAAGTCTGTGTCAGCCCAGTTATGTTTTTCGGTTAATTAAATTGCAGCATGGCCACGACTATGACCTCTGTGTAACTATTAAGGCCTAAGAAAGCTTTGAGTTTTTGCTTTGTGTTCCGGCTCAGAGGAAACATTCAGAGGGTTCTTTAGTGCCGACCACTGGCTACTGAACTTTTGTAACGATGAGACTAAAGAGACAATATTAAATCCCAACAAGACAGGAATGAAAGTTCACAGCCAACTCTGTGTTTTTTATCTAACCTGCTCTGAACTCCAACCATAATCTTGGTGCCTCTATCCCTTGCTCTTTCTCTTGAACTCGACTCACTGAAAGGCACCAGTCGAGCACCACTGCTCCACTTCAAGCATCTATACTCAAAGTAAACCTCTGCGAGTCACCTTGTTCTGACTTCTGAAATTTGTTTTTTTTCTTTTTACTACACTAAAATCTTTTATGACCATATTAACTGAGAATAGTTTTGTGTTTTACAGCTTTGTGAAACCTAGCAACCATTGCACAGTTTCTCCTTTTAGGAACCACATTATCATTTGAATAATTAAATCAGACCCCTGAAACAAGGCCTCGTTATTCAATTTAATTAGTTAATGGCCATATACCAAATGTCTAGCTTTCCAGCCTCGAGTTAATCATCTCTTCATATCCACCACCACCACTGACTGAGCATTACTGATGACAAATACAACAGCTATAAGCCTCCAGCATCTAACCTGTAACAGTGACAATGGTTCAATACTTTTAGGTGCATTGCTTCTATTTCCCATGGTGGATTAATTCAACTAATACTTACTCATTTCAAACCAATAAAGTCTACACTTTCAAAAGCAAAATCATAATACATTTTGATATCTTGGCCATTTTTATCCACCTGTACAACTCTGTATCTCCTGATCCTGCACTACACTGTCATCTACAGTTCAGTGACCCCATTTGCATTTGTTCTCTTGTTGAACATTCAACCAAAGTTAATTATAAATGAGACAATTTTGTACATTTTTCCAACATCGTGATCCAGTGGTAACATCCTGTTCTCTTCTCCATCAGAAAATGTATCTGTGCTTTAGTAAAATATTGTGGTCAACTTTTTTCCAGTAAGGCAATTTATATTCTCAGATTATACATAAATTGGTTTCTCGTCATATCAAAACACTTCTGTTACCACATGGGTGCATTATCACTAAGTATGATGTGATATAAACCCATGAAAGCGTTTAATGTGTGATTCATGCTGTGTCGTCTAGGCTTCTTTGACCATTTTTAATTCATGCTAAGCATCCTAAAGTAGCCTCTGAGTGCTCTGAAAATGAATAAACACATCTCATGTATATATATTATTAATATGCTAATATTATACACTTATATCAATTCAATCAAGCCAAAATATATTTCATGTGGTTTAAGATTGCTGACCTGATCGTGATTGAGCATCTTCTGCTCTGTGTTATATTTCATCCCTTATAAGAATATGTCATGTTGTATACTGTAAGTCACATGTCCTCTAAGTGTTGTCTTCTGTCAGGCACTGGGCCATCACTGATCCAATAAGGGCTTGGAAAAATGATTTAGCTGAGAAAACAGCACAGCTGTCAGCCTAAGTGAGATTCACTTATGGAAACAGATAACATGTAGTTTGGTAAACAGAAGGGGGTGAAATGCATGCATGAATTCAAGCACAAATAAGGCGATATAACCAACTGTCCTGGAGGCATACTGTAAACTGGTTTGTTCCAGGAGAAAATGCTTGTAATGCCAATGTCCTTCAAATGAACATGTCTTTGTATGCTAAGTGTGTGTGCGTGCCTTACCGACAGTTAGCTGACCGGTCAGTTGTCCCTGATCATTCCTCGCGTTGACAGTCACGTTTCTGTCTGACTGAAGGATCAATGGACTGTCCTGAAGACAGAGGAGGGAGGAGAAGGATGATTAAGACAACAGCAAACTGCATACTCTCACACTCTTACAAACAAATCCATGTATACTGATGCACTGCTCATGAGTTCCATCTTCCCCGTAACCTCTGCCCTCACCAGTCGATACTGCATTAACAGTAGCCTACTGCCTTGGCCTGTAGCAACCTTCACACTACATACTTGACTCTCTACCTTCTGGCAGACATATTCTGCATCCAATTTGCATAATCTATTCAAAACAGCATCCTGTCTGTGTGGCAATTTGCTTGTTTTAATTGTCTGTCTGTGTATATGTATGTCTGCAGAAAGGCAATTATTCTCCACCTAGACGAGCTAAGTGACCCTGACCTGTACTCTCATCTTTAAAGTCTGATTGAGCCACATGCTGCACACATTACTTTACATTCAGTGAATGTGTGTTGGAATGAATACAAACTCCATGTCTTCCATTTTCATTAAGTCCCAAACTCAATCTAACATCTCACTGTCTCTGTCGCACTCTCACCCGCTTGCTCACTCGGTCCACCTTCATCTCTTCCTTTGCCTCTGTGTACATCTAAGAGCTAAAAGATCTTCCCGTTCACATTCTTAACCAGCCTTTTGTGATTTTGCTGCACTTACATCATTTTCTGTTTTATTCTCTTTACTTGTATTCATCTCCCTCTCACACACTGTTTTAAATTACTCATTTGTTTTGGCGGTGAAAAATGAATAGCTCACAGGTGACCCAATTTCTCTGTTGATTTCCCCAAATTAATATCTTGCTGCATTCTGGCCTGAATTCCAAATGAGAATTGTGTTAAAATTGGAAAGTCGCTGATCTGTTGAAATGGAAAAATCCCTTCTTTCTTTTTTTCTTCCTTCCCCTTCATTCTCCATCTCTGTCCTCTTTTCCCCTCTGTTTTGCTATCTGTTATGGATGAATGTTCATTCTGAGTCAAGACCAAATTTCCAATATGTCACACCTGTCTGTGCTCTATTTTCTACTGTCCAGAGACTCCCTGGATAGGCTGATCACTAACACAAAACACAAAACCACTACACAACCATGGGGGACAAAATTCAAGTTCTGGATGAACAGGAAAGGGCGGCACACACAAACACAATAGTGACAAACAGGACTTGTGCATGAGTACATGTGGCTAATGGACACTATATAAAATCACATTCAAGATGCGAAAACAATCGTATCCAAATGAGGGCACAGGTGCAACACACCCCTGCCTCTGTGCACAGACACACACCACCCACTCATACAATGTCTGGTAACAAATTTGCCAAACAACAAATGAACATTCCACATGGTTTATTGTGCATTGCTTCCCTCATCTGTTTCCTAACGCTTGTATGCTGGATTAATTATTTTCAACGGGGCGTGTGATAGGCTTCACTATATTATCTCTCCACTCGGGCGCTTTGTAAAGCATGACAGATGTAATGTGCTTTGAATCATTCCAGCTCAATGGGCAATGTGCATGAACAGGCCTGATCCCATTCACTTAGTGCAGGGCTCATGTCATTTAGAAAAGTGACCATAGATGAAAAGTCTTATTTGATTAAGCAGTCATATGCAAATTGCATGGAAATAAGGGCAGTAAATAATTGCTGCATATTAAACAGCTGCTAATGTCTATTTATATAACAGCTGATTGAAGCTAAACAATCTGACTGGTGGTGCTTATGTGAATTGTAGGAGCTGGGACAATAATGGTTTGTCCATCTTAATGAGAAAATTGTTGATCCCACAACAGGCTATCAAAAATAATCACACTTCACACGATCGGCTACCAGTTTTCACTCAAATGCGTCATCAAAATAGCCTGTGCTTGTTGATGTTGGCCTGCAGTACCCTGATGAAATCAACTTTGCACATACTGTTGGTAACTCATTTGTAAAATAATTCTGTCGTGTGCAGTCTACGCTGTGATTGTGGAAAACAACGTGATGTGGAAAGTTTGAATGATCATTGAACTCGGCATGCTCAACTCAACAGTGGATTGGGTGCCAGTCCAGACAAATCAAATACGAAAAAAGGGTTGTGACAGCACTCACTTTTCATGTCTCAAACTTTTTAATTCATAAAAAAGTTTGAATGATGCACTGTATCAGACAGACACTGTGCTGAATACAATGTGATTTGTTCACTTTGTTTGAGAATGAGCCTTTCATTTTAGCTTCAAACGTTAATACAGTACATAAGGTATTGATCTAAACTTAAAGAGCTGCTGCTGATTAATATGGACTGTGGCAAACACATACTTTCTAAACTTAGTACACATAAATTTGGTTTGTTTTATCACCCAGCTCGGTTATATTGTGTGTGCTTATTTGGTTGTGCACATTGCACAAACAAGAGGGTATGTCAATCTGACCACAGACTATGTTGTGCTTCAAACCTATTCAGTTAGTTTTCTGTGACATTAAAGGTTCCTTTCTCTCCATGGAAATCCTCCATCACAGCTCTGATCTTCAGTAAAGTTTGCATGATGTTTGATGGTGGTTTGAGGTTTTTGATTTTAATGTTAGTTTGATGTTGGTTGCGCTTTTGGTGTTGTTCTGAAAAGGTTATAACACTGCAGAATGGTAATCGTTTCATTTCTTGGATTTTAATCCATCGTGTGATGCATACATCATCTTGAGGTTGTTTGATGTTGGAAATCCAATCAGTGTTTGAATGTTAGCGCACTCTGTGCGTGGGTGAGTCTGTACTGGGTGTTTTACTGGTATTTACTCTGAAATTTACATACACGAAGAAACTGACATGTGGTCTGCAACGAACAATTGTCAATACAGCTACACTCAGCATTCTAAGAGGTGAGTCCACCTCAGACCATACAATGCATTACGCACAATAATTCTTCATATGCATCCAGATTAAATAATGCAAACAATAAACAAAATGAAAGGGCCCTGCAGCATTACCATATAAAACACATTGCACATTTCTACATCAGCAACCCTAGATTATATGCATTAAAGTAATTAAGTTTACAGACAGACATATCCCTGGGCAGCAAAAGACTATGAATACATTCACTTATTTAAAAGTAGTGGATTTTTACCACTGGCTTTTACAATTCAATGATCACAATTAAAGATTAACAATGGAATAACAATGAGCAGAAGCAAACCTTGACAGCAAAACAACATTCAAATCATATTCAAAGTTAGTTGGAAATGACTTCACTCGTCAAAGGTATGTCAGTCTCTATCTTCAAGAGAAAGAAGGACACTCATCTCCTCTCAAAACAAAGCATTTTTTACTTACTGTACTTAGCGTAGTTAAGTTTTAACACCAATGAATGTAAATGTGCAGATCAAATCAGATTAGATTATATCAGATCAAACCAGATTAGAGTTAATCTGGCTGCAGTCAAACATAGACAGAAATGTATGGCCTTCATAGAGATGGGTGAAATATGATGATACCTTTAAATACTGAATGAGGACAACAGTGCAGTTGGACAACCTTTCCTGGGAGGTTTTTACTGTGTTTCATTCATTTCTTGTACACATAAAAGCTGAATGAATCTATTAAACTATGGTTTGAGCATATGTGGCATTTCTCCACATGAACCATAGATCATTTGTAGTGTTTCCTTTACGTTGAGTTCGCCTCTGTTTATCTCCCTCTCTTCCACTCACTTCATTGTCCCCTTGCCTTTTGCGTTAACTGTGTCGCTCATAAATCTCCTCGCATTGTGTGAGATCTACAGAGGGGCACAAATAAATACACTAAAGGCTGACGCATCCTGCTCTCTCCTGCGAGCTGACACAACATACACCACGGCATCATTAATTCAGTTAATAGTTTAATTTTGCTTTGATTATAAATGCAGGCAAAGGGCTGCCAGCCTACTGTAGACAATGTACTGTAATTACTCAGGTAATAATAAGCTGTGGACTGGTGGATCATGATCATCACAGCCTCCAGCCACCAGTACAGATGGGGCCCTAATAACAGCTTTCAGCCCCACTGTCTCGTTTCCTGTCTCACTAACTGACTGTCTGAGTGTCTGGACTCAAGGTTCATAAATGATGTGATTGGTTATTTGTGTTTATCATCACTCTAATAACAGCTTTCAGTGCTCCTGTCCATCTCTTACAGTCTCACTGTTCAACTGTCCAACAGTATTCTGAACAACTGCGTATTCAAGCCAAAATACATTTTGTTGATTCATCTTTGCCACCAGCCTAATAACAGCTTTTAGCTCTCTCTGACTGTATATGATTGCATGTCTCGATGCATGACTCTCTCTGTCTCTCCATCTAAAAAGCTATGGACATGTGCTTAAGACATATACCTCTTAATTTAATAAAAAGCTTTCAGCTCTCCTGTCCCATGGTCTGTCTTATTCTCTTCCTGTCTCTCTGACCTTTCTTCAGCCAGTCCACCCATCTGTCCACATCTGTCTGGTCTGGGGTTTGAGTCGGGGTTGTAGTTTGATATACATACTTGAATAACAGCCTATCAATTTAAATGTCAATGGCCATCCACGCTGACTTTTTTTTCCATTCTGATTCATATTATTCCGAATTAAGATTGCATGTCAACTATGAGATGATTCCGATCTGGTGTTTACCTGTGCCATTTATTCAGAATGGCTGCTGTGACATTCGCAGAGAGTTCCCAACGGGCCGCGCTGGCATACGGGTTAGGGACTAAATTATATACAATAGACTAAGGTATTCTAGTCTAGTCTTCTTTATCCATCATTTGCAAGTGAGGAAACATCACCACAAATCTACATTGAGACGGAGCATGCGCAGAAAGAGCACAAAAAACATTCTGTTTCACCGTTTACATGACATAATTTTACGTTTGATCGCTTTGGGAATAAAGAAATTCCATTTGGTCTGGGGCTGTTATTCTAATTGAGGTGTTTATATGGAGGCATTCCTTGAGGTGTGATCCTTCCTAACCTACAGTATCTATCTACTTATATTGATAGCCTTTCTGCATTAATCAGAGAAACATATCACTGCTATAGATGCTAAACTACTACCAATACAGTGGTGTAAACAACAGCAAGACAGTTAGACAGTGGGGAATGAGTAAAAGAATGCGGGAGCTCAGACAAACATAGGGAAGTTGTTCAAATTCATCAGTCAAGACAAGTAGATAGTATATAGTCTGAACTAAAACAGAATACCGATCAAACAGTGTGTGATGAAGTGCCTGCGGTGTCCCCCCATTCCTCTTTCGACTATAATTCAGCTAATTAGCAAGGACTATTAAATAAGTGATGTGTTTGTTGGTGTGCAGTGCTAATTTGTTGTTTTTAGTCCCCATGGCCATATAACAGCAGAATATAAACCAGTGTTGCTCACAAGATTGCTCACAAGGTAGTTGGATTTAATATGTTCAAGTGTCTCTATAAGCATTCTGGGGCCTTATTATCCATTTAACATGTCATTGATGTCCTGTATGAGACTTGTATCAACAGCTTTGTGATCAGTTTAATCCATTTAAACCTCAAAGTGACAAATGAGCTGAGTCTGAGGCAGTCAAGACACAGCAGACCATCGTAAGTGTGGGGAGTAGTTGGAGACTTGGCATGCAACATCTTTTTTCCTGCTTTGAGCGCTGGCTTCTCCCCTGTATAATTCACTGTCTCTCTCGTGTCATGCATTTGTTGCATTAGAATGAGAGTTTTGTATGAAGCTTCACTTCACGTTTCAGCTAGATGGAGTATTTATCTAATCATTCATGAGGGTTTTTTGAGAATAAGTTTGGGGCTTTGTGCCTTTAACTGACAGTGTGGTTGTGAGAGACAGGAATTGGGGAGGTAGAGAGAGAGGGAATGACATGCTGCTCGAGTCGGGATTGGATACGGGGCTGCAGTGAGGACTAGCCTCTGCATATGGGGTGCCTGTTCTGTCAAACTTCTCTAATCAAAATCAACCATTTTATCAATGTAAAACATCAGGAGTGCTTATACTGTGTCCTTCATATACGGTACTCTTGAGCATTTGTATTAATGCATACAGCTTGAATTCCTGCCAATGCATGTTTATGCTTTTTATATTCATGTGTAGAATTCAGTAACAAGAGCAGGTCCTTGCTACAGTATTAGAAACCACCAATAATTGACCTAAAACAATTTAAGGCGTATACGTTCAGCTCTCCTGATGAAGAATTATATGTCTTAGGCAGTTTCTTTGTGATTCATCTGAAGATTCAAGCTTACCCCTGTAAAATCAAGCTAAAACCTTTTTACTTTAACCCCAGAGTATTTATAACAAAAGGAAAAACAAAACTGATTCTGCAGACAAATGAACTGTGCAATGTCAAGATTTTGTGAGGATCAATACTACACATAACTGCTTTTGTTGTTATTCCTTGAGGTTTACGGCTGGTCCAACAGCTCCGCTGTGCCTGCCACCAAACAACAGACTGTTTTGTCATAGTGGGGAAAATATAGAAGGACAGAAAGGGTGAGAGAGACAGAGGTGTGGGATGATGGGAAGGAGAAGAAAGAGTAATCAGGGACCTCCCGGCTTCAGGCTTGCGGAGTGATAAATCTTGAAAGGGAAAAAGAGAGGAGAAGAGGAGGGAGAGCAAGATAGAGATGGAAGGCGGAGAAGGCTAAACTGCAGAGCATTTATTTTAGAGATAGACACCAAATAGATCTATACAAAGAAGTGGCTACGTAAGCCCTCCGCTTTCTGCTTCTCCACGATAATGTATGACGCTTAAGGGACCAGTCAACAAATCACATAGCTCCAGAAATATGTGTCGACTAGGAAAGAAATATTAGAAAAGATGCAGATGAGTTACTTTTTGATATGGTAAATTGGGGGATACATATTACACAATATACATATATATATTTTACATGAGAATTTCTACTTAAAGGTACTGGAGAAATATATAGAACATATTCAAACACGTGATTTCTCTCACTATTTCCCCCAACGTCTCAGTTTTTTTTCCCCCAAGTAAATATAAATCTCAGGATATAAATACAATTCTTGAAATGTATCTAATCTTTAATGGTGCTATTTTATATTCCTGAAGTGAAAAAATATATCATAGAAGTGAGGGTTTACAAATGATACATCCAACCTGAGGGCTTCGAGATAAAATACATCTGAAGGAGTTTTACATAACATTTGAGATTAGAGCCCTGAAATACATTTTATATAATGGTCTTAAACCCACAATCAGAGCATACTGTTAGACCTGAGTTTCCACAAAAACCTGTCAGGGTATGATAAGAAAAACAATAAAAAGGGCCCAAACAAAAAAAAGGTAGAGGGAACAATGTCGACTGTCACCTACTAGAAACTGGTTAACCAGTCTCTGCCTCACTTACTGATGATGGATATTGAATTTTTATTTCCCCCTTTTCTTTTCTTGTTCTATACATGAAAAGACACACCTATTTGTGGGACTGTAACCTTGAAAAGTTGGCAGCCCATCACATGTTTAAAGCACACTCACATTCACACTTATGGCAGCTCTGAAACCCACACCTGCCCCCACGCTGTAGAGCTCACATGAATAATATTTGGCTGACGAGCACCTTTAGCCCTTTATGATTTGCTGAACTGGCTGAAAAAAAAAAAGCAGGTTGGCTTTAATGCTTGTCTAAAGGGACTCATCATCATAAACACTTGTATGCATACTTTGCTGAATCATATAATATATTAATTATATATTATAAGTGCTCATTAACACACCTGCAGACAATCCAGCAATTAAGACACATCTGGGACATCATTTTGAACGATATAACAGAACTTCATGGGAATCGTATAGATACTGTATGTGTGCATTATCTGTTTCAGACTTGTGTAGAGGAAAGGTGAGATCACTTGTGTTGTTATGGCGATGAAGCTGTGGTATTGAGCCCTGATCCTTCACTGTGGCACCTGAATGAGAACCAGAAGCACTAATCTTCCATGTCAAAGATACATGTAGGCATTCACTGCACTCACATTCGAGGTCTTTATCCATACAACATGATCACTATGTGTCATGTCTTCAAACATTAGCAAGCTTTAACAGATTGATAGAGAAATCTCACTGAACACAGACTCAGTGAAGCCAAATCAGCATGGACTAATGCATGCGGCTACATCATGGTTGTACTTGTCTCTAAAGAGGCACATTTTCCCCTAAGTTGTGTGTCCTGTGGCATGGTTGAGTAGAGGAGAAGAGACAAGATAAGTGGAGAGGACGGAGGAGGAGAAGAAGGCAAAGCAGATAAAGTTGCGATGCTCCATTTGCCATGAAATATTCCCCTGTGGTACAAATACTTGAGGTGAAAGAGGAATAAGTTAACTTGGAGAAGTTGTGTGTAGGCTACAGTATGTGCATACAGAGTGTGTGTATGTGTGTGTGTGCAGGGAGGGAGACTGCCCTGGGTCTGTGTCATGTATGCATGCATGACAAATGTGACAATATTTGACCTTGCTCACTTGTTTGTATCAGTGTGTGTGTGTGTGTGTATTTATGCTTGCCCACGCGGACATGTCTTACTGCTAATAGGATATTGATCAGAGTTAGTTTCTGATACCTGCAGTGGCTGACACTGACCCACACACACACACACACAAAACTACCACTTTAAGCAAATACTTTTCAGAATCAGTGTTTTTCTGTTTCTTATTCAGTCAGGATTCAGACATGCCTGGTCGCTGGCCTCCAATGACAGATAGGCAAGCTCATATTCTGGGAAAATATGTATTTCAAATGTAACACCTGATACTATTCCTTGTATATATATCCATTGTGGTAGCCATCTTTCCTCCTGTAGTGTTCTTGTGATTGCTATTCCATCCAATTCCCCAGAGGATCAAAACTGATCATGTTTTATTCGCCCTGAACACACGGGCCGATAGGTGTCTGTGTCAGTGTGTATTTAAAGCCCATTTTTCCGTAATGGCTACAGATTCTTCACTTTAACCCCAGTCACCTCTACGAGGTCAATAACATCTGTTCCATCAAGGTAAGATGGACCAGAGTGTCATCATTCTTTGCAGAAATAAATAACAAAAGGCAGCTGGCTCCAGGAATAAGTCATCATTGCGATGGGAAATAAAAGACAGTCATGTACCGGCTTTTTCAAGGTAATTGGTTTCAATCATGAGCCACTTCACAGACACTGCAGTTGTACATAAAAAATGAAACAAAGCAAAGGTGTATCTACTACTTTTATTCTATCAAGAAGTCAGGTTGCTGTCTTAATCCATGTCTGTCAAGACTCAATGAAGAATTAAATGATAGGTGTTCTTGGAGAATATTCCCATTAGACATGTGGGTCATTGCATCATAAATTGCATAAATTCTAATTCTAAAATGTGTTTTGTAAGGTCACAGTGACCCTAAACTTTAAGCTTTCAAGAGGAAGTTATGCCTAATGTCACTATTTGCCAGGCAAAAGACATGGCATCATAGTTGTACTGTAGATCCTATCCCCATTGTGCTGCGTCAGTGCTGAAGATTGTCTACAATGGAGGTAAAAAAAAGGCTCTGGTTTGTTTGCATTTCTTGAAATGCATCATAATTGACTTGATTTGTACAAAGCCCTGGTTGTACAGCAAATTGGATTTAGGAGGAAGAAAAGATAGTAGCTGATAGTAAGCTCATGCATCTTTGAGTCCATGTCAGCATCTCTACAAAATCTGGAGACAACATTTTGTAGATGATAAACGGCCTTGTGGACAATCCGAAAACAAAAAAAATATGGTGACACAGAGATTTTCAAATTTGTATTATACTATACTGTACACGCACACATAAAGTATAAGAAGGTGTGTAATTATACTGCTGACCTAAATACAGTGTACATCAACATGCTTTCTTATTGACCACTTAATCAAAATGTGTAGGCCTATCATCAACTATACTTCTGTGTCATTCATCCAGCTCAGCCTGAGCAGCTTGTTATCCCATTGTCATGGGCATTAAATAATGTATGTTTTCTCACCCCAAAGGGGTAATGTTGGAAGGAATGAGGCTGCTTCAAACTGAATACCCCAAGTCTCTGGGGGCCTGTAACTGGTGGGCGTTTTCATTTTCATACTTTTGTACAGACCCACTCTTGTTTAGTAGTACAGAAAAAATAAGTACTGAGCCATTCTGTGCTTACTCTTCTGCTTCTGCTTAAAAACACTTTGAGGAAGGAATTGAACAGACTGTGATAGACTTTTTAGAACTTTCAGATGGACCTTAAGTTTACTTTAAGTGTGTTTGTCTGACTGGGCCTCTCGAGGATTTGTGCTGTTCCAAAAACAAATCAAGTGGAACAATTAACAATTAGCTCTTTTACTGTGAAATGATAAATCACTAAGCTTGTTTAGCCATATAAATTCCATGCAATATTATCACCCTTTGCATGAGTACAATCAAGGGAGGAAAATAATAATTTTGTTTAGTTTTTTCAGACCTTGTGTCTTACACATTCTTTAACAGGGCAACCTTTGTGTTTGCATTTGGTTTCCGAACTGAGGCTTTAATCAAAGCTCCTCCGGGCTTTTTGGCTCATTTTCGAGCAGTTCAGAATGTCTTGTGCTTTGTTATTGCTGTGACAGGAATTTCCTGATGTTAGCCTCTCTGCGGAGCTCTCAGCCATGTGATGAAATCCCTAGTCGAGTAGCTGCCTCCATAATTACTGGGAATGGTTTACAAGGGCAGGACATGAGAGAGATGAAGTGGATTCTCTTGATGGTGAAAGACTGCATAAATTGGAACATGGGAATGGTTTACAAAGATGAGAGGAGTGTATAAGAGGGACAAGTGGGAATTGGTCTGAGAGATAAGATGTGATGAAGATAAAAAGAGAGAACCCATGAAGCTAAATTAACCTGTTGGAATTAATTCATTTACTATGGAGTTAACATGGAGTCATTATTTCCCAGCACGAAAAGGTTAGCGCCTCTACAATTTGGTTTGACATCACCAAGAAATGTGAGGAATAACTTGGATGTCTGCTCATGGTGGTACAGTCGGTAACACAATAAGACATCAAAATGACAGACCAGGGGTCTCATTTATAAAATTGTGCACAAGATCCTCACTTGAAGTTTATATATGCCCAAAAGTTAACTTAAACTTATATATAATTAGCAGAATCAGTTAGTGGTATCCTGCATCCTGATATACATTCTGAA
This sequence comes from Decapterus maruadsi, assembly GCA_030347415.2. Taxonomy (NCBI): domain Eukaryota; kingdom Metazoa; phylum Chordata; class Actinopteri; order Carangiformes; family Carangidae; genus Decapterus; species Decapterus maruadsi. The sequence continues at coordinate 24,236,121 of CM064901.1, read as the reverse complement.
GAATGAATGAACATAACACTTTTCTTTATGTCGGTTTTTGTAATGAATAGTATGGACTGATAAAAAAGAAAACAGAGTGCAACGATTGTGTGAAGGGTTACCAGCTTTTTTCCCGGCTTTGAGATTTAATTGACTCTATCATGCTTCACAGTAGCAAAATATGTAGTTATTCACAGCACATATAGGCACTTCACGCTCCTCCTCCTGCGCTCCAGGATTGGACAATATGACAGTGAGATGGTACTGATTAAATACAGAGAAGGAATTTGATTTTGAATCTTAGTCTAGATTCTAAAAAGATGTTTCCGAAACAATTGCAAATTGCAATTGCAAAATAACGCCGTTGAATTAAGTCATTCAGATAACATGGATCTAACACATGATACGGGTTGAAATGAAACGTGTGAAGAATCATTCTTCTCACTGTACATTTCTTCAATGTGACTTCAGTTCACCCCCACACCGTCTGTCACCAATTCAGCTTTTCCTCCAATTGCGTACGCATGGGTCAGAGTTTGCTTCAGGGTGCACACATTCTCCAGTCAAGTGTGTTTTCTAGAGATCATAAACCTTTGCTAGTAAGTGACGTACGCCACTTTCAGGCCCGGTTTTGTGCTTCCACAATGGTTATAAATGAGGCCCCAGGTTTCATGTCTGCCTGTACACCTAACAAAAACATCAATTGGGGCAAATTAAGTGTTACTTTGCAGGATTTCCGCTTGGAATGTAAAAGATGAAACCTAATGGAATAGATTGCAGGGATGAGGCGATGCATACTCAAGGCGAGGACTTGGATTTGAATGGTAGATGTGACATGGTAATGATAATGGTTTCAGGAACAGGGAAACAGAAAGAGACTAGGAATTGATTGGAAAGGATAGGACAGGAGACACGTAAGGGTAGGCTGGAACTTGATCTCAAGCATGGAGAGGAATACATTTTCAAAATTGTTTCCAATGCAAAAAAAAAAAATGGACTGGTTGTATTCAAGATTGGAACAGCAGCAAGAGTCTCTCATTATATCAATCAATTCTTGTACACTTTCTTACAAAGGAAAGGATCTTATACTGTAAACGTTTGGGATTCTTAACAAACAAAAATACCACAAAGCAAATAACACAAACAAAACAAGCACGTCTGCACATTTTGTATAGTAGACAGACCTTTGGACCACACTGTATTTCACACATAATACCATAAATAGTTAGCACAGCAACCACAGTGAATTTTAAATACTACACAGCCAGTTCAATCTATTGTGCTGCCTTTAAGTGACTGGTCTAAAAAATAGTTTCTCAGATATGAAAGTAATGTTAACATTTACAGGTGAGGCATAGATCTCCCCAAAAGCAGGTGCTGTGGGAGCATGTACTGTACAGATGTATTTGACAATGGTTCTCAGGGTTTTTAAACTATAACCCCAACCAGAGAGAACAGGTCATGACGACAGGGTCAAAGAAAAAGAAAGTTAAGATGGAACTAACTCAAGACTATAAAAGTTAACAGTTTTCATAGATGAAATACACTAGTTCTTCAATAAGGTGGCACCAGAAAGGGTAAGGAAAATCATGCTGATACTAAAAAAAAAAAAAAAAATCAAATTCCAAGAATAAAGTACAAAGTTACACCTCTTTCATCTTTCTCTTCTGTCATTTTGCCTTAACGTTTCCGCTGAACTCTCTTTCAACTGTCTGCTCTTCAATTAATTTTCAACTCTCAGTTGTCCAGGAAAGACCCCCTGCTTATTTACATTCTTGTTATATCTCACTTTGATCTCCATCCATCGCTAAGTCCTTAATCTTAGTCCTCTTTGCTGTGTTCTTTACTTTCTTGCCCTTTACCTCCATGTATCTGTACTCTGTACTTCCTCTTGGAGATCTACAACAAGCCATTTATTCCAGTCATTCAGACATGACATCTTGCAAGACCTTAAAGCAATGACCTATTACAGTATAATCAGTTAAATTGTGTCATATTTGTACCTTTAACACTGATGTAATTTGTTTGGAACATGTCAATTTATGATGTTCAGCAGAAATTTGGTAATATCATTTTTGAGATGATAATTGGCTTTTTTTTGTTGTACAGTTACGCAAAGATCCACCGTCTTAAGAGAGAAGAGGATCTGCAGTTCAGTTCTTCAGTTAGTTATGCCAGACAAGTGCAACAACTCTCATGCAAGAAGTTCTGCTACTATGTCACTACACACTGCACATCCTTAATTATTTTACCAGGAGGAAGATCATGTGGAATCAAGGAGGAAAACATATTTAAATGCTGCTTAGTGCCTTTTGAAGTGTGGGTTACACTTTCCATTAAGCCAATACCTTATTATACACTCAAAACTATCTAATGAGCTCAGAAATACATACATTCAAAATGTATGCATTCCTTAAACATACTTCAAATGAATATGAAAGGCTGTATATATAAAATAAAATAAAGAGCTAGAACTGATCATTTGGAGAGGAGGGGAACTATTTACTCTAGTGCTGTCTTTAATGAAAGAGAAAGCTTCTTGAATTCTAGCAAACCGCCTTAAGAAATTCATCCCAATCTAGAGCACTGGGGGTGGCAGGGTGGAAGAGGAGGACTGTAGCTGCACTCCAGGGACTGGATGAGTCTTGCTCAAAAGCAGACATCTCTGCCTTTTCCTGATCCACTGTACAACTCTCTGTTTTCATTTTTGGCTGAGTCCCTAAGGTTGATAGTCTTTGTAAATATCCCCTGATAAATAGGGGTCAAATTCATCAAGACAGCTGTTTGTCCACACATCTAATATATTTCAGATCAGAGCGCATGCAGTTTTTCATCTTTCAAATATCTATGGAGGATAGAATACTCTATCTATGCCAACACTTCAGATACAGCCTATCCATAGAGCACTTTAACTTTGTGTGCAGAACAAAGAAGCTACATGCACCATCAGTGCACCTGCTGAATCACCAAATCTGCACTGATGTCATCGTACTCCCCTCAAATCATTCGCCAGACATAAAACACTTATTACATTATGTTGTCCTCTCAACTTAAGGAGCTCTGCCCTGTATTTGAAAATCTAGATTATAAATGTATGAGGACACTCATCGTGAGGCTGATTTTAACATGGCACAGGTTCTGTTTTGTGAGTGCAGTGCAAAACCATAACCTGTATGACGTACATTTTACCAATATCAGTCCCATATCTGCATTCAAAAAAACTCCACAGCTACAGTAACAGATTGAGAAAACACTCTACGGCCATTCCTCTGAAATACAAAAACAATTCCCTAATCAGAGTTTTGCATGTGTGATCAAATTCGGTGTCGTAATTTTACTTAGCTTCACCCATGGAAAAACAAGAAAAGAAAATTGCCATGGTAATGGTGGCTACGATAGTGAATACCAACATAGCTTTTCAGGTAGTTGTTAGATTCAAGAAATAACTCCCAATAACAGCCAATTTGGAACTAGCCAACATGGTGCTATAGGTTGAAAATAGTCACTGGATCTTGATTATGCCAGAACACATCTTCAACACAGGCATGTACAATGTAATGACTGAATGGATGGTGGTGGTGCGGGTGGTGGGGGTGCGACTCTGAGTCGGTTTCGATATAGTGGGAAAGGGCCCAAACGGCTCTTTTATTGCTAAAGGTTGCCGACTCCTGTGTATGAGGGCATCACAAGTGTTTGGTGGATTCTTGTTCATCTTAGTTTTTTTTCATGTACATTGGAATTCATGCTTTGGTATGGAAGTGATTCACAGTTGCTTTGTGAATCCCACTTGACTCTAACCATTTTCCTTTACAAAGCAGTTAACTACAAAGTTTATTTAGCACCACAATTCACTGTAGAGGTGGATGTTATACCCCTTGAAATACAGGTGCTTGTTAGAATATTCATTTGGGAAACTTGTAAATTTCAGAAGAATTAAGTGCTAAACTCTGATGGCTTTTCTTTTTAGCTGAGTTTGCAGAAGATGTAACAATTGCCATATGTGGATGTTATACTGGAGCAGCAGAGAATTAAACCTGCTTACTTTGCATTTACATTTGTGTAACTGAAATGCAAGTCCTGCTTGTCCTCCTTGTACTCTTTTTCATCAAGCACTCCCCCTCTTTTGCACGCACGCATATGCACACACACGCGCACACACACACAGAAACTGTGCAATATGTAATTAAAGCATTGTACCAATGATCTACACACTGGTAATTAAATCTAATCTGTATGTGTCTCCTCAGTGTGAGCATGTGTCTTTGTGTCAGTGAGAGTGTGTGTGTGTGTGTGTGTGTGTGTCTTTAATGTCATAAGGCCAGAGCAGTGTAATGCCATACTCCCGTCCAGTTAATTAATTCAAATGTCCACCCTTAATTAATTTCACACAGTGGATTGTGACCATTCCCCTGGAAACAACCTGTGAATACATATTAATATTACCTGCAGGGATGTGTAGAAATGAACTGGCAATGCCAGCTGTTTGGACTTTCATTTGAAACACATGAATGGAATGTTTGTCCCCATGTGTATATATATAAGATAAGATTTGGTGTTAATATAGAGCAGTGTTTCTCAAATGGGGGTACACGTACCCCTGGGCGTACATGAGATTTGAAATATCCTATATTAAAAAAAAAAAAAAAAAATCCAAAATCCATTAAAAATAAATATATAACGGTTATTTCAATGAACTATACGACTGAATTCATAAAATCAACCTTATATTCTGTGGGCTACTTAATTAATTATCATAAAAAAGTCTCCCCCACACCAGATGGTTTAACCCAATCTGGCATTTGCTGCACGCACGGTATCGCCTGTCAACCAAACAACAGAGTCCCGGTTGATGTGTAGCGGCAACCCTGCTGAAACACGGAAGGATAGGCTAAGTGATGAAAAAAAAAAGAGGCAAAGCCAGAGCCAGTAAAATCCCGGCAGTATTCAGAAAAATCTGTGATGAAGAGATTTACGTCCACGAGTTGCAACCCACTCGAGCCATCGTGTTAATTTTTTTACTTTTTTTTTCTTCTGTGGGGAGAAGTTAGCAAACAGTGGCATGAAGCTGCTCATCTCCAGCCGCATCTCAATACAACACATGCACGTCATGTCGGTGAGCCTCCTGCCTGCTTCATGAGGAAAATGGTGTTACATGAGATTTTAAACAACAGCATCAAAGCTGACATCACTTCATAAAGTGAAGGCCACTAATGCAGGTGTTTCACTGCCTCAGTCAACACAGACAGAGAGAAGTCCTCTGGCTCTCAACCTGTTGGAGTTATGATCTGAAGCTACACCTTTCTGATTGAGCACAGCCCCCACATGCCACCCTGTTCCAGGACACATGCAGACTGACTTGCAAAGCAGTAGCCCTACAGTATAGAGCACAATGTGTTGTCTTAAAAATATACATAATGTACAGTACCTCCAATTATTAGGATGCATATATTATCACAGAATATTGCTGACTGGAATCGACCCAGATTAGAACACAATACTGTAGATATAACCGTATTAATTAGATGATTATTATGCATGGGGAAATATGTTTTATTTCAGTAGAAAAGTGTCACATGCAGGATACTAAAGAAAGGACAGCCTTGGATATATTAGGCCTTTTTTATTTTTTATTTCTTTTGACTTCAGTTACTCATCGCGCTGTGATTCATGTTATAGAATCCTGCTCATGTTGGAGCATACATTCTACGCACTTCATTTGACATGGTGATTACACTGAACAAATGCTTTAACACACTTCAGTAAATGCATGGCTCTGGCTGAGGAATTAACATCTCTGTTTGATTCTCTCTTTACCTAATATAGGCCCTCATTTTCCCGTTGATGCTATCATTGAAACTAGCTGTGGGCTAAAAGATAAATTTGTCTGTACAAAGCTATCTACTTGCCTGATCATCATGCCAATTACTGCACAGGAACTATGATTGGGGTGGTTGGGTGGAGTGTGGTTGTAATAAAATATAAATATACATAGAATATTCAGCTCTGCGTAAGTAAAACCCTGATTTTAAGCAAAAACCAGGGGTAAAATACTTCGTTTCTGAAGCCATGGAATAGGACAAACATGGTGCATCATACAGCGCGCAATGTATAATGCAATTTTTGATATAGGGTATAAGTCTAAGTAAAACTGTACTTAAGAAGAAGCCCAGCCAACTATCAGACAGTGCCCATGCTTGAGTAGCCTATAGTTCATTCAATCAAATATTAAATGGAGTGCCGGCACGCAGTTGATAGCCTTGCGCTCAATTGTTACTACTGTCGTTATGCCTGTAATGCAGCATTTATGGATGTGGAGGGATATGCTGCCTAGAGCCAGGATTAGTTATGAGGAATGGAAGGTGTCCGAGTTTAAGTTTAAGTTTATTAAGGCAGGCGCACAGTCTGGTGGGCATCCCTGTGGGGTGGAGGAAGAAAGGGGAGGAAAAAGTCTAAAAGACAAATGATTGCATCCCTTTCTTTTTTCTGTTTCTAAAAGTTGAAATAATAGAAACTAAATATCCTACAGCAATGACTACAGTGTTAAGTAATTAATTTCATATTTTCTTTTATGTGCAATTCATCCTGACAGCTTCTGTGTAAAGACCAAAACAATACCTGCTGTAGAAAAGGTGAATGTTGTAAAACATGTTGCATCTATGGGATGTCGTGCTATGCTTGTACTTGGAAGGCTTTCTATTTGGCTTGACAAGGAAATAGAAAGTACATGCAGCTGGACTTTGGTTGAAGCAGTGTCCTTTTTAATGACAGCATTATCAGAATTCCTACATTTAACATGGCATGATGTGTCCTTTTCTTTAGACAAGTTTCATGATGAGGGGATTTGTTGTGGCTTTTGGATGTTATGACCTCTGAGACAGCAGCTGCAGGCACAGATGGAATGATCTTTTGAAGCAAGGGATTAATATTCTTATTCATTTTTGTCTTGTTTCGTCTCCCCCCTCAAGGGCTGATGTGACTTTCATTCTCCTGACATCCCAGAAAATGCTGTTAAATGTTAATGGGGACTATTTTTACATGGGTCGCGACCACGTCTGGTGCACACGTACACGGTGGACTCTCACACACCGGACACACTGGAATCTGGACATTAGCCTTTACAGACAGACTAATTTGCACAGCCGCACACACATATACACAACACTCTCAACTACACACAGCCCTGAGTTCAGTCTTGAATATAATATATTTATAAAAAAAAGTATTTTTACTTAAGGAAAAAAAAAATCAAATAATCTCCATTTCCCCTGGCCTGACTAACCTCAACAAACCTCTCTCAATTTAACTTGTCTTCTGTCTTTTTTCTATTATATCCAATTTTAATTCAGTGGTGGCACTGATTTTTTTATTGGATATATTTTTTTAATGTTTCAGGGTACACAGAACAAGTTCAGACATCTTACAAGCCCTGTGCATGTGTCTGCTTGATGGAGCTCTCATCGTTTTGACGTCTACATGTATTATCACCGACAGCGTGTCTAAGCCATTCCATTTTGCAGGCTGAAGGCTTGAGAAATTCTAATAGAGCCACCCGCTAAAGGTGACATGCTGTTTAAATCAAACACACTTTCCATTTCTTGGACTTGGAAATACTGCACGTTGAGTGTTCTTTTATGCTAGACTGTTGAGTTACACTACTTGAGCGAGTGGAGGGAGATATAATTAAATATAATGAAAGACAGCAGCAGCTCACTTAAAAACATTTTAAGCTGGTGAACAGAAGCAGGGCAAAATCATGTCGAAGATTCAACCTATGAACTGGTAAAAGCACTAGAAATTCACATTTTGCCTCAATTTTACACCAGGAACTACATACTGAAAGGATCTCATGGTTACAGCAATAAGAAGACAACTCAGGGCCGATGTATTAAATATTAACTGGCTGTAACCCACTGTACTGCAACTGAGTAATTAGTATTAAAGAAGGAGACCAGTGTTCGTAAGCAGGTAAAATAGTTTTTACTGGCCTTAATGAGCATGACAAGTGCAACCAGACATGCTAAGCAACATTCTCAGACATCATCAGTGTGGTAAAGAATATGTATGTGGACTAACCTGTCAATAAAGGCGAAAATATATAAGAGATTACAGTTTATGGGGTGCTGTGGTGTCGCGGACGGAGTTCTGACACCGCATCTGAGGCTCTGATCATGCAGGTTTGGTTTTCAGTAACTTGCAACAAGTTACAAGTCATTTATCTAGGATCACAATTAGTCCAAAGCTGTTTAATGGAAGCAAAAAATTAAACACAAGGTAAATATCCTGCATAGTTGTGCTCCTCTGATCAGAGGAATTTGAGACGACTCACACATACAAATGCACTGACAGTATAACGTAAATTAAATTGCATGAGTCTCCTCACCATGAACTGATGGTGACAATTTGAATCAATTTTTCTTGGTGGTTGAAGTTCCTGATTGCGTGTTTTATTTATTTCATTTTATTTTGTAGCTTTTACAGGCCGGCCTTATGATGAGGATGATGGAGAGGGCTGTAGACATAAAAACATGCCTGTCTCCATCCTAGACACAACAAACAAAAGAGAATGACATCAAAAAAACTATTATTCTACAAAGACAAATGCCAGCATCTTGTGTGCCAAGTGACATGCAATTTAAATCAAACGTGCTTGACAGTTGGACTTTGTGGTATTGTTTTCTTCATCACGGACAATAGATATGAACAGACAGCCAAACCAACATAAATTATGTGCTATTAACTCTTTAGAATAGTTGCAAGCATGAACCACCACTGGTAACATGCTATTAAAGCCAGAAAAAGCCTCACTGTAACAATTAGACTTGCTACAGCGCAACAGTTGCACAGCAATAGCCCTGGAATTATACCCTCTATACCAAGGTCTGCATCCGTTCAGTTACATTAACCTGGGACTGTTTACAATGCTGCAAAGTCAAAATCAATAGGGCCTGCCAAGAAGGGAACAGCCTAATGTTGCAATAGAACTCTCTGCTATTCAATTACAGCTCCGGAGTTGGAGAAGTTCTATTTCGTCCCTGCTGACCGCCAGAGGCGGTGCTTTAAGCACTGGATAACTCCGCCCGCGCTAGCGCATGTCGAGTACGAATAACAACAATGTCACGTGTGACCCCTGCATGACCCCCGGAAGGCTATATCTTCCGGTGTCAGCAGGTAATCAGCTCCTTCATTCTTCTCGCGACCGCGCGTCGAGGTGTACGTAAGTATAGCATGGCCATTTAGTTGGCCTGGTGCAGTTATTACTGGCGTGCTGCTGGCTTTGTGCAGCCTCGTGCCTCCGCGGCGGGAGTAACGGGCTGATGCTCGTCCTCCCAGAGGCTGTAGCCAGCGATTTTGTATGTTGTATGTTGTTGCCTGCAGGCTGGTTTGGTCGCGGCGTTTCCGCCTCACCTTCCAGCCTTGCACACAGCGGCTGAGAGCTGTGCTGCTAGCAGGTTGGTGCTGTTTGAATGCTAATAACAATTGTGTTTTGTGTTTCTCTGTTTAGTGTTCACAGTATCATTGAAGGATTCAACTGTGTTGCATGAGGTAGGGTTCAGTCCCTCCTCTAAAGTCAGTTGTATTAAGCCTACTTACCTTGTTGGTGAAGGTTGCGTACCTGCCCCCTCTCCCAACTTGGTTTTGTGTTTTGAGGGGTTGGCGTCTCCGTCCCGGCGACGTCACACTTTCTCTCTTTTTTGTGTTTTGACTATTTCTCCACCTGGTTCCGGATGGAGCATGCTTGTGGCGGCTGTATGGCGTCCCTGGAGCCTGAGGATGGCCATGACCGGTGTGTGTCCTGCCTCGGAGTGGATCATCTGCGGGAAGCCATTACAGACCAAGCCTGCATTAATTGTAGCATCATGCCGAGGTCAGTAAGGCTGGCCAGGTTAGCTCAACTGGATCCACTATCCTGTCTGCCTGCGTTCCAGTCCGGGGGGGCAGATTCCTGTCGGGATGTTGCACGGAAGAGGTCTGCCTCACGGAGTGATGCCCCCGCAGGAAAGCGACGAAGGAAGGCGGACGACCAGCTCTCTTCAAAGGTGGACCGTCTGGCATCTGATATGGAGGAGATGAAGGCGCTTCTCCTTAGCCTGCAGCCTGCTGGTGGGATGCCACAGGCTGCGGTTGCGGCTACTCAGGGGTCACCGCTACCAGTGGATGATGCTATTTCCATTGCAGCCTCATCTAGCCAGTTCAATGATTTTGAGCAAGCTGCGTTGACGACTCCGTCGGCAGCAGGTTCCTCGCATTCGTCGGCCTCGGGTTCCCGGCGGGGGTCCGAGGACTCCTCTATGGGGGCCATCATCAGGGCTGCCCTGGCACGCCTGCAGCTTGACGCGCCGAGTGAGGGAAAGGCTCCTAGCGCTTTCTATAGGCGCAACCCCCCACCGGCGAAGACGGTCGTACCGCCCTCTCCTGATTTTTTGAAGGAGCTGCACTCTTGCTGGGCAGACACGTCTGCCTTCACCAGGCCAGGGTCGGACGAACGGGCCTTAGCTGCCATGGAGGGTGCTGAAGCAGTTGGCCTCCTCCACATGCCAGCGGTGGAGCCGGCAATCGCCGCTCTGATCGTATCTCCGGACGAGGCGATGAAACCTGACCCCCGGTGCCCTTCTGCCCAGTGTAAGGTCACTGATGATTATGTCTGCAGGGCCTATGCCACAGCAGCACGCATCGGTCGTCTTGGGAACACCCTATCCCACTTCCTTCTGGCCCTCTCGACTTCTCTGCAGGAGGCCCAGGTGGATGATTCTGTCCGCGACATCTGTGACGCCTCGCTGCAGACCTTCGCCTGTCAGACGAGGGAGTTGGGTCGGCTCATGTCCACGCTTGTTCATACTCGCCGTCACGTCTGGCTGGCCCAATCTCCCCTCACGGAGGCGACTCGGCGGGTTCTTCGTAGGGTGCCGGCGGCGCCTGGCGAACTGTTCGGCTCCGCGGCCCTGAATGCGTTGGACCGCACGGCTGAGGCTGACGAGACTAGGAGGCGTCTGGCGGGTCTCCACAAGAGGACGCCTACCTCCACCAGGCCGAGGGCGTTTCCATCTGCCCCTCCCCCTGCACGTCCTCCACAGATGCCTCCCCAGCCTGGTCAGCGGCCATCGCGTCAGGGTACCAGGAAGCCGACGGGTGATTTTCGCTCCACAGTGCGCCGCTCACCACGTCAGCAGCAGACCTCTAAGCCTGACCGTCGTTCCTCCGGCTCCTTCGGGGCCCAGGGGCAGCGGCGCTAGGGCCACGGGGCCGGCCGTCGGATGCTTTTCCCAGCAGCAGCTCAGTCACTGGGCTGCCTGCTGTCCGGACCCCTGGGTCGTGTCCACCTTGACCCGGGGGTACGAATTGCAGTTCCGACGCCGGCCCCCTGCCTTTGGCCGGGTGAGAATGACATCAATCGCCGACCCGGCCAAGGCCCAAGCCTTAGCCCAGGAGCTGTCCACCCTCCTGGAAAAAGGCGCCATTGTTCCGGTGGACCCCCTCCTTCATCCCGGGGGGTTTTATTCAACATATTTCCTGGTTGGCAAGAAAGACGGCGGACTGCGGCCCATCCTGGATCTGAGAGGCCTGAACAGGTATTTGAAAATACTGCCGTTTCATATGCTCACTACGACAATTGTTCAGCGTGTGGTCTGCCCCGGCGAGTGGTTCACCACAATCGATTTAAAGGATGCATACTTCCATGTTCCAATCGCTCCACGTCATCAGCCTTTCCTCAGGTTTGCCTTCCAGGGCCGCCATTATCAATTCAGGGTGCTCCCCTTTGGGCTTTCCCTGTCCCCCAGGGTGTTTACCCGCTGTGTTGCTGCGGCTTTGGCGCCTCTGCAGGCAGGGGGCATGAAGGTCCTGCCTTATCTGGACGATTGGTTGGTGTGTGCGCCTTCCCGGGCCCAGGTGATTCGGGATACCAACCGTCTACTGCTTCATGTGTCTCGGCTGGGCCTCAGGGTCAACGTTGCGAAGAGCTGTCTGGTTCCCACTCAGCGGGCTGCCTATTTGGGGCTGGTTCTGGACTCAGTCACCATGAAGGCCTACCTGTCGGAGAAACGGGTGGACGACATTCTTCGCCTCCTTCCTTCCTTCGAGAGGGGCAGGCGGCTGCCTCTCATTCAGTTCCTGCAGCTCCTGGGCAAACTGACGGCTGCATCAACTGTTATCCCTTCCGGTCTGCTGCTGTTGCGTCCACTTCAGATGTGGCTGAACAGCTTCCATCTGGACCCGAGGCTCCACAAGCGCAGGCTGCTCAGGGTGTCTCGGGTCTGTGTCCACGCCCTGGCGCCATGGCGGGACAGGGCGTTTCTACTGGGGGGTGCACCTCTGGGGGTTCTACCTTCCTTCCGGGAGACAGTGGCGACAGACGCGTCCCAGTTGGGATGGGGGGCAGTTTGGCGTGGCAGGTCAGCCCAGGGGCGGTGGTCTCTTCGGGACCGCACGCGGCATATCAATGTGTTGGAGCTGCGGGCTGTCCACCTGGCTCTCAGGCATTTTTTGCCGCACCTGCAGGGCAAACATGTGCTCGTCCGGTCAGACAACAAGGCAGTGGTCTCCCAGATAAACCACCAGGGGGGCACCAAGTCGGCGCAGCTGCTCCGGATGTCCCAGCGCCTGTTGACATGGGCCACGCCCCATCTGTCGAGCTTACGGGCAATGTGGCTCCCAGGGGACCGGAATCAGGTGGCGGACTTCCTTTCTCGGCACAAGCCCCTGCCGGGGGAGTGGAGGCTACACCCAGAGGTGGTCAACCTGCTCTGGGGCGTGTTCGGCAGGGCGGAGGTGGATCTTTTCGCCTCGAGGGAGTCAACCCATTGTCCCCTTTGGTTTTCCTGGATGGAGGAGGACAGTCCCCTGGGCCAGGACGCCTTGGGGCACGAGTGGCCCAGTGTTTTCCTGTACGCCTTTCCACCGCTGCCTCTGATCTTCCCGACACTGCAGCGGGTCCTTCATCGGGGCCATCGCCTCCTCCTGGTGGCCCCGTTCTGGCCAGGGAGACCTTGGTTTCCACTGCTGCGGAAGCTCTGCTGCAGCTCGCCGTGGCGTCTCCCAGGGAGGAAGGATCTCCTGTCACAGCTAGGGGGTCAGGTTTGGCACCCCGACCCCTGCCGTCTACAGCTGTGGGCTTGGCCGCTGCAGGGCCCGACGCACTTCTGACCGGTTGCACCGAGCCTGTCCGACAGACCATCTCGCATGCTCGTGCTTCATCCACCCGACTTCAGTATGAGTGCAAGTGGAGGAGGTTCTCTGCCTGGTGTGCTGACAGGGGGGCAGATCCTGTCTCTTGTCCGGTGGCCACCGTTCTGGACTTTCTTCAGTCTCTCCTGGACGACGGTCGTGCACCTTCTACTTTGAAGGTGTATGTGGCTGCCATTTCAGGGTGGCACAATCTGGTGGACAATGCTACCGTAGGGTGCCAGCGGTTGGTGTCTCTGTTTCTGCGGGGGGCATTGAGGCTGCGGCCCCCTGTGTCCCCCAGGGTTCCTGCATGGGACCTCTCCCTGGTGCTGAAGGCTCTGGCTTCTTCGCCCTTTGAACCTCTCGCCCAGGCTGACCTCAAGTGGCTGTCATTGAAGACGGCCTTTCTTCTAGCCATCACCTCAGCAAAGCGGGTGGGGGAGTTGCATGCTTTGTCTGTCAGCGAGTCCTGCCTGCGTTGGGCGCCTGAGGGTTCAGGGGTGACCCTGTGGCCTAATGTTGCGTTTCTGCCGAAGACCTTGCCCCGTGGCCATGTCAACCGCCCGATTCACCTGGCTCGGTTTGATCCCCCAGCGGCTGATGATGACTTGCGTGTTTTGTGTCCTGTGCGGGCCCTGGCGGCCTATGTCGCTGCCACTGCACACGTACGGCAGACGGAGCAGTTGTTTGTGTGTTATGGGGGTCATACCAGGGGTCGTGCCCTCTCCAAACAACGCCTTTCTCATTGGATTGTGGACACCATCTCTTGTGCTTACAGGGTCAACGGTCGAGCGTTGCCGGCTGGGGTCAGATGCCACTCAACACGCGGTGTCTCCACATCCTGGGCTGCCCTGAGGGGTGTACCCCTGGATGACATCTGTACTGCAGCCTCTTGGTCATCGCCGGGTACTTTCCATAGGTTTTACCGGCTTAATGTTGCTGCTCCCCACCCGTTGGGCGTGGTCCTTTGCCCTGAGCCTCCGACCTCTCATCAGTAAGGTGGGTTGTGGGATTCTTCATGACACTGTTGGTATATGTCATCCAGTGCTTAAAGCACCGCCTCTGGCGGTCAGCAGGGACGAAATAGAACGAAAGTTACAGTTGTAACTACGGTTCTATGAGTCCCGGATGACCGCCAGAGCGTCCTGTCACTCAGAATCCTTGCGCGTTCGCGAGCAGATTTTGGGAGCTGATTACCTGCTGACACCGGAAGATATAGCCTTCCGGGGGTCATGCAGGGGTCACACGTGACATTGTTGTTATTCGTACTCGACATGCGCTAGCGCGGGCGGAGTTATCCAGTGCTTAAAGCACCGCCTCTGGCGGTCATCCGGGACTCATAGAACCGTAGTTACAACTGTAACTTTCGTTTCAGCTAGCTCAGGTCCCCAGAGGAGAAGAGCAGAGAAACTACTGTATGAGGCAGAGAGAGGGAACAATAAATCTAAAACTGACAAACAACAAAAATAAAGTTATGGCATCCTCCTACCTACATCCACTCCCCACATTTACTGGTCTTCCTTGAAGCTGCACTGTACGATATGGATGAGAGAGTTCTGTTTAATTGTTCTTTCTTTGAACTTTTTCATTTCTACTTCTTCCAATCTCACAGATCTCTTTAAAGGGATAGTTCAACATTTTGGAAAATTGACCCATTGCCATATTCGCTATAGTCATAGCAGTAGGTTTGTTACCTTTAATTGTCAGTGTAAGCTATTTTTAGAATGGACGAGCAGAGCGGCGAGCTGCTCAGAGCTACGCTACGGAGGCTAATGGAATTTCTTGGTTTCCCATCAAACCCATCAAATACACAATCCAACTCCAAAACGCTTTTGTGGACAAGTTGTAACCTGCACATTCACCACGCTATGATATAATAATGGAACGTTACGAAACGGAGCCATTTTCAAGGTAAATACAGAGTCTTATTGCTGAAAAACTGTCCCTGAAGGCAACACGCATCAGCTGTTTTGCATGAATTTACCTTGAAAACAACTCCGACTGGTAACGTTCCATTGTTATGTCATAGCGTGGTGAATTTTCAGGTCAAAACTTGTCCACGACAGCGTTTGAGTTGTTGGATTGTGTATTTGATAAGTTTGACGAGGGAAACCAAGAAATTCCATTAACCAATAAGGAGACCAATGTTAGTAGTAGTACAAGCAGAAGCACAAGCAGGCAAATTAGTCTTTACTGGTGTAGCTCTGAGCAGCCTGCCGCTCCGCCGTTCTAAAAATAGCTTACACCGACAAATAAAGGTAACGAACCTGTACTGGTATAACTATGGTGATTATGGCAATGGGCCAATTTGGCAAAATGTTGAACTATCCCTTTAACAGTTTAAAGAGACAGCTGTAATTATCCTTTTAATGGACGCTACCTACTAAGACATGCCTTCTCGTATGCTTACCTTCAATTTCCATGAATACATCTACCCTCTCATGATTGTATGCCAAGGATTATTTTATTTTCTCAACAGCGAGTGAAGCCCTTACCAAAGCAGCCTACTGCACACAACTAGGCCTCTCTCCAGAGAACCCACAGCACTACAGGGGAGGGTGAGAAAGAACAAACACAATATAGACAGAAGGGAGTACATGGAAAGAAATGTTATGGATGGAGGAGAGAGGAAGAAATGGTCTAATAAAAGGGAAACGATCGGCATAAAAAGAAAAGTCAAATCAAAAAGAGGGACAGCAAGAGAGCAGCATAAATGACGTTTTCTTTGTGCCTCCTGTGGTGGTGATAGGTCTTCATGGGGTCCCTGTGGGGACAATTATAGCACCTAGTGGCAAGAGTTGGTGTTTGTGTGCGCATGTGAATGTGTGCACTCATGCGTGTGTCACTAACGACAGGTCTTTGTAGGAATGGGGAGGAGAGGGTGCGATAGAGCGGGGACATTGCAATCACAGTGTGCCTTTAAAACACAGCATCACACTGTGAAATACTCCCGTTGCTCTAATGATAATCCAAATGCGTCTGGGTAACAGTGGGATCATTTTCAAAGAAAATGCATACTTGTAGTTGCGGCACATATACCATGTAAATCCCACATGTATACAGAGTCTAAGACAAAGGGGGTGGGGGTGGGTAGTCCCAACACTGGGATTCAAGGTTGGTGTCCAAACAGAACATCATCATACCACACCTGTCCATCAGGGAGCAGTGAATCACTCTCTTCTTGACAGCTCATTTGCTGATTCTTTTTCTCTCCTTGGAGTATAATCAAAACCATTCCCCAATATTAACCAAATTCTGTCGAGTCATTTGGAGGATAATTGTGTTCACAACATGCTATTGCACACGCGTTAAATGTTGTCTCACTGTCAGTTTGTCATCCAGCCAAGTCTCTTTGTTCATCAAATTCAACCCAGCCTGTTGATCGACTATTCTGTAAGATCAGTCCTGTCCCGACCTGTTATGTCTCCATCCACCTTTATGTTGTTCTCTCTGCTTAATTTAGTCCAATATGATCCACCATGTGTCCCTTGAATGTGACTCATTCGTCCATCACCACGTGGCTCTACATTAATTGTCAGAATACATCTAGTGTGCTGTGTGTGATGTCGTCCAAGTCCTGGCTTGTGATGTTGCTCCCAGGGCTGGCAGAGAGTTTGGCTGCTTTACAGCTTTATTCGGTGGCCACACAGTCTTTTCTCCGGGTCCTGTGTCTCTCGGAGCGTCCCTGGTGTCTCCAAATGCCTGCTCAGTAGTTTGCTGTGCTTCCATGGTGCCTTCCAGTTCCTGGCCGTTGCCTTGCAGTGCTTCCTTGCCAGATGATCTGTTTCCTTACTGCCAAGTGCTCCAGCGACTCCTTCCCTCTACCCATTATGTCTTTGTTGATGGGTGCCTGAAACAACTGTCTCGTCCCATTGCATTCGGTGTCTTATTCAAGCACTGGGATTTTGTGACAATTTGCTAAACAAACTCTGTATTATACATTGTATTTTTTGTTTTGTTTTTATGTTTGTTGTTCAGACCTGTAACCCCCCCTCCACACACACGCACACAACGAATCGGTGAAAAAGGAAGAAAAAATTTGAGCACATAATCAGCACCTGCTTAAAAGACAATCAAAACAGGTTTGTTCTAACAAAATTACCAGAGATTTGATGTATTTGACCTCATACTCAAAGCACGCAGTGATACTAATTTACCTGCAAGGTAGATAAAACAAAACAAAACAAGACCATAATTAACTCATGTGACCCCTTTGAGGAGAGATAGCAATTAAGGCCATCTTGTAAAAGAAAAAAAACAAGAAAGACATTTTAGGTCCTTATACCTTGTCTTTCTTCCACCACTTAGTTCCTCTTTTTCTCTCTTTCTGTTTCCCTTTGTTTATCTCTCCTTTCATTGTATTCACACCTTCTCTGCTACCTGTTTAGGTCCATTTGCTTCTCTCTGACCCCTTTATTTCCTTCCGACCTCCTTTTCTTGTATTTTCCCAACTTTCACTTCCTCTCCACAGTTATCTTTCTCTCCTACACACTGTCTGTTTCCCTCCCTCCCTCCGACCCAGCCAATCTAATTTCTCAGTGTGTCGTTGCTGTTGTTGTTGTTGTTAGTATGTGGTTTATATGCAGCGTTCTGTATTTATCTCTCTCTGGGAGTCACAATGTTCCATTTACCTCTCCCACAAAGCGCTGCTGGGGGATGGCCCCGATTATGCTAAATGTGCATGTGTATATGTGTGTGTGTATGTGATGTTTTTGAATAAGGCATAATACAGTTGTGTGGGAGGGGTGTCATCTTCATCCGCTCCTACAGCTCTTTATATCCTAAAATTTATTTTCTCCAAATTTAAATTTAAAAGAGCTTAAACCATAATGCTGGTACACTCACACTTTTTAATGGGAACACCAAACAGTCTATATATATATATATAGATAGATAGATAGCTATATATAGATAGACTGTTTGGTACACACACACACACACATATATTTTACACATGAGGCTGGATACGGTACAAACACAACACAATTTCTTTGTCTTTCATGATGGTCACCATGTCAGATTAAACGATCACAGCGGCATAAGTTCTTGTTCTTGCCATGTCTTGATCGGGACACTGGCAACACTACAAGTATCACTGCGCCAATCATTGATAAAGACCGTTCCCAACCCTGTGCAAGTTCATTGGCTATCAGGGACGTGTCACAACAAACTGTCAATCATGACTACTACGGTGCTGTGTGATGCTAGGAGTCTTTTGCTGAGAAATGAAAAAAAGAAAAGAAGAAAAATGAATCGTGGATCCATTCCTGGGTCTAGTGGAGGAGATGGTATGAGGTACTTCATGAATGTGTACAGCTCAAAGCCATTCACTTAAATTACGCCCATGAAGAAAGCTTAACAATCAGAGCGCTCTGTCATCCTATTGTTCAACGTCAAGATTCACGTCCTAGGAGATGCCAAACTAGGTGAAGAAATGTAAAAAATTCGAACATGCTAGACTTTCCGCCAGGGCATTGTGGAGCGTTGTAGATTCAAAATCACTGTTTCTTCAGTTATGTTACCCTACACATCTGTCCGTCATTCACAATGTGCATAATCGGACCCAACACTGAAAATGTGTTGTGCAGTCTGATTCTGCCTTTAGTCATACTGGATACAATTAGCTGCACAGCAAAGTTGATGGGCTTTGACAAATGCATATTTGTAATTCCGTGAGTTGACAAGTCTCTTGACTGATTTCCCTTGTCTCAACCTTTATCGCTCTGCATTGACACTGTTTTTTTATTTTTTTATTCCCCACTTCTAAACAGTAAATCTCTACACAAAACAAGCAGTAGACTGTTGTGTCCTCAGGGAGTTCAGTGGATTTTCTGATTCAGCATCTCACCTCCCACCCCACCCCACCACAACCACACTTCACAGTGAAGGCGCGATGACAGTCAATATCAAAATGAGAGCGTGTGTGCTGTTTAGAAACTGTGAGGGCAACCTGCTGTTTGCTTTCATGAAGAAAGATGAGCAGCGCCTCACATATACACTAAAGTGCACACAAACCTGCACATACACAAGAATGCACAGGCTTCCTCAGAGACACAAAACATAAATATCTGCTCAAAATAAACCATCAAAAAACAAAGTTTTGAAAGGAAACATTAGCAGGTACTTACAGGTGCATACAGTACAACCCTCATACACTCACGGATGTATCAGCACAGTGTGTGTAAAATGATAGTCACACTGTGATCACACCATAAAGCTTTTACAGGAAAGCTGCAATGTGTGAAAAAAAGTACTTGAGATTTTGCACTTACATTGTGGTGTAGATTTGGTTGTGAATGGATTGGATTTACATTTATGCCCATTATTTTTTATTTTATTTGACTTTGAGAAACATAAGGACAAATACTGTAAATGACACTATCAATCAAAGCTCAGCCACAAAAACCAAACATTGTAAACCAAACAATAATGCTTAGAAATAAAGAGAGATTTAATTACAAAACCTCAACATCTATCATGGACAATGTGTGGATGACGGTTGGATATGAGTGGAGGAGAAAATTGTCAAGGGTGTAAAACAAAGTTTCTTTGTTTTTTCAACTTCATTAATGGGCCTCTCTTTCTAAAAGGCGTGATAACACTGGGTCTTATTCATTTTTAAAGCCCTCACTGGTCTTTTACCTGCTTTTAATTCATTGGTGTCTTTTAATACAAGCTCAAAGGACTGGATTACATTGCATGTCTCAGCTGTTTTCACTGAACTTGGAAAATCCAGTTTTTCATACTGTGCACCTGCAACTTGGAACACTTTGCACAACGATCTAAAACTTACCTAATTTTTATCATCATGGCAATTTAAATTCGTAATCTTATCTTGTTTTACCTCCAACTGCTCCTGTTTTTAATCGACTCAACTTGCTTATCGTTAATTTGTTTCTAATGTGATCTTCTAATGTTACTTTTACTTTTTTTCTAAGGGCGTATTCACACTTCACTTGAAATGGGCTTTTTCCTTGGTGCGGACCTTTTGGGGAGGTTTGAATACAAACCATCGGACACTTGTGCGGATCAAACAAGTGAACCGAGACCACCTCTGCAGCTGGGACGCGGTTCACTTGTTTGGTCCGCACTAGAGTCCGAAACGAACCCAGTGCAATTTGTATGGTGTGAATGCTGAATACCGAACCTTTTCAGAACCAAATGCAAAATCCAAGCGCCTTTTTGGATTCAACAGGCTTACGTTGCTGTCAGAAAATGTAAAAATTATCAACAATGAGCCGTGGGTCAACATGGAGAACAGATAGACACGCTGCCTTCTTGTTATTTGGTCAGAAGAAAACATTTATCAGATGCTGGGGAGGACACACCGTAGCCTCATGCTGATCAGCAACGCAATCATCAATCCTGAGAAAATGATTAACAATGTTTTTTTTCACAGGACAGGTGCAACTGGAAATACCAAATAAAAAGGGCAGCAACACATTCATGACCTCCATTGTGTACTTTTCGTGGAAGATCCAGACGATAATTTTTATCCAATGATTGAGCGACTATGGGACACATGTGCTTTTGTTTACAAAGTTGGTCCGCTTGTGAAAAAATGCAATGTGAATACAAACCGCACAAAGTAAAAAAATAAATAATAAAAAAAAGGTCCGCACCAAAGCAAGTGAACTGGTGTGAATACGCAATGTACTTTTTTTGTCTCAGCTATTGTAATTGAGGTTCAATGTATTTTCGATACTGCAATGTGTAATTATAGGAAGATTCATTTGATTAAATTTGATTAATTTTAACTTACATTTTACAACTAAATAATTCAGTTCAACATATTCTCTTCAATATATGCAAAAGCACAATTCCTTAAAGAAGAAGTAAGTGGTCCGGTCGTTTTCGCTAATGCTGCGTTCCAGGCTATGGAAAGCCATTTTAGTCATAATGAAATAAATGAATAAATAAATAAATATAGCCATGAAATGAGTCCCAAATTAAATAAATAAGATGATAAATATATAAATGAAATTTAAATAGACTTTTATTTTCTAACGCCTCATTTATTTATTTCCTGATACTTTTATTTCATAACGTCACATTTATTTATTTCCGAGATTTCCGAATGTCACATTTATTTATTTCTGGCGACTTTTATTTCCGAATGTCACATTTATTTATTTCCGCTTTTATTTCCGAATGTCACATTTATTTCACTGCTCTTTTATTTCATGCTGCAATGTTCAAATGAGGGGGCGGGTTACCTCTGTGCCCTTTCAGAATAAAGCAACTGTCCGATTTCCGGGAGCCGGTGCTCATGGTGGAGATAGATGAGCTCCGGGGTGCTATGCTCTCCTTGAGTGACAGCATAGAACAAAACGTAGTATCAGCAGATAATGTTTTAGCTAATGTTGCCGACTTCACGGAAATTCTTGGGAGGATAAGTGCTCTTCATGATATAGAGGTGGATGAGGATATTATGAACATTTTGCACAACATTGAGCACCGTGTTCATGTTGGAGATGCCCAGGCAGGCTGTCACACCAGGTTAGACTTGTGCTTGTGACACAGATGCGTTACTGCTCGCCATAATCACGCACAGACAGGAGCAGACTGCAGCAGGCAGCAGCCGACCGCAGCTTACGCTCCGTCCACCGGACATGAACGGGACCGAGCGGCCGTGCAACCGTGGTGATTTCCAAACTTGGCGACTTTATTTTGTTAAAAGCGACTAGCGACAAATCTAGCTACGTTTTGCTGGGGTTGTTACAAATGTTTGTGAAATCGGACTATTCTATTGGTGGGGTGACGGGTCTCTGATTGTAGTGGGGGACTGACTGCCGCTGAGTGCTTTGGCACGGGGGGCGGGGGGGGGGCTCATTGAAGACAGCGGCGATAACGTGCTTTCACGTCTGAGTCTCCAAACCACAAACGTTTGTAACAACCCCAGCAAAACGTAGCTAGATGTGTCGCTAGTCGCTTTTAACAAAATAAAGTCGCCACGTTTGGAAATCACCACGGTTGCACGGCCGCTCGGTCCCGTTCATGTCCGGTGGACGGAGCGTAAGCTGCGGTCGGCTGCTGCCTGCTGCAGTCTGCTCCTGTCTGTGCGTGATTATGGCGAGCAGTAACGCATCTGTGTCACAAAATGCATGATAGCACTGGAAGTCGGCGTATAAATATTGATTTAAAAAAAACAAAAAACAGCGTGCCTGCCTGAATATTAAATCCCTTCGAGATGGCTACGCCAGTCCGAGACATTGCGAGACCGAGAGACCCGAGACCGAGACAAGACCGAGACCAAAGACGGCCGAGGCCGTGACAAGACCAAGAGCACAAAAAAGGCCGGTCTCGAGAACTACAAGTCTAACCTGGTGTGACAGCCTGCCTGGGCATCTCCAACATGAACACGGTGCTCAATGTTGTGCAAAATGTTATATCCTCATCCACCTCTATATCATGAAGAGCACTTATCCTCCCAAGAATTTCCGCGAAGTCGGCAACATTAGCTAAAACATTATCTGCTGATACTACGTTTTGTTCTATGCTGTCACTCAAGGAGAGCATAGCACCCCGGAGCTCATCTATCTCCACCATGAGCACCGGCTCCCGGAAATCGGACAGTTGCTTTATTCTGAAAGGGCACAGAGGTAACCCGCCCCCTCATTTGAACATTGCAGCATGAAATAAAAGAGCAGTGAAATAAATGTGACATTCGGAAATAAAAGTCGCCGGAAATAAATAAATGTGACATTCGGAAATAAAAGTCGCCGGAAATAAATAAATGTGACATTCGGAAATAAAAGTCGCCGGAAATAAATAAATGTGACATTCGGAAATAAAAGTCGCCGGAAATAAATAAATGTGACGTTATGAAATAAAAGTATCAGGAAATAAATAAATGAGGCGTTAGAAAATAAAAGTCTCCTGAAAAAATAAAAATGTTGTTTTAAAAATAAAAATATAAATTAATCTATGCATTTATATTTCATTTATATCTATTTATCATCTTATTTATTTAATTTGGGACTCATTTCATGGCTATATTTATTTATTTATTTATTTATTCATTTATTTCATTATGACTAAAATGGCTTTCCATACCAGGCAGGCTTTTGAAATCGTAAATTACAGCTTCAAGTCACAACTTACGACTTTGTAGCGTTCCAGGTAACCCACTCGTGTTTTTCCGACCTGTTTTACCGGTGAAAGTCACTATAACAGCCACTCGTAACTTCCGACCGGTGAACTCGTACCAGATCGAACTGGTACCACTTCACGGTCAGAAAAATACGAGTTTCCTTGAACGCACCATAACAGTCCTCGTCCCTACGTCGCCACATTCACGGCGTTCCTTGGCTGCACACACAGCCCTGCATGCCGTTCTCTCTCCTCATTGGATAAAAACTGTAGGATACGATAAATGTTTTCTCCTCGGCTCAGAGCAGAGCAGAGTGACTGACAGACCCGTGTTTTGGTCCAAACACTCTAGGTAAGTGATTGCTGTCGGAAGATATAACTATTTAAGACTTATATTAACACAAATATATCACTTACTTCTGCTTTAATTGTCAGTGATAAACGTTGGGTAGCTTGAATCCCAACATGGTCATTCACACATGTTCACACATTCAGTTTTTCTTATAGTCACACTGTTGTTTACATCTGATTGGTGAGAATGATTCTCGAAATTTGACAGGTGTATCTTCAATGTGAAGAAAGTGGGAAAAAAGGCCAAAAACGAGAAAAAACAAAGCAGGGCCAAGGCTGTAAAACCTGATTTATGCAGCACTTGAAAAACAAGTACCCTTCATAGCTCTGTGGGTTATCATACACATTTGCAAATCGTGCTGAAAAGCTTGTTTGTGCTATCTCAGCCTTTCCCACTGCCCCCCACTGTCCAGTAAAGAAGTATAAAATGTATGCAGCATTTTAAAGATCTGAGTGTGAAGCTGTTTCTCACTTATCTATTTATGTTAACACAAGCGTTGATACTCCTGTTATCTCCTCCTAGAGGCCTCTTACTTCTCTTACTTTTTTCATTCATCCTCCATACTTTTTTCTCTTTCTCAACTCGTTCTGCAACCGCTTTAGTCCTTCACAACACTGCTGATCTCCAACTCTTCCCCTAGTTCTTCAATATGTTTTTTTTTTCTTAAAGTTGGTTTTGCTCTGTCACTGCGTTTCAATCTTCACCATCCTCCTGTATGTTCTGCCATGCTTTACATTGTATATCAGTGCATCATACACAGATCTTCACATTCCTGCTGGTATTAGTCTTGTCTTTAATCTTTTCCTTATTCTTGTTTTTTTTCTAGTGTTCTATATTTCTGTCTGCAGTCGTATATACCACACAGTCACCAAGTACAATCTTAGAAACATCGTACTAACACTGCGTAGTTCCTCCTTTGCTCTCAGAAACCTCTTAAGTCTCTGTGGCATGGATTTCATGAGATGTTGAAAACACTCCTTTGAGATTCAGCTCCTCTGCTGTTGAAATGTTTGCATCACATTATCTTTACAGATTTGTCAGCTGCACATTCATGCTGCCAGTCTCCTGCTCTACCACATCCCAAAGGTGTTCTGTCAGATTTGGATCTAGTGTCTGGGGAGACCACTGAAGTTCACTGAACTCATTCTCATTTCTCTCATTTTCATGAAACCAGTTGGAGACAGCTTCTGTTTGTGACATGTAGGTATCATTGTGCTGGAAGTTTCTCAAACTTTTTCAAACCAAGGACCACTTAACCTCTGAAAAACCCATGGACCACCTGAGTCCTGAAAAAAGTCCTGAAACATCAGCAAAAGTAATTTAGCTAACAAAAAGAAACAATGTAGGTCTTTCAATAGAGTTTGCAGGTTACTGTAATGGTAATTTCTTGTTTATTTTTGACAATAAAACATCATTAACGTCTTACCGTCTCCACATACACCTGTTAAAATGGTTAAAATAATGTATTTATATATATTTTTATATATATTTATCTAATTCAGATTCAGCCAAGACACATCAACAGGTCTTTTATATTCTACTATGTGTGAAAAATAGACAGCAGGCCAAATCTCAAAGCATGAAGTGTTAGCAGAAGTGAATATGTGTAATCACGACTACTGTAGATAATCTATCCCCTCTATCAGTGTTGGTCGAAAGACAAGAGGGATCGTAAAAAGAATTATTAGCATTATGAAGGAAATTGAAACTCATTTATCATCAGATATTTTGGGGTTTACTGAAAAATAATGCCATAGTTCTCAGGGATATTACATCTTTCATACATTCCCTGTCTATCAATTGTCCTATATCTTCCTATCCTACTCCATCACACCATAAATCTCTTGCTGTGCAATTGAAATTCCTCTACACACGCAAACACACACACACACACTGTGAGAGCATGACACTATTAAAGTCAATCCTCCCCTGCTTACTATTCATACATATGAAGACACGTACGCGCACATTCTAGCACACATAGTGCCACAGTGTCCAATATAGAGTGACATAGTGTCCATGCTGCCACGACTGACAGGATCAATGATGATTTTGCGTGTGATAAATGGAGATGTGGAAGAGGATGCTGGATATACGCTGGATAGTATGTACCACTACATGATGTCATGTACATGACAAATAGACCCAGACTGCTGGGCAACAGCATCTGATTTCTCCTCATACAGGTTGGAACAGACGGCAGTGATATGTGCAAACGCACACTGGCTAGCAACTTATATTACATAGAGTGGATTAAGAAAGCATTCCGTTTTCACATCTTATAAACAGTAGCAGCCTCATCAATCTGAACTAAATATCATTGCCTTTTTTGAAAAATGATTTAAAAAAATGAAACATCACAATATTAGTCCAGGTGCTCCTCATTTGTCTCAAATATCTTTGATATGGTTCTATACGTTGACTAGTGTGCATTTGTAATACATTCAGTTGTTCAGACATAACTTAGGAAGACACACACTAAAGTATTGCAACTGACAATACAGCCCAATCCCAAAAATTGAATGTTGCGTTTACAAACCTACAGACTCTACCTTTAAAAGTCTCAACTGATTTACATCAAAGCTCGCAGAGATAAACACGCATAAAGAACAGTAGAGTGATGGATATATCTGGCTTCTATACAGTGATTGCATAATTATCTGATGCAGACACACACATACCAACACATACACACTCACAGATGTGTAGTCTTACCCTGCGTGACTGGATCTCTTTGACGTATAAAGGCAGTAAGAATTCAGACACTCCCTCCAATCTGACCCCTTCCTTTGTCACCCTCATATTCCCCATACCATCCTGAACAGAAAGACAGAGAAAGAAAGAGAGAGGTTATTTGGACAATACATTAAATAATTAAAAAAAAACATCTTATTGGTTTACAATTTCGTTATTGCAACACAACAACAAGAGAATAATCTTGATTCATTATAATGCACAGATAAGAGAAATGAGACACAGTTATCAGTTATTCATCCAAGTAAGCAGTAATAATTTGTTTACATGTCTTCAGGTTCCAGATGGTCTCATTTAAAAACGACTGAGGTCTAATTTGAATGCAGATTGACTGATTGCAAAAAGGCATATCTATGCATCAATTTAAAATTAAATCAGCAATATACACATATAATAAATTATACAAAAGTCTCAGAATACCCTTTGAAGCCACTATCCAATATATGTAGCTAATACATATAAAGTTTGTGAGTGTTAGGCCTGTAACATAAACCAAGTCTTGTCTCTCCTTGTAAAACAATGATAGCTCATCTTGATCACACTTATTTTTTTGTCCTAGTCACATATTTTAATCATGAAAATACACATTTTATGGCATTTATCTGGTTTAATTTGCTTCCTTTTTCAAGTTTGTCACTAAGCATTACCCTGAATGTCAATATTTAAGACACTTTTCAAGGTACTGGGTTCATACTAAAGTCTATTCAGAGCTTTTAAATATCTCTAGATACCCAAAAGATACTTATTAACATTAGTCATTGATGAGCAGTGCAATATTGATGTGAGTTGGGAATATCATGTACTCACATAGGTCATCAACAGTCGGATCCTGTTTTACAGAGAACATTCTTAACAGTCTACAAGGGTGTATTTCTAATGTAAGCATGTGATTATTAATACATTTATTCAAATTCAAAGAGCATCATACATTACTATTATGCACCAAAACACAGACAGAAACAGCACATCATTGTCAAAACCTCATTCGATATTTTGACAATGTGCTGAAGTTAAGAACATATTAGACTGTGGCAACAGATTTGCTTTATTTGTCAAAAAGACAGCACTCAAATTTGATACAATCGTTTGCTGACAAAAAACCCCAGGAACATATTATAGCTCGTCAAAGAGACAGAAAGGCAAGAAACCCCTGCTGAGAAAAGCCATCTACTTAGAGAGGCAAGTGGGACAAGGGTTGCGTTGAGGGAAGAAGCTTTTGGCCCTACAGTATGGTGCCGCTTCAAACAATGGTCAGTTTACTAAAATTGCACACTCATTAAAAAAAAAACAAAAAAACTTACATTTAGATTTCTTAATATTTACATGTGAAACATTTTTTAAAATCTATTTATTTAATTTTGTGACGACAGAATTACAAAAAATACCTTTCTGTCCTATAGCCAAACAAGTTACCAAAAGGATATCCAATATCCAATCCAATGGCAAATAATTAGGCAGTAGGTACTACAGTACATGTATAGGCCCTTTTTACATTTTCAGAGAAGGAAACCACGTACAGTATAAGACTTGAGACAATGAAAATGTATATCTATATCTAGGCTGTGTGCTTTACCGCACTATTTCTGATCCTCTGGTCGGTTCCCTGTGATAAAAATGGCTTTGTGCCGGTTTATGATCAGTTGTGCAGCATTTTACAGATTCCACATGAGCAAATGCTTGAAAAATTGTTGGATCGGACTTACATGGTAAGATTGAATTCCTTTCGAACAGCCATGCAGGGTATTAGGATAGTGGGGCCTCTTACAGAGCAAAGAGGCAGCTCCTGCACCATGTCAAATTGATGCTTAGGAGAGCGACAGTGCAGAGAGCATAGCAATGCAGCTGCTCTGACTGTGGGTTTGGCAAGTGTTTGGTGAGGCTTCTGGGTATTGTAGTATACTGTATGTATATGTCTAAATAATTACCTGAGCTCATCAGGATCAGCTGCAATCACTAATAGAATGGAAATGGATGATTAGCATTTACAGGGAAAATAAATATTATGTAAGGAAGTGTTTTAGTCTGGAAAATCACATTGCTATTATGTTTGAAAACTAAACCAAGTAAATGTTGATGAAATGTTCTGTCATTGAATGTTACTGTAAAACCCTTCTCATTAGCATATTGTACTATGACATAAATTATGACAACAGGTCTGTCCCTCGTTGCCCCGGGTCAAACATTTCCAGGCTTAAAAAACACTTTTAAAAAACTAGTGTGAAATAAGAGTTCTTCTCCGTGGTAAAACCTGAAACAATGTGGACTGAACCAATTCAGCCATCATTTCAAACATCTCTCCCACAGACTGCATCACTCAATAACGACAAATAGGCTATGTTTCCCAACTTTCTTTTCATGTTCACAAATATAAATGAAACTGTCAATGAAGATAGAAATAAAAAAAGAGTGAGGGAGAGATGTTGTGGGGATGGGGGAAACGGGCAGAGTAGTAACATACTCTATGGTCAAGGAATGGAAAAAAAAATATATAGGAGGAATAAATCACGGGCACATAAGAATAAGGCTGAAAGCCAACCAGCCAGTCTACAGTAGATGCAGTTGTGCATCTGAATTCCTGAGTCCAAAATATGTGTCTTGTGAAGCCACAGTAACCTTGACCTTTAACCATACAATTCAAATCAGTGCTATGATATCATATATGGGTTTCACTCCAACATGAGAAACCTGGGAAGCAGCTAAACCTGTGTATTTTCTTACTGCTGTTGATACTGTGCTGCTTGTATGTAAACTTTAGTATTAGAACTTATAGCAAAAAGTAAAAGAACAAGAAAAAAGAGAAGGTGGTCTGTAAATAAGCCATTATTAGAATACCAATACCTATTTCCAGGTTTCTGTTGTAAGTATGAGTTACATGAAAAACGGACATTCATCCCTTTATTAGTTGCAGCTGGTGTTGACTGAAAATCATTTTAATAACTGACGAGGATTAAAATTTCTCTGTTTGTTTCTCGGTATAGACCTCTGGTAACAGCATGGAGGGGTTTACCACAAATGATCATCTCAGATTAATAATACATTAATCAAGCAGCCTGATCATATCCAAGACTTGAGTGGCAGTATAATTTGCAATTTCTAACAAAACACCACACTATTCACGTATATTGACTCCTATGTAATCCACACATACACGCACTTACAAATGGGGCATAGCAGAGTGATAAGAGTGTGTCAGATCAATACGTTAAACCAGCCAGAGGTTTTCAGTGTTGTTGTTAGATCTATAGTCATTACTCTGAATATACAGTGGAGCATGGAGCTCATTCAATAAGCTATAACACAACCTGAGGGCCTGAAGAATCTCAAACTTAGTCACTCCAAAAAAAAAACAAAAGAACACACACACACCTTTTCCATTAATAAAGACACTCATATTAAGTAACCTATATTTAAACCTGCGTGCACATAACGGGAATAAAATCAGACACATCTTTTTGTAAAGGTTTCTTTTTTTCTTTTGAATTGCCGAATATATGCTCACTATCTGATGCCGTGTCTGTTTGCGGATGGGTGAGATGATTGTTTTTAGTTTCTTGTTACGGCCGCTCTCCTGTGAATAAATTAATAAGTAAATAATTAATAAAGCGGATCATCACAACGGCGCAGTCCATTGTGTCAACACAGCAGCGACATGCAGTCATCCACCCTCACAGTCCTGCTCTTGGGACGCCGGCCGGCCGCGCTGCGCCACAAAATTAGAGCCCATAGTGTAGAACATGCACACACATGCAGAGTGAGAATAGCATACATCCAGAATGAGCTGAGCCTCAACACTCACTACTTACTCTGCAATGTTAATCCCTCCCACCCCTCCCCCTCCCCTCTCCATCTCAATCCCAAAAACATGGGGATGATGATGTTAAAATTAACCAGGTGGCTTTATTCCACCTCACTGCTCCACCGTCCAACATTGAAGCCTCATTTTGATTGAACATGACAGCTCTCTCTCCTTTCTCTGTATCTCATGGAGTGTTTTTGTTTGTTTATTTGTTTCAATTTCAATCCATACGTGTCAACTGGCATGAATGGTAGGCTATACGTGAATACTGCCAAAGCCTGGAATACAATGGGAATTATTCAACAAACACAAGAAAATAAGTAAATTTCTCTATACATTCATGTATCTCCCTTTGTTCAGTTCTCTCTCTCTCTCTGAATCCGTTTGTCCCACTTCTGATCATCCCTCTCTGCATCCATCTCTCCATGTCAAATTAGTTTCAGAAAACAGATCAGACGTGGACATGTGCCTTATTGAGAGTATGTGCACAGTCTGGTAATGTGTGAAGGGATGTTCAATGCTTCAATAATTTAAGATTAAAAATTAAAAGTTACAAACTGACCTTATATCAACCTTTAAATCACTGTTTCAGCCATTAGGGCTTCATCAGGGTAAGTAAAAGAAAACCAAAGCATTGTAGCTTTTTTCTATTTTCCACTTTGCTTGGAGTTTTATAGGAAACAGGCCAATATGACTGTGTTTTGAGGATATAAACATTGCACTGAGTGATTTAAAATACTGCTGTCAATCACCATATCCGTTGGTTCCTGAATCATAAGACATGATTCAAAGATTGTCAAATATTGTTAATTATGAATCAAAAGCTTCATAAAAGTGTCCAATTCCTGTAGAACTAGATTCAGGTCAGGTTTCACTTGAAAGCTGGTTCCAAATTGTCAGAGCCATAATCTAATCAATTCATTATATTGATACCTACATGTCTTTTCAGAGCTGGGCAGGAGAGACACTGCATTTCTGTCTCTCATTCTCTCTCTCATCCATAACCTGCCTGTTCTGCATCTGTTTACAAGCCCCTTCTAACACTGCTCTGTGACTGTGCCTGACAAAACCTGGAGTCAAGTACGACTATTTAGCCTTAACACTTTTAACAGCCTAGCCACCAGTCATGATAATCACTTCCATTAACTGTTACACAGACTTTAATTTAGAAAGCTTCACCGCTGTACAGGTACGAAAACCACTTACGTGCAGGCAAACTGGCAGGCCTTAACGATCCTGAGCCTTTCTTTATTTAATTGGCAGCAGGTTTTGGCGCCTATTCACTAGCATATCTTTTTTTAAAATCTATCTTTATTGTCAGATATATCTTTATTGTCAAATTCTTTTTGTACCCCCACGCCTGCCACACTGATAAGAGCTGGTGACCCAACATTTTTTAATTATAGGCTCATTTCCAATCTGTCCCCCCAACCCCTCATCAATCCAATTCAGAAAAAGAAAAAAGCACAAGCACAGCTGCCTTTAAAGTAGTTAACAATTAAGTTCATCATTTAGACATCTGGCACCACTGAGCAGCTTTTGACTTATGCTACAGTAGCTATGCAGTTCTGAAATACACTGGTTTGTCACATGCATCTGTTGCTGGTTTGAAAATGACTTATCAGGCGCAGTGCAGTGTGCACAGACTGACAGCATCACCAAATGGCTGTCACTATTTTTGGTAAGCCCCTTCAATCATTCTGCATTCTTTACAGTGTCTGGGTCGAAATGTGCCTGATGCAAATTGTTTTGTTTTTATGCAGACGATATACTTTTTACATTCCTTTACCCTTCCACTGCAATATAAATTTAAGCTCTATCTTGGCCTCATAATGGCAGAAGTATTTTCCAACAAGCTATTCGTAAATGCCAACTTTTAAATTTAAATTTAAATGATTACAAAAAAACATTTACATTATTGGGTGTATACTGCCTCAAATGAGAAAATGAAAAAGTGCCTAACATACGCCCGCCTTTTGCCGTTTCAGTTTGGCTGCATTGGCTGTGAATGCATCAGTTTGACAGTAAGGCAAGATAAACAAATAAGAAATAATCAACATGATTGCAGGCAAATCAGTTAGTTTGGCAACAGTGACATTAACTAATCAGACAACAAACTATCCTCTGCTTGGCTTTGTCTGTCAGTCTTGTTTTTTTTTTTCTGCTGACTGAAATGGGTTTCATTGGTACAAACTCTACAAATGTCTCTATGCCAAGGAAAAAATCAACGAATCCCAGCAATGATAATGACTGTTCATCATCACCGACTGAGCTACTCATAGCTATACATTCAGCAAGCTTTTGTGTGTCTTTTTGACTGTGTGTGTGTGTGTGTGTGTGTAGTAAATATGTCAAATAAAGTGACACAATAGGAAGATATATAAAATACCCACATATTTGATGCACAAATAAATCCATCTATATGTATACTCAATACTTGCATTCAGAGTGGTAATTTTCTCAATTGGACAATGTATTTTGTGTTTGTGAAATAATTTTCACATATTCATACATATTCATGCTAACATGTCTATTTTATTCTGTTCATACTTGATACTTAGAAACAGCTGGTTTAAGGAATCATCAGTAATGGCTTGCCCCTGCAGATTTGAATAATTATTGTTTTGGTGTTGTCTGAGCTTAGAAACGATAATGTAATAATGCCTTTCTTCAGCTTCAAACACCCAGCTCATGCTAAGACTGGTACAACCACATGCAACATTTGTTTGTATGCTATGTTAAGAAATAGCAGAGGGCCAAGCCTGCATGTACACAATGGACCCAAGAAAAGTAAATACACTCATATGCACAGTACGTACACACTTGTCCTATATACAGCGGGCATGTAGATGCAGTATCCACAGCATGCACAAAGAGCAGAATCCTGTTGTAGAAACTGCAGGTAGCTGTAGAAAAAAAACCCTTGGAATAAATTGCATGCAGCTTAAATTACGGACCATGTTGCCGTTTCATTGTACCTCACAAAGCCACATATCTCTGTCCATTTTGAAAAGCACAGGATGAAGGCTTACAGAGGCAATAAGCCTTCAAATACACAGGGCCTCAGGGTTAAGTTCAAACTGTAATATTTCTTAGTTTATAAGCAAGAAATATAGAGGTGGATAAACAACAGAAGCACTACCGCAGGTATGGAAGTTTTTCTGTGCCATCTGAGTTTGAATATGAATTTCTAAGATTGAATTTTTTTAGCATCAAAATCAGACTTTGAATTTTAAAAACAATCAAATTTATAGCACCAATTTTTTTTTGCCTCTTTAAATGTTGAAATACATTCAGTGTAAAGAAAATCAATGTCTCAAAATATTCAGTTTTTCAAAATTCAGTGTCCAAAAATTCAGTGTAAAGAAAATCAATGTCTCAAAATATTCAGTTTTTCAAAATTCAGTGTCCAAAAGTTCAACTACAAAAATTCAGTGTCCAAAAATTCAACTACAAAAATTCAGTGTCCAAAAATTCAGTGTCTAAAAATTCAACTACAAAAATTCAGTCTCCAAAATTTCAGTCTCCAAAGAGTCAACATCCGGGTCACCAGGGAGAAGCAATCGATCCCCGTCTCTGCTCTTATGCTACTCCTATAGCATAAGATATTACTACTCTTATAGGACTGCTCTTATGGAAGTTTTAATGTGTTTTCATGCGATAAAGTAACTGTTAAGATCCTCCATATGCGGTTGGATAGCCTGTTTGGAAGTTTGCTCCGCAAGTTCGCGGTGGTAACCGGACAAACGGTCCATCACAGAGGCTACAGCCGGGGCTGCAGTGGCGGTCGGCGGCTAACCTCCACTGTCATCCTGGTTAGCTGCTCCACAGCCTACTTAGCTGCTCTACCACCGGACAAGCGGTCTATCGCAGAGGCTACAGCCGGTGCTGCTGTGGTGGTCGGCTGGCATCTGTCATCCCAGTTAGCTGCTCCACAGCTAACCACCTCGTCCGGTGGTAGCCTAGTTAGCTGCTCCAGCTAACTAGGCTACCACCGGACGAGCGGTCCATCACAGAGGCAACAGCCGGGCTGCTGTAGTGGTCAGCCGGTGAAGCCACTTCTCGGGGAAGAAAAGGAGCCCATCAATTTACCAGCAGTTTTTTAGAGATTTACCGCCGGCTGGATTAATTATTTTTAGGAGATAAATGTTGTTTCATTCCGTGGTGTAGTCTGTAGGCTACATCAACAAACAAAAGTCTATGACGGGCTATGTACAGTTACCGCTGCTACATCAATCAATAAACAAATGTTTAACAATGAAACGGTCAGTCAGTTGACATTAACAATGAAGGTCGGTTTCTGCCCCGAGAAGACGCCGGCTGACCACCACAGTAGCTTGGCTAGCCACTGACCTCTCGGCGGAGCTAACTTCCAAACAACAATTAACAGCTTGGGGATCTTAACAGTTACTTCATCGCATGAAAAAAAGACAGCAGCCCCGGCTGCTTCCTCTGCGATGATCTGCTGATCCAGAGGCAGCAACCGTTTTACTGAAGTGCTCGTTTTCTCCCCCGAGAAGTGGCTTCGCCGGCTGACCACTACAGCAGCCCGGTTGTTGCTTCTGTGATAGACCGCTTGTCCGGTGGTAGCATAGTTAGCTGCTCCGTCTGTGGAGCAGCTAAGTAGGCTGTGGAGGTTAGCCAGCTGACCACCACAGCAGCCCCGGCTGTAGCCTCTGAGATGATCTGCTGATCCAGAGGCAGCAACCGGTTTACTGAAGTGCTTGTTTTCTCCCCCGAGAAGTGGCTTCGCCGGCCGACCACCACTGCAGCCCCGGCTGTAGCCTCTGTGATGGACCGTTTGTCCGGTTACCACCGCGAACGGCGGAGCAAACTTCCAAACAGGCTATCCAACCGCATATGGAGGATCTTAACAGTTACTTTATCGCATGAAAACACATTAAAACTTCCATAAGAGCAGTCCTATAAGAGTAGTAATATCTTATGCTATAGGAGTAGCATAAGAGCAGAGACGGGGATCGATTGCTTCTCCCTGGTGACCCGGATGTTGACTCTTTGGAGACTGAAATTTTGGAGACTGAATTTTTGTAGTTGAATTTTTAGACACTGAATTTTTGGACACTGAATTTTTGTAGTTGAATTTTTGGACACTGAATTTTTGTAGTTGAACTTTTGGACACTGAATTTTGAAAAACTGAATATTTTGAGACATTGATTTTCTTTACACTGAATTTTTGGACACTGAATTTTGAAAAACTGAATATTTTGAGACATTGATTTTCTTTACACTGAAAAAAAAATCAAGAGGCAAAAAAAAATTGGTGCTATAAATTTGATTGTTTTTAAAATTCAAAGTCTGATTTTGATGCTAAAAAAATTCAATCTTAGAAATTCATATTCAAACTCAGATGGCACAGAAAAACTTCCATACGCAGGATAGATCCCATGTGTTGAGGCTAAAGTCCTCGCTGCAGGCAGCCCCGGTTCGAATCCCGCATCGGTCGGCCCTTTGCTGCATGTCATTCCCCCTCTCTCTGCCTCCCCATTTCCTGTCTCTCTCACCTGTACTATCTAATAAAGGCATGAAAAGGCCAAAGAAATATACTTAAAAAAAGAAATACACTCCTTCACAGCACATTAGCAGTGCTTTGCAATAATAATGTACCTTATTATGACAGAGAAACACTCATGAATAACAGGCTGCCCGTAGCATTTCAGTAATGGCAAGCAATGTTGTATATTTGTCCAAGACAAGTAGCCATACATGATAGCCCAACAAGCATTTCATATGAAAAATAAAAACAACAAACATTTGTTTGTGGTGCTCACAGCACTTTCATGTTACACCTAAAAGTGGCACTGAGAGCATATTTCAAACAATTTGAAAAATATTTCAACGTTATGACCAGGAATTGACCTGTGCTGCAAGTCGCAATATGGTGAGTGAAAAGCTATATGATGTCCACTGTAAATTTAGCGTATAGTTAAATCACCTCAAGGCAGTGTATAGACAAGACACATCTTAATGCTGGCCATAAAAAGGTGCCTATGTGTGTGTGTGTGAGAGAGAGAGAGTTTTGTATGTGCAAGGTCACCAGAGTGTGTTAACGTCCTCTTCAGTGTAGTAGATGTGGAGATAATGACAGATTCCTCCATCATAGTGGGGTTAACAGGCAAACTGTCCCATTAGGTGAACTCATATCATAAGGAAGGTTATACACACAGAGCCCTCACACCAATCATACACAAAGCACCAGCATGTTTATCAGCATGACTTCAAGGTGTGCACGCACAAGCACATATCATACAAACACACAATAGACCCATGTGTCCCTGCAGTGATGGATAGGCTAGGGAAGTATTTTGCAGGCACTTCTAATATTCAGGCCTGCTGTAATTTTTCACACAACCTTTTATGTCAGCCAATAGACCCAGAGAGAGAGAGAGAGAGAGAGAAAGAGAGAGGGAACAGTGTCACCTTTTACTTGGGAAAACAGCTGAGAAAATAGCTGAAGGGATGCTCAAATTAGGAAATGCAGAAAGTGCTTTTGTTGTCCTTTGCCTTTTTGACCATTTGGAGACACAATAGGTAGTCCCTGAAATGACTTTGTTTTACTTTCTATAAAACTTTATCTAAAGTGTTCAACTTGGTCCTTGAAACTTATTAGAGGATGAAATTAAGCACAATTAATAATTTGTAATTGAAGATGTTTAACATTTATTTTATGATACGTGAACTTGTGTGTCAGCCAATACTGAGTACTGTTCTGATACGGTTAAATATGAAATAAAAAACAACAAGGCTACCAACCAAGCATAGACATGGTATAATTGCTGGCACTGTATTGTATGTCATGGCATGCGTAAAACATCATCAGTGTCATAAAGGCTTCCACTTGACAGTAAACCACTTGCATCAGTAAAAAAACGTCTTGGACAAAAACTGCTGTTGCCCCCCCCCCTGCAATCTATTCCATGCATGCATGCAGACTTATTTTGCGAACTGCCTAGCATCTAGTCTCACTGGGTCGAGTTAGTAAATCTGTGTGTAGATCTGCACATAAAATTAACATTACTTAAAACCCAGTCCAGATTCATGAACGCTGTGAGAATCTCAGATATGATCATAAGCACATGTGTAAGATCATGAAGGCCAACCTATCGTAAATTGACAGCACAATTACAGTAGCATAGATCCACACCCAGGAATAATTTCGGTTGAAGTAAAGTTAAGAAAAATGTTTTATTTCTATAGTAGGTGTGACTGGGGCAGGTAGATCCAAGGCCTGGAAGGAGGTAATAGATGTCAGGAGTAAAGTGTCCTTGGATTAAAGAACCACTGAAGAAGTAAAGCGAAAATAGTTTGATACTAAACATGGAGAAAAAACCACACACAACAGCCACAGGAGTAGGAGGCTATCCACGGCCTCCACTGTCTGCTACAGAGGAGCATCACTGGCATCAAGACATAGGCAGGTTATATTATTGATAAACCAGCCGTCTCTCACAGCTCCATCCTCTGATTGAGTGCCAACTGCGCGATTGCTCAGTATGAAGCTGTGGTGCGTCCAACCAGGTCACCGAGTCACAACATGAAGCAACTAACACTTTGCATTGCATATCAGCTGCACATTTATGCAACAAAGGTTTTTTTGGTTGGTTGATATGCAAACACATCATCAGACCAAGCCTTGATGTGTACATACATGCGTGTCAGATCACTAAAACCTCTCTTTCGTAACTGTTTTTCATGTTTAAATTTAGTGTTTCATCAGCATTGGTGTATTGTGACCATAACAGAGAACAATAGAAAATAAAACTG
Organism: Decapterus maruadsi; assembly: GCA_030347415.2. Taxonomy (NCBI): domain Eukaryota; kingdom Metazoa; phylum Chordata; class Actinopteri; order Carangiformes; family Carangidae; genus Decapterus; species Decapterus maruadsi. Next base: position 24,198,204 of record CM064901.1, on the reverse strand, counting down.
TAATTTCTAACAGTGACAAGAAATATTTATATGCATTCCTAAATGTGCACAAGCACTAGACGCAGTCAGGAGCAGGTGTACATTTTGTTAGTGGCGACGAAATGATCAGAGCTACTAAAATATGGATGAATGAGGAAATCAGTGTAAATTTCTGTTTACACACAAATTTGTTCTGCTCATGTTTTTGTAGACCAACGATGTGTACAGTATCTAACCAACTGACTTGAATCACTGTGAATAGCTGACCTATCATTCCATGAAGATATAGCTTTAATAATCCACAGGTTATAGGTCCAGGACTGATCTGAAGGTGAACCATGGTCTGCATATTTGTGAGCTTGCCTAACAGCAAACAATGGTCTATTTAATATCCCTCATAGCTCTACAACAGCAGCTGCTTGTGGCCACAACGAGCAACTTACTGTGTGTTTTAGAGCTGTCAAGAATAATTCATCCTCCCCGAAAACTGCTCTTTTCTTTGGTTGTGATACTGTAGCATGTAAAAACACTACATGGTAGCACATCATCATCAGTTCCCAATCGAGTCTTTAAGGCAGTATCAGAGCCTTTTTTTCTTCTTTTTGTTTTACACAGACACTGAAATCAGAGCAACTCTAACAATTACGACAGCCAGATGTTCAAACATTATCAGATTTGGTGTTTTAGCCTGGAATGTCATTTTCATGATAACTACAGGAATTGTGATTGGATGGTAAGTAACTATAAATGGTTTATTCTGGATATTTCAACCTCAAGTTCCTCAAATCCACTTTAGAAGCACCCACTTTATTGAAATTATTGACAGCTTCACAGGTGGTAGTTGCGCTACCTTAACAGCTCCCTGGGGCTGTATGCCAACCACCACAGCATGTCCAGCATCGCTTCCTTTATCGCTCCCCTCTCCTCTCCTCTCCACTCCACCACTACACTTCTTATCTTTCTTCTTTGCAGCCTCCCCTAAAATTGCACAATTTCCTTGATCTTATGGTGCTCTGGCATGGCACTAATACTGCCACAGCTGGATTAAGGGATGGAGTTTAACTTGGTTAAACCATGTTCAAAATGGAATCAGGCATGGTATGCTGTGTCATGTTTTTTTAGCCAAAACTATGTCTTGTAGGAGGAATTTAGGGCAGGTTTAAAAAATAATATTTTTTAGGTGACGGTAAAGTTGTAATTTCATAAATTCTCAAGTGGTGCCCAGGTAGAGAACCAAGCCTTATTATTATGGTAGAAAGAGACTCATTTATCATTCCTGTAGTAGCCACTGATTAGACATGCAGTTAGCTCTGATAGTATAGAAGCTAATATTGAGAAGGAATTAAAGAACTCAGACAGAAACAAGAACAAAACTTAAATCGCAGTAAACACAGCATGTTTGAATATGTCAAACAGTGCATGAATTGGCTTTTATCACTGTCTGTAATATTAAACATTGGTTCAAACAAAGCAAACTTCAAAGCAAACTTCCCATTAAGACAACTGACAAGTGTTGAATTGGACCCACAGGTGGCAGGGCAAGACTATCAACAAACGCTCTGCATGTCAGACTGCAGAGCTCCATCCCACCAGAAGCTGCCTTCGTCAGCTCCTCAAGACTGAACTATTCCACTTCCTATGCTATTCCAAATTCAATGTTGTAAACTTTTTTCTTGTCTGTGCATAACATTTGCCAATCCTGCATGAGGATTGGCAGGGTGGATCCCACCCCTGTCACTCAGCCTGAGCTTTTCCTCAGTCGATGTGAGGGTAAAGGGTCTGTTGTTAACAAACTGTAAACAGGGCTGTATACTGTAAGTAAACTCACCTTGCCTTGCCTATATTAATGAGAAAACATCCACATGATAGCTTTGGTTTAAAACTGGAGAACTAAAAAGTGAGCATCAGTTAGATTGCCAAGTGAGCTAACACAGTTCTGATTAAGCCTAACAGTGTCACATAAATGTCACTGTATTTTGAACAGTTGCAAATCTGATGTGTGTGACAATTTTAATGCACTACATGTTAGTAGTTATGCATTTAACATCGACCAACACATTTAAAAGACCTTAAAAAGGGGAACAAAATGAGCAATGGAACTGCAGTAAGCTGCAGGTAACCAGTATTATCATCAGTGTCTAATATTATACTACTGATAAAAACTAAACTTTTCATTCAGAGAAACAGTTAAAGTCTGGAAAAGAAAAACATTGACAGTGACAATATATTGCAGATCAGCATTTTTAGTCATGAAGGCTGTTTGACAGCAATAAAATGTAGTGAAGTGACTCAAATATTCTGTACACATAAGCCGATATTGTTTTTTTGGGGGGTGCATATTCTGATTTACATGTACCCATCCAAAGCAGTACTGTACTTTGCTCAGTGTCTGTGCCAGGTCTCCTTCCTGCTTCTACAAACTGATAGGCCACCAGCATAAATCAACTGCACATACAGTAATATTGACTGTGGACAACAAATAACCACAACATAACTGAGTTTTTCAAATCTACAGAGCAAGACTTTGTCAGGGATATGTCCATTTGTAAGTGGAGTTTCAGTGAAAATGATGCAGACACTAGGGAGAGATTATATGATGTGTCGGCTTTCTCAAGAGAATGTATATTAACCTTTCTAAAGTACAGCACTGGTTTGTGTTAGACTGTGGTAGTGTACATGAACAGACAACCTTGAGTGTCCACAAACACAAGCACTTGTCTCCAATGTACAAGCAGGCACCTGCGTCCCGAGTCACCTCTGACTGATAAATGACAGCAGAGAGTTTCCTGCTGCTTCACTCACGCCACACAAACCACTCACCCACTCAAATAGTAGACAAAATCACAGAGGAACAAGTTGACAAGTGCAGTTAACATCACCTTGCTTTCAACAACAGCTGTGTCCCACTTCACCTCTGCAGCATGCGAGACAGTCTGAGTGACAAATGACAGCAAAGGTCTAATGCCTCTTCGCATTCGTGTTTGTCTGCTTGCTTCACCACTGTCACCCCGCTCTCACTTGTCAGAAAGAATAAAATAAGTCGAAAATATTAGGTCAGTGGGTAGAGCAGGGTAGTAAACCTACAAGGCTCAGTGCTTAGATGAAGGCTTTCCACCCTCATTTGTGCAGAAGAATCAAAGACCTTGCAGTGACTTTCAAGATGTTGGAGGAAATATAAATCTTCAGTGCTATTTGGAAAGGCCATAAATATAAATTGTGTACATGATGTTCTTAACACATTTTGAGAAGATCAAATGTCTACACTGACTGCTCTAACTCTGGCATTTATTGTTTTACTCACAGTGAGATTTACCTGCAGCATGCCGTTGAACTAAAGCTTTGCAGAGATAGTGAAAGAGTTCAGACATCCTCCACTGATTTCTGCTGTAAGTGAATATAAGAGTGACATGACCAGTCTCAGGAAACAGTGACAGGTTTTCTGTCAGTATCCCTCTGTCTGCTCGCCTCAGTGCCTCCTGTTCAGCCCCTCTGAGCCGCAAAACACGTTCTAAGACACAGTCAGAAACAGGCCGAAACACTGATGTCAGAGGGAGAAACAAAACAGTTTTATGCCTGCCGGATCAAACCTACACTCTGCCCTACATATTTTGAGGACTGGTATTGAAATGCTCACTAATGTTAGCCAACTTTACAGTTTGGTGAATAATGTGTTCCAGCTCTAATATTTGAAACTGCAGGAGCTGTGGATAATTAAGACCTAAGGCCTAACCTCTAGTATGCAAAAATGCCTGGAGGTTACGAGTCGGGTAAAATTACAAGTTGTAAACTATCAGTAGGTCCCATCATGTATTTTGGCATTACATTTCAAGTGTGCTGACCCCTGACGGTCGCATTTATTGGTTTTATTCATCCATAGTGCATCAGAGTTAATCTGTAGCTGGTACCTAAGGTGTCTGAACTCAGGCTTTTATGTTTATGGACATTGCCGGTGATGTCTCATTTCCCCCACTCTGCTAATTTTCAGTCACTTTTATTGCCGTTGTCTGTTTTATTTTGATAGTCGCCACTTAGTGGGTAATGACTACACTGACCATTTAATCAAATGGGGAGGGAAACCTAAAAGAAAAAAAGAAAAGCAACAAAAAAAGCGATAGAAAGGAATAATAGTCTGACTCCTCAACAGTTTCAAAGACGTACAATATGAAAGCAACATAAATTCCAACAGCAACACAGCCCACACGTTCATGTTCTGCATTAACCAAATAGTCTACAGCACAGGCAGTATTTAAAAGCTGACAAGTCAGAGTGCTAATATTGACACACAGATATTCACAATGGCTGCAGCCATTTATTTGCCTTCCGAACATTAGATCTAATCCATACTGCATCTGTGTTTCTGAAAATTGCATTCAGGACAGACACTCCTGCAGCACAAGCAAATTAATAATCAGCTCACACGAAACATTTCCATGGTGTTACAACATCAAATCTGACTCACTACCGACGTTGAATTTAGACAACAAGGTAAAATGTGCTGCAATTTGTGAATGCATTATCACTGCAAAAATTTAACTGCATACTTTCCCAACATTACAACAACCCAGCAGCAAAAAATAAAAGTAACAGTAATGGATCTCATTGAGCAAAAACGTCTTCATACTCTAACTATGGTAAAGTACTTGCAGCCAGGCAAGGCTTCACCTAAATTGCTAAAGTAACATGTTTATTTTAATGTTTACAAGCTAAGTGATACATTGAGCATTTTCACACTGAGTGATGTGAGAAAGGGTCGGTTGCTTTATTTCTTAACTCTTTACTCTCTTCTCTTCAACACAAGAACTAGATTTTTCAATCCTCTTTCTCTTGGCCAACAGTGCAGGCTTCAATGGGGCCATGCAGGCAGAGGCAATGCCCACTGCTCAATCTTTTGCCATGACCTCAATCCCTCCCGCACCATCACCTGCAGAGACCAATAATGATTTCAGCAGAGTTTACCAAAGAGAAGATGCCTTAAGGTCAACATAGGGATCCCTCGTGAAACTCCCGAAATGAACAACATGACCAGACACCAGCAGGACATGTGGTTCGAGCATGTCAGGTACAGTACAGTCTAAAGCCTGTCTGCAGGCAAGAGAAACCTCAGTGAAGTCTTCACCCTCAAACTGTCAAGTGATGCTGAATGTTTCCAAAACTCTCACTGGGAACAGATTAGGGAAGTGACCACAACCAGATCAAGCCTGCCCCCCGGCTGTCTCCACCTTAGTCTTTATATGACAGAAACTCACTGGTCAATAAAGTCACAATTGGCTAGGTAGCAAGTATGTGAATGCCTGGCTTGACATCACTGCTATAGGTCGTGAATTTCATTAGGGAAACTGCAGCTTCATCCATCCGTTACCTGGAACTGCTAAGAGACCCCTACTACAAGCAAACACTGTCATATCCAGTCAAGTCTGTCACTCAGGCAGCATTGTATACAGCTTTAGAGGGATCCTCTTCATATGGTAAGAAGCATTGCTAACACCACTGAGTGACAAGATACCATGTTAGGCATTAAGCTCATAACAAAACCTTACACATTTGTATTATAATAGCAAGTGCTGCATAATATCTGTCTCTCCACCTAGGGTTGATCAACAACTTAATAATACCTGACTTTATGCACCCAGAGCCACAGTGTCTGCATCTGTCGCTCATGCAGAAAAAATTAAACCAGGTGACCCAGCATCCATCCCTGGTACCACATGTCAGTGGTTTAATGAGCTGAGGGTGACAGATCATCAGCCCTGGATCCTCCAGCCATCAGCTCCCCTGTCTGCCAATCACTGGCCTCCAAAGTGCACCCACACAGAAACTATGTCTTCTTACTCTGTTGGGATTGTTTCAGAAATGTCAAGCATAACAAAAACACACTTGCTTTCATGTGAGGGGGTCTATATTGATCCACTTCTAGCAAAGAGGAAGGAAATAAACAACCAAAGGTAACTATTTAAGTATCTAGGATGCTTCAAAATAATTTTTGAGTGACACACCGAGTAACAAGTGACAACATGTCTGGCTCCATCCATCATCTCTATATCTGTCCTTCATTTCTGCCCACTGTTTGGAACTGCCATAGTTTCTCTTCTACTCATCCGTGTGTACTTCTGATTGCAATCAGAAGAACAGAGTGTATTGTACAACATGTATATGAGAACACATCTCATTAACATTATGCAGTTAGAATTCATGTTCCATACATGTTTAGTAGACCTACATGTAGCTCTTGCTATCGCCCCAAGTGTACGTAAGAAATATAATAAGTGACAGGGGCTTTCTTTGGTGACAAGTTCATGCTTGTGTGGCTTGCCAACTACTTGGTCACTTGTCTGTCTGGAACTGACATGACCTGAATACCAAACAGAGTGTAAAACATCATGACTGACTACACAGCTGATGGACAAGTTGAGGTGGGTCTTTCTGTCCATGTCAATATCAGGATGCATAATTTGTGTCCTTCATCCTGTGTTATGGACAGATGAGAGCTCATCTAAAATGATACCAGCTGGCATCCAAGGTACACTCGGTGCTCATGTCTACCAACAATGGTTCACATAAAAAGGCTTTTTCATTCAATGACACGAGGGTAACATGACCCTGTGCCCCATACCAGCAATGCAGAAAATATAGTGCCTCTTTGGTGACTGAAAAATGTCAGTGCTTTGTAGCGTACTACCATATATTTTACAGTACAATGAACCTCTTCTGAAGTAAAGAACATGTTGAGAATATTTCTTTAATGGTGGAGGTGGAGATTGTGGCATTGCTTTAAGAAATACCCTGTAAATGTTGAGTTGGGTTAAGTTTGGTGATGTAAAGGCAAGGTAAGTAAAAAAAAAAGGCTCACGCACATCCAGTGGTGCAGTCAGGTGCTGAGTCCCAGGAAACAAATATCAAAAACAAAAAAGGACTCGCCACACTGTTGTAGCTCCACAATACAAACTTTAATAAGAGGACTATATAATTGTCCATTTTATAGTCCTCTTATTAAAGTTTGTATTGGGAGCTACAACAGTGTGGCGAGTCCTTTTTTGTTTTTGATGTAAAAGCAACGACACTATCTTTTCATCTATTCATGATTGGGTTTTATTTGCCACAGATGTGCTACTGTGGTGTGTTGAAGGTCATGTATTGCTTTTATATAGAATATGATCAATAAAAAAGAGAATGAGTGTTTTTAAAATGAACACATACATGAATAAAATTGCCTTTGCCTCAGGTTAATCTCTTCAGGTTTGATACTAAGCATCATCTAATAGACAGAACCAAGAGCCTGGTGTCGTGTGTTCACTGTCTGTATATATCCAGGATACGTTTCAGGGATGACATGAATCTTTTTAGTGTGTTATAAAATCAGTTTGTCAGTTTTAAAAGGGCAATTTTCAGACATCAGGTGGCATCAACTATGATGACCTGTTGAGCCAGTTAAAGCTTGGAACAAAAAAACATAGTAGTGCAATATACAGAGCTGACAATAAGAGACAGACAAGAAATTGATTTGGAATTTACCGTACCTACAAATGTAGCAAAGAAGTGAGTGTGTCGTGTGTGTGTATGTGTCTAAAAAACCTTAGCTGTTGATAACTGGGTGACAAAAGCAATGAGGTTATCAGAACAATGACTATACATCAGCACATCAGGTGGAGGTGCTAAGTGCAGACAAAGTGTGTATGTGCCTGTCTGCAGTGGACGTGTGTTCATTTGTATGTGTGTGCGCCTCTAGCCAATGTGCAGACAGATGTGAGACAGGAAATGTGTGTGTGGTGAATATCAGCGCGTGAGCGAGCTTTTGTCGATGCACAGCGGTGCATGTGGAAATTTCCTATATGACTTGTGTAATCATCTTTGTAAGTGTGTGTGTGTGTGTTTGTGGTCGTGTGTGTATGCCTCTGGCCTACAACCCAAGAGTCTTGTTTGTATGCTGTCAGTCACTGCAGACAGCCAATGGCTAAACAATACAAGAGAGAGGAATTGAAAGAGGTGGAGAAAGAAGTAGTAGGAAGGAAGAAGAGATGAAAGAAAACAGAGAGATATACACAAGGGAGGAGGGAGGAAGAAATAGAGCGAGACAAAGGAAGTTGGAGACAGATAAAGAGAGCTGCAGGGAAACAGAGATGGAGGGAACGGAAGAGCAACAATGGCAGAGAAAGCAAAAGTAGACACAGAAGAATGGATGGGGGGGCTCAAGGGTCTATGGTCTTTACATTATGAGGGATGGGTCATAAGTGTTGTAGAAACATGCACATATGCACACATGCCCGCACGGACACTCACATAAATAAGTCACCTTGTAGCAGCACGTACGCTTCTTTCCCCTAGGTCTACGTGTCTCTTTACTAGAGGTGTGCCTTGGTGTAAAGGTGTCACATAATCTGCTCCATGTCAGCCAGTGGCTGAGAAACAGTAAAGCCAAACTCACAACAATATAAACCACAAAGCTCTACATTTAAAACAGATTGATTTCAGAGTGCTCGTGGACAAGAATGCGATCCAATGTGCACAATATATGCTTAGTACTATCTTATCAGTATAGATAGCATGATCACATTTCTTTGTTAAAGTCTTGCATGGCATCAATTTGCCCAGCGAAGTTCACTACAAAATATGAGGACGGATGATAAATTCAGTTTGTGTTAGTAATTCACTAACATCAACTGTTTGGCAAACTGGGGCAATGAATCAAGCTTTTTTTTTCAGTGTTTAGACGACTGACAACCTACAGTAATAATATGATAGTACAAATGCAAACAGCAGAATTGTTTTTAGACTGAAGCACACATGTAATAAGAATTCAGCAAAAGTTCTAAAAAAAACAATGAAAAAGACAAATAAGATTTAAAAAAATATATGAAAAAATGAATGAATAAAACAAAACCATATAAAGTAGATAAATGACAAGATTGAAGAGAGAGAAAGGAACATTTAAATAAATTATACTGAACAATTGCCATAAAACAAATCCAATCAAAAGCCAGGATAAAAAAGGTAGCAGTTTTTAAGCATGCACTTTCTGTTGCACTCACTTTCTGAGACACACTGTTCCTGCTGTTAAGATCACAAAAACCCAGACAGACCCTTATTGTATGAGTTTAATACTGCGTAAAAAAAGATTTCTCATCTCCCAGCTCAAGGCAAACTTTAGAGAATTTAACATTGTGGCCAGTTTCTCTCCCTGAGCATCAGAGCGTAGGACAAATTTCAGTTTGCTCAAGTTCATTTACCCTGTAGCTGGACCTGTACGGTGCCCTTGACGAAGATATCAAACCCTAACGATTTCCATCCTACGTAAGTTTGAGCTAAAATGCCAAAGTATAGTATTCAAAATTCAAGCCCTGGTGATCAAGTGTCAGGAAATCATCAATTTATCATGCTTTGTCATTAATGGATGGCACAGGTATTGTTTGGATTAAATAGCTAAGGACATGACATTTACAAAAATGAAGACATGGTTTTCAGTCTCTTGATAATTCCTTAATTTTGTATTTTCCCCTTTAAATACATCCAAAAATACTGCAAACAACAATAAATCTGTTATTATAATGTAAGCATATTGTATATACAGTAGACTGTACAGGTGATGTCTCATTCTGTGTAAATACCAAGTAATAATGGGCTTATTTCGACAATAAACCTTTAAAAGTCTCATCAAAACTATCATCACAACATTTCTTCTCTAATATGCACAAATTGTCCACCTGCTGACGACAAAAATCAATTACTTGTGACAGAGAAAACAAAACTCATCTTCCCCCTCCCAGTAAATCTATTGGAACACACACGTCTCGTGGACATTTTAAACTGAATCCTCTGACAAATTGAAAGCAATTGGAGGCTAGTATTAAAAATCTAGCTGTATCTTTTTTGTTCTTCAGTGTGACTGTAAAACAAAACAGCAGCTCCATGTAATTTTGCTCTCGTAGGTGGTGGGTGGTGAAATCCAGCCTGGAGTCACTTCCAGTGACAATGGAGCTACGAAACAACAAGAAAGACCTTAACAGCAATAATGAGAGGGTTGTTCATAGTGGAGGCAAGAGATGTCACATTCTTTCACTGGATTGCTCTGCCTCACACTCATACTTCCCTTGTTTACTGTATTTGTGGGGACCCATCATAACATAATGCATTTCACAGTCCAACATTCACATCCAACACAGGACAATCAGACCTTACAGGTGTGGTCGAGATATTGTAGTTGCCCAAAAAGTTGGAATAAATTACATATTGTGAAAATTAAGCCAGAATTTACTTTTATAATAGGAATAAAAAGAGGAATGTGTCTGAAAACTACTTTATGGGCAACTGTGTATATACAGTATAAAACAGTCCAATTACTGCTATCATCATACTGTACTATGAGCAGAAGCTTTACCTTCACCTGGCCAACATGCAGAAAGACTAGATTGATGGAACTGTTTGAAGGTTGGTCGATTTGTATTGTAAATAGGGTGGGGTTGCCTCATAGACACAAACATAGACATCAGTCTATCTGGTAATGTAAGAAAAGTAGATACCTGGTGTCCTGTGACTCAGGACGAAAACACATTAAAGTATTTGAAGATAAATAATGTTTGCAGATCATGAAAAGGAATTTCATATCTAAAGCATCACAATCGCATTTACATATTGGGTGAAATAGAAGTATTTGTAACCTACAACTACAGCCTGAAAGTCGGTGGCTTCTGACTTTTCAGTGAAATACAAGATGAAATCACGCTGAGATCAAACTCTTACCAGAACTCCATATTTTATACATTAATTATGTAATACCGTTCTTGGTAACTAGCCTGGTTTCAGACCTTGCAGTAAAATGGGATACTGACTGCATCAGGAGCTGTTGGAATATTAAAATGTGTATTTCTAGTGCCCCACCTAAGATTTACCAAACTTGCTGCTACTGTACAAAAAACAGCTCTACATCAATTATAACTAAAGTAATCTCTACAGTTGCCTGACAGTTCAAAGGCATAGCTCTGACATAATATTCTTGTAATTTGCACATTAGCCCAACGATCACACACATACACTCAAAAAATACTGATAAAAACTGACTGATGCAATGCTGTTTGAAAATGTATGTTGTGTAAAAATGTTCAACCTTGCAGGCTTAACAGAATGTGTTGCCAGACTGAGCAGGATGGCTTTTCCTTTTTTACCCCCCCCTACGATTCTGCTGCTGCGACTTTCGTAAAAGGCACATAATACAGATTGATGACACCAAAATTTATAAAGCGGTCCAGGACTTCTGCAGCATAACATCCTCTTTTCCCCACTTTTCCTGTCACTCTTCACTGGCTACTGAGGAATGGCTGTGAAAATAAAAATTATGCCAGGCAGATTTACAGTCATAGTCAGACCCTACATAAAGAAATACCAATGGATATATGTAGTGTCTCCTCTATCTTCTTTCATGGGAATTCCCACACTTTGTACTTTGATGACAATGATGATCCAACACTATTGTTTTCAGTCGTGTTTCTCTCCAAGGAACTGATGGTGTTCAACTCCTACTTCTGTCCACACAGACAAACAACAGGTGTGTGACATAAATACCAAACCAGAGGTGTCACTGATGCAGGTGTTCAGAACACCAGCCACTGCCAGAGGACACAAAACAGGCAACGTGGCAGTATGCTATCTTGGCAGACCCCAAAAGAAAGAAAGGAAGAACCTCAAAGTATTCTACTTTGCTGATAAGCAAAGCGTAATTCAGTGTTAACTACACAACTATTTACATGAGTGATTATCTGATTTTAGCAAAGACTTTATGACATTTTAAAAGCAGCATTTATTTCAATACCATTAATTGTTAAATGCAACTGACTTGATAAGCAGGCAATACTGCATACTGTGCTGTCAAAGCAGGCTCCCTACTCAGGAGCTCTTTGACCAGTGAATATAAACAGGCCTCCTGCTGGACTGCAAAGTCTCTGTCAATTGCTGTCTTTTTTATCTTTAACCTCTATCATCTCCTCACTCTCAGTATCCCTCTGACATAAAAGAAAATAAATACAATGCGAGCAGGTGTCCAGAGACATCCTCTTTCTCTTTCTCTCCGTCTCACTGTCTGAAATGGTAAGAAATTGGGCCGTTGCTCCCTGTTGGATGTCAGGAGGGAAGTGTTTTATCATCAGTATCTGTCACATGGAAATACCTGCATGGTCTCCAAGGTCCTTTCCAAATGGAGGAAATGCTATTTGGCCCATACTGTACTGTGTTGTTTTGTAGTGAAGTCAAACCAAACCTGATCTGTTTTGGGTTCTGGAAATGTCACATATCATGATTGGATGTATGTCAGAAAAATTCTGCCTCTGATTCTGTGCTGGTCATAATTGCAGTCTGGGACATAGGCTGTTCTATTATTACTTATTATTCAACCACCAAATGGAAATCAGCAAAGGCAAAACAGCTGCAGAACAGTGACAAATCAGTAGTTTGCCCTGTTATGACAGAAGGAACCCCAGTTGTGTCCCCAGCAATAATATCTCATACCAACTGTCTCTTCATACCAACTGTCTCTTCATACAATATCCTAATTAGGAGTCTCTCCTGGACCCATTTTGATCCTCCTAGCTTGAATGAAACACTCAAATAAACAATATATCATTCATTGTTGATATGATGGGTATTATCAATTTCAAAATATAAATTCTCCATCAACTATATATGTCTCAGTCAGTCAGTCAGTCAACAAACCAAAGTGGCAAAGAAAGTACTGTATGGCTCTGTACACCTTCAAACACTCAGACCCCTGTAAATGTAGCCTAGGGCTGAGCCGAATATCATATTTTGATAATCGAAGCTTCACGGCAATAAAATCGATTAATGTTCATTAATGTACACTGTCCTTCTCGAACAAATAAAGGAAATCCAATACAATACAGGACATGAGGACAAAGCTAACAAGATCTGCAGTTCAAGATTAAACTTCTTTTCTGGTTACTGCAAATGATAAAAAGAGTTCCACTGCATGTATGTCCACAATGTAACCAAGAAGGACTTTACTCACTTATAGATTTGTCCCCAATAACAGATCAAAAAATAAAGACTACTCATTAGGCTATATTCTTATTTCCCATTTCTATTTCATTATCCTTATTTTTCCCGTATTCTTTCTGCTCTCAAAATCTGTTGCACCAAGTACTCATTATAAAGGTTAGAACAAGTTTCCCTTTGAAATTAACCATCCAGCATCAGTGCCAGTGTGAAACTAAGATGAACCACAACATAAAATGAGTGGAAGATGAATGTGTTCTAGTGTGTTGAATGGATTATACCACTGCTGTCCAATGTGAAGTGATGAAGAGACTGAACGGAGGCAGCAAAGAAATAAAGAGAATCCCCAACAGACAGTGACATGCAATGATTGCCATTATACTCTCCTAGAGAAGGATTACCTTGTTAATGACATGAGCAGCTCTCCTATAAACAGTCATTTTTCAACTCACTCATCCGCATCACTTAACGCAACATTTTGCAGCAACAGTCTGTTACAGTATATATTTAACTTGTATTAAATAACAAAGTAGCCCCACGCCAATCGCATGTTCAAATAACTAATTTTTACTGGTTGCTGTCCAATCAAGTGATCAACCATGTTTTCTCTTTTTGACACAAAAGACAATACCATTTGTGTTTTGCCACCATCAAGCCAATATTTTCATTTGTATTGCAACAACTTGCAAAAGTCACTCTGGCTCATTAACTGACAGCAATTCTCAGGATGTGTGACGAACATTGCCTACCAAATCCCATAATCAAAATATGCAGGGCTGGAGTCTAGGTATTACCTGCAATGGAATAAATCATACTGAAGACTGGAAGATAAATGTGTTCACATATTGTCCATGGGGCATAACCTCCCTTCTCTTTGTGTCACAGCTACTGTGATTGAGTACAGCTTCCCAACAAATGAAGGCAATCCCCATTAGACAGCAATAGACAATAAATGTCAACTCACTCACAAGATGAAAGGTGAAAAGGAATGCCCCATGATAAAACAATTCCTTATTTCTCCTAACCATTTATCATCATCTATCCTCGGTATCCAGGAATCCCATTTATTCTGTGGTAAACTCCTTTTTCCCTTTTTTCATTATTTTTCAATGCCAGTAATTAAATCTGACCCTGTGACCCTGCTTCCACAAAGACAATCATAAATGTGTGTAATATGTGTGTTTATGTATCTCCTACAGAATATGTATTGTAAAATGTCTTGAGAAATGAAAACAAAAAGGCAAAATTACAAACCATCTGCATCTGTATGGAACAATAGTATCACTAACTGGTTGTACCAAAGGGCAAAATGTTATATTCAAGGTTTGTGAATTTTCTTCTATTCTAAAACCTAAAAGAAACCAACTTTCAACCGGCTTTTTATGTCTTATTTCATTTAGAGTAATACAGCATAGCCAACAAAAAATAACCCACAAGACTGTTATTGCACTGTATGACACTGCTCCACATTAAATGAGTCAGACAATGGAAAAAAAGAAGGAAATCTACCTACACTTGGTCTTGTTTTTGCCTTTGTGTTGATGCTACCTCTGCATCTCATTTAACTGCTCTTTTTTTTACCCCTCACTTAGTAGCTGTGCCCAGTTGTTTACATGCAAAATCATAATCATGTATAAGCATAGCACATCAAAATGTTGAAAAAGACCAATTAAAGGCTATACAGGTTGGCAAAGTGTGTTAGTATTTCAGCATGTTAGTTGGGCTATCATTACAGTATATCAAAGAGCCACATTATGAACAAGTTAAGTAGTTGGCCTGAATGTAAAGCACTGGAGAATATTTTAAAAGAAATATATGGTACTGATATTTGATCTATTAATTGATAGTTTTTCTCTTCAAAGCAAATGAACTGACCACAGTCTCTCAGGCAGGTTTGCAGAAAGAGTTACCATTTTTAATTGCACTATGCTTGTTTCAGGATCCACCGTTTGTTCCACAAAGTGCTAAAGTACTGGTAATGTATATGACAAAAAATGTAAGGATGCTCTAAATTTCAATCCGTATTTGTGCCAAAGCACATAGTGTAGGGAAACCACACACTTCTCCACATAATTCAATGAGTAAATTCTAAAGGTGGACTTTACAGGGCAAAAGGATCTGCACAGCACTTTCTCATCCCTCTCTCTGAACTCCCCGTCTCCGCCTTCACATCTCTATTCCTGTCTATTATGAAAAGTAGATAAAGGTAAACACTGAGGGAAAAATCATTTTGAAAATTAAATATTTAAGCGCTAACATTTGAAGTGGAGGTTGTTTGTGTTCTGCATGGGTGAGTTAGTGTCTTAGCTTTTTTTTTTCAATGTGGTTCTCTGGTTTGATCAAATCGTAACTGGAGGCAAAATACATTAATATGTTTCTATTCAAAAAAACACATTCATAATCAAAGACAAACACAGAACAGATGCATCTAATAAGAATAACCTTAGATCAGGTGGAGGCCATTGTTTTGTCCTGTTAATAGCTCAGGCCCCACTCCACTTTGAACAAATTTGCCATGTTAAAAGGGTTCTGTGCTGTGATCAATTCATGATTGGATTTACACAGTGACTAATACAGGATAACTCCCCTTTTAAAAAATGAATGTCAGACAATGTGGGAAACATAATAATGGCGATAACAGGCTGCTGATCAGCAATAATGCACCTGGAGTGTGTGTGTGTGTGTAAGAGAGAGAGGGAGAGCAAGACAAAGAAAGCAAAGAGGAAACTGACAACAGAGCAAATCAAATGCTTTGTAATCTTCTCACCGGGTTTGCTCCATAGATACAATACATGCAATCAGATTGTCATTTTTATAACTATTTTCTCATACTTCCATCTTTCCCCTCACCTGCTCTCCAACCAGTTCTTCTTTGCTCGCTTCACTTCCCCCTCTCTCCATTTTTTGCATCTGAACCTGCTTTCTTTATTCTTTCTGCTGTCTCTCTCATCTCATCTCCAATCATGTCATTTTATTGCCATTCTATTACTGCCCTCGCATTTCTCCCCCAATTTCCTCTGCCTCTGTAAACCTGTTCATGCCTATTTTCCTGTCATCTATTACTCCGCCATGTATTATCTCCTCATCTTTCATCCCTTTCTCTTCCAGAAGGGGGCGTCTCACAAGGAAATGAAACTCTTCCCTCTCATCTCCCTGAGAATGGAGGGGGAAAGTTTGTGGTGGGGGTGGCTTGGAAAATCAAACTGATCTAGTATTTCGATCCCCTCGGTTTTCAGACAAGATGTCTGGTGATCTATTGTGCCCCCCCCAGTCTCCAACACACACACACACACACAGTCTGGGTACACATTGTTGCCTCTAGCCCTCTAAAGACAAGAATGTTGAGAGAAGAAAAAGCACGAGGGGTAGGGATAAAATACTAGAAAAGATGAAGCATGAAAGGAAGAGGAGAGGGATCTGCCACAGGGGCCCTGCAAGGGAAGAGGAAGGAGGAGAAGAAAAGGAGGAGGGGAGAGAGGAAGAGGATGGAGGAGAGAAGGGGGAAAGAGGTAAAGAGAAAAGGGGTGAGATGAGGCAAAATGTAGGGGGGGCGTTACATTATTACAGTAGGTGCATGAGGAGAGGTAGAGAATGCAATAGAAGGATAAAAGAGACTGATAATGAAATACAGTCAATACAAGTCAATCTAAAAATGATCACGACCTTAGTAGATATTTTTTTCTGACACTTGGAAGAGAAAATGTCTTTGTCTTGGTGATTATCTATGTTTTTGTCTATTCTTTTATGTTATATAAATGAAACAACAGCCGTTATCCCACATATGGCAGTAGCACATTTTCTCCCATTGTAAGCAGAGCAAGGATGTCAAAGCGAGCCCGGGTGTTCAGAGCTAGATTAACTATTGTGTGAACTGTGTTTTAAATCAGCACCAGGTGTCTTTACAGCCAAGTCACACACGCAATTGTGCTTCTAATTATAGTTTGTAAGCCAGCGTCTACAAATTCTAAAAAGGTCTTTGTGAGGGATGAAAAACAAACTCTTTTGTTAAAAAAAAAGAATCAAAAACATGCTGTGATAAGTTGTTTTCAAATAAATAAAGAAAAGCTGATGATGTACCTCATACTGTATGTCCCAACACTTCAAGATGCTATTTTACAATGTACTCCTCTGCTGGACCTTTAAAAATTTAAATTTTATTCAATTTCATTAACACTAAGAAAACTAGCAAATATTAACCTCCTAATATTATTCATGGGTTAGACATCATTTAATGAAATAACTGAGCAATTATTCATCTTTACTTATTTCATTTCTACAGTATATATGGTTATGCCATTTAAAAAAAGGGAAACAAACGGATGTGATACAGGACCATGCAGATCACAAGCTGTCAAAAAATAAGTCGAGGAGTCCGAACTCCAATCCCTTGCTTAGTAAAGACTTTTTAGAGAATGAAATCACCTTCAACAATGAAATATGGGAAAGAACATCAGGTAATATTTTTCAAAAGCGGTTACACAGCATTTTGGATGAAATTATTCAATTACTTCTGACATAAAGATTGCTGAACTCAGGACAACATCACTGCTGCATGAAGAGCAGAGATGCTGCTGTGATTTAAGTGTCACACACGCACACACACACACCCATCTAAAGTAGTCACACACCATGTCACCGGCTGTGACAGTGACACAGTCGACAGTTCACCACCACCTTGTCCTTACTCCTTTAATCCGAAATGTGTGTGAGTGAAACAAACGTGAGCAAACTGATACACACAATGTCGTTAAAATTGTACAACCATGTACTGTACACACATGCACAATGCACACACACACAGACACCACTCCCTCAACCCAGTGGCCTCTTTCCACACACATCCCAGGGCAGCGGGGCGTGAATCAACACCAGTTTAGATCATCAGACCTGAGATTGAACTGGACCGACAGGCCATCGCTCAGAGAGGCCAGCGCTGTGTTTGTGTGCATGGATGTATGACTGCTGGGCCACTCAGGTAGCAGTGTCTCTGGCTGTGTGATGGGGGACTTTGTGTGTGTGTATAAATGTGTGGGTATGTATGCAGTTGTTTCATCCAGTTGTTTTACATGCTGTTACTGTCACTACTATCCACATTAATTTGAGTTCATGACTGTGTGTGTCATGTGAATACGGGTGCTTGTTCTAACTGTAAGAGTGTGATAGCTTCAGACTCATGACTAAGGAACCTCCTCAGGGAGTAAATGATGTATGTTGTTAATCAGTGACTACAAGTGCAATATTTTGTCATACTTTTCCCTGTTTCACACATGACAGCAATAGACGGCATATAAAAGGCTTATGATGACACAATTTCCCTCAAATTAAATCAGGTAAGTCATGTACGGTGTAGACAGTCATATTTCCACATGTTGCCTCAGTGGAGTGGAGTGCTATATTCAGAATGTCTCACAAGTGTCAGGGACTGTTTTTACCAAATTAGACTACATTTATTGTCTCTCCTCACATTTTTGTACGTCGTGAACATGACTTTACAGACCACAACCAGCGTTTCAGAGTGTAAAAAGAGAAAAAGAACAAAAAAGTAAGGGATGAGAAAAGTACAAAAAAAATGATAAAACTTGAATAAAATCATGAAATATCATTAGATGTTTTTCGGTAAATTAACCACATTAGTTGCTAAATAATCATTTACTTGTTAATGTTGCTTAACAGCTGCTTTCTTAGTCAAAATGTGTCAGCTTTGCAGTGACATTTTTATGTCTGTTCAGACGTCAATATGTTGATGCAGTGGCAGGTTGTGGAGGAGAGGTAATGAATATGAGTATTAATGGAAATCGAAGTCCTGACTTATCCAGTGAAAACAAAAGGCTAGCTCCTACAAGGTCAGTGTGGTACAGGGTAATTGAGACCCATATACAGTAAATGTGTATCTTATAAAACTGAACAGTTTCATTTAAATGTCTAATGATTTGACCGTGTCCTTTCAACCAGCAGCTCAGACTGGCACAATAGGGTACGTGGTTTTATAGCCTCAAAATACAAACTACACTTAAAAGATCATGGTTTCTAAAAGCTTTATAGATGCATTTAAATAAGTGTCCAGATAAAAGACGCATATTTAATCTGACAAACAGAACTAGTGGGTGCAAGTGATAGCCTGCTTCCTCACATTTTCTGAAGGTAGCCTTCATGTTTCAATGTATGAAGGCCACCTTCTTTCCTTAAAAGCATAGTTACAAAATCATTTAAACATTGCCATAAGTCGTTTTACTCCTAAGGGAGAAATCAAAGGACATGAATATAAAGATCATACAGAGTGAGACATGAGAGAAATATTAAAGTATAGAATCTGCAAGTGTGTTAACTCATTCATTGATTTTTGTAATCCCTTAGCCCTGCTGTTGTACCAGTGCCAACATTGTAGGGAGTACAACTGAAAATGTGAAATGACTGTCATCAGCTAACAGAAGTTTAAACTAGTTTTGCAGACTTTCAGCACTGGGGAATAACAACAATTTATAGTATTATTGATGACAATGTACTTTTCGAAAAATGCATTGTTTTCAATCATTGTTTGTTATGGACTTCAAGTCTGCAAATAATAAATGCCGCCTCAACTCAACTTTTAGTAACAATACATACAAAAGGGGAACAATAATAAGAATTGAACATATAGTGATAAAAAAAATGCAATGCTGGATCTGTTTAAAATTAAAGGTGACATGTTGACTACTTCTCCTTTTATGCTTTGGATCTGTGTTTTAAATCTATGTGATATTGAGCTTTGCATAATGTAAACAATTTACTTTCAAAATATATGGTATCCTCATTTAGAAATGGAGGACAAACTTGCATATAGGTGACTTTCTTAAAGGGTGACACAGTAAGACCCCCCCTTGAGAGATCAAGTTTGCCGACTGCTAGCTTCTCCAGTTGTAGCAACTTCAGCAAAGACTGGACAATAACAAATACACTATTGTGTATGCAGAAGCGGGGGTGGGAGGTGTGCATGGGCTCTGGACCCACCAGAGCTGAGCTCCACCTCACATCAAACCGCAGATACAGTCACAATACACGCTATCACACATCAACTGTGAACACGTCCTTAATGGTGCTAAAAGCATCAACAGAGTGCATGCAAGCTATTCTGTGAAGTGGATCAAGGCTATTGCAGTGGAAAAGCAGTGAGTTCTAACATTAAAGTTTGGTCAATTACCGTTGCTGAAGCCTTCTGTCCCCTCAGCTCTCACTGACTCATGAACGATCTCCACCTGACTCTTTGTTGTGTATTAGCATGATTCAACTCCTTTTGTTGATGAAAATAAATAAATAAATAAAAACTAGTGCTGACAATCAATTCAAATATTTAATTGCAGATAATCTCATGAATGTCATAGTTAACTTGCAATTAATCGCATATTAATCACACGTTTTTTCTATTCTAATGTCCCTTGAATTATCATTTTAATACTCTTACCAACATGGAAAAGTGGATAGGCTTGCTTTGTGCAAATGTTTGTTAATGAAAACAACAATGTGTACTGTTATATTTCACACTAACATTCTCACGTTGAGCAATCATCACAAAATCTATCAATAGAGTGTGTGTGTGTTTTGTGCAGTATTTTATTTTGAAAACTTATTGGATTGCCTCGTGTTTCTTTGTTTGACATCGTGCCAGGATGGACATGATCGCTCGCGGCTCGTGCACAAAACAGACCAGACTATAAAACGATCGCTGCAGGGCACGGGCGTCCTAGGAGGCGCGCGCCGCAGCACATCGGGTGTGAACGACACATTAACATGGGCGCCAAAATGAAACTGGCTCCACTTCTCGGCGCTTTGCAGCTATTTGCGGCAGTTCCGCGTCCAGTGTGTTGCCGGCATTTGATTGATTTGCATTAACGCGTTAAATTTGACAGCCTTGATAAAAACATGATTCATTTTTTTCATATACTTTAATAGCATGCTGTTCATTCACATCCTTTGTATAATGGTGCTATATTATATACACTATATTGCTGGTACCACAACCATAATATAATTCATATACTGTATGATTATCCATGGTTGAAGTGAAAATGTTGTGGAGTTGTAATTGTCTGCTTTGTTATGTTTAATATCACCTCATTTGCTCCATTCTTATTTATAACCTGGTCTTTTCCATTGCAGTATCTTATTTGCCGCTGCAACGATCCAAGTTTCCCATGGGGGTCATTAAAGTTTAATCTCCTCCAGAAATCATTTAATGCACAAATGAACAGAGAATGCATCTTTTAACTCTTTGTGGAATACATTCGATCTGTAAAGGCTATCCAAACAATTATGAGATTTGAGTTCAGAGCTATTTTTTACCCTAAAACCTTAGAGGTTAACAAACAATCTCATCTTTCAAGTGTTTATACTGTATACACCTAATGGGTAAAGAAAGATATACTGTATATTGCTGGAGAGGACTAATGACATCTCTCAAGTCTGGTTCGACTGTTACTGTAACTATACAACAAATTAATGTGTCCTTAGTTTACGTCAATGTATATTTTTTTAATTAAAAAAAGGAAGGAGTTCCACTGCACACAATGTGGTCATTTCAACACTGATTTATTGTTTAAAAGTCAAGCAACGCTTTTCACACTGTATAGAGAGCGAGAGAGAGAGCGAGACAGAGAGAGAGAGAGCGCTAAGGCTCTGTGTAACTGAACCTCTCACTTCAGCATTTCAACTCAGAGAGCTGAATCAGAGTAACAGCTGAATGCTTTGAACTAGAGGTCATCACTAAGTGGCTATTTGATGCTGAGTATGATATAACTTCTCTCAGCCAGAAGGCCAAAATAGAGGTGCAGTGCATCTTTGTGCTCAGACATCTCTGGCCTTCACTACTGTCATTATCCATATCAGTGTGAATGCTGAGAAAGTGTTGAATAAGGGAGATCACCTCCTTCACTTTTTGTTGTGTTGTTATAATAACGAGGCAGGGAGTGAGGTTATAGTGAACTTTACTGGTTTCTCAAACTCAGGTAACATCCAGATTCTCAACCATTCAACAACAAACACTCTCATTGGTTGCTTCATTAAAGGGATATTCCAGCCTAAGTTTAACCCATGGACCTAACCCCTTCCTCGAGAGAGAGAGAGAGAGAGAGAGAGAGAGAGAGAGAGAGAGAGAGAGAGAGAGAGAGAGAGAGATGATAACCGCTGGCTTCTCTAGTTGTAGCAACTTTAGCAAAGTCTGCACCATAACAAACAGCGCAGTCTATTTCTCCATGCACAAAACGCGATCAAAAAGCCACTCATAGCCACAAATAATGCTCAGAACAGCAGTACATAATACGGGGCATCGAACATCTGTTAGCTTTGCCTGGTTTCTATTCAAACATTCAATTTCAGCGGCAACTGGCAGGCAGTGACCACACATGATTGACCACTCAAACCCCCCCAGGTCCAGCACATAGACTCCACCGGCATCTCTCCCTCTTTCACTTTTCCTCTCCATTTCTTCCAGCTTGTCTCAAACTGATAGGGGCGCCCATCGAAATGAAACCAATCGTCGTTGTTCTCAAATTCCATAAACTCAGCCGTGTTGTCCCTTCTGTTATGTCTGTTTCACTATGTTACAGACAGTCTCTTCTGGCAACAAACGTCGTCCTGATCTCGCGTATGACGTCGTGTCTAATCTCACGCCTGTTTATGTGATTTTCTCCCGCAAATAGTTAGAAAGAGCAAATTCCGTCCTTTTCCCTGTGAACACTTGATAATAACTTTTATAAACCGATACAAGGTACATAGGAAGTTTAATTGCATTGCATGGAGTAATAATCACACATTTTCATCCTTGAGCTGCAGGACTCCACTCGGTAATCGCCTCCACGCCTGCAACCATGGCAGTAACAAGCAGACATCACAGAAGGGACAACACAGCTGAATTTATGGAGTTTGAGAACAACAACAACTGGTTGAATTTAGATGAGCACCCTTATCAGTTTGAAACCAAGTTTACCGAAGACGAGCTGAAGGAAATGGAGAGGAAAAGTGAAAGACGGACAGCTGACAGTCTATGTGCTGGAGTGGTCAATCATGTGTGGTCACTGCCTGCCAGTGGCCACTGAAACTGAATGTTTGTGCTGCCAGTCGGACTTGGATGTATTTTGTCAGTGCCTGGACACTGTGCTGGACGCAGAAAGTTGCTGCATATACGTATTACTGGAGGAGAGTGGTGAGTTGTTTTTGTCTCTTTTCAACAGAAACCAGGCTAAGCTAACAGGTGTTTGATGCCTGAGACCCTGTTTGTACTGTTGATGACGTTTGGTGCTGTTCTGATATATATTATTTGTGAGTATGAGTGGCTTTTTGATCACAGTTTGCATTGTGTGTTGTGGCCTTTGCTAAAGTTGCTACAACTAGAAAAGCTAGCGGTCAGCAGACTTCATCTCTCGGGGGCGGGGGGGGGTCTAACTCGGTGTCACGGTGCGTTGGACCATGGGTTAAACTTACACCGGACTATCGCTTTAAACGTCAGTTAACCCCTTACACAACACTAATCTCCTGTTATGTGTGAGTGCCCGCTGCGTGCTTTGTTTGCTCGAACAAATGCTCTTCTTATTTCAAAAGCAGGGGGCAAACAGGGAATATGTAATGTCTATAATGAACAGAGAATTATGCAAAAAATGTAAATATGCACTGCAAATGTGAAAGAGGATGCCCACACAGCAGGGATTATGCTGGGAGCCATTTTAGTTTCTTTAAGGCTCCATGTCTCAGGAAACATTAAGAAAAAAAACCCTCATGACACCTCTAGCTTTGTACGTTTTCAGACACACACACAAATAAGTGTTTACCCCGTATCCCTCAAGACACTCAAACAAATGTTTCATTTGATTGTCTAAATACAGGCAGTACCCAGTCTCTACCTCACACTCACACTCACATACACACACTCACATCATTAAGACAAGTGTGTCTTCATTATTTATCATTGTTTATATCTTTGATAGAGTGCCAGAGGAGATAACAAGGCTAAAACTGCTGACTGATGGATATTTTGCCGGCACACATATACGGGACAGACAGACTAACACGCTAGATGGAACAGCCCGCTGCTACACACACACACATACACACACTTACAGATATAGATACATTACAGCTTATAGAGCTGCCCAAACAGGCAGGGGATCTACTGTTAGTGTGTGTCGGTCGGCGTGTATGTTCCTTATTTATCATGGTTTGACATATTGCCACTGGAAATAATAGGGCTAAAGTGCTGACTGATTCAGATTTAGGTGTCACATATACTCCCAGACACTATTTTGTCTAACACACTCACAAATACCTGCAAGTCTATGCATAAAAACGCACATCCAAGTGGTTTATTGTTAAAGTTCTTCCATCTCTTGGTGAGTTCAAACGGAAAATGTTGCTGACTCTATAACGAGACATTTATGTTTTGTTTGCAGATGGACTTTAATGGGTTATCACAGAGACTTGTGTCTTTTATTTCCTCAGTATCCAATATATCGGTCATACACATTCAGTGTCATGGTGGTGATGTCCAACAGTTCTCATAGATCGCACATTACTCAAATCGTGTAGGTGGTTCTGTGATGTCTAGTAGTCAATTTGGTTGAGAAGGATCGCTGTCTGTTTTACCATCACTACTCATAATCTCATCACATGCATTTCAGGCCTCATGAGGGTATTTGATCTTAAAGGCAGACTGTCAAAAACATGGGTCCAAACTCACCCAGTATCTCCCAGTGTTTCTTAACCACAAAGGTCACAACACGCTGACATGAAACTGCTCATCATTTGTAGTCCAAATTGGACTAACCAGGAAGAGCAGCTTCCGCTACAAAACGAGCTTGAAATATAGACTTATTTTTTCGGAACAATTTTGCATTCCGGGGCTTCAATACAAGACAAACATTACATATGAGCAGCATGGAGGTATTTGGATGTTTGTTGGTGTGTCTTTTTGTTACAAAGAAAAGTGGTATCCATTCACAACCTTTATATGGAGAGGCCACAGAGGACTCTGAGACTTCTCCCAGCCCTTTGTCGGCATGAGGGTGAGAAGAAAATGCACTCATTATCTACTCACCCTCATGCCAACTCAGAGGATTCTGAATTATGGGTGAACTATCCCTTTAATAGAATACAGATTTTGCATATCAAACTACAAGAAGACTAACATCATTCAAATATCAAAACCTTTCTATTATCTTCAGTCTGTGTGAGAGTGTGTGTGTGTGTGTGAGAGAGTTTGTGTGAGTATGTGTGTACTGACCATTCAAGCGATTAACATCAGGTGTGTCAGCAGTCTGAGTCTGATGGATATGTTACATTAACCCCTCTCTAGAGTGTACATGCGTGTGTGTGTGTGTCAAAGGAGGACTGAGTATTTCACGCTGGACTCTCCCATTACCTGAGGTCAGCACTGTTACTGACAAAGTGAGAAAAATGTGTGCTTGTGTGTGTGTTTGTGTGTATGTGCGATAAAATATACAGCGCAGGTGTGAACAGCCATAATGACGGTGGCTGGTCTAGATTAGGAGCTGAGTGCAGCAGGTTTGGGAGCTCATACAGCCTTCAGCAGCACATTTTCACCTCCCGCACACACACACATACTGTACTGTATACACTCGTGCACACTACTACTGTATACACAAATACACACAAACAAACAAAAAACCTGTCATGCCCTTTAACCTAACACATGCAGTGGCAAGGAGTTTAGTTTTAAAATATACTATTAGGGGTTTTACTTACACAACAATGAGTTATGATTGGATGTCGGGTGAATCATTTCTCAGTACTTGTAATACTTATGAACATTAAAATTACAACATCTTTTTTTTCTGGCTCTGTTGCTCATTACCCTTAAATTAATCACTGACCTTACATTAAGTACATGGTGATGGAAAACACACAATTTCCTGTATAATGTACAATGAATAACCTTTGATGTTACTGCTTGCTGAACATGGAGTAATGACCAAACTCAAGGTTTTTACAAAGAGTTTTCTTTTTTTTTTCTTTTTTTATAATGATATGATGAAGAAAATTCAATTTGTGAAGGTTAGATGAACTTAATTAAAATACAACAAGGATTGCTACAGTATCTTTAATACACTGGTCTCTGTGTATACAATATGCCTGTGTTTTGGAATGGTAAAGCATCAGTGAGACAATGTATAGGGCAACCACTTATGGACCATGAGCCTTGAAGACAGTGAAGGTGACTGTGCCTTAATGAACACTACAAGCCACACATCAAACTCTACACTGCCTGTCTCTACCAGCTCATCATCCACTCACTTCAGTCCATGTGGTAGTGGAACAGACACCTATCCAAGTCCCTGAGGACTCCTGAGGCAGAGGACGGGAGGGGAGAAGCTGAGCGTGGATGATGGGACGCTCTTTTTAAACCACACACACACACATTTGCTCTTTACTCCCTCCTTGTTCCTATCTGTCTTCCTCCATGCATCATTCACCATCCTCCCTGCTTTCCTCTCTCACTCCAATCTCTGTTTCCATTTCTTTCTCTCTGCTGCACAGATCTCTGAGATAAGTTTATTTGTAAAGAAATTCAAAGCAGCACTTTGCGTGCGGTGAGGCTTTTACCAAAAAAATAAACATCTAAATAAATAAATAATTCACACCCCCTCAACATAAATCACAAGTGCAGCTGTGACAGCAAAGAGCACCCCGTCTGCTAATTGAGATCATGTACCTATTGCCCTATTTGCCTGGAGGAAATGACAAATTCAAATTGTCTGCTAAATAGCAGTGTGGAAATGTTGTACATGCCAAAAGCGGAACCTGTCGCTTCTCTCTCTTCGCTTTAATCTCCTTTGCCATTACATGTCATAATATCTGTACATTTTGTTCTTCTGTAAAGAAATGATAAGGCAATGAGAAATGTGCTGACTTTAAATTGTCATTTTGAAGATAAATCTACCAGCTGCAGTTTGTGTCTGTGTGTTTTTTTAAGTGTTTTATATTCTGTTGGTGCTTTCATTTATAATATCAAATGGAATTTAATGATGAAACAAAATTAGTCAAAGACAAAGAAAAAGGCAAACATGCAGATTCACCCTTGACTGTGCAAAAACAACATTATACCATATGTTTACTGAGACAGTAAATGATGATCCCATAGCGATGGTAATCCAGAGCAACATACAGAGGCCTATAGATCTATTTGTGAAGGCTGACCTTACTGTAGGTATTACAAGCTCACAGAGGAGCAGACCTACATGACTCAGAAATGTCAACAAGGCGTCATGGGGACTTGAGCGTCAAGAAAACTACATTGTTAATCCACCTTTGGTTTGGAGTTTGGCAAAAAAAATAAGACAGAACTTACTAAATAAATAAATGAAAAATCTGATGTAATATTCATAAGTATAATCCGGTCCTCACTTTTTGCCAGAGCAAACAGTAATACTTTGGCACCACTTCATGTTGTAGCTCAGTGTGCCATCATAACATTGGTTGTGAGGTTTAAAACTATTACTGTGCGT
Organism: Decapterus maruadsi; assembly: GCA_030347415.2. Classification (NCBI taxonomy): domain Eukaryota; kingdom Metazoa; phylum Chordata; class Actinopteri; order Carangiformes; family Carangidae; genus Decapterus; species Decapterus maruadsi. The sequence goes on along the minus strand of CM064901.1, from coordinate 24,170,746 downwards.
TCACACCAAAAGCTTCCAAAGCGTCGAAAACGCCGTAAGTCAATTAATTTTCAATGAGAGTCCGGCGACCTGAGCATCCACAGCTTCCAAAGCGTCCAAAGCAGTTAAAAATATATTGCCACTTTGGAGCACATCCTTGGGTGTTTTTGACGCTTTGGAAGGTTAAGACTTTAGTTTAAGTTCAGCATTTTGTTGACCTGGTTCATGAAAATGCAACATAAACATGTTTAACATAATGAATGTTGCCTTGGTGTCACTGTTCTGAAAACACTGAGCTATTGTGTGGAACACTGCTGGTGTCCGTCTCAGTTTTATGAGCTACGGATTTGATAGATTTGTTTTTGTCTGTTTTATTCTATATTATGTTGTATTTCCTTTTTGAAACTATTTAATGTTAGTCATTTTTATTGATTTTCCCATTGTTATTTTTATGGCCCTTGTAACTCTGATGTAAAAGTGTCCTAAGAATAAAGTCGCAATCCATCCCCCCACGGACTGGTATCCAATCAGATATCAATCAAAAAAAAGTTGTTCACTTTGCACACTGCCAGTAAAAGTTTACCATCGTCTTCTACCATTTGTCATTTTATTGGTCTGACGTGGTTCAGAATCAAAAGTGCACAAAGGTGATGTGTAAAGTTAAACATAGAAATCTTTTCTCCTTGGAGTTTAAGTTTTTCTACACATACAAATGCTGCTATTTCACAATAAGCACTTGAGTTTGACACAAGTACGATTCTGACTGTTGATAGATCACTGATTCATCACTTCAGCACGCAGGAGGAGCATATTCAACAACATAAGCACATACAGCCAGTCATCATGCTAGCATGCAGAACAGCACACTACAAAGTCTTATGAATAGGCTCTGTGTACTGAGCAGGTATAGAGGTGACAAACACACACTGCACACGCACACACGCACACACACAATAGTCTCGTCCAGACCAGGAATTAGGTAGAATGATTGGTGAGTGACAAGTGAAATTGAATTTATCTGCAGGAAGCCCAAAGGACCGACCGACAGACAGGCAGACAGACACACACACACAAATGCAGACACACACAACCATTAAAAGGCACAAACACTCAAACACACACATCAGCATGAGCAATTGCTGAATAATTGCTGGCACACACACACAAACGCGCACACACAGCTGTCTCTTCAAAAGCAAATCTCTTTTCCCCTCACACCATCACAATGAGAATTGCATCTGGCAATTCCAAACAAAACAAAAAAAACTTTGAGAAAGGCCTTCATTATGCTGCAGCTCGCCAGACGTGATTTGAATGGTGGCCATTGAAATGACAGTCCTGGAGCCATACACAAAGCAACTCCCTATAGCCAGTGAATCGAAAAATGATATAGAGGGGAAACAGAATTCCGCATGAATGAGAGATTTTTGTTTCTTATCTTTTAAGTTAAACTGATATCAGCCACACAGAGAGACACTAAAGGTGTAATAGTATATAGTTTAAATATATGCAAACATCCAACGATGCACATTGATGCCTTAGATTAAAAGCCAGCACTTGCATTAATTGCAACATAAAACAAAGAAGTTACAGTCTTGCGTTGTATGCCTGTTCCAAGTTGCAGGAAGTATGGTCACAATCCCCTTCCCTGAGTTACAACAGTGAAAGTTTACCTTAGACCATTTGTATATAATATATATAAATATATTATCAACACTTCAACATCTGTATTACATTGTGTCATGACTAGTGCATGTTTTATGAGTCATGGCTGAAAATGTGTTTTGCAAAGTGATAGTGCCTTTAACCTTTGACCAAAGTGTAATAATTTCAGCCTCTAGTCCAAGTGACAGTTTGTGCCAATACTCCCAGTAATTATTCAAAGTAAAATAATGGATTATCTTAAGAAATACAATGTTTCCCACAGATTTTCAGGAAGCTGTGGTGCAAGAGGAGGTATCAGACCACTATCTTGGTGGTAGTAGCAAATATTCAGCAGTGGGGCAGGGGGTGTGCGCAGTTGAGCCCGAGAGGCGGGGCCCAATTTGAATGGTTAATTTACAAACTGTAACAAACAAAGATACAGACTTAAAATTCTCACCCTCACCCACAAAGCCCTAACTGGTCATGCACCTTCCTGTCTTTAAGAGCTCATACTTTACTGTCTCATAAAACACTCTACCCCCAAGAAGCAGGCTTACTTATGGTTCCTCGAGTTTCCACAGTGCATCATGGGAAGCAGAGCCTCCAGCTATCATGCTCCTCTCCAGTGGAGTCTTCCTCCAGTTTAGGCCTGGGAGGCACACATGTTTAAAGATAGGCTCAAAACTTTCCTGTTTGAGAAAGCTTACAGTTTGGACTGGCTCAGGTTTGCCTTGAATCCCTGTGTTGTTATGAGCCCAGACTGCCAGGGGGACTTCCCGTGATGCACCGAGCTTGTATCTGCTCCTCTCCCTCTCCATCTGCACACATTCATATCCAATTAATGCATGTTTCTATTCGGGCCCTTCTCTCCTGTAGTTTTGTGTTCTATCTCTGGGGCTACAGTATTATTTATCTAGTCAGACCTGTATCACATGGTACCTGCGTTGTGCAGTATTTTCTTTTCTCCTGCTCTCGGCCTTTTCTTGCTACTGTGGTCAAGAGGATACTCATGGAAGAAGTTTGTGGGCTCTAATTTCATGGCGCGGTGCAGCGGTAATTTTGTCCGGCCCAACACAGCGCGCAGGCAATTTGGTAGACTGATGTGCACTGAGATGCGTGTGTGGGCGCAGTAGGGAGAGGTGTCGATGGATTCAGCTTGGATTCACAGTGACATTTTCGTACCAAAAGACAGTGCCGAAGGAGCACTGAAAGCTCGCCAGCTTCAACCTGGTCTACTGTTGGTGCAAGGTGAAGCGCATGCAACACAGTGGCGCACAGTGCACACACAACACCAAAACCTCACAGGCAGGTTTTCAGAATGTCAAGGACATTTAAATGCAATAAATAATCACACAACCACTATTTGTTGTAACTATCTGAATCAGAACATACATTTGTATCTATATCGATTGTCCCGTCGCATCTGTTGTCAGATCAAATGCTGTTGGCATGTGTCGTCGACCTGACTAAATCAACACAGATGAAACCAATGACACTGGGATTAAAAAGCAGCCGTGGATGTCCCAAGAGCACGTACTGTAACAGTCCTGTGAAGGTGGATGACTGCATGTCGTTGCTGTGTTGACACTACGTACTGTGCCGATGTGCTTTATTTATTTACTTACTTAATTTATTTGCGGGCAAGCCGTCGCATCATCACACGGCCATCACAAAAAGTACTTAGTACAACTTACTTAGAGAAATACTGCAAAATAATAATAACAACAGCACAACTAAACATTATAACATTATTTTGTCTCATTGCATTTTGGTCAACAAAAGTGAAGAGACATTTTATCACAGTTTTTGTTTTGTCTCGTTTTTATTCACCAACAATATTGTATTATATATTTTATTATAGTTATCGTCACATGATAAAGGTTCATTGGGGGGTAGTGGCTAGACAGGAAGACTAATCCCTGCCTGCACTCTGCTGTGTAATTATGCACAACCATGTGGGTATTCCAGTAGGGAGTCACCTGTTGAGTAACGCACATTTGCCGCACGAGTTTACCCAAGTAAGGAAAACAAATTTGATTGGTTGTTATCGAGCGGATGTGTGTGTGTAGCTGTATGTCGGAATGGTGGTGTATAAATGAATGTCGGAATGACGGCATGTAACCCAATGCGCCCTGTGTCTCTGTGAAAAACATTGCTAAGAGTACAGTCTAGACATGCACTAAGCTGCCCTGACATAACTTATGTTAGTGCTGGGTAAACAAAAATCACTTGATGTGTCTCTTTGTTCTATGTTTTATTATCAGACTCCTAATTATTCTATCGCAGACTGATTATGAGCACACCACCCTGATCAGGGTGCCAGTGTGGAAACAGCAGTATTTAAGCAAACACCACTATTCTAACTCTTGTGATCTTTTCTCCTCTCCCTTTTACAGCTTAATGCAGTCAAACACAGCTGTAAACATGCTTTGAAATGCTAATACAGCTGCTGTGTGACATTTTTGATGAGGCGTCCACAAAATATCACTGTGTGTGTGCATGGAAAATATATGGTCCTTTAACAAGTGCAGAAGCCAAAGTTTGGTCATATATTCTTCAGGGAACTCAATATTTGTTTGTTGTGGTGATTTTAAGCTCAAATTGCCACTTGCATGGTTTTGTCATATGGAGCACGAAATGCCACTGTTTAACTGCCATCGACTTACATTAAAGGATAGTTAAGGCCATTTGACGTGGGGTTGTGTGAGGTAGTCATGCATAGTCAGTTACTTGCAGCAGATTCAGATCAGCACACTTTAGGTTTTGAGAGGCAGCAGCGAACATGGTACACCATGGTCTCTGTATTGGACGAACAGAAAACTGATGATATTTTAAGTTTAGCATATATTTAACTGCAGGTACAGTAACACAGTAACTATGCATCCCTTTAATTTCAGAAGTCTAAGAGATAAACTGATGCACTGTAAATCTAAACATTGGCTTTAATAAAAGGTATTAAGTGTACTTAACTCAGTTTTTATTAACATGTTGTTAGCACTCATTTTGAATAAGTTACTTGTACATTGAGGTTGAAAAACCTTCCAAACTCAGTATGCTCAAGTTGTATTGATTTAGAAAAACCAAGTCCTGGGAACTTGCGCCCTCCCCTCCCCCACGTTTCAACGTTTGCGCATGCGCACTGACTGCACAGGTCATCAACCACCTGCCTTCCTCTTTGACGCGCCCTCGGTGGACACGACACGGCAGCAACCGCCATCATTGTGCTGCCAGACTTCTGCTGCTGGGAACATCGATTTGGTGAGTCCATGCTTGACTAAAAGGGGAACTATGCAAGTCTGTTCGCTTTTCTGCTGTTTCGCTAACGGTCCTCCCGGCCAATGCATTTGTTTTCGATGAAACCGGCGAGAAAACAATCGATAGAGCGATTGATAATTATTATCCGTCATAAACAAGAGATTAGGGGTTAATTTACAGGCCGCGTTTGTGTAGCAGAGCTAACGTTACCAAGTGGGGGGGTGGGGGGGGGGGGGTTGAATGAATTATATAGCGCTGCAGCTGAGCAATTAGCTTGCAATATAGCCCATTTACCATGCGCCCATGTCTGTATGTGAACCTGTGTCTGTGTGGGCAGAGATGAGAGATGGTGTTTTTATTTCATAATAATCATGCTAGCGTTTCACCATCTCCCATCTCAACCAGTCAGCCAAGTAAAGAACTCTTGCTCTTACAGTAGGGTGACCATTTCCATGACACCAAAAAGGAGGACATTATGCGGCATATCAATAAATTACTATGGTGTACATAGGACTCTGGTATACTCTTATTTATAGTACAATTTTGAGTGGTTTAAAGATGATGTTTGTGTGGCTGAATAGGAAAAAATATTAAAGTCAAGTGTTTGTTAACAATATTTGTATTTATTCAATACATTGTGGTGTTCAAAAAGTGACCACTGAGATGAATCTTTTCAAGTGCAGAGTGCCACAAAGCATAACATGTGTGGACTTAAATGTAAACAACAATTAACAGGTAACATATGCCGTTCAATTGCAGCTTTCCCCTGACTACTTACGTCGACATCACATCGACAAAGTGTGCAGAAGCCATGGAATGAGTCTCGACTGCTTTTCGTTATAAATTCATGCTCTTTTTCAGAATTAAAGGAGGTCTTGCGTTTTGGCATGATGCTAACTTTCTGTCAATATGTGACAGTTGAGGTTCCTGTCACTATGCCTCCAGTTGATCATGGGCCCTGGCTACTTGGCCAACGGGATGTCCCTTTGGCCGACTGGTTAGCGCGCATGACTCCGACCCGGGAGTCTGGGGTTCGAAGCCCGCCCGGGTCCCTCTTCACCTTGCCACATTCTGGCGTTGTTGGCAGGATCCATGTGGCAGGTCCATGGATTCCTAATGTGTGGCAGCCTGCGCGGAAGCACGAGGACGTGCTTGTGAAAAGAGGGGGAGAGATGTGACAGTTGAGGTTCCTGTCACTATGCCTCCAGTTGATCATGGGCCCTGGCTACTTGGCCAACGGGATGTCCCTTTGGCCGACTGGTTAGCGCGCATGACTCCGACCCGGGAGTCTGGGGTTCGAAGCCCGCCCGGGTCCCTCTTCACCTTGCCACAAATAGGTGCGTTTCCATCAGCTGTTTAGATGCGCATCTAGTTGTATCGCATCAGAAAATGATGATGGAAACGCCGTGATTCGAATTAAAATCCCCTGATTGCACAAACTGAAATACGCTCACTATGGCCGGGTTTTGGTTGATTCGAATGGGATGGAAACAGCTGGATGCGAATTAAGTGAGACGTAGCGCACTTTCACCCCGTCTGCTCCCGTGTTTACAGTTCATTCACAAGACAACATCAGGGTTTCCGCACCGCCACGGCAAAATAACAGCCCCCACACCTTCAAAATGATGTTACTGCACAGTTCTAAGTAGTTCCTCCGTAGTAAAAACTAAACTTATCAACCAGCGCATCCAGCGTTACGTCTGTGCCGGCCGCGACTCTCTCTCCCTCTCTCTCACACACTCACACACACACACGGGCAGGTCACGTTATGACGGTAATAAACATATCGCGCGCTAATGTGTTCAAATCAGCCCGTCAGTCTGCCCGGGGTGTGGGGGGTGGGGGTGAAAAGTCAGTAGATGGAAACACACACGATTCGAATTTCTTTTAATGCGCATTTCCCAGTAATTCGAATCACTTGAGATGGAAACATGGCTAATGTCATGCCGCAGCAGCACATGGACCCTTGTTTACCTTTTTAACCAATGATAAGCAGATTTGTATCTGACACCGGGGCATTTTTTTACGGTCTATGATTGGCTATTGCGCTGCAGCCCAGCAAAGATGAAAAAACTCCGCTCTTCAAGCCTAGTGCCTCAAAAAGGAGGACAAATACGTGTCCGGCTTGATGCTGCGCCGGACGCCGGACAGGGCATTAAAAATCCGGACTGTCCGGCCTAAATCCGGACACCTGGTCACCCTATCTTACAGTAAGGATTTATTGATGTCACTCAATATTATGTGAAATAGTATGGTGTGTGATTTTAGCATGCTTACCTGGTATTCTCACTACCCCCCAACCCCATCACCCTACTTTTTTTTTTTTTTTTAGGTTTTTGCAGAGTTTAGCAGAATTGCCACCAAACCTCTTGAAAGCAGTTTGTTTGAGTCTCTTGACAAGCACATGCCACGCATCATTGAACTCATGCAGTCAAAAAAAGGAGCTGCTGGACAGGAAATTCAAGAATTAATGGACAACTTGGTAAGAAATTAATTGTTTCATGTTTTTGAGGAGTTGTTACTCTCATCTACATACACTGATACAGACCAACATTTTCATTCTGTTTGACTTGTACCTTGTAATTTTTTATTCTAATTTATGTTTTCTGTCTCTGTCTTATAAGTCATCAGATGTAACTGCAAGACGCTCTGTGGTCCTCAAAGAGCTTCCCATGATCTTTGGAGATGACCCAAGCAGGTTCTATAAGACATGTTTTGTAAGTACTTGGGCACAAAATACATTATATTCACTTGTAATACAGACATCAAAGATATATGTCCCTCACATTTCTGCCTGTATTCATTGATGTAGGCCTTCCTTTACTGTCTTATCTATCACTTTATTTCATATTTAGAGGGTGCTATTGTAGCTATTGTATTGTAGCTTTCATTTTTTTCAAAGTATCTCTCCATCACAGATCTTAGTGTATAGTTTATAATGATCGTAATGTCTAACTATCCAAATACTTCCTGACTACAAATTGTTTTGCTGATTGTTTGTTTCTTTTCAGGAGACAACGAAAGATGAGGCCATAGACAATGTCACAGTCGGTGTATTGACCACCCTGAGTGAAGATGATCCTGAGCAGCCCGTTTCCACAGCCATCATCCTTGAGGGAGGTATTGTGATGGACAAAATTTGGGATTTGCCACAGGCAGTTTGCCTCATATTTGGCCTCACATATGCCTTGAACCTCGATTACCCAAAATGCGTTGGAAACACATTCAAATTCATCCAAAGTGTAATGCTTGGTCTGGGAAACCAAGCCCTCCCCCCTAAACTGCTAACAGTTAAAAACATGTTGTTTAACTAATAAGGAGTCAGATGTGCGGTAGCACTCATAACCTTTGTTCTCATTATTGCACAATGCTTATGACAGAAAGGTGAGAACAGAGCGTTGATGCTTTTACTAAACAGCATTTTGAACATTTTAAGTGATAGTTCACCCAAGATTGAAATTTCACTCATTATCTCACCTCACCCTCATGTGGACTAAGGGCTGGGAGAAGTTTCAGAGTCCTCCGTGGCTTCTCTGAGTTACAGGGGGTCTTGGCGTAGCAGTGCATGTCCATATAACGGTTGCAAATGGACACCAACTGTCTTCGTAACAAAAAGACACACCAAAAAACATCCAAATACCTCCATGCTGCTCGTATGTAATGTCCATCTTGTATTGAAGCCCCGAAATGCAAAATTGTCCCGAAAAAAATTAAATAAGTCTATATTTCAAGCTTGTTTGTAGCGGAAGCTTCTCGAAGCTCCTCTTCCTGGTTCGTCCAATTTGGACGAACCGGGAAGAGGAGCTTCGAGAAGGTATTTGGATGTTTTTTGGTGTGTCTTTTTGTTACGAAGACAGTTGCTATCCATTTGCAACCGTTATATGGACATGCACTGCTACGCCGAGACCCCCTGTAACTCAGAGAATCCACGGAGGACTCTGAAACTTCTCCTAGCCCTTAGTCCACATGAGGGTGAGGAGATAATGAGTGCAATTTCAATTTTGGGTGAACTATCCCTTTTAGAGCTGCCTAGGTACAGTTTTATTGTTGAGTTGATTCTCAAATCTGTTCAGTGCTTTTACACAACTGGTAGAGATGGTGCCCTCTTGTGAATTTGGGTGTTAAAATGTTGTGTAAAAAGAAATGTCATATGTTGGATAATGTAGCCAGCAAATACCGGTAATCCAGCATACAATCTGTGTTAAGATTCACACTAAAGCTGCATACTGTTAATGACCTGTTCAGTGCTTTTACAATAGTGCCTTCTTGGGATGCAGGTGTTAAATTATGTGTAAAAAGAAATGTGATATGTTTGCATAATGTGGCCAGCAAATAATCCCATCAAAAATTGTGAGCACTGAATCTGCGTACTGTTAATTCTATGCATGTTTGAAATAAATTGAATGCAGATAACACTCTTTTTCGCAGTATTTTTTTTCTTTCAAATTAAGTGTTGATAACAGAGTTATTTTAAGTTCTGTAGACTCAGAATTGACAAGTTTATTTCAGTACAGTAAAGTTACAATAAATTAGTTATTTTAAGTAATATGCAATCATCACAAGCAAGTTAATTACAGAGCTGTGAACTCAAAATACCTAAGTTTAGTTTAGTATAGTAAACTCATTATAAACAAGTTCTCGCAAGTACTGCACACTTATATTTATTAAGTTTCATGTACTTACTTAATCAAGTTTACTTAACTCAGTTAGTTTAAGGCAATAAGTTTGCACATTTTTTTTGAGTAAAGCCAACTTATTATATCTTACAGTGTGACTGACTCTCTCATGCATCTCTGATATTCTTTTAACCTGCATGGGAGGCAGAAAAAAGTTGTTGCTCTCCAAAAAACAAAACAATTAGTTGGCCAGTGAAGATTTAAGAAAAATATTGTAATAATGAGCTCTGGTCAAACAAATCAAAGATAAGTTGTTTGGCATATCTTTTCAGAAGAACAACCTCATAAACTGGTTAAGTTGTGCTGTCGAGCTAATACTTACTGTAGCTGTTCTGAGCAAGCTGTACGAGGGAAACTTAGGCACTTCTGTAAACCCACAACTATGAGACAGCAGGTTTCCCCTTGGCAGGCTCAAGCACTAGTATGACCAATAAGGGTAAAGAGAAGAAAGGCTGATGGCCTTTTATTGCATGAAGAGTGGTCAAAAATTTTAGCAGGGCGATGGCATTTTTTTCCACCTAATTGCAGCAATGCAGGCTTCTGATGCCAAGTGTCAAGTTACTATTTTCATTGAATATTACATGGCATCATTACAATAGTACATTTCTTGTTAAATAAATGACTGAAAAGCAAATTTTCATTTTTTTTCATTTTCTTTTCATTCTTTTCGATAGACACTGCATAAGATGATGCAATAAATGGTGGAAATTCATGGGATGAACAAGTTTTTACATGACTACCTTAAACTAACGAGGCTCATAATTCTGGTTGAGTTCAGGTGTCGAATGTACTCCATGGTCTCATGAGGTTAAATGTCAGCAATGATGGATAATCATGTGCATCATGGTTCTTTGGTCCTTTCCCAGATTAAATTCCTCACCAATAAACATCACACTGTCTCTATTCCCACATGAAATCTGCCAGTTTGGATTTTAACCAATTTAGTACAAACATAATAAAGCAGTCTCCCATCCGAAGTGGGAGACATTCTACGTGAATGTGTCTAGATGAACTCTCACACACGGCTACATATCATACTGTATGTTGACTCATAATCCGCTGACTTCCCCTCTGCGAGGCAGTAAAACAGACACCTCTCCACGTCTCTAAGGACCCCAGGGGCAGAGGACAGAAGAAGAAGCTGAGAGTGGATCTTCAGATGCTATCTTTAGACCACATACTTACTCAACCATTTCTCTTTTTACCCACATTCATCACCCATAATCGCCACCTCATGTCCTTCCATTCTCTAAACCTCAATAATAATCCAGTCTCTCTCTGCCCATCCTGCTATTTCTGTCTTGGTTTGTTAACCACACTCGTCTCTTTTAACCACATTCAACTCTTTTATGGCACATAAAATTGACTCATATTCAAACTTCACCAAGCAGCACTACTAGAGACTGGAGTAACAGCTCGGAAACTGAACAGATGGTGTTGCAGGACAACACACAGGGCGTTGAAATTTAAACAATTCTTGCTTTAAAATCAGTCAGCCGACAAAACAGAATCCAAGAGAGGTCATGTGCATGTTTTAATTTGGTTTTCAGCATCATTGTCCTTTACAATACTGCGGTGATACTGTATGTGTTGACAATGAAGGAAATTAAATTACAATTAAATAACAATTGCATATGCCAATTTTCAGGTTTTGTTTCCTTCTAAACAATACCTGAAAACAAACTAATCTGATTTTATGCAACCTTTTCATGGTGGCTAATATATATTTTGGGGGAAATGTCATGCTACTCATTGAGTTTTCAGAGAAAATACTTGTGTATTGGTATCATCTGCACATTATTGCAACCATTGAGGCTTTCACGTGTCAGTGTTCTTTGCTCACCCAGGTCGGCTGGTCCTTTAACCCCACTGGATGTTAAAGCACTCTTTGTTCTTTGGGCTCCGTGCTTCAAAATAACAGTGTGTGGTGTGTTAAAGTGCTTGCTAAGGCTCAGGCTTAATTTGAATGGGTTTGAATCAATATCAGAGGGAGGTGTAGGAAGAGGTTTATAAAGAGATAGTGCCCAAATTGACTGCAGACAAGTCAAGAATGCTCAGAAACAGTACAGAAATGCCAAAACGCCGAAACGCCAAATGCCACAGCATCTGGAACAAAGGTCTGGAGACCGACGACACAATAATCAAAGTAACTGGAAAGTGGGACCCCAAGCCATCACCTCAGTTGTGGTTGCTGTTTTGGCTGCTGCCATCTGTTGTTATGCCAACTGTCTCCAAGGATCATTGTTGTTGCCTGTCAAGAGGCTCTTGAAAAGATCATTTTTTTTGTTTTTTGTTTATTTTTCCACACCATTACACTGCATTGCATGTTATCAAAAAGTTAACAAGTGAACAACACAGACAAATAAAATGTTTTGGACTTATTGTTATATCCTGCATGTAAACAATACTCAAAATAATTTCCATCATCTCTATTTGCCAAAGTCTCCAGCAATCACTGTTGATCAGTCACCATGCAGAAGGCGTATTCGCCAGATTTTTCAGTGTCAATGAAAATTGCATGTGCCTGCCTTATTGTTTCTTGTATCACACTTCCTCATTTATAATAAAACAGCTTCTCTGCTTAACTTCTGTACTTCTGTTCATGGACTTTTAGCTTTTTCCTCCCTGCCTGCCTGTAGAAGTCCTCCTATCTCTTGATCTCTCACAGTGTGTCTGTTTTTCACACGCTCGTATACAGCCTATGATATATTCTCCTGCTTTTATGCTTAGTGCTGGCTGCCTTCCCTCAGGCATATTCTTTAGCTGTCTTTATTGCCCCCACACCCCCTCTCCCTTTTCCCCGCCACTCTTATTTTCTGAAGTTGCTTATTGAAACATAAGGCATGATGTGGGGAGACTTCACCAGGGGTTTACAGAGGTCACATTGTGCCTCATTTGCACATATACTATCACAGTATGGTTTCTGGAGTCCTGGGGCACTAAGGGATGGGTGGTGTAACATGTGGATGACATGCTCAGAAAAACTGAGTTGAAAAGAAACACACAGTCACTCACTGTGGCAAATGCTGACAAAAGATACATGAAAAAAAAACGCTATTGCTTAAAAGTCTTACCATTTTGCATCATTATATGACTGTTCAGTGTTCATGGTATTTAAACTTTTTTTCTGAATAGCCAACAGTGGATGTTCATAGTTATATTTTATGTTCTTTTAAGACAACTGAAATGTACTTCTTTGGTATTTTACCAACAAAACCATTATGTGCTTTTCAAAAAATGAGAGCAGTAAAAGTTAAGAGCCAAACACATAAATCTAAGAAAATGTTTGGATTAGATATCATGGTTTCGAAAAAAAAGCTTGACAAAAAAGTAAGTAAAGGAAAACTCCTGTGGCCCTAAATCAGAGCTGTTCAACCATGTTGTTCAGGGGCCACATTTCCTGAAAACCGATGGACCAAACAGTTCCTTGAGCTTCTTTCCTTGTGTTTGTATATTTGATACAAAATGACACCACATTTTCAAAACTCTTACTTTGCAGCATTGCAAAAGTAATCTAATTATTAACCATGAAGGGAAATAAATTAGCTTCCTTTAAGTCATCAGGCGAAGTGGTTGATACAATTTTCTGTGCAACACAAGCTGCAACATCAACAATAGTAAACACACAGTTTTCCACATCACATCAAGTCGACTACATGGCGTATAATTCTGCTGCTTAATTCTGACATATCTTACAAAGCTACATCACAGTGTGAATTATGCGACAAAGAGCCAAGCAACAGAAGGGATCAAGGAGAATACAAAAGTTCAACATTAACTGAACTTGCCTGTGCATTTGATGCCACACATCAGGATACCATTAGGATTTTAATGGTACAATAACTTTTACCAATACTGCTCATCAATCTCATACTTAACAGTTCTCTTACTCATCCTGTACTTTGACTGTTCCCTTATTGATCTGGTACTTTAACAGATCTTTATTACTGCTTATTGTTGTTAAGGGCAAAAAAAAGGAGAAAAACAAACAGCAAAGAATTAACATTTTGTTCATTTGTTATATGGAGCCTCATTCTCATTCGCAACTTGTTCTTAATGATTTTTTCCTGGTTAAATAAAGGTTAAAGGTTGACAGTATTTTTCCTTTGCAGTAATTTACCAGCAGCCCCCACATCACTAAACACTCTGTTCTGAGTGATTTGAACCTGAAACTGAATTTCTGAAGACAAGTTCACATGATGCTCTATTTCACCAATTTGAATGAGACTGGAAAATATAATATGCAGAACTGTGTTTTGTTCTTGCAGCATTAAAATATTAAATTATTTGTGTTCCCTACAGAAACGCACAAATTCAGCATTTAGGTCAAAACTTAATCTTTCTAAATGGTTTGTCCCATTTCAGTCTAAAAGCTGCAAAATGATGTGTGAAAATGATGTAATGTTAATTTAACATTCAACATTTAATATGTGGATAAATATATTCATTAAGAGTGGGTATGGGTGGACACACACACACAAACTCGTTGCTGTTGATTTTATCATCACTCTCATGTTGCACCACATTACAGCAAACCTTTTAAATCCCCTCTTACAGCTTACTCACATAAAATCTGATGTAAAACCAAAACCATATATAATATCCTGGCATTTTAATGACACACACACACACACACACACACACACACACACACAGACAGACACGCCTCTTACCGGGGTGAAGTTCATGACTTTGAGGATCCAGATGGTCAGCGCCAGGTTGACGATCATGGTAACGAGAAGCAGGAGGATGAAGAAGTACAAGCATCTCTTCCTCCAGCCATAGATTCCCACTGCGGGGTAAACCTGGGCACCACACACCGATGTCCCCCGTTGGTGCAACGGGTTGGGCTGAGCTGCAAGGATATACTGCTCCTGGGTCATCTGAAAGACACACAAACATGGCGAATACACATAAGGATCACTTATTTTTATGAGCTGTTAGATCTGAAAATTTATGTTGATGAGCTCATCTCCTTAACGGTGTGAATCCGTTTAGAGTGAAAACCTTATCTGAAATTTATACAACATGAATCGAGAGACAGAAAAACCGTCAACTGATGTTAGTTGAGTGACTCATCCCTTTAACATATTCCCCCTCCCTGTTTTTACTTTTTTTCTGACAAGTTTCTCATTTTGGAGTGAAAATCTCCATTCGTTCAGCTCTGCACAGAAGCTGAACGAGCATAAAAGTAAAGACTTTAAGGAGGAAGAGGAAGAGAGAAGATAGAGGTGGCATGTTTATTCCTGCCTTTTCCCATCCATGCAGTGCAGGCAAAGATACAGACAAGAGAGAGAGGAGAAAATGAACTTTGGGGGTTTTGGTCATTGCGGAGGGAAGGATGGAAACACCACTAAACAGCTGAAGATAAAGACGAGCAGCAGAACATGAGTGAATTGAAGAGAGAGAGATGGAGGGGAAGCATGAGAGATTGAAGGAGAGAATAAGTGTGAGAGCAGGAGTGAGTGTGCAAAAGAGAGACCAACGCATGATAAAAATAAGATAGAGGCGGAGCAGTGACGTGGAGAGATAGCACAGCATCAAATGGTAAGAGATAGAAAGAGAGGATGGAGAGAGAGAGACAGTAAGGGAATGAGAGAGAGGGCAGATAAGACAGCAGAGGAGGACAGAGTCCATTAGTTGTAGTGGTGCAGGAGGAGTCATTGGCGACAAGAGATATGGACACCGGCTGCAAGGCACTACTATCTCTACTATCTCTGACTCTAACTCTCTCAAGGAGTCTTTACCTCGCTCTCTCTGCCTCACATTCTCCATCTCTCTCTCAGCATCTCTCTTTCTCCCCTTAATTCACTTCCTATCACACTTCAGCACCTCTCTGTCTCTTTATCAGTCTCTCATTCTCTCTGTCTCTCACACACACACCTTATGTCTTTACTTGCTGAGACTGCATGACCTTAACACCTCAGCACCCCCCACCCCCACCCCCACCCTCCCTGCAATATTTTTTTCTCCATATACTCACACATGATGATAGCAACAAGCCTTGATGGAAAACAAAAATGCTGACTCGTGGCTTGCCTGCAGCATTAAAAAATAAGAAAGTCAAAAATGGCCTTTCACATTTTGTTGGGTTTTCAGTGAAAGAGTCTCAGGAATAAATATCAGCCTATAATCTGTATCTCCACAGGGGCTCCATTTTGTATATACAACAAGCAATGGCCTACTGAGCTGTTGATAATGGGAGATTTTTCCGTGCGCATATTGTCATAATATATACTCTCACTGCAGATGCTGAAGGACTTGCAGGACCTTTAAATCCCCCATCTGAAGCGTAAAAATGACTCGTACGGGACTGAAAAGCAACTTAAAGTGAGTGGAAAAAGCCGTAATCTCATTTTAACAGCACCAGTATGACCAGTCCTAAAGTGCAATGGTGTGTTACAGAATCCAACACAGCGGTATGTTGTCTTTACCCTCCTGGAGCCATTTATCAGTTGAATTAACTGAGTTGCTCAGTGACTGAACTCTGATAAAAAGAGAGCAAAAAGAAAACAAATCCATGCGGAAATGCATTCAAGATGCAATGAAGAGGCAATCAAGCAAATTATCTCCAAAGGTGCACAGAAATACATTGGGTAGTAAGCGTAAATTCGACGTGTAAGCAATCATTAAAAGTTTAGCACAGCAAATTATTAAAAGTGGATAACAAGAAACAGACGGTGTTTTGCTTCAGATTTGAAGGAGACCAGGAAAAGACATATTGTAATCTGCTTTTTTTTGGCAAAAGAATGATGAAGCTACTTTGTATGCATACAAAATATGCAATAAAGTTTTTGTGTAAAAATGTAATCCAGCTAATTTATATCTAGGCACAGACTGGATATGAGACACATATTAATGCCAAGTGGAGAGAGGGCTTAATGTTTGTCAAGTGGGCTAATGGATTAATGATGTTTTGTCTCTTCAAAGTGTGGAAATTAGGTTGCAATGGTCTGAGCTCGTTGATCTGTTTCATTTTATGGGTGCATCTGCTCAGTCTGCAGATACAATGCACATAAATTAATAGCAGAGTATTGCTATGAAATAGGGATTTGGGGTGGCCTTCTGATCATTACCTCAGTATTCAGCATCCATATCACTGAATCAATAGCTGAGTGTGTATACCTGTGTGCAGTTATGCCAGCTGTGTGTGTGATGGAGTTTTCTGTGGTGCCTGCAAATCTTAATCATTCTTCTCCCTGCATGAACTGTATGAAAAGGCAGAAATCTATAGATGCACACTGTCTGTGTGAGAGAGAGTTTTTCAAGGCAATAGTATGAGTTATCAAATTATCAAATGACAAAGAATTACACTGATTCATTGGACTGACTCTGGCCAGTTCTGTGATTTGTTCACTTATCTTAAAAGCTCCTTTATGTTTTCTCATTTAGTTCTTGGTCCTGCATGTTGTCACATTTCTCTCCCAGCCATGCATTACTTTTGTTGTAGGATTGTTTTCATAGTTCCTGATTTACATGTGTCAAATAGCTCATCATTTCATACACTTCCACATTTTTTATTTTTTTTTGCCACAGTCACCCCACCCTGTCACTCCCAGTCCTTTACCCCACCTTGTTTGCATCTTAGTCTTTTCTCTTGCACTTCTGTTTACTTAATTGCTCATTCTGTCTGTCCTCATTAACACTGCCACTCCTATTTTCTTCCTCTCTCTCTTAATTCACACCGAAAATCACTGTTGTGAGGGTTAGGGTTAAGGGTGTGAGAAGGGTTTCATCTTCCTCACACATCCTGCATACTTATATCCATCTCTGGGCTCTTTCTCATCCTGTTTATTAACTCCCTCCATCCCTTTCATCCTTCCCACTCCTTTTCAATCCATTTTGTTCTCCGCCCTTTTTCTCCTTTCTTCTGCCCTACCCCCATCCCTCCATCCTTCCACCCTCCCTCTTCCAATGCATTTCTTAGATTGAACTGACAACAGAGTCATCAATCAATCCCATGGTGCACCACAGCCTGCACAGCGTGACCTAGCTTTATTAACATCATAATGTATTGACAGCCATAAAAGCAACAGCAACAAGAGCCACATCACCATGGTAACCATTACAACATAGAACATAGAACGGTTATCTCAGCAGAACCAATAGCCATTTGCTCATTTGATACCATCACATCCACATCATGACCAGACAAGAAAAAATGACCATAGCTCTAGCAAGCGGTTGGCTGTTCTTACTGTACCTCACCTACTGTAACACTTTGCTACTCTATATGACAAAGAGACATGAATACCAAGATAAGCGTCAAAAGTTCTCAGGAAAAAAAAAATCAGCATATTTTTCCAATGTATATTTTCTTTCAGAGCCTTGTAAATGTTATGCACTAAGGGCTGTACTTTCAATTATTGGTACAATTGGGCAACACACATACTGAAAATGTCAATGTGTGTCACCAGAGTGAGGCTCAGCTCTTTACTTTGAGGATTAGACAAAGTAAAAATAAGAGAAAAGAAGGAAACTAAAGAGAAGAGACGAAGAGAATTCAAGTGTATGATTTTGACGTACATGCAATTTAATCTTCCTCCACAAGTCTAAAAAAAGATGCAAAAACTAAACACCCTTACTGTACTTGACAAAGAGCTAACAACAGGAGATCTGATGACAGGAGATATTACTTGATGAAGTCTTTCTATGAAATTGTCTTTCATCTTTCAAGCAGCGTCATTTCACATAAAAAAGACTCTCAAAATCCATTATGACAAATGGGAAATAACAAATTTGTCCTCACATAGACTAGTTCTTTGTAGTAGATAACAGCTAATGGTTTGGTCCAGGCTTGAAGCCATAGAATATCATTGTGATAATGGCAAGTATATAGCTTTCCATGTGAAAACTGATCAAATTTAAAAGCTCAGTAGGCATGTCCGCTCTTGATGTAAAATTATCTTCATACACAGAGAGATATTTCAGTGGAAGCGCTCACTGACGTACAGTGTCAACCTCCTTCATTATGTAACTGAATTAATGTTAATGTATGTGGGCTGTGTGTGTCATGTCAGATTCAGCTTGGTGGACATTGTGAATATAGGTGGAGAGTGGGAACAGATGCACATGTGCAGCCTGATAATGTATGTGAAAGCTAGATAAATTGACAGATGGGTGGATATGGAAGGACTTTGACGAGACATGGGTGGATAATGAATAAAGCGATGGACGGACTGACATGTAGAGGCAAAATTCTGACAGCTTAAGATCTGGTTTCATAACTAAAATCTGTGTCAAAGTGTAATTAGTATGCACCCTCTGCAGATCGGTGCTGCTGCTATTTGTGAAGTGCTGGGGGCGATTCAGTGTATCTGTCAGCCAGCATCACATAGCCTCTCCTTCCATCTGCTTATACTCAAGACCACCACTCCGATATAATTCCACTCTTAATGGCCTTGACACTATCTCCCCATTTCTCTTTCTATTGGTCTCTTCAAGGCAAGCTTCCAGGAAAAGCACTTATATAAGTAAAGTATGGGTAAGTAGGTGCGTGCAATCTGACAATCATATATTATAATGTACAGTAGACAGTCATACTTTGGCATATGATAAATTGCTTCTAAACAGACCACTGGCAACTGTTGAAAACTGGCAGCTAGCCCGCTAACTGCAGCTAGCGATGGATGTTCCTGTTCTGCTCTGAAGCCATGGTGGGCTTGGTGTAGCGGAACGTTCTCCAGCGAAGCAGAACAAGAACAGTGTGTCACCGGCTTCATTCCAACATGGGGGCATTTTACAATCGGCAACTGGTAACTCCTCCCATATTAGCTGGGGCTAGCTAGTCAGCAGTGACTGAACTTACAAAAAAAAACGCTAACATAAAGCACCTCATAAATAAATAACTCTGCTGACCAGATTAATCCTCCACTGGGTAATCAGCTGAAGGTGACAACATTTGTAAATAGTAGGCAGAATTTCGAATGAGGGGAGAAAAAGTGTTCAACCAGCAGAAAGATATAAACTTCAAGTGAACAGAATGCAGATCATGAATATGATTGTGGATTGTGATTTAAGACAAGAAGATTAATAATTGCCACGGTCTGTTAGTTAGTTTCTAGTCTTTGTGCCAGCTCCTGTTTTATTGGTCTTGTCTGGTTGAATTCCCCAGGTCCTGTCATTTTTTCCACCTCTGTGATTACTGTTCCCTGCGCTAATGTATCATTGTTTTTCCAAGGTGTGTTCCCCTTCCCCTCTGTTCCAGATCCTCTTCACCCCCATCATGTGAGTGTTTCAGCATTCTCTAATGGTTGTGTGAATGTTGTCTGTGTGATGATTTTGGTATATTTGCCTGATTCAGTACACCACCTGTGTACTAAACGTTCTTTCTAATCAAGACAGTGAATCCTTTCTTGTGTCCCGGTCTGTACTGTGCATCATTCAGTCTGGCTACCTAATAATGAAACAGAAGAATAGCCCCGCTGTGACAGCTGGTAAAAACAACTGTTTTTGTTTTTATTAGTGAGGTAAGGAATATAGACAAAAATGTTGACTACTGAACAGTTGTGTAATAAATCATTGCAACTGGCTGCTATATATTCCCTCTGCTCCAAAATGTTATAACTATGGTTTGAAAATGCAGTGGCTTGATAAATCATAGCCTCTTTGCAATACATGTTTTACAAGAGTGTGTTAAAATATTACTTGAAAATCACAGTCACAGTCAAGTGTTAACTACATTCAGTTGATGCTATTATTGATGAATGCAAACAATTATATTAACTTGTGTTGTTACTTTAAGTAGAAATAAAAGCACCATTACTAGTGCTACCAATGCACTAGACTAGAGTTATTATTTGCAAAATAATTATACAGTGCAAAGGGAAGAGAGTTAAATAATGCTGCACTTTTCACAAAAGGAAAACTTTTTAACAGTTCATAAGGTTGTGTTTGAGTGTACAGCATGGGAGAAATTCCAAATCATCATACATGTAGTTATACATGTAGGCTCTAACTCTGTTTGGTTTCATTTGAACATTTACATGTCTTAGCGGCGTAATTGCTGGACACACTCTCCATACATCACCTGTTTCACATGTTTTACATGATTTGCTTTTGCTATAGATTCAATCCTCAAAGCTTCTTACATCATCTAATTATTACATGGAAAATAATTATCCTTGTTTAATCTAGTAATATTCATTTTCCAGTTCATTCCCTATTTACCTACACAAATATTAGCTACTTCCATATTATTTTTGTTTGCCACTTTTTGTGCTGTACAAGATCAGGTGTCCATACTGTATGTGTAACAGACACAACAAGGGATTTCATGTAGAGTAACACCATGTAGTCATACTGTACAATTAGCCTACATTTTGCTCAAGTATGTGGCTGTGTTGGTCCCTGTGTGATAAAACACAGGGACCAAGACAAATAAACAGGAAGCACTCTGAGGTGGTTGAAGGTCGCTGGTTTGGATAGTCTACCATTGCTCTTTGTTTGTGAGTGTCTGTGATTCATCCATTGGCTGAACACCTGAGTACCCACAGTGACACACACATCCACACACAGATACTTTGATCTTTGTGAGCAAACTTGAAATAATGCATTCTATTACACATCCATGCATAATGCAAGGTATAAAGTCCAAACTCACACAAATACAGCCTTGCAAGAAAGCACTCACACAAACTTGTTTCATTATTCCCGTGGGGGGTACTTCTTGACTTAATGCATTCCCTCCTAGCCCCTTACCCAGAGCAGGAGCAAAGCCAAATTCTTACCCTGAACTCAGGTACCAGTGGGGATCTCACAAATGTGACACCAGTCCCCATGGGTTGGCGTGTGTTCAAAGTCCCCTCCAGTGTATAAAAACAGGCAGGCAAGCACACACACACACGCGTGCACGTGCACACACACAACTAAGCCAAAAGCACAACAGCTGTTGCCATACAAACAACCTGCAACTGGCAGAGACAGAGGTCGAGTGGAGAGCCACTTCAGGGAGAAGGACAAAAACTAAAAAAAGAAAGGGGAGTATAGATAAAGGACGAGTCGATTCCTGACCTACACTACCAAGGTTTTGTCAGGGTTAGGGCAGTATTGGTCTTTGTGTCAAAGTGACCCTCAACATTACAGCTTACACTACAATGAGAGCTCTTCGTAACGACTGTATTACTTCACTACCACGATACATCAACTGACGCTACAATAATGGCAATACTTACTGCACTGTACTGTAATACATTTGTGTCAATTATTTTACTGACATCAGTATTTGTAAAAGGCAGGATTTTCGGACTCCAACCAACAATGAATACATGTAAGTGAACATGGAAACAAATTGTGCTTTTTGTAACAATTCACTCTTCATACTGACCATTTAAAGATCCTCCCTGTTCTTGTTGTACTGAATGCAAAAAATGATTACATCTACAGTAGAACTAAAGAGGCTTAAATGAAGTGAATATCTTCCACGTGTATGGTATACTTTTTTGTTTGTTTTTGGAAGTGCCATCATCTTTTTTGTATTCTATTAAAAATAATTATCAGATTTTATTGTAAACAGTAACATGTCCATCAATCAATATAGGCTAAGTCACTAGAGATACAGTATGTTTTCCTAGTGATTCATCTGAACATTTCTGGTACATCTCTATGGTTTAAGTGCTGTACAGTATGTGTATGTTTACAAAAGTACTTGGGGAATGCTTTTATACTTAAGAAAACAACTTGACTGGAGGCAGGTTGGGAAAAGGATTCTATCCCTGGTCTGGTATTTTTCAAGTTGATTGCTTTGTACGCCCATCAGTCCACCAAGACCACCACTCTCTTTTAGCTCCACACTTTGGTTTTAAGTTAAAACATGGGTCGTTTTAAGCTGTTTAAACAAACAAGCCATACTGTGGTGTTTCAGGAGAATACAGTCTCCTTCATCAACGTGTTTCCCTGTTCATCTTCTGTTAGTGTTTGCAGAAACGCTGCTTTGGTGCTGAAGGAGCTGCTTTCTACTACCGTCTCTATTTATAGAGGCTCCAGAGTGAAAAGTTGTTCTCATTTGTCTCTGTCTAGCTTTATCTCTGTCCAATGATGTCTTTTTTTTTCAGGACCCATGAGACTAATTAGTCGATGATGGAAATGAAAAATCAAAACAAGGGAGGCCAGATGAGAGGAAGATACAAAAAGAGGGAAAAGCTGGTGGAGCGAAGGAAAAAATAGAGATCCTGATGTTACTTTTTGATTGGCAGCTTCACTCTCCCCAACAGTCCCCAACCTGGTCAGCAGGGAAGTTTCCCCACTACGGACCAGCTGTCATCTTATGGCCATCTTGCATGCTGCTAGAAAGGACTGTTGCCTTAGTAGGTAGTTGAAGGATGAGTGCGTTTTTAAACTGCATGGTTGCACAATATTGGTAGAAAATTGCTGGTTGGAAACTGCTACCCTCTGCCACTTTGAGCCACAGCAGACCTAAGTGCATACCGGCATAGTCATGTTTATCTTTTCAATCAGAAGAAACAGTTTAACAAACAACTTCTCTCTAGTTGCACTAGAGAGAAGTGTTTTCAGAGGTAATTTTAGTCCCTTTGCAGAAAAAGAGCAAAGCTATAAAAATGTTTCTCTTCAAACCAATCTACAGTGACTTATTGTGCTTTTGAAATAAAAATATGCACAGTCATTATCTTATTTAAAAGTGGACTTTCATCTTAAATATTTGAGATAGTAGAAGGTTGTTGTTTTTTTCTTTCTGGCTGTCAAATAAAGACATCAATGCATCCAGAGACTTTCAATTCCAAGCCTGTATCTGTTCTGCTGTATCTGCTGCCACCTGATGTAAGTTGTTGAGGTATGTGTAATGGTAGCAGGTACAAAGTGAGACTGATTGCAGTATCAGTATCTGCATGGGCTGTGGTTATGAATTCTACTTTAGGAGGCTCGACATTTATTATACGTTTCATATTATGTTCATTTGTAGATGGTAAGGAGTCGGACTCGTGTGTTTTCCCACATGGCCTATTGATCATGGCACTCAATGACATTTCTAATGTCTATTCCATAACAATATTTTGTATACATTATCTCCCTCCATTTCTGTAACCACTTCAATGTACACTGTATGACAGGAGTGGTGGTGGTGTGTTGATAAACTGTTATCGCAGAGACATTGCCGGTTCAGAACAGTATTCCAGCACCAAGGACAGCTCTGTAGTCTGATCCGTGCAGGACAACAAGAGCTCTCCTTGGTCCTGAAGCCTCTGTGGCAACAAAATTGTATGAATAGGCTTTGTGCACAGCTCCACTACTTCCTGAAATTTAGTCAGCTCCTTTATTTCCTGTCTTACATTATTGGAGAAACTGATTAATCCAGGTGTGTCTGACCTCACAACAATGGTCAGGCACTGACCTGGTAATAAAAGAAGAAGTTATTATGTTAACAGCCTTTAAAGGTGGACAGAAAAGAAAACTGAATTTGAGCCCACTGTGGGTCTTAACATTAATGTAATAACTCATCTATCAGACAATGTAGCCCAAACTTCGTGCAAAACTCTATTTTCTGTCTTCTGTCAATCAAATGTCTGAGACACACACACAGTGATCCAAAATGGAAAAAAATTGATATCCCCCCGCACCTCGATAACTGCCCCTCCAGCTTCAAATTTGAGCTTACTCAGGTAAACTTGGCAACTCATGGAAACTTGGCGCAACAAACAGGACAAACGGCCACTTCTGAACACTTTCAACCATCTCTCATCTCAACCATCTCGTCAGTCAACTCCTCTTCCTGCTGGACTTTGTCTTTCTATTGCCGGCTGTTGGGACTTGGCCCATCCAAAATGGAGGACTTGACCACATGGCCTCCCTTTGTCTCCCAGACAAAGAAAACTGAACTCAGCCTCCCAGCGACTTTCACCTTCTCACACCTAGATGGGAAATCTCCAATCCTCACCCTCATTGGTCACTGCATGGCCCAGGTCGCTCTCTTTTTTTTCTCTCCTCCCACACCTCAACAGGAGCGACTGCTCCTCTCAGCTCCTCACCTGGAGCTACTCCACAGCTCTCCAACCTCCATGAGGCCTGCGAAAGGCAGACACCTCCACTGGTAGTGCCGCAGGGGCCTACCAACAGACTCAAGAACAAGAACCAGTTAGCACAGCACAAGACCTGCTGGTTGAGCTACAGAGCCACAAGACAAAGCAACCAACCAACTCTTTGAGGAGAACCAAGGACTCTCCCCAACTGAACTGAAACTACGCAGCCCAGACCACTGTAGTTCATCGGACAGAGACATAAGAACTGGACTTGACAACAGGACCGGCAACCCTGCAACCGCAGGATTCTCACCAGCACCGGTATCTTCTCACCCTCATGTGACTTGGTAACGTACAGTAACTGGGCCTAGTTAGGATTACCTTACACCTTGACTATGCATAGAATACCTCAACCTTGCCTTGTATGTATTGATTGAAATCAGTTTAAATACTGGAGCTTTGTTGTTGTCAGCTATAACCTAATATTCAGTTAACCTGTATGTTTAACATGCAATTTGAGTGTTGAACAAAGGACACACCTTTGTTCACCTCCCCCACACCTCACATGTGATTGGCTTAAGAGGCCATCTTGGAGGCCATTTGGTTATAACTCCCTTTGTCTCAGGACACAGGTCACACCACACACACACACACAGTGTATGTAGCTTGTCTTAGTTTTATGTTTTGTCCGATAAACTTTCTTGAAACTTTGCTCGTCTGTTATGTTGTGCATTGCAATAGTGACTATGTCAACCTCTACGCAGTAGAACTCCTAAATCCTTCAACTTTGCAACTATTGATAATGTTATTTTGTTTATAATTATTACCTTAACCATTAAACAAGCTTCTATATTGATAGCACACCTTTGAGACTGACTTTGGTGTATTGGCTGTCAGGTGAGACCGTCATTTTCTACAGCAATGGTTTGGGTTAAACTGTAATTTCCATATCAGTGAGGTAACTTTCTTTCTTTGCTATTATTTTAGTCTTCAGAGGCTGCTGCTATTACTTAAGCCTATTGTTGACCAGCCAAGCTCAGATGCTCTGAGGTGTGTTGCAATGACAAGTCTTCATTATACTGTCACTACAAACAAAAGCTGGCACTGATGTTTGAGTGACAGAAAATCTCAACTTTGTGATCTAAGCTTTTTTTTTTTACACTTCATTCAAAAAGAAAAGTTCAGATAAATATATTTGATATATTACCTATCCCCTGGACTTCTTTATGCGGTTATGAGTGAGGTCTGCAAGGTAACAATGCTGTTAACAGCTGTCTCAGATAGATACAGTACTGAACTCTCCTGGAGTTAGCAGTTTCTTTCTCTCCCCTCTGTCTTTGTGTTTCTGTCATTATGTTTGTTTGTCCTACTCCCCCTGAATTCTGTTTCATCCCAATTCTTTGTCTTCCAATATCGTTGATTTCTTTTTCTCAGCCTCCACCCCCACCCCTCACCCCCCCCATTTCTTTCTCTCTGGCATGCTGCCTCCCACTGAGTCAGTATCTGTCAGTCAAAAAGCTGCCACTGTTAAACACCGCCAACAACAACAGGCTTAAGCTTGGGTTTTTCCTTCTCCTGGAGAGACAGATGAAAAGCATCATGGAAAGAGTTTGCTGGCGATGCAGTCTGCTTTTTTACAGCGCTTTGAAATTCACAACAAAAGCTGGTGGGGTGTGTACAAAGTTACCGTATCAAGGTAAATATTCTGTCTCGCTACAAAGTCTACGGGGTCGTTTATTTCATTTTTTCCATAATTTTGCAAAATCAGATCTGGTTTTATAAAATAACCCACAGTCTACATTAATAGTTGTTTGTATGTGTGTATGTATATGTATAAAAATTGAAAACAAAACAATGCCACAGCCATGGAGTACATTTAAAGAATTCAAATGATTGAAAAAATAAATAACTACATAAATATAATGGCCAGCAAAGTTTACGTATGCCACTTACTCAGCTGTTACTGTGGGTTATTCTTCTTAGGGGTTGCTCTGGCAGAAATTGGGTTTCACCCACCTACATTTATCCACTATTCTGAGCTCAGAGAAACTTAATGTGCTCTATATTCTACATTTTTTTTTTGGTGCTATCATTTTCATGAATTTTAATGGCTTCCCTTTTACATTTCTTTCATTGTCCTGCATTATTCTACATGCAAATTATTTTACACCTATTTTGCCATGTATCTAATTTAATTATCAACTTATCTTTCATGCTTTTTATTTTATGTGCACTCATCTTTTTAATACACAATGAACAAGAACCATAAAATGGACTATTAACCTCTTGAATTTAGTTTCAGTGGCACACTTAAACATACACACACAGATCCTTGAGTGTTGTCATATTTAAAATTGACACTGGCTTAGATCTATACGTTTTTTGTTGTTGTTTGTTTTGTTTTGTTGTTGTTGTTGTTGTTGTTGTTTTTTTTGGGGGGGTTATGGGGTACTGGACTTTTTAAGTAATACCTATTATGGATCAATACTGTATACTGTTTCTTTATTGTACACGTTGAAAATCTGTGATAAAAAAGACCTTGAATTTTGGTAGAACACAAATTCCTACACAAATCTTGGTGCAGCGGGGGCTAGTGGGCGAGACATTGTTATACAGCCAACAGTGGTGACTTCAGGCAGAGAGATGGCTGCATCAGAGCCAAAGCTAAAAAGAAAATTATTGTGTCTGTGATCGTGAAAAATTGGCTGATACCAATTATCGTAAAAAATGCTGAATGTCAGACAATATTCGATAATCGGTCTATCCCTAGCATCTATCCTCAACTCATACCTCACTGCTTGCTGCCTTACCATTTCTACCTGCTATTGAAAATAAATTGCAATACATTCGGTACAGATGCATATCATACTGGTGCTTCAGGGGAAATGATGACTTTTCAGTTATACACTACAAAAGCAAAGTGAGGTCAGCCCACGTTTCTGTCTATGTTTAGTCCAGTATTTGTGAAACTGATGTGCCACTGCCTTGTGACAGATCTTGACTACCTAGTCAGACAAAGAGCCCCCAGGCTGAGCTTTTGCTGCTACAGCAACAGGTGACTCTTTCTCCACCTCCTCTAGCTGCTTACACCTCGCTGCCTCCCTTTGTTTTTGATAAATCTTCTTATATCCATAGTCGTAATATGTTGGGTACCATCAGATGCCAACAGTTACTCTGTTAACGGGTTCCCCCAGTTAAACAAAAATGTATCCTGTATGTGTTTATGATCTAGAATGTAACATTTAAGGATTTGTTATTTTTCTTATTTTGGCAACTGTGTGCATTCAAGACATCTTTACCTGTTGGGAAATCCTGCAAATACATGCCTTTTTATCTTGGCTACACAACTCCTTCTCAACCACAAAAACATTTTAACTCACATCTCCACTGTCACCCATAGTCAACATCTTAGACTGAAAGTCCATTACAAAACACTTGGCGTGCCGAATAAGTCTGCACTCCACCAAATCACTGTGTAAATAAGGCTGGGGTTGTGGTGACAGTTTTTCATCAAGACACGTCACATTTCAGTTACAGATCGGGGACACAATGAGTGGCAGAAAGGATGGAAATGGGAGCAAGAACAGAAGTAATACACACAACTTTGTGTGTGTGGTTGCTTACAGTAAAGAGGAGCTGTGACTTTGAGAAAAGGACAAGAAAATAGCCGCCTCTCTCCTACTGTGTTGCTTCTTAAGGGGAGTGTAAAACAATGGTAAAAGGCTGCTGTGCGGATTTATGTGTGTGTAAGATAGTGACACTTGAAAGAGGGAAATAGAGGGAGGGACCACATACAGGGACGGGGTGGGGGGGGACAATTTCCAAGGGCAGACACGCTGTGAGAGATGTGATGGACGCCTGCTGTAAGTACGTCAGACGCTTGTGTCTGTGTGTGCATGTGTGTGCGTGCGCATGTGCAAGTAAATCTTTCCTGGTGACAGAATCAGCACATGGGCTTTATGACCCTGCTCAGTGAGCTCGCCTCCTTCATCATCACCCCCACCCTCCAGCACACATTAATACACACACTGAACACATGTGCCTCATCTCTCCATGCTGTTTGTCTGTCTTTATCTTTTTGCCTTTGTTTCAAGCACAAACTATAACCTCCTTTCTGCAAGTTTACTTTTCTTAATGCCTAAACTGAATGAAATCAGTATCATGGACTCACTAGCATCCATGCAGGCTGATTTCATGACTAGCAAACGTTTTTAATACATTTCACATAGGCTACATTACGTGTCAGTGTCCTCATATTTGCCCTCTTGCTCAATTTCACGATCTATTTAAACTCAAATGTATTAACTAAGTCATGTTTTAGTTAATTAGAGCAGTCAATACTTAAAATGTGCACTACAAAGCATAATCTATATATATGGCAGTGTAGTTACCATGGAAACAATAGGGTTTAACCCAATAAAGCAAAGTCAGCACAGAGTCAATTACTCAGCACAGTCTTAACAGTGTGAGAATCACCATCCACCCCCCTTTGTGTTTCTGCTTTATCACCCTCTTTAGCTTTACCTACATCTTCCTCTACCTCTCACCTACTTTCTCTTCCCCTCCCCCTATCTCTGTTGTCATCACTCACTCTACTAGCATTTCTTTCTGACTTCTATCCTAATTGAGTTGTGTGTTGTCAGCCCAGCAGCCCTACTCAAAGCTCCCTTTCATGGCTTTGACCAGTGAGTGTATGTGTGAATGATGTGAGTGATGTACGTCCAGCAGTCACTCATGTCCACGTCCCTCTGTGGAGCACTCGTATATCAACCTCTGAGCCCGGCAAAAAAATAATAATAATGGAATGAGGAGAGCTTGGTTGGCAAAGAGCGACTGAATGAAAGAAAGAGGAAAGTGGGGAGAGATGGGGATATTAGTGACGAGGAGACAGCCAATTGACTGCATGCTATTTGGGGTATTCATGTTTCCCTCATTTCTTTATCGTTCTCTCTGCCATTGTAACCTTTCACATTCCATCTAAAAAAACATCCCTCTGCTCCTTTCAGAAATGTGTATGCTTTAAAATTGCAATGCCAATCACTTCTGCCCACGCTCTCCTCCGAACAACACTCTAAAACTCCTCTGCCTCTTTAATGTCTGAAAAGCAAAATAACCATATGCTGTCTGTAATATTCTTTTGTTAGTCTAATGTTATTCTAGTCATTATGAGCATTTCTATACTTCCCTATCTTCCACAAAAATGCAAGAATTATAAACAAGCTGAACAGTCTGCGATAGTCTCCTTTGAGCTTTTTTTCCTCCGATAAAACATCCACATAAAAGTTAAAATTATTTCTTGCTCATATAACCTTTGGAATGATCTGTGAGATTTGAGCCTGTAGATCTCCAGTAAACACTCTATATTCCCAACACTTTGTTAGTGTTATTTAAGGATTGAATGCTTCCCGATGTTTTGACGGTGGTTGAACCTAAACCTGAACTTCTTTAACAGTCCAATCCTGCTGACCTCACTCTTTCTAGAATCAAATTGTAATTGTCATGTTTTTTAATCAGATTTTAATGTCAGTTGACATCTTCCATATATTAGCCCAAAAGCAAACAGTGGTAACACATTATTTGATAATAAAACTATTTCCCTCTAGAAGAGTAATGTACTGAGGAAAATCAAAATATTGAGATGTACTAAAATGCATCATTTAACACCACATAAAAAATGCTAACTTGCTGGACAGGGTGTGCAAGATCTTAAACCCTCCACCACACAGGCATATCAACAGTCTTCTTCAAAACACGGACTTTGATGTTGGCTGTTTTATCAATATACGTATTAATCTTTGTGGAGAGACATATGAAATCAATGTGAGAATAAAAATTAAATATCAAAGGATGAATTTCTTGGAATCAGTCGAAAAAGGTATGAGGGATGCTTTTCTTTTCTGTTCAGTTGCAGTGAAGTCTTGTTGTCAGCCCTCTTTCCTTTCCTGTCTTAAGCCATTACATTTCTTTGCTTTGCTACCTCCTTCTTCCCCTTTGTTTTGCTTGAGACAATAACATTTGTGCTTATGTACATGTTTGAGAATGAGTCGACATGTGTGCAGACAGGTGTCCCTGCACACACAACGTGTCCCTTAAATGTACACTTCAAGGACACGCTTCATATTGGCTTCCAGCCAGTCTGACTTAAAGCTTCTCGTGCTCCACTGGATCCCTGCAACTGACTGATGTGTATAGGAATAAGAAGGACATGGACATCACACACACACACACACATACTGAGACAGAGAGAGGGAGATGAACAGCCTTGCTGAAACTCAATTGCTGCATGTCCACATTACATGAGTTGCTAGTGTGTGTTTGCGTCAGCAGAGCAGTCAGAGCTGAGTTGCTAGTTTAAAAGCTGACGTGGGGCTATGGCCAGATGGATGAAAATAAATTAGCTAAAACAGAGGTTAGGAGAAACCGAGCCTGTGAACAAAAATGTGGGTCATCACCAATACAAAGTTACACACTGACCAAAGGCTGTCCTTACTAAATTAATGAATCAATATGTAATTTTACTAAAAGGTGTTTCAGGTATTCAGGGTTATTTTCAATATCAAAATGCTAATGAAACAGATTATCAGGTGACCCCACTGCATCAGTATCTTCCGTGCTCAAACAGTACTGTTGGAACAACGGCATTAGTAAAAGCTGAAAACAAAGTGCTCATTAACTCAGAAAGCAGAAACAGCTAAGCTGAATTTGCGTAACATGCACACACTTACATAATACATCTGCCACTGAGTGATTAGCTATGTGCATTCTTATTAACAACTGTTCTTATGATAGTCCCTAGGTTTTTAATACAGCAGCCTATATTAGTTTTACATCACTTCTTGCCTAACAGTCTACGTTAAGGGCCTCATCTCTGACTATGCGCATTTTGGTTTTGTGGTTGTGATCATCAGATCCTCTGGAATAAACAATAAACAACTACAGGCTAATACAGAAGAAAGCTGGTTTGGTGGGAAGATTTTGAATTTCTAAATGCAGAAAACGCTGCCAAGTTCCCTTGTCCCTCATGTCCAGCCTCTGCTCGCTTCTCCCAAGCCATGTTGACCTCTCCATTTTCCCAGACCTGCCATTCTTCATCCACCCACCAGACCTTTTTTTTCTTGTTTCACCCACCTGCTCTCACACACCTGACCCCTTGTAAGTAAAATCTAACTCCAAGTAAAATCCAGAGGCATGTAGGATAAGCAAGGTGAGTTTAGGTTTGCAACAGTGGTTCAACCTCTCACCAGACATTATCGCCATGGTAACTAATGCAACACATCTAATCTTCACCAGGGCATGGTATGTTCAAGATTAGAGATCAACACATATAAAAGCCAAGCTTATCATCTCATAAATTCCCTTGCAAAATGGTATAACCATTCATAGAGGTTTCCATGCAGTTACGTGCACTGATTTGAGATGTATAAGAGCAAGTGTTCACATCCCAGTAGCTACCAACCCCTTTGGCTTTTGCTGACAATTCTTTATGTGAGCCACCCTAATTACTGCAGAGGGTCAGCTCCTCAGCAGGAGTGTACTCCTGTGTTGAAGTCTGTACTCCTACCTTCTTCATTTTATTATTTCCTCTTGGTTGCAGTCAAAGCCATTTCGTTTCTTGCTTGTATACTGGTAAAATTATTACAATGAGAGACTGATGTAACCACACAGGTTTCCCCAATTCCGGTCCTCGAGGGTCACTGCCTTGCATGTTGTAGAAGTTTCCTGCTACAACACACCTGATTCAAATGAGTGGCTCGTCATCAAGCTCTGCAGTGGCCTGATAACGAGCCACTCATTTGAATCAGGTGTGTTGTAGCAGGAAACTTGGCAGTGGCCCTCGAGGACCGGAACTGGGGAACTCTGCAGAACCTTGTACATGTTGTCTTTAGTAATTTTACTTATTAAACACCTGCTGAGAAACCAAGTGAAGTTAGCAACACCATAGTGACCATGTGCATCAGCTGGAGGTCAATATGACAAACTAAACTATGGCAAAGTCAGACTTTATCCAGGCCTCTGTCTAATCTGAGCAGTGCTGTGCAACCACATTTCATCCTTCAACCACTGGCTGTCAAGGTGGGACTCAGGAGATGATGTGGGTTTTGTAGATAATTGGTGGACTTTCTGAGGTAGATCCTGGTCTGATAAATAGAGACAGCATATTGAGCAGCTCACATGTCTAGAAATCTATTCGAAAGACAGAATCATGAAAACCCACGGAAACATTGATAAACATCTCTCACAAATTATTTTCATTACTTAATTGACAAATTGTCAACAGAAGAGGAGTTCTATATAACAACCTGATAAAAGTTAATACAACCACTATAAAAGAAACAAAAAATAAGACCAGACACTCAATTAAATGTTATGCTATAATATTCCATCATGCGTGTCAAAATACTTGTTAGTCAATGATCCATTTTGACTTGTTGAAACTTATTACAGCAAGAAGAATATCTAAATACATATAATACAACACCACTTCTCATTAATTTAAAAAAAAACCTCAAAAGGGCAAGGCGGAGGGGTCTAAGTGATTTTTCATTCTAGCTTATTAATTAGCCCTAAACTCGGTGATTACTCATCTGAAGGACCTATTCTTTATATCTTTCCCACCCAAGCTGGAAAACACAAAAAGAGTCCTACCCAGTAACCGTGTCACACCTGCCCCTTAGTTCTCTGACATTTTAAACTGAGCAAGCAATTAATAGGGATTAAGTCATATACAGTAGTAGGCTATTTCAACATTCATATACATGTAGAGGTTGGTAACAAAAGCTTCAATTCTTCATCAAGTGGCTCTCAACATATCCACTCAATGTTTTAATCACGCCCTAAATCTTGTTCTGACATAGAAAATGAACATTTAACATTTCCTCTAAACTCTCTTTTGTCTAACCATCTTCATTACAGTTTTTCTCAATTGTTTTCACACAATTACTGGTACTTGAGACACAATGGCCTCAACATCTAACTAATGCACCAACCCCCTGAACCAAGTCTGCTAAACTACAAGCACAATTCCTGCTTTACACTCAAATTGCAGTTGTGTAACACACTTTTTTCAAAACGCTACACACAATTCTCTGCATTTGGCAGTAACAGTAACACACTGTTATTCAAAATTCTGAAGTTAGTTTCCCTACTATGCACACTGACTCATCACATGGGTAAACACTTGTCACACAGTTTTACAATGAGCAATCAGAGCTTTGGCACAAAAAAGGGCAACAGGCAGTGATGGACTGGAACCAAACAGAGAGAGGCCACACAACACAGACACACACACCCATATATACTATAGGTATAGCAATGATCATAATGATGATGAGAAAAGAAAATGCATTGATCACCAAAATTGCATGTTGATGGAAAGATTCAAACCTAGACTAGAACAAAGTTTTTGACTACAAAGAGTGCTGCTCCCACTGGGTGAGCTACATGTTACTGTAGTCTCATCCCATGTCTGTAGTTACTGTAAAAGAAGAAGAAAAAAAAAGCCTTCAGTCATTGTGATGAATGGAGTAGAAGTGTTTTCCATTCATCATAGTGTTTTACACTGAGCACATCAGTGTTCAGCTGGTTCTTATAAATGTCTAGTCATATGGTTTGTGTGTCATTTGAGACTAAAAGAGCATTTTGAGAAGAAATAACATTGTTTTCTGAGTTCTGAGAGTATGAGGCATGCTTTCAGAAAATGTGTGTAAACAATCGGAAAAAACTGTAACATTTCAGTTCACACAGCATTGTCTGTGTGCGTGTGGTGTGTGTGTGTGTGTTGTGGTGTAATCTTTAATCAAATTTCAAATCAACAATTCTCTTGACATTTGGTCCACTGCCATGTGTGGAGGACAGCGATCTCAACTTTACACCCACTCAAGTTGATGAACTTGTTGACTATGCTCCAGCCTCTCTGTGTGCAACACTCAATATTGTTGCCACTCTGAAAATGACGCTATTGAGGGGAGAATAGCTCCCTGGTACAAGTCATACACACATGCTACAAAGCAGATGTCATGAGAGCTGGAAAGTCAGGGTGTAAGGTAAGATCTAAGCATACTATGGCATATGGTCAAAAGCTGCAGCAGATCTTTCATTTTGAATGTTAAAATGCTGCTATCCAGATCACTATCAGCTGCTGAAAATTGGCAGCTAGCCTGCTACAGCTAGTAATGACCGTCCTTGATCTACCCTGCAGCCTCAGTGAGATTGTAGATGGGTCTACAGTATAATCCCACCCATGATAGTTGGGGCTAGCTAGTCAGCAGCAAATCAAAACACTTACAAAAGCCATCTCATAAATGAATGCAAAACAAAAAGAGACACAGGACAGAGAGCATAGTGGGTAAAAAAAAAAAAAAAAAGCACTGAGCAGACCGCCACCAAAAAACTCATTTAGCATGACAACACCATGCAAATCAGAAAAAAATACAAAAGGCAGATTGTGATTAAACTTGTAAATTGAGATTCTTGACAAAAAGATTGAAGAAGAGAAGAGCCATCCTCGAAAGGAGGAGGAGTTCAAATCTAAAGGGCTCAGGAAGACCTATTAACACACAAAATAAAGCCTACAGAAATAGTGACAGACTTCCTAATATCCATCATAAGTACATGATGGAAAAACCACCACAGCTTTCTGTTCAGCATGGTAGCCAGGCTGCCAGACAGTCGTAGCTCTAGCTGTCCATTCCTCTAAGCTTTAACAACTCACTTCAACTTCTTCACACAGAAAAATGTGACCATTTAAGAAAAAATGAAAAACCTCGTCTCAACGGGTTCTTTATCTACATCAATGATTTGTCTCCTTAGCTCTATTCAGCTAGGCAGTTCAAAAGTGTGCTGTATTACCTTTCATCAACAATTCTGATATGTGGTGCTGATATTATTGTACTTTATGCTACACATCTCAAAAATACATATTGATAATAGGTCATTTGGATGGTTTCACCTTGGCCGTCAGTGCTACAGTCAGAAAGATGTGTCCACTCAGGCGCTCTCAATTTCTCCCGCTTTAAGACTCCCAGTCTGCCACTGGATGCCACCGCCGCGACGTTCCGCATTTGCATAAAGTTGAACTTCTCTCAACTTCTAATTTGCTCCCGACGCCCCTCAACGCCAGTCTCCATTGAAAATGAATGACTTCTGGCCGCCGAAGCGCTCCCGACGCTTTTGGTGTGAACGCACAGTTAGACTAACCATTTTACACATAAAAAGTGTCCCAAGTGTGTCTAACCCATCTCAACAAAAAGAAAAACAGTCCCTGAGACCATGCTATTTGTTACCTCTAAAGTGGATTCATGTAATCCTTTATCATCAGAATGTCCCAAAGAACTCAGTGAAAAGACTCCAGCTGAGTGTTGCAGTGTGATTACCGAGAGGAACTAGGGGAAAAGAAGATCATATATCTCCTGTGTTGGCTTCTCTGCAGTGGCTCCCTATAAAATCCACAATAGAATTCAAAAATCCTCCTCCTCACCTTGAAAGCCATTAATGGTCAGGCACCATTGTATCTTAAGTAGCTCATAGTACTCTATTATCCCAACAGAAGGAACCACGAGTATAGGCTGCATTTTTAAAGAGTAGAATGAGAGGCAGAGTCTTCAGCTGTCAGACTACTGTCATGTGAGACCAGCTCCCAGTCTGGGTTTGAAAGGCAGACAGCCACTCTACATTTGAAATTAGGCTTAAGTCATCCCCCTTGTTGTTGTTAGGATTGTCCCAGGTGAGCCCTAAAGCTGTCCTCATAGTTATGCTCTAGGTCCAGAATACCTGTGGTATTTACATTATGCACAGAGCTCTGTGTTGCCACTAAAGCAACAGGTGACTCATGCCCCACCTCCTCTAGCTGCATTTACATCTCACAGTGTCCTTCATTTTGGATTTTGAAAAATCTGATCCCCGCCTTGTCTTCCTGACAGGACTGAACTACTGTAAGGCTTCAACAGATTAAGATAATAAACTGTTGAAAACTCATCAAGACCGCAACAACTTCACTCTCAAATTTGCACAGTGCCGGTGCCTACACCATCATTGCCACAGGCTACAGTAGTAGCCTGCTATATCATTTATCAAATGTACTTGATATTATAGGACATTACCATGTGCAGTACTGTAAGAGTCAATAATCAATCAATAGGTGACATGAAAGTGTTTGTGTGTTTGTTTAACAATATATTTTGCTAACCTCACTGCAGGCTTTACCTGGGCAATCTTCCAGAAATTGTGTTTAGTTCACTTTCATCTACGTCTGCTCAATGAGCTGGAAAACAATATGCCCTCAACAGATATACAACACACACATACACACTCAAACTCTCTCTCTCTCCCCCTCTACTGTACATAAATACCCCTGCTTCTAAAAACAACAAACAGATCCCTCTTTCTCAGCATGCAGTATTGACCTGTGCCTGCTGTTACCGTGGTGATATGATTTATTAATTAGGCTGGTGTTTGATTGGCTTGTTAAAGGACAAACTTAATGAGGTACTTGTAGATGAGAGAGCTAGAAGTGATTTATCATTGATGCCAATCACCCCCTCACCCAAAAACACACAGATGAGAAACTCACAAGTGCCTACAGACACACACTTGTACACACACAAAGTCACGCATGCAACAATGATTTAACATTCTGCTACAACACTGTTGACCCTGAACACGCCCAAGTTGTTCCTGTTTGAGCTGTGAGGTCACAGCATTTCCCCTAGGTGTGTTTCTACAACACAATCTGGCTGAGCTAGGCCAACAGTTTAGCAATAATTAAACAGCAACCTCCCGGCTGGAGAAGACACTGATGTGTATTGTACTGTAGGAGCAACAGTGAATGAAAAAATAGAACTGTTCTCAGCTCAGTTAAAATAGGCTACAATTTTCTCAGCAAATGAAGTACCAGTAAGATCTCTCAATTTCGAGGCATGTGCTTTTACATGTAGTGAGCATTGCTGATTGCAGCAATCCATTGTAGGCAACCTCAATTTGCAATTTCACAAAATAAAATCAAGCATAAACACATTCCCCGCATCCCACTATCTTTTACTTAATCGTCACATATACACAGAAAACTATATTGTATCTCTAACATAAGAACAACATACACAAAGTGATACACAAACAATGTGAAAACTCTTCTTGGCCTTTGAGTATCAAAAAAATATATAGAAGATGCTGATTTGCGACAAAGTTGACTGTTGAATCTTTATGTTTGTTTGTTTTTTGTCTGGGGGTTGGGCTTTTTCCTCTCTTCTGTTTCTCTAGTGGCCGTGTTGGGATTTGGCAAAAATAAAAAAACAAAATAAAATAACCTCTGACATGGTTTTGTTCTCTCTCTGCCTCTCGCTGTGGGAATGTGTGAATGTGTTTTTGGGTGTA
The DNA here is from genome assembly GCA_030347415.2 of Decapterus maruadsi. Classification (NCBI taxonomy): domain Eukaryota; kingdom Metazoa; phylum Chordata; class Actinopteri; order Carangiformes; family Carangidae; genus Decapterus; species Decapterus maruadsi. The sequence goes on along the minus strand of CM064901.1, from coordinate 24,132,852 downwards.
GGCGAGTGTGAATAGATGCACAGCATCAGCGTGTGGGGGTGCACAAATCAATGTGTGACCGTGTGGATTTGTGAATTGTATGTGTGCATGTGTTTCAGTTCATTTTATGTGCGGTATATGCGTGTCTCCCTTGGTGCTGTATGTGTGAATTTGGTGGAGCGCACATCTGTGTGAGCATGAGCATTATTCCTAGTAGGGCTTATTGTCACTTCTTTAAATTAAACCTATCTCCAACCAAGAAGAGAAATTGAAGGAGAAGGGCGAGGATAAAAAGCAAGGAAGAAAGAGGTGAGGAGAAAAGAGGAATAGAGGAAAGAGGGGGGTACGAAAAATACAAATAAGGGCAGAATGTGCGTGGAAGATGGGGGTAAACTGAAAGGGAGAAAAGAAAGAGGGATGGAGATGATAGAGGGGCAAGGAATGAAGGAAAGTGGAATGGAGACTGCCACAGGAGAGGACAAGGACAAGACAGAGGGATACAAGACACAAGGTGAGACAGGCTTGGGCAATATAAGAAGAAATAGAAGAGACAGAAGAGAAAACAAAATATGGAATGAGGATTGAAAACCAGACTAGGAAATGAACGATGAGTTCTAACTTCAGTCCTACTCCAGCACATGTGTGTGTTTGTGTGTGTGAGTGGATGTGCGTGCGTTAGCCATGTGATCTAAGGTCTTCAGTGTCACTGACTGCCTGTGCTGTGATAGCAACCCATTCATCATCTGAGCATCTGGTGCCCTTGTAACAACACATGCACACACAAACACAAACATACTGGATTTGTTGTTGTTGCTTCTTCACTAGCTTTGTGCCCTCCATTCCTCCAACCTTTCTTGCTATATTTTTCTTTTCTATTCAATTTTCACTGCCTACATCTCTCATTTAAAAACTCCTCATTCTGTTTCTGTATCATTCATGGCACATCTGTAGACTTCATTTCTAGGAATGGACCGCTTGATTTCGTAGGATACACAATATGTGTATTAAAAATAACTGTGTTGACAAAAATGTCCATAAGAAAACCCAAGGTGCCTGTCATTGAAGAAGATATTGAGCACAAAAGAAAAGAAAAGAGAGGAATATCTGAAACGCTGCTGAGAGGAGATTCTTATACAGATGGTTTAAATGAAGACAACAAATCCCTTCTTCTCTGACAGAAAGGACTGGTAAGAACAGTAAATCCCAAGTGGGAGCATCTTGTGACAGAAAGAAAAGTAATCAGTGTCTTGAGGGAGAAGTTAAAAGTATGGAGCCACAGATGGAAATCAGAGAAGTCCATCCATCTATTACCCATTATCCTTATAGAGTTTCAGAGAGACTGGAGCAATCCCAGCTCACTCTGTCTGGACAAGGGCAGACCAACCCCTGCACAGGTCACCAGCCCTTCAGAGTCCCGACATACACACAATCACCCGCATTCACAATTATGGATCTAATCAGTGTGTCACCATGTAAGGGGCATAGGTCACTACCTGAAACCAACACCTACTGAAGAGGAAAGCCGTCTGAGGTGTGATATCAAACAGAGAGCTGGTATTACATGAAAAAAGCAGAGGGGTTTTGAGGTGGAAAAGTGTGAAGAATCTGACCTCAATGAATGAGAAGCTGAAGCTCACTGTGAAAGGAAGCTCCACTGGGTCTGCACCTTAAGCTTTACTGAGTTACTTGATGAAAGTAACAAGCTTGGAACCAGTGTTAACTCCCAGGATTGCATGGGAGCACAACTGCATGCAACCCTCACCCAAATTTCACTGGGAGGGCCTTGAAAATGAAAACCTTTTACTCTGGTGTCCAGGACTTAAATGCTACAATACCACAGTCAAGACTAAAATAACCAGGTAAAAATGATAGCTGAAATACTATACGCTGAGAAACACTGTATTCACATGATCATACTTTACAGTGACCTCCACTCAAGCCAGCTTTTCTCTATGTGTTAAATGTGTAATGATGAAGCTTTTGTGCATCAGTAACAACAATGCCGTGTGAGAGACATCAATAAAAAGTAGATTTCCCCCTGTGTGTTAGCCACTCAAGCCTCAACACTGGTAAACACTGCAAACACTAGAGATGATCTGTATCTTTATCTGTATCACAAGTTGCTATTGTTTATTAGAAAACTATTCACAGAACAGCCTCAGAATTGAGCTTCAGATCAATGTTTTTGATAAATATTCTGCATCAATGAATACAACACATACAGTACAGTCGGCAATTATGAAGTAACTGATCAAATAGTCCTTGGTTGTTTTTTCAGATCTTCATTTACTTTAAAGGTCCAGTGTGTAAGGGCTAAACATGTGATGTCTAGCGTTCAGATTCTAGTTGGCAGCGCTCACTCGCTCGCGCTCACGGTGCCTTCAGAGGCCAAAAAACATTTTTACCAGGACTGGGATGACTGGGAGTATTTCAGGAGCATGGAGTGATGAGGTGAAGATCTTAACCATTTAACAATATGTCTGCTGTTTCCTACTCCTTCTTCTTCATTGGTTTACTGTATTTATGCACACCAAACTCGCAAAATGTGCTCTCTAAACTCTCTAAAGCAAGACCCTTGCTATATGTATATAAAGAATATTTATAAGCAGGGTTCAAAATTAGCGGTCAACAATTGCTAGTGGCGACCAACTCTGATGCTTTGGCGAGTAAAGGAAGCCGACTGACCGGCCACTCTGGCGAGTGAAAAAAATCCAACTACTTAGTTGTTGTTACTGTTCCTCCCGCCCCAGCTGTGAAGCTTGGGTTGTGAGCCGGTGTCATGCAGATCTTAAAGCTCACAACATGCCGTACTATAGCATTGATTTGTGACCGATTACAATGCTCGCGGCACATGTGTGTATCATGTTTAACAGCAAAAAAAGATCGCTCCATTAAAAAGAAAAAAAATTGCCGTCCTACACATGTGCATTGCGATATCTGATAAATGCCACATGCATTGTGCTCTGTCTCAGCTGATCGCGCTCATATATTATATGGAACTTTTCTTATTGAAAGTGCAGCCAAACACCAGACTGAAGAGAGCGCAACAGTACACCTCTTCTGACAGCTCCTCTGTGGAGCTGCAGGAGACCTGCGACATATTTTATTTTTTTTATTTTTTTTGCAGTGCCGTTCTTACAGGTGATTCATATCTATGTCCGTGTAGCTACATTTATTGTCTGATCTTCCTTCATGAGGACTGCAGTGCACAGTGTCAGTCCTCCTGTGTAAGTTTTAGCTACTAAATATGACATGTTGACACGCCCCCATGAGTTGATGACATAAGGAGCTAATAAAAAATAAAAATTAAATTACTGATAGTATTGTTCGGTCAAGTTCTTTTTATAGGTTAACGGTTAAACGGTTAACCATGTGCATCCCTAAAATAAACCTTTAAGGAAAAAAATGACTTATCTATTCAACACAAAAATATGCTAATATTGCTATGATATGTATTAAAAATGCTTATGAGTTCATTATAATGGCCCCCACATACTCGGGCGTACATGTGTCCGCGGACGTCCGCGCATACTCAAGGCGTACTGGAGGCGTACTCAAAGCGTACCCAAAGCGGACGTCCGCCCACCCTAAGCTCAATATTTATGACCGCGCGTACTCCGCGTAATCTTCATATCGACCTGTTTTTATTGTGACACCGTACGCCCGACTATGAAAGCTCAAATGTCTGCGGCCAGTTCGCACCGAGTCCGCGCTGCTCACAGTACGCGCTCAGAACGCTTGAGTATGTGGGGGCCTTAACAGTTCAACACATTGACAAATATACAATACACAATGAAAAATATACAAAACTGCTTTTTCGGCCAGAAAAAAATATTTCTGGCCAGTAGATTTTTGAAGCTCACTAGCCAGGCCAGTGAGCAAAAAAGTTAAGTTTGAACCCTGTTTATAAGGCTACGAAAAGCAAATACATTTTATTTTATAGCAATTATACACTTGGGTTTAATTGGGTTCAATTAACTGGTTTTGAGGAGAGACGCCACGTGAGCTGTCAAACCTCTGTACGCGGTACAGCTGCAGAGACCTGTGTGTAAGGGAGGGAGGCTGTGTGTGACTGGCCTATCTCCAGAACATGGACGCAGTCAGCTACCCAATGAGGATTTTCATTCATCACGAGCATGACTTGTATTAGTCATATAACACTCATACTCGTCAAAAGTGCATTATCCGTACCGGATAGACTACTCATTTCAGCCGAGAATCTGGCTCAAACCAAGAAAACACTGTGAGGCATTCTTAATTACTCAAAGATCATTACCTTTTAATTAGAAATTGGGTCATTTTCCACATTTTAAGGCGAGAAAAACACTGTGTAAAAACACTGAGGTGAACTCGTGAACCTGATGAAGCAGCCTCACAAAACATTCCTCATTCCTACCAGTGTTTTTACTCTCATTATAAAATATTCCTGAAATTAATAATTGAAATGCAATGGTCTATGTAATTAAGGATGCACCATCACTGCAATTTTAAAGACACCAGAGTAACACTGGTGGAATTGGGGTGATTACACATTCCCAGTGAAAATGTGGTTGAAGATAACGTGCTCTGTGCCCTCACAGTAACCAATTCTTATCTGAACAAATATGTAAACACAATTTACAGTATACTTATTAGCAGCTCAACTAGCCAAATAGTTTTGCCCACAGTCACAATATTGTTTTTTTCCAAATTGGATAAATGTGTACAATAATAAATACAGGAAATAGCAAAAGTATTTTATAGACCAAAACATTTACTGTAGAAACACTCCAATTTTTCTGCTCTCTTCTGCTGCTGAAAATGTTGATGCTTTTGAGCAGAACTGATGTCATTAAATATGACTGATTTGTTTCATGAAGAGTTAGTGATTCATGGTTAGTTACACAATGATACAGTTCAGAAGAGAGTAAAAATGTTTCACAGAATATTACGATTAAGCTGTATTACATTACAAGAGTTAGGACAAGACAATCAATTTAAATATTTCCTTTTTTCTTGGCAGAAAAGTTTTGAGCCCCTGAACTTTTTGATATAGTGCAACTCTGCATAATCTGTCATGATAAAGCAGAAACATGTATGGGAAGATACAAAGTTGGCAGAAACAGATAACATTGTTGTGAGTCCTTCTGGAGATTGAATTCTGACTTAGAAAATTGGACAATTTCACCCTAGAATATTATTTATTTGTAACATTCTTACAAAGAGCTCTGCCATTTACTACAAAGTGTTCAGGAAATGCCATCTTCAAGCATAGATTTTGCGCATATACTGTAGGCTAACGGCCTATAACTCACTTCAGATAGTCTTTCTGCTACATTATAAGTTTACATTTTCCAATTATATTTGCTGTATTGCATCTGTGTTTCTTTTTACGTTATTTAAACAAATGAATGCACATTCTTACTGTATTTCCATAACAGCATTCTTTTGTAATGATAAGAAAATGGGAGCCAAACATGAGAGTTTGACAAAAAAAAAAACCTTAAACCCTAAGTTGGGTACACATCTAACACAGATATACATACTGTATGTGAACGCACACAAACACACACAGAATTGATTGAGCGTTGAGAGGGCTACTGGCACAACACCAGAGACAAAAACAGACCAATGGAGGGGCCGAGGGGAGAAGCAGAGATTTGCAGTCTTTAGACGGGACATTTATCAAACAACTTACAAACACACAAACCCACACACAACCAAATACATACACAGATGCTGTCCATATTACGAGAATGGTGGAGGACAGTTAATTAGTATGTAGACAAACAGAAAGAGAAATGCAAGTTGGACAATAAAGCCGCAACACGAAGGAACTAATGTCCAACTAAAGTTACAAACAGCTAAGTTAACATTTTGGAAGGAGGACAGCATCTTCTAAGACACCATGCTTCTAGGGTTCAGGTTGTTTGACTGACAGCTAAGAGGCACTGAGACATAACATACACAGACTTGCACTAGTAACTGTAGTTCACAAGACAAGGGCCAGACAGCCCAATGCTAGCATCACAATAGGGATACAACAGCATTTTACATTTAAACTATCCTATGTTGACATTTGCATTCACACTGAGCTCTGCACTGCAGTGTACGTAGTATATTCTTTATCTGAATTGTTTGTATAAATTATGTGCTAGTAGGATTACATGTGTGTTATGATTACATGTCTATTAAATATGGTGGCCAATGCCAGTAGACATGTCTACATAACACATATTCTCTGTGAGGACTTGTTTACTTTTCTTATGCATAGAGGCTAAAAAACAGCAGTCAAGTTATTGGTTTAATTAACATGGGTGAAAAGACTGTAATGAAAATTATTTCCCTCTGCCGGTCTCTGAGATCACTGGTCGTGAACTAATTCTGATGCGTGTCTGAGCATGAGGCAATAGCAAACATTATGCTTTCAGTGTATGAATCTCCATCAGTCACTGTTGACAGAACAGTCTCGGGCTGGTAATTTAAGTCTTTCATCCATGTTCTTATTGTCCTGGAAGACGAGATTTCATAATCCCTGATATTAATAAACATGCTCACACATGCTCACAAAAAGGTTCTGCCTAAAAAAACATGCTGAAAGTGAGATTTTACACCAGGCTTAAATGTGCAGTATTCTTAAACTAAAAATATACAAACGACCACCGGCTTGTGTTGCTATCGCTGGAGACCAGCTTTGCTTGGAGACACCTGACTAAACAGAAATACCCTCGTATAATTACTCACAAAAAAGCTTTCTTGGCAGTGAATAACAAAGATAATGTCCAGTCCCACTGCTCAAGTGCCCTGCTCCACATAAACATTGTAATTAATGAGGCTAAACGTGGTGCCATTGTCTTTCAAGGCATTCTGCCAATTCGAGAAAATAAATAAATAATAAATATATATGTATACATACAAACACCCTTTCTCTTTAAATGAATTATTAGGTTGAAAAAATAGCTGTTTTCAAAACAAACTGCCAAGCTGGAGGACAATGTCTGCCAATTAAAGCTGGTCTCTCTAGTCTGATTCAAGCATGGCAGGGGGATGGCTGCACTGCACGAGATGGATATTTCCGACGTAACAAGCACTGTTTTCAAAGATGTGAGAATGTAAAATCAGGACAGGAGGAGGTACATACACTGACTCTTATACACACACCACACAGGTATTTCAATAGTTGTTAACATAAAGCTTTACCTATAGCTTCTAAGCTAACCCTAGCCTGATCCTTCGTTCAACTGGGGCTTGACCCCCCCCCAAAAAAAGCTCCTAGAAGCCGTGTGCACCATTGTGTCCTCACAAAGGCAAAATGTCCTCATAATGATGGTTTCACATTAATTTGTTCAAATACACATGTACACACACAGAGTCCAATGTTCCAGCTCATTTCAGCACGACATCATCTGACAACAAAAAAGCTTCTGAAGTGTCTGGTCTCACACTGTTTTCACAGCTATGGAAAACAAAATCAAAAAGCCAATTTTCTTGCAACTCCGGCCCAAAAGACAAAGTTCTCTCTGCGTGTGAGAGAGAAAAAGAGGCAGCCAGTCCATAATCAAAGCAATGACCTCTTACCAGGTCAGAGGAGATATGCATGCTCCATCAGCTCTAATTTGTCCCCCTATGTTTCCTTTTTTTTGCATTTGTACACAATTTGGCTCCCATAATTTCATGACTGCTATTATCCAAAGACATTTCACAAGTGTCTATTTTCAGCAAGGGTGGCTCCAGTAGGGCCTGCAACCTCAACCCTGCCCGTGCAGTGCCATTAAAGCTACATTGCTTTCTGTGCCGGGTAGCCTATACTGGTTTGCCAGTGCGGTTCTTTTTTTTGATCCCCCGATGCAATTTTTCTGTCTTTCTTTGCCTCCAATTCAGCCGCTTCACATCTTGCTCAGAAGATTCATTCTCTACGTATCATTATTTCAATTTTTTTGCCAAGCCTATCTATAACCACGTCAGCTCAGGGGTCAAGATTATTTGAAAGTAATGTCAGACTCCTTTCAGCCGTTTGTTAAATATAAAGTCTTGTGGTGGCCAGGCACATATAATATACTGTATTCTACGTTTGTCTGGTTCAGTGGGGGGGGGGGGGGGGGGGCTTTTACCATGTTACAATTCTATCTCAGGAATGTAACCTACATCAATAAATGCATGTCTTCAGGACCTACAACTTTCTGTCACCTTGACATATTTCAATTTGATAGTGATGTCAGAATGTTTCCCATGTTGAGTCAGAGGCATGCACCTCATTGTTCACCTTTATGGCAGATAGCTGGTTTGGTGCAATGGATCAGTGCAAAGCAGCTTCAATGCTTATCAGAATCTCATATTGTACAAAGCAGTAGAAATAGAGTGAATTGAGCTAAGGCAAAACACTTCTGCTCTATATACTGGAAATTTCAAAATGTACTAATGCATCCCTTCTGGGGCACAGATAAAAGAGAGATACATGACTAATGCTTAAGAAATTACCCTGAAGTTCCCCTGCAGTGAAATCTGAGCTTTGAAGGTTAAATGTAATTGTGGTAACAAAATACTGTGTTAACTGTTTTTCAGTGGTCTTAGGTTATTGTATGAATCAATCATTTTAATGTTGGTAGTTTTGGAAAAGTAAAATGTCAGCAGAGAGCTACATATTCTCCTGCCTGCAAGTGCAGCCTCCTGCTGTGACCGCCTCAGTCAGTTTATAAACAAATTTGTTTTTGGTGAAAATAAATGCTTTCTGTGTTTGTGTGCAATAAATAATTTGTATACCAATTTGTTGCTAGTAATTTGTATGCCACAGACACCATATTCTGTAGTATATAAGATATACATAATTTATTGTAAAGTGAGATTGCAAACTACAATGTGGATAGTTTGGAAGGTAATTTCAAACACTGACATTTTCATATTTCTTTCTTTAGTCAACAAAATACAATCTTACCACACAGTCAGCAAAACAATGTAATAAGCCCTCCAGTGTCCCATTTCATTCAAGGAAGATTTAAAACAGAATAGATTCACATCATCTGTCTTTGTCAATTCTCTGTTGCATACTTCAAGTCCTAATATCTTAAGGCAACTTGTGAGGTATGCACACAAAGTTGCTGTAGGTATATGAACTATCATTTTAAAAATACCAAATGCTACTATGCTTTTGTTATTTCAGTGTTGACACAGACTTTAAGAAAAGAATCTGGCACTGCTAAATAGAAATATGATCTTAGATTCATTTGCCCCCTCTCTGTTGTCAGCCTTTCCTCTTCTCATCTCCCATTAGAAAAAAAAAGCCCATAGCTTGGCACAGAGGAGATGAGGTGGGGCTGCAGGGGTCGCAGCTGGTGCCCTGGATGAGGACCTGGCACAAGGCATAAAAAAGCAGAGAAAAAAGGAGACTGAGAAAGGAAAATAGGAGATGGACAGATGGAGGGCAAAATGAAATAGAGGGCTAGGGGGAGGGAGAGAAAAGGATAATGATGATGAGACTACAACTGGGCAGAATAGAGCTACTGGCTGATAGAAGTGAGACTGATTGGGCTCAGAGTTATGGAGGGTGCAAAGCAGGAGAGAAAGAGAGATGGTTAAAGGCAATGGCCAGCAGATGGGTGCACCCCAGTTTCTCTCTGCTGACCACTCCTTTGTCATCAAAGAGGGACTTTTAGTAACAGATTAGGGGTAGAGATGGGCAGAGTAATGGGGCATGAGTCTTGCACGCTTCTGTTATTTCCCCTTCTTTCAGATTTTGTAATAAGCATCTGTCAATATTCCTCTTGCCCATCATTCTTTGTTCATTCTTGCAATGTGGCACTTTTCCTCCAGTGAGACTCTTGTCTTTGTCCCATTAAAGTGTCATTACTTCAGTCTGCATTAAATTATTTTGTCAAGTTGGGGCAGCATCCAAAGTTGTTAAGGCAACACTATTAGATCACGACCATCTTGGCAAACATGTATGCAATTGCCCACTTGTGCCCAGGGTTGTGGTATTGGTGATCTGGTGAAGTCATTAGCTCTGTTTTGCTGTTTGCTGTTGGGCAGGAACAATTAGTTCATCTTAGACTTCGTGGTGATGGGTGTGAAAGGCTGGGATGGTCACAAATAAAACAAAGACACACAATAGCACACACTCGTCTCAGATACACCTCATTGGCAGTCAGCCCAGACATCTGTCTTTCAGTGGTCAAAATGTGCCAGACTGGACCAGTTCAGCCAAGCTCAGGGTCAGCAACATACAATACATCACAAACCTCTGTGTATGTGTGTGTGCATGCGCTCTGTCAGCCCTCACTCTCCCTCCATCTGTCTTTCCCAGACGCTGTCTTCTTCTTCCTGTATCTCCGACTACAAATGCAGCCGAGCTCAGGGTCAGCTGTATGCTCTAGATCACATCTTTTCTTCTCTTCTGTCTCTCCGACTCACTCCCCTTCTCCCCTCTTTATTTTTCTCGTTATGCGCTAGCGTGCCCTTCACTTTGCAATGTATTTCGTGCCTTCTTGTTCCTTTTTTTCACTCTACCTGTCCTGGCTTCCCTCTCTCCTTCTCTTGATTCACTCCGTCTCTCTTTCTCCTTCTGTTCTGTCTACTCGCCAGCAGAGCCCCAGGGTTAAAACATGCTGGCATCCACTAGTCTGGCAGGTGTGTGTGCGTGCGTGTGGTGGTGCTTCATTACACAGTCGACAGCTGTAGTGTATGTGTGTGCAATGTTTTTGTCAGTTTCATACAAATGTCACAAAACATATGAAAGATGCCAATTAAACAGCTGTAGGCTTTCTGCAAGGGAGTGCGTGTGTGTGTGAGTGTGTGTTATATTGATTCTTAAGCAGTCTGCCAGAGGTATCGAGGAACATTTTCATGTTTGAGCCCGCATTGTGTTTGTATCACATACATGGGTATACCCATGCACTTGAAGGGGAGATGATGCAAACTTCTGTCAGTTGTTTTGTTTGCATTTCACTCACCAGTTTAAAGGTAGTGTCTCGGGCTAGACAATAAAATGATAACAATATTGCAAAATGACTTTTCCTCAATAGAAATATGATACATTTCATTCTTGTCAGACAATAAATGTGAGTCTCGGCTCTGAGTCGGAAGTCGCAAAGTTCTATTTTTAGATAATCAGCTGATAACGTGGAAAACCAATAAAAAATAAAAAATTGAAAGTGCTAATTTCAAAGAAATGACATTCAAAAACAATCTCATTGTCCAGATGATTGAGAAAAGGCATGTAAATGATGATTAAAGTTGACTTTAAAGTTAAAGTTGGCAACTTTTAACCTTCTAGATGAGAACAACATCAAATAACTTGCATTTGAATCGTGGGATTCCCCGCTTTCCAAGGGTCCTTCAATGGTGCTTTTGCGACAACAAAGGACAGGGTCCGAGTAATCACGAAGTACGGGAACAGATGCTAAACCGAGCGTAGCATCGACACTAAAGCGAATGTAGCATTGATGCAATGCTTGCACATGTTTTACAAAACAACAAAACATTACAATTTCCTAACCATTTATGATAGAGACGAGCTGTAAACAGCACTTGAACTGTTAGATTATCTGCTTTCCGAGGGTCATGAATGAATGGTGCCTCTTTGACAACAAGGGACTGTATAGACCACTTCGACGTCGACGTCACAGTGACTTACTGGTGGCAGAAAAATACCGGAAGTAAGCAACAAATACACATCCTGACATACAGTTCAACCATAAGCTCAACTTTAAAAAGCAGCGCTGCTGCTTGGCTGCAGCACGACCCTAATCTGTGATGATGAGCCCACATTAGAGGGTGAATTTCATTTAATTTTCGTAATCGCGGTGCAGAACAGTGAGTTTGGAGCTGACGAAAGGAGAGAAAAAAAGAGAGTCGTGCCGCGGTGAGACCGGTGAAATGTTGATTAGAGAGGGAGCGATCAGCGGTGACCACCGCGCTGACGGACCCGGTGGAAATTGGGGTGATACAACGACTGCTGCGAAGAAACTATAAAGAACTCAGCTGTGATTTAAACTAGGACCTAAATCGAGTCGAGTAGGCTGGAGCCAGGCTGTAACTGTGTAGTGGAGAAGCGGCAACACACGCGCGTCCCCTCAGATGCGGCTGCACCTCTAGGTCACTGGCGTGTGTGTGTGTGTATGTGAGAGAGAGAGAAATAAAAGCTCTGACTTGCTTGACGTTGTTTGGTATCACTCGCTGATTTGCACATGTAGGTTACGACCCGTCCTTTCCAACTTTTTTCGACGGAAAAAATACTCATATTCGGTCCCTAGCAACGGTCTGTGATACAGCCTAACAACGGTCTGCCTGTTAGCCTACAGAAATAATAGACATACATAACTGTAATATACAGCCATAAAGTACAGTTTGCTGTCAGTATATACCGTAGTTGGCAGACTTGTTGATGATCGCCCACGTCTTTATACAGCAGTGTTTCCCTGTCACTGGCTAGGCAGTAACGTTACAGTACGTCGGTCCGTAACACACAACACAGTCCGTTGCTAATCGGTAACTTAGCCTACTCAGGTATGATAACCGGTTTTCTGTTGACAAAGCATTAAAATAATCAGACAAGGCCTCTGTATGATCCATCTTCCTCTGATTTGATCACCCTTGATGCCGGCTTTCCACTGTTGACACCGGATCAACTGTCACTTTCTGCCACCAGTTAAGCCCCGCCCACAACATACGTCATCATTGTTTACAAACATAGAAGTGGTCTATAGGGTGCGTGTAATCACGTGGTACAGGAACAGACACCAGAGTCCGCTAGCCTTTAAACCAGAGGCCTTCTATAATGTTTAAATTCAGTTTTCTCAGTTTTCAATTGGAAAAAGAGAGTGGAAGACCATAATTCAAATGACCATATCTTGAAAACCATCAATATCTTTGACTAGGGTATCATTTTAAAGCTTATTTACTCCTCTTTACATTGATACCAACCTCTCAATTCTGAGATTTGGGTCACT